>OX458988.1:7500000-10000000 GCA_949774945.1 Hoplodrina ambigua
TCAACATCTTTTTAGTTACTTTTCAAAATGTAATCATTGGATTAGGTGTCTACCTCTCATTCACTAGGTTGTAAGTTCCAAACCGGGCAAGCACCATAGTAATTTTTCAATTATGTTTTTTCTAAATTGATCTTCAACATCACTGATATTAGTACTTGAAGGAAAACATTGTGAAGAAACCTGGACTTGTTTACCTATTACAATTAACAAAATGACTTAATTTCGTTCTAGAACTGTCACCATACCAGCGCAAGAAGCCCAAAAACCAGGAGAAAGAACCAGAAGCTTTGACCACACTCCTCGCAGCTGGATCACTGGATCTAAAGGAAGAGCCCATTGACAATGATGATGATGATGCATTTGGTCACGACGGTGAGGGTCATCAGTTTAGCATTGGTAAAGCTTTTTTTTATATTTTTTACATTGGGTGATGGGGTTTTACATAATTATGTAGCTAATGATCGAGCAGTTTTTATAATTATAGTGAGTGGCTCTATGCCTAAACAAAACCACAGAGCTCTTCAAATAAGGATTTAATGAGGTTTCTTGTAATGAATACTACACTGTTAATGCACATATAACATAACATCACTCCTGTAATCCCCAAAGGGTTAAGCAGAGGTGTATTCATTAGTACACCCAAATTTCGCCAGTTATGTTTAAGTCTCATGTAATAGGGGGCGAGCCTATTGCCATCAACCGGGTACAAATCCAGACTCCGAGGCTGCTACTGAGAAATTGCTGGTGGAAAAACCCAATAACACTTTGCTCGACCTGGGAATTGAACCCAAGACCTCATGCTCAGCAGTCGCGCTTTGCGACCACTAGACCAACGAGGCAGTCATCAGACTATTAATGCATACTAATATTATCAATGCAAAAGTAACTCTGCATGTCTGTTATGCTTTCATGAGTAAACCACTGAACCGATTTTGATGAACCGTAAGAAAGGACATAGGCTACTATATATTATATAGTAGAAAATTGCATATTTTACTGGGTAGTTTAAAAACATTTATTATAATTTTCTATAACATTAACTTTAATTGTTTGTTCAATCCTTTTTTACTTTTGTTGCAATGAAAACAAAATTGCTATTGTGGTACAATTATAAAAAAATATTTTTCTTACTTTTTCAGAATTTGCTGCAGAAGACGATCCTGACTTTGAGCCTGTTGAAGAGGAACATGAATCTGAACCTGAAACTAAAGAGATGGTATTTATAGATAACTAGCTTTTGTCCATGACTGTCCGCGTAGTAATTTCTATTTTTACATGTGTACCCGAATATACGTCTTTGATTACTGCTCCGCACCCGTGTGTCGTAGGGTGATGATATAAAGCCTTTATTATTCCTCATGAGTTTGGCTATCATTTACAATAATATTTTTCCAATCCACTTGAAAGTTCCAGAGATTAGCGCGTTTAAGCAAACAAACAACAATAAATTCCAACTTTATTGTTTTTATTGTAGCACCCACCCCCTCGCAAGCGCGGCAGGCCACGCAAGGTACCACCAGAACCAAAGACCAAGCGCAAAACAGAAGATGGTGAAGATGTACTTCTGAAGGAGACTATTATGGCGTTCTCGGAGCCTATCCCAGAACATATCCTCAACCCTAAGCCTAAGAAGAAGTATGCGTCCAAGAAGAAATATAATTATGAGAAGACGTGAGTATGGACAGATAATAATAATAACAACAGCCTTTTCCCCACTGCTGGGCAAAGGCCTGTCCTCGTACAGAGAAGGCAGGAGCATTAATCAACATGCATACTCAAAAGGGATAATTGATTTCACATTTACATCATTACAAAACTCTCACAAACATATTACAAAAATATACATACATACATAAACTCACGCCTTTTTCCCATGGGGGTAGGCAGAAACTATAGAACGCCACCTGCTACGATCCTTACATACTCCTTTCGCCTCATCTACGCTCATACATCTCGTCATAAAAGCACGCCGGTTACGAGTACTCCGCACCTGACCTTTCTGAAGGACCTCACTAATAAGGTCAGTGTAGGTCTTCCTAGGGCGACCCCTCCCGGCGTTGCCACTCACCTCTGCCATATAAATACCTTTTGTCAATCGTCTTTCACTCATCCTCTCACCATGACCGAACCATCTAAGCATACCCTTTTCTATCTTTGTCACTACATCTTCTTTCAATCCGCAACGGTCCCGTATAACCTCATTCCTCACTCTATCGTTCAATGTTACACCACACATACTCCGCAAGGAACGCATTTCCACAGCATTAATCCTACTCTCATGCCTCGTTTGCCATACCCAACATTCACTTCCATATAACACATACAAAAATATGTTCCAGAGATAAGCACATTAACCCTTTGACTGCGAGAAAACACACCCGTTGTGTTTTTATTAAAAAACGCAAGTGCGGCGCACGCAAAACTGTATGTTTTTCTACGGCGAACACACGAACTGTTTAGTTAGCCGCACTACGGTTTTGGCGTAGCGAATGTTTGCCCGCAGTCAACGGGACAAACAAACAAACTCTTCAGCTAATATTTACTATTCAAATATTCCTTTGCAGACACACGTGTGAGACTTGCGGCGCCTCGTTCACGTCCAATGCGTCGTTACAAGCGCATATTCGACGCCATTTGGGAATCAAACCGTTTGTTTGCAGGTATGTGGATTTTATATTTTGTATAACTTCATTAATTGGATAAAAGAGTAGAGGTCAATGTTTCTTGTAAAGACTTACACAAAAAAAATATTGCTTAATTAAGTAAATAACAAAAAAAAACATACTTTTTAAATATTAAGACTCATTACTAAAGTAGTATACATTTTGAGTAAAATGAGCAATATTCAATTATGAATTCGATCATAATAAGTACCTATTTACAATTTAATTATACATTCAATAATTTTGTATTATACAGTACATACATTTCAGTAAATGATCATTCTTCATATAATTATAGTATTTAATAATTGTTCGTTTTCATGTATTTGACGAGATATGGGTGCGGGTGGGATCTATTTGTATTTGAATTGAAGTTTAATATAATTTTACATATAACAAAATTATGCATTTTAACACCTGCGCCCATGTTTTATCGGTCGTCTCAGCATACGCTGTTACAATTACAATAAATTATTAGCATATAAAATAATTATAAAGTATATAAACATGAAAGAACGCACCCGGCACCCGCTCTCGTACTGTAACTAATTTGTTGCTGCATTTGAATCCCGCCTAAAACCCGTCTTCTATATTCTATGAAAGAAAACAAATTATTGAATTTCTCAACGGGCGCATTATGTATGTCATACTACCTTCTACCCGCGGAGGAGCTCGTGGCTAAGTAATAACAGCCGCACGGATCGATCCATCAGGTTAAGCTACGCTTGCCAGGGTCGATCCGTGGATGGGTGACCATCTTTACACACCGAGACTCCTCCGTGCCTCGGAAAGTATGTGAAGCCGTTGGTCTCGGCTGCCATACGTGGATCTTTGACAGTCGTTACGGGTCGTCAGAAGTTCGAAAGTCTGACAACCTGTCTTACCATGGGGTAAGGCAGTCGCTCCATGTAAAATACTGGTATTCAGTTGCGTCCGGTTAGTCTGGAAGCCGACCCCAACATAGTTGGGAAAGGCAGATTTATTGATTGACTAACATTTATTCGCGACTTCGTCCGCGTCAATGTTGATATATTATCCCATAGGAACCGTACATTTTTCCCAAATAATATAGCCTATAATCCAGACTATAATTTATCTCTGTGTCAATTTTCATCCAGATCCGTTCAGCTGTTCTGGCGTGATTGAGTAGCAAACATCTCTACATTCTAACATTCGCCTTTTTAATAGTAGATAGATTAGGAATTTAACCTCGTGTTAACAACTAACCCTCGAGTTAAATAGTAGGCGTCAGTGGGCTCTAGTACTATTACTAGAGTCCATTGTTATAATGATTTAAAATTAAACTTTCTCTAGTGTCTATACACAAACTTTTATCGAAAATACCACTTGGTTTTGTGACTCATCACTGGATCGATATGGACTTCCCAATGGCAAAAAATAAAACAAACCTTGCACATGTTGAAATAAAACCGAAAATCATAAACATGGTTACTATTGTTCATTTCAACTTGAAATTCTCACCCGCTGCATTTTGTACGCAGCGTTTGCGGGTACGCGTGCGTTCTGAACATGGAGTTACATCGTCACATGATGCGACACACGGGCGTCCGGCCGTACAAGTGCCGCGTGTGCGACCGACGGTTCGGTGACTTCGGCAGTCGGCAGAAACATGAGAGGCGAGTTCTGATCGTGTCGGGAGGGACTGTTGTAGGTTTCTTGGTGGATGTGGTCTGTTTTATTTCCAATCCGTTCTGGTACAATTTGTTCCATGTTGTCTTCCGGAGCTGGTGTTTGGTTTCTCCGGATTTGTCCTAGTTTTGAGGTCAAAATTTGTATGCAAATGTCTTTGTCCTATTTAGGGGCATGGAACAAACATTTGGACAAACATTTTTCAAAGTCTGGTTTTTGTACATCCTTAATTCTGGCAGATGTTGTTTTTTACATCGACGTTGCCAATATTATCAAACTCCTACCTTTTCGTAGTGCAGTTTCCTTGGTTTCATGAAAAACAGACTACCACCAAACCGCGCAGTCCCACCCAAACACACAATCAATCAAACAGAAATGTAACAGCGTATGCCGTTCTACGAACAAGACGTCCGACAAATACATGAAAGGTGAACGACACGGTAGGATACTGATTTTCTACTTTAACTCAACGGTATAAGTTCTATTATCCAATAACAATATGATAGCGTCTGCGGTTTCGCGTGCGTGATGCGGGAGGCGTTGAAACGTCACATGCAACGTCATACCGGAGAGCGGCCGTACAAGTGCCGGATCTGTGATCGACGGTTTGGAGATTACGGGACTCGGCAGAAGCACGAAAGGTAGGCGATTATGCATCTTATTTCTTGAGAAATAAAGTGCAAAGAGATTTACTACTAAGTGCTGTACATCTTGACCATGTGATTCTGGGAGAACAAATTACGTTCTACAAAAAGGTAGGATAACGAGAGGTATTATGATAAGTAAGTAATTATGATTGGTGACCAAAATACTTTTATGTATCTTTTCTGTAGTCCATAAATCCATAAAATAAATCATAATTTGAATAATGTTTTTTATGCTTTCAATGTATAAACAATTGATCTGCTCTGTGAATTTAGACACAGAAGACCAAAAATGTATAAACAGTCTTAAAACCTTGCTAATCGTTTTTTTTTTTCGGTCTACGTACAGGTTACATATGGGCGTTCGCCCGTACCAGTGTTCGCTGTGCGGCAAGTCGTTCACATACTCCTATGTACTGGCCAACCATATGCTGACTCACACCGGGGAGAAGAAGTATTCGTAAGTATCAACATACTGAACTGGCAGGTACTTTTAAGTGGGCAATTGGTACGCTTTCCACTTCAGGCAAATTGAGGGTTAATTGGAATTTAAACCATCAATAATATAATGGAATGGTGGGTTTCCGTGTTGACTGTCTTGATCCAATGGAAAAACAGAAAAAAAACTACGTTTTCCAACTAACAAGCAATGTTAAAGATAAATCATTTATTGCATTTAAACTTAAATTCGGTCTAATTTTGCTGTAACACATTTTTTTTTATGTTCGTGTCGTCTTACTATGCAATCATTCTTCTAATCAATTTCCTCTCCTACAGTTGCACCCCCTGCAACAAGAAGTTCACCAAAGCTCACCACTTGAAGTACCACAACAAGGTGCATCACAAAGAAGTATACATCAAGCAACAGCTGGAACTCGAGGCTAAGAAGATGCGCCAGCAGATCAACGTCTCCGGACTGTCAGGCGTCATATCCGGACAGATCGTGGACGGCAAGCTGCAACTGATCCATGCGACGTCTGAAGGTGAGATGAAAGTATAGCATACGCGCGTATACACACACACACAAGGGAGTCGAAAGGGCTGACGTAGAGGGGGTATGGCGACATGAGAGTGTCAATGTGTCATGCTATTTGCCGTCACGGCAACTGCATGAGACTGGTAGATATAACTGCTAAAGTGCGCCAATAGATGTTGTATATAAAAAAATACCACTGTGGTAAAGGCCATCGCTCACTATAACAGTAAATTACAAGCTTTAAATTCGTGTGTATTAAAGTAAATTTTATAATGACTAGACAAATAAGTTGACGGTTCACGGGCGGTTCGCTGACAGCTAGCAGTGTGTGTCAGTAAAATCGTTAATCGTTGTCGTCGATTTTGCTGCCAAAGTTCGGCGCCATAGATGTTTTACTATAAAAATGTATATGAGCTGTCTGTAATTTCATATTTCAATTCTTTATTATTGTTCTTGTTGTCAGACGGCGGTGAAGAAGCGCAGATGCAAGTGGTAGAAGAAACAGAAGATGGTGGCGACGATTCCGAGAAGGAAACAGATCGCGCTGTCGCTGGTATGCAAGCCGTAAGTTAAGTCGAGTAAATAATATAAAACGGGGAAAAGATAATAACTCTGGTAAATATTTGATACTAACCTAGAATAAGTATCCTATCTATAGTAATCGGCTGTACTAACACATGTATGAGTGTGAAAAAAAAACCTCTGTTAAATAAATTTTGATTGTGTTCCATTTTTGTAGAGAACAGCAGATTTTTTTTTTTTCATATTTCATAATAAGCTCGATGACACCACCAATCAATTGACGTACTTTTTATGACTTGTAAAAACCGCAATTTTCCCGTATTTTGTATGGCTAAAGACAACTGTTACGTTGCTTTTGTGCCGACTCAACAGACTGACGATCTGGTTTTCAAGACTAAAATAAAATGTTTCTTTGGAGAAGTTATCTCTTGGATTATTGGTTAATGGTGTCAACTACTCAATTGGTCCTAAGTTTAATATTCATGAGTTCTTTCATTCCCTGAAAGATTGGCAGAATTCTAGTAAATTCTACAGAAGATATCACATAGAAGCAACAGGCTATGAATGATTAAATGATACCTTTATTCGCTAGTATAATATAGGACATTTGTTACCCTGTATCCAACAATTTCATCATGCAAATGTTAAAACAAAATAAAATAATAATAATGAACATTGACATTTTATAGGTATTTGCAATGTTTAAACTTATTTGTCAATAGCTTAGTCAAAGTTAAGTCATTAAAATCATAGTCTATGTCGTTTACCTCTACGTGATGTAATGTCTTCTGTAAATGTTAATGCTAAACATTATTTTAGGATTCAGATTCCGATTATTTATTTGTAAAACATAGGTATTTGCATAAAGGTGTTAGGTTAATATACTTGGGCGCTATGTATTGCCGTGAAAGCGTACTAATTTAATATTTGTTCCAGGTTGTATTAGATGCTGAGTTTTGTATGGACGAAGACGTCAAAAGAGAGTGAGTTATGTATAAATCACAATTATTTGCACTGAAAAAAAGTTCCACTACTGTATGTAATAAAAAAAAAACAAAATGTATGCAACATTACACAAAATTATATAGAAATTGTTATTGTTAAATAAAGTAACATATGACTAAGCAATACATAAACACTGGAGTAACATAAATGAAAAAGTATATTTAACAATAATGTATAGACTGGTAATTTAGTTTTCTAATAATATTTAAATGAGCTAGTAGTTATATTATTTTAAATTAGTCATTGTGTGACGACACGTATTCTAGAAAAATACTAAATTAATAAAAAATAATAATGTGGTCATCACTACTAACAAACATTGTAGGAATCGTGTCAATTTTGAATGGAGGTTCAATCTTAGTATTTTTTATAGAATACGAGTATCTCAAGTGACTCTTAATAAATGATGATTTCTTGCAAATGTATGATAGACTAGTATGATATGATGATTTTCCATTGAGTGTCTTTTGTTATACTGATTGCTAGATCTTTTGCTGTTAGATTGTCGTAATGAAACTAGGTAAATATTATAATAAACACTTGTGGCTTTATTTAAATATATGGTGTGTGAAGTCAAGCCTTGATATTGTATGGTTACTGTTTGTTGAACACTCCAGACAAAGCAATAATATATTGACTCAATTTAAAACGAGTTAAATTAACAGATAAGCAATTGAGGGTGAGAAAGTATTAGTTTACTGAAATAGTGAAACAATGGCCGATGTATATGTATAAACATTTTACACGTGAATATCTAAATCTCATTAGCCTTGCTTTTTAAACTTGAAACATTAATGTACTCATGGTAATATACTACACATCGGTACGTGTAATGTATTATTAAGATAGTTGTAAATATGTAGTTAATTTTAGTAATCAATGCGGTGTATTTCCTAGCTTTGACATGATTTTCTAGGTATTATTATTAAAAACACTAGAATTCTTTTTAATGTCGTCGTTAATAATTATGAGAACTTAACGCACAGTCTATGATAACACTTTTTTTGGCTGCCTGTCTATTTGAGCGGAGCGAACACACGAAAAAAGCGGAGAAAATGCGTGAATGGCCCTGCTATAATTCTGTGATTAAATGTATGTATTCTGCAGCTTAAAATAGATTTATTGGGAGCCTAAAATGTGTGTGCATTCTTAGGATAAAATTATAATTTTTGCTTCTACAATGTACATTCTGAAGTTAAAATGTATTCTGCGTCGATAATGTATTCGAATTTACGGTAATTTTTTAAATTATTTTCTTGTACACTTCTCTGCTCTAATCGACGGGCAGGTATAATTTCTATACATTTTATTCTGCACATAATAAAGTTGATATAACCTCCGTCTTTCTGCGACGATATGTTATATTAGTGAATGTTATTAGTTATAACTTATGTGTAATAAGTCGGCTACAGAAGCTATGCCATGTGACAAGGTTATTCCATTGTAATTGAAAAAACAGTGAAATATGTATGTTGAAAACATAATTATTATGTTAACGTTATTACCCATTTGTTCGAAAAGAATGTTATTTAGAATATAAATAAAGATCATGGAACATGAATACGTCTTTTTTTAACATTGCCATATCTACCCCATCGTTTTTTGACTTCACCTGATCATAATGTTCAGATAAAAGTCAAAAACTTCCTAAGATTGAATAAAAATTAAAATATTACATGGGACTTCCCATGTAATGGGAGGCGAGCGTATTGCCATCAACCGGGCACCAATCCAAACTCAGAGGCTGCTACTGAGAAATTCCTGATAGACGTTTTACACTGAATAATGTTATTTTGATAATAATATTTTATTCTTTTTCTAAAATAAAAACCTAAGGGTCAACATCGGGTATCTGTCTGCCTGTCTCTGAAATATCGGTTTAGGCGTTTAGAAGTTAGCCGGAACAAACACAGACAGCTAGACGATTGTTTTCAAAAATTGATTTTCTTGGAAACATTCATAATATGCATTTAGTAAAAAACTTGTTTGACATTAAAAACAGACACTTCAATTTTATTCATTTGTGTAGACTAGCTCCTATTCTTAACTAAAACAAATATATTATATTGCCCTAATTAAAATTGTAAGTAAGTAGGTATTCAAATCTTCGCAGCCTCTGAAAATGCACTCCCTTGCTAAAAAGCTTTAGCAAAAAAAAAAGTTTCTCCGATATAAATAAAATGGCGCCGAGTGGTGGCGCGGGAAATGTGGAAAAATAAAATACTAATGAAAACGACACGGCGAGCTCAAGAGGGGACGTTTTTATCTGCTTCGTGTTTGTGGGCTACATCAACTTGGGGCTTTTTACATGCTCTTATTTAGAAGTAAATCTAAATTGAGTATTGTAATAAAAGTATATAGTTAATAAGATGAGTGTGTAAATAAAAAATTAAGTATTTGACGTAGCAGTTATGGTAGTAGGCAAGTACCTAGGTACTTCTGCGTTTGATATACCTGGCTAGGTACTTTTAGGTATTTAATAAGACCTAGAAACCAAAGCACTATCACGTCTATGACGTCATCATGGTAGATATTTTATAGAAATATACATAATGTGAGCGTCTAGGCTAGCTCTATGGTTCCATGGAACTTATAAAATTGCCAGAAAAGTTGTTATTGATAAATTCTCCAGTGCAT
Organism: Hoplodrina ambigua; assembly: GCA_949774945.1. Taxonomy (NCBI): domain Eukaryota; kingdom Metazoa; phylum Arthropoda; class Insecta; order Lepidoptera; family Noctuidae; genus Hoplodrina; species Hoplodrina ambigua. The sequence goes on from OX458988.1 coordinate 7,510,098, forward strand.
TATCTTGTTCTTTCATATATTGTTCACGTAAATCGACGCTTCTTTAGCGAGTATACATAATAATGAATTTAAAATCCTTCCTGATTGTCTACTTAACTCCGGTTGTACGGCAAAGCCTTATTGTAACTTTCCAATTTATTCTATCCGTGTTAGAGGAACGAAATTATCTGTGCGTCGCGATTGCCAGCTGTAAATAAAATAAAAATGTAAATGACGAGCCGAGCGGGCGTGCAGTGTGGATGATTCTTCTAAGCGGTCATTGGATCTCAACGTGTGCACTAGAATAATGCACAATATTTATTTACACTACTACTAATGAACACTTGGATGTCTACTTCCAGTACGAAGGCAATGATCTTCGACATAATAAGGTGATTATTTTAATAATCACTTTGAAATAAGGTCATTATTTCAAAGTTCCCTGAAAGAAAGACACTAGCCTAAGACAATAAAAATAACTTTAAGAATGATACACACATGACACATAATTTTGAAATTATTTGACGGTTTTTTTTTTATCTACGAATTTTCATAAAGTTTATTTACTGATTCCCCAAAAAAATAACTAGACTGTTTTGTTCGGAGCGCACTGCCGCATGCCGTAGGTACAATAGTTTGATATTATTAAGTCGAGAATGTCTTTCTCGATTATGACTTACAAGACGTGTTTCATCGACGAAGTAGGTACCTTGTCCTAAACATTATCTTTGCTTCATTTGCCTGCCATAGAGCATAAAAAAAACTTTCCCAGTAGGTATAAGTAGACATAATAAAAACTCGTCCATATTTGAAAAGTTTGGGAACCATCAAATTCCCCCCACTCGTAATAAGCGCATTAGGGGTGGAAAAATTTAAACTCGCCGCGTCCCGAAACTTTTCGCGTTTTCTTTTTACATTAAGGACAAAAAAAAGAAAAAAGCTCTTACTTAGAAGGGTGGCGCAACTTTTAATATCCCGTAGAAATAAGAGTACAAACTAAGCTACTATAAAACTGACCCTATCACCTTATGCGTACGTAAATAAGGTTTGTTTTTGTGTGGCAGAAGGTTGTATGAATAGTAAATAGATTTGTTTATAATATAAATACGGTGTTCATATGTGTGGCGCTTAGCGAATTTAAAAACTGATGGGACTAACTCGCGGGGGAGTGTTTTGTGCTTTATGGACTGTTGTCTACATTATAGGGTAGATACCTACATAGTAACTAATGTATATTTAAAGTTATTTACCTAAAAGGAGTCCAACATTGACGCTATTTAATACTATACTATCTCATCAACAAAAAAGGAACTTTATTTATAATTAAGTATTCCTCCTAATACCCTCAAAATTGGAGCTAAGTTTAGCATAGCTCTATCTCCGAATCTGACAATCATAATTTTATAAAAAAAAAAAACAACTAGTAGTTCCAAAGATTAGCGCATTTAAAGAAACAAAATAAATTTTTAGCTTCATTATTGGTACAGATTAGAAGATAAAAATTAGACCATACACTTTACTATATCGTAATAAATATTAAACTAAACTAATTAATTATAAAATATGTACCTACAATTTATAAAAAAGACAGAAAGGGGAAACCTCATAGCGCATCAAAAAATTCGTCTGCGTCGCTGTCAATGGGGCAAGTGCCCAAAAGGCTGACAACATTGCCACGTTGTATGGCAATGCTGATTCTTTGGCCTAAGAAAAGGCCGGCCGTCTTTCTCATTCTCATTCTCCTTGAAGAATGATTTAATCCAAAAGCGTTCGAATACGAAAGTTCTCATCAAAACTTAGTATAGGTATAACAACATAGATGGCGCTAGTCATCTCATTTTAATCTCCATCTAATTATTCTAAATGTTATGGACGCTGCGTTCCCGCAAATTGATAATATTGCCTATAAAGCGTTTTACAATTAGGGGATTGTTTAATTTTCTAAGATTGCTCTCTGAATTTTTATGGCTTGTTTACATTCAGCCCTTTTGCTTGTTAACCGGGATTAAATGTGCTTTAGAATTTGATTTGCATAATATTAGATTTCTATTTAATTTTTGAATGATTCAACGTTTATTTAATAAAAAAGATTTTAGTATTAACTTAACTGCTCGTTGTTCTAGTAGCAGCAAGCAATTACTGACAAATGAGATTATTTACTGGGTTTTTTTCAGTTACTGCCCGAAGTCTGAATTGATTTGTGTTCTTTTTTATATTTTTCATGTTGAATTTAAGTTAGGATTCCTGGGGAAAACGAAGGGTTATGTCGAACTCTTTCCGACTTAACTATTTAAATATTTTATAAAAAATATTTATCGACTCAAGGTGTTATTCGACTTTCGTTACTAACCGTACCTACTTTAAGTACCTAGGTACATCAACATATGCTTAACCTTTTTCCAAATAAATTAGGGTCGGCTTCCAGTCTGACTGGATGCAGCTGAATACCAATATTTTACATAGAACGACTGTCTATGTGTCAATTGTCTTCCACAATCCAGCAGCTAGCCAGGTAGCTGTAGGTACCTAAATTAGTCTATTCCTATTTTAAAACAAACTAAAATTTTCAACATGTTCAAATTAAAGAAAAAATAAGCCCCAATTAAATAACCAGAAGCATGCTGTAATTGATTGACACATTACAAGTCCGAGTAGTTTTGTTTGTGGACCGCCCTCGGCGGAACAAATGTGAGGCGAACGAAAACAAACAGACAGACAAAAGTGATGCTCGTGCGTTTACAATGCGACAGATGTGGTCGCTGTTAATTAATTTGTTTTTTTTTTTAATGTATAGCTATTTTATTTATTATAACTTAACAAATATTAATTAGGTAAGGGTGTAAATATATACGGGGCATTAAACGATACTTAGCAAAGCCGAAACTTACATATTCTTCTTCCTGGGAGCTTTCAGGTTGCGGAGATTTTGAAAGTCAAAATCCCTACTCTTTTAAATGGTTTTTTAAGAAGACAAGACTTTAAAGTGCTCTAATCAAACTGGTAGGTTGCCTAGTTCGGTGGTTATTTTGCGTCTATTTGATGTGTCCTTACACCCTTTAAACATTAATCAGGTCTAAAGTCTGTTTCTAATAAACATAATTCAGTGCCGTTTAAGTTATCTAGTTTCATACTTACAACAAAGGTTCACAAAGCTTGACTCGACAAAAAGTTACTTGAACCGTACCAATTATGAAATTATACAAATCCGATACAAACGGGAGCAGATTGCCGCGAAATTATTCACAAAGCACCCCGGGCGCGGACTTGATGATATTGTATTAGGTGATCACATACGAATGCGATTTTAATGGATACGCAGAGAACACCCCCTCATAAACAACCCAGCGACCTAATCGCGCAACTAAAAAGAGCCCAATTTCCCCGCCATACCGTTTGACGTTTACGTCGTTTCGCGCGCAAACTTGACGCAACCCCAATCTAAATTAAAATCTAAAACCTTGTAAACAAGGCAAGTGCTCACTTTTTCGGGGATTTTAACCCTCGGAATTAACGAGAGATATAAAATAAAAGGGGGCTCGTTTCCGAGTGCGCTGCGGTGGTTTGTCATTGTTTTGGATGCGTGTGTTGACGTCATTTTTTATTGCGTTTTGTTTGTGATGTCCATAAAGTTATCCATAGACAATTAATCTAGGGCTAATACTTGGGTATATCTGCTGAATAGCCGTTGTTGGTTATTTCCGATATTGTGGACGCAAACAAAATCGCCGATTAAAAAGCTAACGTTCTTTATTCTTTCTTGAGGTTCAAGCTTTGTCTTTACCAAATTTCATCAATATCGGCAAAACAGAGAAACAGATTGGTTCTAAGTAGAGTCCCAAAGCGATGTGTCCTGCGTTGGCTACTGCTGTGGATTAAGGAATAAATCGTAGAGAGGAAAAAAAATACGAAAATTATTTTGTTTGTATAATAATTAAGGAAAAAATAACAATAAGAAAATAAATATCATCAAAATTTGTAGAATAAATAACTATATAAAATCACAACACCGTTTAGTCTATTTAGTTTCATGTCTAGGGCGCGTTCATTCCAATAACATTCCATTCGAGGTATTCGTGGTCGTGGCTGACATGAGGAGAGAATCTTTGTTAATCAAGGAGCCGACAGGTGTCGCTCTAGGTAAATATGGTTCTTTGCGGACTCTGATAGTTGTCGGGGTGTGCTGTCCTATTTTGGTGGTGGGTGGCTGTTCGGGCACCCTACCTCTTTGCAGTTCTGCTAGATTGCTGGCTAGCTCCGCTGCTGCCTCCCCGTACAGCATCTGCCCGCGGCGTACCTGTTGACGAAGTTAATGGTTAGGCTGTAACTCATTAACAAAATCAATTAGGTTTTCTTGTATGGGAGCGATGCAAGAACAGGCCTTGATTTACCCACCCAAATTAGATATTTTTGTTTAGTAATACTAACTTTTGCCCTCGACTTCGTCCGCGTAAATGTTGAACCCCCATTTTATAGGAGAATTTTGGAATCTATTTTCTTGTCGCATGCCTATGTTATAATAAGTATTTGCGTGCCAGTGCAATCCGTTCAGTGGTTTGAACTATGTGTTGATAGACCTTCAGTCAGTAACGGATGCCTTACGATAGGTATAGATTATAAAAATGGCGTCAATAATATAAACACACACAGGACATTGACATTATAGTGGACTAAGGCTAGTGTTATGTATTACAGACATGCACAACAGTTGCTTACCGGCCCGCATTATCTGTTCCGGAAAATTGTATGTCAAGTAAAAAATGCATGCAAAAAAAGAAAATGTTATTAAACTTAACGAAAAATTTAAATAAATGGGAAAGATAAAATAAAAAACAAAAATATGGTGATAGTTAGAATAATGTTAAAATCAATAAAATAGTCAATCACAAAAATTTCATTTTATGTTCGAGAGACATCCTGATGTGATGATTAAGGCGACAGACGAGTCTGGCAGATCACAGTGATTTTTCTCAATTTCATATGTACTTTCTAAGCTTAATTAGCACATCACTGACATCGTTGAAGGAAGGAAGTCTGAAATCGCCCATCCGCCTTGAGCAAGCGTGGTGATCAATGCCTTCTCTGTACGAGAGAAGGCCCTGCAGTGGGAAAATAACAGGCTGGTATTATTATTATACTTTACATATCTCCGGACCCTGGCTTTTCTAAGGCGTAGGTGGGCCAAAGCCAGAACGCAGACGCCCCATAGATAGTTTTAGGAATGATAATGTTGTAAAGTCTTTAGTGTGCAGAGAATCGAATCAACAAATATTCTTTAAAAGTCTATGCCGGTATCCAATCAAAGCAAGTAGGTATTGTAGTGTGAGAATTATTACTAAAGGTCTGTGACATGGAAATGGTCTAAACTAAGTTGAGGCTCTGCTACTGGGCTATAGGGTACATCAGGACCGATGATAGTTACTTTGTCGGTAAACAAAAAATGACAGACTGTCACTTTTTATATTTATAAGTAGTGATGTCTTTATAGCTCCACTTTCAGCCAACCACGTCAGATAAAGCTTATTGAACTCACGTAGGTTCAAAAATCGGTCAAATAGAATCGTGCATAAAACGCCGAAAAAAAAAAAGTTTCTCATATGGGAATCAACTCGGGGAGCAACGTAAATTTTTGTCTTTATTTTATATTTATTATTTGTTGTTAAAGCGGCTATAGAAATACACACTCTGTAATAATTTCAACTCTCTACCTATCACCGTTCATGAATAATATACTTTACTTTGACAGACAGACGGACAGACGGACGTAAGTATGGTTCCATTGGCACGCTTCGTACGAAACCCCAAAAATAAGCGTGCTGTGGTGTTTTTATGATCCTCATTGCGAAACAAACTGTCTAAAAATAGGAAAACTCCTCATTACCTCGTCTTTCAATTCAGCGCGTCTTCGGGAGACCCACTCGATCTGCTCTTGAAGTTTCTTGCATTCCTTCTCGTTGGACAGCAGGTCTGTGCGAAGAGATTCCATGATCTCCCGATACCGTGCCCTCACGTCATGGTCAATCGCGTGAAGGTTCTCGATTTCATTCTGGGTCTCCCGGATTTTAGACTTCGATAGGCGGAGACGACCCTCCTGTGAACATAGTCGAAAAAAGACGCTGCTTATGTTGTGAAAGTGGACTGGAGTCTACAGTTCCACTTTCGCAACATGTCAATCACGTATGCATTGATTATTATTATCCCCTTTATTAAAAATATTATAAAAACAGTAGCCCGCCGGTATCGGGAACAGGGTCCATGCTATCGCCGGGAAGGCTCCTGAGAGGAATCTTTGGACAACGTGCGCCGTATCCAGGAGTACCGCCTTATGAATCAATTAAGCTCTTGATCTAACCGTCCAACGAAAGTTCTCATCCTCAGGTGTCAGTCGAGGCTCTTGGCTATTATGTCAGTTAAGACGTCCCGAGACCCCGGGCGTTTTATCCCCTTAAGGGGTAAAGTATGGAAAATACTTTATTAGCGGACATCCACTAACTATAAACTACCACCCTGCCAAATTCCATCTTTGTACGTCAAATGGTCGTTGACCTTTTGCTTTTATATATTTAGAAGATAAACGTCCTGTTACCTTGTCAGCAAGTTTCCTTGTTAGGACATCGAGGTGTTCGTCAAGGGAGTCCTTCTCCTCGACCTCGTACCGTTGCACCACATTGTGGTGCGGACACAGGCGGTGCAACACTTGCACAGGATTGCACTCAGGATAATCGTCTACAGGCGCCTCGATCTGCACACGCAAAAAATTGCTTACGTTTACTCACCACGGCTGAAATACGAGCTATCGGTTTTGTTACTTATTTTAACTGTCAAAATTGTAGCTCTTTTATTTTACTACACATGTGTAACCCTGCGGTATTAAGTAAATTATAAAATGCTTGATTACCAACTTCTTAAGTACCTACATAATTACTAAAACCAACTAGATTTGACAAAGGAGCCGTACTCTAACTAGTTATCGTATTTTAATACAAAACTTGACGAGATAGGAGCAGGAGAGGTAACCCGTTTTATTTCTCCATGGGGGAAAATGGGTATGCTTTTCGACCTATTGTTCAACTCTGCATGACTTGACTTGACATGACTTTTATGAGAGAGGGACCATAAAAAAGATCACTATTTTGCTAAAACGATGTTGTAAGAAAGTAGGTACCTACATATTGATAGTTTCTAAATGAGTAGGTACCATGACGGTTCTTACTATTTGGCAGGCATCAGATGACACGACTTATGTCAAAATTTGGTAGTTCACCATTCTGAACCCCAAAGTCAGTTATCTCTTTTCTACGTATGATTCTGTCCTTTATGCCGTACCCACCTTATATTCTGAAGATCTCCATTTCCACCTAACAAAGAGAATAAGCAGAACAATTCCTACACCCAATCCAGCGGCGGTCACAGCATTCATGATAACGGATGGGTATCATTATATCACGAGAGACCCTACTATAGATTTATAAAAACGAATATAACCATGGTATAGCCATATCTAAATTATTTGCTTGCTTTTTGATCAAAGAGTAAAGTAACTATAGTGTCAATTTGACATCTGTCATGTGCTTTGAATTTCGAATGACTTTTTTTGCTTTTACGAGACGGTTTTAAAAGGAGGCTTTGAATGATAGACACGCAAGAAGTTTTCTATTTTAGATCTTGTTCTAAAGGTGTTTTAGTTTGATGCTTTATTGTGCGCTTTATGTGCTATAACAGAAGAATTAAGTTTGAAAATTATATGATTTTGGGTATTTAACGCTAATTAATTTGCGGTTAAATTCATCATCATCATCATCTGTCTAGCGTTTTCCCAACTATGTTTGGGTCGGCTTCCAGTCTAACCGGATGCAGCTGAATACCAGTATTTTACATGGAGCGACTGCCTATCTGACCTCCACAACCCAGTAACTGGGTACCTAATACGATACCCCTAGGTAAGACTGGTTGTCAGACTTTCAAGCGGCTTTCTTTTAAGGTTAAATTCATCAATATCCAAAAAAAAAAGCTATACAATTAACTTATTATGAAATAAACGGCAAAAATAATTTTAACTGTTATACTTAGCTAAATAAGTGAAGAGCAATGAAAAACATTTTCTATTTGAGAGATTGTGGGCTAGCTCGTTTTGGCAAAACTAAGCTCGCTTTTCTTAGTAGGTATTAAAAAAAATAGAACTAAACGATACAGAATAGTAGATTAGCTAACAGCAGAATAATCAAATATGTACCTTCGTATATCCTAATTCCTCATTAAACGTTATTATAGGTAAAACAAACACCTTAAACAGTTCTTAATCTGACTTTCCCCAAAATCAGGGGTCCACGGTATCGCAACAAGCCATGCTAATCTAAATTTAATTACGTGGATGGCACGCGGGGCAGTGCGTTGAACAGGGCTCGGATCAGGGAACTGACAGCGTGCGTCATCCATCACGCCTGTCGACGACTCAGGTGGCGAGACGGGGACGATACGTGGCCGGTACGTGTTGCTATGGCTATCAAATGGAGCTGTTCTTTTATATAACTATACCTACTGTAAAAAAGCTGAAGAGTTTTTTGTTTGGTTAAACGCGCTGTTTTCTGGAATTAATAGATGTATTGGAAAAATCTATTTGGGTATGATAGCCAGATTCATGAGGAATAGGTTAGGTTAGGTAATTAAAAAATAATATAATAAATAAAACACATGTACGATGGAGTAAACTGCGGTATGCCAAAAGATATTGTGCGGAAATGGTCACAGAGTGAGTTCACAGCTTCGGGAACGACGGGGAAGTAGGCTTAGAAGGAGATGGCGAGACGAGCTGGACTCCTACCTAAAGGACTGGGCTATTGTCGCAAGAATCAGAGAAATGTGGAAAGAAAGAAGAGAACTCTATACCCGGTAGCGGGACACAACGGGCTCATTATTATAAAGAGGTAAAGTTTATTTGTTTGTATTTTCGTATTTTTGTAAGACGTAATCTCTGGAAGCACTGGCCCAAACACAAAGCTAAACTACACATATTTTCGTTGTGTAGCTTTCAGAAGCTATTTTTATTCTGGACGGAACATGATTCCCACAAGTAAGTGGATAAACGGATAGAGTCCACAGTCCCCAGAATTAACCACTGACAAAAGCCCTTTGCAATATTCAAATAAAATCCACAAGAAACATGTTAACATTCTCGCTTCAATTATCCGTTACCAACGTCATCCATCAAACCGCAATACTGATTTTTATAACACCCAACATCTTATATCATCAAACCACGATCATGGCAATAGAATGTCCATTACGCATCACACATAATCGGTTCCCCGTCCCGCCCCTAGGTGGAGCTGGCGAGGCAATTACCTACCGATGCACGGAATAATTGAAAGGGGATCGCGTTCTAATTGATTGTTTCTGAACGAGTGATTGATATGATAGAACGATTAACGACCGCGTGACCGTGTAATGCGTAAGTTTTGGTAGGTAGTTTAATATTATAGTAGCTACTTAGTACCTACCTTAGGTAAGGGGGGAAACTTGTAAGGAAAAGTTTTCATAGAATTATGCAAATTTTTCTTCGGTTATTATTTGAAAATAAATTAGCATGTGTGCAACATTTACTTGGTCAAAACGTGTGGAACAGTTGATTTTTGAAAAGTCGCATTTAGTAAAAAAGATTCCATGTCTTAGAAAATAATCATCCTTTATTGCCAGTCAAATCTGTAATAGATTTATTAGACAAGGATTTATTCCGATGTGAAAGTCACTATAGCTACACGCCTTTTTCTATACCTATCTACATTTATTTTCAAGTCAGTAGTAGCTTTACCAGAGACGATCAAAAATCGGCCAAGCCAACACCCGTAAAAGTTTACAAAGCTTAATAGTTGCATTTACGAGCAACCATATAACACCCATTTCTTGTAAACCATGTATCACCAGCGGAATGAAGTCATAAAACTTAAGGGCCGGCGGAATTCCCGCAACATTTGACATTAAACGCTCCGTTCAAAAATCGTTCAGTTCATTCATTCACGTGTCGCGTTCCGTTTCACTTCACGCGTGATCAAAGCGCGCGCGATGACGTCGGCGCAGTATTCGTTAGATTTACAGCTTACGGAAGCTAATTAGTTTGAATTAGTTGGGAGGAGGGACCGTATGGCCGGTTATGCGCGCCGCGCGTGCATCCAGACGTGTCGCTTTCAGGACTGAGAATGATTAGATGGTGCAGTTTTATAAGTTTGTGGAGTGATGGCTAAGTTAACACTATTTAAAAAAGAGGAAAATTTTTAATCAATAACTAATAACTGTATTACAACTATGTAGAATCAAATTAAAAAAAAAAACTATTTAGTAAAATAAACCTGCAATAAAATAGTCTACCTTCTATTAGGCTTAAAATAAAATATTTCATTATAATAAACTTTAAACCAGTAGAACTTTCTCGGCCCAATACAATCCTGCAACTGATGTTAGTATCCAAAAAATACAATTGAATGTATGCTTATGTTAATTTAATAGCCTACAAACAAAAGGTGCCTGTTCCCTTTGTGCTTCCTTTGTCACTCATTCAAAACTGCCAGGCACTGGAAAGATGAATGATGAATGCAAGTTTAGACTACATCCATTACAAAGTCTATGTTTAAATATCTCCAACGTGTTCCGGGAGACGATCCATAACTAAGTTCACGCCATTCTTACAGAGGACATACCAAGGAGTTTTTGTTACATAATTTGTTACTAATTATGAGACAAAAAACATACGGTGTCTTTGATCAGTTGCGACATATGGGAGTCCTTTTTATTTAGAACATGTCGTTTTCATATTATGTTAATTAATCGTTTGAGAATAATTAGGAATGAAGAGGAATCTCTGTTGGAATGTTCAGTTATGGCTTTAATTTATTGGGTATTTGTTTAATGGGTTGAATGTATTCTTTGTTTGACAAGATTTTGGTTAATTATGGGAGGAGGGAGCGACGGAAATATAATGAGGTACCTATTATTGCTGTTGGAAATGTTGTAGGTGCAGGTAGAAATTTTCGGTACGATTTGATTCGTACCTATGTTAATCGAGTAGGTATAGGTATTGTGATATACCTACTTAAAGTTATGGCTGACCCCATTTAATGATATAGATTAAATGTTGTGTTTGACTATTTAGGCACTAACTACTCTACTAACAATGTGGTCGAAAATTCTCGTGTCTCGTGTATGTAATACCCTATTTGTCTATGCATTACAATTTACTCCATTATTTCCAAATATTCACGAATAACTCAACAAGAGCAGTATACCTAATATGTTTTCAGACAAACAAAATTTCCCCCAAAATTATCAAATAATCACATAGGAAGGGATCATGTCTCAAAGGACTAAAATAAAAGAAAATTCAAAATGGCCGACACTGAAAGCAACGGCGCGGTTTCTTTCCGCGTATTACTAACATTACCATACTTCAGGCGGCGAAGCTTATTTAAATGCTCCACCGACTCCATTTAGAGCTTGGAAAAATAAAACCGGGGAACAGATCCCGCGATCTCTCGCTGAGCCGCTTTTGTGGTAAATATGTATAAACTTACAAATTTTCATCTACGTTTTATGAACTTCTTTGCTTGCCCATTTCAGTTCTTATTCCTAAAGTGACAAGAAACATATAATATATTTCTGGTGTCGTAAGTAAGGTGGCTCATGTATAAGTATCTACGTTTTGTCGCTGGCATCTTTTTATTTTATCGCATTTTATTTGGGAGCTCAGCTGCCAGTCGTGTTGTTTGCCGCACTCGAGTATATTTCGCTATCTATCTAATATCTACTTAAAATATGAACGACTCAGAGTCCTGTGAAATAAAATTCTTCGAAAACACACGCGTTATTTCGACTTTTCTTATTCTTTCTTGCTTTTATATCAAAAGGCGGATTATTATTTTAAAGAAACGCAAATCGGCGTAGCTATGTTCGAATATAAAACAAAGCAAAAATTAAGTTAAACGATTAAAAAAGAGTCCCCGGAGCGCGCACTGTTTGAACAATGATTCCATTATCTGCGAACGACGCTACGCTTCCTCTACTCAGACATAAAAGATAAAACTGAATAGCCGCCAATTTTGTTCCATTACTCTCGAGCGCCGCAGAATACATATTATCCGTAAAACGGAACGCAAACAAAGTGAGCGTCGTTTTCCCGCCGACGATAACTTAATTTCAGTCCGCCATAAGTACGTAATTAGCGAGCCGCTGCCTTATCGGCCGGCGGGTAATTAACCTCTCGGGGGGGTGTCCTCCCTCTCCCCCGAGCCTCCCTTCCTCCTGGTGCACCTTGAATACCTCCTCGGCTCGTAATATTTCCGCCATATTATCCGGGAGTCCGCCCACCTCCTCCACCAATGGCGGCGATTCCCGCGCTTTTGTTTCGCGCCGTCACCGCTTCGTTCCGAAACGTTGTAACTTGGTATGTTTTCTTTGGGAAATTTGGCTGTATTCGTGAGCTGGATGCGGTTTGTTTTCATTGGAGCGCGTTTATTATGCTAACACTGTCTTCGCTTTCGTAATATCATAACTTGGAGGTAGGCCCAACGAATTGGAACTTTGTTAGCTTAGCATAGAGTTGAGATTACGTTTTTGTTTTCGTGTTCGTAGAGGGGTGTCGTCAGTTCATATTTCATGTGTTATCATCTTTTATTGAGTGCGAGTCAGGGCATTGTTGTCGGTTTACTGCGCGGTTATCTCGCGCGGCCGCCGGTGTTTAGCGACGCCTCGTCTGATGAATGGCATATTGGTATGATGTTATAGATGCTGGCAAAATCCTGTAGATTTAGTAAGGGGTGAGGGGAGGGTTACGAAAGCTGTTGTTTCTAAATAATTTTAGCAAAGTGGATGATATTATGCACCTTCCTCCTGAATTGGATGAGATTTGCTTAAGTATATCAACTTCAATTTACGATATCGATAGCATTAATACAATAGTAATAGAGTACTATTTTCTCTTTCTTTTTAAATATTTTCTTCAATGAATTGAGTCAACAAACTCCTTTGTAGTAACAGTACACCTGTGTTACCTGTGTGGATCATTAATACAAAAATATGTTTACTATTAGTCAGCCAGTAACTAGGTTGGGGAAGTTAAAATAGGCAGTTACTCCATGTAAAACACAGGTATTTAGCTGCATTCCGTTAGACTGGAAGTCGACTCCAACATAGTTGGGAAAAGGGGTGGACAGCTGATGATGTTTTTATTAATAATTAACGAATGGTGAGTAATAAAATGCAAGGTTACGGCGTAGACCTATGTCTACGTAGCTACGGTTATCGTAGCGGAAAATCATAGGTACTACTCTGAGAGCTTTTGCTTCCATAGTTATGGTTAATTTATTGTTGTTACGTTAACCGCAGTATAAAAACGATTGTAACTTTATTCCTTCGGTAGATCATACATCTATATAATTAATTCTAATTATTAATATAATAACACTGAAGAGTATTTCTGTTTGTTTAAACACGTTAATCTCTGGCACTGCCAGCCGGATTAGAAAAAATCTTTTTGCGTAATTGATAGTGAGATAGGCTATAAAACATCACGCTACGAACCACAGGACCGGAGCAGAGTAACCAAAAACGTAACTGAATGCGGACGAAATCGCGGGGTATAGATAGTGGCTTTATAAAGGCAAGATCGCTAGTGTATTCCTCTTTAACTGCTATCTTCAATATACAAAGCAAAACAGCAAAATCTTTGAATAGTTTTATCCATTCACTACCAATACTTATTAGGACACAAAATCCTCCACAACATTTAAACAATACAATAAATAATCGATCACAGCCCACCGAAGCGTGTTTCCGAACGAACGGTCGTTTGTCAAAATTACGCGGCAGTTGATAAGCCGCATAATTTTTGGCGCGATACTCGTCGGGTGCCCTAATTGGGTGGCGTGGCCAGCGCGCCGATAAAGCCCGGTTTACACAGCGTTTTAATTAATAGAGGTCGCCGGGCGAGCTTAGGGCTGCCACGTTTTTACTTTTTGGAAAAATCATTTTGGAAATGCCCTTCTTTTCTATTGAAATTTTAGTACCCCTATCTTTTTTTTTAATTTGATCCTCTCGCGTACGTTGTTGTGTGTTCTCATTTTTTAGTTCTATTTTTCCTAAGATTTACAGTTAAACACTAAGAATAGAATCTAAGACAAAATGGCAGCACTTGCGTATGTTAAATGAATAAAAATGTAAATTTTAATAAAAGATTCAGTAACTTTATATATTTTGAAATGACTCAATCGTTTTATAGATCTAGAAGGTCTTCCTCCTAATTTCCAAAATACCTCCTACAAATGGATAAGCATACAGACATATGTTTTTAATTATTTATGTGCAGCCCCGTAAACATTTAACATTCAACTGTTGAATTGCTGTTGGATTCCTTGTATATGACGGTTTAAATGGTCTATGGGACTGTGAAAAAGTACATGCTAAATTATTCGGGATAGAAAGTCAAAAAATCAAAATCATACCCGTGCATCCCTAATTTGGTCGCCAACGTCCAAAATACGTGGAGTTACCAAACTAAATCTGCGCAGAAATATAAATCAGGTCAGAATTTAGTTATCTTGCCGAGCGACAGATTAGAGCCATTTGTGTACACGTAGGTAGGTGGACTAACTACTAACACTTCGCCAATGAAAACGGAGTTTACCTGGAACTGGTGTAGATATAAATTAGTAGTTAGTTTGTTGATTAGGAGGACAAGATGGTGATTATATTCAACAGTAGATGTTTGGTGGTTTATTATGATATCATCCTCATGACTGCCTCGTTGGTCTAGTCTTCTCAAAGCGTGAGTGCTGAGCATGTGATCTTGAGTACGTTTCCCAGGTCGGGCAAAGTGTTATTGGGATTTTTCCATCAGAAAGTTCCTAGTAGCAGTCTGGATTTATGCCCGTTAAATGGCCCCTATTACATGGGACTTAAACAAAATGGGCGAAATGGGGAAGTTTTATGGGTACACCTCTGCCTAACCCTGCGTGGATTACAGGCGTAATATTATGTAATTTAATAGAAAGTTTTCGTCTCCGTTTTAAGACAGAACAGGAACCTTAAAAGAATCTAGTTCTAAGTTTCTAACTTCAAAGTAAAGCCTACTTCAGGACCTAAGCTGACCCGTAACCGCCAGGCTGTCATAAAATTAAACTCATGTTACACCCGGCCATTATGGAAGTTAGCAAAATGTCTCGGAACCCTTCGGAAAGTTTACGAAGTCCTATCGAAGTTTTGCCGAGACGGTAGCGCGGTGAGAATGGCTGGTACCGCAATCAACCAGGAGTAGGTAAGGCGAAAATATTTGGATTATGAAAACCTTCATTGGTTTTCATAATTATTTTATGTACTAGAAAACCGTCCCGTCTTAGGGTGCAATACCTGGTGGATTTTACAAAATTTCATAAAAGTCATGTCCGGAAAATTACGAACACAACAAAAAAAGTATCAACCAAATTGGTTCAGCCGTTTTAAGCTGCTATTATTTTTTACGTAAACAGATAGGTAAATACGGGGTGTTTTAAGACATCATATAGCCGTTTACTACGAATCATGCCCATTAAATTTTAGTAAGTTTGGGCAGAAAAGCTGGAAAACGGCTTTCTTTTTTTTGGTTTGAAAAATCACTCGTTAAAATAGTGCGCATTGTTATGCACGGAAAACATTGTAGGTACTTTCAGGTGTATGCATGGACTTGTGACCAATTTTAGTTATAATATCGTTTAATATCGTTTTATAAAAAAACGTTAAAGTTCAAAGTATGAAAATTAGTCCGTTGAAATTTAAAAAACCATTGATTCATAAAAACGCGTGGATACGTAGACTAAATAAAGTACCTAGGTAATCTGCACCGTCACTAAATAAGGCCCAAATTAACTTTTTGGCCTAACAGAGCGTGATTAATTTTCCGCCATATTAATTCCACAGAACTAGTGCTTTAAAACGCCCTTTAAGCTGAACTTTCCTAAATGTTACAATTCGTAAGATAGGGGGAACGAATTTGTGTCAAAATAATGCTTAGTACCTATGTCTAAAGATGAAACAAATCAAATATTTATTCGGAACAGTAACATCATCTAGATCCGCGTCTCAAAGGAACAATTTTTCCGTTAAACCTTTTTTAAAATTTAAAAAAGTAGAATGAATTTGTGAACGCAGCTAAAGGTTGGCGCGCTCGGCTGTCAAACGGGTGCGCGCGAACTTTTGGCGGGAGAGCGAAACGGGCGACGCAATAAAAACCTTATAAAATTTCTAATGGGAAAACGTACGAAGAGTTTGCCCCGTGAATTATGAATGGTAACGAGCTCGACAACCGTTCCCCCTTTGTATCGAGTCTGACTGCTCCAAGTTCGTACTTGTTTCTTTTGTAGATTGCGGTCGTGGTTTATGCGATGCGAAAAACAACATTGTTATACTTTCGTTGGGTGCTGAAGTTGAGTCTCCTCGTTCTGAGTTTACGAGCTGTTTTAATTGCATTTGTGTTTTATTATTTAAAGTCTAGAATTAGGTAGCGGCTGCAGCGACTGCCTTGTTGGTCTAGTGGTCACAAAGCTCGACTGCTGAGCATGAGGTCTTTTGTTCGGTCCCCAGGTCGGGCTAGGTGTTATTTGAATTTTCCATCACGAATTTCTCAGTAACAACCTCGGAGTCTGAATTTGTGCGGTTGATGGCAATAGGCTCGCCCCCTATTACGTGGGACTT
This sequence comes from Hoplodrina ambigua, assembly GCA_949774945.1. NCBI lineage: Eukaryota > Metazoa > Arthropoda > Insecta > Lepidoptera > Noctuidae > Hoplodrina > Hoplodrina ambigua. Next base: position 7,526,784 of record OX458988.1, read on the forward strand.
AAACATAACTGGCGAAATGTGGCGAAAGGTGTACTAATGGGTACACCTCTGCCTAACCCTTCGGGCATAACAGGTGTGATGTTATCTACCTAATTAGCAAGCAGATTTTGTTGTAAAGTGCGCAAGATTTTTTGGTTTCAAACGGTGCCTGGACGAGAAGGCTGATTTACCCTTTCTGTCGCTTCTCACCAAGCTATGCAAGCTTTCAGCTGAACCCTTCAAATCAAAACTAACTTCTGATACACACAGACTTCATGGCATGGATTTTCATCAGAAGAACTTGCTAAGCCACATACCTAAATAAGAAGGCACAGATGCTGAATCGTTTAAAAGCGTCCCTGATATGAAAGGTCCTGCTGAAAAGAAGTCCAATTATAATATGCGTCATCTCTTAATAATGCATGGGACAGAAAGAGATGGAGACACGGAATGAATGTTTCGAATCTCCATTCGTAATTCAGGAGTAGGATGACCAGGCTTCAAGAGTTAGTGACGGGATTTTTAAGCTCAAACTTTAACTAGAAAAATAAAACTCAAAAAGTAAAACTACATGTGGAAACTAGATTCTGCCCTCGACTTCAATCGCGTCAAAGTTGATAATTATGTATATTATTCTCCTGGGAACCGTATATTTTTCCGGGACAAAAAATTGCCTTTGTCCTGTTTCAGACTATAACCTATCTCTGTGCAAAATTGTATGCAGTTCCGTGAATGAGTAACAATCCTATCCACCCAAACTTAATTAGTACTTAATATTAGTAAGATATATAAAAATTCTAATAGTGTTCTGAAGATAATGTCTGAAGCGTTTTTAATACATAAATAGACTATTACTTTAAAAGCACTTCCAGAATCTAGTTATCGTTATCAAGTGTTTAAATAAGCATAATATTTACTGTTACTTAGTAACTCAGATTTATTAATATTAGATTGGTTCTTATAATTCTGCAATACATGAATTGCAATAGACATACCATACAAATATAAAACAAAACATTACATCACTCCTGTAATCCCCATAGGGTTAGGCAAAGGTGTACCCATTAGTAGGTAGGCACACCCACATTTCGCCAGATAAATTCAAGTCCCATGTAATAGGAAGCGAGCCTATTGCCATCAACCGGGCACTAATCCAGCCTCCGAGGCTGCTACTGAGAAATTCCTGATGGGAAAAAACAATAACACTTTGCCCGACCTAGGATTCAAGCCCAAGACCTCATGCTCAGCAGTCGCACTTTGCGACCACTAGAACAACGAGGCAATCCACCACACAGACATTAAAAAATAAATCCATCTGAGAACCAGGACCGTCCATAAGACTCGTTACCATCTGGCCACACTACCAGAGTATGGGCGTGTGAAAACGTGCAGTTTTTCGAGACTTAACACAGTCCCTTTTTTGTAGCCGCGGGCAAACGGGACGGGGTATTAAAACTTGTATATCGGATTAGACAAAATTACTAAGTGCTTCAGATAAGAGGGTGCCCCGTTCGGTCCAGGACTCCAACGTAGTCGATGTGCGAATTAAAAAGCTTTGCTTAACTTGTATGGGATTTTCGGTCAACTTTATAGATCGGCTTGGGTACTAGATTAATTGGATACAGTAGTATTTATGTGCAGTATTTATTGTGATTAGAAAAATAACTATTTGAAAGCTTGAGACATCTTAAATTATTATCAGTTTGAATGACTACTGTTTTAGACATGGAAAGAGCTTACCCTGTTCAGTTGTTAGTGCTTCTGAAACATATCAAACATCTCAAATCTTTTCAAAATGCTTTATTACGGGCCATATTGTCATAGAGAGAGGGCTTTGTCCACTGCTAGACAAAGCCCTCCCTCACCTTCCAAACCTTTCTGTCTTGTGCAATCTCTGGACAAACAATATTAGATCGTTTTACCACCTTAGACACGGCTGACCTTGACGGCGATCTCCTTCAAGCGTCCAAAAAGTGACTATTTTTGCCCATCTCTTCCACTACAGCCTGGCTGTTTTTTCTCCAAGTTCTGCAACTGGTGGCAATCCTAACAGGTACCATTAACACAATTAAACAACTACATACATCTCTACACTAAACCTTCCTTATCTGTGGCAACTGGCAACTTATTCCAAATTCATACAGATTATGCTCCACATTTCGCGCCATTCGTTCAGGAACCGAGTTCGCGCGTCTGAATAAAAGATGGCGGACACATGTCTCTAATGCACTCATCAATTATTTTGCGCGCCCGCCCCGTTCGTCGTGAGCCTCCCTTTAGCGCAACGTTTTGATAACGCTGCGAGATTCGGCAGTACCGTTTTCATGTTTTATGTACTGTTTGAACTCTGAAGATGTGTTGTTACGTAGGTTTATGGTGGCTCAAATATACTTAGTTTTGGATACAATCAACACACCTGTCGGTATATTCTGCAAACATCTCCTTCGGCGAATTTAGGTGAAGTGAGCTGCCAATACCTAACACGATTTCTAGCATAACTTCACCTAAGTTCACTGAGATAATAGAATACCGCTTTGTTGTTTACCGATCATATCTACATAAAGTCTCGGCGTTTTCTTTCTTTAATTTGGCTTTAAATTGTTTACTTTTATCTGACTGATGATACTAAGTTCTTCTAAGTTGCCAATGTCTTCTGTTATGAACTCTTATGATCTAAGAATATTATGAACAAAGAATTTTATGACTTCTAACTAATTCTAACTAAGTTGGTTGCATTAAATACAAAGGTAAAAAAAACTAGGTAGGTTTGAGGAAAAATAGATGTAGGGATAAAGGTCTGAGAAGTAGAGAACTTGCAACAAAAAAGGAAAGATATAGCTACATATCCATTTTAAAATTAATAATAGCCGATTTCCACAAAACTGATATGTAAACTAATAGGAAAGCTCGACACGATTCTGAACCAAGGGTTCTTGTGCGATCAAACACGACTTGCGAATTGAGTGAGTTCTACTGCACACAGCAATTTCCACCGGCCACTGAATCATCCCTTTCTTACACCATTTTGAACCTTGAAGCCATATGAATAAGGGTGCTAGGTAATTTCAGATTTGATGGTGGTTGGAACGACTTGTCGAACCAATTTGTAATACCCCTTGGATATCGGTGGGCATTGAAATTGAACGAGCATGTTTGCTTGGCTTTTTTAAGAGCGTATGAGGTTTAGAAAAGATTTTCGTTCTTCCATTTGATAAGTACTTAATTGTTATTGGAATAGGGTTAAAATGTCACTGTTCTTAACCAACATAATATATTACATGGGACTTTAAACATACCTGGCGAAATGTAGGTGTACTAATAGGTACAACTCTGCCTAATCCTTAGGGGATTACATGCAAGCCATCCCTTTTAGAAGGGGCAACTAGATTCAATTCCTTTTTCTTTTGTATATGACGTTCAAAAGTGCCTTGTAAATGGCCTAATTGAAATAATGATTTAAACATCACGCCTGTAATCCCCGAAGGGTTAGGCAGAGGTGTACCCATTATTACACCCACATTTCGCCAGTTATGTTTTTAGTCCCATGTAATAGGGGGCGAGCCTATTGCCATCAACCGGGCACAAATTCAAACTCCGATGCTGCTACTGAGAAATTCCTGATGGAAAAATCGAACCCAAGACCTCATGCATAGCAGTCGCGCTTGCGACCACTAGACCAACGAGGCAGTCATCATTCTTTAAAAAACAATGTAAAAATCTTAACCAATAAACCACAATAGGACCCCTTGCCGACTCCACCTTAACATTAGACCAAGTAAATGTTTGATTGCCTAATTTCGCCACAAATTACCTGCAGGGTTGTATCGCTATCGGTTGCCAATATTAATAGGGCTGGCACTGAGACAAACTGTTGTATAAAGTGAACAAATAAGACTACACAGCACTACTTATCAACTGTAGTCTCTGGGAGGGGTACCCTAAAAGCATGATCCTTGGGGCGCTTATTACGTATGGATATGAAGATAATGGCTATTGCTATTGTTTGCTAAGAGACTAGAGTTTGCGAAATTTTCAAAAAACAAACAATACCACCCGGTATTGTTTGTTTTTTGAAAATTGCGCAAACTTTAGTCTTTTGTAAATTTGCATTAGTTTAATTACAGGTACTCTTACCTACTCTTTTGCTGTGCCCTACAGGGTCCATAATGATCTCAATTATATAAGTTACCACCTAAGTATACATATGGAAAAGCAATAAAGATATTGATTATTGAGGTTCTAGGTATTTGCTTAAAAAGCAGGACGAAGTCCATGGCATAAGGCAACTTTGAATCTTGTAAAAAAATAATAATTGTGTTTTGATTTTGTTTATAGCAAGCGCTATTGCTAAGAATGGGGTTCTGCCGAGGTTGAGCAAAGTGCAGTACAGTATTTTTCAACCGACTTCAAAAAGGAGGAGGTTCTCAATTCGACGCGTATGTTTTTTTTTTTTTTTTGTTTTTTTTTTTGTGTGTTTGTTCTACGATTACTCCGCCAATTATGAATCGATTTGGATGATTCTTTTTTTTTATTGGGAATTTCCTGACTTTAGATTATGGTGGTATGACACCCCTGCGCCCCGAAAACCATGTGAAGCCTACCTACTTACTATTCTTTAGACGTCCTTACTGTACAAGATTATACAAAGTCAAAGCTTTACAGTTTTTTTTTCTGTCCTATCCTCACCACTTTCTATTCTTAATCGTCATCTCCTTTGATACACGTATTACCGTCCGCAGTGTATTCGTTATCTTCGGGTACGTCTTAATCACGGTCGGGCGATCATCAGTCAGGACCCGGCTAATTGCCACATTTGTAGGTCGCAAACTACCCTGCTACCCACACTGAAAATACCTTTGTTATGCGAGGGAAATGATGACTGTGTTGGAATAAGCGATTTTTTGGATTTTTTTGCACTTCGGTCTGTTCTTAGAAACTTGTAAGTCCTATGGAAATTAACCGAATTTATTCTATTACTCATCTCTTCTAGAGTCTGGAATTGTGCCCGGTTGATGGCAATAGGCTCGCCTCCAATTACATGGGACTTAACATAACTGGAGAAATGTAGGTGTACTAGTAAGTACACCTTTGCCTAACCCTTCGGGGATTACAGGCGTGATATCATGCTATGAAATTATACGCTAGATTCTAACTGATGTAATCGACATTTTATTTTTCTTACTCCTCCGCTATTCTTTCCTGATTAATTTTGGGTCGGACAGTTGAATCGTTTCTCCGGGACTCGTCGAGCTTCATTGCCTCGGCGCTTTTCTGGTGGCCTTCACTGTTCATTTTGACTTTCAGGAGTTGCAGTGGGTGGGAGGTGGGAGTCAGTGTAACGGACTTGACGTAACCGATAAACGCAACTTTTTTCCCGCTTCCCGCTCCGCTCATGGCAACACTTCAATGTAATCTGGGTGCGAGAGGTCTCATTAGAGCCCGCTCCTCTAAAGCTGGCCCATTGTTAACCTCTCAGTGGCTAGTAAATTATGTATTGGCAACAACAGCTTGTATAGACCCATAGTGAGGCGACATGGTCTTACGTATGGAGCTGATAATCGTGTATGTCTAAGCTGAAATTCTTTAGTTAGCTATAGTTAATGGGTAGGTAACGTCATAGAACGATTTGACTTTGACTTCCACGCAGACGAAGTCGCGGGAAAAGCTAGGTAACGATAATCCGATAAATGGTCCTTTTAAAAATTATTTTGGATTGAGTCACATCATTACATTATTTTTACATCATTTTCTCGGCCAGATCAGGCCGATCAGGGCGGATAAGGTTTACAAGCAATTAATCGTGATTACAAATAATTAAATTCCTGGTAAATTCCAGTGTGTTTCATAATCACAGTATCTAATCAGGTCAATTGTATCACATTCATCTATTATGAGCGTTTACGCCGTACGGCATATAAGAAATAAAATGTTTTCTGATAACTTTTTAGACCTATGTATCTTGCTAATGCGTAGGAAGATTTAATAAAATCGATCATTTAAAAAAATAAAGACTTGAAAGTTTTGTATAAAGCCGTACGACGTAAAAGCTGTTAAGATTGATCGCTCTCAGTAAATACTATTGTGGCTCAGTTTATAAAAACAAACGTAATAAATCAAAACAAAAAATATTTACACCTTAATGGTAAAAGTTACAAACATATTCTACCGTAATGTACTTCACTGTTGTTAAAACAAGGCAATATTAAAGCACCACACTACGCCACATTACCACCTTGTAAAATATAGAGGTGGCAACCCCGGCCGACTGAGATTGGCTCATTAATTTAACAGCGTGCAACACTTAAGCCAGGCGTACCAACATTTTCGCAAATGAAGTGGCGGGAATACCTTACCAACCTAAAATGGCGGTTGCATAACCTCAAAATTTTGAAATTTAGATCTTGTTTCGTTTAGTTAAGGGTTGTGTTTCTGTTTTTTGGTGGTAAAATGACGTGGTTTGAAGAGGGTAGGTCTAAGCTTGTATTGTCGACGCTGTGCAGGTAGGGGAATATTCGGGTCTTTGATTTGTTACGTAATCTTTTGCTCAATATTACTCGTTTAATTGCTGTAGTTAATTTAGATTTAGAATTAAATAACGAATTCGTTTGCAGGTATTTTAAGCGAAAATGAGCCTTTTGGAATTTTATTTGTTTTTGTTGTGGATTGACTAATAATTGATAGGTATGAAACCTTTAAATATTTTTTTTAAGTATTACTTTTAAGCAGGTTAAGTATAAACGCAGCTAACGTACGATTTTTAATCGTGAAATGCACTGACATATAACTCCATACTTGAATCCTAGAACGATCAAACTATCGCCCAATAAAAAATCAGTAGTGCGCTATGGCTCTAAATCTACTAAAAATCCGTTTCGTCAATATGCTTGGGATTCTAATTTATTTTGTGATTTCAACTATAAACTATTAATCATGATTGATCAGTTTACATTTTGCTAAAGTCTTTTCATTAAAAGTAATCCAGTTTCATTAATAACGATTACTTACTAATATTTTATCCATTCATATCTCACTGTACTCTCTCTCTTTATCTGACTAAGATTAGAGTCAGTTAACGTTAGGTAAGGGTAACGTTGTAGCAATCATTGTTTGGGTGTTAAGGTTTAATTTTGACTTGATGCTACTCTCTTCAATAAAACACGTCTTGTTAACTCAAAGATGTATTGGACACTGACGTATATGACCTATAGAATTAAAAACCTACAGACTATAGAACCATACGTAACTAAAAATAGTTTTTACCAAACAATCATACTTTTAAATATTATTGGAAGATTTTTAAATGAATGTACTTGTTCTGCCTAATTTCACAAGCTATTAAAAAAGTAAAGGTTGCATTCTATAACTTTAAAGGACATTCCATCCAAAAGTATTAATATTTTGGTCAAAAAGTAAAGTTTGGTTAAAAATGTAATACATATATCTTATTTATTAAGAGTGCAAATATTGTAGCTGTGCTTATTGTGCTAAAATATGACACGATGAAAATGATATGAGATAATGCTTTTGCCCGCGTGTCAGTTATCGCGGACGCAGACAAAGTTGCAGAAGAAGTAGTAGCCATGTCCTTTCTTGGAGTTCAAACACTGATTAAGTCGTGCAAGCGTAATAGACAGACAGACTTTCGCATTTAATATATTAGTACGGATAAACATCTATTAAAAAAACCAACCAACAAGGTACAATCGCGACAAATGTCATTACCATTCTAATAAGTAGTAATAACAAAACTACACCCCACACACCGCCATATGCGTGCCTTGTAATCGCTGTCATTTACAATAACTACACTAGGGTGCATTCAAACTTGCAGTCTCGAAGGACGCGTTGTTTTTATGGCTTCTCGTTTATTCTAATGCCACTAAATAATTCTGAACAATGCCACTAAGTTTTGATTCTGATATTTGTTATCTGGACACACATGTGATGGTTTTTAAAGTCAAAGTCAAAGTTTAATCATTTATTTGAATTAGGCGATTAAAAGGCACTTTTGAACGTCTTATACAAGAAAATGAAATTGAATTGAATCTTGTTGCCCCTTCCAAAAGGTAGTCTTGTATGGAGAAGAATGGGCAAGAAACTTTAAAGCCTTTATAAAGCAAGGAAGATATAAGTATATTGTCATGCAAACGTTCAAGTCTAAAGTAAAATTGATAATTGTTAAAATAAAACTTATGTTGCCGAAATTTAGTAATTTAATTTTCTTTGTCTATACTTAATTTTTCTAGAACCCGTATATTATTATTTGTATTGTATTGCTCTTTTTTATCAATATTTGTGTTCTTTAAGAGAATAAATATATTTAAATGGAATAGTTACGCGAAATTTCCATGAAAAAAAAGCATTTTTCATATAGGTATCTGTCTTTTTGTTCCAGGTAATCTTCGAAACAACTGGTTATTTTTAAAACTAAACGCTGATGAATTCCTAATCTATTCTAAGCATGGATATATATATTTATACTTATTGAGCTGTTGAAAAAGTTGAAGTAATACTCAATATCTTCATTGCTTACCCATATGTATTTTTAGGTCGTAACTTATCAATATAGACCCTGTAGGGCACAGCAAAAGGGTAAGAGGGAGGGAGCCCCGTTTAAAGAGATCATTATGTTTTGAAAATTAAATAAATTGTAACTTAAGTATAATTAAAATTTAGAAATCATGAGAAACTTAACTGTAACTTCGCTTATATCTATAATCTATGTATTATTTTATTCACAAGTTGGCTCATTCTAGGAAAACTAAACTCAAATAACCCTATAGCCATAACATAACATAACATCACGCCTGTAAGTACCCATTGGTACACCCACATTTCGCCAGTTATGTTGTTAGTCCCATGTAATAGGGGGCGAGCCTATTGCCATCAACCGAGCACAAATCCAGACCCCGAGGCTACTACTGAGAAATTCCTGATGGAAAAACCCAATAACACTTTGCCCGACCTGGGAATCGAATCCAAGACCTCATGCACAGCAGTCGCGCTTGCGACCACTAGACCAACGAGGCAGTCAAACCCTATAGCCACCTATTAATAATCCCAATTTTTGTTTAAAAAAAACTGGCATCCATATTTTGTACGTCAGCATATTACATAGCCCTTATATACAGTGGGCGTTATATACCAGGCATTTAAATTAAGTTGTCTATTAATGTCGGGCGGCCGGCGTTATCGGGCCAATTATAATTCACCGCGCAAATGACACCGTCATTACCGGCCGTTCATAACCGGCTTAACTGTGTAGTCGGATGCCCGGGTACGGGTAGCAAAAAAAGGAGATGTCTTTTTTTTTAGGTCTTGATAATTTGGTACCTGTCTATCTTGAAAACATTGAAGGATTTATTTGGATATTTGCCTAGGAACACTTACAACCCTTATTTGTCTGTCTGTCTGTCACAAAGCTATTTTCCTCAAGATCTATGCTTGCATTAGGTACAATGATAGATGTCGATAATGCACACAGTTAGTCACAAATCAAGAATATTATATACTGATTCGCGTGGATTGTTTGTAAATTATTGTTGATGAGGTCACATTCACAAACGTACACATCGAATAACACATTTTGTATAGATGAGTAAAATTAATAATTAGGTACCTATTTATATTTATAAGTAAGAAAAAAGTATCATACAAGTAAGAAATAAATATAAATAAAACATAGTCCTCATCGTCCTACTATGCTGACTGTACGTCGGGGTGGTTGAGTGGGGCGGGCTGCCACCCCCGCCGCGTTAAACAAAGGCAAGCCAATTATTATTAAATATTCGCAGCTCAATTTATGTCGCTGGTAATCGTAGCGCAGACAATGAGCGTGATAACCGGTTCGTAATTAGCGCGCTTAATTAATGTCTTTATGATATTTTTGATGAATATAGTGAAGGATGAAGTACCTACAAGTCTACGCTTATACACACAAAAAGACTAAGTTTGTACTTAGTCTTTCTTTGTCTTCATCACACATACCTACTTAAAGACAAAGTCAAATCATTTATTTCAATTAGATCATGAAAAGGTAATTTAGAACGCCATTTACAAGATTTTTTTAAATTACTTTTTAAATCTACACATTTGCTCCTGTTCATGTGCACTGATTGACCATTCGCGTGATGTAATCGAACAAAAAAGGCAAATGTTGGATTTTTATTAAATATTACTGGAACCCTTTAGGCTAAAACAGCCTGACTATGCGGCGGATTTTAGGATGCTTTTACCGCCTCAGGTGATCCATACATTGAGAACGACAGCAACGAAGGTACAGTCACAAATATAGATTTAACTTTTTTATGTTTAGAACATACTTGCTAACATTAATTAAAATACTTACTATAAGGTATTCTTAAAGTCTTATTTCGTTCATGTTCAAAATAATACACGGAAACTCGGTAAAAAAATCGATGCAGAGTGTTTAAGTAACGTTAATTTTTAAAATTTAGTTATTTGACTGAAATCTGACTAACCACAAACCTAAATATTAATGCCCTTATTCTATCTCCAAATTTTCATAGAGTTTAATAACTTATTGACTAAATATGACAAGGAGGACTACGTTTTATATGAAGCCCAGAATCGTACAGTTCCCTTAAAGTGCACAAAAAATGGCCGAGCTCAAATGATCATCGCATCATACAATTTCACTAAACCTTTTCATTGCTTTCAAAAAGCGCATCACTAAATACCAATTTAAATATTCTAAATCACTGACTCAATGATATTGCAGGTGTGGTGCTACAATGGGTTTAGATTCACCCCTACTTGTGAAGTCATTGTACCTGTTCAGACATTTTGAGGCACGTGCGCGAGGATTAGGCACGTGTCTTGTCATTGTGCTAGTGTCAACTTTAGTTAAAAGGCAGAGAAGGATAAGCTGTCAATTAGGCAGGTATATTCTGTTTTTGAAGTGAAAACTTCTTTAGCGGCGTTGAGCACTTTTTCTGTATTGGGTATAAAATCTTAAACTCGCGTCAGGACACGTGACCTGATCGAAAAAGCGTAAGACGGATGGAGAGTAGACAGCTATCCCCTCTCTACGGCGCGGCGAAAATGTATGCCTGGGCCTACTGTTTCGTTTAGGCAGCGCAGGGCGCTTGCGCGAATGTTCGTGTATAACTTTTTAATGTAAAATAATTGTAATAGTTTTAAAGTGTTAAATTTTTAATGTAATATAAATTGTCATGTTTGTGTACGATAGCGCAATAAATGAATATTGTATTCTACCACATAAATGATAGTACTTTTATACTGATAAAGCAATTGGTGCAAAATTATTCCCTAACCATTCCAAAATATCAAACATGCTCAACGTTAATAATCAAGTTTTCACTTCTGCCGGCACTCCCGGAGTGCAACCCGTCTTTTTTTTTTAAGTAATTAAGACAACATAAAATCCGACACACACCCAGATCCAGAATGTACAATCAACCAAAGAGATAGATATCCTGGGTCGTCAGATGTAGTTGAAGTTTTCTTAGAAACCGATGGATATTTTTAAATGTAATGTTTTTGTTATGTATTTTTTAATGTTATGTTTATGTGTGAATTTAAAAGTAGATAATAAACAGTTCATTAATTAAGTTAAGTTTAAATCGCAGACATCCATCATCCATATGAAAAGGTACATTAATCGATTAATGATACCTACACTATACATATATAAACTCACGCCTTTTTCCTATGGGGGTAGGCAGAAACTACAGAACGCCACCTGCTACGATCCTTACATACTCCTTTTGCCTCATCTACGTTCATACATCTCGTCTTACTACCACTATACCTACAATATACCTACCTAAATAAAAAATAAAAATGGTAGGTACTACAATAGTTACAAAAGAGCTGCAAATTAAGAAATAATTGTAGTCAGATACCAAAATAAAATTAATCTCTCGAAATACACACGTGAAATATTCCAACACAAAGTCTAGCAATTATGATAGAACCTACATAATGTGCTCAATATACCTATTACCTTTTAATAACTTATTAATATAATATTTCCTTCAAATAATATGATATATCCGAACGTAGTCGACGCGTAATTTCACGCTAGCGGGTGTTACGTAATCCATTCGCCGATTTGCCGCCAATTAAGTGCGTTGCTAGGCAACCGCGCAAAACTGTCATGGTGGATGGTAGTTTCCGAAATAAGTGCGATCGCGGAACATTTAACGGCAAAATTGGTAACAAATTGTTGACAGTATTTTGAGTGTTGCGCATGGCGTCAGAAAATATTTCGCTTCACAGTTCATAAAATAAAAATTACAACAATAGTGTTAATGGTTGTGTATATTTTAATAAATTAAATTCACATGTCTGGTAGATTGGGTGGTCATCTAAATAAATAAATAAATGTGTCTGTTTGTAGTATCAAATTAACAGCATTTTAGTAAATGCATATACATAAATGTTTACAGGTAACTTATATTAATAACCATATTTTTAAAATTTTTGCTGTCTGTTCGTGATAAACTTAAAAACTTCTAATCGGATTTTCATGCGGTTTTCACCAATAGAGTAATTCATGAGGAAGGTTTAGGTATATAATTTATCAAATTATTGTGTAAATTGGTTGAAATATAACGATAATTGTTGGAGGTGTTGGAAAAAGTCAAGCCGCCCCGGCAGCTTTCATCGACGAATGCACCCGTGCGAAGTCTAGAGTAAGATAAAAATAAAATCTGCAACAAGCAAAAAAGCAAAATTCACTCTTGTTGAAGGAGCTTAACCAACCCCTAGATATCTGACATCACTCTTTTGTACCAATATCCCTTTGTAGGTAAACCAAAAAGTTTTTTGTTCATAAAACCTTTCCGCGCGCATATCATGGCGGCGCCAACCGGCGTTTAACTATGCAAAACGTTATTCGAAAATGGAATCCGGTTCAAAACCGTGCAGCAACCATTTTGTTAATAGTTTAATCTGCAGCGGTGATCCGCGGCCAGCCGCATGGAATAACTACACGTGAATATTTAACTAGGCTGTTCAGTTAACTGCCTTTGCCTACGGGCCCTTTTTTTGTGAATTGGTGGTGTTACTGGCTATGACTTGGTTATACATATGTCTAAGGACTGATTTTTAAATATTTGGTTAACTTTAATCTGACAAATAAATATGATGGCATATTTTCGATGCAATAATGATATTAGTGTCCCACTGCAGGGAAAATGCCTTTTTTAATACTGTGAAGCCTCGGGCGTTGATCATCACGCTTTCTCAAGGCTGATTGGCGATTTCAGACTTATATTAATTAGGTACAAGTCCAGGTTTCTCCAAGACGTTTTCGTTCACCGATGTTAGTGATGTCCAACTAAGAAAGTACTTAAATATTGAAAAAGTCGCATTAGTACTGGTCCATGTCCGGTTGCGAACCCACAGCCTCGAGCATGAGAGGCGTGTGCCTTAACCACTAGGCCATCACGACACTTTTAATATTGTTTATTGATAAAATCGTAAAATAAAAATATATATATACGCTCGTAGAACTAAAGATTATTCCGTAGCTCTACGGCTACGAACGTGCTACGAAGGTGTAGCTAGTAGTAATGACTAGGGGCTATAATGCCCCTTATTATTAATTTACTGGATTATAGTAAGTATCAAATATAAAATGTATGTAATAGGAATTCTATCTTCAAGCCGTAGCAATAGTTTTCTTTGGTCTACGGCATGTCTACGCTTTCGTTGTCGCTACGAAATCGTAGACTTGCTACGAAAAATATTAAAATGTGGTTTTAGGAAGTTGTCTTGTATTTGTGTCTTTATAATCTATGGTATAGGGTTCCGATTTTAATAGCTTATCTGGACCCCGTGACGTCATTTCTACCAGTTAATAAAAAAAATCAGATCTTGTAAATTTTCATAGTAATTTCGGACCAGATAATTAAATGTAAATCCTCCTAGTATATGTAAATACATATACTAGGAGTATATTTTTCTCTTCATAGTATAAAATAAAGCTTCCTACCATCAGTATGTTTAGATCTTTTAAACTACGCAAACATTTTAATGCAGTTTTAATACACATACTGTTTTTAGTAAAGTATCTACATTGCATCCGTACGAAGCCGGGGCGGTTTGCTAGTTGTTCGTAAAATGTTCTTTAAACTGTGAAATAGATCTACCATGCATAGTAATCGATGTCCGTGGTATTGTACCACTCGGTGCTAAGCAGGCGACATGGATTGGATTCTTTGTAAGCGGATAGTGGTGGAAAAAAACCATGCTGACAGCTTTTGCAGATGTTAGGGATTATTCTGGTAGACGATAGTTTTGCGATGTTTGAGAGCTCACGGTATTTGACACAGGTGATCGATACACGATTTTTCAAGCCTACTTTAGGCACTAACTCTCATAATGTATATTAAAATACTCCAGAATTCCGATTGTAAATTGTCATAATCTTTATGAGAGTAAATCAATAAATGTTGTATTATTTATTTAACCGAAGTTAAAACAGGGATGGCTGACGTGGCTCAAAAGGTTGCCTAACTTAAATGGGACTGGGCAGGACATGTCTGCTGCATGCCGGTCAAACTGTGGGCTCAAATAGCACAGAGTTGGTGCCCTGAGACAATGAGTCGGGGTCGTGGCAGGCCACGAAGGAGAGCCCACGCGGGACGAACTGGATAGTTTTCTCCAGACTGGAGGAATGTTAAGGATGGAAGGATACAGAGAGCCCAGAAGTGGGACAAAATACGCCAACAAACAAAAAACTTAAAATCGCTCTAGATACTGTCTTTGAAGACAGGTATGTATCTTGTGTTTCGTTAATTTAAATCGGTTCATTATTTCTTAAGATTTGTTTTGGTGTTTGAACGAGCAACTAAAACTAGTGCTACTCCACGTATTTTCTATATTACGAAACAAAAATATATGGAGTTTTTTTACAGGGTTCAGTCCCATAGTAAAAGTTTTCTGCGAATGTGGTGTCTGCCTAATAAAATAGACACAAAACTAACCTCAAAAAATACGTCTAGCAGCTTCATTTTCTATCTATCACATCCGATAATTCTCTAACAATATCTTCTCAACGATATTCCGGGATATGTTTTTAATTTGTCGGCATGCGCGCGCTCTCACATACATTACCGGGGACACAAACAAACGCAGAGGATTAGACCTTCCCCGGAGCGGCTGTGTACAGGATGATCTCTAAATGTACGGCGGAAAAGTGTAGTGGAAACAAAAGTAGGTCTAGTCTTAATGATTGCGATGTAGAAATGCTTGTGAAATAAGTTGTGGTTTGATAATAATCTTTCCTTTTTTTTTATATGTGTATAAAGCTCCTTCTTATCGTGTGGGTAGTAAGGCCCTACACAACCTAGTGTCAGAGTTTCTAAACCGCCTCAAGGGCCTCTGACATGGTTTGAGTGGAACAGTAAGTCCAGGTTTCCTCACGATGTTTTCCTTCACCGATGCCAATGATGTCCAAGATAAACTTTAGAAAGTACATATGAATTGAAAAATTCACATTGGTACTTGCCCGGTTTTGAACCCACAACCTCATGCATGAGAGGTGGGCGCCTTAACCACTGGGCCATCACGATTCACGACACTATATTAAAGCTGAAAAGATATTTTGTTTGTTTGTTTAAACGCGCTAATCTCTGGAACTACCAGTCTGATTGGAAAAACTGTTTTTGTATAGGTATGGTAACCAGATTTATCAGGAAAAGATAAAGTCGCTGACAAAAGCTAGTAATAATGTAATAATAAATTTACTTGTATTTTCACTTATTTAAAGCCAAAAAATGATTTTTAATCAGTTTTTTTTTAGAATTCAAAATCTAGTCGCAATTAATCAATCAGTTTCATCTCAGCGACAATTAATGTCAATAGCATTTTTGACATATTTAGACTGAGATTAGATTTTGATCGTTCCTAAAAGTTACTAAAACTGCTTTCTTGTTTGCAACTGGCACACACACGAGATAGCAATATCGGCCGTACCATAATCAGATATTTTAAGTGTCCGTAAAAGCTTTAATTTCATACCTATATTTTTTTACAAATTGACAATACACAAAACACACAATACCTCCTCTGAACAGTCCCAAAAAATAGCTCCAAAAACCACAAAAACACAGTCCCAATAAAACCACCATCCTGTACACACAGCTCCCATTTAAATTGATATAAATTAATCCTTTAGCAATGTGCCCCTCAAGAAAGAAATCCCATTACGTGCAGATTCGATTAACGTTTTAACTGGACCCCTTCGACCGCCCCCTTGCATCTTTTGCGACCGTCCAGTAAGTAGGTAAGTACGTAACTATAGCTATTAATATTGAATGTAGTTGTAAATTTATTGGACGTGTTTTAGTTCTGCTATATCTTATTATCTATAGATATAAAATGCAGGTAATGCAGGCATTTATATGGCAGAAATGAGTGGCAATGCCGGGAGGGGTCGCCCTAGGAAGACCTACACTAACCTTATTGGTGAGGTCCTTCAGAAAGGTCAGGTGCGGAGTACTCGTAACCGGCGTGCTTGTATGATGAGATATATAAACGTAGATGAGGCGAAAGGAGTATGTAAGGATCGTAGCAGGCGGCGTTCTGTAGGTTTTGCCTACCCCCATGGGAAAAATGCGTATGTATAAAATGCTTTATCCTGAATGACTGACTGACGGTCGCCGGAAAGCCTAAACCGTTGATCGTAGAGACCTGAAACTTGGAGGGTGTATTCTTTATATAACGTAGGCATCCGATAAGAAAGGATTTTTCAAAATTCACCCCTTATAGAAATGAAACAGGGGTCATTACTAAACATCGAAAGCCGCTTGACGTATTTTGGCAGAGAAGTAGTTTATAGTTAAGCAGTAGACGTTTGCTAATAGCGGTTCTCGAATTTATTTGGTGTATTTTAAACGAATGTATTAAATCTGAGTTTTTTTTTAGTTTAGCCGTCACTGATATCACTGATAGTCGGTGAAGTCCAAGATAAACTTACTTATGTATAGATATTTGGTACATATGATTTGAAAAAGGAATTCACAATTACATTCGCAATAACCACTGGGACATCGGCCACACGCTTAGCATAGAGTAAATACAAGTTTAAAAAAAATATCTCCGATGTCCTACTCAACCAGACTTTTTACCGAACTATTGACACGGTCATCCGAACCTGTTTAAAAACCAATTTCCCTGTCCAAACAACTAACAACAAACCAAATAAAAGCCGACATCTTCAATTACACTCCTTTACTATACACTGAACAAACACTCGATACGGATCGTTGCGAGAATCGAATAGTAATTCGACTATTCGACTCGACTATCGGGGAATCGATGTTGTCGCGTCCCTTGGGGTCCTACCCTAGCCGCATAATGTGATTCTATTATACGAGTATCAGTGTCAAATGAGGTTTTTACCAATTGGGAATATGAGGATGTTTGTTTGTTATTCCCTATTTTTTTGCAAGTATTTGTACCTAGTTGCTAAAATGATCTTAGTACGGAACCTAAAGCTATATAGAGAATACTGCTCCGCTCCTGCAAGTTGTAGCATGATGTTATAGAGACTATAAACCTTTCTCAATAAACGGGTTATAGTGAATTCAAACATACAAAATATTAATAGTTGTAGATTTAAAACTCCTCGACGCCTACAAGTTAGGTAAAACTGCATATTTTTTTGTTAAGTTAGGCCAAACTTCATATCTAAATACATAAATGTCTTCTGTGTTTGGTAAATACTTACAGTGGTACAAAATTACAGGCAGATACTAAAACCAGCGCCGTGTACGGGTAACGGCATTGTGCTGAGCGTCAGTAGTTTCGCGCGGTAGTGGCAAATATTTCCGTTTAAGACCTTATATGTGTAATAATTGTTTTTAATTTTTCAGCTTTGGGACTTTTGTATACAATTTTCTTTTATGTTAAATCTTTCACTTTCGAGCGAACAAACAGTTTTTCTAATCTTTTCAGATATAGTCTAAAAAATGTAAATAACTTAAAATCATTGATAGCCAATTATAAAAGAAACATGATAACAGCACAAGAAATAATCAGCTCAAACAGGTGGGCCCCGCTATAAATCAATGTTGTCACCATTGTGCATTCGGCTGTGGACCCCTCACGTGGTACTATTGTTGCTGTACTGTGATTCGACCCTCATTTGACTCTGGACTTGCTACTGGATATTGTGTAACTTTGAACATGGAAACACTGTGTATTATTTTTATGTTCATTAGTTACCTTGATGTAGGTACGTTATGAGAAGAACTAAAAGAGAACCATTTTAATTGAAGGTTATTGAATTATTTTATAGTGTCTTTTTTCTTGAATTTATTGGATTTAGTTTATGAAAGGGTAATTATTTATATATAAACGTGATGCACTGTTTTATGTAATTCCAAACACAGTAGATTTTGTGTTTCCAATTTAAGCGATATTTTTTTCGGATATTTTCTTGACATCTATATAAATAGCACTATATCATAAATAGCACTCGACGATAAAGTAGATTACAATCAGTAAAAGATTTTTTATACTTCCAAAGTTTATTTCGAACAAACAAAGTTTACATCAGTTTTTTTTAGATAATTATGATTTTGGTTCGAATGCCATGTTCTAACCGCGACTGCCCCTCCACTAGGGGATGTATCCTGGCGAGCAGCTCATTCTGCTCATTGATTCCGCTAATCCTGTGGGAGTCTTAATGGCCACTGGCGAGCGCAGCGCGGGGCCAAATTAGATGGACACGTGTCGACTCTGCTCTGTAATGAGATCTATTTAATTTGATGTTTTCTTTTGGAGATTTCTTGTGGTTTTCAGTTGCATTGTTGAAGTATTGTGAAGACGGTGATGATAAGATTTTTTGATTGAGACGTAGAGAGCTGTTGTTTGACGGTAAATATTATCTTTCTAGGCCCGGCAACTACCAGGCGTCAAGCTAAATCGGCGGTTTGCATTATTTTCATAGTTTTGCATAGTTGAAACCACTCGAATAAGAAAAAGAACATATAGAATTTGAATAGGTACTGAATGTCTTTGACATAATATAGTTTTATTAATTACAATTTTAAACATTACATTAATAAAAATCGAAAATACGAAACTAAATTAGGCATGTTACACAATTTTATCTTCTCTTTGTTTATTTTGAAAAAGCAAACCAATTTCATATTTTATTTTATCCCAAATTACCAAGCCACACTTCGTTTTTCAAATAAATATAATAGTGTCCACTGATCATCAGCAGTCGCGGGTCGTTATCGCGGCATCGCGCGATAAAAGACCCTATTATGTCATCTGACAGCTTCGAGCGGTCCCAGAGGATAGATATTTTACTTTACTTGATTTATCACCAGTTTGGGACACTAGGTGTTGTGTTTTTGCCTCTTGTGTGTGGTAATTAGACGGTATAGTTGTCTGGGATATATTTTTGGGGTTCTGCGTTAATTTGATGCTGGTATTTTGGAGGAGGTAGCAGATTTATTTAATTAATTAATTACTTACGATATTTTCGTATAATGACAAAAAATAATGTTAAAAATCATAGCAATACATACCTAGATGTAAAGAGAATGTGACATAAAGATTGAACTTAAACTTTCCGTATCTCAGTAGGTAACCGAAAGGTTCCCAGGTAACGTCCAGAACCAAAATATGATTGCAATGATTTTTACATTCGATCTAAACGACTTTGTTACTACAACAAAACAACTCAACATTGCAAGGCATTATTACGTACGGCTACAGTATGAATTTAGACAAACAGTTTTTGTCTATGGTAGCTAGTCTGTGCTAGCTCCAAGTAATGCATAAAGCACTTTAATATTATAATGCCCTATGCAAACTTGCGTTAAATACAACAATAAATCACGTCAAACTAGCCAATTAAAAGATAATTTGTCACATGTGACTGCAGAATTAATTAATTGATACAATAGCTTGTATTATAACTGAAACGTTTGCGAGCAGATTTTAAATATGAATGCGTCCATTGGCGCGTGACCGATCTCTCATTATTCGAAATTTGAATAAAGACGTCAAAACCGCGACGTCAGCCAAGTCAAAATTCGAACGTGCATTAGCGCTAAATCGTTTATTTAAATTTTACACGCAGTTGACTCTGAATGCAGAAATATGGCGTCCAAACTAAAATTATAAAATTATCCGTTTGTCTGTTTCACTACACAAAGGAAGCGGCGCATGTTTACACGCTATTTAACAATTATTTAACGTTTGATTTGTACACGGACACGTGATTTGAATCCAACTTATTTGCATAATCCCTTTTATTAGAGCCAAAATTACGATTTGCCATAGCAATTCGATTATTTGCTTTACGACATTAAATTATAACTTTATCTGTATTTTATTTTATTTATATTATACTGTAGAATATTTTTATTTTTGAAATTAATTGAGATCAATGATTGCCGTTTTTTTTTTTCTCGTGTGAATAAACGTTGTGTAAAAAAATAAGTAATGTGTAATGAGAAATAAATGTTATTGCACTCGTCTTCACGCGTCATCCTCCGCAATTAGCCGATCAATCATTCACACGAACGCATCCGAACCAATTCGCGCCAAAAGTTGTGTTGACTGTCAAAATATTTGTCGCAGAATTTTGAACCTAACGGCCAGTGCCAATAAAAGAATAAAGTTATAAAATTGCTTACACGATTTTCTTGTGAAATATGTATTTTATTCGCGCCAAAAAGTGTCGCTGGCAACATGGCGGTCCCAAGGGACTTTATTAGTGTCGGCGACCCACCCATTATACATTTTTAAACCGTATCCATATAAATTAATGTCGATATCACCCTAGCGTAATATCAATCTCGTGCCGAGTTGTTCGCGGATTATGTTACAAATAATATCATTTTGTACGGTGATTCGTTATGAATGGTGCTACCTATGGGTTTTAGCGTATATACCTTGGTTGTACTGTCTTGATTATTTGTCGTTTATTTTTGTGGATAAATTGAGTAGGTATACACCCAATACTTACATAATATGGCTGAAGAGTTTGTTTGTTTGTTTGAAAGCGCTAATCTCAGGAACTACTGGAAAGATATATTTTTTTGTCTTATTTAGCCTTTTTTGAGTTAAATAATAACATCACACTACGACCACGGAAGCGAAACAGTACTAAATATACTTATAAAAAATCAAATAAACATACCATAAAATAATGTATTTTTCTTAAGTGCGATTTTTAATGTACTGCGGATTAATTAATATAATACATCATAGTAAGATAGGCTAATTTTAATATCGCTTCTACCACACATTCTGCTAAAGGCAACCAACTGATTTTAATTAATTAGCTAGCTCAACGTTCAACAGTGTTCTTGAATAATCAGCTAAAGAGATACATTTTTTTATAACACTAATCAATTATAAATTGAGAAATTACAGACTACCATTGGAAAATCAACAACCAGTTTTAAAACTTATTTTGCCTTGCATCATATCCTCCTACAAATATTATAATAGTAAAAATTTGTGAAGATGTTTGGATGTTTGTTACTCCATCACGCGTAAACCGTTTAACAGATTTGGATGAAAATTGGCACATAGATAGAACATTTCCTAGATTAACACATAGGATACTTTTTACCCCGGTAATGTGTTCCTTTCGGATAATAATCCGACTTACTTTACGGAAAGTTACTTTTTACGCGGGCTGAAGCTAGTTAACATAAAACATTTATATAGCCAGTATCAATATTATTCCGTCCAACTATTCGTCGGATAACGAAGTGTTCCCCCAACAAGGGAGGCCAGTTTACTGTTTCTTTATTCCATTATGTTTTAAAGAGAATGTCATAGCTATCGGGCAAGTGCAGCGCGGAACGCACCCAAACTGTCGAATTAACGGAGGGCGCGAACAATAGCTCCCGATTTAAATTGCGAACGCAGCTTTTAATTGCGCGCTAATAGGCAACCGGTTTTTGTTTTAAATTGGCTGTCAATTTGACAGAAATACTTTTTAATTTTGCTTATCTCTGGATGGATTTGGAGGCCACCCTCTGTACTGAAGACGATAATTTTCTAATGTTCATTAATGTTAATAATAGACCACCTGATTACTCAGAACAAGGAACTGCCGTAATTGTCTATCTTGGCACGTGGATTCTATTTGCTTGTATGTTATTCGTTCTCTGACAATAGAACGCCTTTTATCCTCATCTGAAGTCAATTTGGAAGCTTTTAAGACCTCCTTGCCACAAAACATCTAATACAGCAGTATTATTCTGTAAAATTCTTCACCTAATTCAGTTGAAGTGAACTTGAGTTGAACTGTCAATATTTAGAATCGGTGAGGTTATAGCTTACTTATATTCACCGAGGGAGGTAAGTGACAGAGGAAACTAAGTGCAGCAGGTCAAAATTGGTTACTTCTGGGCGAATTTGTGCCATTGTCTAGCCATCACCGTATATTTATAAAAAGAGTACTTTTATTATTTTCTACTAGAATCCGCCCGTAACTTCATCCATGTCGAAGTTAATATTGTATCTCACAGGAACTGTGCGAAAATGGCCTATGTGCTATTCAAGACTAAAATCTATCTGTGTGGCAAACATCCAGATCCGTCCGTCCGTTCTTGCGTCATTAAGTAACAAAAATCCATCCATCCAACGCATTTATAGTAGTAAAATGATGGTGAGAGTCTAGCATCTCACCATAAATTACAAAAAATAATATGACGGCCAAGTGTCACATGACATTTATATTTTATCTCGCGGCCACAATAATAATTTCTACCACAAACAAACAAAACAGAAATTGTTTAGGGTAGATGTACCGATAAAAAGCGTCCTAATCAAATAAACAAGGGCCGTCGATCTGTCGACGCAATCTCCCGCCAAAATTGTGATTTGATACCTTATATCGGCGCATCACCCTACAGTGTTGCCATGATAATAATCTGTTATAACATTTTCATCTGTGGTGTCAGTCTGTGGGTATTATTTTACACTATTGTTCATGTAATTGGCTTCCACAGATCAATTTTGGATATGTTTTTGAGATTATTGTTTTTGGTTGTGTATGAGATTTTGACACTTACCTACATAGTGATATGGGTATTTTCTCTCACATTGTGACTCGTGTTATACATGCCCCGGTTGTATGTAGGTAAGTACAAGACTTGCCTATTTGAAGAAACTGATAAGCTTACCTATATTCTGTAGTGAGCTTTAAAGGAATGAAGTTTTATGGAGTTATACATAAAATAAATGTAAGTAAGTTACAAAGTTAGAGAAAGTTTATTTTACACTGGCTTTTGCTCGCGACTTCGTCCGCGTAAATGTCGGTTAACGCAGATGAAGTCACCAAATAAAAAGTATAGATAGTAAAACCAATGTCCTTTTGTTGAAATCCGAACTTACCAATTACCAAATTTCATCAAAATCGGTTTAGTGGTTTAGTCGTGAAAGCGTAACAGATGGACAGACCAGAGTTACTTTCGCATTTATAATGTTAGTATGAATAATTTTAGACACAAACTCCCACGATTTCGCATGCGGCCACCACAAAATCGTGAGAACTCATCAAAATCATAACAGAAAAGTTATTTTTAATAAAGATGAATCCTCATAAAATCAACAGAATACTGTTTTTTCGCCCCCTGGCATTATAACGTGCAATCTTAGGCCTATTAGATTAAAACGTTACTCTATTTGAACGACACGTGGCACGCATGCGCCGTGCACACGAAGTTTGACAGCTAAACAAACATGGCGGCCGATAGCGGAATCAGAATCAAATCTTTATTAATATTATATGAACAAACATACTGTTCTTTATGCGGGGTATTGTGCAAATATAATTTTTGTAATTGGTCTTGTTTTTCCCCTTTAAGTAGTTGTTTAATGTGAGGGTAGAAATTATGTCTTTTGCAAATAATAGTTTGATTAATTGCTAGTTGTGATGAATTGGGAATTTAATGTTCTATTTAACTTTAGTTTGGACTGTGATCTTTACAGATTAGAACCAGTTAGGAGTAGTTATAGATCAAAGCAAGATTTTGCAGAAATAAAGACTCATAAAAGTCGTCATAATGACTCAATGGTTAAGGCGCCCAGTCGCCCACCTCTCATGCGTGAGGTTGTGGATTCGATACCGGGTAAGTATCAATGTGATTTTTTCAATTCATATTTACTTTTTAGGTTTACCTTGGACATTGCTAAAGGATCATACAGTAAGGACACCTAGACTTGTATTTAATATAAATCTGGAATCGCCTTGAGCAAGCGTGGTAATCAATACCTCTGCCTTCTCTGTATGAGAAATAGACCTTGCCCTGCAGCAGGACAATAATAGGCTGATATTTTTATTATTTAAGTACAAAAGATAATCGCTAGCGCATGCATAGTGGAATCCTATCTAGTTTAAACAGTAGGTACGACCTAAAACTCTCAGAAAGGACTACTAGAATACGTCGCGGAAATACAGTCGGAAATGCTCGGAAAATTCAAACTGGCGCGTGATATTTACCCACCGTAGAGCGGAACAGGCTATTAATTTACATAGTAATTTATCTTGTAATTAAGTACGCCGCAAATTGCTATCTCAGCCCTTCATAATCCTTTCGCACTGTTGCTTGGCGCTTGGGAACGATGATGTTAATGTGGATGCGCTTGGGGTGGAAGTAGATTCAATAAGAAACGGCTGATTTTTTAAAATGCTGGCATATCCACAATAAATATACTTGAGTAGTTGCCATTTATTAATTGATTATGAAATATAATTCGACAGATGTACAGTTGAATATTGCTTATTTACGTGCAAGATTATAAATGCCGCATGTAATATTTTGCAATGTAATGTAACAGTTAAAATTCGAGCATAACATCACTGATTGAGGGAAACCGACACAAACCGTACATTACCTGCAATAATACACTTTATAACAACGTCTAATCCTGTAAGATCCTATTTACCAAATATATATAAAAAAATGAAAAACATTAAGAGCTAGTATGGAGTTTCTTACCTATTCTTTTCCATTCGAAACTTTTGAAAGGGGCATTAGATTCAATTATTTTTCCTTGTAAATTTAAATAAATATTTTGCCTTTGACTTGCGCCTAACTGAGCGCTTTAAAGTTCCTTTGAAAATTCCCATAGATGGTCTAGTCATATCCTCTCATTGCTATCGTCCGCCTGCGGTTGGTGTTGACACGCAGCCGACAGACAGGGATTAAGGTTATCTGCATCACAAAGCCTGCACCGTGGAATTGCGCCGATTGCCAGACAACCCACCCGGCAGGCGATATAGCCCGATTTTTGGAGTTACGGCGGTTTTTGGGACAAGATTTGACTAGAAAAAAATATTGAAAAGTTTTTTTTTAAAGTTTAATTTTAAGTTCAAGTGATTAAATTTAATTTAAAAAGTTCAATAGCTTGACAAATTTCACCGAAATAGATATGATTCGTTTAGTATCACAGGTTTTCCTGATGTTCCTTAAAATAAGGCTTATTTATTTTTGAAATAGGTTTTTAATTTCTGTGCGGACCTAAAAATTATTTATTAAAAATTATAGCAGCCTTAGCTACTCCTTTATAACATCAGCCAAAGAAACTCTTGTCAAAAACAGTCAAGTCGTTTCGGAGATTAAGGCTCGATAAAATAATGGCCACACAACTCCGACCTAAATTACCTTTTTCATGCATCTCGTTATATTCTGGTGTACTTTCTTATATTTTGGTCCAAAATTCTATTTTTCGAATCACAATAATCCTTTAAAACGCTTGGTATCTAAAATAAACTTAAAATTATAGTAGACTTTGTCTCTGTCACCTTAGAGCAAGCCATCTTAAATAAAATATAACTATTCCGAATCGCTTAGTTAATATTCTGAAATTCGCAAAATCGTAACTTTATAAAGGTGATTAAATAAATCTTAATCCACAATATTAATTGGGAGTCTGCATCTAAAATCAAAGCATACCGAGTCTTATTGTTCAGCACAGCTTGTTAACAAGTTCGTCTTAATTGGACTGTTTCTTCAGTGACGACTCGGGAGTTGCACGACACTGTGCTATCGATGGTATAGTTGGAATTGGTGTAGAAGTTCGATCCAAAATTAAATTAAGGGTTGAGGCGGATTATTGATAGATACAATTAGTACCTTCTTTGATAGGGAAAAACCAGATATTTGCTCATGAGGCGGTTTAGAAACTCTGACACTAAGGTATCTGGCGTCGTAAGACCTTACTGCCCACACGATAAAGAAGAGAAGACCAGATATTTGCCAGACAACCATAATTTTGACAGAATTCGCCTTGCTCTTATGTACTTACAATGGTAGACCGGGGCTTAGAAGGTTATAACGGTGTTTTTTTATTAAATGGTCAAAATGTCAAAGTAACTCTTCTCCTATAGAGCCTTTAAGTAGGTAGTACAAGAAGAAAGAAAATGTCATTCCCCCAAAGAAGGTGGTCCTTTTGCTTTTACACATATTTTATACTACAGACTTCGTACGAGTTGTTCTTTTTCAAGCGTGTCTTACTTACTTACGTCTTTGGTTACAGCTCCACTCCTGTGGATTTTAGCGTGATACGTTATACTATTCCTCATGAATCTTGCTCTCATATACAAACTGGAGCTTATAATGTTACGTGTCAATGTGCTAAACAGCAACATCATTACCATCCAAATCAATACGAGCACAGCTTCACAAAGTATCAAACGTTTTCAGAACACGGAATCTGAATGCGTTGTCATCCAACACTGCGGCAAGTCTATTAATTCCATTGAGGAGAGGGTACAAACCCCTAAATCGATATACGCTAAGAGGGACCCATTTCACGGCTGAACACCCGCACGACCAACTTGGATAGCGACTCGACGTGATATGGTAAGTACGTAAATTCTCTGCCTTTAGAATATGTGAATGTGACATTTGAAGAGTTTCTTGATGTATTAGAAAATGGTAATTGTTATTTGGTTGTGTTTATGTGTAGCTTTAAAGTAGTATAGCTGTTCTATTTAAAATGTTAAGATAAACAGATTGAAATGTTTTGCGGATCTTAGGACCAAAGCTGGTTTAATGTCTGGTGCTATGTTTAATTTTGATCGTAACCGTAAATATCATCTGCCTAGCCTTTAACCAACCAGGTTGGGGTCGACTTCCAGTCTAACCAGATGTAGGTGAATATCAGTTTTATATATAGAGCGACTGCTTATTTTACCTTCATAAGCCAGTTACTGAGTAATACAATACCGCTCGGTAAACTTGTCAGATTTTCGACCTTCGACCCATAACGACGATCAAAGATCTATGAATAACAGCAGGTACCAACGGCTTCCCGAGGTACGCGTGTGTTACACCACATACTGATACACTCCTGGTTGCTACTGAGAAACATCCTAATTTACAAACCCAATTTTCAAGTACTAGTTTCCTGTAATGCAACAATTCTCCCACTAAAGATTTTTAAAGTCAAATCCAAATCTTCTAATCCAACTAAATTCTCCTAAAAACAATTTAAAACCTCAGCTCTTGACCCATTATTATCGTTTTAAATAGCTTTTAAAAGCAACAATAGGAGCACGCGACGCGCGTCCGTCCGCCGCGCCGTGGCGGGCCGCACGCGATTGCATAATTTTTAATCACACGACCGAGTAAGCAGCTAATACGGTAGAACGAGATATTGAGGGTAGTTATAGCTTAACTGGCGGCAAAGCGGAATTGGCTTTTGTCATCGCGAGCGGAACGGATTTTCTTTATTTTCTGAATTCCTAGTAGTCGCGGTTTTAAATTTTTTTTTTTTTTTATATCATGTATGGGCTAGGCTCCTAAAAAAATTGTTTATGCTGCCATGGAAAACTTTGCTCAAATATATTCATGTGCACACAGTTCTATATAAAAATTTAAATGTTTTAGGAACATTGTTTAATAGGTAATCGATTGAAAAAAAGCAAATGTTGGCAAATACGAGCCTCAGAGAGTTAACTTCTTATGTGTTAGTGACATGTAACCTATTAATGGTTTTAAGGGCGACTTAAAAGACGACAAAGCTGTGGAAAAAAAAGAGAGGTAAGATTTTTTGCCAAGTTTTGATACAAGTACCTGCATGTATTTTACGAATGTGAAATGCAGATCTTCTTGGTCTTACAGTGATTATTTATATATTATATATATATGTAATATTTTTTTCCTTATGAAGTTCCAAGAAATCAAGTAAAGTCGCAATCGCAATTGTCAAGATAAACAACATGTGTGTTATCTGTATACCCCATTTACCTTCACACTTGACTAAATTAAAGTGTCGCTTTAAACTATAGCAACAGTGCCGACCCATCCATTAATCCGCTATTGTCATGGTAAGCAGCCTGTGATCTATATTTTAATAACACGCCTCGATGAACGGCTAATAAGGGCGAAAATTGTGTTAGGGATGACATCGCATGGGGACCGAAGGACCAGCCATGTTCGTTTTAATCGTATTTGATTATTTTTTTGTCGATTTTAAAAAATATTGAAAATAATTAAGTGCGGTAAAACCGTAACTAATTCAAAACAAAATGTAG
This sequence comes from Hoplodrina ambigua, assembly GCA_949774945.1. Lineage (NCBI taxonomy): Eukaryota > Metazoa > Arthropoda > Insecta > Lepidoptera > Noctuidae > Hoplodrina > Hoplodrina ambigua. Next base: position 7,555,285 of record OX458988.1, read on the forward strand.
AGTTGACATTTGTTTTTGTTGATCTTCGCAGTTAAGTCAAGGATTTCATTTCATTCCACAATTTGAATCTTGATATACTTACGCTAAAAAGCAATGATGGCAGTATTGTGCAATTCGTTCGTGAACAAATTTTAAATTATATAATAATTAAATACAAGCGTTAATGGGAGAATCACATAATATTTTGAAAATCTTCTTTATCTACAATAATATAAATAATAAAAAAAGTAAATAAGAACGTATTGCCGTAACATTCCTCTGTTACTTTCAAACTTAGCATTACATAATCAACAACAAAGAACAGCCAATACAGAATAGGTCTCGAAGGACCAATTTTACACACATTTGACTGATTGATAAAAATATCGATTCAATTGTAAAGTAGGTAAATATTTTAAATTAACTTTAAAATTCAAAGAATGAAAAGTCTATAATTTCTACAATTTAAGTTAATACATAAATAAAGTTATACATATACATATTTAAATACATTAGGTATAGTTGAATTATGTAAATGTATATTGGCTGTACTAAAATGGGAAGTTTTGTCTGAACAAATCGTCGGAAGCAATTTTCTCGTAGGGATCTAACGCGGGATCTTACTGTGCTCGAGCGGTGTACAGGTGCAGGCGAAACTTGCTCGCAGTTATGATTTTTTTACTCTTTAAAGTGCTGTAACGTTCAAAGGTCTTATTGATATAAGTGACTTGACGTTGACTTTGAAAACATTTCTTAATTTTTTCTTAAGTACTTACAATTTTTTGTTAACGTTATGAACTAAGCTAATGTAGTTGTCTAATGTTGTTTAATGTTTTGCAATGCAATTTTACTGGTATAAATAGTACGCAAATAAAAGTTTTACATTCACAAAGATTTATTTGGTAATAAAATAAATAATTTAATCTGAAAATCATTTTCATCAGGCCATTGATTTGATCCTAATTTTTATGTGATCTGAAACTTTTATTTGAATATTAGGAGACACTTTAGCCATCGAGTGTACGTCGCCGTCGCTATGATTCTTTTTAAAAGCTTAAAGCTCATTCAGGATTCGCCTAAATATGCAGCTTTTAAATGAAGTCTTAGATACGGTTCGTTTCCATTGATTTGGTTCTAAAGATTACGCTGTAGGGACTTATCACAATCGTCTAAGAATACATGAATGAGGGAAAAGTAAGTATTGTATGAACTTTACCAATCAGATGACGTTACTGAACGATGAACTCGACTATTCCCTGCAAAAGTGCGACACCTAAAATATTAAAAAATATGGATCAAATTATTATTTCTTTTTCTAACTGACGAAAAATTTCTGCCTTCGAAGGTCTAGAAACACACTGAATCCATTATAAGTATACGTCACGATGTGCTTTCCACTATATACAGTAGTAGTAAATAACATTTGTTCAGTTATCCTTCCACCGTAAATACATAACGTTTTGTTAGTTCAAGAACCTAATTACTTAAAATATAGCAAACGGTTTGTTACTTACAGTCAAGTACGGAGAGCCCGTACAATGGAAACACACCCAAGTCTAAGTCGAAAGTGGATGCGGAGGCAATTTATTAAAGAATTGAATACTCAATTACTGACGATTTGTGACGTTTAAGTGCCGATTGCGAGACGATAAAACTCCAAACCAAGCTTCTTACTTTGAATACAATGGATTTGAACAAAGATTTCCTAAATCTGTCGTATTTTTTAAAGTGAATAGATTAGTGTTTCTTTTACTAATTGTTATCTATTTAAAAACCTCTTTCAAATGAGCCCTGGATGGCCCTTCTAAACTAAGACAAATTCGGGAAATCGCGGGCGGGCAGCAATCCTACCTCCTATAGATAAGTAATTTTAGACGGGTTTCGATTGATTTTATTAAGGGTTCATCTTTCAGGAAAAAATAGCGGGAATACATGGACTTAAATCATTAACTAGCCTTTGCCCGTAACTTCGTCCGCGCAAAAATAAAATAAAATATAGCCTATGTTACTCGCAAATAATGTAGCTTTCTAATGGTGAAAGAATTTTTATAATCGGTCCAGTAGTTTTTTAGTTTATCCATTACAAACAAAAATGCAAATTTTTCCTGTTTATAAAATTATTATTAGTGTAGATAGATATAAGTCTGAAATCGCCAATCCGCTTTGAGCAAGCACTTATTGCTCGTGCCTTGTCTGTGTCAGAAAAAGTATTATTTTTATTCATATTTCTGCATGTCAGACCTGCCTAAGGCAGTTAAATATTTTTTTAACATTACGTATACAATATTAACACAAAACTTTGTGTTAAATAGAACGTCAGTATGTTGTATTAAAAATATCGAAACGAAAACATGTCCACTTCAATAATGTTAAAACTATCCAATAAAGCAGAATCAACAAAATATTTTACAACCCTGAACCATATTGAAGTAACTTGAACCATAAAATCAACTAGCTACAGTTTATTCTCGTTCGGGAAATGCTAAAGGTAATTTGTTGCTGAAACAGAGTTGTAAATAAAAGACGTTTTATATAGCTGTTTGTAACATTGAGCGAAACATGCAGTTTGTATTGCAAAGGATGCTGTAACTTGTGAAATAAGTTGAAACTTTTGACTTCAACCTATCGGATATTTTAGTACCGAAGGACCAAATTTTTTTTACACCTTTCTAAAGTACATTTTTAATTCACAATTTGTATTGCCCATGACATTAACTAATAATAAGCACACAGCGTTTGAACACGCTATTGCAATTAGATTTGGCTAGCGGCTTGTGGCTAAACGATTATCATTGCTCTAATAACACCCTAATGACTGAACAGGTGGTAATGCATCTAATGTGATGGTGTTGCACAATATACTGGGTGTAAAAAGACATTAACGAAGTTAAAAGTAACATGTTCTTGCCATCATTGCGATTTTTTTTTTAGATTATTTTCGGGAAACTGCTCGTTAAGGAGATATTTAACGTCAAAGTTCTGACTTGTGTATTTTTTCCAAAATCTAAAGTGGTTTTTCAGCAAATGTTTTCCACAGCGCTGCTTGCTTTGATGTACACGCCGTAACTAAAATAATAAAATATGTTTGACAACCAAATCGTCTCACAACTCGCAAATGGCCGTAAAATTATCTAACCACGACTTCATTAAATTATTAATCAAAAAAGTTAAAATAAAATCCAAGTGTGCCTAAGGCAATATTAGATTAGTGTTTTTAAAACACTCTAAAAAACCCCATTCAAATTGTGACCGCAACTTAAATCTATCTAATTTTACATTCACTAACACGAAATATTGAGCATGACAAGAAGTTGTCATATACCTACGCCGCCTGACTTGACTCAGTGTGACCGGATCAAAAGACCAGTCCATGACGATCGTAATGGCCGCAAATATACATTTAATTAAACATAACGTTTATTCAGGGCGTCAATTTTACATGCGTTTAATATTAAGACGACTCATTATGCTTTTAGGTCTAAAATTAGATTTCTAACAATATTGGTCTTCATATTGTTTATTAAATTGCTTCATATTTAAATGTGTTTCTTTCTATGAACACTGTTCGTATACAATTTTGGTTTCAACTATAAATCAATTCACAAAATTGTTCGTTCAGCCCGTTGCTAATTCATTTGTTTTCAGATATCTTGCACCAATAACATTTCTTCTTTTGCCGATAGACTATAGTTTGATAACTATTTAACCAGATAAATTGAATAAAAAGCGAAATTATAAGGAAACGTTTAAAAATAAACAAAAGAAATTGCATACAAAAGTATGTTTCACAGATAATAAATATTCTTTAAAACTTTAGAACGCCAAAACATAATTCATATTTTAATACGTACGAAAATAATCAGCTATCACATTTACGCGCCAAAAAGACAATAATTTAGAAAAAAAACACATTAAAATATATAAAACAAGAGCCGTTTGGCGCGTTCTGACAACCACTATCGTTTGTTAAAAGGGTCGTAATTAATATTAAAAATAAACTTTTATTTAAATAATATAAAAGAACGTTTAAGTGGTTTTGTGAACACGAAATTTTTTCATAATTGTTTTTCGACTAGTCGTTGACTGTGGATTTTCTTGTTCGATCTTTGAAATTAAACAAAAATAGTCTGGGTTGTGATATCTAGGTGTTCTTATTCGTATTCAATTGATGATTTACATTAATAAAATAGTGACACGTGATTTAACTGAAATTGAATAAAAGTTCTACACTATAATTAAATCAGCAACTTAGGTCAAAAGGTTATAGCGTAATTAGATCATAATTAATAAACACTAAACTTCCAAATGAGTTACAGACGAACTAACATCGGAACCAATAATAAGATATATCAAAAATATCATTTAATGCATGTCGAAAGAGGAACATTGCGTATTTTTGTCCCACAAACGACCACTAATAATTTACAAAATTGTCTTCGTACACTTTTCTTTCAAACATTTATTGCTTTTTAATGTACTAGACGACATGGCTATACAGCCAACGGTCACGCGTCATAACATTACTGGACATTTGCTTTTATCTTTTTTTTTATATGTCATCCGTCAAAGCTAACGACTGGCAAGCGCCAACAGCCTAGATATACCGCCTTATTTATGGAGGAAGGTCTATGGTCCAATATTAATCGTCACATTTTAAATCTAAATGCAATTTGTGTCGTACTAATTTGGTCTAATATTTAATGTTCCATTAAAATCTATTATTAAATAACTGCTGGTGGTTTAACGTCTTTTTAAAAGCCAAAGTGATTTTTTGTTTTAGTTAATTTAGCTTTCATACATTTTAGATCTCGAGTCATAGCTAAAAATCAATAGCAATAGAAAGTAGGATTCTAGAATAATTAAGATCATAATTAGTTTTTACGATGCAAAAAATAACAAATAAAGGACCAAACATTCGATTTCAGTCCTTCGGTAATTTTTGTATTGTGGTACAGTTGTACAGTTGACTTCAGAGGACAATAAAAAACATTTAAAAGTTTAAGATGGCAATTAAACAATAACCGAAACATCGTTAAAATCTCAATTGTCTTACAATTTACATAAAAGCATTAATTAATTAAGAATTACTATCCATTGCACAGTTGAATTTAAAATTCCCAGTTTTATTCAATAAACCACAGCACCGAAGGACCAAAAAAATCCGATTTTTTTTACCATCACGATGCTGTCATCAAGTGTGATGTAGACAGTGAAAAGATCTGAGGACGGCGTGATGTCTTTGAAGCGTCTGAACACACCGTTACAACATGACATGCGGGACTTATAACTCATACCATTTGTCACTTTTAATTGCCACTTGTTCTTGTCGAACGTCTGAAGAAACGTTATATAAATAGTTTATTGTGAAATAAATGCGGAGCAGTAGCTGTGAGGAGTCGGAGATGGATTCTGTGGCGCTTGCAAGTAGTTGAGAGGAAGAGTTAAAGGGTTTTATTAACAGTTTTTATTGGTTTGTTGATAAAAATGCGGATATTAATAATAGTTGGTGCATTGGCTTCGCGAGTGAGTGCCTGGTAATAAAAACATGTATCTTGAAACAAGATTAAGATCTGGATATTCATCTGCATTTTTGTGGTTCTGGTTAATAAACCTAAGTGCCTGAAACGTAATGAGAGTCTAGACTTGGTAAACTAATTTTTGTACTTACTCCTGCGCTCTTCTTTTCTGATTAATTTCGTTGTGGGATCCGAGACAGTTGAATCGTTTCTTCGGAACTCGTCGAGCTATATTGCCTTGACGCTTATTTGATTGTCGCCACTGTTGATGTACTTCAGATTTACTTTATATCGATTTCTGATATAAAGTAAACGATCAATTCGCAAACACCAAGACCTATCAATTATGAGACAACTAGATCTTCTATCCCTCTCTCTCTCCTATCCTTTGCACAAGACCAAAGCAAACATCTGCACACTCCTTAAAGAAATTAAGACATTAAAGATCCTGAAACAGTTATGGCGTTCAAAGCGGTCATTAGTACGTCGATGGCTGGTTTTACTTTGATGTTCTACCATCGTGTTGTTAACAGCCGGCATTGGACTGTAAACACCTAAACGACATCCTATTCCGGTCAGTTAGAACGATTATATTGATTCAAAACGGTTTCAGTTTTGAATCTAGCTGAATATGGATACAGCATGCGTTTATTGGTTTTGTTTGGGAAAATGTGGACTTCGATCTTTAATGCTAAATATTGATTTTGAGTAAGTTAGTTTACCGTAATTAATTGAATTATTGAGACATTACAGGCTGGCTGGTTTTGGAAAAATTAAGCTTAATATACATCTTCAAACATTCAATTGCTTAGCAAGGTAATTTTAACTGTTTTTATAACATAAACAAAATTATCTTTAAATTCTCGACGACACAGCAGAGCAGTGACTGAGCGATAAGCTGCTGCGCTGCGTGTCGCGCATTCATTTCCTACACTGAACAATATTTATACGGCTTACAGTAAGTTGTTCCGGGTCTGATAGGGTGTGTGTGTGAGTTTATATGTTTTTTGACCCACCCACTTCAAGCGCGAGGCGTAGTAAAAAGAAACAAGAGATTTACTTCTGTTATACTTCTTCCACAATTTTCCTTGACGTGTAAATAATAGAAGAATTAGTAAACCCAAATAAATTATCCTCCACATTCTTCCAACGGAACAGTAGCCAAATTCAAATTAGGGTTACCAATAATAGCTTCGTTTATAACGCAATAAACTAAATATACTTAATGCCTGCTCGTCGGCAAGCCATCCCGTACGCGCCGTTTGACATACAATTAAAAATGACAGATGACTAGTCGCCATTTTGAAACCGCTCAAAGAAGGCCGCACTGGAAAAAAAAACGTTCAACACATTTTTAGCTAGTTAATCTGGATGGATGGATGTAAAGATGTCAATCACGTGGTTTTTGAGAGCGCGTGAAAGTTCCTAGTCGTCGTACGTGTCAATTATTTATTCTTTGATGTATTGCCAATTTTGCCAAGGATTGTTTGCGACATTGTTTTCAGTTTTCGATATTTTTTTCTGTTGTTTTTGTATTTTGTTATTATATCCTGAGTCTTGGAATAGGAGTAGAAAGCTTAAATGTTACATTATATGAGTTCCTTGTTTGGATGATCGAATCGGGTAATAATGTATCATTTGCATCGTGCATTTTGTGTGTAGAAATCTCTCTTCGACTGTCACTTAAATATGAATTATTGGTGCTATTATAAGAATTTGTTTATATTTCGTTCGTTTACTGGCCCTATAGCTGGAAAACGAAAAATTGCTTCAATCTGACTCTATGTTCTCTGCTTGACATAAATAAGCTCATTTCTAAAACGGTGAGTGGACGCGATTCACTAACTTTAGTTACCACAATTTGTTTAAAAATGTGGTCCTTCCGACCGCACACTTCAAATTTCATTATTTATGTACTACTTGCCTATGTAATTTTATTTTCATACTACACTATTTTTCATCTTAAATTATTTAAGAACATAAGGGTAGTTCCACCCCCTAAAGATGGCTTGAGGCGATAAGACTCCCTGTATCCCCCGCCCATGAATTTAATAAATAATAAATGTATGGTATCGTGTAAATAAGGACCCGGAAAGTGTCATAAATATAGAAAGACCTTTATTTAGGAGTGGATGATTTTTGGCTTATGATGAAGATGTAAATCACATCATAGCTTGTTATTTTCTACTAGTTATCATGGGAAATAGCTATTATCCGTAAAAAGCCAAAACACTTGTTTGTTTGTAAAAACGTTGCTATAGGTATAGCCCGTTTATCGAGGAAGGTTTATCGGCTACATTAACATTAGGTACTAAACGCTGGTGAAAGCTAAAGCTGTAAATGTAAATACTAAATCTAACTTCTTCACGTCTTCATCTTTGTGGAAATTTCCACAAAGATGACATATTTGATTGACATAATTATGTTTTATGGTTTGCTTAATTATTATTAAGCAAACCATAAAACATAATTATGTCAATAGTCAATAACGTAGCTTTCTAAAAGTGAAATATGTTTTATGATGAATTCTTTCTGAGAATGACTTTTGCAAAGAAACAAACATCTATATATCATGCAACGTTTTATTTCCGCATACAGTCCTCGGTGGTGAACCATTGTGCGTGAACAAATAATCATACATACAAACAAACGAATAGTTTCTAATCTAGTAAACCTTTATAATACCCATAATAATACTAACAAGATAGCGAGATCCTATCATACCTTGGAAAACACGTTTTAAACCATAGCTCCCGGCTGTTGTCCATAGATCTTTAAACTTACGAGTAATCAGAAGCTCCAATGTCTGACAACCAGGCTTAGGGGTAACGTGTTACTCAGTAGATGGGTTGTGGAGATCAGATAGGTAGACGCTTTGTGTAAAATACTGGAATTCAGCTGCTCTGCTGTTGGGAAGCGGCTAAACAGGTCGACTTACAGGGTTTTGTTTTTCTCACTACGATTATCCAGATTGTTATTTACACACACTGGAGCACAGGTTGGTAATAAATACGCCGTAGATGGGAAATTATAGTAAATAAAACCAATGTATTATAACTTGAAACTATTTTATGTCAACATCGAGTATTATGTAATGGCCGAACTAGTTAATTACAAATATTTACAGCGTTGAGCATCGTATTAGCAAATACTTAACTATTTGTATATTAAAGCATGTTCAGACAAGAGGCGGAACCAACATCTGCGGTCAAATAAATGGTTTATACAACATGACTTTTAATGCGTTTTACAACTTTCAGGGGGTGAAAGTACTCATGAAAATTAACAACTTAAAAGGGAACGTACTGAAATATTGAAAATAACAGCCATATCCAGCAATAACAGAAGAGAATATCCAAAATTACTTCGAAAAATGGGAGATTTTTTTACGTGGCTTAATTTGTTTTAGCAAAGCTACACCTTGCTAAGTCTAGCCGATGATACGTTAATAGGAATCACATAAAAGGTCACAGACGTTCTTGGACAAATAAAGAACTAGAAGTTTTTTGTAATTTATCTTACGAAACATGAACGTTAAACTTTTTTTTCTGTACTATTCTGTAAATTTATTCTCTTTGATTAACAGCTCTTTTTTATTAAATCATATGTAACGTGACAATATAAATCTTAAATGACATTAAAATAATTCTTACCTACCCTTATCTTAATTACAACTTTTGTCTGAACAAGCTTTATGATTCTTCCTTATTTATCATAATTTGTAGTAGGTACATGATATAAAAAACTACTTGCAATTGATGTTAGGTACTGAAAGGCCTCCAAGGCATACATTTTAGAGCTTTTGTTGTAGTACAACCATGACCATTGCAATGTTAGTAAATAAAAGTAAAAAAAGTTTACCGAAGTGTATCAACGGACGTTTAATAGGAACTTAAAATGGCCAATTGTATACAACAAGTAAAACAACTGCTATCATAAATGAGCTACTTTTTTAACCTCAGAAATCATAACATTGTACGGGGCGTAAAAAGACACATCACATTTACTACGTATGTATACTGCTCATTAAATTAAAGGCCTGTCTCGTTGGTGCATGAGGTCTTGGGGTCGATTCCCAGGTCGGGAAAAGTGTTATTGGGTTTTTCCATCAGGAATTTCTCAATAGCAGCCTCGGAGTCTGGATTTGTGCCCGGTTGAAGGCAATAGGCTCGCCCCCTATTCCATGGGACTAAAAACATAACTGGTAAAATGTGGGTGTACTAATGGGTACGCCTCTGTCTAACCCTTCGAGGATTACAGGCGTGATGTTATGTTATTATGTTATGTATGTCAAATTAAAGGCTAAAATTATTGCTGGGACATTTTTCTGGTGTGTAAAATCACTATTGTATAGTGTGCGATGTAAAGCACCCAAAACGTTATGCTTTCGAGTGCATCTAACAATACCAGGGTCGTATTTAAAACATTTTAAATAGGATTTCGTAAAAACCAATAAAAAAATGTAACCTCGGTAATCAGAAGGGTTGCAATTATTTAACGTCAATGTCAGTTTCGGCTTCATTTAGTGTATTTTACACCCTTTATACCTACGACACAAAAATTCAGACTCATTTATCATTAAAGATAGGTATTTAAAATCAGCAAGATATAAAATAATAAATTACAGTTGTTTAGCCTTAAATCAGTTTCTTAGGAAATAGCATATTCTTAAGTAGGTAGGTATTGTACTGATATATTTACAAAAAGTTTATACATGGCTTAGTTATTACTATTTACATTTTTAATTAATATTATTTGGTGTTGAATTGAGAAGCATGTATTAAATATACGTAATTGAAAACCGCCATTAGTAAGTAGCTGTAAGTAAGACATTACAGTGACAAAGGACCAAATTTTAATTTCATTATTAAAGATATTATACATAAATTTATTTTAAACTGTGAATAAAACAGTATATTTGGTAATTATTTACCAGTGCCAGATCACAAAAAAAAATGGTCCTTTGACCCTTAATGAACTGTATAATCATATCAAACTGCCAGCATTTGAGTAAGCCAAAAATAAAAGAAAAAATAATTTGAGATCAATCTTGCGGAAAATGAAACAAAAAATGCAAAATGTATTTTCAAATGCAGCAATCTTACGCAGTTAAAAGAACAGAATTTTGCTTGAGATTTTACTAACCTAAAATTTAAAACAAATAAGTGACTGAACAAGTCGATGTAATTACCGATACTTAATAGCTTTGGGTTGTGAACGCTAAACAATTTAAAAAAAGTGTTATCTTAAAGTTACAAAATACCTTACCTATTTATCTTATTAAATACGTATCACAATCGATTCATAATGTTACCTTAAATAAATTGCACTATTATAATACACTTTCGTCACTTTCAACCTATAGACTGTTCACGAATAATGGAATACTGTGACATTTAAATTAAGTTTCTTTGAAAGTCGAAATTTAAATTGCTGTGAGGCTGATTATGTGTTTTATTTTACTGCTATTATTGTTGGGACACGTGTCGTTTAAATAAACAACAGACAACGAAATGACTTTAACGTTTAACTTGTACCGATATAAAAAAACAGCATAGCACGAACTCATTTACTTACCTATACAAAAACTTTTTTATTTTCAACTTTTTCACATTATCGTGAACAAACTATAGCGTTCAAAATGTCCGCACACAACACTATGTCGTCCATAAACATCACTAATTTGGAAGTCCACAACTGTTTTCGTTTTCCTTCTCGACCCGAGGGTCTTGAGACCCTGGGCGCTGCCACAATCACGTGTGAGAGTGCCCCAGGCTGCCATGCGAGTGATGATGGTTGGCTGCGAGATGGTGGAAGTATGGGGCGTAAGGACCAGGTCCCGTAAAAGGGTATGGCACCCCGTGGGAGTACAGCAGACCCCCAGGGTAAGGCCCTGATGGGAAGCCCCCGGCTGAAGGTGGTGGAACCGTCGGACTGTTGACATCCATCCCCGGATTCTGCTTTTTCCATTTCGTGCGTCGGTTTTGGAACCAGATTTTAACCTGTGGATAATAGTGCTGTCAGAATATTTGTTTATAGGGCTGTGTTTTGATTTACCGGCTATATTATAGGTGGTAAAAGTACCAATACCAAAAAACAGCTGTGTTTCATAGTGCTTTGATTTATTATTAGGGAACAGTCGATTATTTTTCATATTTCAGAGTGGATTCTCTAATAATATGTTCAAGAAAAATGCATTATAAGAATATTATATCTGGATTATTGGATAGATGGGCAAGATATGGGATAGGCTCACACACCTGCGTCTCCGTCAAACTCAAGCTCAGCGCCAGATTAAGCCTCTCGCACACCGACAGATACCTCGTAGTCTTAAACTTATTCTCCAAAGACACCAGCTGTTCATAAGTGAAGGCTGTTCTGGCCCTCCTAGGCTTCGTCCCTCCTTTAGAATCCCTAGAAGAGCTTCCTTTGCCTTTCTTGGAACTGGAGCTAGTAGGACTCTTGGGGTCGCCATTTTCGTCAAGGTCTGACTGTGTGAGGATGTCGTCATCAAGGTTGGAGGTCTGGTCATCGGTTTCGACCTCGTCTGCTTCGATGTCAGAATGCTGGAGGTGGTCTTTTACTGTAACAAGGATAAAGATATTGTTAGATGAATACCTAATGTTGGTAGCGATTGTGAAGTTGAATGTATATTGACAGATATTGAAACCATCTCATGATTGCAACAGCCGCATGGATCGATCCATTAGGTTAAGCTACGCTTGCCAGGGTTTGTCCGTGGATGAATCACACACCGAGACTCCTGTGTGCCTCGGAAAGCACGTTATGCCGTGAGTCCCGGCTGTCATACATGGCTTTTTGACAGTCGTTGCGGGTCGTCAGCTGCCCGAAAGTCTGACAACCAGTCTTACCAAGGGGTATTGTATTTTCCAATTCTCCTCGTCAAGAAGATATTTTAAAGTAATAATTAAAGAGAGCCCTGGCACCCATAACACAACGTTAATTTTAGCTTGAGTGCCAGAGGTCGTTAATCAGTGGACTACGCATTAGAATAAAAAATATTTTAATGCCCGTATGTAAAATTGTGAAATTGGAAATAACATGTAAAATATTATTTTTAAATAACATCAGATATTCAATCTATCAAGTTCTTTGTTACATCAATTGCATCAGCCTCCCTATAAAAATATTACAAATATACATGGATATAATTTTTCTACATAACTTTACAAAGTAGAAGAATTCCTAATCAAGCAAAAAAGAAAATCTTTAGAAAAGAAAATGCATCATTCCTCCTATTTAATTATCTTCTTTTAAATACTCATTTAAGTATGCTGAACTTTTAACAGATGTTATAAATAAAACACTTTTATCGCTTCCTCATAACGCCATTTTCATAAAAATATTCATGTTTTTCAGATGATATAATGGACATTTCCGTTTCCTTCTCCGTCGGCGCGTGTGGCTAGTGTTGCCAATGCGAAATAGTTTTAAAACGGCTATTAATTTTTTAATGTGGTAACATTGGTAAGAAATTCAAAGTCCGGAAACATTAAAATATAATTTATGTAGGGACAGTTTTGTGTTTAGTAAAATTACTAAAATGCGAATTTTAATGGTGGACAGGATGTATAAATATTAGCGAAATTGGCTGTGTGTTTTATATCGTTTAGTTTTTAGTTTCGGAAGTTGAAAATGGCGTCGTGATTGGCGCTAAATAGCGGTGATACGGTCGATTTACATGCAGTAAGATATTCTTTAAATATGCGTAAAGCTGTTAACTATCTGTTAATATTTTTAGACTGTTCTGCTGACGACATTACGAGTGTTGCAGAAAGTAAAATTAACGATCAATATCAAACAGGATATGAGTAAAAGCGAGGTTTAATATATTGAACGTAAACCACGACTTGGAAGCACCTATAACATTTGCAACATATTAAATTGTCGTTGATAAGTTTATTTTCCATGACGCATAATGAAAAATAAATTATAATTACATTTTTCTTATGAGTCTGTGGAGGCCATAAAGCTTAGAATATAAAAAACAACATAATATATTATAACAGCCTATTATTGTCTTTCTGCACACAGAGAAGGCACGAACATTGAACACCACGCTTGTTCAAAGCGGATTGGCGATTTCAGACTTAATCAATCTTGAATCAGATGTATTCCTTCGCCGATGTCTGTGTTGTCTAGATACACGTAGACAGTACACATGAAAAAGACCACATTGGTAGGTTCTGAACGGAAACCTGGACTTACTGTTCCACTTAAACCATATCAGAGGCCCTTGAGGCAGTTTAGAAATTCTGACACTAGGATGGTCATAAGACCTTACTGCCCACATGATAAAGAAGAAAAAGACGTAAATAGTTACTTGATACTCTTCAAAACAGAATTAAATATATATAGCCATATTAATATTACTCGTAAAATGGTCAATTTTTATGGAGGAGTGAGGTCATTCAGGAAAATTCTCATTCACTAGTGGCTATATTATTGCCTTAGCTAGACATGCTGTGCTGGGGCGGCAGCTGCAGGTGCCAAAACATTTGCAAATTGAAATCTTCTGAATGAAGACAAAAGTCATAATTTCCCATAGATGTTATTTCAGCTCATTCCTCCACTTCGACTGAGAATACTTCTCACATCTAACAACAAACAAATAAAACACCCTATTGGAAAATATACTTATAAGAAAACCTTCTTAACACACAAGTCTTAACCACCACACCATTTCACACGATAACGATCCATAAAACGATAGCGACAAAGTTTAAATTACAATGTTTGGGAGAGTCGTTAAAGATCTTTTTGTTATGGCAGTGTTCCACGACACGCAGCACGAATTAGCGCGATAAAATAAGGAGCAGATGTCTCGACGACGGATATATTATTGGTGCGCATGCGACGCGCGCTGTTCGAATTAAATACGTATTGTTAGGGTGGATAGCAGTACAAGATAGGTGAATGATTTAAATTATGGTTGATGGTTTTATTTTGTTGAGAGGTTAATGTTGACGCACACTAAACCTCTTAGCTTGTGACATGGGCCTAGTCTGTTGTTGGCTGAGTGAATTTACAAGGAATGCTTTATTTATTATCCTAATTGATAAAAGAAATGCGAAAGTGAGTTTGTTTATATGTTTTTTTACGCTTTAATGTCTTAACCACTTGAGTAATATTGATGAAATTTGAGATAGATAGATGAATGAATACATATTGACTATATTCAGTTTCCCATATCTATAAATTAGATTTTATTTATGTGAAAAATCTAATTAATTTGCGTAGGTATTTATTTTTTAATCTATTGGTAATAAAATAAATATACAAATGAATTCGTTATATGTAAATATAATGCTGGAAAGCCGAATCATTTTATCACCTGGCAATTTATACTGTCTGTATCTCAGAACTTTGACTTTCTATCATATTTGTTTCTTCTTATTGACGACAGACAACTTTATTTTTCAAAACCACATTTTTAAATTACACATTCATCGCATACCATCGCTCACAGCTTTCTCTATCCCAACGCCCTAACAATTCTTGAACAAATAAAGCGCATAGTTTAAGGAGCTCATTTGTCTGTCCATGACTAGTTAACTATTTGGCTGCGCCTGCGCCGCATACCTTGTTAATTGACTGCCGGCACAAAAAGTTCCGCGGCACTAATAGACAGCTATGACTTAATTAATTCAACGGCCATTTTTAAAATGGCTACTGATTTACGATGTGCGAGGAGATGGTTGTTAGTATAAAGTCTATAAAATAAACATGAAACTTTGTTGCCTCAAAATGAAGGTAGGTAATAAAATATAAGGTATAGCACAAGTGATGAGCAATCAAAGCTATCACTTACCTAATGTTGGTACGGTTAGCGACAAAAAAATTAAATCACCTAATTAGTCATCCTACTATTATAGAATTTACCTACGTTATAAAAAGCATTTTTACATATAACACCGTGTCTGTTATCATGATATTTAAAACTTACAATCTCAATTGTCTTTTAAAATATATAAATATATTATAAAAAACTTTAAATATAAAAAATAAATCAGCTGTTAAGTCCAACCATCTTGTCGATTATAAAAACAAAGTAATTTCGGTACTGTTAAAATCTATGTACCTAGGCAATAAGCTGATAACATAAAGGCTACATTTTTCATTATTATTAAAGATCACATATCTCCATTACCATGATACTTAAGACGGGGGTCAATGGGGTAAGCACAAGCCAACGACAACTCATCAAAAATTGTATTTCTCCTTCTACCAAATACCCTGTGTATGTAGTATTTTCCTCACTTTTTTTTAACCGCCACATGTTTCCCACACCGACACGCAACATGTAAACACGTCGTGTAACTGCGAGTGGATTTACAAGCGTGTAGCGGGACACAGAGTAAAGCCTGGCTTTGCGTCCCGCCGCAACTGGGGTGTCGACGACACGTCACACGCGTATAGTGTGATATGTTATACCATTGTAGCTAAACACGCTGTTTCAGTGTGTTGCAATGTTGGTACTGACAAATGCGAAAGTTTAATTTGAGATGGAGATGGGAGTCGTCTTAGGGGCGGATTCACGCCAATCACTCCAGAACGGCTGAACGGATCTGGATGAAATTTGGCACAGAGATAGATTATAGTCTGGAGAGCACCCTGAAAACTGTACGGTTCTCGTGAGATAATATATTAAGTTTAACGCGGACAAAGTTGAGAGCTGAGGCTAGTATTATAAACACGAAAGTTTGTGTGGATGAATGTTTGTTTCTCTTTCACATTTAAACGATTGTACAGAATTAACTAAAATTTGACATACATATAGACACTGATCTAGCTTAATACATGGGATATTTTTTTTCTTATTTTTTGATCTCGTCCACTTTTTCTAATTAATTTGGCAGAAGCTAATTGGTTTATGTTTCTTTTGTTGGTAGTGAAAAATATTCTGCGAATCGGTTATCTTAGGACGCCTGTTCCTAACCTTTTTAATTCATTCTGTGCCGTCAGTGAATTAAAGTCAAACCTCTACTAGTCCACCTATGTGCTTGACCGGGCTTGACGTGGCTGCTAACGGATTAACATATCACTCCTAAAATGTGTCAATAAAACTGATATAACCCCTCACCTTTTAAAATTTCTTATAATTAATGAATATAGTATACAATTAACATATCTATATTGTAAGAAAAACATCTTAGAACTTTTACGGTCCACTAGCTTCTGTTCGCGACTTCGTCTATGTGGTCTTCTAATTCTGTTCACTATCAACCGTTTGTAGTAAACGGTAAGGAACTTTAAAAGCATTTACAAATTGAAATGACAATTGAACCCGATGTTTTTGTTTTTCATTTATTTTCACCTGTTATGTCCCATTGCTGGGCAAAGGCCTCCCCTTAGCCTTCCACTCTTTCCTATGTGTTGCCTTCTGTAGCCATTTTCCAATAAACGTCTTTAGTCGACGAGGCGAATCTTCCGGCACTCACGACTTTGACCCATCTGTTACTATGCATTCTGTATACATGGCCCGCCCATTCCCGCTCCAGCCTTTGAGACTTTTAAATCTTTCTATTTGCCCAATTATTACAATCTCAGACTAGGTACCTAACTAGTTGGTACCATCTTAGTTTCTAGAGGTATATAAACTATAGCGGGGAAATTATACAATTTCCCCCAAATCGTACAGGAAAAATTGGAAAAACCCATAATTAAATAATCATTATTCTCAGTGTAACAATATCAATCGATAGTCACTCTAACGTGGGTACGAACAAGGGTGCTATACTCAGCCAAACCCCCCCCAAATCCCGTTGAGGAAAGGCACTTGTAATCGAGAGGGCTTTATTAATTACAAACTTGGACCGCAACCACCCCACGACTCACACACCCCTACCACCCCAAACCCAACGCATTACCATCCTTAATACCTGTTTACTAAGGTTAAAAATCCCATAACGGATCCCCATTAACCCAACCCAGTCTTATCTCTTGGGCGTAAGCGTCAACAGTGAGGTGGATTAAATTCGGAGGATTTTGAACTTAACTCTGTTAGTTGCAAGATCGTTTTTCAGTTAGTGTGGATCTTCAAACAAAGCCCATCAATTTGTTAAATGAAGAAAATGGAGATGTGTAATTTAGGAAGGATTCTTGGTCGGCTGCGTCTGTAATGTGTGCCGTGTTCACAGCTATGTTGGTAACATTACCATTTGTAGTTAACTAGCTTCTACTTAGAACGTCTCACGAGGATTTCAACGTATTCAATTCAAAATGGAGTCTAGCAGAGGTATCACAATGAGTTTGTAAGTTTATGAATTACAGAGATGGAATTTATAAAATTGTTTTAATTTGATTTATTTATTTTACATAATCTTGGGAAGTCCAAAAGTCTGACAACCAATCTTACCCAGGAGTATCATATTACCCAGTTACTGGGTTGTGGAGATCACATAGGCAGTCGCTCCATGTAAAACACTGGTACTCAGCTGCATCCGGATAGACTCCCTGTTTGCCCTTATCCCTGTTTGGACTATGCAAGCGCATCCAAGAAAAAACCCCCTGTTAATGCAGGACTATTGTAGGATATTGAAACAAAGAATTGTAAGTGTGGGTTTGAATAGCTTAAATTGACATATATTGCAACAAGTTACATGAAAGCTTATAACAAAATCTAAAGTTATATAGTTATTTGGTCATCAAATGAGTCCTTCTGCCCTGGGTGGGGCGGAAGGGGCTGTCAGACTTTTACTGACAAAAAAACCACCCTGTTCCTTCTGTAGCCCTTTGCGTTCCGGGCCACATTTTAGTCTTACAACCAATTACGGATATATAAATAATAACAGCTATTATATACATAATAGTTGTACATAATATTGTACAGTTGGACTTTTTTTATAGCTACCTTTTAATGCCTGGGATGGCTGAGAAAACATCTCATAAAACGGTATCAACAACACTACTTTAAACTTTTCAAATTAGCCAGACCATAATATGGCGTGAAATCAGCAACTATTTACTAGAAACGAATGTGAGGCTTTATTTCTCACCACAAATAACGACGAACGTTTATGAAGAAGCCATTTAAAAAGCTATAAGACACGGTATATTTAAATACCTAAGTGTGACTGATTTGAACAAAAAGTTTCTTGGAATTACACATTCGATTGTAGGTGATTTGGATACCGAGACACTATTCTACCGGACCATTTACTTAACTACTTAGGTACTTATTTACATTTTTGTAGAACTGTATGTTTTATGGAATCGATTAATAATCGATTAATAATCGATTAACTAGATTATCTATAAACATATAGTATATACCTACTCGTATAAAAATGAATCCCTATTTCTCTTGGTCACGGTATCACGCGTGAACGGCTAGACTAATTTCACTTATTCTTGTTTGTTGTATTTGTTATTGTAAGAAGGTTCCTAAAAATTGAAAATTAAAAAAAATATTGCGGTACGACGTTCGTTGGGTCAGTAATATTATAAAGGTTTGATTTCGAACCATGCTGCACGCAGCAGTGCTGCCGCTACAGTGCTGTCGCGGCACTACTGGTTCCCATACAATCTCTATAAGCGTATAATTATGTATGAGATGACGTTCCTGGCTAGGCAGCAACTGCAGGCAGCACTGCTGCTCGACGTTACTGCCATAGCTCAGAAAGTAATCTCTTATAAGCTTATAAAGATTATGACCAGTAGTGCCGCGACAGCACTGTTGCGACAGCACTGCTGCGTGCAGCGTTTTTCGGAATCATATCTTAAAGCTGAAGAGTTTTTTGAACAAGCTAATCTCAGGAACTACTGGTCCGTCTTCAAAATATCCTTTTGCATTATATAACCTGTTTATCACGCTACGACTCACGAGAGCGAAACAGTAACCAAAAATGTAACTTAACGTAGGTGAAACCACGGGATACAGCTAGTATATGTATAAAAAGACAATTGCTGCATGTATGAAAGATCATCACTTGAAAACAACTTGACCGATTTTGCAGTTTTTTTTTTAATTGTTTAGGTATGTAATTGTCAGGACAAGGTTCGTTAAAATACTTTTTTTGGGAAAATGCACCGTAATAGTCTTAGAATGGATGATTTTTTATATGCAAATCTCTATAAAAAAAAATGTGTCATATAGTAAATTTCACGCATGTGAATCAGTGACGAGTTGCTAGTTTAATATGAATACTAATTATAAAGGTTCAAAGTTAGGCCACATGTAAAAAAAAAGGATATTTGAAGCATTTATGAGGATAGATTGCGTTCTTTCGTAAAAGTTAGTAGAATAGCTTCTCTATTCATAATCATTAAATAGGTACCTTTTACTAAAATAATAAAACAGCCCCTTGTTTTATATTCACAACAAGCTTCAGGCATTTTCACGTAATTCCAGTGGCGTAATTAAAAAGTCAACGGAACAGTGCTGCCAACATTAAGCCCCTCGTTAACACTCGCGACACTTCCGGTTACAGCGGAAACATGGTTGCTGTAATAATTTTCAATGTTTCCGCGCGGAAAAGTAATTGATTTTTAGTAAAATTCTTTGTTTTTTTTGTAGATTTATGTAATGTAGGGATTGTTATAAAGAACTTATTAGAAAGAACTTATAAAGAACTTATTAGAGACTCGACTAGGATTAATTAAAAAGCTATGACTTTTTAATGAAAACTAATTAATTTAATGCTCTATACTTCCATACCAATTAATAAAATTTTAAAAAGAAATAGGGTTCCGCGCAAAAATCGTCTATGGCCTCAGGTTTAAAACACTAGCACTCTCACCGCGACTTCGTTCGCGTGATTTTTCTTACGGATTCCTAATTTTTTAGCACTCGCCGATAAAGTACCTAGCTTCCAATTTTCAAAATCGGTTCAGTAGATTCAGAGATTACCCCATACAACCTCACAAACATTTTTATAATATTAGTCTAAATTAGTATTATGTTTCATTTATTAATTTTTATAAAATTTAGTTTTAAATTCAACTGACTCGCATATATTCTAAACGTACTATTTCTAAATAGTTACGTATTTCATGGTATGACGTTCCTAATTAACTTTTAATTGTAGCATAAAGCAAGAAACACAATAAGGCAATTATTAAAAGAAAGAAACACTTTTCGCCGCTAAATTAACTGTCATTGCCACAAAGTGCACGTAGCACTAGAAATGCTAACTCACGTTTAAAGTCAGTAATTTTCGTTTTATTACTGTTTAAAGTGAACAAAAACTTAACACAATCGTTTTTATTGATGTTTAACGGCAATTCGCAAAAAAATGTTATAATTAATCCTGTACTGTATTATTATCTACAATAGACTATAAAATTGTTAGCTACGAAGGTAGATTAATTGCTGCACATACAAAACTACAAAAGCAGACAATAATAAAAAAAAAGTACATTCAAGACTGCCTCGTTGGTGATTGCTGAGCATGAGGTCTTGGATTCGATTACCAGGTCGGGTAAACGGTTATTGCCTTTTCCATCAGGAATTACTTAATAGCAGCCTCGGAGTCTAGATTTGTACCTGGTCGATGGCAATAGGCTCGCCCTAAATATAACCTGTAATCTCCGAGGGGTTAGACAGAGATGTATCCATTAGTACACCCATATTTCGCCAGTTATGTTTAAGTCCCATGTAATAGGGCGCGAGCATACAGAATAGAACTCCAGATATCATACTTTATTATCAAATTATAACTAGCGTTTACAGATGCATTATCAAATGTATAGACAAAGTATTCACTGTCCGTAATACCCATCCATTATTCTCCATACCTACTGAAAAACTATACTGCGGCAAGCTTACCTTACGTCAAAAACCTGAAACGCGCATTGATAAAGCGCTACTTCAATCAAAATTCTCGACGAATTTTACCGCTTGACTACCAGCGATAATAACCGTTCAAAATACTCCTGTTCTTCATACGCATTAATAACCATAGACAAGTAAATCTTCAAAATAAATGACACCGTAAAATATAACATGGGCGCGTTCATCTGTAGCGTCCGGACTTCCGAAGCGTCCACCCGGACTTAAAGGCCCGAAAAATAAGCCAATCCTAACCCTAAACGCTTCCAAAATTTATGTCCGCCTCTTGACCCTCGCAACGCCTTATTCACCTTTTATTTTTATTTGAGTGAGCAAGGAACAAATCTTAGCGTAAAAGGGATAATAAAATAATCGTTAGATTCGTTTAGACGACTCTAATTTCACGGATTGCTGCGCAAAGGGACGTTCGCAATGTAGGGTTGAGTTCGTCTCGTTCTAGCACGTTTGGGGTGGTATTTTTGTCTCGCTCTCGCGCCGTCCAATCGCCGCGAGTGAGTTGCACAACTTGCAGACTTGCTCCTCTTATTTTTCCTTGTTTGCGGGTTTGTATAGGAAGTTTTTTTCCGCGGTGGAAAATGTTTTCGTGGATCGGAGTTTATTTTAACAAGTTCGTTCGATGTCGAATATTTTATTTTGAAGTTGGCAGAGTTTTTGCGTCTCCTGAATATTGGAAGCGGGAATTTGTGAAATAAGTAGCTTTTGATGGAGGTTTTTCTATAACTTGTGGCAAAAATAAATTATTGCTATGACTGCCTAGTGGTCTTATTGTTATTGATTTATCCATCAGGAATTCTTCAGTAGTAGCCTCGGAGTCTGGATTAGTGCCCGGTTGATGGCAATAGGCTCGCCCATGGGACATGGGACTTAAATCTTAGACCTCTGCGTAACGCTTCGGGGATTACAGGCGTGATGTTACGTTATGTTATAAATAATTGCTTTGAAACTCATCATAAATACCGTCTTTTTAATATCTTAGAAGTCTATTACGACGTAGCCTATCATAACCCTTCAGATACTCAAGTGATAGTCAATCCGACTGCATAAAACGGACTACATCCCGTTATTCACAGCGCCCGCGCAAATCGCGTAAGAGCCGGTCAAAGTCCATAATAGATCAATGGCTATCGGCTATCTCATCTAAATAGGACGGCTATCAAATCGGTCCTGAGGACCGCGTGCGCAAATTTTACGCTTGACGCGATATTATGGGGTTGACAATGCATCATATTAGATAAACGACTTGACGTGTCTACCTATAACAGCTGTACGCGACGAGTGGACTTTATACCATGGAGCGTTTTATTTTATTTACTGAGTTACTATGTGCTTTTACTAATGAGCATGGCAGTTGAGAGCTTGTCATGCTCACTCAAATGTCTCGCTGATGGTGGCGCGTGTGTTGGATCATTCGGTTCCCTCCATGATGGTTGAGCTAGGTGGTGCTGATCCATGCGTCATGCTCGTGAACGGGTGCTGTCAGTTGGGATTGGTCATCTCTTAACTGCTATGGCTTACATCTTTAGTTTTATTATTTTTTACTACGGTATATTCATCTTCATTGTGATCACATGTATAATCAACAAGAATTATGTAACCAGGATTTTGTAAAAACCTAATTTAAAAGAGTGCCGTGGAGTTTCTTGCTCGTTCTTCTCCATAGAGGCCTACCTCCGTTTTGGAACGAGCAACTAGCTTCAACTTTCGGACTAACTGACCGACTCCTTGACAATTCAAAAGTGCCTGTTAATGGTCTAATTGAAATAAATGTTTTGACTTTGACTTTGACTATACTGTGATACAAATGAAATAAAGATTTCAAAATGAAATTGAATGTGTAAAAAAGAAATATTACCACATAGTAAAAAAGTGACGAGAGCGCAAGAAATATACTTCAAACGTCAAAAACATAATGGTTGTAAAAACAAGAACCAAAACATTCGTAACGTTTCTTTTACATTTTGTGGTATTTATAAAAAAATATTTATTTGACTACCTCGTTGGTCTAGGGTTCGATTCTTAGGTCGGGCAAAAGTGTTATTGGGTTTTTTCATCAGGAATTTCTCAGAAGCAGCGTCGAAGTTTGGATTTGTGCGCGGTTGATGACAATAGGCTCGCTCAATATGACTTGCAATTGATGTGTATTTTTAAGTTTATCTTGGACGTTACTGACATCGATGAAGGAAAACAATGTGAGGAAACCTGGACTTATAATTAATAGTATATTATTAGTCTGCAATCACCAATCCGCCTAACGCTAACTCATAGCGTGGTGATCAATGCTGGTGCCCTTTGTGTATGAGTAGAGGCCTCTGTAGTGGGACAGTAATAGGCTAGTCTTTATTCTGAGATAGTTGCTGTGTAACACAGCAACTCAAAGTAGATATCTTTTGGGGGAGGCCTCAGTGCAGCAGTGTGACTTTATTCGGTTGATATGATGATGAAGTGGACTCTACGCGATGCTATCTTGTATGACATTTTGTGATTTAACCAATTGTTAAATATCATTATAATCAAACATATTGGGCCCATGTCACCAGCTAACCCCGTGTTGAAAGATAACCCTGTCTGACCGAAGCGGGCCTAAATAGAACTAAATTAAATCGGCTCGACCCCGGTCAGTCGGGAAACCATCAAGCTGTCATCACCGCACAGCTGTGGCGACCTCTACAACGGACATACTGATTTATTTGCACTATGATTTAAAGCAATCTGATGTCAACTTCGTCCCTCTCTGTTTGACAGAAAAATATGGTTTCCTTTGGTTTGTTAAATTAATAGATATGTTTATATTAAATGAATTAAATGTTTTCAATATGTAGATAGTATTTTTAGTTTAATGGTTTTTTTTTTTGCTGTAAAGAGGTGTTTTTAGTCAGATTTCTTAATTTATTTATTTAAGTCACTGAGCGCTCACCTTGCTTTTCGGGACCTCGACAAGCAACTGGTCGACTCAGCACACAACCAAAGGGCTGGCTTTTTCTTGGGCCAAAGAATCAGCACTGTCATACAACGTGGCAATGTTGCCTGCCTTTGGGCACCTGCCCCATTGACAGCGATGCGAACGTATTTTATGATACCCTAAAAGTTTCCTCCTTTCTTATTTATACATTGTACATAGGAACATACCGACTTTGTAATTTTATTATTATCTATGAGTTCTGTTTTTAGGTTAATTATCATAAAGTACCCAATATTACCTAGTTGTATTAGTAGCAGTAGTTGTAGTGTAGCAGTATTAGTTTGAAGTAATTTCATTAGTCCAAACCAAAAACGAATCAAAATTGGCAATTATTACCTGCAAAGATAAAAATAGTGCATGCTTAACATTACCTATTAGAGTAAGTTGCAGGTTTAGTAAAACTGCTGCTTACCTAGAGATGCTTTGATGAGTTTAGCTTTATTTTTTAGTTATACACTTTGGTTGACTGCTAGAGAATGCCTGAGGCATTAGGTAAGTCCGCATAGCCGCGAACACAAATCTTTCCTACACTTACACACATTTTACTTAAGGCTTCTTCTCTTATATACTGCGACACCCCTGACATTGTCTTCAGATGCAACCATTGTTACCACAAATATGTGTCTCATTTATTTGAGAATGCTGGTATCCATAACACAAGTTAGATCTTTCTTTGGATACCAGAGTTCATACAAAGACTAATGATAACACTAATGGTTATATAATTATAATATACTATTATTGTATACGCAAGGTGTTGTTTGTAAGTGTTTGATTGTATTACTATTTTTGTTTTAATAAATCTTAATCTTATCTTATCTTATTTGTACCTTTTGTCGCATAAAATTTAACAATAACGTTTAGAAAAGTACGAAACATAAGCCGGTGCAGTAGCTCCAATAATAACTAGGCACATTGTCAATGGACCCAACGCTTTTGTTATTCAAATGACTAACAGTCGCACGTAACTTTTTTAGAAACGATTCCACTTTTCATTCCTCAAATGATAAAATGTAATCGATTTCGATGTCTGATTGGACGACACGTTCAATTTGAGCCTTTTCAATGACAAACAAAAATTTTATGAATATAAAAGTAGTATACGAGGAAATATCTACCAGACACAATGTATTAAGGGGTTAGTTTCACTTATTTACAATGAGCAATTTAAAAAACAAATACCTACACACCTATCTATACATACATACATCCATAACATCACACCTGTAATCCCCGAAGGGTTAGGCAGAGGTGTACCCATTAGTACACCCACATGTCGCCAGTTATGTTTTTACTCCCATGTAATAGGGGGCGAGCCTATTGCCATCAACCGGGCACAAATCTAGACTCAGAGGCTGCTACTGAGAAATTTCTGATGGAAAAATCCAATAACACTTTGCCCGACCTGGGAATCGAACCCAAGACCTCACGCACAGCAGTCTCGCTTGCGACCACTAGACCAACGAGGCAGTCACACCTAACACCTATCTATGTTGTACCTTATACCTATATTTTTTTATTTATTAACTAAGTTTGGAAATAAGGCATTTCATATTAAGTTCCTCTTCTTAATTACGAACTAGGTACTAAATATAATTGAATATAAAAAAAATATCAAGGAACAAATTAGGTCCCAGTCGTATTTAGTTTTAAAATCTATTTTAGAGTAGGTACTTAATTATCTCTTACATACGAGTATTAAAAGGTTTAGAAGTAAGACGGTAAGTACAGCAAAGTGAACTAAAATTAAGCAAAAAAAAGCCGCAAAATTGGTTCATTCGTTTAGGAGCTACGATGTCACAGACAGACACGTCCAACTTATAACACCCCTCTTTTGCGTTGCTGCCTAAAAATAAACTTAAGCTTTGGAAAGAAACATGAGTACCTACCTACTTAAATAAATTCAAGGAAACACATCAGTTATCGACGTCGTAAATTCATATTTCATTTCAAAATACATTTAATCATGTCGTTGCTTAAAAATAATTTGTCTCGTCGATAAAATATTAAATGAAAACTTCGTATAGTAAAAAATCTTTCATCGTATCATTTCTATCGCAAATATAAAGCGTCGTGACCTGAGACCTCGTAGTAAATGTTTTTTATTTACAGAATAATAGAGAAACATCCAGAAACAGACACATTCACAACCATTTTTATCAATTTTCTTACTTATTATGTTTTTGATTGAACTACGTGACTTCGGCAAACTTGACAAACAATATTTGCCGTCGATAAACCTCATTATGCACCTTATTACGCTGCAATAAAATGTATAATAGCATGTTTTTTTGCGTACGAACTGCAAATTTATTTTGGTATTTTTGACGTTTGATGTCTGAATTAAGTGAGTCACGTGGCGTAAGTCATGTTTTATCATTTTAAAGGTCCGTTTGCCGTGATTGAAAATTAAATTGATATGTTAAATCCGGTGTATTGTTGTTTGTAATTAGTTTATAGGCATTCATGACACGGAAGATAATTAGGTGCGAACTAATAAAGTTATTAGACATTTAAATGATTACAATACAAAATTTATATTTAATATTGATTTTGCTTGTTGAAATTGTTTTGTGTGTGTTTGTTGCGAATACAGTTGTCAAGTGTAATAATATCAATGGAGATCCGTAATAATATCAGACAATGAGTAACAAAAGACATTTTGATATTTTTTTCACTGTTTCCCTACTCCGGATACTTTGTCCCAAAATACTGACATAATAAAGAAAATTATCAATTAAATGAATATAATCTCAATAGGCTCACATGGGACTTAAACATAACTGGCGAAATGTAGGTTAGCTAATGAGTACACCTCTGCCTAACCCTTCGGGGATTACAGGTCTGATGTTATGTATGTTTGTAATCTCACAAGAAGTAGATGTATTGATCAACTAAAGATATACCTAAGTTACAACACTCATAACATTTGTTCTTGAAAAGATGAAATGTACCTACACTTCAAATGCAAAAAAATAAAAAATTCGGTTTGAACAAAAAGAACAATCTTTTTTTGTGCAGAGATGCTAGAGGTCGCGGTTCTTTTGATAGAGTCAAATAGAGTTAATAGCATGGCTAGGAAGCACGTCGCATATAAGCTCCGTCGCTAGTCATCGCAGTGAACAGGCCAAGTTTACATATTCTTTAAAACGTTGATTTTAAAAGAGTACGTATGGAATGGCGAAATGTGGGTATACAAATGGTTACACCTCTGCCTAACCCTTCGGGGATTATATGCGTGATGTTATGTTGCATATATGGAGTTTCTTATCCATTCTTCTCCATGCAAAACTTACCTTTTGGAAAGGGCAACTAGATTCAATTCTTTTTTTTTGTAATGATGTTCAAATGTGTCTTGTAATGGCCTAATTAAATAAATGATTTGACTTTGACTTTATTATAAATTTAAATAAATAAATAACGTGTGCATATGATTGGCAATCAAGCATAATTTGCAGTTAATTTGTAAGTAGAATTAAATAGAAAAAATATATTTTGCATTTGGTGCTGCACCGTTTAATCCTTAGGTACTAATATTATAAATGCGAAAGTAGCTGTCTGTCTGTTACGCTTTCACGACTAAACCATTGAACAGATTTTAATAATATTTAGCACGGGATTAGTTTGAACCCCAAAAAAGGACATAGGCTACTTTTTATTCCGCGACTTCATCTGCGGCCGTGATAACCGCCATTTACGCGGACGAAGTCGCGGTCAAAAACTACTCGCATATTGCCCTGTTACTTAGAGGTAATTTCTACATCAAAACTGTTGCTATAAAACGACCCACACAACTAAACATCAGGAGCTCAACGCGGCAATTACAGTTTCAGTTACTCCAATTTAAAATTGCGTACAATTACTTATTTAACGCATTTAATTCCTAACAATTTGTCACACCACGGTCTTGGGATACAAAAAATCAATGCACAACGTGCAAATGATTAAAATACGTAATCCTAGTTGTGGATTGTCGTGATGGCCCAGTGGATAAGACGCCCCTCATGCAGAGTCGCAACCGGGCACAAGCAAGTACTATTATGTAATTTTCTATTTCAAATGTAACGCCTGAACTATACTTGGTATACTCTCCAATTGGTCCCTTAAAAATACTGTCATGATCTGTAAATGAACTTAGAAAATATGGAACGAAACTTCTCATAGGACTGTAGCAGAATAACAGTGGTAACAAGTTAATAATCTTTTTTACAAAAAAGACAACACAGTCTTCAATAATTACAAAATAAAATATAACTTTAGTTTTGGAAGTC
Source organism: Hoplodrina ambigua (assembly GCA_949774945.1). NCBI lineage: Eukaryota > Metazoa > Arthropoda > Insecta > Lepidoptera > Noctuidae > Hoplodrina > Hoplodrina ambigua. Next base: position 7,583,824 of record OX458988.1, read on the forward strand.
GATGGCAGTACCTACATAACAATAAACAAAACCAAAGCCGGCGGCTAATATAAAAAAGATTCTGTGTAGTGTGTATGTCTGTCTGTGGCATTGTACCTCCCGAACGGATGAACCGATTTTGATTTTTTTGTTTGAAATGTGAATTAGTCGGTAATGTTCTTAGCTATATTTATTGAAAATCGATCCAAGATGGCCGCCGTCGGCGGTATTTCAAATTTTTAATTTAGTTTTTTGTTTATTCTTTTCTATTCGAAATGCTTTGGTATATATTCACCTTAAAACTAGGTGCCAATAAAAACACATCATTTTGCACTGTACCTACTCAATTACTCGCTGATTACTTTAGTCCCGTGAAACTGTGATGAAACTGGCCATTTTTTTTTTGTTTTTGTATCCATTGTCCACTACTCATTTTGCTTTAAAGATATTTGAATAAAACCTCGATGTTTCTTTTTTATTTTCCTTTCAAGATTATTAACTTTTAATGATGAATTGAGTGGTGAGAATAATAAGATATTTGGTGAGAGAAAAAGTTTATATAAAAAGTTAATAGACTAACGTTTTAATGGCGTTTATAAGAGAATAAAGAGATTTGGTAAAACGTATTCATTTGGTCAATAAATTCTGTACATTTTATGTTTTGTGTTTTATCGGCTATTAACAATTTAACACTTTCTATTTTAATGAATGATTCTTTATTTGTTATGTACTGACCTAGTAGATATGAAATATCGATGACTATACTGTACCTATGTTAAAATAAATCAACCTTTGACTGAAGATATTTTTCGTTATATAAAGGCGAAAAAAATCAATAAATATAAGATGGACTAAAAATTAAATAAACTAATAACATATCACATAACATCACGCCTGTAATCCCCGAAGGGTTAGGCAGAGGTGTACCTTTTAATACACTTACATTTCGCCAGTTATGTTTAAGTCCCTATATGGGACTTAATATAACTGGCGACTTAAACATAGGGGGCGAGCCTATTGCCATTAACAGGGAACAAATCCAGACTCCAAGGCTGCTACTGAGAAATTCCTCATGAAAATACCCAGTAACACTTAAAACCTAATGTTACTAAAAACCCAATAAATTACACAACATCACGTAGGGACAACAAAAAGCCAAAACACCACAAAAGCTCAATGTTATTGCTCCTGCGCCGAGATACTTTACCCACTTACAGCAAGCAATAAACATTCAATAGCCAACGTACGTATAGCTCAGATCCTGCAGCCAACCCTAAGCCGTCGGCCTATTGAGGCTTAACTGAGCAACGTAGCCCAACCCCTCGAGCGCTACGCTATACCTAAACCTACTACAGTAGGGGAGGTAAAGCAAGTACATTAACTAACAATGGTTTTCTGTTTTGACGATCTTGCTTCAGCTTTCTGACTAACTGACCGACTCTTTGACAATTCAAAAGTGCCTGTAAATGTTCTAATTGAAAAAATGTTTTGACTTTGATTTTTACTAACTCTCGCAAATCATTACGCTTAAAGGTGCATGGAACAATACAAGTGTCGTGGGTTTTTAAAGTTGAGGCATTTAAAACGGGCTTTTGTAAAAAAAAAATGGATGTTTGACCTTTAATATTTCCGTAGGCAAAAAATTCCCTTCTATATGGTCTAAAACTGCCTCGTTGGTCTAGTGGTCGCAAGCGCGACTGCTGTGCATGAGGTCTTGGGTTCGATTAACCGGTCGGGCAAAGTGTTATTGGGTTTTTCCATCAGGAATTTCTCAGTAGCAGTCTCGGAGTCTGGATTTGTGCCCGGTTGATGGCAATAGGCTCGCCCCCTATTACATGGGATTAAAAACATAACTGGCGAAATGTGGGTGTACTAATAGGTACACCTCTACCTAACCCTTCGGGGATTACAGGCGTGATGTTATGTTATGTTATGTTATATGGTCTAAAACAAAAATAATTATGATCGCAATGATAGGAAACAAATAACTTTCGGCTTTGTAAAGAGTATTTTCACTCCCGTAATATCTAACAGAATTTAAAATAAATTAAAAAAAGGTTTATATTAGAACATGTCTTCATTGCGTCGGCGCAAAGACCTTATAAAACAAAAACTCTTATTGAATGCCAATATTTAGTTGATATGTCATAATTGCAATTTCAAGTAATTCTTCATCATTTTTTAGTTTAAATATCTTATACACAACTAATAAATGCCCACGTAAAAAATAGACTAAAAAAATCTGTAATATTTTAAGTATTTGTTATAAGGATGATTTATTTGAATGAGCTTGTGTTTGTTTGGCTGAAATCTACTGAAAAATTAGAATATTATTGTTATTCGCGAAATCTTTAACACGCCAGTTAGATATCTAGATTTTTCCGTAAATATATGTAAAATTATTTGTTGTTTTGGGTTTTTCTTAAGAAAATCGACTCCATTTTAGTTCGTATAAAAATGGATGCCAACATACTGTTAAAAGCAATTAGACTTTTACTGTTGAACAAAAATTAATAATACGAAATACGGTTTTCATAGCAATATTACTTTTAACCAGAACCATACCTTAATCAAACCTGTTTTAAATGAAAATTATGCGTACTATATTAAATAAAAAAAAGTATAATGTCACTATATCTAAAATAACTGTTTATTTTTTCTCTGCGACCTTTTTTTATTCCTGTAGAAATAGTTGACAACCCTAAATCCCTCTACCTAACAGCTGTTTATTCAAAGAACTTTGGTTTTTTCTAATAAGAATCCAATAATATTCGGACATCCTTAAAACATCCAATATTTTTAAGGTCTTGCTGAACCACCGACAAAAACAATAATTATAACACTAAAATGATCACGTCAAGGTCAAACAAATGAACAAGAAACAACCTCCTACTCACCGGAGTCACTATCATCCCTGTCATAATGTGGTCTCCAGTACTGCTCATCATAGCGCAGCGGCACTTCAGACCGCCCGGTAAACTTGGTGGGGTCCAGAATATTCTCCACAGAGAACGCAATAGCCGGCCTGTCAGGAGGCCTAGTTAACCCCAGTCTTCTCGTCAAGTCCACCGGCGCCACTTCTTCGACTCCTACGACATCTACCTCCCCATTCGCCTCAGTCTCCCCTTCGGCTTCATCCTCGGCTTTGTCCCGACGCTCCTCCGATCCTCGCGCCATCGCAAGCATCGTCATAGCAAGGCCTATTTTATTAAAAGCTGGACTCGAAACATCTGATTGTTCAATAAGACATCTCAGTTTATTAGCACTTTCACTGCACACGGGTACAAACGTTCGATTTTTAAAAACGTCCTTTCAAAAGAAAGTCCTAATAGGTCAATTAGCACAATATGTCAGTTGAGTTCGGCCGGGTGAGCGCGTGCGTGCGAGCCAGTGGACACGTTCGTCCCAGCCCAACATCCGATAATCACAACTCGGTATCAACTGAACCCGGGAGGACAGAAACGGGCGGGCACATGAAAGGAGGGGACGGGCCCAAAGTGGGGGCCAAAGTGGAATCTCGTCACCCGATTGGCGGTGGGAAACGAGGCGTGCCCGGGGTGGAGAAACGTAATCGAGCAATAAGGTTTAAACAATTTCGTTTAATACGTTGAATTATGTAAGAGAGCGGCGGGCAAGTAATCGCGCACAAGCGATAAGGCCATTTGCGCTACTTCGTTACGTATTAATGGGGCAGGAAATTGACTTATGAATATTAGAGGTCGCGGCGAGTTGAAGATCGGGCTAAAGCGGCCCCGGGCGGCCGCGCGCGGTTATTTTCCTAGTTAAGCGCTGAAACAATGATGTTTATTGAGTTTTGAACTTAATGGGTTTGGGCGCGAGCCGCGGGCCATTTGCGCCATTAGCTCAGTTTGTTTAGCCGACAACGTAACGACTTTTCGTGGAAACGGTTTCAACGTATTACGTTTCAGTTTCAGCTTTTGTTTTGATGGAAAATATAATTGCAAATAATCTGCGGCCTACGTAATTATGCTCTCGTAATAGACTGGCATCTTAGATGACACTAACCAATTCGTAAATTGAATAATATTATAAAATATCTACTATTAGTCTAATCTTTTATGGCATCTTCTAAATAGGAAGTGGGTAATTCAATCCCAATAAAGCTCGCGTAGCGTAGCTTACGTAACGTCGCGAAGCGTAGTCTGCGTAGAGTCGCGTAGCATAGCCTGCGTATCGTCGCGGTCTGCGTAGTGTCGCGTAGCACAGTCCGCGTATCGTCGCGTAGCATATTATTATACACATACATACATAACATCACGCCTGTAATCCCCGAAGGGTTAGGCAGAGGTGTACCCATTAGTACACCCACATTTCGCCAGTTATGTTTTTAGTCCCATGTAATAGGGGGCGAGCCTATTGCCATCAACCGGGCACAAATCCAGACTCCGAGGCTGCTACTGAGAAATTCCTGATGGAAAAACCCAATAACACTTTGCCCGACCTGGGAATCGAACCCAAGACCTCATGCACAGCAGCCGCGCTATCGACCACTAGACCAACATATAACATGCATATAGCATATTATTATGTAACATGCAGATCCTCTTAAACATTAACTTCACCAATTTTAGCATACCTATTTTTCATTCGTAATGTAAAATATCCTGACATAGTGTGCATAAAATAACTAGCTGGATTCCGTGCTCTAAAATAAATATTTGACATTAATCCTAGAAGGCAGTTATTTTATAACTAATTTATAAAGTACAAGTATGGAGTTTCTTGCTCATTCATCTCCATCCGAAGGACCTTTTTTGAAAGGGGCAACCACATTATAAAATATTTTATACTCCTGTAAATTACATCCAAAGGAGCGTTTCTGTTTTTCGAATCGATGATTTAAGACAATCCCTTTTTTCTAAAATTTTTGGGCTCATTAGGTAGCCACATTTATAACGGCATAAGTAATGTTGTTAACGTCGTCTAAAGGGCAGGTGTAAGGACTCTTTGGGCACTGTTGTAAGTGGACCATCGTTTGATCAGGAGCACTCGATGAAATGGATGAAATGGGGATTATATTATAATCCCCATTTCCGCATTCGGTTATGTTTGCATCTAATTGAAATAAAGGTTTTTTTTTACTTTGACAAGAAAAAAAATTTAACTAGGTACCTATACATAAAAAATCGCCTTGGAAACAAGCAGTACTTACAGTATCTACTAAAATATATGGCTTTTCAGTGTTACCTTAACGGACATTTTTATACAAGGCGTCTGACAGCCCTAGTACAACCCTCTCCCCATTTCCTGCTCCGTTGATTGATGTAGTGTGCCCGCAATGATAAGCTGATCATATCAACTGCTTGCTTCCTTGATTTTTGATTTGATGATTTCTACTACACTAGGCAACATGCGGGATGAAAGTGAGTAGGTGTATGAAAAAATGGAAATTAGTAAGATGTTTTAATGTAATAGATAGCGTTAAAGGTTTAAAATAATCACAAGCTAATTAATTTTGTGGGTCACTCAAAAGTATAATTTAAAGTAATGGTTTTCAAACCGAATTTTGCCATCTCAGAGTTCAAACATCATAACATCACGCCTGTAATTTCCGAAGGGTTAGGCAGAGGTGTACCCATTAGAACAACCACATTTCGCCAGTTATCTTTATGTTTCATCTAATAGAGGGCGAGCCTATTGCCATCTGGGCATAAATCTAGACTCCGAGGCAGCTACTGAGAAATTCTTGATGGGAAAAACCCAATAACACGCTTTATCCGACCTGGGAATCGAAATCGAACCCAAGATCTCATGCTCCGCAGTCGCGCTTTGGGACCACTAGACCAACAAGGTAGTAATAATATAGACACTTTGGGAAATAAGATTTCTCTAAGAATCTTCCGTTTTTCTTTTCTGATTAATTTCGTTTCGGGATCCAAAACAGTTGCATCGTTTCTCCTGGACTCGTCGAACATCTTTGCCTCGGCGCTTTTCTAGTAGTCACCTCGGTTGATTCTGGCTTCAGGAGTTCCAGTGGTTGGGTATAGTGTGGCGGGCTTGTTATCCCTAAAGCGCGCCGTCTCAGCGTGCCGACCACAGTTCATCACAACTGGCCACCGAGTCGAGAGTTTTGCTCCATTTTCTATTTACACGGCTAATCGCAGTAAAAGATCTAACATTTAGAGCCACCAATGACATGCACGATCTGAGCCTTTCGACACGCTGCTCCAATCAATCGAGATGTGCTTACAGGGTGTGCTCTTAAAATCCAGGATTCTTGAGAATTATAAATGCAATTTTTGTGATAGTTTTTTGATCTTTCGAATTATGATTGAATTAATTCATTTTCTTACGTTAAAACCCTTTTTAGAAATCTTTTCAGGACTACTACAAATTAACTGACGTCGCTTACAGGGAATATTTGCACGCCACGTATGGTAGGATACGCTGAAACAAAATTAACTGTAACACTTTATGTACCGTGTTCTAGCTAATAAACATTTTTGATTTGATTTGATTTGACTGCAATTATTTACTATCTACTTTGAGCGTACTCAAAGGTACATTTTTAACCTGTTATACTTCTTAAAGGCTTATTGATTCATACAATTCGGGCTCAATTTAGCTGCCTGTCACGAAAACTTCGTCCAAAGTGGAAAGTAATTGAAGTCAAAGTAAAATGCGTTCTTTACTGACCGTCTCCTGCCAATAATACTACGTAACTTACACCAAATTTCAGCTGCATAATTTACGATATTTCGTGAGCTTCTGCTTATACTTACATTTTTAGATTCAATCCACAGCATTTATAAATAAATACATACATTTTTATAAATTGTACATATGTTACATTTATTTAGGTTTAGGTAATTTATTGTAGAATGTTATAATTGTAAAAAAATGTTATAAATAATGTTTAATTATCCACAGCTTATTTTATTTAATTGAATTAAAAACAGCACCCTCTACAAATGTCGAAATCTCAACAAAAAAGTGTCAAATTCCATCTCGTAGCATTTTATCTGTGAATGATTGGTGGCGCGACGGGGCCCATTGTGCACACAATTGACCCACGCTGCCCCCCACTATTACAGACTGTTTAAAAACACTTTTTTGAATATTTTCTGCTTCGATACTTAACACACGTTTACTTGTAACGTGAAGGTTGTTGATAATGACAGCTTGATGTAATCAATTTACTTGGTGTTAGTCGGAGAAGAACTCGTCTTTTCGATTTCAGATTAAGCAACAAATACATACATAACACCACGCCTGTAATCCCTGGAGAGTTAAACAGAGGTACACCAGAGTACACCCACATTTCGCCGGTTATGTTTTAAGTCCCATGTGATTTATAACCCTCCTCGGGTTATAAAACAAAACATAAAATAAAGTACTGTAGGTACTTTATTCAAAAGCTTTTTTCTAACTATGGTCAGACTATATTCGGTTATTATGTCGGATGTCGGACTCCTACCGACTAAAACCAGACCTTCGAGCGAGGTCCAATGGTCTATCGAGGAACATCGTGGTGGTTTTAGCCGGTAAGAGTACGCCCTGTCTTCCCTTGACGGGGGATAGTGAATCAAGATTTCCCCAGGATAAAAATAAAAACAGAATACCAATACGTCCTACATCCATGATCAACAGTCATAACCACACACAACATCGGAAACCCTATCCACTTCTCACTTCCACATGTTCGATCAATCACCTAATAAAACACGGTGTCGCAGTTGGAAAACGTTCAAACACTCCACTCCACCAACAAACAACACTCGTATCTATTTGATTTGCGCGCAGCTGGAGAGCTTTGTGTCACGACACTGTGCCAGATCATGCTGCGAACAGTTTACAGCGCCGCAGGAGCATTCTGTCCTACTAATGGACGGGTTAAAATCACTAATTGTATTTATTATTGCACTCTTTGTTGGTGAAGAAGGTGTTTGGTGTGATTGTGATCTCCTTATCGAATGGATAAAATCGTAATGAAGTTCAGTTATCCCGATCTTGGAGAAAAAATGGATTGGTCATCTGATCACTGGATGGACAGGGAATAGTGTGAAGTTGACTTTGGTTTGATATTTTTTTGTGGTTGATAATTTATGTTATAAATAAACTTTGGGTCTAATGAATTCAGTCTTTTGTCTTGTCTAGCTATAATGAGTGGAAGGTTAGACGTCTAGAAGGCCTTTGGGTCACTTCGAGGAGTGAGGATTTTTACCTTAATAAAACTACTCCAGTAGGACACGGAAATCCGGGTTTGCTACTTTACAGAAGTTGTAGAGTCTGCTGGGAGAGGGAGCCCATATCTGGGGATCGGGGGTGCATTATAAAAAGAACTTCATTAAACTGTAATTAAGTCTGTTTACTTGAAATATTTTATGAGTATCTACTCATAACATACTCTACAGCTTTACAATATTAGTACAGATAGATACATAACATAAACACATAACATCACGCCTATAATCCCCGAAGGGTTAGGCAGAGGTGTACCCATTAGAACACCCACATTTCGCCAGTTATGTTTACGTCCCATGTAATAGGGGGCGAGCCTATTGCCATCAACCGGGCACAAATCCAGACTCCGAGGCTGGTAATGAGAAATTCCTGATGGAAAAACCCAATAAAACTTTGCCCGACCTGGGAATCGAACCCAAGACCCCATGCACAGCAGTCGCGCTTGCGACCCCTAGACCAACGAGGCAGTACAGATAGATATGGGTGGTATGAACAGATATGGTTGTTTGTTAATCGCCCTTATCTCAAAAAATACTGGTCCGATTTAAAAAAACCTTATGCGTTATACAGCCTGTTTATCGAGGAAGGCTAGAGGTTATATAACATCACGCCATAACCCACAGAGGCCGAGCAGTAACAGAAGACGCGGGAGAAACCATCGAGTATATGTAGCTAGTTATTTTTAAACAGTCTAATAGAATATTCTCATTTGCCAATTAATAATCATCAACACCTGAATGCCACATAAATTCACCACCGACATAGCTGTGCCAAAAAAAAATATTATCTATGCTTGAATAATTCAGTACAATACCAACTTCTCTTCATCTTTAATATTTTGAGGCAAATTCTGAATTTAAAAATGTTCGTCATTAATACCATAAACAAGTGACACCGTAAAACAGCTGTCCGTTTCACTGGAGATATTAATTAAAAAGTTTTTTATGCGAAAAAAAATGGACGACGAGCCACGCCTCTGCTCCAATTAAAATTCTAGCCGGATTCATTACGATACTTTATTTTTTAAGTGTTCGTTAACGAATTCTGTCAAAACAAACGTGAATTAATTTGAATATTTTATCAGAAATATCTTTGATGTTATCTGGCGTGAAATATTTTAGTAAAGAATGTAGAAAGCAAAAGTATTATCTAGTAGTTTTATTGTCTGTGGCATTATAATGACATCTCAATGAGACGGTAAAAAAATAGGCCACTTTAATCTTGTCGAAAAATTACGATTAAACATTCGGTATATTGGTGTAAAATAATTCTAATTGAATAAGTACCTACCCATCCTATAAAAGTTAGACTTAATAAAGTAGACAACATTTATATAAAATTATTTGATTATTTTGACTGCCTCGTTGGTCTAGTGATCGCAAAGCACGACTGCTGAGTATGAGATCTTGGATGCGATTCCCAAGTCGGGCAAAGTGTTATTTGGTTTTTTCGACAGAAATTTCTCAGTAGCAGCATCGAAGTCTCGATTTGTGCCCGATTTGAAGGCAATAGGCTCGCCCCCTATTACATGGGACTCTGCCTAACTCTTCGGGGATTAGGTACAGGCGTGATGTTATGATGATGAAAATTATTTGCTTTTAAATATTTTTGTAACCACAAGACATCTCAAAACACATTGTCTCTTCGTCAAAGATTTTATTAAAAACAAAGAATCTGTATTGTAGACATAATTAAAGATTAAAATTAAATCTGTCTACAGTTATAGAAATAGAAAAATGCGAGATTCATAGTGTGGGATGTCGGACAGATCTTTTAAAACGCAATAATATGTCGTGAATTACATGTTATTTTGAAACTTTGATCCTTGTTTTCGTGTTCAAAGATTTAGACAATATATCAATCCTTTTTGTTTCTGAATGATCTAAGAAAACATATGTGCAGACAGCATGTTTTGATGTAAATTATGTGACGTATCAACGTGATCGGCTTTTTAAATATGAGATGAAAATATGAAAAGCTATTTCAAGGAACTGAAACAAATACTTAGAAGATTAAACGTTCTCTTTATTTCACCTTGAAATTTATGTGTTTTTACATTGCATTTATGGTTGTCTTCTTTTGTAGCTATAGATTTTTGGGATTTTGGTAACATACAAAAAATATTTAGGTGAATGCATTTTTTTAAAGGTTAAATTATTTTGATATAAGTAGGGGTACTTTATGAGTAAAGAATTTTATGAGAGAATTATCATGAGGTGGACCGATTACCTAGTTAGGGACCAACTACATTTACTCAGTTCTGTCTGTATGCAGCAGACAGTAAATCTGGTGTTTTCTAAAGACACACTCTGAATTGATCTGAGTAGTGTAGTTAGTGCCTAAAGGTTGCGGCTATATTTAAGGGAGGCCTTTAAAAAAAAGGGAGGCTGATATGATGATGTTGAAGATTACCTACTGTGCAGATACTACTTGTATTACTGTTTTTTTTTAGCTGTTTATGTTCCACTGCTGGACACTGGATCCTCTTTGGTAGCGTAGTTGTAACTGGAGAAGTCGGTAGCGAGCCATGGCAACAATTTCAAGTCCTATGTGGTGCGCGTTCCGACTGAACATGTGATGACCTTCCTCAAGGGACAATTTTGGCCGAAAGGGGTGCTGTATCGGCGTTTTCGCGGCCAGCACGCAGCGTAACACAACGCCGTCACTTCGTGTGCAGTAGTTTTTTTTAACTTTGTGTTGTGTATAATATATGCATTAGTTTATTGTTATTGCACAAGCTTATACGCTATATGTATTGTGTTGTATGGGCCTAGTTGCCTGAAAAAACAAAATTATTATTTTCTATGTTACTCTTAAATCATAAAAATACTATCTCTTCCGCATATCACAACATCAAAAGTATTTCTACAACAACAAAAGTAAAAATATCTCTCAATTCAACAAGGCTATCATTAAAAAAATAATATAATAGCTGTAATAACTGCCGTACAATATGACAATATAAATGTAGCGAAATAAAAAGTCATAAATATAAGTAAATGAGGTGCAGCAGCATTGCTACCCATCGCCATGTCACGCGTAACGCACGCCAAGAATTTTAATAACCAATTTGTATTTAACAAATCTGTTTCGAGACAACACGCCGGTTTGGAGTTCCGTAAGTAAATAATTATTGGGTGCTTCAAAATGGTGGCATTAACGTGTGAAGATAGGAATAAAGGCTGATTTTGAATTAGGAATGGCGAAAGGAAAGACAAGAAATCTTCGCAATTATGTTTATTTTGTTTTATTTAGAAGTATTTTACTAACACAATTCGTTTTTAAATTGTGCACAATAATCTTCACTATTCTTCTCAGGTCTTGGGGCTTCAAATAAATGATTCGATTTACTGTTCTGGATACTACTTAATACATAATAAGCTGAATACTTTGTTCGTTTATTTGTACACGTTAATCTCAGGGAGTATCGGTCCGATTTGGAAAAGACTTTTAAAATTATATAGCCCGTTTATCGAAGAAGATTACAGGCCATATACCTAACATCACGCTATAAAGTAGGTGAGCGGAGCAGTAACCGAAGACGTCACTTACTGCGGGTGAAATCGCTAGTGTGTAATATTCGTACGGAACCACACACTCCAATCAATTTTCAAATCATCCAACTTTTACTCAAGAGTCGGGGACTAAATTACAAACGGCGTCTTCCTCAGCTAATTGAATGTTCCTTGGATAAATCAGAATTAATATGCGCGTTCCGAAACCGGATTGGATTGTTATTGCTCTGTTAGCTCAGCTTTGATGCGTTTGAGTAATGGAACGCACGCGCGCTCGTATGTCGCGACCATAGTGATTGCCGCGCTTTTATTTTCTTTTTTTTTTTATTGCACAGATAAAAATACCAGGTAAATTGTCTTTCTTCTTTCGTTCGCTAAATTAATGTGCTTACGTTTGTATGTATTTGTTTTTCTGTATAAGGTATAATTATAAGTTCAGGTATGGTTTTGGAATGGTGTAAGAGTTCCTGTGTCGGCCTACAAATAAACTGTACCGACTTTCACCGGTACTTATTCAAGTAGGTACAGAGTTATGATTATAACTGATTATAACTTTTTGCATGGGAACCAGTGCTTTCAGAGATTATACCTTTTACAAACAAAAACATAAATCTCCTTATAATATTAGTTTTAAAGTGTAGATAAATAAGTTTTCTCACGATATTTTTTTTATCGATGTCAGTGAAGTCCATAAAATTTGAAGATTCACATTGATACTTGCACGACATTGACCTCAACACATAAAATTGATGTAATTAATCTAAATATTCATAATATCCAAAATAGTTATCACAGTGCTCCCCACAGATCGCGAAGGTAATTTGTCACATACACCCAACCAGACGCGTCAAGGGCCCAAATGATTTATCATCGTCCGAACAGACAAAGACTTATCCATATAGGCCCCCCTCGAAACGCAAACACTCAATTTGAAGTTAATTACTAAAGGAAAATAACCTCTAAATTGTACGTGCAAAAAGTTTATTTTCCCGCCAAAAAGTTTGACGTAAGCCAACTGTCAACGGGTACGGATGCGTTCGGATACATTCCTCGACTAATTGTATGTATCGCACCGCACAAAACACATTTGTCAATTGTCGCTCGCCTCCCTTATAACGGAACATAATTAGTTAGTGAACTATTTCTGGAACGCTTTGACGGCTTATTAAGATTTCAAATTGAACACAAATTAGGTGTCATGCCTAACTGATTACAAACCTATGATTTGTTTTGGAGTTTTATTGGGACATTGAAGAATGTAGGTGTCGACGCGATGACAGTCTTGTTTTCCGGACATCAAAAAGCTATTTTTTAAACGGGATTTGAATAAATTGATTTTTAAAATAAATCATTGCCTTTTCAAACAAATTAGTATGTTATATTCACCTACTAGATTTCGTAGCTGTACTAATGTCTCACGTCAAATATCTACATTTTTTTTTTTGCTCATACGTTGTGCTAAAAACAGATAATTCATACATTTATTCCGCGTAGGCGTTGCATTTTGTATGACCCACCACATTTTATTTGTTGAAAATACTCCGTAGGTAACTTTGTAAAGGCTATAAAGCTGAACAAAACATAGGTTCGGTGTGCGGATTTAAACTATGTACGGTACTGTTAGGTAGCTGGAATTTGACACATAGTTGCGTAGGTAGATAGGTACTACGATGCAAAGGTTGTATAACAAAGTATTGTCTGTATTTCGTACTAAAATGATAAAAAATGAATCCATATGAACGGTCTTCAGCTATAAAAAAAGCAGTGATACTCCAACGATTGACTTATGTCCATGTAGCCTTATGTCGTGCTGACCCAGCGGTTAAGGCAACATCTCATGCATGAGGTTACGGTTTCGATACCGGGAAATGTGACTTTTTTGTAATTTTGCATGCCTTATTCGGTAGAACATAGTGAACTACGCATTCACTCAACATCTTGCAATGTATGTATATAAACTGTGTTAAGCAATAAAGATTTGATTTGATTTTTCAATTCAAATGTACAGTCTAAGTTTGTCTAGGACATCGTTGTCATTGTTGAAGGAAAACATCGTTAAGAAACCTGGTTGCATAACCCGGACCTATAATAATGGAAGTCTAAACTCTTTAAGCAAGTGTGGTGATCTATGCTCGCATGAGAAGAGGCCTTTGCTCTGCAGAGCGATGACATAAGCTGGCATTAAATTATTTGATGCTTCATCATCATCATCATCTTCCTGCCCTTGTCCCATGTTACTTGGGGTCGGTGCAACACGTTTTCTTCTTCCACTCCGTGTCAACCGTCATGCAATCATCCGTCATCAATCTTTTCTTTCTTTCTTCACACAATCCATCCATCTTTTCTTTGGCCTTCCTCTTGCTCTCCATTCATATAGCTTTTATATATATTATAAAATTATATACCTACTATTTAAAGAAAACGTTACATCTACATCTCGTAACCTTTCCAAATAATTCTCCATGTTTACACATGTGCCATCCAAATCTAATTAAAACACAATAATAGGTTTAAATTAACTCAATCTCGACACATGTTTAAATATCACCCAGCTAATCAGGGAGCGTCATTGATCGATTCAACTCGATTTTGGTTTCCCAAGCAGTGCCATCTGTGAACAGTCGAGAGATCAACGGGTGACAGCCGTGAAAATCGATCCGATACATCGACTTTTTATAGAGATGCGCGATTGTTGTGAAAACGAATCGATTAATTTGTGTTCAGAATGGAACGAAGTATCCGATTTTTCATTCGGTAACATTTTTTTTTATCTTTGGATGCCTGAGTTTTGTGTATTGGTTTAAATTGCTTTTACTTAGTTTGCGTTACTTTAAAAACCGTTTAGCTTTTTTTTCATAATTTCAGCTATTAACATATTGCAATGGTATCTAGTAGCTAGTCTATAATTTTAAATAACTTACCTATTAAATTATATTTCTACACAATATAATATTATAAGTCAAAATCCAAAATGAAATACTACAATACAAAACTACGAACAAAAAAATGTAGGAGCTTATAGGCCATCAAAAAATTCCAACAGGAGCTAAAGGCTGGCAGATTTATTCTGATCGGGTGATTCTTTGGCCCTAGAATAGAGCACTACTCTGGTCTCGTACAAATATGACTACCCAGTTGGGGATGTCCCGACAAACAAATAACAAAAAATATAATCATAATAAGGTCAAAATCGATCAATTGTGGCTTGGGATTTTGGAAAGAAAGTTGGAACCTTAAAAAAAAACGAATACCCTACTAACAACTTCCTGCAAACATCATTAAGTGATCACATCTCAAAAACAACCACAAAATTATTTTACTCGTACAAATTGCATTTGGTGCACCCCTGGCCTATTTTTTTAATCCGTTCCTTTTACACGAGCACACCGCAACGAATCCGAACTCCGGGCCATCAATTAGTGAATGCTCTCACAACATCGCGTTCAGTTTTTTTCAAAAACATACGGCTTTGGAACCGATACAAAACAAAACCATGAAGAAACGAGATCGTTTGCTGGAGGTGGCGAAAAAAAATAAAAATAGCCATAGACACTCCGGAAATTGTTACAGCGTTTTGATTGCCGAACGTTTGTGATCCGTTCGATTTGATTGAAAAGATATCCGTTTTGTCTATGCTTGTTGAAGTAGGAGTGTTTATTAATTTTTTATGCTCTAATTGTGTGAGGTTTTTTTATTGTGTTCTCCTTTTTCATGAAGGTGCTTACTTAGGTACATTCTTTTAATTACAAAGCTTCTTCCGGGAACCTCCGGGAACCTCGCAACAATAGATAAATAATTTAATTAATTATGTCTCATTAGTGGACACTTGATATACTGCAATTCTACACAGAAAGTCGACTATTCCTAAAGTGTTATTATTTACACAATATAACATCACGCATGTTATGCCCTAAGGGTTAAGTAGAGGTGTACCCGTTAGTATTTATTTTACTTTATTTGTTAGGGACAAAAAGGAGGAGCTCGTGGCTAAGTAATAGCAGCCGCGCGGGTCGATCCGTCAGGTTAAGCTACGCTTGCCGGGGTTGGTCCGTGGATGGGTGACCATCTTTACACACCGAGACTCCTCCGTGCCTCGGAAAGCACGTTAAGCCGTTGGTCCCGGCTGTCATACGTGGCAGTCGTTACAGGTCGTCAAAAGCCCGAAATTCTGACAACCAGTCTTACCTAGGGGTATCATATTACCCAGTTACTGGGTTGTGGAGGTCAGATAGGCAGTCGCTCCATGTAAAATACTGGTATTCAGCTGCATCCGGTTAGACTGGAAGCCGACCCCAACATAGTTGGGAAAAGGCTAGGCAGATGATGATGTTAGGGACAAAAAACAGTTATACGTTAAAGTATTAACATTAAGTTTAAGCATAACAGTTAAAAGTAGTACACCCACATTTCGCCATTTATGTTCAAGTTCCATCTAATAGAGGGCGAACCTTATTGCTATCAACCGGGCACAAATCTAGACTCCGAGGCTGCTACTGAGAAATTATTGATGGAAAAACCCAATAATACTTTGTCCGGCCTGGGAATCGAACCCAAGATCTCGTACTACATACATACTTGCTAGAACTGGAGTAAAATAATAAAATAATGTGACTTGAAGGTATTTTTAAAAAGAGATGTCCATAGAGTGTTACTACCGTTTTTCATAATCGCTGTGAACAATAGAAAATATCCTCAATAAAAGGACATTAGCGACATCTGCAAAATGTTAGTAGCAAACATGACGCAACAAGTAATCGATGGAACACTGAGACTGCCGACTAGCGTAGCCTTCAAGTCTGTTCATTCAACCAGAACTAAATAGATGTCACTACTCGTAACTTATATTTATTTTTCTGCATAGCAAAATAGTAATAAAAAGTTTTAGCAGTAAGGTTTTAGGTTAAAGTGTTGGTTTAAGTTAGTACCCACAACAATTACGATGAACAATAAATTCTAAAAAAAATCTTTAAACCAGCTAAAAAAAAAGAATTCTAGATAATGAAAACAAAATACTTGTTAAATGAACGCTACTTACTACCTAACAATTTAAAAAAAAGAATGACGGTACCGGGAACATCCAAGATGGCCGGTTACCCCAAGATTTTCGCGCGCTGCAGGCTCGGCAGACAGATGACATAATGGCTAATTGGGCTCAGCTTACAACATCGTCACTCGGCTTTGTCGTCCTTCAGCTGAATTAAGGAAAATTGGAGCAGCTGATCAAGTTCGAAGACTAATTTTATTTTCTAAAAAAAACAAGGAATTCTTACCTAAAATTGTTCATTTAGATTGATTACATAGTTCTGTACTTAACACAAAAGCCCCCTACACATAAAACCTTTGCAGTGAGATTTCAATATAGAATCTACAAAAAAAATACGACCTCTTTGAGTTTATCGTTTTATTTTTGTTTAATTTGCCGAAACTGGTTTTGAAACAAGGAAACATCTTCCTTATATTCATAGAAATCATAGATCAAGGTTTTTCATCAACATGATTTTTAATCGAACGTACTTAATTGTAACTGTTTTATTTTTGTAACATTGATTTAATGAGAACTAGCTTTTGCCCGCGTCTTCGTCCGCGTAGAAGTCGAAAACAGAGGTACCTAGGCTGTGGTACATAGGCTGTGCGTTGATCCGTCAGTCTGAATTTGAATTTGAAGTAGATAAGATCAAAGAATCACGTTGTCCCATACAGACTTTGCCCTCCTTTTTCACCCCCTAAGGGGAAGAATTTAGGTAAATACTTTTTATTAAAAGCCTACGTCATACATAGAACACACCCTCTAAGTTTCAGGTCTCTACGATCAGCGGTTTAGGCTGTGCGTTGATCCGTCAGTAATTTAGGACAAAGCATTTTATACTATATGTATAGATAGATAGATTATTCACTTTGCTATTAAAAGCTGTATTTATACAGAAGTTAACAAAGCTGTTTAATTTACATAAATCATGCCCGGTTGCAAATTATAGTTGATCGCGTTAATAATAAATAACGTTTAGTGATGTGGAACTATGACTTGAAATATATCGATAAACACATAAATAACCTCAACAACATTTTTGTTATAATCAATAAGAACTTAAAGCAACAGTTTCTATCTTTGCCTCCAATCTTTTACGACTAACTCCCTCTATTGGTATGCCTCGGTCTAAGTTGGGAATAACTATTGCCATATTTCAGATAGACATTTTTTTTTTCATAGTGATAAAAATCATCAAATTACTCCTTCCGCCCTGGGAGGGGCGAAAGGCACTGTCAGACCATTACTGACTAAAAACCCACCTTAGTTCCTTCAGCTGTCCTCTACGTTCCGGGACCACAGTATCCTAATAAGACGTCCCGCAACATTTCAGGTAGACCTAGCATGGCCGGATTAGAGTAACAATAGCGTGGTTTTAATTAAAACCCGGCTTCCTTCCACAGATGTGAGACAAAAAAACACCTAAAATGTCGCTAATTAACGACTGTTTGTTTATTCAAGAACAAACATTGTAAGCTCCGCGCATCCGCGCCAATATACAGGGTAAATGAAAATATACGCGAAACCTTAAAAGGGGTCATTGTAGGTACTCATCATTATGAACAACTTTGACTATCGGACCAAACTTAAATCATGAATAAAAAAAACAGCTGATCCATTCATTACGATCTTGTTATGTAGCATTTTTGTAGGGAACAGCTGATTTTTTTTTTCATGATTTCAATATTAGTCCCATAGTAAAAGTTGTTCATAATGATCAGTACAATGAACCCTTTTAAGGTTTCGGGTATATTTTCATTTACCCTGTATACCTAAGTTTGGGATAGTAAGTTTGTGATTTGTCTTGTTTTATACAAATTACTAAATCAGCAGCTCTAGACTTCCCACAGCAAAGGTAACTAGTATCGTGACATACTTAATTATTCAGATTTAATGAACATAATAATATTCATATAACTAGTTATTTGATTTAATTGAATTTACAGTAACAAGTTATTAGATCACAGTAACTATGCCTCTCATGGTTTTAACACATTTTCCATAAATTATATAAATGTTTGCAACATTGGTACATAAGTTAAAAACGTTTTTATATACAATATTTACAAGCTTAATAATAAAAACAAAATAAATAACAACCCAAATAAAAAAAAAAAAAGAGAAACTAAAATTAAATGGCATCAAAAAATTCATCCGCATCGCTGTCCACTGGAAATGTGCCCAAAAGACTGGCCGCATTGCCACGTTGGATGGCAATGCTTAACCTCTGGCCAAGGTAAAAACCGGTACATAATAGGTACAGACGCGATTTTTATTTAGATTGGATAGGTACCCACTACGTTGTTGAGTACGTTATTCCATAATATAGCAGAAAAATCAGTTTCACAACCTTTTTTTTTTAGCTTGCACTGTTCGTATTTAAGTTGTCAAAATTTACAAACCATTTTTCGACCATTTACTGGTATCCGATTGAGCTGAAATTTGGCATACACCTTTATTTCTGATGACAATACAATGTCCAATTCACAATTTAATAATTTTAAATTAATGCATGTTTTCAAAGTGAAGAATGGAAGGAGTGGAGGGAGATCTTTGCCCAGGAGTGGGACAGAAAGGACTAACAAAAAAAGTTATGTAAAAGATTTTTCTTGAACTTTATTAACTAGTTGTTTTGTTATTGTTTTGTTCAGTGTTACTCAATAACGCTCTGTCACTCGAAAATAAACCTTCCCATTCTAAAATTAGATTTTAATTCATCAATTACTTACCTACTACATCCAATTATCCTTGATCTTGTGTACCTACATAAATCCTTGAAAAACATTTTTCCTTTAAATTCAACTTTAATTTCTTAGAATTTAAAGTTCAAATTTCGATGGCTTTGTTTTGTGATAGTAATGATCAATAGATGAGGTCTACTGATTTCTGTAATTGTTTCTGTTTGTTTTTTGTTAAAGTTGATTAAGCTTCCAATTGTTATGCTTATTACAGAATTTAGACGATTTACTGTTAATAGGTAAGCTTTGAGATTGGCTAACGTTTGTGTCTATTACTGTTACTTCTGTAGATACTTACCTACTTAGATATAGGTATCTAGGTAAGTACTCATGATTGTTGAAACCTCTACATAGTATAAAACAAAATCGCTTCCCGTCGTCTGTACGCTTAGATCTTTTAAACAACGCAACGGATTTTCATGCGGTTTTCATCAATAGATAGAGTGATTGAAGAGGAAGGTTTATGTATCTACATTGCACCCAAGCGAAGCCTGGGCGGGTTGCTAGGGATTTTCATTGTTAATAAAGGATATCTATTTTATTACGTTAGTATACTTACATATATAAGAGTTCAACATAAATACAAACGTTATTACTAATTAAAAGACAACCGCTTTCAAAAACTACCAAGTGAAAAATAACTTTAGTAAGGCGGTGCCTAAATAATGTTATTAATTAGATACTTAAAAGAAAATGGATTACTCCAAAACTGGGGGGATGAGGCACAGAATAGGAAAAGATGGAAGGAGTGGAGGGAGGCCTTTGCCCAGGAGTGGGACAGAACAGGCTAACAAAAAAAAAAAAAGAAAATGTCTCTTTTTATTTACACACGCATAGTTATTACAACATTACAATAAAACCTAAGCTATGCTTTAAGCTAACCAGCAGAATATATTAGAATAAAATAAAATTAAATTAATAGGATTAAAAAAAAGAACTTATTTACTACAGTTTTTAAAATAATTGTACAGCTTAAATAAATGACCATAAAGCATGTAGATTAGAAGAAGCAAAAGCAAAACGAAAAAAAAAAAACATTTAAAGTTTTGTCACATAACAGGCATGTCCAAATAAATGAAAGTCAAAGATAAATAAACACTTTCTAAAACAGTGTAAACCTTTTACCAGGACCGACCTTCATCTTGACCTTACAAAAACAATCACCATCTCACTATCACTGAATTAAAAGACAATTAACATCGCGGATATTTTTTTTTAGCTTAGAAAAAATATGAAGGGAATTTGCTCGTTGAGTAATCGGCTAGTATATCACATTTAATCGATATGGCTGACTGCTAAGACGTCTTTGCCTATTTAATTCTATTAAACAAATAAATTGTCTTTGATCGTGATTTGAAAAGTGATTATTGTCTTTGCTATCCCGGTAAGGGATAGTGTGACGTTAGTTCTTTTTTGAAAATTGTGTTGTAGTATGTTCGATAATTTGCAAGAGCATTTAAAAATAAAATGGCGCCAATACTTAGCGGCATCGTTAGGTAAGTGTTTGTTTTTAAATATTTTCACACTTTGGATACAATAGTCATATTTTTAATATAAACAAGTTACTCTTTAAAAAAATTGGAAAAATAACGTGGGTAACTAAATTAATGATTTGAGTGTTTTATTGCATTATGAAAATAATTAATGCATAGATATTACCTATGCAATCAATGCATACTATCAATTGTTTTATAATAAAATTAGCTTCTGCCCGCGATTTCGTCCACGCCAAGTTAATTTCTTAATACAAACTTTGGACCCTTGTTTCGTCCGCTTATGGGGTGAATTTGAGAAAACCCTTTCTTAGCGGACGTCCACTATAACTTTAAACTAGGTACCTCCCTGTCAAATTTTATTAATTTATTTTTTATCAATTTTATTATACCTAAGTACGTCAAACGGTTTTCGATATTTCGTGATGTGATGTGAGTGACCTTTCGCTTTTATATATTTGGATTATAAAAAAAAAACGTTAATTATTAGATAACCTTAGCTTAGGGCTCATTCTGTGTTAGGGCTTAGTCTGCAAGACCAGCTGCGGAATGCGGACCTAACATTCCAGAATTATTTATTGTGTGTAGATTACATAAAGTAGTACCCACCTACTATATTTTCCAGTGGCGAAGTGTACATTTTTGTACTAGGAAACACCCGGTATTTTATTTAATTTCAAGTTTAATTGTATTACCCAAAAAGTAATCACCTCATTATGAACTCTCTAGCAGAGAAGTGATAATGAAGTACCATAACGAGTCTCTGCCCTGGTCCCATGTTATTGGGGTAGGTATAGATAGGTACCTACGTGCTACAACTTGTATGACTATGTTTGGTACCTACCCACAAAAGTTTAATTAAAATCGTAGGTACTATACGGATACAATGCTGAGTCGTAAATTAACAAAAAACTACTTTATAATGTAACATAATAAAGTACATATTAAGATTGACAATACATTGTAAGGATGTCGGGAGTTCTACTATAATATCAGTAAGTAGGTACACGCACACTGCGACCTTGTATGCCTATAAGTATAATTATTATAAAGTTAACAACTGCCTGTATTGGAATTCAATTAAATTACCTCATCAGTGATTCTCAAGCTTAGGGCCGCGGCTTACGACTCCGAAGAGCTTGAAAAGTTTAAAATGTGGCTGATCGTCTGAACACATTGGTGCCGATTCCCTTGTTCACAAACTAGACTAAATTTAGAGAATTGACATCTCTTACTAACATACAGCGAACGGAAAGGACGGTGACATTTAAGAACTAAGTTAGCGATGTCAAATTAGTTTTGCCTTGATCTTTTCGGTATTTTTAATCCATACGTTTCAAGATGTCAACTATAATTGTATGGATGTGTCAGATTGACTAATTTGGCAGCCATTATTTACATTAGTCTCTTTCTTGTTTTATTGGCAGAAAAAGATGGAAATAGTCTAATTTTAGTTTTGTTTGTGACCAAGAGAATCGGCACCATTTTTAATTTAGCGTATCGTATTTTACAACCTCCGTAAGTTTGCATACTTTTTTTAACAAGGCTTAACTCGTCCTAGCCGTCCTATAAATCCGTGTACAATATTAATTTCAATTTAACAACTAAAAGTAATTCACAACTTGTAGTAGCATGCGTCCAATAAACACAAATGGTTTACTGTCTCTGGCTCTCGGCATTCGTGACAATATAGGTAGTTGAGAAGTGCCTAAGTTGGTACCTATTATATCGTTAGTTGCTAACTGCATTGCGATCTAAGTTTAAGAATATGGAAACAAGAATAAACTGACAGCAGAATTTAATAACACATCATAACCATAATTATCTATACTAATATTATAAAAAGGTAAAGTTTGTGAGTTTGCAGGGGGTAATCTCTCCTCGGGGTTGGGGGGGGGGGTTTGAGTACTTTTTAACTTTTTTTTTTTTAAATCTCCGATTTTGTTGTTTTACTCTCGTAAAAATTGCTTGCACCTATCATGTTATCTCTTCACCACCTCTGGTTGACTGTTAGAGAATGCCTAAGGCATTAAGTCCGCCTTTGTACATTTGTTGCATAAAGTTTAAATAAATAAATCTCTGAATCTTCGGAATACCGATTTTGAAAATTCCTTTACCAATAGAAAGTCACGTTATTTTTGAGTGCCTCATTTACAATGATTAGGTTGCAAACTTGGTATTAGAAAGGCTGACGCTAAAGACTGTGTTGCCTGGTTAAGTATGTAATAATTTATAAGGTATCAAAGACAGGGGTCCTATCCTTATCTCTTAAAATAATATAATTTTAATATTACTTTGCCTTGCGCACTGTTACATCAAAAAATTATAAGGTAAATTATGATAAGAACTGTTTTAAGAGATTGCGGCATGGTAGGTCCCCTGATTATTTATTTAAACTTTATGCAACAAAAAAAGGTACAAAGGCGTACTGATTGTTGTATTTTATGCGTGTTTTCTGAATAAAACAAGTTCAACATGTCGACGAATATGTACCTATTCATAAATCCATGAATTTCCTCCCCCCACCAGCAAGCTACGGGAGTCTGTGTACGGGAATGTCAATGGGGTGGACGTCCCCCGTACTTCCACAGTTGCAGCGGCTCGACAGTTCGCCGCTGCCCCAAGTGCCAACACTGCAGCAGGAGTCCTGGGTAGCCTCGCTTCTAGTGCTCGGAGGACTCTTGGGTATGGATTACTATTATTACGACCCATAGCAGAGTAAGCCAGGGAGGTCTTTGCCCTGTAGGTCGCTTTCAAAGTCAAAGTATTTATTTCAATCAAACCAGGCACTTTTAAATTTTCAAGAAGGTGGTCAGTTAGTCTGAAAGTTGAAGCTAGTTGCTCGTTCCAAAACGTATGTCATTCAGAAGAACGAGCAAAAAACTGCACAGACACTCTTTTCAATTAAGTTTTTCCAAAATACGGTTTAAAATTCTTTATTTCCCAAAGATTACAAATCACTGCAAGGAGAAATAAAACAAGAGATGCACGTAGACGATATTTTTAAAATAAAATACAAAAAATTTCTAATTAGCAGATATTTTTAATAAACTTTATCATGCGTGTCTAATTACGGGCGATAGCTATTGAACAGTGGTTTATATGAAGTGGAGATGTAAGTAAAGTTCCCTGGTTCAGTCATCAATATCTAAAAATCATCTCATTTACTCACAGGTCCTCTAATAACCGTCCCCCTATCCCGTCACGTGGGACGGCGGTGGATAATCATGGGCTCCAATATCCCCCTGCTGCTGGGGTGGCTGCTGGCCGGCGTCACCACTAACCTGACCACCTTGTACGTGGCCAGGATCATGTGGGGATGCGCTACGGGCATGATGTTTGCAACTGTACCTATTTACATCGGCGAGATTGCTGAGGTAAGGAAAAGAAATGAATTGACTAATGTATAAGCCAGGGGTCAACTGGTGAAACGCGGTCCGTCCCCAATCCGCCGATATGTAATGTAAAAACCATTAAAACAAAATTAAACGTCATACATAAAACTATTTAAATAATTATGTCGAAATATACGTTATGTGAATGACAAAATAAAAACTTGTAGCATTTAGTTTAGCCCAAACTTCCTTATTATAAATATATGTATTTTACATGTTATCATCAAGTAGCTTTTGGTCCCGGCTGTCATTCGTGGATCTTTGACAGTCGTTACGAATCGTCAGAAGCTTGAGAGTCTGACGACCAGTCTTACCTACGGGTATCGTGTTACCCAGTTACTGGGTTGTGGAGGTCAGATAGGCAGTCGCTCCATGTAAAATATTGGTACTCAGCTGAATCCGGTGAGACTGGAAGCCGACCCCAACATAGTTGGGAAAAGGCTAGGCAGATGATGACTTGTTATCATCAAGTGGACCGCGACAGTCTCATAATTTTAAAATACGAACCTTCAATAAAATTAGTTGGTGACTCTTGGTATATGCGAAAGATCACTCTTTCATTCGCTTATACTGAGGCAACATTAGCGGGCGAAGATTAAAAAACATGGCACGACATCTAAAACATCGTGTATACGCGATGTTCTTGTCTATATTAGGCGGGCGAAGATTCATCGTGCCGGATTGTGTTGCTCTCTGTTGTACGGCTGAGACGAAATTGAAGAAGAACGCAAGTGTAGCCACTCAAGTGAATATTATCGCCACAAATCCCTTTGAAGCGCGCCAAGTTTACCGACAGTGCCCCGATATAACATCGTCTTCGAACGAATGCTACGCCTTGCAACGATCCACCCGGCCACACTCATCGTTAACACGAATATTCGTCGCAGTCCGCTAATGCAGCCCCAGCATTAACTGACTTTAACACGAAATCTCGTAAAGTACCTAATTGATTTAATGAAACTGTAATTGAGCAGGCTTTTGAACACTGTGCCGTATTAAGGAAGTCTTTGGTTCCACACTGACAGTCACTAGAACCTAAAGTTATTACCTCGTTCAGTTTTTTTCTATCTGAAAAGTACTTTTTGCTCTTTTCCTATATAACAAAGCTAAAGATACAGGCTGAATTGATAGTTTAGTCGTTAGGAACGGTCAGAAATTCCTTTAAGATCTTCAATAAAAGAAAGAAAGACAAACTGTTTATTCTTGCGAAAATGACGCACAACATAGAAAAAGAAAAAAGAAAAATAGTACATAAAAGCAAAGTAGAGACAAGTTTAATTCATTTAATTAATTAGAAATAAATACAAAACGTACACAATAACTACACAAGCAAATCGAATTGCAGAATAGAAAGAAGCTGTTGGATATTTTGACACAAAGTGAGAGAGTTTGGAAGGGAGTTTAGAACAAATCTCCATAGATCAGCGATACAGTGAGTAGCGGCCTTGAAGTCTGGATTTGTGCCCGGTTAATGACAATAGGCTCACCCCCTATTACGTGGGACTTAAACATAACTGGCGAAATGTGGGTGTACTTACTAATGGGTACACCTGTGTCTCCCTTTGTTATTGGATGTTGGGATTACATTCGTGAAGTTATGTTATGTAAATTATATTCCTAAGTCTTACGTGTATGACTGAAGGTCACTCAGGGTATTGAGTTTAATTCTTCATTTTGTAATGTTTTCTTGAACGTAGAACAAAAGCACGCTTTTTATCATCTGTTTTCACAGACAATTTTAAACCCTTGACTGCCTCGTTGGTCTAGTGGTCGCAAGCGCGACTGCTGTGCGTGAGGTCTTGGGTTCAATTCCCAGGTCGGGCAAAGTGTTATTGGATTTTTCCATCAGGAATTTCTCAGTAGCAGCCTCGGAGTCTGGATTTGTGCCCGGTTGATGGCAATAGACTCGCCCCCTATTACATGGGACTAAAAACATAACTGGCGAAATGTGGGTGTACTAATGGGTACACCTCTGCCTAACCCTTCGGGGATTACAGGCGTGATGTTATGATAAGTAATTTTAAACCCTATTCCCCAGGACAAAATCCGCGGCGCTCTAAGTGCGTTCTTCCTACTCTTCATCAACGTTGGCTTCTTGCTCGCGTACGCCATTGGCCCGTTCACTTCCTACTGGGGTCTGACAGCCACGGGCGGTATCCTGTCGCTGGTGTACCTGCCCTGCACCTGGCTCATACCTGAGACGCCCTTCTACTTGGTTTATAAAGGTAAGAATATTATTTTACGGGAAACTCAGCAATGGCGACAGTAAATTATGACAGTTTTGAGAAAGAAAAGCATAATATTTATTTATTTTAACATCGCAGCTCAGTACATAATCATGGTAAATAACACTACATAAAGACTGGTGTCTGTTGTAGGTAAAACTGTTTAACAGATCAACAGGTTATCCCTCCATCGGACAGTAACGTAAGATTTTTTGTACAGTATAACGTTATTAAAAACTATTAAATAGTACGAAAAGAACAAGTCCTACATAAAAATATACATTTTTAAAACAAGCTTTTACCTATACTGCGTTTTCAGGCAATGTAAGTACGTATGTATTCAAGAGTAACGTGTAAGTTTTGATTAGCCCCTGAAGGGGTAAATAAAAGCACCATCATCTTCCTGCCCTTGTCCCATGTTACTTGGGGTCGGCGCAACACGTTTTCCTCTTCCACTCTGTCCTGTAAGCCGTCATGCAATCACTGACAAAAAAAAATAAAAAAATGCTGAAATAAAATATTGTATTAAAATAAAACATTTGATAAAATAAATAAATTGATTGAGTGTCTTTCAATCCACATTTTTTGCATTTCCTCAGGGAAAATGGAAGAAGCGTCAAAGATCCTGCAATCCCTGCGCGGCACCACCAAGGAGGGTGTCCAGGCGGAGCTGGAGGGCTTGCAGGCGATCGTGGCGCGAGAGTACAAGGAGCCGCCCAAGATACAGGACCTGTGGGCCACTAGGGGCAATGTTAAGGCTTTAGGTAAGAAACTAGACCAAGAAACTGGTTTTGACAAAACTTTTCCTTAAATCACGCTTAAATCACACGTTCTATTTCAATTTCATACATACATACATAAACTCACGCCTTTTTCCCATGGGGGTAGGCAGGTAGGCAGAAACTACAGAACGCCATCTGCTACGATCCTTACACACTCCTTTCGCCTCATCTACGTTCATACATCTCGTCATACAAGCACGCCGGTTACGAGTACTCCGCACCTGACCTTTCTGAAGGACCTCACCAATAAGGTCAGTGTAGGTCTTCCTTAGGCGACCCCTCCCGGCGTTGCCACTCACCTCTGCCATATAAATACCTTTTGTCAATCGTCTTTCACTCATCCTCTCAACATGACCGAACCATCTAAGCATACCCTTTTCAATTTCATGTAGGGTTAAATAGGCAAGGTGTTTTGTAACCAGCGAAGAAAGTTAACTAGAAACCTTGGAATTGCTTTATCGAGATAACGATCAAGAAGAAACGCCACGAGGGTATTTAAAAAAAATCAACTGTTCCATACAAAAGTGCAAAGTACACGTGTTGTGTATGAAACAGCAGATTATCTTTTTTTTAATCGACGAATGTGGTAAAGCTTTAGGATCTAGAATCATGGACTGAATCTGGGGTAAAAGCTTTCGTTACGGTGTCCTTTCCACCCATTGTAAATCCTGAAAATCCGTAAGATTCAAGAAGACGTTGAACAATTCTTTTACCTCTTTGTAAATGGCAGGTATCTGCGTATTCCTGGCAATGTTACTGCAGCTGTCCGGTATCGACGTGCTGTTGTTCTACATGGAAGAGCTGCTGTCCAAGGTGGGAACTAACCTCTCACCTTCAGACGGCACTATCATCATGGGAGTCGTGCAGGTAAGCAGGTGACTTCCTTAATTGGTACTCTCTCAACTAATTGGGTATTTGACACCACCAATCAATTGACATACTATTTATAAGCTGTCCAAACGCTATTCTCCCATAAATTTTGTACGGCAAAAGACAATTATAATAATAATAAATCGTTTTATTATTAGGCAACTGTGGCCCATAGAAAAAATACTCAAAATAATCGTATACAACGTGAAATGTAAACCGTTGCAAAGCTGCAGCGAAATGACTTTGTTTTGGTAGTACAATCGATTAGTAAATATCTTTACTATGAAAATATAAAAATGGCAGATTCACAATTGTGAAAAACGAAACTCGAAAATGAACGCAATCAAATAGTACCTAGTCAAACGCAGCGGCCGAGACCCGAGCGGCTGACGGCGCGGGCGCCAGAACACTGGGTCGTTAACCCTTGCGCTTATCAACAGCTGATTTTCTGATCTTTAGTTAATTTAATGTAACACAACACCCAAAAAGTTATTCCAATTCTCCCTCCATACTTTTACAGGCTTAAGACTGTCAAAAATACTTTTTATTACCTACAACTTTACTTACTAAACACGAAAACAAAATAACAAGTTAAACAAAGACAATAAAGTAAGTATTTTAGTCGTATTTAAAAAGTTGGAATCAACTTATTTACAATGATTTTAATCACCTAACCTATTTCTGAATTTTCACTATTCACAAAGTACTTACCTACACTTCGCGGTATCGAAGCAAGTGTTCGAAGTGTAAGCCACTACATTCCACACACAAACGAGCACTTTTATTAAATAAATTCTTTTAGTTTTAATAATGGGTCTCACTCAAAATTAGAAAAATCGTAATTTCAATCCATTTTTCACTTATTTAACCTACAAGTACAACGTCCGCAAGACAACTGAGCGTCGAGTGCGCGACACTGCGCGGCACGGCGCGGCATTTTTTGATCTGTGGCGGCGAATGAAGAGAGTGTAAGCTACGCGCTCTAGTTTATACCGTATCACAAGGCACGAGAGCTTATTTTTCTCTGAACATTTATGATTTATTGCTTTTTACTTTGTCGGTAGCGCATGAGTTTTGAATGATACCTACGTTAGGACGTAGGTATCATTTCGTTGGCTACGTTGCGTTTGTGTGCGTGACAGTGTAACTATTGTTACTCACGCTTTCGAGTTTATGAATATTTTTTTTAATATTTTAAAATTAAAATATTTTTATTTTTTAAGTTTAACTCTACGTTCCATTAGTACTACTGAGGGCGAATCGTTCTGCCGCGTTTTTGCAACGGTTTACATTTCAGGGTGTATAAAACTAAAAATAAATTAATATCTACATATTATAAAAGTCTTATTAAATAACTAAACACGTAGCGTCGGCGTCGTGTTGATTATGACGTCACTAACTAGCTAACTCGATTGATAATCTATTTATTGATTTCAGAGCAACTAAAAATCTTTTTTGCTGTTCATTGTACATTTATAGGGTTTTCAGGGCTAATGTGACGTGTTTTTTAAGAAGTTGTGTCTTGGAATTATTGGTTAATAATGTCAAAGTCAAATCATTCATTTCAATTAGGCCAATATAAGGCACTTTTGAAAGTCATATACAAAATAAGGTTTGAATCTAGTTGCCCCTTCCAAAAGGTAGTTTTGTATGGAGAAGAATGGGCACGAAACTCCATACGTACTCTTTTAAAATCAATATTTATACAATATTTGCATACAGAATCATACATAATGACAGGTGAATAGAATGTAGCTTATATACTCGTATAAACATAAAAAATCATAACGTGTAAGAAAATTAAAAATGGTGTCAAATACCAGAAGCGTAGCGTACGTTGGCGGGGCCCCGTATAAAAATTTGTTTGGGGGCCCTTAGAAAGGGTAAATATTTCTCAAAAAAGAAAAAATGTTTCCATAAAATTAAAAGAAATATTTATTCATCATAATTATCTATCTGTCATATTTTTAAAAACAATTCAAATTAAATATTAACTCTCCTTGCCTTTTTTTCGGCAAACTTAATTAAATCATTCATAGCTGATGATGACTTTAGTTTTTCTTAAGTTTCTGCCTCTTTGGACAATAGTGACAGGTCTGACAGGCGTTCCTGTCCCATAGAAGTTCTTAAATAATTTTTTATCAGTTTTAATTTCGAGAAACTTCTTTGGGAAGTTTTTATTCATTTTTGCTTACGCACTTTGGGGGCCCCCGTAGGCCAGGGGCCCCGTATAATTGATACGGCAGATACGGCGGTAGCTACGCCCCTGTCAAATACCCAATTGCTGTAATGTAAAATGCAAAGCAACATTTTACATCCGTGTTTCCTAAAGTGTGGTCGCTAGCGTAGGTATATTGGGTGTGCCCTGAACAGTCCTTAATTCATATAGCTATGCCCCTTTTTCCTTCATGAAAACCAAGAGGTGAGTCCCGAATTGGGAAATTTTGTTAGACGAGTCGCGGGCCAGTCAACTTTGGGTATCACTGTTGTGTAGGTACAATGTGTAAGTGCCCCTCTGTGTCTGTTCTTTTTATTTTTATTTATTTATTTATTATGGCACTCCAACGACAAAGTAACAAAAATATTCATACATACAAGATTTCTTAAAGAATACTATAGTGACCTTGTCACTTAAAGGTGTGCACAGCTTTTATATTGCGGTACAATATTAATAGGATAGTAGAATTAGGATTAGGAATTTTGAATAAAAAATCAAACTTATATATTCATTTTCGCAAATTTGTCTTTTGCGCACCGTGCCCACAATAGTGGATCCGCGCTTGAGTCTGAACTTTTTCAAGATACCCTACAACTGTTCTAGGTGGTAACAAGCTGTATCACTCCGCTGGTGGTAGACCGTCTTGGCAGAAAGCTGCTCATGTGGACTACGTCACTTGGACTTACTATATTCTTGGTGAGTGTCTTCTAGTAGACTTAAGGCTCATTAAAACAGTATGCCTCCGACATCGCCATTCAAGTTACGACTTTAAATGATACGCGTTAAAATATTTTTTTTATAATGGCAAGATAAAAAAGGTCTCAGCTCACTTGCGGGGTGCATGGTTTTTCGAGGGAATCCGGCTTGACCGTTGCTGTGTTGTGAGCAAAGACCATTGAAATAGTTTTAAACTGACGCCAAAATCAAATCCAGACGCCAGACCAAGAAGATGGTGCAGAAACACTGGAAAAGCTTAGCTGTGTGGAGACACAGCTAAGCTTTTCCAGTGTTTCTTAAATTCCATGAGTCTTAACAGCAGGCTACACTGTCATGTTAAAAGATGTACGAAAGGAGATCCTAATTGAATTGGGATAAGAACAAATATAACGGTTTTGTTCTTTCTTTTTTTGACAGACTCTGATCGGCGTGTACGCATTGATGGACTCCTACTATAAGTATGACGTCACATCGATCGCGTTCCTGCCGCTGCTTTGTCTCATCGTCTACATGATACTCTTCACTTTGGGTAAGTTCATTTCGTTTGTCCTGGATTCCTCGAATGAGAAGGCAGATAGGTTTTGTATTATATAAGGCCAAGTCGTGTCTCATGCATGTGGAAGCGTGCCTGTTACAGTGACTGTGGAGCGTGAGGTCCCTGGGTTGATTCCCAGGCCGGGCAAAGAGTGATATTTAATTTTAGGTAGTGAAGATTAATGACCACAATCTCTTTAACTTTTAAGGCGTGGGTCCAGTTCCCTGGATCCTGGTGGCGGAGATGTTCCCAGTCAAGACCAAGTGTCTCGCTGGCGGCATCTGTTCCTTCATGTGCTGGCTTGCTGGATTCGTGTGGACTCGGTATGTTCTTCATTATTTAGAAACTGACTATAGTCCAAAGCTGTTTTCGTCAACAGGTGACACCTAATCGTAACGCCTAAATATTATTGCACTGTTGGATTTTCAACGCTCGGTTTAACGCAGAGAGTAGAAAGTTCAACATCTGTCAATAATTCAAACAATAAGTAAATCTTCTATTTCTTACTTTTTCTAGTCTTCTGCTTCTATAAATATTATTTCTCTATATTAGTTCAATATGCGTCCGTGATGGCGTTGGCGTTCAGGAATTCTACTAACTTTCAGGACCGATCGCAATGAAATTCAAGTCTCAACCTGTCAAAAATGCCTGTATAATTACCTTTTTTTTTTAAATAGATTGTCGCCGTGATACGACTCCGACTAGATTTTAGATTATGTTATGTAGAATTGGCCCTGGTTCTTAATTTTTAATTATTTTTCTGACCTCAACGTTACCTAACTAGTCGTTTTACAATTGTTTTACAAAGCGACTAGCTAAGTATTTTGCATTGCGACGAATTTTGCAATTGTGCTACGATATACAAATAGGTAAATTAAATAATAAATAAATCTATGAATATTTTCCTTCATAATCAGATTCTTCCGCGACGTGGCAGCGTCATACGGTATTTACACAGCCTTCTGGATCTTAGCCGTGTGCTGCGGCATTGGATTCATCTTCTCTGCCACGCTGCTGCCAGAGACGAAAGGCAAGACCTTCGACGAGATACAGGATATGCTTAATAATAGGTAAGTACTAGCCGTGCCCGCGGCTTCGCTCACGTTGACGAAATAACATAGTACATTTTCTTCATTTGTGAAGCTATATGGTCAAAGACCCTTGACTCATTGCCCTAGTAGAGCGAATGAAAATAAGTATTTTTGGTTTATTATGACTTCATAGTGCCCTATTCAGTTTTTCAGAAGTTTTCTGCAATTTGCATTTGTAGCTCGGTACCAGGGTAGTATATTAATCAAAGTATGATCCACAACAATAATTTCGTATTTGTTACAAGAATAATTAAAAAAATTAAAAAACAAGACTGCAACCAATATTGCTCATATTTGTACTTTATTTACTCGACAGTTTTTTTTTACGGCGTTTTTTATTTACAGTGTTATATATTTTATTAAATTATTTCTACTATGTCAAATTCTAGACGATAAACATACCACGACCAGATTTATTAAAAAATAAATTGAGGCTGGTATTAATTTACGTTTTAAAGTGACCACACCGGTTTCTTTTTATTTTTTACTAGCCTATTACTCGGAACGATGCAAGGATTGTAACGATACCCCATACATCTAAATCGGTTCAGGCGTTTAAAAGTTATGGTGGAATAAAGAAACTCGCATACATACATTAATCCTGAACACATAACACTGTTTTTATTGGGGAGTCGTGTAAAAATATACTTTTTGCTGGCTGCCAGTATGCTGTGCTAGCACCTTGCCGATTTGATCGACTGAACAATTGCTTCAGAAATAACGATTCTATTCTCAAGTACATGAAGTTTGCGCTGATATAAGTTTTACCGTTTGAGGGAAATGCGAAAAAAAGTTTAAAGCTTTGCAATAATTTATTTTTTCACTTGTTTGAGTAACACAGTAGATATTCTGTCATTATTTATATTTACATATTTCATATTGAATAGTGGGTATAGCCGGCGGTGAAACACGAGAGCTTATCATGTCCTTTCCCTCGCACAGTGTAACGTGCGAATAAAAGGCAATGATTAGCGCTGCCATTTTCAATGCGTTTTACATAATTATTATAAGCTTTTCTTGTTTTTCAGAACTAAGGAAGTGAAACCAGTAGACGTATAGAATAATATCGAAATAAAATCATTTGTAAATAGTTTTTAAGTATACTCTGCTGTTATTTGAAATAAATTATTACAAAAAGAAAACGTGATACAATACTTTATTCTATAATCTTACACAATAATTTCATTATTATTAATTATATACGGTTAAGTCAAATATTATTTATCTCTGGAACTGTAGGGGGCAGATTCTTAGTCCAATTACGTCTTTACCTATTTCTGCGACTCCACAAACGGGGCACAGTTTGCCTTTGTGTTCGGGCAAGAAGCTGGCGCCGCAGAGAGCGCATTTTTCTTCGGGTTTACCTCTGTAGATGGGTTTGTAGCTGATGCCGCAGATGTTGAAAGGATTATGTTCATCGTAGAGCAGCTGGTGTTCATCTGTGAGCGACTTCTCGCACGCCTGTAGGATCTTCCTCGCTTGCTGTGCTACTTCAGGTCTAGGGCCTAACTCGAGGAGTCTTCGGGCGAAGGAAGCTGCCGTCCTGTAGTTCTTCAGCTTGAAGAACATGTTGAGAGCTGTTCTGAGGGTCAGGATCTGGTGGACTGGCTGCAGCTTGCAGTGGGTGAAGTACGCCGCCATCTCGCATGTTCGTTTCTGCTCGTCTAGGGTGTTTTTCGGCATGGCTGTGGGGATGATGATGAATTAATAATCTATGAGGTTTTTGAAGGAAACAAAATTTTATCAATATGTCTCACATAATCCAAAAGTCCATTTTAAAAGAGTAAGTATGAAGTTTCCTACTCATTCTTCTCCATTAGAAACTACTTTAGCAAATGGATTAAATTTTTTTTTCTTGTACCTAAATGACATTCATTTAATGGTCTAATTTTTTTTTTTTATGTATAAGGATTTTTTCTTGTATCGTGGCTGCGTTTACAAACATATAAACACACATACACAAACAGTCAAACCCGAAACAACTACTTGTATGCCATACAAATATTTGTTCGTGTGGGGATTGAACCCGCGACACGCAGTGATGCCAATTTGGTATCCATATTTTTTTTTTCTTCAGGTAACAAGAATAGCCCTCACCTTTC
The DNA here is from genome assembly GCA_949774945.1 of Hoplodrina ambigua. Lineage (NCBI taxonomy): Eukaryota > Metazoa > Arthropoda > Insecta > Lepidoptera > Noctuidae > Hoplodrina > Hoplodrina ambigua. The sequence goes on from OX458988.1 coordinate 7,618,715, forward strand.
CTAGCGGTCTCCATCTGCAATCCGAGCAGGTATTCCCTGGCTATGTTCAGCAGTTGCTGCGCCTCTGTGAGCTCGGGCTTCGTGTCCACGTGCAGCAGGGGCACGCTCTGAGCGATGCGTTGTAGACGTTCCACCGCCTCAGTGAACTTGCCGGCTGTCGTGAACTGGTAGCATTGTTGCAGCTGGGTCACTAAGTCGTTCAGTTTTGTGGCTAGAAAGAGACATTACAAAAATGACTAATCATCTTGAATGACGTTAAGGTGTGAGTGAGACGGATGACGTATGCTTGAGATGACATTTAAAATATGTATAAGGAAAAGTGGGCGACTAAAAACCAAAAGACGATATTTTTATATACATATCGACAGTGGTAATTTCAAATGACATTTGAACAGTAGAGTTGTAGTAGTAGTATTTGACAAGTAATAGTTTATCCTCCTCCTCACGGTATTTAGAATTACCACCGTTGATATTTGTTAGATATGCAGGTATAAGGCGGACACACACTAATCGTTTATTAGCTATGAACGAGTACTGTCGCCGGGTCGCAGACGCGGTACGTTGCACACACATACATAACCACCGTTGATATTTTAATAATATTATGTCGGGGCCCATTCAGAAATAAACATTTCCTCCTCTTTCACATTCAAACAGTTAAAAAGTGTAGAAATACACCGTCATAAAACGTGGTTTATTTCATTTGATGTTGCGGGAACTATTATTTAGAAAAAGCCAGTTTGGCTGTCAGTTATATTTTTTTATTCTGTATTGTTGACAAATAAATAAAATAAACGTCATAAATACGATATTTCTAGTGCGGACGACAGAGCTTTAAGGTAAACTCTTCGCATCTTATGTGGTTGTAATAGGAGCGATGTTACAACAAAACAGGTATAGTCTAATGTGCTGGCGACTACAAAAACTCAATGTCAAATACTCACTGACTACAGGCAGCAGGTCCTTGCCGCTGGCCTCCTTCCAGTTGCGGTGCAGGTGCGCGTTGAGGGGGGGCAGCGACGACAGCGCGCCGAACGTGAGCCGAGCGCGCCCGAACATGCCCACGAACGTGTCCACGTACGGCTCGAAGTTCACGATGCCTACTTGCTCGTTCAGTAATCTGGGGAGAATTATTACATACATAGTAAAATATACGTGTGCGCTTAGATCGTTTATACTACGCAACGGATTTTGATGCGGTTTACATCAATAGGTAGGTAATTCGAGAGGAATGTTTATGTATCTACATTACACCCGTGCAAAGCCGGGGCGGGTCGCTAATTACATATAATTTACAAAACCATTTATTAGAGAGGCTACTTACAAATCATATCGTTTAACAATAAAAATATAAAATAATATTAAAATAAATAGCCATAACATTTACCTAAGCGCCACCTCAAACTGTCCGGTAGCGACATGGTCGTGCACAGTCTTCAGTTTGCCCGAAAGCGCCACGCTAGCGCCACGTGTGGGCGCCACGAAATAGTCTGTGCCCTCATCACCGCCGTCGATATCCGCTGGAATTAAAAAACAATTATTTGAGTAACGTTCTACAGGAATATGTGTCCCAGTCAATCATTTCTCCCCCGCTACCCAGCAGTAGGCCTGGCAGTACTGTCGTTGTGTTATTGGCTCAGCCGACACTGCAATTATAAAACTCAAATCACACTGGCGCAGAGTCGAAGCGACGCGATGCGTCATGTTTTGCACGGCGACTCGCGAATCCACTCGACTCCAGTCGAGCTTCGAAGCGCGGCTGCGCGTATCATAGGCGTCGACGTGCGCTTCCATATTTTCATAGCACAAAGTACTTAAATAATAGACCAATAGGGATTAACATGCTTTAGGCGGAAAAATATGACGCGTCGCGTCGCTTCGACTCTGCGCCAGTGTGAGTTAAGCCTAAGTTTGTTTATTTGGAATACCAGGGGCGAGAAAAAGGGCATTCATAGTGTTTACTAATACATCCTAAAATAGTTCGGAAAAGACAAGGCTTATTACAAAAAGAAAGATCAATTAGTACTTACCAGAGACTGGCGCGAGTTCCTCAGGCAGTTCCAAGTCTTCGTCTCCGACGTCCCATCCGCCATCATCACAGGCGTCTTCCATAACTTCTTCACCCTCATCACCATTGTCCTACAAACATTTACATGGATGCTTTTAATTATTTTTAAATGTAATGTGACGTCTTCTTATTTCATTATTATTTCAGTCATAGTTATGTCAATGCCAGAAGTAGGATATCTGTTTAGTTCTGCGTTAATTTAAATTTAATTTTTTTTTTTTTTTTTTTTATGACAGTTTTCGTAAGTATTCTATTTTCAAATTCGGACTTTCGTCTCCATCATGAGACCTTCGATGACAGCCGTAACCAGTTAAGTCTAAAGTTCTCATTAAAACTAATACAATAAGGCCAAAACCACTAAACCGTTGCGCGTTGCACAAAGTTTCAACAGAATCGATTTACAGGTGAAAATTCTGTGGTAATTTAATCATACCCTATTTTCGTACATCTAGGGAGAGATTCTTATTTCATATATTACATATATGAAATAAGAATCTACATATATACATTATATACATATATACATTTTAAAGTATGTAATAAAAATAATTATCAAAATCCGACAACCACTAAAAAGTTATGCGTAAAAAAACATACATAACACATCGACTTTCTCCTCCTTTCATAAGAGTGAACAATGAACTTTAACAATCCCAGTGATGGTGTGGTGTGTGTCGTGATGGCCCAGTGGTTAAGGCGCCCGCCTCTCATACATGAGGTTGTTGGTTCAAATCCGGGCAAGTACCAATGTGAATTTTTCAATTCATATGTACTTTCTTAAGTTTATCTTGAACATCACTGGCATCGGTGAAGGAAAACATCGTGAGGGAACCTGGACTTACTGTTCCACTCAAACCATGTCAGAGGCCCTTGAGGCGGTTTAGAAACTCTGACACTAGGGTGTGTGGGGTCGTAAGGCCTTACTGCCCACACGATAAGAAGAAGAACAATCCCAGTGGTACGTACCTTGTGCTCGTGCAGCACGTCGTCGTCGTCCCCCCAGGCGCCGGCGGCCTCGAGCGGCTCGTCGCCCACCGGCGCGGCCACCGCCCCACCGCCCCCCTCCGCCGCCGCGCGTGCCGCACCCGCCACCTCGAAGAAACTCCTGCGCAACAGACGCACGTTTGCAATAGTCGGCATATATTGATGGGTACAGACCTCCGTGAAACATTACGTGAGCTATACTAGGCTCATCAAAACTAATAGTATTATAAAGAGATTGTTTGTAAAGGATTAACTCAAAAACTACTGATTTTAAAAATTCTTTCACCCATGATAACCTATATTATCAGCGGATAGCACTGCACCGCTGCTGTGAGTCATACTCACAGCAGTGGAGCAGTATTCAAAGACGTAACTTAACGCGGGTGAAACCGTGTGATATTGCAAGCGAGCGAGTTTAGTACTATTTAAACGTTAAAATGTCGCACTGGAAATAATTCTACTGTAGGGCAACTCTTTTATTTCTAGCCTTTATTGCCACTTTGCTTGGTAAAGGTAACACCCAATTTCTTTCAAGGCAAAGTTAAAAATAAAAAATATTTACTAACTTTGATACCGCCAATAAAGGCCAGTTAGGTTGCATATTGTGCACGGGCAGAGGTGGTCTCAGCAGCTGTGCGTCGGGGTTCGGTTCTGGGATGGGTAAGCTGGCGGCTTCCAGCATCGCCTTCAGCTGTTCAGCCTCTTCATATTGTTTGTGGTTTATCGCTGTCAAGTACGCCAAAGATATCTGTGGGAGAAAACGAAATTATAACAACTGACTAATTTACAATAAAGATAAAACATTAAGAAAAGGGCTCATTATATATGGACTTATTTGTTCACATAATGTTATGTTTACAGCATTATATTTTTTTTAGGTATAGTTTACTTTCCATTCTTACTCAATTAAAAATAAAATACATGGCGCGCCCCATTACAATTCAAAACGTTTGAAAGTATTTGCAATCTCACTATGCATGTGTGCTGAGACGGCTCTCGAAACAAAAGCAAATCAGCGATTTGTTGCTCGACTAGCGGCGTCATAAGTCACTCATTATTATTAGTATGGCGCTGAACTGACATACTCTATGAAAATGACCCGTGCGTTGTCTTGCGCGGTCGGCTAGTTCGATTGTTTTTTTATTTTATTATTTAAAAAAAATAACATCGCCCTACACCAGGAATTTCTCCTGTTTCGTGGGTGCGTTTACAAACATAAACTCACATACACAAACAGTCGAATACTTACAACTACATACAAACTCTTTCATAAGTATGTGACTACACACATTGAAATTGTAATATGGAGGGGCGCGCCATGTTATAGAAGTTTATCTTTATCTACTTAAGAGTTATGTGGTCAAGGTTGAATTTTGAGCTACAAAGGCCGTTCCTTGATTGGCAGTTAAAGTCAACCTCTATGCGCCTTACCTGCCCAGCATTCTTCAGCAGTCTAATAGTCTCCTTCGTGTCTCCAAGCAGCAACGCACCCTGGAACTGCGCCGACACATCCTTACGTATCTCAGCGATCTTCATCATCTTGCGCAGCTTATCCAGATTGCCCGTTATGAGGTACAGGAACGATAGCTTGTCGAAGTTCTTCGTACGTTGGTAGCACATCTCTACGATCTGTAAAAGAGAATTTATTCATAAAATACCCATTTATGAATTTACAAATCAATTTTAAAATCTTTTTATGATCTGTAAAAATACAATTAAATGGTGAAACTGTGACGTCACTTTTTTACCAACTCAATAAATTTACTATTTATAAATTTCAAAGCAGTTCAAAATGTTCAAAATTTAGTCGCAATCTCAACGACATCCAATCCTAGCAAGTGTAGGTAAAATAAAGACGTTTTTGACAAATTAATGAGATTAAGAGCTTTTATTTCAACATTTTTGAATACGTTCCGATTATATTACTTGGCAGAACATCTATACATATAAAATGTTTTGTCCTGAATTACTGACTGACTGACGGATCAACGCACAGCCTAAAAGCTCCTAAAAGTTACCAGTATTGCTTTTTAGGTAGCAAAAGTTAAGCTGTGCAGAATTGATATTCTGTTTACTTGGATGCATACCTGATGGTTCCCAGACGCCAGGGCCGCATTGGCCAGCTTGTCCCAGGCGGCGGGCTCGTCCAGGCTCTTGGCGGCCTCCAGCGCCACGTCGATGTTGCCGCACTGCAGCGCCAGCGACAGGCGCGTGCGCGCGTCCTTCACGAAGTGTAGAGCTACCTCGGGGTAACCTGTTACACGGAAATTAGGTCTTTAGAAATGTTGCTTAGTCTCAGTGTATGCATTTAATTTAACTTAATTTGGTATTAATTGAATAGTCATTTGACTACCTTGAAATTTTAATTTTATTTTAGAAACAGTAATGGTTTCTCATACAAGTGACGTTGAAAAAAGATTGTCCCTAGACGCGATGGTTTTAAGTTTGAGTATCGTAAGCGCACATAATCCATGCTAATGTAAAAAGTTTGAATTTCTCTCTATATTCTAATCACCCTCCCTCTGCACATTACCCTTCCAGGGCTAAACTACTCAAGACATTCTGAAAAAAATTTAAGAAAGGCTTCGTCTATGTCCGTGATAACCAGCATTAACGCGGACAGAGTCGCGGGCAGAAGCTAGTATTATTACATGAAAGTCGTACCTTTCTCCTGTAAGTAAGCAATGATGCTCTGCCCCACAAGTTTAGCGGTGCGCACCATGTGTAGCACCTGATCGTACTGACGAGTCACAAGCGCTAACTTGAACCTTGTAGAAAAAAAATGTTTGAATTATAATTTCAAATGTTTTTTTGTTTATTATGGATCGGTAAACAGGCGATACCGTAATGATCACAATATTATAAAGTTAGTACCAACGAAAACGTATGGAAAACAATAAAGATATTCTTCTTATTAGTGTATCGGTGGAAAATATAGATAAATGTTGTTATTTCTTTTTTGTTTGACCCAGTATTCAGCTACCGTAACACTATCCTCTGACGCAGTCATTTGGTGACTGGGCATGGGGCGCAACATAATAATAAAGATATTGAGTACTGAGCGAGATATTAATACAGGAAAAAATAAATGACTTGTTAATGTTACCTGTACTCTGTAGGGTCTATGTTCAGCACCTTGGGTCGGCACTCGCGGTCGAGGCACACGACGCGCGCTCCGCTTTCACTCGCTAACACCTTCACAGCATACACCGGCACGTCTAGTGTGCGGATTATGCCGTAGTCACTGCGGGAGATAGATAATTAGTTAATATCTTAAATAACGTTATATGGGGTCAAATAATGAATCCTCAACTTTGAATAAAAAATATGCCAGATTAAAAATATTTGACATTTGATAGTCAATTTAAGCTGTTATGGATTGATTAATTTTAAGTGACGCCTCTGAGTCAAAATGTCCCCATTTTGCGGCATTTTGCTAGCCCGCATGCGGGTGACATACACTATACACTATACACTGTATGCTCGAAAGTAGCCAAGGTTCAAAAATTAAACTAAGTTTTATGAATCTAATGTAACTGACTTATGTCACTGAATTTACTACAAACAATTTATTTTTTCTCTAGATAAAAAAAAATAAAAAAACTAAAACCGAACTCTATAATAAGTTCAAAGAAACACCGAAAATAACAACATTTTTTTTACACTCTTGGTGGTTTTAGTTAATAAAACCACAAAAAAAACTTATAATCTAAAAACAGGAATACATTTTTAGTTCACTCACCCGTCTTTACAGCAGTACTTGATATGGTTAGCCGTAGTATAAATGAACACAGATTGTGGCGTGGAGTCATCGAAGGCGCCAGACTTGACCCTGGCGCCCTCAGTCACCGTGCACAGCTGTTCCAATTTCTTGGTACAAAGCGTCACACTATGCTTGCCCAGCAAGGCCACCAGCGACATGTCAGCGTTCCAGATCGCGTAGCGGCATTTAGCGATTTTTACCTAAGGGGAGGATGGTTGTTGTTAGCCTAATGGTCATCGGTCATTACCGGCACACTTTGTTTCGTAAAACAAAACTCTTGTCTGTCAACGCGCCACTCGCAAGCTGTCACCTTTTTTATGTTGTCATTATAAATATAAATTTACCGGACACGATTACAGGCGAAAATAGACTTATAAAAAGCTACGCAATCCCACGTCAAAAGACAAAGACTAGTTTCACCGTAGCGTGTGCGTAGAGTATGTTTCCGCCTGTAAAACTCTAATTTGAATGGCAAATTGAATGCTGTAACAGAGCCGTGCTGTTATATTATTAAAGAAGCAGATATTATGAGGTTTTTAAATTTTGAGATTTTAGTCGTATCTGCTTTTAGTTCGAGATTTCGTGTTTAGGCAGTAAGTGACATGATAATGTAATTATGACAAATTATTTTTATTACAAATATTTTGTCAGTGCTCGCTAAATGCGGGCAGCACAGGACCTATCACTGTGGTAATCTATAGATAAGGCCTATGTCCAGCAGTGGACGTCGGATGAAGAGCTACTCACTGAAGCAATGGTCCTCTTCTGCTGCACGTCTAGCAGCTGTACTGCGTCCGGCTCCCTCAGCAGTAGCATGCCGGTGCCCGCGTACATTATCTCTTCACACGTCGGGGTTGATATCTTTTTGGATACTTCATTTTTGAGGTTTTTGATGACCAGCTGTAAAAGAAAATATATTTTTTTATTTTATAGTTTTATTTACATAAAAATATCTCTATAGTTACCATTGGTGATGCTGCTTAATCTATCGTTGACGAATAAGTTTAGTTTTGTCAAGACGAGTCAACCCATAATCCCTCGATAACAATAATAATAGCCTATTATTGTCCTATACACTGCAAATGCCTCTTCTCATACAGAGAATGTCATGAATATTGATCACCATACTTACTCAAGACAGATTGGCCATTTTAGACTTATATTGATTATAAAATCCAGGTGCAAACGAGTTTTTAGGGCTAAAATCGTTTCTTTTTTTTTTTAGAGCTTGTTGGGAAATAAGCAGACAGATGATAGTGATACCCAATTGTCTTTATATTCCAAATCGTGAAAAGGATAGATCAATTTTTCTGTCTCGTGAATGAGTTTGAAAAACATTACTTGAAATATGTTTATAAAAGGGTACACCTCTGCCTAACCCTGCGGGTCTACAGATGTGATGTTATGAAGTATATTAAAGATCCCAAGTAAGAGCTCTAAGTCGTCCTCGTACCTGGTTGTTCTTCTCGAGCGCGGCGAAGCGGTTCCTGGCGACCCACACGGCGGTGGTGGCCTGTCCGCGCGCGGGCTCGGCGCCGGGCGCGTCGGCCCCGTCGCGCGGCGCCGCGTACAGCTCGTACGAGCTGCTGTCGCCCACGCGCCAGTTCACCAGCACGCACCACTCCGCGTGGTTCAGGGACATGCTGCACGACCATACATCGAAAATGTTATGTGTTATAGCAAGATGGGTGGCTCATTTGCCTGACACTAGCCTGCACCGTTTAGGCTTGTGACGTTTTAACGCGTAACAAAATGTAAATAGCTTTTAAATATTTTTACAGTCCATCCTACATAATAAGAATATAATCTTTATTTTCAGATCAGAGATCCATAATAAAAGAAACTTTCAAAACTAATAATATTAATTAATTAACTAATAGTGAATCCCTCAAATATGTTTTCTTTAACCATTTTAACCTAATATTATTTAAATTTAATTTAAATAATATTAGGTTAGGTTTTTAATTTTATTTTTTTAACCTTTGATCATTTTTGTATTGAAAATACCCTAAATATTTATGTAGCAGAATAATCCATGAACTAAACAAAATATAATATTATTATGCTTGTTGTTTGTCGTATACAATGAAGGAAATGGTGATGCACCTCTCTATTAATTATGTATTCATTATTTATGTTTTTTAAATCACAAATATCTACTTAACAAAGCTAAATTACCTGTACGGTTGGTTTCTGCCACCCCCCTTGATCTGCATGACAGGCGCGTCACGATTGGTCGCCATGTCCAACTTGCGCAGTTGTCTGTAACATTACAACACGTTTAAATGAAAAAGAAACATCATATTACCTTCTTATATATATTATAAACAAATACAATTAAGTTTAAAAGAAAAAATCTCTCACATCTCAAAAGAAAAATGTGCCTCGAAAAATTAAATTTAAATTAAATCTGCCTAGTCATTTGTCACCCTAACAGTCAAATAAATTTTATTATGCTACTGTGTACTTCGTAACAGGTGTGATTTTCAGTAATTTAAAACGTGTTATAAAAAAAAACCCCGAAAACGGCCTTATTACACCGATTTTCATCAAACATTGCTAAGACCACACCCGACTAATTCACTTTTCAAACAAAACAAACAAAATCAAAATCGGTTCATCCGTTCGGGAGCTACGATATCACAGACAGACACACACCCTTAGACACATCAAACTTATAACACCCCGTCGTTTTTGCATCCTGGATTAAATAAATGAATAAAACACGCAACTTACTTATCCTTAATATAGAAGAGCATGTTATTGTGAACGGCGTAAGCAGGTCTCTCTCGCTGCAGCTTAAACAGGATCATACCAGCGTCGTGACCGGCCGCAAATAGGTTCAAAGTCGGATGGGAAGCTAGCACCCAGTATCTGAGAACAAAGGTTTGTTATAAAGCAACATAACATCAGTCAAAGTTTTATTTCAATTAGACCATTTATGGACACATTTGTCAGGAAAAAATTGTTGCTAATTACAAAACGCAGGTAGGCCTCTATGGAGAAAAACGAGCAAAAAATCTTCACGGACACTGCAGGTAAAAAACAGATATAAAATAAATAAGTTTCGTGGACTATGTCGCTGGAAAGAATTATGCCTGCAAATGTTATCTCTTCAAAATTAGAGAGAACAGGATTCTTCTGGGTAAGCTCACTCCAACGTAGACTTTGACTGTCACCTCTGACCTAGACTGGAGTCAAGAGCAAACCCATCTTATATAAAAAAAAGAAAATTCACAGGTGTTCAAAAATACTAACCTCTCATGTTCCCTCCTGAAGGAATGCAAGCAAGTTCTCTTGGTCATGTCCCACACCCTGATGAACTTGTCCTCGCTGTTGGACAGGATGAGCTCGTGGCGCGAGTGGAACAGTACGCAAGACACATTGTTGTAGTGGCCTCGACACGTGTCCACCTCCCAAGCCTGGAGAGTTTAGTTGCTTAGTGGTTTTTAGTGATTGATTGGTTGCAGACAGACGAATTTTAACAGGCATATGCTCAACGAGTTTGCATTGAGTAATTGATAATGAACTAGACTTAATCAAAAATAGAGTCAAAAATTGTTTACAAGATAGATTTCTACATCATCAGCCGTAGGACGTGCACTGCTGAACCTAGGCCTCCCCTACAGATTTCTAATAGGACCGGTTGGAAGCGGCTTGCATCCCGCGCGATCCCGCGGTCCTCATCAGATCGTCTGTCCACCTAGTGGATGGACGACCTACGCTGCGCTTGCCGTTGCGTGGTCTCTATTCGAGAATTTTACGGCCCTATCGGCCATCAGTTCTGCGTGCCCTTCATTAATTACCTTACAACGGAATGATGCAATAATTGCGTTGTGAATAAAATAATAATAAGGTCACGGGAAACCGCTGGATGCGAGCTGCGCAGGACCTGTCATAGTGGCATCTTTAAGGAAGGCCAATGTCCAGCAGTGGACGTTGTTCGGCGGAAATGATGATGATGATAAATTATGCAATTTTTTACTTCTATTTTTTGTGTTTTATATCATTACCAATTAATTAATAAAAACTGCTCAGGCGCAGCAGTTACGGATCCTCATGCTGCATCTATCGTTGTAAAAAATTACTTCGATTGGTGTAAGATACAGTGGATCTTATGATATGAAGGATAGTGGTTACTCACCGGGATTCTTAACATGATTTTTAGATACTGTCCAGGTTTAGAAAAACAAACCTTGAAGGCATTAAATGGAGTTTATGAAACATTAAATAAGAATTCATAAAAATAAACAATTATGTTAATAATTTTGCTTACCTTATCAAGTTCCACCTAATCAAAATAATTCATAAATATGTAAATCCAAAATATTGAAGATGAGAATGAAATTGTAAAAGTTTCAAAAGATAGAAGTGGTTATACCAACCCAGCCCAGCCTTGGAAAAAAGTTAGACAGGACAAAACTGCCTTCATAGTTAAATACGAAACATCTGTACAAATGGTCATCGCTCATTATGAGAACACCGGTCCGAGACGGCAACGTAACAGCCAGTTTTGTCTCGAAACATCTAACCATTAGCTGCCGCCCGCGAGTCGTCACGTTATCACGACATTGTAAAAATGATTACGCACACGATTTAAAGCCCTAACTTTAATGGCAAATTTTTAGCTGTCGAAGCCTTGTTGTTATAATGAGCGATAACCAATATTTGACAAAATGTTGATGCACAAAGTATGCTTAACACCGAAGTCTGATTTCCGAAGCATAGACAAGAAAACCCATTCTGAAATAAGTAAAACGATGAACCCAGACGTCAGACACCATCCATAATCCGTTAGATGCATCTTCCAGGTACCTTAGCATCATTCATCCTCCATAGTTTGACCTGCCGGTCATCCGCTGCAGACACAATGAGTGGAAGGCTCGGGTGGAACGCTGCCCAGTTGACTCCTCGGTCATGGCCTTCCAATACATGCTTGACCACAGCATCCGCCTGCAAGATCAGTTGCTTTCAGCAACATACGCGATGTGTTATAACATCAATATATTATACATACATATTTATAAGTATTTATATATATTTTGTGTGTGTGTGTTGTGGTATTGTTATATTCAATTATTTATTATACTTATAAAACTTTATGCAAAATAAAAAAAGGCAGTAATAATGCTTTACTTAAGTTGTATTATTTTTTATAAGATTTAATATATTCGGCGATTTTATATAAAATCATAATTGGACACAAAATGGAAGCAATGAGCAAATAAGCTATAATGATTATGAAGTATTGAGCTATGTTATGACTGTGACCAGCAGCCATGCTATGAAGCATTACAGCTGTGTTACAATGCTAGAGAGAGACAGAGCTATACAAGACGAATAGCGCTGTCTCTGTCTTGCAAGAGAACAAATATTGTATACTACAAATGACAGCAGCATATTTTTGTCTAATTGCAAGTCTACAGCTACATAAATCTACTTTTAAAATCTGTTAAATACCTTTTTTACAAATGTTTTCAACTAAAAAAATAAAATAGATTGTAAAAGTAAAATGAAGTAGCAATGAACACACTCTTTAAGTAATGGTGCATCAGTGCATGCAAAACATGCAAACCAACACAAACAGTTTTATTAGAAACTTTTTAAAACCTCAAAATTGTCAGAATACTTGGAGAGTAATGAAAATGTTCTCAACTAATTTTTTAAACCTTTGTATCCTGCTTATTATGTGTAGGAAGTTTCATTAAAATCGGTTCAGTCATTAAAAAAAATAAGGACTTGAAAGTCTGTATGAAATGCCGTAAGGCGTAAAGGCTCTTTCTTAATCATGGAATTTGACAACGCTAACAGATTTTTGTCTATGATGTCATTAGCAAATAAATAAGTACTATAGCACAACATCATGTTATGGTTTCCTTTAAAATTTAAATGGTATAGATATCTTTTTATCATCAATTTTAAATTACCAAAAACCGCATAGCTATTCAACACATAAAAACACACACGCACAACATAATAAATGTTTATTATACCTGTCCAAATAGATCTGTAGCCTGTGGGTTCCTCAAATGCTCTGCCAGACCGGAAGGCCCAGGAGCCACACTCTTCTTCCTTAGCCCGGAGAAGTCCCACACTCTTACAGATTGGTCCAAGGAAGCAGAGACTAGGAGATCCTCGGAAGGATGGAATTGTGCGCACATTACGTAGTGGTTATGACCTGTTAGAACGCTGATGCATTGCCTGGACTGCCAGTTCCATATTCTTATTGTCTGTGGAGAAATGTAATTGTTTTAAATAACGGATTTTGGAACAGTGCATAAGTAACATTGTGAGAATATATTCGATAACATTTTATGTTGCTGTAAAATTGCAAAAACTACAAACAGTAAAATAGAATAATCGTAAATAATTAATCACAATAGGTAATCTATGTTTACGCAAATACGTTGGTACGTGTTCATATAATATATCTAATGGCTTTGCTAATAACAGGTGCAAACATTCACCAGTTTTAATCTAAATGAAAAGAGTTTTGAACAAAATATTACAGGAATTAAAAAAGAGTAATAATAAGTTAAACCAACAATCGATCTACAACTAAGGAGGCACTCATTATAGGCAGTTGGACCTAGGGCTTCAATCAGAAAGGGTATGTAAAAAATTAAATGCAATAAAGAAAATAAGAATAAAAGACATTAAAACAAACCTGGTCATCAGAAGCACTTAATATCCAGGGGTACTCATGGTGGAAGAATGTTGTGCGGATATAATCCAAATGGCCCAGCAGGGTGAACAGACACCGCCTCTGCTTGTAGTTCCATACCTAGAATAATAAACAAGCTATTAAAACTCCATAGATCAACTAGGCTGTTTGGATGCATGTCAGGCACACTTAGAAAATAAAATATGGTTCTATGTCGTTGAGTTTTTTTTTTAATGGACTATGGTACTTTGATATGTAAATCTTAACTTCAGTAGACTTTATTGCAATAATTGTGCAAAATATACTTATAAGTAAAAGGTAACTTATTTATCTGAATAATGCCATGACTAATTAAATAATATCTTGTAGATCTATGTTTTCACATGACAAAGCTGCCTGCTGTACATAGTTTCTGTGATGCACAAAATTTTGATCAAAATATTTTTTAATACATATATGCTAGGACGTACTGACACTTCTACATGAAGTAACCATTAGTGGAAATCATAAATGATACGCCAGTATCGCTATACGTGTCATAAACATGACGAAACATACATGTAAAAGAAATATGGAAACTGCACACCCCGAGAACAAACCTTGATCTTATAATCGTCTCCACCGGATACGAACAGCGGTTGTTGAATGTGGAAGCAGATGCCACGCACAGGACCGTCATGTTCATCGAATTTCTCCAACAATGTACACATACGATAATCCCATAGCTGTATCACGCCATTGTGTAAACTAGCCAAAACCCATGGCCGCTTTGCATGAAAGGATATACCTTTCACTCGCGCCGACTTAGTTTCAAACTTTGTAAGCATATCTCTTTATATTTTAGAGATATTCACGAAAAATCCCATAAAACAGAATCGCTCCACACAATCAAATGTCACTCGACCGACCGGCTGACGTGACACGTCCAACAAAACTAGAGATGTGCATGTGTGCCTGTTATTGAGCTTTATGCGCCGTAATAACCAATACAATAGTGCTTTTTATTTGCTATTTAGTCCTCCATGCGTAAGTTAGCGGTCCTTATCTCATTCTCAAACTATTTCATTAACCTTTTAATGTATTCGTATGGTAAAGACCAACATTACACCAACATTTAAACTGCTTTATCAATGAATTTAAACCGAGCGTGTTATATATGCCAATTACCACCTTTCTCTTCTCTAGTCCAACTAAGCGAGATTTACGCAAACGTTCGAAAGCTCTATGGTCTTTGTTTTGTCTATGTCGTTGTTTTCCTTGCATCAAAATGTCAAAACTTGTTTATCAACAAAGATTTACTATATAATTTGCCGCTTAAAATCAGTTTTATCATGTGTAATTGAAGTTTTAATCCATTACTAAAGAAAAACATTAAAAAGATTCACATCAACGCTACTTCGTTTGAAAACGTATTATAAAATATTTCGGTATAACCTTTAAAACACATGGCTTCGGTGACTCAAGAAAAGTTAAATGAATTGGGGAAGATATGCATTCCCGGCATACGTCTTAGTATAGCAAATGAATTAACTGTTGCTGGCCCCGGAACTTATGTACTTAGAGGTTACATTTATGCTACTTTATGTGGTAAACTGAAAACGCATGAGGAATACAGTGAGGTATTTAATTTTTCGTTCGTTTTACCTGTTCGTAGTTTTTTATTTATTTATTTGGTACCATTCGTATGTCTGATATTGTAGGTACTCATTAATTCCAAGATCCAACCTCAACAATCTCCATTTTTTTTTTTCAGGAACATAAGGAAAATGTAACAACAATATCGATAGAAAGCCCAAGGACACCAAGCATTCTGCCTAAGACAGGTGACGTGGTGACAGCAAAGGTTACTATAGTGAACCCAAGAATGGTTCAATGTATTATACTGTGTGTCGGTTCAGCAGTCCTTGCCAGGCCTTACAGAGGGATTTTGAAAAAAGAAGACATAAAAGCTACAGAGAAAGATAGAGTGGATCCATACAAATGTTACAGACCTGGAGATGTGATATTGGCAAGAGTTGTATCCTTTTTAACAATAAATGTTATTTTATTAATATTGTATACACTTTGGTTCTATACCTGATGTGTGACAGATATAAATCAAAGGGTATAGATATTTTTATATACATATCTGTATAAGCTGTGAATTTGTATGTAATTATTTAAAATTGCTAGTAGTTAATATTGTCCTTAACACTAAAATCAGCTTCCAATGACAGAAATCCACTGGTACCACATCTCAACAGCTGAGAATGAGCTAGGAGTTGCGATTGCTACAGCTGAAGGCTCTCCTCAAGGCATCAGCATGGTACCTATAAGCTGGTCAGAAATGCAGTGTCCTAAGACGTTAGTTAAGGAACCGAGGAAAGTGGCCAGAGTTATTCCAGAAAACATCAACCAAGCTCTGTTCTCTGAAATTCCAGAAAACAAAGTAATAGATTTAGAAGCTGAAACAAACCATGTTATCGATTTAGAAGCTGAAACAAACCATGTAATAGATTTAGAAGATGAAACAGATAAATAAATCTTTATCAATATATTTGTTTATTTTTGAACAAACTATTATAACTTTATTTTAAATAACATCCGTAGAAAAATCAACAATAAATATTTCTGAACGGTCGATATTGCGTCAGTTGCTTGACTTTGACGAGCTTGACGAGATTCGACAATCTGTCAATTAGTGTTGTTACCAAGATGCACTGCATCGGTTTACTAAATTTCAATCAATAATCGACTACAGTTTCATCAAGTGAAGTGAATTGAAGAAAATTCACGATACTTATACCGTCTTGTATTCCCAATTTATTAAAAACACGATAAGTCACGTTCCAATTTTCTCATAATTTTATCAAAATACATTGGTACACGAACCCGTTTCGTTTTTTGATATAATTATGAGGCTTTTTTGGCATTATTGTTAATCGCCTAGTTGAAATCAATAGTCTGCTTGAGTAAATATACTTACTAATACTAACAGCTGCTGCACATCATTAGTCCACTTGTGTCATTCATTCAGGTGATCCTACGAAAGGAACAGTACATCGTTTTTTTTATGGAAAAATTAAAACAAAAAGATAAAAATTTGCTCATAAGTAATACCGTATCATTCCAGTGTTTACTCAAATATATATACTCAGTGCAATGAGGTCACCATTACTAGTTATCACAAAGTAAACTCAGTTTGTCCGTGACAAACAATTTATGTTGGATATTGTGAACTATAGTTAGTATTAAGGAGTTGTTGTAACGACAAAGTCGTGTGAAAAGGTCCTAAGATGAAGTTCGCGGAGCACTTAAGTGCACACATTACGCCTGAGTGGCGTAAACAATACATAAACTATGAGGCAAGTAATTATTGTACTCCATAAAATTATAGATAAGGGCATTTAAATTACACATTACGTGCGTACTATCTACCCACTTTTATTTATAAGTATACTTTATTCCTTAAGTTTTAATATGAAGTACTAAAAATTAACTAATAATTCTAAAATTTAACTTTAGAATCATTAGTTATTTTTTAATAAGTTTTGTTTCGCAGATTTATATAATTCAGAAAATTTGCCCAAATATAACAATTACCAAGGTTTATTGTAAATACCTTAACTGTAAAGTTATGACTGAATATAAATTAAAACCGTAGATAAGGTTTCATTAAAAGCAGGTCAAGGAGAGACATAAAAATAAATGCCATATTGTCCTTGACTAATATAAGTAAACAACTGCTTTATTTCAATCAAATAAAAGGCTGAAATTCCTATAGCATGACATTACAGAATAGTTATGATGAATTACAAGTTCTCTTATTTTTGTATCTATTATACTGTCCCACTGCTGGGCAATAGTATCTTCCATAGAGTTGAAAAAAAATTGCTAAAAAGAAAGAAATAAAAATCAAAGGAAGAAAACGCAAAAAATGCTGTAGAAAAACAATTTGAAGCACAATTTCTCCATCTAAAATTCTAAATATTACCTACTTTGTTACACAGTTTTTCCCTAATTATATAGTCTCTAAACATTATTTTAATTAAAAATAAAGTGTCCTAATAAAACTTATTTTTTTTCCCATCATAAAAAAATTTTGTTATAGCAAACTCACTAAACAGGCCCTTATTTTTCAAAGGATATTGTAATTTGAAAGGATGCTGGGCAAAATTTTTCTGTTATGTGAAATTTCTCAAAGCTAGGTAATGTATACAATATTTGTATACGGAATCATATAGAATTTCAGAATCAAATCTGTTTCTGGAATAGCAAGACATTTGCAAGGCCTCTGGTAATGCAGTTGTCTGTAAAAAACTGTGGCCCATTAAAATTTGTGGGCCAATGCTGCCGATTCCCTTGGTCACAAACTAAACTAAAATTAGACTATTTCCATCTTTTTCTGTCCAATAAAACAAGAAAGAGACTAATGTAAATAAGAGCTGTCAAATTTAGTCAATCTGACACATCCATACAATTATAGTTGACATCTTAAAATGTATGGATTAAAAATACGGAGAAATTCAAGGCAAAACTAATTTGACATCGCTAACTTAGTTCTTTAATGCCACCATCCTTTTCTTTCGCTGTATGTTAGTAAGAGATGTCAATTCTCTTAATTTAGTCTAGTTTGTGAACAAGGGAATCGGCACCATTAGCATTTTTGCTATCTAAAGACGTAAACTAAAAAATAACCTAATGAAAACTACATAATATTCTGGGTTCATAAACCTCATCCGAGGCAAATCAGTGTTCCTTAATTTGTATATTATTACTAATATTTCGGTAAGGTCATGTTTCACATGCTAATCGTCGTGTTTAAATAACTGTCATGTTATAGAAGCATGATCATCATTTTACTAAGATATGCTGACATAGCATGAGTTAGTTCGTTCTGTTAATTTATGTTTTAAATCAATATTTGATGAGAGACGTATTTGTCCTATATTTATTTGAGCTATACGAAATAATTGTAATAAATAATATAATTGAAAGGAAAGATATTATGTTAAAGATAAAAACAGTGCAACCTCGATATTACAAAGCTAAAGGGGATTACAAAATATAAATTACAAGCATTTACCCGCGACTTTGTCCGAAAAAATGTCGGTTATCGCGACGAAAAAGTAGCCTATGTCCTTTCTTGGAGTTCAAACGCACCCCATACCAAATCATCAAAATTGGTTCAGTGGTTTAGTCATGAAAGCATAACAGACAGTCATTCACTTTCGCATTTATAATATTAGTATGGATACTGGATACTCAAATAATTTGTTTGTTATTAGCAGAGGGTCTTAGGGAATCTCGCATGATTAGTTAAATCAAGTAAATCATTATATTGAAGTCAGTTATATTAAGATTGTACTGTATTCTGCTAAAGTAGGTACAAAAAATTATGTGAAAGACATTATTATTATATTTTATTTATAAATATGAGTCACACACAGTCATTCAAACTGGTTTCATAATGTTATTTAGTACAACCAAGAGATTAATTAGTATTTATGTTGTATTTTTGATATGCAACTGATTTAAAGCTTATGTTAGCAACGAAAATCCTAGTTATCTATCCATCTGTGTTTTTTTCCATAAAAGAATCTATAAAGAATGAAATAACAGTCCCAAGCTTTGATCCATCAGGTTAAGCTATGCTTGCCGCGGTTGGTCTTTGGATGGGTGACCATCTTTAAACACCAGGACTCCTCTGTGCTTCGTAAACCAACTATACCATACCCAGTTACTAGGTTATGGAGGTCAGATAGGCAGTTGCTCCATGTAAAATATTGGTATTCAACTGCATCCGGTTAGACTGGAAGCCGACCCCAACATAGTTGGGAAAAGGCTAGGCAGATTGCAATACATTTAGCTTTTACTACTTTTATACATGCACGTGATAATTGAAAAATAATTAAACTAAGAAATACAATAGGTATGCAACAATTATTATGTATTTATTAATAGGTATGCAATAATTCAGTGTAATAAGTAGCAAAAGGTTACATTTTAATGGCAAAGTCGTGATCATGTTAAATAAGTAATACATTTTTCACCAGGAAATGAAGGCTATGTTATACACAGCAGTGGAGGAAGCCCCATCAGCTGAGAATGTAGAGCCCGAGGTTCTTTCCCGCCATTTCGCTAACTTCGATGAAACATTCTTCCATTACAGTGATCAGGAATTAAAGAAAATTAACACTTTTTATTCAGGTAAGATCATTATTCGTTTTACTTATTTATTTTTATAACAATAAGTGCAACATATTAGAATATGCCAAAACAAATTTATACACATAATTTAAACTATTATTATCATAAAATATACATAACATAAAATAAAAATAGTTTATTTCATATCCTACCTTCAATGCATCTTTGCGCCATACGAATTTCGGCAAGCTATCAAAAATATCTAACGATGGCATATTATTACTAATCCTTGCGGCGCTTGACAGAGGGGCAAACTTAAGTAGGTTCGTACTAGCCCAAGACACATCTAACAATAATTATAGTAGGTACAGAGATGACGCATTGCAGGGTGTAAGAATCGCAAACTGTCAAAAACCGAACCAACCGATTTGATTAAAGCTCAAGGGCTGATTGCAGATGGATATAATAATAAAAAATATAAAAAAAGGTAGGATCATCAATATCAGCCCTGATTAGCCTACAGCTGGGCAAAGCCTTTTCCGAAATTTTCCTATACTTTTTCTGCGCCACCTTGAACCACTACTCTCGGTCAGTCGCGGTGTGCGTCCAGCAGTAGGTACTATTCTGTAAAAGTCTCCCTGAGTGAATTTACATGGAGTAAGTTTGCGGTGAGATGATTAAACTCCTCAAAATTAACGTCATAGACTTGCTGGTAATCTTGCCGCCTCTAAAAAGAATATTGTCTATTTTTCGGTTATTTAGTCACAAACCTAGCTTAAAGAGTTACCCTTCAACCCAATAAAGTAAAAAAATTACATTCTATTGAAACATTTCAGAAAAGCTCGCTGAAGCGACTCGTAAATTCGCCACATTGCAAAGTGAATTAAAATCACATTTCGAAACAATAAAGCCTAAAGGAAGCGGTGATGGCAAAAAGGCGATACCTCGGCGGAAAGTACAAGAGTTAAAACTGGCCTTTAGTGAATTCTATCTGAGTCTCATTCTTCTACAAAACTATCAGAATCTAAATTACACTGGTTTCAGAAAAATATTGAAGAAACACGATAAGGTAAGGTTTGATAATGTTTCTTATCTATTTATTCATAGCGGATAATCCTGAATACACAGTGGTCAGGTGATATCGGTTAACTTCTTAATGTTTACTTTTTTTTTACGATAATTGGTGGGGTTTGACATTATAGATGTCATTGAATATCTTTTAAATACATTTTGCCTGAATTCTCTGATGTTGGCAACATTGTATTTTTATTTTTGATCCATTGACTGCGGGCGAAGATTCTATAGGCCAAGCTCGTAGTGCGGCTGGCTACACAGTTCGTGTGTTCGCCGTAGAAAAACACATACGGTGTGAGTGCGGCGCGCTCGCATTTTTTAGTAGAAACACAACGGGTGTGTTTTACTGCAGTCAATGGGTTAAAAAAAACATTTCTTCTGTATCGTGGATCCGTTTACATACCTCTAAACTGACCTGCCCAAATACCCAGACTCGGAAACCTATCTATAGGCCATTTAAATATTGGTTTCGTGCGAAAACCGTATTTGCGACTTGTAGCACAGCAGCGCTCACACACTGCTCTAACCGTGTCTTCAAAAATTCCTACAAGCATGCACATTCTACCAGTCATGTTATT
Organism: Hoplodrina ambigua; assembly: GCA_949774945.1. NCBI lineage: Eukaryota > Metazoa > Arthropoda > Insecta > Lepidoptera > Noctuidae > Hoplodrina > Hoplodrina ambigua. The sequence goes on from OX458988.1 coordinate 7,639,975, forward strand.
GATTCTAAAGTTCCATGTAATACGATAGAGAGCCTTTTAGGACAATCCGATATTTTAAGTTTCTATTGCTAATTTGAGTAACGGAAAAGCTCTGCCCATTCTGGCTATCAATACCACCAACTTCTCCCCCCCTCGGCCCCGTTAAGTAGTGGTTGCGAACATAAAACTGACCTAGCAGTCTACAAGGAAATTTCTATTAATTTATTTAATAATTTAATGATTCTTGTAGTAAATTCACTAATACGGACACAAACCCAGTATGGTTGCGCATGCGTCATGTATTTACTATATTGGGTTTCCCCGCCGTTTTCCTTTATGAAATTAAACCATAAATGTATCTGGGCACGTTCACTTTGTAATTTGAACTTGAGACCTTCTAATATAACGGCTATAGTCATTGTTTATGGCAAAAAACACCATAAAACACAGTATCTACTTTAAAAAGTTCAATAAAAAAGAAATTGCTTCATCAGGTGCTCGCCAGCGTACTGCTAAGTTCGATTCTTCAGTTGGAAAAGTGTTTTTGAGTTCGTTTCTTGGCAAATTTTGAATAATCTCTCTAGGCCTTACCTTGGACCTTGGAGACAGTTTTTTAATTTCGATAAAGATAAACATAACATCACGCCTGTAATCCCCGAAGGGTTAGGCAGAGGTGTACCCATCAGTACACCCAAATTAAGTCAGTTATGTTTTTATTAAAGATAAAGTTTGTAATACAAAAATTGGCTCAATGTTTTAATCCTTGGTTTAAGCAAAAGTTTTGTTTTTTTTTAATAATAAGGTGGCTTGAATTTAAAGACTCCAAACTTGTATTCTATTAATATAGAAAGTGTAGTTAATTTTATTCAAAACTACCTATAAATATCTTTGATCTGCTATACTATATTGTAAATTAGACAATTAAGAGATGTGGTTTTCCTTAAGATTTTTCCGGCAACAAGTAACGTTAGTTGTATGGTAAACATGAGTAGAATACAATAGTGAAGTTTTTATTGGGATCTTATTGCTGACCAAATCTCCCCGCGACTTCTTCGCTTGATTTTTCTTACGGATCCCTAATTTTTTGATAATAAATAAGGTGGTAAAAATCATCAAATGACTGACTGACTAAAAAACCACCCTGTTCCTTCTGTTGCCCTTTGCGTTCCGGGACCACGGTATCCTGTTAAGATGTCCCGCAACCCCAGCAAAAGCATTTTAGCCTCTCAATGATAACGTAGCTTCAAATGTGCTAAAGAATTTTCAAAATCGGTTCTGGAGAACCAGAGAATACAACGTCACAAACTCTTTATAATATTAAGTATAGATAACCTGTATACCCCAAAAGGTTAAGAAAAGGGATATAGTTCAGTTACCTTATGCTACCGTATGACCAACTACCTATGTTATTAAATGTCATGTCTACTGTTGAGATGGGGCCCTGGATTTGGTTGCTACGTCGGGCAAAGTGTTATTGGGTTTTTCCATTAGAAATTAGACAGGCCCGAAGTTTGGAAGTTGGTGGTGAAACACCCTCGTGCTTCGGAAAGCACTAAAAGCCGTTGGTTCTGCGTCTAATCTCTCCCCGGTCGTGTCAGATTATTCTCTGAGACTATTTAAATGAGGGAGGAGGGATGGATTTCCCTGTGTTTGCGCACACTCTTGTGCACTATAATATCTACTGCTGGGCTAGTTGATCGGATTAAAATTTTAAGTCGTGAAACAGAATTACACGCTCTATCATAGACCTTGATATACCTCGTTTTTATGAAGAAATCGATGGTTCTACTTAGTTTTTGTACTGTGAACGAAGGTTTCCAATACTTCCAATTATTAACAGCAATTACGACACAAGTTCGTGTTATTTATAGTAATAAGTACTATGATTCTCCAAAATTATTTATCATAATTTAGAAAACACCTACTATAGGACAACAGCAGCCTCGGAGTCTGGATTTGTGTCCGGTTGATGGCAATAGGCTCGCCCCCTATCACATGGGAGTGAAACATAACTGGCGAAATGTACTAATGGGTACATCTCTGCTAACCCTTCGGGGATTGCAGGCGTGTTATGTATCAAATATTTCAGCTCTATCTCTGCAATAGCAACTCGCCCCTGATTTTGCTGATGATCTGCCAAATTATGGAGCAGAAACAACCGCATTCCCAAGAAAACCTATCAACAAACATATACCCAACTAACAATCAGTCTTCCGCAGTTACTAAATGTAAGCAACGGCGCACAATGGCGGGCGGAACACGTGGAAACATCACACTTCTACACCAACAAAGATATAGACAGACTAATAAGTGATACAGAGGCTACAGTCACCAATGATCTGGAAGGCGGAGACCGACAGAAGGCTATGAAGAAGTTAAGAGTACCGCCTTTAGGAGAACAGCAGAGTCCGTGGACCACTTTTAAAGTGGGCCTGTTCTCTGGATCCTTCATTGTGTTGTTCATCACCGTTGTTTTGTCTGGTGAGTTTTTTTAATCGTTATATTATTTATTTTTTAAGTAAGTTGTCCCACTACAGCACAAAAACTTTTCCAATTTATAGAGCATTGATCATTATTTTTGAGCGACTTTAAACAAAGTTCAATATTTTAAGAGATTTTTTTGGCAATAGGCTCGCCCCCTATTTATTATATGGGACTTAAACATAATTGGCGAAATGTGGGTGTACTAATTGGTTAATCTCTGCCTGTTATGTCATGTTATGTTATTTTCATAGCTGCCTGGGCTGTTTCCTAAATCTTCTTCTTCTTATCGTGTGGGTAGTAAGGCCCTACGACCCTACACACCCTAGTATCAGAGTTTCTAAACCGCCTCAAGGGCCTCTGACATGGTTTGAGTGGAACAGTAAGTCCAGGTTTCCTAAATTATATTCTTAAATACATAGTGTTCGTATATTTACAAATATTGAAACGTGTTTGTCTACAACCACTCTTAGCATTTCAACAAGCAATGAAATAGTAGTCAGAGTAGAAAAAAAAACAAGTAATAAATTAAGTAGGTTAAATTAACATAAAGGGGCTCGCCAATGGCGGTCCAATACCAGTCGGGGGCGCGGATCATACGTCAGCGAACACCGGGCTCCCGACTTATGGTAGCCGGAGGAACCGAGGGATTTTAGTCGTTAAGAGTCCGACAAAACCCTCTGTAATCCCCAAACGGAGGGATTCCCCACGATTAAGGAAAAAAATTTATATGAGCAACCAGTTTTTTATGATCAGGTCGTGTAAATCCCATACATAAATGGTTTCGTGGAACCGTGGAACATATTCAACGACAACCACAAATGCCTCGAAACTCGTGGAAAATGGCTGTATATCATCGATTTATGTAAATTAAAATCCATCGTAGTAGGTATTTCTTGACTTTATTTTTGCTAAACTTGATCCTTATCAATATAATGAATGCAAAAGTGAGACTTTTTTATTTTTTTGACGCCTTTGCTTATTAACCAATAGTAATTATATTTTTACGAGAGGTACCCCTAAAAATTTAATGACGATTCCGTTGTCCATCCTGTTTCGGAAACGGAAGCGGAACCGCGGGCAAAAGCTGGGTAACTACTAGCTAACTAATGCGCAGTTACAGCCATAGTACAGATATGCTGTAGTCGCTTATAGCTTCCGCTTTTTGATCAGAGACTCCTCTTTTTTAGTTGTATAATGACCCTTTGCCTCTTCTTCGCCGCTTTGTACGCGCGTATAAGCGCTTCATGCGCGCATCTCTACTATCAAAATAAAACCCACAATCAGCATCCATGGCGCCTAACACGCGCGTTGTCTGCGCGTTTTAAATACGCCGTGTGCTTACAGCCTAAAGTCCGCTCAACCTAGCAAATTTTTTGCTCGAAGGTACTTAGTTTAATAACCAGTATGCGTAGTGAACAGTTACTTCATGTGTATTTTTACATTCCGTAGCCATGTTCAAATACATATACAATTAAATAAAATAACAACGAATAATTCTAGATGTCAATAACATCGGATTTGATTACACATTCTATTGAAGAGGCTTCCAGAGACTAAGGAGCGAGATTGCTAAACGTTTTATCGGTATCCGTTTACAGTATATACGGAACAAAATTATTGATTTACTATCTTAAAGATAACACAAGTGATTTCTTTAATAGGTACGCAGTCCCTAATGTGTCTTATCATTATACTAGTTTTTGCCCGTGACTTTGTCTGCGTCAGTTCCCTAACTGATCCGTATTTTTACCGTACCTATAACAGGGGTCACCAAATGGCGGACCGCCAACGTATATTGTGCGGACCTTCAGAAAAACTCAACTTTAGTTTAAAATAAAATAAATATCTTGGAACAACTCACACACCGCTATCTGATCCCAAGCTAAGCAGAGCTTGTGTTATGGTAATCAGACAACTGATATACATACTTATATAATTTATAAATACATACATATTATAGATAAATAACACCCAGACACAGAACTAACAATCATGCTCATCACACAAAGTTTGTCCTGGGTGGGAATCGAACCCACGACCTCCGGCTTAGCAGTCAGGGCCGCTAACCACTAGACCAACAGGCCCGTAAACCGAGTTAGACCAGTCTTACATAATAAAGATATGTATTTTATTTGTTATTACCAAGTGGACCGCCACAGTCACATAATATTCAAATACAACCAATTGGTGACCCCTGGCCTATAGTATTATACATAGCTTATAGTATTGACGGATTACGTAACTTCTTATTAGCAAAATATTTCTTCAGAATCGGTCCAGTAGTTCCGGAGATTAGCGCGTTCAAACAAAGCAGGAAACTCTATATTATATTACTCGCTTCTGCCCGCGGTAAGCGGTAACCGTATATTTATCCGGGATAAAAAGTAGCCTATGTGCTATTCTAGACTCCATCCATCCAAAATTTTTGCATTTAAAATAGTAGGATGATTTTAGACTGGTGACTCGTTTTCTTACCGCGATTAGGTCGAAAGAAAGAAAAACTACTTATATTATTTATTTTATTTTCAGAAAAAAACATAGCCTACTAGCTTTTGCCCGCGACTTCGTCCGCGTAAATTTTGGTTATCGCGGACATGTCCTGTCATTTCAATTATTTAGTTAAAATCATGATTCGAAACGACACGTGGCGCCATCTATGATCATAAGAGCGTTATTCTGATTTCTCTCGGAAACAGTACTTTTTTTCGGAATTAAAGGCACCCTATGTTCGTTCCTGTACACTTGGCAACATATATGCAAAATTTCAGGATGATCAGTTCCGTGGCTTAGGCGTAAAATGGTAACAAACAAACAAACAAACTTACCTTTGTATTTATAATATTAGTTAGGATATCACTCTGAAAAGGTGTAACTTTCTGTTAGTGGAAAGATCTTATTTGTAATCGGACTAGTATTTCCAGAGATTACAGTATTACAAACAAACAATTTACCCTCTATACGATATGATATTAGTTTAGATTTTATCAGAAATTTCTTATCAGTAAAATTGAATACATAGGTATCAAATAACTCTGGTTAAGATATAATAATGATTCACATCAAAATACGCTTAGTTCCTCGGAATTGTTTTCCATATTTTAAGCCCAAAATAAAATCGTAAGAAATATAATTTATCATTGTTTTGATTGCTAAGGCACACCTTGATAAAAGTGATAATAAAACACAATTAGTGCAATTAATTAATGTATTCATTGACCGTTTGATTGATTGGTTGATTGACAATAGCTCATGTCGTTAGCAAAAAATTGACGTCACAATATCTATTGCCAAACTAAATATATGGGGGAATCACATTTTTCAAAATCTATGCCATATTCGTAGGACACACAAGGATGAAGCGAACAAATTAATAATAATAATAATACCAACCTATCATGTCCCTCTGCAGGGCAAAGGCCTCTTCTCATACAGAGAAGTCACGAGCATTGATCACCATTCTCGCTCAAGGCTGATTGGCGATTTCAGACTTATATTAATTACTAGCTGCTGTCCTCGACTTCGTTCCCGGTGTTCTTTTCTCACTTTTTTCTGTTTTTTTTTTAATTATAATATAATAACGAACACAAAAAAATGAATTATCGGAAGTAATAAGCGTACAACAAAATTATATAGTATGTTAAATATGTAAAATGTAAAATATGTATCACGATGTTTTCCTTCACCAATGTCAACCAAATACTTTTATGATATTTTCTTTCTCATATCAGCAATAAATCTATGAAATCACTAGCTCGCATATATTACACAATATCCTCATCTAATCTCTGTTATCACAAGATTCTGCAATATAAGTGCTTAGAAATCCTTACAAACATTGTGTAAAATAAACTTATCTTTTACTGACCACCAGCATCTTATGTAAATGTAAAGATAAAAGATTACACTTAGTTATCTTGTCCTAACAACCTTCTGTAATAAATGCTTAGCGTTTGTCTTCTTTAGGATTAGCGAAATGATATCATTGGGGATTAAGTGCTGGAGTGAGAGTTTCCGAACATTCCTTTTATAGAAGGTTATCTAAATGTTTGATAATTACACTTTCCAGAGTTGAGTAATCAGGCTATAAATAATCATTTATTTTTAAAAAGTGTTATTGAGTTTTTCCACCAGGAATTTCTCAGTAGCAGCCACGGAGTCTGGTTTTGTGCTCGGTTGATGGCAATAGGCTCGCCCGCTATAACATGGGACTTAAACAGAATTGGCTAAATATGGGTGGACTAATGGGTACACATTAGCCTAACCCTTCGGGGATTACAGGCGTAATCTTAAGTTATAATAATTTATTATTGCTTATTTATTTGTAAGTTACACCTTGGATACTTCATACAAACGAACTCATATGATTACTTGTGCGCCTCCTTGTTTTCTGTGTGTGGGTAAGCATTTTCTGGGTTGCGCCAATCACGGCACGGGAGTTACTGCCAGGCCTACTGCTGCATTTAGAGTGGGGTGATTTTTCAGAGTGTCGTTTCGTTACGTTCCAATCAATAAATAGGTTTTATTCTCCGAACATGAGTCTGCTGATACATTTCCAATAAATGTGATTTGATTTATATTGTACGAAGTCTAAAAGTAGTTCTGCGGTTTTGTTTTTGCAATAAATCAAATAAGGCACAAAAAAGAAACCGCTCTAGAATATTTGGTTATAGTTTGTAAATCTTCTAATAGACAATATCATCAAGTCGATTACTTTGGTCAGGCCGTGGGCGACTAAACAAGGCCCTACCACAATGAACCATAACTTAATAGAGCTACGTCGTAAAAGTGCCAATTCTGTATTAAAAACAATATTTTTTAATTAGTTTGCCAGACAGCGACAAAAAATTTAATCAAAATCTCTTTATAGAGTAAGCTCTTATCTACCAACCATATTTAAAATATAATCAATTAATATTTACGTCATCAGTAGTCTTACTTTACCAATTAAAGATTTTTGATGCGGGGAAACCCGTGATTCATGTATGGTATTTTATGAGCTGCCTGGTCATTGACCATGTCCCCAATAAAATATTTTTTACTTTCGTCTAGACAGGTTTTTGAATTTCGATTTTATTTTTGACCCAACGTACTTCGTAACGCCATACATATCTTATTATTTATATTTATACTGGGGAAAGGCCTCCCTCCATTTTTCGCCTTTGCCGCCTGGCCAATTCTCGAGGAAGTCCACCGAGTCGTTCCGTCATCTGAATCGTCGATCATGAATGTAAATTAGCAGTTCGCTCCTTCCTACTAAATAAAACTTTTACTTTTCCTGCTTTTTGAATGAAGCCCTTGATTTAGCCATCTTATTTATAACGAAGATATTTTTTTTGTGTTTCAAAAGATTAAGAATCCATTTTGAGTAGGTATAATAAAGTTCATTTAATTTAAAACGAAAATAAGAATATTTTCTTACGATATCGACAAAAATATTGCAAGAAATGTGATCAATGCTCAATTCCTTCTCTGTAAAATAATAAAAAAAAAATAAAAAATCCTTTGCCCTGTAGAAACTGTGAGAGTAGTCAGTCGCCGACTCTGCGCGTAATGTTCAAAATTGTTGAACAGTCATAGTCTGCCACCAGCTGCCTTATGACTTTTGTAAAGTTTCGTACGGCTCAAATAACATGCACTATTGTCAAAAGACTAAATTAAATATTTAAAATTTGTTTCAGCACTATTCCACGAGGGTGGCACAGAAAATTTCAAGACTGCCTTCAGATTGTACCGAGGCCCATTCCTATTGGTCGAATTCATATTCCTAATCGGCATAAACGTTTACGGATGGCGGTCATCCGGGGTCAACCACGTACTGATTTTCGAGTTGGACCCCCGGAATCACCTCTCCGAACAACATTTGATGGAGCTGGCGGCCATTTTTGGTGTCATATGGGCTTTAAGCATACTTAGTTTTATATACAGTGCTAGTTTGAGTATACCGCCGTTCGTGAACCCTTTGGCGTTAGTGATTATTATGCTGGCCTTTCTCATGAACCCGCTGAAGGTTTTTCGACATGAAGCCCGGTTTTGGTTTCTGAGGATATGTGTAAGTAAATACTACATTTAATAAAAAGGAAATCTCTTCAAAGTTAGAGTGAACAGGCTTCTCCTGGTTAAGCCCCCTCCATCGTCGCAAACCCATCCCAGAAATACTATGGTGGAAAGGACATGCGCACGCGCAAACTGTTCAATCTTCGCTTTTTGCAAAACAAATCATATGTTTCATACATTTTGCCTTTGTGTAGATATTGCAGTTTTGTATGTAAACAGTAGTTGTTTTTTTTTTTTAATAAAATTATCTTTTTTGGTCTAGCACTAATGTAATCATGTAATGAATCCATAGTAACAAGATATTAAAAAGATTATCTAGAATCATCGACTCTAAAAGTAGAAGAAGAAGTAACAAGTTGCGTGTGTATACCCATTCCACTGTGTAATTGTTTCTTCTTTTCATTACATAACATCACGCCTATAATCCCCGAACGGTTAGGCAGAGGGGGTGGGTCAATGTGGGTGTACTAATGGATATACCAGCCTAATCCTCTTTTTAATTTTTAAAATATACCCAGAGACTTATAGTAACTTTAAGAAACGCAGACTCATGATTTGTGACCCTAGCTCTTGTCATCCATCCTAACTAATATCCTAACTAATATTATAAATGCAAAAGTAAGTTTGTTTGTTTGTTTGTTACCATTTTATGCCTAAGCCAGTAAACAGATCATCCTGGAATTTAGCATATACGTTGCCAGGTGTACAGGAACGAACATAGGGTACCTTTAATCCCGAAAAAAAGTACCGTTTCCGAGGAAAATCACAATAACGTTCTTATGATCATAGATGGCGCCACGTGTCATTTCAAATCATGATTTTAACCGAAATTTACGCGGACGAAGTCGCGGGCAAATGCTAGTCTTGTCATAAACGTCAAACAAATCATAATGTCGTCGGTGCTAACAACGTAAACAACATTAATGTGACATCTGAAAATAGGTTTTGCTTGCATACGTTGCTAGGTGAAGTTCGAGCTCATAAATTTTGTTCAAAAATAGAATGGGTTGCAATATTCTCATTATTATGTATGTTCGTTCGGACACAATTCCATCATGCCAGGGTTGAGGTGCGTGCGGGCGGGGGATAGTTTTGCGGATGCGTCTTTGTGTATATTATACATATAGACGTGTTTGCGGGTTGTTTTCTGTTCGCGCGCGTTTCAATATTGCTAATATCTACAGAGAATTTTGAAGTCGGTTGTTAAAAGTTTCTCCCACCTTTGCTAACGTATTGTATAAATCACATTGTAATTGTTAAATCTTTTTTTTGTTAAAGTTTCCTTACACCTAATAATAAGTTTTTATTGTATTACTATGTGGATAACGGTGCTGTTTGCGTTATTACCTTATTGTACATTTATTCTGTAGTAGTATTAAGCACTATTACGCAATTGTTTGTTGTCCTAACGAAATAAAAATAAATAAATTATTCATATAATACTAACTTCTGACTGCACTTTCGTCCGCGTTAAAGTTGATTTATAGTATCCCTCAGGAACTGTGCATTTTTCCGAGACAAAAAGAATAAAGAAAGAAAAATAAGCGATCAACAAACACGAAAAAACTATTATATTCCAGTCTTAACTGTTTATTCAAGCTAAAATGACACACACATAAAACAAAATGTACCCACAAAATAGCAAAGTATAATCAAGTTTGTATTAAACTAGCTTCTGCCCGCGTGGAAGTCAAGTATGCTATAAAATATATCCTATGTTAGTCGCAGATAATGTAGCTTCCTAATGGTGAAAGAATTTTTAAAATCGGTCCAGTAGTTTTTGAGTATATCCATTACATACAAAAAACAAAAATTCAAATTTATCCTTTATAATATTAGTGTAGATGTTAAAAATCAAAATCAAATAGAATACAAAAATAAATATGCGCCACTACCGCGCGAAAGGGCTTACGCTCAGTATAATGCCAAAAATGTGCTTTTCGGTTTTCCAGACTATAATGTCCAAATTTCATCAAGATCCGTTCAGCCGTTCTGGTGTGATTGAGTAACAAACATCCATCCATCCAAAGGTTATAATAGAAGTATGATTGTTTGTGTGTCTTATGTGGCAAACGTGAATTTCGGTAACGGGGATGCCCGCGGTACGCAAGACTAACAATCGAACAATATTTATTTGGACATAGAATCAAGCCTGTAATCCTGAAGGGTTAGGCAGAGGTGTACCCGTTAGTACACCCACATTTCGCCAGTTATGTTTAAGTCCCATGTGTAGGGGGCGAGCCTATTGTCATCAACCGGGCACTAATCCAGACACCGAGGCTGCTACTGAGAAACTCCTGATGTAAAAACCCAATAAACATAACTTAACAATAAACCTTAAATATAACTGGCGAAATGTGGGTGTACACCTCTGCCTAACCCTTCGGGGATTACAGGCGTGATGTTATGTTATGTTACATTAAACTCTGTTCTGTTCAATCCGGTCTCATTGCACTAATTGTTCAGTAATGACGTCAAGACAGCATGATTGAGTTTGTAATTGCTTATTTGTTTTGTCTTACTGTAGCTAATGCGCTATGACAAGCAGGAATTCATGCTAACAACTCATTAAGATGACGATGACTGCTATGTCATTGGTATAAGGTTCAAATTGGAACAGAAAAAATATGTATTTCCTTTTTTTTTCTGACGTTGTTAGCCTTGACCTTTTTTGAAGTTCAGATTAGATTTTGTGTGATCTAGGTATAGCGAGCCTTTTAAGGTTGAAATCTATAAAGCGTTCTTAGATTACAGCTAGCGCTTCATACGAATCTCAACCTTAAACATAGCAAGATAATGTTCATTTTCGTATGAACTTATAATATAAATATGACACGTATTAACATAGAAATAAGGTCCATAATTGCATTTCGTACACTTCAAAATTTTCTTCAACCTCCACGTTTCTTGTTTCAGGGTCGAATCTTAGCGGCTCCGTTCATGCCGGTGCTATTCGCTGACTTCTGGCTGGCTGATCAGTGGAACTCATTCGTGGCGGCCTTCTTAGACTTCCATTATCTCATTGCCTTCTATACTACGGGCAGCGACTGGTTTAATGTCAATGGTGAGTTCATTTTTTAAAGAAGATCGCGACATCTACAGATCTTTATTAAGAGTATACTATAAGGAATGGAATCTCTGAAAAATTCTGTCCTATTTCGTCTGTATTTTCGACAGCATTTGACCGAGGCGGATTAAAAGAAGATGTAGTAACAAAGATAGAAAAGGGTATGCTTAGATGGTTCGGTCATGTTGAGAGGATGAGTGAAAGACGATTGACAAAAGGTATTTATATGGCAGAGGTGAGTGGCAACGCCGGGAGGGGTCGCCCTAGGAAGACCTACACTGACCTTATTGGTGAGGTCCTTCAGAAAGGTCAGGTGCGGAGTACTCGTAACCGGCGTGCTTGTATGACGAGATGTATGAACGTAGATGAGGCGAAAGGAGTATGTAAGGATCGTAGCAGGTGGCGTTCTGTAGTTTCTGCCTACCCCCATGGGAAAAAGGCGTGAGTTTATGTTATATGTTATGTTATGTCATTTGACCCTAATGTCTTTAAACAGTGAACAGGCTTCTTCTGGGTAAGCTCACTCCAGCTAAAGTCAAGAGCAAACCCATCTTTATATACCAGAAACCTGAAAAGGGGTCTTTGTACTCATCATTGTTCTTATCAAAAATCTGCTGTTCCCTACAGAAATGCTATACAACGCAATCGTAAAGTATGGAACAGCAAATTTTTTTTTCATGATTTCACGATTGGTCCCATAGTAAAAGTTGTTCATAATGATGAATACAATGACCCCTTTTCAGGTTTCCATGGAATAGGGCACTGTGACGTCACTTATTTGCTAACTCAATTGACTTATTGGTTGAAAAACATTTAATATTACAGATCGGGTTTTTTAGGGCTAACATAAATTGTGTCTTGTTATTTATTGGTTAATAATGTCTACACACTGACTGCCGCTGCTGACTGTTTGACTGCCTCGTTGGTCTAGTGGTCGCAAGCGCAACTGCTGAGCATGAGGTCTTGGGTTCGATTCCCAGGTCGAGCAAAGTGTTATTGGGTTTTTCCATCAGGAATTTCTCAGTAGCAGCTTCGGAGTTTGGATTTGTGCCCGGTTGATGGCAATAGGCTCGCCCCCTATTACATGGGACTAAAAACATAACTGGCGAAATGTGGGTGTACTAATGGGTACACCTCTGCCTAACCCTTAGGGGATTACAGGCGTGATGTGATGTGATGTTATGTAATGTCTACACCCTTGTCAAGAGACAGAGATTTAAAGCCCTTCAAAAGCTTAGTTTTACAACATAACATTACCATATTTTCCTTTCCAGCAACGTTTGAGGTGACACAATGGTTCATAATAACCCGCGCGCTCGTCAACATAGTGCCTGCTTGGACACGTTTCTTCCAGTGTCTGCGGCGTTACCGGGACAGTCGCGAGGCGTTCCCGCATCTGGTCAACGCCGGGAAGTATTCTACTACCTTCTTTGTGGTGCTGTTTGCGACGCTCAGGACTCTGTATAGTGGTTAGTATCTTTTCTACTTATTAAAAAAGCTGTTATACAAGGTGCTTTTTCTCCAACGTAACTCCTTTAGTTAATTGAGTATGCTAACGAACATTTTACCATCAAAGAAATAACCATTTTTAATTCGAAAGAATTTCATGTAACAAAGTTAATATAATTTCCTACGGGTACCATATTTATTTTTTTTCGAGATAATAAAGCCTATGTGCTATTCTAGACTATAATCTATATCTGTGTCAAATTTCATGCAGATCCTTTTAGCCGTTTTGTGCCAAACATCCATTCACCAAATGACATATGACAGGCAATTTTGAACACCTTTACAATTTGATTTGAAATCTTCTGATTTGTTTTCATTTAGTTATTAAACGCGGTTGCACTCACGACGAAATAATTACATAATCTTCAAAATTACAGCCATCATGATTGGACCGATTAATATCAGACAATACAATCCCACTCCTGCGCAAAAACCTACCTTTATTGCCATAGATAAATCTGTCTATTATAAAAATGCGAAAGGTCATTCACTCGCTGACTAAATATGAATTTTCGGTTTATGAAGTTCCGGTATCTACTTGACCTTTAAAACTAAAATTTGGCAGGTAGGTAGTTTATAGGAGACGTCATCTAAGAACGGATTTGTCTGTGACTTTATTTATTTTTGCCTTAAGATTGGCTTTAAGTCTGTCTCTACATAATGTTTTTATGCAGTTAGCAATAATACAAACATCCACACTCCATCAAGAAAAAAATCAAGTGTCTATTTGTAATATCAATATATGTAACAGTTTTTTAATAAATGCCCATAAATGTTTACTTTACCAAAAAACGGTCTTATTATTTGTTTATCTGTCTGTTTGATCTGGTTAATTTTCAAAACGGCTGGCCCGATTTTGAAAGTACTTTCTCTGGCAGATAGCTGATGTTATAAGGAGTAACTTAGTAGCTAACTTTTATCTTCGATTATCTTTATCTTAATGTATCTATATCTGTTATCTTAATATAATTATTTTGTACGTGTGTTTGTCACCTCCTCAACGGCTGAACCGATTCATTTCAATGGTTTCCTGGATGCTTTAAAAATACAATTGAACCCGATAGATGGCGCTGCAAGCCAACTTTCGGACAGGATAACGTCTTATAAAATTAGAGATCTGTGCAAAAAAAAAAAACCACGCAGTTAACCGATATTCTAGGCGAATAGCGGACATAAGCTGGTTCATCATCATCATCATATCAGCCGTAGGACGTCCACTGCTGAACATAGGCCTTCCCTACAGATTTCCAATAAGACCGGATGGAAGCGGCTGATAAGCTGGTTGATAAATCAATATTGCTAACATATCACAATTTTTCACAAATTCTTCATCATATTCAACCTCTATTGCCACTTTCAGGTAACTACCCAGATTCGTACGATAACCCGTTCCTGTACGCGTGGTTCGCCTGTCAGCTGGTGTCATCACTGTACACCTACACGTGGGACGTCAAGATGGATTGGGGCTTGTTCAGCTGCGGCCCTAATTCCGAGAACAAGTTCCTTAGAGAGGAGATCGTCTATAGTCCTGGGGTGAGTTTTTTTTGCCAAGCGGAAAAGAACTGTACTAATTAGAAGACATTCTATTATAACATAATATCACGCCTGTAATCCCCGAAGGGTTAGGCAGAGGTGTACCCATTAGTACACCCATATTTAGCCAGTTATGTTTTTAGTAATAGGGGGCGAGCCTATTGCCATCAACCAGGCACAAATCCAGACTCCGAAGCTGCTACTGAGAAATTCCTGATAGAAAAACCCAATAACACTTTGCCCGACCTGGGAATTGAACCCAAGACCTCATGCACAGCAGTCGCGCTTGCGATCACTAGACCAACGAGGCAGTCAATTCTATTATCTGAATGTTAAATAGATTACCCATTAATTTCAAATTAATAACGACACAAATCAGTCACCAATTAAAACGGTACAAATTTCTCCCACACTATATCGAAACAAATCTCTCACACATAATGTGTAGCACCATTTTGTTCCCTTCAAGATGGTTGAGCTAAGCGGTGGTGACCCACGCGTCGTTTTCGTTAACGAGCGCTGTCAGTTGGGATTGTTCATCTCTTAACCCATTGACTGCGGGAAAACACACACGTTGTGTTTCGACAAAAAAAAACGCAAGTGTGGCGCGCACACAAACGTATGTGTTTTTCTACAGCGAACAGTGGTAGCTAGCCGCACTTACTTTTGGCATAGCGAATGTTTGCCCGCAGGCAACGGGTTTGCCATTTATTTTTATTATTGTTTTATATTAATCTTTATTGTTTTCACATGTAAAAGCAATAAGAATAAGAAACCAGGATATTGTAAAAACCTAATTGAAAAGAGTGCTGTGACGTTTCTTGCTCGTTCTTCTCCATAGAGGCCTTTTTTTTTTACCGATGGGAAATCATCAAATGACTTCCCCCGCCATGGGCGGGGCGGGAGGGAGTGTCAGACTTTTACTGACTAAAACCCATCCATGTTCCTTCTTGTGCCCTTTGCGTTCCGGGGGCGCGGTATCTCTTTCGAACAACCCGCAGCCCCGGCAGGCATCGGCCCTTAGTAGTTAACCTCCAATTGTTTGCTGACATCTCTTTGAGGCGCGCGTTCCATAGAGGCCTACGTCCGTTTTGGAACGAGCAACCAGCTTCAACATTTTGAGTAACTGATCGACTCCTTGTCAATTCAAAAGTGCCTGTAATTAGTCTAATAGAAATTTATTTTGACTTTGACAGTAACAAAACACATTACTCACCCAAAATAACGCCACAAATCACTCATCAAAAATAATAACACGCGTCTCTTTTATTTCCAGTTCTATTACTTCGCTATAGTGGAAGACTTCGTGCTCCGCTTCATATGGACGATATCGTTCGTGGTGACGGAGAACAACTACGTCGGCGCAGAGACTATGACCTCTATACTAGCACCGCTTGAAGTGTTCAGGTCAGTAGATTTTATATATAATTATAACTGACTGCCTCGTTGGTATAGTGGTCGCACAGCGCGACTACTGAGCATGATGTCTTGGGTTCGATTCCCAGGTCGAGCAAAGTGTTATTGGGTTTTTCCTTCAGAAATTTCTCAGTAGTAGCCTCGGAGTCTGGATTTGTGCCCGGTTGATGGTAATAGGCTCGCCCCCTATTACATGGGACTTAAACATAACTGGCGAAATGTGAGTGTACTAATGGATACACCTCTGCCTAGCCCTTGGGGATTACAGGCATGATGTTATGTATTATCGTTTTACTCAACTGGTGTTGGACTCAACCTTGTCCAAAAATTCTACTTCTTAATATTATATAGAGCAAAGATTTGATTGATTGTTTGTTTGTTTGCATTGAATAGGCTCCGAAACTACTGAACCTAATTTAAAAATTCTTTCACTGTTGGGAAACCACACTATCCCCAAGTGACAGGCTATTTTATATTTAGTATCAGCATTGCACCCGTGAGAAGCCGAGGCGGGGCGCAAGTTATAAATCAACATAATAGTAATTTTTGTTGCTTTTTTTAATAAATATTTTTGTATTCCAGACGATTCATCTGGAACTTCTTCCGCCTGGAGAACGAACATCTAAACAACTGCGGCAAGTTCAGAGCGGTGCGAGACATATCCGTCGCCCCGCTAGACTCGTCCGACCAGGCTGACATCATCCGAATGATGGACCACCCTGATGGGGTCATCAATAGGTGAGCACTTTGACTATTGCTTTCTATGAACCGCCATCCAACGTACCCTAGGTAGCCAGCTCAACTTATCTTAAGTCCAACACACACGGAGAGCGAGAGCGAGACGTGAGCGTGACTTGAGCGTTCAGTGTGTTGACATCCAAATAAATACAAGGAATACAACCCGACGATACGCTCACGTCACGCTCATGTCACGCTCATGTCACGCTCTCGTCCCGCTCACGCTCTCTGTGTGTCTTGGGCTTTATCTTTCTAGCACAATAGCTTAATTCAGCGAGTTCTCAAAGTTACTTGCTAACATTAAACTTAACTAACGAAATCCATACTAAACACCTCTGTTTACCCTTTCAAAGAACACAAGCGTGATGTTATTTAAAAATTATTTGTCATCTTTGTTCCAGGTTAACAAAAAATAAGAAAAATGCAAAAAAGACAAAAGAGAGTGATCGCAAGCCTTTGTTGAAGAAGGAATCGATACAGGACATGCAATTGGAACTCGACCTGTCCTCCAAGATGCTGTAACTAACTGTGATACCCGTACTTATACTTTAGATAATTATTGTTATAGTATTATATGAAATATATTTATAGCCAATTCTTATACAGAAATGAGATTTTTTTACTGTTGTAACCCTAAATAAATTATTTTTTTAAATTGGTAACAAAGACTTTGAGAGACGTTTGTCCAGCTGTGTGGGATATCAGGCTAACCTAATTATTGCGTAACTTTCAGGGGGTGAAGGTATTTTTCATGTTTAGTCCCATACGAAAGTTGTTCTTATTCACGAGTACTTTTAACACCTGAAAGATACGCAATTAATATAAAATAAGCCTTCTCTAACAGAAAATCGCGTAACTCCGGGTTTGCGTGATTCAGGATACCAGGGACTGTATCAGTCCTCTTTTATCAATCAAGAATAATTAAAATCAAGTTGTCTTTACCAAAACGTAGCTGTTGGCGAAGTGTTATTTATTTCTTTGATTTATATAGATGATAATTATATTGTACAACAAAATGGCTGATTGGTAAGTCTGGTGATATCGCTGCTGGCGCGTGCGACGTGCGTGAAATCGCTCCGGCGCACGGGCAACGACCCCTTCGTGTGGTGGGGCGAAATGAACTCGGGCTTGCATGGCACCGTGAAGTGCCGTACGCTTGGAGCCCACGGCAGAAGAAAGTCCCGCGGGCGTCCGGTGATAATGCCGGGGCCGTAACAGTAACTTTAAATGGAGAAAAATGGGTAAGAAACTTACTCTTTTAAAATATAGGTAAATGATATACAATTTTTCGAATACATAATTAATAATTATGATAACACGTCAGCCGGATCTAAGTAAAATAAAACCCAAATTTATAATAGTTAGTGCATTTTAATAATACTAATAACTGAAGTAGACATAAAAACATTTCGATAGAAGCACAGCGCTTCCTATACAATACTCTAGCGATAAGACAAGCTATATTATAATATTATATCACAACTCAACTTAGAAAGTTAATAATGCACTCGTTAAATGTAAGTTCTTTATCCGACCAAGACAAAGGGCGTGGAATACGGGATACCAACATCATTGCCAGACATCCCGATTTTGAAGGGACGTACCGATATTCGACATGAAATTTCAAAAAATC
Organism: Hoplodrina ambigua; assembly: GCA_949774945.1. Lineage (NCBI taxonomy): Eukaryota > Metazoa > Arthropoda > Insecta > Lepidoptera > Noctuidae > Hoplodrina > Hoplodrina ambigua. The sequence goes on from OX458988.1 coordinate 7,658,388, forward strand.
GGGACATGCATAGTCCCGTTATTACCGTGTGATTTTTTTTTAATTAGTTAAATTAAGCCTGTAATAATTCAGCCCTGTCTGTGTTGACCGTAATATTGAAGAGTGTATAGTACCTCCCGTGTTCCACGTTCACATTACTACCGTTCAGATTTTTCTGAATAATCAGATATTTGAGAATGACGTCACAACTGACAGTTGTCCAATTAATTTGGTCGGATATAGTTTATTGTTATAATTTTTAGAGCTCATTTTCATTAGCTAGCAGTATAGGGAAGATTTCACTGTCTTACTGACAAAGTACTGTAAAATGCAGATTCGAGTTGAAAGTTGCAAATAGAAAACATTCACTTCTACAAAATATTCTACCCTATTACCTACTAATGAAAATGACTCCTTGATATCCAGTGTAAAACAGTTTCAGGATATTTTTTTTTTATAACTCCCTTTAACATGGAGTGACATGGACTTAGGCGGGTGCTTTTCCGTTGATGAATTCGTTATTGAAAAGTTACCTTTATGTCAATGAATACGAACAGACAAGAAACCATTTTCAGGTTGGTTTAAAAAGTTATTTCGTATCGAATACGCAACAAATTCAAGCGGTATGCCTACAGAATTTTATAACATTGATAAATGATTTCCCAATGCAAAGGGTAGTAGACTCCATCAATCAATTCATATACTTTTTATAACATAACATAACATCACGCTTGTAATCCCCGAAGGGTTAGGCAGAGGTGTACCCATAGTACACTCACATTTCGCCAGTTGTGTGTCACTTTTTATAAGCTGTCAAAACGCGATTCTCTCATAAATTTTGTATGGCAAAATACAACCGTGACGTCATTTTTATGCCGACTCAATTGATTAACTATTTATTGATTTCAATGCAATTAAAATCTAATTTTACAGTTAATTGAAAATTAATCGGATTTTAAACTGTATTTTTAGATACAGCTTGTTAGGTGCCTTGAATTTATTTGATAATGGTGTCTAACTGTCTACTACCTAATTGGGAGTAAATTATTGGGAACAATTGGCCCTCGAGGCGGTTTAGAAACTGACACTAGGGTGTGTGGGGTCGTAAGACCTTAGGTACTGTCCACACGATAAAGAAGATTGGGAACAATTAGTATATTTCTCCTACTAAATAAACAATTTTGGGAAGGAGAAAAATGGATTATTGTCTATAGCAAAATGTCATAAAACCTCCAAACAAGTTTCAAGACGGAAATGCCATCAATCACTTTGTATATCGCAGCTACACACAGCTGTTACGTACCTACTATGTAGTCAAAATGTCATAATTATGTATGTACAGTAAGCGGTCATAAGTGCAGTAGCATGCTAAGGTTTGAATTGCTGTGAACACGCGGCGCAGGCTGTACCCTACATCTGTGTGTATAAGTGATTATGTATTAACACAGTACCTACGAACACCTCAGAATTCGCGAAATCTTTTGCTTTATAAGATTGCCACTCCACTTATGACCGCTACTGTACATATCCACGAAGTAAATAACAGATTCTACACCTGACTCCTGTCAAATGTGTAATATGAGTAGATACATTGCCCAATGCACGCCCACTTTGATGACGTCAGAGCGGTTTTGACGTCCGTTTTTTTACTTCGTGGTCATATCAAACATGAACAGAGTATTTGTACATTTGAACCCCTAAATCGTGTCTATGCCCTTTGGTGGGATAGTGCTATATGACAACTTAGTCCAATGACGCTCAATAAGAGTATATTAGAAGCTAGTATAGTAAAACATTACAATAAAATTATTATCTGTTGTAAACCGTACAAACTTAATTAAATACATACAACAACAATTATTTACATTGTTCTTAAGGCATTTGTCAACTCCGCTGTGGCTTGAAATAGCCTTTTCGATCTTGTCTCCGACACAGGTGCGTTTCTGGAAAAAAAACAAAAGTTTGAATAGACCGTCCGTTCTAAAATCTTAGACATCTTGAGGAAACTTGGATTTATAAATAATATCAGCCTGTAGTAGTAAATACGCCTTAAGCAAGTGTGGTGTTGTGATGATGAAAGTTCGTGCCTTCTGTATGAGTAAAGGCAAACAGTGGGACTGTAATAGTCTTGTATTATAAATTATTATTATTTTAAATTAATATGTAGTTCAGTCATAATTTGATTCAATAAGACGTTAAACTAGATTAAATTTTTTGCATAAGAGCACTCATATCTAGGAATCACATTGCCATTTTAGTATCGGACATGTTTGTGTTTTAACGCAGTCAAAAGTATCACACGCATTTTAAACAGCTACCTACACACTGCTCTATGTTCGACATTTAACCAATCGTAATTTCATTTAAAACAAAATAAACATGATAATAAATACTGAACAAATAATTTAAACCAAAACCACGTGCGTATCACGCAAATAATTTATACAAAGAAATTTCCAATCTGTGCATCTTACCTACACATGACTCATTACACTTATAATTAATTCATTAACCTTTTCGATCTTTTAATTGGATCAAGTTTCTTAATTAGCGTCTCGTTCTGAATTCGTGCACTTAGATAATTAATATAATTATGTTGTAATTATCTTAGAGTGCATGTTATATAAAATGGACATATGGTATTACTGAATTATACATTTCGTGACATCATGGATGTCGTTAATTTTTATTTTTGTTTTCCATTATCAATACATAGGTCATTTCATTTCTGAGCAGATTTTTCAATAATCAGATAAAATTAAATATCTGAATAATACATAGTAACTGTTAGATATATTTTCTATACAGAAGCTGTAAAATCGCCATATTTGTTCCTCCTTGACAAATAAAAATCGTCCGTAAGATAAGTATATACCTACCGTTGTAAATAAATGGGAAGAACTTTTAATAAGAACTACAAAGGAAAAACTACTATTAACACACATACAAATGCGCGTGAGAAAGAGACAGACAATGTTCTATAAAGTTATAAATCTATTTTATTTTAAGATTTAGACATAACATCAAGCTTGAAATCCCGAAGGGTTATGCAGAGGTGTACTAATTTTCCGGAAACGACACTGTGATAAGCAGTTGTTTTGCATGCCTATAATATATTCAAACACTGTTCTTAGTACACTAAAATATCAATCTTGTATTTATAAAGAAACATTATTTGAGGAATGCGGATATATACCTGTGAACAAAACCTCCGGTATACTAAGACCTGAGCGCCTCTAGCCTGGACGCCATCTCATCCAGTTCGCTCTCCGTAGGCTCCGGGACGTCTTCCTCTTCCTTACTGGTGGAGGGCGCGGCCACGGCCGTTGGAGGCGCCGGCGCTTCGCCCAGCTTGCCTTGCGTTAGTTCCCATAACACCTGTAAAGGGGTGAAGATGGTTTAAGCACAGAAACTTGTAAAAATGTCGCGATGGCAGTGTTTAAGACAGTCATGAGTTGGTGAGTTCAAATCCAGGCAAGTAACAATGCGACTTTTCAATTCATATGTACATTCTAATTTTACCTCACTGACATTGGTAAAGAAAACATTGTGAAGATATTAGGACACATTAAGTATCTTCCCGCGGGTTTGTCTGAGTAAACTGCAGAAGTAAGTCAAGATCCAAAATTATTCCATGGTATAAAATTATACTGTGTTAAGCTGGATCAAAAGATATATGCCTAAATTTCTATGCTTAGATGTGTGCCTAAATTCAGCTTAATCCATTGAGCTATTTAAGCCATCAGCAGTCCATCCTCACAAATCTTCACATTTATACTTTTTACTAAAAAATACACAGTAGTTACTTACCTTATCAACCTCACTCTGCGCCGCTTCCTCCATTTCCTCTTCATCCTCCATACTGGACATGGTCTCATCCAGCATCTCTTCAATAATGCCTGCTCTCATCATCTCTTTGCTTAGCTCCTGCATCGTTGCTGCCACTTCTGGAAGACGGACCAGCGCCTGCATTGCTTGCATCACCTGGCAAATCCAGAAATCATAAGAACACAAGAAGCAAGAAACTATAGTAAAGGAGGAGAGGGCACTTTAATCCATGACTGCTGCAAAACCAAAAGGAGGGTTATCATTCAAGCAGGATGTGTATGTATGTATTTTAGCTGCCTACACCTGCAGATACTTCGATTGGCTTTGGAGAAGGTTACCCATGCAAAAGATTCCATTATGTCTCATAACAACGGTGATGATATTTAAAAGATATTGTATAAAATTCTACTTTTATTGTATTGTTTAATGGGCTGGTACGTAATTTATGATCATTAGCAATTTACAATAATACATACCTCAGTTGACTTCTGTAATGATCCAGCAACTCTTAATGTAGCTGAAAACATTATAATTAAATTAAAATATTTAATTGTTTAGATAAAATCACACCAACATCATAAACCAATTGTATTGAGCCAAAAATACACAAAAAACCAGTCTTGTATGTAGACCCCCTTACATTTTTAACTTTTATTTATTTTTAGTATTTATTGGTATAGTAGCAAGAGAAATATGTACACATTCTGTGAGAAATGCACACTTGAAAATTTCAAATCTCTAGCTATTACAGTTCAAGGACAGACAACATAACATAACATCACACCTGAAATCCCCGAAGGGTTAGGCAGAGGCGTACCCATTAGTACACCCACATTTCGCCAGTTATGTTTTTAGTCCCATGTAATAGGGGGCGAGCCTTTTGCCATTAACCGGGCACAAATCCAGACTCCGAGGCTGCTACTGAGAAATTCCTGATGGAAAAACCCAGTAACACTTTGCCCGACCTGGGAATCGAACCCAAGACCTCATGCACAGCAGTCGCGACAGAAGGACAGACAAACAGACTGCAAAAGATAGTCACATTGTTACTAGAAAGGATGTTTACCTAGTTGATTCTTCATCTGCATCTGTACAGAGTTGAGGTGTGCTTTGCTAGTGTATATTTTACTGATTGCTTTCCGAGACCTGATGATCTCCTTAGCCAGTATGGTGCATACTTGTTTGTCACTCTTTGCTGCAGCTTCTTTTAGAGACCGCTTTATTTTATCCTCTTCTCTCTGAATTGCTGAAGAAATTAAAACTTAAATAAATAGCAATTGTGATGTGATGTGTCAGGCTAACTTAGTTTGTTTTGTAGCTGCCTTAGTTGATTCTGATGTTGGTTTTAAATGGAGATTGACCTTTAAGTAGGTATGTGAAATAAGGTTTTCTGCAGACTGTATTGTAACGGACGCGCGATTTAAGATAAATCGGGATTTTATAGGTTTTATAAATAAAACCTATTAAACTAAATAACACACTACTTCCTTACTAAAAAAGTAGTGTTCATTAAAAATTTGTATGATATAATATAAAAACTTTAATAGTTGTTCTCATCCAAATGCAGAATATTATGATAAAGACACCTTGACCTTGGCTTTACTGACTCCATATAATCAAGTTTTTGGCATTCATGGCAAAATATAAATGTAGGTTACCTAGCTGTTTATATGTTTGAATCAGTTTTAGCTAATTAACACAATAGATTTTGCAACATACCTCTTATTTGTCTATCTAAGTTATATCCTTCTTTCCGTATTTTGTGAGACCATTCGTTTACCTAAAATAATAGCGATATTTTTAGAAAATTACGATTCCTTTTTAGCGTTCGTCATAAGTGATATAGTTTGCGTACAATACGTACCATTTCCTTCGGATTTCTCTCTGGAGATTTTCCAAAAAGGCCCATTTTGTACAAATAGAAATAATTCTATCTTTTAATTCGGAAAATATGAATTTGTTTTGACTTAAAATATGACAAACTTTGACAGACGATGACTTCATCAAGAACCGTTCCGTTGTTTCTTACTTTAGCAAATCAGTTGTTGAAAACATATTTACTTTTGCGAAGTTTCCCTTTACTGAATCGTTTAAATTGTAGAAATAAAATACAAGATAAGTTCAGCATATAAACATCGTTTTAATACATAATAACAGGCAGCAAACATTTTTTTACGTTATTTTGGACACGCCCCGTGTTCAATATGGCGTAATTAATCCTGCTTAAAATGGAATGTAGAGTAGTGAATTCTATTTTCGTGGAAACGCAGAAAACTAGTAGGACCCGATATATTATATTTTGTTTAATCTCTTTGAGACTTCAGTTTAAGACCAATTTTGTGTCTTTTTAATACTTTTTAGTTTAAATTTATTTAGTTTTTAATACTTAAGATCTATTAATTCCAATTTCGTTATTGTTTCTTCTTTCTGACGCGAAATTCTTCGTCAAATGGAGTGTTTTATATGGTTGTCATTTGTTTTGACAGGTTTTTGATGTTGCCAAAGCTAATAAAAAAAAATACTGCAGAATTACTAATTAAAATAAACTATTTGCGTTTTCTAAAATAACTTCAGATATTTAAACATATCTAGTTTCAAATAACAACAATACTCTATTTATGTTACATAATTTTTTTGTTACAATAAAGTGCATTTTCTGGTAAAACTTGCAACATTGAATATTTTCAGTTTCACAAAATATTTTGTTGTCGGTGCGAAATTTGAAACGATTTTTTTAATTTCACACTCAATCAACTAAATATAAGTGTCTTTATGTTAGTTATTTTCAAATAAAGCAAGTGGCAGAGTGAATTTGTCGTCATCAAAAGGCAAGGTGAGTTTATTTTCTTTCACAAACAACCCGGCAGTTTGCATATCTTTTAATAGACGTTCTATATTTGTGATAGTCTTTCGAATGCAACGTCTGCTGACCTTAGCCGGAATATTTCAGTTTTCTCTACATTGTTGCGTTAGGAATGGATTACAAATATCGTTATTGTTAATTTTGAGGTTACATGAATAGGCAGTATGCGCGACCGTGACAATCAAATCATTGTGAAGGTACCCTTGACTCCATGGTACTATTGTTTTTACTATCAATAAATTTTCTTATGACTCATAAAATGCGGATAATATTTTCTTCTTTTAATTCTGTGATGTTCATAAAATATGTTGAAATTGAAAAAATAATATCAGCAACTTCTTATAATGCGCAAGCGTTGTCTAGCGGTCGCTATAACATTGGTTGACCAATTTATTGTCAATCTGTAGAGTTACCTACAATTATACAAACAAAAAAACATTAGGGTCAAAACTGGCCTGAAGTAATCTTATAACATTTAAAAAAAGTATACATGGTGAAAAAGATAATTAAATTTTGAAATTGTACCATGTATAATACTCATTGTTACACATGGTTTACCCTCTATAAACTCTTTGTGATGACAAAGATATAACAGAACCAATTCAAAGAAAAATACACATACATGTAGCTTGTTGTTAATTTAACAACGCACTGATGAGTCACTTGGAAATGGAAGTATGAATTTGAGCCTTCAACAGCATTCATTAGAAAGTACATCAGGCTGATTTGAGTATGCGATCATAAAGTATAAAATTTGCAACACCAAACTTTTAAGGAATTATTTTAAGTGTTGAAATGTGGACATAAATTATAAACACTACTATTAGTAAATATTGATGGCCTGCCTTAGTGCGGCAGGTATTCTACCCCTTTTTACCCCTTATCCACACCCTCCAAATTTTTTATCGACACAGTCATACTTATGAAATTACTGACAATGAGAACCACTACTGCTAAAAGTACACTGGCCTTTCTTAAGGGTAGGCTGAGCTTTGTTCAAATTAATCTTTATAATTTAATAAAAGAAAGTCAAGTTGAACTTATGTGATATTAGCTAAAACTCTTAAAAACAAAAACTCTAAAATTCTCAATTGTTCTAAATTATTTTTTTAAGCATTATTCACACAACAATCACAAACCTAATTCAATTATCACTAATACTACACATTAATAAAAAAGGGGATTCACAAGGTAAGTATATGCATTAAGGAATAATATGCAGGGTACAGGTGGTTTGCTTACTGCTTATGCTGCGGAGAAGAAGATGGGATCGATAAATTGACAGGACACAGTGATTGTGCCTTTTTAAGACACAATCAAATTATGCAAATTATTATTCTTTACCACAAAATGTGTTGACTCTTCTAAATTAAGCTACAACCTAAAAATCAAAGTGTAACTGATACAAACAAGGCTTTATATACTTTCTGATCAAATATTATCCTACTGTAATATTATAAATGTGAAAGTTTGTAAAGTTGTTTAGATATTTGTTACTCAATCATGCATACACGTTGAACAGATTTAGATAAAAATTGATGCAAAGATAGACCATTTCCTAGATTAATACATAGGATACTTTTTATCCTGGTAATGTGTTCTCAAGTAACTTTCAAGTCCAAATCTTTTTAATTAATAATAACTTAAAATTACTCTACCATAACTTTAGTTTCCTAAAAAAAAATTAATCACGCTTTGTTCTTTTTTTTTTTAATATTCTCAGCGGACTCTTTAGTAACTTGCTTATTCATAATTATCATTAAATCTGGTTCATTAATTTTCAAGATTTTTGACTTCACAGTTTGTATAGTATGACATAACGTGCTGTGTAAACGGTCTTAGTACCTATACATAATCCCTTTAACAATTCCGAGAAACCATCATAATTGCATTAAAATAAGCGCAGGAAGTATTCGGTATAAGTGGTAATGCCGGCGGTAATTGAAGATCACGCGATCTCGATTGTCTGCCATCCGTCATCTCATGGACTTGTCGGTAATTTCAATGAGATGTATTTAGGACGCACTGTTGGCGAACTTTATGTATTACTGAATTGCCGACTGATCCACTAAAGTAGACTAATTTGAAAAAAAATGAAAAATAAAAATCGCAATTCCTTTTTAGGACAAAACGAAAGGCTCACTTCTGTCGAGTTCAAGGCACACAGCCTCGCTGTAATGTATTGTAGATTAGCTAATATTTATCCCACGGCAAAAGGAATCTGTCGTCTTATTTATATGTCATGCAGGTGAAACCGTGGCGTATAGCTAGTACTTAATATACAACACTAGTAACAAGCAAATAATGTAGTAACTCAATCAAAACAATACAATCATAAATTCTGTAACAATATTTACTGAACATTGAACCCTAAGGTACTTATTTGTTTTACAGTTCGCTCTGTGCGTATATAGGTCCTTTATCTCTTGGGTCAAGCACGCTTACTGCCCGTGACAGAAACTATTCCTCAACAATATAACGCAAATATTATCTTAATAGAGATCTGCACAAATTATAACAGTATTGTGTTGTTCTACATAATTATTTCTATTTTAATTTGTAGCACTGTTTATTTGGCCTATTCTATTTTTTGCGCGCGTGTGATAACATTTTTATTATTTTTCTGGTGACTTACAGCTACAGCCCGTTCACACAATGACATGGTCTCCGTTTTACTGATCCGTTGTATCGGATACGTTTTTTTTTCATCGATGGCGTATGAAGTTGTATAGTTCTTCAGTATACAGCAAAAAATATCGGTCGTATCCGTTAAAACGGGTATCGTAAATACGGAGACTGTGTAAACAGGCTGTTACTCTTCGTTCTCTTTGATTACCTCGTTGACTGTGGAAGAACACTTACTACCTTCGCCAAGCACAAAACGCAGCTGGCTACTACACACTTGATTTGTTGATCGTAGAAAAACGCAAAGCGGTGGTGTGTGCGCCGCATTTTTAGTAGAAACACAACAGTTGTGATTTTAGTAACGGGTAGAGTACTCGTAAATTCGCTGATGGTAGCTTTGTTGGTCGCTCGACCACTTGGGCTTCTAACCTCCTCATCAGCATCATTGACAACCTTGTATAGGAAATCAGAACTGGCTTGGACAATAAAATTATCTGAGTAACATAATTGCTCTTTATTCGTCGTCGAACTGACCCTAAAATGCTGCTCGTGCTAAACTGCAAACAGGTAGCTAAACTACTTTCGAAAGAATATTTTTAAATATTAATTTAATCAAGTTTGCAAAAGACTTCCGTTTAACTAGAGAAAATATTATATGTTATTTTTTTAAGGCGGTTGTCCTTTTTGTTAAATTGTATTTTTTTTTTGCTATGCTAATCTGGTCTTTACAATATGTGCTAATCTCAGTCCCGACAGAGTAGGTAATAGTTATTATTTTTTGTTAGCGGCCCTTTCTCCCTAACGAAGCATCCATTTTGTCGGAGAATGGTATAGTTAGAATTTAGAAAGATTGGTTCTTTTAGGACACGCTTACCTCGCACCTAATGTGTTAATCTGAGAGCCATTATTCATACTTAACCGTAGTTGTCGTTACGTAAAATCTAAACTATTAAGTTGTATAATAAAATAGGTACCGTTCAAAAAGTATAGTTGTAATCTGACGCAATTTATTCGCCATGTTTGTTATTGCTTTCAGTTTTTGGTGTAAAAATACATTGTTCTATTGACAGTCAAAATAATTTTGTGCTACCGTCTTTGTTATTTAGGGATCTTCTCCATTTAAATCCTTACCATCTTTGTTGCCTTTGGTCTTATTGACAAAAAATATACAAGCCATTTTTATGAAATCCATTGTCCAAATACACGTAAGGTTGTTGGAATTCAATCAAGATAATACTTTATTATCTTAAGACAGACATCATTATTCCATTTATTAGCAGGTTGATTAATTGTTTAATTAGGTGACGGACAAATAACCTGATATGTAGTTCATTCGGTCGATGACCATGTTGAAGTCATCTTCCTGTCCTTGTCCCGTATTACTCCGTGTTCTTCTTCCATTCTTTCCTGTCAACCGTTATAGTGACTGACCCTTCTCTTCCATTTCAGTCTTCACACAATCCATCCATTTTTTCTTTGGTCTTCCTCTCCCTCTCCGTTCATCAACATTTACATTTATAATGTTATGTCTGTACTTTTATAATAAATGTATTGTTATGTTGGTTAAGAATTCAAATAAATCAGTCGTTACCGATTCTCGGCCTTTTATTGACGTGTGCACAACACATAACTCGTTTAGTTACATGCGTTTCGTCTGTGAAGACCGAACTGCAATGAAACTCTAAAAAATTCTGAATCTCAGTGCTGTGAATTTGGATAAAGTGAGCTTGAGGTGAGTTATCAATCCCTAGCATTAGGTAGGATAACCAGCCGGGATTACGTGACGTCTTAACAGAATACCGTGGCCCCGGAACGTAAAGGACAACAGAAAGAACATGGTGGTTTTTTGGTTAGTAAAAGTCTAACAGTCCCTTCCGCCCAACCCAGGGCGGAAGGACTCATATGATTGATCTTTTGATTTTAAAAGAGTACGACTCTGACTATGATTTTTACCACCTCCAACCAAAAAAGGTAGGATAACCAGTCCACCTTAACACATTCACTGCCGCGCAAATAATTTTGAAAAAATCAGCGGTGCCTGACGATGCAGCTAACGGGCGGGTTATGCTTATTTCACCTATATCCACGGAGGTATATTTTTATAAATTAGCCGGCTGGTAGATCATAATGGACGTTATGGATTTGCAGATTTCTAGAACTAGTAACTACTTACATCTTTGATGGAATGCCGATCTGTCAAAGCCAGGTTTGAGCTGTAGCGCGCACGTGTTATTTATTATTTACTTATTAGAATCTCTACAAGACAACAATAGTCAACAAAAGGTATTATGTAGGTATACTCCTTCACTTATAGGAGACCACAGCATTTACAAAGTTAACAACTAGCTAACAAGCATGTATTCACGATAAAAGTTTGTAAAATATAGCAACAGAAAAGAAATACACAATGGAAAAATAAAATATATATCTATAAAATATTTTTTAAAGGAAACGGAATGGTTATGAACGGATTTGCAAATGACTCATTTTTTAAATATCTACTAATATCGGGTTCAAACGATCAATAAATTTAAGAACGTCAAAAGGAAGGACGGTCTGCACGTTTTCAATAATCCATCTAAATTAAGCTAAATTGGCTACACATCTGCTTAGCCACTACATGCAGACATAAATCCTATAGACGGATACTTAAATCATTCATTCGATCTAAGGCCGAATTTTATAATAAATTATCCAATTATTGGATAATTACCCTGACCTACCTATATTTTGGAAAATTATGATTCGAATAAAATTAATGCTTTTGACTTTACTTATACTCTATTCAATATAATTTTAAAAAAATATCGTTATTTAAATTTTTGCATGTTTATAGGCTTCGTTTTTCCACGATTAATATAATGCAATATAGACTATTAACTATCGACAAAAAAATATATATCAAAATGCAATAATTTCGACAATACAAGGTAACAGCAGACGTTATTTAAAAAAAAAATGGAGTATAGTCGGTCTGCAATGTTTGTAATGATTACCAATTTTCAGTCTGGAAAGACTATTATGATATTTTAGAAGATCAGCAGCAAAATCTCTCTCTAATCATTTTCTCTACGTAGGTATGTAATGTACTACAAAACATAGTCGCTTCCTGCCGTCTATACGCTTAGATTTTTAAACTAGTTAATTGATTTTAATGCAGTTTTCAAGTTTCATCAAGAAGACGCAAGGTTTATGTATCTACATTGCCGTGCGAAGCCGGGGTGGTTCGCTAGTTATTTATATAACATTACTACAATAGTAATAACAAAAGACAAATCAATCGCACTGACTGATCACGTTCAAGAAGCTATTGTTACATGGAACACAGGTTCACCTGTCGGTCTACTCTGTAAAATCTTCCTTAATAACATAACATCACGCTTGTAATCCCCGATGGTTAAGGCAGTGGTAAATCCACATTTCGCCAGTTATGTTTAAGTCCCATGTAGCAGTGGGCGAGCCTATTGCCATCAACCGGGCACAAATCCAGACTCTGATGCTGCTACTGAGAAATTCCTGAAGGAAAAATCCAATAACACTGCCCGACCTGGGAATCGAACCCAAGACCCAAAGGGGCGAGCCTATTGTAATAGATTACATGGGGCCATAACTGGCAAAATGTACACCCACATTTCGCCAGCTATGATCAAGCCCCATGTTAATGGGTACACCTCTGCCTAACCTTTGGGGGATTACAAGCGTGCTGTTGTGTAATGTATTTTAGTATCAAAAAAATAGGGATTTGCAAGAAAAGTCACACGGATGAAATCGTTTAGCGTAATGATACTTGTACTATAATGAGTATACTACCTAGTGTACCTAGGTCGCGAATGACACACAGGGCAGCATCATATTATCAAAAGGTATGAGGTAGGTACATTTCCACACACATTGTTTTGTCAACTAACATTATTCATACCACCGACCTTTGAATTTACACAACTGCATAACAATAGGTAGGGTTATGTTTTGTTTTAATGAATTTTGAACTTAAAAATCGAATTGTATTAAGGTCGTTAATGATTTATGAAACATGTCTGCGTTATTGGTATTTCAATGATCACGTGCCTTTAGAACCATCAGATGATAGCCAGGTCCAAAAATGTTACCATTTTTATTTAGCTTTTTGTTTCATTCAGTTTAAATTGTCTCCTAGATTTTTGCTCACTCAAATCCTAGGTTTTATTATCTTGTAAAATGTTAGGTAGTGGTTTAGTATTGATGCTGAACTGGGCCTGTTTGGCGCAGCTGTGGCGCATTATAATGTTATTTCTTCATTTTTGTTTTTTATTGAATATCCCTTTTTATTTATTATTTTTATTGTGTGCTCAGGGTCGGATTCAACCGCTCAAGGCCCGGCTGTCATACCGGTATGACAGAACAATAGAAAATCAATTGTGTCTAATTACGTAGGACTTGAAAACATTTTTCTTTCTTACTTTAGCGAGAGGTGTAGTTAAATAACTACACCTAACATTCGTAGTCTTCTTATGCTTTATCTACTTATGTAACAGGTAGCAATTTGTCTTCGGACACCATACTTGCGTCACTTCTCACCTCTATTGTTCTGATCAATCAGGCATCCCTAACGCACTACGCCAACCAAATCGCGCGACATGTGAGCAGTATGTTTCGCAATGCGCCGGCGCAGGGCGGAAGATTGCGGCGTACGCGCACCGCGATCGTTTGCGAAACCCTCGCTAATGTTGCACCGTAATGTGTCTTGCATGACACCATCATTTTGTTTCCATTATAGCGAGTCATGTCATCATGTGTCTTCCTAGCTTTTTGTAAAGGGTCCATTTTCAAACTTAGAATTGCCTGTCCGGTAAGGTACTGTGGCCGCATGTTACTGGATTTTTTCTTAAGAATGTTTTCGGCACTTATTTGTAGGTACCCAGTTTATAGCAATAGGCTCGCTTTCTATTAATTTATTTATTACGAAGTCGCATCAACAACTTTTTCACAAAATGCGAATTAGTCACTCACAAACATACATTCACAGAAGGACGTATAGACTACTATTAACGTTACAATTTTATTACAGAAACCCAAAAACTATCTGCCAAAACAGTCTCCAAATTGGTACATTTATGTGTTAGGTACTAGCTCTTGCCCGCGACTTCGTCTGCGTAAGTGTCACACCCCCGTTATATTCCCTCAGGGGATGAATTTTGAAAAATCCTTTTTTAGTGAACGTTTACTAACGAACGTAAACTACCTCCCTGCCTTCCATCTTTATACGTCAAGCGGTTTTCGTGATAAGTGAGTGTAGGACCTTTCGCTTTTCAACCGACTTCTTAAAGGAGGAGGTTCTCAATTCGACGCGTATGTTTTTTTTTTTTTTTTTTGTGTGTTTGTTCAACGATTACTCCGCCAATTACGAATCGATTTGGATGATTCTTTTTTTGTTTGAAAGAGTATAGTCGCGAATAGGTCCCATAGGAATATTGTCATGATCTGATGATGAACTTTGGAGATATGGAACGGAACTCCTTGTAAAATCACAGCAGAACCGCCGTAACAAGAAAAATTGCTTTGTTTATACGTGTAGTCGATGACTGACTAAAGGAAGTGGGGAGGGAGTACGTCAACCCCCCTCCTACCACTTTCCAAAATTAAATGTATCGTGTGTGGTATTGTTTGAAAGGGCTTTATGTAAGGATTTCAAACATTAACAAACAAGCACTAAAAAGTGAAAAATAAAAAGCTTTTTTACAAAAAAATATCCCCGCCTTCAAAAATCACAAAATAAAAAATAACTTTAGCTTGGAAGTCGGTGGCAATACCTACATAACGAAACAAAACCAAAGCCGCCGACTTCCAAGCTAAAGTTATTTTTTATTTTGTGATTTTTATATATTTTAAATGGATGTTACAAATCACAAACTATTCAAAAATAAAATTAGAACATACAATATTTTTTTTCAAGCTTCTTTTGCGCTGCTCTAATTATAACTCTCCTTATGATAAGCTGTAGCTAGGTAAAAACTGAACTATGGGAATGTTAAATAACTGATGAAATCACCTCTGCACACACCTTCGTGTATTACGAGCGTGATGTTTTGATTTACCAGTTGATTCCTCTGAAATGAGGAACATGAATCACGCGAATTCGATCATTGGCATAGTTTCCAAGGCAAGGTTGTTGGGTTGTTCAATGATGGACACTAGGCTGACCATCGTTTTTACATCCTTCTCATTTTCCTCCATCCTTATCAGTACTTACTATCAAATATATTTTAATACATTGGGGGAAAATTGATAAAGTAAAAAAAAAAAATTGCCTCGCGTCGTTGGTCTAGTGGTCGCAAAGCGCGACTGCTGACCATGAATTAGATCTTGGGTTCGATTCCCAAGTCAAGTTAATGGGTATTTCCATCAGGAGTTTCTCAGTAGCATCCTCGGAGTCTGAATTTGTGCCCGTTTTTAGCAATAGGCTCGCCCCCTATATGATCAAGCTAACTTTACTTTTTTAAAAATGTTTGCAATAATTATGTATGTGTATTCAAAAGTATACAGTAGGAAACAAATGAGCACAAAAATAGGCCATTAGGATACAAGTGAGCTACGTTTATCGTTACCTGAGAATGTAGCGATAATATTAACCTATATGAAGCTACTGAAATATATTTTTGAAATTTTTGTTTATCGTAAGTGCCCTTTATATTTACGGGGCCCTGGACTGCAGTTTACCGCGCCTGCCCGCCTAATTAGTACATGCATACCTTTTACTTCATTCGTCTTGCTCAGTTTCGAAACAATGGTCTATTGATTAACTAGTATGAAAATGAAGTCCTAATTATGTGTTGTAAATCTAATTTCAATCAGATAATGAAACCTACCATTCCAACTGCAAGAATTACCATTGACATTCTGGCGAAATTCAACAGGGCTATTTATTTATTTATTCAAACTTTATGCACATGTAAAAAATACACTGTACAAAGGCGGACTTAATGCCTTAGGCAACTATTCTGTAAAATTCGACTTCAGTAAATTCAAATGATTGATTTTGGGACCATTCGATCCAAAGATATTATACAAAAACTTAGAAACTTTTGTTAGTACTTAGTTACAATTAAGAATACATATACTCATCATATATGTAGCTACATCTATTGGATAATTGACGCCATTAGACAATAATTTCAAAACATAACTTTTCTAAAAAAACACCTTAAGATAGGGATTGACGGCTCACCTTGGACATCACTGACATCGGTGAAGGAAAACATCGTGAGGGAACCTGGACTTATACCAGCCTAGTACTGTCCCACTCAAACCATGAGGCCAGGCCCTTGAGGTGGTTTAGAAACTTTGACATTAGGGTGTTATGGGGTCGTAAGACTTAACTGCCCACACGGTAAAAAAGAAGATGGCTCACCTCAAGCTCACTTTCCCTAGTTGTTTACCATAAAAAGACAAAGTCAAATCATTTATTTCAATTAGGCCATTTTAAGGCACTTTTGAACGTCAAATCTAGAAAAGAAAAAAATAGAATTGAATCCATTTGCCCCTTCCAAAAGGTAGTTTTGAATGGAGAAGAATGGGCAAGAAACTCCATACGTACTCTTTTAAAATTCAATGTTTAACAATATTTGCATGGGTGATTTCTACTTAATAGATAGGTTGATCTAGCTTCCTTTGTGTGCCAACGTAGAAGTGAATAGGTGGAAACAACAGTCGGGAAACAATCGAAAACTTGCCAAGTACTCAGTTTTTTTTTATTATTTCACTGTATTTGTAGTTGAATTATAATAGCACTTTTAGTGCTTGCGAGCTGCGACTTCTCTTGTCTGCATTGTTTCTTGAAATAGCACACTAAAGTCAATGCTAACTGAACGCTTCACTGCTTTCTTTTATTGCGGTTCCATTTTAGCTGTAAGTTTATAGCCATTATTTTCTCCGCCATTTTACTTTTGGACGACTACAAAAGAATCGTGAACACGAAAATTCACAAGTGCGTCCGGTGCACGCGCACTCTATGTAAACATATACCAGCTGTTTACTTGTGTGATAAATTGTTACGTGCACACACATCGGTAATGTTGTTGTTATGTGCTTCACTCGTATGTGTGGGTGCAATATCAGGTGATTTTACGTTGATACTTAGACTTTTATACTGTTTATCGATTTCTTTTGTTGTTCGTTTTTTTTTTGGTTGTATGTTTAGCGATGACTGTTTAATTACGTGTAATTTACTGAATATAAAGATTTTTTTTTTGAATTCTATTGATTTAGCATTAGTACATAATTATCTTAACTAATGGAAAAAGTCCTTAGATTTTATAGAAACACATAAATCTATTGGTACTGAAAGCACATAATCCACAGTGAGCGAACTACTACACAACTTATGTCTTTGATACTCAATATGGCCTGTTATTCTGAATTTAAAAATTTATATCTATGACACGAAAAAAAAAAGAAATAAAAATAGAAAAATCATGTTTCGGATATAGAATAGAGTAATACTAGACTGGCCACTTTATGGGGCCAAGTAATATAGTAAAAATAATAACAATAATGAAAAATGACGAAAACTATCGATTCGAAAGGAAAGAACTACTAGATAGCCTTGGTTAATTTTTTATCTACGAATCCAGAAACCTCTGACACAAACCACATCTTCCCAAGAACATCCAATATGACAATGATGCATCTCAACAGTTGTATGTTCATTAAGATTACATAATATACTCCAAAACATATTTACACTAAAAATATATTCTGCGGAAAAAGTTAAAAATATCGGCCAGACGTCACTGCACGTAGACATTACGAAATATCTCTTGTAGACTATTTATTTTTAAATTGTTCTCAGACTGTCTATTAACTGCCGAGACCTTTCTGTTTATTTCTTCGTTTGAATATTATTCATCCTTCCTTTCTTATTCCAATATCGTCAATGGTATATGGTATGCTTTTCGCCTTACCATGTTCAAGCTTAAATTGCTCCGAATAATGTCCTGTAAAATAGTAGTTATTTGTACTGTTTTTAAAAGAGCTGAGGGTCCGTGGAAGTTTTTGAAATTACTTTAATGTAATTTGGGCCTTTATTGTGATTTTTCTTTAAGAGCCGAAAATGTGCAACGTTTATAAAACAACATTTCTGCCTTTGAAGTTTGAACTAAGTTTAAGTAATTTTGCGTTACAATACGACAGACAGTTGTTTTTATCGATCGAAGACTATACTTTCAGGAATAATTATCACTATAAATATTTCCAAAAAATGCGACACAAAAAGAGAAAATCTACAAAATCTGATGTAAAGAAGAATATTCCAAAAAATATTAAAATATCGTCTAGTTCCTAAATCGCAAAAAAGTCGTTATCGTAAAATCGTAGAACATACATGGGGTTGGTTTGAATAGCCCAAGAAGAGAGGAGTCCAAAATTTCCGTTTGGACGTCCTTAGCTGGGCCACCCTGAACATTAGAATTTGACACATTGTTAATATCAAAATTTGCTTTTGTAAGCAGTTGCAGTTGCTGCCATGAACCGCCAAGATAAACCGAGTACTCTGTAAACACTGAGTCAATGAAAATGATGAAATATTACTGCCAATGTGTTTAGTGGATGAATAAAGCAATTTATCTCACAATATCTAAACAGAATCTATCTGAATGATCTTTCAGCTTGAATATTTACTTTTTGATCGTTTGTTATTATTGTGTTTATTGCGCGGAATTGCGCTTAATTGCCTGTTGTAAAGGCTATAAGAAAATTGGAAAGGATGGAGTATATGAACGAATAGCTTCTGCCTTAGATTTCTTCTACGTTAACGTCTTTGGTTATTCTCTGCTCTCGTTGGTCATTGCATGATGTTAAATAGCCTATACTATTTTTCATGAATTTGGCTATCAATATACAATTATTTTAATTTTTGTTAGTTCCAGAGAATAAATCGTACAAACAAAAAGCTCTTCACCTTCATGATATTTTTTGTCATACTTGGCTGATTATATTCATGTTCATGAATATTACTTAGTTACGTTCATGCAATGTACCTTGAACCTTATACCTGTCTATTTTAAGGTATATTGTATAATGATTACAATTTAATAAATATCCTTTGTCTTGTACCTAAATTGTATGCAAATAAAAAACTATTCTATTTATATGCGAAATAAGGATTAAAACGTATAAAAGAGAATATGAAAATAAAAAGATACAAACATCCTGCGCCAACCGCTAGTCAAAGGTCATAAGGACACAAAAACAACAAAAAAGCAAGAAATGTAGATACTTTACGACGTACAACATAGTTTACTCTGATACCCGAATAGAGATTACCAAAAAGCCATGTTTTAATCTTGTAGCACTTAAGATTAGAACTAATATTGCACGTAATATTTATGGGCTCTGTAGATGCGTAGGATTGTCTGATACCATAGGTATTGCCTGTTGCTATTGCCTTAATTGCCTAGTTAGAAAATCAAGAAAACATTTATGGGATGTCCACGTTTCAAAGTTAAAGAAAAATAGGCTATAAAGTTGTAGGTAGTCTATGCGATTTGATACTAGCTACCTTTCTGTGTGAATGTGGATGGTTATTTAGAACCCTCCTAATTCACACTGAAATTTCTCCAGCCAGTCATTGGTATTTTAACCAAGAAACTACAGAGATACAGAGATTAGATATTCTAATATTATCCAGACGTTATTTTTACACTGTATGTCTCGGTACCTATAGGTATCTACTCAAACGGTTATAATACAAGTGTAAGTATGTAGAGTTAATTAGTACGCAGAGTGCGAACAGTCATACTATTTTGGAAGTTAGGAATGTTCGACCTGACATGTGCGCTGGTTCGGTCAACTCAATGTCGTACCAATCGAGTCTAAAGTTCGTCGAATATTATCAAATCCAAATTGTAATTTTTATCATCCTTGCTATAAATATGTTAAGCAGGGTTATTCTTATTTTCAGTTGCTTCGAATTGCACTAAATTCCGAAAAATATTGAAGTTTGTTAGTTTTGCTTCGAAAGTTGTCGGAATACTGGATACGAGATGCATCATTTTTAATTTATCCAAATATCGATCTATCTGCAACTTTTACGTTTGTTTTCCGATGATTACCCATCTATCGTCTAGGTATATTAACATCAAAACTCCATAATTATTTACTTTCAATTAACCTTAAGTGCAGCCGGGAATAACCCGTCACAAGATAAAACACATGAATGACCGGCATTATCACCTTTCGTATCTTAATATCCAATAATCTTATCAGAACTTACCCCTATGTATTTATTTGCGGATACAAAGAAGCTCGAGTCTCGTGCACGGACACACGTTGACCGTTGTGTCCAAACAAGCAGTATTGACGTCAACTAATCTATGTTTATCTAGAAATTGTTTATATTATTAATAAATTATTCCTATTTATTACATGTCAAGTCTTTGATAAATCCGTTAATCGTACTTGATCCAATAGAGACAGGATAATGGCAAAGCGGGATCAAGATAGGTGAGAATAATCATTGTTAAGGCGTTGGAATTTCAAATTGGACATTTCAAAGTCCATATTCTTAAGATTAAAAGTCATAATTTGTAGTTAAAGAAGTGTCAATTGAATCTACCTAATCTGATGCTGCCAAATATGGACGGACAACCTAAATAAAGTAGCTAACCGAAAGCCACTTTATATTGCAGATTTTAAGGAACTCTTGTGTTTCTAGAGATCGCACGAGATCCTACTTAGATCTCTTATTTGTTCGATCATTGTAAACTTGACTGGTGATAATAAACAGTTTTTTTTTTCTTGATGCACTATTGCACTTTATCAGACTGACCATGGAGTTGCTTGCTCATTTTTCTCCATATGAAACCTTTTGGAAGGCGCAACTAGATTCAATTCCTGTTTTTTATAAATGACGTTCATAAGTAACTTTTCATGGTCTAATTGAAATAAACGACTTGACTTTGACCATGTAAACAGGTTCTCTCTGCGGCACGATTTCATTCAAAGTGACGGTAATGAGCTTCATCCTCATCGCTTGCAATTCTAGTGCCCTAAACTTGTTTATTAAGCACCTGCTTCGATATTTGAACTAGCTTAATGATAGACAATCACTGGCCGGATACAACGTCATGCGATAACGCCTTCCGTTTTTTTTTTTCCAACATGATGCTGTTCCGACGGTTGCTAATTTGCATATCTATGATATTTACGCGAGGCACTGAGTAAATTCGCGCTTGGATGTTAATTAAAGACTGTTTATTCGCTAATCCGGTTGACTTACTTAGGATATTTTTTTTTTTCAGCTTTTATTTTACTTTGCCCTCCAGTGATTATTTGAGAGATATAAATTCAAATGATAACTATTATATTCGCTACGTATCTCTGTTGGCAACTGTCTTCTTAGCGTGTCGATAGAAAATATAGGTCTTTACAAATATATATTTGTTTGTATCTATTTTTATTGGGCCTAGTATTCAGCTACGACAACACCATTCGCTGTCGGAGTCATTTGGTCCATGTACTGTAAGCGGTCCTATGTCCCACTTAAGATCAACACTGTACAGGTGACAGGGCATGCAGCGCAAGATGAATGAATTGAATGGTGCGAAGAGACACCTCATAGGCAAATGTAGTAAAGAAAGAACCATTCTTTTAAAGGACAAGACATCCATATCATTAGAATAAGCTACTGTGACATCAAAGTTGAGAGCATTTTAATAGGACAAGGTCAATTAGGTTATACCCCAAAATGATCTGCTGAAATATATTAAGTTAGATTTCTTTTTTGCGGTTCTCGAAGCCTCACGAAGATGCGTGTGTCTGGTAATTATATATTTTTTCTGCTTCATTAATAATTTATTTACTTGAAAAAACTTAAAGATTGTGAGACTTTATAATAATTAAGGCTTTAATTTATTACAACGTTTCCTTTGTGTGCTTTTTGCGTGGCAAATACAAAAAGGAAAAATCTCTTTAAAAAAGCATATTTCTATGTTCTTAATGTGTTTATGCTGACGTCACATTGAAACAATAATATGCCATTAGATAAGTCATTAGTTACATGTCGCTGAGCTTAGGTTCTCTTAAGAAGAGTGCTCAAGCGGCTAATTCCTTTAACCCATCTCTATTTTAAATCGCCTTTAAGTCCCATGCTATCTTTGTCACTGTATTGTAGCGACGAGCTATATTTAAGAACGCTTTAAAGTTAAATTTCGTTTGAATTTCGAGGATATGTCTCCTTCATATCAGTAATTTTGGGAACATCAGCGAATGGAAACATCTCGTAAGGAAATCAAGATGTCGTAATTTTCGGAGTCTACCTAAAAAAAAACGCCTCACAAGGGTATTATGACAGACGGGGCCCGCTAGGGCCAGTGCCTGACAGGGTTGCGGATTTTGTTCGAAAGAGTTACTGCGGCCCTGGAACACAAAGGGCATTAGGAGGAACATGGATGAGTTTTAGACAGTCTGATATTTCCTTCCACTCCGCCCAGATTAGAAGATGACATTTGTTGATTTCCCATCTTTTAAAAAAAGGGTTTTATGACGTCCAAATAGTCAATAATCCACTATGAACATAATAATTTTAAGAAGACAGGGTTAATTTCATTCCTTTACAACGTCATAATTATCGGCCATCTCTTGGCCGCCCAGGAGTAATGGCCGCAATAATAGCTTACTGTATAAACCTGTCCTATTTAGATTTACAGGTTTCACCTTAACAACCACCTGTGGTTTATATTTGCACGTTTTGTATTTATGAATAAAATAATTTTGTACTTCTATTTCATATGGTTCTGGATGTGGTTTTGATGTTTACCCTTCCAGCTTTTTAGACTGTCATAACATAACATCAATCCCCGAAGGGTTAGGCTGAGGTGTACCCTCATTGGTCTGGTAGTCGCAAAGCGCAACTGCTGAGCATGACTTTTTGATTCCCAGGTCAGACCAAGAGTTATTGGGTTTTTCCATCCGGAATATCTCAGTAGTAGCATCGGAATCTGGATTTGTGCCTGGTTCATGGAAAAAGGCTCGCTCCCTATTACATGGGACTCAAATATAACTGGCGAAATGTGGGTGTACTAATGGGTACTCGGGTTGTTATGTTATGAGTGGTTTTTTGGTAGTAACACAAAAACAAAGGCTAAGTTTAACCCCTATATCAAGGAACGCTAAAAAGCCTGAAGGTGCCAATTTAACATCATTAGACACAGTGGCTCTGTTACACCACATGCTAGCAATTATTCTGTTTCGCAAAACCGCACACACCATTCTAGTCCTTAAATGACAGTGATTAAAGACGATGACGCCGTGACTCTGACGGTGACGAAATTACAGTCTCATAAACCGTTTATTTTCTTTTAGTGATACGTGGGAAAATGGGCAAGTTGCGACTCGAATACCCATATTTGACTTGCACCTTGTCCATTTCATTGATGTCATAATCTGTGATTCTGCAGAATGTCTAGACAGCCTATGCAAATTAATTGTATGCATGGTTTTACGACTCTCAATGGTTTCTTCAAGAAATCCTGTTTTATCTTTGTTCATGCAGTATCCTTACTTAGTAGTATTAATTTAAGGGTGATATTCCGGGTGAATAACCTAACTTATATCATTGTTGGATGAGTCATGTAGCTCTTACAATGTCGTGAATCAAACAGACCTACCATCCTCATAAGCCTAACCAATGATCCAGCATTATACCACAATGTATAATGTGTTTAATATCGGTCAGCTCTCGATGTAGCATGACAGGAACGTTCGAGACCACCAATTACACCAGTGTGAGGCAATTGCCTGGCCATTGGAACTCGAGTTGACAATTGAACGCCGTTTATGGCCACTTGCACGGCATCCCTGGAAATTGAAAGGATTATACTTTACGATGTTGCTAATATTATGCTTGAAGAAAATGGCCTTTTTGGAAAAGTATACGTTGTTAAACTTGTTGGTTACCTATTTGCTCTTCCACTAGACGCTTTATTGCCAAGCAATTCGACTTTCGAAGCGTCTTTATCTTCGCTAGTCACTAATCACGGTTCTCCAACTCAAGCTTTTATAAGCTTTAACTGTACGTACATAAAAATTGAAATCGGCTGATCAATTGTTTCCAAAAATGCTGTAAGTCTACTTCATGTCTTAAAGATTTCTTTGGGCACACTTTTCAGATGATCGATTTTGATATAATCTTTATCGGTCATTTGCGGACTATAAGTTGAAAAAATATATAACGGGCAATATAAAAGATTGCCTACTTTTGTCCTGTTTCATGTTTCTAAGGCTCAAAGAAAAACTAAACTGCAAGAACTTTTGACATAGTTTCAATTTTCATGCCTAAATTAAGCGACATACTGAAAGTACTTTTTAAATCTTTTTGAAGTAATGGATATACGAATCAAAAATATTCCACCACTTGTTCGGCAGGTGGAATCGTTGTCAGACGGACACAAAGTCCACTGATAAACGTGCGAGATTGAGTTCATTTGTATTTAGTTTTGTCTGTAGCTATATTATATCTTTATAATAGCACGCGGGCACTCTGTTTAATTAACGTAAATATTGAGAGATGGTATGCGCCCTGCGTTTTCGTAAGACGAACAGTCTATGTTATGATATAATATTATAATGGTCCTAGAGAGAACAGTATTGTTAAGACGGTTTAGTGGCGTACTGATTGACTGACAGACTACCTACAGCCACTGGAGATGGAAACATACAATTTTAAAAAGACACGTAACGAAGTTAGATTTTTTACACTAAGAATGAAAGTCGTTTCCCAACAATAATTTTTGCTCAATCTTACTAAGTTTGATAGTCAGTATACGTAGGTAGTTAACGGCTATACATATGATGTTTCTTTTTTTCACCGCGTAGATAAGGAAAAGCCTAGAGATGAACTGAGAAAAAAGTCCCAGAAAAACTGAACATAAGAACTGTTTGCGAGCAACGTCCCAGATATCACATAATATGGATGATACGATTACAATAATCGCAATTGACACGCAAAGCAAGACGTACGAGAACAAGTCTGGTGTTTAATGTATTAACCTTGCAGAGGACCATGAGAACACGAATTGTATGGTCCGATGCCACGAGAGGTTAATATTGTAAATACCGGCTTACATAACCGCAAGTTCAAATAACTTGAATTACGACGTACATGCAACAATTCCACTTACCGTCCAGTATGTCGTCGAACGGCGCTGAGATCGGTCGCCAATATTATAAAGGCCGCATGGTCAATCTAATGACTATGAGTCATAGATCAAGTAGATCATATTTCAAATGAGACCCAGTAGTAGGCTATTGGAGGTTGTGGAGGGATGGATTCCAATCTTGGTAGATGAGGAATTTTTAAATGGATGTAATAATTATGTTGTTAATTAGTCTATAAAGGGTGGAAGGCATCGTAACGAAAACTTTTACCAGAGATTCAGTATATTCTAAACCTCCAAGAGATTTTTTTTGTCGGTTATTATTATAAAAAGCCTGTCGGTCCTACTAACATAAAGAATAAAATAAAATAAAACACCATAATGTTGACGCTGGTGTTTTAGATTCATTTACTGAATCCATGGTAAAAGATTTCGTTAGGATATCCCTTTCACCGGTTATTGGAACGGTTTTGGTTTGGTTCGTTTAGTCTCAGGATCTAAGCAATCGAACCACTTCAGAAACTTTACTCACGAACCAATAGATAGATTGGACAAAACACTGGACGTAAATCCGGAGTCTTTCGCCTGGTCCCAAAATAGATCGCCATAATTTATAATGGGCAATACCGACCTAGATCAACCGGAAGACGCGACGGCAGTTGTAGATCGTAATTCTATCTCATTGACCCATTGTGGTGGTGAAACGAGGATATTATTTCGTTTATTTGAGCAGTAGTGCGTATGGTTTCAATCAATCAACAAGCATGACATGGTGTTTGAGCGTGGATTAAGCAAAAGGACGTAGAGACCACGTGATGTTCAATTGTTTCTGCAACTCCCATAAAAAAATAGGCGTCAGTTTAGGCGCTGCGCAAGCGTAGACACTTTAGTGTCTTTTCTCTTTAGTGTTTTTTTTTAGGTAGTAAAAATCATCAAATGACTCCTTCCGCCCTGGGTGGGGCGGAAAGGACTGTCAGACTTTTACTGACTTAAAAACCACCCAGTCCCTTCTGTTGTCCTTTACGTTCCGGGGCCACGGTATCCTGTTAAGACGTCCCGCCACATCTTGTCTCTGATACAAGCAACCGGTAGCCAGCAGTGAATATTTAATTTTATATAATTAGTATAGAATCAACTTGCTTCCATGCAAATTGTATGAGTAAAAAAGTTATTGCACATAGAACACTGACGGATTGTGCGAAAAACAAGCATCGTAAGGGAACCAGTAGTAGCAACCGGCAAATGTGTTTTCATCCCACCATCTCGGAAAGAGTATTTTTAATCTTCAATATCTGAGTGGAAAAGCCGTTTTTATTCTCTAGAGGATAAAGTAAATTGAATTTAGAACATCGTGTGCATTAAGTTTGTGTATTAAAAAAAAAACATTAAACCTATTTACTGCTACCTCTATGGTGCCGAATATATCATACAACTTTTTTTAAATTTGTTAAAAACTCAGACTCGGAACCTTCTTGGTGTTCTTTTTTCAATTTGCTTTGTACGCGGTTCTTTACGCGGCATTTTTTCACGTCATTGTTAAACCTTATATTAAAAACAAGAAACTTGAAAACAAGTGAAAAAACTAAAATGAGTGATTCTAGCGACGAAGAAGTTTGCTTGACGCCAACAGAATTGACTGAAACTGTTAATAAAAGTGTACCTATCTTGTGATTGTAAACATTTTTGTTTTTGCATTTAGTCATTTCCTCGCTGAGGTGGAATGAAAAGTTACGTGTTGCACTCGAGTGCAAAGATTTTTCACCTCGTGCTCTTTTGATTCCCTCGCTAACGCTCAAGATTCTAATTATGAACCACTCGCTGCGCTCGTGATTCAATTTTAGAATCCTTCGCTTGCTCGGTCATCAAAATTGAACACGCGGTTAAAAAGCAACTTTGCACTCTTGTATAACAAATAACTATTAATGCACGTCCCCGTACATAACAACCGCGTGGTATCCTCCGTGGTGTTTCAGACACAAAAAGTGTACCTTCGTTTGTGCAGCGCTTTAGTTTACGTAGGTATTTATGTATCATGTTGCAATATCAGGTTAATGCTAAACATAACGTCTCTTCCAAACTAGACAGAAATTACCGTCGCTAATTTCTGGTCTTTTTGTAAGTTTTAACAGCTAATATGGATTTGCTAGCATTTTTCCTTATTAGAGGCTTGATTGGCCTTTCGTATTATTTATGCTAACTACCCACATCTCATCCGTTAGTTGGACTATTTTAGTTCAAGCAAACTCGTCTTGATTGTGTTACTCATTACGCTGGCTATCATTTTATTGTATACTTATTTCATAAAGTTTATTACCATAAAATGATACGGACGATGGTTCGATTTGTCCGAACTTCGTTATTGTAGAAGCCTTTGCGGTGATCGCGAATGTCAAGGCTTCTCTCGTATAAATATATTGTTGTCCTCAACAAGATAGTCTTGACTTACTAATGCACTGCTCGCGGCGCGCAAGCGCGGCTATTGAATGAAGTTCTGAGTTCAATCTGAGGTCTCGAAGTTCTGTTCAATTTTTACATTTGAATTGACAAGTTTTAGATTGGTCCTATGATCCGCAGAAATATCAATTTCCTTTTCATTAAAAGCTTAAAATGTACCTAGTTGTAAGAATGTCTGATAAGGATAAAAGATTTGTGTTGATAAAGTTACTACCGAGCACCGTGTGACCTCTACCTTTAGGTCATTAACTTATTAATTATAATACATACCATTAATAATCACAACAACAGCAAGCAAGCATGTCATTATTTCTTTTGTAATGTCTTTGACGGCAAAAAAAAAAGTAAAGATAAACACCTCATTGTGTGTCATAATGGTTGCATTATTGGATATTAAAAACTCATTTTGCTTGTAAATGGTTTGTTGTCAGGTTCACGAAGCGGGAGGTTTCAATTCAAGATACGTTCTTATAATTGAGAGTACGAAGTCTGGATTTGTGCCCGGTTGATGGCAATAGGCTGAAATAGGCTCGCTCCCTATTACCTACATGGGACTTCAAAATAGCTGGCGATATGTGGATGTGCTAATGGGTACACCTCAGTCTGACCCTTCAGGGATTACAGACGTGATATTTATGTTAAAATTAATCAACGTTAATTTTCATAAATGTGACAAAATTCGAATGAGTTTGTTGGTTCTGGGTATGACTGTTCCTAAAAAAATATGTGATAAAATTTCCGTTTTTCCTGAATGTAAATATCGACTTCTCCTGAATGGGAAGGGATGGTGTTCCGCCATCCGCATGGCTCTGTAGAGCTTGTGCCGGAATAATTACTCTCGGAACTAAACCCAATTATATCGGTGATGCTGTATCGAATCCGATCCGCCATTTTCCCCATCAGTACGATTTTCATCTTAATCATCCTCTTAAGTCTTTCACCGCCACGATGGCAACTTAGTCATAATGAAGTACTCCGGCAAATATCCTAACTAATATTATAAATGCGAAAGTAAGTTTGTTTGTTTGTTTGTGACCATTTTACGCCTAAGCCACTGAACCAATCATACTGAAATTTTACATATACGTTGCCAGGTGTACAGGGACCAACATAGGGTACTTTTAATCCCGGAAAAAAGTACTGTTCCCGAGGGAAATCACAATAACGTCCTTATGACATTAGATGGCGCCACGTGTCTATCGAATCATGATCAAATTTTAAGTTTAAGCATCTAATACATTTTGAGTCTAGATTGTCGATAGACCAGTTTCAAGTAAACAACCTAGGAGTACGAAAGTTATTTGATTCATCATTTTTCAACCCCAAAACCGCTGAAGAGTATACTGACATTTTGCATAAAGTGGCTTTCAGACGGACGGACCTGCGGTTGCGGCAAACCGCAAGCCGCGGTTCCAACCGCTGCAAAAACACACCACCGCGGTCACAGTGGCGGCCTGAATTGTCATTAGAGTGGTGTTTGTGCTACAACCGGATGTCAGTCAATATGTCAAACAATTGTCTTATTACATTCATGACTCATTAGCCCTCTCAGAAGATGAGAAAAAGGGAGGAAACAAACCGTTTATTTAAACACTTGAGGTGTGAAGTATTTATCTATATTATCATTAGCATCGCATATTACTCTTAGGAATAGAGAAGTGTGGATTAAATTTAAATTATTATTAAAATTAAACTATTTCTATTACAATTTCCATATTTTAAAAAGCAGTACCTACTCGCGGTCTGTAGTTAAAATTTGCAAAAGACGCGACCGCCACAACATTCCGCGTTTGTCTAGGACCCACTTTATTTACGTTGTCAGGGCTACAGAAAAACTGCGTAACTGACACTAACATTACTATGTCGTCGCTGACACTGACAGGTGTAAACACATTCATAGAGAAAGTATGGAAGTATAAAGGCGAACTTATAACACGACCCGTCAGTGAAGCATATTCCGCGTTTACTCCGCCAATTAAGTATTGTGAATTTAATATAAATATTTAATATGTCGATGTATGTAGACAACCGTGTTTCAACGGCAAAGTTAAGTTTTGTCCCTCAGTACTGTTTATTTTTTCGTTAGAGGTATGTTCGGTGTGTTTTAATTGGGTAGGTAGATTAATTTTATTTTATTTAAAAATATCTCGCAAATCCAGCTCAGGCAAAAGCTCATTGCGAGCCCGAGCAAAACTTACTTCTCAATCCCAGGAATCTTCAGTTAATGCCCCATTAAGAAGGCAAGCACAACCGCAACAGCTTTGAGAACTGATGAGACATTTTCTTAAAGCCAGGAATGACTGTAGAGCCAAGCCCGCCAAGTTTTTCTGAGAGTGACTGACTCCCTTCCAAACGCAATTGCTTTTGGAGGAACAAGCGGAAAGCCAGAGAGCTGTAAGAGCAACTGAGACGCCTGTTCAAACACAACTTCGTCTCAGATAACAAGGTCAGCCATTACAGCGTCAGAAACTCCAGAACAGACGCGAGAAGAACCTCTTATGCAGAAATGCATACTGAACGCCGACGGACTTTTATGAGTCACAGTTGGTCCGTAATTAATAATTTTGGATCTGGCCGAACAACAAGCCGAGTACAGCCCGAATTGATTGCCAAATTCTAAACTAACGTGGGCGAAGCCGCGGGTAACAGCTAGTATCTTTATATTTTCATTTTATGTTTCCTTTGTTCGACAT
Source organism: Hoplodrina ambigua (assembly GCA_949774945.1). Taxonomy (NCBI): domain Eukaryota; kingdom Metazoa; phylum Arthropoda; class Insecta; order Lepidoptera; family Noctuidae; genus Hoplodrina; species Hoplodrina ambigua. The sequence goes on from OX458988.1 coordinate 7,688,960, forward strand.
TTATCTTCATTGTCCTTACAAGTAACATGTGACAAATGACAATAAAAAATGTTATTGTCAAAATTATTTACTTTTGTATGCAAATCAATCATTTTATAATCGTACGAAACTTTATAGATGGATTTACGTATTTAGCAGATAATCTGATGGATAAAACGCTTATAATAAAGATACCTTATTAATACCAGAATATATGTAGAGTAATAAATAACGTACCTAGGGACAACGCTAAAAAGTATTTAATAGGTAATCTCAAACTGCGCAGTGTTTTCCATTATAATTTCAAACTATAATCTATGGTTACAAAAACAATAAAGCTTAAGACTTTGTATGAAAACCATACCAATAGGAAGAGTATTTTTTTTAGATTTACAGGCACTTTTGAATTGTCAGGGAGTCTGTCAGTTAGTCAGAAAGCTGAAGCTAGTTGCTTGTTCCAAAACGCAGTTAGGTGTCTATGAATAAGAACGAGCAAGAAACTCTTTGCACATTCTATTCGATTAAGTTTTTACAAAATCCTGGTTGCATTATTTTTGTTGCTTCCATATGTGAAATCAATGTAAAAAAATAAGAGATGACAAGTGATCCTATAAGGGTTTCGTCTTTGCCAACTGAGGTACGGAACCCTAAAAAACACTCCTTTGTGGGGTTTGTGGTGTAGAAGTAAGCGACTAAAAAAAAAAAAGTTGTTTCCTAATGGATGACACATCTCACGTGACAGAAATCCTTGAACACCTCTGTTAATGTAGCAGTGATATGGCAAACATCATCATACGATTACTTATCATCAATCACAAGATAATTCGGTAACTATTCGCGAATCATACGATTTTCTGTTTTGACTATGTCACACGATAATGACTTAAGTGTCAAAGTTTACTTAGTACCAGTTTATTTTCGTCACAAGCTCTAAATATAATAAGATCGCTGTCTGGTTTTTTTTTTGTCTATATTGTACAACTTGTTGTGATGTGATAAATCGTCATAATGGATTTTATCGAATCCACCATGACTAACACATTAATGAAATGTATCTCTTTCCTCAAACAATTTCAGTAATGTTCTATTTTCAACAAAGTAAATCTTACCCAAATTAATTGATGTAACATGATTTTGACCTGAATTTTTATAATGGCTAAGATGGATTTAAACAATGAGATGTCGGTTGATAGAGTTGATGGTAGATAATATACTGCACTGACTACAAATAAATTGGGATAAGTTTAGGATGATGACATTTTTGTTTTGTTTTTATGACAGCTCTTATCCTTCACCACGAAAATGACAAGCCAATAGTTGGACTCTCATTTCTTTTACGCGTTAAACTCAAACACTGTTACTACTGTAATAGAACGGTTGCGCGTCCGTGACGTGCGCATGCGGCGTCTTGCTCGGCCTCAGCTAGTATTGCGTCGTCCGTGCGCGTGGCCACACGTATCGCGTCCGCGAAACCTTTAACGTTCGATCACGATTGTGTTAAATAAAAATTCGCATTCCTTCGCCTTTTGTTACAAGTCGCATCAGTGTTCAAAAATTATCAAATTGTTACCTAAATCTTCTAACATTCCAAAGCGTAACGTTATATTTTTTGAGGAAAAATATTCGGTAAAGTATCCAAAACTAATTTTTGCATAGAAAACAACCTATGCAGTTTTTCACAACACTAGTATTCGCGAGCATTCATGCTTGCATGTCGATTTCACTTTCTGTGCCAACGTCGGAGCTGTTATTTGGAATTGTTAAATGACACCCCTTCAGCCAACTAGTTGGTATTGTAAACGATATTGTTACCAGGCTACCTGTCCAATGCTTGCTGGAAACGGTTATTTGAGAACTGAATGATAATAGTAACCAGACCGCATGATACTCATACATTAGTTTCGACCTGATTGCTTCGTTTTACCTCATTCATAAAGATGCATAGAATTCGAGCTGCTATATCGTCCGATACGCCTTGTTTACTGAAGTGTGAAATGGTTACAATTTCTTCTAACATCAATGCATTTACCTATGATCCTTTCTCTAAAGGGAAAATGGACCCACAGTGATATCAATAAAGAGTAATACGTGAATTTCCAACGCTCATTTTATTTAAAGATTCCAGAAACAGTAGCCCACTGTCACATAGCCTATTACCTGAGAACACCTTTCTCTGATTCTCTTCCATTTCCGTGAAAACTCTATGGCACCGTATTCTTTTCATTCCAATTACTGCGACCGCTTCCGTAGAATTTTCGCTTTCTTGATCAACAATTATTTATGCATTCATTACATGACCGCAGCGTTGCTTGGTGCGGTGTGTGAAATTTTAACGATACTACATACTAATAAAGCATTACGAATTGATAAAACGTTTCATTAAACTTCTAATGTTGAATGGTGATGTATTGAAGGAAAAAATTAAGAACACGAGGGTACTATAATGCTCTTACAATATTTACTAATGCTGTATGTCAAATGTTTGAATTCGGAACAGGTTGTGCGTGTCTTCTAAGGATTATGGTTAATATGGGCAAATATAGACAAAAAAAAAGAACCGGATCGTTGAAAAAAGTTAAAAGACCTCTTTATAACCAATAAAACTAAAACGATGTCTGTAGATGGTTGCAGTGCTTGTGCAATTTTTGGTCCTACTGATCTTAAAAGAAAAGATACTTGATAAACACATAGCGTATTTATCTGTGTTTTCAAGATTATACCTCAATTGCCCTTGTGGTGATCATAATCATTCAAGTCATGTATTTTTGAGCAAGAATTTACCTTTGACGACTTGTGTTTAAACATGGAACTTGGAACAGCAAATAACATGCCATGTGCTTCTTTCTTTGGATTGTTAGATAACTTATCTTTCACAAAACATTTTTATTAATTATTAATATTGCGGTACCATGCTTGATAACAAATATAAACTAGTCTCAACCTTGTAAGAGACAGTCAATTTTAGACTGACATCATTACTATGTAATGATGTTGTTGCGACTCAATGATTATTTTTGGCAATTGAAGTGTTTCGCTAAATACGAATAAACATTGTCAATGATTTTCCTCATACATTGCAAAAGCATTTTATTCGGTCACTAAATGATAAAATGATTTGTTGATAGATATCTGTAGGCCATTCAATTTGACCCATAAAACGTGATTGCATCAAATCAAAAGTTGATCTGTACAAATTGTAATTTGCGTACAATGACTGATTCATTCTATTGTGGTAACACTAAGTGAGCAGCTAATGTATTGCTTTACTGTTCTAATTTACACCTACGATAGTTGGTAAACATTCATGTTTCAGTAACATACAATTCGATTCTTAGGACCAAATTCTGGCAAAAATTCCAAGCTCCACTTTAAAGATTTGTGCAACTCATATTTTGGATGTAAATGAAAATAAATTCATTAAGTATTGACATAAAGTCGTCAAGATTGATCACTACGAAAAGGGTAAAAGCTAAATATGCAAAGGGCGTGTCTCACGTCAAGATACCACATGAAACAATAGCGTGTTAGGTTAGATAAAAGTTCATAACAGTAATAAAGCTTATCGCTGAATAGTTCATAGACGACTCTAACAATATTTGTAATAATATGGTTATATGCTCTCCAATGAAAACTCGATACAAAAGTAGTTTTAATGAAGCCCATCCATTTATTGATCGCTTTACCAACTGAAATTGGGAGATAATGCCCCAATTATCACGCATTCAGAATTACATCAGTATAGCACGAAATATTATTATGACACAGAAGCCGCGTGACACAGAAATTCATCGCGCGTTAATTGTAATTTCTTTTATAAAATTCAAATTGTAATAAACAAAGCAACAGCTCCTCAAATGAACAGTATTTAACATTCAAGTTTTAAAACCAAACTGAAGGAGTTCAGTAAAATCGGCCATATTGTTACTCATCGTAAAAGTTATTTTAAAGTTATTTAATTATTGGTTATTTGACACTTGATTAAACATTATCACGCATCACACGATGACCATTCGATGAACATTATCTTCCACGCCCGAATCCATATGTTTTATCATGAAGAAATATTTGTGACACCTGAACTTTTTGTGTACTCGACCTTCTATCTAGCCGACCGGTTTGTTATGTCAGGTTAATAACACACCTCCTCGCGTCTTCGAATTGATGTGCAAAAAAAACTAATAACTCCTTGTATTATTATATTATCGCTGAAATTGCTCACATTTTTTTCTTTATCAATTTTGTCATTAGTTTTGGCATGTTATTCTGGAATCATCTTTTTGATAACATCAAATCTAACATTACCACACGCATTATGTTGATTATATGTAGTACTAAGGCGTTGTATTACAGTTTCATTCGTTGAGTCCCCACTACATTTGGCCCCCTTCAATGTCCTTTATTCGCTCCCTGCTGGTTGCCAGCGCGAAATTTGCCATCCATATCAACCGTGATCTCGTTCACGCGTTTACTTTGCCCGTTCACAGTTCATAAGTTTATCACCAAGCAATTAGGTCGTTATTAATTACTGTTTTCATATCGATATCGCATGGTGAGCTTATTTCCTTCGATATCTATCACGTTAGTGCAAACGCTTCGGGCAAATCAACGGACATGGGTCAGCGGAGTGCACATTGTGACATCTGCACAGCGACACTGTCAATACTATTCCGACTTTCGAGGAGGTAACACGTATTACCTCCGTTCGCAAAGAAATTGAAATCGATAATTTGATATCTTTTTAGAACTCGATAAAATTAGTTGCGTATATCTCCGAGGTTTTTAGTGAAATCTATAAATTGAGAAATATAATTAGTGAAGATTTCGTCCAAAATTGTGGAAGTAAGTGCGTTGTGGAACTGGACGGCTGGTGATGTAGTGTCGGTGCACAACAGCAGCGAGATGGATACGATGATTAGCGTGTGGACGATGGTGGAGCACGTGCGGGTGGCCAGCGGTGCCGCCGAGCTCGCCATCTTCACGGCTATTCTCTACTGGTTCTTTACGTCCAGGTGTGTACTCTTCATCAATACCGTCTGATTTCCTCCTGGATGGTCTGACCGTCCTGAATTATTAATATTATTAGGTATAATTTTGAATATTTATAAAAAAAAATAAAAATAGTACACCCACCGCCATCGCGAACAGGGTCCAAGCTATAGATGGTCAGGGCTCTTGACAAAGAAATCTTGAAACAAGCCCTTGATCCAAACGCCCAATGTGAGCCTCCTCAGGTTTTATTTATCATCATTATTATTATTATTTAGAATATTTTATAGCTTTACTAAAATTATTGTAGAGCTGCATCATCATCTTAAACAAGCTGCTCTATAATAATTTTCCCAAATATTTCGTATTGTTTATTTTAAACACAAAATATGTATGTAATCAAATAATTTAAATACAAAATAAAAATATTATTCTAATTTTGGAAATACGAATGTAATTTTAAATAGTAAATCTTTTATACTAAATTGTTTAATTTTAGAGTCTGTAAATTAACACCCCAGGTATTCTGGTATTGTGTGAAACAATAATCTAAAGAACATAATTATGTAATTATACAAACGCATGCAATTTGAACATTTTTCGTGTAACATGTTAAATTGTGGAGACATTAAAATAATACATTGAAGTTAAACTAGCGCTCATTTACACCACCAGTAGTTTGTATAAACTTCAGTGTTTTTAGAAGAAGTCTAGAAAGATTTTAAATAATAATAGGGACTGGAATTTGGATACATTTATTTATATCATAATTATAATTATTGTAACGTCTTTTATTTTCGTCTAAAAGAAATCATTTTAGGTCAAAATATAATAATCTTCTTACGGATGCAATGTAGATACGTATAAACCTTCCTCTTGAATCACTTTATCTATTGATGAAAACCGCATTAAAATCCGTTGCGTATTTAAATAAATCTAAGCGTACAGACGGCGGGAAGCGACTTTGTTTTATACTATGCAGAGCAAAATAAGAATAAAATTCGTATTTACTGATACAAAAGTAGCTGAGGCGAATACAATAGAATTTTAATGTAACTTAATAAAATAAATATTACTTTTAAGACGATGCTCCCCAAACAAGACAGATAGCTAAATATCGGGAACCTATTTTTTTTAGAATTTCCAAAAAAAGTAATAACAGTAGACTGTACTTTTAAAACAATATGGTTAGTTAGTACACCCGTTAAAATCCAAGTAAATTACAGTCATAAAGTAAAGAATCAACGGGAACTGAATTTAATTACACTTAATTTCAGTTTTGAAACTATGCAATCTTTTCATCTTGCTTCTCCATTTAATTGTGCACTGTTCAGTAACGAGTTCAACTGCTTAGCCACAATGTAAAACATGTCTCTATATACTTGCTCTAGACTTATAATAATTGAGATTTAATCGAAAGTTGGTCTACTCTCTCTTGGAACCTACCCACGATCGTTCAAAGCGATTGGCTGTGTTACTGCTACACAATTTATTTAATTAAAAACTGGATAATTGCTTGTGTACATAGATATAGGCTCCCCAAGCAGCGCTAATTGGTTTATCTAAAGGTTAATCGTGGTCAAACAGTTATAGTTCCGCGTAATTCTATGTATGTGATAAGGGTCGCGTGATATTTCTTAGTTTCCTGGGTGATATTTCATGATACGTTGTCCTATATTTGTGCCTTAGAAAATCTGTGGGGAATCGCGTTTTGACAGGTCATAAAACGTATGTAGATACCGTAGTGTCTCTAATACCCAATTGGCTAATGACAAGATTAAATTGGGATAAATAGCTTGTGACCTACAGGTTGGTTGATCTAAGTCTGGTTGTTTGTGAATGTGAATTTATATGTTTGAAAATGTACCCACAATACAGGAGCAACGGTTTTTTTTTTAATATAGATTTTCCGTGCACCTTACATATTTCACGACACTGTATACACCTATTTCCCTAATTAATTTAGTTTTGAGAGGTTTTCAACTTTTTTTGCGGTTATTAACTGATTTTTGACTGCCTTGTTTGTCTAGTGGTTGCTTCATGGTCCATTGTTAAGGAGTCATTCGGAAAGTTTAACTGGTTGCTCGTTCCTTCTCGTTCCCACGTAGGTAGGTCCCTATGCAGAAAAACGGGCAAGAAACTCCATATAGTTTAGGCAAAACTAGATGATGACACAATCTGTAAAGTAACTAATTCATTATTATGATAATAATCAGAAACAAAACAATATTAAATACTTGTTGGATGTTAACGACCTTAAATTCTGTCTCAAACTTTATTTTTAAACGTAAGCAGCTTTGTCATACAAAAACAAAGGGAAATTTTTACAAAACATTGCGTGAACAAACGCAATTAATTATAAGCGTTAATTGAAGTCTGAAATCGTCAACCCGCCTTTAGCAAGCGTGGTGATCAATGCCCGTGTCTTCTCTGTATGAGAATAGGCCTTTGCCCTGCAGTAGGACCATAAAAAACTAATATTAGTGCCGATTGCATTGTTCACAAAGTAAACGAAAATTAGACTATTTTTATCTTTTTCTTTCCAATAAAACAAGAAAGAGACTAATGTAAAAAAGAGCCCACAAAAGTCAATCTGACACATCCACACAATTATAGGTAACTTCTTAAAACGTATAGACTAAAAATACAGAAAAGTTCAAGGCAAAACTAATTTGATATCTCTAACTTAGTTCTTAAATGTCACCGTTATTTTCTTTCGCTGCATGTTAGTAAGAGATATCAATTCTTTAAATTTAGTCTAGCTTGTGAACAAGGGAATTGTTACGATTATTAATTGCTTTGCGTTAACACAATATTGAAGACGTAGTGAAAATGCGTAGCACACTAGATAACTTGCAAAGTTGTTTATATCTATCATTCTACTTTTCATTGTGAAAAAAGAAATAACACGAACCAACATGTTGATAAAAAATGCATATGAGGCGTAGATTATAGAAACGATTATCATGCTTACCGAAATGTTTATGATAGCGACGATTGTTTTGATGGAAATCGGTCATTTCAAGATAGTGTTGCGGTCATTAAAGATGTTTCAATAGTCTTACGAAATATTCGACTTAATGTGACAATGAAACATGATAAAAATACCTTTTATTTGTCCCACTGTAAGGCAAAGGCTTCTTATCATATAAAGAAGGCACGAGCATTGATCACTGCGGTTGCTCAAAACGAATTGGCGATTACAGTCTTTATTTATTGACTAGCTTCTGCCCACGACTTTGTCCGCGTGAGATTTTTCACCACTGTTAAGTTACTGTTTTGATTACTGCTCCACTTCCGTTGGGCGTAATATGTCACGTCGTAGTCATGTTATAGCCTATAGTATTCCTCGTGAATCTAGCTATCATATATTATTATGCGAAATGATTTTTTCGAATCCAACTAGGGGTACCAACTTCCAAACACAAAAATTCTTCAGCTTCATTATTACTGAAGGTTATAGGCTTTATAACGTAACTAATGAACGCGGATGAAACCGCAGGATATTGCTAGTTCATCATATAAATAAATTCCTTGTCTGTTCGCGCTCTCTTCAGCCTGTGTACATAGGTTGATAAATGCAAACACTGAACACTAATGTATTCGTTAAGCATCAATAAATGTACTATTATCATAAGCCATTACAGTTCAAGAGTTGTTGGAATGTTCCGTATTATTGATCGTCCCATTTATAATCGGTTTGTAGGTACACAGCCTACCTATGTTTATTATTGTACCTTGAGGGAGGGTATGGTTCATTAACATTAATTTATACACTGGAAGAAACAATAAAGGGTCTTGTAATGTAAACATGGTTGACAACGCATAGTTCGCTGTACTTCTCTGTGCCTATACTTACCTGTTTTTCTACTCAACTCTACCTCGAATCAATTGACGTACTTTTTATGACCCTTTTTTTTGTGAGCGATGGAAATCATGGACTTCCTCCGTCGTGGGGGTGACGGAGGGGCATGCCGGTTAAAATCACCACAGTGTTCCACCTCTGCATATTGCCAGGGACGTGCGATCCGCGTAAGCATTCACCGCGTCTACTTTTTATGACCTGTCAGAACGCGATTCTCCCATAGATTTTGTATGACAAAAGACAACTGTGACGTCTCGTGCCGATTCAACTGACTGACTATTTATTGATTTCGAAGCAATTAATCAAATCTCACAGTTAATTTCAAATTAATCGGGTTTTCAGGACTAACATGAAGTGTTTCTTAAAAGAAGTAATGTCTTTGAATTATTTGGTTTATGATGTCTAATAGGTACTCAATTGTCGTTGCAATATGAGATGAGAACAAACTGTACCTTGGATCTTAGAATCTAATTCATTTTACTTAAATCGCAAACGACGCACTTGGCACAGTGGCTGAGCAACTGACTGCTTTTAGAAGGTAAACACAACAAAATTGAAGATTATTCTTAGTGTGAGCATTGGCTCTGGGCACTCGACTAATGGATTCCCCTTTTTTTCGAATCGATGATACATCTTAAACCATTTAGTGATTTGGACCCAGTAGGTCGCCACGTTTACTGCGAGTCAGAGTGTCAAGGGTGCAGGTGAACAGGCAATTGGGACACTTTAGCATATGAGACATAGTCTGATCAGGAGCTCTGCAATCGCACTGGGTGTTGGACGGGTCTATGATGCCCCTTTGCGCCAAATTATGTTTACAGTGGCCTGCTTGGGTGCACAGTCGATCTAGTACCTTCCAGATAGACGACTGTGGTTCACAGTCTGGAGGAAATTCAGGCGATCTCTAATCTTGACGTTTGCGATTTTTACAATACGCGCCACGAAAGATGAGACTTGACAAGCGTCATTAATGCGGAGCTAGCGCAGGTATGGCTGTGCGAAATAGTTATCAATTATCTGTGTATCTATTTAGAGATTTCTCGAAGACATTTGGATTAAAATTCTTAACAATATTATAATTTTTATTACGAAATAATAAATCTTGTGTGGTGTGTCAAGTCTCATCTTTCGTGACGCGTACCACATCATTTTTCAACACCACATAGAAACCGTAAAATCCAATATACTAAACAGCACTTTTTATACCCATCAACTTTATAGTTCTTTTTATGCGGTTCACCATTTATATTTTACGATCTGAAAATGAAAGGAACAAAGTAAAAATGTATCATTTACGTCATCTGGTTATTTTCCAAATGTAGGCTTGTGGTTTTTGGAGTCCGTTATGGTATTTCCGTGAAATCTTATGTAGATAATTTTGTCATCTTGATTTTTTTTTAATGAAAACAGAACCATGCTTGTAAATCTCTAGCTTCTGCTCGCGACTTGGTTCGCGTGGAAGTAAAAGTATATCATAAAACTTTCCGCAATAGTGTCGCTTTTTAACAGTGAATGAATTGTTGTTATCGGATTAGAACTTCTAAGAAGAATTAAAGATTTATTAAACTTTACCTAATAATATATAATATAATACTCGTATTATAAGGCATGGATGTTTCATCCCCTTAAGGGAATGAATTATGTAAAATCTTTTCTCATCGAATGTCTACGTCATACAACGAACACACCCTTCAAGTTTCAAGTCTCTTCGATCAGCGATTTAGGCTGTGCGTTGATCCGTCAGTCAGTCATTCAAGACAAAGCATTTTATATGTATAGATAGTTTTTTAAATATGGTTCTCCGGGGTCTTGTAAATATTGTAAAGTTAAATGTTTATTTTGCTTTTTTACTTGTCCTTACTATTCGCATATATACAATAAACCAGTATGTTAATATACTGGTTTTGTATATAAAAGAAAACATACCAACACACGGTCAAATAAGTTGATGTTTTGTCAACATTCTTTTGTTTCTTTTTACGTTTGTATTTTGATTAAGACACACACCGTTTGACTTTTAATACAAACATAGACTTTGTTTAAACACTAGGACTCTTCCCTCGACTTCGTTCGCGTGATTTTTCTTACGGGTCCCTAATTTTTTGAACATAAAATATAGCCTACAGCGCTTAGTGATAACGTAGCTTCCAATTTAGAAAAGAATTTTCAAAATCTGTACACTAGATGTCTTTATTATGTTGATCTAAATGACGGGATGTTTGATTTAGAATTTCTCAGTAGCAGCCCCGGATGAGTGCCCAGATGATGGCAGTAGGCTCTCCCCATATTATATGGGACTTAAGCATAACTGGCGAAATGTGGCTGTACTGATAGGTACTGCCTAACCCTTCGAAGGATTACAGGCTTACGTGATGTTATGATTGATTTATAGTAACGATTATTATCGATCGATTGATTGGCTACCTCTGATATAGACTGAGAAGAAAGACTAGGTACAAGAACAAAGGTTCAAGATAACAAAGGATGACTAACTCGAACATAGTTGTTAGTTATCCTACAAACACAGTACCTTCAGTAAGAGTATATTATTGTATTTAATATAATATTATAGCTACTGCCTATCTGATCTCCACAACCCAGTAACTGGGTAATACGATATCCCTCGGTAAGACTGGTTGTCAGACTTTCGAGCTTCTGACGACCCGTAACGACTATCAAAGATCCACAATACGACAGCTGGGACCAAACGGCTTTTCGTGTTTTCCGAGGCATGAAGGAGTCTCGGGGTGTAAAGATGGTCACCCATCCACGGACCAACTCCGTCAAGCGTAGCTTAACCAGATGGATCGACCTGTGCGGCTGTTATTAATTAGCCATGACCTCTAATATTATTGCAAAGATTGTTATCATCAAAATATCACGTGTTGCGTTCCGATTACAGATTTTAAACTTCACTGATAAATATTCGGAAGTGATTTTATATTTGCTTAATGATAAGTTCTGTCGGCTGCGTCATTAAAGATAAGGGTTATTGACTTTTCAAGTTTAGAAAAGTGGACTGGTTGACCTAGGACTCGGGTCAACTGCGTAAGCGATTCGCGTCTGTCTTTCTCTAGAAATCAAGCAAATATTATCGTTTTTAAGAAGATACGTAGGTATAAACTTTTAGCCCTTACACCTTTAGTAATAGGGTTGAAAAGTGGTTAACCGCCAATGTCCTTGGTTGTCCACTTTAATGTAGGTATACATTAAAGTTAAGCACAGGACCAAAAAGACCAAATTACGACATCACGACTTCCCACAATAATGAATATTAGAACGTCAAATTATGCATGCAAGAAATGTGTGCAATACCTAAACGGAAGGCTCGACCGTAGCGTTGTGGGCGTCACTTAGGAAGTCCAATGACTCAACTTAGAATTCAAAAACAAAAAGTTTTGTACCGTTGCCCCGAAGGACCAATTTTTTATCAAACTTTTTTTTTTTAAAGAGTACCAATGTATTTCGTTTCTTACCCATTCTTCAACATATGAAACTACCTTCTGGAATGAGGATCTAGATTAATTTTTTGTCTCTCTTGTAAATAACGTTCAAAAACGCCTTTTAATTTAATGATCATCAAATTGAAATGAATGATTTGACTTTGAATAACTGAGGTTATAATAAATGCAATTCTTTGTCCACAGCCGCGTAGCCGACATGCTTGAGGTGGTTGGCGAGCGCGTCGGGGGATGGTGCGGCAGAGACACAAGCAGTTCACTCCGACAAGCAGTGCGCGCGCGCAAACGGCAATCCGAACATTATTCCAAGTTCGAAAGTGAAATCATTGTGAGTTTTCTTACCTTTCTATCTTCACATCTACTTCCCTTTATTTATGCTACTCTTACCTGTTTTGCACTTACATCGTCCAGAAGTATTGTGTGTTGCCGACTAGAATTCTAGATATTAAAAGTACCAGTATTGATTCTATAGAATCTAGTAGTACCGGCTTCCCTTTCCTTTTCTTACTAAGTGAAAATCTATAGGAAGTTAATGATCAGAAGGCCAATTATCATAATAAAAAACGTTAAAAATCTAGTCGCAATGTCATCTTAGCGACAGTTATAAATGTAGGTAAATGAGAGGTGTTTTTGATAAATTGAAACAGGTTAGAATGTAAACGTTCACCCTAAAATCGCCCCTCAGATATGTCTGAGTAATGGAACAGCTTAAAATATTGCTTACCGATGCGAGGTCGCTGTCACTAGATGCAAATTGAAAGTGGTCGAAACTCCACACCTAATAAAGTTTCTCTTAAAAGTTAGAAGATTTAATAAAATGTTAAAAATAAAATTTCCATTTAACATGTTTGACTTACTGCTTCCGTTAATTGAAGCAACAATACCAGCCATTAGGTATTAGTATTCATTCCGTAATTTCCGCTTTCCTTTGCCTTAATGGAATTCTAAAAACTTGTTGCTTATCAAAACTGGTATTTATACAACTTGAATATATAGTAGCTAAATCGTGTATATCCAAAACAAAACAATATTAAATTATCTAATTATTATTCTGACACGGGGCCACAATAGACCACGAAAGAGATGGCGGGACGACTTGAACGGCATCCTGAAGAATTGAAAAGACGTAGCGCAAAGTCTAAGAGTTATATTCTAATTCTCTTTATGTTTTTGCCGTTTTAGGAAACGCTTTAGTTCCTATTTGTCGTCTACTCATTGTGTGTAAGCCAGTCTTTTCCAATTTCAATTCGTTTAACATCATCATAATCTATAGCTAGATTTATCCCTCGTGCTGAGTGGCCTCGCTTTGTTTGTGCCAATCTCCACCCTCCTCAACCGGGTTCCACTCGCGATTGAGTCTCTCGCAACACAAACTTTTTGGCAATTTCCTGCGAACAGTTTTTTTTTGCAACATTTGCAGTATTAACGTTCTTCAAAAATTGAGATTGCAATATCTTAATCTTGTCACAAATTATATCGCTATCAACAGTTTCATAATGCCGTTTTGCGTCTTTAGTCCTAGTTTCTGCTATAGTGATTGTGGCAACATCTTATGAGGGCCTAGCATGAGCGTGCGGAGTAAACATAACGTAATTCTGATCGATATTATTAGAATCAATGGGTGATAGCTTATTGTGCTTGTCGTGTAAAGCTAAACCAAAATGCTATCAGGTATTTCTAATTCGAAAATCCACTTAAAGAATTTAGTTCACTTTGACATCACTGACATTGGTGAAGTGAAAACCCAGGAAACAATGAGAAACCTGAACTCCAATCCTCGCCAATTCGCCTTAAGCAAGCGTGGTGATCAATGCTCGTGCATTCTCTGTATGAGAAGAGGCTTTGCCCTGAAGAGGGATAATAATAGGCTGGTATTACTTCGTTGGCGCTCCCGTGCTAGACCCACAGTAATCTCAAACGACTTTGTCATTGAGTGAACATATCTGTTACGTTAACCGCTGCTTACGAATGAAGTTTCATCATTATATTCTTTATTATCGTCATACTGACGCCATTTTTCATGAAACGTTTAAACACAAAGATTTAGCCACTATTGCGAAGTAATTCAGCAATTTTCTAAATTGTACTTTAATATTTTTAACCTACATTCTTACACGTGTATCTTTGAGTATAGTATTTTTGGCATCTTTGAATTTTTTTTGCGACGTTCTCGTGTTCAGTTTCTGTAAAAATAGAAGTGATTTCTTCAAACAAAATCATTTCTACGATAAACAAACTATGACTATGTTAATTTTTGTATTGTTTAGTCATATTGTCTATTAGGTCTTCACAAGTCACGTTTTTCCTCTGATTCCTAGATTTTTTGTTTTTGTTTTTTGATAAAAATATACAGAAATGAGTAACACTTGGTACTTGTTTTACACTGTACCTGTACTTAAACTGATTTTATTTTAGATACATTGTCTTTACATTTATATCAACTTATTAGAACATATTTCATTTAAATAGAATAAGTATGGAGTTTCTTGCCCATTGTTTTCCATACGATACTACTTTTTGGAAGGGGCCACTAGAATCAATGTTTTTTTTTTGTTCAAATATTTGTATCTTATATTGGTACTCAGCTGCATCCGGTTAGACTGGAAGCCGACCCCAACATAGTTGGGAAAAGGCTAGGCGGATGATGATGATCTTCTAACAAGGCAATGTGTAAAATGACTTTTGAAGGATCGTACCTTTTAACGCTAATTACTAAACGAATATTTTTTTGAACAGTGCCGCAGATCCTCGCTGTTCAGAATAAAGGAAGGACCAATAGTACCAGCTCCTGAACCACAAACGAGACCGCCAGCGGGACTGGCGTGTGGAAGATGTGCACCTGTCTCCAGGGTAAGTTCATCCAACTTATCACATAGCGGTAGTTCTCAGGGTCTTCTAAACAACAAAAGGTTTTTTGCGAATCTAACCAGTATTTTAAAAGTCGTTTCGCAATTTCGTAAGAAATCGATAAACACCGATTCGATTTTTTAACCTTGCCGCCAAGTTAGGGATTTTTCCTATATCATGGTGCCTTTACAAACATATATGTCACATACTTAACATACACAACCAGACCCGAAACTGGTACCTGTAGGCCATATAAATATTGGATCTGTGCGGGAATCGAACCCGTAATCCGCAACGCAGCAGCCTAGCTAGCCACTGCGACGACCGTGTCGAGATAAAAATAATTGTCACGTACACTAAAATCACAATTTTTTACATAAGATCCGTTTAATGCTGTGCGAAATACTGCAATAATATTTATTTTAGTTAACCACGTCGTCGTGACTAAGGAAATATTTACGTAAAGTTCTCTTAAACTGGTCTAGTCTCTTAAACTGGTCTGCTCTTAAAGGTCTTTAGTTAGATTCCCTGGTCTTGCAAAGTGTTTTGGGGTTATTCCATCAGGAATTTCTCAGTAGCAGCCTCGGAGTCTGGATTTGTGACCGGTTGATAGCAATATTCTCGCCTCCGGCACATGGAACTTAAACATAACGTGCGAAATGTTGGTGTACTAATGGGTACACCTCTGCCTAACCCTTCGGGTATTGCAGGCGTGATCTTGTGTAAGTTCTTTTAAAATATAAGCGTACCTACTTATATAATTATCTTATCTACTTATTTAACCATCTATTTAACTTTTGCTCAAGCCTTGACCTAGATATACTAAATCGCAACAGTTTATTTTGTAACACCGAAAAAACATCTAGAAATTGCTAACAATTTTAATAAATACTTCAAACAATTCATATGTAAACGTTTTTTAATTACTTTTCGTTCAGAAACTGCTCGTTTTAAATTGAGATATTGTTACTTTTAATAAGTATGTAGTAATAAAGTATTTTATTCGTTGAAAATTAAATGATAATATCAGCGACTGGAAAACTGCATTTTGTATTGTTAACAGTATCACATAATTACAATATGCGTGACAAAGTAACAATAATAATATGAAGGTTATTTTAGCATGTGAGTAAATAAATTTTAATTCTGTCAGTAGCTTCTGCCCGCGACTTTGTCCGCGTCGAGTTAAGTATATCATATCACATCCTTTAGCACTCTGCAATAGGGTAGATTTCTATCAATTAAGGTTGTTATGTTATTGAATTAGTAATTCCATTTATAACCACACATTTGAACAAACAAACAATCAGTTTCAACTCTTAATAATATTAGTTTAAATATGCCTAGTATAATTTAACAAAATATTGGATTAAAATAACTTGGTCCTTTGAGCCTCACTTAACTTCAATAAAAATGAGCATGGTCCTTGAAGCCGCACCATTTCTAGGGTTCGTTTACCTTTTGCTTTTATATTTTTCTGAATAAGTATGCGGATACTGTATGTATGTGTGCAGTGTAGGGCTTTATTGGACCGCTTTGTTTGGTTCGAAAATAATCTTGACTTACTGTCACACGAAGATCTTTGGCAGTCATTACGAGTAGTCAGAAGCTGAAAAGTCTGACAACCAGTCTTTCCAAAGGTTATTGTGTGGCCCAGTAACTGGGTTATGGAGGCAGTTGCACCATGTAAAACACTGGTATTCAGCTGGATTCGGTCAGACTTGAAGCCGACCCCAACATAATAGGGAAAAGGTTAAGCAGACGATGTCACTTAGTGTTATGGACAGTATGCGTAATTAACGGCTTTGTTAAACCCGATAATTTAGACAAAGACCCGCATGTGAACTGATTAATAATATACGCAGTACAAAGTATAAGGTTTGTTATCATTATTACAGTACAAAGAGCAGTGTCTTCCGCTATATGTTTTTTTATTCAATCTATACCTACTTAATATAATTAAGTTGGCGAGGTTTTTTTTGTTTGTTTATTTAAACCTATTTTTTTTTGGTCCTACCAGCCGGGAAAGATATTTTTTTTGGATATGATAGCGCGCTACGACCTACGGGAGCGGAGCACCAAGCGGTGAACCATAGACGTAACTTAACGCGGGTGAAAAAAAAACACACGAACGAAGTCGAGGGCAGAAGCAAGTCGTCTATATATAAAAAACACGAACTGCGTATTATTAGTAGGTTGAGTTGATACTGGTATCTTCTGTGCTACTAACACATTTATGTACATGAAAGAACAAGATTTGTGTGTAAACACTTATCCTAACTAATATTATAAATGCGAAAGTAAGTTTGTTTGTTTGTTTGTTACCATTTTACTCCTAAGCCACTGAACCGATCATCCTGAAATTTTGCATATACGTTGTCAGGTTAACAGGAACGAACATAGGATACTTTTAACCCCGAAAAAAAGTACTGTTTCCGAGGGAAATCACAATAACGTTCTTATGATCATAGATGGCGCCACGTGTCGCTTCGAATTAAAATGACAGGACAAGGGTAATTTTTTTCGCAACTTCGTCTGTGTCCGCGATAACCGAAATTTACGCGGACGAAGTCGCGGGCAAAAGCTAGTTAACTATAAAGAAAGAAACGGAAAAAGAAATATTATGATATTACAATTTTTATTCGTGCCTAAGCCGTGACCTGTATTTCAGCACACCAGGGACTGCCCTCTACACGAAAAATAGCATTATTTCAATATCATTTGTATAGATGTAATAATAGATAGATACAATTACTTCATAAAAAAAGATTACATTAAAAAAACTTTTTTGTGTAAATTGTAGTGTAGTTAGTGTCGCACGTGGGGGGGGGGCTTTTATATGAATATTTTGACAATTCAAATAAATGATTTGACTTTGAAGGACCAACTAGCAATGGGCCCTTATGCTAAAAAAGCCTGTGACCCATCTGTAGGACTACTATAGGCTGAGTGTGTCCATGCCTGGCCTATAATTGATGACATGATCATAGCCTCCCCGCATCACAACACCGGAAAGGGCGATGCTATCAATGAATCAACTACAATGTAATCGTATGCATGTCCGAGTAAGGACACCATACGAAGGACTTTTCCTTTGACGAGTCATTTTAAGACCTCGGCCTGTGTATCAGTAGTTTCTGACGGTCATGTACCTGATGAAATCTTCTCAATAATTGGGTCAAGACAATACAAATTCTTAATTTCTGTAATAGAAATAATCCTGATCTAAGAATTCATTGGCATACATACATAAACTCACGAGGAGGAGTATGAAAGGACTAGGCTGGAGTATGTAAGGATCGTAGCAAGTGGCGTTCTGTAGTTTCTGTCTACCCCCATGGGAAAAAGGCGTGAGTTTATGTATGTATGTTTAAACTCACGCCTTTTTCTCATGGCAGAAACTATAGAACGCCACCTGCTACGATCCTTACATACTCCTTTCGCCTCATCTACGTTCATACAAGCACGCCACGCCGGTTACGAGTACTGCGCACCTGATTAATTGTCTTATATATAAAATTGAAAAGTTACTTGCTGACTAAACACGAAATCTTGAAAACTGCTTGAAGTATGATGATGAAATTGGGCAAGTTGTTAGGTTAGAATTAGCATGAGATATATATTGTTCCCGAGTTTCATGAAACCGATAACTTTTCCACGCGTGGCGACACGCGGGACAGGTTAGGTATGACCACGCAGCTTTAGCTGATGTTTCCCTATCAATCGTATAAAACAATGCTCATCAACAAGATGACTTAATTTTCTTCTAATTACTCCCGAGGTTGATAAAGGGAACTCTGTCGTCCCTGTGCGTTCGCCGGAACAAATACTCGCTGTGAATCTATTTCAGTTAAAGGTCATCCGTCTTCTTGACCTAGAATTTGTTTTATGTGTGACGTTTGACGCTGAATTTAAATGACACAATTGTATACTTTAATGCTATTGTAATACCTGTATGTTTTATTGAATATTTGCTCCTGCACGTGGATTCGTCTGCGAGGAAGTTCAAGTTTACCTTAAATCTTCGGCAATTGTGTAGCTTAGTATCAGTGAAGTCTTACAAACAAAACGCATAAAAACAAACCAATTTTAATTCTAGTCTTCATGCTTTTCCTTTACTTTTCTTGTTAGGCTTTGCTTTGCCACAATTAACTACATAAGTACATTTTCTTTAATTTCTGTTAGTCCTGTGAAAAATGTGACATCTTTAGCGGCATTATTCGGCTTAAATATGGATATAAAACTTCCAACAATTATGTTAATTCTATATTTTGCATAGACCAAGTATTCAAATTAAAACTTCCATTTTTTGCCAGAGCAAATGGTAATCGTGTGACTTTAAGGAACAAGTTAAAGAATTAGTTTTAAACATTGTGTTATTTAAAACAATAGGAAGAATTAAAGATTTCACAAAAATTATGTATAAAGAGTAATATTAAAAAAGAGGAATAAAAAGTAATTAAAAGGATAATAAGATGAAGACGCTTAAAAACATATTTATAAGCGCATTTATCCTATTATTCTTTTATTATTTTAGCCATCTACGAGGCGTGTCGTAACGTAAATACATAATTATTATATTCCTGATTTCCATGTCTATCTAGCATAAATAAAAATATAATTATCAGATGCAAAGTCAAACCATTTATTTCAACTAGGCCATTAAAATGCATTTTTGAACGTCATTTTACATGAAAAATAAATATAATTGAATCTAGTTGCCTCTTCCAAAAGGTAGTTTTGTATGTTGAAGAATGGGCAAGAAACTCCATACGTACTCTTTTAAAGTTAATGTTTGTTAGTAGATGACTTGCCGACGTTTTCATACATACATACATAAACTCACGCCTTTTTCCCATGGGGGTAGGCAGAAACTACAGAACGCCACCTGCTACTATCCTTACATACTCCTTTCGCCTCATCTACGTTCATACAAGCACGCCGGTTAAGAGTACTCCGCACCTGACCTTTCTGAAGGACCTCACCAATAAGGTCAGTGTAGGTCTTCGGACGTTTTCATTCAAATTTTAAACTGCTACCACACTACAAGTGTTGAAACTTTTGACGTCATTGGCGTCAGAATTATTGGCTCCAGCTAAAAATATGCCTAATCTCTTCTTATAACCTTCAGGAATCTAGTTTTAGGTTCTGTTCCTAAAGAGCCCTTGCCCTATTACTAAGACTCATCTGTCTGTTCATACGTTTGTCACAGGGTTGTATCTTTTCATCCGGTAGACACATAACATTTTTACAGAGCGTGTGAATTCATGATTTATGTTTTCATTACGATTTCCTTACCGCCTCGTATTTTAAAAGCGAAAGGTCTCTCTCTCTGACTAAACACAAAATCATGCAAACTACTTTACCTGTAAAGTTGGCAGATGATAGTTCATTCATAGAGCCAGTGCCTGCCAAGGTTGCTGAATTAGTTTGAAAGAGTTACCGCGACCCTGCAACGCATAGAGCATTAGGAGGGACCCGAATGAGCTTTAGTCAGTAAGAGTCTGACGATCCCCCGATGAATGATGAATTCTTCCACTGCGCCCAGAGCGGAAGAAGTCATTTTGATAATTTCTCATGCGTTAAAAAAGGTAGTTCATTCATAAGTTCATAGGAGATGTCGGGTAAGACCGTATTTGACTTTGCCTTTACGCGGTCGAAGTTACGGGCCAACGCTAGTTTATCTAAAGAAGTGTTTTTCTAAATAAACATATTTTTATCTTTAACTTTGAGCAACTGATAGCAGTGCTTTGTTCCTAATACTAACTTCCTAATACTGCACGTGTTTTGTTATTATTGTATCAGTTTTGAGATAAACTTGAAGTTTTATTATTAGGTTGGAGATGTCTGCGTCTCTGCCTGATAAGAATTAACATAATTTATTTCTCATGTTCCGGAAATCTTACTTCAATGGAGAAGAGGAAGGTGATAGAGCTAAATCGGTCCACAATAATTATCATTGTTGGAATGTCCATTTTCTTATTTTTTATATGAGACTAGCTTTTTCACGCGACTTCGTCCGCGTAAAGTCGAAAATGGTTCCAATAGGATTTTTAGTTGGTTTTTTTTTTTACGTTAAAATTTGCCCCGGAAAATCCTTCCTATCTGATGCCTACGTCATACAAAGAACACACCCTCCAAGTTTCAGGTCTCTACAATCAGCGGTGTAGGCTGTGCGTTGATCCGTCAGATCAGTCAGTCATTCAGGACAATGAATGTTATACATATGTATAGAAGCTGGGTTTGCTCTTGACTTTAGTCTACGTCAGAGGTAATAGAAACAACGTCTACGATGGAGTCTACCCAGAAGAAGCCAGTTCACTCTAACTTTGAAGAGATTAGGGTCGAATGCATTCGGAAATACAGACGCAGGTAGAGAGTTCCACTCTTTTGCTGTGCGCATTATAAAAGACGTTTGGAAACGCTTAGTGCGCCTGTTTCTTTGAATATAAATGTCGTTTTTAAGGGTGGAAAGTATTTTCCTGGATCGCGAACTGCTGATGAATGCAATGTAGATATTATCTGTTCCGAGTTACATATTATTAAGTAGAACTATTCCAAAAATTCAAAAACAACATGAAAAAAAAAAAAAAAAAAAAAAAAATAAATAATAAATAAATGTACTTCTTTCGTTTCCTTGTCTATGATTCGCCAAATAATTTGCTGCGGCAAAGGTCAGTGACCCTTGTTTATGGGCACACAGTGCCGGCTAGTTTTTCCATACGTATTTACGTGACTTAATTACATAGGAATGAGTATTCGATCAAATTACTTCGGCCATTATGTCCATAGAAAAAATTAATATGTGTTCTTCATTATAATATGTAATTATAAAATGTTATTGAGTATGTCTAGACACGTAAGAGCGGTATTTTATTAGATTTCGTGATTTCCTACGCATAAAATAGGGTTGCTTTTTTTTTGTTTTGTCATAAAAAAGTAACTTTAATTTACAAATGTTAAAATATTTCAAGATATCATTAAATCACCTATATCTATCTTATATACGTATAAAATACTTTGTCCCGAATGATTGACTGATTGACTGACGGATCAATGCACAGCCTAAACCGCTGATCGTAGAGACCTGAAACTTGGAAGGTGTGTTCTTTGTATGACGTAGGCATCCGATAAGAAAGGATTTTCCAAAATGTACCCCCTAAGGGAATGAAACAGGGGTCCAAAGTCAACTTTGACGCGGACGAAGTCGCGGGCAAAATCTATCTATACTAATATTATAAGCTTCATCCTGTGATACCAGCCTTAATCTTTATTTCTTGCCCATAAAATTATCTGTAATAAATACCTTAATTTCTTCTAGCGATAACCTTTACATAAATGACAACTTTTAAGTACAATGTACTTAATAAAATGTGGATATTGGAAATATTATGATATATCTAGTTAGCAACCTAATAGGATGTAATAATTGTGTTATCTAAGGGATTAATGTTTTGAATCTAGATTAATAGGTAGGTAGGTGTTAATAATAAAAATGATTGTTTATTCAATGTGGTGCAATGATAAGATTATGAGTACACGGATACATATAAGATTAGCTTATGCCTGCGACTTTGTCCGTGAGTGTCCCCTTAATCCGGCCCTGTCACAAATTCCGTTCTTAGTTGACGTCTCCTACCAATAAGATAACTGACTGCCAAATTTCAGGTTCATAATTCGAATAGTTGACATTTCGTTTTAAGTCAAGTGGTATACTAGCTTCTGTCCGCGACTTCGCCTACGTGGATGTCAAAAATACCATTAAACAGCTGGCAATAGTGAAGTATTCTATCAATGAAATAATTTTTGCAATCGGGTCTTTACTTCCAGAGTCTACCTCTTACAAACTAACCCCTTTATAATATTAGTGTTTGTCTTCCAAGCGGACGAGTTCGCATGCAGCAACTAGTATAATGTAAAAGATTTGGAGCAGGAATCTTTAATTAATCTTTAATCTGTGTTGGGTGACGATGATTGATCTTTTAAAAAAATCTAACAAATGTACTTAATTTTAAAATATCAGATAGGTTATCTCATGATAAAAAAGTACTTTCGCTTTTATTTTCAGACATTATAATTTACCTCGGTTAGCAACAGACTAATCTGTAAATCTTTCAAAGAATTAGGACGTTTAATTTAGCTGAAAATCCGACTCGTTCGATTGACAAATTCGACTCTGGCTGGCTTATTACATTATCCGTTTCTGCGACTTTCATAGATGTTAATTTATTTCCCATATATAATAAAAAAAAAGTTTTCGCATTATCTATCTTTAAAGTACATATTAATTACCTATTATAAATGAGAAAGTATTCTGCCCGTCCGTTACGGTCTCACGACTAAACCACTGAATCGATTTTGATATAATTTGGTACAGATTAAGCTTTGACCCCAGGAAAGAACATAGGCTAGTTTTTAATCCGCGACTTCGTCTGCGTCCGCGATAATAAAAAAATAAGCTGACGGAGTTGTGGACAAAAGCTGGCTTACAATAATGTATTAAGGTACCAATCGACCTTACGGTACTCCCTGCGGCCGTGCGTGGTGTGAATACTAGAGAAGCGACCCGCTTCTTCAACATTTCCAAAGACAAGACGTCAAGGTACTGCTCTGTCGATTTGCTGACTTTCTAGTACTTGTTGATATCTGATGAGCTTATAATATTGCAAACGATTCGAGAGCTAGATATAACGGGTGAAATCGTAACGAAACCTTTTACTTTGAATTCAGTACATAAGTTTAGGTCACCCAGGTACTATTGCTTGCGTATCCTATTCTGAATATACGTTCACAGTGACGACACGTCAGAACTCCATTGTGGGTAGTGGATATTGGAAGGTAGCTGGTTTTGAAGGCTATCTCCCTTATTATCAAGATCACGTTTCCTTTGGTCTTCATAAGTGTAAACATATTGCTGCACCAGACGCCTTCAAACCGGACTTTCTCTTGCTAATCATGTACTGAATCCATGGTTTTCATTATGATGTCCCTTCCACGGCTTCCACTCCGTATATGGTTATGCTTATGTTCCTTATTCTGCCAATAAAATCAGCCTCTGGTCAGCCGGTCTTTTCAGCCTGGATAAGTAATTTTATTGAATGAAGGGAAATCCCAACTTCTAATCCAAGGCAATTAAATTGTAATAATCTAAAATAACTAATATGTCATCTAAACGCAATAAAAACACAAATTATTTTAATAATAATAAATAAATAACACGTGAACACATTAACAAGTTAGCTGCAATTAAATGGTATTATAATTGACTGTCTTATTTAATTATCTTTTGGCCTCAATCTGCTTATCTTATATTATGTTATTAAATAATAATTATAAAAAAAATATGCGTAAGGCCTACCACAAAATTAAGACGTATGTGGTACGCACTTACGTCTTTTATGTATTTTTTTTTGTATAATTCGTATGTGAATAAATAATATGATTTATATGAGATGAGTCTTTAGCTCTTGTAACCGCATAAAATATAATATCGAGTTCAAGTACATTTAACACAATGTTATGCCATCTAATTATAGAGCGTTGGTTGGATTTAATAACTAAAGTACGTAATTGTTTCAAAACTTAATACTATTATGAATCATGTAGGTACTTACTTCATTTATTGTTGAAGTTTTTATCCATTGTAATTTTCGCTGATAGGGATCGTACATGATTTACATGATTATACATGATTCTTTTTGTTCTTTTCGAGTCGATGATTCTAGAAAATGTTTTTTTACTTTATCTTTGAGTTCTTGGACTCAGTAAGCGGCCATGTTTATCGCGGCATCAGTAGCGTTTGTTATTGTCCTCTCAAGTTCCTGGAGTGACACCCTAGGTTATACTTGCTGGTATTGATGTTTAGTGTATTTTTTTTTTGTGGTGACTGCCTCGTTGGTCTAGTCGTCACAAGCGCGACTGCTGTGCATGAGGTCTTGGGTTTGATTCCCAGGTCGGGCAAGTGTTATTGGGTTTTTCCATCAGGAATTTATCAGTAGCAGCCTTGGACTCTGGATTTGTGCCCGGTTGATGGCAATAGACTCGCCCCCTATTACTTGGGACTAAAAACATAACTGGTGAAATGTGGGTGTACTAATGGGTACACCTCTGCCTAACCCTTCGGGGATTACAGGAGTGATGTTATGATGTTATGTAATTTTTTTTTCTTACTTCCCCGCTATTCTTTTCTGATTAATTTCTCTGCGGGATCTAGGACAGTTAAATCGTTTCCCCGGCACTCGTGGAGGTTCATTGCCTCGGCGCTTTTCTGGCGGTCTCCACTGTTGATTCGGGCTTTCAGTGGATAGGAATAGGGTGCCGGGTTTTTACCAAAAAGAAAATGCTGTATGGTAAATTGGTAAATGCTTATTCATGGTTATTGTACTATTACTTTTTCGTTGCAAACTTTTTAACTTTTTATGTGTGATGCAGTGAACCTACCATATCTTCTTCCCTTGTCATTCTGTCTTCTTCAACCATTCACTGTTAAATGATTATTCTACACACCGTTGTCCTCTAGAAAACGCTCATGCTGTAAATATTTACTAGCTACTTTTTTATTACGTGCAATAAGTCTCGCAAAAACATTTTCCGGATCAGCAGATTTCCATAAACACACCTCTTTAATGTTTATTTATATTTATTAGCAAGATCTGTGGAGTATCTATGAATAATTCGAAAACCGTTACGTACGGACCCGCCCACTTTGCCAGCGATTTCGTACATTGACCTCACACAAGCACATGCTTTGAAGAATGAAGGGATATTTGCACAATTTATTTGTTTACGAGTGCAAAGACTTTGTATGGACGTATTTACGCCTTGGCAGCGTTTAAATGCGTAATAAAGTTCTTTAATGTAGTTCAACAACCTAGTTTTCGCAGAGGCGAGTTCTTAATGTGTTCAATTTCCAAATTCATGTTTTTAACATAGGACTGTATTCGTATAACCTACATTAGTCATTACCATAATCTAATAAAAGGTGTGCGGAAAGCGACGCCCTTGACTCTCGGGATATCAGAATGATTGAACGGATCAAATGACAACACATGTCATCTGTCAAAATCAGTCATGTACTGTATGTGCTATGAGGGGACGTCCGGAAGCACACGGATACACACATAGACAACAATTCCTCTTTTACGACCTTCGAACAGAGTTAACTACCGAAATTGTATTCTACTGGCAAATAAGTGCTTCGGGACAGTAATTATGAACTCTGTTCTCGAGACAATTTTACGTACAATTATTATAAACATAATTACACGTACAAAAATAAAAACTACCACAATATTTTATAACACCTGTTAATTCTTGCGCCTATATGAGGACATATTGGGATGGTCCTCGCTGTCCTTAATTAGGGACATTCCATGACCCGAAGACGTAATTTTATGGCACACATCACCTGTATTGACAAGGTTAACATGATTGTCGTCAGAATTAATACACGGGAGACTTCGAACAATCAGGTAAATGCCTCGATTGAGTCCAATTACTGTGAACTTGAGCTTTGTTGTGTGAGAAAGAATTTGTCGATTGCGTCAACAGCTGTGAGATACTTTACACGGTTTGAAAAACTAAGAAATCGTTCCGACTGGTCTTTAGCGAATCAGATCAATAATATTTGAGGAGATTTTCCATTAATTTCGGTGCCTAATTAAATGACGAGCATTAGGTATGTACAAAATGTCGTCGGCACTGACGCTGCTGGTTGCTTGCACTGAAATATTAATAAAAGACTTCGTGTTTCCCTTCGTTATTTTACATTAAGTTTAAAAAACCGAGGCTCACAAACGAAAATTAAAAAGACAAATTGTAAGGCGCGCGCAAACAGTTTATGCGCGCTTGACAGTGTGTCACATTAATTTTGCGTGGATTTTCGCTCGAGATGCTGAAACCATAAATACATGTGTTATAATTTAGAAATGGAATCTTTCTTATATTGGAAAAAAATCTAAAATGCCTGTAGTAATCTGAATGTCTTTATAGGTGCCTTTTTAAAATCATACGGATTGTAAAAAGACATCATAATTATAACCGTTAACTATGCATACTGCTCATCGAACTAGATAACATTGAGAAAAAAATGTTTGTGTTAAACGAGTTTTATTTAACATAACATCACGCCTGAAATCCCCGAAGGGTTAGGCAGAGGTGTACCCATTAGTACACCCACATTTCGCCAGTTATGTTTTTAGTCCCATGTAATAGGGGGCGAGCCTATTGCCATCAACCGAGCATAAATCCAGACTCCGAGGCTGCTACTGAGAAGTTCCTGATGGAAAAACCCAATAACACTTTGCCCGACCTGGGAATCGAACCCAAGACCTCATGCACAGCAGTCGTGCTTGTGACCACTAAACCAACGAGGCAGTCACTGACTTTTATTTTTGGTGTGAAAAATCGCAATGACGGAAAAAACAATAACTTTAGGTTTCGTAAGTGTCTTTTTACAAGGATACATCACATAAAAAATATTGAAATACTATTTGACGAACAAAAAAGGACGTATCAACCACAAAGGATGTGTTTCCGTGTAAAACAAAGATATAAACTAAACAATATGTTTCCTTTACTTTGTTACTTACGTCTGTTTACGTTGTTCTTTAAGTCCTTGACATGTGGCTTTGTACGATAAACGATATCTAGGTAAAATATAGATACCTACAGGTATAGGTACATACATACGTGATTTTTTCTGTTGATCGTTTCAATTCAGCTTTGTGTCCGAAAAATGTTTGAAGGATGCATTCAATGCTTCAGAAATTGATTTAGGTATAGTCACCAAAGTAAATAAGTATGCAGGGTTTTCAGATATAGTTGGGGTTTTCTTAGAAACCGATGGATGTCTTCGATTGAAACTTAACTTGATTAATGAACTATTTGTTAAATACTTTTTAAATTAAATTACATTTGTTAACATCCATCGGTTTCTAAGAAAATTATCACTACATCTGACGACTCTGCATACCTATCTACTTTGCTGACTGTACATACGTTTTAAAAAGTGGGACGATGACCTCGTAACAATAACCTATACTTTATATTTATAAGATGCCTAATAAGAATACCTTTTAAGAGAGTCCCACTTTAAATTCGTAGGTACCATTTATGCTATACTAGCTTCTGTCCTCGACTTCGTCCGTGTTGTAAAATAAATAAAACAAATATCTTGGGACAACTCACTCACGGCTATCTGATCCCAAGCTAAGCAGAGCTTGTGTTATGGTAACCAGACAACTGATATACATACTTATATAATTTATAAATACATACATATTATTGATAAATCACACCCAGACACAGAACTAACAATCATGCTCATCACACAAAGTTTGTACTGGGTGGGAGTCGAACTCACGACCTCCGGCTTAGCAGTCAGGGCCGCTAACCACTAGACCAACAGGCCCGTCAAAGTATAAAGTACCTAGTCAAGTATACCATAAAACATAGCCTATGGCAATAGTATAGATTTCTATTAATGAAATAATATTTGTTATCGGACGAGTAGTACCGAAATTACCTGTTACAAATAGAAAAGTTTACCTCTTTATATTACTAGTATAGAAAACCATACAAAAAACCCATGGTAAATATGTCTAAGTTTAGTACATTCATGTTATAACCTCTGTTCAACTAAGTTATTCCTGAAATTAGTACATTTAACCAATTCATCATCATCTGCCTAGCCTTTTCCCAACTATGTTGGAGTCGGCTTCCAGTCTAACCGGATGCAGCTGAATACCAGTATTTTGCATGGAGCGACTGCCTATCTGACCTCCATAACCCAGTAACTGGGTAATACGATACCCCTAGGTAAGACTGGTTGTCAGATTTTCAAGCTCCTGAGGACTCGTAGAGGATATATTCAAGGGTACGCAAATTGACGGGTCCAAAGTCTTCTACATACTTATCAAGCTTGTGATAAGGAGTTATGTAAAGGACAGTATTATTAAATGCAAATGATATTAATTAACAGGCTAAAGTCCGTCGACAATCTAGAAAATATATTCAGTGTATATCCGCTAAAGTATCTATAATAATAAATTTTGTAGATACTAGTTTCTGTCTGCCTAAAAGTCACGTATACAATAATAAATATAAACCTTAATATTAGTTTAGTTTTCTGAATTAGTCCAGTACTTTTAGAGATTACCCCACACAAACAAACTTTACCTATGTATAATGTTAAATCTAGACAATGGTGCCGATTCCCTTGTTCACAAACTAGACTAAATTTAGAGAATTGACATCTCTTACTAACATACAGCGAAAGGAAAGGACGGTGACATTCCGTGACATTAAAGAACTAAGTTAGAGATGTCAAATTAGTTTTGCCTTGAACTTCTCCATATTTTTAATCCATACGTTTTAAGATGTCAACTATAACTGTATGGATGTGTCAGATTGACTAAATTTGACAGCTCTTATTGACATTAGTCTCTTTCTTATTTTATTGGACAGAAAAAGATGGAAATAGTTTAATTTTAGTTTAGTTTATGACCAAGGGAATCGGCACCAAAATCTATCTAAATATTTTATATATTTCTCGCGAAAGGTCACTTACTCATCACGGAAATGTCGAAAACCGCTTGACGTATGAAGATGATATTTTTAGCAGCGAGGTAGTTTATAGTTAGTACACGAACGCTAAGAAATGATTTTCCAAAATTCACCCCCTGAGGGGATGAACCGGGGGTCCGACATTTACGCGGATGAAGTCGCGGGCACTAGCTAGTATCTTACATGTGTTTTCCGGAAAGGCCTACAAGTAATGAAATGCAAAAATAATGACAACACCTTTTATATAAATAATTCAGGTTACCATAATTCAAAGATCGCAGGAAAAGACTATCTACTCATCAAATGCGGCGTGTGTTATGTAAAAGTTACAAAAGTACACATAAGTATACAGATTACATAATGCACCAGTTTTTTAGCCTAGAGTAGCTAATTGAACCACAATGAGTAATTGTGGTTTAGTTTTAAAAGACTTTTTATACCTTATTAATGTTAAACGTTGTGTGAAAACCGACAAAAGTTCTCATTATGTGACATTCAAATTGATCTTTGCTCTGTCAGAACAAGACAAACAAGAATATTTAAATCACTAGGTCCTGCCCGCGGTTTCGCTTCACAGCGTGTTCTTTCTCATTGCTTCCCAATTTTTTTCAAACTCAAGTAAAAGGCACTTTTGAACGTCATTTACAAGAGGAAAGAAAAATTATAATATTGAATCTAGTTAATAAAATGTAGCCTATAGCATTTAGGGATAACGTAGCTTCTTATTAGACAAATAATTTTTAATCATCACATTGTAAAACTGAAGAGTTTGTTTGTTTAATGCGTTAATCTTAGGAATAGCTGGACTGATTTGAAAAAAAAATGGTTTATAATACCGTTCATCGAAAAAAATTATAAGCTAAATAACATCACGCTACAACCTACAGGAGCGGAGCAATAACCAAAGACGTAACTTAACGCGGATAAAACCCCGGCGTATGATAAGACTAGCACTCACCCCGCGACTTTGTTCGCGTGATTTTCGTTACGGATCCCTAACTTTTTTGAAAATATTTTATTTTATTTATTTATTTTATTTATTTATTCAACTAACACACACTATTTTACAGGTGGAACCCAAAACAATAGAGTGTTTCTAAAAAATAATTAAATCTAGACTTATCTACTACAAACTAAGCCTATATAATAAAGCCTATGTCACCCGGGGATAGTGTAGCTTCCCAACAGTGAAAGAATTCTTCAAATCGGTTCAGTACTTTCGGAGTCTATTTAATGCAAACAAACAATCAAATATTTCCTCTTTATAATATTAGATATTAATATTGATAATTATCGCAATAATATTATTAATTACGCCGCTATATCAAAGTCCTGACCCCATCAACCCCATGTCAAGTTATTTTCCCGCCACCAAGGACCGATGAACGTGAACCTAACTCACGTTTCTAATGACGTTGTTAAGATAATAAACACATGTAGAGTGAAAATAAACTTATCAACAGCCATCGCGTTAAGCTAGGATTATTTTGATTACGATTATGAAAATCGCGGATTAAAGGATTCGGTATGCTGTTCGGGTTAATAATTATCGCAGACGTAAGTAACAATTAAGTAAGTAAACAATTTTGTGGCAAATTAGGTAGTTGACACCATTAAACTATAATTCCAAGACATGATAACTGAAAACTCGATTAATTTTCAATTAACAGTAAAATTCGATCTTTAGTTACTTTGAAATCAATAAATTGTTAGTCAATTGAATTCACTACAGTTTAGTAGGACTCCTAGGACCAATCAAGATCTATGGGGATCACGTTTTGACAGCTCAATCAATTGACATATTTTTCCTGAGCGTGATACCCAATAGACAAAACGCGCGGCACCTGCTGTGATTGGCTAATGATAATTCAGTCAACCAATCGCAGCACACGTGCTTGACAATTTGTCACGTTTATTTTTTTACGCAAGAAACCGGGGTTGGGTATAACGATTACAAAGTGAAAGTAAGTAGAACCACCATACTATAAAAATTAGTTAATAACTATTGAGTAGTACTGTTTTTCCTCTTTGATCGCAATCTAAATGAATAATCTATAAATAAGTTAAAAAGCACAGTGCACCTGTTATTTTCAACAGATGCAACATTTCATCTGCTGTTAAAATGGAATCAGCATCAAAAACTCAGTTGTTTTATTAATTAAAATCTTATCTTACCAACAGGTTTAATGTCAATAACATTATTTTATAACATGCAATAAAATATATAATGCAATCTATAATCACGTTTTCATAATTCACACGTTTCTTATCCAGTTCAAAGTGGAAATAAAAACATTCTAATAATATCTCTATATCAAGTATTTAAT
Organism: Hoplodrina ambigua; assembly: GCA_949774945.1. Classification (NCBI taxonomy): domain Eukaryota; kingdom Metazoa; phylum Arthropoda; class Insecta; order Lepidoptera; family Noctuidae; genus Hoplodrina; species Hoplodrina ambigua. The sequence continues at coordinate 7,720,990 of OX458988.1, forward strand.
ACGCAGGTGTAAGTTCAAAAGTTATCGGCGACCTCAAAGTCACGTAACTGACGGACAAGGTCGGGTCACGGTCGTGACCTTGGAGGTATATATATGTAGGTAACTAGAGATCGTCCAACGTCCAAGCTTTAAGTCTAAAGACGCTCCCTCACTGGGAGTATTCTGTAATGTTACTGTGCAAGTTCTAACATTTATACATATACGCGATGGAGGGGATATGAAGACAAAAAGCGATGAAATTATTAAAGGCCTTTAAAAAAAAAATCTGCTTTACTCTACAAAATTACAACACCTAGAAGTTTTATTTACTAACTAAAACTGTTTACCCTGGAGTATTTAGAATCATGAGTACTGAATTCATGGTAGAAAATAAAAGCTTTTAAAAATATTATTGTAATGTTCCACCCCGCATGTGAGTGAGGAGAACTCAGTATTACAGCTAACTGTTATGATACAATTTGTAACATTAATGCACTCAATCGTTGGAGCATTTGTAATGTAAAAAAAGCAAGAAGGTAACTGACTATGTGCTATAGAAAAACCTTTCTAACCCATACGATGATGCTTAAGAAAAAAGCACGTATGTACATATTTGTTTGTTTCAGTGTTTATCTTTTTCTTTTTCACTCCTTCCTACCTCGAAGGAGTACTTAACTGACTTATAGTGGTATGTCAGTTACTTCTCCGAGGTCGCAGCTAGTCAGTATTCTAGACAAAACTCAGATCAAGGCTTGAGAACTAGGTAGGTACTATTATGCTTAATTTTTCCTCTTTGCATTTCCTCTGTCTATCTTACTTCGAGGTTAGTCTTTGATAATGAGTTTGTTTTCTATTGTATACGGTTCATGTTTTGAGAAGGTTTTCTTGTGATCGGTAAAATAATGCGGAACAATAATACTGAGTAACACACGGAAATGATTACAGTTTAGAAACAAAAAGGTAATCATAGGGACTGCCAACAGAACTGATGTTTTAAGAACTTTGAAATAGCTGTCGTCAGTCTGTCGCAACAGGTCACATTAGCATGTCGGTGACGCATACCCATAAGATAAGGTTTTACTTTAAAATACGGGGCGTAAAGACACGTCTCATAGCCATTAACTATCATATAGGTACTGCATATCAAATTAAGTAACATTGAGCAAATAATATTTCTGGGAAACGACTCGCTCGGAAAACAATTATGCTTACGGGTGCCTCCAGCAGTACTTTTCTCAGTAAACCTTACACTTTGTTGTGGACATGATGCCAGTATACGTGTAGATGAAGCTAATCAACCTACTAAACTGTCCTCCTTTTTGAAGTCTGTTAAAAAAGGTAAACATTATAAGATAATTATTTTTTTTAATTTGCCCCATCTGTCGTCAAATGCAGAAAACACACATACATACATAAACTAACGCCATACAAGCACGCCGCACATCTCGTCATACAAGCACGCCGTTTACGAGTACTGCGCACCTGACCTTTCTGAAGGACCTCGCCAATAAGGTCTGTGTAGGTTTTCCTAGGGCGACCCCTCCCGGTGTTGCCACTCACCTCTGCCATATAAATACTTTTTGTCAATGGTCTTTCATTCATCCTCTCAACATGACCGAACCATCTAAGCATACCCTTTTCTATCTTTTTAAAAGGGTATACCTAAAAAAAGAGTTTTTTTTTTATTGTCATGCCGTAAGATTGTATTAAATTGATATACTTAGATAAGTATATGGAAACCAGACACACCCGCTTAATTGCTATGTGATTAATCAATCAATAGGCATTTTTGTGTAAGCGATTTTCCTCTTGTATATTTTTATCTTGCCAAATCTCTACAGACACATCCGGAAAAAAACTGAATAAAGTTTCTTGTCCCTTGCGTGTGACCAGCGAGACAAGGTTATTTTAAGCAAACATTATACCAAATAAAATTGTTTTTGGGTTACTATTATGTTTGAAGTTTCCCCTAATTAGAGGAGGCATTCTAGGGTCGACTATTCACGAATCGTGAAAACAGAATTGATTTATCTGCTCAATAATAATTAATATCATCTGTTGTATAGCTCGTTCGTGTTTTTATAAATGGCCCAATAAAGAGGCTAAGTGCGGAAACAGCCCAGCTAACCTAACCTAACCTAACCTATAGCTCGTTCGATTCATACATTCTATCATGGACATCTGTGAAGGAAAACATCTTAAAGAAACCTGGACTTATTATAAATAAGGTCTAAAATCATCATTACGCTTTGAGGAAACGTGGTGATCAATGCTCGGAGGAGAGTCTTCTCTTTGTGGGAAGAGGTCCTTGCCCTGGAGCAAGACAATAATAACGAGGTGTTAGTATTTTTATATTTAGCCTGTAGTGTCCCACTGCTGGGCAAAGGCCTCCCTCCATTCCTTTCATCGGTCGCGACTTTGCGGTACATCTTTCTAACTCTCAGGAAACCGTCGCAAGTCGTTATTATATATTATTTGCATGCTTTGTATATTTTTAATCTCATTTTCTACCGCTCTCTCAGTATTTGCAATAATCGTACGAGATGACATCACTGTTTCTCACCATTCAACGAAGTTTGAGAGACACGTGCTTCAAAACGTGCTGTTAGTTATGATTCAAAGATTCCAAATGCCTTCGATTTTCATTTAAAATTGAATTCAGCAATGCATTACAGCTATTGGCTTCCTCATAAATAATTTATTAAAAGTCAGCTGACTCATAGCTGTGCGAGATACTAAACAAGCTGATAACCTTTATTCTTCCACTAACAGATGACCAAATACCTTATGTAAAAGAAGTAGATAACAAAAGTATGGCAACAAGTAGTTTTAATGTTGACAATGTTCGTTCATTCATCGTTGATCGACTGCCTCTTTAAAATGGCCGCTTTATATTCCAAATTTAAACACAAAGCGGGCGGACGCGGTGGCGTGACTCCGCGGCGGCCAACCGGCGCGCGGCGCCTGCGCGGCTAGTGCGTCGACCTCTCCCCTGCGATACGATTAAACAATCGATCCATTATCGATACTCTATGAAGACGCTTTGTTTTCGATTATTTGAAATTCCGCGCCTTTGAACACCTTATCTGTTCATTTGATAAATTATATACCTATTTACCTCTTTACTCTGACAATGGGATATTTTTCCGCTTAGTGCACACACACCTGATGAATGTTTATTTTATATGTATTTTAATCATGTCCATTTTAAGCTATGGTTAGGTACATACTTATTATAATTTTTAATTAGGCCGTTCGAGCCCCTAGCTAGTATAAAACCAAGTCAGTCTCAAAATTACTTCAATTAAAACTGATTAAACTCAGTAAGGTTTGTTTGACATTTATTAAGTCATCACTGAGTTACCCTTTTATAAACTCAAACAATTTATAGATGGCGCACTCTTCATTAAAATACCTATTGTTAAATAAAATGTATTAAATTATGTATTGTTCTAAACCACCCCGTATACACATACCTCCTTATCTGGCTCACACGTGTACATTTAACTTGTCTTCCACTCAGTTTATTTATATACGCGATAAACAATTATGTTGCCCGACCACCTGATCTTATTTTAAATATATTTTTTTTCTATTTTTCTTGCGTATGTCGCGTCTCTCATGGGAGATACGACGTTTTTGCTAAACCATACGTCACTCTTAGTTTTTTCACATATCTGTGTCCATGACATTGAGTGTGCTGATGAGATGATGTAATCAAGACAAGTTTTCTCTAAATTGTTTAACTACTCACAATTAAGTGGTTTTATTGAAAAAAAAAAACATGTAAACATTATTGATCGTATGTCCAGAGAACGTAATAGTACTAACGTTTCTCTCATAATAACTTAAGTAGCTTATTTTCAAAGGCGCAGAAAAATGTGTTGATACGACAATTTGCAAGTATTACTCAGTCTCTTTCTACATAAAGTCAAGGACAGGTCAATAACCCATAGCGTATGGCTATAGTGACACGTTTCTCTCCGTTATTTTTAGTCCTTGCATGGCTTAATGACATACAATCGTATGTCTCTTTTATGCCAAAATCAGACTTGAATCAAGACATGATCTTATCTCAAGTTATCGCAAAATGCTTGTTCAATAGTGGTGTGATTTTGACTAAATCTTGAGTGTATAGTGCATTATATTATGTCTCATTAAACTAAGATTTACAGCTTTAAAAAAATAACGGTTAAATAATGGCAGTCACTGTGTTATATTGTTGAAATGACTACATTCTGATGACATTTATTTTTTTGAAAATGTTTAATAGTATGCGCATAAACGCTAACATTTAAATAACGTTAGCGTTATAACGTTATTTTATTAGTATTTATATTCTCCAGACTCATTTCGGTCAGAGTGGCTAATTTCATTGGAGACTAAGCAGGCAGGAGATATATATTCACAAGTGTGTGCGCAAACACAGGTGCACTCCCTCTTTCCTCACTCTCATATTCCGATAGGACGACAATCAAACAAAACCTGGCGCAGGAGCAACGGCTTTACGTTGCGTTATTTTATTAATGTTATAATATTGATTGCCAGCCTCGTAATCTGCAAAATGAAAAATGTGGGTGTGCTAATGGGTACACTTCTGCCAAACCCTTTGGATATTACAAACGTGATGTTATGAGTATTAGATAGTGTCAAAGTCAGAACATTTTACGTTCACAAAACGTGGCATTAAATGCGAAAGTAATGTATGGCATTAATTACTACGTTTGAATGTTATTCGTGACAATTAAATACAGTACACTATTTGATCAACTGCTAAGCCTGTCGCGAACTTATAATTTCGTCACTAGAACACTAAATAAGTACGGTCGCTAATAGCACATATGACTATACATTATTGTTGTGAAATCGCTCTTATTGCAATCGCATTACCCTAAAGCACTGTCATCTTTTTACTGCATTATGATGAATTATTTTGATTGTGTTTTGAACTGAAAAAAAATGACACAATTGCGTCACGGCTGTAGCAAATATTTCTCTCATAAATGAAATTAAATACTGGTTTCTTACTGGTTTATGTATTTTATAATATTTCAAAGCTGGAGGTTTTTGTTTGTTTAAACGCGCGAATCTCTGGAACTATCAGTCGGATTGGAAAAAATCTTACTGCATATCATAGCCACGTTCATGAAGAATAGTATAGGCTATATAACATCACACTAAGCCCCACGGGAGCGGAGCAGTAACCACAGACGTAACTTGACGCGGCTGAAAAATTTCCCGCTGGCGAACTCGCGGACAGAAGCTAGTTCTTACTAAATATAAACACTAGATATTAAGCTCCACGTTAACACGATATTTGGCGCCTTTACTTAGGTATATATTTAGGTACTCATTTGAGTAGGTATATAAGTTTCGTCTGTCGTTTGCCAAATCTTTGCCATGACACAATGAAAAACATTACCCCGCCTATTTACAACGTAAACAGTTATTTATTTCATAATGAATCTAAATCTTCCCAGTGCTGTGCAAGTCTCCCTACTCTCATTCCATTTATCTCCATCTATGATTATTTGAGACCAGTGTTTATTGAAGGAATCTAACTCATCCCACTACTTCCACCTAGATCTACCGTGATGTCGCTTGCCATATAAAGGAACCCTTTCGGTCGTGCTTTTGACCCATGGCCTCGACATGACTTATCTGTCGTGCATTTAGTATTGACTTAAATGTAGAACGTCACCTGGGTTATTAGAATAACCAGCTGCTACCTGCGACTTCACCCGTGTTAAATTACGTCTTTGGTTTCTGCTCCACTCCCGTCTTTATTGTATATGTAGAAGTATAGATAAGGCTGACAGTAGTGGACATAGCAAAAATAGCGAAGAAACCCGTTGTAGATAGTTCCTAACATTACAAATTTGTTTTCTCATAAATCAGATATTTTATAGGCACATTTTGGCATCTGAACTGCAATACTATTGGCAATGATGCATTAGTGTAACACTTACAACCGACTTAGGTAATGTTAGGTAACTGCTTAGTCGTGTGGAAGAATTTAGGCACATTGCAGCTGATTTTTAAGACTAACATAACAAAAAAATGCTATAATTAGGGCGTTTTAATTAAGGTTTAAGTAAAGTAAATGCTTTAAAAACCCACTATACATCTCAATGAAAAATTAAACAATGAGAAATTGTGTTATTAATATGTACTGTAAAGGAATTTCTTCATTAATAAAACATCCATAAATGAATGATAAATAACCTGTTGTATTTCGCATACTGGATGATTCACACAGATTCTGTTTGATCCGTAATCCGAGTTTGGCGCGCAAACATAATTCAAGACTTGTGTCAACTTAGCATAATGTAAATGACAACTATAGTGTCGCCACATACGTTTCTATGTTGCCAGCGTAAAAAATAAAAACTTTTCCTTTGTCAATATTTTAGTTATTTCATCTCGCTGTAACTACCTATTGACAGCTCGCCCCCTATTAACATGGGACTGGTATTCAGCTGCATCTGGTTAGACTGGAAACCGAGTCCTACATAGTTAGGGAAAAGGCTAGGCAGATTGAATTATAACTAAAAAATTACAATGAAAAGTTTAACAAAACAAAAATATTACTAAAGAAAAATCTAGTCAAATGTGGATTATAGGCGTAAACTAATGTAACTTCTCCTTTGTTCTAGGACTCCTGGCATGAACCTAAAGCCAAAGATACGGGCGCAGTGATCAACATCCTAGACATCGGTCGCCAGAACTTCGCCAATGGAGGCGTGGTGTCCCGTTACCTCTGCGACCTGGCACAGTGCTGCAACCTGTTCAACTATGACTACAAAGATGTTGTTCCTAATGTAAGTTGTTTTGCAACATAGTTCTTTAACACCCGGCACATTCTAGATGCTTTTGGCGAATGAGCGTAAAAATCATAGCTCGTTAGAACCAGCACCAGCTCGTTGTTCGGCGTCCACTCGTTGTCATCAGTTGGTCCACGGTTGGACATCGCATGTCAACCAATAAACGTCACGTGGTCAAGGATTGGGTATTACGTTGTCCGCGAATAGATGAGCAGTTTGTCAGGGATCATTATTATGCGTCCTTTTGGGAACTGCGCGTTGGCAACGCAAGGCAAGCGTGCCAGGAACGGGTGGTCACCAAGTCCACGTGCGAGGCGCTCTCGTTGATGTAGTGAGCGTATACCTATAGTTCTTCATACAAAGAATACTAACCGCTCGAGGCGAGGCGGTGCTTGTACCAGAGTAGCTTGTACCAAGATAGAATGATAATAATTCCATCTCAATTTATTTCCAGGTGGTAAAAGACGACAGCGTCCAGCGCGCCATAGATGAAGCCACGCAGGAGGAACTGAGGAAAGCCAAAGAGAACGGTCAAACAGGTGCTCAGTACGAGAGCATACGGCAACGGGTCGAAGCGCGCGCCTTGAAGGTGGTCCAGGATATCAGCTCCGCCATGTCTAATAATGTGCTCAAGTAAGTATATTCCTTTTGCTGAATATATTATTCTCAAATATTCATTACAAATATAGTACTTTCTTAAATCACATTTCCACTTCTACACCCTTCTTCTGGTTTGGTTTTCCACTTGCTGTTATGCCATTGGCAGTCACGACTATCGGCACAATGATCGCTATACTCACATCCTACATATCGACACAGATTAGCTCGATTAAACAAACACAAACGAAAAACTCTTCAGATTCATTATATTATTAGTATAGACAGGTTCATACATAAACTCACGCCTTTTACCTATTGGGGTAGGCAAAAACCCCAGAATGCCATCTACTGCGAACCTGACCTTTCTGAATACTATTTTGTCTTCCCCAGATTCGTAGCGTGGGTGTGTCACAAAGCAGTCCGCAGAGTGGCGGGCGGCGGTTGCGGCACTCGCGTCGCGGGCGTGGAGCGCTTGCGCAAGGCCAACGCGGCCGGCCTTCCTCTAGTCTTCGTACCCCTACACAGATCTCACTTCGACTACATCCTGATGACCTTCACGCTGTACCTGACAGGTCTGCGACCGCCTCTTGTGGCTGCCGGCGATAATATGAGGATACCTTTCTTTGGGTGAGTGAGACAAAGATATATTCATTCTTTACTAACGTAGGTCTATGAAATTGAATTGCAACCAATCGACTGACATACTTTTTTTGGCAGTCAAAATGCCCCTTAATTTTGTATGACAATATTAAACAGTGACGTCATTTATTTAACGACTCAATTGATTAATTATCTATTGATAAGAAAACAACTAAAAATTTTGTTTTATTGTTAATTAAAGTATTTTTACCGTAAATTAGGTTAGGTTTTGAGAAAGAGTTTTTTAAAGAAGTTGTGTTTTGAACTATGTATTAGTTAATGTTGTCATGTCAATTGTGTCTCATAGATGTTGCTTTATCTTTTCTTGGTGGCAACAGATTATTATTTCGGCCTCTTACCAAGTAAAAAACCTACAATTCCTCCTGCTATCATGAGTCGGGAGCCCAGGATTCGCGTGATATATGATAGCGAATAGCATAGTCACACTCCCAGATATACAAGTATTAAATACACCGACAATAGATGGCGTTAAATTTAAAAAGTAAAGTTTGCAAACCCTTCATCACTAGCTCGTACGTTAAAAGGTTGGAAACCCCTGGTCTAACAGTATGCTTTCTTTGTTCTAGTTGGTTCTTGCGTGGCTGTGGTGCGTTCTACATTAGGCGAAGAGTGGAAGGCTCAGAGTACCATGGCGACCCCACCTACAAGTCGGCTCTTAGGTAAGCAGAATACTAAATATCATATTTATTTATATTATTTTTTTTGTAAATATAAGTACATAAATGTCTTAAACAATCCACACATAATAAATTGGCCAGTTATACTGACAAGTGTCGTTTGTCTGTCCGTTAACCGACTTTCATAAACTAGTTGCTTGATAAAGTCAGCATTTCATTGTAATATGAACCTTATGTTAAGATACACAATGTACATATTCATATAAATGATGATGTATAAATTCGTTTTTTAATAAAACATTAGTTACCTATCTGAAATCTCAATATTTTGTATATTTCAGGGCATACATCCTGAACAGTCTAGCAGCTGGTAACAATTTGGAGTTCTTCATCGAAGGAGGACGCACTAGGACGGGGAAACCACAGACGCCTAAAGGTAGCTCAATATTTTAATTTAATCTATGATAAAGCCATTTTGATTTCCATGTTAACTGTTAAGGTCGCTATACAAATAAGCGGGTCGGCACATTCGGTTCGGCATTTTCAATACAATGTTCGGTTATAATTATATTGTCTAAATAATATAATGTTTTAAATTAATAAAGTGTTCGGCTGACAAAATTTAAGAGAAAATTTATTTATTTCAAATAGACATAAAATCACAATATGCGGCGTGTCTAAAAGTGTCATACAATTTACATGGTATTTGACGTATTGAATATGCCGAACCGAACGTGCCGAACCGCTTACGTATAAAGCGACCCTTAAAATATTTTTAAATATAGTATTTTAATTAATGTATTTGAATGTTCTTGCGTACTTGGATCATTATATGCAGATGTTACGGGTATGTTTCTTCACGAACACCAATTTAAGTGTGATCTAATTCTCATGCTATATTAGTTATAGTGAATTTGATATAACAGCAAATTCCGGCAAGTCAAACCATGGCGGATTACTTTATTTTTTTTTCGTTTTTATAGCTTTGCAGGTTTGATAACCTGTACGGGACTTTTTCTCGTACTTCGAAATTTACTTACTTAATTTATTTTTTTCCAAGTCAAAAATACATTTTTCTTAAAATACATTTTTTTTTTCATTCATTTTTCGACTGCTGTGCATTAGGTCTTGGGTTCAATTCCCAGGTCGGGCAAAGTGTTCTTGGGTTTTTCCATTTGGAATTTCTCAATAGCAGCCTCGGAGTCTGGATTTGTGCCCGGTTGATGGCAATAGGCTCGCCCCCTATTACATGGGACTAAAAACATAACTGGCGAAATGTCGGGGTACTAATGGGTTCACCTCTGCCTAACCCTTCGGGGATTACAGGCGTGATGTTATGTTATGTTAAATACATTTTTCTAAAGTTTATCTTAGATATAATTGACATAGGTGAAGGAAACTTAGAGAGGAAACCTGGACTTGTAATTAATATAAGTCTGAAATCGCCTTGAGTAAGCGTGGTGATTAATACACGTGCCTTCTTTGTATGAAAAGAGGCCCCTGCAGTGGGACAGTAATAGGCTGATTTTATTATCTTTCATAAATAACACCCATCAACCAAAACTAAAGGAAAACCAATAATTACGTTAGTTGTAAAATGTTTATTTACGGGAGACTGGTGCCTAAACTAAGCCGTGAGGGCACGGCTGCCCTAAAAATAAAAGAAAATAAGATTATTTATCTTTTTATGTGGTGCACAAAATAAAATACAATAACATAAAAAATGAGTGTGCCTGACGGTTTTCAACTGGACAGACTAACTGTTGCGGTTCTTCAATCACCACGAAGCGAATAATATATAGTATGCTAAAATATTTACTCAGACTTTTTTTCTCCGTCTCTGTCTAAGGCTAAGATTAATAAACATTACTATAGTCCCCGTCCGGAGAAGTTATATAAATTTTGTAAACATACTTTCATGGGATCGCAACCCTTGGATCAAATACTGCGTCGCGTCAACGTGAACATACTTCAAAATGACGACCCAAATGTTTACTTTCCATGTGCCAGAGGCGTACCACACAATATAAGACGACAGTACTTTATCGCTATAATATAACCCGACCAAGTGAAATTGCTCGTTAGTTTTGTACTACACGTATGCTACTTTGATATGGTAAAATTTAAGATTATTTGTCGCTACGTGACTTAGAGAAGAGGTAATAAATAGTGTATGGAGTTTCTTGCCCATTCTTCTCCATACGAAACTACATTTTGGAAGGCAAATAGATAGAATCCTTTTTTTTTTCTTGTAATGACGTTAAAAAGTGCCTTTTAATGGCCTAATTGAAAAATACATGATTTCACTTTGATTTGAGACGAACATGAGTGTTAGGTAACGTTTATTAATCTTAGCCTGGGTGCCTTTCGGAATGAGTTCAGTTCTCACTAACATATCTATTAATTTCTCCAGCGGGCATCCTTTCCGTTATAATGGATGCTTATCTGGACGGTACGATCGACGATGCTCTGCTGGTGCCCGCGACCCTCAACTACGACAAGCTGGTGGACGGGAACTTTGTGCGGGAACAGCTGGGCATGCCCAAGCAGATGGAGACGTTCTGGTCCGCGCTCAGGGGCATCTGGAGGACCCTCAACACTAACCATGGAAGTATTAGAGTGGACTTCAATCAGCCTATTTCTTTGAAGGTGGGTTTCTTGAGTTTTGCAATAAATTGCACGTGCTATGTCATCTCTTCACCACCTTTTGTTGACTGGGTGGAGAACGCCTAAAGCATTATGTCCGCCTCTCTGCGCCCCCTTTTGCTGGCCTCTGCGACCTCCTCTACCCACTTTAAAAGCCCCCACTCTAGGATTACTTAAAATATTATTTTCAGATTTTTTTTATCTTAGCAATCGATTTTTTGGTTCACACATAATCAACCATTTATGTCTTCCCCAGGAACTAGTAACATCATTCCAGAAGTACCAACACTACAAGTCACCAATAGAGACCCCTCTGACCCCTCCCAACAACAACCTAGCCGTGAACTTAGACAGACAGATCCTGTACAACCACAGCCACTCCAGTCTGTACGGTGCCGACGTCAGCACCGACCACAAGATGATGGTAGAGGCTATCGGCAGACATCTTGTTTATGGTAAGTACTGTTGCCACACTGGCTGGTTTAGGCACATAAGACCCTCATTTGATTGATTTTAAATTCCTATAAAAATAATTTTGTTCTAAATTTAAAAATATTTGAGAATCCCCCACGAGGATTGACAAAACAGTTTATTTAATTGTTTACTGTGTTAACTTAATACTGTTTTTAATAAGTAATTCAATATAATGATGTTAATTACATGTACACGTAATAAATTTAGTTATTAGGTAGTTGTGGGTGCACGTTTTGGCAAAACCAGCCTACTTTTAACAAGCCCAATTTCTGTCATGAAGTATTTATAAACGCTTTTAAAACTATAAAAAATGTAAGAAACAATTATATTGTCGTAAAAGTAACTCGTAGCTGATTTTGATTTTTTTTTAATTTTGTATTGGCCTCGGAGTTGATTTTGTCCGGTTGGTGACAGGTTCGCCCCCTATTAATAAATAGAACTTAAACATAACTGGGCAAATGTAGATGCACTCATAGGTACACCTCTGCCTAACCCTTCGGGGATTACAAGCGTGATGATGTTATGTCTTTTTTTACAGACGCAGCACAAGCCACAGCTCTGATGTGCACAAACGTCATCTCATACGTGCTTCTGACAGAGGCCAGGCGTGGCGCCAGCCTCTCCACACTCACGGCCAGCGTGGCCGCCAGGCAGACCGCTTTGGCCACTGAAGGAAGAGACCTTGGGTACACTGGGGAAGCGAGACAGGCTGTAAAACACGCTGTGAGTATTTGTATTTAAGTGAAGGAATATAATAAAACTGGCTACGCCCCGCGGTTTCATCTGCGTTCAGTTACGTATTTGGTTACTGATTTCCTTCCTTGAATCCCATACAAAATATTTTTTTCAAATCAGACTAGCTCAAGTTTGGCGCGTTATTTATAATGATCATTTATGATTGGCATTGAGGCTAGATCCTTGACAGTCGTTACGGGTCGTCAGAAGCCCGAAAGTCTGATAACCAGTCTTACCAAGGGGTATCGTATTACTCAGTTACTAAGTTGTGGAGGTCAGATAGGCAGTCGCTCCATGTAAAATGTTGGTATTCAGCTGTATCCGGTTTGACTGGAAACCGACTCCAACATAGTTTGGAAACTGATCTATTTTACAAACAAAACGACTCAAATTTTACCATATATTTTTTCCGATCGGAACGCGCGCATGCTCACAGCTTACCAGTAACTCTTACACTATGTAATATATGTTCCAGCTGGACATGCTGGGGCGCGGCCTGGTGCGGCGCGAGGGCAGTGGCGAGCGCCTGGTGGTGCGGCCGCACACGTCCATCGCGGCGTCGCTGGAGCTGGCGTACTACGCCAACGCTGTCGTCGCGCACTACGCCGCGCCCGCCATTGTCGGTCAGTATCACGGCACCTTTGAAAGATACACTGTCAAAATGGCGACAAAAGCACTCTGTTTAGATAAAAACTTAAAAAAATAAATGAGTATTAAAAAGTCGTCATGACAGTATGTTATAGGCACAATTATCATAAAAAAATGTAGTTTTTTACTGTAAACATTTTGTATATTTATTTATAAAAAATATAATTATAAAGTTGTGTGTATGCTTATTATTGATCTCTTAAATCATTTCAAAAAAATTAAAAAAAATGAGAACTACCGAATAACAGCGAATTTTTTTTTTTCATTTTACATAATTAATGCAACGTGTCAAGTTGTTTGTCCGGTATGGACTCCTGAACTACTTAACTGATTTGAATCAAATTTACAAACCGTGTGCAGTTTGATCCAACTTGAAAATAGGATAGTTTTAATCTCAATTATTGATCTTAATATTGTTTTATTGCAAACCTTAGCCTCAGCAAAGCGCGGGCCGGTCAGCTAGTATTATAACATAACATCACGCCTGTAATCCCCGAAGGGTTAGGCAGAGGTGTACCCATTAGCACACCCACATTTTGCATTTTGCAGATTACGAGGCTGGCAATCAATATTATAACATTAATAAAATAACGCAACGTAAAGCCGTTGCTCCTGCGCCAGGTTTTGTTTGATTGTCGTCCTATCGGAATATGAGAGTGAGGAAAGAGGGAGTGCACCTGTGTTTGCGCACACACTTGTGAATATATATCTCCTGCCTGCTTAGTCTCCAATGAAATTAGCCACTCTGACCGAAATGAGTCTGGATAATATAAATACTAATAAAATAACGTTAAAACGCTAACGTTATTTAAATGTTAGCGTTTATGCGCATACTATTAAACATTTTCAAAAAAAGGAATGACATCAGAATGCAGTCATTTCAACACATCCACATTTCGCCAGTTATGTTTTTAGCTAGTCTTAGTATTATATAGGTATTGAAAATGTACATCTTGTGCGTCCCCAGCAACCGCACTGGAGAGCCTGGTGTGCGCGTCGCAGTCGCGCGAGGTGCGGCAGAGCGCGCTGCTGGCGGCGGCGCTGCAGCTGTGCGAGGTGCTGAGCCACGAGTTCATCGTGTGCGCGCCCTGCCAGCGCATCCAGGAGCGCATGCTCGACGCCATCGACTCGCTGGAGGCGCACGGCCTCATACTCAGGGACAAGGTACCCGCTCACTTGTAATCAACACTAGCTGTACATACCTACGTTATTGTTTACTGCTCCGCTCCCAGAGACCGTAGCATGATGTTATATAGCCTAAAACCTTCCTTAATAAACGAGCTATATAACGCTGAAATAATTTTTCGTATCGGACTAGCAGTTTCTGAGATTAGCGCGTTCAAACAAACTTTATCAGTTAATAATCCGTACTAATATTATAAATGCAAAATTAACTCCGTCTGTGTTTTACGCTTTCACGACTAAACCCCTGAACCAATTTTCATGAAATTTGGTGGTAAGGTCGAACCCCGAGGAACGACATAGACTACTTTTTAATTCGCGACTTTGTCTGCACCCGCGATAACCGACATAATTATATACGCGGGCAAAAAATAGTTCAGTATTAGATTAGCTTCGTCCGCTTGGAAGTGAAAAGCCTTTTTTTTTTTTACCGATGGGAAATCATCAAATGACTTCCCCCGCCCTAGGCGGGGCGGGAGGGAGTGTCAGAATTACTGATTAAAACCCATCCATGTTCCTTCTTGTGCTTGAGGCTTTTTCAGCCTCGCCACAACCCCACAAAAACCCATACGAATTGATATTCAAAAAAAGTTGAAATACCGCAGGAAAATGGTCACTATACTTCCTCTCTTTCAACAAAAAAAAATACAATCATCCTAACATATGGTTTATTTTGTTTTACAGCCAGCGGTCGAACTAGAAGAGGTACTATGGTCGCGCCGCTTGGCGAATCAAATCGACGACGAGGACGAGTACGAGAGGCCCGACCCCGCGGAGCGCATCTCCTATACTGTGTCCGACAAACCTGAAGCCATCGCTGAGAGGTACTCGACACATAGACCTACTATATTAATAATAAAAATAGTTTATTTTTTCCACAATATTACACTTAGTTGTTACTTTATTTCTACGGTGACATATAAAATAAAATAAAATAAATAAAATAAAATAAAATAGCCTTTATTGCCGTTACCTTTCATTTTTACAATAACTAAATGGTACATGCCTACTTTCTAATATATTTAAGGTATTTATAAATCTAATCTACTCTAACATAGTGTTTAACTTATCGGCAGCTGGATGTTTATCTGAAACAGCTTGTCTGTCGACAAAGGCCTCCTCTAAAGATTTCCACATATTCCTGTCTTTCGCTAAACGGGTCCATACCGGACCAGCTACTTTCTTTATGTCATCTTCCCATCTTTTAATTTGTCTACCTCGGTTTCTTTTACTATCCCTTGGATACCACTCTGTTATAAGCTTTGTCCATTTTTCTTTACATTCTCGTAGCATATGCCCCGTCCATCGCCATTTTAACAGTCTGTAAGTGGTACGTGCATTTTTAAATTTTGTTTTTGTTTTAATTTCTTTTAGTTTCACTCTGTCCCTTCTTTTAATACCCAGTATGCTCCTTTCTATTCCGTTTTGGCAAACTTTTAATTTACTTTCCAGTTGTTCTGTTAGGGCCCATGTCTGACACCCGTATAATAAGCATGGCATAATGCATATTTCGTACACTTTCTTTTTTGCTTTCATAGGCATATCTTTATCCTTCATTATTTCGCTGAGAGACCAATAACGTTTCCAGGTATTAGTTATTCTTCTTTCCATTTCCTTTTGCATGCAATCTTCTATAGATATAAGTTGGCCCAAATATATATGTGACATATAAGAGGGGCATTATATTGTGGGAGACTGGTGCCTAAACTACGCTCGCTCGAGGCCTGTATTTCAGATCACCATTTAAATTTAACAAATTATGATAAGTACTCGTACAAACGGTATGCAAATAGGAAATGTTAACATTTTTATTTTTTATAACTTATTAATTATATTATAGTTATAATTTGTTTTTTAGTTAGTATACTAAATAGTTAGTATCAGGGTGGGAGTGAGGTTGGGTGTGTACTGTGTGTATGTGTAGTTAGAGAAATGTTAAGATATTAGGGGCCCAATTACTATATTTCTGACTAAATGCCAAACTACAATATTTTTAAAAGCATCAGACTAAAGGCCTACCTCTATTTTGGAACGAGCAACGAGCTTCAACTCTCTGACTAACTGACCAACTCCTTGACAATTCAAAAGTGCCTGTAATTAATTGGTCTAAATAAAATAAATGTTTTGACTTGACTTGAATAATATTAATTTTAAACTATTCATGGGTATTATTCCGGGATATTGGGTTGACAGTACCTTTACCGAAAACATCGTGAGGAAACCGGGACTTATTGTTCCACTCAAACCGTGTCAGAGGACCTTGAGGCGGTTTAGAAACTGACACTAGGGTGTGTGGGGTCGTAAGACCTTACTGCCCACACGATAAAGAAAGAAGACGATGGTGCCGATTCCCTTGGTCACAAACTTAACTAAAATTAGACTATTTCCATCTTTTTCTGTTCAATAAAATAAGAAAGAGACTAATGTAAATAAGAGCTGTCAAATTTTGTCAATCTGACACATCCATCAGTTATAGTTGACATCTTAAAACGTATGGATTAAAAATACGGAGAAGTTCAAGGCAAAACTAATTTGACATCGCTAACTAAGTTCTTTAATGTCACCGTCCTTTCCTTTCGCTGTATGTTAGTAAGAGAGGTCAATTCTCTAAATTTAGTCTAGATTGTGAACAAGGGAATCGGCACCATTGTACATTTTTACCTACCTACTATTTGTTTTTTATCTTATCGCTATCGCTATCTACTATATTTTCTATACGCACTTTCTTAATTGGACGTTTGGTGTTCCAGACGAAGACTGCTGCTGACCCTGCGGCCGGTGCTGGAGGCGTACGCGGCCACCTGCCGGCACCTCGCGCCCGGCTCCATGAAGGAAGTCGTCAAGAACACGCTCGACTCGCTCACGGAAGACTTCACGCATAACAAGATGGTTTATGGTATGTTTTTACTACTATTATAAACGCAAAAGTATATAATGATAAATGCATAGAAAGAAAGTGAAAGTGACTCACATAACATACAAAACGTTGTTTATAAAAGTCCCAAAAAAAAACGAGGTGATATAAAAAATACGTATTTTCTTAAATGGAAATATGTGCCTCTAAATATACGCTCAGCATCATGCCGTGGCCCATGCACGGAGACACGAAAACCATGGTAAATATTAAATAACCGACATTTACGCGGACGAAGTCGCGGGTAATTTTGCGCTCGCTTGTAATTTAATAAATCACAAACT
This sequence comes from Hoplodrina ambigua, assembly GCA_949774945.1. Taxonomy (NCBI): domain Eukaryota; kingdom Metazoa; phylum Arthropoda; class Insecta; order Lepidoptera; family Noctuidae; genus Hoplodrina; species Hoplodrina ambigua. Next base: position 7,738,553 of record OX458988.1, read on the forward strand.
ATTCAAAAATAATATTTGACTATAAAAAGGATATTATTTTTTAAAGCCACAGTCATATAAATAGACTACAAAAAAATGCTGTCTGTGTACATAATAAAATAGTATTTTATCAATCTATTTCCAGGCGAGGCGGTGTCAACAGACGCAATAAACAACTGCTTGCGGCTGCTCCGCCAGTGGGGCGTCATCGACATGTTCACAGAGAGTCGCACGCGCACGTTGCGCCTCCCCGCGCCCTACGACTCGCCGCAAGCATTGCACGACGTATGCAATAACGTATACAAATTCAACATGAACACGCCTTTATTAAATAACAAGTGATAACTAAGTGACATGTGAACTAGTAGGCCAGTGATTCGAGTGCTTGTTAAGTGAGTTTGTGTATAAAATGGCAAAAGAAAGTGTTTGACTATACATTTTGGAGTTGGCGTGGAGGCAGTAAAGATTGTAGCTGACTTATGCGACACCGCCTCACGCCGCAAAATATTGTTCATTGAAATCTCAGCTTCCGGACGTCTTCTGTAGATATACTTTACATTGACAATCGGCTCGCTTACCACATTCTTACCCGGATCAAGCGGGCGAACCGCGTGATGTATGCACGCGGACTGTTCGCTTAATATAGATTTTCCCGAGCTATTCTTTTAATCGTCAAGTGCAATGATCGGCAGATTGCACATTCAAGACAGCTAAAAAATACGAGTTATTTCAAAGGAGACACAATCTGTGTCTGTCGCGAAAAGCGAAAGCGACCGGCGCGTGGACAGTGAAGTTGACTGCTAGCTGGACATCGAACAGTCTTTTAAGGCGATGTTATGCGCGAGCGGGGTCATATAAGTGAGCTACGACCTTAAGAATTCGTGTAGATAAGGCTACACGCTGCCAGGTGTGTCTATGATCGCATTTTCATACGACAAAAATTACTCTATAATATAAAATTTGCAACAATGAATAATTCTGTAACAAGATTGATGAGGTAACCTCTAGATAGAGCCCACAATTTTTTTTTTTTTGCTTACATTCTGTCGGTCGTACCTGCTTTTATCACCATGAGTCCCCCCTGAAGCCCCGAGAAATATAAACACCCGAAAAGAGTTGCCAGTTCGAAAATGTGAAATTGGTAAAAAAAAAAATCGAGGGTCTTTGTTTCAAGAATTGTGAGAAAAGTCTTTACATTTGTCTACGAATAATTATTATTTAGAAAATTCGTAAAATTACTTGTTTACTAGTAATTTTAAGAATTTTTTTTTCTTTTATTGTTTATAGCCGTAGAATTTGCCGCCCCATCATCATGCCCTGTAGGTAATGACAGACTTTGTTCAAGCTCCTTGCTTGTTAGTCGAGCGTACTAGCAAGAAATTGTTTACTCTCGCTTGCTTTATCCGGAGGCTACTTCATCTGACAGATATTAACAATACTTGTCAAAAAAAAATGTATATTGTACATTGACTAGAACACTCTCGATATAAAATGCGATGTATGTTACCCAGTACCATTAAAATTGCTCTGTGTTTTCTCAAAATTAAGACTAGCATTAGGCCTGTTTGCATGTGTAAATTTTCTCAACCGTTGAGTGAGAAAAATTTCAGCTTCGTAAACGAAAGTCGCGTGGCGATTTATCACATTTATTTGTTTACAAGCATCATGTGGGATGAATCGCTATTCGATTCACTCGCGGACTTTCTCGCCTCTACGGTCGAGTAACTTGAATGATGTAAACGAGGCTTCATTTGCAGAGAGTCGACCAATCATTACTTTTCTTCGGAAATTGTGTAACTGACCAAAGATGTACTTTGTAATGTAATTAGTGGTCTGGTTTGGGGTGTCCATTAATTACGTAAGGCGTTTAGAGGGGGAGGAGTGGTCAGGTCGAATCTCACCCGATCTGACGGAGTGAGGGGGTCTCTGCAAATACTACGTAATTTATTTTTGTAGTTTCTACTTAAGTATTTTATTGTTCAATTTTCTCATTGTGACTCTAGACTATGTTTTTAGAAGTATTAAATAGTAGTCTTCTCTCACAAAGGGGAGAGGGGGGGGGTAAAAAAATCGCCATAAGTAATTAATGGATGCCCTTTTTGAAACAAACATTTCAGAAAATTTAGATATCAATTTGAAGAGAGTACAATATTTATTGGAGTATGATTTCATTGTTATAGAATGTTGTAGTTACGACACCCTGGGTGTGTTAGTGCTCGGGCGTAGTAAGTGACGTCATTTGTTCCTATTAAGAATGTCGCCTTTTCATATTTATAACATCGTGTAAAAATTATAGAGGTTCGTTAAAATAAAATTTTATAAAAATTGAACCCCAATTTCTGGAATGAAATTCAAAATTTGTTAGCGCTTCGCACCTGCTTTTATTACTAGTACAGTCAATATGACACTACCCGGAACGCGGGCGCAAGGCGTATGCGGGGTGCGTGGCGTCTTCGGTTGGATTTCGATAAATGCAATTTGAGATCTATTGATGTGTTATAAGACTCAAATTATATATAAAGCGAGTTAGACACGGGTGTTGACGCGCGTAGCGGACACGTGTCGTCTGAACGCGCCCTAAGACTGCGCCGTTTCGTTGCAACGCTTCCGTAAATTACTCTTTTAACAATTCGTTTTAAACCTTAAGGGCCGTCACCACGAGCGCGAGAATCGCGGCGATATTATCTCTACGTATTTCCACTTGTCGCATCGCCGTGCGTAGACACGTTCTAAGAGAATATAGGAAAACGTGGCACGACGATATCGCCGCGATTTTAGCTCGTGGAGACGGTTACTTGACAAACTTTTGTACACATTGGAGGCAAGTAAATGAATACGAACGGGTTGGTAGGAGCAAGTGATCGTCCCATATAGTTTAAGGTTAAGGTAGCCTTTCGAACTGAGCGTCACAAACGCAGCGTCTATAATCGTCACCAACATCGCACTACAACAGCGGCACTGTGACGTCACTGACGCCGCGACAGTGACGCTGCGCTCGAATGACGTTCCCTAGAATTTCATACATTTGCATAGAACATCTATCTGTCGCACTGTCGCGGCGTCACAGCCGCGGCGCCAATGACGCCATAGACGCTCAGTTCGAAAGGCTACCTTTACTGTTGCCAGGGTAACAACGACATTACGTTATTTCAACGTAAAATAATATTTATACCATTCGGTTAAGCAATATCGTTACATTTTCACAAGTTTTCAACACAAATTGTGATTTTTATCTTTATGTTTTATATTTTAATGCAAGCCGCTCAAAGATTGGAGCCAAATAACTCGTATTTGGGTGTGTTATTTAAAGATGGCAATACTTTAGGGCTTGTTACAACACAATTCAGTATGGCTATGACTAAGAAAATATAACATAATAATAAGACATTTTGAAGGCTTTGGCTGTTTGCGAGTTCATGTTTATGTTTGTAAACGCACCAACAATACAGGAGACAATCCAAGTGAGGGACAAGGTTAAAAAAAAAATGGCGCGCCTTAGCAGTAAAACCGATTAGAATGCCGTGACGGCAGACGGCATGACGCTGGTGTGCTGAGATGCTGATGATTTTTCTACGTCACAGCTCTCGACTTTATTTTATTTAACTATAAATTTTGAACTGCCTCGTTGGTCTAGTGGTCGCAAGCGCGACTGCTGTGCTATGAGGTCTTGGGTTCGATTCCCAGGTCGAGCAAAGTGTTAATGTGTTTTTCCATCAGGAATTTCTCAGTAGCAGCCTCGGAATCTGGATTTGTGCCCAGTTGATGGCAATAGGCTCGCCCCCTATTACATGGGACTAAAAACATAACTGGCGAAATGTGGGTGTACTAATGGTACACCTCTGCCTAACCCTTCGGGGATTACAGGCGTGATGTTATGTGATAAATTTTGAATACTCACTGAGATGTTTCACATTTACCGGTCGTTCCGTGACGGCCATCTTTATTTTTTCCTCTCACTAACTTCAAGATAAGAACGTCAAAATGTTTTCTATCGACAATTGTGAGTTGCAGTACAAGTAAGCCTAAAAGTTAGAGACACAGCGATAACAATATTTTAAAAGTTTGATGACGTAAGGTCAAGTGTTGCCATCATTAAATAATTTACCAGTACCATGCTTATTGAACTGTGATGTGACAGCGATAAAAAAACTAGTGTTTTTTTTTGTATATATTGTGACTTTAAATTATCATTATATTTACGAGATTGTCTTGAATGTTTGTGAATTGTGATCTCGATTGCAATTAAATGCTCGTATGCGCACTTTTATTGAACAAGTAAGTAATAGTTGGATGTTCACTTGATGTTATAGATAAACTACGATAACAGGCGCGCCCCTCCACAATTCAAAACGTTTGAAAGTATTTGTGAATGTATTTACAAGAGTCACAACGCATGTGTGCGTACTGAGACGGCTCTTGAAACAAAGCAAATCGGCGATTTGTTGCTCGACTAGCGGCGTCATTATTTGCTCATTCTTATTAGTATGACGCTGCACTGACATACTTTATAAAAATGACACGAGCGTTGTCTTACGCGGTGGACTAGTTATGATTAGTTCACCAACAAATCTGCCGGCCTGCTACTGAAGACATTCGTTTGAGAATTAGTTTCTCTTTCATAAATAGTAATATGGAGGGGCGCGCCATGTTATAGTTATCTCTAGATTATCTCTAGTCTAAAGTAATTTTGAGAATTGAGAATTTAATCTTGACTAAATATCTCAACTTTATGTTACACAGGCATTTGAAGACGGCGCTTAGTAAAGTCGAAATTTTGTCCATTGAAGCGGAACGGAGAAATATTAATAGTAAAACTGGAGGCCTCCAGAGGACAATCCTATTGGTTAATATTTCTCCACTCCACAGCCTCGCTCCGCTTCGATGGACGGAGACAAACAAGGATGCGTAGCGAGGAATATGTGTAAAACTTACCAATTACAGCGCTAGCTTAGCTCAAGTTATTTAAAATGAAGCGATGTCATTGGTCATCTTTATACACATTCCCGCTCATTTCTGGTGGAAACGCAGCTTTAGTGCGGGGTACTAAATACACCCACACCATACCCATAAATGAACCTTTTACTATTTCGTTTACTTACATTAATCCTTTGACAGTCATGCAAAAACATGCCCTCGGCGCCAAGCTACGAATTCGAAACTTTATAATTAGTTAGTATTGATTTTTATGTCGTCTAATGTTAATACAGATGAAGTTTATAGAAGTTCACCTAAGACTCTCCCTACATTTATCGACGCGGAATCGGCTAACACCGGTCAAAAAAGCCTTTATGTCTACGTAATAAGGGTGTTACTAATACCATTCGCATGGCCTCGGCTCGGACGACAGGTCGCAACAGCTGATAGAGAGAGTGGTGATACGCACTCGGCTTAAGCCGATTCCGCGTCGATAATTGTGGGGAGAACGTAATATAACTTAGGAGGAATCAAGGAACATAATTAGCAAAGGAATATTTTGTGAGCTTTAACTACATATTTGAAGTTTGTCATGTACTTGACAGTAGTGTGCTGGGCAAGTTTTGGTTTGTCATCTATACATGACTAACGGTCAAAAGGTTAAATAAAGAACGTAGAAAGTGCGCACACAAGTTGTTTACTACAAAGCATTTGTATCTGAAGTGAAAATAAGTGTGGCTGGCCATTACCGGACTCTGTAGAGTCTCAAAGTTATTCCTTTTTGTACTGCGTTAAACTTAAGTTGACAAATAGTATGTAGACTTTATTTACTTTGTTACCCATATAATGATAAAAGGGGGCAAAGCTAAGATTGATTAAAACAATCTTGAAATATTTTTTGTTTTATTAACGTATTTGCTGTACCCCGAAGTTTCAAGGTTAGAGATAAACTACAATATAGCGCATCCTTCCACAATCCAAAACGTTTGAGTGTTTGTAAAAGTATTGAAAAGATTCACAACGCATGTGTGTGTACTGACACGGCTCTCGAAACAAAACCGAATTAGCGATTTGTTGCCCGACTAGCGGCGTCATTAATCACTCATTATTACTAGTATGTGCTAGTATGGCGCTGTACTGATATACTCTATGAAAATTACAGATGCATTGTCTTGCGTGGTCAGCTATTTATGATTAGCTGACAAACAAATTTGAAATACTTAGTAATATGGAGGGGCGCGTCATGTTATGATAGTTTATCTCTAACCGTTCCCGTGCGTTGTAGTTTTGTTTTGTAGCCTACATAAAATATAACATCACGCCTGTAATCCCCGAAGGGTTAGGCAGAGATGTACCCATTAGTACGCCCACATTTCGCCAGTTACGTTTTTATTCCCATGTAGGATTCCCAGGGGGCGAGCCTATTGCCATCAACCGGGCACTAATCCAGACTCCCGAGGCTGCTACTGAGAAATTCAAAACCCAATAACACTTTGCCCGACCTGGGAAACGAACCCAAGACCTCATGCACAACTGTCGCGTTTGCGACCACTAGACCAACGAGGAAGTTTGTAGCCTATACTGTTCCTAATTAATCTGCCTATATTATACAAAAAGATTTGCTCTAATCGACGGGTTCCAGAGATTAGCGCGTTTAAACAAACGAAGTATAAAAACTTTCAGCTTTTATATTAGTATATAGTTAGATAGTATAAATGTTCAGTAGGTACTTAATTCAATTATTATTGAAATATTTATTAATAACTTACCTATGTCTGAAGCAAACCGTCAATATTAGTTAAATAAATTAAGTAAACCATAAATAGTGAGCCAGTAAAATAAAATAAAAAAATGAAAAATTATGTTTTTATTAATTTTTCACAATGGAATAAAAAAGAAGATTAAACTTCTCTAAAAGAAAAGTATTACTAAATTAATAATGAAAGAACAATTGAAAAAAAAAAAGAAATTAAATGATTATAATTATTCCTAAAATTAATGAGAATAATTTTTTAAGAAATAGGTAGTAATAGAAAATAATAGTAGATAATTAAACTGTTTTTCAATAATCCACTTAATCTTTACACAATACACAAGAACACGAAGTATCTATACAATCAATCAATCAATAATAAACTACAATGTTCAAAAATAATAATAATTAATAGGACCACTAGCGAGCCGACCCGGCTACGCACATAACAGTAAAATTCGATGCATATAATTAATAAACTATTAATCAATTAGGCTGCCAAATTAGTGACTACACAGTTTTATATTTTCATACAAAAACTATGAAGAAATCACGTTTTGACAGCTGATAAAAAAAATGTCTATTGCATGGTAGTGTCAAGGGAGTATTCCCGTTTGAGCACCTAGGGCATCAATCAATATTTTTTGTGGTACTCTAAGGGCCATTTGTGGTACCTTTGGTACTCAAACGAGAATACTTCGTATCAAGAACTCAATTTTTGATGTGTATGTAATAAGAAACCAGAAAAAACATTTTGTCTGTAGGAACTATAATGGTATCTACAGACAGTGTGCATAGGAATGCAGGGGTGAATTGGGACGAAACTTTAAGAGGGATTTTAATGTTGAAGAAACAATAGTATAGTTTGATACTAACAAGGACACTAAATTGTAATTTAAAAATTTAGTGAAAACATTAAGTCTTTTTTGGCAATAAACTATATAATTTCAATGTTAAAATCTCTTGTAAACTTACGTCCCGATTCGCCCCTGCATTCTTACTGACTCCGTTTGACGGTACTTTGTGGATAGTAGGTAATACAAATTATCGTCTTAACTCATTTCAATTCAAGAACAGTCAATTAAAACATATTAAGTAACCGCATCATAGCCATAGCTTCCAGCTGTTCTCTCATCTTGAATCGTTGTAGGTTAGGCAAATGGAACCTTAATCGATTTTCACCAACAGATCTGTTGTCCCGATGGTCTGAACAGTCAAGATGCTGTTTCATTTCACTCCAGCCAGAGACGACGAGGTTGCAAAATGCACAGTGGTACAACCCGGTACGGACCTGAAACATTACGGAATATAAAAAACATGCATAGGTACATAAACTCACGCCTTTTTCCCCATGTCGTCATGGTAGACAGAAACCTACGATCCTTACATACTACTTTCGCCTCGCCCACATTGATATATCTATAGGAACCAGTCTATTACTGTCATACTCAAGGACAAAAGCTTCTTCTCATACAGAGAAGACATGAGCATTAATCACCACTCCTAGTCACCACGCTTTAGATGAATTGGCAATTTCGGAGATATATTATTATAATACCCAGGTTAGGTTTCCTCTCACAATGATTTCCTTCACTGATGTTAGAGATAAGCTACTTTAACTTGACGCTCCCCTCCATATTACCATTTCAATGTGTGTAGTCACAATCATTCGAATGTCAGAGTTTGTATGTAGTTGTGAGTAATCGTCTTCAGTAGCAGGTTAGGATATTTGTTTGTCAACTAATCATAAATAGCCGACCGCGCAGGACGACGCATCTGTCATTTTCATAGAGAATGTCAGTGCAGCGCCATACTAATAATAATGAGTAATTTTTGACGCCGCTAGTCGAGCACCAAATCGCTGATTTGTTTTTGTTTCGAGAGCAGTCTAAATACGCACACATGCATTGTGCGTCTTTTTAATACTATTACAAACACTTTTAAACGTTTTGAATTGTGGAAGGGCGCGTCATGTTACTGTAGTTTATCTCTAGATAAAGTTTAGAAAGTCCATATGAAATAGAAAATGCCACATCAGTACTTGCTCATGTCCAGTTTTGACTTGTGAGCCACATCATTCATCATTACAGAATAAATAACTTAAAAAAACTCACTATATCTCAACCTTTGTTTAATTTTCGAATGTGAGCCTAATAGCTTGGGGAAAAAGTACATTTTTCTATACCCCTTAACTTTATTTCTGATGAAGTAGAAAATTAGACGAAAAATTCGCTTTACCTCTCTGATTAGTTCGTTTTCCTCCGATGTAATGACAGGCACTTTTTGCCATTTCAGGGCGTGGTGTATTTTCTTAACATGCTCCTCCACAGACATGAATGGCAGCAAGTTAGTCTCGCACAGAATGCACCTCAGCCTTGAATTATTTTCCGATATGAAATAAAAACTTTTCTCAGTAATGCAAATCTCCTCATTAACAATACAGAAGTTAGCAAACATTGACTGCACAGTGTATGACGAATCAACAAAATCTTTTGTTAGTTTCTTTGCCGGCTTTACCGGTGTTTTCAGTGGGGTTATCAAGGAAGCTACCACTCTTTGGTGATTAGCTCCCCCCACATGCTCTTTCATTGATTTATATGATGCTGGCAGACGTACATTACAGATGCGACAATAAGAATGGTTATTATTCTCATTATAAGTTATTTTGTTTGCTTTTGCAAAGTCCCTTGCTTCCTCTTCTTCGGTATTGATATCATCTTCCGAGGAATCATTTTCGACCTCTGCTTGTAACGCTTTTATGGTTTTATTTCCAACCTCAATATTTTCCATATTGTTGGATGCTTGTGACGTTTTGTCATTTATATCAACTCTATTGAGATTTTGATTCAAGTTTGAAGGATAAAGCAATTCAGAATCTACCGATACAGCTGATGAATGACTTTCTATGTGGTTTTCTATCTCCGTTAAGTCAAATGTTATAACTTGAGAACATTTTTTACAGAAAGCTGTGTCTGTTTCCAAATTAATGTTAATTCCTTTAGTTTGGTACTTAGCAATGTTTTCAAGGATTTTAGATTTATCTTTAGCTGATGGTTTTTTGTTGTTATTGCAATTGTTTTCAATCTTCGGTTTAATTACTTCGCTAGCATTTTCTGTGGCTGCAGTCATATTGATTATTTTTTCTTGACAGACTTTAGTTTCTGTGTCTTGGTTTTCTTTATTTTCGGTTTTTGGACGAACTCCATTCGTTTCGATGTGACATTTAGCATAAAGCTCTTGATGCTCTGAATCTTCAAAATGTTTGGTCATTTTGCAAGGGGCTAGCAGCTTATTGCATGTTAGGCATTGGACAGCTGTGTCGTCTAACTGAAATCATACAAAAATTACAAGTTGATTTTGAGGATATATATGTATAGATTGCAATACTTACTAACATTTATTGAAAATCAAGATAAGTACCTAGTTTTGATTAGGTACTTATGTAGGTATACCTATGGAGGACTAATGCCGAGAATAATAATATATTCAGTTTGAAGTGGTAGGTACTTAGATAGGTACTACCAAGAGATGATGTGGAGAAACACTCATTACTCCATGTAATATCCCCTAGGTACTTTTTATAAGTCTATATACTTATAGATCGTTTTTATATGTCTAGCCAACTCTGTCCCACTCCTGGGCAAAAGCCTCCTCCAAATCCTTCCAAGAAGTCTTTTTCCACGCTATCTCGAACCAGCCCTCGTAGAACGCATCCAGATAACTCGCCACTCCATTCTGAGCCGTCCTCTGTAGCACAGTCTAACTTCAGGTAGTAATATGACAAAAATACACACTACACAGTAGTTTACACTTACATGACGATAGATGGCGCTATCTGCTCCAAACTGGATAGATTTCAGAACCAAATTCAAAGAGTGACTTGCATCAGATTTGTGGTCATCTTCATCTTCAAACTCTGTGTTACAGAGTGAGCAGACTCCTTCGATCAGTCCGTGCCAAGCCTTTTCTTTAATAATAATGTTATTAAAAGCGACAACGTCACCCCCCATGGGATACAGTTGAAGAATTCCCTTGTTAAGCTTGTGTTCCTCTTCATTGATATGCAAATTAACTTTGGATGCAATTGGCATCAGTACATTGCAAAACTCGCAGTAGTATCCCCCTTTGAACTGGAAAAACAAATTAATTGAATAATTGTTAAAGATCTATCTATATTCTACAGCTATAAAATGCTTTGCCTGAATGACTGACTGACTGATGGATCAACGCACAACCTAAACCGCTGATAGTAGAGACCGGAAATTTGGAGGGTGTGTTCTTTATAGGATGTAGGCATCCGATAAGGATTTTCTGTAATTTTACCCCTTAGGATGTAAAAAAGGGGGCGAAGTTTATTGGACAACGTGATTCCTTGGTCTAATCTACTTCAAATTTTGAATAAACTTTCTTTACCAGAATTGACGGAAGACATGCTTCATATTTTATTGAAATTCTTACTCCAATGGGGTTAAAAAAGGGAAAAGGGGTACAAAACTGGGGTACAAAATTTGTATTCAGAAATCAACTTTGACGAGAACGAAGTCGCGGGCAGAAGCTAGTGTATACTTAAGTAAATCACTCCTGTATGAAGAAAGTCAGATATGTAATCACTAGTCATGTATCAATAAATATAAACAAACTCACCTTTTTAATATGTTCATCTTTAAATTTATCGGAGTACTGCACTGCATTTGACTTTTTCTTATGATCTGATGTTCCGATATGCTGAGTGGCCTCCTGCTGCGACATCAAAAAGCTGTCACAAGCCAAACAGAAGGAATTCAAGGAGCCGGTTAGGACCCCGTTCACATGTAACTTGTATGTCATGGTGACCTGGAATAGAAAAAAAAAAATGCCTGTATTCACCAAAGATGTTGGTAGAGCAGCTTAATCTGCTTATTATACTCCTTGCGTTTTCTACTGTAATGCCAAAAGGAAGTATACCTACCTAAGCAGAAACCTAGGTGCATTACTATACTTTTCCAAACTTTCTAAGTAACAATCAGACCAAAAGACAGATAATAACATGAAGAAATTATTGATCATCATATCAACCAAATGTCGTTCACTGCTGGACATAGGCCTCCTCTAAAGATAGCCACAATGACCGATCCTGCACTGCCCGCATTCAGCGGTATCCAGCGACCTTTGCCAGGTCGTCGGTCCACCTCGTGGGGGCCATTCCCATACTGCACTTTCCGGTACGTGGTCGCCACTCGAGAACCTTACGACCCTAACGGCCGTCTGCTCTACGAGCTGTGTGCCCTGCCCATTACCACCTGAGTTTTGCAATTTTGAGAGCCGTGTTGGTTACCCTAGTTCTTCTGCGAATATTTCTACCCCGAGCAGAACCCTCTCCATTGCTCTCTGAGCGACTTTGGGCTTCCTTATGAGGTCTATATCAAGGCTCCACGTTCAAGTGCCTTCAAAGACTAGCTTCTTGAGCGACACTGCAGCAAGTGAGAAGAAAATTCACCATGTAGCTTTCGGAATGCTGCCGAATTCGGCGAAGAAATTATTCGTTTAGATTTCGTTGTACGACTATAGTACAGAACACAGAACCCTAAAAAAATATGACGAGGCCCATTACATTGTTAGTAAACATTATGGTCGCATTTATAAGTAAAAAGGATGTTTATGATTATACCTAACTTGTTTAATTTATAGTTCACTGTAATCACAAAATAAAACAAATCAGCAAATTCAGCATTCATATATTATGTTACAAAGTGCTCTTTGTTTCCAGCCAAGTCCTGTCGAAACAGAAACCTAATGTAGAACATAGGTACCTACACCGCAACAAATTATTTTCATCCAAGTATTACATTACTAAACATCACGCCGTCATTCCGCGAAAGCGTGAACAGAGGGGAGTATTATTAGGCGGCAAATAAAATAATGCGGGTTACTATAGACCTGTAAGGAAACTTTGACTCCAAACGGAAAAACGAGGTCGAGCCGAATCTCACCCAATCTCATCTTGCTTAAAAGCTAGTATTATAATGAAAAAGTAACTCTGTCTGCTGCCATTTCACGACTAAACCACGGAACCGATTTTGATGAAATTTGTGTACGGGGTAAGTTGAACCCCAAGAAAGTACATAGCTAGGCTATTTTTTATCTAGCGACTCTCTGCGTCCGCAATAACCGACATTTACACGGACGAAGTCGCGGACAAAAGCTAGTTCATTAAATTTTGCGAGAACAGTTAACTAGTTATAATCATAAACATCCTTTTCCCTTATCGAAGCGACCATAATGTGTCACGTAGGTAGGTACCTTGTGTGACTCGTTCTAACTTTTAGAGTACTGTAATATCGTGATCGAACTAGGAAAACCTAACTCATAATAATTGAATCATGTCAGTGTTCTTGCAGGGCCCGATCTACAGGGACGGGGCTCACAACGGGGTTATCGCCTGCCGGGGTTGCGGGACGTCTTAACAGGAAACCGTGGCCCCGGAACGTAAAGGGCAACAGAAGGAACAGGGTGGTTTTTTAGTCAGTAAAAATCTGACAGTCCATTCCGCCCCACCCAAAGCGGAAGGAGTCATTTGATGATTTTACCACCTAAAAAAAAGGCCCGTTCTAAAGGGGGGGTGGGGTTCAAGCTGGGCAAACGCCGAGAGCGGCAAAATGTGAGTGTGCCGGGCGGTTGCACGAAGTCCGACATACTCTCATTAATTTTTGTAATACTCGTTCAGAAGCCGCGTAGTAGCCGAACTTAGGTGAATATTATACAATTAAACAATATCACATTTATATCATCCCATCTTCGGAATATCAAGCTCATGACATAACTATGGTGTCAATGTAAAGCGGCGAATATTCTTTTTGCCTGGAGCGGCTAAATAGCTAGATCGGGCCCTGTGTGCCGTTTCGTGCTGATTGTTATTTCTTAAAGTATTGAAAAGTTTATGCACCTAGATCTCTGCTTATGTAGGTATAGATGGCGTTGCCGATTGATTTGTAAATTAAGTATTTGTTACCCTTATCTTCAACAGATTTTTCGTGTAGGCAAACATGCCTTACGTGCATCGATCACTAGACTTATGCTTACGTGTTAAGTTACGGCTAAATTCAACCAATTTGAGGTTTTCCATAGAAACATAGATTTCCAATTATCTTTAATTGAATTGAAAGTTTTTATGAAATGCTGTACGGCGTAAACACTCTTCTTATAAAAGAAAATATAATGGTACCTATGACGATAGATTTAATATATAGCAGGGGTCGGCAACCTTTTGGCAGGCAAGGGCCACAAGTTGGCAAAAGAAACTAAAGGCGGGCCGCAATTGTGACATTAACCCTAGAAGCCCAATATTATACGTACGATAATTGGTCATACCCAAAATATTATTAAAAAAATTTTAGAACATACCTACGGATTGAATTAGTACACATACTTAATACTTACATTATGTTTTTAAGATTGTGCTTTATAGCTAGAAAAATAATCATCATTCAGAAATGAAAACTACAAAGTACGTAAATGTAACTGATAAGTATTTCATAAAAATTTACAAAACATTCACGAGTCGCAACTAAGCCGTCCGTGGGCCGCGGGTTGCCGACCGCTGGTATATAGGTAGGTACATGGAATTGGGCGGCCATGCTTTTCATCACAAAGTCGATGAATTAAAAAATAAAACTGTATTATAACAATAATATTTAACTAAGTAAATACCTACTAACAGCCATTTATCATTTAAATAAATTCGTAATGCAACTAAAATAAGTGCGAGTCATAAATTCATAATCATAGTAAGTAGGTGTACTTATATATAAATAGTGATAAGTACGTTAGGTACATTACGTACATATCCTTAATATGTAAAGGTAAGTACTTCATGTACAATCGTAGTAGGTACCTACTACAAGGGATTGATACAATTATCTTTTCACATAATTATGTTCATATTTTGTTAAAAGCAGTCACCTACATTATGTGTTTATAGCAGCCAAATAATCTGTCCCACATGGCTATCCTGCTTGCTTCTGAAGGGATCCAGATGATAAAACAAAAGCACTTATTACTTCGCAATCAAATTAACGACGAAACGAAACTAAGGTCGTCTTAGGGGCGGAGATTTCGAGACATTTTCGAAAAAAAAACTTTTTTTTCCGATTTCGTTTAGCACCCCTAAAGCTACAGCCTACACTCCAAGCAAAACTAAGTAAAGGTCTTGCAGAAATCACTGAAAATCAAGAAACTCATCTGTAGGCAAAATAGTTTCCGAGTTTCTCCTAAATAAACTACAATTTGTACTTACAAGTTAGTAGCCACTTGCAATACCACTTGAAAACTGTTCTTGTATTGTAGGCGAGTGCACCAGACTGCTCTGCACAATTCACTGTGAAGAAATAATTTTACAGCCGCTCGCCTGCAGAACTGCACACACACACACACAGAGTACTATAATATAAAATGGAAACACAGCATTAGGCACTTTTATAGAGTTATCGAAGTTTCTGGAAAATCCCGACCATAGAGCATAGCGCTTTGCCAACCAACACATTTTGTTAACGATTTTTGTGCTATGGAAGCGTTCTTAAAAATCCAGTGTTTCATAATTATAAATAATTTATGTTTTTTTATTTCATTATTCGCAAATAGTATTTTTAAGGGGCGCCATAAATATTACTTCACTCCTCTATGGGTGGCGCCTGGTAACTTGTGAGACATCGTGTTTTAACCCTTGGTTTCTTTAAGTTACATAAACATAACATCACGCCTGTAATCCCCAATGGGTTAGGTAGAGGTGTACCGATTAGTACACCCACATTTCGCCAGTTATGTTTTTAGGCCATGTAATAGGGGGCGAGCCTATTGTCATCAACCGGGCACAAATCCAGACTCCGAGGCTTCTTTAAGTTAGGTACCATAGAGTACTCTATGGTGTCATACCAGTCTCGTATGGACATAGGAATTTTTTCTTTTCATATGTCGTTACTTTTCATTGTGGAAGATAAAATAATATAAAATAACTATAATTAGTAAAAGAAAAAACACAAGGATCATAAAACTGACTATGAAATACTTAATCTGTTTTACGATTCGAACGGTACCTACTACGGTACGAATTATTTATTAGTAGAGCATTTTTATTGATTCAAATCGGATGATAAATTTTGATGTGTTGCCAACACATAATCTTACTATCATTTAACGTTATGGTCACTAAATTCCCCAAGTATTATGAGACATCTTGCTTTTGAGTTTAATTAATGGTACTCATTAGGCCAGCAATTCAAGGGAAGTACCCGTTTCTAAGTAATGTTGCCAGTCAAAAAAGACTATTATTATTAGGTACATTCTAGATTTCTAGGTATAAAACCAGGTATTTTAAAGCTCTCTGGTTTGAAATTAAATTAGAGTAAGGTGTTGGAGAGCACAGTTAGTCTATTGATCTGCTTTTTGTTGACTAAACAGCTAGGTAAAAAAGTATATTATGTAGTACTTTTCTTTTCAAATAGCTTAGTAATTGTTGACATGGATCGAGTGCTAAGTGTGAGTTTTTTCACTCACGTTCGATTGCGAGCGCTTTAGTATTTTGTATGGGAAATAAGTTTTCCTAGTGACCACCAGATGGCGCTATAATTTTTTTCCATATAAAATACTAACGTGTTCACAATCAAACGTGAAAAAACTCTTTAGGTGAAAAAAAAAAACGTGAAAAGGATTATAAATCTTTTCACTTTGCTTCACTTGGTTGGCTACATTTAAAGACCAGCTGTATTTCAATCAAGATAATTATGGACAGTTTGTGATTATAATTATAGTGTATGCAGAGTTTATAACCTTTTATCAATTTAGGGCATTAACACATAACATAACATAACATCACGCCTGTAATCCCCGAAGGGTAAGGCAGAGGTGTACCCATTAGTACACCCACATTTCGCCAGTTGTTTTTAGTCCCAAGTAATAGGGGGCGAGCCTATTGTCATCAACCGGGCACAAATCCAGACTCCGAGGCTGCTACTGAGAAATTCCTGATGGAAAAACCCAATAACACTTTGCCCGACCTGGGAATCGAACCCAAGACCTCATGCACAGCAGTCGCGCTTGCAACAACTAGACCAACGAGGCAGTCAAAGGAAAAAAAGAAGGCAGGGGGGGGGGCTTAGGGAATTAAAAGAAAATAATAAATCTTTTGAATGGAAAACAGATTTTTATTTTACAAAGTATAAGTAAATTAAAACTTTTTGAACGTCATGATTACAGAAGACTGTCGGCAAAATTTCCTAATGCTTGGAAATAAGAATTATTAGCGCTAGTAGTGTTAGATTGGTGTTGCCTACATCAAATTTTCTCTACAATAATAATTGTGTACTTGACTCCACCCGTTTAATGCTTTTATGGATTGACCAAACACAATCCTCTAAAGATTTTGTATGGCACAACTAGGGTTGCCAACTATACTGTTTTAAACAGTATTCTACTGTTTTTCACTAAATTATACTTTTTACTGTTTAACAAAAAAGTATACAAAATACTGTTTGATCATCAAAATAAATATGTATTTAAAAATAATAAATAAATACTGTTTGTTTTGCTAAAATACTGTTTAATAATCTTCATAGACCTGAATATACTTTATTTCTTGTAAAAAAA
This sequence comes from Hoplodrina ambigua, assembly GCA_949774945.1. Classification (NCBI taxonomy): domain Eukaryota; kingdom Metazoa; phylum Arthropoda; class Insecta; order Lepidoptera; family Noctuidae; genus Hoplodrina; species Hoplodrina ambigua. Next base: position 7,755,816 of record OX458988.1, read on the forward strand.
GTTGGCAACCCTAGGCACAACACAACTGTGACTTTATTTTTACTTGTTTGTGGAGGTTTTTTCTTTAGCAAGTATTGTATTCAGTGCTTCATTTCTTATCTGGCTGTCCGGTTCCTTATAAAACCCAGCAATTGTTGCCACCAATCTACCTAAGAATCATAATTATCATACCATGTATGTCATTCTTTTCAACTTGATCTTGAAAGCCAAGTGTCCATTTGTATTTCAATCTCATTTTGAATTTATGTTTCCCCTGATTTTTATTCGAAATTAGAACTTGGACCACATTCTCTACAATTTAATATATTGTCTATGTTCTGCTCCAGGCTGGAAATAAAAAGAAAATAAAAATGAATCTACTAAAAACTACAAAATCTGGAAAACTCAAGTTTTCTGAAGGATCATTTTATAATGCCCATGATGCCATGTCTTCACAGTTTTTAAGAGCACCACAAGGTGCTTGGGTGTTAAAAGAGATAGAGAAGTCGAAAATTGCATGTTCTCCCAATCATTGTGAACATTGTATGATGCTTATTTGTTGAAGATTAACATAATAATTATTATTGTTCAAAGTAATATTTGAATAATCACCTGCGTATTATTATTAAACTGATTGTTTTTGCATCACATTTCGGAGTAACCAAACGTCTTTGGAGGTATAAGCTTAACAAAACATTGAATAATATTGGAATTGTACTGGAGCGTCAATGAAAACTCAGTTCGTGTGATGGTAATGGGTAGAAATCTCTCTCCTCTTCTCCTCCACACTCGGTCCAGACCGTCTGGAGTACGCAAAGGCATTCGACAAGCTTTGAACAGCATTCGATCCCGTGGCTCCGTGGCTCGTGGGTCCAGCTGGCGTGTTCACATGCCAATTATTATTATTGATTGAAGTCGGGTTACTCGGTCATGTCTCAGGAGTAAGTTCAGTTCCTCCTTTCGGCTTCCGCCTTCTCACGTAATTGGAAATTTTCATCTTACTTGAAAAGTCGAAAACATAATTTATTAAATGCAAAATTACAACAAAAACAAACAAAACAATAATGCAAACAGAAAACCTGACTGAACCATAGATTATACACACGTAAACGACAACAGTCCTATAGTATATTAGTAATCCATAGATTGTCTTTCCTAGATTAAGTATCAACTCTACTAACCTGCCGTCAGTTCTTTTGTCATTGACTTACTCTACATATAGCATAGATTTTTATTATAATCTGTGTTGCAAAGTGACATCTGTCTGATTGTCTGTCAATGTCATTCCGTTGTATATTTTTTTCGCTTTGCTTCTCAAAAGTAAGATTCAAACTCCCAAGCTCGCTCGCGTGCTGTGCTTGTGTTCGATGTGGACAAAAGTGTTTATTGAATGATGTGCAGTGCCTTGTTGCTTGAACAAAATGCAACTTCTTTCCTAAATAACATGTTTGTTTTCTAGCTCCGTTTGCTAGTCCCATTATAAATATGTTTCAAATAACTTTTAGTGTGAAAATGTTAAGTGATAATGTTTGTGTTATGTGCTTGGTGCATTTATTAATATTATTAGCGCTGACAAAGGGCACTGCGGAAGCTCAGGAGCTAAGTAAGTCTTAAGTTTTATATATTGGGAACAAATTTTAATCAAAACGTGTTACTTAGATGTTACATTTCTGATAAAATACTTCTGAATATTCATCGCGCTGCACGTTTGTAATGCTTTAATTTGAACAGGTTGAATTAGTTTTATAAAGCAGCAGAGGTGAGGGAACATACCAGCAAATCACGTTATAATTTATTGATTACATGAATAGTACAATTTAGTCTTTGCTTTTGTTTTGTAAACATAAAAAAATAAATAGTAAACATGTATCATAAAAACGGTTGGTTGTCCCAAATAAGGTATGAAATATTCTAACAAGTTATCTAGGTACTTAGGCACCTTCTTGCAGTGTGCAATGTTGTTTATGATAGTACCTTTATCTTGCTGTTATAAATACATTTTTGATGTTGTGACATTACCCTAAAATTTACTATTAATCACTCAATACTCAATATCTTTATTGCTTTTCCAGTATTCTTAGGTTTTAACTTTTTAATTGAGATCATTATAGACCCAGTAGGGTAGGGCACAGCAAAAGGGTAGGAATACATGGTAGGGTAGGAATTTATGGAATCATAAAAATTTAAGTAGTAGTATAATAACAAAAATAACAAATAACAAAAAGTTATCCTTATGTAGAACATAAGGATAACTTTTTGATGAAAATAGAACTTTAAAAATTAAATAAAGTTGAGTATCAGCAGTTTTTAAAGTCAAAAGTTATTAAAGATAACCAAAAATTTTCTGATGTGTTCAATAAAATGTTATTGGACTTATCAAAGACCGTACTGTAAAGTAATTGCACATTACTAAAGAGTTCACACTCTTATTATGTAAAATCCCAAGTGTTAAATCTAATATCTAATTAAAATGTCTATTGACTTGAAACTTATCAGACTTCTTAGACATCTGGTAATCCTTATGTTGACAGTCACAGTAGTTTGTTTTAAGTAACACTTGCTTAAACCCAGTCGTGTACCTTCTAGTTGCCTTTGCGTTCCAGGGCAGCAGTAACTCTTTCGAACAAATTCCGCTCTGCAACCCTGGCAGGCACTGGCCCTAGCGGAAGCAACACTGGCTGAAGTCATTTTACTGTTAAATGGTTATGAAATATTATGTAGGTATGTACAGTCAACAAAAGAGACTGGTATCTAGAGTATAATTTCTGTTGATAGTACACTGCACAAAATAAAAATTACAATACTTTTGTGCAATTAAAACTTTTTTTTTTTTTTTTTCGTAACTCAGTGCAGGCGGAAAGAAGTAGTAAGTTATCTGGTAAATATTACATCAATGGAAGGATAGAATGACAAGCAATTTGTTAAGTTTGTAAGAAGGCTGCTTTAACTAAATATAAATAATAAAATAAGCCAAAAAAAAAGTTCTATTTTTTTGTTGCATAAAGTTTAAATAAATAAATAAAAAATATTAGTACCAGCCTATTACTGTCCCACTGATAAGCAAAGGCCTCTTCTCTTATAGAGAAAGCCTGAACATTGGCAACATGACTGGTGATTTTAGACTTATTTTAATTATAACTCTATGTGGCAATAGGCTCTCCTACTGGAGAAATGTGGGTATACTAATGGGAACACCTCTGTCTAACCCTTCAAGGATTACGGGCATGATGTTACGTTATATATAACTCTATGTTTCCTCACAATATTTTTCCTTCACCAATGTCTAAATAAACTATATAATAGGTACCATCAACACTCTATTAAAAAACAGTTTTATGTCATCAGAAATTACCACACTATTTACTAGCGATTTTGTCCGAGTGTGTGTCTCAATTATCGTGGATGCAGACCAAGCTTTAGATTAAAAGTAGCCGATGTCCTTCTAGACCTGACACTCTTTTTCTCTTATTTCAACTTCATTGCAGTTGGTTCAATAATTTCGCAGTGATGAGGTAACACAGACAAACAGACAAAGTTACTTTCGCATTTATAATATTAGTTTGGATTAGGTACCTATTTAAACTTTTACCAGATTAGACTCTACACACCCGTAATGAAGGTTGAAAGTTGAATGAAAAGCATGAAAATAAGTGAGATATTAGTAAAAGCAGTATTATCGGGCTTCCGTCGACCGGTTCCGTTATTGCGAAGTTCTGCTGAACTTAATTAGGGTACGATAAAAATATCGTGATACTAAACTCCTGTACACAGTGGTTCATTATTGGCCATGCTGGCTTTATTTCTATCGTTAATATCTCCGTCCAGCGCATCAAGTTTTAAGTGCGCTTAAGGCCTACGCAGACCGGGACGTCATGGCAAGGGATTAAATTTTTTACTAATAGACATTCAAACGTATTGCTATAGAAATACGACATAAATTGCTATGCTTTAAAATGATGCCGAGGCCTTTCGATGTCACTGTATCATTTTAAAGCATAGCAATTTATGTCGTATTTCTATAGCAATACGTTTGAATGTCTAAAATTAAATCCCTCGCCGTGCCGTCCTGGTCTGCGTAGGCCATTAGACGTACGGGCCGTTATTAGGGTGTCATTCCACTTCTTCTTCTTCGTGTCGCTAGCACGACAGTTTTTTTTTAAATTTGGGTAGCCCAAAACATTGCCACTTTCACGGCATCGTTGGTGGCAGCACATAGGTCACTTGGGCTGCATGTTTTGGGGCACAGAGGGCAAGATATAAGATGGAGCATGGTTTGACTCGGCTCCACATGCACACACTGCAGTTGATCACACCGTTATAATACGCGCCACGAACGATGAAACTTGACAAGCGTCAGTAATTGGGAGCTTGCGCAGGTATGGATGTAGGTACGAAATAGTTATCAATAATTTATTCAGGGATATTTCTATGATATGTAGATTACAATTCTTAACAATATTATAATATTTATTACGAAATAATAAAGTTTGTGTGGTGCGTCAAGTCTCATTTTTCGTGGCACGTATTGTACCCCCACTTTGCAAGGTTGGAGTTACCCCTTCCTATTTGCGTTCTGAGGCGATTCAGGAACTTCCAAGTGGACCACGGAAGGTTAGACCCTGCACAGGTTAGACACTCCACTGAACTGATCTGACGAGTACAGCAAAGAGCCACCATTGTTTTTTTCTGCTATCAGCAAAACAAAAATCTCGAAAAAGTTTGTAATTTTGCAGCGAAAGTGACACTGTGTTCTGAATTTGAAAAATAATGAAAGAAACAAAATGTTATGTCACTTCCACCACAGTTAAATATCACAAAATAACCGGAAGGCACATTTTATTCCGCCACAAAGTTTATTAACCCGAGCCCTTAAAAGTCTGCTTGCTAAACTCATAAATTATCCGCCATGGTATTCGTTTGCATGTACTGTCGTTGCAAGGGGAAGCTCATATCGGACCATCTGACATTCGCCATAAGGGTCGCAGGCGCAACGCGAACCTAACAAAGTGTAGGCTGCAGTGTCGGAAACGCATATAATTTATTTTATTCACGAAGACTTGGCCGAATGATTATTAAAATAATATATATTGAGTAGGTACGTGTACTTCTCGTTTTGTAGGGTACTATCTTTTGTCCGCGACTTCGTCCTCGTAAATGTCGGTTAACGCAGACGCTGACGAAGTTGAAGTCTAATGAAAAGTAGCCTATGTTGCCTATGTCCTTTCTTGGGATTCAAAAAACTAGGACCGGTTAAGAATCATGTTTAAACACACGTTCGAGACTGCGTGCTAATAAGAGCCTAAAGTACAGATTATGCATGTTTAGCATTTAAAAGCACCCTTCTTGTGAGTTCTACGGATGTCTAATAGACATTTAATTCATTTTTTATTCTGCACAACGACTGCGCATGATCGTGAATCATGGACTGTTTCCGACTTACTGTGATTCATTTGCAATACAAATGCTAATTTGTCTACTGTTGTATGATGCCACTTATTATTCAATACTGGACATAATTTCTTCTTGTTACTCATTTTTGCAAATGCTTTCCGAATGTCATTGTCCGTTCCTATTCCTACGTCTTTTAAAAGGAAACCAATTCAAATTAAGTACAATAAGGGTTAAAATTAACAAAAAACAAGCGACTGTAGACCTGAGTATATCGTTTTAATTTCAACTCTATGCGTACCTCTATGCGTTTCCGAGATAAAGGGTCTTTCTTGACAGACAGACAACAATCCTATAAGGGTTTTTCCTTTTGAGATACGGCACACTAATAAAAAAACAAGCGGTTCCATACGCTTTGACAGTGTAAGTGTTGCATTTTTGTAAGGAACAGCAGACATTTTTTCTAATAACCGCTGACAATCTTCTTCGTTTGGGGTTCTAGAAACATGTACTGAATGCATGATAATAGTTTTTGTTATGAGGTGCTTTCCACCCCGTCTGTACTCTTACTTTTTACCCTGCGCAACGGTATGAAATGGTTAAATATGTTGTGTTCTAATCTTAGCTATTTCTCATATAATTTCTGTTTACTATCCTGAATACATGCAACTAAACGGTTAAAAAATCAAAAATATCCAAATTGAATATCGAATTTGGAACGCCATGAACCTACCAATCAGGCGTTGGTTTACGTCACAGCATATGCGCGTGAGTCGTGTACACATTGATGCGATCCCCTGTTTGTTTTTTAACTAACTTTTTATAGTTATTGCTCGTCGTAGACTTTTATGAGCATGGCCCGGTGACTGATGCACTTACGTCGTTTGGTCTTATGTCGCTTGGTAGCATATGAAGGCACGCATGGAAACAATAAAATTGTAATGCTATCATCTGTTGAAAGAGAAAAAAGATTCTTCAACATCTAAAAGCAAATCAGATTGTGAGATATCTAAAAAAATATTACAAAGCACCAGAGTATTGATTCCATCGATCACTAATAAAGATTGGTTCACAATATCGCAGCGGTAGCGCAGTTTAAGCAAACCTTCCTAAGTTCCTACACATTATTTTATGTACCTGACTTTACTTAGCTAATCAAAACCATCAGCTTTCTTGAGTTTCCCCGATAATTAGAATCCGGCTCGAAGGACCAGTTTGTTTGGTCCTAACAGATATTATCGATGCGGAAATGTAACTACTTTCTTGATAGATCTAGGTAAAATCATTCCTACTTAATTACTTAGCCTTTTCTATGTGCATGGTAATAAAATCGTTTAGTTTGTAAAAAGAGGGTTGCCTTAGCTATCACGTTATTATTGTGTCTTCCTTCCCCACGCACATTATTTAATTATTCCCGACATTTATCTGTTCCAAAACTCATTTAATTAAAATCCAACCAAGTCTCGCACTGACAAATAAAAATACTTACAAGGAGATGCTCTTCGTCAACAGCTGTTTTTAGAACCGACGAATTTTCGTTGATCTCTCATTTCGTTGGTCCTCGCGGACCCAAAGGACCACGTTTTGTTGGTGGTGTGTATTTCTGGATGTAACTGTGTTAGAGACGATATGGGAATGATGACTTCCCCGCCAGGACACGGTGCGTTTCCTCCGGGTGACGTCACGTCCGATAGAACATGAGTTTTATGAAATTACTGTGTCTTTATTGTCAACATTGGTTTTGTAATGCGACAGCCAAATGTTTGTGGATGTGGGTTAGTAAATATTTTTTTTATAGCTGTAAGTAACTATGCATGTACTATTGCCGGATGTTAGAAAGATTAGAGTTACTTATTTTGCTTTAAGAACAGCCATTGTCTCTGTATCCTTTAACAAGTTTATTACTTTTGGTCGCTTGTGCAAAAACTGGAATAAGAGTAAGTTGGTAACGCGACGGTTAAATTACGAAATGATGTTTGACATTTTAACCTCATGTTCGCAACTAAACCAGAGTTCAGTTTTAAGTAAATTAGCTTAAATAGTACAAGGGGTTTTCTATCAGGAATTTCTCAGTAGCTGCCTCGGAGTCTGGATTTATGATGGCAATAGGCTCGCCCCCCTACTACATGGGACTTAAACATCACTGGTGAAATGTGGGTGTATTAATGGGTACACCTCTGCCTAACCCTTCAGGGTTTACAGGCGCAATGTTATGCATTAGCAATAATTAAGGTCTTTCTTTAATTAAATTATAAACCTTAGTTTCTGTTAGCACTACATACAAATATCATCATAAAGCAAGGCATCGCTAAAAAATAATAATCTGTAGAGGGAGTCACTGTAAAAAAATCTTGGGAACCGCTGATCTATTCTGTCAGTAAATTAATTGCTTCCACCCACAACTAATAAATTCCCCATCTCGCATGCCAGAGTCCTATAGTGCAAAATATTTCAAACAATACAGGCTACGATAAAAGTTGAACTCTCTAGCGCGACCCGAATAGCACAAACTAGGATAGTGGCAATAAACGAGCTTGGGCGAAAACAATCATAATAAATTCCGCCGGTCGTTCGCACTACGCATGACCCACTCAGCAACCTTTTAATAACCGACAAGTATGAATAAACAATGGCTAATGTTTAACCCAATTTAACTTCCATTCATCGCCATATCAGTTTATAAAAAGAGTAAAAAGCTATTGCTGAATGAATCTCCCTTAAAATTCCAAAATCAAACTATTTAAAAACTGGTCTTTTTACCCTGCGATCTCTCATCTTTGTATCTTTGATTACTGCTTCACTGCCTTGGGTCGGAGCGTGATGTTACATAGCCTATACTATTCCTCACGAATCTGTCTATCATATACAAAGATTTTTATTTCCAATCCAACTGGTAGTTTCAGAGATAAGCGCGTTTAAACAAACAATAAAACTCTTCTGCTTTCATATTAGTTTACTAGCGACCCGCTCCGGTGTCGTACGGGTGCAATGTAGATATATAAACCTTCCTCTTGAATCACTGTGTCTGTTGAAAACCGCACTAAAATCCGTTGCGTAGTATAAAAGATCTAAGCGTACAGACGACGGGAAACGACGATAGTATAAGACTATGCAGAGATGTAGGTAAAATATAGTGATTCATATTATGTTGTTTACATATTACATATGAGTCATTTACGTTGATCTTTGGCAATCTTTGCATTTCGTAGACACGTTTTGCAGACGGTATCTACAACTGCTAGTAAATTGTAATTACGTAGTCTGGTCGTGTTTGTGTGGGCGTCAATGCGGCATCTAATAATTAAACACATAATGATCTCCGTCGACCACACAAGTCTTGCTACCAGTAATTGTCAAGATTAATGTAATGGCTTACTGAACTGATCAACTAAAAAAGAACAGGGTGCGATTGTACTAACTTTTTGGAATGATCGCAATGCAGTCTTATTCTGACAAAAATGCATCTGAATAGATGAAAAAAAATGTGGCTAAATTAGATAGAATTATCTAATTTAGCCACATTTTTTTTTGCATACATACATACATAAACTCACGCCTTTTTCCTATCAGGGTAGGCAGAAACTACAGAACGCCACCTGCTACGATCCTTACATACTCCTTCCGCCTCATCCATGTTCATACATCTCGTCATACAAGCACGCTGGTTACGAGTACTCCGCACCTGACCTTTCTGAAGGACCTCACCAATAAAGTTTATTGCTCGTATATTTGAACCGACTTCATTAAAAGGAGGGGTTCTATGTTCGACTGCTACAAAAACTTATTATATAATATATTTTTTTTATTTACGTATGTTACCATTAAATCGGCCAAGTGTCGACCGATTTTCAAATATTTTAAAAAGGTATAGGTACTTAATATCCCTAAGGTGACAAATTTTTTAATTGTAGATTTGGGTAGTTGCTAGGAGCTATGAGAAAATTCTTTAAAAATGTTGCTCACGCTCAGGTTGACGTCACGCAAGAATTCCGTTTGCAAAGGAAACTAGTCAAATAGCGGATATCTTGATAAATGTTTTGAATTTCTTCTAATGAAAACTGACTGATGAATTTTTGGTGGAACAAGAATATTAAGACTTACAAAAAGATAAAATAAAAAAAACTTCAGTTTTAGAAGTCGGCGGCTTTGGTTTTGTCGTTACGTAGGTACTGCCATCGACTTAACATAAAACATAACATCACGCCTGTAATCCCCGAAGGGTTAGGCAGAGGTGTACCCATTAGTACACCCACATTTCGCCACCGACTTCCAAAACTAAAGCTATTTTTTGAGAACCTCTTCCTTTTTACAAGCTTTTATTTAGCTTGCACTGTTCGTATGTAAGTACGTCGTGTATGTACCTAATATAAGTTATCCTTTCAAAATTTGCAAACCATTTTTCATCCATTTGTTGTTATCCGATTGAGCTGAAATTTTGCGTACACCTTTATTTCTGGTGACAGTACAATGTCCAATAATAAATATTGTAGAAAATTAAATTAAAGCTTGTGTTTAAAAATATTTTTTTAAATTAGTTTATTTTTAAACATAAAACCTAACATCATGCCTGTAATACCCGAAGGGTTAGGCAGAGGTGTACCCATTAGTACACCCACATTTCACCAGTTATGTTTTTAGTCCCATGTAATAGGGGGCGAGTCTATTGCCATCAACCGGGCACAAACCCAGACTCCGAGGCTGCTACTGAAAAATTACTGATGGAAAAACCCAATAACCCTGCCCGACCTGGGAATCGAACCCAAGACCTCATACACAGCAGTCGCGCTTGCGTCCACTAGACCAACGAGGCAGTCCAAAAGTTTATTTAGTTAGTTTATTTTTAAAGTCGGTTAAAAATAACCTAATCGTTGACTATGCAACTTGATTTGAAAACAAATACCTAATTTCAGTAACGTAGATCGCTTAACAGCTGTGTCAACGCATGAAAGATTGGTAACATTGTTTTCATTATTCCATCGATGTTACGTCACCATAGCCTTGCGTTGAACAATCTGATATTGCCTTAAAAATGTCGGCACTGGTCGGTGTACGAAAGCAGGGTTTCCCAAACTGTGCGTCGCAACGCCCTGGGGCTTCGTAGTCTTCCTGAGGGCGCCGGGCGTAGCGCGACAATAGGCGCAAGTAGCTTTGATTGTAGTATAATTCATTATACTATTATAAAAAACATAACATCACGCCTGTAATCCCCGAAGGGTTAGGCAGAGGTGTACCCATTAGTACACCCACATTTCGCCAGTTATGTTTTTAGTCCCATGTAATAGGGGGCGAGCCTATTGCCATCAACCGGGCACAAATCCAGACTCCGAGGCTGCTACTGAGAAATTCTTGATAGAAAAACCCAATGACACTTTGCCCGACCTGGGAATCGAACCTAAGACCTCATGCACAGCAGTCGCGCTTGCGACCACTAGACCAACGAGGCAGTCTGTTATACTGTTATATTTTATAATACTGCCTCGTAGGTCTAGTGGTCGCAAAGCGCGACTGCTGAGCTCGATTCCTAGGTTGGGCGAATTATTATTTGGTTTTTCCATCAGGAATTTATCAGTAGCAGCCTCGGAGTCTGGATTTGTACCTGTGATGGCAATCCACTTTTACATGTACCTTAAACATAACTGATGAAATGTTAGTGTACTAAGTAATAGGTACACCTCTACCTAACCCTTCGAGGATTATGTTATGTGTTTTCTAATAAATTGAACAGTAATAATTAAGATCTTTATGTCCGTAATTCAATTATTTTCTTTGAAAAAGGGGTCGGAAAAATAATTACTTACATTATGTAAAGTAGTCGCAGTATAAAAACGTTTGAGAATCTCTGTACTAAAGTATGTACGCTTGTACCCATGCGACGTTGAATAAAAAGGGTGTACTAGCGTTTAGGGAGCCATTTTATTTCCTTCGTGACAATGAAATGGTATTGTTACCCTCATAATGTTGTGTTCTTTACGTTCAGAACTGGACAAGTGTACTTAGATCTGCCCACGTTTAATTTTTACTTATCTGTTGTGTACCCAGATGCTATTCCGCGGGAATTAAAATGTTTTTCCATTAAGTATTATGGGAATATTTTGGTAGATTCGCTGCAAAAGAAAAAGACGTTCGCGTAATACAATGTTACTAGCTTCTTTTCGTCCGTACTTGACAAGTCTAAAAGAAAAAAAAGAAAAACTATTTATTCACGCGATAATGACGCACAAAATAAAAAATAAAAATTAAACATAATATCAAGGTAGAAACAAGTTTGTAATAAATAACAAAAAATAAAAATCAAATAAATATGCGCCACTACCGCGCGAAAGGGCTAAGCATAATGCCGTGTCAGTGCACGGAGACACTAAAACCACGGCGCTGGTTTTCAGCGTAGGCCGGCGGCGCTACGTGCCCCTATCTCGGACTATAGGTAAAATTTCATTCACCCACAGGTACCGAGGCACAGGACAACAACAGTAGGCTTACTCTTGAACAAAATCGAGAATGAGATTGGAATCGACATTACATGTACATCCGATCCCGTTTCAATTCTAATAAATACATCTAAGAAGACATTATAGAATTAACGAGTTATTTAATATTTTAAAATTTACGTTTTCATTTGTATGGCAATCTCATGTCAATCGCTGTAGTCAAACATGCAGTCGATTCCAATCTCATTCTGGATTTTGTTCAAGAGTAAGCCTACTGGTCTGTATTAAGATTGGTCGCCGTGGCCGAAATTCGGCCGGGAAGATATTGTTATTATGATTGTTTACCAAACGACGAACGTAGTCACGAGACACCTAACATAACTGACTGACGACATAATTTCCCCATTCACACGTATTGCTGACATTGCCCTATAAAATACGTCACAAACGACGTTCTCGAAAACATATGGCATGATATTTGCATGCACATGCATTATTGTGTGACCTCGCCTCGAAAGGACCAAGAATGCACTTAAGAGTTTATAGTACGTGAAAATAATCGGATTTAAACGGTCTTGATAGTAGGCGGTATTGCGATGGAAATGGTATGTTAAATTTTTAAATGAAAGTTTTGATTTAAAAAGAAATAAAAATTAAAATCTTTTTTTTGTTGTACTCTTGTCTTCTTCTAGAAGTCAAGTAGAAAAATGAATTTATTTATTTATTATTTAAAGAAGTTTAAAATAGTTTTAATGGCTAATATTGAAAGTAAATTTTGATCTTTCTAAGCTCAAAGACAAATCTATACTAGGTAATAATGCTAAAAAGCTAAAAAGTTTGTTTGTCTGTTTGAACGCGCTAATCTTGTTAATTTATTTATAGTCCGATTCCAAAAAAAAAGTAGAGATCCGATTGAAACATCACACGGGGGGCGAAGTCGGGAGCAAAAGCGAGAATACTATAAAAAAATAGGATAGGTACCGAATACCTTGAAGAAAAAATCTAGAAACACTAATTACTAAGGTCAAAATTGTGGCTTTGTTCCGTTCCAGCGGCTCTAAATCCGGTTTACTGGGTATTTAGTTTACTATGGAGGACACCTAGATTAGGCAAGAGGCCGTAATGTTATTACACACATACGTACTAGACTAGTGCACTTATTAAACTAGCTTTTGCCCGCGGCTTCGTCTACATGCAAGTCAAAGTCAAAATCAAATCCATTTTTAGCTTTCACATGCATCCTTCAACCTTCATTGGTCAAAAAGCTCCCGAGGTATCTTTTGTGATCTTATTCGTCTCTAATCTTACAAACATTTTTCCTTTGCACTAAGTTGTAAGTAATTTCGGGTGACAATAAGACAGACAGTTGTTTTTATGAATCGAAGACCATACTTTCAGGATCAATAACCAATAAAAATATTTCCTAAAAATGCGACACAAAAAGAGAAAATCAACTAAATCTGATATAAAGAGTTAAAAAGTCGTCTAACTCCTAAACCGCAAAAAATCGTAGAACATACATGAGGGTGGTTTGGATAGCCCAAGAAGAAAGAAGTTCTAAATTTTCGTTTGGACGTCCTTATCTAGGTCACCCTGTATATACCATAAAACAAGCCAATGATATTCGGCGATACTGTATTAGATTATGGTCTATGAAAGAGTTTTATTAATCGTGCCAGAACTTCCAGAAATTCCTTTTACAAATAAACAAACTATATTAGCTCTTTATAATATTAGTATAAGATATAAGATTGAACTTCTAAATCATGTCAATGTCTGCCTTATCTATGTTTAGAACAAATCTGTGCTAAGCGTACCATTACTGTGTTAATCAATTATTAATTACGTTAAATATTTCGAAACTTGGAGTTATAAATTGCAACTTCACGAGAATTCTAAGATACAGGTTTCCCTTCCATAAAACAAAGGCTAATTTATAGCTTGTCCGTGTTTCCTCGAATAACGATACGAACTCCGAAACAATTGAGATGAATTAATAAAATGCTAAAGGATGGCAAACCAATTTGATTAGCAGAAAACTGGCGCCAAGCCTCTTTCAATTAGCTACTGAGTGATGTCATTTAGGAATGTTGGTACCTTTATTGATCTTTAACCGACAAAAAAAGGAGGAGGTCGTCAATTTGCAGGTTTTTTTAAATAAAATAATCTTCTTTGCCGTGTGGGCAGTAAAGTCTTACGACCCCACACACCCTAGTGTCTGAGTTTCCAAACCGCCTTTACGGCCTCTGACATGGTTTGAGTGGGACAGTAATAGGCTGGTATAAGTCCAGGTTTCCTCACAATATTTTCCTTCACCGATACCAGTGATGTCTAAAATAAACTTTACTACTAACTTAACCTACTTTTTTTAAATATTGTAATATACAGTATTTTTCCTTAATCAATGCTTCAGGAAAAATACAAACTTGAAGAGTAGGTAATGGTAATACCTAATAATATAGTAGGTAGGAGTACCTCGTTGACTGCCTCGTTGGTCTAGTGGTCGCAAGCGCGACTGCTGTGCATGAGGTCTTGGGTTCGATTCCCAGGTCGGGCAAAGTGTTATTGGGTTTTCCATCAGGAATTTCTCAGTAGCAGCCTCGGAGTCTGGATTTGTGCCCGGTTGATGGCAATAGGCTCGCCCCCTATTACATGGGACAAAAAAAAAACATAACTGGCAAAATGTGGGTGTACTAATGGGTACACCTCTGCCTAACCCTTCAGGGATTACAGGCGTGATGTTATGTTATGTTATGTAGGAGTACCTAATATTAGTCGGTTAAAATTTAGGGTAAATTCCACAGAGCATAAAAGAACAGTGTTATTTTTTTGTGGTATTGTAAAGCCCATAATAAATTAATAAAACATTTAAATATGGAAAATATAACTGTATATTTTCAATTTTTCCCCATACATAGATTCAAGCAAAGCATAAATTGTAGAGCTGACTCTCTGTGACTTCGTACGGTGTGGTGTTTCTTCAGTAACTGCTCCACTCCCATCGGTCGTAGCCTGATGTTATATATAACCTATACTGTTCCTGATGAATCTGGCTATCATACTTATACAAAATATTTTTTCCAATCCGACTGGATCTGTACAGAGATTACCGTGTTTAAACAAACAAACTAAAACACGAGCTTTATTAAATTTTTGAAATTGCACTTATTGTATCTAATAGAGGAAATATGTACGAGAAATAAATAATTACAACGCATGCTACATAAAAGCATTAACATTAGTTTAAGCAAAAAATAATTCCAAGGTAAATCATAAGTTTAATCGTTCTAACATTTTAGTTTGAATTGAATTCACTTAACAGCCAATAAATAGGCTTTGTAATGAAATAATTTCTTTAAGTAGAGCGTGGTGGCACGGTAATTAATTCTACTTGGAAATTACAATGAATTAACTTCACTTTACTCATTGGGTTTTTTATTATGTACACTAACCTTATCATGTTGTATTGTACTTATTTTATAGTTTCCTTACAAACTTGACTCATAATTTCGTAGACTGTGAGGAACCCTAATTTCCAAATCCATACTAATATTATAAATGCGAAAGTAACTCTGCCTGTCTATTGCTTTCACGACTAAAACACTGAACTGATTTCGATGAAGGTACGGGGTAAGTTTGAACCCCAAGGTAGTATATAGGCCAGTATTTATTCCGTGACTTTGTCTGCGTCCGCGATAACGACGATTGCAGGCAGTACTGTAATAATTTTTAGACTAATAAAAACACCACGCCTTTGGTTGACTGGTAGAGAATGTCTAAGGCATTAAGTCCGCCTGCCGAGGTTGCGGGGCCTGCCTTGGTTGCGGGACATCTTAACAGGATAGCGTGGCCCCGGAACGTAAAGGGCAACAGAAGGAACAGGGTGTTTTTTTAGTCAATAAAAGTCTGACAGTCCCTTCCACCCCACCCAGGGCGGAAGGAGTCATTTGATGATTGTTACCACATAAAAAAAAGGCATTAAGTCCGCCTTTGTACATTTTTGTTGTTGCATAAAGTTTAAATAAATAAACACCATACAATAACAGAATAGTAACTATAATTAACTAAAACTGGTCCAATTAAATGTCTACAGAGGTAGCAATAAACAAATTCTCTTTGTCTGTATTATGATGTGGGAAACTGCAACTTCAAGCGCACGTGCGAACCGCATTCGCTAATGTTGCCAATGCTCAAGAACAATGGAAATGAACTATATTATTCAATTATATTAGATTAGGAGATTATTAGTTATTAACATGACCATTAATTTTGTACTATCATTAGATTTATTATCTTCTTCATCTTATGTTGAAATAATCATTACCTTTGCTTTCTGGATTAAAAATAAAAACGAAACGGCGTTAGAAACCTCTTTAATACTTCATACTTTTTTGCAAAAAGTAATGATATCTTGAAATTTTTTGCTCCCAGTCTCCGCTTGCTCTAACTTTTTGTTATTTAGCCTAATTTACAACAACCTTGATAAAAACCAATTTACAGTTGTATGACTCGAATATTATAGAACTAAATAGAATAGTGTTATCATAATTAGTATTTGTACTTAAGGCTGCCGTCTCCAAAATTGCTGAAGTCGGGCTAAGACTTCCAAAAGCCCATTAATTTTTGATGAAATTGAGTTTTTCTTTCCCGGACCATGGCAAAATATTTTTAAAATAAAATTAAAAACATCGCACATTTTCTTTATTTTTAACAGACTTTAAAAAAGGAGGTTCTCGTTTTTTATTATTCTAATTGATTGCTTATATTTCAACTAATCTACCCCTAGCACTAAAAGTGTGGAGTCATATTAGAAACCCTTTCTGAAGAGCGAGACCACGGACATTCTTGCTCGTTCTTCTCCATAGAGACCTACAATCACGACACACTTGAAATCTCTTTTGTATCGTTGGCTTACAATCATATAACCTAACATACACAAATATCCAGGCCCAAAAGGCCATATAGGCTATAAAAATATTTGTCCCGTAAGAGAATCGAACCTGCGACACACAGCGCAGTAACCAATCGCTTAGCCACTGCGTCAACTCTGCCGTCCAATTGTCATTTGGCTATAACAAATCCGGGTAATCCCGGACGAATGACAGCCCTATTTCTACAGCACAACAAAAGACCAAGCCCATATCAGATAGATACCATTACTTAGTTTAGGCGAAAATTATGGCTGTAAACGATGGTCAATTAGCGAAATTGATAGCTAATGGTGCTAAGTAAAAATGTTTTTACTCTGACCTGTAAATTACACCTGGAAAATGAGGACTTGAAGCAGGATGGAGGTAATTTAGATCGAAGTGGTTCTGCACGCGATAGTTCAACGTAATTTATAGCCTACATTGTTTTCACTGGATGGGGGCTATTTTAGGTATAACTCGTATTGATTAATGATAGCGGATTTGGTCTTAATCCCAACTTCGCAGTACACATAAAATCACGCCTGTAATCTCCGAAGGATTAGGCAGAGGTGGACTCATTTGTACACCCACATTTCGCCAGTTATGTTTAAGTGGCATGTAATAGGTGGCTAGCATAATGCCATAAAACGAGCACAAACCCAGATTCCGAGGCTGCTACTAAGAAAGTACCAATGTAAAAACCCAATAACACTTTGCCCGACCTGGGTATCGAACCCAAAACCTCATGTACAGCATTCGCGCTTTGCGACTACTAGACCAACGAGGCAGTAGGTATTACTCACATATCCGTAACCATATTCAGATCCGAATTTTCATATCCATAACATTCCTCATACAAATGTGTTGATCTTCCTGGTTGATGGTTGTTTGTCCGTGTTTGTAAACGTAGTCATAAAGAAGTGCTCGAGACTGGCGTACCAGTAACTAGGATAGTGATAGTAAAAGAAGAAAAAATCCGGAAACTCGTAAGACTTGCAAAACAGTGTGGTACTCCTTGGCTCTCTGCCAGACTTAGGCAACCCATGTTTAATGGGTAAACAAAGATCCATTACATAGCTACTGAAATATACAGCGTTCATTGATCTCCTAGGCTGCACTATTATTTAGCATGATTTGTTATGTCTTGGCTTAAGTTCTTGAAGAGTAACAGAGTCCCGGAGTTGAGTGAACTAAATGAATATTTTTAGTGCTATTTTTGTTTAGCTCAGAATAATTCCGCGGGAGTCTTAGGTGACTAAGCGATGTTAGACAATAATATGGAACTGTTGGCAATATCACTTTGTGATATCACAATGGTTTCGTCAGTGATAGAAAATAACATACCTATCTCTGAAATATAAAGCTGCTGGAGCTAGATTGTACCTACATATCTTTGGTCCTTTGAGTCGCACCTTGATATTGCTCCGTGATACCTAGAAAAGCTTAAAATTATTTACGTACGTGCTTTGGTATCTTTTTGAAAGACTTTATCAAATAACTTATTATACATATTATATTTTCGTCAAGTTCATTATAATCTGTCAGCCTTCATGACTGGTATTTTCGGACTGTCAAGTCTTTCTTAATTTAAATAGGTAGCTTTCATCTTTTAAGAATAATACCTCAAAATAAGCTCGTATATGGCTCAGCCAGCCAGTCTCTGCAGTACCTACTTTATAAATTTTTAAGGACCAAAATGTGTATCAGGTTATTCAGAAAACGTCAAATAAATTAAGTAGTTTTATTAGTATCTCGGCACAGCAAAAGAACATTTAAAAGGTCAGCCATTTTAAATTTCGTCCGCGTTGTAAAACCGTACTCATTTAACGGTTTTTTTTTTGCCGTTGTCTTTGTATAGGTACTATTATTCTACAGAATCTGTTCAACCGGAATGTACGGTTTTTGTGACCACAGATTAAAAATAAACTAGGTATTTTTATTGTGAGCGATGATGAATAATGGAAACTGCGTCTAGGCCTATCTAGGTGTCGCAAATCGAAATACAAATTGATTAATTAATATTAATTACTGTTTTTTTCCTGGCTGGCAATGCTTTAGCGCTTGTACCTACTAAGCGTTGATTTGTTTTCCTGTTATTCTTGAATGTTGAAGTTCAATGCGCTTTTCCAACCACTACATGTGATTTTGTCAATATAAAGCCCAGTTTATTCGTAGTTACGTTATTAGAATAATTTATTGTTTCATTTATTTGTTTCCCCAACAATTTTATACACCGACACAAGCAATAAATATAAGCCACAAATCAATTTAAACTTAAATTGTAACAATCATTATAGGTAAACTCTGCCACAAAACGTTGTTGTAACTTACACCCATTTGGGTTTCTAAGAAAACTTCAACTGTATTCATTTATTTAAACTTTATGCAACAAAAAAAACAAAGGCGGACTTAATGCCTTAGGCATTCTCTACCAGTCAACCAAAGGTGGTGAAGAGATAACAAAGCAGGTGCAAAAAATGCTTCTATATCTGACGACTCTGCACACCTTTCTATTTTGTAGAATGTACGTTATTGAGTTGACCCTTCTTATTAATCATACATTCTGACATACAGAATGATAGGTAACGGGAAATTAAGGCACATCCGACACGCCTGAAGTTCCCAAAGGGTTTAGAGGTGTACCATGGGATACACTACTGCTGATAAGCGGTGTTAACCGTTATCTACGAAGAGCTATGTGTGTAGGCAACGCCGGACACAATTGAGTGGTCTACACCGTCAACCAATCTATACTATAATATTATAAACAAGAAAGATTTTATTTTTTGTTTATTTGCATTGAATCGGCTCCAAAACTACTGAACCGATTTGAAAAATTCTTTCACTGTTAAGAAGCTACGCTATCTCCAGGTGACATAGACTATATTATAGGCTATATTTTATTTTTTTTAAAATAGGGATTCGTAAGTAACGTCACGCGAACGAAGTCGCGGGGAGTTTGCTAGTAATTTCTAGAGATAATACACTTGAGAGCAATAAAATCGCACACCCCTTGTAATTTGGTTTATTACTGATTGTTTTCTAAAATCGAAAGATATTGAGTAAAAATCATTAGACAAAATTAAAGCATACAAGCTTAGCTTTACAAAAACATAAAATTAAAATCATTGACCTTCACGTAACTTACAAAAACCGACCGTACACCGAATTCCCCAAATTCACGCGTTTGCGTTGTCACTACTTGCACCCTTAGCCGCAGGTATAAAAAGGTCAGTTTATTGGAATTTTTATTCAGTTGCATACCGACGGTCAACGTGATAACATCTCTACTGGAAGCATACGGATTTACTGGAAAAATATGGATACCACGCCCGCAGAAGCCGCTCAAGTTATTGCCTTGCTCGAAGCAGGCCATAACCAAAGTAAAGTTGCTCGACGGCTAAATTTGAGCCGCTACTCTGTTCGTCGTGTATACCAGAGGTTCCAAGAGACCGGTGGCTACATTCGGCGACCAGGATCTGGCCGGCGACGCACAACATCAGAGCGTGATGACCGCTTTCTTGTGACAAGGTCTTTGAGAAATCGGCAACTGAACGCGGTTCAACTGGGACAACAGCTTCGAGAAGTTCGCAATGTCAGTATAAGTCGGTGGACAGTTCGAAGAAGACTAGGTGAAGCAGGAATGACTTCACATCGCCCAACAAATGGTCCCAAATTGACCACAGCTCACCGACAAGCCCGGCTACAATTTGCTAGGGAACATTTAAATTGGACGTATGACCAATGGCGGGCTGTTATGTTCTCTGATGAGTGCAGAATGACTTTACATGGTCATGATGGACGCTCTAGGGTCTACAGAAGGTCATCAGAGCGATTTTCACAATGCTGCATAAGCGAACGTGTGGCTTTTGGAGGTGGATCGTTTATGTTTTGGGGTGGCATAATGTTGGACACTAAAACTGACATTGTATTCATCACTACGGCGAATACCGGCCCGAGATCGAGAAGTTTGACGGCTGCACGATACGTCGAAGAAGTGCTCGAAGAACATGTGAGGCCGCTTGCGTGGCTTATGGGAGAAGATTTTCTCTTAATGCACGACAACGCCAGACCGCATGTCGCTAGAACAGTTTGCGACTACATGGAAGATGTTGGAATCACCGCGATGGAGTGGCCAGCTCGTAGTCCTGATCTCAATCCGATTGAGCATGTCTGGGATGAGCTAAAAAGAAGAGTTCGAGCAAGAAGCCCTGCTCCTACGCGCCTCCAAGAGCTTCAACTTGCCATTGAAGAGGAGTGGAACGCCATACCACAAGATTTCATGGTGAAATTAATACGGTCCATGAAAAACCGATTAAGAGCTGTAATCAAGGCTAGGGGAGGGAATACACCTTATTAAAAAACAATTTGATCAAGCATTTTGAGTTTTATTTTTATTCTTTGTTAAGCTAAATTGGGTAATTTTATCCGTATGTTGGGTTTTGTGCCCTAAAACTCCCTATGGGTACTTTTTTTACACTGTATTTGATATCATTAGAAAGGTACTGAAGTAAACATTCAAATAGTGTAAGTTTTATTTTAATATGTATTCACATTTATGAAAAAAACTGCTTTAACAACAAAAAGTCAACGTGTGCGATTTTATTGCTCTCAAGTGTAATAGCAAGATAGATTTTTCACAGAATGTGTATATTTTGTATTGCCGCTATACCAACAAAAAATAAACATAAATAAAAGTTAAAAATTAAAGGGGGACCGCATACAAGAGAACGGTTCATTTTTGTATTTTTGGCTCGATACTATAATGGCAATGCTGTCATAATATCTTCTACGATGGTACGGAACCCTTCGTGTGCGAGTCCGACTAGCACTTGACCGGTTTTTTATTATTCAATTTCTCACAACATAAATCTCGAGCAAGGTTTCAGTTTGAGCTTAGTTGATTAAAAAATACTTTCGTAATAGTCTAAAACTATTTTATATCTTTTAAGATGTTACATGAGCAGCTAATTATGAATTGAGCAATTAGCGTGTCTTACTTTTAAGTCTACTTTAAATTCAGTTCATGAAAGGTCAATCGATATCTTAAGGTCAAAAGTCAGAAAAGAAATAAAAGTAAAGTAGGTAATACTAGCCTGTAATTGATCCACTACAGGCCAAAGGCCTCTTGGTGTACAGAGAAGGCACGTGCATTGATTACCATTCACCACGCTTGCTAAAGGCGGATTGGTGATTTCAGACTTTAATAATAATTAGAAGACCATGTTTACTTACGATGTTTTCCTTCAAACATGTTAGCGACGTCCAAGAAAAAAAATCTTAAACGGTAAAATATAGTAAAGAAATATTTCACGAAAATTAAAAACTATTAAGGCGCGAATAAAGAAATGTTTAATAATATTAGAATCTAAAATGCACAGATCAAGGGCGGATCCAGCTTTGAAGTCAGTAGGGGGTCATATAATCAAGGTCTAGTTAGGACAGACGGTTTGATTACTTATATATTAATTATAAATTGAATAAAAAGGAAATAGTAAGTCCGGGGGGAGGTCTATAACCCCCATGCCGCCCCGCCTCCCTGTATCCGCTCTTGGCTTGGCTCTGCTCTTGGATAATATTTCATACAAACTTTCATGTCCAAAATTTTAAACAGCAAAAACTGTTTCAATATACACCGCAAACGTAAGCATAAAAAATTATAAAATTAATCATGAAATACCGGAAAACATTCAGTACAATTACTTGGAAAAATGCGAGTTTGACGTGGGTTAGTTCATTTTAGCAGAACTAAATCTAAACAATCAACAGACAGTTTTAAGACATTAGTCCATTACTTCAGTTTTAATGTGGGCGTTTGTTTACACTAAAACATTAGAGGTGAAACAAATTAGAACGTAATTACGCGTATGCAAAGTTACGTTGATTTTAGCAAAATGGCGGGTTTGTTCTTGCAATAATTAGCGTGATTAGTTATTAGAACCTGTAAGGAAGGTGGTCGGACCGCGATGGAAGTGGTATAGACACCAACAAAAACATGTATACACTTTGCCAAATTCAAAAGCGAATTGCAAATGAATTCCTAATTTGTAATATAAATTATTTTTGTGTGTTATTATACAGTAGTTTTTTTATAGAAGGTACATTGTATTCACATGTAATTACGTATGACTATGTATACAAATAATAACATTGTAAAACATTGATTTTAAAAGAGTACGTATGGAGTTTCTTGCCCATTCTTCTCCATACAAAACTACCTTTTGGAAGGGGCAACTAGATTCAATTCTATTTTTTTTTCATGTAATGACGTTCAAAAGTGCCTTATAGTGGCCTAATTGAAATAAATGATTTGACTTTGTAGAAGGTACTTCAGAAAATAGAAGTATGTGTACAGGGGATTTTGACACAGCTGTTACGATGAGCATAAATTGCGATAAGCCTGACATACCTAATGTCTGTACAGTTACTACTCGCTTCAAAGATACGAGTTCTCGTGTTGATATCGCGTCAAGACGAGAACTAATACTATGATCCTGCGCATGTTGTAATACTTAACTGGGATAAACTGGTACAGCGGTACTCTTCCGCGATACGGCAATAATGCGGTCTAGTCTTACTCGGTAGGCGTGCGCTTACGCAGTTCTTGTCATTCAAAAATGGGTGATGTTATTTTGATTATTGTGTTTTTATTTTATCATTACCCTGTATTGCAAAGTTAGGGCTTTCATCACCTTAATACTTTAAGTCCCACGTAATGAGACACAATTGATTACCTATTGTTCTGTATTACCGGCATGAGCCAAAAATAAAAAATAAACATCGTTTACGTTTCATTATTTTTTAATGTTTTACATACATAACATCACGCCTGTAATCCCCGAAGGGTTAGGCAGAGGTGTACCCATTAGTACACCCACATTTCGCCAGTTATGTTTTTAGTCCCATGTAATAGGGGGCGAGCCTATTGCCACCAACTGGGCACAAATCCAGACTCTGAGGCTGCTACTGAAAAATTCCTGATAGAAAAACCAATAACACTTTGCCCGACCTGGAAATCGAACCCAACACCTAATGCACAGCAGTCGCGCTTGCGACCACTAGACCAACGAGGCAGTTTAATGTTTTAATTTATTGCTTATCAGTCAATTAATGATTTCACTGACAAAAAAATAATTTACGGTTTGCCTCCTTTCGCACTTCCCCCGAACGCCCTCTAAACTAAGGCAAACTGGTAATCTCGGACGAATGACAGCAATAGGCCTTCATTCTCTCTTTACACTTCTCCCAATATTGAACCAGTCTTTCAAGTCGAGCTTAAGATTAACGATAAAAATCCTAATCTTTGCCTTTTAATGACACAGCTTTCTGCTTAAGTGAATGGTAACGTTCTAGCATCGATGTAGATCATAATCTATTAACTGGCCTTGTCCGTATGTATGGTAAATAGAAGCAATTTATAACTAGTGTGATTTAGTTCAGTTCAACGTGTTCTCAATGTTCAGTAACCGCCAATAAAATATAGTCAGCACGAAATGTTTTAAGTGGTTGTCAAGTTGATATGATC
Organism: Hoplodrina ambigua; assembly: GCA_949774945.1. Classification (NCBI taxonomy): domain Eukaryota; kingdom Metazoa; phylum Arthropoda; class Insecta; order Lepidoptera; family Noctuidae; genus Hoplodrina; species Hoplodrina ambigua. The sequence continues at coordinate 7,780,046 of OX458988.1, forward strand.
ACATATGGCATGGTCATAAAAATTTATTGCAGCCAGATAAAAAACTCCTTAAACCATTAATGTTGCCATGGTTAAAAATTTCATTAAATTCCGGTTGTAACATTCAAAATTAGTGCCAAGATTTCGTACTGGCAGTCAAGAAAAGGGACCGTCAAACACTATTCTAATTTTGAAACATCGAGATGTCAGATGGAAAGCATTTCTAAATTTAAAACCGCGTAGCTCGTCTGAGCATGCTGTATTGCCATGTTTAAGAAGTGCATTCACTCGGGGTTTTGCGAAGCTTGTTACAACTTACCATAAAATATAAATTAATTGGTGCTTCGAATTTCTGTATTTAGACACACCTGTTTTTGTTAATTGCGTTAGCACAGGTGTGTATGGAAATTAAACAAGACCTACTTGTAATGCGTTCAACTTTGTTATAATTATTATTAAAGCTTGATTCCGCTTAATGATGGAAATAAATTGTTTGTTTATTATATTGACTTATAACTTCCGCGCCAAGGAAATGTTAATGACTGTTTACTCATAATATTTTTATTAATAATTTTCGATAGGCTATGTTTGTTTTCCTTACCCTTAAATAGGAATTTTAACAGTTATTTATGAATACAATATATTAATGTAAGTACCTACACAAGGTAGGTACTGACGGCACCATAATCATCTTAAACTTCTACCGTTATAACTTCAAACAGTTCTAAAATAAAAATAAGGCGAACATAAAAAGTTTATACCTACCCAAAAAAAGAACCCTGCAGATGCTCCACAGACTAAATATTCAAAGGTGCGAAGGTTCTCAAATGACATGGGTATCCTAAAAAAATAAGCAAACAAACTTGCGGGCAAAACAAGGTATTCGGCGAAGCTCGTGGATGTGAGAGGGACGGAAGATGTGCAGATGCGAGTCTTGCAACACCGACCCGTTATCTTTCTAATGGACTGTCGAAATTAGTGCAAGATGAAGCAGCTGCCTTTCGAAGGCCTCGTTCCAATCGAAATGATCCATCTTTTTTTTTGAACGTGCAAACCTCGACTGTTGTTTATAGAAAACTAGCGACATGCCCTGGCTTCGCATGAATGCATTGTAGATACATAAACCTTCCTCTTGAATCGCTCAATTCATTGATGAAAAGTTTCAAGCGTCCACACGGCGGGAAGCGACTTTGTTTTATACTATGTAGAGACGATATCGGTCTAAAAGACGACTTTGCCCAAAAATTGGTTTCCACCTGAGCCAATGACGCATAAAAATATATGATACATATATCAACATATAATATAGAATTAAAGACATTATTACATCCTTTTAATGCGCATTTGTGAAAGATATCTTATGTCAACCTAGAAGTGTTTAGTTTAGCGTACACGTTACACACTTGAGTAGTACTTGCAACAAGATACGCTACGCTACTTGAGTTGAGATACTCTTATTTTCACTTTTTTTTTTGCTGCGTGTTTATTAAAACCAAAACACAAATATCTTTGTAACGATAAAACATTATTTGCTGTTTAATATACCGATTCAAACTTCCGATCTGCTTCAATGGTCTTTTTATTATTTGCTCTAGTTTTTATAATCAAGCCAATCAATTTAAATAAAGCAAAAAGTAGAACAGCCTACTTATTACGTATGGGTAGGGTTTACGCCGTAATTATACGCATTTTAATAACAATATTATATAACGCATAAACAAAAACCGGTTAGGCGCGACTCGCCCGTTCTTCGCGGAATTCCAGAGTTGACAAAAACTGGCGGCCATGACAGATTTAACGGCTTACCGGCTAATTTGAACATGGAAGTGACAGGTGACGCCATCTTTGCATTGGTCGACGTTGTGTCAAGATCGTAATTATTATTATTACTAGCTTTTGCCCGCGACTTCGTCCGCGTAAATTTCGGTTATTGCGGACGAAGTCGTCAAAAATTACCCATGTCCTGTCATTTCAATTATTTAGTTAAAATCATGATTCGAAACGACATGTGGCGCCATCTATGATCATTAGAACGTTATTGTGATTTGCCTCGGAAACAATACTTTTTTTCGGGATTAAAGGTACCCTATGTTCGTTCCTGTACACCTGGCAACATATATGCAAATTTTCAGGATGATCAGTTCAGTGACTGAGGCATAAAATGGTAACAAACAAACAAACAAACTTACTTTCGCATTTATAATATTAAGTTAGGATTCTCATGTTCCATTTTTAAAACAGCAGTCATATTAAAGTAAAGGGTGCCTCTACTGCAGCAGCGCTTAAAGAGGACAAGAGCATTTGAATCGCTTTGAAGCTTGAAATCTCGGTGTTTTAGGAAAGACACCGAAAACTGAAAAAAATAACGCCATATTTTGCAAACGGATTAATCATAATCGTTGTTACGTTTTTTCCCAATGCATATACTTGCTTTGATAAAATTATCTGGTCAGTCACCACTGGTATTCTGGAATATCCGCGTCAGACATACTGTAATCTGTATCAGGATATCCCGGATTTATTTAATGTAATATTATAAATGTGACTTTGTTTACCAGTTATGAAGGTTGTATGCAGTTTCATGTTCCTTATCTGAAGTTCTGAACACACAGTCATGGTTAATTTTATGAAGGACTCATAGAAGGAAATAAATATAATCCTTATTAATAGTGTCATAACAATAAATAATTAAACAAATATAAAAGGTGTATTACTTATTGACAAACTGAATGGATTCCTCCAAAACTGGAGGGATGAAGCGCGTTATCGCGAAATATGGAAGGAATGGAGGAAGGAGGCCTTTGCCAAAAAAATGGAACAGATAACATGACATCACGCCTGTAATCCCCGAAGGGTTAGGCAGAGGTGTACCCATTAGTACACCCACATTTCGCCAGTGATGTTTAAGTCCCATGTAGTAGGAGGCGAGCCTATTGCCATCAACCGGGCACAAATCCAGACTCCGAGGCTGCTACTGAGAAATTCCTGATGGAATAATAATCCCAATAACACTTTGCCTGACCTGGGAATCGAACCCAAGACCTCATGCTCAGCAGTCGCGCTTTGCGAGCACTAGACCAACGAGGCAGAATGGAACAGAGGACGCTTATATAAAAATAAACACGTTTTGATCATGTAAAAAGAGGTGTTTGCTTTGTACTTAGGTGTAGAGCTTTTTGTCCATTAGTTTGAACTTCAAAAAAGAGAACCACTAACAATATAGTACTGTAAGTAATTTTCTGATAATTTTACAACACATTATTTTCAAATGTTTACACGGTTAGTTAGCAATTTTTCTCGGGACAGTTGTCAAGTTGAAACTGTTTTAAAATCGTAGGCAGGCAGTCGTCACGCGAGTTGTCTCGCGCTTGACCGGTCCCTGTCAGAATTTGTTCAAAAAACTTGCCAGTAGCCATTAGAGATTTTGATTGATTCACAATTGACAAGTCATGTAATATAATATACACGAACCGAAAGAAAGAAACATTGCACTTCTAATCATTGTTATATTTTTTTAATTTTTTGCTCTGGACCATACCAGAGAAACTTCTGTTTACAGATAGAAGGTTACTCTTTTCAAGGTATTGTTCTTAAATGTTCTAACTCAACTTTAAATACCTCCCACGTACTGCTCTATGCACCCATAGATATAATAACGATTTGCGAGTGGAAAAAAAAACATAGATTTTTGCACACGAAAAAAAAAACAGTTGTTTTCCACCATTTTTTTTTCTAAATTTTGCTTAGTTTTATGGGCAGTATACGTAATAAATGGGTAGTGATGTCTTTTTATACGCCATAGACTTAGAAACTTTTCTAAGTCTATGGCGTAGTCTAAGTTTCTAGTTGGCTTGTTGAAGTTTTTACTTCGATGATTCATCAAAAACCAAAATTATTTTTATTAAATTATAATTATTATTATTTTTTAATTTTAATTATTTTGGTTTTTAATGAATCATCGAAGTAAAAACTACGGCTTCTGCCAAAATACTTTGTAGTTCGACAAGTATTCAGGCAAAAACTTCACTTCACAGCTCACAGCGCAATAACAAACCTGACACGACACAGACTTCTTGAAAACCCTAACTACCCAGGTCGTTGACTCCTTTACAATAAACAAGGAGGATTTATAAACTCTAACACATTATTTATACGGCTTATAATTGCGTAAACAATTTTGGCAGCCTATGATTCACTTGGAATACCTTAGAAATGTTCATTTTCCTTTTCATTTACGATCGTTTTACTACTAAACGGGTACTTTCATCTGTGTATGTTAATTGAATGAATACCTGTAGTTTTAGTGCACCTTAAACCTGAATTTAGTTTTTTGCTTTTTTGGTGCGGCTGGGGCTGTAAAACTTTTAGAGTGATTGAAAGGATAGTAATGGAATGTTGCTACCCGCATTTGTTGAGGTGGAATTGAATAATCGGTAGCAATCGTTTCAGGGTCTAAACGGTCATCGTTTTTACGATATCGGGAACTTACAATACATGCCAAGAAAGATGAGACGACGCACCAAACAAACTTTATTATTTCGTAATAAATATTATAAAATTGTTAAGAATTTTATTTTATTCTAAATATCATCTAAAGATCCCTAAATAGATGCACAAATTATGGATAACTATTACGTACATCCTGCGCATACCTGCGCAAACTCCCCAATAATGGCGCTTGTCAAGTCTCATCTTTCGTGGCACATATTGTACTGTCTATTTCGATGACATACCATGTGTCAATTTGAACTTTCGCATTATTGGGTGTATTAGTTCATCTTCGGGATTAGATAAGTCTATAACTATGAAGCTTAACTGTCCAGAAGTGACTGCGCATTTTCTCAATTCATGAGGCCCACGACCGACCGTGAACTGTTTTCAATTGTGAATTGTGATATCAACTGCTATAAATAGAGCTTCAGGCAACCTGCCATTACTGCAGTGCATAATCCAGCTATACATAGCCCCGATTGTTACATTTATTCTCTAAAGATTTTGCCATTTGCAAGTCAAAAGAGTCATTCTTCGTTTTATTCTTGCCATTAACATTATCTTCATGTATATGCGTTATGATTGCCAAGTGCTTAAGACGCCAGCCTCTCATGCATGAGGTGATTCGATACCGGGCAATTACTAATGTGACTTTCAATTCATATGTAGTTCCTAAGTTTATCTTGGTCCTCACTGACATCGTGAGGAAACCGAGACTAAGTCTGAAATCGACCATCCATCTTGAGCAATCGTATTGATCAATGCTCGTGTCTTCTCTGTACGAGAATGCTCTACCCTGCAGTAAGATAATCGGTCGGTATTATTATATGCGCCAACAAAGACTCCACACTAATTGTTCAAGTGGACTAAAGACAAAGGTAAAACCGTTCCTTAATTTTAAATTGGGCATTTCCCTTGCAGCATAGACGCTGGCCCTTGCCAGTCTCTTGTTTTATTGGAACTAGGACAGAGGAAGTCTCAATTTAACGCAAACCAGCGCGTTCTCTGCCCGTATTCTTTGCAGTGCAGTGTTGTCATTGGGATTAAGTAGACAACTCAATGGCACAGATTTTGTCTATTGTCTTCAGTTAGCCTCATTTGGATCATTCCGGAACTTCACGCTTCATGTTTCAGTGCAATTTCGTTTGTTTGTTTTTCGACTGGTGTAGCTATGTTAGGCTGCTTACATTCCTCTTTGAGCTAGAAAATTCATTACCTTTACTGGCAAGGTTTTTATTGCCAGATTATGCTTTCAGAAGGCAAAGCATCCCTAATGAAATTCCGAGGAGAGGAAAAGTGGAAGCAATTTCAGAAAAATCCGAAAGGAATTTGTTAGTATCCCGAATTAGATGAACTCTGCAGAATTTCTTATTGATACTGGATTCATATCGAGCATAGTCTAAGAAGATATGGTTCTCCAGATTCTGATGATAAGCTATTTAAGACCAGTTTAATCATTCCAGCAGTTTTCGTTCAAAGATCGTGCTTCATTAATGACGTTTCTTCGTAATAGCGGCGATTAAACCAAAAGGGAAATCCAAATCTCATTTTCAGAAAAACGAGGTCACAGTAACCAAATTGCGTATCAAAGTCATTAAATCCGCTACAGCGCTTTCCATCAATCAGATTTTCAAACTTTCTTTTGCATCTAATTTGGCGCGAAAAAGCGAACATCTTAAAGTACAGTATATCAATGCCCACAATGTGAATTGATTCTCGTGGCCTCATTGGAGGTTAGGTAAGAATGCACTGCACACGTAACAGTTAAGTACTGTGGAATCAAGTTAACTGTTCACTTGCAGTCTAATCGGTATTTCAAATTAATGGTTTGGGAGGAAGTTGGTGAGATGTGCTTTTGGAAATGACGATGGATATCAAAATGTATTTTAGAATCGATAGTCATTTTTTCTACTACATTATCTGGTTTGCGATGATACGGTCAATTTTACCTAGACCAGACGACTCAAAGAGGCAGATCAAGAAATAAAGGGGGGAGGGGTCCTGGCAAATCGATCGGATCGAAAGACTGAATAAGAAAATCATTGCAGCTTAAGTCTATCTTCGTAAACTTGTAGGAATTTAGCAACAATCTTTTAGCCGACTTTAAACATGCAGACAGTCTGCAAAATAACTTTAAGATGCCAATCACGTAATTACTTTGACTTTTTGGACCAAGACATATATTGTGGCTTAAACCGCACTTAAAGGTCGTCTGGGTGTTGCAACAGACTGCACTCGAGATGGTAATGCAACAAATTGTGGAGAAAGTCAATCTTGTTCTGCCATGTTTGATGATATCGTCTTCATCATCAATTATGAGATTGTATTCGCATTCTTTTGTAAATGAATTTGGAAACAGTTCATGATTTCATCGACACATAATTTATGGCTAACCTATTTTATGATAAAATAAAACTGATCGTTTCGGTAAAAAAACTCATTTTTGCGAACCTTGAATATAAAATTATGCCCACGTGGGATTGATGGCGATTTTTCACACATTGTTTATGATGGTGTTCTCAAGATTCGTAAAAATTTTTAGCTTCCTGGATATTTTCCCTCCTGCTACTAAGGAATGAAAATAGTTTTTACAAAAATATTTTTGTAAAACCATAATAAATTCAGTACAATATCTTGCGTTACGTTTCATTTTAAATGAACCAAGGTTTTTATTACCATCACAAATTACCATAACGAACGGGAATGTTAAAACAAATCAAGTTGATTAGCTGACTTAGTGAGGTCAAAGAGGGGTGGTACAGATTTAGGAGAATTACTCTTGATTAATGTGTTCTTGTCGATTTTGTTTATTATTACACAGGTTTTAAAGGTGCTAATTGAAAATCATAGCAAAGACTTCCCGCCTTGCGTTTTGTAGTGTTTTTGCCACTGGCTGGATAGTTTTTTCTCAGTTTCTCGTTCTAATTTCAAATTTTTAAATCTAATGCTTGAGCATTAGATTTTGTATTTTGGACTCTTATGACCATTCGTCTAAGGTCCTAAGTTCCTTGATCAGTTTTTAAGTACAAAATCCACACAGAAGCAAATGTTCCCCTAGCCCAAAGAGGCCGCTGCAAACATAACCCTACACATACATAACATCACGCCTGTAATACCCAATGAGTTAGGCAGAGGTGTACCCACCTACATTTCTTACACATTACGTTTCAATATTTGTTTGTATGTTTGTCAATCAAACAAATGTTTGCTTTCATTACAACCTACCTACTTTTACAAATAGCTTCTAAACATAATCTTCCGTGCACACAATGTCGCCAGTCACCAGCCGGTTCATTGTCAAACTATTCACAGGTGTTTAATATCACCTATTGTATAACTACAATATAGCTTTACCTTCTCTAGACTCATTAGGCCTTATTACAAAACAAAGTAGATTTTGAATATCGAACTTTATTTCGATAAATATAAAGTTTGTAATATAAAAATTGGCTCCATGGTTTTATCCTGGTTACTTTGTTTGTGCTTGTTCATTATAAATGAGGCGGAATTGGTCATGCTAACAAGACGACTAGGTACATACATTGCTTCTTTTCTACACCAGAACATCATTTTAAGCCAAATGAAAGCCAAGCTCTTAACCTTTTTCTAGTCACGGACTACTCTTAAATTTTTTTCAAAGAGCTCTAGGGCTATACAGAAATGGGATTGTGCCAGTTTTTATTGTTTACTACCACATGTTAAGAAATCCCGATCAAATCAGTCTGTCACATTCAAAAACGAGCCGGTCTTCCATTGCTGGATTTGTAAACACGAGCACCTGTCAAAGCAGTCTACGTCTTTCGATGTACAGTCGACAAAAGAGATAGGTGTGCAGGGTTGTCAGATATAGGTGAAGTTTTCTTAACAACCGATGGATGTCTTCGATTGAAACTTAACCTAATTAATGAACTGTTTATTATCTACCTTTTCATAACATCACGCCTGTAATCCCCGAAGGGTTAGGCAGAGGTGTACCCATTAGTACACCCACATTTCGCCATTTATGTTTTTAGTCACATGTAATAGGGGGCGAACCTATTGCCATCAACCGGGCACAAATCCAGACTCCGAGGCTACTACTGAGAAATTCCTGATGGAAAACCCCAATAACACTTTGCCCGACCTGGGAATCGAACCCAAGACCTCATGCACAGCAGTCGCGCTTGCGACCACTAGACCAACGAGGCAGTCACCTTTTCAATTAAATAAAATTTGAAAACATCCATCGACTTCTAAAAAAACTTCAACTATATCTGACGGGCCTGCATACTTATCTTTTTGTGGACCGTACGATGAATTCTAGCCTAATTTAAGATTCAATAACAAGTTTCCATATACGGATGTCATGCTGTATTGTTGATCATTCGGTCGTGTGATTAGATTTTATTGAATGGACTGATGTGGTTTGATTGTTGGGGCACCGAAATTTGGCGCCGAGATCATTGTCTGCGCAAGAGTCGCTCGTGGTAACTGTGATTGAAGTTGACAGAAAGAACTCAAGTAGGTGAAATTATATCGCTTCTACTAAGAATGGTAAGAGACAAAAAAAAAAACCAGCCATGTGCGAGCCAGACTCGCACATTAGAGGTTCCGTACAAAAACAGACTAAAAAATACACGTTTCTTGAACTAGCTAGTTTTAACTTTATTTTATTTTCATTATTTGCTGTTTTAGCGGCAAAGACTTGACTGCCTCGTTGGTCTAGTGGTCGCAAGCGCGACAGCTGAGTATGAAGTCTATTAGGATAGGTGACATAAAAATAAATTAATATGAGAGCTGCTAAATTTCATTGTTAAAGATGTTTTTTTTTTACTCTGTATCCCCACATTCCCGACTAATCAGTCATCGACCTATACTTTAAGTCAGGGGCTCCCAAACTTATTTCGTCTACTGCCCACTTTGAGAATAAATTAATTTCTAGGGCCCCCATTTTTTCACCAACTTAAAAACTACCTAGTAGATGAAATTACAAATCGCTCCCCAACCCTCTACACAACGCCCTGATGTTTTTTTTTGGGTCTCTTACCGCTCGACTTTAGGCCTACAGCGCCCACAAGGGGGCGTTTTCGCCCACTTTGGGAATGGCTGCTTTAACTCGAAGCTGTTTTAAAGGGACGTGTTTAAAATATGAATCAATGGCTACTCAGCCATTATTTATTCCCCGGAACAATCGTTAGACATAGAGCGCTAATTATAGACGTTTCCGACACGTTATCCGGTCATTTAGATTCAAGCATGAGTAATCTTAACTGCGAAAGTGTGTAATGTAACGCTTTGCGCAGACGCATGGAAAGAATCGACGACTTTTGAGACGGTGTTAAATCGCATTTTTACGTTGAACGACTGGTGCGTTTCTGAATGCTTTGATGACGTCATAATTTTTACTAGTAATATAAAGAGATAAAGTTTGTTTGTTAGGGGTAACCTCCGGAAGTACTAATCCGATTACAAAAAATATTTTATTGATAGGCAGCTAAACATTGCCTATCTTTTTTTGTGGGACGATGTCGCGGGCAGGACTTAGTGTTAATAATATCCAGCAAAACGAAGCACACGCCAATTAATTGTTTGTTTAAAACCACGTTTGCAGTGCATTGTGTCTACTGAAAGTTTTGACGCTTTTGGAAAGTAAGATAAATGGACATTTTATCACACATCAGCGGCGATAGGGCTTGCATCTATGTATTATATCACTGAATCGATTTTGATGAAATTTGGTACGGGTTAAGTTTGAACTCTAAGGAAGGTTATAGGCCACTTTTTATTCTGTCTGCGTCCGCTATATGCGACATTTACGCGGACGAAGTCGTGGGCAGAATCCGTCATAATTCTAAGTGATGCCTAGCCTATGCCGTGTGGGCCGGGCATTATAGAAAATTGTAGGAAAGTGTGTGCCGTATTGTACTTATCTAATTATCAGCGAAAGTCGAGTTGACGAGCCCGAAGCAACGAGCCGTGGCTAATTAAATTGGGCGTAATTATTACTAAGTTTCCCTGGCTTACTGGCGACATCCGGGTTGTTTGAAATCTAGATATAGATGTGCAAGCTCACGTGCTTATTAAAAATTGTGGCAAGCTACTTTGATATTTGAAGGCTTGCAAGTTATACTTAGTCCAGGACCAAGTAAAAGAGCTAGAGAACTCTACGATGATCTAGGGTAGCCATACTAAGTCTTTTTTTTTAATAGAGGCCATAAACACGTTTCAGTCGTGGTGTTACTCTTACCTACTATCTATACTTTATAATATTATAAAGAGGAATGATTTGATTGCTTGTTTGTTTGCATTGAATAGGCTCCGAAATTACTGAACCGATTTGAAGAATTTTTCCACTGTTGGGAAGCTACACTATCCCCGGGTGAAATAATAGGCTATATCATATTTTTTTTAATTAGGGATCCGTAAGAACATTACGCGTTCGAAATTGCGGGACGAGTACTATGTTTTAATGTAAAACAACAACAATGTTGTACCTTTATTAAGCCCGTTTTCACACCGCATTTTGATCGCATTGACATTCTTATTCTACAAGGCACGGCGACTGTACAGTGTCCGTATGCAAGTGAAAAGTATGTAATTGGGCCTACCACAGAGAGGAACTAGGCTGCTCTTGATTATGTGCCCTAGCTAGCGCAATCTCGTTCTTGCAAGATTGCTCTTAGGAAACCGTGAAATTAGGTGCTTTGGACTTTTATATATATATATTGTTTTTAGGTGGTAAAAATCATCAAATGACTCCTTCCGCCCTGGGTGGGTCAGAAGGGACTGTCAGACTTTTACTGACTAAAAAACCAGCCTGTTCCTTCTGTTGCCCTTTGCGTTCCGGGGCCACGGTATCCTGTTACAAGACGACCCGCAACCCCGGTGGACTTTTATAGTTAATGGGAAATTTATTAACAATTATTAATAATTATTCTTATTATACACATCTTACATACGAATATTTAATGTTTTATTTCAATTAAACCATTTTTATCATTTGTACTTTACGCAAAATCGTTCACTACCCCAACACGATTAGTTTTAGTGTAGTAACATTAATTATTTTTGAACTGTCAAGTGACTGAATAGAATTAAAAGTCCACCTGTATCTTAGCTTCTTAGGTGCTGTTCCATTGAGAATAGCTTGTTTTTAAGTCCGAAAGTACAGCTGACCTACACAAGCTAAAATGGTTTTCGTAGAATCCAACGGCACTGCTAAAAGCAACTATATTGTGTAGCCTTTCTTTTCTTCAGTTGTATTAAAATGCAAACAATATGTCAGTAAGACAAGGACATACTAACGTTTCACTCAAGTCTGGAGATCGAGATTTCGTTGAACGCACTGAGAATACTAATTTCTATGTCCAGCAATGTAGACTGGCATTTATATGGTTGTTTACAAAAATACATTAAAACTTAATGTGTGAGAAAATATTCGAGATATCTACTATACGATGTATTTAGTTCTGTAAGGGTTCCGTACTTTAAAGCTGTTTACTTAGGACCATAAGGCCTTTGACGAATGGTCATAAATGGTCCTAGGTTCCAAAATACAAAACCTGACAAAATCATCAATTTGCACTAAGCGTTTCCAAACGAAAAAACGAAGGTGACTCACTCACTCATCACGAAATATTGAAAACAGCATAACGTAAAAAGATAAAATTAAGGCAGGCAGGGAGGTAGTTTATAGTTAGTAGACGTTCATTACGTTAAATTTACCAAAAGCTTCTAACGGGATGAAACGAAGGTCTAAAGATTGTTAGTGAAATCAACTTTGATGCGGACGAAGTCGCGGGCAGAAGCTAGTATTAGTATAGATGTTGACAAACTAATCAAAGCAGTCGTGTCGCCGTAATAACTGTTATCAAACTTGCATCTCATTGGTCTTTTGGGTCAACTGGCCTAGAAATTAAAATATCTGTCATGATTGCATAACGCAATAGCTTAATTAAAGCTCTATGGCCAGAAGTCTATACTTGGTTTAATAAATCTGAAGATTTTTTTTGTTTGTTTGTTTAAACACGAATCTCTGGAACTACCGGTCAGATGGGACAAATTATTATTTAACCGTATTTTTTATAAGTTTGTGGTGTCGGTGTGTGTGTGAGTCTCTCTGTGGCATCGTAGCTCCCGAACGGATGAACCGATATACATTTTTTTGTGTGAATGGTGAATCAGTCGAGAAAGTTCTTAGATATTTTTAATGAAAATCGATCCAAGATGGCCGCCGTCGTAGGATTTATGAGGAATAGCATAGGCTATATAACATCATGCTACGACCTACACGAGCGGAGCAGTGACCAAAGACGTATAACTCAACATAGGTGGAAAAAACTACGCATACGAAGTCGCAGGGAACAGCTAGTGTTCTGTTATTGTTAAACTCCCAAAGTCAAAATGCATCTCTGGTAATAGGCAAAGGTACCGGTTTTAAAGATTAGTCGACCAGTTACATAAGTTTATAGCCCTACTTCTTCGACTGTTCTGTTGATAGTAGACTTTTATGACAAGACGATTTTATTATATGTATAGATTAACTTGAGATATTATGACTTGGAATAACTGGACAGTTATGAGGCTTGTGGACTTCAGAGATGTATAAAGAAATGCCTCTTCAATGTAGCAACATTAATATATTTGATTAGCAGTTACGTCTTTGGCTACTGCTTTGGCACCGTGGGTTGTAGCGTGATGTTTTATAGCTAATAACCTTCCTCGATAAAAGGGCTATACTATCGCAATAGGACTTTTTCAAATTGGACCAGTAGTTTCTGCATGGTGCGGTTTACAAACAAACAAACTCTTCAGCTTTATAATCTTACTACTATGTATTGGAAATGCAAAAGTTTGGATGGATGTTTGTTACTAAATCATGCCAGAACGGCTGAACAGATCTGGATGAATTTGGCACAAATATATATTATAGTCTAGAATACCACATAGGCTACTTTTTATCCCGCAAAAATGTATATTTCCCGTGGCGTGTGACTGTTCCTAAAATAGCGTAGGTTGAATAAAATTTTAGTTTTTCCATTACAGATTAAATCTAATGCGACAAAGTAACTTAAAAAATATACATAACTATAACTTACATACTATACAGTACGTGGTCCTTAAAATATGTACATATTATATATCTAATAGGTTGGCGTCCCCTTATATTAACTTTGACGCGGACGGAGTCGCGGGCATAAGCTAGTATTAGTATAGATGCTAACTGACTCTTATCCTACGACAATCTTAAGCACATAAACCGTCTAGAGCTCACAGGATGAACGTAATGCTCGATTTTGCAACAAGATCATAATCAACACCAGTCTTTAATAATTAAAGTGAATTTGTCCCTAACAGCTGTTTGTAAGTGAAACCACGAATAATAAACGCGAGGTCAAGAACTTACGTCTAGTCGTATTGAACGCTGACTCACTACTGACTTGCAATTGACATAACGCCATATCTACACTTACAAAACAATAGAATATCAACCGTATTGTGGTTACAGAGGATTGGTTTTGATATGTCATCGTGGGAATTGCCATCCAGAGCTTATAATGCTTGGCCACAATTAGTTGTATTCGCGATGTGACAGTTAAAATTGGCGCTGAATCAGTCTCGAGTATCGCTGGATGGGCTTGCTTTCTTGATAAGGCTGATTACACACACACTTGTCACGGTGCGATGACACTGCGCATGGGAAATAACTGTGTAGAGTGTAGACCCGCTGAGTGAGAGAAGCGGTTTGTTTCTGTCAATGTTAGGAGAAAATCAAACTTATACAAACTAGCTTTTGCGCGAATGTCGGTTTTCTGTGGGGTTTTTAATTTTATTTTTTGCGTGGAACCCTAATTATTTTTCTATAATGAACGTAGCTTATGTTACTTCTCGTAATATCAGCTATCTACGAGTAAAACAGTCGCGTCAGTATCGGTCCAGCCGTTTAGGAGATTAGCCGGAACAAACAAACATTAATATAATCTTTTTTTTTTCGTTTCTTCACCGTGTTTTTACAAACAGACATTTCAATTTTATTTATTTGTTCTAAACTTAAATAGGCTTTTCAAACTTGCAACAGAAAAGTCAAAATTAAAACATTTATTTCAATAAAACCATTTACAAAATTTGAATTGTCGAAAAGTCGGTCAGTTAGTCAGAAAGTTGAAGCTAGTTGATCGTTTTACTGCTCTTACTAGTACGCGCACCTAGTACTCTTATAAAGATTTTTAACCCAAAAAAGATCACCGCCTTCAAAAACCACAAAATAAAAAATAACTTTAGCTAGGAAGTCGGCGGCTTTGGTTTTATTTCTCGTTATGTAGGTATTGCCACCGACTTCCAAGCTAAAGTTATTTTTTATTTTGTGGTTTTTGAAGGCGGTGATCTTTTTTTTGTAAAAAAGCTTTTTATTTTTCACTTTTTAGTGCTTGTGTGTTAATGTTTGAAATCCTTACATAAAGCCCTTTCAAACAATACCTCACACGATATATTTAATTTTGGAAAGTGGTAGGAGGGGGGTTGACGTACCCCCTCCCCACTTCCTTCAGTCAGTCATCGACTACACGTATAAACAAAGCAATTTTTCTTGTTACGGCGGTTCTGCTGTGATTTTATAAGGAGTTCCGTTCCATATCTCCAAAGTTCATCATCAGATCATGACAATATTCCTATGGGACCTATTCGGGATTATACTCTTTCAAACATAAAAAGAATCATCCAAATCGATTCATAATTGGCGGAGTAATCGTTGAACAAACACAAAAAAAATAAAAAAAAAAAATAAAAAAAAAAAAAAACATACGCGTCGAATTGAGAACCTCCTCCTTTTTGAAGTCGGTTGAAAATCGGTCACCTCGCCTCGGTCTGCCTCGTTGGTCTAGTGGTCGCAAAGCGCGACTGCTGAGCACGAGGTCTTGGGTTCGATTCCCAGGTCGGGCAAAGTGTTATTGGGATTTTTCACCAAGAAATTCCCAGTAGCTGCCTTGGAGTCTGGATTTGTGCCCGGTTGATGGCAATAGGCTCGCCCCCTATTACATGGGACTTAAACATAACTGGCGAAATGTGGGGGTACTAATGGGTACGCCTCTGCCTTACCCTTCGGGGATTACAGGCGTGATGTTATGTTATGTTAAATCGGCCACGAAAAAGAAATAAACATTTACTATCAGTCACCTACTTCCATTGCCTAGTTTTTTGTCTCGAACACCGTACTATAGTATCGATTCGATTCGACACAAAGACTCGATACGTTTCGATTTCGAGGGTAACTGTTTTGGTTACCAGCTTTCCCTTTGTGGGTTGATAGTGAGAATTTCACAAGTCGGATTTAAATCCAGATCGAAGTGCAACGTTACCTAAATTGTTCTGTTATTCTGTAATTTTGATTGTGATACTACTATAAGTTCTATTACTGATACAATAAGGATGTTTTCCGAGAGAAATAATTGATTGGTTGTCTGAATCAATACAAATAAATAAAATTGAATTGTCTGTTTGTATGAATGTTAAACGGTAGGTACTTATTTATAAAAAGCGCAGTGACAGTTGTCTTTCTGTTTATTTCGGCTAATCTTCAAAACGGCTAGACCGATTTTGACGGGACTTACACTAGCTTATAGCTAACTGTCTGTCTGTTCGTTCCGGCTAAGTTCCAAAACGCTAGACCGATTTTCACTGGAAGTTAGTTAATATCATAAGGAGTAACTTTTGTAAAAAGAATTAGGTTTAGCAAAATAAAAAAAATAACCGATATTTTCGCGACGGAAAACGCAGGCTTAAGTTAGTTAATGAATAAACAATGGCAACTACTTACTCAAACAAAGCAATAGCTGTGGTATTTCTAGGCGAAGGAGTAAAGGAAGATTCAACAAAGATTAATATAGCTGTTGATGATATAGGAGTGATGTCATTGGCGACATGTGGGTGGGCAGACGTCTCCTGCCTACTCCTTAGTACATTATAGGACTGATAATTTATATTGGGACTAGCTTCTGTTCAAAGTGGAAATATTTTTTTTACTTTCTTACTCCTCCGCTTTTCTTTTCTGATTAATTTCATTGCGGGATCCAAGACAGTTGAATCGTTTCTCCGGGACTCATCGAGCTTCATTGCGTCGGCGCTTTTCTGGCGGTCTTCACTAAGTTTATTTTGGACGTCACTTACGTCGGTGAAGGAAAACATCGTCAATGAAAAACGTAGCTTCGTAAAGCGAACAGGGTGGTTTTTTAGTCAGTAAAAGTCTGACAGTCCCTTCCGCCCCACCCAGGGCACATAGAGGAAGGAAGGATAGAAGGAAACACTTGATGATTATTTTACCACGTTAAAAAAAAAAGACTGCCTCGTTGGTCTAGTGGTCGCAAGCGCGACTGCTGTGCATCAAGTCTTGGGTTCGATTCCCAGGTCGGGCAAAGTGTTATTGGGTTTTCCATCAGGAATCTCTCAGCAGCATCCTCGGAGTCTGGATTTGTGCCCGGTTGATGGCAATAGGCTCGCCCCCATTACATGGGACTTCTTCTTCTTCTTATCGTGTGGGTAGTATGGCCTAACGACCCTACACACTCTAGTGTCAGAGTTTCTAAACCGCCTCAAGGGCCAAAAACTAGGACTAAAAACATAACTGGCGAAGTGTGGGTGTACTAATGGGTACACCTCTGCCTAACCCTTTGGGGATTACTGGCGTGATGTTATGTTATGTTATGTTAAAAAAAAAAACAAAAGAAAAAGCGCGTGTTAAACCGCGGGGGATTGCTAGAATAATTTATACTGACCAATTCCACGCAGCTCGGATAAGCAACCGCAGAAACAGTTTAACATTGCACTAAAACCTAGTATTTCCGGTAAAAACCAGAGCATGAAGATAAGTATCGCGATACTAATTTCGCAAAAGCTACACCTCATTGAAACGTGTCTTTCGAAACGCCACCGCGTTGATTGTAAGCGCCGCCCACGCACATCCTGTGATCTCCATTGATTCATTCACTCAGAAGTAGTCAACCTGTTGCTGTACACTGCATTGTGATGCAAAAGTTTGCGGGTCTACTTATGAGAAGGCCACGGTGGCGCCGTGGTTGACTGATAGGCTGTTGTGCTACGTGACGAGGGTTCAATTCACAAACGGATCAAGTATTAGCCTACATGTAGTGGTTTCACTTATACTTGTTTGTGAATTTGTAAACGCTCTTAGTATACAACAGAAATTCCTTGAATGGGTAACGCATGATTTTGTTGAACCGGCCATTTTTTTTCTTTCGAATGAAATAAATGTGATTGATATCAATTTTATTTAAGGAGTCTCCAGCTCATTTTCTGGTCTTCAGTTCCTTAACCATATGCTAGATTACAATAATCAAATAAATATTAATAGGTACATAGTTCATTTCCAAAAAGATACACAAATAAATTGCCAGATATTTTATGTCAATTATTAAAAAACAGCATCAACTGCCGAATCAGGTAAAAAAACCTGTAACTGTATTTTCAATAACACCCTCCCCCCCCTCCAAGAAAATGAAGTCAAATGTTGACTACCTCTGCATAAACTCGTTGATTCATCCTGCGTTTGTTAGAAGACGTGCGCCGAATGTTGACAGGTGGCTTTGTCTAACGGGGCCGAGGAAAATCATTTGTGTAACTAGGTTATCAGTTATGTTGGCATAGTCTACATAGCTGAGTTACAACAAAAGAATGAGATTTGTGCAGTACTTTTTACACGTGTTTTGTACTCGAAAGGTGGTCAGCAGTAGTAGTAGCAGTCAGTCTGTCACAGGGCTGTATCTTTAAAACTGTTAAAGATAGACACTCGAAATTTTCCCAAAACGATATTACTGTAGATGTTATAATAACAAATCCATACTAATATTATAAATGCGAAAGTGTGTCTGTCTGTCTGTTACCTCTTCACGCTTAAACCGCTGAATCGATTTTGATGAAATTTGGCATGGAGATAGTTTAAGATCCGAGAAAGGACATAGGATAGTTTTTATCCCGGAAATCACCCCCTAAGGCGGTGAAAAGGAGGTTGGAAGTTTGTATGTAAGTACGATATAAACAAGTTCCACGCGGACGTAGTCGTGGGCACTCGTGGGCAAAAGCTAGTAATAAAAAAAGGATACGAAAATAATGTTTGCCCCGCTACCGCGTGTAACGGCTGACGCTCAGCATAATTCCGTGTACCGGCGCTGGTTTTCAGCGTAGCCGGCGGCGGCTGTATTCGTTCTTTTGCTAATTATATTTTATATAAGTAACACTATAAAGTAGATAAACAAAAAAGTTCAGCGTAATTACATAAATGCCTAAAAAAATATAGCGATAATACAAATTACATGGAAGTTTGTAAGTTTATAAAAATAATTAGTTTCCTTGCATTAATTAAATGAATGTATATATTAATACGTAGCACTGCTCCTGATAACCCCTGATAACACAAGAACAATGCTACTGTATCGTTTGGTGATAAATCGGAACACATTGTTGTTCTTATTTGTACCTAATATTATGTATGAATGAGTCATACTAAAGTTGAGCATAAAAACATTCGTAGTATAATGCTTGGTTCACACGAGGCTAGTAAGATAGCACAATGACTTCGTGACATGCGTGACCATTTTTAATTTTAGTTAAAACTGGATTTTAACAAAGGTACGGTGACAGTAAAGTCGTAGGTAATCCTTACTAATATTATAAATGCGAAAGTAAGTTTGTTTGTTTGTTTGTTACCATTTTACGCCTAAGCCACTGAACCGATCATCCTAAAATTTTGGATATGCGTTGCCAGGTGTACAGGGACGAACATAGGCTACTTTTAATCCCGAGAAAAAGTACTGTTTCCGAGGGAAATCACAATAATGTTCTTATGATCATAGATGGCGCCACCTGTCGCTTCGAATTGAAATGACAGGACATGGGTAATTTTTTCCGCAACTTCGTCTGTGTCCGCAATAACAGAAATTTACGCGGACGAAGTCGCGGGCACAAGCTAGTATTAAAATAAATCTGTTGAGAACTGAGAGAAAATTAAGTAGATATACTAGCAAAAAAATATTTATTTATTTATTTTATTTTAAATAGAACGGCCGAGGCCAATTACACTATTTAAACATAACAACATAAAACATAATTTATTTATTTGACACATTCATGCATTCTTCTCACAAAAATTCAAACGTTCTGACAGTATAATCTTCCATTCATCCGAAAACATAACAAGTTCTTTGTTAGAGCTCGAGAGAGCGTTAATAGCGGCTGATGTCCGAGGAATCGGAGACTTGGAGTCATAGGACTTTAAGACTACTACGTTATTTCTTCGCTAAAATCTATGATACAATTAAAAAAATATTTTATTGTTAGCAAAATAGACAATGAGTATGCAGAGCTAGTGTCATTTCTGAGCCAGTAAGCTTGTGCGAAATCGAGACAGTAAAGGCAAATCGTGGGTGTAAAAGAATGCTCTGAGTGACCCTCGTTCCCCACTCAAAGGTAGTTGGAGGAACACCGTAGGGTATTAGTCGGTAAGAGTCCGACAAATCCCCCTGCCTTCCCTGAGGAGGAGACAGGGCATTTCCACAAGAAAAAAAATAGAAAATAAATCACTAACCTGTCTTCGAAAGCCTAGGCTCGTGTAAACCGGACATTAGGCTAAATGTACTTGTAGCAATTTGAATTAAGAATCATACAATCAGGCATGGTGAATAGTTCTGCAGATTGTCTTCACTCCTCACTACTTTAGGCTTTATTTCCGTCTTCTTTTGTTTATTTGTGTGTCTCGGTTGCCCCATGTAACATGACGTAGGTAACTGTATGTAATTGTACTGTACTCATCAGAAATACATAATAATATGCAGGAGTATTTTTTTCTGCATTTTTGACTCTGCTTCACCCCCGCGTTAAGATTTTTTTACTGCTCCGCTCCTGTAGATCGTGTCGTGATGTTATATAGCCTCTATTTATCCCTCATGAATCTGGCTATCATTTACAAAAATATTTTTTCCAATCCAACTGTAATTTCTAGAGATTAGCGCGTTTAAACAAACAAACAAAAAGCTTTTTATGTTTATTATACGAGTACAACATTAGTATAGATTTTTTTCCTGCGTTCTAGGGTGCCATAAACCAGCAGGTGTTTACAACATTTGTGTGTAAGTCTGTAGGTACTACCTACATACTAGGTTACAACTTAATTAATGTCAACGCCAATTAACGTTATAAAACTGATTCACTTCTTCCTGGTAATAAATTTACCTGTTGTAATGATTCGGGACAGCCACAGAACAAAAAATTGAGGATAATACTTTATTTTATAACCTCAAACGGAATTATGGTAATACCTAATAGGTATTAAAGCTTATTTACACGGTGCGACAAATATCGTGCAAGTTGTGGTACATTTCCATCGATGATTGGTCACTTATGACACCACAGCCACGGTCCGGCATTGTACGACAAGATCGCTTATTTCTCGCAACGTCTAAATAAGTCTTTCATTATTAAAACCAATATTTTCCTTACGGGATCCAAAACAGTTGAATCGTTTCTCTGGGAATCGTAGAGCTTCGTCGCCACGTTGCTGTGGTAGGAAAAAGTGAGGCGGGTTTGTCCTAAACAAATGCACGATATGCAATACCTCATAAGGGTCACCAATATTTTAGTGCAACTGTCCAAATGGCAAGAAAATGGTCCTTTTATTCGAAGATATAAAATATGTAAAGGGGACTAGGTACTTTTTTTTCTAGGTTCGCATGATTTTTTAAGTTTCTCTAATAATATATTTTATTTTATGGTCCTCAGGACTAACATAGCTCCCTATTAGCGAAAAAATTTTAAAATCGGACCAGTAATTTCAAATATAAAAAGTTCAATCATAAAAACAAATAATATAGTAATAGGTATTTATACTCTTCAACTTTAAAATATTAGTCTAAGATAATTTTATTTGTCCAAATTTTTGAAAGATATAAAACACATAATGTTGGTTGACGGCGTTTGACATAATCTACTATAAATAATGACATAATAAGAACTAAAAACTGACATACATATACTGAACTTCTCACACTCAATCACACTTCTTTTAACTAAAAACACAACAAAAGCAGGTCATCTTTACTAACATAATAAAACTGAAGAGTTGTTTGTTTGTTTAAACGCGTCAATCTCTGAAACTCTTAGTCATAACATAACATCACGCCTGTAATCCCCGAAGGGTTAGGTAGAGGTGTACCCATTAGTACATCCACATTTCGCCAGTTATGTTTATAGTCCCATGTAATAGGGGGCGAGCCTATTGCCATCAACCAGGCACAAATCCAGACTCCGAGGCTGCTACTGAGAAATTCCTGATGGAAAAACCCAATAACCTCTCAAACCCAATAAACCCAACCCAACCCAAAAAACCCAATAAACTCTTAGTCGGATTTGAAAAAACTTTTTGTAAATGATAGCCAGTTTCAGGGGGAATAGTTTAAGCTATATAACATCACGACGACAAAGACGAGACAAAATCGAGGGCAAAAGAGCCGCGTCATTTGGTGGCCTAACTTAACCATGTTTTTCTTCAGGCGTAAACAAATACAAACAATAAAATATGTTAGTAAGGCAACACGGGTGAAAAGAATCGTGCGCACGAAGTCGCGGGAAGAAGCTAGTCTATAACAACAAAGACTATTAACTTACATAACGACTACAAGCCGACGCCTTTGTCACATCTCAACACGTTAGAAAAACAATAATGGCGGGAAATTCCGTGAGTCATCCATTCATAAAATATTGTTTAACGTATTTTATCAGAACAGGTGTTAATTTGTTTGCTGATAGTCATCTCTTAATAGCTTTACAATTTACTAAGATGTTTGTACTGTATTTGTTAGCGTTGACGTGGCGTCAAATTAGTAATTAAGGCCAGGGTAGAGCTGGACTTGCACAAGAAGGGTTCCGTGCCAACGTGTAATATTTAAAAATGCATTAAAAATAATTAAGTACGTTTCTTTTGTAGACCCTTTTTTGTTTTTTAGTATTATTTGTTGTTATAGCGGCCATACATTCTACGTATTACGGTCCAGAAGATACAGATGGACGAACAGACAGACGACAGATCTTAGTAATAGGGTCCCTTTGTCGTCAATTGGGTTTAAACTGGGAAGAAAGAATTTAAATCTATTTTTTATTTTATTTTGAAATTTTTGTAGTTTGAAATTAAGCCAATCCAAGTCCTACATATCTTACAGGTACACAAATAAGATATAAAAAATTATCCTACGTGTAAGCTAAATTCCAGCTAATCTGTTCAGCTGTTGAGGCCTGAAGCAGGCCTCCGTCACTCCATGTACTTGCGCGCTATAAGTGCCTACCGCCCAGCCGAGCGGTCTCGGTCCGCCAGCGGATCAAATTCAGTGCGGTTTTCGCAAGCGAAGCGCGCGCACGCCGTTCAATTTTAATAGTGCTGTTGGTTCGTACGCGTATTACGATGCCGTGTTATTATGTTTTATCTAGGTTTCTTCCACAGTCAGCACCAATATATAAAACAAAACAAACTTACAAATATAATAAAACAAACTTTAAAAAAGAGAACCGACTTCAAAACACTAAACCGTAAGAAATAATTTCTTCTTTGATGTCGGTGCTTTTTCGATTCGTAATTACCAGCTCATCACTACTCAGATCATCATCACATCAAACTAAGAAGTATTATGTTTATTTTAAAACGTTCTCCTAAAGGTAACAAATCGTTTTCTGAAAACCGCATCGATATCGGTTTAGCCAAACGCGAGATTATCGCGCACAAACATACATACCTACAAACCATACAAGTCAAACTTCTCAGTTTGGCCTGTATGTCTGATCACCTCCTTTTTGTTAAGTAGGTTAAATATTTTATAAATGATAAAATTTTTAACTGCCACATAAAAGTCAGAACATATTCACAGTTCTCAATAACATAGATAAAAAGTTATGTTAATTTAATTTTATCGAAGAGACAGCCCTGCGATTACTGTGGAATCGCGCGGTGCGAAGCAATCACTGCTGTACGCTTGAGCATTTAGGCGCATTTTAGCATACAGTGGTTGTTGACGCGAGGGAGTAGGCAATTATCGTAATAGGTATTGGAAATTTTGTACTGAGTGAAGTATCTGTTACGTAGTAACTATTCAGTAATCTGTGCCTGAAGTAGTAGCAAACATCCATCCATTCATCGTCACAAACTTTCTCTTTTATAAAAATAATGGGATTTTTCAAGGTTGACCGTGCTTTAACACCCCAAAACCTCAGAAAAGGGATAATCGAAATAACTTGATTATCCTTCAACAAGGTTCGGTTAGTAGATTGAAGTGTTGTGTTCAATCATATGAGTCATGTTATGTTAAAGTTGTAGACAGGGCTCGGAAACCGGTTGAAATTCTTAACCGGTAACGGTCATTGACCCCAAACCGAAATCAATTTAGGTTAAAGGTTGCACTTTACCGGTTTTTACCGGTTTATGCGATTTATCGGTTTTCCACGAATTTCGGTTTTGATACTGAAAATTAACCGGTTAAAACCAAGATAACAACGAAAGTCCAAACCAATGTTACTTTTTTGAAATAATTTAAACAGACACTGAACACGTAATGAATTGCCTTTCAGAATTTCAGGCCAGGGCTCGGAACCGGTTTCAAAAGAGCGGTTAATTTCGATCAAATACCGGTAAAAATATCGTTCCTTAATTTACCGGTTAATCAAGTGAACTGTTTTATCTAACCCAAACGATAAAGGTTACCGGTAACATAAGCACAAACGGTTTTGACACCCAAATTAACCGGTAAAACGCAACGAATATAAAATTAAGATATATTAAACCCTTAGCTATTGCCTGAAATTCTGAAAGCCAATTCATTACGTGTTCAGTGTCTGTTTAAATTATATCAAAAAAGTAACATTGGTAATCGACTTTCGTTGTTATCTTGGTTTTAACCGGTTAATTTTCAGTATCAAAACCGAAATTCGTGGAAAACCGATAAATCGCATAAACCGGTAAAAACCGGTAAAGTGCAACCTTTAACCTAAATTGATTTCGGTTTGGGGTCAATGACCGTTACCGGTTAAGAATTTCAACCGGTTTCCGAGCCCTGTTTCAGGCAATAGCTAAGGGTTTTATATATCTTAATTTTATATTCGTTGCGTTTTACCGGTTAATTTGGGTGTCAAAACCGTTTGTGCTTATGTTACCGGTAACCTTTATCGTTTGGGTTAGATAAAACAGTTCACTTGATTAACCGGTAAATTAAGGAACGATATTTTTACCGGTATTAGATCGAAATTAACCGCTCTTTTGAAACCGGTTCCGAGCCCTGGTTGTAGATATCGAGAAACGGAACTAATGGATTCGATGACCAATATATCACCTTCATTTTTCATTCGCGTATGACGAATGTAATGTCTAAGCAAGACTTGAAATAGGTTACCGTCATTAATTGTTAAACCGGCCGAGTGTGAGTCGGGTAATACTAGTGGCACCATTTTCGTACGAAACCCTAAATATTACCACGTTGTTTTCAGACAAATGTTTATCTTTTTATGAACCTGGGTCCCTTGGGAGTCATGTCATGACCTCTAGGACTCCGCGTAAAACCAGAACAGCCCTCTTCCCAGTGGTTTCTGTGAAGGGGTCAATAAATTAATTAGTCGTGGTGCTAGTTCTGCGGCCTTTTCTTTTTTATGATTTTAATTGTGGCAATGGAAATCCTCAGGATTTCTTCAATCGTGGGAGTGACTTCTGCGGACCCTAGCAATTAAAAAGCTTGCAGGAATTTTCAAGTTTCGTGTTACACGACAATAAATAAAAGTAAAAACACAAATAAATCGCAGCAGGTGGCGACTGTTCCAGATTCGTTCACGATAAGTGAACTGAAGAAAGTGTTTTACTAATGCAATTTCTATTAAAACGCTTTTCATTTAATTCGTGGTAGAAAATGTTTTTTTATGCCTTTATTTAAATTAAGAACTTTCTACACTAAGCCCATAATTTATTATTAAGTACAAAATTGCCAATTCAAGATTGTTCTTTTTCGCAATGACCATTAAACCTACTGTATTTACCTTCCATATTAGCTTAGAGCTGTAAGTCGTATTGCTCTAAGTATTAAAAAAAATAAAAATTGCCTTTTCACCAGCCCCATTATTTTAAAAATTATTAATATCAAGAGCAGCAATTTTCTGGATAAAAGATATCTATCTAGATAATTGAAGACAATTTACGGTGATATAAATATTTTATCTAGCACACAGTGTTAACAAGCGATTATGTTTTATAATTACTTCATTATACATATTTACAAAATTAACACATAATAGCAGTAATCCTATCTTCATCGATTATTAAACGTGACCAAGACATTGGATTATACAGCCTCGCTTTTAAAACAATGGTGGCTAAGCACGATGAGGCGCAATCGTGAACCGTACGCATCAAATTGACATAGCGAATCGATTAAATGCGTGTAGTTGTCACACGTAACTCGTGATATTTGAACACAAATTGCATTTTGTTCGTTTGACAGGTGCACTTTACGTTCAGAGACACAAATGTCTAAAACAGATGTTGTCTTTGATCATTGTTGGCGCCTTATTTCTTTTGTGTGTTTCTAAACGTTTTTGAAACAGCCAAAGTTATTTTTAATGAATTATTCAAGTTTGTGCCGACAAAATTTGACATTGACTGGAATGAATTTGGTTTTGAGAAAATATTTCTTTATAAAAGCTGTTTAGCAATTTTAGGAGCTGGTTTCTGTAATGGATTCTAAATATCTTTGTTCAAAGGATTGTAAAAGCAATTCATTTTGGACGGTTCTCTATGTTAAAACAATTAATTTTGCACAGTTTTCTTTGTTTATGACTTTGTCAAACGTACTTTCAACTGAGAACTTTGTGGTCTTTTCGCTCGCTTTGTAATTTATTATTATTTTAAGTAGTGAAACTTACATAACATCATCTAAACATAAATAACTTAGACAAAGTAAAATGATAAATTTTTATAATTGGTCCTAATATCCGCGCCATAAATTTTCAAAACAGTCATATAAAATATAAATATATTTTAGTTTACTGGATAATTATATTACAATTGAAATTCGTTATAAATTATAATGTAGAACGTTATTACCACATTTATATTTTTTCGCTACTCGTTAATTATGGCAAGGTCGACCAGTTGGTCAGTTTACTTTCTCTATGGTATTACGTAAATTACGGCCAGTACTGGACCTGTAACTGCGATAATAACAGGGTTATAATACAAAGTTTATAAAGTAAAACACGGATAATATGTGGGTGGTCGATGAGCAATAAGCGCAGATAAATAAAAAATCACGTGGGTCACAATGCTCATCATTCTTCATGTCCTTAAGATCTCGCCTCTAATCCTCGATGGGTTAGGCAGTACCCATTAGTACACCCACATTTCGCCAGTTAATTGCCATCTAGCACAAATCCAGACTCCAAGGCTGCTACTGAGAAATTCCAGATGGAAATACCCAATTACACTTTGCCCGACCTAGGAATTGAACCTAAAACCTCATACTCAGCAGTCGCACTTTAAGACCACTAGACCAACGAGGCAGTCAAATGAATTATGATTATTATAATGATTATGTAAAGTTTACCAAAATAATAATTTGATTTTAACGTCCGTTGATATTCATTATAAATTCAAACGTTATGTTGTTCGCTTCTTGAATTTAAATGTTTATGACCAGTATCTATTTTAAGCATAAACTATTAAATCAAAAAATTCTTCGATATTTAAACTTGTATTTTCCTCAAGGATTCGAGTTTAGATGCATCGTACAGTTGCACAGGACATAAATAGGACGTCATTTATTTTTTTGACTACCGTATTAGGCCAAGCTCGAACTGGCTTCAGAGATATTCTCACAATGGAAGGAAGTTCACAGACCGTGCGTCATCGCGCGTTAAAAAAAGAACATAGTGATTATTATACTCTGTGGTCAAAAAGTTAAAAAAGGCGCGAACGCATTTGATTTCTTTTTTTTTTTTAATGTACAAGACCGGGGCGGGTTATTGAAAAAAGTATCACGTGTTGCATTTGAAATTCGAATAGTCCAAACATAGATATTGTTTGTTTTTAAAGATGTGTTTTATCTGTGTTTGAATAGCTGTATCGTCGTTATATTTTGGTTATGGGCGTTCGGTGAATAATTTTATACTACTGCGGTATTAAATAATTGTGATTGAATAAATTTACATCTTTTATGTTAAAACACATACTTATTAGCACGTTGTTTTGGTTAAGCTGAAATTAATCAAACTTACCATAGTTCTATAAAGACTTATCTATCAATAAAATCTTATTTAATTTCTTGAATCTAAAGGTCATTCACTCTTCACGAAATATCAACTGCAATATAAACATGAAATTCGGCAGTCATCCGCTAAGTACGGATTTTTCAAAAAAATCTCCCATTATGGGGACGACACGGAGGTCCGACATTTACGCGGACGAAGTCGCAGACTGAAGCTAGTAAATCCATAAACTGACGCAACTGTATTTAAACATGTTTGATATAATGTTTAGTTTATTACAGTTTCTATGTCAGTCTGTTTACAAACCAGCGCGTATGAATAGAGTTCTAAAAGTCGCATGTCACTGACCTATCGGACGACACCTTAACAACGTTACAGCTTCTCTCACCTTAATCTTTAATAACAACGGTGCAAAGTTCATAATCGTTTGAACTAGGTGCGTTAATCGAAGGCTGTAACGGTTGGCTGGCTGTCAAAAGTCCCGGACAATAGCGTTTCGCGTCACACAACTGCATTGGAGGGTTCCGGATCGGTGCATGTAATTATTATGTAAAATAACCCTTGAATGCGTTTGGGAGATCCGGGTATTTCCACCGTCGAATGTTAAAAAACGAACTGTAATAAAATTAGGATACGGTGTTTTTTTTTTGGAATCTAAATAAATAAATAAATTCAAGCGTCTTGTCTGTCAAAATAACAGCTTTTGTCTGTTTGTTTCTGCTAATCTTCAGAACGGCTGGACCAATTTCCGTCACTGGCGGAAATCTAATGTTACATGGAGTAACTGAGGCTACTTTTATTTCAAAAAAAGAATTAGGGGACCGCGGAAAAAAAAACCCCATGAAAACCGAAATTCAATCGAACGTAGTTGCCAGCATAAGCTAGTACCTATGCAATATTTTACTTTTAAAACCGTTCTTTATAACAGTTAACTGAAAGGTTCAGGACTAAGCGTTAACTTGCTGATATTTTACGTCTTTGCAAGTAAAGTTCCCGCATAAAATATGATATGGCAATTGAATTCGAAGATGTACGTGCAAGCTGCAAAGGAAGTTAGATGCTATTTCATGGAACTAATGGGTCGTAGGAATTTTATTGACCACAATTCATATTCAACGCCCATAGTTCAGGATTGATCGTTCGATTAGGGATTTAGCAATCTGTGGTTTATTTGGCGGGATTTAGTTATCTGTGGAACTGTCATGGTCGTGTTTTCCCGCGTCAAATGTTGCCAAGTTTCATCGAGCTACAATGCGTTTATAATTTGATTAATTACATCAATTGTAATGTTATTTAAGACACCAAATGGGTTTTATATTTAGCAGTTATAGTTTAATGCACCTTCTAAACTTCTTTTATATTTTCGTATTTTTTTCCTTATTCATTATTAACACCATTTTTAGTTGGTTGGTTCGTTATGGCAGGAAAAAGTTAACAGTGAGGAAAACGAGCCTTATGCAGCTTTATATAAACCTTTTTCATTTGCCATAAGTACCTATAATAGGTTTATAAATAAATAGAAAGCAAATTGTAAAGATTTAAAAAAATAAACAGCTCCTTTAGGCTTAAACAGATGTACCTATTACGCTTAATTTAGCTTGTATTTAATTTAGAACGTAGACTTTTTTTATTTTAACATTTCTTTTTCCAACTGCCATTGTCTGTTCGTAAGCTATTACACTCTAATGGTTACTCAGGGAAACCTATAATTGGCCTAACCTATATGGAATATGTAATTTTGTGTGTATTTTTTTGTAACGCTGTTGGTTTACTAAATAAATAATAAATAGCACAATCAAGAGGCTAAGAGCATAAATCGCCCAGTAAAACTAAAAAAAGTACCTACAGTAACTGTTTAACTAAGATGTAGTAATAGTCATACTAGCGTAATGCAGAACATCCGCTCATGCAGATTTAGTATTACTCATAAGTTGTACTTCATTTCTTAGAATTCGTAACACTGCACTTTACAGCTAAAACGACGAATGTACTGCGCTGTGTAACCGCAGTAATTTAATAAGTTTTACATCCTTGAGTGTCTAAAAATGGTCAAATTGAAATATATGTTTCGACTTGGACTTGGCCCGAAATCAAGAATCGCCCAAGTGCGAGTCGGACTCGCACACGAAGAGTTCCGTAGAAGAACCAGTAAAAGATATGCATTTTGTGAACATTTCATTTCTCTAGCTATTAGTTCATGACATACAGGGTGTATGTCCTGATAGACAGACGTGAAAAGCAGACCTGAAAAATGTATCCCAAACTTGATCCAGGATGATTATCTTCCTAAATTAAATAGCCGAACATATATGTTTAACGAATTATTGTTATTAATTGTTTAGTATTCATTAAAGCCAAACGTTTAGTCTTCCATG
This sequence comes from Hoplodrina ambigua, assembly GCA_949774945.1. Lineage (NCBI taxonomy): Eukaryota > Metazoa > Arthropoda > Insecta > Lepidoptera > Noctuidae > Hoplodrina > Hoplodrina ambigua. The sequence continues at coordinate 7,810,159 of OX458988.1, forward strand.
GTTTCCGGTAACAATGACTCATCTGAACGGAAGTACGTTGATGTTAATCTTTTTTACTGCGTTAGCAAATTTGAAACATGCTAATTATAATGCATGCATAAAAATTCGCACCAGTGTTCTATAGAGATGATGTAGGAATAGTGTTCTAGGTAGGAATTTAATGATATAGCAATTTTTCGATATGGGATAGGCAGTTCAGATGCTGATTTGCTGAGGAGGTCTGCAAAGGCGGCCGGTCGGGAATCGTGATAGGCGCGTATGTTCCCGGAATTTCCGACATAAGTGTGGGTGGCGAAAACCGGATTGGTTTTTAGTCAGAGAGTCTGACAGACCCCTCCGCCACCCTCGAGCAGGGAACCCACCCCGGTACAAAAAACAAAGTAATTTAGGACAACGTCTGTCGAGTCCGCTAACATAATAAAAAACCTTTTCTTCTCAGCTCTTATAAGAGTTATTTTAATGTGCTCCTTCACCAATTCAGTCCCTCATGAACCTGGTTACTTCATCACCCTTCAATTTAAACACTACACTAACTGCTGTACTCAGAATCTAAGATAACCTCATGTTTGTTTTGATTTAGTACATGAAATCGAAATGTAGCGGAACAACTGTCATTAATTTTGCGTATTCAGGGAACGAGCTGTCATTTTGGTAAATATAGATTGTGGAGAGTCGTGTAGTGACTGTCTAAGAATAGAGAGATCCTTCCCCGTGTGTTGTTGAAATGGATTTAGGTGTAAGTAGATAGTTGGGCAGTAACTAGCGAATCGCCCCGGCTTCGCACGGGTGCTTTTCGATATATCCGGTGGATTTTGTAAATTAATCTAAATTAATCCATACTAATATTATAAACGCAAAAGTGGGTCTGTCTGTCTGTCTATTACCTCTACACGCTTAAACCGCTGAATCGATTTTAATGAAATTTGTCATGGAGATAGTTTAAGACCCGAGGAAGGACATAGAATAGTTTCTATCCCGGAAATCACCCCCCTAAATCGGTGAAAAGGGGGTGGAAGTTTGTATGCAAGTACGATATAAACAAGTTCAACGCGGACGTAGTCGCGGTCAAAAGCTAGTCTTTTATATGTACCTATATAAACCTTGTCCGAAAAATTACGGCATACGTAATTTAAGTTGTGATTGTACAGTTATTAAAAGTGGTTATACATAACACACTTTAGTTTCGTGCAATGAAACAATAAAAACAAATGATTTGTCTTTGACATTAATATTTTATTGATGTTTGTTGCAATTTTATTGCCCTTCGCATGCTATCAGTGTGTGACCAATAAAATTGAAAGAGACGTTAACATTGCCCGTTATAATAAGGCAGTCATATATTTTTGAGGACGTATGAAATCGGTCAAGTTCGATTCGCACAAGCACGAAGGACACGAAGGGTTTCGCATATACAATATTCAACACTAAATATTTTAACAAGAAACACCGAAATAGAAACGCAAATTTCTTAAATTGTATGTTGAATTTTTTAATAACACCTAATACAAGCAAATCTTTGCTTATAAGGTGACTCCAAACTAACGATGTTATTTACATGAATGTTGATGAAATAAACATTTTTATTTTATTATTTACTATAATTTTTGGTTACTGCAATTGTCCGTTACCGTCGGTCGTAGTGTAAATGTTATGTAGCCTATAACCTTTCTCGATAAACGGGGTTTATATGAAAAAAGACTTGTTCAAATCAGACGATTACTTCCGGAGATAAGCTTGTTCAAACAAAATCTTTACCTTTATAATGTTGGTACAGTATAAATTAAAGGCAATAATATCAGCAACTATTTTCAAAGGTAAATCAGTGTTATATTATGGCAATCTTGCGCAGAATGTTGATTGCGCTTGCGCATAGAAGGTGACTAGGAACGCAACTATTTCTGTCTTTGTGTACACTTGCCCTGTTATGGTGTCGTATGACCAAGTTGGGGGTCCGTTTTCCGTAAACAAAATTGTAATTAAATTGCATATTGATAGTAGTTCGTAGTTATTTTTAATATCTTTACTATAATATGATAAAACTGAAGAGTTTAGTTTGTTTGAATGCGCTTATCTACGGAACTGCTTATCCGATTCTGAAAATTCCTTCGCTATTAGGAATCTACGTTATCTCGAGTGCTTGACGCTACATTTTATTTATTTATTTTATTTATTTATTTTATTTTAATAATTTTAGGAAAACTTACAGCTAGTCATATACAATAGTTCGGGTTTAGATACCATTAAAAAGGCCAATTACAAGTTTTCACAGGTAAGAAAGTAAACATAGAATTAAATAGGTAGTAGACACAATAAACAGGTCTGTAAGGTACTTGGGTAAAAAAAAAAAAGGAAATTAAAGATTATTTTACGTTTTGAAAGAAGTGAGTGCACAGCGTCTTTTTTAACTTATGTACACTAGTGTAAAAAAGATCGATATCAACATCACGGCAAGTCGAATCGTATACACGACTCGCCCTAATCATGTACGAGTTTTGTCTATAGTTTGTTCTTGTCACTGGTGTATACAACAGGCGAGGCTTGCGCAAATACGAGTAAGATGCTCGCAGTCCAACTTTGCTCAACAATTCAGGCACGTCGACGGAACTTTTAGCAATCTTAAACAGAAAAGCTAAATCAGAAATTTTTCTGCGCTCATGCAAAGGAAGAATATGAAACTTTTTACACCGTTTTTTATAATCCGAGATATATACTTTGGAGCGAAATTGAATGTACCTTAAAAATTTTCTTTGTATGCCCTCTAAACGATTCTCTTTTAGAAAACTTTGTGCATACATTTTATTGAGTGTGTCGTTCGTAACAAATCTATTATTACTAATATAGGCTTTTGACAGTGACTTCGTCCGCGTAAGTTTAACTTACGGAACCCGTTTTTTTATAATTAAATATGCCATGTCTATGCCACTTAGTGATAAAGTAGCTTCCTATTATCGAAAGAATTATCAAAATTAAACCAGCAGTTCCGGACATATTATGAACAAAAATTACTAAGAATTGTAAAGCGTTCAAAAGCTATTTTTTATGAATCGGCTGTACACACATAGGGGTTGCTTGATAAGATGTGACGAATGATGCTGCGGGCTTAACAGTATAGGTCTTAAGTCCAACACACAGAGAGCGGGAGCGGGACGTGAACGTGACGTGAGCGTGACGTGTGCGGGAAGTGAGGGTTCAGTGTGAAGACATCCATATAAATACAAAGAATACAACCCGACGACATGCTCACGTCACGCTAACGTCCCTTTCCCGCCCTGCTTCCGCTTTCCGTGTGTGTTGGGTTTTACATAATCTATAGAAAAAAGAGTACTATACATATACTGTAGATAACCATTGTTACTTTGAGTTTTTTTTATAGCCCCATGACGTTCATAAGAATTTGATATGTAGTGCAGCTCTGACAAGACAATAAGATATACATATTTATTTACATAAATACATAAACTCACGCCCTTTTTCATGGGGGTAGGCAGAAACCACAGAACGCCACTTGCTACGATCCTTACATACTCCTTTCGCCTCATCTACGTTCATACATCTCGTCATACAAGCACGTATATGGTTATTTATTTTTCTAATTATGTTTTACGTTCGTACAATAATTTTCATCTGCTATGTTGTCTTTTCACCGCTTTTGGTTGACTGGTAGATAATGCTAAGATGCCTTATGGTACTTACTACACAGTAACTTACACATAATATTGTCAAGTAAATACCTTTTTTTTTTTAAACGTTTCCCTTCTCTTTTGATTTTTTTTCTGTATCATGGGTGTGTTAACAAACATACAAACTTACATACACAAACAGCCATCAACTTTATTTGAATAAGAATGCAGATTGAATATTTATACAGGGTGTTAATCTTCACAAATGTAAACTTTAATAATCTAGTTTATAATATTTTATAATAAATATTACAATGTTATTCTAGGCTTGCGTTATCGTTAGGCCATAGAAAATCAAATAATTAGCATGAATTGCTATGGTTTTCATACCTTTAACGCCGTAGCAATATGTGTATACTCCTCTTACGTTACAAATGTGCAAGGATCGGCAAATAAGATTATGAAGCCAAAGGACTATCGAATACGACTGCGATTTGCATAGTCTGGAACTTAAGCTCTTCAATTTTAGACTTTGCTGCACGAGCTTAAAGTTACAAGTGCTTCTTCGGTTGTAACTTTAAGATTGCCAATTCGTTTAAGAATATATTTGAGGGCGCACAGTTTTCGTTCAAAATATTTTTATTCTCTTACTGTAATATCGTCATCAGTGGCGTCTTTTGTAACTTTATAAGGGTCATCAACCCTTGGAAACCATTTGTTTTTCCAACAGGAAGAGATTACAGGACGAATTGACGCGGCTTAGAATAAGTTAGCAATGAAATTTAGGGATATTTTTCTGAACAATTAATGCTCATACATAACATCGCGCCTGTAATCCCCGAAGGGTTAGGCAAAGGTGTACCTATTAGTACACCCACATCCATGTAATATTGTGCGAGGCTATTGCTTATTGCCTAATGCTCATGTTTTTACAAACTTTTTTTGTAAAAGTTATTCCTTCCTTCTCACCTGACTTCTTCAACCACAGAGTTCAGGTTTTGTCACGATGTTTTCCGACAGTGATGTCCAAGATTAATTCCGAAAGTAAATATGATTTTATAAAGTCACATTGGTACTTTACCCGGATTTGAAGCCACAACTTCATGTATTCTAGCCGGGCGCCCTTACCGCTCAGCCCTTAATCCGTTAATTAAGCATTAATTTAATCATATGTACTAATTTTGACATAAGTACCTAGTATAACTTCCACACTGACAATTAGTGGTAACAAGCAGTGCTGTAATTCTATGCCACGATCTTTACGAGACACTTAATAACACTTTAAGCTCAATTTTCACACGTTTACCTCTATATTAATCTATCTCTTTAAAGTTAGGATGCGATAACATAAGATTTATGGTTAACAGGATGTGTAACACCCTTTATCTTTCTACAAACGACATGAAGCTTTGTAGATACAAGTGAGACAAGTGCGTGTGTGGCGAAATTATGGATAAAAACTATTATCATCAAAATCGGTTCAGTAGTTTAGCCGTAAAAGCGTAACCAATAATCTTTCGCATTTGAAAATAAGTATAGTATGTCCTCTCTTAGTTATTTTTCACAAAACTTGCCACACAGCTCCTTGGGCATTCCCAAATACATGAAAAGGTACAAAAACATCGGTGTTAATTTTAATATTTGTTAGTGCCAAATATGATAGTGCTAAAAAATTTAACTAAAAACATGCTAATGTAACGGAGAATATTTTTATACCCTTTTGGTACAATTTGATCAATTTACACTCTATATAAACGTCAAAGACCTTTTTCGCCACAACTGTGTAAGAGTACAAGCAACTAGGTGTAGCAATGGATTTTGATGACTGTCAATTTTTTTTTTCTTTTCCCTAAACTAGAAATTTCTCCTGGATCGTGGTAAGTTTACAAACATGCAAACAGCTAGACCCTGAAACTATCTTTAGGCCAAACAAATATTTGTTCCTTGTGGGAATCGAGTCCGAAACACTGAGCGCAATAGCCAATCGGTCACCCACTGCGCCAACCGTGTCTTCAAATTGGTTATCAAAACCGATTTTTTTTTACAACATAACATCACTCCTGTGATCCCCCAAGGGTTAGGCAGAGGTGTACCCATTAGTACACCCACGTTTCGCCAGTTATGTTTAAGTCCCATGTAATAAAGGGCAAGCTTTTTTTTTTAAATTACAATTTTATGTCAGCAGTTTCATTGTCATGTCGACCTAGGAAATAATGTTTTTCGTACATCACAGTATTTTGTGGAAGGCTATTAATAGCTGGGTTTAACTGGGCCAGCCCGAAACTAGCGGGAGCACAATGCGTGTGGTATTTAGCTATTTAGTTATTTGCCTATTTAGGACATAGGCAGCTAAGTCTTAATTAAATATGACTAATTTGTCCTTTAAAATGTGCCTACGTCAATGTTTTCGCGTTATGTGAAAGACCTTTTGTACCTTTTCGAACCAACTGTACATTGTAATTGTATAAATAATTTAATGGTATGGAGGTACGAAGACTTTTGTTTATCTCTTTTTATTTTTTCGAGGTTTTTATCTCAGATATGACAACCCCATAATACCCTTTTACAAAATATTTACATACATCGAATATTAATTAATTTTAACATCTATTAATTATAATGGCTTCTAGGTACGAAAAGTCTTTTATTTATTAATTTATCAGATGGAAAACCAACAGCTATACATTAAGTGAATACAGAGTTGAAGCTAAGCTTCATCTTTATAACTGACTGACTCCTTGACAATTCAAAAGTGCCTGAAAATGGTTTATTCGAAATGAATGATTGTAATTTTGATCTGCTGGAAAATAGGAAGTCCTCTTTTAGAAGGGTAGTGGGAAGCCACTCTATAACACTAAACATAATTAGGAAATACACTAATTTTATCAGCCTATCCTAATTATGGTACAGTCACATGGGCTCTGAAGTCATCGTACTAGATAAGCTCATATAAGCACATCACGCCTGTAATCCCCGAAGGGTTATGCAGAGGTGTACCCATGAGTAGGTACACCCACATTTCGCCAGTTATGTTTAAGTCCCATGTAATAGGGGGTGAGCCTAAACTTATAATCTATCGACAGTTATCTAACCGGTAATGCTTTTTATGCTTTGTAATAAAAATAAAATATGTTAGGAGGTATTATCGCAACAAAAGATGCGATTTCTATGACGCGGAGTGTGTCCAAAGACGAATCCTCCTGAGCGTGACGAATAAGTAACTATCTTTGTTCTAAACGTAGCACATCCTGGAGTACCTATCAGTTCCATCTGTAATTGTGATATCACAATTCGGATCTCAATGCCGGTATTCTGACGGTGTAACGTCCGGTCCAATTACTCTGTGCTCTTGATCTTAATGAAAATGGATTAATTTAATACCCAGTATCTCTAATCTTGTTAAAAGTGGGTTTAGGGTTTGTGGGGGTATGGTTTTCAGTATTGAGGACTCCATACAGCTCGATTTCTACCGGTTTCTCTTGGAAATTCGGAATAACAGCTACTCTACCGATAAAATTCTGCCTAGCCTTTTCCCAACTATGTTGGGGTCGGCTTCCAGACTAACCGGGTGCAGCTGAATACCAGTAGTTTACGTGTAGCGACTGCCTATCTGACCTCCATAACCCAGTAACTGGGCAATACGATACTTACCCCTTGATAAGACTGGTTGTTAGACTTTTCGGGCTTTTGACAACCCGTAAAGACTGTCAAAGATCCACGTATGACAGCCGGGACCAACGGCTTAACAAGTCTCGGTGTGTAAAGATGGTCACCCATCTTTAGACCAATCCCAGCTAGAGTAGCTTGACCTGATAGTTATTACTGACAAAGTCGCGGGCAAGCGCTAGTACTATATTATATTCCGAAATATGTCAATAATTACGTATTTTATTTTTCTACTGCGCAATTTGTTTGAGTATCTTGAATGAATCACCTGATTCTTTGTACACTAAACTGAAAATCAACAGTGCCCTGTCTTTTATGATACCTACATCAATTATCAACAAACTTAGGTCAAAGCTGAATAAAAAACATTATCAATTTTATCTTTTACTACTTTGCTGCATCGCTGCTTCAAAAGGTCTTATAAATGCGACAAAATCCTCAAAGAAATACCCAAACAGTGCTACTGACACCGTTTTAGTCGACAACAATGTGCCTTTGTGCGCAGGCGACGTTTTCTTTGCTACTTACTTAGGTAGTTTATTTAATAGCGCACTGATGGATATATCTAGGGAGATTAGATTGAGTATAGTTGTCTAGGTTGTATTTATTTGTTAGGATCAAATTGAAGTATGGATGGTCAGGTTCTATTTATTGGTTATTCTTAGTGTGATTTGTGTTGATATGACAGGCATTCCAGATATTTTGTAGTATTTCAAAATTATTGCCGTAAATACAACAATAACAACAACAATATGAACATAACAACAACAACAATATTAGAAACAACATTGTAACAATATTAGAAATTAAATTAAACATTTTATACAATACTATTCTAACAATTTAAATGTCTTTAGATATAAAGACGCTAATGGCCGAAAGTACCAGTCAGTACATTTTTTAAAATTAAATTATAGCCAGATTCATAAGGAATATTATAGACTATAATCTAACATCATGCTACGACCTACGGGAGCAGATCAGTAACCAAAGACAACGCGTACGAAGTCGCAGGAAGCATTAAATATCTCACATGATCAATCACACAACATTTTGGATCGAGTTTCTATTTTTTTTTTAAGTAGGTATTATCAAAGTACAAAAAATATTTAGATCTAAAGTGAGAGCGAATAAGTGAGAGTAATTATTGAGCAAAAAATCCGACGAAAACGGTTTCATTTGTAAATACATGTATAGCTTCAGACGGGCAAAAAACCTAATGCAAATTCCGTCGCCATTTTGCATTACCGCATCTCCAAAAAACAAATAGGCATGACAGTGTAATTAATTTCACTAATTGTAATTTTTTTCGCAACAAAATTAACATTCTGGCCACATGTTCATTCATCTGTATCCGACATAGTCATAAAAGCCGGTCGTTGATCTAGTCTAGCTACAATTTTGACTGCCACGTGATTGGTCAACGCGACGAGCGCGCGCGCATTGTTGTGCACTTTATGAGATAACCTGTTACGATCTTATAATAGAACGCCTATCCTAACTAATAATATAACATAACATAACGCCTGTAATCCCCGCAGTGTTAGGCAGAGGTGTACCCATTAGTACACTCACATTTCGCCAGTTATGTTTTTAGTTCCATAATATATATGCGCCTAAACCACAGAACCGATCATCCTGGTATACTTTGTCAGGTGTACAGTAAAAGATATCGGGTACCTTTCATCTCGAAAAAAGTACTGTTCCCGAGAAAAATCACAATAACGTTTTTATGATGGTAGATGGCGCCACATGTCTTTCAAATCATGATCGAATTTTAAATATTATTTGCGAGCGAAATCTGGTTCTAACCCAACCAGATTTATTAATTTAATTGCGGCTAACCATGGATAGTTTGCAAATTAAGTTTTCCTGTCATTCCATAAAAATAATACTTAATTGAGCATTCAATTTTAGAGGAAACTGATATCAATGCAGGGTGTGGCATCCACATAAATAGTCGCTGCATCGATGTACTTCGTGTCTGCTCCGGAGTCAACTAGCCGCTGTACTGCGAGCCCGCGCCAAGACCGAAGACCTTTATAGTGTGCGAACAGGCCGCGCTACGATGAGCGCGCGCGTGCGGTAGAACGGGACGGATAGATTACCCGGACAAATTGCTCGCTATCTACCGACAGTCTTCGACACAATTTTGGTTTTGAGTTTTAAGTGTTTCCCTATTGGTTGATTCAATATCGTAAGTAACTTGGACTTCCACAACTTGTACTCATAGCAAAACTATGTAAGCAGGCCTATTTTGGAAATAAATGTTAGATACTATCATCACTTGTCTCATTTACTTTGAAACCTAACAACTGGTGACCCCGACGTGATATTAGGATTGCGCACAGCATTACGTAACAACAACTTAAGTCCGGCAATGATGACATACGGGACGACACTACGCCTGCCGTCTGATTTTATCATACCAACAAAAACAGATATCAATGAATGTGACTACGTGCGCCGTCTAATGGAAACAATGGCATCGGTAAGAAGTGCGCCGCGCTCGAACAGCGGTCACAAAAAACCATTCATACACAAGGACCTCGCCACGTGCACACATGTTTTCGTGCGAAACGATGCCGTACGCTCCCCGCTAACCCCACCGTATGATGGACCATACGAAGTGATTAAGCGCTATGACAAATACTACAAGATAAAACTACCGCTACGAACGTCAGTAATAACATTGGACAGGCTCAAACCCGCCTATATTATTGATGAGTCAGAAGGGACTACGGGCAACACTATTACTGACCACACCAGTAAGCCGTAGGTACATTACAAGATCAGGAAGAAGCGTGAAGCCAGTTGTACGGTTTACTTAGGGGGGAGTGATGTGGCATCCACATAAATAGTCGCTGCATCGATGTACTTCGTGTCTGCTCCGGAGTCAACTAGCCGCTGTACTGCGAGCCCGCGCCAAGACCGAAGACCTTTATAGTGTGCGAACAGGCCGCGCTACGATGAGCGCGCGCGTGCGGTAGAACGGGACGGATAGATTACCCGGACAAATTGCTCGCTATCTACCGACAGTCTTCGACACAATTTTGGTTTTGAGTTTTAAGTGTTTCCCTATTGGTTGATTCAATATCGTAAGTAACTTGGACTTCCACAACTTGTACTCATAGCAAAACTATGTAAGCAGGCCTATTTTGGAAATAAATGTTAGATACTATCATCACTTGTCTCATTTACTTTGAAACCTAACAAGGGTAATTGAAAATTTACCCGAAACCTTAAAAGGGGTCATTGTACTCATCATTATAAACAACTTTTACTATGAGACCAATCCTGAAATCATGAAAAAAAAACAGCTGATCCATACATTACGGTCTTGTTATGTAGCATTTTTGTAGGGAACAGCAAATTTTTTTTTCATGATTTCTGGGTTGGTCCCATAGTAAAAGTTGTTCATAATGATGAGTAGAATGACCCATTTTAAGGTTTCGGGTATATTATTTTCAATTACCCTGTATAGTCAATAGTCATAGGAACTCCATAAATCGTAACAGTACCTACCTAATTAATTGTATTTCGAAAACTGATTGTTGAAATCAATTTTGATTTTCTGTTTTATCAACCGACTTCAAAAAGGAGGAGGTTCTCAATTCGACGCGTATGTTTTTTTTTTTTTTTGTGTGTTTGTTCCACGATTACTCCGCCAATTATGAATCGATTTGGATGATTCTTTATTTGTTTGAAAGAGTATAGTTCCGAATAGGTCCCATAGGAATATTGTCATGATCTGATGATGAACTTTGGAGATATGGAACGGAACTCCTTATAAAATCACAGCAGAACCTCCGTAACAAGAAAAATTGCTTTGTTTATACGTGTAGTCGATGACTGACTGAAGGAAGTGGGGAGGGGGTACGTCAACCCCCCTCCTACCACTTTCCAAAATTAAATATATCGTGTGGGGTATTGTTTGAAAGGGCTTTATGTAAGGATTTCAAACATTAACACACAAGCACTAAAAAGTGAAAAATAAAAAGCTTTTTTACAAAAAAATATAACCGCCTTCAAAAACTACAAAATAAAAAATAACTTTAGCTTGGAAGTCGGTGGCAATACCTACATAACAAGAAACAAAACCAAAGCCGCCGAGTTCCAAGCTAAAGTTATTTTTTATTTTGTAGTTTTTGAAGGCGGTTATCTTTTTTTCTATATTTACTCAGTCATTATTATATTCAACCAAAATATTTCATTTAGATAACAACCCATTGGGTTAGTAACAAAAGTTATAAAGTTAGTTATGAATTCATACATACGTACATACATATTACTACTCACGCCTTTTTCCCATGAGGGTAGGCAGAAACTACAAAACGCCACCTGCTACGATCCTTACATACATAGTTATGAATTCAGTGTTCATATTTTGACTGATTTTACTAATTGACCAAAATGCCAAATCCGAGGCACGTCCGAGCCAAAACTATGATTCATAATGCGTTGAAACAATGTATTTAAAGAGATTATCATAAAAAATTTTAATTAAGCACCTAACGCATAAATTAGAAAGAAAAACTGCATATCAACATAATCTATCATTCCTTCACGGTTTTAAAACAAAGACGTCTCGGTAACGGCACAATGGTGTATGCAAATTAAAATTCTGTTATTGAAAGATTTTATTGGCGAAGTGAATGTGTTTCCTGTGCTTTTTGCTTCTATCTGTAATCTTGCCTTCGTATGCTCAAACACGGGGGAACGGGAAGCATACATAATAAAATAATCAACAATTTTATATTTATTAGATCAAGTTTTTTCCGGTCATAAATTGGCCACCTCCTTTATTTTTATAAAGCAAATGTTTACACGATTAAAAGGACACTGACATTGACAGCTGTTCCATAAATTTCGTCCGTGTATGTGTTTGTATAGAACAGCAGGTTTTTTTTTAAGAACTGGCTAAAAATGTTTCTTTCTGAGTCTTGAATCATGTCTTGGTAAGACTCACTGATCGTCAGAAGCCCGAAAGTCTGACAATCAGTCTTACCAAGATGTATCGTATTACCCAGTTACTGGGTTCTGGACGTCGGATAGGCAGTCGCTCCATGTAAAACGCTGGTATTTAGCTGCATCCGGCTAGGCGTAATCTAAGAAAAAAAAACTTTGTTACATTTCGTAGGCTCGCCCTCTAATCCATGGGTCTTAAACATAACTGGCGAAATGTGGGTGTACTAATGGGTATACCTCAGCCTAACTCTTCGGGGATTACAGACGTTATATTATATTTCCTTGCACCCGGGTAATATCAGCAGAAATCTTGACTTTATACATATGTGGTTTCTGTTCAAGACATCAAATGACTGTTCTAACATCATTTTCTCATTGTTTCAGGACCGCCAGCCTTAGACTTCAATAAGCACAGACTAGTTCAACCAATAGTCCACCATGGCAGAACGAAAAGAGAAATCTCGACAACGAGAGACACGGTAAGAGATATACAAACATTTCTGTACTAATACTATGGGTATTGAACATAGGCCTTCCCTAATCTATAAGGGACACCACAATAACCGACCCTGTGCTGCCAGCATCCAGCGGTTTCCTACAAACTTTATTGGTCCTCAGTCCACCTCGGCAAGGCACATAGCCCGTAGAGCAGACGGCCGTTGTGGTCTGGTCCGAGTGGCGATCACGTACAGGACGGCGCAGTGGAAAATAAGAGATAAATTAAGAAATTGAGACGGCGATTAGAATACGATGATAGTTGTTAACTAAATTGCTCTTCTGAAGTTGGCTGAACTTCTGTAACAAATCAGAAGAAATAAGCAATGTCTACATTCCCAATGTTGTTGAGAACCAGCATTATTGGGAAAACATGTCAGTTTCGCTAGCGTCGAACTATTTCTAGATTTGGAATCATAAATATTGTTCTAACTGCTTACTGAGTCATGGTCTCGGACTGCAAAAATGTATGCAGATTTGATTTTAATTGCTGGCAAATTGGTGAGGTTATTATTAAATTGATTTGGAAAATTGCTATTGTATTCGTTATCTTCTTTATAACTAAATTTTGTTTGTTTGTTTAAACGCGCTAATGTCTGGAACCAATCGGATTTAATAAAACTTTTTGCATATGATAGTCAGGTTCATGAGGGATAGTATAGGATATAACATCACGCTAGCACGGGAGTAGAGCAGTAACCAAAGCCGTAACTTATCACAGGTGAAGAAAACTAAGCGGACGAAGTCGTGGGCAGAAGTTAGTCAGTTTTATAAATGTCTGTCTAGGTAGTGTTTTGATGACTCTCAATTTGTTGCGAATCTTCATACCTCCTATAAGATTGGGTTTTTGGCTCTGTGCTAAATCGGAATTATAAAACGAAACCCACTCTTTGTAACTGCTAAGAAACAAACAACAAAAACCGGCCAAGTGCAAGTCGGAATTGCACAATACGGGTTCCGTACCACCATAAATAATTAAAATCGAGTAAAATACGCAAAAAAAAACCGACCGACTTTAATGACCTTCATTGCTAGCTGTACCATATTGCAAGCCTATATGTGTCAGGTAAAAACTCATTACCATAAGTGGAAGGCTAACATTAGCTTCGTTCATGCATCGCGTGTAACAGCGTATAAAAAAAAAAAATTACAATATAATAAAAACTACGGAATACCATTTAGGAGCTTTGCACACGGAGCAACTTAAGTTGAGGTAACTATCAACTCTATAAAAGTTTCCTGTAAAAGTTTATAGTTGTTATAACGTTTTCGGTTGCCGCAACTTTATGGCAATCTGTGAGCAACTATCAAAAGCCAAGTTGCTCAATCTACGCAGCGATCAGCGTTAACGGTATAATATTTAACAGTTGCCAGTTGCGGCAATTAGGAACTAACGTAGTCATCGATTGCAGCAACTGTTGACGATTGCCGCAACTCGAAACTCGAGTTGCTATGTGTGCAGTCCAATTGAAACATATTATGTAAACAGTTGCCAGCTAGTTGCCAATTGCTGCAATAGTTGCTCTGTGTGCAAAGCGCTTTAGAACGGAAGTTAGCTACGCCGCCGACCTCTGTCGGTAGCTGTCCACGTCCAGTAACCAACGGCAAAATGACTGCTTCTAACTGTACTTTTGAAATTACTTGATTGTACGCCATTATTTTGCGGTGACTAATAATTTTATGTCTGTTTGATGGTTCGTGGTTACTTCTAAGATGGTTTGAAATATGATTCACATTCGAAGACACCGGCCGAGTGCGAGTCGAACTCGTATACGAGGATTCCGCTCTACTGTATACAATATTTGACGCTACATAAAAAAAAAAAAACAAGTTTTTTAAATGGGGATCGCTTTAATGTTCCCCTTTTTTATGGCAATATGCTCGCCCCCTATTACATGGGCCTTAAACATAACTAGCAAAATGTGGGTGTACATATTAATGGGTAAACCTGGTCCTCTGCATAACCCCTCGGGGATATACAGTCGTGATGATATGTTATGACACACACTCTGAAAATTTCAATCTCTTCCTATTACGGTATACATAAGATACAGCCCGCTTACATACTGAAGGACAGCGGAGGTTTAGTAAAAGGCATTGGCATCCTTCAGGTACCTACGGAACTCTAAAAAAAGATGTCGCCATATTAGGTAGGCTGTTTAGTTCGACTCAAGTTAAGGGCTCTGAAGCAACAGAATGATGTAGAATTGTAGATGAGTAGTGAGTAGAAAATGAATATAAAACAACAATTAACACATGTACAGCCGCGTAATATGACTTTAGTAAAGTAGATTCAGGCCTGAAAAACATATCGGCTAAGCTATTTAGATCACAACATCATCCAGCCATTATCTCCATAACATCACGCCTGTAATCCTCAAAGGGTTAGGCAGAGGTGTACCCTTAATACACACACAATTCTCCGGTTGTGTTTTTAAGTCCCACGTAATAGGCGGCGAGTCTATTGCCATCAACCGGGCACAAATGCAAGGCTGCTACTGAGAAAATTCCTGATGAAAAATCCCAATAACACTGCTTGATCTAGAAATGGAACCCAAGACCTAACGCTCAGCAGTCGCGTTTTGCGACGACCAACGAGGCAGTCAAATACGAGTCATTATCTACAATTTCAATAATAATTTATTTATTTATTATTAGGCTTTTCTTTTATTATAATGTTCGAATATCTGTTACAGAGCGGTGCACATCATTCAGAGGTGACAGTGACAGTCCCTATAGACGACCAGGAGTACGTACTGGACCTCAGACTGAACCAGGACCTAGTCACAGACAACCATGTACTTAGGTACCAGAAGAACGGCAAGACTGTTTTACATAAACCTAAAAAAGAGGTAAGTTTGGCCATTTCTTCTTCTTTATGTTCCTCTTATATCCCAATGTTCGGCAAAAGCTTTTCAAAATCTTTCCAAGTATTCTTTTCTGGCGCCACCTCTTATTTATTTATTTCAACTTTATGCAACAAAAAGTACAAAGGCAGACTTTTAATTCCATGGGCATTCTCTACCAGTCATCCAAAGGTGGTGAAGAGATATCATGGCAAGTGCAAAATATTGTACATCAGTAAATAATCATATAAGTGATTTAAAAATCATTGAAAATAATTACTTGAATAAAAAGCATGCACAAGTATAAAAAATGAATAAATTTCTATACATAAACTGATAAATAAAATATAATTATAATATATAATATACTGGCTGCAGAAAAAAGAAAATGATACTAAACTTACTCCTGAATACTCAACACTGCGGAAAAGTATTTCTGTCTCTCCAAAACACATTAGAGTGATAAGACTTAATGTTAAATCGCTTTGGTCGTCGAAAATCCGCTACAGACTGTTCTCAAACACGTAGTCAATAGAATCTTCTTAAATTACCTATTCAACTTTCGGTCCAAAAATTATGCGTGGTAGCTCTTTTATTTTGATGATTTCCCCGTGGACAATCATTTTCCATGGTTGTCGCAAGAATCATTCACCTGTGAACTCTTGACATTAATGACCAACCAAGCTTGGTTGATTATAAGTTTGAAAGTGTCCCTGTATTTTTCATTTCGCGTCAAAAGCGAAGGCTTTTAAATACAGGAAAATCTGCCAATTTACAACACAGAATATCACGCCTGTAATCACCTAAGGGTTAGGCAGAAGTCCACCTATTAGTACACCCACATTTCGCCAGTCATGTTTAAGTCCCATCTAATAAGGGGCGAGCCTATTGCCACCAATCGGGCACAAATCCAGACTCTGAGGCTGCTACTGAGAAATTCCTGATGGAAAAACCCAATAACACTGCCCGACCTAGGAATCGAACCCAAAACCTCATGCTCAGCAGTCGCGTTTTGCGACCACTGGACCAACGAGGCAGTCCTTAACTATAAGTTTGGAAGTGTCCCTGTATTTTTGAATTCGCCGCGAAAGCGAAGGTCTTTTCAATTGGATCTATGACAATACATGCTATAAAGTTGCAAAATGTAACTATATAAAAGCGAAAGGTCACTCACTCGATCGCTCACTCACTCATCATGAAATACCGAAAACCGCTTAACTTATAAAGATGAAATTTGGCAGGAAGATTAGTAGACATCCGCCATGAAAGGATTTTCCAAAATTAATCCCTTAAGGAGATTACACGGGGTTCCAATATCTTGCAAAATAACATAACATAACATCACGCCTGTAATCCCCGAAGGGTTAGGCAGAGGTGTACCCATTAGTACACCTTCATTTCGCCAGTTATGTTTTTAGTCCCATGTAATAGGGCATCTTGCAAAATATAAGTCCTAAATCGCCAATCCGCCTTGAGGAGGCGTAGAGATCAATGCTCGTGTATTCTCTGCATCAGAAGAAACCTTTGCTCAGAGAGACAACAATAAGCTGGTTTTATTATTTAGTAGAAACTTCTTATTCTTTATCTTCATTTCAATCCACCATGTCTTGTTCCAGGATATAGACTTATGTCAGTACTCAGGGACAGTGAGAGGCAAACCTGACTCATGGGTCGCGGTGTCCACGTGTCATGGCGTCCGGGGCATCGTCTTCGATGGAGAACGAATGAGATACATCGAGCCTGCTGAAGGTAAGCTTCCAAAATGGACTCCAAACGGACTCTATAGTGCCCCTTATCGTTCAGGGAAGGGTTGAAGGCAAGCCAGAACGCGGGCGGTCAATCATACGATGCACCGGCCAATTTAAATGTGAGAGAGGGATGGCATTGCATCGTGAAGCGGATTACTCCTGCTCGAAATCTTTTTACAATGTGGAAGCCCCTCCATGATGCGAGGATAGATGGATGCTCGCATTCATCTATCCAGACTCACGCACTTTCTCGTTTATAATAGTAGTAAGATAGGTATGTCTTAAGCCAGTGTTTGACAGTAAGACCTTAAAATATACCTATACATACAATACATTCGAATTGATACAATTATGAACACATAAGAGTTTTACTATCCAGCATAATCATCTTTAGTCTATACCATTTCAATTCAATTATAAAGAGGTAAAGTTTATGAGATTGTCTTGTCTACTGAACCGATTTTGAAAATTCTTTCGCAATTTGGAAGCTACATTATCACTGAGTGCTATAGGCTATATGTTATTATCAAAAAAATAGGGATCCGTAAGAAAAATCACGCGAACGAAGTCGCAGGGAGAGTGATAATAGGCTATTTATGATGTAAAAGAAAAAAACACGTAACAAGACGTATTTAATGCGAAAGCTTCAACGAGAGTTAAGATATCGATGACTAAGCTAGCTCTTCTCTGCTTCCAGGATCAGAAATACAATCAAACCACTACATCTACGACCATTCGGATTTAAACAACGATTACCACTGTGGGTACGTCGGCGGTGTCACCCACAACGCGAGCTACGATCCACAACTCTACCAGAAGTACCATAGCGAACAGGATAGGCAGAGAAGCAGGATCAGTCGAGTAAGTTACTTAATAAATTAATATTCTATCCTTCAGCCTATGCTGTCCCACTGCTTTCCAAAGGCCTCTTCTCACACAGAGAAAGTACGAGCATTGATCGCTACGCTTGCTGAAGGCGGATTGGCAATTTCAGGCATATTCATTACTAGCTACTGCCCGCGTCTTCGTCCGCGTCAAAGTTGGTTTCTCCATACAAAATTTGGACCCCTTAGGGGGTGAATTTTGGAAAATCCTTTCTTATTGGATGACTAAGTCATACAAAAAACACACTCTCCAAGTTTCAGGTCTCTACGATCAGCGGTTTAGGTTGTGCATTGATCCCGCAGTCATTCAGGGCAAAGCCTTTTATATGTATAGAATAGAATAGTCCAGATTTCCTCACGATGTTTTCCTTCACCGATGTCAGCGATGCCCAAAATAAACTTAGAAAGTACAAATTAATTAGAAAAAACAATGATATAATAGACCAGGGGATTACCAAATTTCATTTGTCTACTGCCCACTTTGAGAATAAATTATTTTCTAGCGCCCCCTTTTTTGTCACCTCTTAGTAGATGAAATTACAAATGGCTCCCCAAGCCATACAACGCCCCGATTTTTTTTTCTTTGTGTCTTACCGATCTCCTTTAGGCCTGCAGCGCCCAAAAGGGGGCGTTATCACCCACTTTGGGAAAGCCTGTAAATAAACAATAATCATCGTCTTTTAGCCATGAATTTCCATGTATGATTTCGAATACTTCTCAGGTGAATCATTGGTTCTGAGGCAATGGTTTAATTGGATGCATTAACGACGTAATTAAGCACGTAGCAGGGTGTGATCTTTGTGCTTAATTAGATCATGTAGGAATTGCATCTTCTCAGAATTCATTCGATTAAAGGACTTCCTTTGAAACCTGGGGGTCAAAGGCCATTTAAATTGTATTTATGTCTACTGCAATAATGATGGCCCAGTGGGTGTCGTGATGGCCCAGTCGTAAGGCGCCCGTCTCTCATTCTTAAGGTTGTGGGTCCAAACCCGGGCTAGTACCAATGTGACTTTTTCAATTCATATGTACTTTCTAAAGTTTATCTTGGACATCACTGGCCTCGGTGAAGGAAAACATTGTGAGGAAACCTGAGACTTACTGTTCCACTCAAACCATGTCAGAGGCCCGTGAGGCGGTTTAAAACTCTGACACTAGGGTGTGTGGGGTCGTAAGACCTTACTGCCCACACGATAAAGAAAGAAGAAAATAAAACAGATTTATTAGCTAACAGAATTTATGAAATTAAAGATGTTTATTTTTCATAGCAAAGATTACAAGAAAGAAAGGAAAACTATTAATTCCCGCGAAGGTGACGCACATAACATAAATAAACGAACAATAATGATTGCTAGGTTTTAGTAATTAGCTAGCCTATTCCTAACTATGTTGAGGTCGGCTTCTAGTCTGGTTAGACTGGAAGCCGACATCATAATATTTTCTATATAATATTTTGACCCATTTAACTCTTGTTTTATCTTTCTTTATCTTTCCAGTACAAAAGATACGCGCCAGACGACACGCAAGTCCGAGGTCCATACAACGCGAACAAATTGTCTCGGTACGTCGAATTAGTGCTGGTTGCAGACAATCGAGAGTACAAAGCGAACGGCGAGAATATACAAACTGTTTACCGACAAATGAAGGATGTCGCTAATATTATTAATTCTGTAAGTTTAAAAGAAAAGAAAAAAGTTCATTCTATTTTTGAATTTAATGCGAGTTGTACTACTTATGTTTATTGCTGGTTAAAAACTTTTTGTGTCTTTCTTTTTTTTATTCATGATTTTGTTATAGCCTAAAAGGTACAATAAATGTTTATTCTATTTTTTTGAATGTAATGCCAGTGTTGTACTTATGATTATCGCTGGTTATTATTATTATTTTTTTTTGTACCAGGGTTTTGTTAAAGCCTGATTCAAAATAGTTCCTAACTTCAACTTTCCGACTAACTGACTGACTTCTTGACAATTCAAAAGTGCCTTTAAATGATCTGATTGAAATAAATGCCTTGACTCTGAAAAAAAAAATGTGTATTTTTATTCATTTTATTTTTTGGTGTTTTTTTAGGTATACGCTCCTCTAAACATCTTCATAGCCCTGGTGGGCGTGGTGGTATGGACGGAATCAGACGAGATTGTGCTAGAGGAGAATGGAGACAGGACCCTCAACAACTTCCTAGGGTACAGGAAATCTGTACTCGCTAAGGATATACCTAATGACAATGCTCAGTTACTTACGTGAGTTGGTTTGTGTTGTTATAACTGTTATGTTTAGACTACTATTATAATTTTAAGTATTACCTATGGAAACGTAATGATTATGTACCAATAGTACACACAGAAAATAATTTAGTAATAAACATTGTTTTTGACCTGTAAACGCATTAACAGACTGACAGTGAGTGTAGTTTTAAGTGTCGTTTTAAAGATCGATGACACGGAAGCCTACACCTATTATGGTAAAAAAATGAATAAACAGGAAATCACATCCCGAAGTGTAACATAAAATCCATGTATGACAGCCGGGACCAACGGCTTATCTTCCTTGCCGAGGCAAGGAAGATAAACTTTAGAAAGTACATATGAATTGAAAAAGTCCCATTGGTACTCTCCCAGATCGAACCCATAATCTAGAAAAAACATGTCTATTATTAAAAAAAAACATTCCAACTTAAAAACCAAACTAACAAAATTCCCCTACTTTCAGCCGCCAAAAATTCAACGACGGTGTCGTCGGCAAAGCTTTAAAAGGCCCCATCTGTACGTACGAGTTCTCAGCCGGTGTGGCCACGAACCACTCGGAAGTGATTGGCCTAGTGGCCACCACTATAGCCCACGAAATGGGCCATAACTTTGGCATGGAGCACGACACTGATGAGATGTGCGAATGTCCTGACGCGAAGTGTATCATGAGTCCTTCTAGTACGTCGGTGACGCCTATACATTGGTCTTCGTGCAGTTTGAATTCGTTGGCGCTGGCTTTTGAGAGGGGCATGGATTACTGTTTAAGGTAAGGTTAAAGGTCATATACGCAGGGGAGGGTGAGTGGGACTCACACATCCCCCCCCCCACATACTCGCACACCCTCCTGCACATTTCTCTTCTTTTATATTTTTCCTATTTTAAGTGTTTTGTAAATTAGTTAATTTAGAAATCATAACTGCATAAGAAGTATTGTTGGTATATTGACGCACTTTAGCGTTAGCGTTATGTTTTGGAATCACTGACTCCCAAGACACAGGCTATAAACCTAGTTTGGGAGCCAGAAGATAAATTTGTCTCACATCTCTGTACCAAGTTAAAATTTAAATGTAATTGTCACGAACTTATTGATAATAAATTAATTAGTATTATTATTATTCTAATTTATTTATTTTATGAACATATATAATTACATTTTTAAATATTAATATATAAAATAAAAACATTTAAAAATATATATCGGCGCAAACAACAAATCACCCATTGTGACAACGAGAATAATTAAGTTTCCTAATTTGATTAGCCTAAAATTAGTTCATAAATCACCAATTGATTACTTGGAGTTGATTATGAAGTGAAATTAACGTCAAAAAGCATGTCATTATTTCTCTTATTGTAATTTCAATACTTAACCTAAAAACTTGTAAACACGTGCACGTGTGACGAGTCCTATAAATAGGGCCGCTCTGTCGACTTTCGGTCATCCTCAGTCTCCTGCTGCGCTATCGGCTAGACCTGATTACGTAGTAGCGGGGCGCGGTCAGCTTCCATCGTGGGTGAGCGCCAACCAAAACCGGCGCCCTTGTTGCTAGATCGACCTTTGCTGGGCCTTCCCTGGGTCACCAGGGATCTCACCCGGCAGGGGTCTGGTCGCACGGGCGCCGTGAAGAACTTAGGGCGCTCCCACGATCACACACCACAGACACTGACGGGCGCCGGGGGCAAGAGCCCCCCGAAAGCGCCTAGGTGCAAACATGCCCGCCCCCCCTCCTCACCGGGAGAGGGGAGGCAAACCCAACGCCCGGTCCCTATTTCTGGGGACCGCGAACCTGATACCTCGGGCGAGGGGCATACAGCCCCGATACCGATTCCTCGCGCCCCACTCTGGGGCGATGAGACGTCCACCGACCTTTCGGTCATTCGTGCTCGAGCCGTCGTACAGTACGGACCTCTCTGGGACGTCGTTACGCTGCCCGTTAAATATACGAAGTTTACCTACAACTTGTGAAGTTTTCTTTCGAAGACCCAAACATGAGTAATCATCAGGAAACCACCAATTGTGACGTCAGCGTTGCTGACGCCACACCTTTTAAAAACACTACGGAGCTTACTACTCCGTCATATATTATTATTGTTAAAAGCTTATTAGTCAGTTGTTAACTTTATTGTGCATTATTTAGTCTTCTATACTTCTTGGGTTCCGTCACATCGTAGAGGATATAACGGTATTGTATTATAGAGTCGAGCCAAAAACGCAAAAACTACAGGTCTCTTGTAGCCTTTCATTTTTAACTTTAATTTATTTTTTGGTATAGAAACAGTAGCAAAAATTCACATTCTGTGTAAATTTCAGCTCTTTCTAGCTATTACCCGTTAGCACCCTTTGGGTACGGAACTCTAAAAAACCTGAGCAACTACTACTGTCGTCCAACCACACGATCAAAGACAAAAAATCGAACACTGTGATTTCAAAAGTTCTTATGATGGTGTAATTTAAAAATATCTGTATGAGTTTATGTATATTAGTCATTTTGAGAATTGCCAGTTATGAGAAGATTTTGTCCATTGCACATTTTGCGAAGTGCACATTCTGTAACGAAGCCTTTTCAATAATCTCTTTTTCACTTCCAGAAACAAACCCAAACGTCTCTTCGACTCGCCGACGTGCGGCAACGGCTTCACGGAGCCGGGCGAGCAGTGCGACTGCGGCAAGATGGCCGACCCGCGCGCGTACAACCCGTGCCACGCGTGCTGCAACCCCGACACGTGCATGTTGCGCTCCAACGCGACCTGCGGCGCGGGCATGTGCTGTGATTTACAGGTAAATACGTTTTAAACTAATAAAACAAAACTTAATTTCAGTTTTTTTTTTGTAAACAGATAAGTGATATGGATAAACTACGGTAACTTGGCGCGCCCCCTTCATGTTACTATTTCAATAAGTGTAATCATATCCTTATAAAAGAGTTTGTATGTAGTTGTTCGTCTTCAGTAGCAGGCTGACAGATTTGTTAGTCAACTAATCATAACAATGCACATGTCATTTTCATAGAGTATTTCAGTGCAGCGCCATACTTACAATAATGAGTAATTTTACTTTTATTTTACGCGACTCATTACTTACAGTAATCAGTCGCGGGTATAGTTCTCAAGTGGCTTCCGAGCGGCGCATGCGCAGCGCATAGGATGTATTACAGTACTTATAGAAATCAATTTACAAACTTATATTTATTTTTATTTCAGACATGTCGTCCTAAATCGGCAGGCACCGTGTGTCGTTCGGCGGACCGCGAGTGTGACTTGCCGGAATATTGTACCGGACACTCCGAGTACTGTCCGGACGACTTCTACAAGATGGACACCACGCATTGCGGGAAAGATGGAGAGGTATGTCTTCATTTCTTACTAGGTACATATTACTATAGTTCTTTTATTTCATTGTATTTATTTTATTTTTATTTCTTTAGGACAACAAACAATTGCGTAATAGTGCTTAATACTACTACAGAATAAATGTACAATAAGGTAATAACGCAACCAGCACCGTTATGTTATCCACATAGTAATACAATAAAAACTTATTATTAGGTGTAAGCAAACTTTAACAAATAAAAGATTTAACAATTACAATGTGATTTATACAATACGTAGCAAAGGTGGGAGAAACTTTTAACAACTGAACGAGTAATCTGTAAGAAGTAGACATTATGAGGAAGTGTGAACATTTTTTCACGAATACACTTCTTGAATTGGTGATGTGACAAAACAAACAAGTCAATATCAGCAAAATTATCGTTATAATTTTCATGATGCGCCGTAAAGTTGAACTTGTACTGTAATTTGAACTTTTTCCTAAAACTCATAAGGTTTACATCAATTGCTACTGTTATTGTATTGTTTGTAGGGAATATACGTCAGATTTGACTGCGTCGTTGGTCTAGTGGTCGCAAACCGCGACTGCTGAGCATGTGGTCTTGAGTTCTTTTCATAAGTCAGGCAAAGTGTTATTGGATTTTTCCATCAGGAATTTCTCAGTAGCGGCCTCGGAGTCTGCGCCCATTTGCTGGTGCGGCAATAGGCTCGCCGCCGGTTACATGAGACTTAAACATAACTGACGAAATGTGGGTATACTATTGGGTACACCTCTGCTTAACCCTTCAGGGATTACTGGCGTGATGTTATGTTATGTGGGGCAATAATACGATATTACAATTTTATATTTTGTTATTTTTGTCAACAGAAAGCGTACTGCGTTAAAGGCTCATGTCGTTCCCACACCGACCAGTGCCGGCTACTGTGGGGAACGACAGGCGAAAGTTCACACGACAAATGCTACGTCAGCACGAACGTTAAAGGAAACAAGTCAGTATCATTAATACATGGTTAATTTCAATTAGCGGGGGATATTTTGCAGATGTGAAGGGAAGATGGCTAGGATTTTTGAAGTGAAAACTTCTTTAGCGGCGTTGAGCACTTTTTCTGTAATGGGTATAAAATCTTAAACTCGCGTCAGGACACGTGACCTGATCGAAAAAGCGTAAGACGGATGGAGAGTAGACAGCTATCCCCTCTCTACGGCGCGGCGAAAATGTATGCCTGGGCCTACTGTTTCGTTTAGGCAGCGCAGGGCGCTTGCGCGAATGTTCGTGTATAACTTTTTAATGTAAAATAATTGTAATAGTTTTAAAGTGTTGAATTTTTAATGTAAAATAAATTGTCATGTTTGTGTACGATAGCGCAATAAATGAATATTGTATTCTACCACATAAATGATAGTACTTTTATACTGATAAAGCAATTGGTGCAAAATTATTCCCTAACCATTCCAAAATATCAAACATGCTCAACGTTAATAATCAAGTTTTCACTTCTGCAGTTCTGCCGGCACTCCCGGAGTGCAACCCGTCTTTTTTTTTTCTTTTTATGGTAACCTTGCCCCATACTTGGGGTTTCTCCTGTGTCGTGGTTGAAAACATATAAACTCACACATACAACCAGATCCGGGACGTGATGTCATATAGCAAGGCTAGTCAGGCAACAGGATCGCCCCCTATTACATGGGACTCATACATAACTGGCGAAATTTTTATGTACTAATGGGTGCAAATCTGCCTAACCATGTGGGGATTACAGGCGTAATGTTATTTAGAAGTTACCACTATGAAGAAGGCACCAGCGCCGCAAGAGCTTAAAAAAATTAGTTGACCAACCTTGGTATACAGGGTCATTAAAAAATTACCCGAAACCTGAAAAGGGGTCATTGTACTCATAATAGGGAACAGCTGTTTTTTTTTTTGTAATTTCAGGGTTGGTCCTACAGTCTCGTAGTAAAAGTTATTTATAATGCTGAGTATAATGACCACTTTTCAGGTTTCGGGTAAATTTTCACTGACCATGTATAGCCCATAACCTTCTTCAATAAATGCAAGATTTGTTCAAATCGGTCAAATAGTTCTTGATATTAGCGCATATAAAATAAAACTATCCTTAATAAACTCCACAGAAGCGGTAACTGCGGGTACGACCGGCTCAACCAGCGCTACAAGCCGTGCGCGCCGCGCGACGCGATGTGCGGCACGCTGCAGTGCAGGCATCTCAACGAGCGGCTCGAGTTCGGCATGGAGTCTGTCGCCACGCTGTCCGCTGTCTTCATCAACAATAACGGTATGGTCAAGTGTCGAGAAACTACTTTTACTAGCGATCAATAGAAATCACAAAAGGGAGGGGGGTGGTATATTAAATTTAAAAAAACACGTCACATCCCCGAAGAGTGAGGCACAAGAGTACCCGTTAGCACCTCCACATTTCGCCAGGGATGTTAATCTCATGTCGAGCCTATTGCCATCAAACGGACACAAATTCAGACTCTGAGGCTGCTACTGACAAATTCCTGATGTAAAAACCAAATATCTAAGACCTCATGCTCAATAGTCGCGCTTTACTACCACTAGTTTTGGTTTTATGATTGTTTTTATTGAAACATGTTTTTTTTTGTATAGGTACGATCATACCTTGTCGGACGGCCATCATAGATTTGGGACTGACTGATGTGGACCCTGGCTTAGTACCGGACGGCGCCAAGTGTGGAGACGATATGGTATGTACACAACAAACTACATACATATTTTGATAAGTTATCAATTGTTTTATTACATTCTTCGAAAGTTAAAAAATAAGATTATTTGCAATACATGAAGTTGAATATGTATGTTGTCAAGGTACTTATAAAAAAAAAACAATATTTTAAAAAATTGTCTGTCTATTTGTCTGTTTGTTCCGGCTAATCTCCGAAACGGCTTGACCGATATTGACCAGTTTCTTACAGGCAGATAGCTGATGTTTTAAGGAGTAACTAAGGCGACTTTTATTTTATAAAAAGTATTAGGGTTCCGCACAAAAAAGATAAAAAAACACCGCTCATAACTGACATTTACACGGTCGAAGTTGCGGGCGGATAAGTTAGTAAAAAAAAATGTATATATAAAAACTCTTATTTTTCTTGTCCGTCCCACAGATGTGTTTACGTCAACAATGCGTGCCCGTATCAGCTGTAAGAGACACAATAGCTACAATGGAGTCGTCTGTCTGTCCGTCCAACTGCTCAGGACATGGCATCTGTAATTCTGCAGGTATGTTTATTACTCAAATCAATTATATATAAAGTTGAATTCAATAATAAGTTTATCTTTTTAAGAGTGGGATAGAAAAACAAATACTAGTACTTTAACAAATGTTTTATTCCAGGTCACTGTCACTGCGAGGCGGGCTTCGCCCCTCCCCTGTGCGCGCTGCCAGGCCCGGGAGGCTCCTACGACTCGGGACCAGCCACTGACCCTACTAGTAAGTATCTATTAGCACTATTCTTATCCGGAGAAGATACATACACCATAACTAATTCTGACGCCAAGAAGTTTTAAAATTATCACTTATTTTACTTAGCATAATTTGCCATTCAATTTTGAGTTTAACATCGTTTGCGTTAAAATATTTTTTCTAATGACAATTTTAAAAATGGTGACAATTCATAATACTCCGTGTAATAAAAATATCAATAAACTAACTGGAATTCTTTCTTACAGTCCAACGTAACTTCATGGTGGCGATGTACGTGATATTCCTCGGCATCATACCTTCGATTCTGCTGGTCCTGTTCCTCATCTACTACTCCAGGCACAACGTCCTCCTCTGGTGGAAGAAACCAAGGAAATCGTACGTAAACAACTTATGTAATGGGTGCACAAAACCTAACACTAAACGACTGTTCGCTGACAAATTCGCTAGATTCCAAGATAGTACATCTTCCTTAAGAAATTTACTAAGCTTCAAACGAAACGATTCAGTACATTCCATGGCCAATATTTGCACTGATCCTCCACAGCCAGAAGGCCCGATTTACTCCAATTTAGAGGAACTTAAAACTACTCCAAAACCTAGTAATACTTCTTCTGTACCAGAAAAAACTCAATCAAAACCGATGCCTTTAAAAAAACCTGTGAAAAAAATTAACAAAGATGATATACAAATCGCAAGTAATGTTGATATCAAAATCAATAGGCCGCCGGTGAAACCAAAGCCTAATCTGAATCAGTTGCCACCGGGAAATAAACCTAATGTCGTGATAATAAAGCAAGGTTTGGCGTCTACGACGAATGAAATGGTAGCGAACAGTCAGCATAGAATGCATAATGTTGGGAATGATAGTAGTGTGTATGCGAATGTTAGTGAAATTTGCAACAGCGGTACAGTTGGCGGGAATGTACAATTGCTCAAGTACAAGTTTAATAATAAAAAGTAGTAAGAACTATTTGCATGAAAAAAAAAAAGACGGGTTGCACTCCGGGAGTGCCGGCAGAAGTGAAAACTTGATTATTAACGTTGAGCATGTTTGATATTTTGGAATGGTTAGGGAATAATTTTGCACCAATTGCTTTATCAGTATAAAAGTACTATCATTTATGTGGTAGAATACAATATTCATTTATTGCGCTATCGTACACAAACATGACAATTTATATTACATTAAAAATTTAACACTTTAAAACTATTACAATTATATTACATTAAAAAGTTATACACGAACATTCGCGCAAGCGCCCTGCGCTGCCTAAACGAAACAGTAGGCCCAGGCATACATTTTCGCCGCGCCGTAGAGAGGGGATAGCTGTCTACTCTCCATCCGTCTTACGCTTTTTCGATCAGGTCACGTGTCCTGACGCGAGTTTAAGATTTTATACCCATTACAGAAAAAGTGCTCAACGCCGCTAAAGAAGTTTTCACTTCAAAAATTGCACGATTTTTTTGTTTGTTTACAAAGACAAAATTCTTGTACTTTAAAAAACGTTCACATTCTAATCTCAGTCTTTATCAGTCAAAAATACCTCTATATTCCTCACGCTCTAGGATGGTGCCTGTGACATTTGTCAAACTGTTGCTTGTCACTCTTGAACCTTACGGGGATATACAATCATGACTGAATATTTAAACTGAACACTAATATCGTAGTCGTAAAATACGAAATCAGTAATAAGTAAGTAAATAATTAGTATAAATTAAATAATGTCACTGACATAATCATGCGATTCTGACATCCGTAAATGAATTGCTGACATGTGTCACCATAGAACGTATGGAATATAATTGGGTTCTTGACACCATTTCCATTAATTTGAAGGCACGACTTCTTCAAAAATGAAACACTACAATTTCAGTAGAAACCCAGTAATTTTCAATTTACTGTAAAATTTGATTTTTTGTGGCTTTGAAATACAATAAATAGTAAGTCAATTGAGTTGGCAAATAAGTGACGTCACAGATCGATATTGCCATACAAAATCTATGGGGAATCGCGTTTTGACAGCTCATAAAAAGTACGTCAATTGATTGGTACTCAATTGACCAGTATTTTTAATATTGACTGTCGTTGAGATGAGATAATTATTTGCGATTAGATTTTTAACGTTTTTATTTACGGGAATTTGTCTATCAGGGCACATGTATGTTTTTATGTTTCAATGTATTGTATTTCTTATTTAGAGTAATTTAAATATGCAACTTTGATGTTCCGCTTTTTTTTTTAATTTCATAGACTGAGGCTTAAATCTCCATATCAATATAGTTTTTAAACATAAATATTTGATAGAGTAATTAATTTAATTAGTTTTGGGTTTAGCGTAAATCTTAGAGATCGGTAATTGATAAGGCCGCGTAATGACGTGAAGTCTCTTAGAAATCCTTTTCATTACTGTATGAAAAAAGAATTATTTTTTTATAATTATTAGGTGCGTTGAAAAAGTCGTAATGAATGGGATTTATTTTTATTATAACTGTGATACTTTTGGCCTGTGTATTCTAATAAAATTAATATTAACAAAATGGGAATTTAAAAATTAATAACATAACAACTAATTTAGATTTAGTATAGATTAAATATATAATTTCATTTCCGTTTCACTTTAAAAAACTTAATGCTCAAAAATCACAAATTACATAACACGCTGTTTTTTTTTTTACTGTCATTATGATTTGGTATGTTACTAAATTGATCTCTCATTGTATGAACGATTACTTCATAGTCATTTTCTATTGTTTACTAATTTAACATATTGAAGTTTCATCTTATTTCTAAATTATTTCTATGTAGATATTAATTACACTTATTTTTCACTAATCCCCGGTTTCTGGAAGCTCATTTTCGTGACAAAATAATTAGTAGACTCATTGACTAAACACTTTATTTAACGTTTTTTAAAAAACAAGAGGTTATAATTGGTTATAAATATCTTGTTTATCCATTTTTTAAGCTTTCGCAAACCCGGGACTACCTTTATAAGGACTAATTTTTCAAAGGACAGGTAACTTATCTGATGAATAAATATGACAGTTTGACAGCTTATGTATGAAGAATATGTCAGACCGCCATATTTATTATTCAGATAAAATCTATCTAACGATTGAAAAATCAGGTCTTAGACCTGTTAGTTTTACATCTTAACTAAAATAATTTATTTCTAAATTAACAAAAACTATGCTCTCTAAAAAATGTTCTGTAATTCAATCTCATTTTTTTCTGTCACTTAATTTAACAAGTAGTTAGTTTAACTGTAGTTAGATGTAACGCACTGTTTAATAAAATACTCTTATTTCATTCTATTAGTTGCTTGTTTGATTCTACTTATTTCTTTGCACGAAGTATTGCCAGTTTTAAAACAAAATGGTCGTGTCAAGGCCTCTGTAGCTGGTGGATCTTTAATTAATAACAACAATAATATCTAATAGCTTAAATATTCCACCACGCGAGCAATAAACCACCACGCGGGCAATAAGCTACCATGCCGGCAATAATCCACTATGCATAAGGCTATCCACTACGCCGGCAATAATCCGCCACGCGGTCAATAATCCCCCACGCTGGCAATAATCGAACACACGGGCAATAATCCACCACGCAGGAGAAAATCCACCACGCGGGCTATAATCCTCCACCCAGTTCTAATGAACTCATTGTGACATAGGTTTCTATGATAAATGTTTTTAAAGCTGGCAATACTTACCTACACAAACTCTAGACAAGGTGTTGTTTCTGCATTGTACTGGTGAGTGATTTGCTCTGGTTTTGCTTTTTATTAACACTGCATGGCGTTATAAATGTAAGAGCATGTTTTTGGTATTAACTGCATGGAATGACATTATGATGTTATAAAAAAATTAAATTAATGGGTATTAATGAGAATTTTAAAATTAAATACTTAAATAATAAAAAATAAATCTACTGCGAGAAACAACCTTTATAATAGAATCTTTAGTTATTTTAGTTATATTAGAAATCTTAAGTCAGTAGATAATAATAATATTCTTATTTGTAATACCTCTGCCTAACCCTTCGGGGATTACAGGCGTGATGTTATGTTATGTTATGTTATTTGTAATATTAAATTCTTCATCTGTCTAATTTATTTCTTTTATTATTTTTGTAAGGGTATTTCAATAGTATAATTATATGTTAGTCGATTAGTTATTATATGGTATTAAGTCTCCTTATATGTTTTAACTCGAACCTAACAAAGTTTTGTCGTTACACTTTTTAGTTTCTTCTATTGATAAATGCATGTGGCATAAACTAGAGAATACGCATGACAGCATGATAGCAATTTTGATAAATTTAAGTTATCAGAACAAAAGTACAATTCAGAAGTATTAAAGGATACATTAGAAACCGATTATTCAACTTAATCATCTGTTTACAGAGCCCCGTCACCAAAGAAAGCGAGTCTGCAACATCGACTCTCGCGCAGCGCCAGCAAATTCGCTGCAAACTTTCAAAACAGCGCTCAAAATAACGCACAACCTGTCAACGTTCACACACTTTCCAACCCTGACGATATGAGCTCCAGTTTACTCCGAAGCGACTCGGACCGGAGTCCTCCGGGCAATATTAACCCTTCCGTCAACTTCTTTGGCAATTTCAAAGGTTTCTCCCTAACTCCTATAGAAAAAGCTGCAAATGAAAAAGATGAACCCGAAGCCCCAGTAACGAGTAAGCCAGTGAAGAGTATTGCGGAAAGTTTTAATAAAAGTGCGAAAATAACGCCCGTACATAGAAGTGGGAGTAACAGCCAGAATATTGCCCCTCAAGGGGCCTTGAAGCCGGTGTTAAGAAGTGCCCCGCCACTTCCAGTCGTCCCAAATACGGCCAAGACTAGCCCAAAGACAAGTCCTTCAGTTAAAAGAACTAATAGTACTGTACAGAACAAAATTAAAGCTTTAATGAGTGCTGAGAAATCTGAAGATGTTTCTCCACCAGTTGGTGCAAATCCACCTCCAAGGCCAGTGATATCCAGTCCTATTCTAGAAGCTTCTACGTGTACAGCTAAAGAACTCATCTCACCTTTACAAGGGTCGAAGACATTAGGGCCTTTACGGGCAGCCCCAACTGCCCCTATGTCCCCAGATTTCCCTAAAAGACCTCTAAGCATGCACTCTGCTGGCGTACCCCAAAAGCCTTTACCAGAAGAACCGAAGAAAGTCAGAGAAGGGATTTCATTAAATCGTATAGCATCGTTCCTAAAACATGATAAGCCGAAAGAGAAGGAACGTAATCCGGTTGAAAGAAGTCATTCTCTACCTAAGAACCCAAATCACCAGGTCAAAGTATCAAAAGCGGATAAAGTGGCTTTAAGAAACTTGCAGATATCGAATCCAATACTCCAGAAAGAGATCGAGTTACCGGTCAAGTCCGTGCCTGTAGTATCGGATTCTGAAGAAGGGGACGACCCTAAAGCCTTCGTGAATCGAGCTCAGAGTATGAGAGCTCCTGCAAGCCAAAAACCGGCTTTACAGAGCTTTGGGTCTATGAGACAAGCGCCAGCCGCGCCAAGACCTTTATCCGTTGTCGGGAGGCCCACTGCCCCACCGCCCCCTTTGCCGAACCATTCAGACCCCATCCCACCCCCGAAACCACAGCCCGAAACCAAGTCAGTAGATTACGTAGACTGTATTGAAGAAAAACAAGCTCCATTAGCACATATCGCTGAAGAATCTACAGACAATATCTATGCAGTTATTGAAGAGAGTCCGGAAAAGCACTCGAAACCTTTACCCGGGGTGCCTCCACCAATCAAAACGATCCCTCGGCCACCTCCCGAAGGTTACAACACTCCGAAGGTGATCCCTTCGAATTCTGGAAGCACAGAAAGCATGGGCTTACTCGGAGAGATAGTCAATGAAATACAGAATCGTAACTTCGAATCTATATATTCAGCGTCAACGCTTTCGAGGAAGAAAGAGAAGGAAAGAAAGGCCAAAGCCGCGGCGGAAAAGAGAGAAAACAATCGTGATAGTACGTACATGAATTCGGAACATTATAAGACACCTGAAAGTGTTTATAGCAACTCGGGAGCGAAGTCCAACGCGTCGACAACTAGCAGTGGGTACTTACACCCATCAGCTGTCAACGTCCCCACCTTTTTAAAAAAAGAGGAGTCAAAAGAGGCCCCTCCTCTACCGGGGCCCAACTCTAAGATCCCAACGTTCTCAAGACAAGTGACTCCTCCCAGTTTCAAAAACACGTCTACATTCAGAAATGTGCCTCAATCACCAAAAGTAACTAAAAATATGAACTTGACGCCGAAAATAATGAACAGCCCAGACGTAGTCTCAAGCTGTACAGTACCCGACGCGAAGAATGTGAAACCTCCCGATGTTATAAACAATAATAAGCTACCGAATGACACGACGAAGGTGTCTACTAAACCTGCAGTGACCGCAAAGCCGAACGATAATCGACCGGCTTTAAGACCCGCGCCCACAGAACCGAAAAAACCGAACAAAGTCACGCCCCCACTTAAACCTAACAATTCTAACTCTAATTTAAACAAAGTAACAGATAAAACTCCGCCCACGAACCGTGCCATCTCAAAAGTAGACTCCGTAAAAGCAATAGCGGACAATTTAAACAAGAACAAACCTAAAGTAGTACCAAAACCTCCAACAGTCGTCCAAAAGACAGATAATAAACCTAATCAAACAAAACTGACAGCTAAACCATCGAATGTTGCCAGTTTACAGCAGAAATTCGAAAATAGAAAGTCGTTAGGCAAAGAGGTTGCCATCACAAAAAAATGAAAGTAACTTACAAATGGCGTGTAATTTAATTGAGTTGTCTAGTCTGTAAATATATTTATATGGCCATTAGCACAGAAGACTCGGTAATGTAACAAAGTAAGTAAGGATCTGATTTTTCTGAAGAATTTTATGTGATTGAAGAAATCAAATGTTGATTGATATATTGAATTTGGTTGGTCAATGGCTGGTTAGTAATGTAAGTTGCTTGTCCAAAAATGTGTTTAATTGCCGTTAAATAAGGCTCGATTTGCCTAATTTGACTGCAGCTTAAAATTGATTAGGTAATTAAAGATAGTAGGTACTCAACGCGTGAAAAGAATGTTCAAAATATAAAATAATTGAATTAAAAATAAGGTTAAAAGAACGAGAACAAGAGCAAAGAAATTTATTTTTATTAATTCTTCAGCTTGTTACGAATATAGGCAGAAAACGAAAGTGTTCATATTTTGTAATAATTAAACGCAATTTTGACGGTTAGAAATAACTGTACATAAATGTAGAGTATATTTCTAAACATTTGTATGTATTTTACTGAACATCGGTAAGATCGTACTTATAAAGGTTATGGCACACTACTGTTGGCACCGTAACAGTGGCACTAAACTTTTTAACGCTAAGTCAAATAAAATATCCGCCCTCGACGCCAAGCCACGAATTCGAAACTTTATAAATATAGACGAAAGAAGTTCTACTAATACAAACGAAATTAAACTTGAAGATCAAATTATTGGAATTTAGAAAGTGTTAAGAAGTCCCGAGACTTGTTGAATTGCTTAGGGTCCCGGACATGGTAAATCCGGCACTGGGTGCACGTAGTGGCATGCCCAACATATTTAGTACGGTTTAAAAAATCAGAAAGTTCCGATACTACTCAAAAATATTGCATTTTTAATAACTTATAGCTGTTGGAGCAGTGTCTCAGTCTTCAGATTTTTTATCGTTTAAATTCTGTCGGGCTTGCCCCTAGGCACGCCACTGGGTGCACGCACTACGGTACATGAATCAGTCGCGGAAAAAAAATCTCTAGTGCGTGGACAAGCATTGATTTCTTCATGTTACAAAATCTTGCGGCTGGAACCGGCTCTACCGCAACCGCTGTGAAGCATTTACTCATAAACTCGATTGCGGAATAATAATATTATCTACCATTTTTTTGGCAAGGCAATACGGTGCCCAGTTCAATGATGTGCACTCACCTTTAGAAACGATAAATTAAATATAACTAAGAGATCTCTGTAAATATTATTAGGTTAGTTTTATTTCGTATGTTAGTGATGGTAAATGAGAAGTGTCTTATGGTACATAATGCTTAATTCGTATTTTTATAACGACTATAGTGTTTGAGATTTATAGAGAATTTGTGCCCCTGTAATGTTTTATTGTCGCCGTCTTAAATGTGAAAACATTCCACATTAGGTAAAAAAAATGTGCTTTCGGTGGACCCTCAAAGGTCTTCGTACATAATAGGCAGATGGAGAGAGAGAACGGTCGCCTGAAGGGGGGGGGGGGATAACGCTTTTCCTTACGTGGCGGTTTCTGCCAGTTAACTCCTAACTATTTTTCATCCTCCTACCGCAATATATAATAAATAGAAAGAGACAGAGAAAAAGAAAGAGGGGGAAGGTCGCTTGGAGGGGGGCTTAACGCTTTTTCCTTACGTGACGGTTTCTCCAGTTAACTCCTACCGTACAATTAAAGGCGTTAAGGAACTTTGTTCCAAAAAATGAAAATACTTCTTGCTATAATATTTTTGTTCTATGTTTTTTTACATTAAGACGGCGACATGCAGGCGGCGTTTCTAGTTAGTTTTGAGTGTTGATGCTTTACGATAATTTATATAAATCCGTTCTTATTCCTCTATATAAATGGTGCTACAGCGAATCAAACCTGCTTACCGAAAATAGAATATAAATTGTATTTTTGTAATATTAAAGAAACTGATAATTTTGATATATTTGTGATAGGGCCATGCGCAGGATTCAAGAAGATAGCGAATATCATTTTTTAGTTGGTGTGGTTGAACACTTAAACTGCTTATCCGAATGTTATGAAGTTGCCAGTTTCGAAAGTTTTGAGTACTAATATAATTGATACTCAGATTGGTAAAGTATTTTATCTAATTCTGCTCATGCCCCTATCAATAATATGCTTTAATCAGAATAATGCAATAATTTATAAATAAATAAATGCATAATAATTATCGTCCATAGTCGTGATCACTGCCACAGCTTGGTACAAAATCTTATGGTGCTGGATTGTCGCAAAATAAACCTCAATAATATGTCTGTTAAGTCCAAGTTTGGATAAATGTTAAGTAAGCAATAATTTTGTTGGCGTTTACCTGAAAATAGACTTTATTTTCTACGTATAGTAAGTTGAAACTAAATCACAGAGTAAGCATTGAAAACAGAGGTTACAAATATATTTCAGCTTTGTCTCTTAGTGCTGGTTCCGTAGGTCGGACCGACAGTTTTACCGTTGACCGACTGTCGGTTGTTGCTGTTCAGAATAGAAGCTGCCGATATGACCTAATGTGGACACCACCATCATAACCTTAGGTTTACCACAGCCAACTAACTCACAACTGCTTTGTGACGACCCGGGGTCGTCTTAAAGCAGTTGTGAGTTGTTTATCGGTGCGACATAATGTGAATCAGGCTTAGGGATGAAAGATTTCCAGGCTTCAAGATGACGGAAACTACTTGCTTCTTGCCTCAGATGGGCTGTCTGGTTGTTTACCAGCGTCACCGAATATTAAGCCAGATGAACTCTTATATCATTTCCTACTCTGTGATTACCGCAAATGTTCTGTAAAAGGAGGATCGATGCAATTTCTTTTCAAAAAATAAGTATCGTCTTTGATAAAAGATTCACAACGAAATTAATAGATTAAAAAGCGTTCGTCTTTTGTTTAAGGTGTGAAATTGATATTTTTTATATGTGATTGTAAAATTACTTCGTAATGGCGGACTTTTTGAATCTGGTTTGGATCGAAAAATTTATTTGATTGATGGTCCCTGTATAGAATAGCCAATGCTGGACAAGCTTGAATTGACAGCAGCGTTATGCTATTATTTATTTGTGGTAACATTCAGTAAGTGCCATTCTATACAAGGGAAGTTTTCTACGTTTTATCCAACTGCGGTTTTCATTTGTACTTCATTTATAAAACTTGCATTTCATTTAAAACATTATCATATTTGCGTACTGGAATTAAAAATAAAACTAAAATAATTGGCTCTTCAAAACAAATAATATTTATTTTGTCTTTCGCAAATGTGTTGCTATAATAAAATGTAGTTGTGATAATTTACATAAGTTCTTAATGAGAAGTACATAAATAATTTGTAAATATAACCAAAGAAATTTATGTAAGTGTGATCCCGGTACGCATCTACTTAGCTTGTTCCTGTATGAATAAAAGTTTACGTAATGTGTTGCAAGAGGAAAAAACTAATGTTGAATGAAAATGGCAATGTCTATTATTAAAATTTAGCCTTTATTTTTATTCCAAGACTGTGAATTATAAATATATTGAATTATTATATCAAAATTAGTTACTAAAAGCTAGTTGAATACTTCATTTTTTCTTATTATTACAGAAAAAAAGGTAAATAAAAGTATTTCATGAATGGTTTTGTTTTATTTTGTTTGTCTGCAACCACCTCTTGCTACTTGCTGGATGCATTAGGCCGCTGACACTTTAATTCCTGAATCATAACCACCCTACTAATAATCCGAATAATAATAAAAATCTAATAATAATCCTACGATTACATTGGAAAAATTTTTCAAAATTAGATTCACGGGATGACCGTGACCAATCTCATGTATGGCGTGTTACAAGTCTTTTTCACCTTAATCAAAGTTGAATGATTTTTTGTTTCCAATTATGACAGCCACGTTTTGCAATGCGATACTTAGTTCTAATGAGATGGACATAATAAAATGGGAAAGTAGATTTTCATCAAGTAACCATTCCCAGCTCAAGGGCTTTAAATACGAAGTCAATTACTTATAGTGGCGAATAAAATAGGTTCAAATACTTGCACAGGCTACAGAAGCCGCAAAAAAGGGATATTTGGAAATTGGGAGTTGAAATTTCTTCTTGTTATGTACAAGATTCACGATTCACGGAACAGTCCAAATTCAAAAGGACCTCAACAATATAATTTTATTTTGGCACTGCACAACGCTTTGGTTCTTGCATTGCAATTGATCAAGAAGCTCAATCCATCAAAACTTTACATTATGTCACTGGCAACATTTTAAATTCTCACATGCCAAAAAGACTACTACTCAAGTCAACAAAACAAAAACATCTAGAAAAAAAAGTTGCTGGCGTTTGGCGTTCGTTCCATCGTGTGATTGTTAGCAGTTTTGTTGATTTCTCGATAAAGTGAAATAAAACCACAGTAACATGTAAGTACTACATCTAAATGTATTAAAACAATTGAGATATACATTCAACAACTGTTTCTTCACCCGATTTATCTTTTCAGGGCATCCACATCTAAACCACGCTCGGAGATGACTTTGGAGGAATTATCTAAAATTGAAGAGGAAGAATTCAGTACGGGCCCTCTCTCAGTGCTTACGCAGTCAGTAAAGAACAATACACAAGTTCTGATTAACTGCAGAAATAACAAAAAGCTGCTGGGTCGTGTCAAAGCGTTCGACCGGCACTGCAATATGGTTCTGGAAAATGTCAAAGAAATGTGGACTGAGGTACCAAGGCTGGGCAAAGGCAAGAAGGTAAAGTTTACAGTGAAAATTCTTTCAAATATTCACTTTATCTCATCTTTTTAGGGTGTAATTTACGATACAAACAGTGAATTTAGAGGTTATCTATTGATTTTTTGAAAGATGCTGTTTGATGCACAAAGTTGAGTTAGTTTCATAACAAACTAGGTTTAGGTGGATTAAGTTCGATTTTGAAGGATACTACGTTTTTGATTACCTTGTAATTGAATAGTTGTTTATTTGTTTTGGTTGTGGCATTAACAAGACAAACAAAGGTTAAGTTTTGGTTTTTCAAAATAGATTCAAAGTCACCAAAGAGATTGATTAACAGCCACCTTCTTCCAGTTACCTTCTCAAACATACCAATTACATCCTTTTTTCTAAGTAGTATCCCATGGGCACATTATGTTAAGAAAAACATAGCAAATCAACTCAGTGTTGTCATATTGGAATACACGCACAACATCAAGCCTGGGCAGCAAGGGTTGGGCAGAGATGAACCAATTAGTTCAGCCACATGTTGCCAGTAAGTCCCTGTAATAGGGGGCGAGTCTGTTGCAATCAACTGGGCATAAATCCAGATTCCAAGGCTGGCATAAATTCCTGATGGATAAACCCAATAGTGCTTTGCCTGACTTGGAAATCAAACCCAAGTTGTCATGCTCTGCTGTCGCAATATTGAAATGATCTTACAGTAATTGTATTCTAATACTGAAATATTTTTAATTTCAGGGTAAAGCTGTAAACAAGGATAGGTTTATCTCAAAAATGTTCCTTCGCGGAGACTCAGTGATCCTAGTATTAAGAAACCCACTGGCCACGGCTGCTGGCAAATAACCTACCCAGTCTACGAAGACCGTACAGTACTTGTGAATATTTTACGTGGAGTTTTAGCAACAGGTTGTCTATAAGGGTGTTAGCTCTGTCGCTCTTGTCTAGGGATAGCATAATTGGATGCATATTTACCTAAAGAAAATCATTTGCTGCAAAAGTATGGGTAGGATTTCTATAAATATTATTTTTTGAATAATAGTCCTGTGGGACCATATAACAAATCAAATGCAGGTACAAAAAAGTCATACTAGTAGTAAAATGAAAGCATACTTATATTATTTTATCCTAGAAAAGATGTAATATCTCAACTCATTAAGAATAC
The DNA here is from genome assembly GCA_949774945.1 of Hoplodrina ambigua. Taxonomy (NCBI): domain Eukaryota; kingdom Metazoa; phylum Arthropoda; class Insecta; order Lepidoptera; family Noctuidae; genus Hoplodrina; species Hoplodrina ambigua. Next base: position 7,850,109 of record OX458988.1, read on the forward strand.
TGTAAAATATATAAATATTACATACAAATACATCAAATTTTACAGTTCATACACTAATTTTATCAATTCCTAACAGTCTCAGAATTGCAGGATTTTTTCAATGCGATTGTTCATTCGTCATTGAGGTATATATATGTATCCAATTCCTGATGTCCAATCTGACAGCTTGTTTCTGAAACCTATGTGGGTACTGTATGTATATCTTTATATTGAAACTGAGAAGTGTTCTCCTAAACCTTAGTTCTAAGCATGTGGTATGGATCCAACGCATCTCTGTGGATGAGAATTGAATTATAAATAACAGTTAAGATTTTCTCCTGTGGTTTTATTTTACACCTTGCCTGTAAGCAAATAAATAAATTCTAAAGCTCGAGTCTGGCTGTCTGTTACGCTTTCACGACTAAGCCACTGAACCAATTTTGATGAAATTTTATATGGGGTTGAACCCAAAGAAAGTACCTAAGTTACTATTTATTCGATTTCAGTAGCAGCAGTAGTAAGCACCCGCTAACTGCGGGACAACACCCGTTGTGTTTCTACTAAAAAACTCAAGTGCGGCGCATACACACGTAGGTGTTTTTCAACGGCGAACATATGAACTGTTTAGCCAGCCGCACTACGGGTTTGGTGTAGTGAATGGTCGTCCGCAGTCAACGTGTTAAGCAATGCTTTTAATTGATACTGAAATGCTAATCAACAGTAGGAGGAAATTAGGTAATCACGTACAAGATGCCGCGCAGAATAAATAAAAGTTTTGTTTGCGATATTCAACCCTGAGAACAAAATAAAAACCAGAGCATTTTTCTGCTCTGTACTGACTCCAAAAAGTACATGAATTATTTCAAATTGAGAGATGAGCATAAAACATTCTGGATGTGCATTATTGTGAGATTTAAATACGGGTAGTTCGAGAAAACTTGATGTCATTCTTGCGAATTGCAAAGCTACCGCGGTTAATTAGACGTTAGTCGAAATGTTTGCATGAAAATAGACCGAAAGTGTTGATAGTTAGCATGTATTTACCATGCGTTAAAGGCTGGTAGCTAGCTAGGATAGCATGACATGTGTAAACACATTTTTATTTATGCTGCTGTGATATCGCACTTTGCAGTTAAGCATATTTAATCGTTTTTATCCGTTATTTGGTTCTCAGAGATTATAAATATAGGTGTTAACGGCGTGCGGCGTGCGTGATGTCCAGTTTGTTTATTCATTTAGCACCTCACCGCAGAAAATATGATTGTATCAATGGTTTCTACAGAAATGTCTTCATGCTGTAATTTAACTTTAATAATTACGTAAATAAACCAAGTTTTTTTACTAGTCTAGAAGTTCGAAGAACGTTGTACTCGTACTAACAAATAAGGTCGCTAACTCATGCAACACATCATAGATGGCGCTGATACCAATATTTAGCATTACTGTCTCCGTTCAATAGCCTTTGATAATAACCTCGGACGTTCGCGCCAGAACCGCATTCATAACACGAAATTGTTTACGCACTGTCGTTTATTCAATCCTTGTGATAACACGCGCATATCATTTTGTGTAACGAGTGTATGAACTATCAAAACATTAAAGAAAACAGTGGTTTTGTGCAACATGTCGACTTGAACTTGAAAGTACGACGAACTTATATTTTTTCCCGCCGTTTTTCTTTTTTTTTCTGAGAAATATGTGCACTGTTTTTGTGTGTTAATCGGAGCCAAGGGATTTTGTTGTCATCCATTGAGGTAAGTGTTTTATAAATTATAACTTAGATAGACCTTCTAATTTTGATTGTTTAGCTTTAAGAACGGAGCACAATAGTCATATTATAAACACTACACGAAATATCTAGGTAACCTACACTAACAATATTGAAAAACGCCGCCAAGTAACGTGCTTGTTTGTAAATAGAAACGCCCGTCTGCTTTCATAATTTGCAGTGTTAAAATTAGAAATCTAAGAAAAAATAAAAAAATGGTTTGGCCTACTTTTTAATAGCTTATGAGAAACGTAGACCATGTTACATTCTCCTAGCGGCGCAGTTTATTATAAATAGGCAGAAATTACTGAATATCATTTTTTTAGCTGCAGGTGAACGCTGAAAGTGCTGGACATGGATTGTCAATGTTTTCTTAGGCTTAGGGTTCTGTTCTCAGTTTGCAATAGATCGACACTTGTTGAATGCTCCTTTGAAGTGGGAATGAAACCTCGGTGCCCTCGTCTATGTATAGTCTACACGATTAGATTCCACATTTAAACATTCTAAAAATATCGTAAATGGCAACACAATCTTGGTTGTCACACGGTTGCAGCTTGCAGTTCATTATGATTTTGCTATTTGCATATTTTCGACAAGTAGGTCAAAGCCAAGGCAAAGCGTAAACCATTACAGGCACTTTTGAATTGTCAAGGAGTCGGACAGTTAGCCAGAAAATTGAAGCTAGTTGTCCGTTCCAAAACGTAGCTACCTAGGTCACTATAGAGAAGACGACCATTAAATTCCACAGATAATCATATAAACAAAATCATATAGACTCGCCCCCTTTTACATGGGACTTAAACATATCTGGCGAAATGTAGGTGTACTAAAGGGTACACCTCTGCCTAACCCTTCGAGGATTACATCAAAACATCCCTGATTTCCTACCAATCCTACAAAGGACTAAATGCATCATATTACAAGTTCCGTATGATTGAAATAGTCAATGAATATCGACCATTTATGATGTAGTGTGTATCGCAAATGGTACCTACTATATTAGCAAAGTCGATTGCCTTCAGTAAGGTCGCGACGAGATATCTTGGAGTGACTGGTTTTCTATTCAGTTGCATTTACAATTAGCAAATATGTATGAACTATTTTTTTTATTAGGTACTAGTGTTTGCCTGCGACTTCATCAACATTTATGAATGTCGGTTATCATTAGGGTTGCTACTTATACATATAATTAGCTTTTGCCCGCGACTACGTCCGCTTGGAAATTGTTTATATCGTACTTGCATACAAACTTCCGCTTCCCTTTTCACCACCTTAGGGGGTGATTTCCGGGATAAAAACTATTCTATGTCCTTCCCCGTGTCTTAAACTATCACGATACAAAATTTCACCTAAATCGGTTCAGCGGTTTAATTGTGAAGAGGTAACAGACAGACACACTTTCGCATTTATAAAATTAGTATGGATTATATCCTACTATATTAGGAGCCCCACTTCTAAATTTCTGACTAATAGCGGAACCTTCGGAATAAGCGGAGCGATGCTAAAGCATGTAAGGCTGATATAAAAACCTAATTGAAAAGAGTGTCCGTGGAGTTTCTTGCTTGTTCTTCTCCAAAGAAGCCCGTTTTGGAACGAGCAACCAGCTTCAACTTTCTGACTAACTCTGTCAATTCAAAAGTGGCTTTGACAATGTTTCTGCGCAATTATATTATAATGTCCTTGGCTTAGAACCTAGTATGAGTAATCTACGTTTTTTGCTGTTTGTCATTGCAATTAGACGTAGGGGATTTTTTTTGGAGACAAACAAACTCTCAGTAATTTTATGTATGTAAATAAACTGTTTAATTAATTTACAGGTCTGTCGCTTCTACAAAGTAAATTGTATTTTATTTACGTGTACGGTTAGTGTCTAAAGTTGACATCATAATAATCTTACTACTATACCTAGACATTGCCTTGGACTGCCTCGTTGGTCTTGTCGTCGGATTGCGGATTTCTTTCGAAAGCGGATTTCGATTGCGGATTTCTTTCGAAAGAGTTACCGCGGGCTTGAAACACAAAGGGTTTTAGGAGGAACACGGATGGGTTTTAGTCAGTTAGAGTCTGACACTCTCTTCCGCTCCACCCAGAGCGGGAGAAGTCATACGATGATTCCCGATCTTCAAAAAAAAATCTGTGTAGCAGCCTCGGAGTCTGGACTTGTGCCCGGTTGATGGCATAGGCTCGCCCTCTAAGTATTACATGAGACTCAAACATAACTGGCGCAATGTAGGTGCACTAATGGGTACACCTCTGCCTAACCCTTCGAGGATTACAAGCGTGATGTTATGTATTTAAATATCTGAAATGTTAAATGACTTTTGTTGTTAACAGTACCTACATTAATGCATCGTGTCATTGAAGGAAATATCTTTTTAATTTATGACTTGGTTTGGTTCATTGTTTTAGTTTACGTAAACCATGACAAAACATTTGGTTTTTCATACATTATTCGGTTTGATGAATTGGCTACCTAGGTAGCTAAGAGTTACGTATATAATGCAAGAGTTTTCCTGTTGATTAAGTGATGACGTGTGTCTGCGTGACCAAAAAGAAAAAAAAATCCGCAACGGCGAGTCGGACTCTGAACAAATGGTTCCGTACTATTAAAACGATTGTAGTTTACAAAAATGAAGATATGGGTAATGTAGCTATCGTCTCCGTCACGAGAAGCTATAAATATAAACACATAGTAGTCTACTACATCATAATATCACGCCTGTATTCCCCGTAGGGTTAGGCACGCCGCAATCGCGGCGGTAAGACCCCTCTTTGAGGAGTGGCTGGAGAGGCGCTACGGCGTCCTCACCTACCGCCTGACGCAGGTCCTCACCGGACACGGTTGTTTCGGGAGGTTCCTGTGTCGGATAGGGCGGGAGGAAACGCCCGGGTGTCACCACTGTGTGGATCGCCCATCACCACGGTGGAGCATACGGTGCAGGACTGCCCCGCTTGGGTGGAGCACCGCCGTGTTCTCACGGAGGCGATAGGCGGCGGCGACCTCTCGCGTCCGGACCTGGTTCAGGCCATGCTCCGGGGCGAGAGGGCATGGGATGCAGTCACCTCCTTCTGCGAAGCAGTAATGCTAGCGAAGGAGGAGGCGGGCCGCGTGAGGGAGAGAACCACCTCACGCCCCAGCCGCCGCGGGAGACGCCCAGGGCGTCGGACGTCGCGAGGCGACATCCGGCCACCGTAGGCGCGGGCTTGCGGACGGCGAGTAATGGGTAGCTCGCCGCCCGATCAAGGACCAAGCCCGGGTCGACGGCGCGTTCTGTTCGCGCGCGCCTCAAAGAGCTGTCAGCACAGGGACGGGGCCCCCAACGGGGCCAACGCCTGCCGGGGTTGCGGGACGTCTTAATAGGATACCGTGGCCCCGGAACGTAAAGGGCAACAGAAGGAACAGGGTGGTTTTTTAGTCAGTAAAAGTCTGACAGTCCCTTCCGCCCCACCCAGGGCGGAAGGAGTCATTTGATGATTTTTACCACCTCAAAAAAAAAAGGGTTAGGCAGAGGTGTATCCATTAAAAACACTCACGTATCGCCAGTTTTAAGTCCCATGTAATAGGGGCGAGCCTATTGCCATCAACCGAGCACAAATCCAGACTCCGAGGCTGTTACTGAGAAATTCCTGATGGAAAAACCCAATAACACTTTGCCCGACCTGGGAATCGAATAATGTCATTCTATTTTGATCTCAAAGTAATTAGGTTCAATGATAATAGAACAAAAGATCATAAGTAGTAAATCATCAAAGACCGTAGTTCCGTCACGGTCGCTTGCGCAGACACAAAACGTAGGTGCGTTTGTTTTGTTTCAAATTGATCTATTATAAAGACGTTTGTTTGATAGGTAGGCACAGGTACTTAGGTAGGTAATCGTGATCATTGTCATCCTGGTTGATATTTTGACGATGATCATAATTGGTTTGCCAATTGTCCGGAATAACCTGGATTTTATAAAGAGGTAAAATTTGAAAATGTTCATAAATTATTATCCAATATCTAAATTAAGTCGTACGCTAAATTTTTGGTAAAAAAATTGTTCATAACATAACATAACATCACGCCTGTAATCCCCGAAGGGTTAGGCAGAGGCGTACACATTATAACACCTACATTTCGCCAGTTAAGTATGTTTAAAGCAGACCGCACACGTCCGGTTTCCGAATCAGGTTTCCGTTCCGGTAGTGTATATGTACATACACACACATACATAAATTACACAAAACATACATTTTTTTACATGTCTGTGTATATGTATTATGTATGTACATATACGCTACCGGAACGGAAACCTGATTCGGAAACCGGACGTTTGCGTCCAGCTTCAGTCCCATGTAATAGGGGGCGATTCGATATTTTATTATCAAAAAATTAGGGACCCGTAAGAAAAATCAGGCGATCGAATTCGCAGAGAGAATACTCACTCTAGATTGAATCGATAAAAATAAATAGTCTTAAAAACTTTCAAGCTTGACCAGAACTTCTTCCACGTAACAAGTGCACGTTTTCTAAATTATGGTACCTATCGTTCAATTGTTTAATTGTAACCGGAAAGAACTAGATTGGACTGCTATTAACCGCTCCGAATGGGTAACAGATTAATTGTTGCAATTTTCATCGATTGTTGCTTTAATGAACAATTGTTCTGAGAATCATGTTATATTGGAGTTTCAATTAAGCACAATGGGCAGTTGTGAGTAGACACATGATTCTGTCAGAAATTCATTCGTTTAAAATGCTCATAGCATTTTACTTATAAGTACTTATACTTGACCGACTCAGGGTTTTCCTAATATGCATTTATTAATGGTGCATATCTACACCCTATCCTAAGCATTTTACGCAACGTAAAATCAGATGCAGTTAAAAAAAAAATGTCATTTAATAACGATCGTTTAGCAGTGATTTCAATACACAATACCCAATTTTTTACTGCATTCCATATTACATTATGTAGTAGGTATCAAGGTATGTAAAGTAAAAGGGATCAATATGGATTTGTATTATTATAAGTAGGTAGGGTTTACAATATAGGAAGGTAGAATAAGGGGTTGACATATTCTTATTTTGAAAAAGAACTCAAAAATAAAAAGTCTTTAAACGCTCTCTAAAGATTATTTCTTCTTTAGGTACATATTTAGGGTGTGTTCCCTTTTTCTCTCTCTTTGTTCTTGCCCTGGGGAAGGCGGATGGGTCTGTCAGATTCTTACCGAGTAAAAAACCACCCTGGTGTTCCCTTCGTACACCTAAGCCTGGAAGCGTACGCGCCTTCCGCGATCCTTAAGTCGTGTGTTGCCACTTCCCTGTATCAACAACTTTGTTTAAATAAAGGAGCTTAAAAAAGAATGCTTTCTCTTTTAAAAAAAATTCAATTCGTAATTATTGCCACACAAAAATTTACCTTAGCAACGCCTTTAATGATTGACTTTCCTTTGAACGTTGTCATTCTTCGGCTAATACTGGCCGAAAATCATTAGACCAATTCATTGGTGATCGAATATTAGCAACAAGGACAACGCCGATTCGATTTTCGTCTCCTTTTACAAGTACCTACCAATCACACCCACTCTGGGTCTGAGGTTTACCACACGACTAACTGAAGTCATTACATACTTACCTATTTATTATTTACTAGCATTTTCCCGCGACCTTGTCCCAATTAATTGTATGGAAAAAAAATCTGCTACACTCCGTAATAATCTTCAGAATCGGATCAGTACCTAATTCTGGAGATAAGCGCGTTCAAACAAAGATACAGACTCTTCAGCTTTCGCTTTAATAAAATATAGCCCTCGAGAGATATCGTAGCTTTAAATTGAATAGAGAATGAATTTTCAAACTCGGGCCAGTAATTTCGGAGATTACCGCGTTTAAACAAACAAATTCTTCAGCTTTATAATATTAAGGTATTTTGTCCGTTCGTACATCATGATTGTGAGGAAGGATATATGAGTAATAAGTACACAGCCACCAATATCATCATTTAATGATAAGCTACCACGAAAGTGTTAATTAAATAAGGTTTCCGAATATCGTTATCAGTTATCACCCCGCGCGGTTGGATGATTGATAAGTAAATGGTAAACTATTATTTTTGCGCAACACTTAGTTTGTTCGCAAATTCGGATAACATTCTTTTTACTTTAAGTCGAGAATTGTGAACGAACCAAACAAAAAATCTCTCCAGATATACAGGGTAATTGAAAATATACCCGAAACCTTAAAAGGGGTCATTGTACTCATCATTATGAACAATTTTTACTATGGGACCAACTCAGAAATCATGAAAAAAATATCAGCTGATCCATACATTACGGTGATTGCTGATTTTTTTTAAACAGGTTTCGGGAAAATTTTCTATTACCCTGTAACAAAAATAATTAGTGAAATCGGTGTTCACGCGTGGATGCCGTGACCAAGGACAATAGGAATTAATTTTTGCTTGCCTCTGTATTGTTCCTGCCACTTAAAAACTGTTTTTTATTTAAACTATAGATTTACATCATCAAATTCATATGAAATATCTGGTGAAATCTATCTACACTAATATTATAAAGAGGAAAAAATTGTATTTTTGTTTATTTGTTTGTAATAAATAAACTCAAAAACTACTGGACCGATTTTAAAAATCTTTTCACCATTAAAAAGCTACATTATCTGCGAGTAACATAGGCTATATTTTATTTTATTTTTGCGCGGAAGAAGTCGCTTGCAAAAGCTAGTATTCTATAAAATAGTATTGCATTTGACCTGGCATTCTTGCAATTTTATTTATTGCTGCTCTAGGCTATTCTAGTAAAGGTAATACAGGTGTAATAAATATAGCTAAAGTACACACTATTCCTATGAATAAATGCAATATGTATTGTTACTTCCGTCAACCGTTTAGAGCTTTATATTGATTGATTTGTGTTATGTATCTGTGTCTGGGTTAAGACGTAGCTAGGTATTATTTATCTCCATTATATACAAATAAATATAATGGAAATGTCAGGTTGTAATCTTAAAATAACAACTTTTTATGACAAAAAAACGACACGTGCTTACACGGTAATTACTTACACTAATAAATCTTTTTGTTAGTCTGTCTGTTTATTCCGGCCAATCTCTGAAACGGCTGGATCGATTTCGACGGGACTTTCACAGATATCTGGCAAGAAGTAAATTAGGCTATTTTGTTTTTTTTTTTTAATAATGAAGCTTCCACGATAAATAATTAAACCCGCGACACGCGATATTCACGTGAACGGAGTCACGCTTTAGGCTAGTATCAAATTAACGTCAATTAAAACTAACTCTGACTAACGAATTTATCTCTTTTCTCACGATAAAATGTTTAAAGAATATAAGATTACTAGGTTCTTGCCGCGACTTCGTCCGCGTCAAAGTAAATTTCTTCATATACAAACTTTGGACCCCGGTTTCATCCGCTTATGGGTTGAATTTAGGAAAATCCGTTCTTAGCGGACGTCTACTAACTGTAAACTCCAAAACCTCCCTGCTTATACGTCAAGCGGTTTTCGATATTTCGTAATGAGTGAGTGAGTGACCTTTCACTTATACAAATATATTTAGAAGAATATCTTCAGATTCGTATCAAAAACCTCGCAATTCCGTAAGTTATCACATTTTAGACTGACCCTTCTCAACACTTCATCTGCCTAGCTTTTTCCTACCTATGTTGGGGTCGGCTTCCAGTCTAACCGGATGCAGCTGAGTAGGTACCAGTATTTTACATAGAGCGACTGCCTATCTGACCTCCACAACCCAGTAACTGGGTAATACGATACCCCTAGGTAAGACTGGTTGTCAGACTTTCAAGTTTCTGACGACTCGTAACGACTGTCAAAGATCCTCGTATGACAGCCGGGACCAACAGCTTAACGTGCTTTCCGAGGCAGGGTATGATGTCAGTAATTTCTTAGATAAACTTTAGAAAGTACAAAATGAATTGAAAAAGTCACATTGGTATTTGACTGACCCTTCTCAACTATATCTCCTTAAAACCTTGATCTAAATCCAGTCATAAGACCTACATAACTCAACTTTTCCTCGCAGCGTCCTTCTAATGTTTCCGTGTTTGTTTGCACATACAATCTTGAGATAGGTACTTTGTGTAAGTAATTATCGTGGTTTTGCTCGACGTGACGTTTGACGCTGTGTGACGGCGTTCGTTGGCGCCATTTTCTTACTAATGGATGTGTTGGCGGAAAAACATGGACGACTAAAGACTGTTTCACACATAGGTATCAGTGAAGCCACAGTTCCGGCAAAGTTCAGGCACTGTCCCGTGTCAGTGATAATAATTATTCTTTCATACATTTTGGCTGGTCTACATGAGGTCTTGGGTTCGATTCCCAGATCGGGCAAAGTGTTATTGAGTTTTTCAATCAGGAAGTAGCAGCCCCGGAGTCTGGATTTGTGCCTGGTTGATGGTAATAGACTCGTCCCCTATTACATGGCACTTAAACATAACTAGAGTGTGGGTGTACTAATAGGTACACCTCTGCTTAACCCTTCAGAGATTGGCGTGGCGTTATGTTTATATGGTTTTAAGCTGCAAAAGATTCATTAAAATCGGTTTAGTAGTTTTGAGTCTAGATGCGATAGTTGTGATACGTTTGATCAAGTCCAACTGTATTTTGACCGATTTTAAGTAACCGTGACATGCTTTTTAACCCCCGACGCAAAAACGACAGGGTGTTATAAGTTTGACGTGTCTGTGTATCTGTCAGTGGCATCATAGGTATCTCCCGAACAGATGAACCAATTTTAAATTTGTTTTTTTGTTTGAAAAGTGATGTTTGGTTAATTGTTAATTGTTTAAATTGGTTAAATGTTTGGTAAATTGGTCCAAGATGGCCGCCGATGATGGATTTCTAAAATTTCTAATATTTTGAGGGCTGGATCCGCACCCTTTGGCAACCCTATAAATGAGTGTAACAAAGCGTTGTCACGTGCTTTTTCCTTGTTTATTATTCTCTGTAACTGAGTAAATTAAATGTCAGGGCGGAACTATCAGGTTTGGCAGCAAGCCATGCGCTGCAGTGAGCTAGTGACGCGTTCTGATTGCAGATTGTAATATGTCTTTAATTATTACTAGCTGATCCGCCACGATTTCGTTCACGTAGTATCCTTCCCCTATCCAACCGATACCCCTACCTCTACAATACCGATACCCTACCCATACCTTACTCTACCCCTACCCTACACAAACCCTACACTACACTACCCTACCCTACCGTACCATACCCTACCTCTACACTTCCCTACCCTACCCATGAGGCCGACTTAGAGTGAAGTGATTTTTGTTTGAATAGGTCCCTTGATTTTCTGACACCCTAGTACTTTTTATTTATAAACCCAGTATGTTGACCTTTCCAATCTGAGTAAAATTGCTTATTTCTACTGCCATAAGTCCCAAAACGGAGAAGGCATAAAAACAATAAAAAAAGACAAAAATAAAAAAGTGCACAAATCAAGACTCCTAGGCCGCTACTCAGAAATTTCTGATAGAAAAACCCAATGACACTTTGCCTGACTTGGGAATCTAAACCAAGATCTCATGCTCAGCAGTCGCGCTTTGCGACCACTAGATCAACGAAACAGTTTTTATACCCGTCATAAGTTCATAACGCAGTTTCCTGTCATGTCGTCCTCAACGATTGATATGATAGTCCAATTTGGACCAGAGAAGGTTATTAGTCACGTGGTCGACCACGTGACCGGTCGTCTCGCGTAGCGGCGTAGGCTGTCAAGTTAAGTGGTGTGCGGCGAGGCCTGTAATTGGATTGGTGGGCGATCGACTGTTCTGGATGGAATATTTTTGCGTTTTGTCGAAATTATGATGGTATTTTTTATCAGGTTCTCATAAATAGGACTGTTGTAGGACTGCCACGATGGTCTTGGATTCAATTCCCATATCGGGAAAAGTGCTATTGGGTTTTTCCATCAGGAATTTCTCAGTAGCAGCCTCGGAGTCTGATTTGCGTCCGTTTGATGGTAATAGGCTTGCCCACTATTATATGGGACTTAAACATAACTGGTGAAATGTAAGTGTCCTAAAGGGACCTCTACCTAACCCTTCAAGGATTACAGGCGTGATGTTATGTGTTATGATGTTCTCGTCGTGGAGATTCTATGATGTGAATTGTATCTTGACTTTGCTCTTTCCCTTACTTATACTTATCTACGTAGGTACTTAATGCTATTCTATCTCATTACTGTAAATGAAAAAAGACGAAAAAACGTTAAGTTTATTTTAATTTTCCGCATTCACGCAACACAAATTTCATTTTTTGTTTTGTTGACGCGGAAAAATACACTCAGTACATTAATTTTACATTCAACTTGAATGGCATTAGGTATATAATAAAAGGTTATTTGTAAAAAGATCTGACTATATATTATTATTCTATAATTAGGTTCTTCTGATAATAATATTCACGCTCACGGCGTCCGATCTCAATTATAATAATAATATCTTAGGACAACTAACACATCGCTATCTGATCCCAAACTAGGCAGAGCCTGTACTATGGTAACCAGACAACTGATAAATATGCTTATATATTTATAAATACATACATATCATAGATAAATTACACCCAGACACAGAACAAATCATCGTGCTCATCACACAAAGATTTGTCCTGGGTGGGAATCGAACCCACGACCTCCGTCCTAGCAGTCAGGGACACTAACTACTAGACTAACAGGCCAGTCAATGGTAGCTACGTAGACCCCACACGAACAACGGGATATGTAGTAGTCAATTAAATTAATAAAAAAAAACTAGCTTTTGCTCGAGACTTCTTCCGCGTAAATGTTGGATATCGCGGACGCAGACGAAGTCGCGGAATGAAAAGAAGCCTTATGATGTGCTTTCTTGGTGTTCAAACTTACCCCGTACCAGAGGCGCGCAACGTGGGGCAAACGGCCACGTTTTTATGTGTTATCAATCTTTTACCCCCCCTTCTTCTTCTACCGTGTGGGCAGTAAGGTCTTACGACCCCACACACCCTAGTGTCAGAGTGTCTAAACCGCCTCAAGGGCCTCTGACATAGTTTGAGTGGAACAGTAAGTCCAGGTTTCCTCACGATGTTTTCCTTCACCAATGTTAGTGATGTCCAAAATAAACTTTAGAAAGTGATGTTTGGAACTGAATTGTAGAGGAGTGTTTACTACGAACTGGCATCAAAATCGCTTCAGTGGTTTAATCGTGAAAGCGTAATAGACAGACAGACAAACAGAGTTAGTTTTGCATGTATAATATTAATAAAGATTAAATTATACATCATTAGCATACAAGTCCGATGTCACGTAGGCACACGCACATTTAATTGGAAACTATTAAAAAGTAATTAGTAAAAATTAAACAATCAGATCTATAAGTGTAGGTACCTACAAGTAATTTAAATTGACCTACTTATTGAAAAATTAAATAGTAACAAAAAATCATATTTTTTGTACTAACCGGCGTGCTTGTATGGTGTTATGTATGAGCGTGGATGAGGCAAAAGGAGTATGTAAGGATCGTAGCAGGTGGCGTTCTGTAGTTTCTACCTAATGGATGGGAAAAAGGCGTGAGTTTATGTATGTATGTATGTATGTATGTATATTTATTGTTAAGGTGTTATTAGATAAACTAATTCTCAGCAAGACTAGAATTAGTTAGATGGCAGATTTCAGCTACTGGTCTAATTATTTTTCTTTCATTTATTTTATTTATGGATTAAAAATTGGTGTTAATTTTCGCGGTTTCAATTTAGGCGCGGAATTAATATTAGCATTACATTAACATCTATTTAGAATTGCCTGCATTCTACCACCCTTTGGGGCACTTGCCCCGTTGACAGCGATGCGTACGAATTCTTTGATGCCTTTTATAGTTCCTCCTTTCTAATTTTTGTTTTGTATATTGTACATACTTTTTTATACTTTATTTATCTCGGGACCCTAAGTTCATGGGCCTTTGTAAGGCGTACGTGGGACCGAAGCAAACTCGCAGATTAATAAGTGTTTGTGTTTAGGTTAATTATTGTATGGTTACAATTTATAATCCGTTCACTTGCACCCTTGACGATCTGCATAGCGCCTCAGACGAGGCAATACACGTGGCCATCTACTAGGCTCTAGTAGTAGTACAAATGATTATAGATATATCATAGACACGAGACGAAGAAGATCCGTGCGAAGCTGGGGCGGGTGGGACGGGTGCCCCAACATCGCACGGGTCGTTAGTCTCTTCTCTAGATTGTTTAATTGTATAAAACAAAGTCGCATCCCGCCGTCTTTTAACTAGATATGCAACGGATTTTAATACAGTTTTCACTAATCGATACAGTGATTTAAGAGGAAGATTTACCTATACGTTTAATTAGTACATTGCACCTATGCGAAGCCGGGTCGGGTCGCTTGTTATAACATTTTAACTAAGAAGTAGTTTCTTAGTTAAAATGTTATAACAAGCGAGGGAGGTTTTAGAGGAGGTTAACATCAACCAGAGACCCTACAGCAACCACGTAAACTTTACATAGCTATTTCCACAGTACTTTGACCTGTTCACAGCTATATTATTCTATTAATACCCTTCTAAATACCTGCGATGAATGACATCCATCATCATTTACTTTCAGGGGTAACCGTACCTAACAAGACATTGAACTCTTCTGTGTCACCTGTTTGATATTTACACGAGGAGACTTACTTGCTTTTAATCAGAGCAGGGAGATAAAAAATAGGTAGTTTTGGAGTCTGCTGATAGAAATGAAAACTTTTAACTTTTACTATAGACTAGCGAACCGCCCCGGCTTCGCACGGATGCAGGTACAACATTTTCAGTGGATTTTCCACATATTTTTTTTCATATAAATTTTGTGAGGTAAATTACGAACACAGAAAAAAAAGAATCAGCTAAATCGGTCCAGCCGTTCTTGAGTTTTGCGCTCAGCAACACATTTAGCGAATCATTTTTAATAAATAGATTTTATTATAACTAGGTATTTCTTGTTTGAATTTTTAAATTAATTATTGTATGCTTACTTGAATATTCTTACTATCCTTACTAACATTATAAATGAGAAAATAACTCTGTATGTTACGCTTTCACGACTAAATCACTGAACCAAATTTGAAATAACCTCCCCAAAACATCTGAGTTCTGTAGTGACGAATCTTAAAGAGAATTAGATATTATTCTAATTAAACTATTATGCAAATATTACTCTCTTTTTTTTTAGGTGGTCAAAATCATCACATGACTCCTTCCGCCCTGGGTGGGGCGGAGGGGACTGTCAGACTTTTACTGACTAAAAAACCACCCTGTTCCTTCTGTTGCCCTTTACGTTCCGGGGCCACGGTATCCTGAGACTTCCCACAACCCCGGTAATACGAGTATTACCTTCTAAGGTAGAATTTTCATCCATTTCATGAAATGTGTGCTTTTTATTGTTTATTTTGCTAAAAATCTACCTTCTCTGGTTTTGTTACGATAATACCCTGGTAGAACGAGTCTCGCCAATAAGAATCTCATGACATTTTCGCCTCTCGCTTCTCGCTAGGCGAGAAACCCTCCTCATGTCAATGAGCTTTGACAATGTCGTTGACTTGTGTAATCTGAAGATGAACGATTCAATTCACCTTTTGAATAATAGGTGTAGGTAACACGCGATGAAGAATTTGATATTCGAGAGGTTTTTGGATCAAGTCGATGACAGCTGGCACTATTAGAGGGCATTTTTATTGACTAGCTTTTGCCCGCGACTTTGTCCGCGTCAAAGTTGATACACAGGATAATTGAAAATACCCGAAACCTTAAAATGGGTCATTGTACTCATCATTATAAACATTTTTTACTATAGGACCAACCCTGAAATCATGTCGTAGCTTTCTAGCACCAAAACAGTTTTCTCAATTGAACCAGTAGTTTTAAAGATAACATAATTATGACAAACAAGGAAACTCTTCAGCGAGTACCTATAGACGAAACGTAAAAAATGTAGATAGGAGGTACCTACTTACAGACTTAATTAATATCTACAATGAAATAGAGAGAACATTCTAGATTCTCAGTGACTTCAAATGCAAAGAAAAGAATAGATTAGGTAAAAGTAGATTATTCATAAATAAAATATACTGTGAGATCATGTACCTAATATTTAAATTGAGATTTTTTGTGACCCATTGTTGGGTGGTCATCAAAGTGAGGAATGACATCGTAATAAATCCTAATCTTCTTGTCATTATTAACGTAAACTAATTTAGTTTATAACTCTACAAGTGTAGCGTGCTTTTTACATTGTCTTAGGATTAAAACTGAGTTTTTTTTTTATTTTTTATTCCAGTGTCGCTAGACCTGTCATTTTTATTATAGTATTTTTTTGAAGTTATTTCGATTTAGAAAGAAAGAAAGAAAAACTGTTTATTTCCGCGAAGTGTCCCCATTCTCGTCTTACCCCCCGCGCCCCTGTACCCCGTAAGCGAGGACTCAAGTAGATTCCTGGACACTTCGTGGGCCATAACACCAGCAAGACAGACGGTTTAAAGTTCCGTATTTTAGGAGTCGGTGGCATAACAAATCAATCTGTCAAGCCTTCCCAACTATGTTCGGGTCGGCTTCCAGTCTAAGTATTTTACATGCCCAATGACCAATATTGAGAAACCTGTACAGCTCTATCATTGGCCTCATTAAGGTCTTGGATGATGCAGGCGGTTGTGCACGACAGGCAACAGAGAAAATGACGCATGTCCTGTGATGGTGCTCCACACTGGCACTCCATTTGGGATGGGTGAAGGAAGCCCCATTTGGCCAGATTAGTTTTACAGCGGCCAACGACTGTCAAAGCTCCACGTATGACAGCCGGGACCAACGGCTTGTATCGTGCTTTCTGAGGCAGAAAATAGTCATAACAATTAAAGGTAAAATAACATACCAATCATACTTTTTTGTGTACAATCTTGGTAGTAAACAAAGCTTTGATCACACGTCGTTATTTACTCAGGCGCAAGGTTGACTAGCCGCGAACAACCTTGTGCATGACAAACAAACGGCAACACGTACTGTTTTTATTACAATTTATACGTCTAAGTATGTAATATTATATTAGTTCCGTGTAGAAACCGCTATGGAAGACTGTTTTTTTTTTTCAAAGCGTACAGTAAGCGGTCATAAGTGCAGTAGCATGCTAAGGTTGAATTGCTGTGAACACGCGGTACAGGCCGTACCTACATCTGTGTGTATAAGTGATGTATTAACACAGTACCTACGTACCTACACCTCAAAATTCGCATACGTCGTCGTAAGTTTAAAAAAAGTGATCGGATGTCAAAGCCCCCCCACTTCTAAACTTTGAAGTGAAATATCTTTGTAATTTTTTATCTAATCGATAAAACAAAAAATACGTATTCAATATTTATTAATAATTTTACTGAGGGACTAAATCGAATCGATTTATTTTTACCCAGGCAACATCCCTATTACAAAATGGCTTCTTCTGAACCACAGATTATAAAACGTACAGTGGGGAGAGTGAATAAAAAAAGTATGTCCATCATAAAAAAATAAAATAACACTTCGTTTGCTAGGGTCACACAGTGTTACCCACACCACATAACATAACATCATAACATAACATCACGCCTGTAATTCCCGAAGGGTTAGGCAGAGGTGTACCCATTAGTACACCCACATTTCGCCAGTTATGTTTTAGTCCCATGTATAGGGGGCGAGCCTATTGCCATCAACCGGGCACAAATCCAGACTCCGAGGCTGCTACTGAGACATTCCTGATGGAAAAACCCAATAACACTTTGCCCGACCTGGGAATCGAACCCAAGACCTCATGCTCAGCAGTCGCGCTTGCGACCACTAGACCAACGAGGCAGCCACACCACACAGTTACAATATTATTCAACTTTTCATCTGCTATAACTATTATGTTTACTTTAATAAAAAACCCGTTATTTTTATCTGTCTTTCTGCCTGTTTGTCTCAACTAATCTTCGAACCGGCTGGATCAGTTTTCACTGGCAGCTCCCTGATGTTACAAGGAGAATCTTAGTTAGGCTAGACTTTCATTTTAGAAAAGTAATTAGAGTACCGCACAAGAAAATAAAACCCGCAGATAATCGTCATCCACACGGACGAAACCGCGGGCAAAAGTAAAACATATTTTTTTACGTTAGCAACCAGTTTTCGTGGAGCTTTCCTCAATTCGCTATTATTACAAGAGAGGAGTAATACGACGTAAAAATATGAAGTAATATGATAATTTTATTGGAATAAAATGGCGTTACCAACCCTATTCGCAGGGCTAAGAAATTCAGAAAGTATTTACCTTTTATGTAAAAGATACGAATATTAAATGTAAGACGAACCATTTTATATTATACCCTAGCTTCTGCATGCGACATCGCCCGCGTTTAAAAGTAACTTTCCTTTTAAGTTGAACTATTATTATAAGGAAACACATTACCGGAATAAAAAATAAATATTTAAAAAGCCCCCGCCGGCGGCCATCTTGGACTTTCATCAAACATAGCAAAGAACACTCCCGACTAAATCAGCTTTCAAACAAAATAAACGAAATCAAAATCGGTTCATCCGTTTGGGAGCTACGATGCCACAGACACACACACAGACCGATCAAACTTATAACACCTATAAAAAATATCCTATGTGTTAATCCAGGAAATTGTCTATCTATGTGCCAATTTTCATCCAAATCTGTTGAACGTTTTACGCGTGATTGAGTAACAAACATCTAAACATCTAAACCTCTTCACAAACTTTAACATTTATAAATTATATTATATTAAAATAAAGTAGGATTATTTTGCTATCTTCAAAGGTTTAATTACGAGTAAAATAACTTTGTATTTGTAATCAATAATTTTGAAGATTTTTTTTGGAGCTTGTCTACGCTTGAACGATAACAAGTTTCATCGTTTTAGCCTACAGCTAACAATATTTAAGCCTGTATTTGTTCATTTATTTATTCACAAGCTTTTGCCTGCGACTTCGTCTGCGTAAATACCGCGTACGCACACAAAGTTGCGGCATAAAAAGTAGCCATGTTCTTTCTTGGGGATCAAACTTACCCCGTTTCAAATTTCATCAAAATCGGTTCAGTCGTGAAAACGTAACACACAGATAGTTACTTACGCATTGATAATAGTAGAATAGATTAAAAAATTCACGCGGGCGAAGTCGTTGGGCAATGCTAGTTTAACGTATGGTGGCAGATATTACTACAAACGATACATACTTTACGATCGCGGCCATTTTCCTCTGGCCTCGGCGCAAGCGCATTTGTAAGACATTATTTACTATATTCTGTGGTATTATCGATGATTGCAGGTGCAATGTCAGTGTGAGATTACGAAGGAGTATTTATTGCGGGTAGATTTAGACATTGGCACGATATTTTGATGGTCAGTTTAATAATTTCTGTGCTTGGGGATGGCGGCTTGGTAGATAGTTCTAGCTATTATAAAATTAAGCAACGATATTTCAACCTATTCAAGAATAAGACTCAATGAAATACTATTTATAATACAGGGTCATTGAAATTTTTCCAAAAACCTGAAAAGGGGTAATTTTACTCATCATTATGAATGAACAACTTTTAATATGGGACCAACGCTGAAATCATGAAAGAAATCAGCTGTGCCGTATAAAAATGCTTTACAATCTGATCATAATGTATGGAACAGCGGATTTTGAACCCTTTTCAGGTTTCTGGTAAATTTTCAATGACTCTGTACAGAAATTAGTTTGAAATCTTTTCGAAAATACTTGAGTATCGTAGAACAGTTATTTATCAAAGGTCATTCATACAGAATAAATAAGCATTCCAGAATAGGATAAGATTTTTTAGAAAGGAAGTCTATTACCCTATTTACTTATTTGACGACTTATTACTAACGCAAATTAATTAATTTGGAAAGTAAATAACCAAATAACCTCGCTATTTCTAGATAAATTCAATTAACATAAAAATGCAAGGCGCTCTAAAAGGTTGTGGTTTTCCGAAGCGGGAATCCCCGCTTAAATAATAATAATCGCTTTTCCGACCAAACACCAAACACCTTTTTGGTAAAAAAAAGTCAGCAACAAAAGTCGATTAACATTTATGATTTTTAAATCCTAATTATTAAGTACAATATTAAAAGTTAAACACAAAAAATATAAAATATAATAAACCCTCAGCTATTACCTGAAAGTCTGAAAGCCAGTACATTAAGTGTTTAGTGTCTGTTTAAATGACATAAAAAAATAACATTGTTAATCGACTTTTGTTGCTGACTGTACCTTCCATCGCTAACTTTTGCCCGCAGCTTCGGCCACGACTAGGTCAAGGTCATATCCGTTTTAGCTGACGTCTACCTGTTCGAATATCTGAATAACGGCCCAGCATTGAAGATAGCAAGTACACACATAAATTCTTAACGACATTTTTACACATATACAGGATATCCACCCTCAAAATTTCAGCCACGGTAAAAGGGCATACGTTAGGGGGTTCTCGGGATTTCATGGCCGTAGACCAGAGGTTCCGAACCTGTGGGTAATTACCCCTGTAGCAGTAAAATAGCTTTTCAGGGACTTTTTTATACTAATGCTGGATTGACTGTCTCGTTTGTCTAGTGGTCGCAAGCGCGACTGCTGTGCATGAGGTCTTGGGCTCGATTCCCAGGTCGGGCAAAGTGTTATTGGGTTTTTCCATCAGGAATTTCTCAGTAGCAGCCTCGGAGTCTGGATTTGTGCCCGGTTGTTGGCAATAGGCTCGCCCCCTATTACATGGGACTAAAAACATAACTGGTGAAATGTGGGTGTACTAATGGGTACACCTTTGCCTAACCCTTCGGGAATTACAGGCGTGATGTTATGTTATATTATGTTACTGGTTTTATTACCCAATAAATCTAGTAATCGTATAAAAAAAGTACTTAATATAAATGTGAATAATACTTTGCTTATTAATATAAAGCGGGTATTTCATGGCTTATTTGATTTAAGTCTTCTTGTAATTACACTCATTGTATTTATTTTTAATATGTAATTTAACTCTTATTATAATTATTGTTTTAATTTAATTACCTGCAGGTTCGCCGTAACGCTCTTATGTAGTAATAGTGACTTTTCCTGATGGAAAAACACAATAACACTTTGCCCGACCTGGGAATCGAACCCAAGACCTCATGCACAGCAGTCGCGCTTGCGACCACTAGACCAACGAGGCAGCAAAAAGATAGAAATAGTCTAATTTTAGTTAAGTTTGTGAACAAGGGAATCGGCACCAATATATTCATAAAATATCTTCACGATTCAACAATGATGTGTATCTGTAGTATGTATGTACCTACAATTTCCTCGTATAGTAAGCAGTCAATCAGGCGGGACTTTACTAGTTTCCGGTTAAATCGTACTATATTGCTTCCGGCAAACTAAACTGGTTATGTCAGTAGCAGACCAGGTACGTAAATATGCAAGTTTATGCGAATAATTAAATTAAATATGTACCTACGTAGTAGAATGATTCAAATCTTTGATTGAAGATGGATGGCTTCTTCTGGGTAAGCTAACTCCATTGGGCACTTTGAAAGATAAATAAAAGATTTAACTTCTCAAACTGGCGATTCTTAGCAAGTAACTGAAAAAACTTGGGTTATGACAACAAAAAATTGCTAAAAAAAATAGTCATACTTCGTCTAGAAGACAAGTGCGGTTTAAATGGTTCTAAATAGACTACACTAGCTCCGCTTTACGGCTTTGCATCGTCCTTCCAAACACTGTATAACCTGTCAATCCGGTTATTGAGTCATATTATTATTTGCAAAACAACCGGTAACAGTACTATTGAATATTCATATTGTAAATATTGTTCTGTTCAAATATTACATCCGTTTTTTTGATTGTTTCATTGATTCGACCTGTAGGCTTACTCTTGAACAAAATCGAGAATGAGATTGGAATCGACATTACATGTACATCCGATCCAGTTTCAATTCCAATAAATACATCTAAGAAGACATTTATTTATAGAATTAACGAGTTATTTAATATTTTAAAATTTACGTTTTCATTTTAATTTACGTTTTCATTTGTATGGCAACCTCATGTCAATCGCTGTAGTCAAACATGCAGTCGATTCCAATCTCATTCTCGATTTTGTTCAAGAGTAAGCCTACTGAATAGTCATGTTTTTTCACTGAAACTGTATGAACATCGTTACAAGCCTCGTTGGTCTAGCGGTCGCAAAGCGCGACTGCTGAGCATGAGGTCGTGGGTTTGATTCCCAGGTCGGGAAAAGTGTTATTGGGTTTTTCCATCAGGAATTTCTCAGTAGCAGCCTCGGTGTCTGGATTTGTGTCCGGTTGATGGCAATAGGCTCGCGCCCTATTACATGGGACTTAAACATATGTAACTAGCGAAATGTGGTTTTGGCTTGAGCTTTTGTAAACAAAAAATTTGTAAGTTTTTTTGCGTCATTTTCGCGGAAACAATTCTTTTTTCTTTCGTATAGCTATAGACTGTTGAAGACTTTTTAAATACAGGGTGAATATTAACTCTAATTTAATCAATTTGATTTAGTTGAAGTAAAAACAATATCCTTTCGCGATAACATAATAAAACGCAAATATTCCATTCAATATTACTGGCTGAATAAAACAATAGAATACTGAAAAGAATAATGTAGTTCTTTCATTCCATTACGGTTGGTAATGGATTAAAAAACCTTTAAGGTTTATTCATGAAATAAAAACTAAGTAAATTCATTGTAAAAAGACCCTTAACGAACGATTTTTTTTCTTCTGGACCATGCCTGACAGAGATACATAACATAATATCACGCTTGTAATTCCCGAAGGGTTAAGCAGAGGTGTACCCATTAGTACACCCACATTTCGTCAGTTATGTTTAAGTCCCATGTAATAGAGGGTGAACCTATTGCCATCAACCGAGCACAAATCCAGACTCCGAGGCTGCTACTGAGAAATCCTTGGCGAAAAAAACTTAATAACACTTTGCCTTGGAAATCGAACCAAAGACCTCATGACAAACTAGTCAAATGCATTTACTCGTAGTAAAAAGTCGTTATTTTGAAACTTCTTTCTTTATCGTGTGAGCAGAGTAAGGTCTAACAACCCCACACACCCTAGTGTCAATTTCTAAATCGCCTCAAGGGTCTCTGACATGGTTTGAGTGGGACAGTAGTAGGCTGGTATAAGTCCAGGTTTCCTCACAATGTTTTTCTTCATCGATACCAATGATGTCCAAGATAAACTTTAGAAAGTATATATGAATTGGAAAAGTCACATTGTTACTTGCCCGGATTTGAACCCACAATCTCACACATGAGAGGCGGGTGCCTTAACCACTGGGCCACGACGAGAACTGAAATTTAAAATTAGATTTTGAAACTACAAACGGACACTTCAATTTTATTTATTTGTTCATTATAAAATAATCAATGTAAAGTTATTTCTGCTCCGTCCGTTGGGGGGAAGATTAAGTCCACCTAAGCTCCTGAATCACTAAAGTATTTTAAGAAAAGCCTTCTCCCTCACAGCACACTTGTCTATCGCCTCCATGAGGTCCACAAACTCCTCGTCACACGTTTCAGCTGTGTAAAGTCTCTTTTTGTAAACTCTCCGTTCACAGTTCCAATATAAGACACGAGTTGGTTTCACTCCACAGCTAGCTGCAATAAAAATAGAAGACATTAACATCACGCCTGTAATCCCTAAAGGGTTAGGCAGAGGTGTACCCATTAGTACACCCAGGACCCGATCTAAGGGCGGGCCGGCCGGGCAAATGCTCAGAGCGGCAAAAATGAGGCGCGGCAAAACTGACTTATTATGGTGAGCGGCTAAACATATAGCTTTATAGCGAAAATAACCGTTCGAAGTTTATAAGCACATAAAATATAAAATAAAAAATTGAAGAACCGCCGACGGTTGCCATCTTAGACCGATTTTCATCAAACATAGCTAAGAATATTCCCGACTAATTTAACTTTAAGACAATAAAAAAATCATATATCAAAATCGGCTCATCCGTTCGGGAGGTATGATGCCAAAGACAGACACACACACAGACACGTAAAACTTTAAAAATCCTGTGGTTTTTGCGTCAGGGGGTTAAAAATACTAGCCTAGTACTGTTGTAATTGCCCAGTGCTTATGGCGTTCGCCTTTTATGCATTAGTTTGTGGGTTGAGAATCAATAATACTAAATAGCGAGGCCGGTACTGTGCTTTCTTGGTCATAAAATATTCACCAATAAACGTTTCAGTTGTACAGACAGTTTCCAATGAATTTATAATGAATGTCGTCTTCACTAACAAAATTAAGGTTCTCACAAGGTTATATAAGTTAGTGTTGCGGTTTATAACTTAATTTAAATACTTATGTACTTCTATTAGCTTTTATATTAATATATAGCTGTTGTCCGTGACTTTGTCTGCGTGGTTATGAAGATATGAAGTTTAATGTTAAACGCAGACTATACAGAGTGTTAGTGTAAACACCGTTATCCTTAAAACCAGTGATTTGATTTCACTAATAGAACGTAAATTAAATGAAAAAAAATACCATTTTTTTTTAAGTAAAATATCCATTTTTCCTCATAACTATTTCACCCTATATTACAATGATATAATTAGTTAAAACTTATGTAGGTAGTTATGACGGACGGCCAGTGCAGCAGGTCAACGCCCTTCGCGGTGATTACGTAACTCGGGCGCATAGTATCCATGAATTTACGGAGGACGGTGTCGGATAGAACTTTTTTAATTTTTGAAAGAAAGCTTCGTTTATTTATTTTTAAATTCAGATAAACATTTTTTATAATAAATCAAGCACCTATGGTTTTAGTGACAACGGTGTTAACACTTACGGCCTGTATTTATATTTAAAGTAGATTGGACCAAAGAATCACGTTGTCTCATACAAACTTTGCCCCCCTTTTTCACTCCTTAAGGGGTAAAATTTTGGAAAATCCTTTCTTATCGGATGCCTACATCAAACAAAGAACACACCCTCCAAGTTTCAGGTCTCTACGATTAGCGGTTTGGACTGTGCGTTGATCCGTCAGTCAGTCAGTCATCCAGGACAAAGCATTTTGTATGTATATAGAAGATAGAAGATAATAGCTATGGTCTCCTTGCAGGGCAAAAGCCTCTTCTCATACAGAGAAGACTAATTCTCATTGATTACCACGCTTGCTCAAGGCGGATGAACACGAACGAAGTTGTAGTGTATTTATAATTTAACTACATGAATGACAAATCATAAAAATTAAAACTTACTCTCGCACACTGATTTCGCTCTGATATATGGGTCAGGGGAATCCTGGAACAAATTAAAAACGTGATTGATAAGGTTGAAAATTCATTGATTATTAGTTGTGACTGTGAGCACTTAGGTACAGTCACGAGCAAAGACAAGTATACACTTAGCAACATTACGAAAATATTTTCTTCGAAAGTATTGATTGAAATGTCTTGTTTTTGGGAACATAGTATTTTGAATTCAATATCAAAGTTTGAATTAGAACCATTATTTTACAAGAAAATCACTTTTGAATTTTGCTTAGTGTATACTTGTTTTTACTCGTGACTGTATACAGGCCATCATGACTCGAGGTCGAGAGGTACCACAAGCTTTCCTAAAGAAGTGGAGGTTTTTTTAATGTAAAACCATTTTTTACGGATGGAAAACCATAAAATGATTTCTTCCGCTTTTTAAGGTACTTATAACAAATAAATTACAAATCTTTTGTTTTCTGTCTGTTCCGGGTAATCTCCGAAACGGCTGGACTGATTTTGACAGGACTTCAGTAGCAGATAGCTGATGTTATTGAGAGTACCTTAAGCTACATTTATTTTAGAAAAGGAGCTAGGGTTTCTCTAAAAAAAATACCCTGTTATAACCCACATTCTTGCAGACGAAACCGTGGAAATAAGCTAATCTTACTTATACGTTAGAAAAAAGAACTTAAAAACACAGCATTAAAATTCAAAGTCCATTACAAATTCATCCAACTTCGCATCAAAAAGAGAGAAAAGCAAAAATTACGAAGCGCGTGGGTTTATTCATTGTTGTAATAAAACAATGGTACGGACATATTATTACATTCAGCACGTTGTATGCCATTACATCCATAAATGGAGCATTCAGGTCAATGTGCAATTCAAATGTTAGGGTTAGCAGTTGCCAGGGTCGCGGGACGTCTTAACAGAATACTGTGGCCCCGGAACGTAAAGGGCAACAGAAGGAACAGGGTGGTTTTTTAGTCAGTAAAAGTCTGACTGTCCCTTGAGCCCCACCCAGGGCGGAAGGAGTCATTTAATGATATTTACTACCTTAAAAAAAAAAATGTTTAGAGTTCTATAGAATTGGTCTTAAAAATAATAAAATAACATAACATCACGCCTGTAATCCCCGAAGGGTTAGGCAGAGGTGTACCCATCAGTACACCCACATTTCGCCAGTTATGTTTTTAGTCCCATGTAATAGGGGGCGAGCCTATTGCCATCAACCGGGCACAAATCCAGACTCCGAGGCTGCTACTGAGAAATTCCTGATGGAAAAACCCAATAACACTTTGCCCGACCTGGGAATCGAACCCAAGACCTCACGCACAGCAGTCGCGCTTGCGACCACTAGACCAACGAGGCAGTCAAAAATAATCGATCGAATAATCGATAGTATTAAGCTTGACTTGGCTCGCGAGGTTGTCGATATTTGGGATGTGAGTACAGCAATCATAGTGCCGATAAGTCGTGATCGCCAATGACATAGTAGCCAAGAGCCTTGACCAACATCTAAGGAGGCTGTAGTTGGGCGGTTAGAACAAGGGCTTAATTCAGAAAGCGGTACTCCTATAAATGGCCTGCAGTTTTGGGAGGTTTCTCTCTCTCTCTCTCTCTCGAGGCCTAACCGTCCGGTAGCTTGGACCCAGTTTCCGTTACCAGTGTCATCTATTTCTTATATTTTTAAAGTTTTTATGTTAACATTTAAATGTAAATTATTTGTTTATTTAAATGTAATTTATTTGTATATTTATTGTTGTCCCACTGCAAAGCAACGGCGTTTTCTCATACAGAGAAGGCCCGAGCATTGATTAACATGCCTACTCAAGGCGGATTGGCGATTACCTACAGACTTATAGAAACTATAAGTCCAGGTTTCCTCACGATGTTTTTCCTTCACCGATGTCAGTGATGTCCATGATAAACATAGAAAGTACATATGAAATAAAAACAGTCACATTAGTACTAGCCCGTCCCGAGAAAGGCATTAGTAGATTTTGCACAACCCTAGCCAAAAAGCGCGATCAATGGCCCGCAGTAATTGCAGACGTCCTTACAGGGTTGCGTTTGACATTGTTGAATTATTCGTACCTACTCTAAACGCGTAGCTAACCTCTTGTGGTGAAGACAAACCCGAGATTAATCTTAAATATGAAAATCGTAATTTTTAACCCCCTTCGCAAAAAACGACGGGGTTTTATAAGTTTGACGTGTCTATGTGTGTGTGTCTATGGCATCGTAGCTGCCGAACGGATATACCGATTTTCATTTTGTTATTTTTGTTTAAAAGGTGAATTAGTCGGGAGCGTTCTTAGCTATGTTTGTTGAAAATCGGTCCAAGATGGCCGTTATTTAATTTTTTATCTCGATTATCTGCCATGTTATGTCTTCACCACATTTGTTTGACTGGTAGAGATAGCTAAGGCATTAAGTCCGCCTTTGTACCTACATAAAATCACGCCTGTAATCTCCGAAGGGTCAGGCAGAGGTGGACCTATTAGTACACCCAATTTTCGCAAGTTATGTTTGAGTCTCATGTAATAGGGGGCGAGTCTATTGTTTTTGTTTGTTTAAACGCGCTTATCTCTGGAACCTTACCATAAACAAGACAGTGTCAATTCGTAGTGTCTATTTCGAAATCAGACGCGGCTTTAGCCCTCAGATTAGGGTATGGTCATGATTCCTAACAAAATAAGCGTCAAATACGTGTAAACAGGATTAATTCCAGGGAGATGCAGGCTAAGCTTAACAATGTGGAATTAGCGGAGATTAACGCGAACAAACAAGCAAACTGTTCAGCTCCATTATATTATTGTTACTAACTTCTAAATGTTGGTTATCGCGGACGCAGACAAAATCGCGGAATAAAAAGTAGCCTATGTCCTTTGCAAACATGCCCCATAGGTACCAAATTTCATCAAAATCGGTTCAGTAGTATAGTCGTAAAAGAGTAGTAAACATACAGAGTTTTTTTTGGGTCAATCCCGCCACTCTGTTCCTTACAGTAACTCCTGAAAGCAAAAATCAACAGTGGAGGCCACCCGAAAAGCGTCGAGGCAATGAAGCTCGACGAGTCTCAGAGAAACGATTCAACTGTCTTGGGTCCCGCAACGAAATTAATCAGAAACGAATAGCGGAGGAGTAAGAAAAAATATAAATTCCACATATAGATAGAGTTGCTCTCACATTTAGGCGCTTTGCACATAGAGCAACTATTGCAGCAACTGGCAGCTAGCTGTTTACATATATTTCAATTGGACTGCGCACACATAGCAACTAGAGTTTAGAGTTCCGGCTTTCGTCAACAGTTTTATTTATTTATTTATTGAAACTTTATGCACATGTAAAAAATACACTGTACAAAGGCGGACTTAATGCCTTGCCTTTTAGTTTTCAGTTGCTGTAATCGATGACTAAGTTAATTTCTAATTGCCGCAACTAGAAACTGTTATATATTATACCGGTTTTTAAAGTTGCCGGTTTTCTCAACCGTCGGATGATTTCAAACCCTCCCTCTCTCTCCCTGTGCCCGGCTATGCCAGTGTCGCTATAGCAACTCGGCTATGAAAGTTGCTCACAGATTGCCATAAAGTTGCGGCAACCGTAAACGCTATAGGAACTATCAAATTTTACAGGAAACTTTTAAAGTGTTGCTTGTTGCCTCAACTTAAGTTGCTCCTTGTGCAAAGAGCCTTATAGTATTAGTATGGATACAATGAACTTTATAAAAACGCACAGTCAACATTCAATTTAGAACATTTGAGCTTCATTTGGGATCAAAATAAACTGACGACGTATACTCGAGTCAACGACATCTCAGCGATTGCGAGAAAAAATCAGAAATATCATGAACCAGGATAAAAATGTTGTGAAATTCATGTGCAATAAAATCTTTACTGAAAGCTGATGAATTTTTTTTGTTTGTTTAAACGCGCGTATCTTTGAAAGTTCCAGTTGATTTGGAATTATTTTTTTATATTACGATAGTCAGATTCATGAGGAATAGTATAGGCTATATAACATCACGCTGCGATCTACGGGAGCGTAGCAGTGATCAAAGACGTAACTTAAAGCGGAAAAAACCTTCGCGGACGAAGTCGTGGGCAGAAGCTATAATAAAACTGAAGAGTTTTTTTTTGTTTGTTTGTTTAAAGTCGCTTATCATTTGAAGTATCAGTCGGATTGCAAAAAATCTTTTTCCATATGTTAGTCAGAGTCTTATGGAATAGTAAAGGCTATATAACATCAAGCTACTACCCTCAGGAACGGAGTAGATTTGGGTGCGTTTGAAACCATGCACAGTTCGACAATTGGGATAGATTTACAGTCACCTTTGGTTGACTGGTAGAGAATGCCTAATAAGGCATTAAGTCCGCCTTTGTACTTTTTTGTTGCATAAAGTTTAAATAAATAAATAAATACAGATCATAGAGAATTTAAATACCTATTTCCTCCATCAGTAATAAGTATCCTAAAAAAATAAAATATAGCGCCATTTAACTTGTTGTTTAGCTCCAAAATTAAGACCGGTTTACATTGACGTCAAAGACAAATCTTAGTAGTTATCTTTTTTTTAAAAATGATATAGATAGCTATCTAGCTATGTAGATGGCTATGTTTTTTTAGATTATACGTCAATATAAAACAAAAACACGATATATTTTAATATTTGTCAAGATTGTTTGTTCTTTTGATATACATATTTAAAGACGTAACGCAAAATCGCGATCGATGAAAGGAATGGGGGAGTTTTTATCCCAGCAGTGGGTTCATTTAATAATATAATAATAATAATTAATAATAACCCTGTCCCCAATGCCGATGGGCTACTCAGCGATCATTGTGCCGATACCGTCACAGCTACAGATGGGCAATCCACCGGGTTTAAACCCGGTGCCTTGGTAAACACCAAATATATACCCATCAGCACCCATAAACACCCAGAAAATTGTCGGGTGTTTACCAAAGGACCGGACACTGGACATGCTGCTTAGAGCCCTAACCCCCGGGGGCTTGGATGGACCCTGTATCCGTGACCTGTGCTACTATTTTTTATATTTTAAATGTTGTTTTTTTTAATGGCAGAGGTGAGTGGCAACGCAGGGAAGGGTCGCCCTAGGAAGACCTACACTGACCTTATTGGTGAGGTCTTTCAGAAAGGTCAGGTGCTGAGTACTCGTAACCGACGTGCATCTACGTTTATACGAGATGTATAAACGTAGATGAGGCGAAAGGAGTATGATTGTAAGGATCGTAGCAGATGGCGTTCTGTATTTTCTATATTCGTTCTGTATTCGTATGTATGTTATATTTTTTAAATTAATATTTGAAAATATAATTTACCCAGAAAGGGACGTCCAAAAATTTGGAAGCCACTCTTCTTGGCCAATCCATCCAAACCTTCATGTATGTTCTACGATTTTTTGTGGTTTATGAACTTAATCATTTGGGACCGAGATGTAGTACAGCCAGACGTCGTACGTCGTACGACAAGACACACACACCCACCTACTTAATACGCATTGGTCGTAATACCCAAAGGGGATTCCAGAGACCGAACAATCCCGAATACAAATTAAATAATAAGCTCTTAACATGTTTATAGCATAAAAACATAACATTTAAAATTGGAAAAAACCCGTACACAAACAAAAAAATATACATCATAACATCACGCCTGTAATCCCCGAAGGGTTAGACAGAAGTATACCTATTAGTACAGTCAAGAAAAAAGATATATAGGTATGCATTTTCAACTGTAATTTAATTTAAATACTAGATAATAAACAGTTCATTAATTAAGTTCAGTTTCAATCGAAGATATCCATCGGTTTCTAAGAAAACTTCAACTATATCTGACGACCCTGGATACCCTCTTTTGCTGACCGTATATCCACATTTAGCCAGTTATGTTTAAATCCCAAAACCGCTCATTGTGGAAATCTTTAGGGCCCTATGTCCAAAACGTGGACTAAGGACGTCGGTCGTTTAGTTAATCTAAATCTAACTTACATAACATAACATCACGCCTGTTATCCCCGAAGGGTTAGGCAGAGGTGTACCCATTAGTACACCAACATTTCGCCAGTTATATTTTTAGTCCCATGTAATAGGGGGCGAGCCTATTGCCATCAACCGGGCACAAATCCAGACTCCAAGGCTGCTACTGAGAAATTCCTGATGGAAAAACCCAATAACACTTTGCCCGACCTGGGAATCGAACCCAAGACCTCATGCACAGCAGTCGCGCTTGCGACCACTAGACCAACGAGGCAGTCTAAATCTAACTTAAATATAAAAAAGCAAAAGATCACTCACTCACTCGTCACGAAATATCGAAAACCGCTCGACGTATAAAGATAAACTTTGACAGGGAGGTATACAGTCGATTAAGAAAGGGGTTTTTTTTAATCACCTCCTAAGGGGATGAAACAAAGGTCCAAAGCTTGTATGGAAAAATTTAAGAGAAACGTAGGAAAAAACTAAGTTATCCAAATTTAACGCGATCAAACGCTAGCATGCCATATTTCGATTCGAGGCCTGTGGGAGATGCTCACATCTTTTCATCAAACATAAAAGAGGTCAGCCGTTTAGGAGCTACGATGTCACAAACAAATACACACGTTAAAACCCCTCTGCGTCGGGGGTTAAAAATAGCCAATTGTGTCAACTATGTTTAACCTGAAGTTCCAAGCGATATTTTATTCTTAGAATCAACGATAACTTCAGGCGAAGAATCAATGCAGTTGACCCTAATAACTACTAGGGCAGCAGAAGATCGTGGAATCGTATAAAATTCTTCATTTCACAATTTCTGTGAAATCCGAACGTGAGAATTAGTCATTTTATTAATACAAAAGCGTGCTTCCCTTGAATTTGGGCCAAAAATCCGTTGTGTGTGCTTTCGTTTGATAATAATCATCTCGTCTGCTAACCTTGTTCTCGTTAGCATGTTTACAGTGTCAACATGTTAATCTCGATGATTATTTTTTAATTTTCTTTTGAGTTGTCATTTTTTTTTTCGTCTTTGGATATTAAACAGGTGGACGGTTCACCGGATCAGTATTGCCAGATTTTTTCGGGCAAATTAGGTTATTGAATCCTTAAAGTATATAAAATCATTAAAGTAAGAAGTTGATTCAACTTATAATACCCCGCGATTTCGATCGCGTTGGGTTACGTCTTTAATTACTGCCCGATCCCGTGGGGCGTAGCGTGATGTTATATAGCTTAAGTTACTCGTTGATAATGTAGCTTTTCCTGGTACAAGAATTTTTGAAATAGATAAATTAGTTTTTATGTTTATCCATTACAAACAAAAACACAAATCTTTCCTCTTCATAATATTAGTTGAGATTTATAATATATTTTTCCTGCTATAAAAGATTTTTTCTTTTCTTGTATATAACGTTCAAAAACTCAGCATAATATGAAACCTCTAAATTCGCGCTGCATCAGCGAAAAATACGATAATAAAAAACGCGGGACATCAGTTAAAAATCGGGTTACCTGACTTAATTTATTTATTTAAACTTTATGCAACAAAAGTACAGAGGCGGACTTAATGCCATAGGCATTCTCTAATAGTCAACCAAAGGTAGTGAAGAGATAGCACACACAAAATAACATGACAATCACATTCTGGTCATTTCATGAATCACAACCATTCCATGAAATGGTCAAACTCTTCATGAAATAATCAATTCTAAGATCTGGCCACGAATATATTAATTCAATGCCGTTGAGAGAACACGAAGTAAAAAACATATTGAACTAGGGAAGTTTAAAACAGGATTTTAAAAACACGTGCTACAGACACTAGGAAAAACAAAAAAATATTTTTATGTCTGAAATTAGAATAGAACCTTTATTTTTGGGGTGGTAAAAACCATCAAATGAGTCCTTCCGCTCTGGGTGAAGCGGAAGGGACTGACAGACTTTTACTGACGAAAAATCCATCCTGTTCCTTGTTGCCCTTTGTGTTCCGGGGCCACAGTATCCTGTTAAGACATCTCGAGACCCCGGATTATAATAGAACCTTCAACCACAGTCACGGTCACGTAAACCAATAAGAGGTTATCTATACAATTGCCATATTGTACAAATACAACAAACAGCTCGTTAGTCGCGTGCAAAACCAATAATAATCGGTTACAATTCCTTGGGGAAATCATCCAAGTCAGGGGCTCCCAATCTTTTAATACCGCGACTCCCTTTACGAGTTGTAATTTTTTTGTGACGCCTTTATATAGAAGGCTAGCTTCTACCTGCGACTTCGCTTGTGTTAAATTTGGGTAACTTCGTTCACTCCTACGTTTCTTCAAAAGTTTTTCCTTACAAACTTTTGGACCCCCTAAGGGGTACAATTTCGGAAAATCCTTTCTTATCGGATGTCTACGTCACACACAGAACCCACCCTAAAAGTTTCAAGTCTCTACGATCAGCGGTTTAGGCTGTGCGTCGATCCGTCAGTCATTCAGGACAAAGCATTTTATATCTATGGAAGATATTTTCCACGATTCACTCTTTGGGAACCGCTGATCCAACTAATATCAATTTAGACGTCAACAAACAATTTACTAATGAATTAATATCAGCTGATCGAGTTACGTTTATTTCCGTATTGCATGTAGAGTGCCACGGCTTTGTGTTAGTAAATAATGGAGTACTATGTCTAGTGCCACTCCTACTGGTTAACTAGACATGATAGTTATACGCATTAACTTAATACGTAACTACTATCAAACGGGGATGTATGATTTCGATGCAGGGATGAATCGGAGCACAACTTTACAAGAGATTTTAACGTTGAAATAAAATATTTTATTGCCAAAAAAGACTCTTATGCTTTTACTTTTAGTGTCCTTGTTAAAGTTTCGTCCCGATTCACCCCTGTATTCCTATTCACCCCATTATATAGTAGGGTGTAAAAAGACACCACATACACCTTCATTGTTTTTACATAGAAGCAACAAGAGTAGTGTAAATAGGATTTCGTAAAAACCTAATTGAAAAGAGTGCCCGTGGAGTTATTTGCTCGATCTTCTCCTACGTTCTGGAATTAGCAACTAGCTTCAACTTTTTGACCGTCAGTTACATTGCACGCTAGTTCACGCTACTATAAAAATATTAACTATTTACACAGAAAATAACAGTCGTTTCCTTGCAATAACTTCTGCTCAATGTTGCTTCTTTTGATGGTCAGACTGCATCATTTATTTCAATTAGACCACGGCGCTTTTAAATTGTCAAGGAGAGAAAATTGAAGCTCGTTTCAAAACATAGGCAGTTTTCTATGGAGAAGAACGAGCAAGAAACGCCATGGACACTCTTTTCAGTTAGATTTTAACAAAATACTGGTTAAAATAATCTTTTTGTTTCTATATTTATTCTCAAGTCCATGTTTTCCCACGATGTTGGTAAGTATGTAAATATTTCTAAATCTGTCACAAGGTATAGTGCACCGAAAATGCATAAGATTCCAACGATACCTATTAATAATAATCAATGCACGCCAATTGTCTTGTAGTAAGTCTAGTGCCAAAATCTGTCTATCAACTAACGGTTGAACACGTTTCGCCGTCATTCGGCTACACGCATCATTTCATAATATATATCTCAGTTCCTAGGTATTTAATAGTGAAGGTGCTTCTCAGGATATGAAATGTCATCGCTACCTATCAGGTTAGTACGTATGTGTGAGTAAAATTGTTAGAAAGGAATTTTTCTATCATTTCTTGGACACTTTTGTTGCGTTCTTTTATGTCAAATATGTATTTAGTTGATCTGTTGTTTTGCTATCTATACTAAGGATGTAACTGTAGGAGGTGATCTCTGAATCTATTGAACCGATTTGGAAATTCTTTCGTAAATTGTGAGTGCTATAGGCTACATTTTACTATAGAATATTGTGCTCGGTTGATAGCAATAGGCTCACCCCCTATTACATGGGACTTAAACATAACTGGCGAAATGTGGGTGTACTAATGGGAACACCTCTGCCTAACCCTTCGGGGATTACAGGCGTGATGTTGTGTGTTTTTTTAACGGCGGTAGCGAAGCCGGATGGGCTTAGCTTTTGCGTTCCAAAAAATAAACAACTTAATAAAATTATTATACAACTTAATTTGTATAATTTTTAGCATCATTCATCAACGGAAAATTCTACAATTTTTTTGCTGAATTGAATCAAGTAGACTCTTTCATAAAAGGATTCGTAAACATGGAATTACTTTGTACTTAATGTAACCATCACGAATGTTTGCAGTATTATTATACTGTGGCAAAATATTATTCCGTACATACAGTCGTTTGGACTTCTCATTATCGTACGGATAATCGTTGACATAAAATATATTTTCGCACATTCGTATTTTCATTTTTCTTGAAAATTTTCCAGCTGGAAATCTTACTATGTACTGTAAATGCGAAAGTTTGGATGGATGTTTATTACTCAAATACGACAAACTGCTGAACGGATCCGGAAAATCCCGTGGGATAAAATTGATGCGGACGAAGTCGCGCGCGGAAGCTAGAAATGTTAATATTTTATTAACATCCAATTTAATTCATTTTTTTTAAAATATTTGACAACTCCCATCTTAGAAAGTAGCCAAAGACAGAAATTAAAGAGGGTCTTAGATACAGCACTGAACCTTTAACATAAGAAAAACGCCCATTAGTCTGTTCATAATGAAGGCACGGTTAGCGCAATGGCTAAACAAAATGAATAATGAATATATGTTGAACCTGCAGGTCGTTGTCCCGGGTGTGGCTTTGTGTATGTGTGTTTATATGTTTGTAAATGCACCCACAATACAGGAGAAATTCCTAGTGTCAGGCAACGTTTTAAACAATAAATGATACCTACAAATTGCAAGAAGCATTGAAGAAACACCACAGCACAGCACGTGCTCTTGGAGTGAAGAAGTGTGGCGGATCAACGAGCACGGACTCTCCAATCACCGGTATCGCTCCCTGAAGCCTGCAACAGTCTTAAAAGACTTCTGGGCTTCTGGGAGGACCTGGGATGGTTGGAGTGACTCCTCGAGGATATTTTTCACACGTACAGTGGCCCAATAAAGGGGTTAAGTGCGGAAACAGCCCAGATAAACTAACTAACTAACCTACAAATTGCCTACCGATAAATAAAAAAAAAAAAATTACCTTCAGATAGTTGATCCGGATCTACCTGTTTCTGTGAGTTTATATTATATTTGTAAAAGCACCCATTGTATCGTCGGAGAAATACATAGTGTGGGGCAACGTTTAAAAAAAAAGATACCTACTTCTAACAAAAATATGAAATACCTGCATTCAAAACAAATGTTATACCAAATTCACAGAACAATCCAGTTTTAAACTACATTCGTGTAATATTAACCAGTTTATTCTTGCTTTCATCAATTGCTTGCTTAGTACTGAAATGATAAAGTTGAATTTTGGAAGGTCGTTGATGTACAAGTCAATTATTTCATTGACATTGTACTCGATTCTGTAATTAGACTCTAATCAAAATAGAAACAAAATATAATCTAAATAGAAACGAATAATGACGAGTAAGTACTTATCAATTTTGAATTAATTACTCAAGTCCCACGTAATGAGACACGATTGATTTTCTATTGTTCCGTCATACCGGTATGACTTCACCGGGCCTTATGCGGTTAAGAACAGAAATGTTGCACTATGGTACCAATAGAAAATGACCTAGGGCCCTAGGGTACGCATCATAGTTGCGCCCCTTCGTCATATTTTTTTTTTTTATGAAATCACGAATTAATATAAGTTTAAAATAGTAGTACCTAGTATATTTGTAATTTTTAATTTTAATAATTGGCAATTTTGGCGCCCCCCTTCGATAGGCGTCCGAGGCTGGTACTACTACTACTAACTACTACTTGCACCACCCTAAATACGACTCTGTGCTCTATCTGAAGGACACACGCCTTTTACGCGGACGAAGTCGCGTCACAGTTTAACTAATACTAAACATATAAAGTGCAACAGAAAAAAAAAACCCTTCAGAAAAGCCAGTCACTTATCACAGTTAATTTTGTCCTCAGATTGTACGTACCATGGTGCTATGACAACATGGCGACCACAACGATGGTAGTGTCACCGTTAGCAACGCAGCCATCACCTAAGAACAAGAGGCGGTTATTTGCTGAAGCTAGGCAGAACAGCCTTCAGAAATTAAGCATCATATTCGACCATGGAAATAAAAATGGTAAGTGGAGATAGATGGGCCAGCTTTGTCGTGATCCAGGTCCTCAGTGGCCGATGTAGAATTGTCATTTGGGCGGGGCTTGACCCCGCTGAAGTTATGATAAAAAAAGCACAACATTGATAATCCAATAACAGAAATTACAAAGTAATATTAAAATGGTACTGGTGGCCCCCAGCTCCGAAAAATCGCCTTCTTACATTTATGCGACCAAACAGCAACAGGGAAAACTGGACAAAAGTAATCTTTGCGTTTTGTTATGGCGCTTTACTGGAAACCGAAACGTCCAGTACCTACATTTACTTTAGTACCCTATTCTGCCGCCTGTCAGTTGCTGAGGCTACATTAGCGGGCAAAGATTCGTGTCTCGTTATATACGAGCATACACGAAGTTCTTGTCTACATTAGGCGGGCGAAGATTCGTCGTGCCGGATTATGCTTTTTTTTTTTTAGGTGTTAAAAATCATCAAATGACTCCTTCCGCCCTGGGTGGGGCGGAAGGGACTGTCAGACTTTTACTGACTAAAAACCACCCTGTTCCTTCTGTTGCCCTTTACGTTCCGGGGCCACGGTATCCTGTTAAGACGTCCCGCAACCCCGGACCGGATTATGCTGTTCTCTGTTGTGCGGCGTAACGTAGGTTGTAGTGTAGCCTCCCAAGCGAATATTGCCGCAATAAATTCCTTTGATGCACTCATCGCGTTAACACGAATATTCGCTGTAGTCCGCTAATGTAGCCCCAGCATTACTGCGTTGTGAACTTGCGACACGATGCATGCACCTGTCCTCGGTCTCCAGAGTCTCAGACTTTCCGTTTTGCAAAAAATGGCCGACGCACAAAAGAAAGGTGTGCATTTGCAGCTGGCGTTTATGTAGGTATTATACATGATGTATGATTGATATTGTTTTTGTTCTGAGTAATTAAATTAATGGAAAACGTTACTAACTTTACAAAAAGGGTCTGATCTTGAGCTATTTTGTAAATTATTTACCAAAATGTATGTAATAAATTGACACAAAATTATTAAAATGAAGTAGGAATGGAAAACTTAAGTGTTATAGGTACGGATACAGTTATTTAAAAAACAAATAAAGTAAAAATCTTTTTTTAAACACGCTTTTACCTCGCAAGTTGCGAAATTTGGGTAGGTAACTAGGTAGGACGTATTTAAAAAAAAATACCAAGTTATTTAATTTACTTGCATATAAACTAAACGTGTGCCTATAATAAAATTTCAGCTCAATCAATTGAAGATATCTGATTCAAAATTGAGTTGCAAAATTCCACCCAAACAAACCCAAGCCGGTGCATTAAAGAAACTAGGTATCTTAAATGGCGGCATGTACTTGCGTTAAATACAAGCTTGTAAAAATACCGTTAGGTATCAAAGATTAAAATCGCATCTATTTATATCTAAACAAAGTTTGAATGGAGAAATGAACTTTGACGCGGACGAAGTCGCGGGCAGAAGCTAATCTTTGTACAAATGTCTTACCGGATCATAAACAACCCTATCTTTATAAGGGGGGACTTCTGGGGGGCATTCAATTTTTTCACCAGATCCATCTGTGAATGTGCACTTCTTCTTTCCACTC
The DNA here is from genome assembly GCA_949774945.1 of Hoplodrina ambigua. Taxonomy (NCBI): domain Eukaryota; kingdom Metazoa; phylum Arthropoda; class Insecta; order Lepidoptera; family Noctuidae; genus Hoplodrina; species Hoplodrina ambigua. The sequence goes on from OX458988.1 coordinate 7,889,000, forward strand.
ATTTTGAATAGGTACCTTTTACGATAAAATACGTAATTCCAGTTTCCAGAATGTTTCTAAATAAAATTAGGACTTCAGACGTACTAGTAAATACATTTAAATTAAGATTTATGATATTCTTGCTTATTTTTGACAATAAATTGACGTAGACGTTCGTTATTTCAAGTTTTCGAAATGCTCAATGCTCTATTAGTTGTAGCTTTACCGGAAAACGGAAGCGATGTAGGTCAAAATAATAATTTCTTATCTAGAAAATATAAAACGTGATAACTTTAGTGCATTTAATAAAATAATTATGTGGTTCAGTCAAAAATAAAGGTTTACTTGATCTTCATAAGAATTGTCTGCCTTGAAATGACCAAATACATAGAAGTAAACCAATCGGACGTATATTCAATGTCGGTACGGTGTCGGTTAAACAGGATTGAATACATTACATACGTAGCTAATAGATGGCAGCACAGTGAACAAATGAAATGCGCGCTTTTCCATGACTGTTCAGTGTTTTTTCCTCAACGTCCATTTTGACATTTAGAATTACAGTGTTGCTACTTTTATAAAATTCTACCATCGTAATACTTTAGGTGATAAAAATAAAGTAAGTGATATACGCATTTTTAAATAAAACTCGGTATCGGTAACAAAAACCTTTAAGATTAATTATTAGTTTTCTTCAGTTTCTTCTGATAATTGAATCTGTTCGTACTTTTTTATTGGCTTAATTTTGTTTGTATTCATTACTATCTTTTGTCCACCAAATCCATTCTTTTATCATTCGTAGTATGTATAGGTAGGTATATACCTACTTTAATTTAAAATTGAAGTAAGGAAATAAACTCAAACAAAACGTAAAATATAATGATTATAAACTGGAAAATTAAGTTTCTGTGTTACGAGTTTGTGACTTAAGCTTCACTTAAAAATAGTTTTAACCAATCAGATAGTCTAATTAAGTAATACTTGACTTAGTTTCTTCAATCTCACCATATTGTTGAAAAAATAAGTTATTTAGTAAAAATTTCGCGCTATAGAATACACAGTTTCAGTTACTTACTTGGTTTTACTATGCTACCTAAACTATTCAAGTATTCTTATTGTTAAAAATCGCATAAATGACATAAAGTAAAATACTTCATAAAAAGCTATTAAATGGATAAGAGATCACTTTCAGTAAACCATTTCTTAAAAAAAAAATGTGTATTCATCAGTAATAGTACGCCATGAACGTAATAATCATGTTTTTTTTTGTAAAAACTAATAAATAACCATTTATATTATTTAAAACATTAATTTATCCATGGTTAGTAAGATGTGATGAAGTCGTAAGTTGTTTGTTTGCTTATGTAACACCTTGTACAAATAACTGGCAAACCGTCCTCGGTTTGTTAGTTATTTGCACAAACACTTTTAGACGTTAGTAGATTTCGTGAATGTCAGTATGGCAACACTAAATTCTGCAGTAATTATTTGTATGTATTTCTCAGCGCCATTACTTTTTACCGATGTAATGTTGAAATGATTCTAATCCGTTTTAATCGGCAAATCTGTGTGATGTTTTAGCAAAACACTCAAGTGATTGTGTACTAAAACTATCGAACTTCATAAAGTTTTTGTGCTGGGCTTTGTCATGGCCGGTAAGTGGTGACTTTTTGCGCCCGCTAGTCAAGGGCGAAATCGGATTTGGGAATCGCAATAAGTCGAAGATGTTTTATCGTTCGAACTCCGACGGTAAATGCAATGTTATTGTCATTAGTTTGGTTTTTAGTATTTAGTGTTTACATCCTGTGACGATAGCTTGTTTGGATTAATGTTTGGTTATCATTACTTACACCGATAGTTTTAACCTTTTGCTATCTGAATTCACTATTGCTAGAGATGTAGATGAGAGGAAGTTCTCGCAACGGTCTTTCGGCGTCTGTTTTCGAATATAAAACGTCCTTGTTACATAAAATTTCGGACTAACAAGAATGTTTGCGAGAACATATGACTGTATTTCGTCGCGGTTGTATATTTAGCAAAAACGTAGCTTAATTTCGTTAGAACAGTATCTAGAGACGTTGTTAAACGCACAAGGGCAAATAACTAATCAAGAAAACACGTTACTCCAATGAAGTTAAATTCAGGTAAGCAACTTCTGTCACCTAACGTATTTTGCAAATTTTGGACGTCTGTAAACCGTTACTTACTCATAAATCTTATTAACAACACTTGGTTTTTGTTAAATAAGTAATTTGTAACAATACAATCATTTGTTAGTTTCATTTTACTTTAATTATTCTGTTTATTCTACCCTCTAAATATCATGAGAACATTATTATATTTAAATTTGGCAAGTCAGATGCCCCTCTCCAATTGCGTTTGACCAGCTGTATTGGAAAGAGATGGAAATATCAATGTTTCCTATTGGAATGAACATTAAGTAGTTCTTATTTTATTACATACAGCCATAAATTTCAATTACATGTAAGGCAACATCTGTGCATAAACAAAATGATCAACAAAATATGAAAATAACCTATAAAATTTGAAGTTTTATGCTTAATCATTATCAGATTCTAAATAACCTCAATGTCTCAAAGCAGTAATTAAAACAAGTATTTGAGATAACAAAGATTTTATCTTAGTAACTCAGCAGACAGTAACAAGCAGAGATCATAAAGTTTTCTCTTGAACCATAGATTTAGGTCATACTAGCATCAATTTTATTAGCCATAAACATCACAGACTATTAAATACTTGTCATCCAAAGTTGGAAATGGCAATGGAATTACAGAATTTTGATGTTCTACAAGGAGGTCAATTACGTAGTTTCTAATTTTCTTTTATGGAGTTATGTGTTGATATATTGGAAATGATTTTGCAGAATATTTTGTTGTGACTTGTTAGTAGTCATATCGGTATTTTTCTACTTATGTGAGTTTCTCTCAATTTCGTTTTCACTCTTCATCAGAATCTGTCTCCATGAAAGTTTAGCTTTTACCCACAATTGCCGCCAAAATCAATTTTCAATTAGTGATTTAAATCATTTCAACCTTGACTCGGTCAGTGCTCGTAATCTGTAAATAAGATCCTTAATTACATTGGTACCTCACACCCTCCTTTGCCGGTCTGTGTCCCCCTTTGTGTAGTGTGCCCCCCCACTTTGAAAACCCCTGGTGTAGGGAGCTCTGCAATGACTTCATAACCGGATAAACCATTTTACTTAAAAATCTAAACTTTCCTCCTAATGACATTACGTTCATGACCTTATTTCTTTGTTAGGCATTTAGTTGACTTACCTGTTAGTACTGTCTGGGATTATAGTACATACATGTAATTAAATAATTAAAGCAATTCTTTTAAAAGTTTTTAAAAATATTACCTGTTTATTATCAAACAATTTTTGACAGTTAATGATTTTAATTGAGGTGTTGTTATTCTTGATGCAATGTTTTTCATACCTTATCTTTTATTTGGTAAGCAAACATTTTTTACATTTGTTTAAGCTTGTTTCTTCCCAATCCTGGGCAAAGACCTTTCTCCACTTCTTCCATCCTTCACATTGCCTCATCCCTCCAGTTTTGGAGAATATGACTATAATTATAAAAAAAGTTTGTTCTGGGCAAAGAAAAACATTCTTTCAAGTACCAATTTTGCTATAATACATAAAACAATAATGCCATGTATGGAATAATACAGTTTTAGTCTTCTTTTCAATGTTTTTGTTGCCAAGCACAATCAATAAAGAACACAAAAGAGGTTTTGTATTATTAGTATTATCTACAATGTCTATGGACACAATATTCTAAAGAGTTCTCTGTATTATGGAGGATTCAGCTCCACCACTATGGAAGTGCTTTTGTGGGGCATTGTTTATGTAAAAAAGATACATTTATGTACATTCTGGTATCAGTTTCCTCATACATTGTTAGAGACGGGGAAAATAGGCAAAAGTAGATAAGCTGTAAATTGTACCTTTACACAATATTGTTAGAACAACTTATTTACATGAGAAAATATTAGTTATAACTTGTGCTTGTGACTTCTTCCGCGCTATTTTTCTTACTAATAACTAAAAAAAAATATTCTATGTAGCTTATGTTACTCACTGATAATGTAGCTTTGCATAGGTGAAACAATTTTGACAATTGGTTTAGAAGTTTTTGAGTTATCCATTACAAACAAAAATACAAATCTTTTCTCTTTATGATATTAGTTTAGGCATTGGTTATGAATACAATGATCTGGGTATCATTGATCTGTTATATATACCAAAAAATAAGTTTTTAAATGCCGATAAAGTTGCACTCAGAAGCTAGTCTCAAATAAAAAGATTTAAGTCTTAATTACATTCAATTAAGGACTGTGTTCTTTTAATAAGGAATTATGTGAAGGTGGAGCCTTCACATAATTCCTTAGTCAATTGCAGTAATTAATGCTCATGTATCTGTTTATGTGACTGGAATCAATTAAAATGGGTGATTTACCATTAAATGAGGACTGATTAAGGCCAGTTGTGGTGATAAAAACTTGTTTTGCATAAAGAAAATGTTTTAAAAGTTCAATACTTGATACTGGTTTTAAGTTTTGTTCCTAATTATGGCAGGTCCCTTTGCAAAATCAAAGGGATGTTTTGCGACTAGGGTACATTTTGCGAAAGGGACATTCTGTGACAAAGCTTGATAGACTAGTGTGAAAGAAGATCTCAAATAGGATTAAGGTAGAAAGATAGAGACTTGACTTTACATATTGATAAATAACATTCTCAAAATTTTAACACATTGTGCCTATTTGTGAAATGTAGTCAAAAATATCATGTTTTGGTTGTCAAAGCAAAACAGTCATGATGACAATTATCAACATAATTGAGTCATACGTAATCAGCATTATATTTTCGTTAATGATACCATGTGTATTTTTATCAATGAAATTACAATATGCTATCAAGGTAACTTATTTTATCTGTCCATAGAAAATTCTTTTTCCCACAAATATTATAATATTATCAAGAACTAGCTTCTGCCCGCGACTTCGCCCGCGTGGCGTTTTTCACCCGTATTAAGTTACGTCTTGTCTTTGGTTACTGCTCCGCTCCTGTAGGCCGTAGCGTGATGTCATATTGTTTTAATTATTTCTCATGAGTCTAGCAATCATATACCAATTTTATTTTCCAATACTACAGGTAATTCCACAGATTAGGGCTTTCAAACAAACAAACAGTCAAAAAACTCAAGTTTTAGTATACTAGGTTCTGCCCCGACTTCTTCCGCGTCAACGTTAGTTTCTCCATACAAACTTTGGACCCCTGTTCATCCACATACGAGATGAATTTTCGAAAATCCTTTCTTGTTGGATGCCGACGTCATACAAATAACACACCCTCCAAGTTTCAGGTCTCTCTATGATCAGCGGTTTAGGCTGTGTCGATCCGTCAGTCAGTCAGTCATTCAGGACAAAGCATTTGGTGTAGATAATAATATTATAATGTATTATAAAGTAGTATGTTTTACAAGATGACACAAGGAAAATTATGTATTTTAAATGCTCTTCTAAGTCTTTGCTAATTTGGCATCACACCAAGTATGGCAGGAACAGAGCCACTACAGAATGTTAAGTAAAGCCTGGCCTTGTTGGACATCTTGTCATATGTAAAGTAGGTTAATAGTGACTAAAAAAACAATCAAAAAAATTTAATAAAGAGAATATGAGTTTTAAAAGATAAGGATAGAAGTTTCCTTAGTAATTTCTAATATGTAAATAAGGTTCTCGTGTCACAGTGTTTGTTACAAACTCCTCCGAAACGGCTGAACAAATTTTTATGAAATTTTGTATGCACCTACAGAGAACATCTATTTAAAAAAAAAAAAATGGCGATACTTACGAAGATCGCTGTGTCAACTAGTAATAAAATATAAATAATACCAGCCTATTTTGATCCCATTACACATATTAATTTTAAAAGTCACATTATCAAGAGATAGAGTCACTTTATTAGCACCAAAGAATTGGGTTCTTTTAATGTATGTGAATCTAATGTTCATAAGCTGTTCTTATAATATATAACCAAATTCTACTTGCTAGGATACAATAGTCAACACCATACCAACATAATATTAAAATGATTTCATCACATAAAACAGACTTAGCAGCAAGCTACCTATTATATTACAAACAGAATGTTATCTATTGACAACGAGATAAAGTCTAATGTGAAACTAGCAAAACTGATATTTGGATGTTTAGAAAAATAGGTTGGTAATAAAATTGTTTGATTCTTAATTTTTTTTGGCTATAAATTATTTTATTATCAATGTTTGAAATTGAAAACGAATGGTGATTAAAATTTTGTGTTCAATGATGCTTGGTAATTATACGAAGTTGATTATTATGACTAGGTAGTGAAGTGACGGCTTTATATTGATGTAAAGGTATACATCAAAGCCGCGGGCAGGCGACTCAACCCAGGTCGGGCTACTGGGTTGACACTTGACATCGACTTAGGGCGCCCGCAGACATACAATTTTAAGTTGACCAACTAAATCCAAACCAAGGCATTAAGTCCGCCTTTGTAAAGTGTATTTTTTTACATGTGCATAAAGTTTAAATAAATAAATAAATCGCAGAGTATACCAACCTTTAGAAAGAAAAAATGATGCAACGACGACCACTCTTCTTCTCTATTGTGTGGGCAGTACCTAAGGTCTTACACCCCAGTGTCAGAGTGACGAAGACCACTAATCTCACAAGTAACTGAAACATCTTTTTTTTTTTTCATATGTATAAGATGAGTTTGCCTTTACTCTAGTTTAAGTCAGTGGTGACAGATTTTCCATATAAAAAAAGCACCATTTTAGGGATAATCTTTGAAACACATTGGCTGCTGCGTTACGTGTCGCGAATTCTATTCCCTCACGGAACAAATATTTGTATATCCTACAGGTAGTTGTCCCCGATCTGCTGGTTACTTTGTTTGTTAACGCACCCATGACACAGGAAAAATCCCAGTATGGGGCAACGTTTTTCTGTACTAAAACAAAAAAAAAACGTTTCGACTCTTTTAGCCAAGTATCCACAATTTTTGTTAACGCACCCATGACACGGAAGAAAATCCCGGTATAGCCTAACGTATTTTTTTTCTACCACAACAAAAAAAAAAAAAAACTCTTTCTATTCACCATTTTTCTATCCGTTTACCCTTTTATCCTTACGCTCAATATTCTCGTCACCTGTCCAAGGCCGTAACGAATGAGATTGACGTGCATCAAGATATCATACGTAAACAAACTGACATTGTTTACACTTTGATAACCGACTGCCACCCAAATGACCTTGAACTTATTGATGATCTTGATTTGAAAGGTTTGCTACGAAGAAATTGATATCTATCTTGTATGGCTTCATGGAATCTTTGATGAAGAAATTGATAGTCTGTGCTTGTATGGCTTGGGAGTTTCGGGAGAATTGTTTACTACCCTTTTTCTATTAACTGACGTAAATAACAAGGAGTAGGTCTTCAATTCGACTGGTTATATTACCTACTAGCTTGCCCTTTGCCCCTCGACTTCGTTCATGTCCTATAAACTACCTACCTGGCGAATTTCAGCTTTATAGGTCAAGTAGTTTTAAAGATTTCGTGCTTAGCCAGTAAGTGACCTTTGGCTTTTGTAATATAAAGTGTTTTAATATCGTTACGTTACGTTACGTTTTTTACATTATAATTATGTCTTTATAATCCGTCTTTCGAGTTCAGTAGTGCTATTTTGTAAAAAATCTACTATAGTGATTAGGTTCATGTTTCATTCGGGGATTACAGGTGTGATGTTATGATGATGATTTAGGTCAAGTGAACTTGAGGTGAGCAATTCCTAGCTAGGGATATCAGCTCACCTCAAGCCTACTTCAATATTTGGGAGATGCTTAGAGAAAAGACCAGCAGTTCGCAGTGCGGATACTTTACATGAGTTCCTCTTGCAATATCAACATTTTCAGTCTTTGTTGAACACTTAATCCTCGCTCATTAGAGTACAAGGGTTTTAGGTGTTTTTATTAATTTTAGACAACCTTACATTCTAATTTTAAGACCTTATCGACCGTTACATGTTATCTTACCTAAGTAATAACAGCCGCACGGGTCGATCCGTCAGGTTAAGCTACGCTTGCCGGGGTTGGTCCGCGGATGGGTGACCATCTTTACACACCGAGACTCCTCCGTGCCTCGGAAAGCACGTTAAGCCGTTGGTCCCGGCTGTCATACGTGGATCTTTGACAGTCGTTACGGGTCGTCAGAAGCCCGAAAGTCTGACAACCAGTCTTACCTAGGGGTATCATATTACCCAGTTACTGGGTTGTGGAGGTCAGATAGGCAGTCGCTCCATGTAAAATACTGGTAGTCAGCTGCATCCGGTTAGACTGGAAGCCGACCCCAACATAGTTGGGAAAAGGCTAGGCAGATGATGATGATGATCGACCGATTTTTTTCTGTAAACTCGACACAAAGCCAACTCAGCGATAAAATACAAGCTTTTCCCCGCATCTTCGTCCGTGTGAGTTTTGGTTATCGCGGACGCAGAGGAAGTCGCGGAATAAAAAGTAGTCTGTCCTTTCTTGCGGTTCAAACTTACTCCGTTCCAAATTTCATCAAAATCGGCAAAATCATCAAAAAAGGCATAACGGACTGTGTTACTTTCGCATTTATAATATTTAGATTGGATTCGACTTCAACCCGTCGCCCGTTCAACCCGTTTCATGTCAACACTAAAATATGACGAATATTTAGTCTGCACGTATATCATGCATCACTGCAGATAAGTTAGGCAGCCATTTGCGTCAGTAACTTCGTCACTTATCGGTGTGACGTTGGTTTTGAAGGGTTAAGTGTTTATTTAGGCAACCTATTTGTATTAAACATGAATACGAATTGGGGTAAAAGTTGGCCTTTGCGAAAAGCTGAAAAGAGGTTGAGCAAAGACAGGCCTGGCTCCCAGAATAAGTTTAAGCATACATTTATGGGTAAAATAGAGCTATTATTTTTTGGGGACACAACCGCCTAGCATTATGTTAATTGAGAGCAAAGAAATTGTACGCGCTATACTAATATAATAAAGCTAGAGACTGTTTTGTTTGTTTGTTTAAACGCGCTAATCTCTGGAACAACCAGACCGATTGGAAAAATCTTCTGTCTATGATAGCCTGATTCTGTAGAACAGCTAGGCTTCATTATATGCACGCAACGACCCACGATAGCCGAGCAGTAACTGAACGCCGGGCAAAGCGCGTTAAACAAAATGAAACGTTCAGGAATTGTATAAACGCGCCCTAGAGTAAAAAAATAATCAGCACTTTTTCTCAGTATTTCAATAAAAAACTAACATAACGGCACAGACACGCAACTGCCAGCACTAATTATCATCGCAATGCTATTTATATCTTTCAATTACGTACTACATAATGTACAAGGTGCTTCCTTTAATTGTTACGCGTCAAGCATTGTGGGCCCATTGTCTCAACTCACCCCACAATGACTCAAAAGAAAGGTGTAATGTTACCAAACCACTGTTCCATTCACGAGTATAGAATTACTGTTCTAAGTTCAAAAAAACAGGTTCAAAAAACGAACTTTTCCGTCATTTACGTTCGGGACATGTCACAGAACTGTACTGTTTAACGTTTTTTTTTTTTTAACAAATTAGTAAAATATGTGGTTATTTACGGTTTTCCATGATAAGTTAGTGTAGATATGTTGAAAAAGAAGGAAGCACCGTGGTATTCCAATCATCGTATTAGGATTCAGGACAATTTCGCCAATTGGAGACATCACTCGTGTCGAGTGCATTGGAACACGACTTGTGATTGTACGTACATTTGATAAATGGGTCAATTTTCAATCGTTCAATTGCCGTTCACGTGTAATTGACTGGCGCCAGATATTTTTGTTTTGTAAGTGGAGGCAGGTCAATTTGTCGTGACGTAATAGGGTAGGGTAGGGGTTAGGGTTCTAGTAAACGTCTAGAATTTATATAAAATACCGACCAAGTTTGAGTCGGACTCATGAAGGGTTCCGTAGAACCAATATTTAATACCAACAATATTTAACATTTGCACTCTCCTCACGATTTCGTTCGCGTGATGTTTCTTACGGATCCCTACATACAATATATCACTCGGGGATAGTGTAGCTTGCCAACAGTGAAAGAATTTTTCAATTTGGTTCAGTAGTTTCGGAGCCTATTCAATGCGAACATACAAACAATAAATAATTACATATTCTGTTTGATATAATTTTCTGTTTGTGGTTATAGTGCCCATAGAGTGAAATTTCCAAGTCATTTGATATGGTTTAAATGATAAAGCCTTGTGACAGACGCACATACGGAGTTTTAGCAATAGGGTCTCGTTTACCAGCCTCTGTGTGCGAAACCCTAAAAATGTCGTTTATTATGGTTAATTTCCAAAGACCCTTGAAGAAATTCCTTTCAGCAAGAACACTAAATTATTGACTTAACTACTGCCAAAATTCATGCTTACGAATTTTAATCGTATGAAAGACCATTACGGGAACAATAATTAATCTTTATTCATGCATTTTAAGATAAAGTAGCTTAATCTATAATGAATAATTCAGATATTTTATAACTTAACTAAACTATTGATAACAATATATTAAAACTGAATGATAATTATAATTCTTTACACTCGCTATTTTGACATAACGTTTGTTTCTCTTTTGTATAATACATTGCATTTACGACTGTTTACTAATATTTTATTTCTTAATAATTATGTGTGTTTTACTAACCGAACTTGTGATATTTTTCTTTGTTGGATTTTTAATCTGTACTTACAGTTTGGGACGTGTTTGCTTGGCAGTTTGTCGCGCCATTTTTTTTTCAGCTTTAGCCTTAGAAATTGGTGAAGGATGGGGTTCTGAGCGGTCTTTTGTAAATATTGACGTTCAAAAAGTGTTAATTGTCAGCTTATTCGATTGTATGAGTTTTTGTTTTGGATTGGGGATGCTTAAAATTGAAGTATTTCTTATACAACCTGACTTTTAATTTGATAATCATCTTCAGGAGATAAATATGACCAATTTTTATTATTGGACCTACTCTGAAATATGAGAGAAATATGTAGCTGTTTCGTACATTTTGATCGTGACTTAGTCCAATTTCGTAGGGAATGCAAAATATATAGCAAATTAAAAGGCATGTTTTAAAATTTTTTTTTGTTTGTTATTGTTCAGCAATTCAATTAGAGGAATTTCAATGATTGGTTTCCATTCAATCAATTCTGAAGTGTCTCATTGATTTATACCGTGTTGCTGAAGACAATAAGAGCGAAGTTTCATTAGCAAAATATTTTTGAAAACTCCGGTCTTACCTACAGAGAAATACCTATTCATTTCAACAGCTTTTAATTCATATAATACGTTGATAACATACTACTATAATATCTTGTTCCTTCTTAATGATTTTTCATTCTCAGTGAAAAGCATTCATCCTGTAGTGGGTTAGTTTCAGGAGGTTTTTTTTTTTCGAATAGTTTTTAATTTATGGGATGTTTGTAAACTAATATTATGTAATTTCCCAGCTGGACTAAATTGCGAGAGCGACTAATAATTTGTAGTGGTTTTTTGAGTGCTGCTTAAGATTTTAAACTGGTTTTACTTTTAATAGGTAATAAAATATGCATAAAACAAGGCCAAATTAATAAATTAAGCTTTAATGTTGTAAATGGCAAGAATTTGATGATTTCATAGTTTTTTTTTAGTTCAGATGTTCCCATAAAAGAAGTCTGAAATGTAAATTGTATTTACACCTCTGGGCACAAATGAAACTTTTTCTACTTGAAAACAATCCACCATGACGAGACTGGCTAGCTCTGCCCTCCTAGCTACAAGTTTAAAAACAACATAAAATTTGAACTATAAACAACTTTTGAATTTACAAAATTGGCCCTCATTTCAAACACATCATCAACAACATCTTTGACATAGGTCGTTCTTCGAGAGGCGCAAGCGCACGCCCGCTCGTCGAGTCTTCGCGACGCATCGTGCGCCGCCCGCGCCGCTCAGCGCGGACCAGTAGGCATGGGCTAACTAGTTCCGGTAAAAGATTGGATATTATAATGTCATTCCAAGTACGGATATAGGATATTGAATTTATTTCTCGAATTGAGAATGATAGTATATCCGCTTTGGGATATTATCCAAACAACGATTTGTCTGGAGTTACCCATGCCTACGGAGCAATCGCACGCACGGCGCATGCTCATAACAGACTTGTTCAGAACAGAAAACCATTTAATTACAGGGACTGTTATTGGATTCTAATACTTACTATAAAGCCAGAAGTCTTATTTTCCCCAGTTAGGCATTTTTTTCTTATTTCAACGGTATATGTTCCAGGCAATGGTGGCGAGACGACATGGTGTTTCAGCCAGGTGAAGGGCACCTTGGAAGACGATGTCACGGAAGCTGACCTGATCTCCTGCGTGGAGTTCAACCATGACGGGGAACTGCTCGCTACAGGGGACAAGGGAGGCAGGGTTGTCATATTTCAGGTTAGTTCTATGTTTTACTACCATGTCCAAAAATCTAGATTTACCCTAAAGACCTCTTCGAGAAGAGTCTTTAGTTTGCTTTTTTTTAATGACATGGGGGATGGGGGGTTTGGATGATTACGTCAGCAATATAATTATGTATACTTTTTGATTTTTCTGATTTTCTTCAAAACTTTGCTTACTTTTGCTGGCGAGGGGGAGGGGGGAGTTAATAATTGCAAAAAATCTGATTTCGTAATACTTGAACGTCCCCAAATTAGTATCGACACGATTACATCTGTGTCATATATGACGTTTTCACTGCATCAGAGTGACGTCAGCTGTCGCCATAACTGGCAAATTTTACGACTCAATCTTGTCGCGTCCTGTCACATTTGACGCGTCACTGCATTCCCGGCTCGCGAATAACGCCAACTATCTCGTGTAAACCATTGTGCATCAATTGGTTACTTCTTTTTGTAGCAATGTTACATCTACATAACATCACGCAGTCTTTAAAGGGTTAGGAAGAGGTGTAATCATACACCCACATTTCGCCAGTTATGTATACAATTACACTACTTTTAGCCTCTGAGCGGGATTGTCTATAAATAATATTAGTCTTTATCAGTACTGCTCCGACACGGCAACAGCCTGCCCCGAACCAACTGAATAAATCCAACCGTTCGGTGCAAGCACGCCGCCCGCAGCACGCAAGCCGTCAACTTAAAAAAAAAATACTTTAAAGCACACCATTTAAAGCACTTACTTGTATGGCAAATAATTTGATTACCTAAATTGTATCTCCCCGCAATCGTCAAGCTAAATACCCACTTTCGAAAGCCCGCGTTAACAGTAACATAGATAGACTGTACTTAAAAAGTATCTTCTTTTCCATTCCAGAGGGACCCAGCCTCAAAGCAATGCGTACCCAAAAAGGGGGAGTACAACGTGTACTCAACATTCCAATCACACGAGCCGGAGTTCGACTACCTCAAGTCTTTGGAGATCGAGGAGAAGATCAACAAGATAAGGTGGTTGAAGCGGAAGAACCAGGCCCACTTCCTCCTCTCCACCAATGACAAGACCATCAAATTGTGGAAGGTTAGTCTTGTATGTATTGAGTTTTTTTTATTATTTCTATTTTTAGTTTTAAGATTTTTTTTATAGCTCACACTTACCCTCGTTTCTTTTAACGAAAAAATTGGGTATTCAAGTCTAAAGTCTTTTTTTTTATATTTGAGTAAAACAATATACAGGCACTTTTGAATTGACAAGGAGTCGGTCAGTTAGTTGAAGCTAGTTGCTTGGCCTCCATGGAGAAGAACGAGCAAGAAACTCCATGGCACTCTTTTGAATCAGGGTAAAACAAAATCCTGGTTAAAAAAAATAATACAATAGGTCTTTATCCAGCAATAAACATAAGTAGTACAACACCCGCATTGCATTCAAAAATAGAATAAACATTTATTTTTTCCTTTTAAAATTTACAGAAACTTCTAAATATTTCAAAAGTTTTTCTAAATTTTCGCTACAAATGAAGACATTAAGAGAAAATGCGCAAGAAGTAGTCTCATCTCCTATACTACTTGATCATAGGCATGTATCTGCTCCTAAATACGCTGGAGTAATTGGACGCTTACATTCCTCAGCAAATAATGATCTCCCAACTTATTTATGAGCCATTGAACGAATTGACTAACGTCAAATGGCGTCATTCGAAATAGATCTAATGTGTCCAGTACGCCTTGTGTAATCAAGCATATATAGAATTAGTTTTTATGGCTTATTTAACTATAGATTCTATCGATTATAGACCTGTATGTTTTACAGTGTTACGTTAAACGACCAGCTTACAATAGGGTAGTGTGGTACTCATAAAAATAATCAGCTTTTTCTATCGGGCTGTGGTGCGGTGACATCTATCACGTTTCCTATAAAACCCCGACAAGAACCATTGTGCGGTAGCCCATCAGACACAATACCCGTCTGTTCAGAGGGTTCACGATTTTTCAATAGAGTACGATGAAATTTTCACCCTGTTTCTCATTCCGAAATCCCGAAAAATATATCAGGAGACATTATTCTAACTTTTTGAAACATGCAACAAGTTTTTAACCTAAAATTAATATTTAATCTGAAAGTTTAACTGATCCTTTTAATTTTGTTCTAGGCACCACAGAGTAGACAACACCAGAGACTACACATACTAAATACATAAACATTTCCAGGTATCGGAACGTGACAAGCGTGTGACGGGCTACAACACGCGCGAGGAAGGTGGGCGGCCACGCGACCCCGCGCGGATCACTCAGCTGCGGGTGCCCACTGTGAGGCCGGCTGAGCTCATGGTGGAAGCGTCTCCTAGGTGAGTGTTATTACAAGTTAACACGAACAAACCCGACTAGTAGATTTGGCGTTTGCGTAGCCTCATGATGGCATAAAATATTATGTGAATGATTTTTTGTGCTCGAATTCTAAAACGAAAAATGAATGAGACAAATACTCAAGTGTGCATAAGCGATTGTGATTGGTTATTGATAATTTGGTCAACCAATTAGCTTCAAGTACAATCTGTTTAGTCATTTTACCTCTGGTCCTATATCGTTATTTTCATAGCCATAAGGACAGCCTTATGTCAATGGAAATAAAGTACATTCACATAAAAAATAAATCAGCCACTCGGACAGCTGTGTGGTTTGTTTTTTAAATTTATTTTTAAAACTATCCCAGGTAAATTAATTGTAAACAGACAAAACTGAAAGTTTTTCGTATTTATCAGCACATTGACTGCCTGAAAAATGTGGAGTGACCTAAAAAACCAGCCTGTATAGTTCATTATTCTACAGAAAAAAAGAAGAAACCATTTTCAATCGCAAAATTGTATTCTTAAATATTCCAAGTTTGTACGAACTACCAGTTATGTTATCAATATTGATTGCAAAACTACAATATCAGCTCCCAGTGTTTGTCCTGCGATAAGCACCAACAATCTAATTTAATTATATTCCGGTATATTTACCTTAACACTTGACTCTAGCCGTGGGATTATGAAACGTTTTTAATATACTTTTTTATCTGACATCCGATATTATAAAAAGAAGCTTATCTATGGGGGTAAAACTGGGTTAACGGTAGCTGATTTGTTATGGATTTTGGCCTAATTTGGTAGGCTTTGGTAATATTACTTTGTTTTTAACTAGCGACCCGCCCCGGCTTCGGACGGGTGCAATGTAGATACATAAACCGTCCTCTTGAATCACCATCTATTGATGAAGACAGCATTAAAATCCGCTGTGGAGTGTAAAAGATCTTAGCGTACAGACGGCAGGAAGCGATTTTGTTTTTACTGTGTAGAGATTTGTAATACTATGTACGTATTACGATATAGTAGTTTATATGCAAGAAACATAGCATTCACGTGTAATTCTGTATACAAATAATGTAAAACATTGATTTAAAAAGAGTATACAGTATCGTTCTCCATACGAAATTACCTTTGGGAAGGGGCAACTACACAGAATTCTTTTTCGTTCAAAAGTGCTTTTTAACGGCTCAAATTGGAATAAACGAATTGATTTTTGTATTATGTTTAAAAAACTAATATTTTCATTGTATCTCCAACAGGAGGATATTCGCTAACGCCCACACTTACCACATAAACTCCATATCGCTGAACTCGGACCAGGAGACCTATCTGTCTGCTGACGACCTTCGCATCAACTTGTGGCACCTCGAGATCACCGACCAGAGCTTCAACATTGTTGATATTAAACCTGCCAATATGGAGGAGCTTACAGAGGTACAGAGCATGAATTTTATAAGTATTAAAAGAGTTGAGAGTTGAGTATTTTTTTAGTTGTATTTTAGTTTTGTTTTGTAGCTTTTACCCGCAACTTCGTTCGTGTAAATGTCAGACACCTGTTTCAGCCTCTCGGGGGGAAAGAATGTTTATGTAATATTTGAAGAAAATTGGGCCAAGGAATCATGCTACAAACTATGCCCCCCTTTTTCACTCCTAAGTAGTAGAATTTCTGAAAATCCTTTCTTGTCGGATGCCTACGTCATGAAAAGAACACATCCTCCAGTTTTCAGGTCTCTACGATCAGTGGTTTAGGCTGTGCGTTGATCCGTCAGTCATTCAGGACAAAGCTTATTCTATATGTATAGATGATTGATCCACTAAAGAACCGCAAGAAGCCAATATGATTAAAGTATTTAATTAGTGTAGGTGCACCAGAAATGTTTTAATAAATCTTACATAAACAAATCGATAAATAAATAAACATAAGTTAATCCGACTGATAAGAAACGCGATAACGTTTAACCTATGTCATTGGATTGTATTCGATGCTTTGATATGATGGGTCTAAATAGACCAAGTTATATATTATGTTCTTCCTTTTATTGCGATATTTTTTCGTACTGGAAAACTGTTGGTTACGGAGGTATTAAAGGTCAAATTTCCCACTTCCGTTTCCATATTTTTACGAAAACCAGTTTTAAGATTTATGAAAATACCCCCCAAGGAACTACCTTAAAAACAGAGATTTTTTTATACTAGAAATATAAGTCGTTTGCGAGCGCGAGCATAGGGTCCTAGGTTCGACTCCTTAGTCGGGTAAAGTGATATTGAGTTTTTCATAAGGAATTTCTCAGCAATCCTGAGTGTGAAAGGTGAGAGATTGATAATGAAATTGTTATGATTACAATGTGTTTTTATGTTGTTCCAGGTCATAACTGCGGCGGAGTTTCATCCGACTGAATGCAATCTCTTTGTCTATTCTAGTAGTAAGGGTAAGTGCAACCAGAATTAAATCATTAAATGTACAAAACGGGACGGTTAGAAAGTATTATTGATCCTTATTGTTTTGCGAGTTCGTCTGCGTGAATGACGAAGATCAAGAGATTAAGAAGATCCAAAGCTACCTTTTGGCCAAACGTTAATATAGTAGTTTTGCCGTGATGACACAGATAGACAGACAGAGTTACTTTCGCTTAAATAATTAGTTTACCATACATAATGGAAACAAGAATTTACATACATAAAATGTTCTAGTTAATCTTTCAGTCGCTCAGTCTTCGATAAGCTTCAAGCTAATCTAACCCGTATCTGTATGTGCACAGGTACGATAAGGCTGTGCGACATGCGCGCGGCGGCGCTGTGCGACCGCCACGCCAAGCTGTTCGAGGAGCCAGAGGACCCGCACGCGAGGTCCTTCTTCTCAGAGATCATATCGTCAATCAGCGACGTTAAGCTTAGTAATTCTGGCAGGTAAGAGTACTGGTTATCGTACAGCTTTCTGGAATCAGTGCGGCCGGTGGGTGTTTTTTTTACACCTTGGGTTACATTATTGAAAATTTTGTAAGGGTCCCTAATTTTTTCTAGTAATGAATATAGCCTATGTTACTCAGGGATTATATATATAAGTAATTCGTTACAATAATTAATAAGTTTTCTCTTTAAAATATTACAACATAACATAACATCACGCCTGTAATCCCCGAAGGGTTAGGCAGAAGTGTACCCATTAGTACACCCACATTTCGCCAGTTATGTTTATGTTTTTAGTCCCATGTAATAGGGAGCGAGCCTATTGCCATCAACCGGTCACAAATCCAGACTCCGAGGCTACTACTGAGAAATTCCTGATGGAGAAACCCAATAACACTGCCCGACCTGGGAATCGAACCCAAAACCTCATGCACAGCAGTCGCGCTTGCGACCACTAGACCAACGAGGCAGTTAAAATATTAGTGTAGATAAAAAATTGCATAGCAAGACCACTGCACTGTTATGTGTTTAGAAATTATGCATTTTGATTCTTAAGTCCCAGTAGTCCCAATAGCACCAAAAGGCAATAAATAACCAGACTCCATCTTGTTCCAGATACATGATGTCACGTGACTACCTAGGTTTAAAAGTGTGGGACCTCCGCATGGAGACCAAACCAGTGGAAACGTACCCGGTGCACGAATACCTGCGGTCCAAGCTCTGCTCGCTGTACGAGAACGACTGTATCTTCGACAAGTTCGAGTGCTGCTGGAGCGGGGACGACCAGCGACTTATGACTGGCTCTTATAATGGATTCTTTAGGTTGGTATTGGAGTTTTAATGCTTTTTTTTTTTATTCATAAAAGCTATTTTTGTTGTTGGTGTTTTACTGTAGAATTTTGTATTTTATTGTACTATTATTTTATGAAAATGTTGCGTCACCCTTTGAACTTTTCCTCTATCGTGGATAAACGCATATATAAATATTTGTGCCGCGCGGGAATTGTATCTGCGATACGCAAATCAGTTATGATGCTAACTACAGTCTTAATCTCTTGAATGTCGCGCGTATCGCATAGTATTAGTACTAGATTATGTTTAATGCCTATTATTATCTAGGGCAAAGGCCTCTACTTATACAAAGAAAACATAAGCTTTGGTTGGTCGTCGAATTATTGTTTTGTTGGGTAGTACTTAATTAGTAGTTGTTTTCTGTTTGTCATCATTAGTCATTATATTTTATGTGTTCGAGTGTAAATAACATGTGATTCCCCTCAGGATATTCGAGCGTGGCGGGTGTGGCGCGGCGGGTCGTCGCGCGGAGCTGACGCTGGAGGCCGCCCGCGACGCCGCCGCGCGGCCCCGCCAGCCGCTGCGTGCACGACGCGTCGCCACCACCGCCAAGAGGAAGAAGGTACAACGCTATTGAAAATCAATCTGTCTTTATCCCATAAATTACATGGAAGTAATGTAAATCTAACATTTGCGCAAGCACATCGATAAAACTAGCATCTACCTGTGACTTGTCCGCGTCAAGGTTGATATATTGAGTAACAAACATCCATCGGTCCAAACTTTCGCTTTTATAATAGTAGCAATATTAATAAAATAATCATTCAACAACAAATAGAATTATCAACACTATTCACATATAATTATTATCTTCTCGATCACACCTGTGAAACTTCCTTGTTTACTGAAACATTAATAATTTCAACAACCTTCTACTCCCATATCCCCAGGACGAGATAAGCGTCGACTGCTTGGACTTCAACAAGAAGATCCTCCACACAGCATGGCACCCCCACGAGAGCATCATCGCCGTCGCAGCCACCAACAACCTGTTCATCTTCCAAGACAAGTTCTAGCAGTCGCCCGCCGCCTAACGCATCGCACCGGACACCGCGGGTGACGGCGATGTCGTATGTATCTACGTTACGTAATGCCCCTTAGAATTGTAAGGAAATGGATGGGATGTGCACTAGTGCGAGCGACCAAGGTGCGACTAAACTGCCGTTGATTAATTTCCTATAATGGTGCCGATTCCCTTGTTCACAAACTAGACTAAATTTAGAGAATTGACATCTCTTACTAACATACAGCGAAAGGAAAGGACGGTGACATTAAAGAACTAAGTTAGCGATGTCAAATTAGTTTTGCCTTGTACTTTTACGTATTTTTAATCCATACGTTTTAAGATGTCAACTATAATTGTATGGATGTGTCAGATTGACTAAATTTGACAGCTCTTATTTACATTAGTGTCTTTCTTGTTTTATTGGACAGAAAAAGATGGAAATAGTCTAATTTTAGTTTAGTTTGTGACCAAGAGAATCGGCACAATATCATCCTTTGTCCACAATAGGCCAGATGACACTACCAATCAATTGACGAAATTCTTATGACCTGTCAAAACGCACATATATTTCGACTTTTAATTCTATTCAGTAACTTGACAGTGCAAACAAAAATAATGTTACCATACTACAACTAATAGTGTTGGTGTAGTGAACGATTTTGCGTAAGGAACGAATGATAAGAATGGTTTAATTTCGTTCATTCTTACTCCACCTTACTATCTTTTTTTTTGTGAATACTTGGTCTTGATCTGTCAAGTTACTTAATAGAAATAAAAGTCGAAATATAGATTTTTTCATGGCAAAAGACGACTGTTACGTCACTTTTGTGCCGACTCCATGGATTTGAAAGTATTGAAAAATCATATTGTACAGTTAATTCTAAATTGATCAGGTTCAGGGCCAAAAAGAAGTTATGTCTCAGAATTATTGGTAAATGGTGTCAACTACCTAATTGATTATGTAATCTAGGGCCATGTTTTAAAGTGAAAGTCTTCATGTGAAAAAAGGATAGTGCTATTTACCCTTTATAGCGCTATCCTGCTCTTGCACTGAAGAGGCTGTAACATATGGTCTCAGGATGTAATAAATTCCAAAGTATTGTCGTCAGAATACAAAATGTTCACCATTGAACTCATCAGTCTCTTGTCAGTACGAGATGTACGAAAAAAAAACTCGTGCTGATGATGGTATTACACTATTAGGGTCTTTAATCGATGCGCAAGTTGCACCTTTACGAGAAAAAAAAATCACAAAGTTATGTCGGCACTATAGACCCGTATCTTAGCCAATCGGTGGCATGTGCGTATGAGCGTTCCATTAACTTACCAGTGGACGAAATAGTATGCGTAAACGCAACGATAGCAATAACTTGTTTAATATAAACCCTATGTGGATGTTGTTGATGTGTACCTGTGCTGCATGCGGGAATGTTATGTCCAAACTCATGATGATTACTTGTTTTAAAGCTTTCACATACAGACGTGACTTATCTCGCGTCGTATCGCGATATCTCTCACGAGCATTTTTTTTTAAGTCGCGTGTGTGTGTCGCTACGCGGCTTTATAAGGAATATAGATACACCGCCGGTTTTACTCTTATTAAGTATATTTTCCAACCTTACTGGTAGTTTCAGAGATTACCACGTTGAAACAAACAGAAAATCTTCTGTTTTAGTATATTCAATTCTAATGTCTTTATAATCGCAATGCGACATAAAGTC
Organism: Hoplodrina ambigua; assembly: GCA_949774945.1. NCBI lineage: Eukaryota > Metazoa > Arthropoda > Insecta > Lepidoptera > Noctuidae > Hoplodrina > Hoplodrina ambigua. The sequence goes on from OX458988.1 coordinate 7,910,370, forward strand.
ACAGTCAAAACATTTATTTCAATTAGACCATTTAGAGGCACTTTTGAATTGTCAAGGAGTCCGTCAGTTAGTCAGAAAGCTTAAGCTAGTTGCTCGTTCCAAAACAGAGCAAGTAACTCCACAGCACTATTTTTAAATAGGTTTTTACAAAATCCTGGTTACAAAATTCTTGCTGCTTCTGCATGTGAAAACAATAAAGATGAACATAAAACTATAATAAAAATAAAATATAATAAGAATCAAGATGTAAGCCACGTCTATATCACGAGATAAGTCACGTCTATATCAAAGGGTCTTTAATTTACTTATCAGTTCACAAATAACTCACAAAACCGCATGCGGACTAAGATAGTACGAACACATTTTCATATTTTAGTTTAAACTGAATTTCCTTTACGACTAAGTTCAATATTAATTAACAAACAGTGCTCAATATGATTCACTATAAAGCTCATTAAAATACAGACGTCATACATAGGCATTATAAGCGTATCCACGGTGCGTCAGGCGTAAAGTATATAAACTTGTTACATTGTACAAGCGCGGCTTTCAAGACGACACAATTTAACGCTGCATCACAAATTTTGTTTAGCGTTATTTGAAGTCGCAGCTATGGGATAACATGTAGTAAATAGACTGAATACGGCTCAGAATCGATAGTTTAGTTTTTTTTACACCTATGTTCTTAGTTGTTATTGGAAAATGTTTTCGATCTCTGCTCGTACTTACATTCCATTCAATTTGGCAAATGGCGCTATAACGGTATCGTTATTTCAATTTTATCATGCAATAAGATTAAATGTACTATCAACTATTCGCCATTTACATTTAGAAAACGCGACACAGTATTTGATCCAAGGTTTGCTATCCCCTGAATTTGTGTTTACAAAGTTTATAGCTTCTCGTGAGGGGGACTTTAAAAATAAATACTATTGTTATTTGGTCGCTTTTTGTCTAATGCTATAATTAATGGAACTTGTCAAGTCAAAAACGTTTTCAAGCAACAACTAAGAAAAGCAGGGTAACACTAGATTTGAATCGAGTATCAAAACTGACAGAGATTAAAATTAAGTATTGTTAGTCAAGTATCGAGATTGTTTATAGTCTGAATTTTGGGGTCATGTTTACTTTATGGCTGCAACAAAATGGTTGTTGCTTTATCAAAAGTAAAATCAAATTCATAGTTATAGGGGTAATTCTGTCATCAGTTAATTAATGGGAATTTAAATTGTAAGCAAATATTATAAGCATGAACCGAGCCTTAGCCGCGACTGCTTTTAATACTTAGTCATTGAAAGCTGCCCTTGTAATAGTTGTGTCATATTGTATAGAGAAAAACGTTTTATTTTTCAATGAAAATTCTGTTTCATTCATTTGTATAGTGTGCGTCGCGAGCCAAGGCGCATTTACTTCATTTTTCTATTGTAAGTAAACCTACACGTACTTGACGTTAGCATTAGATAAAATATAGAATGCTCAATAAAATGCGTTCAAAAAACAACGCAATTTTTCACTTTTTTTTTTGCTCCATACAAATTGAACTCATTACCAGTGACTTCATACATTTTTGTATGCTCCCATACAATACGACACAACACCTAGGTAGATAGGAACTAAGTCCGTTAATTCAAATTTTCTGAGAAAAAAATAATTTATACGCTTTTCTTACTTAAGGTTCTAAGCGGTAATTAAGTATTTATTATTTAAACATATACGATCCTTTTTTAAGGAATGGACACATCCGTTGTATGAGATTAGTTAGGTGTAACGAATGTCTTAAAGGCGCTGAGGAAATAATGTATGAGATCGGAACACTGCGGATCTCATCCGCGTGTCGTTTCAATTTTGTATGAGAGGTGTATGGGATTTTTTTTTTCATTGTCGGCGGTACGATAATAACTTTCGTGTTAAGAAATACGTTTTGTAGTAGATTTTCAATAACAAACGAAAGTTTTGACTGGTCTGATGTTTCTTATGAATTCTTAACCAATAAAAAAAGACCACATCAAAACTTTAGTTTCATCAAGATGTCTACAGTAGTTTCCGGTAATCTCGAATACAAAGCATGTTTACAATATACGTACATATCTTCAAGCCTTCGTCCGCGGGACAGGCAGCGTGATCTCTTAACATTGATTAGATCTCATACATTTTTTAGTACTGCGCTCAGAAAGATTGGTATAAGATTGATAACTCACGGGAACGATAACCGAAAAGGTTTTACTTGAAGGAATCCACCGCCATATTGAAATGGTCGGTTTGTACTGTAACTATGTCTTACAAGCTAAAATAGTCTCTGTACTTTGGAGCTAAGACACATTTTTGAAACATCACAAAGTAACACAGATTGTTATAACGAATTCTAACCTTATAGTTAGCTTTTATAAGGTTTATCTTTACTTGTACTTATTGTCGTTTTGTTTTTTTTTTTATTTAAACTTTATGCACATGTAAAAAAATACAGTGTGCAAAGGCGGACTTAATGCCTTGGGCATTTTCTACCAGTCTACCTTAGGGTGATGCAGAAACAAAACATAGTAGGTGCATATATACAGAAAATTTTCGAGAATTAAATATAAAAATTGATTTTAATTGTAGTTTTTTCCTTTCATAATACATTAAATTCGCTCAAAACTAGTACTGTGATTTCTTCTGTTTGTGGGAAGAATTAGATAATAGAATATTATCATATTATGGGGAACGCGCTAGGGTAGCCCGCGATCTTCAAAATAAGAAGGCAAGCTTGCCCTTTAATTGCAGAAAAAGAACCATACCATCACGCTTGTCTCAAAAGCGATAGGCAGGGGTGGCTGTGTACAGTCGTCAAAAGACTCGCCCCTTATTACATGAGACACATAACTGGCGAAATCTGGGTGTTCTAATGGGTATACACCTCTGCCTAACCCTTCGGGGATTACAGGCGTGGTGTTTTGTACTCGATAGGTTATATACAGGGTAATTGAAAATTTACCCGAAACCTGAAAAGGGGTCATTGTACTCATCATTATGGAAAAAATCATGAAAAAAAAAAAAAGTTTCTTTTTCATGATTTCAAGGTTGGTGTCATAGTAAAAGTGGTTCATAATAATGAGTACAATGACCCCTTTTTAGGTTTCGGGTAAATTTTCAATGACCCTGTATATTTTTTTTTTACAGCAGTAAGATACAGTTACAGTACAAACATCGACAAACACATACGTAACAATGAGACTTCAGCGTAATAGTGCCGTATAAAGTTTTCAGGCAATGTGCCTTACGCTCGAAGTAATTGATATAATATACAATTATTTATTTACTATATATTATGTACCTATTATGTATTTTTCTAAGTTCTTTGTGATTATGTTTTAACAATCATTGGCGATTAACGTTTTCTTGTTACGATTATGGTTTAAAATGTTTTTTTTTTTAGTCTTGATGAGTCGTTCGGTGTACTCTTGGCATTATTTCACGATGAGATAATGCATTAATTGGTTTATATTTTGATCTTAACATTGGCATGTCAAAAGTCATAGTAAATTGTTTCTGGAATTTTTCGTTAGTTCTTACGCCTCTCAAGCGATTTTAAGTTTTCTACATTAGCTTTAGAATTCCTTTTCAAAATTGTTCTCAACTGAATTCTTAAGACTTATGTATCTTGCGTTTAATTAAAATCTGTTTCATTAATTTCCAAAACTTTGGACTTGTAAGTTTGTATGAGAGCACAGCGTAGATTCATTAAATCCTTTCTAAAAAAACGCAGTGCGATTCTTACTCCATGAGAGAATAAAAGAATCCTTAGTTCCGTTGGTTAAAAGTCGAAGTCTAACCGTTTTATATAGATTTAAATTCCATTCCGTTACGATTCTCAAATATTGAGCTTATGTAATGAAACATAAGGTTTCATTTCGCCTCTTCCCGAATCGTAACGTACTCCGAATTCTTAACTTCTTGCCACACCAAAACTCATCAAGACTAAACCCGTTATTTCGGCAAATATTACTTATTAAAAAGAAATTGTGATTCGATGCTTGATCAGTATGGTTATTGTAATGTAAATATGTAGTGTTGATTGGAGGCCTGAACAGATAGATAACGTCACAATTGTACAGTTGATAATATTAAAATGTATTTTGTGTAAAGCTTCGAAATTATGTTCGACTATATAATATGAATTTGTTTTTAACTATGTGTCTAGTTTTTACGTTAACAGATAGCGTTTAATGTATCTACGTTTATACATAATTTTTGTAACTGAAATTGTTTTAATAATGTGTAATACGAGGCTTTAAACCAACGTTGCATCGAGCGGAATCTTCCTAGAATACTTGATAATACTGTGTTAATAGTTAAATGGTAGTGTTTATGAATGCTAGGCACTTACGATAAGTTAGAAGGTCGCTCGATAGAACGTCGCCTGAGTGGTGTCTGTTTCTGCAAAACTTATAAGTCTGCATAAAAATATCAATAGGATTTTGGAGTTGTAACAAACCTTTACAAAGGCCTAGTGTAATCCACAATAACCGTGCGTCGTGTGTAACTTACCTGTTTGTGATCGCTAGAATCCCGAAACTTGTCCATTTTTGTACATAAGTAACTTGTCCCGATGTAGTTTTGCAAGACGGACCCCAAATAATTTGGTTCTGTAAATAGACACGTAAAACGGCTAACATTTATTTTAATATTCGGCTGTATTCAGGCCCTTTCCATAATCTCCACAACATTTTTTTTATGTTCATCGATTTGTATAGGAACTGCGTTAAGTTTTAGTTTTTCTTTCTCTCGTCTATTTTGTAAGGGGCCCGGTCAATTCCTTCTAGATGTTCCGATGATAGCTGAACACGCTGTATCGCTATGTAATTTAAAAAAATGTGTGATATTTAAAAATATGCCTATGCAGCTTGTACTGATTCCTCTTACAAACGTTTCTAAATAATGTACGAACATTGTCCGACACGGTTGTAAGGGGAAGAGTGTTATTTTTAAAATATATAATTGCTTGAAAAGCAATAAATAGTATAGGAATTGACTGTCCCCCGTGAGATCCAATGTAAAAATATGTCGCTCTGTAGTATAAATGCAAAGACATCTTGTATAGAGTGTGGTTGCGAAGCGAGAATGCGAGCGAACTAGGTGATGAGTGAGCTATAATTTAAGTACTAGTTTATAGTTAGGCGAAAACTGTGAAAACACAGAATTAAAAAAATCAGTTTTTTTTCCTGTATCGAGGGATCAACAGATAAAGCTTGATAAATGTGATAATGTCGCAATAAGCGGTGTGTTGTGGTCTGCGGACGAAATGATGATGTGGATAGACTTTTTTTTTTCTTTTTGAGGTACCGTTTTGCGCTGTGAGGAACCTCGGACGGTTTGCTGACAACGAAACCTCGTGCTGTCAGTGTGAGTGCTCGCGTCGCTGCGCAGGCGCATATTTACGAAGTTAAACGACCGGACGAATGTTGACGTTATATCCTGGTACTGAACACGCAATGTTGACTTCGTAAATCGAAATCTACAGTCAGAAACGTTTTGATGCCGCAAGTTTTGCTATTTAGTTAGTTTTACGACCGTGTACTGTTACTGTAACAAAAATTAACTAAGTCGTGAATGAGCGGTGTCCACAATACAAGCGGGAGTTAATATCATTGTGCCATGATCTTCGTCGGCTCGGTGGCGCGGGCGCTTCATACGGAAAGAGTTGTTGTTAAATCAAAATATTTCCTATAAATAATAAAATTTTTATATCTGAATTTGTGTTGTTATTTTTTTACACCCTCAACGGCCTACAAAAAGTCGGTCCTAAGAAACTCTGAAATAATCGTCCGATTTTACGGTCGTATATAAAAAAATGAGAGTAAAATGGTAAAGTAAATAAAAACAAATGTTTTTAGAAAAATCTTTATTCATAAATAGGTACCCAAATCACATGGTATCACGTCACCATTTCGGCAAAGTTCTCTCTGCGAGAAGAAATAACAGAATATTCTAATATTCTTACAAATACAAATTACACAATAAAAATGCGTTTACTAAATACTTTTGCAGTATTTCAGTATCATTTTGTAAAGTGCTAAACTAACAGTGGTAATATTGCTTAAAATTATGGCATAATTTTATTTAGAAAGTAAATAAATCCATTAAAAAAAAAACGTAAATATTTAGAAAACAAGAATATGCAGCACCGTTTCCTGTTACTAAGTACAGTCGAAAAAGCCATTTGGTATACAGGCAGTTAAGTTGCAACCACATTGTATAACAAAGTTATTATAATAATAAAAAAGAATTTCTGTGACAGCGACCAATTTCAATTTCCAATTTCAATTTCAATTTTTTCCTACAGAATATAGTGCACAAGAGTGTATGCAAACAAGTGCTAAGTGTGAGTTTTTCACTCACGTTCGATTGGGAGTACGTTAGAATTTAATATGGGAAAAAGTTATAGCGCCATCTGGTGGTCACTAGGATAACCTTATTTCCTATACAAAACTACTAATGCGCTCGTAATCGAACGTGAGTAAAAAAAAGTCACACTCAGTGTAGTCCCTCTGCCATCACTTTCAAAGTCGGATGGGACGGCAATCCGACACGACCAGGGAAAGATCAGGCATAGGACCAGACGCACAGAGGCGTCAATACCTACATCTATGAAACGCCAGGCGGCTATTGAGAAATTCCGAATGGAAAAACCCAATAACGCTTAGCCCGAATTGGGAATCTAACCTAAGAGCTTTACAGTTGCGCATGCGACCATGAGACAGACCAACGGGGCAGTCAAACATAGTTGAAATATGAATATTTTTGTCTGTATACCAAATAGTTAGTTCGTCTGTACATTGGAATATTAAATGTCTTAAAACACAATAAAAAAATATTTTTCCTCATAAGGTTTAAAAATTTTAGAATTTTACATAAGACTGAATTCATAATTTTTTCAAGCTCTTTCATTTTTCTAGCAGTAATATACTGCTAGCGCCTACATATTTAACAGATATTTTTTTAAACTACCTATCACATAATATTCTATAATCCCAGAGACAATAATATCATTATTAGCTATTTACAAGCTACCCGATAAAAAGGATTATTTTTAACAATTTTATTTAAACCAAATTGAATCTACCAATTTTACCTAACTTTTGGTTTTATGAATGAATTAGAATCCTTTATAACTAATATCTCTTACGACTAACTGAAAATATATCTTTATAAAAGTCACAGATTTTTAACCGGGGTCGATTCACACTTACAAAGTTTAAATATTGGTAAATATTAGATAAAAATCGTCTGTTCAAGTGTCAGCTTTATTCTATTTTCGTTCTGTTTTTTATAAGTTCTCTTAATTTTACGAGACGTCGCTACTGTCATCCGATCGAATCGATATAAGATCATAAATACCATCGATTTTAATGTACAGGACTTTAATATAATTATTATCATGATCGTTCGTATTATTAAATTATTCGTAGATAACATTTCTTTACTTAATCCGTTATGACACCAGTTTCAGCACAATTACTGTAGTCTTTTACAGTGAATGTGTGAATCGACCTGTATAATAAGGCTCTTTATTATATTAATGCACTTTAGGGGTGAATTTTAAATAATCAAATAACTTTTAACTGACATGACAGTTGTGACATTTATTTGAAAAGCTGTCAATCCGCCATTTTTATTTTTGCGTTTAGAGTTATCTGATGATTGAAAAATTTGCTCCTATTATATTTATTTTGCTATCAGATAATAATAAGAGGGTAAGAAATAAGAACCACCATACAAATATGGGGTAAATATCTTTTTATGAAATCTAATCTTTCATAAGAAATCAACATTTTTATGTTTATGTTGTTTATGTTTTTAAACTACAAAACACCACATAAAACATAAACATAATTTAATCATCGAGAAATCAAGACAAACAATTTTAAACAACCAACTGCTATTTTCAAAAACACTACAAATTCTAAAAAACCACGTTACCAATTCCTATGACTTACGTCTTCTTTAATTTCAACCGTAAGTAAATTAACCCTAAAGTGATCGCTATCCAAGCGATGGTGGTTAAGAATCCGTAGATGACTGACGGATCCAAGATGGTGGCTCCTTTCTCCATGATGTCTCTGAGAGATTTGGAGGGGATTGTGAAGGGGAGGGTTAGAGATATGATGCGGAGAGTATACGACATACCTTCTAGAGGCCAGAGGATTCCTGGAAAAATAAGAATAAGGAATTTTATTGCGAGCATTGTTCTGTTGGATTTTCAAACTTATGGCATTGTGCCGAGTGTTGATAATCGACCAGTGAGCTTTTTAACGAGCGTTAGAAAGCGGCTAAAGATTTGTTGTGTTTCCAAACTGTTTGTGACAGGGTGTCAGGCTTCAATTTGGTCAGATCAGACTGATTATTAACATTTTGCCAATTACCTACTAGGCAATAGGTCTTTGAGTAAAAAAATCTGAAATAGTCGACCCTAGAGTTGCCATCAAGAATACCGATTAATTGAATAAATAAAATGATGATAAAAAAAATATGGCAGGGCTAATGGAACGGAAAGCAAGGTATCAAAAAATCAATAAAAAAATATCGGCCTTAGAAATAAACGACAAACCCAAGCAGTCGTGCGACAAAGAACCCCATAACAAAAAATAAAATAACCTTTTTATTATAACTTACCATAACATCACGCCTGTAGTCCCCTAATGGTTAGGCAGAGGTGTACTTATTAGTACACACACACACATTTCGTCAGTTATGTTTAATTCCCATGTACCTAATAGGGGGCGAGCCTAGTGCCAATTGCGTATTGATATAGAGATCCACTACTGAACGGGACTGCCTTGTTGGTCTAGTGGTCGCAAGCGCGACTGCTGTGCATGTGGTCTTGGGTGCGATTCCCAGGTCAGGCAAAGTGTTATTGGGTTTTTCCATCAGGAATTTCTCAGTAGCTGCCTCGGAGTCTGGATTTGTGCCCGGTTGATGGCAATAGGCTCGCCCCCTATTACATGGGACTAAAAACATAACTGGCGAAATGTGGGTGTACTAATAGGTATACCTCTGCCTAACCCTTAGGGGATTACAGGCGTGATGTTATGTATGTATGTATAGAGAGATCCATAAAAATAAGATAAAAAAAATATATCTTTATTAACTTACCACACAACAAAATCATGGGATAGAAACTACCCGTGGCCACGAAGAAGGACATGGTATGGCTTGGGCAGTAGACCGACAGCAGGAAGCCGTAGCACATGCCGCAGATACCCTGGAGGAACAGGAGCAGGCCGCACACGAACTTGGAGCCTATTGACGGTATACCGTAGCCTATGAAGGCTAGGGCCATCATCTCTATCGTCTGGAATGGAGAAGATAAAAAAATTAGTATTTTAAATTGACTAAATTTTATTGAAGTCAGAAAATACAATGTAATTTATGTGTTTCATCACACTTCCAAACTAATATTATAAACCAGCATTGCCCGCGGCTTCGTCTGCGTAAAAAATAATTTTCCGTTAAGTAAGTTAAACAATCCAAAGTTAAAAAAAGCTTTTTTACAAAAAAATATTACCGCCTTCAAAAATCACAAAATAAAAAATAACTTTAGCTTGGAAGTCGGCGGCTTTGGTTTTGTTTCTTGTTATGTAGGTATTGCCGCCGACTTCCAAGCTAAAGTTATTTTTTATTTTGTGATTTTTGAAGGCGGTAATATTTTTTTGTAAAAAAGCTTTTTATTTTTCACTTTTTAGTGCTTGTGTGTTAATGTTTGAAATCCTTACATAAAGCCCTTTCAAACAATACCACACACGATATATTTAATTTTGGTAATTGGCAGGAGGGGGGTTGACGTACCCCCTCCCCACTTCCTTTAGTCAGTCATCGACTACACGTATAAACAAAGCAATTTTTCTTGTTACGGCGGTTCTACTGTGATTTTACAAGGAGTTCCGTTCCATATCTCCAAAGTTCATCATCAGATCATGACAATATTCCTATGGGACCTATTCGGGACTATATTCTTTCAAACAAAAAAAGAATCATCCAAATCGATTCATAATTGGCGGAGTAATCGTTGAACAAACACACAAAAAAAAAACAAAAAAAAAAAAAAACATACACGTCGAATTGAGAACCTCCTCCTTTTTGAAGTCGGTTGAAAATCCCAAGGCATTACCGAAATAAAAAGTATCCTATGTGTTAAACATTCCTTAAAGTAAGTTGAACTATTATCCCAAAGGAAAACATTTCCGAAGTAAAAGTATCCTGTGTTAATCCAGGAAATGGTCTATCAATGTATTATTTTTTATCCAAATCTGTTCAACAGTTTACAGTAACAAACATCCGAACATCTAAACATCTTCACAAACTTTCACATTTATAATATTAAAGTAGGATGCGAAAGAAACTCTGTTTGTCTGCCTGTTAGGTACGCTTTCACGACTAAACCACTGAACCAATTTTGATGAAATTTGGTATAGAGTTAGTTTGAACCCTAAGAAAGGAGATAGACTACTCTTTGTTTTGCGACTTTGTATAACCACCTTCTTTATCGTGGGGCAGTAAGGTCGTACGACCCCACAAAACCTAGTGTCAGAGTTTCTAAACTCTCTTAAGGGCCTCTGACATGGTTTGAGTGGAGCAATAATAGGCTGGTATAAGTCCAGGTTTCCTTACGATGTTTAATGCGACAGCCACCGACATTTACGCAGAAAAAATCTAGTAAACCAACCTGGAATAAGATGATAACAGACTGCAGCATGATGTGGACGTTCAGCATCTCTTTGGGCTTGACTCCTGCGACCGCGGAGCGTTCCCACACGCCCTCCAGCCGGTCCGAGATCATCAGCGTCGAGGTCACGATGGCGGATAAGAAGAAGATGATGCTGTAACATTAAGCATTGAGGACTTTAAGGTAAAAAAAAACTTTGAAAATAGCAGTTGTTTTTAAGGTTCTGTGAAGGTTGCTTGCTAAAGCAAGCAGACTGGAAGACTTACCTATGTTCTAAACTCTCTGACAAACATTCGTATTTAAAATTAGAATAAAATATTTTCTATGATGACAATAGTTTGGTCATTCGCTCTGCAGGGAGCAGTAAAGTCAAAAGTCTATCTTCAATACATAGTTTAAAAGTAATGATTCGTTTCAATTAATAATATTAATTGTGCCCTGCAAAAGACCCCATAGATCCAAGAGGCGATTTCGGTACCACGTCACGCCATAGTGACGACAGTTCTGTACCTCTTTCGGGTTCTACGGGACCCTAATACTAAGCTTCCGCTGTCTGTCCGTCTGTCAGCGCGCTGTATCAGTGTTGAATTTTCACAGAATGTGTATTTCTATTGACGCTATAAAAAAAAAGGGAGTCCCCAAGTAAGAAAGGTTTTTATTTGACAGATCGTTTCAAAAGCAACAGCTGATAAGTTTAGAATAAAATAAAATAGAATTGTTTCAATTAATTAGATTAATAATCTACTTTTTATGACCTATCAAAACGCGAAACGCAACTGTGAAGCCACATATTTGTCAATTTACCTAATTGACTTTTTTCTAATTTTAATGCAATTAAAAAACTAATTTTACAGTTAATTGAAAACTAATCGGGGTTTCAGTACTAAAAAGTATTGTGACATCGCTTATCTCTTGTTACAACACTGACAAATTAGATTCAGTTTAAAGTCAGTTTTCGTATTAGGAATTTTATGTAAGTCTGAATAAAGTTCAAAATACAAGAACTGGGTCAAAACTTCATGTGTTAATAAGATGATTAAATATAACTTACGTGATGAGGATCCCTGGCGCCATGAAGCTGACGACTTGCGGCTCTCTCTTGCCATACACCGGCTTTTCAAAGTGTACTGGAATCTAACGTACACACCATAACATCAGAAATAGGATTTTAGGAGTAAGGCGATAGGTGTTATTTTCCTGTACAAACTAGATAAATATTAAGCTCAATGGAAAAAAATACATGGTGTTGCTTTTTGTTGTGTTGTCCTTTGCAGGGAAAGATTTATTTTTTATTTTAATTTAGTAATTTTGTTGTACAATGATAGTTTGTTACGAGAATCAGCCATATAATTTTGAAGCCCTAGCTCTAAGCTCTTTTGGAGTGGGCAACAGATTCAATATTATACCCAATTTTATTTTTCTGTTGGTAATGACGTCCGAAATTGCCTTTTAAAGGTCTTATTGAATTAAATGATTTGACTTTGACTTTAACTACTTCAAAATAATATTTATTATTTTGTTTTTTTAGTAAATGAAAACATGATAATAAAGGCAAAAGTATCTAATAATAATTAGGTTGGTTCCTTACTCTGGATCCCTAACCACAGTTAGCTTGGGTTTTACCGCCTCGGTATGGTGAAGCACTATTATACCTATATATTTTTTTAAACTATAAAATATTTTACCATTTAAGTACCTACGGTAATTAACATTATATTTTATTATTTAGCCTGTGTTGTCCCACTGATGGGCAAAGGCCTCCCTTTCTCCATTACAATCCTCTCTATCAACCATCGACCAAGCTGCATGCGTCAAGCTCGTCCCGCCATATTCACTAATATTAGTTTCAAATATTCATACCTGTACTAAATTCTCAGGTCTGCCACATCCGGTCATGGCACGTCGCGTGAAGCTCTCGTAAGCCTTGTGTAGCTGAGTCTTCATGAAGTTCGAGATTTGATGATCTACGGAAAATTAGTATATCAGTCAATTTATAAATCTATCTTTTTAGCCATCTTGCCGTTGGGTTTAAGCAGGCAGGGCGATAAACTCGCACACAATAATAGTCGCGCGACAAATCCTATTGCATATACAACGGGGCAATTCTGTTCTTTGAAAGAGGTGTATTCTGAAATATATAACATAAACAACTTAAAAAAACAAGTAAGTATAATGAATTATTGAAAATAATAGGTACACCTCTGCCTAACCTTTAGGATTACAGGCGTGATGTTATTGAACAGGAGTCTTAATTTTATTTACTTATTACTTCCTGAAAAACTTGCCCCTGGTCGCCCCTATCGTCGCGGAGAGCTTTGATTTATGAGCGGATACAGCCTTCAAGTTGGGGGAAGGGGGGGGGCATAGGCTTCGATTCGATTGCAATTTTAAACCTAATTAAAAGGAAATAGTCCAGGAGGGATCATGACATCCATGAATTCCATGATCCTATAATAGGGATGATCACTCACTAGTCATGTCCAGCCACACGCTGACGCTGCTCTCATCCACGATGTCGTCATCCACCTCGCCATCCGCGACTCGTTTGGCCAGTGCAGTGCTGAAGTTCTTCGAGAAGTGTAGCGCTCCGTACAGCTTGCCTGTTGACACAGCTTGCTTCGCTTCTTCTGATGTGTTGAATGGCGTCTGGTGGATTGAGAAGAAAGTAAATCAATGGAAAGTTTAAATTGTTTTACAAGTTTTAGATTACATTTGTAGAAAGGAGATCAACGCCCAACCTGTTCCCAAATATGAGATGGTCGGGGTCATTAGTGGAGTAGCAATCTACAAAGCAAATAGATTGACGCTTGGTTACGATTGGTTAAACTTACGAGCTTCCGACGTCGTGTGCGAATTTTGAGGTGAACGTAGGTACTGTGTTATGACGTTCAAAAGCCTAAATGGCCTAATTAAAATAAATGATTTGACTTTGACTTTAACTTTGATTACATCACTTATACACACAGATGTAGGTATGGCCAGTACCGCGTGTTCACAGCGATTCAAACCTTAGCATGCTACTGCACTGGGGTGCAACGCTGGGGTATCTTATGCGGTTGTAATAGGAGCGATTTTACAACAAAAATTCTTTATTCTCCGTCACGTATTTTAATAAAATCAACTGTACATATTGATTGTTAAACCAATCGATTTACTCCATGAGCAATATTGGATGGATTTCCATCCTTTTGTTGATATTACTTATACACTGTGTAATAAGGTTCAAAGTTTAATAAATGTATCTTCGTAAGCCTGTCAAAGAAGGTCTACACACCTGGAACAGCATCTTCTTCTCCATTTCCTCTAAGAACCAGCAGCTCAGCATGTAATAGTCGCAGGTCTCGTCCTCATTGATGGTCGTCGTTTGTAAGCTTGTGTTACTACATATGTCTAGCCCGTCTGAAAATATGAAAGAGTAAAACGTTAATCCTAGCTTGAGAGCAAAAATACTGAAATAATAAACAAAACTATGGATATCTACAATACATGAAAGAAAAGGGAAGGGAATAAGCGAAGGAGACGAGTTCAAGCCTGCAATCCCCGAAGGGTTTGGCAGAGGTGAACCCAGTACATCTACATTTAGCCAGTTATGTTCAAGTCCCAAGTAATTTGCGCGCCTATTGCCATCAACCGGGCACAAATCCAAATTCCTAGGCTGCTACTGAGAAATTCCTGCCCTTGACCTTGACGACCTGGGAATCGAACCAAAGCCCTCATGCGCAGCAGTCGCGCTTTGTAACCGTTTCTTGTTAATTCTTTAAAAATATCAGTACCTAATAAAGTACACATTGATCTAGATCTTAGAATCAAAAAGCATAAAATAGTGATCAAATGATACGCAGAAGTAGGTACAAATCTAAAACAGCATGGTTATCCACATTTCAGGAATGAATTAAAAATATGACATTAAATTAAGTAGTAATTAGTACTGTGTTAGTGTGAGGGGGTGTGTAGTGTGTAGTAGTAGTATTTTATGTTGTGTGCGTCATTTTCACGTGAATAAAGAGTTTTTCTTTCTTTCTTCTTTCTTTTTAATTTGGTACATACATGGTGAGTTAGCAGCTTCTTCGTTGACTACACCGATGTGCAGATCCCGCGGGTCATGACCCACTGCTGCGAAGAACGCCACCACTTGGATGATGGGGAACAGCACTGAGAAGATCAGGCCACTGAAAAAGAAAACAAGTATTTAAGAAATAAAACTTGATCAATACGCGATGAAGTTCACTGTTAAGCTTTTTTTCCCGTCACATTATTTCCATCCACTGCAACTCCTGAAAGCCAGAATCAACAGTGGTAAAGGAAAACATCGTGAGGAAACCTGGACTTACTCCATCTCCATCTGCCTAGCCTGTTCCCAACTATGTTAGGGTCGGCTTCCAGTCTAACCGGATGCAGCTGAATACCAGTATTTTACATGGAGCGACTGCCTATCTGACCTCCACAACCCAGTAACTGGGTAACACGATACCCCTAGGTAAGACTGAAAACCTGTACTGTTGCACTCAAATTATATCAGAGGCCCTTGAGGCGGTTTAAAAACTCTGACACTAGGGTGTGGGGTCATAAGACCTTACGGCCCACACGATAAAGAAGAACAGTGGCGACCGCTAGAAACGCGCCGAGGCAATGAAGTTCGACGAGTCCCGGAGAAACTATTCAACTGATCCTTAATCTTTTAACCTGATTTTCATAAAGATACGTTACAGTTATTATTCAATGTAATAGTTATTATTGCCTATTCTTCGTAATATTTAGTATTCTTTGTAATCGTTATTATTACTTATTCTTTGTATTTTATTTATTATTCTTTGTATTTCTTTATTATTCTTTGTAATTTTTGTTATTCTTTGTAATTTTAATTATTCTTTGTAATTTTTATTATTCTTTGTAATGTTTATTATTCTTTGCATTTTTTTATTATTCTTTGTAATTTTTGTTATTCTTTGTAATTTTAATTATTCTTTGTAATTTTTATTATTCTTTGTAATGTTTATTATTCTTTGCATTTTTTTATTATTCTTTGTAATTTTTGTTATTCTTTGTAATTTTAATTATTCTTTGTAATTTTTATTATTCTTTGTAATGTTTATTATTCTTTGCATTTTTTTATTATTCTTTGTAATTTTTATTATTCTTTGTAATTTTAATTATTCTTTGTAATTTTTATTATTCTTTGCATTTTTTTTTAATTCCTTACACTTAATAGTTTTTTATTGATACTAACATTATTAGACGGTAAAGTTTCTTTGTAAGAGTAAATCTCTAGTTGTGGTTCGATTGTAAAAAATCATTAATAAATGGTCGTATCACGAAAACTGCTTGGTGGAAACAATGTAACTCACCCTGGATGCCTCGAGAACTGCTGTATGCTCTTGATGAAGACGGCTTTATACCTCGACTTTGTTAATCTCTTACTGTCCCTAGGTCTTTTCTCTTTCTTAGTAAGCACCTGAAACATAATATTAGTACGATGAATATTTAAAGTTTGAACGATATACTGGAATATTTAAAAAAAAACATTCTTTTCGCTCTCTTCCCGAAAACTCTTACTGGGACCGTATATTAAATAGCTGGTTTGATCACATGTTTCATGCCACAAGCCAGCCATATAGTTTTTAACTATTGCGACTGCCGAGCATGGGTTCCGATCGGTTCCAGGTCGGGCAAAATGTTATTGGGTTTTTTCATCGAGAATTTCTCAGTAGCAGCCTTGGAGTCTAGATTTGTG
The DNA here is from genome assembly GCA_949774945.1 of Hoplodrina ambigua. Lineage (NCBI taxonomy): Eukaryota > Metazoa > Arthropoda > Insecta > Lepidoptera > Noctuidae > Hoplodrina > Hoplodrina ambigua. The sequence goes on from OX458988.1 coordinate 7,926,800, forward strand.
CCCGGTTGATGGCAATAAGCTCGCCTATTATTACATGCGACTGCCAAATGTGGGTGTACTAATGAGTACACTTCTGCATAACCCTACGGGGATTACAGCCGTCATATTATGGATTTTGGATATAAAATGGTACTTACATCAGTACTTGTGGTGATGGTGGGGAAGTCTTCTCGCGAGTGGTAGCGACTGTCGACGCCGGCACATATGCTGTTGTCGGGGATCACGTCCGGGGACACTGTCAGTGCTGTAAATAAATGTAAAACACAATATTTAAAGTAGGTAGTCTGTAAACTGGACTGTTACTTTTAAGTATTAGGAAAAAAATATTAACTTAAAAAGCACATGAAAAAGATCACGACCGGCTGATCACGGCTGGCCACCTAATATTCTAGGCGGCCCATTTTTATTTATTTATATTATTTTGGCTTTTAGTGTTAGATGAAGTTTAATTGATATGTAATTTTTAAATCATCAAAACAAAAAAAACAAAACATCTGATCCATACATTACGGTCTTGTTGTGTATCATTTTTGTAGGGAACAGCTGATTTGTTTTTCATGATTGCAGGGTTGGTCCCATAGTAAAAGTTGTTCATAATGATGAGTACAATGACCCCTTATAAGGTTTCGGGTAAATTTTCAATAACCCTGTATAAAAATTCTGTGTAGGTACTTACTGGACCGCCTCCTGGGCATCTCATGTTGTCTCATCGCCAGCTTCAAGAACGCCTCCTCAAGAGTGTCACAGTCGAACTTCCTCAGGAGATCCTCTGGAGAATCTTCGGCTAGGAGCTGACCGTCACGGAGTAGACCAATCTGGAATCAGGAATTATGAATCTTAAATGAGTATTTTTGGGAAGGTTTTTCAATATTTTTCCGAACGGGATTCAGCTCACTTCGCTATGAATATGAAACATTGTTTGCCTACCCTTTTTCTAGCTATGTTAAGGTCGGCTTCCAATCTAACCGGATACTTAATATTACATAACATAACATCACGCTTGTAATCCCCGTAATGTTAGGCAGAGGTGTACCCATTAGTACACCCACATTTCGCCTGTCATGTTTAAAGACCCATGTAGTAGGGGGCGAAGTCTTTCAGGCCCCGGAAATCGCACCTCAGTTGTGGAACTGTCAATCTGAATTGTAACAAGCTATTTTGATGAAATCTATGCCATAACTGTTGAAGCAGTTCCATCAACGACGCCATGTTGAAACCGTCGCAATAAAACATCTACGACAGAAAAGTTCTCAAGGCTGTTGATACAATTACAGCATAACAGCTCATTATTAACGCACTGTTACAATGGATGGATGTAACGCAATCATTGATTATAATTGTTACTTATACTTTTTATTAGAGTTCATGGTTAATTGGATTACCTACTACCGATTGCCTGATGGTTTCCTGGTTGCAAGCGTGACTACTGAGCGTTGGGTTCTGGGTTCGAATCGGGTAGCAGACAACAGTACACCATCAATCGATGTACCTACTTCTCATGGCCTGTCAAAACGCGATTCTCCCACAGATATTGTATGAAAGGCTTTCTTGGAGACTACATGTTATTGCAGAAATATGTAATGTACAATAATTACATTCATACTAATATTGACCCCTATTACATGGGACTTAAAAATAACAGATGAATTGTGGGGTACACCTCTGTCTAGCCCATCAGGGATTACAGACGTGATGTTATGTTTTGCTAATATTAAAAATGTCAAAGTAATTCTGCCTGCCTCGTTGGTCTAGTAGTTGCCAGCGCGACTGCTGTGCATGAGGTTTTTTGGAAAAACCCAATAACACTTTGCCCGATCTGGGAATCGAACCCAAGACCTCATGCTCAGCAGTAGCGAAAACAACATAACATCACGCCTGTAATTCCCGAAGGGTTAGGCAGAGGTGTACCCATTAGTACACCCACATTTCGCCAGATATATTTAAATCCCATGGAATAGAGGGCGACCCTATTACCATCAACCGGGCACAAATCCAGACTGCGAGGCTGCTACTGAGAAATTCCTACTGAAAAAACCCAATAACACTTTACCCGACCTGGGAATCGAACCCAAGACCTAACGCTCAGCAGTCGCGCTAGCGAAAACAAGTAAAATAACAATAAACTAATAAACTTAAACAAAATGGAATCAATAAATTCGGCATCAAGATCAACTGGTATTGTGCGCAAGAGACTGGCGGCAGTACAACATTGGATGGCAATGCTTAGCCTCTAGCCAAGGTAAAAGTAGTCTAGTATTTTTAGAAACGTTCGTGTTCTAATCTTATTCTCAATCTAGCCTAAATGCTTCTATTTATTACCTACATTTTTGGCAAGATTGACTGGTGCAAACTAGACTAAATTTAGAGAATTGACATCTCTTACTAACATACAGCGAAAGGAAAGGACGGTGACATTTAAGAACTAAGTTAGAGATGTCAAATTAGTTTAGCCTTGAACTTTTCCGTATTTTTAATCCATACGTTTTAACATGTCAACTATAACTGTATGGATGTGTCAGATTGACTAATTTTGACAGCTCTTATTTACATTAGTCTCTTTCTTGTTTTATTGGACAGAAAAAGATGGAAGTCGTCTAATTTTAGTTTAGTTTGTGAGGAAGGGAATTGGCACCATTGACTGTCGCTGAGATGAGATTATGACTAGATTTTGAATATTTTTAACTACTATAGTTGGCTTTCTGGTTTCCTCATAATATTTATGTATACAGTGATTTTCATAAAATGCTTTTATTATATTAGGGGTTCCCTAACTTATTTATGACGCACGCCCGCGTCATTCTGCACAGATAATATAAATTTGGGTTACTATTAAAGATTACACAGAAAGAAAAGAAAAAAAAAAAGAGGTTTTTATTAAGTCACAGGATCTCCTAGCTTGGGAGTCAGGGATACTCTATCTAATATACGTACCTACGTTTATTCACTGAAATTCATGTAACCTTGTTTTCAAGCAATGTTGAAGGTTTTGGTATAAAAAAAGATTTATACAAAGATTAAATGTCTATCTTGTAAACCTTAATATGTTACTAAGTTTGTATGAAATGCCGTAGATACGACGTTATCAGTCGTAATCTGTAAATAAGATCCTTAACTCTCTGCGTCCACATTGGGTGGCGCGCCCACCACTGAAACCAGCAACTTCATAGTGCGGTACGGCCGCCGTATCTTGGCAGTCCTGAAGTTAGTAGATCAGCTGCGCAGTAGACAATTTCGTTCCTAAAACATTCACTGCGCAGCTAAACAGCTAACTTCAAGACCGTCAGGATACGTCGACCGTACTATATTTTATTTATTTAGGGACTAATAACAGTTACACGTTACGAAAAGCTAATTAGGCTCATTTATTATTAGTATAACCCACACTAGATTAAAAATTAGATATTTTAAAGAGGAAAGGACGGACGGTCGCTTATCTAAATTATTAATGACAAGAAGAAAAAAATAAACAAACGAAAGTGGTTTATGTAAGGTTGTCGATAAGTAAAGCTATAACCAATTTTTTTAATCGTGCAGGAGTAAACGCAAAAATATCGGTATCAGTAAAATGTGTGTTATACTTACTGTGGTTACTTATAGTAGAAGAATAGCTTTTCTCACCTTATGCGCTTGTTTTGTTTCATCTATATAATGTGTAGTTATGATGACAGTAGTTCCACGCCGTGCCTGCTCCGCAAGGAAGTCCCATATCCTGGGAACAATAACAAAAGATGTTTTCAAAGACAATGATAAACGGTAAGGTAATAAAAAATATTTTTGTCTATTATCGACCGGGGCCGTTGACAAGTTCTTTAGAAAACCTAGTTAGGTATCTACTATCTACATAATATAAAACAAAGGCTCTTTGTACCGTCTGTACGTTTAGATCTTTTAAACTACGTAACCGATTGTAATGTGGTTTTCATCAATAGATAGAATGATTTAAGAGGAAGGTTTATAGTTATACGTTAGTTAGTGTTTACATTGCATTTATGCGAAGCCAGGGCGAGTCGCTAGTTGACTGTAATTTTTTTATTTCAGAAATCAGAATTTTGCAAAGTAGGTACAATTAAAAGCAAAAAATTTAGTAATTTTTTTTTTTATAACATCTCGCCTGTATTCCCCTAAGGATTAGGCAGAGGTGTACCCATTAGTACACCCACATTTCGCCAATTATATTTTTAGTGCCATGTAATAGGGGGTGAGCCTATTGCCATCAACCGGGCACAAATCCAGACTCCGAGGCTGCAACTGAGAAATTCCTGATAGAAAAACCCAATAGCACTTTGCCCGACTTGGGAATCGAAATCAAGACCTCATGCACAGCAGTCGCGCTTGCGACCACTAGACTAACCAATGTAGGTTAAAAATAAACAAAGTAAGAAGCTAGGAACTGGAATTACAACTGGTTATCTGGGAACTGGGACTGCTTATCTGGGAACTGTAACGTAGCACAGTAATCTCAATTAGTGTTATTCAACAATTTTAATGGGAACTAGAGTGTTGATAAAAAAACAGTTCTAATTTACATATGCATAATTATATTAGGTTTTGTATTCGTGTAGACAATATAACTTATCTATAACGGGTGTGAAAAACACTTAGATAATGAAGCCGAAAGTCACATGTTTATTTCCATTACATAACATAACATAACATAACATCACGCCTGTAATCCCCGAAGGGTTAGGCAGAGGTGTACCTATTAGTATACCCACATTTCGCCAGTTATGTTTTTAGTCCCATGTAATAGGGGGCGAGCCTATTGCCATCAACCGGGCACAAATCCAGACTCCGAGGCTGCTACTGAGAAATTCCTGATGGAAAAACCCAATAACACTTTGCCCGACTTGGGAATCGAACCCAAGACCTCATGCACAGCAGTCGCGCTTGCGACCACTAGACCAACGAGGCATTTCCATTATTGTGGTATTTTTATTTGTTTTGAGAATCTTTTGGTTACAAAGATTTTGAAAGTCACAATTTTGGTATTTTCACTAAAAGAATTTTAGTTTGAATAATCTAGAAATCTAATGGTCACGGATCCCCGTAACCATTTGTCAAACGATCAATCTTTTTTGCTACGTTTTTTTTGATAGTTAATAAAAATATTCTTTCTTAACTTTAAATCCTTATGACCCCTATAGCAGGCTTCAGTCGTTCGTGGTGCGCGTTCCGACCAATCATTTGATGACATTCCTCAAGGAAGAGTTTTGGCCGAAAAGTGTGCTGTATCGGCGTTTCCGCGGCCAGCTACGCGACACCTCGCAGCGTAACACGACGCCGACACTTAGTGTGCAGTAATTTTTATAGGATAATTATATCAAATATGTGTTAGTTTTTGTACTTATTTATTTATGTTTTTGTGTTTTATGGGCCTTAGTTGCCTGAAATAAAGGTTTTTTTTTTTTTTTGCGTGGGCTACTGAAAATACTAAAAAAATCATTTCCCAGATTTTTGCTTAATGTTACTGAGTTTGCTGAGCTGTAAGTGTAATTAACAGCTATGTGATGTGTCTTTTTACTACCTGTATACATACATGATATTTATAAATATGTTACAGACAACAAACAAAGATAAACATACTAAACTAACACTATAGAAGACACGTAAACATGTTATGGCACTATAATCTCTTGTTTGAAGAACAAATGCACAAATAACGTATTATTTTATGTTGTATTGATTTACAATAAAACGTTATTTGTGTTATTACTGACAGATGTACACTGAACAAAAGAGATAGGTAGGTATGTAGGGTCGTCAGATATACTTAGTTTTTTTTTTTTTTTTGAGGTGGTAAAAATCATCAAATGACTCCTTCCACCCTGGGTGGGGCGGAAGGGACTGTCAGACTTTTACTGACTAAAAAACCACCCTGTTCCTTCTGTTGCCCTTTGCGTTCCGGGGCCACGGTATCCTGTTAAGACGTCCCGCAACCCCGGCAGAGATATACTTAGTTGAAGTTTTCTTAGGGATCGATGGATGTTTTCAAATGTAATTTTAATTAAAAGTAGATGATAAACAGTTTATCAATTGAGTTTCAATCGAAAGCAGCCATCGGTTTCTAAGAAAGCTTTAACTATATCTGATGACCCTGAATACCTATCTCTTTGTTGACTGTACATAGAGACCGTCTTAGTCTGGTCTAAAAGTCCAAGTTGGAAATATTAATGGTGTATTTAAATACCGTATTTTGAGTCTATCGATTTTGGTTTTTTTTATCTTATTATTAGATTATTACATCCAACTTATTCAATCTAAATCTACAAAATAATTTAATTATCTAAACCACAAATCTTACAAATAAAAACATAACATCACGCCTGTAATCCCCGAAGAGTTAGGCATAGGTGTACCCATTAGTACACCCACATTTCGCCAGTTATGTTTAAGGCAGTAATAGGGGCGAGCCTATTGCCATCAACCGGGCACAAACTCAGACTCCGAGGCTGCTATTGAAAAAATCTTACAAATATCCATACTAATTTTATAAATGCGATAATAACTCTGTATGTCTGTCTGTTACGCTTTTACCACTAAACTACTGAATTTTTATACCCGAGCAATAGCCCACCAGAGACCACTCATCTTCTCAATGGAGAACGAGGAACTTTCCATCCATTTTCTCATACCTTTTAAATATTGAATGTAACACAGGTTTTCCTTATTTGATGTTGCATAAAGTAGATACCTATAATAATAAATAATACCCGTATTATACCTATTTACTTTACATCTAAGTCTTTTTAGTTTTAGTTGTATTAGAACAGTAATGATGAACAATAAGAGATTATTTATTTATCTACCTACGAAGTTTATAGTACATAATGTATTTTTCCATCAAGAATTTCTCAGTAGCAGCCTCGGAGTCTAGATTTGTGTAAACAAAAAAAAAACAAAAAATACAAAACGAAAACGAAGAAATGTGGGAACTGGCGAAATGTATGTGTACTAATGGGTACACCTCTGCCTAACCCTTCGGGGATTGCAGGCGTGATGTTATGTTTATGTTAAAAAAAAACATTCGCTCGCCATCACACAGTTAATCATTATCACATCTACATCAACAAGCAACAACGGAGCCTTGCAACGGTTGCGCAAACGCACGTAATTGCGATCGGTTGCAACAGCCGACAATTGACGACCGAGACATTGCCAAGACGGGTGACGCAGGAATGTAACTCGATTGATACTCGTAATTATATGCAACGGGGAATATTGCCTCGTTTGGCAACAATACGCTGCAAAAGTTGAATCAAAACAGAACACCACATTATTCCATGAATATGGATATCATAATTTTTCGAGGTCGTAATAATCATCAAATGAGTCCTTCCGCCCTGGGTGGGGCGGAAGGGACTGTCAGACTTTTACTGACTAACAAGACACCCTGTTCCTTCTGTTGCCTTTCGTTCCGAGGCCACGGTATCCTGTTAAGACTGCGACCTTTGGTCACTCTGAGCATTTTTCCGCACCCCTGCAGGTGCACCCGCCACAACTTTTAAACGAGTACGTATGGACTTACCCATTCTTCTCCATACTTTTGTATGGAGAAAAATGGGACCTCCATATCTTTTGGAAGGGGCAGATTAAATTCTATTTTTTTTTCTTGTTTATGACGATAAAAAGTGCCTTATAATGGCGTCACTGAAATACATGATTCGACTTTGTCTTTGACTTTGACCACCATAAGCACTGACTTCAGAAAGGCAGGCGGAACACGTCCCCTTCCCTTGGGCCTGTCTCTACTCGGGCGACGGCTGACCGGGGTTTGCCCCCCGCAGGACCTTATTCACATTAGATCTGAACTGGCGGACTCATAAGTCAAGTGCTCTCATAAAGATGTAGAACAATTCCCATCAATGGGAATCTACAAGTCATTAGTTACGTAGGTACCTACATTAATGTGTGAATTGTGTAACGACCGTAAAGATTTTTTATATTCTTTTTACTAGGTTTGTTTTTATCGTCCGTTATAGTTTTGTTTATTTATTTCCTATGTGGAATTGAATAGTATATGTAATAATACATATATTTTATAGGAATTTGAATTTTTGTAATTGCTTAACTTCTGTAGGTCAACTCTCGTACACCAGACAGATCTGAAGTTAAACTCTTCTCTATTTATACAAGCAACAATATTTAAAAATAAATAAAAAACACGACTGCAAAAATTGCATATATTTGTACTTTGCTTACTCTTCAGTTTTTTTACGATGTTTTTTATTTACAGTGTTATACATTGTTTAAATCTACTTGTCAAATTCTAGACGATAAACATAGACACGACCAGATTCATTAAAAAAAATAATTGAGGCTGGTATTAATTTACGTTTTATAGTGACCACACAGGATTCTTTTAATTTTTAACTATGTTACTCGGAACGATGCAAGGATTATAACGATACCCCATACATCTAAATCGGTTCAGGCGTTTAAAAGTTATGGTGGAATAAAGAATCTCACATACATACATACATTAACCCTGAACACATAACACTCCTTTTTTGGGGGCAGTCGTGTAAAAAACATAAAATAGTAAACAATACAATTTTTATAAAAAAACAATAAAGAAAGTTTTTTTTTAGTTTAAAGTTGTAACTACTAAATAAATAACACTAAGATTCTTCGATGGTACATCATAGCCACATTAATAAGAAATGGTAGTAACTAATAAAGGTTTGCCATCCCTGCATTGACCAACGAGGCAGTGTCGAAATAAACATTTGTAATATCAATGACTTATCTGCTAAGTTCATCTCAGCTTACTTAATCAAGTTCAATCAAATACATTTTATCCATTTTTTTTTGCTAAGAGCGCCACACAGCCTCAGAAATTGGCGCCATTTCCTCACGGATTGCGATCACAACAGTGACGAGATACACTTTTGATTTGGCAAGAATGGCTGACGTGCATCACTGAGCACCTTACAGCACCTAAGTATTACAAAGAAATTGCTGTCGTTAAATAAGTAAACATTGAAGAATTGCTCTTAGGATAAGTTGACGGGCCTGTCGGTCTAGTGGTTAGCGGCCCTGACTGCTAAGCCGGAGGTCGTGGGTTCGATTCCCACCCAGGACAAACTTTGTGTGATGAGCATGATTGTTAGTTCTGTGTCTGGGTGTGATTTACCTATAATATGTATGTATTTATAAATTATATAAGTATGTTTATCAGTTGTCTAGTTACCATAACACAAGCTCTGCTTAGCTTGGGATCAGATAGCCGTGTGTGAGTTGTCCCAAGATATTTATTTATTTATTATTTAAGTAAGTATTGTAGCGTGGAAAACCGCTAAAGTTCAAGTTGGGTTTGCACATGACGGGTTCCGTACCAATGTATAGTCAACAAAAGAAATAGATATGCAGTGTCAAATATAGTTGAAGTTTTCTTAAATACCGATGGATGTTTTCAAATGTAATTTAATAAAAAAAATAGACAATGGTGCCGATTCCCTTGTTTACAAACTAGACTAAATTTAGAGAATTGACATCTCTTACTATCATACAGCGAAAGGAAAGGACGGTGACATTAAAGAACTAAGTTAGCGATGTCAAATTAGTTTTACCTTGAAGTTCTCGTTATTTTGAATCCATACGTTTTAAGGTGTCAACTATAAATGTATGGATGTGTCAGATTGACTAAATTTGACAGCTCTTATTTACATTAGTCTCTTTCTTATTTGATTCGCCAGAAAAAGATGGAAATAGTCTAATTTTAGTTTAGTTTGTGACCAAGGGAATCGGCACCAATAAATAGGTCATTAATTAAGTTTCAATTGAAGACATCCATCGTTTTTTAAGAAAACTTCAACTATATCTGACGACCCTGGATACCTGTCTTTTTTGTTGACTGTACAATCATTACTATCACTATATACATATTAAAAAACAAAGTCCTTCCTCGCATCTGTCTGTCTACTCGCGATAAACTCGAAAAGTACTGAGCTGATTTTTATGCGGTTTTTATTAATAGATAGAGTGATTTATGAATAAGGTTTAGGTGTAAATATAATGATAATTGGTGGAAGGATCGAAAATAGATAAGCTTGTCATAGCCGATTGAAAATATGCGAAGCCTGGGCAGATCACTAGTATTAAGATAAAGTAAAAAAGCCGAAGAAAACACGTTTCTTGTAACGGCTGTTTTTTAGATGATTGACTTTAAAAATAAATTAAAACATATTAGATACCACTATACCAATACGTCATTGGTCTAGTGGTATCTAATGTGCTTTAATTAAAAACCTTTGGACAAAGATTTCTACAATATGGTGGGAAATTGCAGCTCAACTTAAGCTCACGTCACCGAGGGAGATTTCTTCAAGCTCCAGTTCTTTGACTTTCACTCAAAATTTTTGCCGAATGACGTCCACAGCTGGACATAGGATCAAAAATCATCATACCGACCAGTCCTGTGCGAGTCGTATCCAGCTAATTCACTAGGTCGTTGGTACATTCACCTTTATAAGACCGGTATTTGGCCACGTAGCGGTAAAATAACGAAACAACAATAATTACAAATAACCTAGTTCTTCGCTTTTCAATCACAAATAAATCTTGAACTAACACGTTTTGCGGAGTGAGCTGTTCCATCAAATTGATAGCTCATCTCAAGATTACTGCAGAAATTAGACTTTGGATCGATTTAAAGCACAGGAATCAGCACTCCTGTATTTATCTGTACTAGTATCCATACTAATATTAAGAATGCGAAAGTGTGTCTGTCTGTCTGTCTGTTACCTCTTCACGCTTAAACTACTGAACCGATTTTGATGAAATTTGGCATGGGGATAGTTTAAGACCCGAGGAAGGACATAGGATAGTTTTTATCCCGGAAATCACCCCCTAAGGCGGTGAAAAGGGGGGTGGAAGTTTGTATGTAAGAAAGTACGATATAAACAAGTTATTAATCTGCTACTTCGCCTGCATCCGCGACAACCGATCCGAAAGAAGTCGCTGACAAAATCTAGTGTTTTATAATACCCTAAATGACCTTGAAATCTTTTATAAAAACCTTCTATACGACCTGGATGTAAAACGGCACTTTGTATAAAATTTCGGAGTTTTATGACATGTGTATGGTGTAATCATTTCGTGGTATTAAAGGGTCAGGTATGTTGGTTTCTCTTGACATTGATACACCACAAGGATGAGAAATATTTATCTTGCATCGTTTAAGAGCGGTACGGTGCTTCATATAAACTTGTAAGACAAAATTCTTGGAAATTTTATTTTTTTATAATTTGGTTTTTGAATTACCGCGACTGCCTCGTTGGTCTAGTGGTCGCAAGCGCGACTGTTTTGCATGAGGTCTTGGGTTCGATTCCCATGTCGGGCAAAGTGTTATTGGGTTTTTCCATCAGGAATCCTCCTATTACATGGGACTAAAAACATAACTGGCGAAATGTGGGTGTACTAATGGGCACACCTCTGCTTAACCCTTCGGGGATTACAGGCGTGATGTTGTTATGGTTTTTTAATTAATCTTGATACGCAAGACAGTGGTTGAGGAGCCTGCTTCATAAGTATGAGGTTTTGCCTTTAAATCAGGGCAAGGACCAATGTGACTTTTTTAATTAATATGATTTTTTAAAAGTTTTTCTTAGACATCACTGACATCGTTCCTATACAATAATGATTCCTATAGCTTTATATAGGATTACCTGCGCCTGCGTCCGTATAAATGTCGGTTATAACGGACGCTTATAAAGGATAACAGACAGACAGCGGTACTTTCGCATTTATAATATTATGGAATTTTATTCTTTAGGTTAGGCATTAAAATCGGTTCATTAATTTCAAGTTTCACACTTGAATATTTTTATATGAGAAGGACGTCGTAAACGGCCGTACTTAAGTACTAGATTTTAATATCATAGGTCATCTAAATATCCATAAAATTATAATACATACATACATAACATCACGCCTGTAATCCCCGAAGGGTTAGGCAGAGGTGTATCCATTAGTACACCCACATTTCGCCAGTAATGTTGAAGTCCCATGTAATAGGGGGCGAGCCTATTGCTATCAACCGGGCACAAATCCCGACACCGAGGCTGCTACTGAGAAATTCCTGATGAAAAAACCCAATAACACTTTGCCCGACCTGGGAATCGAACCCAAGACCTCATGCTCAGCAGTCGCGCTTTGCGACCACTAGACCAACGAGGCAGTCTAAGTACTAGATTTTGATATCATAGGTCATCTAAATATTCATAAAATTATAATAGTGACTATTAAATTTTTGAGAAGGTTCTTCCGGGGTGTATATTTTATTTTGATTGCTTTGCAATAAGGTCATAAATTTTAGAGGTAAGACGAAAGATATTTAATAGACTATTTATGTCAAGGTCTTATTTATGTTTTTACTAGATTTTGCCCGCGACTACGTCCGCGTGGAACTTGTTTATGTCGTGCTTGCATACTAACTTCCACCCCCCTTTTTCCAGCTTTAGGGGATGACTTCCGGGATAAAATCTATTCTATGTCCTACCCCGGGTCTTAAACTATCTACATGCCAAATTTCATCAAAATCGATTTAGCGGTTTAAGCGTGAAGAGGTAACGGACAGACAGACAGACATACTTTTGCATTTATAATATTAGTATGATTTTTTATAGGGAAAACATAAGAAAAATATACGAAGTGTTTTAACATAATACACGGTTACTTTTAAGTAGTCCTGGAACCGAAAGCCATAAACTCGATCATCAAACTCGAAACGATTGGGATCATTTTTTACAAAAAGTAGCTATTAAAAAAAACAGCTTTTCAGTACATTTATGTTCGTCTAACTCGTCAAAGTCCGCGACTACGTCCGCGTGGAACTTGTTTATATCGTACTTGCATACAAACTTCCAGCCCCCTTTTCCCAGCCTTAGGGGGTGATTTCCGGGATAAAAACTATTAGATGTCCTTCCCCGGGTCTTAAACTATCTCCATGCCAAATTTCATCAAAATCGATTCAGCAGTTTAAGCGTGAAGAGGTAACAGACAGACATACAGACACACTTTCGCAATTATAATATTAGTATGGATTAAAATTGCATTGATAACCCACAACCTGGCAAAAGATCCTTAACCACTGCGCCCGCGCCATTTCGACATTTATATTTGCTAAACGAATATTAAAAAGAGAAAAGATTTGTAATTTTGTTTGTAACGGTTAAACTCAAAAAATACTAAACCAATTTTAAAAATTCTTTCACCTATGTAAAGCTATATTATCAAAAAGTAACATCTTACTAGTATCATAAATGGGAAAGTTTGAAGGGTTGTTTGTTACCTAATCACGCCAGAACGGCTGAACAGATCTAGATAAAATGTAGCACAGAGATAAATTATATTCTGAAAATAGCACATACATTATGCTAATTTTTATTCCTGAATTTACGGTCCGTAAATGTCGTGATGGCCTAGCGGTTAAGGCCCGCCTCTCATGCATGAGGTTGTGGGTTTGAATCCGGGCAAGTACCAATGTGACTTTTTCAATTTAAATGTTCTTTCTAAAGTTCATCTTAGACATTACTGACATAATTCCGTGCCTCGGAAAGCACGTTAAGCCGTTGGTCCCGGCTGTCATACGTGGATCTTTGGCAGTCGTCAGAAGCTTTAAAGTCTGACAACCAGTCTTACCTAAGGATACCGTATTACCCAGTTACTGGGTTGTGGAGGTCAGATAGGCAGTCGCTCCATGTAAAATTAGTATTCAGCTGCATCCGGTTAGACTGGAAGCCGACCCCAACCTAGTTGGGAAAAGGCTAAGCAGATGATGATGAGATGATGTGGAATAAAATATCAACTCAGACACGGGCAAAAGTTAGTCATTTACATATTAGAATTAATGAAAGCTTATAACATGTTCATTTTGTAAGTCCTCAAGGAGACTTTAATCTTTTAATTTGATTGACTGCATTAAAAACCTTGACAATAAGGAGAGCCGACATTTTAAAGATTAAGTTTGCTGTTATAAAATGTTTTGATAACCTTGCAACGGAATAAGATGATTGGTTCAAGGTAATGTGCATTTAAAATCTATATACAAAAAAAAAATGTGTCTGTTTGTAATATCAAATAATCAAAATAATAGATTATTACTAAATGCAGTTAAATGTGTACATAGTACCTATTATGCCAAAAAACATTTTTTTTGGCTGTTTGTGCAAGCTAAACCCCTAAACGGCTGGACCGATTTTGACGGGACATTCATTGGCAGATAACTGATAGTATAAGGAGTAACTTAGGCTACTTTTCTATACTTTATATCATAAAGAGGGAAGATTTAATTATTTGTTTGTTTGCATTGAATAGACTCTGAAACTACTGAGCCGATTTGTTGCTACTTTTACTGTTGGGAAGCTACACTATCCCCGGGTGATATAGGCTATATTTATTCCTAGAAAAAACTGTACCCCCACCCGTACGAAGCCGGGGCGGGTCGCTAGTATTTCAGTAAAAGAATTAGAGTTTCGCGCAAAAACACAGAAAACACCGTCATTTACGCGGACGAAGTCTGGGGCATAAACTAGCTATAATAAAAGAAGTGCGAAAATTATTATGAGCGTCAAAAGTTATTTATGTCATTGTTAACTGAGAATTATGTAAAAGGTGAGAAAAGATACTTAATGAAGCCGAAAGTCACATGATGTTCCCACCATTGTGATATTTTCTTTTATTTTGGACCATACCTGGGAAATTTTCGGTGAGGGCGATATTAAGGTCAAAGTTCAAATGTTTTTGTATATTTTTTTTTGCGAATAAAGTTTTTAATATTAGTATTTTAATACCCCCTACACTGACCTTATTGGTGAGGTTCTTCAGAAAGGTCAGGTGCGCAGTACTCGTAACCGGCGTGCTTGTATGACGAGATGTATGAACGCAGATGACGCGAAAGGAAGTAAGGATAGTAGCAGGTAGCGTTCTGTAGTTTCTGCCTACCCCCATGGGAAAAAGGCGTGAGTTTATGTACGACCCCTGTACTGTTTTTTTTCCGTTTTTTACATATAAAGCACGGACGTTTACAAAGCAATAATTTTAGAATTACTTGCAAAACATGTTTTACTAGTGGTTTATATTATGCCCTAAGTCCGGCATGGCCGTTAATAGGGCTCTTTCCACATTGGTGCTGATCAGCCGGACGACATTGCCAGCGTGTTCATGGAGCATTTTAAAGTGGAGTCACCGCTGGGCTCATCGTTGCGAGTGCTCGATGACGGCTGTTGCCGTGACTCTGATCTGGTCCGCTTTTCGGTCAAACAAGTGTCTAGCACCATACGGAAAATGACGAGAGGAAAGTCCCCGGGTCACGACGGTTTGAGCATCGAGCACTTGCAACATGCCGGTCCACACATGGCAAGGGTGCTCACTA
Source organism: Hoplodrina ambigua (assembly GCA_949774945.1). NCBI lineage: Eukaryota > Metazoa > Arthropoda > Insecta > Lepidoptera > Noctuidae > Hoplodrina > Hoplodrina ambigua. The sequence continues at coordinate 7,942,173 of OX458988.1, forward strand.
TGTTTTACTCACTGTGTATGTGTCACTCGTACCTCCCGTATAATCTAATGAAAACGGTAGTTGTACCTATCATTAAAAATAAAACGGGTGACGTTGCTGATAAGGGTAACTATCGACCCATCTCCCTGGCTACCATTATTGCGAAGGTGCTCGACAGCCAGCTGGACGCAAGGTTAGATGGCTTTTTAAAACTACACGATACGCAGTTCGGGTTTCGTAGTGACCTTGGGACTGAAAGTGCGATTCTCGGCTTGAAACATACAGTGCAATATTATACCAAACGTCAAACACCCGTGTATGCCTGCTTCTTAGACCTCTCTCGTGCTTTTGACCTTGTTTCATACGATGTTTTGTGGGAAAAGCTGCGGGAGAGAAAAGTGCCTGCGGAACTGTTGTGTATCTTCCAGTATTGGTATAACAACCAGACGAACAATGTGAGATGGGGCGATGGCTTGTCTATATCATATGGGCTCGAATGTGGGGTTAGACAAGGTGGAATAACTTCACCAAAGTTATTTAACCTGTACATAAACGATCTAATCGTTGAGCTCAGCAGTAAGAAAATCGGATGCCGCATTGATAACGTAAGTGTCAATAACATCAGTTATGCGGATGATATGGTGCTGTTGAGCCCAACGGTTAGGGCGCTTAGGGAGCTGCTCAGTTGTTGTGAGTGTTATGCTCGGGAAAATGGCTTGATCTACAATGTCAAAAAGAGTGAGTTCTTGGTCTTTGAGGCTGTCGGTGGTAAGTGTCCTGACGATGTACCACCTATTAAAATAAATGGGAATGACTTAGCACGGGTGTACCAATTTAAGTATTTAGGGCACTATGTCGCCTGCGACCTCAAGGACCAGGTAGATATTGAGAGGGAACGTAGGGCGCTGGCAGTCCGATGTAACATGCTGGCACGCAGGTTTGCACGTTGTAGTAGGCCAGTTAAAATAACGCTTTTTAAAGCCTATTGCCAGGTATTTTACACGTGTAGCCTGTGGACCAACTATACTCAGCGCACTATCAGCGCCCTACGGGTCCAATATAATAACGGGTTCAGGATGTTGATGGGGCTGCCCCGTTTCTGCAGTGCATCAGGTATGTTCGCAGAGGCACACGTCGATGATTTTCACACCATCATCAGACATAAATCTGCCTCTTTGCTCGGTAGAGTGCGGGACAGCTCCAACTCCATCCTGAAGACCATAGCGGGGAGGTACGATTCGCCTTTGCTAGGTGATGTTGTTCAAAGATGCATTTTGAACAACAGCCTAGTTTCTAAATAGATTAGTTTACTAACATAGGTATAAGTTATCTTTTTGTTTTACTAACCCATATGGATGCTGCTTATCTGAATTAAAAACTATTTTATTTTATTTTATTTTTATTTTATTTTTTTTTTTTTTTTTTTTTTTTTTATTGACCTTCGCTTTGAGACACGTTCTTTCACCATAAGTATTAATGGATTAATCATAAGGTGGGCAATCATGACTAAGCATTTTTCTCCTACTTCGTAATGACTTTCATCATATTAGGTAATATTTAAAGTTTCCGTTTAAGATAATTTTTAACAGCATTTTGTCAAAGAAACATGCTGTATTTTGGGCCCTTTTTTTCAACGTTGCCCAACAGTGAAGAAGAATTAGGCAGGGATTATTATTATTATTTGTTTTAGGCAATTAACAGACGGCACTGCGCACCGCCGCGGTGGGCGGAGCGGTAAAGCGGATTGCACCGCGCGGTCGAGACACCGCTCGACCGCCCGGTTTCTTACAGGATTTCTTAGGGTCCCCCACATTTATCGACGCGGAATCGGCAAATCGGCAGAATCTTAAGCCTAGTGCGTATCACCACTCTCTCTATCAGCCGTTGCGACGGATGTTGACAAACGGCTCGTTTCGCCGTCGTCCGGCGTCGCGACGCGTCGTCCGAGCCGAGCCGATGCGAATGGTATTAGTTACACCCTTATTACGTAAACATAAAGGCTTTTTTGACCGGTGTTAGCCGATTCCGCGTCGATAAATGTGGGGAGACTCTTAGAGGCCAATGCGACATGAGATTGCACCGCCAACCGCGGCGGTGCGCGGTGCCGTATGTTAATCGCCTTACGTAGTTTTGAATTGCGTGCATTGTAAAACAAATAAAATGGGTAGTTACTGAAAGATTTATTGCATGTACTTAGATAAATAAAGGTACTAAGTACGTGACTAGTAATAAATTAACGTCCTTTAAAACAATAGAATGTATAAGTTTTTATTGCTTATTATTTTCTTTTAATGACAGGGTGGTATTTACACAGTTTTGTTTTGTAAGTATGAGGTAATCATCTCATATGCCATCAGCATCTTATATGCCAAATCTTATATTACCTAATCCATATAAACAGGCTTAATTTTTATTCATAGCGGATTTTTAGGGGTTGAAAGCACTGAGAAATACGAACATCTTTAACTATAGGACCAAATCTGAAATGGGAATGCGTAAACTGTTGAATAGATTTGGATGAAAATTGGCACATAGACAATTTCCTGGATGATCACATAGGATACTTTTTATACCGGTAATGTGTTGGAATAATAGTTCAACGTACTTTACTGAAAGCTACTTTTTCCTAGGGCAGAGCGGGCAGAAGCTAATCTTACTAATATTATAATTGCGAAAGTTTGTTAGGATGTATGGATGTTTGTTACTCTTTCACGCAAAAACTACGGAACGGATCTGGATATGGCACACATATAGATTATAGTCTGGAAAAACATTTAGGCTACTTCTGCACTCATCATTATAAAGAGGAAAGATTTGTATTTTTGTGTGTATGTTTGTAATGAATAAACTCAAAAACGACTATGCCGATTTTAAAGAAAGCTACATGTACCCTGAGTAACATAGGCTATTATATTTTCGAAAAAGTTAGGGATCCGTAAGGAAAATCACGCGAACGAAATCGCGGGCTAATTTTACAAATATTTATTTTTTCGTGTAACAATTTACATGCAAAAAGTGGTTACAAAAACTAATTACTGTTCAAAATTAAACTGCAAGGCAACTAATTCCAAGAAAGTGAACATTACAATGTAAGTGAACTTTTCCAAAAGAAATTCAATGGTGTCTGACGTAACATTTTATGATGGACAATACAGTTGGCTATCTGTAATCAAAATTAACTCATTGTGATATAAAACAATGAACATTTGTTGTAAGACAATACTTATTATATGTTATTTTGTGACTGCCTCGTTGGTCTAGTGGTCGCAAGCGCGACTGCTGTGCATGAGGTCTTGGGTTTTATTCCCAGGTCGGGCAAAGTGTTATTGGGTTTTTCCATCAGGAATTTCTCAGTAGCAGCCTCGGTGTCCGGATTTGTGCCCGGTTGATGGCAATAGGCTCCCCCTATTACATGGGACTAAAACATAACTGGCGAAATGTGGGTGTACTAATGGGTACACCTCTGCCTAACCCTTCGGGGATTACAGGCGTGATGTTATGTTATTTTGTGTTGTTAAGAAAATAAAGTTGTTGATTCAGTGGTTTTGTTGTCCTATAACATTGACGTTGTGTCAAAAAAAGAAAGTACATACTTATCCAAATCAATCGATGCATATAAAATGCTTTGTCCTGAATGACTGACTGACGGATCAACGCACAGCCTAAACCGCTGATCGTAGAGACATGAAACTTGGTGGGTATGTTCTTTGTATGACGTAGGCATCCGATAAGAAAGGATTTTCCGAAATTCTACCCCATAGGTGGTGAAAAAGGGGGGCAAATTTTGTGTAAGATAAAGTGATTCCTTGCTTCAATCTACTTCAAATTTTGTATAAATATTCTTTAACAGAATTGGCGGAAGATGTGCTTTGTATTTTATTGAAATTCATCCCCTAACGGCGTTAAAAAGGGGTAGAAAATTATTTTATTTTTTTGATCATTTTCGACTTCTACGCGGACGAAATCGCGGGCAATAACTAGTATATGTTTAAAGCGAAAGGTCATACACTCACTCATTACGACATATCGAAAACCGCTTGACGCATAGAGATAAAAGGCAGGTAGATTTTAGTTGGTAGACGTCCACTAAGAACCAAAGGGGTGAATTTTCCAAATCACCCCCCAAGGGGATGAAACGGGGGTCCGACATTTACGCAGATGAAGTCGCAAAAGCTAGGAAATAAATAAATGCCTTAGAAAGTCTTTTGATTTCGGCAAGTTATTTCAGTCATTTTCATTTTGAAAATTCAAAGTTATCAGCATATTTTAGAAAACCTTGAAATGTTCTTTTGTTCTTTGATAAATCTACGTGTCGATTTAAAAGTTATTATAGAAAAGGATGACACATTTTTTTGCTCTGTCATTACGTAATTTGAATTGTAAAGTAAAGTTTGTATTATGGAGGTTAGTTCCGTATGGAAACTCTTTAGAGAATGTCCATACCCCCCTCCCTCTGTCTTTAAGAGCGTTTACGTCGTATGAATGAACCGATTTTAATGAAACATAACATCACGCCTGCAATCCCCGAAGGGTAAGGCAGAGATGTACCCATTAGTACACCCACATTTCGCCAGTTATGTTTTTAGTCCCATGTAATAGGGGGCGAGCCTATTGCCATCAACCGGGCACAAATCCAGACTCCGAGGCTGCTACTGAGAAATTTCTGATGGTAAAACCCAATAACACTTTGCCCGACCTGGGAATCGAACCCAAGACCTCATGCACAGCAGTTGCGCTTGCGGCCACTAGACCAACGAGGCAGTCAGATTTTAATGAAACTTGATACATATCTAAAGAGTTAGTTGAGAACATTTTCGAAATGGCTTATTTAAGAAAACATTATTGGAAATCTCTGTTACTATAGAAAATTTAAAATCGGTCGAATTTAGCTGTAATATAATTTTTCTAAAATATTTTTTAAGTTTTAAGACCTATAAGTAATCTGTGACGTCATATAGCCCATGATGAAAGTTTGAATGCTGATTCGTATCTGTCCTTTTTATTATTAAAAAACTCATCATCTGCCTAGCCTTTTCTCAACTACGTTGGGGTCGGCTTCCAGTCTAACTGTATGTAGCTGAATACCAGTATTTTACATGAAGCGCTGCCTATCTGACCTCCCCAACCCAATAACTAGGTAATACGATAGCCCTTGGTATTACTGGTTGTCAGATTTTCGGGCTTCTGACGACCCGTAACGACTGTCAAAGATAGCATGAAAGTCGGGATCAACGGCTTAACGTGCTGTTTAGCTAAGCTAAGTTAGCTGCTTAGCTAACTCTCCGAGGCATATTTTATTAGTAGAATAAAAACTCAAAAACGTCCATCAGTTTCTAAGGAAATTTCGACTATATGAAAAGTCCTTGGTTTGTTCCTAATTTGTTGACTGTACATAGGTAAGGTACCTATACAAAGTTTTTTGTAAAGTCATTTGCCGACGACAAACATTGATTATACCATTTATCATATTTAACAAATGAATCGTTTTACACATTAGTCAACAAAAAAATAGTAAGGAAAAAATTCTACGCGTGTCCTCCACAATATTACTCAGTGACAATTAGGGTTCCGTAAGCTCCGCTATCCGTTTGTCTGTCTGTCAGCGGAGTTTATCTCATGAACTGAAATAGGTAGAGACCTGAAATTTTCACAGCGTGTGTACTAGACTATTGTTGCTACAATAACAAATAAATATTCAAAATTAAACTACAGTAAAAAAGTAATAAATTAAATAAATTATTATAAAAAAGAATTATACGTAATGTTAAATATTCATTGTACGGTACGTAATTTTTTTTTAATATTTAATTTTAATTATATTTATAACAAAAAATATCTAATAAAATTAAAAATCTAATTTTGGTACGGAACCTTTCGTGTGCGACACACACTTGGCTGGATTTTTTGTTTTGTTTTTCATTTTTTGATTTGTCATAATAGCATTATTTAGTGTTAAATAAATGTGTATAATTAAGAGAATTAGCGTCAGCGTTAAGGTTTTGTTGACATACGACATGTTAATATGAAAAAGAATTATTACGATAATAAATTAAGTATACAAATATTGTCTATGTGACAGGATATCTTAAAATAATACTACAAAACCGGTAAATTTATTTATTTATAAGATGGGATCTCTGAAAGTACTAAACCGATTACAAAAAAATAAAGAAAGCTACGATATTACCTAGTGCCATAGGATATGTTTTAAGGTTCCATATTCAGGTTCCAAACGGCTCTCTATTACTAATAATCTGTTGGTTTTTTTGGTCCTTTTTCATATAAACATAGGACCAAAAAATGCGACATATATACAATATTTATACTATCGTTCAATGACAGCGGCTTACTTTTGCTTTTCGGGTCGATAGTTTAAGTAAATTCTATTTTTTTATTGTTATTATTTAGGTATTTTTAACCCCCGACTCAAAAGCGAGGGGGTGTTATAAGTTTGACGTGTCTGTGTGAGGCATCGTAGTTCCCGAACGGATGAATCGATTTTTTTGTTTGAAAAGCGTTTGAAAGTCGGAATTGTTCTTAGCTTTGTGTTTTGTCAGGGGTATTTGTTTTTTTTTTTATACTACTTGGCCAAGTTTATCGCTGCGTCAGTGGCATTTTTTATTAAAATACATGAACGTATTTATTTTGACAAATTTGTTTAAAAAACAGCGTACAGTCACGAGCAAAAACAAGTAAACACTCGATTATAATTAATAAAAAGAAAAACACAAGATTATAGTTAATATAAACAAATAGCAAGCAACCACGTTCCATTCACCATAAAGCATTTACTATGCTTAATTCATAATTTAACTTAATTAATAATATTTTCATACCCTTTTCATAACATGTAGTGTATTTAACTTTCACTTAAAATTAAAAACTTATTTTTAAATATTGTTTAAAGTCCGTTCGTATGGTAAATACAAATTATGTTAAGCAGGGAAACCTATTATTAGTCTTACTAAACTGTAACATCTTTACTTGTATAATCTCATATGTATCGATGTTGGTTTTCTAAATAAATAAAATAAAATAAAACACTCAGAAAAATTACGAAGCGATTTTTTTCGAATATATTGATTAAAAATGTCATGTTTTTAGGAATATAGTAACTTGAATTAAAAACCAATATGAAATAGGTCTTATATCAAAGTTACAACCATTGTTTTACAAGAAATTTTGCTTAGTGTATACTTGTTTTTGCTCGTGGCTGTACATAAAAACCATTGACTAACCTCTCTCTCAGCACAGGATCCAATCCAACAGTCGGCTCATCCAATATGAGGAGTTCAGGTTCATGTACCAGGGCAGCAGCTAACGACACCCTCCTCTGCTGGCCTCCAGATAGGGTCTTGATGAGTCGCCCTCCACTGGGGAGGTCCAAAAGATTGGATAGGAACTCAAATCGTTCCACCATTTTCCCCATTGGCATTCCGTAGATTCGGCCGAAGTAGTATATTGCGTCGCGGACTGTAAATTCGCCCACCAGCGCTATGTCCTGCAAAGTAGAAGAATCTTTGTAAGTTAAGGTTATTTGACGAGGTAGGATGTCCTAATGGCCACATGGTCAAGGGGCCCCGCATCTCATGGATGAGGTTGCGGGTTCGATACGGGCAAGCCGGCTTCGTACGGAGGGTTAGGCTTGCGACCACTAGACTAACGAGGCAGTAGTTTTATCAATTCATATACACTTTCTAAGTTTATCTTGGGTATCTCTAAGATCGGTGCAGGAAAACAACGTGACTTGACTTAAAAAAATGTAAAATCGCCAATCCGCCTTAAGCAAGCTTTGAGATCAATGGTCGTGCCTTCTCAGTCTAGAAAGAGGCTTTTTATTGTGCAAGTTATAATTATTTGTCTAAAGCAAAATTTGCATGTCTGCTTACCTGAGGCATATACCCGACCCTGGGTCCTGGCACACCGCTGCCCTTCTCTCCCGGTCTTCCACCAAGAACCCACACATTTCCACTGTCCAGTTTCCTTCTGCCCACTATGCAGGACAGTAGCGTGGTCTTGCCACATCCTGAAGGACCTAGTAGACCGTATCTGTGGAAAAGAACTAAATTCAGTGGAGTTTTTATGTTTTGGATGGAGTATTCTTAAACTGTTGCTTTTTTTTATTTGTGACAAGCCTGCCACACTTTATCCTCCCACTGCAACTCCTGAAAGCCAGAATCAACAGTGGAGGCCACCAGAAAAGCGTCGAGGCACTGAACCTCGACGAGTCCCAGAGAAACGATTAACTGTCTTTGGGTCCCGCAACGAAATTAATTAGAAAAGAATAGCGGAGAAAAAAGAAAAAAATATAGTTTCCACTTCCCTCCAAACAAGCAGGAGACAGAACAGAACTAGGCCAATAGGCACAAAGGGACGTTTGCGTTTTGAAACTGTTGCTTATGAATTTGGGCCCGTGAATACTTTGTAAATGCCGCGGTAGTGCGGATTCACCAGATAATTTGAAGTCCCATGTAAAAAGGAGGGGAGAGTATTGAAAATAACTGAGCGCAAATCCAGACTTAGCTACTGAGAATAGTTCCGAAAAACGGTTGTTACGCTTTTTTTTTTCTTTTTATATTATGTGCGTCATTTACTCGTGAATAAACAGTTTTACTTTCTTTTTAAATTACAAACTCTTTGTTATTATTACTTAGACTACACTGTTGGTTTGTTTGTTCGTCTGTCACAAGGCTTTATCTTTTGAACTGTAATAGGTAGGCATTTTATAATTTTGCAGAGTGTGTATTACTATGGCCGTTACAAGTAATAAAACTACCTGACTTAAAAATTAAATCAGGTACCCCATCCTCGAAATATGTTTTTTTTATTACACTTTTAAAAATATATATTATACAGGGTAGAATTAAATATTATACAGTGGTACGGAACCCTTAATACTTACATGATTCCTCTATCGACCACCATATCCATATCCTTGAGCACTGGCTTAAAGTCAGCCTTGTCGGGCCTGCCATAGTATTTGTTGGCCTTCTCGATGATCACCGCGGCCGAACAGACCGCCATCTTGGATTGTGCGTGCGCTGGTCCCGGTTACAGAGATGACATCTTCTTTCTGTTGACAAATGAAAGATTTTATGAATAAGACGTTGAACTGACGACCTAGGTAGTGAGAATTTGTTGAATGCAGAAAGCGCAGGAGTGCGTTCGTTGACCAGTTATGTTACAGACTTATGTTAGTTAAAGATGTATATTAAATTACATAACGTTTACACGCTGATCTCAAAATACTTCAAATATACTGACAAGATCGTCTCCTATTTGTCCGGTAACACTTTACAGAGATGCGATGAATTGAAAGCAAGCCAGCATCCAGAATAAACAGTTTTTCTTTCTTTCTAGTGAGGTTTTACCCCACATACCCTAGTGCTAGTTTCTAAACCGCCACAAGGGCCTCTGACATGGTTTGAGTGGGACAGTAATAGGCTGGTATAAGTCCAGGTTTCCTCACGATGTTTTCCTTCACCTATGTCAGTGATATCCAAGATCAACTTTAGAAAGTACATATGAATAGAAAAAGTCACTTGCTCGGCTTGCTTGCTTCTTTCTTAGAATAGTCCCCATGATGACTAGTTTGTAAAAAACAAGTGAAATTCAGTTGTAACTTAATTACGAGACAAAGGTGAATGATAACCTCGGTTAAATGAGTTATTGTTGTCTGTGACTAACATGGTAAATCCGTACGAACCTTGTTAGTAATTAATAATTAATCGATTGAGTTATCTTACTGTGTCTTGCATACACAATTGGTTCACTGAATTGTTGATTTACCTACAAATGTATTGTCTTTGCCATCTTATACATAAGTAATTAAGTGTTTGTCATGATTTTTAGGTATTTGTTTTTTAGGGACTAATCATTGCCATTCAATTTGGCAATGCCACCACTCTCTAGGTTACATTACCAGTTGACAGCGATAAATTTTTTGATGCCACTTTTTTGTGTAATTTTTATGTTAAATTGTTATGTTATTTTTTTTGCTTATTTGTTAAGTATGTTAATCCATACTTTTTATATTATAAATGAGAAAGTAACTCTGTCTGTCATTACGCTTTCACGACTAAACCACTGAATCGATGTTGATGAAATTTGATGGGGAGAGTTTGAACCCCAAGAAAGGCTACTAAGGCGGACGAAATCATGGGCAATAGCTAGTATTGAATATATTCTGAAATTAAGATGATAAATGGTCCTTGTACAAAGGCTTATCAAATCCCAAGGCCTAAGCGAATTATCCCTTGTACCTGTAATTACACTATTGTTTATTTGGTGTAAAACCTCAAATTAAAAGCACGTTTGAGCTTTAGAACCGACTAAACCTTTTCGGTAATTTAAGACCGGTTAAGCCCCCCCCCCCTATATATATAGCCTTGTGGCTATGGATTCGCAAGTACCAATATGACTTTCGTACTGACGTACTTTGCAAGTTCATCTTGGAACTGATCACACACGTCAAGAAAAACATCGATATTTATAAGTTTGAAATCGCCAATCCGCCTTGAGCAAGCGTGGTGATCAATGCTCGTGCCTTCTCTGCATGAGAAGAGGTTTTTGCCCTGCAGTTCGCTACAATAACAGACTGTTTTGTTTTTTAATCAACACTAAGTCTTGAAGAAGACGATGAATGATAGATATATTGCTATTTAATTTAAAAAGTCCAAGTAATCCATCTCAAAAGAATAGCTGGGACTACAAGTGTGCACTTCTAAGGAAGTGTGCAATTTGAGTACTCATATCACTAACGAGTATATCCGCTCGTCACGCGAACATTGTAAACGTGCAATTATACATAATCTCCAAGGTTTCTCTATTTAACTGTTATTTCGTGAATTATACAGACTGGCGGATAATTTAAAAACGTGACGGGTGTGGTAGACCGTTAGAAGTGTTGATTACACTGTCTCTGATGTACTTCTAGTGTTTAAGAGTCGTAATTATACCTTTTGTCGATGCATACATCATCACGCCCGCAATCCCTGAAGGGTTAGGCAGAGGTGTACCCATTAGTACTCCCTCATTTCGCCAGTTATGTTTAAGTCTCATGTAATAGGGAGCGAGCCTATTGCTATCAACCAGCCCAGCCTACTACGTCATTGATGTAAGTTAATAAATAAGTTAAAAAAATAAATACTAAGAAAATTCCTGATGGATAAACCCAATTAACACTTTGCCCGACCTAGAAATAGAACCGAAGACCTCATGCTCAGCAGTCGCACTTTCCGACCACTAGACCAACGAGGCGGTTCGACCTTGTTTCGAGTTTTATCCAATACTAGCAATACCACGCGGCTTTATGCTTGTTTTTGTGATCCGCGGTGATCTATCCCCATGGATGTCCTACGCCCTGGGGGGATGGAGGTGTCCGTCAGTCGCGCTGCCCGCATCCTGGTCGTCAGTACACTTTTCAGTCTTCACTACCACCTACAGTCTTTCAGGTTCAATTCAAATCTAATTAAAATGTATTGTATGATCTCACGGACGTTTGTATTGATTAGTAAAACATAATATTAGAATGACGAAGATACCTCGTGAGTAATTTCGTAATAAAGAAATTATGTAGGTATACTATTAAGGTATCCCCATTAAGGTACTATTAAGATGTCGTAATGGCCCAGTGGTTATGGCGCGCGCCTCTCATGCATGAGGTTGTGGGTTCGAATCCGGGTAAGGTATCAATATGACTTTTTAATTCATATGTACTTTCTAAAGTTTATCTTAGACATTACTGGCATCATTCTGAGCCTCGGAAAGCACGTTAAGCTGTTGGTCCCGGCTGTCATACGTGGATCTTTGACAGTCGTTACGGGTCGTCAGAAGCTTGAAAGTCTGACAACCAGTCTAACCTAGGGGTAACATATTACCCAGTTACTGGGTTGTGGAGGTCAGATAGGCAGTCGCTCCATGTAAAATACTAGTACTCAGCTGAATCCGGTTAAACTGGAATCCGACCCCAACATATTTGGGAAAAGGCTAGGCAGATGATGACTATTAAGGTATCCCCATGATGTTATCGCTGAAGCGATATACCGACGAGGTGAAAGGGTTATCGTCGTAACGAAAACTCTTTTCTGTTCCTGAGAAAGTTCGACTTTGATACTCTTGAATAAGCGGTCTTAAACATTGAAGTCTCTGTGTGTAATGTCAAAATAACAGTTTTTTACTAAACACATAAGAATGCTTACACGGTACTTATACTAAAACGTTTTTTTTCTGTCTGTCTGTTTGTCCTAGCTAATCTACGAAACGGCTGGGTTGATTTTGACAAGACGTACACTGGCAAGTAGCTGATACTTTAAGGAGTAATTTAGGCTAATTTATTTTAGAAAAGCAATTAATGTTCTGCGCAAAGAAAACCTAAAATAGTTATCCGATATTCGTTGATCAAGTAAAAATTGAAATTAAAATATTAAAAAAGAATCGCTGAGGACAGGATTCGAACCTGCGCGGGTATAACCCATTGGATTTCAAGTCCAACTCCTTAACCACTCGGACACCTCAGCTGTGTGAATCATAGCTAAAATTGTAATACAAAAGGCACTAACAATCGTAGTGATAATAAACAGTTTTATTTATACAAGTGTAGATAACAATAAAGCTATAATTTATTTATTTATAATTATACTAAGATACATAACATCATACATAACATCACGCCTGTAATCCCCGAAGGGTTAGGCAGAGGTGTACCCATTAGTACACCCACATTTCGCCAGTTATGTTTTTGGTCCCATGTAATAGGGGGCGAGCCTATTGCCTTCAACCGGGCTAAAATCCAGACTCCGAGGCTGCTACTGAGAAATTCCTGATGGAAAAACCCAATAACACTTTGCACACTTTAGCATCAGATTCATCAATAATGTGATTACGTAAATACATGTGGTTACCACATGTATTTACGTTCATTCCCGTAACTCTTTCGTGAATCTTCCAGAATGACACGCGACACTTCATTTTTGGAGTTGTGAGTCATTTGGCAAGAAAACGTCCGTCGGAGCCTTTAGGAGAGTGTCGCCGAGTTACATTGTGTTTAGAAGGAAACTATTGATTTCAATCTGATTGTTGTCTACGCGCGATGACGCATTTATTAAGATTACTATTGACTGCCTCGTTGGTCTAGTGGTCGCAACAGACGCACGCATCCATCAATGCTTGTGCATCAATGCTTGTGCTTGTGCTTGTGCAATCATCTATGCTTGCCGGGGTTGGTCCGTGGATGGGTGTAGAAATCAGATGTACCATAAAACATATCCTATGGCACTCTGCAATAGTGTAGCTTTTATTAGGAAAAGTTTTTTTTTGTAACCGGACCAGTAATTTTAGAGATTATCTCTTACAAAACAACCAAACAATTTTACTTCTTTATTAAATTAGTTTAGACTAACTATTCCATACAAATGGTGGGAAGGAACTTACTTTAAATGTAAGTACCTACATTTAATGTAATCAAAATTGTCGTTACATAAAATGTTTATGTAACGACAATTTTGACAATCAGCATATAATTATTTTTAAAACAAAGTTTTTTAAAACGTAATCAAGTCTTATTTCGGTCAATAATTAATTAAAGTTGAATTACGTTATTTGACGGGAAACTGACTAACTACAAACCTAGATACTCTAACCTACCTAGATAACTACCTATAGTATGTATCTATTTCCACATAGTATAAAACAAAGTCGCTTCCCGCGGTCTGTACTGATCTGATCTGATTTTAAAATTTTAATGCAGTTTTAGGCGCTTTGCACACAGAGCAACTTTAGTTGACGCAACTGGCAACCCTTTAAAAGTTTCCTGTAAAAGTTGATAGTTGCTATAACGTTGCCGATTGCCGCAACTTTTTGGCAATTTGTGAGTAACTTTCATAGCCGAGTTGCCGTTGCCGTAACGACACTGGCATTGCCGGGCACACGGAGAGGGAGGGAGGGTGTGAAATTGCCCGAAGCGTTGCGATTGACGGTGGAGGAAACCGGCAACTTTAAAAATCGGTACAATATTTAAAAGTTGCTAGTTGCGGCAACTAGCATGACGAGATGTATGAACATAAATGAGGCGAAAGGAGTATGTAAGGATCGTAGCAGGTGGCGTTCTATAGTTTCTGCCTACCCCCATGGGAAAAAGGCGTGAGTTTATGTATGTTTGATAAAATAGGTACTTGCCGTTTTCCAGTATCGTTAGTGCATTTAGAAACGTATAAACACACATACCTACATACATTTATTGCCCGCTCTCGATAAAGTCATCTTAACAGATTTAAATACAACAATGATAGTGCAAGCTAGTTCTGTAACGGAAACGGGGTCGTACTCATTGTCGGGCGCTCAAACCTGTTAGTTTGGCCCACTGCACTCTTTCGGCGCTTGCGCACAGACGCAGCCGTGTGTTTACACGAATGCCGAGCCTTTATTTAATGAATGTGCGTGTGCGCGTGAGGTTGATGCGTTTGTCCACTGTTGCACATCTTTTTGGTTGACGTGTCGACTTTTAAGAAAAAAAAAATGTCGGTTTATTGGACTTGTTTGTGGTTTTTACAGTAATACTAAGACTTCGCTGTCTGTCCGCCGGTCTGTCACAGAGCTATATCTTTACAATCGTAGTAGGTAGACACTTGGAATTCGCGTCGCAAAGCGTGACTGCTGAGCATAGACTGCTGAGGTTTTGGGTTCGATTCCTTGGCCGGTCAAAGTGTTATTTGGTTTTTCCATCAGGAATTTCTCAGTAGCAGTCTCAGAGTCTGGATTTGTGGCCCCGTTGATAGCAATAGGCTCGCTTCCTATTGGCCCTCTAATACATGGGACTTAAACACAACTGTCCAAATGTGTGTATGCTACACTTCTGCCTTACCCTTCTGGGATTACAGGCGTGATGTTATGATATTTGAAGCCCCGATCACTACCATTATATCAGCAACAACTTAACCAAATGGCCATGTATGTAGCATTGACATTTACAAATTACTTACATTAGTATTTCAAAGTCATTCTGCTAATTAATTACCTAAGCGTCTCAACAGACGTGTCGCGAATTATTCAAAAATCGTTTAGGTTATGACCAAAGGTGATAGTCAAGTCAATACATAGACTCTTCTACACTTATATTATAAAGAGGAAAGATTTGTATTTTTGTGTATGTAGGTATGTTTGTAATGAATAAACTCAAAAAGTACTGAACCGATTTGAAAAAATCTTTTACTATTGGGAAGCTACACTATCCGTGAGTGACATAGGCTAGATATATTTTGAAAAAAAATAGGGATCCGTGAGGAAAATCACGCGAACGAAGTCGCGGGGATAGTGCAGTATTAAATAAAGTTAATATATGTATACATATAACTATGTGTTATAATATAAAAATGTTTTGATGTAGTTACATTAAAAGGATCCAAACCACAAAAACTCCAAGGTCAATCCTTTAAGATGTCTTGAATTCAATTTTGGAGCTCGAGCAAGGGTCGGCAGACCCTAATACTCTCTGAAGGTTGGTCAAGGATCGCATCCAGGTATTTGGCTTGCTTTTCCCAAGGGATCAGCTTAAATACAACATGTTGATTGATCTAGCCTAAATGTATTTTTTTTATAAGGCTGGCTCTCTCTTACATGGGTCTTGAACATAACTGGCGAAATGTGAGTGTACTAATGGGCTGCCAACCCTTCGGGGATTACAGGCGTAATGATATGTTAGAAATAATCCGTTATAGTTGTCTAGGTTATAATGGCAGCGTTTACTATAATATATTCCAAAACACGTTTTTTGAACATGAAAAAGGTATTAAAATTTGCATTTTTGCAATAAAAAAAAAACAGGTCTCTAGGAAAATAATATTTATTGTTTACTATTGCTAATATCCGTGACTTCGTTCTTAATGTTTATTTATTTATTTTATGCCAGGAACCTTTATGATCCTACACCAAACCACCCACGAAAGTTTCATCACAATCGGATCAATGGTTTAGGAAATAATTGAAGACAAACATACACATTCACATTTATTTATTTTTGGAATCGTTATGTTTTTTTTTTTCATAACTATTTTTATTTCGCTGTAGGTATCTGTGATGTAAATAAATCGACATTTCGAATTATAATATTTACAGTCAGCATTACCATATTAAAATTTCTTTTCATCTGGGATGGTATGGTCATGCGAAGAGACGAGTAATATGCTGTCAAGCAGAGGAAGAACAGCTCGACCTTACGATCTAGGACAGATTGTCTTGGCGCTTCAAAATTAGGAGGCCCGACAACACACAAAGCGGGAACGAGCAATAGGGAGAAGAAGAAGAAGATAAAAATTTTCTTCTAAACACATACACATAACATCACGCCTGTAATTCCCAAAGGATTAGGCAGAGGTGCATCTATTAGTACATCCAAAATTCGCGTATTTTCTTTTAAAGTAAAAATCAAAATGTCTTTAATCAATAGCACGCCTACACTTCTGTTTATAAATTATACCAGTATTCGAGAACATTGTATTAGAATATTAGCGCAAATGGATTTTAATTACGTTATCTGATTCATTTTTTTAATAATTAAAATTCACTGCCGTCACCTAATTAATGACCGTGTTAGATAAGTCTTAATTAATCATTCGGAGTCAAGGTCTGACAAAATCTTCAGTACATAAAATATGTATTTAAGCCAGATCTAAGAATAAAAAATAAAAAAAATCTTTAATTAAAACTAAAAAAAATATAATTAAGTGCTTTAGACTTTGCAGCCGGTCTATTTTTAATGGATCCGCCATCAAGGCGAATCTAATGCCGTATCATTTGTCAAAATCGGCTGAGCCGTTGAGTAGTTACGTGCGAATATACATACATATAGGTCAAACAGTTAACCCACTTTTTGGGAATCGCCGCAAACGGGTATAAAAAAAATGTGTCGTCAAAAACGTGTCGGCGTCAATGGACACAGACACCATCGTAGATACTTGATGCAATGCGTTACGTGTGATCTCGGATGACCGGAACACAGTGAGCCAACCTTAGTTATGTCATCGACCTCGTATCTTAGCGAAATTGTCGACACAAGTGGATAACGACATTTTTGTTAATCAGCTGTCTTAGTGTCAATAAAAAAGAGGGGGGCAAAAAATTGACCCGATTTTAAAGGCACTTTCTAAGTTTATCATGAAAATCACTGACACCGGTGGAGGAAAATATTGTGAGGAAACCTGGACTTATACTTAATATGAGTCTGAAATCACCAATCCGCCTTGAGCAAGCGTGCTATGCTAGTGCCTCCTCTGTTTACCAAGAGGCTTTTTCCCTGCATTTGGACAAGAATAGGCTGGTATTTTTTTTTATTAATTTTATTATTGCTAATGGCAAAAATCGGTTGATGGCAATAGGCTCGCCCCCTATTACATGGGACGTAAACATAACTGGCGAAATGTGGGTGTACTAATGGGTACACCTCTGCCTAACCCTTCGGGGATTACAGGCGTGATGTTATGTTATGTTTATGTATTGCTAATGGCACTATACAAGGTAATTGAAAAAATACCCGAAACCTGAAAAGGGGTCATTATACTCATCATTTCGAACAACTTTTAGTATGGGACCAACCGTGAAATCATGAAAATAAACAGCTGTTCTATACATTACGATCTTGTTATGTAGCATTTTTGTAGGGAACAGCTGATATATTTTTTTTTGATGTCAGGGTTGGCAAATTTTCAATGACCTTGTATAACTTCAATGGAATTAAGTCGCAAATATACATCTCAACTCAACATAGTATAAAACAAAGTCGCTTCCAGCCGTCTGTACGCTTAGAACTTCTAAACTACGCAACGGATTTTAATGCAGTCTTCATTCATATATAGAATGATTCAAGAGGAAGGTTTAAACGTATATTTACTGATAATATCTACATGGTCGCTAGTAAAGTCTGTTTAAAAAACTACATAATATTTCCGTTCGACTAAAAATAGTCGAAAAAATTTTTTTAAGACGGTGTTATGTAACACAAAGTCTTAAAAATAATGTTTCGTCGTTAAAAGTAATGTTAATTAAGAATAGTTTACATAGATGATATCATCTATGTAGGCTGAAACTATAAATAGGTAAAGTTTGTTTGTTTTTTTTTTAGGTTTGTTTTAAGAACCTAATCTCAGGAAATACTGGTCCAATCGCCGAGTATTATAACATAACATAACATCACGCCTGTAATCCCCTAAGGGTTAGGCAGAGGTGTACCCATTAGTACACCCACATTTCGCCAGTTATGTTAAAGTCGCATGTAATAGGGTGCGAGCCTGTTGCCATCAACTGGGCACAAATCCAGATTCCGAGGCTGCTACTGAGGACGTCAAGTATTATAGTTTTATGTTATACTTGACTTTCTCGCAGACGAAGTTGCGAGCAGAAGCTAGTTTTACACTAGTTTTGACGAAGTCGTAAAATAAAAACTAGCCTGTCCTTTCTTGGGGTTCAAAATAACCCCGTACCAAACATAATCAAAATCAGTTCAGTGATTTAGTCGTAATAGCGTAACAGACAAACAGACAGAGCTACTTTCGCATTGATAATATGAAGTAAGGATAATTTTTGTTGTATATTTAAGAAAAACAATTCAACTACGTGCGAACTCCACAAAAAATAGGAAGAATCGTTAACATACATGAAAACTAATGCAATGTTTTTGTAGCTGCGTTTTGATGACCTAGAATTCGCTCTTGTGTGTGCTATTTTCTTTGAAACTGCTAAAGGAATTAATTGAGTTCCGGTCTTCAAGTTCAGATAGACTGATTTAAGATAAAGCTGCATGTATTATTCATTTATATTAAAGCTATAATGCTAAAAAGGTTGTTTGTTTGAATGCATTAATCTCCATAACTACTGGTGCGATTAAAAAGAATCTTTTGTTAATAGAGTCCGTTATCCTTGCTATATTTGTACTAACATAAAAAGTTAAAGAGCTTTCTGTTTGTTTGTTATTACGCGCTAATCTCTGGAATTACTAATCAGATTGGAAAAAAAAATCGGTTTATTCTTTGTATATTATACAGGGTAATTGAAAATTTACCCGAAATCTGAAAAGGGGTCATTATACTCATCATTATGAACAACTTTTACTATGGGACCAACCTTGAAATCATGAAAAAATAATTTTTCAATGAGCCTGTATAGTCTGCTTAAAAAATAAAATGTTATTAAATTCAAAAAGTAGTTAATGAACAGTTCAGGTACAGGTACAGGTAAAAATCATCAAATGACTCCTTCCGCCCTGGGTGGGGCGGAAGGGACTGTCAGACTTTTACTGACTAAAAAACCACCCTGTTCCTTCTGTTGCCCTTTACGTTCCGGGGCCACGGTATCCTGTTAAGACGTCCCGCAACCCCGAAAGGCTTGAGCCTTAAGTTGAATTTTAATCAAAGAGATCCATCGGTTTCTAAAAACACTTCAACTAGGTATATCTGACGACCCAGGATACCTATGAGTATCTCTTTTGTTGACTATACATATTGTCATATTGATATCTTACATAAATAATTGAAATGTCACACAGTCACACGGTGTGATTAGTGAAAGTGACAGCTATGGTGGTTCGTTACGGTGTGATGGGCAGTCAATGGACTAGGACGAGTAAATACGTGATTAGGAGACTGATCGTTTGTATAAGTGTCTTCCTATGTGTTTAGGTTATGTACTGGTGGAGGGAGGGTTGATAGTGGCATGAATTGGAGGTGTGGCAGTACTCTAAGCTCTGGGACGAGGTAACTGTATGGAAAGATTCAATGTACACACTTTTAATTATTATTTTCTATCTATACACATAAGGAGGAGCTCGTGGCTAAGTAATAACAGCCGCACGGGTCGATCCGTCAGATTAAGCTACGCTTGCCGGGGTTGGTCCGTGGATGGGTGACCATCTTTACACACCGAGACTCCTCCGTGCCTCGGAAAGCACGTTAAGCCGTTGGTCCCGGCGGTTATACGTGGATCTTTGACAGTCGTTACGGGTCGTCAGAAGCCCGAAAGTCTGACAACCAGTCTTACCTAGGGGTATCATATTACCCAGTTACTGGGTTGTGGAGGTCAGATACGCAGTCGCTCCATGTAAAATACTGGTATTCAGCTACATCCGGTTAGACTGGAAGCCGACCCCAACATAGTTGGGAAAAGGCTAGGCAGATGATGATCTATACATATAAAATGCTTTGTCCTAAATTCTACTAACTCTTAGCAACAAAAAATCGCAGCCTAATCTCAGTCAACGAAATAGCTCAGTTATCATGATTGAATCATTTTAGACACACTCATCATCTGCCCAGCCTTTTCCCAACTAGGTTGGGGTCGGCTTCCAGTCTAACCGGATGCAGCTGAATACCAGTATTTTACAAGGTGCCTATCATTTTAGATACACAAAAGACTAAAATATGTACTAAAGTCCTAAGGGTCAATCACGCAAGCATGTTTTTTTTTTTTTTTACTTTTTTACCAACAAGACTTACGTTATCTACGCGATACACTATTGGGCTAAATTACAAAATATCTGTCAAAAATGCCTTACGACTATTGGCGATTAGATTTTGAACATTTTTATTAGTAGAATAAGCAGATGAAAAACTATAGTCTAACGACCTGAAAACCAGAAGTCAGGTGCCTCGAGCTAAAAATTTTTAACACATTGCGAAGTGATAGTAAGCTGGCATGATTGATTGTTGAATATTCAGTTAAAACCTATATAGCAGCTTACGCGCTTGACAATTTGTCACAAAAAGAAATTATTGAAGAAACCGGGGCTTATTAATTTCTTGTAAATTTAAGTGATTGAACATTCTTTAACTAATATTAGCTTAGATTGACATGATGCGATTGACGATAAATTAATGTAAATTAAATAAAAATGTTTTAATGTTCACGATTTTAAGTCCAATTTTGATGGGAAATTGTTTGCTGTATTTGAGCCGTGCTGTAATTATGAGCGTTGACCTTAATTAGTGTGAAGTTTTGTTGCTCATCCTTCCCCATATGAAACTATGTTTTGGTAGAGGCAAACTAGATTTTAATTAATATTTTTTCTTGTAAATAACGTTCAAAAATTATTATAATGTTTCATTTCGGACAACTTAATAATCAATAATTTTGAACTGAAAATACTTAAATAATCTGACTTTGACTTTGACTTTGACTCTGACATTGACTTTGACTTTGACATAAAAACGTAAAATGATGAGACACGGCAAAGTAATGTACACAACTCTCCATATGGTGTTGAAAGCAAGTGTAGGTACCATGTCTCAAGGTGGCAATAGAAGGGTAAAAACACCATTACCTGTAACTGCTTAAAAATCCTTGAAATAAATCAAATTGCAGACGAAATATTTGCATATACATGGTGTTTCATGACATGCATTTTAATATAAATATTTTTGAACGTTGATTAGAGAGGGGCTTTGTCGACCTTTTAGTAAGGTTGAAGTGGATAATAGTTTTGAATAAGATTAATGATATCTACTACCGCTTAGATTAGTTCGTTTAAATAATACAAAAAAATAATTTAAACCTAAGTCTTGATTTGAATCAATCAAAAGTAAAAAAAAACAAATATTTTTTTATTGAAATATAGATAAACAAGTTATTATGCTAGTGATTCTGAACATAAATCAATGATAAAATAAGTAGGTTTTTTTTTACTAGGTTATTTTCGAATTCGAAATAGCATCTTGCCGCTTTAGGCAGACAGGGCGATGAACCCGCACGCACTCAGTGATATTAGTCGAGCAACACTGCCTACCGCATACCCAACGGGGCGATTTTGTTCTATAAATGATGTGTATACTGGAATACTGTCAATCATAAACGATAAAAATCAAGTATTTATTAATTATTGACGAAATGTCGTAATTTTATTGGACTTCTTGAAAGACGAGGATGTAATTTATACCTTGTATGTTTCTTTTTCTATCATTATTTATTAACATAGCATCACGTCTGTAATCCCCGAAGGGTTAAGGCGCTTTGCACACGGAGCAACTTTTGCAGTAACTGGCAACTGGCAACTTTCTGGCAACTCGCTGTTTACATGTAATTCAATTGGACTGCGCACACAGAGCAACTCAAGTTGCGAGTTGCGGCAATCGTCAACAGTTTCCAGTTGCGGCAACTAGCAACTTATTTAGTTGCTAGTTGCCGCAACTAGCAACTGTCAAATATTCGATTTCACACCCTCCCTCCTTCGCCCTGTGCCCGGCATAGTGTTGCCATTAACTTAGTGGTTTTTCCCACTAAGTAAACAATTCTTTTTGGGGTAATGTGTAAAATTCTATAATAAAATACTTCTTGATATTCCCCAACTAAATGAGAGAAAATTTAAACCATGCATAAAACGCACACTATCTAATCAAGTATTATTATAAGTTAGATGATTATATCACGGACAAAAATGCTTGGCTAAATGCTAGTCCTGCTCCACAGCCACTCGGGCTCACTAAATAGGATTGTTTTTTAAGAGAATGATGTTTCTTACCCTCTTTTTTGTCGACCTGAATAACTTGTACCGTTATCAGTACGATTACTTTTTCTTTTTTTACATACCATAGTAATCTAACGGATAAGTACACTGAAAGTGTTAGTATTGTAAATTTATTTCAATTTTGTTTTTGAAAACCATCAACCTAAAACTTGCCCACTAAAAAATCCACAAGCCACCAGATACAAATTCTGACCACCAGAAGGTGGTCCCAATCTACCAGATCTAGTGGTAATACCGCAAAGTTTGCAACACTGCGACTCGGCTAAAAAAGTTGCTCACAAATTGCCAAAAAGTTGCGGCAACCGGCAACTTTATGGCAACTAGCAACTTTTACAGGAAACTTTTAAAAAGTTGCCAGTTGCGTCAACTTAAGTTGCTCCGTGTGCAAAGCGCCTTAGTACACCCACATTTCGTCAGTTATGTTAAACTCCCATTGTAATAAGGGGCGATTATTTATTAAGTCTGTAAATATTGTACATATTAAAATATGTACAATATTTAAATATTTGTGTGCTTTAATTACATTGAAAATACAACTTGTACTTAAGTACAAGTACAAGTTGTATAACTTAAATACAAGTACTTGTGTGCGTTTAAAATTTAGATATTTGTTTTCAATTATTTTTAAATCTCTTATTTGATTATTCTCTCATGTACAATTTTTTGCACCTGCTATGTTATCTCTTCACCACCTTTGGTTAACTGGTAGAGAATGACTAAGGCATTGAGTCAGCCTTTGCATTTTTTTGTTGCAAAAAGTTTAAATAAACTAATAACTGTCCAATTAAGCACGTCAGTAGGTATGCAAAGCAGACATCGTTAGTTAAAAATTCTGAATACTTTTTCCTCTTCAATAAAGGTTGAACTGAACTGGTTTTAAGAACCAGTAACTAAGTTAAAACCAGGACAGAACCAGTATCTTTGATATAAAAAATGCAAATAAGTCATTTTTTATATAAAATGTGGTTAACAACAAAGTTTGGCTTTTCCCCTCTACTTAAATATGTGTAATAATTTATTGGGAAATAAATAAAAAACCGGTATAGTGCGAGTCGGACTCGTACACGATGGGTTTCGTACTATCATAGACGATGTTCTTTTAAAAAAAATCGTAAAAAAGAATCAAGGGAGGCACTATAATAATATGTAAAAATATTGAGCCAAAAACAGTTCTATTGTATGGGGACTCGCTTTCATTTTTAATTTTAATTTATTTCAATTATTTCTTGGTGTAGCAAATTTTGAAAAAAATTCGACTCTAGCTATTATGGTCCAGCCCGCTGTCAGATGGACGGACGGACAGCGGAGGCTAAGTAATAGGGTCTCGTTAACACGGAACGCTAAAAATAATCTACACATACCTACAAGTTTTTTTTTGTTTTATCATACGTGCTAAACTCTGGAATTACCAGTAGGATTAGAAAAAATATTTTTGTATTTAACATAGGTAGATTCGTGAGAAATAGTATACGCTTTGTAACATTAAGTTACAACCCATATTAGCGAAGCAGAGACGTAACTAAACGTGGATGAAAAATAAAATACGCGGACGAAGTCGCGAGCAGAAGCTAGTCCTAACTAATATTATAAATGCAAAAATAAGTTTGTTTGTTTGTTTGTTACCATTTTACGCCTGAGCCACTAAACCGATCATCCTGAAATTTTGCATATACGTTGCCAGGTGTACAGGAACGAACATAAGGTACCTTTAATCCCGAAAAAAAGTACTGCTTCCGACGGAAATCACAATAACGTTCTTATGATCATAGATGGCGCCACGTGACGTTTCGAATCATGATTTTAACTAAATAATTGAAATGACAGGACATGGGTAATTTTTTCCGCGACTTTGTCTTAAATCGAAATTTACGCGGACGAAGTCGTGAGCAGAAGATAGTAAAGTATAAATATTAGACTTGGCCCGTCCCTGCTACCGCCGGATACTACTCACTTTCAAAGGTCACTCTCGAAAACAGCCAGTTATGTGCAATGGCTGTTACTTAATACGTATTATGTATGTAGATATGTGCAAGTTGTGGGTAGCCCAGATAGTTAAAATGCTGAACCTTTTTCAATGTCATAAGAAGTGTGAGATCTTTAATATTCATACTAATATTATAAATGCGGAAGTAACTCTGTCTGTTAAGCTTTCACGACTAAACTACTGGACCGATTTCGATGAAATTTGGTAGGGGGGTAAGTTTGAACCTTATGACCATGACACGAGCTTTCAGCTCAGCACTGAAAGTTGAAAATCCAACAGAGGAAAGTAAAATGTTAGTTTTAAGTTTTTTACTGTTTTTGATCGAGCGGTATTTTAAGTTTAGTACTACATTTTAAAACGTTGGAACTTTAACCTTCCATGATTGTAGCAATGGGAAGAACATGTAAGTTAAGGTTTTGTTAAATATATTTTTACACTCTGTATATCCATTAAAGCTGATTTGGACGATGACCGGTCACTTTTGACACGACGGCCGCGTGGTCCTGGAATGTAAGACACATTGCACGATATTTCTATTCTGTCTATCTATCTATCTTATCAATACATCGTCTAAATCAGGCTTTACTCCTATAAGTAATGCCTCACTATTTATTCGTGCTACTATTTAATTTGATTACCGAATTATATTTAGCATTGAAATAATTTGTAACACCAGTACTTCCTTCCTGATATCTAATATGGCGCCTATTTACATTCGGTGCACGATTCAATATGGCGGAAGCGTTCATGTTCGATTGTTGGTATCGATATGTCATATAATAAAATAATTTTTTAGGCGAAAGTGCTAGGGTAGAAATTAAATTTTTCTTACGTTTATCGTACGAAATGTTATTATCTCTACTAATATTATAAACCTGAAAAGTTTGTTTGTTAATTTGGATGTGCTTATATCAGAAACTACTGGTCCGATTTGAAAATTCTTTTTGAGTTAAATAGCCCTTTTATCGAAGAAGATTATAGGCTATATAACATTATGCTTGGACACGCAGGAGCGGAGCAGTAATCAAATACATAACTTACCGCTAATGAAATAGCGGAGTATTGCTATATCTTTATCTATCTACGAGTATAAAAATAAAAATGAATGGCTAAATGTGTTGCTAAGAGCAAAACTCGAGAACAGCTGGATAGATTTGGCTGTTTCTTTTTGTTATATTTGTAATTTCCCGGAAAAAGTGTGTATGAAAGAAATTATTTGGAAAATTCATCGGAAGAATTAGAAATTTATACCTGTGCGAAGCCGGGGCGATTTGCTAGTTAACTATAAAATAAACTGCAAAACATTGATATTAATAATAAATGTCTCATATACTTAATTAACAAAATGCCATCTAAGGACGTCCGGTAAGTTAGAGGCAAAACTATCGTATTCT
This sequence comes from Hoplodrina ambigua, assembly GCA_949774945.1. Classification (NCBI taxonomy): domain Eukaryota; kingdom Metazoa; phylum Arthropoda; class Insecta; order Lepidoptera; family Noctuidae; genus Hoplodrina; species Hoplodrina ambigua. The sequence continues at coordinate 7,968,031 of OX458988.1, forward strand.
GAGGTCAAAAAACATACGATAAAAACGGGGTCACATCACTAGTTTTATTAATTTATCAATTATTCATGAGAAAAATTTAGATTGCCACTCGCATTAAGCAATGCACTGGCCTTAAAGTGCTGGTTCATATATTGTATGTTTGTAGAACTTTCAAATGTTGAAACTATTTTTAGAAATATTATTTATTTTAAGGACGGTTTTTGGTAGACTCACCTCTGTTAAATCTATTTGTTTTTTAATATAATGCACGGATTTTATTTTTAAATAAAACGTGGTTAAACTTAGATTGGGCTTTTCCCTGCTACTCTGTCTTCTTCTTCTTCTCCGCTACTTAAGTAAGTGTAATAACTAATCTATACTATATAATATTATAAAGAGTAAAGATTTGATTGATTTTTTGCATGAAATGGCTTCGAAACTACTAAACCGATTTTTAAAATTCTTTCACTGTTGGGAAGCTACATTATCACCGGGTGACATAGGCTATATTATAGACTATATTTTATTTAAAAAATAGGGATCCGAAAGAAATATCACGCAAACGAAGTCGCAGAGAGAGTCTTAGTTTAGAAATAATCTAAAAAATTATCAATATAAAAAAGTTTATTTAATCTCCGGAACTGCAAGCCGGATTGGAAAAATTCTTTTTGTATATGTTAGCCTGATTCATGAGGTATAGTATAGGCTATACAGAGTGTTAGTGTAAACACCGTTATCCTTGAAACCAGTGGTTTGGTTTCAATAATAGAACGTAAATTCAATGAAAAAAATTTTTTTTTTTTTTAAATTAAAATCTCCATTTTTCCTCAAAATTATTTCACCCTATATTACAATGATGTAATTAGTTAAAACTTATGTAGGTAGTTATAACGAACGGCCAGTGCAGCAGGTAAACGCCCTTTGCGGTGAATACGTAACTCGGGCGCATAGTATCTATGAATTTACGGACGGTGTCAGACAGATTTTTTTTTTAATTTTTGTAGAATGCTTTGTTTATTTAGTATTAAATTTAGATAAACATTTTTTATAATAAATCAGTACCTATGGTTTTAGTGACAACGGTGTTTACACTAACAGTCTGTATAACATCACGCTTCGACCTCCGGGAGCGGAGCATTAACGAAAGATGTTACTTAACGCGAGTCAAAAAAAACATGCGTGAGGAGTTGGGAGTAAAAGCTAGTGCAAAATATTTATCCGCTTTCTTTGAAGGTCAATTTACGAATCTGGCTTTTAAATATTTAATTCTGGTTTGGCGCTGTATAATCAAATTATATTGGTATTTTTATGGCTGTTTAAGGCTATAAGAATGTTTTTTTTTATAAGGAACATGTTTAATTATGTTTTGTTTATTTGAATAAGAAGTTTATTGTACGTTTTATTATCACTAGCGTCCCGCCCTGGCTTCGCACGGTACAATGTAGACACTAGATACATAACACCATGCTTGAAATCCTTGTAGGGTTAGGCAGAGGTGTGCCCATTAGTACACTCACATTTCGCCAGTTATGTTTAACTCCCATGTAATGGGGGCGAGCCTACTGCCATCAAACAGGCGCAAATTCAGACTCCGAGGCTGTTACTGAGAAATTCCGATTGGAAAAACCCAATAACACTTCGCCGAAATTTACCACACGAGGATATTAGAGATATTAGATACCTTTTATATGCACAAAACTTCCTTATGAATCACTCTATATATTGATAAAAAGCGCATTAAAAAATAAAGTGAATTTTCAAGACAATCACAAACATGTGATCAAAGTTTTTAACAAAAAACCAAAATACCAATTTACATTGATATTTGAAAAAATAATTAATTGATTGATTAAAGATTTAATAATCACTATACAAATTATAAAACAAAGTCCTGTACCTCGTCTGTCTGTCTGCGTCAAACTCAAAAACTACTGAACGGATTTACATGCGCTTTCCACCAATAGATAGAGTGATTCACGAGGAAACTTTAAGTATCTAATTTATCAAGGTTTTGTGTAAATTGTTTGAAATATAAGTGTAATTGTTGGAAGTGTCGGAAATTGCATCCGTGTGAAGTCGGGGCGGATCGCTAGTTATTCTTATAAAAAAACCATTCAAAAGTCGATTAGTTCATTTTTACTATTTAAGTGATGTTTCAATGATACACCACTCAAATACTCCAAGTTCAAAAACAAAACAAAAAAAATTAAACACCAAAATCAAAACAGAACAATTAGTCTTAATTAACCATAATTATTGTTTTTACACATTTCCAACGTATTTTTGTGTTGTTTGACGCCCACGTTTGGTTTTGAATATACATACAATAAGATATTTAATTCATGTATAGCAAAAGCTCGCGGTTTTACCCGCGTTATTTTTTGATAACTACTCCGCTCCTGTGGATTGCAGCGAAATGTTTTGTGGTATTCAATCTCCCTCGATAAACAAATTATACAGGGTCATTGAAAAAATTCCCGAATCCCGAAAAGGGGTCATTGTACTCATCATTATGAACAACTTTTACTGCGGGACCAAACCTGAAATCATGAAAATAAATCTGCTGTTCCATACATTAAGATCGTGTTATGTAGCATTTTTGTAGGGAACAACTGTTTTTTTTTTTTTTCATGATTTCATGGTATGTCCCACAGTAAAAGTTGTTCATAATGATGAGTAAAACCAAAATTAAAAAGGAAAATATAAATAATAATAATATATAATATAATAATAAAAATAAAATATAATAATAATATAATAATAATATATAATATATATAATATATAATATATATATATTTTCCATATTTAAATTTAAGATCTCTGTATACCATGTTTTAGAGCAAATAAATATATTACTATTACTATTACTATTACCAAATGACCCCTTTTCAGGATTCGAGTATTTTTTCAAATCGAACCAGTAGTTCCTAAGATTAGCGCGTTTAAACAAAACAAACTCTTCGGCTATAGTTAAAACTTGTGACTTAGAACTGCTAACTTGCTAAGTTAGTCATTGGTTACTACTTCGCTCCCACAGGTTAAAGCGTGGCGATATATGTAGCCTATAATATTCTTTATGAATCTGACTATCGTACACAAAAATGTTTTTTCCAATCCGACTTGAAGCCTTGCATGCCTTAATCGGCAGAACATAGTTAATCTGCGCATTCACTCAAAATCTTGCAATGTATTTAAAACATAAACATAACATAACATCACGCCTGTAATCCCCGAAGGGTTAAGCAGAGTACCCATTAGTACACCCATATTTCGCCAGTTATGTTTTTAGTCCCATGTAATAGGGGGCGAGCCTATTGCCATCAACCGGGCACAAATCCAGACTCCGAGGCTGTTACTGTTACAGGCTCCGAGCCTGTGTATCTAAAATTGTGGTCAGCAATAAAGATTTGATTTGATTTGAGGTTTCAAAAATGTTGCGCGTTAAAACAAACAAACAAAAATATCTTCCGATTTATTATATTAGTGTAGAAAATGATGATGGGCCTCACGCCTACAAAAGTTTGGATACAAATAAGACCTTGGATTTTTTAAAGTCATTAGGATCATTATATCGACCGAAAGACAACCACTGGCGAACACAGACCTCCCACAACAGTCCATTTTGTACCCATGTAACGTTCATATTTATTATTCTAGTTTTATAGTCATATGCTCCAGCTTTTTAATGACATACCTAGCTACTTATATATATATTTTTGTTATTTAATAGACACAAGAAAATACAAGATATTTAGAAAAGATAATTTATTGTATTACACAGCAGTTTGACATGTGAACCTGTAAATGGTGCCGATTCCCTTGGTCACAAACTAAACTAAAATTAGACTATTTCCGTCGTTTTCTGTCCAATAAAACAAAAAAGAGACTAATGTAAATAAGAGCTGTCAAATTTAGTCAATCTGACACATCCATACAGATATAGTTGACATCTTAAAACGTATGGATTAAAAATACGGAGAAGTTCAAGGCAAAACTAATTTGACATGGCTAACTTAGTTCTTTAATGTCACCGTCCTTTACTTTCGCTGTATGTTAGCAAGAGATGTCAATTCTCTAAATTTAGTCTAGTTTGCGAACAAGGGAATCGGCACCAATATTGAAAATCTCTGCTTAAATTCGGCCGAATTAAGCTGTAACACAGTTATTCGCAAAATATCTCAGCCACAGGAAAAAGTCCTTAAGCAGTGTCTTAATTGCATTTTTGGGACATTAGTGTACTCTTACAGGTGACTCAAGAAATGTGACGTAATGTGTGATGGCGCGTCCGACAGTTAATTGCCAGGCCACAGAATTAAAAAAAACTAGGTACTGCCGGTTTCTTGTTTATTGATTGTGAAACTCCTTGCAGTTTATGCTAAGTTCCTTGTCTGAGGCCAGTATTCTAGAATATCTAAATTCTAAATTCAAATAACACTAAAATAATGTAATTAGAAAACTAGATTTTTGTTGCTTTTATTTAAATTCGTGGCGCTAGAAAAAGGTATTTTGAGGTCAAAAAGAAACTGTTTATTTAAAAAAGGACCATTTACAGACACTTATGAATTGTCAAGTTAGTCAGAGATTTTAGGATTGCTCGTTCCAAACAGATACTGTAAAGGTTTCTATGGAGAAGAACAAGCAAGAATTGATTTCTTAGTGACAGAGATATTGATTAAAATTAATACAATTAATAAATTATTTACAAGGCTTTTTAAATGGACAATTTTATACAAATAAATGCTACTAATTATGAATATTATTTTTATTGTACCACAAAAATTGTATAAAGAAAAATTTTACTAATGATTCCATGAAACTTAGAGTATAAAATTAGGCAGTGACCATTAATGAATTTTTTTTTTCATTTTATGACAAAGATTGTACACCTCGTTACAGCGATACCTAAATAATAAATTTATAAGATCTGTTATTTTACCTGTAGCAAGCAATAAATGAATTTGTATTTGTAACATCACGCCTGTAATTCCCGAAGGGTAAGGCAGAGGTGTGCCCATTAAAACGCTCACATTTCGCCAGTTATGTTTAAGTCCAGTTGTATTTGTATTTTTAGGAACTCCATGAACTTATTTTTTAATCATGTTGAATTTATGGTTTCAAGTGGAGCACTTCAAAAGAAGTCTACATAAAATACAATAAAAACAATTTATAGTTCAAGTATTGTAACGGCTTCTTTTTTTAAAATGATTATTTTTTTATAATCATACCAGAGCAAGCATTGACTTAACGGTTTTTTTTTTCAAAACCTCACTTATCTACGTTGAACATAACCTCAATATTTAACTGTCAATAATAATTATTACCACTGTTTACAAAGGCAACACTGCATGCGCGTACGCATCTAATTTCTAATGTATACTCTATACACAGTTAGAGGATCGGGGTCATCGGACAGGTGACAGTTAGCTAAGACACCGAGAAATAGTTCTAATGAATTGTATGGTGTGGTCACAGTAAATCAATCTGTACTTATAATGTATAAAACCGAAAGGTCACTCACTCAACCATCAAGTTTAGAAGGGAGGAAGTTTACAGTTAGTAGGCGTCCGCTAAGAAAGGATTTTCCAAAATTCACCCCCTAAGGGGTTGGTCCAAAGTTTGTTTGGAGAAATTAACTTTGACGCGAATGAAGTCATAATTTTATCAGCGGTGTCGTGTTATCTGAGAGACGACAGAAAGTTTACCAGCTGATGACATAAACAAAAAAAAAACAAAAATAAAATACCCATGGTGTTATTTATTTTTGTTATTTTTTTATCCTTGATGAGAACTATTGTCCTTAATTCTCTTTTATGATGATTTAATGATGAAGGAATCGTTCAAATATCTGTTTAAATGATGTAATTGCAGGACAATAAGAATTAGGACACTAGCGTACCTTATACCGACTCTTCACATGACCAGAGGGCTGGCCTTTTCTTAGGCCAAAGAATCAGCATTGCCATATAACGTGGTAATGCTGTCAGCCTTTTGGGCACTTGCCCCATTGACAGCGACGCGAACGGCATCAAAAAAGATAGAAAGGGGAACCTCATAGGTGAGGTTTTTATAAATTGTACATATTTTATAAATTGTATATATTTTATAATTAATTAGTTTAGTTTAATATTTATTCGGTGGGATAAATATAGGTATACATAATGTATTAGCATACCTGTGAGTTAATATGTTTGTAAAACACATCTACGATACAGGAGAAACTCCTAGAGGTCTTTTAAACAAGTAAGAAATAAAGGACTCAAATATTAATGGCGGATTGAGTTAATTGTAAAATTGAGTACGATTGAGGAAAAATCGTAGGTACATAGGTAATTTACCAGCTCCTTTTTCGGTTACAAAAACATGATGGTGAGGTTTTAAAAGCTTAGTTATCTCATACACAAGTGAACGGAAACCTACTTTAAAAGTCTAACGCAGATATTTGACTTCAAACCTCTTAGCAAAATATTTGTGGCTTATTAGGTATTAAAATACCACCTCTCAGTATTATTGAGACTAATTAAATGGTAAAATAATGACCACAACTGTAATTGGAACTGAGATAAGTACGGTTAATCACGCGAATACCAATCGTTTTTGTCGATTAAGTTCTAATCTTTGTAAGAAATGGCATTGACATCATATGCTATGTTAAGAGTAAGGTTTTAAATCTTAATGAATATGAAATGGGATTATTCATAATTTAAATGATAGATTATGAAGATTTGAATATAAATTTGAATTAAATATCAGAAAGACTATTTGAATATTTTAATATTCGGTTAACCTTACTATTTGAATATAAATTAAATGTTGTTAAGAAGGTGGTTTGAATTTAAATTCAATATTAGAAAGATTATTTGAATATTTTAATGATCGGTTAAATTGACAGTTTGAATATAAATTAAATGTTCAGTTATGAAGACGATTTGACACGAGTTTTTTTTTTTGTTCTAGTGTGAGAATACTAGGAATGTCTTCTGTATAGTGCGTGTTTACAAACTTATAAACTCACTCTGCGCAGCTGTGGGGCACACAATAGTGATTTTAATTTTTGTTTTTTTTTTATAGCCTTTTTGTTTTGATTGTTTTTGTGTGTACCTGGCCTGTGCCAAATAAACCCTTTTTCTTTTTCTTTCTATCTTTCACTTACACCAACAATCAGACCTGGAACAACCACCTGTAGATCATACAAATATTAGTGCCGTGTGTGGATCGAATCAGCGCCTCACAGCACAGCAGGCAAACGCTAACCTAACCGTGCCGTCAAATCAAATTAAATGTTCGGTTAAGATTTAAATGTTGCATTAAAAAGGCAAAGTCCAATCGGCAGCCAAGCGATGATTACTACCAGTCTTAACCATCCATAATGGTTGCTTTTACGGTCAGCATGCAAGACTCTATGGTTTGAACGCAGTCAACCATGGCGCCATGCCGCGGTAACCGGCACATCTGCTGTTCAATTGACACGCAACCTTTTTGCTTTAATTTTTTTTACTTAAAATTAGATATGACACGCACAGAAAGTCTTGAAATAGATTTTTGGATTTATTTGTCGGTTACGACATTGTTAGTGGGTAATTTTGTTTAGACGGAAGTCTGTATTTTTTATATAATAATAATAATATCTTAATGCACTGTTGTCTGTGTGTGTTTTGTGTCGGGATACTAGATTCGAAAGTGTCATTGACAAGGACGAAGTCGCGGGCAGAAGCTAGTATATTATACAGAGTAAATGAAAATATACCCGAATCCTTAAAAGGGGTCATTGTACTCATCATTATGAACAACTTTTATTACGGGGCCAACCCTGAAATCATGAAAAAAAAAAACAGCTGATCCATACATTAAGATCTTGTTATGTAGCATTTTTGTAGGGAACAGCTGATTTTTATTTTTTATTTCAGGGTTGGCCCCATAATAAAACATAACATAACATCACGCCTGTAATCCCCGAAGGGTTAAACAGGGGTGTACCCATTAGTACACCCACATTTTGCCAGTTATTTTTGTGTGCCCATAATAAAAGTTGTTCATAATGATGAGTACAATAACCCCATTTAAGGTTTCGGGTATATTTTCAATTACCCTGTATAAGTAATCATAAATTATCATGGTTTTCATAAAAAACTTTTTTCTTTTAATTGTTTTACACTTTGACAATGATGATTATAAACTTGTTAAAACCAATCATATTAAACAAAATCAAACGTTTTGTTTTTTCTTTAAAACACGCAAGCATTTTTAATGTATTTTTACTTTAACGTAAATTATAATCTTTATTTTGATTTGAATATTTTTTGTCGATTTACGTCGTGCCGTTTCGCATTGACGCATTTTGGCATTAAAAGAGCAAAGAGGTTTTACTTAAAAAGGTATGCTAAATATTTTTTTGTTTTATATAGAAACCTTCAAATGACTCTTTATTGAATAAAAAACTCTTTTTCGTAAAAAAATCTTAACTGATACTTTAGAATTACATACTTATCTCGGATCTGGGGTACGGTAGTGCCCCCGCCAAGACGATGTATCTTTCTTACAGATATGTATCAAGTTTAAGTCTGGTGGTCCAAAAATTGGGTAAAAATGCCGGTATATATACATATCTGAATTGTAAAAAAATCAGCGTGATCAGCTGTGTTTGATTGTGTTGTACCTACTGCCTCGTTAGTCTAGTGGTCGCAAAGCGCGACTGCTGAGCATGAAGTCTTGGGTTCGATTCCCAGGTCGGGCAGTGTCATTGAGTTCTTTCATGACGAAATTTCTTTGTAACAGCCTCAGAGTATGGATTTGTGCCCTGTCGATTTAAACATAGCTGGCGAAATGTGGGTTTACCCTGTAACTTTAAGCCGTCCGGGATTACAGGCGTCATGTTATGTGTAACAATGGAGAAATTTGAAAATATTATAGTAAAATTCTTAGCTGCCAAACAATACGATAACCTCATTGGTTGACACAGTGCTCCCCGTCAACCGGTTAAGGCCGACCTACAGACGAAAGTGACGTAACGCGTTACGTCACGGAATGCATTCAATTAACATGATACGTTCTTGTGGAACCCGTTAATGTTTGTGTAAGTTACAACAGACAGATGGGAATGTCTGGGTTGAATTTTATGGTAAACTAGCTTTTGAGCGCGGCTTCGTCCGCTTAAATTTCAGTTATCGTGAACGCAAATAAAGTTGCGGAATTCTTTCTTTATCGTGTGGGCAGTAAGGTCTTACGACCCCACACACCCTTTGTTTTTTTTAAATAAGTTTAGTTAATATCATCAAATGACTCCTTCCGCCCTGGGTGGGGAGGAAGGGACTGTCAGACTTTTACTGACTAAAATACCACCCTGTTCCTTCTGTTGCCCTTTACGTTCCGGGGCCACGGTATCCTGTTAGTCTTAACAGGATACCGTGGCCCCGGACCAAAGCCGAGCCAAAGCCTGCCGGCTAAAGCCCCGGCAGGCTTTGGCCCCGCTGGGGGCCCCGTCCTTGTGTCAGCACAGCTCTTTGAGGCGCGCGCAAACAGAACGCGCCGTCGACCCGGGTTTGGTCCTTGATCGGACGGCGAGCTTCACCCCAAGTGTCAGAGTTTTTAAACCGCATGAAGGGCCTCTGACATGGTTTTGAGTGGAACAGTAAGTCCAGGTTTCCTTACGATGTTTTCCTTCACCGATGTCAATTCAAGTTGCGGAATAAAAAGTAGCCTATATCCTTTCTTGGGGTTCAAACTCACCCTGTACCAAATTTCATCAAAATCGATTTAGTAGTGCAGTCGCAACAGACAGACTAAATGACAGACAGAAACAGTTACTTTCGTGTTTATAATATTAGTAACAACTAGCGACACGCCCTGTCTTCGTACGGATGCGTCAACCGAGCACAAATCCAGACTCCGAGGCAGCTATTGAGTAATTCTTGATGGAAAAACCCAATAACACTGCCCGACCTGGGAATTGTACAAAGCTGTTGTGCCTAGCAGTCGCACTTTGCCACAACTAGACCAAGGAGGAATTAAAAAGGCGCGAAACAAAAACCAGTAACAAGGCTGCTTCTGAGAAATTCCTGATGGAAAAACACATTCACACTTTGCCCGACCTGGGAATTGTACCAAAGACCTCATGCTAAACAGTCGCGCTTTGCCACCACTAGACCAAAGAGGAATTGAAGAGACGCGAAAAAAACCAGTAACAAATCGAGCTTCTGAATCAGTTGTAATATGACTATCAACTTTCACCGAGTGGAATTCCGGTTGCATTCGTATTTACATGATCATCATACGCGAAATCTTAACGTTTTGCTCAGTAATATCAAGTCAGATCATGGCTGATCTTTCTTTATCGTGTGGGCAGTAAGGTCTAACGACCCCAGACACCCTAGTTTCAGAGTTTCTAAACCGCCTCAAAGGCCTCTGACATGGTTTGATTGGAACAGTAAGTCCAGGTTTCCTCACGATGTTTTCCTTCACCGATGTCAGTGATGTCCAAGAGATTTAGAAAGTACTATGAAATGAAAAAGTCACATTGGTACTTGCCGGATTGAACCCACAACCTCATGCATGAGAGGCGATAAAGAAAAATGGCTGATAAACTTTTTTTTCTTCGTGAAAAACATTTACTCCGTACGGTATTTCATACAGCCTTTCAAGTCCTTATTTTTCGAAATAAATGAAATGATTTTTATGAAACTTCCTACACATAAGCAGGATATAAATGTAGGTCTAAAAAGTTTTTTGAGAACATTAATTGAACGTTGTTTGAACGCGTTTATCTCAGAAACTGCTTGTCTGATTCTGTTCTTTTTTTTCGCTAATAGCTAAATGCTAATATTTGATTACCAAAATTTAGAGATTCGTCAAAAATCAAGCGGATGAAGTCGCGATCAAAGGCTAGTGTTTTATATTTTTAAACAGTGACTCAGCCGATTGGTCTGCTCTGTGGTCGCCAGTATTTGAAATCCTGGAATTTCCCAAGTTATAAAAAATCTGCACCTATTCAGGTTTTTTTTATACTTATTGGTGATCGAACCAGAGAATCAGTGTGCTCTGAATGATAATAGGATAATATCCCTGTCTGAATTTTGATCTCATGACGTCATCAGTGATACACCAGTACCTAGATATATTTCTGGGCATTGTTTTAACTATGAAGTGTTTTATAAAACAATACACTGTATAATTTGCATGAAGCAGATGTCATTTGAAGCATACCTGAGGTGTGTCATTTTTTCGCATGTGACTAGGATGATTCTCTACAGTTAAATAAGAGTCAACCCTATTGCAACTAAGGGCAGTTGCTTCAGGTTAAGGCTGCTATTTGTCCAGAATTCCGCCGATTTGTCAAAGTCAAAGTCAAATCATTTAATTTAAGTAGACCAGCCATATTCCATAGTCATATTTTTTGTGTACTTGTGTACACTTCATTTTCTCTTATTTTGTTGTTTTGCGCTCGTACAATAACTTGCACCTACCATGTTATCTCTTCACCACCAACGCATTTATCGCCAAGTTTGCTCAAACCCGATGTTTTATATTCAGTATTCAGATTCATAATAATTATAAGTACAGGTTTCCTCACGAAGTTTTTCTTCACCAATGTCAGTGATGTCCAAGATAAACTTAAAAGAGCAAGCTTTATAAACGCAAATCTAGATCAGATGTCTGCGGTTCCACCGTCTATGCTTATGTTACGTGTGACTCGTATTACGCATCCGATACGCGGCTGTATTTCCTGACACAGTTGCCAATACATAACACTTCAATGTTTGTTATGATTTGTAAGTATGCAGCTGACATGAAGTACTGTCGCGACCCGGGGCGTTCATCAGTATTGTACCGGGATTTAATTATCAATCTACTTGTGATTGAAACACGTATTACCTTCGTATATTATTAAGTTTAAATATATTAATAATAACTTTATATTCAGAGTTATAGAAAATTTACCAGAAACCTGGAAAAAGAGTCATTCACTCATACATTTTTCATGATTTCAGGGTTGGTCCCATTGTAAAATTTGTTCATAATGATGAGTACAATGACCCTTTTTCAGGTTTCTGGTAAAATTTCCTGTATAGTAGATTAATAATAGAAGATAATTCGCGCAGTAGTGGGGCGTATTTTATTTTTTTTTGTTTTAATACCAACTAGTTTTTATTTTACTTTTGTGTACAATTTTTTCTTGTTATGTTATGTGCGTCATTTTCATATTAATAAAAAGATTTTCTTCCTTTTTTTATTTCCTTGCACTTTTTGCTTATTGTTGCTTAGGTTGCATGGGTAGTACCTAAGCGTATTTATGGGTATGTATGTTTTTATAACCTGTATTTATATCGCATACAGAGTACAACACAGATATCGCTAATAGGAGCAACAATCAAAGGACGATAGGACATAAACCTCATACGTTTTTGTCCAATTGCCCTTCCATTATCAGCACGTCTATTGTAAGTTACCTGAATGATTGGGGATTCAAGTTCCGTTTCAAAAATAAAAAAAAAACAATACACAACAAAAAAATATATCCATAATATCTATCTATACATAAAAAATGCTTTGTCTTGAATGGCTGTCGGATCAACACACAGCCTGAACCGCTAACCGTAGAGACCTGAAACTTGGAGTGTGTGTTCTTTGTTTGAAGTAGGCATCCGATAAGAAAAGATTTCTTAAAATTCAACCCCTAGGGGGGTGGAACAGGGGTCCAAAGTTTGTATTGAGAAACTAACTTTAACGCGGACGAAGTCGCGGACAGAAGCTAGTACATATAACATGTACTAGCTTCAACAACTGACTTGACTACCTCGTTGGTCTAGTGGTCGCAAGCGCGACTGCTTTGCATGAGGTCATGGGTTCGATTCCCAGGTCGGGCAAAGTGTTATTGGGTTTTTCCATCAGGAATTTCTCAGTAGCAGCCTCGGAGTCTGGATTTGTGCCCGGTTGATGGCAATAGGCTCGCCCCCTATTACATGGGACTAAAAACATAACTGGCGAAATGTGGGTGTACTAATGGGTACATCTCTGCCTAACCCTTCGGTGATTACAGGCGTGATGTTATATTATGTAGCTTCAACAAGGTGCAGTTTTGCATCCTTGTTGGAGGATTTGCGAGACTGCGCGGCTGTCGTGTCAAAAGTGACCGATGATCGACGGAAATGTATCATAACTTGCACGATATTTCTCGCACTGTCTTAATTACTCAAATCCCACGTAATAAGACACAATTGATTTTCTATTGTTCTGACTGTGACCTGTAAGTCAGTCGGGGCTTGACCGGTATATCAACTTTAAGCCTTAAATTGCAAGAAATATTTAAATATCATTTAACATTATTCTACTGACCGAAGTAGACAATGATGACACAGCGCAGAAATGATTTAAACATTGTAATCATGATCACAGGCAATTCAATTGTTCATTGAAACATTAGTTTGCATAATTGTTTTAACTATGGCACGTATTGACATAGCTAATTAGTTGTTCATTTATTGCATTAATCTTTACTAGTAAAAAAAAGTCAGATTGTAATGTCAAAATCACAGCTTTTTACAAAATGCATATGAAAGGTTACGCGGTACTTATACAAAAAAAAAACATTTTCTTTTTGTGGCGATCTAATCTTGTATCTCCATACAAACTTTGGAGCTTCGTTTTATAGCCTCAGGGGGTGAGTTTTTGAAAATCCTTTCTTATCCGATGCCTACGTCATACAAAGAACACACCCTCCAAGTTTCAGGTCTCTACGGTCAGCGGTGTAGGCTGTGCGTTGATCCGTCATTCAGTCATTCCGGACAAACATAACATAACATCACGCCTGTAATCCCCGTAGGTTTAGGCAGAGATGTACCCATTAGTACACCCACATTTCGCCAGTTATGTTTTTAGTCCCATGTAATAGGGGGCGAGCCTATTGCCATCAACTGGGCACAAATCCAGACTCCGAGGCTGCTACTAAGAAATTCCTGGTGGAAAAACACAATCACACTTTTGCCCGACCTGGGATTCGAACCCAAGACCTCATGCACAGCAGTCGCGCTTGCGACCACTCGACCAACAAGGCAGTCAAAGCAACACCGGACAAAGCATTTTAATGTTAAAGATTTGAGACGAGAGTCACAAGCGTTTATATACTTTGTTGAATTTGACACAAGTGCAACACTGCAACTTTAATAAAATACGTAATATAATGTCCATTTGAAAACTATATCATTCTCTGAAACAATGTTGCGAACAATGATCACATTAAAATTAATTAATGTGTTAGTGTTTATTCATTTTAATCTGGGCTGGCTTGTCGACCCAGAAATAATTATCTTGGTAATACCGGGTACTTAGATATGACTTCACGTCTTTATAGGGTAACTGGTAATTAGTGAAGATACTTAAAAACATCATTGTACTTAAGATAACATACAACTTTCCAAATTAAGCGATTTTTTAAGGAATAGCTGGTATCACAAATGCGTGTGTTCGGTTGATAGTTGAACGAAAAGAGAATGACGCATGGTTAAAGCTGAATAGTTTTGTTTGTAAAAAAGAATAACTAAATTAATTTAGCTGATGATTTTTGTACTCTTCTATTTGGGTGATTGGAAACTCCCTACAGTCCCATTTTGCCAGTTATACTAAGCCCTAACATCCCATGTGCCTAATAGTGGGTAAAAATAATGACAAAAATAGAAAAACTTAAATATCATTTTCAATGCCTACTCTGAATGAGAAGAGGCCTTTGGCTAATTTTATTTTAAGTTGCAACTGTGCCATAATAGTGTCCATTACTATTAGCTTTAAGCCATATGAGACATCTTCAATACACGTTTATGGTATGCAAATAAATGAATATGAATATGAATAAATATGGTACAATAAATACTCGATAATTCTTTACTAATTACTTAACAGAAACTACGACAACAGGTATTTGCCATAAACAAATGAATTCTACAAGTCCTTGGCAAAATCATGTTCTGAACAGCCTTGATATAATACGATAACTCTTTAAATAAATACTACAAGTACTGCAATACTTAGTTTGAAGTATATAGGTATTTGCAAACTAATATTTTACCACTTTATAATATTACTAGATTTGCCTTGCAGTTTCACTCGCGTTCATTTGAGAAAAAAATCTACTTATAAATTTTCCATTATTTTAGAAGAAATTTCATGAACATAAAAACCTGTCAATTATTATTGCGAGTCGGACTCACACGCGACGGGTTTCGTATCGTCTATATGATTTAAAAGGTCGCCGGACGTCTTAACAGGATACCGTGGCCCTGGAACGCAAAGGGCTACAGAAGGAACAGGGTGGTATTTTAATCAGTAAAAGTTGACAGTCCCTTCCGCCCCACCCAGGGCGGAAGGAGTCATTTGATGATTTTTACCACATTAAAAAAAAACCTAAAACTATACATAACTATATAAATTTAAGCGTCACGTTGTTTATCCGAGATGGACTCCTAAATTACTTAACTGATTTTAATTAAATTTGCACACCGTGTGCAGTTTGATCCATCTAGAAAGATAAGATAGTTTTTGTCTCAATTATTGGCCTTAATATTTTTTGATTGTAAACCTGAGCCACAGCAACGCGTGGGCCGCTCAGCTAGTAGTAATTATAGAAGTACAGATGAGTTGGCTCCGGCCAGGTACAAGAAAATAACATTATGCTGACATAAGCGCACTTTTCCGTTTCCTATACGTTTTGCTCAGCAGATGATTTCCGCCATATTGTGGAGAAAGCGCGTTGAATAATTTTAAAGAGGATGCTCTACATTGTCGTTTTTATAACCGTTATACTGATCCCCAAGATACAAGTTTGAGGATCTCTGTTTTCTATATGTATTTAATCCTCTAATGTCTTGGGTCCGACTTCCAGGTCGAGAAAAGTGTTATTGGGTTTTTCTGTCAAGAATTTCTCAGTGATAGTCTCAGAGTCTGCATTTGGGCCCAGTTTATGGCAATAGGCTCGACCCTTTTTGATGGAACTCAAACATATCTGGCGAAATGTGGGTGTACTGATGGGTACACCCACCCAGATTAAACCCAGATTTAATACCAGTTTGATTTTATTTTGCTTTCGTGTTTAATTTTTCTTTTATGTGCGTGAATAAATTTACTTTCTTTCTTTCTTTTCTACTTAGTCCTTCGGGGATTAGAAGCGTGATGCTATACCCAAAGAGGATTCAATAGTTTGACGCAGCATTTTTATAGTACCACTAATCATTGTAGATGATTGTCGTCACTGAATCACAATTTTACACAGCAATACAAACAATAGTTGCACTTACGTCCTACAAACGTGCTTGCAATATTAATTAGTCTGGACGCTTAACTTAATTAAGGTTTGATAATTGCGTCCTTCAATGCAAGGATGATAAAACATGCCAATACGGAAATATCGGTAACGTTTACATTAAAAACTGTTGAATGATGAATAGGTAAGTGATTTTGGAAAATATGTATGCATTCTAGAGAAAATTGTTTCTTAACATTTATTTTTTGTGATTGACGAAAATTTTTCGAAGTACAGTAAGCGGACATAAGTGCAGTAGCATGCTAAGGTTTGAATTGCTGTGAACACGCGGTACAGGCCGTACCTACATATGTGTGTAAAGTGATTATGTATTAAGGCAGTACCTACGAACACCTCAGAATTCGAAGCGTCGAAAGATCGTTAGTTAAAAAATTACAATCTATTGCTTTGAGATTGCTATTCCACTTATGACCGCTAATGTACGTTGATCATTATCATCTGCCTAGCCTTTTCCCAACTATATTAGTGTCGGTTTCCAGCCTAATCGGATGCAGCTGAATGCCAGTATTTTACATGGAGCGACTGCCTATCTGACTTCTACAACCCAACACCTGGGTAATACCATACCCCTTGGTAAGACTGGTTGTCAGACTTGTGGGCTTCTGACGACTCGTAACGACTGTCAAAGATCCACGTATGACAGCCGAGACCAACAGCATAAATAAATAAGTAATTTTGGAAAACATGCATTTTAGAGAAAAATGTTTCTAAGATTTAAGACTTAAGATGTCATCTAAGACTTAAGATAAATCTGCAAGAGTAGTCCGTGATATCCATAAACACTGTTATCCCTGACCTTTTGGTCATGAACAGCTGTATTGTTATCACTTGTTATTTTCGATGTCTGTAGGTACTCATAAATATAGCAATAAAAGTCAAGTGCAATGAATTCATTGACTATAAATTAAAAATTATCATGTTTTTATTGAGATTACTCTATTGTTTAGTAGGTTATACCACAGGCAGTACATTATTGTCTCGTACAAGATGTCAAAATGTAAGAGAGGCTCGAGATAACATAACAACACGCCTGTTATCCTCGCAGGGTTAGGCAGATGTGTACCCATTAGTACACCCACAACTTGCCAGTCATGTTGCAAGTTCCGTAAGTCAGTTATTGTCAAGAAATTCCTGATAGAAAAAAGCCCAAGACCTCATGCTCAGCAGACGCGCTTTACTACCACTAGGTCAACGAGGCAGACAGTGGCTCGTCATTCATTCCCGTCGATGATCGGTTACTTATAACACGACAGCTGCGCGGTCCCGCAGTGTACGGCAAATATATTTCTCTCATATTTTAAATAAGGCTTTAAAATTAACTACCACTTCAAAGTTTCTCGCGTCTGCGGACGGCCTCAGATCAGAGGAGTTGAGAGGAGTTCTTGCTCGGTCTTCTCCATAGAGGCCTACCTCCGTTTTTGAACGAGCAAATAGCTTCAACTTTCTTACTAACTGAACGACTCCTTGACAGTTCAAAAGTGCCTGTTAATGGTCTAATTGAAATATATGTTTTGACTTTGACTTATTCCACCCAATGAAAACAGCCCATCTTGCACACAATCTCAGTTAGCACATCATCTACAACTGCTCTTTTGCACAAGAATCGAACCGCTCACATACATATCCGCAGTTTAGTTGGCTCAAGGGCGGGTTACACGGAGAGACGTGAGCTGCATCAGTTAAACCAAGGTTAATTTCACTGGCTGTGGTCGTAGAATACCGTATGTAACATTTTTGTGGGCAGTCAAACGGTTTAATGACACTTCCATGCTCGTGGTTTGCATGTTTATGATGGGGTGTTCTGATTATTCATAAGTTGGATTATTAGAGATTGGTTTAAGGTTTTGGTGTAAACTGACTGTTTTGTTGATCCTAGATCTAATGCAGATGGGATGAAAAAGATTAGTCCTGATGATTAATTCTAGGTTCGCATTCGTTTTGCTTGGTTTGGACCTCTCCTGGGTAAGAGCCTTCTTTGACTTATGGTATAGATCTCTATCCTTTATCCTCTATCTTTACTCCATTAATTGCTTAGGTCTGCAGAGCCTCTTCGGTAACTCAAAAAATTGTTTTTTTCATTATGTGTTTTTGAGCTATCATTTTGAAATCCAGAGAGGTAATTTTACAGGAAACGAACTAACCACAAGCCTAAATATAAGAGGCCCCTTATCCTGTCTACAAAATGTAATTTTATTTAAATTCCTATTGAACAAATAAAGTAACGGTTATCGTGGACTCAGACGAAGTCGCGAATCAACAAGAAGCCTTATGCCATTATCCAGATCCCAAGCTACATCTTTGTCAAATTTCATTACGATCGGTGTAGCAGTTTAGCCGTGATGAGGTATGCATTACAGACAGAGTAATTTTCCTGTTTATATTATTAGTTTGGATAATTTAATTTACGTTTTTTTAGGGTCTTTGACCGTTCATAATTATTGTTCAAAGTGCGACAAGGTCTTGTAAACACATCGTAATCTAAAAATAACTAAATGCATTAAATTAATAAAACAAAACCCAAGTAAAGTACCTGCCGCTTTAACTAATGTAGCTTGTTATTCTTTGAACCCATTAAAAATATTATGTTGTGTGAAAATTTAATAAAATAAAATCATCGTGTAGGTGAGATATACGGGGTGTTAAAAGACGCTTAATTTTTTATATCAGGCTAGCTTCTACCTGTGACTTCGTTCGCGTCAATGTTGATTTATCTATACGAACTTTAGACCCCCGTTTCATCCGTTTCGGGGGTGAATTTTGGAAAGTAGGTACAAAGACTTGCTTTTGTGCATGTTACAGTGAAGGGGTCGTGATAGTAATCGAAATTTTGTGTTAATATTTATAAGTAACTGATTTCTTAAAAATAAAATACAAAATAAATTGGAATCCTAAATATCTCCGTCACCAGAAGTTTTCCAGGTATAGTCCGGAACAATAAAGTAATCACAATGATGGGAAAAACATGGAACTTTCTGTCTTTTTACACCAGGTATACCAATGCACCTTCAAAGTCAAAGTCAAAACATTTATTTCAATTAGAACTTTTACAGGCACTTTTGAATTGTCAAGGAGTCGGTCACTTCGAAAGTTGAAGCTAGTTTCTCGCTCGTAGGTAGGCTTCTATAGAGAAGAACGAGCAAAAAACTCCACGGATACTCTTTTCAATTAGGTTTTAAAACAAGCTACTATAATTTAAAAAAAAAATAAAAAACTCGACTGCAAAAATGGCACATATTTGTACTTTGTTTACTCATCAGTTTATTTAAGACGATTTTTATTTACCGTGTTATAAATTTTTGAATCAACTTGTCAAATTCTAGACGATAAACATAGAAACGACCAGATTCATTAAAAATATAAATTGAGGCTGGTATTAATTTACGTTTTAAAGTGACCACACCGGTTTATTTTATTTTTAATTAGCCTATGTTATTCGGAACGATGCCAGGATTGTAACGATACCACATACATCTAAATAGGATCAGACGTTTAAAAGTTAAGTTGGAATAAAGAAACTTACATACATACATACATTAATTTTTTTTGGGGCAGTCGTGTAAAAATATTCTTGTTGCTTCTATAAGTGAAAACAAATGAAGGAGAATATGAAATTAATCTTGCGTTGTTGAAGGTGATAGATAAACTTGATGATAAATATCAGCCAGGCTTGCAAAGGACTTTCGTAGGTAACAACAGGGCCTGCCTTTGTTTTCATTAATTATCTTTATTGAGTAATCAAGTAGGTATGTAATTAAAATCATTCGTTTTTTTTATGACATTGATGATGATTATCTGAACAACAATCTGGGAAATCTTTTGTATGATGTTTATCTTGTGAAATAAATGTTTTTATTGGTTGTAAGCAGTGCCGGATTAGTCCGTTAGCAAATTAAATAATTACTTAAGGCATTAGGTCATTGAGGGCACCGGAAACAGAACCAAAAAAACCTATTCCAGTACATGTAAAAAAAAATACTCTGTTTGAAAATCCGCACGTTTTAAATTGACTCCACGTTTCTTTTTCGTCGTTCATACGTATTCTAAAGTACGTAATCGATCTATCCGGTTGTATCAAATACCTACGTATTTTTTTCTTCTTCCGGCTGTCCAGCCTGGGATAACGCAAGGCCTGTCGCAGTCTGAAAGTGTCATAGAGTACTTCCCCAAAGTTCTATTCTAGTTTTCTTATTGTTGGTGTGCCAAAGTAGTCTTAATCCGGCACTGGTTGAAAGGAAAAATACATCTACTTCGCACGAGTTTATTCGTGATGCGATTCGATAACTCTACCAAAACCTAACTTTAGCTACCTCGGTGTCATCCATTCGTGACAGACATACTAACATCTGGACTTCCTTTACGAAACCGACAGATATTCGATGGTGATATTACTTGAGAAGAATAATGAATAGACAAATGCCGTGCTGGTGATTAATGGAGGATCTAGCAAGAAGTTTGTATTTTGTTGTCTTAGAGCACTGAACAATTGACAGTATGACATAATTTTCACTATCTGACATAATATTATGTCAGATAAGCTGACGAGTGACCGCCTCTACCACTGCCTGTGTCTAAACGTCACATTACCTGAATGTCTCTATTACTAACCGCTACACATCATATTTATCAACAATAGTTTAACAAGTGTTATTTACAAAATTATAAAATTAATAAACCTTGCTTTATTTATTTATTTTTACGACAGACGATATAACACAATTATAGATATGATACAATTGTAATTGGTGGCAGTCACTTGTCTGCTTGACATACATAGTACTATCTGACATAACAATATGTCAGATAAGTACGCGTCAGTCTGAACCGCGCTTGCTGTTGAAGCGTAGACATCTTGTCTATTATAAATGGACAAACTCTGCGCAGTCCGACACCGTTTTCCTTTATTTTATTTTATTTTATTTGGGAAAAACAAACAATTGTACAATGTGTGTTACAATAAAACATAGTTATACAAATGGGTAAATGTACAATCCACAACGTTTCCACAGTTTACTTGTGTACAATATTAATTAGGTAGGTTAGTACAAATTCTACTAAAATATTATTTCAGACATTTAGCTTAAGTGTTAATCAAATTTTTTTTTTATAGTAAATAATGACAGTATTAGAACAGTTGCTTCTAATTAAAAGGCAAGACACTGCTACTAAACTTTCGTAATCTTTAACAGCAGCTTACGACACAAATTAAGAGGGAAAAGTTATAATGTGGCCATCTGCTAAGTACGTACTTAAAATCAAGGTGAAGTGATCACACGTGGTTGTGTGGTTACCGGAACATGGTCGTCCACCCACTTACTTCGCGTGGGTTTGTTGTCAGTGCCAACCTATGGTTATGACAGGTTCATGTCAGGAGTAGGGGTTATACTTCACCGCAATTTATCTGCCTAGCCTTTTCCCAACTATGTTGGGGTCGGCTTCCAGTCTAACCGGATGCAGCTGAATACCAGTATTTTACATGGAGCGACTGCCTATCTGACCTCCACAACCCAGTAACTGGGTAATATGGTACCCCTAGGTAAGACTGGTTGTCAGACTTTCGGGCTTCTGACGATCCGTAACGACTGTCAAAGATCCACGTATGACAGCCGGGACCAACGGCTTAACGTGCTTTTCGAGGCACGGAGGAGTCTCGGTATGTAAAGATGGTCACCCATCCACGGACCAACCCCGGCAAGCGTAGCTTAACCTATCGGATCGACCCGTGCGGCTGTTATTACTTAGCCACGAGCTCCTCTTCACCTCTACTTCACCGCAATTAATGTATAGTAAGTGTTATCGGGTTTTCCTTTAGGAATATCTCAGTAGCAGCCTGGAGTTTGGATCTTGGTGATGTGACACTCCGTGTGTTTATCCGACTTAGGAATGGAATCCAGGAGAGAACCTTAGCAATTTCGCTTGCGACCACAAGACCCTTGTGTACAGACAACAGTAATTATCTTTTTGCGACATTGCCATTAATTGTTACTTATTTTGTTTATTTCTTTTTAAGATTGTAGTGTCTAAAAATTTTGAAACCTATTTAGAGTGAATTAAAAGAATTGACACGCTCGAAACATTGTTTAAAAGCAGGTCTAAGTTAGATGCCTGTATAACCGATGGCTTGTTCGACTCACATCACCGTGAGACTAAAACAATACCTACATCTTTGGAAAGCCACCCACACAAGATCTTTTTTTTTTCTCAGAAATGACATAGGTATGATAATTTCATACAGTACATCATTTACGAGAATAATCTATACAAACAAATAAAATTGAAATGTAACAGACACTGTCGTGTAAAAAACAGATTTTTACTCAATGCATAATCATGAGTGTTTACATAACGTACTTATACCAAAAACACAATTTTTAGATTTTTTTACTGTCTGTTTGTTCCGGCTAATCTTTGAAACGGCTGGACCGATTTTGACGGGACTTTTACTGGCAGATAGATAATGTTATAAGCAGTAACTTAAGCTACTTTTATTTTGAGTTTAGTCGTCGACCGACCAGAGTCAGGCCCGAGAGTAAAGAGCGTGTGGCACTGGCGTGGCGTGGCGTGAGCGCGCACTGACTCCAATAAGGCGCGTCAGGAACACCTGACGCGCCTTATTGGAGTCAGTGCGGCCGGTGGATGACAGAAGAATGCTAAGACCGACCCCCGTGCCCAGGCCAACGGTAATTGAAGGAACACTGTAGGGTTTAAGCCGGTAGGAGTCTGACACGTCCTTGCCTCCTGGACGTCTTAACAGGATACCGTGGCCAAGGAACGCAAAGGGCAACAGAAGAACAGTTTGGTATAGTCAATAAAAGTCTGATAGTTCTAAGAACTCTAAAGGACTTATTTGACGATTTTTACCACCCCAAAAAAAAAGGCGGACGCAGCTAGAGTCCATGAATATTTTCCCACAACAAGCTATTATAATTAGAAACATCAAAAAACACGACTGCCAAAATTGCACATATTTGTACTTTGTTTACTCGTCAGTTTTTTTTACGTTTTTTATCTACAGTGTTATGTATTTTTTAAATCTACTTGTCAAATTTTAAACGATAAACATAGACACAACCAGATTCATTAAAAAAAAAAAAATTGAGGCTGGTATTAATTTACGTTTTAAAGTGACCACACAGGATTCTTTTTATTTTTAACTAGCCTATGTTACTAAATCGTTTTTGGCGTTCAAAAGTTTTGATGGAATAAAGAATCTCACATACAAACATACTTACATACATTAACCCAGAACACATAACACTCCTTTTTTGGGGCATTCGTGTAAAAAATCATCTAACGGAATCGCGGGTATAGACTAGTCAGTTCCAAGATATTTCTCATATAAATACTCAATCTCGCGTGTCCAGTCAATATTATGCTAACGTCAAAACAAGATCGTTCTTATTTGCAATGGAAAAACAATGGATAATGGTCTTAACGGGAACTAGAAATATAATTAGCAAAGAAGTGCGAACATCTTGTGTTTATGTATTGACTAGCTTCTGCTCTCGGCTTCGTTCGGGTTGCTTTTTTGCACCTGCATTAAGTTGCGTCTTTGGTTACTGCTCCGCTGTCGCTAGTCGTAGCGTGATATTATCTAGCCTATACTATTTCTTATGAATCTGGTCGTTATATACAAAAAGATTTTTTCCAATCTGTTCCACAGATTATGCGTGTTTAAACAAAAAAAAAACCTATCTAAACTTTATTATCTTAGTATAGATTGCGTAATTGCGCTCTTAAAAGCGTTTGTTATGCCGTACGGTATTTCATACAAACGTCCTATTTTTCGAAATGAATGAACAGGCTCACAGCCGGGACGTGCTTTCCGAAGCACGGAGGAGTCTCGGTGAGTAAAGATGGTCATCCATCTACGAACCAACCCAGGCAAGCGTGGCTTAACCTGATGAATCGACATGTGCGGCTGTTATTACTTAGCCACGAGCTCCTCACTCAGTTCTCACATTTTCTTCATATTTTTTAAATTCTCCTCTTTCAATTAATGTGAAAAGCTGCATTTTATTGTCATTTTTGTCTAGCTTATAACTTATTGTTCTAACTTGACCCTAATGCCATGCGAAGCCTAAACAACGTGAGAAAGTTTTTACTTAAAATATCATACTTAGAAAGTATAGCACGACGTTTTTGGTATTTTACAGCAATTTAGATAATTTTGAACATTTTAGCTTTCACTATCATTTTTGATTTTGTTTTTTATTTAGGAGTCTGCATTTGTGGGTACAAATACCTGAATAAAACAAAATCTGCGCGACTGCTGAGCATGAGATCTTGGGTTCGATTCCCAGGTCGGGTAAAGTGTTATTGGAGTTTTCTATCAGGAATTTCTCAGTAGGTAGCAGCCTCGGATTCTGGATCTGTGCCCGGTTGATGCCAATATGCTTGCAGCCTATTACATGAGACTTAAACATAACTAGCGAAATGTGGGTGTAATAATGCGTAAACCTCTGCCTAAACCTTCGGGGATTACAGGTTTAATGATAGCTTTTTACTCGGTATTGAGTTTTTTTTTACAGAAATGTTGTAATTTTTTTACGGTTTCGAACCCAAAGGATGTCATACGGGATACTATTACTACGATTCCGATGTCTGTCTGTTTATCAGTCCATCTATTACAAGTGTGTCTTTAATAGGCAGGCACATGACTTTTTCAGAGAATGTGTATTTGGCGATACACACTGTGTACAAATAAGTATTAACATTTGTATACTTAACAATAAAAACTGATTATAAAATAAAGTTATTATATTAAAATGTATAAAAATAAAATATATGTTTATATTTAGTTTAGTTAAGATGGGTACTCACATAAATTAGTTTTAACCATCAACTATTTTTAGTTTCGTTTTTATCATTTTTAGTCTTGTTACCTTTATTATAATCGTCATGCTGTGTACACATTGTATATGTTTTTTTTTATTGTCTGTATTCTGTTATGTGTCCCTAAAATAAATTTACATATATACGTACGATATAACACATCATTGTACTAATGATAACAAATAATTTACCGAAATAAAAAAGAAAGATTAAAAAATCATTAATCACATATATATTGATGAAAACCGAACTAAAATCCGTTGCATAGTTTAAAACATCTAAGTGTACAGACGGCGGGAAGCGACTTTGTTTTATACAATTTTGGTACAGTTCAGAGGTCAGTTAAAAAAATATAACAGAAATACCAACTAAATAGTTAGAAGTGGAAGTAGAAGTTGGCAGACTCGTCCCACAATTAATTTGTTGTACTTCACCACCTATAATTATATTTTTATCTCTCTCTACTTTATATATTTTGTTGTATGTATGTATGTATGTATATATGTATTTATTATTATATTTTATTCTCGAAAATTTTCTATATCTGTGCACCTATCATGTTTTGTCTCTGCATCACCCTAAGGTAGACTGGTAGAAAATGCTTAAGGCATTAAGTCCGCCTTTGTACATTGTATTTTTTTACATGTGTATAAAGTTTAAATAAATAAATACTACTTTACTAGGTACCTACTACTACACCCCCACCTCCCTACCTTCAACTTATTTCTAGACATTCGGCTATCTGAAGGTCAATTCTCTTAACTAAAAACAAGTTCAAAATCTAGTCACAATGTCATTTCAGTTATAATCAATGTCAGTAACTTGTCAAAAATGTACGTTCATTAGAGCATTTTGTTAGATTTGAATCCTTTTTTTTCTATTCTTTTTTTAAAAATGAATTCTTTATTTTCATAGGTTATGGTGCGTTTTTGCAAACTCGCCATAATCTAGTGATTATCAATACGAACTACCTAATTATAAAATAAAGAACGTAGTAATAACGTAACGGCCAATGGCGGTAAGGCGCTTTGCACACGGAGCAACTTTTGCAGCAACTGGCAACTGGCAACTTTCTGGCAACTCGCTGTTTACATGTAATTCAATTGGACTGCGCACACAGAGCAACTCAAGTTGCGAGTTGCGGCAATCGTCAACAGTTTCCAGTTGCGGCAACTAGCAACTTATTTAGTTGCTAGTTGCCGCAACTAGCAACTGTCAAATATTCGATTTCACACCCTCCCTCCCTCGCCCTGTGCCCGGCATAGTGTTGCCATTAACTTAGTGGTTTTTCCCACTATGTAAACACTTCTGTTTGGGGTAATGTGTAAAATTCTATACTAAAATAGTTCTTGATATTCCCCAACTAAATGAGAGAAAATTTAAACCATGCATAAAACGCACACTATCTAATCAAGCATTATTATAAGTTAGATGATTATATCACGGACAAAAATGCTTGGTTAAATGCTAGTCCTGCTCCACAGCCACTCGGGCTCACTAAATAGGATTGTTTTTTAAGAGAATGATGTTTCTTACCCTCTTTTTTGTCGACCTGAATAACTTGTACCGTTATCAGTACGATTACTTTTTCTTTTTTTACATACCATAGTAATCTAACGGATAAGTACACTGAAAGTGTTAGTATTGTAAATTTATTTCAATTTTGTTTTTGATAACCATCAACCTAAAACTTGCCCACTAAAAAATCTACAAGCCACCAGATACAAATTCTGACCACCAGAAGGTAGTCCCAATCTACCAGATCTAGTGGTAATACCGCAAAGTTTGCAACACTGCAACTCGGCTAAAAAAGTTGCTTACAAATTGCCAAAAAGTTGCGGCAACCGGCAACTTTATGGCAACTAGCAACTTTTACAGGAACCTTTTAAAAAGTTGCCAGTTGCGTCAACTTAAGTTGCTCCGTGTGCAAAGCGCCTATAAGGAGGCTCTCGTTGGGCGGTTGGATCAAGGGCTTGATTCAGAAAGCGATACTCCTGGACACGGCGCGTGTTGTTAGGAGATTCCTTTCTCAGGAGCTCTGACCACCGGTAGCTTGGACCCTGTTCCCGATGCCGGTGGGATACTATTTTTTATATTTTTAAATGTTTTTTTTTATAATAATATTTAAAAATGTAATATAAATAAGAATCTAGAATACGAACTAGCCCTCTTGCCGCTAGGTAGCTCGGTACACAGTGAAAATTATAGTTGCGCGGCACCGGATACGCAACTGGGCGATTCTGTTCTTTGAATAAGTTGTATTCTAAAATACAGCCAATTATGAACAATAAAAAAAAATACCTACACATTATTTATTAAATGTTGACCAGGTAATATGGTATTCTTTAAATCTATATAAATACTACCTGACTCGGCCACGCGTTGCTGTGGCTTGAAGTAAGTAAAGATATTGAGGTCTTAAAACTATCCCATCTTTTAAGTTTGACTAAATTACACACAGTTAGCAATTTAATATTTCATAAAAAACCTAAAAAAACAATACAAACATCCGACTTGAGAACCTCCTCCCTTTTTTAGGAAGTCGGTTAAAAATGGTTGAGTAGTTTAGGAGTCTATTCCAAACAAACAATGTGACGATTTATATACATATTATACATTAAGATTATGTATGTATGTAGATATTTTGTAATTGTGTAGGCACTTTGTTTTGGCATAATTATAGTGTTTTTATTTTTATTTCTTATTTATTACGATAATTTGCCATCTCTTTTCCGCTATTATATCTCTTCACCACCTTTGGTTGACTGGTAATTAATGTCTATGGCATAAAGTCTGCCATTGTACCTCTTGTTGCTTAACATTTCAATAAATCAATAATGTCGATATTTAAATAAATATATGAAAATTGCTTCTCCATTCAATTAATTACTGTGACCCCCAAAAAGATTTAAATATTATTATATTCACATCTTTAATACTTTCGGCCATAACCTTTTAGGAGGTAGGTACAGTCAGCAAAAGAGATAGGTATCCAGGGTCGTCAGATATAGTTGAAGTTTTCTTAGAAACCGATGGATGTCTTCAATTGAAACTTAGTTAATGAACTGTTTATTTTCTACTTTTTAAATTAAATAACATTTGTATGTATGTTATAGCCACTTAGCCAGATTGAGGATGACATGAGGATTGGTAAAGGCTATATAACATCGCGCTATGACCTACAGGAGCGGAGCAGAAACCAAAGACGTAACTAAAGACGTGTGAAAAAGTCCACGCGGGCGAAATCGCACGGAGCAACTATGCTCCGTGCGATTTCGCCCGCGTGGTTTGAATATTTTTTATCGAAAAAATGTTCAATGTTATTTTTTGTTATCAATGTGCATACTGACGCTGGGTTATCGTGTCAAAAATATTATAACCGACTTAAAAAAAAGGTTTATCTTGCTTGCCAATCTTAATCATTAAAATGGCTAATTACATGTCGTGATGGCCCAGTGGTTAAGGCCTCTCATGCATGAGAATGTGACTTTTTCAATTCATATTATGTATTTTCTAAAGTTTATCTTGGACATCACTGACATCGGTGAAGGAAAATATCGTGAGGAAACCTGGACTTATACCAGCCTAGTACTGTCCCACTCAAACCATGTCGGAGGCCCTTGAGGCGGTTTAGAAACTCTGACACTAGGGTGTTGTGGAGTCGTAAGACCTTACTGCCCACACGATAAAGAAGAAAATAAATAAACTAGCTTTTTCTCTCGACTTGGTCCGCTTGGATGACAAGTATACCATATAAAAACAAATCCTATGACACTCGGCAATAGCGTAGCTAGAATTTCTGAAATCGGATCAGTACTTTCAGAGATTATTTCTCACAAACAAACGAACAATTTTCACTCTTTATAATATTTATTTTTAGTTTAGATAAAGCGGTTTGTCCATTGAAATAGTACTCGAGTCGTCATATTATTTTTATGGTTCTAATAGAGAAAATCAATAAAATTATTGCTTTCGTCTTTAATAAAGAATTTTAATAATAATCAATTATTTATTAATTGCTGATAGATAATAAATCATAATATAATCGCTTCTGTCTAGATAAGACACTAATGTACAGTCGGCAATAAAAGTCGCTTGACACGATTAAAAAACTTTCTGAATCTGTTAGGTTCTATTAGGAAACTTATTATACCGTATGTAAGGATCATAGCAGGTGGCGTTCTATAGTTCCTGCCTTCCCCCATGGGAAAAAGGCGTGAGTTTATGTATTATTTGTGAATTAGCAAGTAACATAATGCAATTTTGTAGCCTTTTTCCTTGTAAATGTCGGCTGTAAGGCCACTTTTACACTTCGAGGTGTAAAATTCAGTAGTACAGTTACTGACAGTGGTGACATGACATTTACTAACAGTGCAGACTAAAGGCAAACCAGATAGATGTTAATACCATTATATGTAATTTGCGCGTGACTTTTTGAATGTGTTCAGTGACTTTTTTTGCTGATTGTACTTTTTATTATGCAGCTGCTTGGAACAAATTTCTGTGTTGTCTCAAAAGTTAATTTTGTTAATTGGACAATTATGTCTTTAGATTTTTTTTTTGCGAAATTGTCGAAAGTTTTAGCTAAAAAGCCAGTCGTTAGGGGAGAGTGGGTTATTAAGAATCTAAGGTATTTGTATGTAATTAAATGTTTGTTTTAGTATTTATCCAATTAGGAAAAATGATAAAATCGTATTTATTTGTTTAACCCGTGCCGCGATTAGCCTAGATTTACGTAAACGTACAACATGCTGTGTAATACAATAAACTATATTTTCTAAATATTTTGTATTTCCTTGTGTCTATTAAATAATAAAAATATATATAAGTAGGTAGGTATGTCATTAAAAAAGCTGGAGCACCCACGGGAATTTTAAAAACGCGGCGCCCCTTTGCCTATAATTTGTCTTTCCAATATCTTGTAAAATTGACAGAGAAACTGTCAGTATTATATTAAAATGCAATTTTTGGTTGACAAAGTTTTCTCTTATTACGGTACTTGGAAACATGGCCGAGAAAACAGTTTGCGATAGTAAAAAAATGTGTCAACGAAAGTTTCTTCAAATGAATCATGATTGTGATTATTGCAAAACACAGAAATGATAATGAAATACTTTATAAGTAGGTGACTATACTACCCATTTCGTGATGGCCCAGTGGTTAAGGCGCCCGCCTCTCATGCATGAGGTTTGCGGGTTAAAATCCAGGCAAGTATCAATGTGAATTTTTCAATTCATTTATGTACTTTCTAAAGTTTATCTTCGACATCACTGGCATTGGTGAAGGAAAACATCGTGAGGAAACCTGGACT
This sequence comes from Hoplodrina ambigua, assembly GCA_949774945.1. NCBI lineage: Eukaryota > Metazoa > Arthropoda > Insecta > Lepidoptera > Noctuidae > Hoplodrina > Hoplodrina ambigua. The sequence continues at coordinate 7,998,458 of OX458988.1, forward strand.
AACTGTCCCACTCAAAACCATGTCTGAGGCCTTTGAGGTTTAGAAACTCTGACACTAGGGTGTGTAGGGTCGTAAGACTTTATTGCCCACACGATAAAGAAAGAAAGAATAATGAAACGCTTAAAAAGTAGGTAACTATACTACCCATTCAGCTTGATATAATGAAAATTATTCACACTCGAAGTAATTGCTCTTGCAAAGCTTACAAAATTAATTATTTATGAAGATAACAAATCTAATTACTGGAAAATTGGGTTTCATAACCGTGTCATAAGAAGCAGTTAAGATTATAATGACTAATTTTACAATTAAAAAAAACTGTACTGTAATTTCGAAGTATCAAGACTTTTTTTTCAAATAAAATAAAAATATTTGTAAAATATTATGACTGTTGTTTTATAACTCTCTTGTATTATAGTCGTATGTAAAAACTAAAGTATCGGTACCGGTACATAATAATAAAAATAATATTACATAAAAAATGAGAACGTTCAAACACAACTCACCGAAAAAGTAACCAACGGTTCACCTCCTTTTACTTTCGTACAACACACTCACACAAAAATTAATTTAAATACCACGTCTAATCAAATTATAATACAAAAAACACTTGAAATCGAATCAAAATATCAAAAAGATATCGTTAGGAAGTATATTTACGAAAACGGCGCGCGGTTTGACAGCGATTCGAAAAAGGAACGCGTTTTATTTTTAAACGTCGCGCGGGAACCGAGACCGAGAACGCACTGCCAGCCAGCTAGCAGATCGCTCTCTCCGAAGTCAATGCAGTGTCATAAACAATGAGAGGGGACATCTTTACATTATATTTATTTTATGGCATAATAAATGAACACGTTTTTCTAACTAAGTAATGAGTAGGTATATGACACAGATGACCCAATTGTGGGTATCCTTGCTGGGAACTGAAAACAATTCATGACTTCTGTCTTGATAGAGCACTAATTGTGTTAATTCAGTTTACATTTAATAGTTTTTTTTTAAACCGTCTGATGGTTTTTGTATGTTATTTACTCGACATGGGTGAACAAGAACAATAAGCATGTTTTTCCATGAAAATAAACTGCAGCTGTGTGTATTTGCAGATTTGTTTTATCAAACATTTAGGACGTTGGGATCCAATTATCAGATATTGCATGATAATTACAACAAAAAAATAATGATAAAAGTGAATGCAGATTTAGATTACGCTTAATAAAACAAAAGTAACCTTTACCAGAATTGATAACCTTCATGATTTTTTAAACTGAAAATTCCAACATTGATTGTTCTTGTAAATTAAAATAATTGTTTGGCAATTTGTATGAAATTCAATATAATGGAAATAAAATATGTAATAAAAACAAAAGAAAAACAAAAACAGAAAAAAATTAAAGTAACAGTTACGGCCTTGAAAAATATATTTCTAATTTATGTGTGTTCTTGTGTCTTACGGAATAAAAACCTTGTACAAGTAAAACTAAAAAAAGGAGAAAAACTAAGTTAAAAATTATTATGTTTAATGTTTATGCTTGTAAATACATATTATATCAAAAATAATTGTTTGGCAAGCTGAATGAAATTCAATAAAATAGAAATTAATTATGTAAAAAAACACAAAAAAAAAATAAAAACACAAAAAAATTGAAAGTAACAGTTTCGGCCTTGAAAAATATATTTCTAATTTATGAAATCGTGTCTTACGGAATAAAAACCTTGTACAAGTTAAATAAATATAAAAGAAAAAACTAAGTTAAAATTATTTAAATATTTTTTCGTTTCACCTCTAAAAACTCCTAGCTCTATATGCACCGTGACAACGAAAGTGACGTCACGAGAAATAAGACACCTTTCTCCATATCAGAACACAAACGCACCAATACTAGAGAATGCAACTCACCAATTATTATTATTATTGTTATTCTTATGACATACTGTGAGGTTTTTTACTTTGAATGACCTACTTTTTAATAAAATAGAAAAATAATGTTCTTGGAGCTATGTTTGAGCTGTTTGGGGTTGAAACTTTAGCACGATTGGGTCCAAGTGCTTCCGTTTGGGGTTGAAATATTAGGACCATAGGGTCCGAGTGTTTCCTTGTTTTTCGGAACATTGCCAAGTGACTGGTCGATTCTTCCCAATGACCAGAGGGCTGGTATTTTATTAGGCCAAAGAATCAGCATTGCCGTAAAATGTGACAAATGCTGCAAGCATTTTGGGCACTTACTCCATTGACAGTGATACGGACGAGATTTTTGATGCCCTATTTTCCTGCTTTCTTTTTTTTTAATTGTACATAACTTTGTATTTTAATACTAGCTGACCTAGCTAAATGAGTACTTCAAAATTTTCTTTCTTAAGAACCTCCTTACTCCTCCTTACTTAACAAACACAACCAAAAAAGAATTAGTGAAACTGATCCAGCCGCTCACGCGTGATCCCGAGACCAAAGGAAATAGGGATTTAAATATTGATGTTTGTTTATAGTTTTGTGTTAAGATTAATTATTAATGCCTCGTTGGTCTAGTGGTCGCAAGCGCGACTGCTGTGCATGAGGTCTTGGGTTCGATTCCCAGGTCGGGCAGTGTTATTGGGTTTTTCCATCAGGAATTTCTCAGTAGCAGCCTCGGAGTCTGGATTCGTGCCCGGTTGATGGCAATAGGCTCGCCCCCTATTACATGGGACTAAAAATATAAGTGGCGAAATGTGGGTGTACCTACTAATGGGTACACCTCTGCCTAACCTATGTATGTATTAATTATTATATAGGTACTAATGTACAATTTTGATTATAAATAAATTGGAATAAAACAAAAATTTGATTAAAAAAAAACTGCCAGTAATCAAATCGATGCGTTTAAATTGACCCTCCGCTCCTCATCAATTTGTCACAGTGTCTTAAATAGGGTAGGTACAAAACTATTTTTTTTTTATAGAAATGACGAAACCGTGCCTACCTTAAAAGAACTACCTACATAAATTATAATACTTTGGAGATACCCCGAACACATTTTTTTATGTTTATAAATCATTGGTTTAATCATAAATAAATTATTGATTGCCTTGTCGTATTAAGATTTTTAAACAACTTAAGTATGATTTAATTTTTAGGATTCGTCACTTAATATTTTATTGGCATCAAACCTCAAAATAAAAATATTTATTAACCATTTTTAACAGTAACTCCGTAAAGGCATCATGGAGTGAGGTCTTTAGCTTCAAAAAAATGTTTTGGGCTTTAAGAAACCTTTAACTCCTTTTTCAAGCTGATTGGCGCCAGACTGCCTCGTTGGTCTAGTGGTCGCAAGCGCAACTGCAGTGCATGAGGTCTTGGGTTCGATTCCCAGGTCGGGCAAAGTGTTATTGAGTTTTTCCATCAGGAATTTCTCAGTTACAGCCTCGGAGTCTGGATTTGTGCCCGGTTGGTGGCAAAAGGCTCGCCCCCTATTACATGGGACTAAAAACAAAACTGGCGAAATGTGGGTGTACTAATGGGTACACCTCTGCCTAACCCTTCGGAGATTACAGGCGTGATGTTATGCTTTGTTATTGGCGCCAGAAAACCAAAAAAAGAAACATATTTTTTTTTGGGTGTGGTAAAAATCATTAAATAAGTCCTTCCGCCCTAGGTGGGGCGGAGTGTACCTTAGGTCGTTAGTAAAGAAATGACAATTTATTGCTTTGTGATGATTGCTACTCCACTTATAACCGCTACTGTACAATACAAAGAACTTATTATAAATTCCGTGTAAATGTAGGTATATGGTCATAGTATGTACACACAGCAAAACAGATAGGTATGCAGGGTCGTCAGATATAGTTGAAGTTTTCTTAGAAACCGATGGATGTCTTTGACTGAAACTTAACTTATTTAATTAACTGTTAATTACCTACATACATACATAACATACATAAACTCACGCCTTTTTCCCATGGGGGTAGGCAGAAACTACAGAACGCTACTACGATCCTTACATACTCCTTTCGCCTCATCCACGTTCATACATCTCGTCTTACAAGCCAAGGCAAGGTCAGTGTAGGTCTTCCTAGGGCGACCCCTCCCGGCGTTGCCACTCACCTCTGCCATATAAATACCTTTTGTCAATCGTCTTTCACTCATCCTCTCAACATGACCGAACCATCTAAGCATACCCTTTTCTATCTTTTTTTTCATTATCTACGTTTTAAATTAAATTCCATTCGAAAAAATGTATCAGTTTCTTTGAAAACTTCAACTAAATCTGACGACCCTTCATACCTATTTGTTTTGCTGACTGTACCCAATAGGTAGTAAAGTACAACTTGTAGACTCATTCACATAAAGTGCTCATTTTAAGTACAATGTAAATAAATAGTTTACGCTTAATAAAGATCAACTAACTTATAATTTTTTGCTAAGTTTTGCTTTCGACTTCGTCCGCGTGGATGTCAAGTATGCCATAAAATATAGCCTGTTATGACACTCAGCAATAAAGTAGCTTTCCATGTGAGAAATATTTTAAGTTATCTGATCAAGTAATTTCAGAGATTACCTCATACAAACAAAAAACAAACGCTTTGTATTACAATTTAAGTATTATAATTAAAATAATATTACAAAGAGCTATAATTGTAATTTTCTCTTTTTATTTTTATATTAATATGTATATAAAAATGTTATTTGTATTATGTATATTAAAAGAATATCGTTATACTCTTTGTTCTTATAATATAAATTAAAATAACAAAGGAAATAATGATTTAGATAAATAAGTATATTTTATAGCTCGGTCAAAATAACTCGTGATTGTCCAGATGGATAAGGCGTCCGCCTCTCATGCTAGAGCGTGCTGGTTCGATACCAGCAAGTACCATTGTGACTAGAGTTACCAAGTCGTGAAACCTAATAGCCGGACAGCCTAGTCTTGACCGGACATTTGGGTAAAAAGGCCGGACAGTCTACATTATTGTGAATTTTGTGTCTCAGTATAAATAGGTACGACAAAAAAGTTTGTAAAATAAAGCATGCATGGTGCACGTTGGTAATCATGCATACATGCATGTGTATCATGTGTGTGCGTGTATGGGCGAGTGTGTGTGTGTGAATGTGTGTATGTAAAGATAAATGTTGTTAAATTCTAATCATAAAATTGAATGCAAAATCAGTCCAAGTACCTACTTTATTATTAATCAGTCAAATAAAGTCATCAGCCGAATTTAGTTCTAGACTAACATCTATCAACATTACATAACATCACGCCTGTGATCCCCGAAGGGTTAAGCAGAGGTGTACCGTTAGTACACCCACATTTCGCCAGTTTTTAGTCCCATGTAATAAGGGGCGAGCCTATTGCCATCAACCGGGCACAAATCCAGACTCCGAGGCTGCTACTAAGAAATTCCTCATGGAAAAACCCAATAATACTTTGCCCGATCTGTGAATCGAACCCAAGATCTCATGCACAGCAGTCGCACTTGCGACCACTAGACCAACGAGGCAGTCAGGCAGGCAGACATTTATCAACATTTTTAATTAAAAGCCTAACGGAAGCCTAATCAAAAACCAAATCTTCGGGGATTACAGGCGTGATGTTATGTGAACGTACCCACGTTGTAATATGAGGAATTCCTAAAAAACGACGTTGCCCCTTGATTTGGGACACAATACAACAATGATTTCCTGAACAATGAAAATCTGTCGAATCACTGTACGAACTGCGTCTGCGTATGCGCATAAAAGTTGAACATAAAGTATGTCCGCTGCTCAGTAGACATTATATAATTGCGTTTTCGCAATACTCTGTTGAAATTTAAACTTCCGCAAAACATGAGTAGTTTTGTTTGACATTCGTAATAAAAATTTTGATATTTGGAGTTCACTGTCCTAGTATTGTGGTGACCCACGATTGTAGACAGACTCGTGGGTCACAGCAGATATGTCTTTTATAATTAAAAAAAAAAATATCTTGTATTGTGGGCGCGTTTTTTTTTTATGTGGTAAAAGTCATCTAATGAGTCCTGTCAGACTTTTACTGACTAAAAAACCACCCTGTTCCTTCAATCTTGCACCTTCTGTATCCTGTTACGACGTCCTGCCACCCCGGCAGGCGTTTGATCCTGTTCGGGCCCCGTCCCTGTGCTGACAGCTCTTTGAGGAGCGTGTGAAACAGAACGAGCCGTCGACCCGTTGGACGGTGAGCTACCCACCACTCTCCCGTCCGAAAGCCCGCGGTCGTGGGTGCGTTTACACACCTAAACAAACAGCCAGACCTGCTGGCTTACTCTTGAACAAAATCGAGAATGAGATTGGAATCGACATTACATGTACATCCGATCCAGTTTCAATTCCAATAAATATAAGAAGACATTTATTTATAGAATTAACGAGTTATTTTATATGTTAAAATTTGGTAATTTACGTTTTCATTTGTATGGCAACCTCATGTCAATCGCTGTAGTCAAACATGCAGTCGATTCCAATCTCATTCTCGATTTTGTTCAAGAGTAAGCCTACTGGAAAACCTCTACCTGTAGGTCATACAAATATTAGTTTCGTGTGGAAATCGAATACGCGACACAATGCAGCAACCAATCGCTGAACCACTGCATCAACAGCTCCGTCAACTACTAGCACATACTAGCTTCTGTCCGCGACTTCGTCCGCGTGGTATTTTTTTACCCGCTTTAAGTTATGCCTTTGGTTACTACGTTGGTCACCTGGGTAGTAGCGTGATGGTATACCCAAATAATAATAATGTGATAGACTGACAGATGACTTTGTGTTTTACTTTAATGATGCTTTTTTTAAATATAGCCCATTAAGGCTTACCACCGTCCGAACTTAGTCGATCTATCGAGATGAATTAAGTACTGCAGTTCAATTTCAAATTCTTACAAAGTAGAAAAATCTATCTCCATATATTAATATATCATATATGTATAGCTAATGTTTTCATATATGTATATGAAAACATTAGCTGCCATCTGTTGGATTGTATATAAACAATTAAGCCGTCGTTTCTTAACGAATAACTCTTTTATTCATGAGAGTTTCTGTCGTCATCTTTCTCTAACTAGTTAGTGTCGCGATTTGAAGATAGATGGCGTTGAACTAAATTGTTGTTGCAGAAAAACCTTTACCATTAAGCCTCCTTGCTGTCAAAGTGCTGACTATTAGTTTTGTTTTAAATCAATAGATGGCGCTGTTTTAAATTTATTGCGAGTGAAATTGATTGTTTTATTTATAATATGTTTATTTTGTTGTTTAGATTTACATAAAAGCTTAGGCTTATTACAAGGGCAAGGAGCATTGCTCGTCTAGATACTATTAATCATAAGTACGTGATATGACTAGAAGATTTTTAATGAAAAACGATGTAATTTATGGTTTTTATGGATAAAAGTTTATTGCAAGACGTCTTGTCTTTAAAAAATAATGTTTTATTTGAAACTTATTTTCAACTAAATTGCAAATTGATAGCATGACAAATGTTGATAGTTTTGTGTAGTTGAATTTAAGTAAATACATAATGTTATCAAATAAATATTCCTAACGAAAGTGTAATGATTTTATCTATTTATCAATGTTAAAGCCATGAAAACTTTAACTCATAATTAATTTCATAATTTTTGACTAGAGCCCTTTTAGATCTCGTCTAAAATCTGTGTGGTACATGTTTCAACCTTCAGAGTAATTATTGTAATTGTGTTGTTTTGTTGTTTGTATTGTTACATAACATAACATCACGCCTGTAATCCCCGAAGGGTTAGGCAGAGGTGTACCCATTAGTACACCCACATTTCGCTAGTTATGTTTTTAGTCCCATGTAATAGGGGGCGAGCCTATTGCCATCAACCGGGCACAAATCCAGACTCCGAGGCTGCTAATGAGAAATTCGTGATGGAAAAACCCAATAACACTTTGCCCGACCTGGGAATCGAACCCAAGACCTCGTGCACAGAAGTCGCGTTTGCGACCACTAGACCAACGAGGCAGTTTGTATTGTAATTGTTGTATTGTGTTGTTGTTGTGTGAGTTTTTTAATGCTTTAATTTTACTGTTAATTACACATTTTTATTCTTTATTTAATTAATTACGTAAACATTTTTGTATTTTGTTGTAATTTTTTGAAATTTTATTTTATCTAATCTTAATAATCTTGACATTTTAATTTTATTGCATTCTATTGTTTATTTCTAGTTACGATGACGTTGTGTATTCTGTTTGTATTTTGTATTTTTCTATGGGATTTGCCTGAATTAAATAAATGAATGAATTATAAAAATCTTTATTGACTCTATAAATCGAAAGTAACTCTGTCCATCTGTAACGCTTTTACAACAAAACCTCTGAATCGATTTTGATGAAATTTAGTACAGGATAAGTTTGAACCCCAAGAAAGGACATAGGCTACTTTTTATTCAGCGACTTCGTCTACGTCCACGATAATCGACATTTATGCGGACGAAGTCGAGGGCAACATCTAGTTTAATTTCATGTTAAAAGTCGTATACGATCTGTTTTCCACCATGTATGTATGTCGTATCAAGGACAGCCAGTCTAATTCGCACCATGCGACTAATATTTTTATCAAATTCAAGATCATATTTATTTTAATTAGATCATTAAAAGGCACTATTAACTGTGTTCTACAAGAAATTAAATCGAGTGGTCCCTCACAAAAGGTAGTTTCGTATGTAGAAGAATGGACAAAAAACTCCAAACTTATTCTTTAAAATATATGTTTTTATATATTTTGTATACAGGATTAAATGTGCTGAAAACAATTTAAGGTCTTGGGTTCGATTCCCAGGTAAGACGCAATGTAATTGGATTTTTCCCACGGGGAATTTCTCAGTAACAGCCTCGGAGTCTGGATTTGTGACCGGTTGATGGCAATAGGCTCGCCTCCTATTACATGAGACTTATACATAACTAGCAAAATGGAGGAAGATTAAAGCTAGGAACGGACTTTCCATAATCCTTAAGGGGATGAAAGGGGGCTCCGACATTTACGCGGACATAGTCACGGGCAAAAGTTAGTACTAAATAAAATAGTCATAATTTTAATAAATCAATCATAACTTCACGTTAATAAAGCAGTATGAAATTGTGTATATTAATTTTTATTTAAAAAATTGGCGATTTTTGTGCCCCCCTTAGGTAGGTGCCCGGGGCCCTACATGCACCATGCACCGCCCTAGATACGCCTCTGTGTACCTACGACATACAAATATCTGTTCCATGCGGGAATCTAACCTAAAACCCGCAGCGCACTAGCAAATCTCTCAAAGCCAACCGTGCATTTCTTAGCAAGTACACCTTCAAGAGGGTTCAAAGCATTTGAACCAAACGGCAAATCAGCATAAAAACTCGATTATGTATGCGGAAATATAATTGTTTGTCCGTATGCAACCTTGCGTCAACGTGAAGCAAGCACGTAGGTATTATAGTAATGTGAGTGTTAGATACATCACGTTGGATTAATGTGTGTATTATATAATTTATAACTGCCTCGTTGGTATAGTGGTCGCAAGCGCGACTGCTATACCAACGGTCTTGGGTTCGATTCCCAGGTCGGGCGAAGTGTTATTGGGTTTATCCATCAGAAATTTCTCAGTAGCAGGCTCGGAGTCTGGATTTGTGCCCGATCAATAGGCTCGCCCCCTATTACATGGGACTAAAAACATAACTGGCGAAATGTGGGCGTACTAATGGGTACACCTCTGCCTAACCCTTCGGGGATTACAGGCGTTATGTTATGTTATGTTATAATTTATTAATTACGACATACATTTCCATACAAAACTACCTTTTGGAAGGGGCAACTAGATTCAATCCTTTTTTTTTGTATATAACGTTCAAAAGTGCCTTATATTGGCCTAATTGAAATAAATGATTTGACTTTGACTTTGACGGCACCGTTGGCGGGTTCGATTCCTGCACGGGACAAATATTTTTATGATATTTGTATGTATGTATTGATGCTAGAGCTGCCGTCCATTAACAAGAAAGGCGTTAAGCCTCAGAGGGTAGATTTGAGGTTACAGTGCCATCATATGTAGAAAAAACAACTCTATCGATCTGTTTAAGTATCATATTTCTAATATTTATACTTTTTGAAATATTTTTAACGAAAAGGTCGTTAAACACTAAAAAAGTAATAGTTTACGCTACTTAAAGTACGTTAACCATTTTGTGGCTTTGCGCCCTTTAAGTTAACGGACGGCAAAGAGTAACACATAACACTCCGTACATCCATTCTCACAAATATTTGCGTTTATAATAGTAGTAGGATGTTAATCGGTGGAAGTGATGACTCATAAAAAGGTGAGCAGACATAAAAAAAACAAATGAATACTTACCTACTAACTACGATTTTGGAGCCAAAGAATATTTTGATATGAAAATTAAATTCCAATGTAGATCTAAAATGAAATGAGGGGCACTTCCCTAGCTAATGATATTCCATAGATCTTCTTCTTACACTTATCATAACATCACGCCTGTAATCCCCGAAGGGTTAGGCAGAGGTGTACCCATTAGTACACCCACATTTCGCCAGTTATGTTTTTAGTCCCATGTAATAGGGGGCGAGTCTATTGCCATCAACCGGGCACAAATCCAGACTCCGAGGCTGCTACTGAGAAATTCCTGATGGAAAAACCCAATAGCACTTTGCCCGACCTGGGAATCGAACCCAAGACCTCATGCACAGCAGTCGCGTTTGCGACCACTAGACCAACGAGACAGCTTCTTCTTATGTGTATTTTACCTACTCTACTGTACCATGATTTGAAGAGAAGGTCAAATAATCGCTAAATAGGTCCTGTAGAATCTATTTATTTACTTAGTACCTGTACTTCATGTCTTTGGTTACTGCTCCGCTCTCGTGGGTAGAAGCGTGACGTTATATACCTTATAATATTCCTCATTAATCTAGCTATCATATACAAAAAGAATTTGTCTAATCCGACTGATAGTTCCTGACATATGCGCGTTTAAACAAACAAATAAAAAAATCTTCCGCTTTATTTTATTAGTATAGTATACCTACTATTTTTGAAGACGCACATCTTGTCAGATAAATTCATGTTTTGAATTGTTTGATTCGATATTACCTGCCAATATTTGTCACCTTGACACGTTTGACTCAGAACTGACCTTGGGGATGTCCAAAACGTATAGACTAGCTGGATTCGGAAAGGTTAACCGGTCGCCGAGGATGTCCAAGAATGGACAATCGCACTGAATTAGGCTGGGTCCAGACTTGTCTTGTGTTATTTTAATATAACTATATCTAAATTACGCGTCTGCCTCGTTGGTCTAGTGGTCGCAATCGCGACTGCTGTGCATGAGGTCTTGGGTTCGATTCTCAGGTCAGGCAAAGTGTTATTGGGTTTTTCCATCAGGAATTTCTCAATAGCAGCCTCGGAGTCTGGATTAGTGCCCGGGTGATGGCAATAGGCTCGCCCCCTATTACATGGGACTAAAAACATAACTGGCGAAATGTGGGTGTACTAATGGGTACACCTCTGCCTAACCCTTCGGGGATTTCAGGCGTGGACTTTATATTATACATAACACGAGTCTGAACCGAGCTTTAGGTTGGCAAGGCATTCTAACATTGCTGAGAAATAGAAATGGCTATAGAAGGATTTTACGGTCTAGTTTTGCAAATTTGGTTTAGCTAGGTAGGACCCCAAGGCTAGATTCGAATAGTCAAAGTATTTATTTCATTTAAACCATTTACAGGCACTTTAGAATTGTCAAGGAGTCGGTCAGTTAGTCAGAAAGTTGACGCTAGTTGCTCGTTCCAAAACGTAGGTACCTATGAGATTTTCTGCATGATCGGTCCTATTACAAAGAAATGCTTACCATGGCGCTTATTTGATGGAACTTGAATATTAAAATGGAACTAAATATAACGATTTTAGGGTAGAATTTTGTCTTTCATGAAATCTTTTGTATCTACTTACAGACAAAACCGAGAGATCCTAGTTTCATTCATACGAGTACTTGCTAATGTTACAAAACTGAAGAGTTTGTTTGAGCGCGCTAATCTCAGGAACTACTGGACTAATTTAGAAAAATCTTTTTGTGTTATATAGTTTGTTTATTGAGGAACGATACTGGCTATATAACATCACGCTATGACCTATAGGAGCGGAGCAGTAACCAAAAACGTAACACGCGCACGAACTTGCGGGCAGTAGCTAGTAGTTAGGTCTGAAAACGCCATACCGCTTTCAGCAAGTGTGTCGATTAATGTTCATACCTCCTCTGTATGAAAAGAGGCCTTTGTCCTGCAGTGGGACAATAATAGGCCGGTATTATTAACATTACCACATTGTGAAACACATTATGTAAAATCAATAGCCTCAAAGTCTGGATTTGTGCCCCGTTGATGGCAATAGGCTCGCCCCCTATTACATGGGACTTAAAAAAATAACTGGCGAAACGTGGGTGTACTAATGGGTACACCTCTGCCTAACCCTTCGGGGATTACAAACGTGATATTATGTATGTAATATATAAAATAATTATCCTCTAAAATATAACTATCGCGTGATATAAGAAAACATGCTTTGGTGAACACAGGTTATAAAAAAACATGTGAATAGAGTCAAAATTTTTAATATTACATAATTATGAACTTTAATTGTACACATTTTAGAATGATTTTCAGGGATTCAAAAACCGTGACAAAGTATAATAATAACAGGAACAAAGAAAATCCAGTATTACCAAGTATGTTGGTTTTAAGTGGAAAATCCGCAAAATAAATAAAATACAAGGCGAGCATCGGATGTCAGTAGCAAGGAAGAAAAAGCGATTATAAACTCTATTTATAGGTTGATAAGTAGGTTTTTGATGGCAACGTCTCGAAGGTAATCAAGGCGCCAACCTGCGCGGGAGTTGTACGATTTTTATTTCAAGTTCAGTGTTAGACCAACGTTCGACGAGTTCGGACGTGGAGGCTCCGTAATATTGTAACGCGAATTTTATTAAATTATTTTCGAATTAAGAATTTTGCAGTGTCTGTGTTGTGTTGTGCAGTTATTTTGATTTTATAAAAGTTAATGTTTCGGTGTCTTCAAAGCTTGGAATTCTAAACGTAAGTTTTTTTTTTCTCGATAATTGTAGTGTGGGAATTTAATTAGATATAAGAAAAATTAAAAGGTAAACATCATTGTTATGTATAGACCTTCCATTCTTTGAATGACCATCAGGTTTTTTTTAACGTAAATATGTGGCTGTTAATCGACAAATCTCGTCATTTACACAAATTACCAGACATTAAAGTCACATAATACCTTAATGATAATTGTAGTCGTTTACACAAATTATTGTGGCGTAATATCAAAAAATACGGGAAGCTTTATAATTGATAATTTATATAATTCTATAGAAAAAAAATAACGTCGTCATTTTCGACCGGTCTTGAGAAATCATTAGATGATCATTAAGATCTTTTACGAAAGATAAAATTGCCAATACGTATTGCTTATTAGTAGGAAAAGATACAAACGCGCGACCTCTTACACGCAATCCAGCGAATTGGCTACTGAGTCAACATTACAACATAAATTAAAACTAAATTAAGGCACATAATTATTTGGCTATGACCTAACCGGTCGTTTACAAAAAGACAAAGAGATGGTATTTAATATTTAAGAAATCATATTTTAAATCTTGATATTACCTAATCAGGTAAATACGTCAAGGTCAATCTTACTTACTACTACTTACTTATAAATGGAATTGTTTGGGTGGGTGGGTGGATGTTTGTTACTCAATCACGCCAGAAAGGCGGAACGGCTTTAGATAAAATTTGGTGCACAGATAGATTATAATCTGGAATAGGACATAGGGTACTTTTTATCCCAGAAAAATGTATGGTTCTAATGGCAGACGACGTCGCTGGCAGTAGCTAGTAAGTTTATAATCTTGATGCGTGTAGTTAATATCTTGGGGCCCAAAATGTCGAAAAGGCAATGTGTATTGTCCTTTACAAAAAAAAAAATATTTTTATCATCCCTTACTTTGACCAATCATTGACAGAGTTTGCTATCTGTAAAACATTTATTTTTAATGAGTATGTATGAAGTTTCTTGCCCATTCTTCTCAATACGAGACTACCTTTTGAAATTGGCAACTAGATTATATAATTTGTTATTTTTCTATCTTGTAAATATAACGTTCAAAAGTGCCTTATAATGGTCTAATTGAAATAAATGGTTTGACTTTGACTTTGTAACTTTGAGAGAGCGAACCTCAAGCAGCAAATAAAAACCGCATATTACTATTCAAATTGAGATAAAGTATTTATTTTGGGCGTTATTGGATTATTATTCATATTTTAAATATATTGTATTTAATATTCACTCTTAAATTAGAACCGAATATCAAATATAGGTACTATTATTTATCAGAATTAATTTATTATTTCTCAGAGGTTTATTTCGATTCTTACTGCGACTTTAAATTTTAATAAATTGTTTTGAGACGCATCTTTAAATATTAGAACTAACTTTAAAGAGTAAAAAACACATTTATTTATTTATTTAAACTTTATGCAACAAATAAAGTACAAGGCGGACTTAATGCCTCAGGCATTCTCTACCAGTCAACCAAAGGTGGTGAAGAGATAAACAAAGCAGGTGCAAAAAATTGTATATGAGGAAATAATCAAATATGAAATTTTAAAATCATTAAAAACAAACATCTATACAAGTTTAAACGTACACAAGTACATAAACTCATATATACCATATATAATATATTTAATCCTGAATAACTGGCAACCATTATGTTGAAGCAACTTATTTCTAGATAAGTTCATAAGAGAGTGTTCGTGGAGTTTCTTGCTCGTTATTCTCCATAGAGACCCACTAACGTTTTGGAACGAGCAACAAGCTTCAACTTTCTGACCAACAAACCGACTCTATGACAATTCAAAAGTGCCTCTAAATGGTTTAATTGAAATAAATACTTTGACTTTCAATTTGACTTTGCATGTTCAATAAACTCATCAAAACAGGTAGCTAAATCTATTAGAAGACCAAGCCACGATCTAACATTAGCTTAATGGTGCAACATCCAAAGATGTAGTCAATAAAATTGCTATTGTTCTCTGACTCACCGTGTGATGTCGAAACATACAAAGTAACTAAAAGAGACCTATCACGAACACACGAAGCAAACACGTGTATTCAAATTAGGGTAAATAAATCTATTTTGGAATTGTGAAGCTGGTTTTAAGACGGCTAGGCTAGGCGAGATTCGGATGGGCGAGGATTGAAATCATACTGATCCTTTCACAAAGTCGCTTCCCGCCGTCCGTGATCTTAAGAAGAGGAAGGTTTATATTATAATTATCTACATTGCACTCGTGCGAAGCTCGGTCGGGCCAATAGTAATTAATAAAAGTCTGAAATCGCCAATCCGCCTTGAGCAAGCGTGGTGATCAATACTCAAGCCTTCTCTGTATGAGAAGAAGCCTTTGTCTTGTAGTGGACAATAACAGGCAAGAATTATTAATTAATTAAGTCTACAAAAATAGCATTAATTTGTTTAAAAATGTGTTTTTTAAAATCACGTGTTTTAATTTAAAATTATTTATGCATCACACACTTTATTATGACTAGTTTAATATAATTATAACCAGTTATTTTGCATTTTTTTAAAGCTTAGATTTTTGTTTTGTTTTTATGTTTCAAAAACACAATAATAAGTAGGTATGTTTTGTGGTAAAATAACATTAACATTGAATAAAATTGTCGTGATTGCCCAGTGGTTAAGGCGCCTTTACTATCCGCCTTGAGCAAGCGTGGTGATCAATGCTCATACCTTCTCTGTATGAGAAGAGGGCTTTGCCCTGCAGTGGGTCAAAAATAAGCTGGTATTATTTTTATTTTTTTATTTTGACTGCCTCGGTGGTCTAGTGGTCGCCAGCGCGACTGCTGTGCATGAGGTCTTGGGTTCGATTCCCAGGTCGGGCAAAGTGTTATTGGGTTTTTCCACCAGGAATTTCTCAGTAGCAGCCTCGGAGTCTGGATTTGTGCCAGTTTGATGGCAATAGGCTCGCCCCCTATTACATGGGCCCCCTATTATATGTACTGATGGGTACACCTCTGCCTAACCCTTCGGGGATAACAGGCGTGATGTTATTATTTATTTAATGGAGATCGGATTGCTCTTGACTCTAGTATAGGTCAGAGGTGACAGAGACAAAGCCGACGATGGTGTGAGCTTACCCAGAAGAAGCCACTGTTCATTCTAACTTTAAAGAGATTAGGGCTGATGCGTTTGGCAATTTAGTCGGGAAGATATTAGATGATGTAAAGCATCTAGCCGTGCTAGCTGTTGATGGAATCAACATCTAGTAGTTTAAATACTTATTGGTATTTAAGTCTTTCCAAGAATACCACAAACAGTCATCTCGCAATTATTCGCACTGATGATGCGACGACTTCGCAAGCGCATCGCGTGATTATTATGATGTAAACTCGTATATCTGTAACGTGTTCATATTTATGTAGTTCAAATCTTGAGTAAGAAGAAGAACCCATGTACAGTCAACAAAAAAGATACGTTATCAGGGTAGTGAATTTTAATATCTTATCTTTTGAAAATAAGATATAAAATTCATAAAATAAGAAAATATTTATTAGTTATTATATATATTCCATACCTGAAGGGTGCTAACGAGTTCGATTCCTAGGTCGAGCAAAAAGTGTTGTTGGTATCCATTAGGTATTTCTCAGTAAAAGCCCGAAATTTGGAAGTTGGTGGTGTGATTCCCTCGTGCTTCGGGAATAAAGTACGTAAACTCTTGCGCCTGATCTCTCCCTGGTCGTGTCGGATCAATTCTACCTAGGCTGTGCGTGGATTGATAAGATAGCAGTGTTATATCAGTGCTGTTCTGCAAGAGTCTTCCTCAATCATTCTAAATTAAGATTGATCTTTTAAACATTATTCAAATATAAAATTCAAATCAAACTATTTTTAGACTTTATTATTTTTAGTTTATTTGACTGTTTAATTTAATGCGTAGGTTCACATGAATATAGATGCATATACATGTAAATATCCGCCTTAAATAAAACTGATCGTGCTAAAATTAAATAAGTTAGAATCGACATAATTATATAAAACTTATATTAAAATCTTAACCATGAATGCAATTATAACAATTTAAATATATATTTTTTATAACTAACAATTGAAATAAATAAAAAATATAAAAAGAATTACACATTTTAATGTGAGATTTTCAAATATTCATGTCAGAAAACGATAAATAAATGTTCTTTGTGTATTTATTCAAGTCGAGTCAAAGCATTTATTTCAATAAGACCATTTACAGGCACTTTTGAATTGTCAAGGAGTCGGTCAGTCAGTCAAAAAGTTATTCGTTCCAAAACGGAAGTAGACCTCAATGGAGAAGAACGAGGAAGAAACTTCACGTACTCGTACG
This sequence comes from Hoplodrina ambigua, assembly GCA_949774945.1. Taxonomy (NCBI): domain Eukaryota; kingdom Metazoa; phylum Arthropoda; class Insecta; order Lepidoptera; family Noctuidae; genus Hoplodrina; species Hoplodrina ambigua. The sequence continues at coordinate 8,015,917 of OX458988.1, forward strand.
TAAGAATATTAAAAAGAGAGTACGTAAACAGCAATATAAAAAATAAAAATAAAGATGTAAGTTATGTCAGTTAAGATGTTCTTTTACATGTAATTTTTATTTTATTTGGGTCTTTCTTATGAGTGAGCCCAAAAAGTGGGGGAAGGGGGTTGTTTTTTTATATCACTAGAAAAATAACATTTTTGTATGTGCTGATACCATTGTAACATTTTTATCATGTGACTTTTAGTTTATGTGGTAAGATTGGCATTTTGGCCGATCTTTGTTTTACTTTTAATAATTACTATGAAACTTAAATCTTGATGGCTCAGTGGTTGAAGCCCGCCTCTCATACACAACGTTGTGGGTTTGATACAGCAAATGAGAGAGGTATGCAGGATCGTTAGATATAGTTGGAAGTTTTCTTAGAAACTGATGAATGACTTCGATTGAAACTTAGCTTAAGTAATGAACTGTTTATTTTTTATTGAAATTAAATTACATTTGAAAACATTCATCGGTTTCTAAGAAAATTTCAACTATATCTGACGACTCGCATACCTATATCTTTTGCTGACTGTACTTTTAGGTTTCATCACCGACATCGATGAAGGAAACCTGAATTAAAACTAAATATTCGATATAATTCCAACAAAAGAAAGAACAAAACATTTGTTGCAAGAGCTTGCATCAAAAACTGCAACTCTAAAAAAATGGAAAAATCCAAAATGGCCGCTCAGTGGCCGCCATTGTTTTAATAACGACTCAACTCATCAACCTAAATATGAGCGGACGTGTGATTAATAAGATATTTAGATGTAGGTATACGTGATAAAATGCATTTAACTTAATTAACGGAGTAATTCTTGCTCGTTCTTCTCCATAGAGGCCTACCTACGTTTTGGAACAAGGAACTAGCTTCAACTTTCTGACTAACTGGCCGATTCCTTGACAATTTAAAAGTGCTTGATGGTCTAATTGAACTAAATGTTTTGACTTTGACTTTGACTTTAATAGATTGCTAATTACAAAGGTCAAAAACACGTTGCAAAAAAAAATTGACCTTTAATATCTTCGTTCCAGAAGGTTCCCAGTTCTGGTTCTGGACGAAAAAAATATAGCAATATTGTGAAGAAAATTTAACTTTAGAGTTTGTAAAGTATCTTTTTACGTCCGTTTTATGTAGACTTATAAAATAAAACACAGATTAAGTAATAACATTTTGAAGCTCAACTTTAGTTCAAGATCGCGTCACTCGAAATGACACGCCAAGGTTTGTGTCTAGAAATTATAACTTGTCAAAACTTTAACCCTCACCCTAAAGCTGACAGTTTCGAGACATTCAAATATTCAGTAGCTTCCTAAAACCAAACTGTAGAGATCAAGGTTGGTGTGTCAGCTTTGCAGGTACCACAAAAGCCTTATAATATACATGGTAGAAAAAAATGGTTAGATACAATATACCTGCAAAAGTACCTTTTATGTAAGTTAGATATTTTAATAACCCAACTAGATTTCAAAACCATACATACATACAAAAATAAACTCACGTCTTTTTCCCTAATAAGTGATTCATAAAAGCACTAACACCGTACGGCATTTCATGCAATCTTTCAAGTTCTTATTTTTCGAAATGAATGAAACTATTTTAATAGACCAACTGACCGACTCCTTTACGATTAAAAAGTACCTGTAAATTTGACTATCACAATAACGGAACACAAAACGATACGGGCATCCCTTTGTGCCGTCACTTCTGGTTTTAAACAAAAAGTTTACCCCGAATGTTATCACCATAACCTCGCCCCCTACCCTTGCAAAACTGTCTCCATTTCAATTTTAAAACCCGCATCCCAAAAAGAACTTACAGATAAGGTCGTGTAGGTACACAGTTCCATGAAAATATTGACATGTGACTGACGGCAGAGACCTTTGTGCGAAAAGTTATGAAACTATTTGTTCTAGAGTGCTAATATTTATTACGCATAACTTGGTTGTATAGTCAAGGCCTTGCTTGACCTCTACAAACTGTAGGAAGCTACTGAATAATTTGCTAAGTGACAGACGCAGTTAGTAGTTGAATAATAATAGTTTTCGTATCAAATCATTTATTTCTTTGCAAACATGGGTTTGTACAGTAGCGGTCTTAAGTGAAGTAGCAATCTCACAAAGCAATAGATTGTCATTTTTTAACTTACGACCTTTCGACGAATTCTGAGGTGTTCCTAGATACTATGTTAGTACATAATCATCTTACAAACAGTTGTAGGTACGACCTGCACTGCGTGTTCACAGAAATTCAAACCTTAGCATGCTACTGCACTTATGACCGCTTACGTATGTAGATGTTGTCCTAAAGTTAAAAAAGTTATTTGCTTAACAGTTGGAAGTTTCATTAAAATAAAAGTTCAATTTAATTTAACATAATTTTTTTTTGCTTACGAATAGACTCTTAGGGTTAGTTCTTTTTAGCTAGCCGTCCGATCAAGGACCAAGCCCGGGTCGACGGCGCGTTCTGTTTCGCGCGCGCCTCAAAGAGCTGCCAGCGCAGAGACGGGGCCCCAACAGGGCCAAACGCCTGCTGGGGTCGCGGAACGTCTTAACAGGATACCGTGGCCCCGGAACGTAAAGGGCAACAGAAGGAACAGGGTGGTTTTTAGACAGTAAATGTCTGACAGTCCCTTCCGCCCCACCCATGGCGGAAGGACTCATTTGATAATTTTTAACACCTAAAAAAAGAAAAAGGGTTAGTAGGGAGTTAGTAACCCCAATTTAAGTCGCTTTTCCGAATTCCATATGCAATTGAAATTGTGCGAACGACTAGATTCAATATTATTAAATTTTTAATGACGTCCAAAAATGCCTTTTTATGGTCTAATTGAAATACTGTCTGGATTTGTGCCCGGTTGATGGCAATAGGCTCGCCCCCTATTACATGGAACTTAAACATAACTGGCGAAATGTGGGTGTAGTTATGGGCACACCTCTGCCTAACCCTACGGGGATTACAGGCGTAATGTGTTATGTAATTGAAATAAATGATTTGACTTTGACGTTGGCTAAGTGTACACCAACAGGTTATAAGTTTAGCTTTTCTTAAGACTCTCAAGAGCATCAAAATGGGTCGTAAAGAGAGCAAGACAAGTGAAGCAGACGTTTCATAAACTATACAACGTGATCCGCGAAAAAACCTCCATCAAAATGATGATCGGTTTATAATACCTTACTTTAGTTTTGAACTTGCTCGGTCATCGTGACACTGCATAAAATACTGGTTTTTCTTTGAACTAATAACTAATGCGTCATTGTGGAACATTGTAAGTCAATACACTAAAATGACGGACCGGACGAGAACTTTGTATCTTTGTTAAGTTAAATATAAGGTATTGGTAAGTGTCGGCAGACTAACAAGGAATATTCGGAATTATTCGTAGTTTCTTTAACGATTCAATGATTCGATTCTTTTTTTATTCTTCTTTCTTTTTCTTCTTTTTGTATGGACTGCCTCGTTGGTCTAGTGGTCGCAAGCGCGACTGCTGTGCATGAGGTCTTGGGTTCGATTCCCAGGTCGGGCAAAGTGTTATTGGGTTTTTCCATCAGGAATTTCTCAGTAGCAGCCTCGGAGTCTGGATTTGTGCCCGGTTGATGGCAATAGGCTCGCCCCCTATTACATGGGACTAAAAACATAACTGGCGAAATGTGGGTGTACTAATGGGCAACACCTCTGCCTATCCTTTCGGGGATTACAGGCGTGATGTTATGTTATGTTATGTCTTTCTTTTTCTTGTCTTTTTTCTTTACTTCTTCTTTTCTTTTTCTTTTTTCTTCTTTTCTTTTTTTCTTTTTTTTTTCTTTTTTTTTTTGTAACTAAATGCTAGTTTTTAGGGTGGTAAAAATTATGTGGGGCGGAAGGGACTGTCAGAGTTTTACTGACTAAAAACCCTTTTCTTCTGTAGCTCTTTGCGTTCCAGGGCCACAGTATCCTATTAAGACGTCCCGCAACCCCGGCAGGCGTTTGACCCTGTTGGGGCCCCATCCCTTCGTAACTAGATTTCTCCAAACAAACTTTGGATCCCTGTTTCATTCCCTTAAGGGGGTGATTTTTTGCATAATCCTTCCTAATCGAATGCATACGTCATACAAAGAACACACCCTCCAAGTTTGAGGTCTCTACGATCAGCGGTTTAGGCTGTAGTCATACAAATCATCTAAATGTACAGATTATTTTGATCAACATTTTGCCCGCGACTTCGCTCGCGTTAATGTCGGTTATCACATTCATGTCCTTTCTTGTGGTTCAAACTTACCCTGTACCACATCAAAATCGGTTCAATGGTTTAGCCGTGAAAGTAGACAGACAGTCAGACAGAGTTACATTCGAGTATGCATTTAGGCAGCCGAAGGTTGATGTAAAGCTTGTAACATTTTACATTTAACGCACTTGTGACGTCAATGTGATTATCGTAAATATTGAGCCATCTTCATGAATGAATTAATATAAAAATAATACATAGCTAAAGGTTTAGCCGTTAAGGCGTGACTAACATTCAATCATCTTAACATCCAGAAATACTGCTGAATATAACTTTGTTCTTAAGACAATTGGTGATTCCCTCGTTGATTATTAGCCCAGGTATGTTTTAAAATACATTTTACCAACTTACAGCATTAAAAACCAACAATAAACATTGCTGCTTTACTTCTAAACTCTAAGTTCTCATCTCAAACAAAACCCTCAACGGAAATCGTCTTACCAACAATTCTCACTCCTCGACCTTCATATAAATTACTGTTTACTTACCCATTAAGAGTTGTTGGCTTGTTACTGGCGTGACGTCACTGTTTCCCCACGTCCGCTTGACCATGGTCATCTGTCGAGAAAACCTCTCGTTATTTTCATGCTCTCTTTCCTTCAATCGCAAATCCGCCTTGAGCAAGCGTGACGCTCAATGTTGTGCCTTATCTGTGAGAAGAGGCCTTTGTCCTGCAGTGAGACAATAATAGGCTGGTATTATTTTTGGTTTCATCAAACAACAACTCCCGCTCTTTTCCCATGGGGGTAGACAGAAACCACAGAACGTGCTAAGATCTTTCGTCGTTTCTCTGAGACTCGTCGAGCTTCATTGCGTCGGCGCTTTTCTGGTAGCCTCCACTGTTGATTCTGGCTTTCAGGAGTTGCAGTGTGCGGGAACAGTGTGGCGGGCTTGCTAAGATCCTTACATATTGATCCTTTCGCCTCGTCCATGTACTTACTCACATTTACAAAATTGAAATAAATGATATTAAATTATATAATACTCAGAATATCAGGCTAAGTATTCGGCAGGTGAAGTGTGGTATGTAAAAAAGAAAAAGGAATAGTAATGATAGCGATATAAGTAATTCAGGTCATTATAAAACTGGGGTAAGAAACATCATTCTCATAAAACGATCCTAATTATTAAGCCCGAGTGGCTGTGCAGCAGGACTAGCAATAAGCCAAGCATTTTTGTCCGTGATATAACCTTGTGGTTGAATATTAGTATTTCATATAATTAGGATGATTGCCATCTGCCGGAACTCTGAAATCTGTTAATCTTTAAAGAGTATTCAGGAGATATTTCCGATGATATCGATATAATGGATTTAATTATGCATTTAAACTTTATGCAACAAAAAAGTACAAAGGCGGACTTAATGCCTTAGGCATTCTCTACCAGTCAACCAAAGGTGGTGAAGAGATAACATTTAGCATTGTAATAGGTATAATTAAAGTGAGGCAGGAAGTAGTGCCATAAAATGAGACAGGTTGAAATAGAGGAAGTCACTAATTTAAACAAGTTTCCAAAAACAGGAAAATTATTGAGGAAATTCGCAAGAAGAATTCGCATAAGATCTACAAAAGCAGATTTAGTAGGCACATCTATTTTTGAAGATTTTAACAAAATCAAATCACAGTCGAAAGCATTTATTACAGTTAGACCATTTACAGACATTTTTGAATTGTCAAGGAGTCAGTAAGTTAGTCAGTATGGTAAGTGTGGTTTTTTTTCGACTCACGTTCGATTGCGAGTACCTCAGAATGATATAATGATGATGAATGATCAGGTAAAAACGTAGGTAGGCCTCTATGGAGAAAGACGAGCAAGAAAAATCATAGAATCCATATTGACCATTAAGAATAAGTTTGACTGCTTCATTGGTGATCAAAGCGCGACTGCTGAGCCTAAGTCTTGAGTTTTATTCCTAGGTCGGGCAAAGTGTTATTGGGTTTTTTCATCAGCAATTTCTCAGTAGTAGCTTCGGAGTCTTTATTTATGTCCGGTTGATGGCAATAGGCTCGCTGCCTCTTATAAGGATTTTGAACATAACTGGCGAAAAGTGGGTGTAATAATGAGTACACCTCTGCCTAACCCTTCGGGGCTTACAGGCGTGATATAATGTAAGTAACAAAATTGTATTCTGTATTCATATTCACTCTGGTCAAACCCGTTTAGGTCCAGAACCTACAAAGGTCTTGGTAGCCAGTGCGTCATTAAAACCGGTTTTGTAAAATTACTTGGAACCAGTTATTCTATAAATGGGGTTTTAAAGAGCAATTTATTTATACATGAATGACATTTTTCCGAAGAACTCTTTTATGTTTTTGGAAGCAAAACAGCATGGGAAGTTTATCTATTTTCTTTAGTCTTCAAACCGTTCGTGATGGCCCAATGGTTAAGGCGCCCGCCTCTCATGCTTGAGCTTGTGGGTTCAAATCCGGGGAAGTAGCAATGTGACTTTTTCATTTGTGTACTTTCTAAAGTTTTGGACATCATTGACATCAGTGAAGGAAAAACATCGTGATGAAACCTGGACATATACCGACCTTATTAAGATAGAATCTTGTCCGTGCATTTGAAAGAATCCCATCCTAGAGACTGTGGGCGGCAAGCTTAACGTTTTCTTTTTTTTTTCATGAAATTTTTTTTTTTTTTTTGCACCTGCCATGTTATCTCTTACCCCCTTTTGGTTGACTGGTCAAGAATGCCTAAGGCATCAAGTCCGCCTTTGTATCTTTTCGTTGCATAAAGTTTAAATAAATAAATAAACTTAAGGTAGTTCGTCCCTCGATCAGACGTAGGCTTGTGACGGTGACGCGCTGTAGTTCCGTGCGCGCCCCGTAGGGGACTGTGCGGTCAGTAGAACAAGTGAACATGGTGAAGGAAGCAGTTGAAGGCGGGCTAACACCAGTCGTGGGCACGGATCATGCGACAAGCGTATACTGGGCTTCTGACCTATGGCCGATTAAAACACGGCATCGCGCACCGCCGCGGTAGGCGGTGAAGCGGATCTCTTGTCACATTGGCTTCTATGAAATCCGTTGTTGCCTTTCACGCGTACGCAGCCTGACCGCGCAGTCGGACGGTGTACGTGCATTAATCGCCGCTTCACTGCCTACCGCGGCGGTGCGCGGTGCCGTATGTTAATCGCCTATGTTGGTAGAAGGAATCGTTGTGTTTTAGTCGGCAAAGTCCGTTAAAACCTATTCTATTTTCCGCAAATGGTTTCCATGAGGATTTACCGATAAAAAGGGGGTCCCAAGGTCGCCATAGTATGTCCAAGGGAAGAGAGGGGATAAATGGCCTGGTGTAAATCATTTACATGGCACTACGCACGTACGATGCACGACTCAAGGCGAGCCATTTAATTAATTGGGTGTCGTAATCGGAACCAGAATTTAAATTAGTCATATTTTGTATGGTCTGGTGGGCTAACGATTTAGAGGCCGGTTTTTAAGTGCCGAAGTTATTAAGTTATTGTTTGAAGATAAATGAATAAATGTGGCCTATTATTGTCCCACTGCTGGGCAAAGGCCTTTCCTCATACAGAGAAAGCACGAGCATTGATCACCACGTTTGCTCACGGCGGAGTGACGATTTTAGAAGTTATTCCAGAGATAAACACGTTTAAACAAACAAATAAAAAAATTCAAACCATCTCTTAAACAGTACAATTTCAATATTATAATAAAATAAAAATAGATGGAGGTAGGCCCCCAGGTTTCCTTACGATGTTTGCTTCTGCTGATGTCAGTAACATAACATAACATCACGCATGTACTCCCCGATTGTAGTACACCCACGATTCACCAGTTATGTTTGAGTCCCATGTGCGGGCGTGCCTATTGCCATCAACCGGACACAAACCCCGGACAGCGAGTAATGGGTAGCTCGCCGTCCGATCAAGGACCAAGCCCGGGTCGACGGCGCGTTCCGTTCGCGCGCGCCTCAAAGAGCTGTCAGCACAGGGACGGGGCCCCCAACGGGGCCAACGCCTGCCGGGGTTGCGGGACGTCTTAACAGGATACCGCGGCCCCGGAACGTAAAGGACAACAGAAGGAACAGGTTGGTTTTTTAGTCAGTAAAAGTCTGACAGTCCCTTCCGCCCCACCCAGGGCCGCAGGAGTCATTTGATGATTTTTACCACCTAAAAAAAAAAGACTGCTACTGAGAAATTTCTGATAGAAAAACCCAATAATGCTTTGCCCGACGGATACTTTGTCACAAGTGATAATTGGCGAAAAATAGTAGAATAAATAGGAGGTACCTATTTATTGTGACTTAATTATCGATAATTATTGAAAATTACGTATTTTAATCGGGTCCACTTTGAATATTTTGACGAGTTTTTGAACTTGAATAGTGGGTGACATTTAAATCGTAAATAGTTCGTTGCTAGCCGGTGTGTACTGAAAACATCGTTAGAAAACTTGGAATTGTAATTAATATAAGTCTGGAATCGCCAATCCGCCTTAAGCAAGCGTAGTGATCAATGCTCGTGCCTTCTATGTATGGAAAGAGGCCTTTGCCCCAGTGGGACAGTAATAGGCTGGTATTATTATCTTTGTCAGGGGTACTACAAGACAGTTTTATATAGAGAAGAATAGGCAAGAAACTCCACACAATATTTTTTTATTTGCCTATTCTATCCCACTCCAGGACAAAGCCATCTATCCATACCTAAAAACTTAAGAAAAAAAATTCCCTCTACAAATATTTACCAGTCGTCACTCCTCATTGAGTAAGATCGCTGACCTATAACCTAATAAAAATAAATTGTTCTGTTATGCGCAATTCTATGGATCTATAGGTAATTTATATATCTATTCATATTGGTGTACGTCATAGACATTAGTCTAAAACGAGTGTTACAAAAAGTCGTGATGATTCGAATCTAGAATGTTGTAATAACGTCTAGATCAGGGGTCGCCAACTGTTCGGTCGTAGACGCAATGCTCACGCTTGTTTATTTATTAAAAAAATATTGAACATAAAAATTACAAAGGCGGAATGAATTCGGCCTTAGGCTTTCGCAAAACAACATAATTAAAGATGAAAAAGAATACTAAAAAGATTAATAAACAAATTAAAATTTACACAAGGACTTAATAATTACAATTCTACACACTTATATGTATAATTTTACAATATAAAATGCCAAATATTTTAAAAAATACACCTTTATACATTACATAAAAAATACTTTAACTTATAAAAATATTTCAGTTAAAACTTTATGTAATTAATTATGTTGTGTTGTGTGTGTTGTTGTGTATAGGCTCGCCCCCTTTTACGTGGGGCTTAAAACATAACTGGCGTAATGTGGGTGTATTAATGGATACACCTCTGCCTAACCCTTCAGAGATTATAGGCGTGATGTTAAACCTATGTATGTTAATTATGTGAAACACGATGTTAAGTTTATCAAGAAGTACTATTACATTAATTATGTTATTGATAACATACTGACTGCCTCTTTGGTCTAGTGGTCACAAACGCGACTGCTGTGCATGAGGTCTTGGGTTCGATTCCCAGGTCGGGCAAAGTGTAATTGGGTTTTTCCATCAGGAATTTCTCAGTAGCAGTCTCGGAGTCTGGATTTGTGCCCGGTTGATGGCAATAGGCTCGCCCCCTATTACATGGGACTAAAAACATAACTGGCAAAATGTGGGTGTACTAATGGGTACACCTCTGCCTAACCCTTCGGGGATTAAAGGCGTGATGTTATGTTATGTGTTATGTTATGTTATTGATAAATCGCATAAAGTCTAGATAGATTTTGATTCAAATCAAGTTGGATACCCCTGTTCGAGATGACATCACAACTAGACGCGCGTTAGATATATCATAACCGAAGTATTGCCAAATATTTGACGCGTTTTAAATTACCCAAATGTTACACACAGCTGGTATATACTGATTAGTTTACTATTCCCTGCGAATTCTTAAACGTTTTTTTCACTCGTGATAAGTTATGTCTGTGGTTACTGCTCTGCTCCCGTAGGACGTAGCGTGATGTTATATAGCCTATACTATTCCTCGTGAATCAGGCTATTATCTTAACTTTTAACATACCTATAAAAGCGAAAGGTCACTCACACACTCATCAAGAAATATCGAAAACAACTTGATTTGACTTTTTTTTTCTCTTTTTTGACTGGCCTGTTGGTATTGTGGTTAGTGACCCTGACTGCTATGCCGGAGGTCGTGGTTTCGATTCCCACCCTGGACAAATGTTTGTGTGATGAGCACGATCATGTGTTCTGTGTCTGGGTGTTATTTATCTTATGTACTTAGAAATATATAAGTATGTTTATCAGTTGTCTGGTACTCATAACACACCCTCTGCTTAGCTTGGGGCTAGACAGCGTTGTGTGATAGTTGTGGAATATTATATTATTATTTTCATTATTTATAAAGATGAAATTTGGCAGGGAGGTAGTTTATAGTTAGTAAATCTCTGCTAAGAAAGATTTTTTTTAAAATTCACCCCCTAAGAGGATGAAACGGGGTTCTAAAGTTTTTGTGGACAAACTCAAGAGAATCGTAGGAGTAAACTAAGTTACCCGCGGGCAAAAACAAGTATAACGTATAATTTAATCATTTTTCAAATCCGACTAGTATGTAGTGTCATAGAGTATCGTGTTTAAACAAAAACACACAAACAAACAAAATATTTCTTAAGCTACGTTATATTGCCGGGGATGCGGGACGTCTCAACAGTATACCGAGGCCCCGGAACGTAAAAGGCAACAGGAGGAACAGGGTGGTTTTCTAGTCAGTAAAAGTCTGATAGTCCATCATTTGATGATTTTTATCACCTTATCAAAAAAACTTCGCTATGTAAGCATAGATATGCATGACGTTTCTTGACTTAACTCTTTCTTTTTCTAAAGTTGCTCAGCTTTAAACAAAAGAACAATGAAATATATAATTCAAAGTTGAGCAACATTATAATCCGTACTTAATTCAACAATAGTTCTGCGCAATAACACAATGTCAATTGTTTAACTATTGCTTAATGAGAGTTAAAAAATCTGTAATAAGGAAAGTCGTTACGTTCTGAACTGTTCTGTGACAATTGTTAGAGTTTTTTAAGGGTGTGTGCGGATAGAAAGATTAGTCGCAGTGTGATACATTCAATGTATTTTTCAGTTATTAAAGGAAGGAAGACGAAACAGTTTAGTTTGGATACAATTTGACTTTTCTTTTGTTAAATGTCTTTCTGAGGGTGAAAGTACTCAGTCTGCTCCATACATTTTCATTCTTCTTCTTTATTGTGTGGGCAATAAGATCTTAACGACCCCACACACCACTGTCAGAGTTTCTAAACCTCGAGGGCCTCTGACATGGTTTGAATGGGACAGTAGTAGTCCTGGTTTCCTCACGATGTTTTCCTTCACCGATGTCCGTGATGTCCAAGATAAACTTTAGTTTTTAATGAAAACGACTGAATGACTTTTCCAATTCATATGTACTTTATATGAATTGTAAAGTCATTCAGTCGTTTTCATTGTATTGTTGACTGTTGTAGTTGCAAGCAACAGTTTAATTTTTGAACATATTTCAGAGTAGTTAGATCCAGTAATAAAAATTGTTCAAATTTATGTGTATTTTCAACCCCCTGAAATATGTCCAAGGAATTAAAAGTCTTGTTGTAGGTATATTTAATAGAAAATATGTACGCTACTAACCCACCCTCAACTAGATAGAAATCTATATTCAAAAAAATATTTTGTAAAAAGATTCTGTGTTTCTATATTTAAAATTGAAATTCAAAACAGAATTTCGAATACATATAACTTAACACGAGTTGGATAGCATTCTATATAATATATTATAAAAACTATTTTGGATAAGGAATCAGTGTTACTATATTAAAAAGAAAAATCACAATTGAACTTTTTATACATATTCGCACGAATTTTAACATATAAATCAGGTTTATTCAGTTATAATATAAATAACTTGATTTATTCGGACGTCATAAATTCTTGTTGGTACCTACGTCAAACATTAATAAGCAAAGCAATACTTTGGTCAAGGTTGATCGAAATTCACAAGTTTTTTTCTGTATTTACGATAACATTTTAATCACAAGTACCTTTATCAGTTTGTAGGTACAGTACAGTCAACCAAATAGATCGTGTCTTTTTCAATTCATATATACTTTTTAAGTGTATCTTAGACATCACTGACATCGTTCCTTGCCTCAGAAAGCACGTTAAGCCGTTGGTCCCGGCTGTCATACATGGAGCTTTGACAGTCGTTACGGGTCGTCAGAAGCCCGAAAATCTGACAACCAGTCTTACCAAGGGGTACCGTGTTACCCAGTTACTGGGTTGTGGAGGTCAGGTAGGCAGTCGCTCCATATAAAATACTGGTATTTAGCTGCATCCGGTTAGACTGGAAGCCGACCCCAACATAATTGGGAAAAGGCTGGGCAGATGACGATTATAGACTTTTAAATTAAATTACATTTGAAAACATCCATCGGTTTCTGAGAAAACTTTAACTATATCTGACGACCATGCATACATATCTCATAAGTTGACTGTAATCAATATTTTTTGCTTTTCGGTCTGACATGACTTCTTGTGATTTATAACGTCAAACTGTTTTTGTGGATATCTTTTTGTTTGTAACTAATAAATGTTTTTATAGATGTCAAATATGAGCGACGGAAACGTCAAATAATTAAAAGTAAAACCGGCCGAATCCGAGTCGGATCACGCACGGACCGAACATTATCTAATAAAAAAATCACGTTTTTTGCATGGGAGCCTCTTAATATTTATTATATTCTGTTTAGTACACATATACTAAAAAAGAGATTACCAGACTTATACCAGAAAAAAATACAAATGCCTAACTATCACGGTTTATGAGATACAGCCTGGTGACAGACGGACAAACACAGACTGATGGACGGCGGAGTCTTAGCAAAGGGTCCCGTTGCACCCTTTTAGTTCGGAACCCTAAAAATTATACAAGTAATGGAAATTCTTTAGTTACCAGTTAAGTAGGTTTAGTTTTTTTTTTTTAATATTTTTCTGCATTATCATAAGTCTACGTATAAATATGACAAAAACTGTTACCTGTTGTTTGACTGCTTCGTTGAACTAGTGATCGCAAAGTGTGGCTGCTGAGCATGAGGTCTTGGAATCGACTCTCAGGTCGGGCAAATGTTATTGTGTTTTTCCTCGACCTCGGAGTCTGGATTTATGCTTAGTTGATGGCAAAAGGATCGCCCCCTATTACTATGGGAATTAAATATAACTGGATAGCAAGATTAACATAAGTTTAGTCGCAAATTCGACCTATTCTTTATGTCTGTAGTGTTCAAAGTAACATAATAATAGCTGACGATAATTTCCTTAGACGCGAACGATCTAATTAGACTGACATTGGACCCTTTGTGGTTGTAATCAAAGCCAAGGGTAAAGGGTAACGTCGAGGGTAATTGGAGGTCGAATCAAAGAAGGTCTCCACTAGATAAAGTGTATCGTAATTTTTTTTAAATGGCGCTCTGGAAGTAAAATTTTTTTGTAGTCAATATTTTTATTTTTTTAGAAACATCTTTAAACTTCGAATAAAATCATAATAATTAAAAAAACTTTTTTTATTGTTCTGTTCAAATTAATCTGTAGGTAGGTACTTAATTATAATAAAGTTAAAGAGTTTTTTATTATTTGTTTAAATAATAATAAACTCTCCTCTGGAACTACCTGATTATTATATTGGAAAAAATACGTAAATTGTTATATCCTTTTTTGACAAATTGAGACTGGAATTAGATTATGAACGTTCCTAATAGTAAGCAAGCCTACTGCCATCTCTTAAACAATATTATTATAATGTTTCTTTGTAATTTCTATTGTTGCATTTTTAACTCTCGGCGCTGTGCCGAGCGTTGAAAATTTAACAGCGCGGAAGGCAAAGTAAAATTAAAATAATATTGTTATAAAAGATGGTTTTAAGAGATGGCAGTTTGCTTCTTTTGTATAGAGATGCGTACGCGTCTGTTCAGCTTCCCGTAACTGAACGGATGTGAATCTTCTTAATTTTCATAACACTCGAATTAATTATATCTAACAAGGACCTCTATTATTAAACAAATGACCTTAATACTTGCCTAGACAATAGTACGGCCATCTTTTTTTAAACACGTTGTGTAAGTTAAATTTATTTAATTTTTGGTATAATAATAATATATTATAAAACTGTATTATAAAATACAATATACCTATGTATAAAACATTTTTTTTGTCTCTTTATCTGTTTATCTCTAGCTCATCTCCGAAACGTCTGCACCGATTTTGACGCGACTTTCACTGGCAGATAGCTGGTGTTTTAAGGCGTAACTAAAGCGACTATTGTTTTAGAATAAAATAGGAAAACAAACATTAACATACATAAACATTAACGTAATCCCCGAAGAGTTAGGCAGAGGTGTACCCATTAGTACACCCACATTCCACCAGTTACGTTTAAGTCGCATGTAATAGGGGGCGAGCCCATTGCCATCAACCGGGCACAAATTCAAACTTCAAAGCTGCTATTGAGAAATTCCTGACGGAAAAACCTGATAACATTTTGCCCGACCTGGACATCTAACCTAAGACCTAATGCTCAGTAGTCGCGCTTTGCGACCACTAGACCAACGAGGATTTTTACCTTACTTATGTTTATATCTACGAGAAGATATTACTCATTTATGTAGATAGGTATACCTACTAGTAAGTTATTTTTAACTTCACAAATGTATGACTAATTTGACATTTGCTTCCTAAAAAAAGATGAACTTTATTCTATGTACGGACGACAGCGCGTTAAGGTCAACAATACGGCATCTTATGCGGTTGCATTAGGAGCGAATTTACAACAAAAAGGTAAAGTTTGATGTGCTGGCAACTGTGCTTATTATGACTATGTTGTCTGCGTGTGAGTTAAACTTAAACTTTGAACTCTTTGGCAAGGCTATTGATACTCTTTCAGTCTAAACAGGTTCTCCACTATGAATAATATACAATCAAATTCAATTTGCAAAGTATGACCATAATGCCTTGGAAGTTGGCTAGGCCTTTGGTGTGGGATGCAACATGTGTCGACACCCTTGCGCCATCCCACCTTCCCAGCACGACGTGCTGTGCTGGGGCAGCCGCAGCTGGTGCCGAAAACCTCAAGCGGCGCAAATATAACAACCTTCTTGGAAGTTATATGTTTGAGCCGTTTGGGGTTGAAACACTGGGGCCATGGGGTCCGAGCGCTCACCTTGTTTTTCGAGACATCGCTAAGCGACTGGTCGGCTCTTCACATGACCAGAGGGCTGGCCTTTTCTTAGGCCAAAGAATCAGCATTGAAATACAACGTGGCAATGCTGTCAGCCTTTTGGGCACTTGCCCCATTGACAGCGACGCGGACGAATTTTTTGATGCCTTACGAGGTTCGTCCTTTCTGCTCTTTTTTTTTATAAATTGTACATATTTTACATTTACTTTAGGGTTTTATTTAAGTTAAGGTTATTTATTTCAGAATGCAAATAAACTTATATTAACAATTTGCAAAGCCTTTTCCCAACTATGTTGGGGTCGGCTTCCAGTCTAACGGTAATACTAGTATTTTACATGAACCGACTGGCTTTGACCTCCGCAACCCAGTAATTGGGTAAACGATATCCCTTGGTAAGACTAGACCCGGAACGACTGTCAAAGATCCACGTATGACAACCGGGACCAACGGCTTAACGTGCTTTCCGAGGCACGGAGGAGTCTCAGTGTGAAAGATGGTCACCCATCCACGGACCAACCCCGGCAAGCGTAGCTTAACCTGACGGATCGACCCGTGCGCCTGTTATTACTAAGCCACGAGCTCCTCAACTATAGTGTAATCAAACAAAAAATCCTACCTTACAAAAATAAATATGTAAGTACCTACCTACTTGATTCCAGTTTGGTCGATTTCCATTCCAGTAAATTGCACGCTCCGAAGACTGTTTTTTACTCTTTTTTTTTTATATCTCCTAACGGTGAAAAATAAAATCCTTTTTATTCAAGTACGTTCAACTTAGGGGTAATAACTTGTTAGTTGCAAGATGGTGTAGACTTATTGAACGGAATAAGTGTGAGTTTTATTTTAGTTTTGAAGTTTGGCTTTTTGTTTGAACAAAAGTTAGTTGAGGGTTGAAATGCATCGAAAAGTTTTTCTGCTTGCTTTTATTCTACACAATTTGGATAGCGGCTTTTAGTGAAAGCAGTTTAGAACAAAGTTCCCATTGTTGGGAATAAAATAAATATGTTACACCCCGAAAAACTAATATTTGAAAAAGATTAATACTCAAAAACTGACTGCCTCGTTGGTCTAGTGATCGCAAGCGCGACTGCTGTGCATGAGGTCTTGTGTTCGATTCCTAGGTCGGGCAAAGTGTTATTGGGTTTTTCCATGAGGAATTTCTCAGTAGCAGCCTCGGAGTAGGCTCGCCCCCTATTACATGAGATTAAAGCAATTTTTTTCAATAAATTGTCAGATAGCTTTTATCTGAAGAATAAATATGGTAGTTTGACATATTTTCCACAAAAAACTGTAAAAAAAAAAGTTATCTGTCGTTTGAAAAATTAGTTCCAAATGAATTTTAACTAAAGAAAAATAAAATTACAGTGCCAAAACGATCTTCTTTTATTTTTATTTAGTGACATTTTGTGTAGTGTATAGACACTACACAGCACTTAAAATAGTCCAACAACAAACACACACAGGAGTGTTTGTTGTTGGAAATAGTTCAACAACAAACACACACAGGAGTGTTTGTTGTTGGACTATTTTAAGTGCAACGATAAGTTAAAGCTGTGTCCTAATTAACCATTGAAGATGACATTCATCCAATCAGGTCAACCTCAATAAGAACAATAAAAAGAGGTTTGTATGTCTGATCGCGAGTTCACACAAACAATGCGATGTGGTCATCGCTAATTCGTGCAAACGTTAGCCACACACCGGTTGAATCTTAATAAAATTCACCAAAAAAGTTAGGGATCCGTAAAAAAAGTACAATAATCTAACCCCTGTAGGTACTAATTATATCTTGATACCTTTTTTTTAGTTGGTAAAAATCATGAAATTGTTCTTCCGCCCTGGTGGTGGACTGTCAGACTTTTACTGACTAAAAACCACCCTGTTCCTTCTGTTGCCCTTTACGTTCCGGGGCTACGGTATCCTGTTAAGACGTCCCGCAACCCCGGAACTGACATCGGAGAGGGAAAATATCTTGAGGGATTATTCTTAACATAATATATCAACAGCCTCGTTGGTCTTATGGACGCAAACGTGACTGTTGAGCGTGGGGTATTGGGTTCGATTTATAGGTCGGGAAAATTATCATTGGGATTTAACATTGAAAAATTCTCATTGGGAGTAACATGCTCGAATCTCAGAAAGTACGGCCTTTAATTTGTTGTTTATATAGGTATTAAAGTCCATGCAAATGTTTGTTGTTATGTATCTAAATAGAATGGCCTTGCTTGCTTTTTCGTACGCAATATCGATAATGTTTCTCAATGGTTTTACCATCCAGTCATACGTGAGTTATTTAGGCTAAAATTAACGAAGGAAAACCAGTTCTGTAATAACTGAATTGTACACCTCTGCCTAACCCTTCTGGGATTACAGGCGTGATGTTATCTACACTAATATTATAAAGAGGAAAAATTTGTATTTTTGTTTGTTTGTTTGTAATGGATAAACTCAAAAAATTCTGGACCGATTTTAAAAATTCTTTCACCATTAGAAAGCTACATTATCTGCGAGTAACATAGGCCATATTTTATTTTATTTTTGCTCGGACGAAGTCGCGGCCAAAAGCTAGTCTCTATGTATACAATTTCAGCCATTCTACAATGACTTAAGTCTAGTTACTCCGGCATCTTGGACTATTAGAAATGGCGGTCACGGCCACCGAGTAGTTAGCTAAGCGTTGTTGGAAAGAGTTCTAGGAATCTAGGCAGCAATATTTAGATTTTATCTAATTAATGCAAACAATCGTATTGATTTCAATATGTTTTCGTTCGATTTTTCCATTTACAAATAGTCATAATAACGAAATTGTATAACTTAGTAATCTCTTTTTTTTCGAAGAATTATTAAGTAATTTTAAACATTAATTAATCTTTATTTTTATGCTCTGTCTATATTTGAGACTTTGGAAAGAGGTGTGGTATCGATATTACAAAATTTTAAAGCATTGAAACTGGTTACCCGGGTCTTTGTCTTTGCCCAGGAGTGGGATAAAAAACACAAATGATAGATTATATTGAACCCCCTAAGGGGTAAAGTTTCGGAAAATCCTTTCTTACGGATGCCTACGTCATACAAAGAACACACCCACCAAGTTTCAAGTCTCTACGATCAGCGGTGTAGGCTGTGCGTTGATTCGTCAGTCAGTCAGGACAAAAGAACAGAAATTTCTCAGTAGCAGCCTCGGAGTCTGGATTTGTGCCCGGTTGATGGCAATAGGATCGCCCCCTATTACATGAAACTTAAACATAACTGGCGAAATGTGGGTGTACTAATTGATCATCTCTGCCTAACCCTTCGGGATTACAGGCGTAATGTTATGTATGGAAAAATATTACAAATCAAACCAAAATGCGAAACAAACAAACAGACATATTAGTATTAGATTTATTAGCATTATTACCATATCATGTTTGAACCAATCCTTGAATGAGCTTCATATGGTCAGTGGCCTTAATATGTTGACTCGAATTCATTCGATACATCGAGCCTACGTTAGGGAAATTACACACATTCTCGACCAATGTTTGAAGCAAGCGATATCTAAATTAATAAAAACATTTTAAAAAGTTTATTTACTGTTGTAACAGTGGTTACCTTATAAATATATATTTTTTTTTTTTAGCCTTTTCTGTCCCACTCCTTGGCAAAGGCCTCCCTCTACTCCTTCCATCTTTCCTTATTCAGTGCCTCATCCCTCCAGTTTTGGAGAAATCCATCCAGTTCGTCCCGCCATCTCCTTCGTGGCCTGCCGCGGCCCCGACTCCCAGTTTCAGGGCACCAGTTTTGCGCTATTTGGGCCCACCGTTTGTCCGACATGCGGCAGACATGTCCTGCCCAGTCCCATTTAAGTTGAGCAACCTTTTGAGCCACGTCAGCTATCCCTGTTTTGGAGCGCGGTATAGTGCTTCGAACTCGGTCCGTTAATTTTTAAAAATAACTAAGTTAACATATTAATTACAATTCAGTAACATTTGGCAGTCCGTACTTTTGGTGAAAACGGTGATCTCCAAACTAGGTGATGCCTGTATCTTGGGGACCAGGGTTGTGATATAAAATAATCCTTGCCATTGGGATAGTTAAATAAAATATTTACAAAAAGATAAAATTTGTTTATTTATTTGCATCCATTATTTTAGGGTACATTTTGTATATCCTTACGAAATAAATTGAGGATTTTAGGTAATCCCTTTTACCTAAAATCCTCGTAAAATCGTTAAAGATAGTTAACACTTAAAGAAAAGGTCCATTCTCTTAAACATCGTAATCCCTTTGTCCGACCTGGGCAAAGTGATATTATCGAACGCAACACTTCGTGCTCAGCAGTCGCGCTTTGCGACCACTAGACCAATGAGGCATTTGCACTATTCAATTGTTAGTATATAGTATATAGTTATTATATAGTTATTATATAGATTCATAACTATAATAACAAAATAATAGCTAAAAATAACCCACAATACATAACGCAACCATTGAACATATAAAAATAAAGTATATATTTTCGATAATTTATTTCTATACAAATTACATTCAATATCAAATAATAATTCCAATACCAAATAACAATAATTCAATTGTTTACTTTATAACAAAATGACATAACGCAACAAAAACAATAAAATTTAACATTTGACTTGAAAACCAGTTCCGTTGGCCCAAACCTTGGCCCCAATGTGTGACGAACATTGGCCTGTTACGTTGCGCCGGAGTGTACAATTATGTTGTAACTACTTATTACTTAATGGCATTAAGTATTAGTAATATCTTAGTATATTCTGGTACTTTGTTTAAGAGATTCATTTAAATATAAATTATTTTATTTAGTATAAATAAGTCCAGGTTACCGGACTATGTATACTAATAAAATAAAATGCTAAAGAGATATATTTTTTTGTTTGTTTAAACGCGCTAATATTTGGTCCTTCTAGTCGGATTTTAAGAAATATTCAATTATATCACGCTATGGCCTTCGGGAGCAAAGCAATAACTAAAAACGTAACTTAACTCGGATGAATAAAACCACGTGGATGTAATCGGGGCCAGTAGCGAGTATACATATAATTACCTATAATTCAAAGACACGATTAATTTAAAAAATACCGCCTCGTTGGTCTAGTGGTCGCAAGCGCGACTGCTGTGCATGAGGTCTTGGGTTCGATTCCCAGGTCGGGCAAAGTGTTATTGGGTTTTTCCATCAGGAATTTCTCAGTAGCAGCCTTGGAGTCTGGATTTGTGCCCGGTTGATGGCAATAGGCTCGCCCCCATTACATGGAACTAAAAAACATAACTGGCGAAATGTGGGTGTACTAATGGGTACACCTCTGCCTAACCCTTCGGGGGTTACAGGCGTGATGGTATGTATGTATGTATGTAATTTAAAAAATAGTCAAAGCTATATTAAGCTTTGAAATTGTGATTAATTTTTAATTTGAAAACCATTAATAGTTAATCAATTGAGTTCACAAAAATAAGATGTCACAATTTCCTTTCATGTAATATATATGACAATACATAAAACGTATGTAATGTGTGTATAACATTAAGCCTGAAATCTCCAAAGGGTTAAGGCAGAGGTGTATCCATAGTAGGTACACCCACACTTCGCGAGAAATGTTTAGGTCCCATGTAATAGGAGGCGAGCCTATCGCTAGGCACTAATCCAGACTCCGACGCTGCTACTGAGAAATTCAGAACGGCAACACCCAATAACACCTGGTCCGACTTGGCAATCGAATCTAAGACTCAGCGACCACTAGACCAGCGAGACAGTCGATACAAAAATTTCTCGATTTAAAAGTTCCGCAGACAAATAAATTTAGTCAAACTCAATATCGTTTTTTTTTAGCTTTGCAAACAGCGAGCCATAACTGTTTGCGAAACAGTATTTGGGGTTTTTCCATACGAAATTGCTACAATGTTCATTCGCAAGGAAATCATTAATCTCAGTGTCCATCTTTTGGTAGATTTAATCAAAGTTTGCATTGTAATGTAATTAATTAATTACATACATAACATCATGTCTGTAATCCCCGAAGGGTTAGGCAGAGGTGTACCCATTAATTAATTACATTTTTAAGTTACCGTCGGGGTAATTGTTAAGATTGGGGATGCGGGGTAATTTCTACTTTTTTAAGAATGTACGCATTTTAATCTTTGTCTTAATCTGTCAAAAATACCTATTCTTTCTTTCTTTATCGTGTGGGCAGTAAGGTCTTACGACCTTAGACACCCTAGTGTCAGAGTTTCTAAACCGCCTCAAGGGCCTCTGACATGGTTTGAGTGGAACAGTAAGTTCAGGTTTCCTCACGATGTTTTCCTTCACCGATGCCAATAATACCTATAATTAAGGTATTTTTGACATTCATTGTCGCTGATATAAGATTGCGACTAGATATTGAACGTTTTAATATCTGGAATTTTGGTCGAAATTTTAAAACTGCGTGCCTGTTAATCTATTGTAAGAAAACCGTCTTGAATTTAAATTATGATTTAATTATTTATTTATTTATTTAAAACCTTATACTATCATTACAGGGTTTACCCTAATGCGACAGCTAAGAACTAAAACTAAACAAAAATTATAACACATTATTAAAATCTAGGTAGGTACACTATTTACAAAAATACATAATTAAAATAAAGTTTAAATAAAATATCATTCTGCTGATAACATAATAAAAATAGTAACATCTAGATATCATGATATCATGTCCACCAAGATTTGATCAACTGTGAAGTCTAAATTATCGACGCAATCGCTGATTACATCTAGTTATAATAATTCCAGCCTTTTATTATTCCATTGCAGGGCAAAAGCTTCTTCTCGTACTGAGAAGTTCGAGCATTGATCATCTCTCTCAAAGTGAATATACAGGGTGTAATAATTGAATAAATGAATTGTTATTGAAAACAGGTTATTGCACTCATTATGAACAACTAATACAATGGAACCAAATAAGAAAAAAAAAATTGGGCATTTTTTTGGAGCTACGTGAACATATTGATGTGGTGTAACAAGACTCATAGATACATAGACGTTAATTGCGCTTACTGCTCATCAAACTATGCAATATTAAGCAAAAATATAGCAAAGAAACGACTTTTGTTTTTGGTATTAAAATAACACTGTTTATGGTAATGCGCAATGTAACAAAAATAAAGGAGTCTATGGGTTTTCAATTGAAGTACATCATTTAAATCTTGATTTCTCAAAAAAGGGTGTAACCTAGACCTTTAATATCTCCGGAACCAAACAGTTCCCAGCTATGGTTCAAAATAAACAAATGATCACAATGATGGGAAGAACATGCAACTTTTGGCTTCCTTAAGTTTTTACAGTAGCTAATATATTTTTTTTCAAATAATATTAAAATTTGATCGCAAAGTTAAGTTCAAAGACACCTCTTAAAATTTTCAGTTAATTGAATTACACCTTGTATAATCAATCTTCTTTTATCTTTCTCAATTTTTCCCAGTAACGGGTATATCTGCAATACTTCATTCGAAACTAAAACTAAAATAATCATCACAACGTTCTTCGTAATGATTGTGTAACAAGTTTATGTGGACATGCCCCAAATAGCAGTCGGGCCGGTGTAGCAAGTCGGTCGACGTTAGTGATGTAGTGAGTTAGCGATTATTCGATTTTATTGCGATTTTTATTCGATTCTTACCGATTATGGTACTGTGTTGTTGTGCACTTTTCTTAGCGTTAGCCTTGTTCAATATTATTAGTATTTTAGTACGCTACATTATCTTTTCAACCGATTCAAAAGGGAGGAGGTTCTCAATTCGACGCGTATGTTTTTTTTTTTTTTTTGTTTTTTTTTTTTTGTATATTTGTTCTACGATTACTCCGCCAATTATGAATCGATTTGGATGATTCTTTTTTTGTTTGAAAGAATGTAGTTCCGAATAGGTCCCATAGGAATATTGTCATGATCTGGTGATGAACTTTGGAGATATGGAACGGAACTCCTTATAAAATCACAGCAGAACTGCCGTAACAAGAAAAATTGCTTTGTTTATACGCGTAGTCGATGACTGACTGAAGCAAGTGGGGAGGGGGTACGTCAACCCCGATCCTACCACTTTCCAAAATTAAATATATCGTGTGAGGTATCGTTTGAAAGGGTTTCATGTAAGGATTTCAAACTTTAACATACAAGCACTAAAAATGAGAAATAAAAAGCTTTTTTACAAAAAAAGATGACCGCCTTCAAAAACTACAAAATAAAAAATAACTTTAGCTTGGAAGTCGGTGGCAATACCCACATAACAAGAAACAAAACAAAAGCCGCCGACTTTTTCAATTTGTTTTTTATTGGTCAATGATTTGCAAATATTGATTGTTATGTTTTTAGATTAGGAAACCTATTTTGATCTTTTTTAGAACCAATTTATACAAAACTTGATAACAATTATATATCTAAACCTTCCTCATGAATCACTCTATCTATTGGTGAAAAGCTCAAAATCTATTCAGTAGTTTTGGAGTTTGTCGCGAACAGACAGACAGACGCGGTAAAAGACGACGTTTTATAATATGTAGTGGCCACCCACAAGGTGGACAGACGATCTGATAGAGACCGCAGGATCGCGCTGAATGCGAGCCGCTTCCAACCGGTCCTATTAGATATCTATAGGGGAGGCCTATGTTCAGCAGTAGACATCCTACAATGATGATGGTAATGATGAAACAAATAAAAAACATATTTGGCCAATAAATTACTAAATCACAATATTATTCTTTTTCAACTAAGTATATAAACTTACTTTATCACAGGTGAAGTTTAACATTGAATTATTTAAAGTTGATTGATTAACATAATTTCAGCAAATTAATTTAAACAGTCAAGTTTGTGACCGTTTCGGAATGTCGATTACTGTACCTAACTGTGTTTTTTTTTAAGTTGTCTTATTCATTGAAGAAATATGGAGATCTCGATAATATATTTCTTTTAAATTAATGTTTACAAGTGGTTAATTCGAAGTTTTGATTAATATCGTATGTGTTTTTTACACTCTATCATCATCTGCGTAGCCTATTACCAACTATGTTGGGGTCGGTTCCAGTCTATCGAGATCCACCTAAATACCATAGTGTTTCTACATGGAGCGACAGCCTATTATTTGACCTCTGAGTTTGTTTCGGTGTTTCTTCTCAGAGCAGTCGGCTAGGAAACACTGGACTCATCTAGTTTAAAATGTGACGTGTAAAAGTGTTATTTATAACCAATTTGCTGAATAAACATCATTTCATTTCATTTCATTTCTATCTGACCTCCACGACCCCGTAACTGGGTAACACGGTACCCCTTGGTAAAACTATTATCCGTAACGACTGTCAAAAATCTACGAGTGGCAGTCGAGCCAAAGTTTATGTGCTTTCCAAAGCACGGGGTTTCACACCACTAACTTTGGGCTGCTTCTGAGGAATTTCTAATGGGAAAACCCAATAACGCTTTGAACGTCTCGGAAATGGAACTCAGGATGAAATAGTCGTGTTTGTGATCATGTAACCAATGAGGTAGTCCATACCTGACCTGATACCTAGTGTTATATTAATATAAGATAAGTTATTACATAACATAACATAACATCACGCCTGTAATCCCCGAAGGGTTAGGCAGAGGTGTACCCATTAGTACACCCACATTTCGCCAGTTATGTTTTTAGTCCCATGTAATAGGGGGCGAGCCTATTGCCATCAACCGGGCACAAATCCAGACTCTGAAGCTGCTACTGAGAAATTTCTGATGGAAAAACCCAATAACACTTTGCCCGACCTGGGAATCGAACCCAAGACCTCATGCACAGCAGTCGCGCTTGCGACCACTAGACCAACGAGGCAGTCGATAAGTTATTATGTAAGAAGAAAATATTTGTTAAATATTTTATTTTTTCTATACTATAATGTATTCTGTTTTTATTTCGGTACTAACCAATTCTCTGTTCTAACTATTTATAGTATGAGCGTCGCCCTTTTTTTGTAAGCAGAAATATTTATTATTATTTAGTTTCGTTGAAGTTACGTTAGGTGTTTGATTACTGATCTGCTTTCGTGGGTCGTAGCGCGATGTTATAGCCTACACTACTCCCCATAAATCTGGTTCATACATTTTTTTTCCAATCCGACTTGTATATCCAGAGATTTACGTGTTTAAACCAAAAAAAACTTTTTCGCATTATATTATTATTATTAGTTTAGTCATAAAGTAAAATGAAATAAATAGTTAGTTAGTTGCTGAACACGAGATCTTGGGTTTGATTTCCAGGTCAGGCAAAGTCATATTGGGTTTTTCTGATATTGGATTTGTGCCCGGTTGATAGCAAAAGGCTCGCCTCCTGTTACATGGGACTTAAACATGACTGGCGAAATGTCCCTTTCGAAGATTACAGGCGTGATCTTATGTTATGCAGTTACCACTTATCGTCAGCGGTTGCCTGACGACAAGTGGTAACTGCCACATATTGACCACTCTGTCTTTTGTCAGTCAGTTTATTTCCCGCCAAAGGAGAGGGGTCACATCACTAAATCCATGTAATTTAAGCTAAAATACAATTTGGACGTTATCTTAAGTTGTGTGACACGATTTAGCCGACTTATGACACATCAGCTCCAAACATTTATCACAACATGACATTGTTAGAGAATGCGTGAATTAGAAGATGGGCTGGGTCTAGAATAATTTGTTTTATGAATTTATTTATGACTGGCTTGTGACCGCGACTTCGTTCGCGCGTTAATTGGTTATCTGCGAAGTGTTTTTTTTTGTTCAGATCCCTAATTTTTTTTTTTTAAATAAAAGTAGTTTATTGCAGATGTGCCATAAGCTACTTTTATTTACCGCCGATTTTGACAGGACTTCCACTGACAGATAGCTGATGAGCTATCTGTCGGTGGAAGTCCTGTCAAAATCGGTCCAGCCGTTTCGAAAATTAGCCGGAAAGACAAACAGACCAAAAAATAAATACAATTTTAATTACCTACTGTGTAAACATTCATATGGTAAAAAGCTTTTAATTTGACATTACAAACAGACATTTCAATTTTATTTATTTGTATATATTATATTAATTTATATATTAGTAAGTTTTTTTTTATACTATAGCTATGCTAATGGTTTTTTTTTTCAATGTTATTTCCGTGAGCGTAAGATTATGGTTATGATAAGGCCTTTGCCCTGCACGTGGGTTGATGGCTACACACGTGCGGTGGGAATGACCCTACTACCTATCAATCTGAAGACAAAAAACACCGGTTTTGTGTTATACGTACTCATCCGTGACTATGAGAGGGAGGAAAGAGGGAGTACCTGTATTTGCGGCACGTTGACTGCGGGAAAACACACCTGATTGCTCAGTGTGAGTTTTTTTACTCACGTTCGATTGCGAGCGCGTCAGTATTTTGTATGGAAAATAAGGTTTTCCTAGTGACCACTAGATGGCGCTATAATTTTTTTCCTCATATAATTCTAACGCGCTCGCAATCGAACGTGAGTGAAAAATCTCACACTTAGCACTCTGTTATCATCATCTGCCTAGCCTTTTCCCAACTATGTTGGGGTCGGCCTCCAGTCTAACCGGATGCAGCTGAATACCAGTATTTTACATGGAGCGACTGCCTATCTGACCTCCACAACCCAGTAACTGGGTAATATGATACCCCTAGGTAAGATTGGTTGTCAGACTTTCGGGCTTCTGACGACCCGTAACGACTGCCAAAGATCCACGTATGACAGCCGGGACCAACGGCTTAACGTGCTTTCCGAGGCACGGAGGAGTCTCAGTGTGTTAAGATGGTCACCCATCCACGGACCAACCCCGGCAAGCGTAGCTTTACCTGACGGATCGACCCGTGCGGCTGTTATTACTTAGCCACGAGCTCCTCTTAGCACTTAGCACTCTGTTATGTTTCTACTAAAAACGCGCATGCGGTGCAAACACACCGTATGTGTTTTACTATGGCGAACACACGGACTGTGTAGCCAGCCGAAGTAAGGGCTTGGCGTAGCAAATGTTCGCCCGTTGTCATCGGGAAGCCTTTGGACCTGTGCACAAACTCCCTGGTCGTGTCAGATTGCTTCTTATCGGACTATGAGAGAGAGGACAGAGGAAGTGCACCTACAATGATGTGACTCACTAGTGAGTCACACCATTATAGGAGAATTATAATGCACTGATGCTTGACTGCCTCGTTGGTCTAGTGATCGCAAAGCGCGACTGCTGAGCATGAGGTCTTGGGTTTGATTCCCAGGTCGGGCAAAGTGTTATTGGGTTTTTCCATCAGGAATTTCTCAGCAGCATAATGGGCACACCTCTGCCTAACCCTTCGGGGATTACAGGCGTGATGTTTTGTGATAATGCACTAGTAGAGCATTGTAAGGTAGTGCAGGAGAATTATAATGGGCTAGTATGCATTGAAAAGTTTACATTCAGATTAAAGAAATATTCAAAAGTGCCTGTAAATGGTCAAATTAAAATAAATGTTTTGACTTTGACTTTCGTTGGCTGCAGTCACTAAATTACGGACGGAAGATTAATATAACATTTACTAGTTGATTTGTTAATAGAAAATTAAATGACAATAAACTATTTTTCATTTGTTTTTGTGGTACTAAATGAAGAAGGTTTTTTTGCTAATATACTGAAATCAGTAAGTTTTTTCTACTAATTCTTGTCACATATCTTTGAAGGTATGATTATAAGACAATTGTGCCTACCTACTTAAGGTCATTTCAAAGTGAGTTTATACAAAAAACCATTGTTAATTTTATTTTAGAACAATGAGTCGGATTTTTTTGTTTTTGTTTCGTAATTAATATACAAACCTGCTTAATTATGTAGGTGAATTCTTTTACTGATAATTGAGGAAGTAGGTATTCTTTTGTCATAATTACACTAGCTTTTGACAGCGACTTTACCTGCGTGTATTTTCTTATGGATCTAATTTATTAATTGGAACATATAGCGGCGATTCTGGCGAAATGACTACCTCTGCCTAACCCTTCGAGGATTGCAGGCGTAAAGTTATTTATGTAAAATATAGCCTAGATATAAATAGCACTGAAAACAAAACAAACAAGCTTTATAATTTTATAATATTTTATATAAAAAAAAAACCTAAAACACTCAGGAGCTTCCTATTAAAAGAACAATTTTCAGAATCAAACCAGCAGTTTCGTAGATAAGCGCGTTCAACAAAAAAAAACTTTTTACTTTTAAATTATTAGTATACATTGTTAAAGCAAGTACAATATACTAGGACTATATAATCTATCGAATCAACGAAACAATTATCATTCAAATCGGTTGAAATAACCAAAAGCAATTACTATACCCACCAAAAGCAGAATGGGGACACAGGTGTACGAAATAGTTTACATTTAACCAAAACGTGATTTAGATATTAGAAGCATGAAATTATAATGTTTTCAAGTTTAACAAAATTCATGCGATTTATGCAACAAAAGGTACAAAATTGGACTTAATGCGTTAGGCAGTTCTAGTTATAGAACTACTGGGCCCAAATACTCGTAGTTTAAATAACTAAAGACATATCATCGATACAAAAAAATAACTATCCCTCCACCGGGTACTAGGCCATGGTTGATGGGCAATTTTAACTTTGATTATCATGAATCAATGAATTTTATTGGATTGTGTTAAAATACCCTCTACTTCGTTATCATTTACAAAAGGTGTTAGGAAGCTTTTGTAAAACTACACTTATATTCAACTGTGGACAATGGTCAAAGTGGGGAAGAATATGAAATTCTTCCCCACTTTTCTCTGTATGCCTTTTCCCACCTATCGCTATGTCATTTTCCCAGCAATTGGCTATGTCTCTTTCCACCTCTATTCCTACATTTCATTTCCCACTATATATACCTATGCTGTTTCCCTTTTCCCCGACTTCCGCTGTGTCTTTTCCCCGTATTTTACTGTTTCTTTCCTCACTTTTCTCTGTATCCCCTTTACCAAACTTACTCTGTGTTTTTCCCCACTTTTGTCTGTCCCATGTCCTCTTCGAAAAATAGGTATTTGACGACGACGTTTACGTGTAATTAATAAACAACATAATGTCATACAGTAAACAACCTATTATTATAACTATTAATAAATCATTTGCCTCATCAGCTGTGCGGAAGGAACTCTTTGTAATGTTTTGACCTCCAACATAATTGGAAAGAAGTATGGATCATTGCCTTTCTTTCCGGTCGGTTAGAAGGTTGTCAACTTTCTTCATGGAATTTATGATCCGGAATCTTTTTGACAATATTATTAAAACAATTATTTTAAGTGGCGTTTTCCCGCTATAGTGAATTCGTTAAAATTAAAAATGGAATTTCAATAAATTAATAGAAGCAGTCTTTTGTTTTGATAGTCTAGTTCTTGTGGGGTTGGTTGTGAATTCGGATCATGTGTCGGGAAATATTGAGATTTTTGTGTACAAAATTATTTAGATCAAAGTTTAATCATTGATTTAAATTAAAAGGCACTTTTGAACGTCATATTATTCAAACATATAAGAATAAAGAATTGAATCTATTTGTCATTTTCAAAAGATTGATTCGTATAGAGAAGAAAGAGTAAAAAACACACTTACTCTTTTAAAGTATTTTATTTACAATATTTTACAAGAACTTGACTGCCTCGTTGGTCTAGTGGTCGCAATTGGTCTTGGGTTCGATTCCCAGGTCGGGCAAAGTGTTATTGGGGATGCGCGCGGTAGGCGGCGCGAGTGGACGTGCGCGCGGAGCTCTCGTGCGCTCCGTGCTTATTGCCTCGAGCGACGCAATATTTTTATAAGTCTACCCGCATTAGTTGCATTCATATGAGTGCAGAGACTAAGGGAGGCCCCCCAGGCCTTCCCGAACACAGTGAAACTAGTGAAACGGACACGGATAGTGGAATAGTGAACAATAAAAAGAACAGTGACTATAAATTAACTAGTGTAAGTGAACTTTCCCCGGACAATGAAGGTCAATACGCAGTTGCTTGTTGGTACTGCTCAAAAATTAGCGTAATCAAAAAATTCCATGAGTGGCAAGGACTCCAAACAAAGATTAAACAATTAAACTGCAGATTGTGTAACAAAAGAAGTGCCGTGAAATGTTTCATAAAAACTTCAGCAAATATTTCAAACGGACACCTAGTAAACAGTGTAAACGAAATTAATATATACTCGTGTAATACAATATGTAACAAAAACCCTGTCCGATCCAATAAAGGCGTATTCCTGGCTCAAAATACGTGCTAGAAAAAATTGTTTTAAAAATGTAACTCATAACAACCAAAAGTTATTGTTTTTTTATTTTTATAATCCATGCGAAATTTAACACTGAATATGGCAAATTTTCATAAGTTGACAACACTCCACCCGCCGGCAAAATCTTTTTATTTATGCCTATTTTTATTTCAAAGAACACCGCCGTACACTATCGCATTGTAGGCACTCTCTCAACTAGTCGCCGACTCTTTGATGTCGCCGACTGGTTGCCTACCCTAGCGGCGCCGGCGCCAGTCTTTCATGGAGATAGCTTTCGATCGGACGTCCGTACGTATCAAGCGCCATCGTTTCGCGAACAATGTCGTATTCCAATCAGGAAAATTTTACTACCTATGTTGATGTGCTTAGGCGTGAGTACGTGCAAATTTATTAAAAAGGTGTCGAATGTGTATTAGTGTTGGAGGTGGACAATTGGACATGTGGAGCATGATCGCCGAAGTAGGCAACAACAACAAGTTTTAACGTTTAACGTTTTAATTATCTGATACCTCCAGTCTGTAAGTACATTGCCAAAAGCACATCACATTTAAAAAAAGCCCTTATTATGGCTACATTTAATTCGATTAATTATTTCTTGATAAACAGAATTATGTCTGAAACACACAGAGAGTGTGTCTGGAATTCGGATCACTATGCCTACAAAACCATATCAGCTGATACCTACGCGTAGGCAGGTATGACGTAGCGTAGGTTTCTTTCGTTGTAAGTTTGTTTGGCGGCACGCGACAAAGCGAGTTCATGACACGGGATCATACAAACCGTCTCGCTCAGGCGGCTTCTTTGACAAAAAACTGTAGGTAACACGTGAACTGTGTCGAGCGATCAGTGTTGCCGTTGATCAGTTTTTATTTTTTATTTTAATTTAATTGGGGAAAAATAATTATCTCAAATCCATTAAATGGTTACGTATATGTGTTCGCAGTAGGATGCCGAATAATACTCTTCAGGATCGGACAGGGTTTTTGTTACATGCTGTATAAATTTTTGCAAAATAAATAAAATAAACTGCCGTAAATGCAACGGACAGTTAAATGTTAAATACATGCCAATTATAGGACTTGAAAGTGAAGAAAACGTGATCTGTGAATGTGGCACAGTGAACAAAGTTGTATCGAAATATACAGAGGTACCTAGAAGCCAAAGTACTAGGGCTGAACCATCGCTCTGTGGGTCGGTCCGCCCCACTCGCCGGACACTGCGTCACGCCTCTGGCAGCGCGTTTCCTGCGACAGCGCCCGGCGGAACGCTGACCGCTAGCACCGCACGACCGAATGAAGCCACCGCTGTTGCGCAAACTAGCAAAGTCACACCCGATGCGCGCGCGCACGCGCGCGTTGACGTGACTGGCCCAACGCTACCTCGCGCCGATTCCGCCCCTAAGTTCAGTTACGCGACGGAGTGGGCGCGCGCAGTTAGTCCGACCGTCGCCTCGCAGCGACAGCCCATAACAATAAGCAATCGCTTCTCTTCGCTACCCACCGAAGAGGACCACAAAGACCAGTTGGGACGGGAAAAAGACCACGCACACGCGTCTTTTACCTCACCTAAACCCAAGAAGAGAAAGAGAGGTGCCGTCACTCCTAAGTTGACAACGACCCAGCGACAACCAAGTGTGATCACACCATCCACTCACATCCCCGACATAATCATAACAGACGTCAAGAAAATCAATGAACCAGAATACCTTAGCAAAATAAGAAAAATAACCACAGAGCACGGAGCAAGACACGCCATGGCTAGTAACAAAAGAACCATCACGATCCGCGTATACACCGCGGATATGAGGAAAATAATTATAGAAGAGTTGAAGAAACTTGATGACGGCCTCCGTTTCATAGCACGCGTCCCTAAAGCCCAGCAGACTCATCAAACGAAGGTCGTGCTCATCACGAACATCTACGATGAGACGAATGAAGCATGCCTTGAGGAAATGGAGAGATGCATCGGCGTGAGACCGATGAAAATGAGAACAATTAAAGGTAACCTACAACTATTTATCTTTGATGGTGCCCACTCATACGATGAAATTGCCGCGCTTATGAAGACAACAAAACATGCGTACTTCGGGGCCTTCAGCATGAAGCCTCAGAAATACAAAGATGACCCTAGAAGAGTAGTACAATGTAAGAAATGCTTCCTATTCACACATGCGACATCGGCATGTCATGGTGAGAAGAAAGACCCTACCTCCATAATTAAAAACGAAGAAGGCATAGATATCGAAATATGTACAGCATGCAAAAAACCGGGCCATGGGGCCAACCAAGCCAAATGCGAGAAGTTCCAGAAGACAGTGGACCGTCAATTGGTACAATATGAAGAAAAAGAAAGGAAAAAAAGAGAAGCAGCTGAACGCAGACACGTAGCATTGAGATACCGTCGGGAAAACGTCTCATATGTGAACATAGCCTCCACTTCCCAATTCCCACTGTTGCCTATACAGGAGCCCCTATCACAACCACAACCCCTGCCACCAATGCAACTAAGTGAACACACAACAAACAAAGAAAACAGCATGGAGCCCTTAGGACAAGAGCTACAAACAACTATGAAACAAATATTATACCAGCTACAACTACAACATGAAATCCTCGTAAAAATTCTCAACAAATAATCCGAGAAATCAATATCATAAGTTGCGTATACTGCACCTCAATGCACAGGGATTGAAAGGTAAATTCCTCGAGCTAAAATCTTTAGCCGATCGCCACAAACCATATATAATCATAGTTAACGAGTGTCGGATGGACTTTACCAAAATCCGCATGGATCTCCTGAACTACGACAAAATCACGCATTCGATTGCGTCGCATCTAACTACAGCCATGTATGTGATGCGAGGAATACGCTGGAGTCAGACCGAAGTAACCCCAGGTACAGAAGAAAGAGACCGCCTCATTGAAGGCGTTGCTATCAACCTCACTTATGATCACCTGACCGGAGATTCCATAAAAATTAAAGGGATATACATACCGCACAGATCAAAGCACTTTGATGCCGCAGCGCTCAATGATGAGCTAGAAAACATTATAACCGAAGCTCCAAACATCACCATCGGGGACCTTAACCTTAAAATGACCGCACTCAACCAGACGAGAGACGAAGGGGCGGGAATACTTGTTCGCGACCTTTGTAACTCCGACGTCTGCACGATACACCACACTGGCCTACCCTCGCGACCTAACAGTGCGGGCTACGGCATCCTTGATGCAGCCATCTTCTCGCAAGACGCGCAAGATTTCGACACTATAACATGCAGACAAACAACACCGGTTGGCTCCGATCATGTGCCCTGGTTACTAGACCTAAGCATAGTGGTGGACCGAGATAAAACACTAGTGAGAAATACCCGCGCTATTGCAAACAACGAAGAAATCAGACACCAATTCCAACAAACCTTATGGGATAAAACCACACGCCTACCCAAGGAAATCACAACCGACGCTGAATGCGAGGAGTATATAGAACAAATAGAAAAAGCCATCACAGAAACCTTGGATAAGTACGCGCCACTACATGAACACAACACAAGAGATCAGCTTCCAGAATATATTAATGAATTGATCGACAAAAGAAACCAAGCAAAAAGTAAAGCGTGGCGACTACGTTTCAACCAGGACAGGATTACAGAACAAAAAAGAACCTACAATCGTCTGAAACGCCAGGTCAAACAAGCACTTGGGGAATATAGCAGCGAGAAATGGACTCGAATAATAAATGATCCAAATAATAACAGAGCCCAGATGTGGCGAATCCAACGCAATCTGAAGGCTCCAGTACAGACTCCCTCACATTGAGGGTTGCAACAGCGAGAAAGAAACCATCGACGCCCTGGTTGATGCAGCGATCGTCACAGAAGCCGAGATAAATAACGAAGATAAGAGTACAGAGAAGATCACACCGTTCCAGCCTCTCGACCCCACCTCAATAGAGGAAATCAGAATCGCACTGAGACGCTTTAAAAATAAGAAGGCGCCTGGCCCGGACAAAATCAAATCTGACGCCCTTAAACTCGGAGGCGACCCCTTCCTCATTAGGTACAAGGTGATAGCTGACTACCTGTTACTGACAGGTTATTATCCCAACAGATGGAAAGCCGGAGAGTGCATCTTCCTACATAAAGCAGGCAAGAATCACCGGGATGCCAAATCATACCGACCCATCACTCTCCTAAACATCATGGGTAAACTACACGAACGCCTACTCTTGTCGCGCCTGCGACAGACGGCCGACAGACTCCAACCGTCGTTCCAACATGGCTTTACCAAGGACAGAGGGACAGGCACACAAATCCTTCGCACCGGCAAATTCATTACGGACGCACTGGAAGCAAAGGAAAGTGTGGCCATGGTTCTAACAGACCTTTCGAAGGCCTTTGACTCAATAAACCACGAAGGTCTGACGAAGAAGCTTCAAACAGCTGAAGTCCCGAACAACATCATCAAAGTTATTGAAAATTACTTAGGCGGTCGCAGGGCCTACGGACGCTTCAGAACCACCAAGGGCGACGAAAAACTGGTGCCACACGGGGTCCCACAGGGTTCTATCCTGGGTCCAGTCATCTTCAACCTGTACCTACACGACGTCTGGGACCAACGGGACCGCATCCGCGGACTCAAGCTCTCCCAATACGCCGATGATTTGTGCATTCTCAACAGGTCTCATGATCCAAACTGCGCGACACTCCGCGCGGGCTGGGCCGCCGACACCGTCATCGATTACTACTGTCGTTGGGGGCTAAAATGTAATGTAGCCAAAACGGAGTGTGCTATGTTCACTCACAAGAGAAATTACCACAGAACCATCCGCATCAAAGACGAGGCAATCGAATATCAAAAGAGCATAAAATATCTGGGCGTACACTTAGACAAGACCATGACCATGGGCAAACAGACGGATTACATCGTGCAGAAGGCGCGACGAGCACGCGGCGCGCTAGCCCCCATCATAGGTTGGCATGCCAAGACAGATATCACCGTAAAACTTGCGGTCATTCAGGCCTGTCTTCTCCCAATATTGGATTATGGCGTGGTACAACTACTCTCACGATACAGTAAGAGCAACTTACGAAAAATTGAACGCCAATATCGAATGGCTCTCAAGACCAGCGGACAATTCCCAAGACGCCTAGAAACCTCATTACTCTGGGATATGCTCGATTGGGATCCATGGCACCTCCGTGCACAAGACTTAAATGAGGACATGCTACGCCGACTCCGCGAATTGCACATCGAGGATCTGGAGACACCTGGTGACGCCTACCTCGGATTTGGACAGCACAACCCCCTCCTCACTAATACTAGACTAGGCGAAATCGAATATGTACCAAAAACAGACAGGAGTCGGCTGCTCAGCAAGCGAACGACCGCTCCACGTCCCCATAATTTGTAATTAGCTGTAAATATGATAGGGCAATATACAAACACATTATAAATTTATATAAATTAATTCTGTACACACTAATAAGCTCACAGCACACACTACACGACACTTATACAGATCTCTCTCAGACAAACATAGGTAGACTGTAAGTAGCTGACACACCCACAGGCCGAATACACCACCGACCTGTGGACATTATGTAACATATGAACCAGGGAAATAAACATCATTCTATTCTATTCTATTGGATTTTTCCATCAGGAATTTCTCAGTAGCAGCCTCGGAGTCTGGATTTGTGCCCGGTTGATGGCAATAGGCTCGCCCCCTTTTACATGGGACTAAAAACATTACTGGCGAAATGTGGGTGTACTAATAGGTATACCTCTGCCTAACTCTTCGGGGATTACAGGCGTGATGTTATGTATTTTACAAGATTATACGTAGTAGGACGGGAGTTACTAAGAACACTCTTTTCAATCAGGTTTCTACAAAATCCTGCGTACATGTCAGTACCTCAGGTAAAGTCAACAAAACAGAAAGGTGTACGGTGTTGAAGTTTTCTTAGAAACCTACGGATGTTTTTAAAACAATCAACAAGAATAATGAAACCAGAATTTGAAAAAACCTAATTTAAAAGAGTGCCGTGGAGTTTCTTGCTCGTTCTTCTCCATAGAGGCCTACCTCCGTTTTGGAACGAGCAACTAGCTTTAATTTTCGGACTAACTGACCGATTTCTTGACAATTCAAAAGTGCCTGTAAACGGTCTAATTGAAATAAATGTTTTTGACTTTGACTTTGAAATGTTATTTAATTTTAAAAAGTAGATATAAAACAGTTCATTAAACAAGTGAAGTTTCAATCGAAGACATCCATCGGTTTCTAAGAAAACTTCAACTATATCTGACGACCCTGGATACCTATCTCTTTGGTTGTCTGTTCACCCCTCTTGTAAGTCGGCTACATGATTCGTAGGCCCAAAAATATACACCTCATTTTTAGGGCATTGAACCCTCCACGTTACACGGAAGCTAGAAAATTAACTAAATTAAATTCAGGAGTAACCCAGCTCCTAATGTAAGCAGGTGTGTTTAATAGTTAATTTAGAACTCCCATAACTCAACTGTACTGTATAATGCAGCGATATTTGTACAGAATTACCATTTGCTTGTCCACTGCTGCATTGCATTTGCTGTCACTTATTTCTTAGTAAAAATTGTAATGATACTGGAAATATTGTGACGTTCACGGAAAGTATGACAGGTCATTTTTTGTGACTTTATCGTAATCGGTATCCTACTTAAGACCTTTGTCAACGTCAGATGTTTTGTAGGACCGATTACATCGTCGCTATTTGTGGATATTAGTTTCGTAGGATACCGTCTTTTTAAAATTCATGTGTTTCATTTCTCTCTCTCTCTTTAGGTTGGACCTTACGACACAGGGAATCCTAATGAGGGATCTAGAGTTAAATATAGCTTTCCTCTGACTTTGTCCGTGTAAATATCGGTTATCGCAGACGCAAACGGAGTCGCATAAAAAATAGCCTATGTCCTTTGTTTGGTTGGTTTTAACTTGGTTTAAACTTACCATGTAACCATTTTTATCAAAATCATTTCAGTGGTTTAGTCGTGAAAGCGTAACAGAGAGGCAGACAGAGTCACTGTCGGATTTAAAATATTAGTATGGGTGTACCAATTAATATCAATAAAGATTTTTTTTATCTTATTCATCCGACAAAATATAGGTTACCGATTGTCTAATGCCCGGAGGCCCTTATCCTACCTACATACACATACATACATAAACTCACGCCTTTTTCCCATGGGGGTAGGCAGAAACTACAGAACGCCACCTGCTACGTACTATCCTTACATACTCCTTTCG
Organism: Hoplodrina ambigua; assembly: GCA_949774945.1. Classification (NCBI taxonomy): domain Eukaryota; kingdom Metazoa; phylum Arthropoda; class Insecta; order Lepidoptera; family Noctuidae; genus Hoplodrina; species Hoplodrina ambigua. The sequence continues at coordinate 8,054,050 of OX458988.1, forward strand.
CCTCATCTACGTTCATACATCTCGTCATACAAGCACCTAATACGTACTTTATACGCGAAAATTTGTGAAACGACAAACACAATTAGTATGACCAGTTGATACGAATAAGACCTTCAAATTATATACGAATATTATGTACGAAACGAGTATTTCTAGTTTAAATATCGTTCGAATTTATGTTACACATGTGTCAAAATCTAAATTAATTCATCTACATATAGTAGGTACATAAAATATACATATAGATACGTAACGAATAGATATATGACACACCTGTTTACTCGTATCATACTAATTGATTATAATAAGCGAATGACGCGTAAGTGTTACTTGTTAATTAAGACTTTTCGTGAGGAAACCTGGACTTATCTCAGCCTATTACTGTCCCACCCAAAACATGTCAGAGGCCCTTGAGGCGGTTTAGAAACTCTGACACTAGGGTGTGTGGGGTCGTAAGACCTTACTGCTTACACGATAAAGGAAAGGAATTAAGATTTTTGACTGCCTTGTTGGTCTAGTAGTCGCAAACCGCGACTGGTTAGCATGGGGTCGATACCCAAGTCAGGCAAAGTGTTATTGGGTTTTTCCCATCAGGAATTTCTTTATAGCAGCCGTGGAGTCGGGATTTGTACCCGGTTGATGACAATAGGCTCGTACCCTATTACATGGGACTTAGAATCGACCTGAGGAATGCGGAATAGTATTTTAAGCCGTATTTCCCAAGTGATAAAGTTCTCTAGTAGGGGTTTTTCTATAATATTAATTTTAAACATATTGGCTTAAACACATAGTTTAATACCTCGAGGCCAGTATCATATTGACATTTTGAAAATTAATTACAGCTCTATATTGAACTGTAATTCCCATGATTATTGATTCTGAATACTTAAGTTATTAGTCTAATTCCCAAGAACAAGAAAGATATTATTCATTTTGTGATGAGAAATACCACAATGGCGTATGGAATTGTCATTGTTCGAAGAATTACATCGTGCTGTTAGGTACCATCATAATATTAGTAGAATAGCTGACCACCATTTAAATGTTACATAACATAACATTACACCTGTAATCCCCGAAGGGTTAGGCAGAGGTGTACACCCATATTTCGCCAGTTATGTTTAAGTTCCATTTAATAGGGGGCGAGCCTATTGCCATCAACAGGGCACAAGTCCAGACTTCGAGGTTGCTACTGAGAAATTCCTGATGGAAAAACCCAATAACACTTTGCTCGACCAAGACCATGCTCAGCAGTCGCGCTTTGCGACCACTAGACCAACGAGGCAGTCTAAATGAGTCACGATTAAAATGTGCTGTGTCAAAATTATGGGTCTTATGACATATGTCTTTAAGTCTACTAAACTATAGGGGAATGATGTTTTACTTATAGTCCAAGTTAGCGACACGCCGTCGTCTACGCTGAAAACCATGGCATTATGCTGAGCGTCAGCCGTTTAACTCGGTAGAGGCTAATATTTCCGTTTATGTTCAATAATTTTTTTTTTTTCTAAACTTAATACTTATTTTTTGACGTCACTTTCGTTGGGAATAATTAGTTTTTCTTTCTTTCTTTGTTTTATACAGTTTCAATTCTATATTGTCAATATTATCACAGCTCATAAGAAATAATAAATATTGGATATCTTTGCATTGTTTGCTAATAACTTCCACCTTGTTTCCGCATGGATTGAGTCAAGGTTATAATGTTATTAATATGTTTCTCTTCGTAGGCACGAGATTATTGTGTCATAGAGACAAACTCATTATCATCTGCCTAGCGTTCCCAACTATGTTTACTTAATTCAAAGTCAAAGTCAAATCATTTATTTCAATTAGACCATTAAAGGCACTTTTGAACGTCATTTACAAGAGAAAAGAAAAATTATAATATTGTATCTAGTTGCCGTTTCCAAAAGGTAGTTTCGTATGGAGAAGAACGGGCAAGAAACTCCATACTTACTCTTTAAAAAAATATACATATTTATATGGTTTACAATAAGTAAACCTCATTTTACAATAAGTAAGAGGTACATTCATTGTATTTATACGAATGTGAAGACGATGTACCTAAAATAAAAGTTATGTGAATTCGGTTTTTAATATAACTGAATACAGCTAAATATCCGTGTATTCTACATGGAGCGACTGCCTATTTGCCTTCGCTATTCCAGTTATGTAGCAATGTAGGGGCCAAGGCCTTCATTCAAAGAACACACAACTTAGTGCATGAGAGGCGGGCGCCTTAACCATTGGGCAGTTATGACAATCAATATCTAGGTATATGTGTGCCTTTCAGCTGCTTCCGTTCAGCCGTTTAAGCATGAAAGAGTAACAAACACCCAGTAATCTTGACAAACTTTTGCATTTAAAATAGTAGTTGGAAGCTATACTTAGTAATTTAATAATTTAAAGGGCCATTAAATAATAATAGGGCATTTAATAATTTTGACTGCCTCGTTGGTCTAGTGGTCGCAAGCGCGACTGCTGTGCATGAGGTCTTGGGTTTGATTCCCAGGTCGGGCAAAGTGCTATTGGGTTTTTCCACCAGGAATTTCTCAGTAGCAACCTCGGAGTCTGGATTTGTGCCCGCTTGATGGCAATAGGCTCGCCCCCTATTACATGGGACCAAAAAAACATAACTGGCGAAATGTGGGTGTACTAATGGGTACACCTCTGCCTAACCCTTCGGGGATTTCAGGCGTGATGTTATGTTATGTTAATTTAAAGGGCCCACAGACCTTACTAATTGTAATTACTTTATACCTTGAAAATATTCAAGATGCAACAACAAGGTTTTAATATTACCTGGCCACTTATCATAAATGGAAGCCCGACCTTCAATGAAATAATTACAAGAACATCAAAATCCAGTACTTACATCTACTTGTAAATACACAGGACGACATATTAGCGGTAAAATTCCAGTATAAGTTGACTTCTGATCGGACAGAAAGTCTATTGATCGTGTCTAGGTTAGTACTCTAGACTTTAATATTACTGTAGTCTAGACTTAAACAGTAAAATAAATAAATAAAAATAAATTAATAGATTACGCGCCGTACTCGTAACCGGCGTGCTTGTATGACGAGATGTATGAACGTAGATGAGGCGAAAGGAGTATGTAAGGATCGTAGTAGATGTCTACCCCCATGGGAAAAAGGCGTGAGTTTATGTATGTTTGTATGTAAATTAATAATAATTAAATTTAATTAAAAATTTAGACCAGTTATGCTGGTCTAAATTTTTAATTAAATTTATAAAAATTTTGAATAAAAATTTTGTTAATCTTTTACGCAGTTGGGTTTTTGATTATTTAAATTCACTTTTTAGTTCTTTTGTTTTAAGTTGGCAAGAGGCTTGCTCTCATAGATAGACATAGATAGATAGGACTTAAATATAACGGGCGAAATGTGGATGTACTAACGGGTACACCTCTGCCTAACCCTTCGGAGATTACAGGCGTGATGTTATGTTATATAATGTTACTTAGTTTAATGAGCAGCATGCGTACTTAACGGTATGTATGTTGTTTTTTTACACCTCGTATAACGCGGGGTCAGGTTATACTGGCCAGGTAGTAAGTACGTCGTCGTATGCGCATTCGACCAAATATGGCTGAAGAAGACACGTTTCGATCAATTGCATAATTATAAATCCATAAGCAATGCATGTCAAGGCGAGGGCGTGTCTGTAAGGCAATAAATATCAGTGACATGGTTTAATTGTCTTCCTTATAAGTACAATTGCCATTTTATGGTCAAAAAAAGGAGGATATAATGGCTGGCGGTCAATTTATCGCTACTAGTTTTTATAAGTAAATGATCACCATCTTCCTGCCCTTGTCCCATGTTACTCGGGGTCGGCGCAACACGTTTTTTTCTACCATTCCGTCCGCTGACTCCCTTTTCTTTCATATCATGCTGTACACAATCCATTCATCTGTTCTTTGGCGTTCCACTTGCTCTCCATCCAGGATATTAAGTATACCCCTTTTTTTACATAACATAACATCACACCCGTAATTCCCGGAGGGTTACGCAGAGGTGTTCCTATTAGTACGCCCACATTTCGCCAATTATGTGAAATTTCTAATGGAAAAACCTAATAACACTGCCAGACCTGTGATTAGCTTTTATCAATTAATTGATAATTTATAATAAACTGGCACCGGTGAAAGAAAACATCGTGAGGAAACCTGGACTTACTGTTCCACTCTAACCATGTCAGAGGCCCATACAGCGGTTTAGAAACTCTGACACTAGGGTGTGTAGGGTCGTAAGGCCTTACTACCCACACGATAAGAAGAAGAAGAATAAACAGAATTAGCTTTGTAGCCCGCGCCTTCGTCCACCTCAATGTCGATTGTCGCGGCCTCAGATGAAGTCTGTCTTTTCTTGGGGTACAAACTTACCCCTATCCAAATTTCATCAAAATCGGTTCAGTGGTTTATTAGTAAACGTAAAAGACAGACGGAATTACTTTCGCATTAAGATATTAGTATGGATTTACGCACCTAATAACCAAAAAACTATAACTTAAAATATTTCATTTATAAAAACTTACTTGTCAGTGACTAAGTACCTACTTGTGAGAACTTAGAAAGTTCCTGAAACTGAACTGACGAAACTGTACATGTTGAAGTAAGTTGGAAGATTCTGTGAGAATGACAGTTAAATTGAGACAGTTTCTGAAGAAACTTGGTCCCTCGCGGACAAATCTTGTTCATGTTTAAATCTATATCTGTACTTATACTAGCGGACCGCCCCGGCTTCGCACGGGTGCAAATTTCCAACATAACCGGTAGATTTAAAAAAAAATATCTTCAATAAAACCCTTGTCCGGGAAATTACGGATACAACTAAAAATAATCGGCCAGATCGGTCCAGCCGTCGAGCAACACATTTAGCGAGACATTCTTATTATACATATAGAAAATATAAATATGTAGAAGATAATAAAGTAGAAGAGTTTTGTTTGTTTGTTTTTCGGGCTAATCTCTGGAACCAGTCGCAATATCGTATGGCTGTACGGAACCTTTCGTGTGAGTCCAACTCGCACTTGACCGGTTTTGTTTCATATTTTTGATTTGGTCATAAGCTAATCTAGTTATGTTTGAGTCCTATATAATAAGGGGCGAGCCAATTGCCATCAACCGGGCACAAATCCAGACTCCGAGACCTACTGACTAAATCCTGATAGAAAAACCCAAAAACTTTTTGCCCGACCTGGGAATCCCCTGGAATACCCAGCAGTCGTGCTTTGCGACCACTAGACCAACGAGGCAATTTTTTATATAATATATTATATTTGGCCCCATTAAGTGGCCACGTTTGTCGCGGTATCAATGACGTTTTGAATAAAATATATGCATGAATACCCCCGGTTGATTAAAATTCAGTCTGCATGTTTAAAAACTTGGGAAAAAAATCTTGTTATAGAGCAAAAAGAATTGAGCAGACACAAATAAAAAACAAAGAAGAAAATATAATGTCAGATAGCTATTAGGTACAGTCAATAAAAGAGACAGGTATGCAGTGTCGTTAGATATAGTTGAAGTTCTGTTATAAACCGATGGATGTTTTCAAATGTAATTTAATTTAAAAAAATAGGTTTCAATCAAGACATCCATCGGTTTCTAAGAAAATTTCAACCTTATTCACTATACGCCGTCAAACCGAACACCGACAAGACTTTACTTCGACGGAACTGTTCGCCGACCGGACTCTTCGCCGACAAGACTTGTTACGACAGGGCTCATAGCAGATGTGTATACTTCTTCCTTTTTAATCTTGTCGTAGGGGGGTCAGTTTTAAGCTAACCTAAAACGTCACTTTTATACATTTCTACTATGAGCCCTGTCGGCGAAGCGTCCTGTCGGCGAAGCGTCCTGTCGGCGAAGCGTCCTGTCGGCGAAGAGTGTCGGCGAAGAGTCGAAGTAAAGTCTTGTCAGTGTTCAGTCTGTCCGCGAAGCGTCCTATCGGCGAAGAGTCCCGTCGAAGTAAAGTCTTGTCGGTGTTCAGTCTGTCGGCGAAGAGTCTCGTCGAAGTAAAGTCTTGTCTGTGTTCAGTCTGTCGGCGTACTGTCTGTAGGCGTTTAGTCGCACACTGGACGATCCTGGATACCTATCTCTTTCGTTGACTGTACATGGAAATACCTACCTATTATACTAATAGCAGAATAACATAAACCTACACAGTCCGTCACAACATAGTTGCAAAAAGTTGAAGTCTCGATATAGAAAAACATAACGACATTACATACCTATCTGTGTTATTTTTATATCTCAATGTGCATGGAAATTGCCGTCGACAAAGATCATTGCGTCAGGAAGCAACGGCGCGGGCGCAGCGCTCGCGTGATCTAGTCACGTGAATAAAATTTGTTTGATATGAAATTAAGTTTTTTATTTTTTTATTTACTGTTGATGTTATTTGATGCTTTACAAAGTAGGAATTTTAAAAGATAAACAAAGTGTAATGAAAATGTAGGTTTTAGAGACCTTTGACCTTTTTAATTTTTTTTATTTCTTTTTAAAACAAGAAATGTGCCAACAAACTATTGACTTTAAAGGCTTTAAAATTGAAACGTATAATAACGTGTTTTTTTTTAATTCCGGTTCATGCGAAATCTACGAAATCTACTCCAAATTTTATCTCGGCGACAATCAACGTCAAAAATGTCAAATCATGACAAAAATGTAGGTAAAACAGAGAACTTTAAAGCCTTAAAAACAAAACCTGTTGTCGAATTTACTATTTAAAAATGGTTGGCTAAAGATCGACAATAATAAAATCAAAAATAATAAAATTTATTAACAAATCGGGCCACAAACGAATTTGCGGGATAAAATTAGCCTTTGTTGAGGTTTAAACTTACCGTGAAAGCGTAACAGACTGACAGACAGTATTACTTTTAGATTTACTTATAATATTAGTTTACATTGAAAAATTGTGTCGTATGTATATCAAGTAAATTACATTTTAAACTGCAATTTAAAACACCATTATCTTTAATCCTATCTCGAATAAATGACAACAATAATTATTTGACAACAATTAAAATAACAACTTTTGAACTGAACTTTTTGCTCGAAGTAATGAACCTTAGGTTATTTTTTTCTTTCGAACGATCGACGTTCAATAATGACTGGTTTTACAACCGAAGACCGGTCTGTTTATTCTGTGGACGTCATACGTGCGTCAGTGCTGCCAACAAACAATTTAGAATTTTCCACAGATGACGCAGTTATTCTAGAAGTCTAGTTTTGTAATTCGAACGGAGATTAAAGAGAATTTATGTTTCACAGTTTCTCATACAAAGTTTTAAGTCCGAAATCTTGGAAATTAATGTGCTGGTTTTAATTAAATTTGAAACGTACACTCAAGATTTTTGTTTATTACTATTTTTGACATTTTCTAACTTGACTCTTTCATAATGTAACTTAAATCATAATTTGATTTGTATCAATTATATAAAGCACACCTTAAGTAGATTATAATACAGTGTACCTCCTATTCCTTTGTAACACCTTATAAACATGTAGGTATTATGCAAATAAATGATTTAATTTGATTTAAAGATAATTATATAGGTCTAAAGAATGAGGTCCTTAGTGCACATACATTTTATAAACAAATTATTTCCTACTATACATAAAACCTAAAATAAAAAAAATATATAAAACCTAAAGTAAATGTCAAATAAGTACAATTAAAACAAAAAGGAATGAGGAGTAAGAAAGATCACAGTTTTTACTTCTTACCATTCTGCTATTCTTTTCTGATTAATTTCGTTGCAGGATTCAAGACAGTTGAATCGTTTCTCCGGGATTTGTCAAGCTTCATTGCTTCGATGCTTTTCTGGTAGTCGCCACTGTTGACTCAAGCTTTCAGTCAAAATTTTGGACTAGAAAGGCCGCATGAAATAAGTATCGTACAGTATGAATACTCTTGTTTGCTTGGTTTTTTAAGACGGTCGACGTTATCCTTGAAGAAATATTCTTCATTTTCATTTATTATGTACCTTAATACGTCGTAAAAGGTGTTAAATATATTAATTTATTAGTGACTATAAAATTTTAATACTTGAGTCATTGTTTTTATGACTAAATATAAAATCACTGACGTTTATAGTAAGTACTTCCTTAATTTGACATATCAATTAATTTTAAATTGCTTATTGAATCTGTGAATGAGAAGAGGCCTTTGTCCTGCAGTGGGATAATAATAGGCTGGTATTATTATTATGTCTGCTTCGTTGGTTCAGTGGTCGCAAAACGCGACTGCTGAGTATGATGTCTTGAGTTCGATTCCTAGGTCGGGCAAAGTGTTATTGAGTTTTTCCACCAGGAATTTCTCAGCAACAGTCACGGAGTCTGGATTTGTGCCCGGTCAATGGCAATTGGCTCGCCCCCTATTACATGGGATTTAAAAACATAACTGGTGAAATGTAGGTGTACTAATAGGTACAACACTGCCTAACCTTTCGAGGATTACAGGGGTAATGTTATATAATTAAAGTCAAAGCATTTCTTTCAATTACAACATTTACAGGCACTTTTAAATTGTCAAGGAGTCGGTAGTGTCAGAAAATTAAAGCTAGTTTGCTCGTTCCAAAACGTTATTAGCTGCTTTATGTAAATTTCTTCGCGAACTGCAGACAAATCTTTATAATGTAAACTGTGTATTTAATAGTTGTCTTACAACAATATTAGAAAGATTTATGACACCATTATGTGCAAGACAACAATACGCGTGGTCGAACATATTTTTTTTATCACTATAAACCTCAGACATTGTTCAAATCCTTGGTTATTTACATTGTGTAATTTATTGTTTAACACTGACTATGTATACATAGAAAACCACACTATTATCATCATCATCAAGATCTGTCTAGCCATTTCCCAACTATGTTGGGGTCGGCTTCCAGTCTAACCGGATGCAGCTAAATACCAGTATTTCACATGGAGCGACTGCCTATCTACCTCTACAACCCAGTAACTGAGTAATACGGTACCCCTAGGTAAGACTGGTTGTCAGACTTTCGTGCTTCTGACGACCCGTAACGACTGTCAAAGATCCACGTATGACAGCCGGGACCAACGGCTTAACGTGCTTTCTGAGGCACGAATGATGTCAGTAACGTTTAAGATAAACTTCATCATCATCATATCAGCCTATAGCCGTCCACTGCTGAACGTAGGCCTCCCCCAAAGAGCGCCAACTATCCAGGTCTTGGGCAGTCCGTATCCATCCGCTACTCGCCATCTTCTTTAAATCGTCGGTCCACTGTGCAGCAGGGTGCCCCACACTACGTTTGCGTAAACGTGGTGTCCACTCTAACACGTGTCTGCTCCACCGAGCGTCTGTTCGTCTGCAGACATGACCCTTTAAGCCTACTAAGTTTGAAATTACACGGAAATCTCATCCTTGAATGGAAGTAAAAAAAGAATTAAAAAAATGTTATTTTCCGGCAAATGCGTGAATATTTTAAATTAGTAATAATATTATCTTGCTGTACTTATTAATATAACAGTAAAATATTTAAATATATTTAGTAAGACTATAATTAAACATACGCAGATTGGAATATATTTATTTTGCACTAATTTCTGCGCGCGACATCGACTGCGTGGAAGTCTAGTAGGTAAACTATAAAACATAGCCTATGGCACTAGGTAACAGTGACTAAATGTGTAGCCAAGCACAAAACTCAAAAATAGCTGTACCGATTTAGCTGATTATTTTTTGACAATGATCTTTTCCTAAAATAAAAAAAAAATCCAAATTAATGGGAACAAACTTGATTTTTCCAAATTCAAGTTTGGATGGTAACGTTATGCGAAATATACTATATTTTCAGGGTTCCGTATCTGAACGAAACCCTATTGCTAAGACTTCTCTGTTTTTCCGTCTGTCCGTCTGACACAGGGAATAGGTAGATACTTAATTTTTTTGCGATAACAAACAACACATATGTATGAGGCACTGAATAAGGAAAGATGGAAGAAGTGGAGGGAGGCCTTTGACCAGCAGTGGGACAGAACAGGCTAACAAAAAAAAAATACACAAATTAAAAAAAAACTCAATTATAAAACTTAAAAGGCCCATACAAGAATCGTCTTTATTTTTTCGTTTATAATGTTGAATATTGTTCGGAACACTTTGTATACGAGTCCGATTGCTACCTAGCCGGTTTTCAAAATAAAACCAAAGGATATTTTTCAAAATCCCTGTTATTCTTGTTGGAGAAACGATAACCTTGTTTCCATGGGTGATTGGGTATTTTGGATGACGTCATAATAACCGGTCTGTGGTCACAGACTGTAGCAAGATGGTTGATTTAATTAATGAAGAATTAATCAAGCTGATGCTTTAATTGTTTTACCATATGACGATATAGGTATATACAGGGTAATTGAAAATATACCCGAAACCTTAAAAGGGGTCATTGTACTCATCATTGTGAACAACTCTGGGCCAACCCTGAAATCATGAAAAAAAACAGCTGATCTATGGATCATTACGATCTTGATAAGTAGCATTTTTGTAGGGAACAGCTGTTGTTTTTTTCATGATTTCACGCTTGATCCCATAGTGAAAGTTGTTCATAATGATGAGTACAATGACCCCTTTTAAGGTTTCGGGTATATTTTCAATTACCCTGTATATTAAAATACTAGATAGCTTTGTCTCTGCTACTTAATGTTAGTAATTTTATATTTTACGTATAATATAATATTTTTTTGTTTTTTACTTTTCTCCCTTTTGTCCTCTATATTTTTCTTATAATTGGTGTGTAGGTACATTAGATATAATAATTTGTAACAAGTACATTGTACTTTATTTTTCTCGATTTATAATGTATTCACTGTACTTAGTTAATAAATAATCTATGGCACTCGTCAATGGTATAGTTTTCTGTCAATGTAAGGATTTTTGTAATCGTATCAGAATTTCCACATATTGCTTACAAACAAACAAACAAACAAACAACTTTACCTCTTCATAATTACAGTTTTTTTTTTAATAATTCGTAATTGCTAATTGAAAATTATTCACTAAAAATTTTAAGTGAATGAAACGTCAGCCTGTATATCACAGACGCAAATCTACACAAAAAATGTTTTAATTTGTTGTTAAAATAATACCGTTTACTATTTTTAGAAGACTTTAGATTTTACTAGCTTTTATCCACGACTTCGTCTACGGAATTATCTTTAACCTTAGTTTTTTTATTAATAAAATATAGCCTTTACCACTCAAGGATAAAGTAATTTCCTATAAACGAAAGAATTTTCAGAATCCGACCATTAGTTCCGTAGATTAGCGCGTTAAAACAAACAAAGTCCTAAGTTTTATAATGTTAGTTAGAATTATTTCTTTTTCTACGAATCCGTGGGCTAGTAATTTTCCATACCTGTACTTTGTACTAGCTATAATTATTATAGTTACTTTACTGATGTTCAAAACAACTTTTTTTTACATGTAACAGTCAGGAAATGTGACCGTGAATCAGGTTTGCGGTTATTAATTAATTTTTATAGTCGTTTTTCTAAGGCGTGTGTATGTTTCCGTGCCTCGGAAAACATGTTAAGCCGTTAGTCCCAGCTGTTTACGTGGATTTTTGACAGTCGTTACGGGTCGTCAGAAGCCTGAAAGTCTGACTGGTTGGCAGACTTTCGGGTTCTCGGCTTCTCGGTCTTACCAAGAGGTTTCCAATTATCCAGTTACTGAGTTGTGGAGGTACGAAACGGTTAAGATACTTCTATACATACTAACATAACATCACGACTGTAATCACCGAAGGTTTAGGCAGTGGTGTACCCATTAGTACACCCACATTTTGCCAGTTATGTTTTTAGTCCCATGTAATAGGGGGCGAGCCTATTGCCATCATACTTCTATACTAATATTATAAAAAGCTTTTTAAATAGATGTAAAGTTTGAGAGTTTGTGAGGTTGTAGGAGGTAATCTCAGGATCTACTGAACCGATTTTGACATTATTCCTTACATGACTATCTATTTAAAGTTAGATCCTCATGACAAATGAAAATTAGGATCTGAATTGTCAGAACTAAACGTTCAGTTTTTGCTCTTGTTAGAATTCGTTAGCAGAAAATGGCTGACTCATTGGTAAAATAGTCATAGGTACTTGAAGATCTTAGAAGGGTACTTTCCGTATAACGCGCACTATTCTTACTTTCTTTATCGTGTGGGCAGTAAGGTTTAAAACAAAAATGGTTCTGATAAATAGACACTTACCTTAATATAATGTAACTATACCATCATTATTTTATTATCAATAATGTTTTCCGTAAACCTTAATGTCATCGCTTACAGTAATGGCTGCCTAGTAATTGACTTATAACCTAACATGACATCTGCGTGCGCGCATAATGACTGGTACTGTCTAACATTATGACCAGTCATTTGTTTTGTTATGGCTGATGTACAATTACATTGTTATTAATCTATTTATAATAGTGCTGATGGACTTTTTTAGTGAGTATTGTGTTAAAAGGTCTCGTGCCTCGTTGGTCTAGTGGTCGTAAAGCACGACCGCTGCGCATGACGTCTTGGGCTCGATTCCGAGGTCGAGTAAAGTATTGCTGGGTTTTCTTCATCAAAAATTTCTCAGTTGCATCCTCGGAGTGTGGATTTGTGCCCGGTTAATGGCTGTAGGGTCGCCTCCTATACGTGGGATATCAAAATACAGAGTGTTAGTGTAAACACAAACCAGTGGGCTGGTTTCACTAATAGAACGTAAATTCAATGAAATCTCATGATTTTTAATAAAATCTCCATTTTTCCTCAAAATTATCTCACACTATATTACAATGATGTAATTAGTTAAAACTTATGTAGGTAGTTATAACGGACAGCCAGTACAGCAGGTCAACGCCCTTTGCGGTGATTACGTAACTCGGGCGCATAGTATCCATGAATTTACGGACGGTGTCGGACAGATTTTTTTTAAATTTTTGAAGGAAAACTTTGTTTATTTATTTTTAAATTCAGATAAACATTTTTTATAATAAATCAAGTACCTATGGTTTTAGTGATAACGGTGTTTACACTAACAGTCTGTATAACTGGGAATCATTATTTCGGGAAAGTTATTTGTTTTCATAAGTAGGTACAATCATTTGTTTAAAAATATCTCTTACCTACTAATTACCACACAAACTTTATCCTTCCTTATCAGATGCCTACGTCACACAAAGAACACACCCCCAAAGTTCAGGTGTATACGATCAGCGGTTTAGACTGTGCGTTGATCGGTGAGTCAGTCATTCAGGGCAAAGCATTTTACAATATGTTCATAGAGATAGATTACATAACCTAAGCTTGAACCTAAGATAAACTAGTGATGAATATACCTATAATATAATATACGTACATATGTATAATGTTCAGCCTCTAACGGAGGCCGTCGGTAATTTAATCTCGTTAAGGCACATTACGTAGAATCTACGTTACTCCTTCATAACCTTGTTTTGTTTTTTGCTAAACCCGGTAAACAGAGCCGTTAAAAGCACTAAAATGAAAATTAGACGAAAATAGATACAAGATTTAATTGTTGTTGAAATATTTTCAACAACAAGTAAATCTTGTTTTAGCTTAATTTTAGTTAAAATATTGTGACAATGTTTTATCATTAAAGTTTTAAAAATGTACGCCTGTTATCTCCGAAAGGTTAGGCAGAGGGTGCACCCATTAGTACCTAGACCTAAACCCACATTTCGTCAGTTATGTCTAAGTCCCATATAATAGGGGATGAGCCTATTGTTATCAACCTGGCACAGATCCAGACTCCGAGGCTGCTACTGAGAAATTCCTAACGGAAAAACTCAATAACACTTTCCCTGACCTGGGAATCGAACCCAAGACTTCATGCTCAACAGTCGCGCATTGCGACCACTGGACCAACGAGGCAGTTAAAAATAGACTTTACTTTAGTACCACATTTTGTATTTATTATAACACGAATATTTATTTAGGTGAATATGAAAACAAAAGTGAGACGGTGCCGATTCCCTTGTTCACAAACAAGACTAAATTTAGAGAATTGGTATCTCTTACTAACATAAAGCGAACGGAAAGGACGGTGACATTAAAGAACGAAGTTAGCGATGTCAAATTAGTTTTGCCTTGAACTTTTCCGTATTTTTAATCCATACGTATAAGATGTCAACTATAATTGCATGAATGTGTCAGATTGACAAAAATTGACAGCTCTTATTTACATTAGTCTCTTTCTTGTTTCATTGGACAGAAAAAGATAGAAATAGTCTAATTTTAGTTAAGTTTGTGACCAAGAGAATCGGCACCAATGTACGTACACAAATAAATGATAGGTAATCCTATTCAAATGTCAAAAATGAACAAATTACTTATACATTTTTCAGATTTTGAATAAGCAATTATCATTATTAGTGTCTAAATAAATAAAGTAGATTCATTGTTTAACTTTTAAGTTTAGGAGAAAAATTAAATTACATTCAATTGTTAAAATATTATCTGACACCTCATTTACATACAGATAAGCCGGATTCTATTGTAGTATTTAAAGTCTAGCCAACAAAGAACTTGGTACCTAGATACCTATAGTATAACTATAATGTTTTTAGTTTTTAATCAAGAAGAGTCTGACAGTCTGAGCGCGACTGCTGAGCATGAGGTCTTGGGTTCGATTCCCAGGTCGGGCAAAGTGTTATTGGGTTTTTCCATCAGGAATTTCTCAGTAGCAGCCTCGCAGTCTGGATTTGTGCACGGTTAAAGGCAGTAGGCTCGCCCCCTATTACATGGGACTTAAACATAAATGGCGAAATGTGGGTGTACCAATGGGTACACCTCTGCCAAACCCTTCGGGGATTACAGGCGTGATGTTATGTTATGTAAGAATCTGACAGACCCTCCGCCTCCTAAGGCTGTGGCATTTTCAACCACAAAATAAAAAAAAAAGAGTAAGATTTTCTATCGTGCCAGTATTTCTTTGAACTACTAAGGAGCCGTCTCCACGAGCGATAAAACCGCGGCGATATTATCGTCGTGCCACGTGGCCTACACATGACATCTAAGCGACCACTTATGTTATTTCTTCAGCCCCAACCACTGCAGGGTTAACCACCCTTTAAAGACATTGACATTTATTCAGTTCGATTAGGCGCTTTGCACACAGAGAAACTATTGCAGCAACTGGCAACTAGCTGGCAACTAGCTGTTTACATACATTTCAACTGGACTGCGCACTCAGAGCAACTCGAGTTTCGAGTTGCGGCAATCGTCAACAGTTTTCAGTTGCTGCAATCGATGATTAAGTAAGTTGCTAGTTGCCGCAACTAACAACTTTTAAATGTTGTACCGGTTTTTAAAGTTGCCGGTTTCCTCAACCGTCAACCGCAACGCTTCGGGCGATTTCACACCCTCCCTCTCTTTCCGTGTGCCCGGCAATGCCAGTGTCGCTACGGCAACGGCATACGGCAACTCGGCTATGAAAGTTGCTCACAAATTGCCAAAAAGTTCCGGCAACCGGCAACGTTATAGCAACTATCAACTTTTACAGGAAACTTTGAAAGAGTTGCCAGTTGCCTCAACTTAAGTTGCTCCGTGTGCAAAGCGCCTTATACGTCGCCACTAGTAACCACCTAATCCGGCGTTCATTTGTTTCATTCAGTCTGTAGTTCCAAACTCTTTAAGTAGGACTATTATTATTTGATCAAATATGCTTTGATAATTACTTAGTCAATCTAAAATGACCTTTACGTCCTGGTATTAAGATGTCACCTCCATATGATCTATAGTTTCACAAGTAGTCATATTTGTGTAAAACTAAGTGCTTGTGTGTTTGGTGGTCTCATTGACACAGGTATATGGATCTACTAGCTTTAGCCCGCGACTACGTCCGCGTGGAACTTGTTTATATCGTACTTGCATACAAACTTCCACCCCCCTTTTAGCCTTCGCCTTAGGGGGTGATTTCCGGGATAAAAACTATTCTATGTCCTTCCCCGGGTCTTAAACTATCTCTTTTCAAAACTTCACCTAAATCGGTTCCGCGGTTTAAGCGTGTAGAGGTAACAGACAGACAGACAGACACACTTTCGCATTTATACCTAATATTAGTATGGATGTATGGTCGAACAAGTTATTTGGTTTACAGATAACAATAATTATCATTCTGCTACGTTGCCATTCATTGTTATTTTGTGTTCACTTTTTAAGCTTGTGGTGTCAAATAATAATTTTTATACCTATTTAGAGCGATTTAAAAGAATTGAAACACTCGAAACCTTGTTTTAAAGTTATTGTAAGTAAGTTAGTTATTGGTGCCGATTCCCTTGTTCACGAACTAGACTACATTTAGAGAATTGACATCTCTTACTAACATACAGCGAAAGAAAAGGACGGTAATATTCCGTGACATTAAAAAACTTAGTTAGCGATGTCAAATAATAGTTTTTCCTTGAACTTTTCCGTATTTTTAATCCATACGTTTTAAGATGTCTACTATGTGTCAGATTGACTAAATTTGACAGCTCTTATTTACATTAGTCTCTTTCTTGTTTTATTGGACAGAAAAAGATAGAAATAGTCTATTTTTAGTTTAGTTTGTGACCAAGAGAATCGGCACTGGTGTCATTATAAGCTACGAAAAGTCAATTGAGTGTTTAAAAAAAAAATAGACAACTACCTACTTACTATTCCAAATACTAAGAAAACATTTTTATTGTTACAGTAAAAAATGCCTGCGTACGACAATGAAGGGGCAACGATATCCATGGAGGATGTCCGCGCTCCGGAGCCGCCCATCACCATCAGCACCATCGAGGAGGAGCTCATCGCCAGGAGGCACAAGATGTTCAAGACGCAGAAGTCTACTGTCGCTTCTAGGTAAATAACTTTAGCTGTCTCTTCGTGGTATAAGGTAATGCCGATTGAGAATCGGTCGCTGGAGACATTATAGTGCACAAAGTGCAGGTGCACTCACTCTTCCCACACGACACGACTGAAGAGATATTAGGCGCAGGACCAACGGCTGAACTCTGAACTCCGGGCTGCTACTGAGACTTCAATTTCTCTCCGACAAAAATCGGTCACCGATTGAGTGTCGTGAGCGAAATCCCAATATACCATGTCGGTCATTGGTCGCATATGCATTCGCTAGAACTAAAGAGTTGATTGTTTTATCTTATGACCATTTATGATTGTTTAACTGACCTTTCTACAACCCAGTAACTGGGAATCACGATACCCCTTGGTAAGGCTGGTTGTCAGACTTTTGGGCTACTGATGACCCGTAACGAATGTCAAAGATCAACGTATAACAGCCGGGACCAACGGCTTAACGTGCTTTCCGAGGCACGGAGGAGTCTCAGTGTGTAAAGATGCTCACCCATCCCCGGACCAACCCCGGCAAACGTAGCTTAACCTCATGGATCGCCCCGTGCGGTTTTTATTACTTAGCCACAAGTATAAAAGCCTACCTAAAAGAGCCTCTATGACAGTGTATTAAATATTTCTTATTTTCCACAGAAAACAACAAGCAGTATGTGTGAGGAGAGCACACAAGAGATATGGCACACAGAAGAATCCTAACATCATATTGGATGGACTGAATATGACAGTACCTAAAGGAGCCATGTAAGTTAGACCTTAGCTATAATATAATGGCCACCGTAGACGCGGGTCTGTGGGCGGTGAGCAATGGGTAGCTCACCGTCCGTTCGTTGAATAACGACAGACCGTGTCGACGGCGCGTTCGTGTTCCACGCGCGCCTCAAAGAGATGTCAGCAAACAATTGGAGGGGCCACTAAGGGCCGATGCCTGCCGGGGCTGCGGGTTGTTCGAAAGAGATACCGCGCCCCCGGAACGCAAAGGGCACAAGAAGGAACATGGATGGGAGCTATAATATAATAAAATATAGCCTAAATAAAATAAAATATAGCCTATGTTACTCGCAGATAATGCAGCTTTCTAATGGTGAAAGAATTTTTAAAATCGGTCACGAAATTTTTTAATGTATCCATTACAAACAAACAAGAATACAAATTTTTCTTCTTTATAATATTAGTGTAGATTAGCTTCTGCACGCGACTTTGTCTGTGTGAGACTTGATAGTCCACCACGAGGGCTGACAGGTCGCATTTAGATTGAATGTGTACTATATATTTCAAATACGTAAATTTTGAGAGTTTGTGAGGATGTAAGGGGTAATCTCTGGATCTACTGAACTGATTTTGAAAGTTCTTTCGCAATAAGGAAGCTATGTTATCACTGAGTGCTTTAAGCTATATTTTATCATAAAATAATACAGATGCGTAACAAAATCACGCGAGCGAAGTTGCGGGGAGATTGCTAGTATAATATAACAATACTTCATTCAATATACGTAAATAATAATTAATAAAGTATATCAATCAAGTAGATTAACCTCTTACATTGCTCTGACCAAAAGTAAACTTACATTTCGTCAGTTACGCTTTAAAAGTCCTATATATACGGACGAAATCTACGAATCAAGGACCCAGGCTGCGCAGTCGCACATGATCATGCGACCAGTATACCAATAAGTCAGTCATAATGTTTATAAATAAAGTACTCGCACATATTTTCGTGAGAATCATTCATGTTTATTATTATTGTTTACGGTTTTGAGCCGTGTGTTCATTGAGCAACAATTGACGCGTTTCCCATGACGCTCAACTATGTTTGGCAACGAGGCACAGCTGCGTGTGACTTTTGTGGCGTGGCCATACTTGTGTGGCTACCATACATAACACGCCTGCAATCCCCGAAAGGTTAGGCAAAGGTGTACCTATTAGTAGGTACACCCACATTGCGTTAGTAATAGGAAGCGAGCCTATTCCCATCAACCGGGCATAAATCGAGACTCTCTGAGGCTGAGAAATGTCTAATGGGAAAACCTATTAAGTAACACTTTGCCCCGACCTTAGAATCGCACCCAAATCCTCATGCTCAGCCGTCCCGTTTTGCTACCTACATCAACGAGGCAGTCATAAATATCATAATATGATTTAATACAAGTACTTCAAAATCAAAAATAACCTAAAAAAATGTGGTAACAACTCATAATTTCCCGCGTTTCCATTGCAAGACGCGTCACAAAATGGCCGCCAAAAGTAATGTGAAAACCGAGTCTTCCTAATTTGTCAAACTGCTTATTAAATAATTTGAACCAAATGGTGTAAGACTAAATGTTAAAGTTTTCAATTTACTGAGAAATAATAGCTTAAAAAAATACATTTGAATTTCACGGAAACGTTGAAATAATTCAGTGAATAAATAACAGTGTCGAATAGGGAAATAAATTATTCACAGTTTACGTTAAAAATGTGTCATAGTTCCATGAAAATATATTCACAATTTTTTTCTTGAAAAAACAGTTAGTATATTGGTGTCGATTTCCTTGTTCACAAACTAAATAAAAATTAAACTATTTCTATCTTTTTCTGTCCAATATAAACAAGAAAGAGATGAATGTAAATAAGAGCTGTTTTTACTCAATTTGGTACATCCATACAATTATAGTTGACATCTTAAAACATAGATTTAAATACGGAACAAGGCAAAATAATTTGACATCTCTAACTTAGTTCTAAAATGTCACCGTCTTTTTCTTTCGCTGTATGTTAGTAAATAAATAAATATCTTGGGACAACTCACACACGGCTATCTGATCCCAAGCTAAGCAGAGCTTGTGTTATGGTAACCAGACAACTGATATACATACTTATATAATTTATAAATACATACATATTATAGATAAATCACACCCAGACACAGAACTAACAATCATGCTCATCACACAAAGTTTGTCCTGGGTGGGAATCGAACCCGACCTCCGGCTTAGCAGTCAGGGCCACTAACCACAACAAGTAAGAGATACCAATTCTCAAAATTTAGTCTAGTTTGTGAACAAGGGAATCGGCACCATTGATGACAAAAATTTAATAATCATGGCGTCTACTTGTATCAAAACGTGTGCGCCTCACATGTTCCTCGATTGAAACAACAAAGGCGATATTTTTTTGTTTTGACCATACCTGGGAACCTTTTCGTTAAGATGATTTTGAAGGTCAAAATTTCAACTTATTTTTTTGGATTTTTAAGAAAACAAGTTTATATATTAATTAATGATATACTTACTCAAGTTTAAATATCCTCAAAATTCGTGTATTGTTTGTCCTATAGGCTACCATAAACAGTTTTATTATATTAATTTTTACTTTGTTAGATACTAGCTTCTGCTTGCGGCTTCGCTCGCATAAAAAGTAACTTTCTATAAACTAAGTTGGGAACACATTACCGGAATAAAAAGTATCCAGGAAATGGCCTATCTATGTGCCAATTTTCATCTAAATCTGTTCAACGGTTTACGCATGATTGAGTAACAAACATCCAAACATCTTCATAAACTTTTACATTTATATTTGAAAAAAGATTCTTTTTTCAAACCTTTCGTCTTTTTTAAAACAGTCTTTTGTTTCCAGATACGGTCTTCTTGGAGCTTCAGGTTGCGGGAAGACGACTCTGCTTTCATGTATCGTGGGCAGACGGAGACTGAACTCTGGAGAAATCTGGGTGCTTGGAGGTAAACCGGGCAGTCCTGGCAGTGGAGTACCAGGTCCTAGGATCGGATACATGCCCCAGGTAGGAGTTTTTTTTGGAAATGCAACTTATAAGCAAGCAGTAAGATTGATTATGGCTTGAAATCTGTGTTCATCAATATTTAATTAAACGATTACAAAAATTATAACAGTTCTATATTAAAAAACTGTCCGGGTAAAATAAAAACGTTCAACATCTAGTCATAATCTCATCTTAGCATTATTAGAAGCTAGCTTTTGCCCGCGACTTCGTCTACGTAAATGTCGGTTTTTGCGGAAGCAGAAAAAGTCGCGCATTAAAAAGTAGCCTAGGTATGTCCTTTCTTAGCGTTTAAACTTACAAACAACAAGCAGGATACGAAAGACTAAAAAGTAATCAGAGAAAATTTACAAAATTAGTTATTTAAAAAAGGATACTTGGAATTCGCCGTTTCTAGGGCAAAATTAAAATCGGTCGAATTTGGAAATGATATAATTTTTCGAATGTTCTCTGATCAATTTTTAGACCTATCCGTAAGCGTAGGAAGTTTTAGTAAAATCTGTTCAATCATTTTGAAAAATAAGTACATAAAGGAATGCCGTACGGCAGAAACGCATATATGTGTCGTCTACAGTTCGAATAATTATTTGTAAACACGTGAACACTATGTATCTTTAAGCATAATTTAGTTGTCATTTCTTATTTTGTAAAACCTGTTTTAAATATATTAAAATTAATAGTTTTTATGCAAACGACATCGTATTTACATGTAATCCTGTATACAAAATATTGTATAACATTTATTTTAAAAGAGTAAGTTATGGTTTTTGTCAATTCATATCCATGAGAAGCAGCCTTTTGGGAGGGGCAACTAGATTCAATTATTTATTATAACATTACGCATGTAATCCCCGAAGGGTTAAGCAGAGGTGTACTCGTAAGTACACCCAGATTTCGCCAGTTATGTTTTAAGTCTCATGTAAGAGACTCCAAGGTTGCTACTGATAAATTCCTGTTGGAAAAACCTAATAACACTTTGCCCGACCTGAGGATCGAACCCAAGAGTCATTTATAATGTTTAAAGTCTCTTCTCTACTAATGTCACTGCAATTTGTGTCCAGAAAGCGTCTAATATGACACTTATGTAACATATCATAACATTGTTACAAACGAACAATTGCTAAGGGATAACCAACCCTATGTCTCAGATGATAAGGTTGATAGACACTGATGGTTTATTCAGCGTCGTAGGCAAATATTAGTACTGTGATCAGTGAAGCGTGTTCATTTGATATGTAGATATGTACTTATTAGAGAGGATATATAACAGTTTTGTCGCAATTCCTTCGTTAGTTTGGTGGTCGCAAAGCGCGACTGCTGAGTATAAAGTCTTAGGTTTGATTCCCAGGTCGGGCAAAGTGTTATTGAGTTTATCCTTTTAGAATTTCTCAGTAGCAGCAGCATTGGAGTCTGTATATGTGCCCTGTTGATAATAGGCTCGCCCCCCATTACATGGGACTTAAACATAACTGGTAAAATGTAGGTGTACTAATTCAATTCAAATTCATTTATTGCGGAACCAGTCCATATGGGTACACCTCTGCCTAACCCTTCAGGGATTACAGGTGTGATGTTATGTTATCGTAATTGGTAGGGAATTGTCATGTCTTTAGTTTGTTTTTCATGTAAAGGAAATTAATTCTTAAAACAATGTAGGGTAAGGATGTTTTTGTTTTGGTTGGCGGTATGCAAAAACTGTTTACGTATGAATAAATATTTTGCTCGCGACTTCATATGCGTGGTTTTTACACGACTGCCCCAAAAGAAGGAGTGTTATGTGTTTAGGGTTAATGTATGTATGTATATTTATTTATTTATTCATTTAAACTTTATGCACATGTAAAAAATACACTGTACAAAGGCGGACTTAATGCCTTGGGCATTTTCTACCAGTCTACCTTAGGGTGATGCAGAGACAAAACGTAGTAGGTGCAGAAAATACAGAAAAAAATCGATATTAAAATATAAAAAATATAAAAATAAATACATATATACATACATACAAACAAAATATATAGGGTTGATGTTAAATGTTTGGGGTATCGTTACAATCTTTGCATCGTTCCGAGTAACATAGCTAGCTTGAAAATAACAATAATCCTGTGTGGTCACTTTAAAACGTAAATTATTTATTGCATGTTTTTAGCGTGATTTTATGCAGCTTTTATTGCTTATGAATCTGGCTATTATAATACAAAAACATTTTTTCCAATCCGACCGGTAATTCCAGAGATAAGCACGTTCAAACAAACAAAAAATATCTCTTCAGCTTTATTATGTTACTTGTAGACTAGCTTTTTCTCGCGACTTTGTCCGGGTTTTAAAAAAATTGTTAAAATGTTCCAGTAAGATATTTCACGCGGTCGAAGTCGCAAAAGCTAGTTTTACATATTATGTATATCTAAAACAATAAAAATGCCAAAAGCGTACGCATTATCATAATTATAAAGGGACAAGATACACCTAATTAACTTAAATAATATTAATTAGTCGTTAAAAATTCATCATAATTAACCCGTTCATAATAAAAAGAACGAATTATAAACTTTTTGTTCATAAAAATATATTTTACTAACACTCTCCCCGCGTCTTCGTTCGCCTGATTTTTCTTACAGATCCCTAATTTTTTTTATATCAAAATATAGCCTATAGCACTCACTGATAACGTAGCTTCCAATTTGTGAAAGAATTTTCAAAATCGGTTCAGGAGATCCTGAGATTACCTCTTACAACCTCACAAACTAACAAACTTTACTTCTTTATTAGTATAGATTATTCTAATGAATAATTTAAAATGAGAATATTTAAAAAATAATGTTTAATTTTTAATGGGGACAAGCTTGCCTGCATAAATAATGCCAAATTCGTAGCGTAGGTACCTACATATTAATAGTTCGGGTTATTTTTGGGCAAAAACCATTTACCTAATGATTCAATCTTATATTTCTCTAAAATTCTTAGTATTTCTGACTCATATTGATAATAAACCTATCAATAAACATTGGTCAGGCAGGGGCTGTGTGTGATGGCCGAGTGGTTAGGGCTCAAATTCGGGCCAATGTGAATTTTTCAATTCATATGTACTTTCTAAAGTTTATCTTGGACGTCACCGGCATCGGTGAAGGAAAACATCGTGAGGAAACCTAGAGTTAGTGTCCCACTCAAACCATGTCAGAGGCCCTGGAGGCGGTTTAGAAACTCTGACACTAGGGTGTGTCGGGTCGTAAGACCTTACTGCTCACACGATAAAGAAGGAAGACAGGGGCCATAGTAATTTCATAGTCCCAGGTAATTAATTTATTTTTGCAACTCAAACCATCCATTTTTAGTTTTTGAACACCTATTTTTTGAGCACTTATGCATTGATCACCAAAGGTATTCCCATTTGAGCATCAATCAATATTTTAAAATGGTGCTCATTCCCAATCGATTTGGGAATGTAACCTACACCCATGATCAGCAGTCGCTCAAAGGCACAGATCATCAAGAATCTCAAGCTAATTTTACAAAGACAAACCCAGCTCAAAAACTACACAAACATTAAAGGTTAGTTTATATTTTTAGTACCCATTTACCCAGGTACATTGGGTACATATTACCCATCCACGTGTCAGTATAAACCTTATTCCACACTACAAAGGATGTTTTTCTAAGCGCTCTGTCATTACCATGCAAATATTTAACACTTTGTTAAACAAACGGTAACTATATTATAATTGTAAAGATACATAAACGAACAAGGATTAAATATTTAGGACCTTGACTAATAAAATAGGCATAAGTTTAGCCTTAGGCATGTAGGTACTACGTGAACGACGAGGGTACAACTCTCAAAGGTAAATATGACCCTAAAATGTATCCACGTTATACAACATAACATCACGCCTATAATCCCCGAAGAGTTAGGCAGAGGCGTACCCATTAGTATAACCACATTTCGCCAGTTATCTGAAAAGTTGAAAAATTCCTGATGGAAAATCCCAGTAACACTTTGCCCGACCTGGAAATCGAACCCAAGACCTCATGCTCAGCAATCGCGATAGTATAGAAATATTAATATAATAGCAAACAATTATAGTATAGCAATATAACATCACGCTGCACCCATGGGAGCAGAGCATTAACCAAAGACGTATCACAACACAACTTTTTAGCTACCCAGATGCTTAAAATTATTATTATTTGTTACAGGAACTAGCGTTGTTTGGCGAGTTTTCCATCAGGGAAACACTGATCTACTTCGGGTGGATAGCGAACATGCCAACCAGGGAGGTTGAAGAACGTATAGACTTCTTGATCCAGCTACTGCAGCTACCAAACCCTACCAAGTCAGTATTTTGACTTATTTTCTTACTTTTTTTCGTGTGGATGTTATTTAAATGGTTAGCATAGTATTCGTATTTTTGTAAGCAGAAATAGCTAATTGATCAGCAACTCATGGCCAGCAAAACAGCTCCTATTTCTGCGTGGTTTAAAAAAATATAACCATGAAGGGGGGGTCTTCCAGATCCTACCATCCCCTTCTAACCTAACCTGTCCGAGTCGGAGTGCCCCAAGACCCGAGCTCGCTGATCAAGTAGTTATTTTGCGGACTGAATGTTTATTATAATAATATAATAATAATTTATTTATTTAATTTGACAACAATGGTCCAATGGTTAGTACAGCCATAACTTATCAAATAGGGGTTAGTAATATAAATTAAATTAAATTAAATAAAAAATATCAAAAACAAAATCAAAACAAATTAATAAAAATAATCCAATAAAATGACATAAAAACAGTAATCAAAAAATTTAATGTCTAATAAATCAATAATTATGCAAACTCATGTAGCTACTTCTCTTTTTATGTCGACTGACTTAAATTTTGACTGCTTCGTTAGTCTAGTGGAAAGATATCAATTTTTCATGCCAATTTCCTTTTACAGACAAGTCAAGAATTTATCAGGAGGTCAACAGAGAAGAACTTCGTTGGCTGCTGCTCTGATCCACGACCCTGAGCTGCTGATCCTGGATGAACCAACAGTTGGTGTGGACCCAGTATTGCGACAGGGGTATGTTTAGTTTTTTTTAGATTATTTTTACGGATATTTCAAATCATGATTATTTTAATTGGTCAAGCCTGGGCTGACTTACCGGTAAGTCAGAACAATAGATAATCAATTGTGTCTCACTATGTGGGACTTGAGTAATTAAAAGAGTACCTACGTATGGAGTTTCTTGCCCATTCTTCTCCATACAAAACTACCTTTTGGAAGCAACTAGATTCAATTGTTTTTTCTTATGTATTTATGACGTTCAAAAGGCTTTCGACTTTGACTATCTTTATCATAGCGCTGGAGTGAAAAATTGAACTATTTAAAAAGTGTTTTGTGTAACACGTTTGGCTAATCTCAATCTGTCAAAAACCTTAACATTTTTCGAGATGAAATTATCGCGACTAGATATTGTACGTTTTAAATTAATAGAATTGGACTTCTGATAATCTCTTGAAGTTTCAGAGTTGTTCTTTCAATTAAATTACCCCAAAAGTACCCTAAAATGGGTTCAAAATTTTAACAAGCTAATTGACAACATGGATCAAAGTTTAACGATGCTCGAAATTCAAACTAATAGCAAAGTTTAACTATTATGGACATTTCAAAAATGTCTGGACGAAAATTTTAAATGTAATTTTATTTCTAACAAGCTGCGCTCTGTGGCTTTGTACGCGTGGTTTTTTCACCCGTGTTAACTTACGTCTTTGGTTATTGCTCCGTTCCCTTGGGATAAAGCGTGAAGTTATATAGCCTACTAGCATCTGCCACTAAAAAGTGACTTTCCGTTACATAACATAACATCACGCCTGTAATCCCCGAAGGGTTAGGCAGAGGTGTACCCATTAGTACACCCACATTTGGCCAGTTATGTTTTTAGTCCAATGTAATAGGGGGCGAGCCTATTGCCATCAACCGGGCACAAATCCAGACCGATCCGATCAATCCGTAAAGTAAGTTGAACTATTATCCCAAGGGAACATACTACCGGGATAAAAAGTATCCCATGTGTTAATCCAGGAAATGGTCTATCTATGTGCCAATTTTCATCCAAATCTGTTCAACGGTTTACACGTGATTGACTAACAAACAACCAAATGAAGGAGAAGCCTACCTAATATAACATTACTAACTGACCTAATATATTTAGGAGAAACGAAAATTTTATCAGCCAGCAAGTATTTCAGTATCTAAACATCTTCACAAACCTTCACATTTATAATGTTAATAAGATAGGATACTATTCTTCATGAATCTGGCTATGATATGGAAAAAGAATTTTTCCAATCTGACAGCTCGTTCCAGAGATAAGCACGCTTAAACAAACAAACTGAAAAACACTCTTCAACTTTATAATATTAAATCGTTTTGTTTTGCAGCATCTGGGACCATTTGGTGGATATTACAAAAGGTGGACGCACTACTGTCATCATCACGACCCATTATATAGATGAGACTAAGCAGGCTGATATAGTGAGTAATGTTTCATTTAATTTTGTTTACAATGTGTGGTCATTCAGTTAACTTGGTAGGACTAGATTTAGTTTAATGTATTTGAATTTACATACATAATATCACGCCTGTAATCTCCGATGGGTTAGGCAGAGGTGTACTCATTAGTACACCCACAGTCCCATGTAGTACGGGGCAAGCCTATTGCCATCAACCGGGCACAAAACCAGACTCCATGGCAGCTAATGAGAAATTCCTGATGGAAAAACCCAAAAACACTTTGCCCGGCCTGGGAATCGAACCCACGACCTCATACTCATCAGTCGCGCTTTGCTACCACTAGACCAACGAGGCAGTCATACACTTTCATGACAAAAGAAAATGCTAGATCTAGTTTAAAAATCTATTTCATCAGTTAAAAATGTTACTTGTGCTTTCATCTAATTCCTAGGTTCATTCTAAAAAACAACAACTATATTTATACTTAAAATTCATCAAATTTTATTTTTTTCTTTCAGATCGGACTCATGCGTGGTGGTAGATTCTTAGCAGAAGAATCACCATCAGAACTGATCCGTCGCTACCAAGGCGAGAGTCTAGAAGACGTTTTCCTGAAGCTATCAGTACTCCAGAACTTGGGGAAGAGAAGGAGATCTAGTATCCTGGCTGATGTAATTGAGAGAGTGGAACTTCCAGCCATACCAGTAAGTATATTGTAACCGGCGTGCTTGTACGACGAGATGTATGAACGTAGATGAGGCGAAAGGAGTATGTAAGGATCATAGCAGGTGGCGTTCTGTGGTTTCTGCCTACTCCCATGAGAAAAAGGCGTGAGTTTATGTATGTTTGGTTTATGTTTTGAAGACCAGGTGAGTCACTCGTGTATAACCAAAATCTTTCTAAACGAACAGCTACTACTATTAGCTATTTGTCGTACTTCACCACCTATAATTATATTTTTATCTCTCTCTACTTTATATATATTTTGTTGTATGTATGTATATATGTATTTATTAATATATTTTATTCTCGAAAATTTTCTTTATCTGTGCACCTACTATGTTTTGTCTCTGCATCACCCTAAGGTAGACTGGTAGAAAATGCCCAAGGCATTAAGTCCGCCTTTGTACATTGTATTTTATTTTACATGTGCATAAAGTTTAAATAAATAAATAAATAAACAGCTTGCTTTGGCAGATCCAGACGGTTTTCATGAGAAACTTGTGGTAGAAGAGTATACAGAAATTATCTCCTCATTTCAGAATCCCGCAGCAGTAGACTTAGAAGAAGCAGAAATTGGGGAAATATCTGGCGAATTCGGTGACAATGTATCCATGAGCAGCAAGGGTCGGGTGGTGGTTACTCCGGAGCTGATCAACCCCATAGAGGCGATGCCCCCAGAAGAGAAGCCGACTAGAAGCCTAGAGATGTACATGCCGATGAAATGGCACCACATGAAGGCACTGATTTGGAAGAACTTTTTGAGCTTGTTCAGGAATTTTGCGTAAGTGTTTTGAACAATTTTGTTATAGTAGGATCTCTTATAGTAGTAGAATACTTAGTTACAAAAAATTTACCTTATTGGGTTTTCATAATTAGTTTACATGTGAATTCTTTTCCCAACTAAGTTGGGGTCGGCTTTCAGTCTAACTGGATTCAGCTGAATACCAGTATTTTACATGGAATTACTCCCTATCTGACATCCACAATCCACTAACTAACTAACTGGGTAACCACTGGTAACTGGTGGGTTGGTAACTGTATCTGGGTAATACGATACCCCTTGGTAAGACTGGTTGTCAGACTTTCGGGCTTCTGACGTCCGTCAAAGAACCACGTATGAGAGCCAGTTCCAAAAAAAAAGTACAAACAACGCTCACTGCTGGACATAAGCCTTCATTAGGGACAGCCACAATGACCGGTCCCGCGCTGACCTCAATTCTATAATTTGTGTTCCTTTTATTTATTTCTCATTATTTTGTCTTCCAGTGCCTTAGCGTTCCTTCTCGGCCTGCCAGTTTCCCAAATGATATTCTTCTGCCTCGCTATTGGTCACTACCCTGTCGGTCTACCGATCGCCGTGGTGAACTACGAAGTCAACTCTACGGAACCGCTCTGTGATTATGACAAGAACTTCTGCCCTCAAGACCCTAATACATATGAATGGAATCTAACGAGATTCAGCTGCGAGTATCTCGACTTTTTGTCGAAACGGCAATCGAATTTGGTGAGTAGTGAAATGCTGGACAGTATCTGGAAGAAATTTAAGCTTGGCTATATTAATCGCGTTTTTTTTTGTACCATCAACAAAAGAGAAAATTATGACCAGGGTCGTCAGGTATGGTTGAAGATTTCTTAGAAAAAGATGGATGTTTATGATATATATATTTTTTCATTGTAAGACATCTTTTTCCAAGAAAACTTCGGCTATATCATTCAACTCTGGTTGCTGTCTCTTTACGTGACCGTACATCTGTGCCATAAGTGGAGCGACATACAGTTTTTTCCTTTTAATGACAACTTCCCATCATAGTAATTTCTTCCGCATCGTGTCTGCCTTTACAAACATTATCTGATCCTCTTAGAGAGTTGAATTTTGGAAAATCCTTTCTTAGCGCATGCCTATGTCTTAATAACTATCTGCGTGCAACATATCAGCGCAATCTGTTCTGTAGTTTGAGCTGTGTGTTGATAGATCCGTCAGTCGTTAACAGTTGCCTTTTATAAAATGTAAACTTATTCATAATCTTCATCTTCTCCAGATATACTACCCAACTAAAGAACTAGCAATGGAAGAAGCCTCCCATGGCGCAGCGCGAGCAGTTCTCGTATTTCACGCCAATTTCTCCGAGTCTCTCCAGCTGAGGATCACGGAACCGAGAAAAGCCAACTTCTGGAATGTCAAGAGTTCTGACATGGAAGCCCATATGGATGAGACTGGTGAGTGGTGCCAATTTTATATAAAATGTGATAAAAAATAACGGTGTAAGGATACACTTGACTAAGTCGAAAGATAGTCATGTTTTTACTTTTATGTTCTGGAAATGTCCTTTAGATGTTGAAGGTCAAAGAACTAGAGACTTTCTGAGTAACTGACCAACTCATTGACGATTCAAAAGTGCCTGGAATTGGTCTAATTGACATAAATGTTTTGATTTTGACTTAGAAAACTTTTTTTTTTGCGTAAACAAGTTTTATATGTTCTTTGTTTTTTCTTTTATTAACATAACATAACACAACATCATGCCCGTGTTCCCCAAAGGGTTAGGCAGAGGTGTACTCATTAGTACACCCACTTTTCGCCAGTTATGTTTAATTCTCATGTACTGGTGTAACCGAGCACAAATCCAGACTTCGAGGCAGCTACTGAGAAATTCCTGATGGAAAAGCCCAATAACATTTTGCCCGACCTAGAAATAAACTCAAGACCTCATGCTCAACATTCGCACTTTGCGACCATTATTTCAACGAGGCAGTAAAAAAACTTATTAAAAAAATAGGTATGTAGGTACACCTACACGAACTCTCAAACAACTCTTACGCATGAATTGCTAATGAGAACTTTTAAAAGCTACAATTTCTTTTGTTTTTACCCTTATTGTGTAGAATATTAATCGCAATGCGACTGTTTTAATTTACCCTAGACTTTTTTTTCATTGTTAAAATGAAATTAGCTTTTATAACAAATGTAAAATAAGAATCTGTAGCTTCAGGTACAAAGCCCTTATGTAGGTTTTTGTTTAAAGCGTAATTTAATCATATTTTTGGAGTCTTATTATACAAGCCTCGACTGTCTCGTTGGTCTAGTAGTTGCAAAGCGCGACTACTAAGCACGAGGTCTTGGGTTCGATTCCCAGGTCGGGCAAAGTGTTTTTGGGTTTTTCCATAAGGATTTTTTCAGCAGTAGCCTCGGAGTCTGGATTTTGGTCCGATTGATGGCAATAGGCTCGCCCCCTATAACATGGGACTTAAACTTCATAACAGCTCTGCCTAACCTTTCGGGGATTACAAACGTGATGTTATGTATTATGTGTGTTATGTATAATACCAGCCTATTCAAGCCTAGTCTCACTGCAGGATCTCTTTTCGTACAGACTAGGCATTTTTTTTAAGGAAATTTTTTGTTACTCTGTTTTAACGCGCTAAACTTTGGTATTGCTAGTCGGATCAGAAAATAAAACTTTGTGTATATGATAGTAAGATTCATTAACAATGATATAGGGTAAAAAACATTACGTTACGACGGACGGGAGCTGATCAGTAACCAAAGACGTAACTTAACACGGGAAAAATACCTCACAGACAATCTTTACGATATTAGTTTCTCGCACTCGTGGCAAACCAAAGCAGGTAGCTAGTAAATATGTACCTAAATATCACAGCCCGAGAGACATCAAAGTAAATACAAGAGAAAAATAATAGTTTTCTTAGACGATTGTTCCCAATATGGTCTAGAATCGCCTGAATGGATCCTCATATTGACGGTAAACAATCGCGTATGATTCAACGTTGACAATTTCATCCTTAAAGCTTTAGTTGAGAGGATCCTAAGTAAATAAAATATTTAATTTATGTATCTGCATACATATTTTGTATTACGTCGGAATATTTAGTATGGCACGTGGACAGATAAATACACTATCAAGAATTTTCCACGAAGAGATAAAAGTATAGTCTTTCTTAATCGTGTGGGCAGAAAGGTCTTACGACCCCACACACCCTGTCAGAGTTTCTAAACCGCCTCAAGGGCCTCTGACATGGTTTGAGTGACAGGCTGGTATTAGTCCAGGTTTCCTCACGATGTTTTCCTTCACCAATGTCAGTGATGTCCAAGATAAACTTTAGAAAGTGCATATGAATTGAAAAAGTCACATCGGTACTTGCCCGAATTTGAACCCACAACCTCAAGCATGAGAGGCGGGCGCCTTAACCACTGGGCTATGACGACATAATGGGCTTGATACTGTGATGGCAATTATATACAAATGATAGCTGGTACGGAACTCTTCGTGTGCGATTCCGATTCGCATTTAGCCGGATTTTTTGACGTTTTGTAGGTCTATCGTTTAAATGAAGGTCCCAACAAATAGGTATATGCATCATTAGCATTTAAATTACATTTTCATACCCCAATCACCGTGATTGGGCCCCTTGATGTTATTTTTTATTGACACAGGTGTGCCATAAAATAGACTTTGGGCTGGAATCATCACAGTTTAATTTTGAATGGAAACCAAGGTGCTAATCATGCAAATCTGTGGAAACAATTTAGATTTGTAGGTATTTATTTTCTTTTCCTTCAGTGGTTTTATTAGAAATACGATTTCATTCGCTTCGATAGTCGAAATAATAAATGTATTAAGTTTCAGGGCTTGCAGGGTTTTTCTTTATAGTTATAATCTTATTACTATTATAATTTCGTACCTTTGTATGGATGGATGTTTGTTATTGTATAGGGCGATTAACAAGCGGCACCGCGACCGCGTGGTCGTCAGGTGTACCGTGTGATAATTGCCGCTTCACCGCCTACCGCAGCGGTGCGCGGTGCCGTGTGTTAATCTCCTCATGCCAGAACGGCTGAATGTACATATACACACATACATAACATCACGCCTGTAATCCCCGAAGGGTTAGGCAGAGGTGTACCCATTAGTACACCCACATTTCGCCAGTTATGTTTTTAGTCCAACGTAATAGGGGGCGAGCCTATTGCCATCAACCGGGCATAAATCCAGACTCCGAGGCTGCTACTGAGATATTCCTGATGGAAAAACCCAATAACACTTTGCCCGACCAGGGAATCGAAGCCAAGACCTCATGCACAGCAGTCGCGCTTGCGACCACTAGACCAACGAGGCAGTAGTAGCAGACGGCTGAATGTATCCAGATGAAATTTGGCACACAAATAGATTATAGTCTACAATAATTAACCTATAAATAAAACCTTAAAGTAAATGTAAAAACAGTACAATTTAAAAAAAAAAGGCAGAAAGGAGAAACCTTATAGGGCATTAAAAAATAGCAGTCTACAATAGCATAGTTTAAATACATGTAAGTAAGCAGCTCATTCTTAGAATAGCATATCAAGGGAAAAAAACATTTTAGTGCCTGATAAATTATTCTTAACTTACAACTAACTTCCCACTCACATCTAAACACACCAAAAAGTACGAAAAAACATGTCAAAGTTCTCTAGGGAGATCCCTAGAGTACCTTCCCTTATTTACCTATTATTTGAACTATCCAAAATGGTTCGGGAATAAGAAGACGACAATTTAACTTCTATCAAAGTTATTCTTGAGTATGTACAGTCAACAAAAGAGATGCCTGTAATCCCCGAAGGGTTAAGCAGAGGTGTACCCATTAGTACACCCACATTTCGCCAGTTATGTTTAAGTCCCATGTAATAGGAGGCGAGCCTATTGCTA
This sequence comes from Hoplodrina ambigua, assembly GCA_949774945.1. NCBI lineage: Eukaryota > Metazoa > Arthropoda > Insecta > Lepidoptera > Noctuidae > Hoplodrina > Hoplodrina ambigua. Next base: position 8,087,645 of record OX458988.1, read on the forward strand.
TCAACCGGGCACAAATCCAGACTCCGAGGCTGCTACTGAGAAATTCCTGATGAAAAACTTAGTAACAGTTTGCCCGACCTGGGAATTAAACCCAAGACCGTGTTTTACGACAGCAAGACCAACGAGGCAGTCCCTTCATTCCCCCCTTATTCATTTTTCCTTAATTCTTCATAAATAACTCAAAAACATTTTATCTCTAAACATAAATCCTCTGAAGTCAGCTAATGAGGATCAAGCAATAGGTACTTCTTAATCCCCACCACGTCTGACTAAATAAACAAATGGTTAATCTCTCTGTTGAACCCAAGTTTAACCTCAAACCGGGATAACGTTGAAGCCTTTATCACAAACGAAGGTTTTAATCAAATGTTACGGAATTTTGTTTAGGAGATTGTGATATTTCTATTTTGATTTTAATTTTGTACAAGTTTGCAACTGCTGTGTATCTACTCTACTCGATATGTTTGTATCTACTTTTTACCTATGTATTTAGCCTTTTTACCTTGTGACGTCGTGATGGCCCAGTGGTTAAGAGTCCCGCCTCTCAGGCATGATGTGGTGAGTTCAAATCCGGGCAAGTACCAATGTGACTTTTTCAATTCATATGTACTTGCTAAAGTTTGTCTTGGACATCACTGACATCGGTGGAGGAAAACATCGCGAGGAACCCTGGACTTACTGTTCCACTCAAAAATCATGTCAGAGGCCCTTGAGGCGGTTTAGAAACTTTGACACTAGAGTGTGTGGGGTCGTAAGACCTTACTGCCCACACAATAAAGAAAGAAGAAAGCATTTATAACAATTAGACATTTACAGGCACTTTTGAATTGTCAAGCAGTCGGTCAGTTAGTCAGAAAGTTGAAGCATTCATTTCTAAATGGAGGTCGGCCTCTATGGAGAAGAACGAGCAAGAAACTCGATCGACTAATTTCTTTGTTTTTGTTCTCAGATAAGCAAGTCGAATGGATGTTGAGCAGAGACTTGCAGCTTGCCTTCATGGAAGCCACAGAACACCTGGCTATAATTTGCGATCTACCGCCGAGGATTATGGCCAGCCCTGTCTATGTAAGTATATATTCTTTTTCAGAACTCCATCTTGCTGGCCATTCTTGGAGGTTGTTGGCTTCTTAACTGGATTGTCCTGTAGAGTCAGGTAAAATAGGTTTTAAGCTAGTGGTCAATTCTGCGACTATGTGCTGAGGGCACCCCCTGTAGAGTGCGAATTATTTGACAACTAAGGACTTTCATGGTGTTATTCAAGTCTTTAACAATCCATTAGTTTATTCTGACCTATGTAATTATATCTATGTATACTGTTTTACCTGTGAAAATTTGTAATTGACCTTATTAATGTTATTTGCAACCAAACTTGTATGAGATCAGCTGTAAATTTTCCTAAAACTATTAAAATAAAAATATTGACTTCATTATTTCAGTTCAACAAGCCAGTGTATGGTTTAGAGGTGCCTAACTTCACTGACTTTGCCGGCCCCGGTGTTATTCTTACGTAAGTATTATCATAAAGCTCGCGGAGTCGAGAATTTTAATAAAAATATTGGAATTTATGATGTGAAGACAAGTTTATTATAATATCTAAATTGTTTGTCCACAGAATCGTCTTCTTCTTGGCTGTGGCTCTGACTTCAGGCTCCATGTTGGCTGAAAGGAATGAGGGTATCCTGGAGAGGTCACTGGTTTCGGGCATCACTGGTGAGTCTCAAAATTTCAAGTTGTTTGGACGTTAGACGTTTAAATTTTAAGATGGCTGCGAAAACTTTATGCAACGAAAAGCAAAAAAGGTGGACTTTATACCTTTGGCTTTTAGGGGGTAATTCTCATTATGCTAGAGACTCTCAACAAGAATCAATAAAAACAAAAACGATCCGATCATTTTAGGCAGGCAGCGCGATGAACCCGCAGTGATGTGGTCGTGCGACACTGCCGCATACTAATGAGGAGATTCTGTTCTTTGAAAGCCCCAATAAAACTTAACCCAACCTGGGAAACAAAGCCAATACCTCAAGCTCAGCAGTCGAGCTTTGCAATCACAAGACCAACGAAGCAATCAAGTGATATTATTTTAAAAGATAATCCTAACCATATTTTCTGGTCCTCAGGTACGGAGATCCTGTTCTCCCACGTGTTAGTTCAGATGCTGATCATGTTCCTGCAGTCGGCGATGGTGCTGCTCCTCGGCTTCCTGGTCTTTGGGCTGACTATCAAGGGACAACTTGGATGGGTGATCTGCCTTACCATTATGACAGGACTTTGTGGAATGACTTTCGGTATGTAGTATTTTGGTGATATTACCTTATCTATACTTTTATTCTAATTATGTGTCGTGATGACCTAGTGGTTAAGGCCCCCGCCTTTCATGCTTGAATTTGTGGGTCCAAATCCGGGCACGCACCAATGTGACTTTTTCAATTCATATGTACTTTCTAAAGTTTATCTTGGACATCACTGACATCGGTGGAGGAAAACATCGTGAGGAAACCAGGACTACTACTGTCCCATTCCAGCCATGTCCAGAGGCCCTTGAGGCGGTTTAGAAACCCTGACATTAGGGTGTGTGGGGTCGTAAGACCTTACTGCCCACACGATAAAAAGAAGAAGACTAATTATAATTATAATCAAGCTAACAAGTTTTATTTTTTTGTTGACTGCCTCGTTGGTCTAGTGGCCTCGGTGGTCTAGTTGGTTTGTCGACCGCTGTGCATGAGGTCTTGGGTTCGATTCCCAGGTCGAGCAAAGTGTTAGGAATTTCTCAGTAGCAGCCTCGGAGTCTAAATTTGTGCCCGGTTGATGGTAATAGGCTCGCTCTCTATTACATGGGACTAAAAAAAACAAAACTGGTGAAATGTGGGTGTACTAATGGGTACACCTATGCCTAACCCTTCGGGGATTACAGGCGTAATGTTAGGTATGTTATGTTGTGTAAAAGTTGTTTGTTTGTTTGATTAAACGCGCTAATCTATGGATTGGCCATTGGAAAAAATATTTTATTTCATCATCAATAATAATGGTCTCACTGCTGGCTAAAGCTCTCTTGTGGTACAGTAAAGTCATTGATCACCTCGTTTACTCAAGGGAATTGGCGATTTTAAATTTATATTTTCATTTTCCTTTCTAGGTTTCGTGGTCTCCACAATCTGTGATACGGACAGAACAGCTACGTACCTGGCGCTTGGTTCATTCTTGCCAATGGTGCTGCTTTGCGGAATCGTTTGGCCTATTGAAGGTAAGAACATCATATAAAACATTATTCGTTTTCGTTATCTTCTGTGGGTCATTATGTATGTCGGTCAAAAGAAAAATGGTCAAATGAAAGCTATTGACAAGTACAAACTTAGTAGTTATTTCATCCTGCTTATCGTTTTAAATGCGAAAGTTTGTGAGAATGGATGTTTGCAACTCTTTCACGCCAGAACGGCTGAATGGTTTGGGATGAAATTTTACCTTTTATCCCGGAAAAATGTACGGTTCCTATAGGATAATATACCTATCAACTTTGACGCAGACAAAGTCGCAATCGGAAGCTAACATTTATAAAGAACTAAATTGCAATTGGACTTATTTTTCGTTTCGAAATCCTCATGGATATCCTCCATGTGAAGAAAACGGAAGCTTGTGGCTGTTACCGACTAAAACCCCATGGTTCCTCCTGCTACCATGAGTCGGACGCCCGGTTTTCGTTTGACGCAAGATCCGCGCTCCCAACTAATACTGAACAGTGATCGATCCTTTCACCAAGTTGACTTACACAGTGTGCAGGAAATGTCAATATAATAACTAAATAGTTATTGGTTTACGTTGTGAACTATTCGAATCCTAGCTTAGGCAGATCAACTATTGCAGTATTTACTCGTTCGGAGATTGCGTTCTACAAATCGATTTTACTACAAGCTTCCGCCCGCGGCATCGTCCACGTTAAAGATAATATATTTTCTCACGGTAACCGTATATTTTTCGAGGGTAAAAAGCCTATGTGCTATTCCATACTATAAACATACATCTAGATTCATTGCTCTGGCGTGATTGAGTAACAAACATCCATTCATTATTTCGATCATAAATTCAGAATGTATGAAAGAATATATCACTGATAAGGGGCGGTGCCTAAACTGCGTCGGTACTGTGATTTCACTGATATGTGTCGATCAGCTTATAGTCTAAGTGTCTGTACGCAATTCAATGTTTTATCGAGTTTCAATTTAGTTACTGAGAGCATAAGGACCAGTGCCAACAGAGCAGTATACAAATTGATAATGAACCTAGTTAACAACTATGTGATGTATCTTTTTAAGCCCTTAGCTCCGTAAATATTTGGGAAGCCGACCCCAACATAGTTGGGAAAAGGCTAGGCAGATGATTATGAGCTCCGTTAATATTTATCCCCCATTTTCCATCCACAGGTATGCACTTCATTCTTCAATGGGTGAGCTACTTCCTGCCGCTCACCTTATCAACCGAGGGTCTCCGCTCCATGCTCCAAAGAGGCTGGGACATCCACCAGCCCACAGTCTACGCTGGTTTCATCTCCATCACCACCTGGATTGCCGTTTACCTTACCACGAGTATTCTTCTCCTCAAATTCAAGAAGGGTTGATGTGTTAAAGCCTATTTAGTTTGTGAAATTGCTCAATGCTTCTTGTGTAGTTTGCCATAGATTAGTTTTTTTGGGTTAGATTTCAGAGTGACAATTTTTAGTTGTAAGGGACAAATTAAAGAGTTAACTTTAGTGATATTTAAGTATTGATTATTGATAGTAAAAGTAGTAAATCTGGGGTTTTGTTAGCTACGAATTAATTTAATATTTCATGTTATTTTCAAGGACCTGAACTTTTGCTCAAGAAACTCGTATCGATTTTTTTTTAGTTTTATCTTCGATCCGCAGTGTTATTCTGTAAAATTCTCTTACAATAAATTTAAATAAAGTGAGCTTGATGTGAGCTGCCATCTCTCCTGAAGGAATTGATCACTCACCTCACTGTCACTTCACTTAAATTCATTTAGTTTTTTATAGAATAGTACTGCGGAAATGATAAAACTGTATTATCACTAAGCACTTTCGTTTTGGTGCAGGTTCATTGCTAAGGGGTGGGTTTGTCAGTTTGTATATCATAATATCATATAATATTACATCACGCCTAATTTCCTAAAAGGATTAGGCAGAGATGTGCAGTACATCTATATTTCGTCAGATAGGTTTTGTTAATTATATGACCAGAATTTCCTTTTTATTACGAGGTATTACAGTAAGAACTATTAGAGATATGCTAGTAGCTATTACCTTATTTTAATACTTATCGGATAACTAAAATGACACAGAGTAATGATAAATGGCGTCCTCAAGGCCGCGTTCACAGTCAGCTGCAATGAACATGTTTCCGCAGGGTTTAACCTGCCGTGGTCCACATGACAGTCCCTGAACCACCTTAGAGCGTAAGTAGGAAGGTGTAACTTCACGATCACGATGTAAAACATGCAGCCCAAGTGACCTATGTTCTGCCAACTGTCTGTCTGTGAACCAACGATACCGTGGAAGTGGCAATATTTTGGGCCATTTTATTAATCATTAATAAATTCGACTACCTCGTTGTTCTAGTGGTCGCAAGCGCGACTGCTGTGCATGACGTCTTGGGTTCGATTCCCAGGTCGGGCAAAGTGTTATTGGGTTTTTCCATCAGGAATTTCTCAGTAGCAGCCTCGGAGTCTGTATTTGTGCCCGGTTGATGGCAATAGGCTCGCCCCCTATTACTTGGGACTAAAAACATAACTGGCGAAATGTGGGTGTACTAATAGGTGCACCTCTGCCTAACCCTTCGGGGTTTACAGGCGTGATGTTATGTTATGTTATTAATTAATTCATTATCACTCAATGCCCGGCTGTCATACCGGTATGACAGAACAATAGGTAATCAATTGTGTATCATTTTGTGGAACTTGAAGTATTTAAAAACTGTCGTGCCAGCGACACGAAGAAGGAGAAGCTGCGACTGTGAGCTCTAAGGCGCTTTGCACACGGAACAACTTAAGTTGAGGCAACTGGCAACTCTTTCAAAGTTTCCTTTAAAAGTTGATAGTTGGTATAACGTTGCCGGTTGCCGGAACTTTTTGGAAATTTGTGAGCAACTTTCATAGCCGAGTTGACGTATGCCGTGAAATTGCCCGAAGCATTGCAAATGACGGTTGAGGTAACCGGCAATTTTAAAAACCGGTACAATATTTAAAAGTTGCTAGTTGCGGCAACTAGCAACTAACTTAGTCATCGATTGCAGCAACTGAAAACTGTTGACGATTGCCGCAACTCGAAACTCGAGTTGCTCTGTGTGCGCAGTGCAATTGAAATGTATGTTAACAGCTAGTTGCCAGTTGCCAGTTGCTGCAATAGTTGCTCTGTGTGCAAAGCGCCTAAAGTTCAAATGCATGAACAATTATAGTCAGTCGCCGATTATCTACTGATTGTGATAGCTGACTGTCAGCTGGCGTAACGTTTCGTGTGAACGCGGCTCAAATCTGAGCAGTGCAATATTTTGTCAGCATTATTATCGAACAAGTTACTATTCTACCATTTTCTTATTTGTAGTACTTGAATCTATTTATTTAAGTGCGTATTAGGTAATGGTTGTACTTTTGTTTTTTTTTATTTTCGACACTTCCATTGTAAATATTATGTAGCTAAATCTTAGATTTATTTATTTAAGGTACAATTGTACGGTTTTATTAAGAGCTGGCTTTTAAAATTTGTATGTAGTTAATATTTTCTACTTAATATCTGTCGATCAATTTTTTTCTTCATTATGACTAAATACATATAATTTATATTTTTTAAATTTATATATTACTAGCTTTTACCCGCGAATTCGTCCGCGTAGATTTCAGACAAAGTCGCGAAATGAAAAGTAGCCTATGTCCTGTCGCGGAGTTCAAACTTTACCCTTTACCAAATTTCATTCAATTCGGTTCAGTGGTTAAGTCGTGACAGCTTAATAGACAGACAGAGTTACTTTCGCATTTATAATATTAGTATGGACATCTATAAATTGTAAAATTTGTATTTCTCGTTGCGATTATGGTCCTTATGTAGTTTGTTTTAGAGATTTAGAAATAATACATCTTAAAATTAGTAGTAATCTTCGCCAGCTCAAACTATATTATTTTATAATTACAATGACATTGTGATAGTATATTATAAGTCATGAATAAAACTCTAAAATAATGCAGTCATGTGTATCATTTGATCTTAATTCTGCTAAGAGGTGCCAACCTACAATCTCATAACAATTAAATAAATTACGTCACATTAATTCAATGAACCAAACTCTTGGGTCGTGGGGTCCGTGTGCCCATGGCCTTTTCAAGGAGTTATCCAAACGATTGGTTGATTCTTCCCGCGACCCAAGGGCTGGTTTTTACCTTGGCCAGAGGTTAAGCATTGCCATCCAACGTAACAATGCGGCCAGTCTTTTGGGCACATTTCCAGTGGACAGCGATGCGGATGAATTTTTTGATGCCATTTAATTTTAGTTTATCTTTTTTTTTATTCTGGTGGTTTTTTATTTTATTTTTATTATTAAGCTTGTAAATATTGTATATCTAATCTACACTAATATTATAAAGAGGAAAAATATGAACCAAATGTTAGGTTTAAAATAAAGTTCAAAATTATTACAAACACTTCGAAAAATGGAAGACATTTTGACGAGGATTGGTTTGTTTTGACAAAACTCTATTAACTCTTCTTTTTTCATTAAATTTTCTCCTTTATCGTAGTTTTTTTTTTTAAATTTGGAAATCATCAGAAGGCTCTTTCCGCTCTGGGCAGAGGAGAAGGGAGTGTCAGACTTTTACTAACTAAAACCTGTGTTCCTTCTAGTGCCCTTTGCGTTCCGGGACTGCGGTAACTCTTTCAAATTCCGGAACCCTGGCAGGCACTGGCTCTAGCGGGCCCCGTGTTTTGTACTGACAGCTCTTTGAGTGTTAGTAGTGTTTTATAGTTATAGTATTTTCACGATACGGTTGGCACAGGGCCCGTCTTCTGTGCTGACAGCTCTTCTTGTATCTTAGTTGCGTTTACAAAAACAAACTCACACATACACAAACAAATAGACCCGGAACATCTGTAGGTCATACAAATATTCTACACGCCTCATGCGTGCATTGCACATGCCTCTTCGACGTCAGACTGTAACAAAGATGGAGGGGGACAAAACAAAAGCGCTCCTTGTTTAAAAAAAATACTTTAATACTTAAAATATCTCTCGTATCAAAAGAGAGAGAGTCTCTCATGGTTTTTCCAGATGACAGTTGAATACCACAGCGTATGTTGTAGAAAGTCTTAAGTGACACGATGCAGCGTTATTGTGATAACTCTGTTCGGCTATTCTTGTGTGGGGATTTATTGAAACCTGAAATGAAACATACGTTATACTGCAATTATTTGAAGAAGAAACTGCCCCACACTAGGAACTTTAGCTCCTGTATAGTGGGTGTGTTTGCGAACATATATGTACACTAGCACTCTCCTCACTAGTACTCAAGGATCCCTAACTATTTTCAAAATATTCCAATATGCAATCCTATGTCACCCGAGGATAGTGTAGCTTCCCAACAGTGAAAGAATTTTTCAAATCGGTTCAGTAGTTTTTGAGTTTATTCATTACAAACATAAAGATTATTTTTGCGTATGTCATAAAAATGATTAATTATTGTAAGTTTCTAAGTTTATCTAAGACATCACTGACATAGTTCGTGCCTCGAAAAGCACGTCGTTAAGCTGTTACGGGTCAGAAGCTTGAAAGTCTTTCAACCAGTCTTACCAAGAGGTATCGTATTACCCAGTTACTGGGTTGTGGAGGTTAGATAGGCAGCCGCTCTATGCAAAGTACTGGTATTTAGCTGCATCCGGTAAGACTGGAAGACGACCCTCGTGGGTCAACCCATACGGCTGTTATTACTTAGCCATGAGCTTCTAATGAAAATTATAACATTAATTATTACCTATATAGAATAGGTTTAAGTACTGATGTTCGCAACGTACCTTGAACGTGTACTCTCCCGGTTCGACATCAGTAACATCAACCCACTGACAGTCGATATTGTATTGGTAGACATCTGAACAATTCACTGAAATACCTGAAAAAAATCAACATAATTGTTTTCATTCACCGTAGAATATTTAACACTATCGACTAACTTTTAAAGTATTTTTTTAAATAATTTATTAAAAAGTTTATAGCTACTTCTTATAAAAAAGAAAGAAGTAAAGAGAAACCTTATAAGGCATCAAAAAATTCAACCGTATTGCTGTTAATGGGGCAAGTGCTCAAAGAATTGACAGCATTGGCACGTTGTATGGCAATGCTGATTCTTTGGCCGAAGTAAAGGTCAGTCCTCTGATCATGTGAAGAGTTGACCCAGTCGCTTGACAATGACCCAAAATACAAGGTTTCAGTTTTTCTGGCAACCGAATGATAATACACATACATACATAAACTCACGCCTTTTTCCCATGTGGGTAGGCAGAAACTACAGAACGCCACCTGCTACGATCCTTACATACTCCTTTCGCCTCATCTACGTTCATACATCTCGTCATACAAGCACGCCGGTTACGAGTACTCCGCACCTGACCTTTCTGAAGGACCTCACCAATAAGGTCAGCGTAGGTCTTCCTAGGGCGACCCCTCCCGGCGTTGCCACTCACCTCTGCCATATAAATACCTTTTGTCAATCGTCTTTCACTCATCCTCTCAACATGACCGAACCATCTAAGCATACCCTTTTCTATCTTTGTCACTACATCTTCTTTTAATCCGCAACGGTCCCGTAAAACCTCATTCCTCACTCTATCGTTCAAAGTTACACCACACATACTCCGCAAGGAACGCATTTCTACAGCATTAATTCTGAATGATAATGACGATGAATAATGTCGTTCACTATACCTTGATCACCATAATTCTTGCAGGAGTATTTCTTTTGAACACCTTCGCTGCAAGTATTGTCTTCTAAGCAGAACGAAGCTTTGTGACCCTCAGCTACCCTCAAACCCTTCGAATCCAGGATATCAAACGTAGCAAAAACTTCCATGCTGTGGTAGTGCCTGGATAGCATTTACATTTAGTCAATTTCTTAAAATATATTTCTCATTAGTAGAAGAAGAAGATTAGTCAATTTCTTACATATTGGGGCAAGCTTCTAGTTTACATAGATAGGTTTCAAAATAGGATTAACACAGATCGGATCGGACGACGCAAAATAAAATCTCGGCAAAATTGACCCGCCTTGTGGTCGTGGCGAGTCAATACCTGCCGGGGTGCGGAAGAATGCTTACAGTGACCCCCGTGCCCCGGTTAGGGGTTATTGGAGGAATACCTTGAGGTTTTAGTTGGTATAAGTCAGACATACTCTGCCGCCATCCAGGTGGAGGCAGTCCAAGAAAAAAAATACAGACAACAGGGTAACGGCGCGTGGTAGAGATATCGAACACGGCCTTACATGCACCGCTTCTTACCACGCGCTACTTCAGGTATTTCGAATATTATACTCACATATGACACATGTGCCATTGCCACAAATGTTTCGGCAGATACGGCCTGAATTCTGCATTGCCTGCGTTCAGCGATGATGCTGTAAAACGCAGCAAGCGACGAGTCTCAAACTGCCAATCGGGAATCAGATTCTTTACCTGGTGATGAGAATAATAAGAGCAATTAACACAAGAGTAATATAACTATATAGTAAGGGCGGATCCAGCTTTCAAGTCAGGAGGTCATATAATTCTAGTAGGTCTAGTCAGGACAGGCCGTTTCGATTACAATAATAAATCGAATAAAAAGGAAATTGTTAGCCCAAGGGGGGGGGGGGGGGGGGTGGATCTGCCCTTACAACAATAACAACTCTCTGGACTCCACAGAGTTTCTTGCTCGTTCTTCGGCATAGAGGCCTACCTACGTTTTAAAAATCAAGGTCAAAGCATATATTTAAATTGAACCACTCAAAGGCATTTTTGTATTGTCAAGGAGTCAGTCAGAAAGATGAAGTTGTTTGTAACTTTCAAACAGTAACTTTCTGTAGAGAAGAACGAGTAAGAACAAAAATATTTTTCCAGAATTATATTAGATTATAAGTACTAAGATAATATTCTAAAATGGGTGGAGGGAAGGAGTAGTTTTAAACCTCACCACTTCCTATCAGGGAGAAGGTGGGGAGGTTAAAGTCATCAAAAACATAATGGATGGCCCAAAGAAGTGACCAACTGACCTCATAAGCACTTTTGCTCAAGCAGTTTTCTTCCATAGCGCATTGAAGCTGAAACATCTGAACATCTTGCAGGTGAGCTGATCGCTCTATGGCGCTGGTGTCTAGGACCAGGTCTGCGAGGGTGTGGGTGCAGATAACAGCTGCTGCATGACCTGAATTATAAATAATATTGTTCTGTTTATTTTATTTTAGCTCGCCTGCAATGTTGATATATTATTCCACGGGAACCATCCATTTTTCATAAAAGGAAGAATTCAGACTATAAACTATCTCTATGCCACATTCAGATCAGCCGTTTCGGTGTGATTAAGTAACAAACATCCATCCAAAATTTCGCATGTATAATATGATCCGCCTCTTAAGCATCTCCTTCTTTCCGTGTGGACAGTAAAGTCGTACGACCCCGCACACCCTAGTGTCAGAGTTTCCAAACCGCCTCAAGGGCCTCTGACATGGTTTCAGTGGATCAGTAAAGTCCAGGTTAAAGGCCTCTAAAGCATGAGGATGTTAGTGGGTTTGATAAAAAAAAGTAAAATGTTACCCTTCACTTACAAAAAAGTTTCTTCACGCTCCGATTTTTTTTAATGTAGTAATAGCCAAGTTGTTAAAGGCATTCGCCAGTCATGCTCGAAGCTGTAAGTTCACAACTGGGCATGGGCAATTACCCAATGTGACTTTTCTATGGTAAAACATTGATTTTAAAAGATTACCTATGTATGGAGATTTTTGCTAATTTTCTCTATACAAAACAACCTTTTAGGCTACTTACTAGATTCAATTCTTTTTTCTAGATATGACGTTTTTAAAGTGCCTTTTCATTGAAATAAATGATATTTGAATTGAAAGGAAAACATCTAAAGAAAACCAAAACTTTAGAAAGTTTGAAATCGTCAATCCGCCTTGAACAATAATAATAAATAATTTTAAAAGTAAAAGGACGTAAGTACTTGCATACGTCTTTATAACATTTTACTTACTTGGATACAAAAAGATAACAAAGTTACACACTAAAAATGAAAAAAAGAAATAAAAGTTATCCACACAAAACTTTCTACGGGTTCCGTACTCCGAAATATAAGTAACTTCTAACATCAGAAAAAGTTGAAATCTTTTAAGGTATACATATATTTTCATTCTAAGACAGAGGTTTTCAAAGCGTGGGGCCGCAGAGACCGCAGTAAAGTACCTTATTTACAGAATACAAGAGTTTGCGCCGTACCTACGGCATTTTATATAAACTTAGTAACATTAACATAAGATAACATCACGCCTGTAATCCCCAAAGGTTTAGGCAGTGGTGTACTTATAGTACACCAACTTTTCACTAGTTATGTTTAAGTCCCATGTAATAGGGGGCGCGCCTATTGCCATCAACGGGGCACAAATCCAGACACTGAGACTGCTACTGAGAAATTCCTGATGGATAAACCCAATAACACCTTTGCCTGACTTAGGAATCGAACTTATGACTGCCTCGCTGGTCTAGTGATCGGAAAGCGTGGCTGCTGAGCATGAGGATGCTCAGCAGCCGCGCCTCGCGATCACGTCGTTATTATTTTTTTAAATTCTTTAGATATTAAAATATTCACAGAGACGTTTCACATCTACCGGGTATCCAAATCCCAACTATTTTTATTTCTTTATAAAAAGGGGACGCGTCATAAATAAGTTAGAGAGCCCCTGGTCTACCATAAGAAGTGTCGGTATGTCATAAAACTATGACGTGTTATATTTACGGCACAAGAAATGATGTTTTAGAAATGGGTCTATAGAAAAGTTTTAGGTACATGACAGTTTAATTTATGGTAAGGTTCCGTAGCTCTTGACAACTATCTAATGATGACTGACCGATGTGGAAGAGTACTGTGACGCCTAAGTATATTTTACAAGTAGGTATTATTGTTAGTTTTAATTGCGGGATGACGATTGTTTTATTTTTATTTACATATTTTATGTAGCTCTCCAATAATGACCAACTAGTCCAACCAGTCTTACCTAGGGGTATCGTATTACCCAGTTACGGTGTTGTGGAGGTCAGATAGTCGCTCCATGTAAAATACTGGTACTCAGCTGCATCCGGTTAGACTGGAATCCGACCCCAACATAGTTGGAAAAAGGCTAGGCAGATGATGATGTAGCTCTCCAATTATGAGTATACTATAATATGTTTAAATGCCCCACCACTTAAAGGAGAGTACAACGCGATTTAAAAAATATCAAAGAAAAGTAAAGGTAAAAAAATGACAATTGTTTTATTAACGTTTACAAATTAGTTGTGACGTACTTATTCGTTCAGTGACTCAACGTTGTAAAACTGTTATTAAATTGTACTTAGAGTGAATAGTTTGTTTTGTGGTCGTACCCTAATCACACCCGCTAAACCCGTGACCACTAATGATGATGTTGAGAAGGATGCGGTTTCTCCGACATTTGAATAGTTATTTGTAGGGTTAGTTACTACCAATAGCGGTCCAATACCAGTCGGGGGCGCGGATCATACGTAGTCCGGGCTCCTGACCTACGGTAGCAGGAGAAACGGTGAGGTTTTAAGATCGGTCGGTAAGAGTATGACATACCCATCCATTATCCTCAAACGGAGGGCATCCAGATGGATATTAGGACGAAAAATAAAGGTAACTGCGTCGTTGGTCTAGTGGTCGCAAGCGCGACTGCTGTGCATGAGGTCTTGGGTTCAATTCCCAGGTCGGTCAAATTGTTATTGAGTTTTTCCATCAGGAATTTCTCAGTAGCAGCCTCGGAGTCTGGATTTGTGCCCGGTTGATGGCAATAGGCTCGCCCCCTATTACATGGGACTAAAAACATAACTGGCGAAATGTGGGTGTACTAATGGGTACACCTCTGCCTAACCCTTCGGGGATTACAGGCGTGATGTTAATATTAATATTACCTACAACATAAGAATTTGTCCTTATTCTGTCGCTTCAAAGAAGTTGCAAGATTGTAGAATACAGGAAAAACTTTACCAACAAGGATTTCTTAAGTCAATCAGGGACCCTAAAAACTTTTCTCTTTGTATGTATTACTTCCGATCACAGTTGCGAACAATTTTTTTATAGCAATTTGCTATGGGTAACTTCGTGAAGGCATAAAAAATAATATATTCTTCAAAAGTTATTTTATTTGAAAGGAATATCAAGTAGGCTTGAAGCTGATGGTTTTAGTTGGCACAGCCGACCGCATTGGTGGGTTCTCTATGACCTTGAGTCGGCCAGTGTAGGATTGAATTTCAGAAGGGTTAGGCAGAGGTGTACCTACCCATTAAAACACCCACATTTCGCCAGTTATGTTTAAATTCCATGTAATAGGGGGCGAGCTTATTGCCATGAACTGAGCACAAATTCAAACTCCGAGGCTGCTACTGAGAAATACCTGATGGAAAAATCCAATAACACTTTGCCCGACCTGGGAAACGAACGCTAGACGTCATGCTCAGCAGCCGCGCTTTGCGACCACTAGACCAACGAGGCAGTCTTTAAAAATAATAGAGTCTGAAATCGCCAAACTGCCATTAGGCTTGCTAATGGCAGTATGGTAATCAATGTTCGTGCCTTCTCTGTATGAGAAGAGGCCTTTGCCCTGCAGTGAGACAGTAATAGGCTGGTATTATCATCAAATTATTGTGATTGTGTTTTTAAAATCTCTTTTTTTCTTTTTGATGTACAATTTTTTTGCACCTGCCATGTTATCTCTTCACCCCCCTTTGGTTGACAGAGAATGCCTAAGGCATTAAGTCCGCCTTTGTACTTTTTTGTTGCATAAAGTTTAAATAAATATTATTATTTAAGTATTCGAACTAAACCAACTTAGTATAACTTAAATTATTAAATTTTGTTGAACTACTGAAACAGGTGGGTATAATGTATGCTTGGCGATTAATAGCCACAAACAGTTAAATATTAATACTTCATGTAAATGATAAATTATTATTAAATTACTTTCCAATTAGCGATCTGTTGGTTCGGGCGCGCCTTTTTAGAGTTCCGTAGACGAAGGGTGCTAACGGGGCCCTGTTGCTACGAAGGACGAAGGGTGCTAACGTCTGCTGTAATCTATCTGTCCGAATGTCTGTCAGTGTCTGTATCTCATGAACCGTAATAGGTGCCATTATAACGACAAATAAAGGTAAAATTAAAGGGGGTCCCTCCCATACAAGAAAGGGGTTTTTTTTCGTATGTAGTACTAGCTTCTGCCTGCGGCTTCGTCTGTGTTTAAGTTGATATAATATGGGAACCGTATAATTTTCGGGGTTAAAGGAAATCTTTTATATCTGAGATGGGTTTGCCTTTGAGTCCAGTCTAGGTCGGAGGTGACAGAGACAAAGTTTTCGATGGAGTGAGATTATTCAAATAAAGCCTTGTTCACTCTAACTTTGAAGAGATTAGGGTCAGATTCGTTCGGTGATACAAACGCAGGCAGAGAGTTCCACTCCTTTGATTTGTGCAACCACAGCCATCAGCTTATCGTCTGTTCCAAACTATGGACTATCTCTGTGCCAAATTGTATTCAGATCCTTTCAGCCATTCTGGAGTGATTGAGAAACAAATTCAAACATTCGCTTTTAATAATCCTAGTAGTAAAATTTAATATTGAACAGTAGTACAGAACCCTCCGTTTGCGAGTCCAACGCGCACTCGCCGAGCTTTTTTTTACGTCGAAGCCCCAGGTTAATCTGATTAAATTATTATAATTCGATTAATCGGATTCTGTTCCGTTTTTCCAAATAGGTAGCTACGATGGATTTAATTACGAGTACTTCCTGGGATTTTGGATACTTTATTAATTTATCCGACCTCGTTATGGGACCGTGCGGGGTTAATTCGCGTTTAGGCCCTTTGCACACGGAGCAACTTAAGTTGAGGCAACTATCATCATCTGCCTAGCCTTTTCCCAACTATGTTGGGGTCGGCTTCCAGTCTAACCGGCTGAATACCAGTATTTTACATGGAGCGACTGCCTATCTGACCTCCACAACCCAGTAACTGGGCAATACGATACCCCTAGGTAAGACTGGTTGTCAGACTTTAAAGCTTCTGACGACTCGTAACGACTGTCAAAGACTGTCAAGTTGAGGAAACTATCAACTCTTTAAAAGTTTCCTGTAAAAGTTAATAGTTGCTATAAAGTTAACGTTGCCGCAACTTTATGGCAATCTGTGAGCAACTTCCATAGCTGAGTTGCTCAATCTAAATATGCAGCGATCAGCGTTAACGTTATAATATTAAACAGTTGCTAGTTGCGGCAATTAGGAACTAACTTAGTCATCAATTGCAGCAACTGAAAACTGTTGACGATTGCCGCAACTCGAAACTCGAGTTGCTATGTGTGCGCAGTCCAATTGAAATATATGTAAACAGTTGCCAGCTAGTTGCCAGTTGCTGCAATAGTTGCTATGTGTGCAAAGCGCCTTAATGTTTTGCATTGGGGACCTTTTAGGGGACCATTAGAACTTTATATCAGTCCCTAGGGCCCAGCGTTGTATAACGAATGAATATTGTTCAACGGAGTAATCGTAACGTCAATTTGATCAGCATTTTCATTTTGAATAATATTATACACTGCCTCGTTGGTCTAGTGGTCGCAAAGCACGACTGCTGAGCATGATGTTTTGGGATTGATTCCCAGGTCGAGCAAAGTGTTATTGCGTTTTACCATCAGGAGTTTCTCGAAGTCTGGATTTGTGAAGATTAACGTCTTTAATCAAAGTATCATTTAAAATTAAGTTATTTGACTATATTTCCATGAAGCACGCTGTAAGTTAACTCCATATAAATTAGCTAAACAAACGTAAACTGATAAATTAACCCAGTTCTAGTAACTAATGTTAATCTTCTGGTATTAAACTGTTAAATGTGATTCAATTTGCATCTCTAATATGAATTCGTAATTATTTTAGTTTACGCATCTCACGTAGTTAATCGGCGTGTAAATTATATTACGTTATGGATTTAATGGAAATAGTGTACTGTAATACATAATAATATATAATACCAGCCTATTACTGTCCAACTGCGAGGCAAAAGCCTCTTCTCATACGTAGAAGGCACAAGCAGGCTGGTCGATTTCAGAAATGTTTTAGTTATAAGTCCTGGTTTCCTCACTATGTATTCCTTCACCGATGCTACTGATGTCCAAAATACCTAAGAAAGTATCACTAAAGAAGTCACAATGGTACTTGCTCGGTATCGAGCCTACAACCTTATGCATGTGAGCCGAGCGCCTTAACCGCAGGGCCATAACGACACGTAGCTTTTATTACTATGGATCACACACTTATTCATTGCCGCGATTGGCGCGCGGGGAACACCACGCCTGTCTCGGGCCTGTCTCTCTTCGCAACTCAAATCCACAGGCCCTATCTAAGCAAAACCCCTTTTTATCGTCTGGAAATCCTCGTGTGCCGGCCTCCTACCGGATAAAACTACCACGGTGTTCCTCGACAGACCTTAGGGCAGAGATTCGGGATTCGCTCGCGCATTCTACCGCGCCCCCGCCAGATAAAAACAGTTTAACCCCTACCAAAAATCGTTCAACGCATTTTCACCTCAATTTATATGGAGAATAATACTCAAATTACAATAAACCAACTCACCAGGATGACCTGGACATTTGACTTCATTGCCATAATGCTTGTATCTACATTCAAAAAGGTTGCTCTCGTTCCCCTCACAATGGATACTGTTAAGCACGATATTGGAGAAGCCAAAGTTGAAAGTTTGAAGAGCCTGCTCAGCGAAGCCGAGGTCCAAATGCTTGCAGACGATACCAGCTTCGTAGGCAGTCCAGCCATCAGGGCATATGCTGCCCCAAGTGTTGTTATGGAAGATCTGAAACACATTTTGCTTGAATTGCACATATCACATAATGTGAGAAGATACACAATACATATTATCCGTTTAACTACGTTTACTGCCTTTCAAAATAAGCATCATTAAGTTAAAAATATTGCTGAAAATGACTTTTATTTTTGATCAGCCTCTGCACACAACTTTGTCGGCGTTAATGTTGGTTATCGCGGATGCAGACGAAGATCATCATCATCTGCCTAGCCTTTTCCCAATTATGTTGGGGTCGGCTTCCAGTCTAACCGGACGCAGCTTTTACAGTATTTTACATTTTGCGACGAAGACGAAGATGAAGAATAAAAGTAGCCTATGTCTTTCCTTGGGGTTCAAAGTTACACTGTACTAAATCTCATTAAAATTGGTTCAATGGTTTTGTCGTGAAAGCGTAAAAACAGACAGACTTACTTTGACATTCATGATATCAAATATTAGTAAATTCGTTTTTAATCAATATTATAACAGTGTGCTTATGTTGGGTGCCTCCAACAGCACAGGGGTCGTTGGGGTATTTAAAATTTAGTTCAAATATTTCAAACGGTTTTCGTAAAATAAATAATTAAAAAAAAAACTAAGTAGCTATTTGCTAGCTTATATGTCTTACCTCTACTCTTCCTTCCATTTCATTTTTACCACCAGCTAGCCTCACTTGTACTGTCACCATATTTAGAACTTCTTCAAGCTTCCTTCCTTGCCATGCTTTACTTGCTGATAAGTAAAGAGATTCAGATTCTTCCTCGCATATGACGCCTGCTGCTTCATTTTCATCGCAGTCCGAAGATCCCCAACGGTTGAAGACACACTTAGAAAGCGATTGTTCATCGCCTTGACATATTACATCGTCCAACCAGAATTTTTCTAAAACAAAATATTATATGGAGTTGAACAAAAGCTTTATATAAAAAAAAACACATTTATATAAACAAAAAACATGTCATTTACACATTTTAATTATAAAAATATGTAAATGATGAATGACTATTGTTTATCTATTGTTCAAATATTGAATTTACACAGGGAAATATGTGTAAATTATAAATATTTATATTTATGATTATTTATAACTATTGTTATGAGTAATTATATCCGATACTAGCTGTTATGAAGATATGATGTTAAACTCAACCTATATTTATATTTGAACCAAGGAATCACGTTGTCCCATACATTTTCCCTCCCTTTTTCACCCCCTAAGGGCTATAATTTCGAAAAAATCCTTTTTTATCGCATACCTACGTCATACAAAGAACTCACCCTCCAAGTTTCAGGTCTCAACGATCAGCGGTTTAGGATGTACGTTGATCCGTCAGTCGGTCAGTCAGGACAAAGCATTTTATAAGTATAACATGTAGAACTAACCCACAGCTACACCAAACTGGCCTCCTACAGTCGCAGTTCCAGTCAAATTAAATTGTCTGCAGACTACTTTGGCTGCCTCATCATCCCAGGAGTCATCGCACACGGCTCCCCAGCGACCACCGTGGTAGATGTACACGTTTCCTGTAAAGAGAAAAATAGGAATGATGATGATGATACACCACACATAAAGGTCCAGTTCTTCTCTTTTTTTTCTTCTGTCTTAAATTTTGTCGGACCAATATTGAGTAACCTGTACAGCTCTATCAGTGGCCTCATAAAGGTCTTGGATGGTGCACGACGGGCATCTGAGGAGGTGACGCAAAGGTCCAGTTGAAAACCAGCGTCAGGCACAATTGGTCTGGTATTTTATGCTGAACGAGGATTGTTTGGCGCATCTGTGTTGCACATAATGTTTTTATTGAACAATTTGACTTTGACTTTGAGAGAAATAAATTCATGTTGTCAGGATTGTACACGGATTCAGTAATATAATAATATATAATATAGATTTAATTTTGAAAGATAAACATGATAGAGATGATGAACAAATGCTGCAGCCAGGATGGTCTCCTCACGAGGGCACTCCTCAACAATTAGTAGCACGCACACGAAACTTTACATAAACATAATATGTTTAATTAGTGACTGATACATAATCACATGATTGTACACATGATAACAAACTACTTTCCTAAAGAAACGATTGTTTTTTTACACACGATGTTTGACACCTCTACCTAACCCTTCGGGGATTGCAGGCGTGATGTTGTTGTATGTTTTTATCGAACAGCTGATGTCACTCGCGTTCCGTATGGTTGATAGATGAACGAAAAAACAATCATGCATGACTAAAGATGAATAGTTTTGTTTGTATAAAAGGTAAACTAAATTCAATTACAGCTGATGGTGTGTTATTTTTGTTCCTTAAGTCTATTGGGGTGATTGGGGTCATACTCGTAGTAAATAAAAAAAAAGTTTCTTTCGAAAAGTCGTTTATGAACTGAATAGTCTGCCTGAAGCTTCGTAAGAAAGAAGGGAAAGAAAAAGGTTTATTGACACAGATACATAAAAATAATAACAAAAGGCAATAAAAAATGATAAAAAATAAGAAAATGCATTATTGTGTGTCACATAGCTGCGCCAAACAGCCCCAGTCCAGCATAAATGCCAGACTACAAGTGCGTGACGCTCGTTTTCAACTGGATCTGGCTTTCTCGGACTGCGACTTTTTTGCAGATGACATATGTGCCAAAAACCGCGAAGTTTTAATTAAGAAGTAATTAACATCTGTTTATCTTACCTTCAAATTTGCTTATACCTCCTAACAGCTTAATTCTTCCTTCAAGTTTACTTTGCTGGTTGACTAATTTTTGTACAAATTCGGCTCTTAATGCTCTTTCTTCTGCACTGAGGTCTTTGCTAAGCACTCTTACCGTCCTTATCAACACGATTATTAATACTATTAAATTTAACGAGTACTTTATTTGCACCATTTTCTACTAATTGTTTTTCACTGAATTAGAAATTGTTTTAATCATTCACTGATAATAATATAATTTATTTAAATAAAATTGGCACCAGTATGCTTCCTTGTGGAACACCATAAATTAAACAGTTATGTTGAGTGCTAATTTGTATTTTATTTGTCAAATTTAATGAACACAGTCTTAAATATTTAATTACCGCAATATAATATTATTTTCCACACGTTTTTCGACTGAAAGTCTATTAACACGCACACCACAGGGTATCAAATGGCGTCTAGGAAACGACTGACGATGGAATCCGTTTGCTCTATTAGTTTGAATGCCATATAATTGTTAGTTCAATGTCATGATATATGGTATGTAAACAGTTCTCCACATGCGCGTAATTATACTTTTAAGAGGAAGCGTAAAAGTTTTAAAAGCGACAACTAATAATTTAAAATTTAAAGACAATTATCAGATAATGATCATTTTCTTCTAAAAATAGCATCACAAACTTTTTAAACACTCCGTTTTTATTAAAAATAACAAATAAAACATTTAAACATTTTTCACCAGAACTTGCATCCATCATTTTACTAATGTTAATTAGACACTAATTAAATAAAAATGAGTTTAATTTTATCAATTTAAAATAAAGATTGAAAGTTAAAAAGAAGTAGACATGTAGCTACAAGGACACCCACAAATTAAGTGATAGCTTCAAATCAGCGTGATATTAAGATTTTAAAACAATTAATGAGTAAAACAATAGAATCTTTAGTTCATAGTTGGGATGACCTAAGCCTTTGTCAGATTATCAAAATCGATGACATTGATAACAATGCGAACAATATATTTCAATGAAAACTTAGTTCTTAAGAAGGTATAGAATACAATTAAATAGAAGAATAGAATAAAAGAGATACTAATCGACGTATATTTTAACATCCAAATAGATTAAGGATCGTAATTATTTATAATGGGACACATAATAAAGCCGAAACTTTCTATAAGTTATCTTAAACATCACTGACATCGTTCAGTGCCTCGGAAAGCACGGTAAGCCGTTGGTCCCGGCTGTCATACGTGGACCTTTGACATTCATAACATCACACCTGCAATCCCCGAAGGGTTAGGCAGAGGTGTACCCATTAGTACAACCACATTTCGCCAGTTATGTTTTTAAGTCCCATGTAATAGGGGGCGAGCCTATTGCCATCAACCGGGCACAAATCCAGACTCCGAGGTTGCTACTGAGAAATTTCTGATAGAAAAACCCAATAAATAACCTTATACCCGACCTGGGAATCGAACCCAAGACCTCATGCCCAGCAGTCGCGCTTTGCGACCACTAGACCAACGAGGCAGTCACATTCATTTTGACATTCATTAAAGGTCTTCAGAAGTCCGAAAGTCTGACAATTACTCTTGCTTACCAGGCACTGGGTTGTGGAGGTCAGATAGGCAGTCGCTTCATGTAAAATACTGGTATTCAGCTGCATCCGGCTAGACTGGAAGCCGACCCCAATATAGTTGGGAAAAGGCTAGGCAGATTGGTTGAGGAAGCCGAAATAGTTTAAACACCATGACCTCGAAAAACTATTTGTTGGTTTATGCCTGTTGCATAAACCCACAAATAGTTTTTACAGCATGCATCCACAAGCATAGATTGTTGACGTGTGATTGCGCTTTACCATAAAGAGCGACGTAAAATCCTTACTAATATTATAAATACGAACTCTGTCTGTCTGTCTTACGCTTTCACGACTAAACCACTAAATCGATTTCAATGTAATTTGGTATGGGGTAAGTTTGAACTCCAAGGAAGGGCATAGGCAACTATTTATTTCGCAATTTTGCCTGTGTCCGCTGTAACCGACATTTATGCGGACGTAGTCGCGGTCAAAAACTATTGTAGTCAATAATATATGAAATATATAAGTATTCTTAGCAAAAATCCTAAAGACGTTGTCTCTATGATGAGAACGCGTCTCCTTAATACATCAACGTACCTATACAAAACAAGGAACAAATTATTAGACCACATCAAACCATTTGACCTAAATATATGTTTTGTCGCAAATGACTTCATATATCGAATTGCTTGCACAATAGAATATGAACCTTATCTTTCCAGGCATTAGTTACAAAATTAAAAAATGAGTTGAAGTATTAAAAAAATCTGCGTTAGGAAAAAAACTGGAAGCAAAGTTGATGTCATCGGTGCAGTTTAGAAGATGATTTAATTGATATGAATTAGATTAATAAATTGTAACAAAACATCGCTGTTGTTTGTTTTTTGAATAAAATTTATTATTATTATTATTATTATTATTTATCGCGCCTGTAATTCCCGAAGGGTTAGGCAAAGATGTAGCCATTAGTACACCCACATTTTGCCAGTTATGTTTAAGTTCCATGTAATATAGGTGGCAAGCCTATTGCTATCAACCACGCATAAATGCAGACTCCGAGAATGCTACTGAGAAAATCCTGATGGAAAATCCCAATAACACTTTGCCCGACCTGGGAATCGCCACCAAGACCTCATGCTCAGCAGTCGTACTTTGCGCCCACTATCCACTATAGCTCGGAGTTTAAAAGTTACTCAGTCAGATGCAAGCGAGCTGTAGTTAATTAACAAAAATTAGGTTCATTAAGTTACTGTACAACAAACTAAGCGGTCTCAGTAAGCTACTTATCTTGTTGATGGTACGTTGAAGGATGCTAGAAGCGAGACAAAAGTCCTATTTAGGTAAAGTTCTATGATGCTTTGCTAAAGCTCCTTAGACTGCTTTTAGAAATTGTAAATCCTATATAATATCACGCTTATAATTCTCGAAGGGTAAGGCAGAGGTGACTCCATTAGTACACCCAAATTTCGACAGTTATGTTTAAGTCCCGTGTAATAGCTAGTGGGCGAGCCTATGACGGACTCTAGATTTGTGAATCCAGACTACGAGGCTCCTACTGAGAAATTCCTTATGGAAAAACCCAATAGCACTTTGTCTGACCTGGAAATCAAACCGGTAGCAGCCTCGGAGTTTGGATTTTTGCCCGGTTGATGGTAACAGCCTCGCCCCCTATTACATAGTTAAACAAGTTAAACATAACTGGTGTACTAATACACCTCTGACTAACCCATCGGGGATTACAGGCGTGATGTTTTGTTAAAACATGTTACGCCATTGTATTTTTTGCGGATTTTTAGTTAGTAAAACTAACTTTAACTAACTGTTGTTTCAGCAAACGTGATGTTGACAAACTGTTTTAACTAGCAATTTATGTTTCGGTGTTTGTTCATGGTATTCGCCATTTTTGTTCCCTGTTGTGACAGTTGCAATTTCAGAACGTGATTTTTCAATGTTTCTCTATATGATGTTTCGTTCTGTAATTGTAAACTAGTTCTGTTTCTTTTTTTCAGGGTTCTGTACCTCAAACGGCAAAAACGGAAGCTTATAGGATCACGTTTTTGTCAGTCTGTCAACAAAAAATAGAATGTCGTGATGGCCCATTGAATATTTATCTTAATATCTTCGACATCACTGACATCGGTAAAGAAAAAAACATCGCGAGAAAACCTGGACTAACAGCTAATTTAAGTCTAACATCGCCAATCGGCCTTGCGCAAGTGTGGTGATTGCTGTGGTGCTCAATGCACTGTTATTGGGTTTTTGACTTCAATAATGGTCTTATTGAAATAAATAATTTGACTTTGCAATTAACTCTGACTTATGAAATTTTTTGATACTCACTGTGTTTTAAAAATGACCCAGTAAATTCCGCCCTCGCGCCCTAATTACACCTCAAGTACGTACCTGTGCTTATGGGGTCACATAGAGGCCAATAAAAACGTCACACCGTATAGATGCGGCCAAATTTACGGGCGCAACAACAGTTTTATTACGGACCTCGAAAACCAGTACAACTTGACCTCTGTATCTAGAATGTTTATGAGGATCACTGAACATTTTTTTTGTCAGTTCGAAAACGGAGAGGTCTATTGGAAGTGGTCTTGTTTGGATCAGAAACAGGATTCTTTTCTGGGATCTTGTCCTGAATAACTTGGTCAAAGTCAAAATTAAAACATATATTTCAATTAGATCAAATATAGGCACTTTTGAATTGTCAAGGAGTCGGTCAGTTAGTCAGAAAGTTGAAGCTAGTTGCTCGTTCCAAAACGAAGGTAGACCTCTATGGAGAAGAATGAGCAAGAAACTCCACGGGCACTCTTTTCAATTAGGTTTTTATAAGATAAGTTTTTTAGGTTATAAGTAAGATGACTGTTCGAAATCGGTCTGGTAAATATTATCAGAAGGAAGTACAATAAAATAAGTTTTTAGATAGGGAACTTAGTTAGTTAGTTATAGCTAAATAAACAAGACACAAACATAATATTTAGGCTGAAAAGTTTGTTTGTTTGTTTGAGCGGGCAAATCTTAGGAATATGAGGTCCAGTTTAACAAAAAATCCTTTAAAAAGTTTATATAATACTATCCCATGAAAGCCTGAAAGAAAAGTAGCTCATGTGCTATTCCAAACTGTAATCTATATCTGTGTCAAATTTCATCCAGATCTGATCAGCAGTTCTGCAGGCGTGATTGTGCACCAAACATACCATCATACCATCCGAACTTTCACATTTATAATAGTAATAAGATTCATCGAGGAAGGTTATAGGCTGTTTATCATCACGCTACTATCCACGGGAGCAGAGCACTAACCGCGAATCCGCGAAAGATTGCTAGTATGTTATAAGTAGGTGTAATAAAAGGTGTATTTAAATAGGGAAGTTGTTAACTGCTCTCTAATCTGTTATAGGTTAATAAAGGAGCTAGTAAACAGCCCTTAAACAGCCTTTATGTCGCCGTCGTGTCGCCTTCTCTGTATAAGAAGAAGCCCTTGCCCTACAGTGTTACAATAATTTATACTTTTTTTAGTAGCGTTGTTAACGTGATGTCGTGATGGCCCAGTGGTTGAGGCGCCCGTCTCTCAAGCATGAGGTTGCGTGTTCGTATCCAGGCAAGTACCAATAGACATTTTAATTCATAAAGTACTTTCTAAAGTTTATCTTAGTCATCACTGACATAGTTCCGTGCCTCGGAAAGCACGTAAAGCCGTTGGTCCCGGCTATCATGCGTGTATCTTTGACAGTCGTCACGGGTCGTCAGAAGCCCGAAAGTCTGACAAACAGTCTTACCAAGGAGTATCATATTACCCAGTTACTGGGTTGTGGAGGTCAGATAGGCAGTCGCTTCATGCAAAATACTTGTATTTAGCTGCATCCGGTTAGACTGGAAGCCGACCCCAACATAGTTGGGAAAAGGCTAAGCAGATGATGAGTAGACTTTCATCTGATCAGGAACACCGTATATAAATATTGCCTGTAGAATACCGTGTACGAATGGGTATATCTTGGAGAGGGTGCTGGATTCCTGTACGTCCCGTATGTTAGTAACTAGCACTCTCCCTGCGACTTCGTTCGCGTGACTTTCCTTACGGACCCCTAACTTCTACGAAAATGTTATATAGCTAACCCAACGGTGAAAGAATTATTCAAATCGTTACAGTAGTTTCGGAGCTTATTCAATGAAAACAAACAAACAATCAAATCTTTTCTCTTTATAATATTATATAGTATAGTGTAGTAAAAAAAACAGAATAGATGCGCTGCTTTCACTTTAACAAAATAATGTAATTTACCCCAACTAAATGGCGGTAAATTATTTCTTCACTAGGAGTTGAATCGGCGGGTGTAGCTTGTAAAACAATAAACTACAAAACTTCTAAACCAATTCGAGATAGTTCTCCCAAATCTTGATCTAAACTTCCCTCAACATCCAACCCTAATCTAAAACGACTATCGCGAAAATCAAAGCCATTACTCATACATTCAATTTGTGAGATTTCTGACAAAACTAACAATATCAAAACCGTTTTGAACCCTTTACGCGAGGGTTGAAAATAAATCAAACAAAGTTTTCTAACAATTAACAACTAGTAACATGGGAATTGTAAGTAGTACTTAGTTAATTACCATTCGTTAGTGGTAAGGTAAGCTATGAAAGGTAAAATGCTTATTAAAATTCATCGGGGAATAATTTGTAAATAGGATGTAATTATAGTTTTTTTTTTACGGTGGTAAAAATCATCATCTGCCTAGCCTTTTCCCAACTATGTTGGGGTCGGCTTCCAGTCTAACCGGATGCACCTGAATACCAGTATTTTACATGGTAAAAATCATCAAATGACTCCCCCAAATGACGCCCTGGGTGGAGCGGAAGGGACAGTCACACTTTTTCTGACTAAAAAACCACCCTGTTCCTTCTGTTGCCCTTTACGTTCCGGGGCCACGGTATCCTGCTAAGACGTCCCGCAACAATTATGGAATGATGCGTTATTAAAAGATGCTGGATATGGCTAAAGATTGTATTCAAAAAACTGTGTGTATGTTTATATTAGGGTCAGCACGAAGGAGCAGCAATATGCCTGAGCAATTTTTTTTTGTTAATATTGATAATGAACTAAAATTTAACACAAGTAGGGTTGAAAATTGTGTGTGAGATATAATGCCGTGCGTCATTTATTTTTGGGTACGCAATTGAGCATTTTTTTACGAGTAGAAGATGAAGGGGTAATTCTACGAATTTTTATGTACGATCGCAATCTAATCTTGGTTTCAACCTGTAAAAAATGCTTCCAAAATAATATATTTTGAAATTGACTGTTACTAATATAAAATTGCAATTAGATTTTGAACGTTTTTGACTAGTACAATTATTAGCCTTTGAATCTGATTGGCAGAAGAGAATTCAAGGCAAACATCTTCCTAAATCCTTACTGTCCCAAATTCTCGAGAAAGACATCAACAAGAAGTCCTGTCATCTTCCTGTACTTACAACAAAATTACAAAAAAGGAGAACTTAATAATTAAGTACGCTCATTTAAAGAAACCACGATTTGTCACATCCAGTACTACAAATCTACGTCAAAAATAAATTCGCTACAGTTGGTGGGTGCTACACAAAATAATTAATCACAGAAAATGGCTGTACAGTGTAATGCAATATATCGTACGTGAGATCGCTTTATTTTCTTGACAAACTGTTTTGGGGGCCCACTATTTTGGGCCGACATTGTAAATTGTAAAGGAAGTAATGAAGACTAGTTGATGAATACATTTTCGGGACCTAGGGCTGTGCTGAATTGTAATGAGAGTCAGGACTGGTGGTGGCTTGTACCTGTCTCATTAAGACAGTAATTACTTTACTTTATCGTGTGGGCAGTAAGGTCTTACGATCCCACACCCTAGTGTCAGAGTTTCTAAACCGCCTCAAGGGCCTCTGACATAGTTTGAATGGAACAGTAAGTCCAGGTTTCCTCACGATTTTTTCCTTCACCGATGTCAGTGATGTTCAAATAAACTTTAGAAAGTACATATGAATTGAAAAATTCACGTTGGTACTTGCCCGGATTTGAACCCGCAACCTCATGCATGCCATCACAACACGCTTATAGTTTACAGTAATGAAGAGTCAGTCATTAATAAAGGTAGTATTTATATGGCATTTGTGAGTGACAACGCAGGGAGGGGTCGCCCTAGGAAGACCTACACTGACCTTATTGGTGAGGTTCTTCAGAAAAGTCAGGTGCGCAGTACTCGTAACCGGTGTGCTTGTATGACGAGATGTATGAACGTAGATGAGGCGAAAGGAGTATGTTAGGATCGTAGCAGGTGGCGTTCTGTAGTTTCTGCCTACCCCCATGGGAAAAAAGCGTGAGTTTATGTATGTAATAAAGGTGTAAGTAGACATTCTGGGGCTGCATGGCGCCTCATCCACTGGTCCATCACAACTATCCACAAGGACCTGACTGTAAGATAAGGAAATTAAGTATTAAATACTAGTTATCACAATCCTTCAAGTAGAACCTAATTGGTTAATGGCAAATGTGACTGCTGAAAGTTTTACAGTAGGTTTTTCCATAAGGAACGATAGTTATCAATTAATTATCGAAAGCTTATTATTGCAAAGACACCCCTATATTTAGTCGAACCAAATTGATATCAACATCAATACAGCAAGGAAGTTCAATTATCTAATGTATACCAATAACATTAATTCAGTGAAAGGATACAATTATGTCAATCAATTAATTGGTATTTCAAAGTGAGTCAGCGTGTGTATTTAGTTGATATCAAAATATAAACCTTAAATTACTTAATTATTGTCTATATTGCAAGTGCGAGTCGGACTTGTACGCGAAGGGTTCCATACATCATCATCAAATCAGCCGTAGGACGTCCACTGCTGAACATAGGCCTCCCCTACAGATGTCTAATCGGACCAGATGGAAACGGCTTGCACCCGGGTTCCATACAATCATACAATATTCAACACAAAATACAAGAAAAATAAGTTCAAAATGGCAAAAAAAGTAATTATTTTGTGTGTACTAATTCATGATTCTAGGTCAAGGAGAAGTCCGGTATAGGTTTTGATTCCCTAGTGAGCGTCAAAATATGTATCTTAAACGTCCTTTTTCTCTACTTCAAGGAGTAGCAGATTTGAGTATTTGATATTAATATCAACTTGATTTGTCCACGCGTTCCTGAAAAAAGGGTTTTGACAGACGAACTAGCAGACTGACTGCGACTGCCTCGTTGGTCTAGTGGTTGCAAGCGCGACTGCTGTGCATGAGGTCTTGGGTTCGATTCCCAGGTCGGGCAAAGTGTTATTGGGGTTTTCCATCAGGAATTTCTCAGTAACAGCATCGGAGTCTGGATTTGTGCCCGGTTGATGGCAATAGGCTCGCCCCCTATTACATGGGACTAAAAACATAACTGGCGAAATGTGGGTGTACTAATGGGTACACCTCTGCCTAACCCTTCGGGGATTACAGGCGTGATGTTATGTTATGTATGTAACTAGCAGACGGACAGATATATAGATAGACAGACAGACACACGGACAATAAAGTGACCATAAAAGGGTTCCGTTTATGACAGCGGTACGAAACCCCAAAAATTACGATCATGATAACATAGCGAATTATCCATGTAATTTCTAAAGCAAACATTTCACCTTTGATAAAAGCCGTAAGTCACATAGAACTTCGCGATCAGTTATTTGGTATTTCTCAATTCGACCAGGTATCAAAGTGGAAACAATATCAAAGAGGGCAGAAAAAAAGGAATGCCTTCGCAAATAGTTTACTCAAAGTATCGGAGGTATGAGGACTGAAGATATATTGTTATTTTCCTTTTTTATTTACCGACAAGATTGGAAGTTTGGCTCTAAACACATAACATCACGCCTGTTATCCCCGAAGTGTTAGGTAGAGGTGTACCCATCTTAGTTGGTCTAGTGGTCGCAAAGCGCGACTGCTGAGCATTATGTCTTGGGTTCGATTGTAAGGTCGGGCAAAGTGTGATTGGGCTTTTCCATCAGGAATTTTTCAGTTGCAATTTCTGGGTCCGGATTTGTGCCCGTTTAATGTCAATAGGCTCGCCTCTAATACATGGGACTTAAACATAACTGGCGAAATGTTCGTGTACTAATGGGTACCTACCTCTGCCTAACCCTTCGGGGACTACAGGCGTGATGTTATGATATGTAAATAAGAATCTACAAAAGTGTAGCTTTCTTTCAGATACACAGGGCCACAGGGATATATGTCTGCTGTTACCTCTAGCCACAAGGGATCAAAAACCAACAATAAAAATCCATAACATAATTTTGCCTATTCAAAAACGGCATAGCTTGAAAGTATTTAAAAACATGAATTATTTAGTCCCTAAGTAACAGCAACAAGACAAAGTAAAAATCTGTCGGAAATCGAAAAAGTTTTTTTTTCCATCGTATTGTCGTTGAAAAAGTTTCTATGCAATTAATTCTGGCAGGACGTTGGAAATGAAAGTTCGAATTGTTGACAAAACATTTTTTACTGCTGGCAATCTTTTTTTGATGTTGGATTTATTAAGAGTCGTTCAGATACAAGGGGTGGTGGTCTGTAGACGGTGAATGTGCTTCTATTACTATTTATAAATGAGAAAGTTTGTTTTTTGTTTTTGAGGATTTTGACTTTTTTTTGCGCTGAGATGATTTTATTTAATACGAGTATATCAATTTTTTTACAGGCTTAATAACAAAAATAAAAACAAAAACAATCAGAATAAAAAAGAAAGAGAAACTAAAACTAATATAATAATAATAAATAACTTTGATGATTGATGATACATTATAAAATAATCATCTACATATATAAACCTGAAAAAGTTACATTATTCTAATTAACTTGACTTAGGAGAGGCCTTTGCCCAACCGTGGGACAGGAGAGGATTTCCCAAAATTCACCCCATAAGGTGTTGAAACTGGAATCCAAAGTTTGTATGAAGAAAACAACTTTGACGCGGACGAAGTCGCGGGCAGGAGCCTAGTCTACTACATAAAAATTAGGGATGGTCCTATAAGTTAATGAAGGACAAAGGGCCTTTACTCCTTAAGCTCTGCTCATCATCAGTCTTGTTAAAATTGACATTATGATATCAAATATTAGGGACGATTGACATTTTATTAGAGCGTGACAGTTGTTTTTTGAAGATTTGTTAAAAGAGCACGTGATATTTATATCTCGACGTTTCTTTGAGACTGATGTTAATTAAGTTTTCACATATTATTTGTTTAAAAAAAAAAATATATATATTTTTAGTACAAAAGTGGGAATGTCGCGATTGCCCATTGGTTAAGGCGCCCGCATCTCATGCATGTGTTTGTGGGTTTTATTTATGTATTTATTTAATTTACAACGGTTTAATTTTTAATTCGGACTAGTACCAATGTAAATTGGTAGTAGTCCGTAACCTTTTCAATTCATATGTACTATCAAAAGTTTACATCGTGAGGAAACCTTCTTTTTTTTTTAGTTGGTAAAAATCATCAAATGACTCCTTCCGCCCTGGGTGGGGCGGAAGGGACTGTCAGACTTTTACTGACTAAAAAAACACCCTGTTCTTTCTGTTCCGGGGCCACGGTATCCTGTTAAGACGTCCCGCAACGCCGGGTTATCATCCCCCTTAGGTAGACTAGTAGAAAATGCCATTAAGTCCGCCTTTGTACAGTGTATTTTTTTACATGTGCATAAAGTTTAAATAAATAAATAAATTAATCAATAAATATAAAAAGCGATGCTGTAAAGGCGACATCTGACAAGCACAATTTATGGACGCTCGTCCCTTACTCGTCCATCGTTCATTGTGTCTATCCTTGTTAACAAATGGTGCAAACTGCAATGCACACGCGGTGTGGACGCCGTCGTGTCGATACACTTTCTTTTTTAAGCCTCGCAAACACAGGTAACAAAGCATTGAAAAAAAATTGGTTTTATTTCTTTTTTTTTTATCTTGGATG
This sequence comes from Hoplodrina ambigua, assembly GCA_949774945.1. Taxonomy (NCBI): domain Eukaryota; kingdom Metazoa; phylum Arthropoda; class Insecta; order Lepidoptera; family Noctuidae; genus Hoplodrina; species Hoplodrina ambigua. Next base: position 8,120,009 of record OX458988.1, read on the forward strand.
TCACTGACATCGGTGAAGGAAAACGTCGAGACGAAACCTGGACTTAAAATAAGTCTTATGAGTGGAGAGCATGGTGATCAATACCTTGAAGAGCCTTTTATCCTTCAATGAAACAATAATATAAATTATATTACGAGTATTAACTAGCTAATGTTCGCTATTTCGGTTATCACAGGTATTATTATTTTTTTAAAGCAGCTTGTGTTATTCCTGTCTGCCAAAAAACGTCTCGTCAAAATCGGTCTAGCCTTTTGATAAGCCGGAACAAACAAATGACAGACAAAAAAATGTTGTTTTTCATGATTATTTTGTAATAAACAATTTTTTTTAAGAAAAGAAACAAGCTTTAATTTAAAATTATGACAATATTGAGTATTGGATATTGTATTGTCAACAGGAGTAAAGGTTTTTTTTTTGAGTTTGTAAAAATCATCAAATGACTCCTCTCGCCCTGGGTGGGGCAGAAGGGGCTGTCAGACTTTTCCTGACTAAAAAGCCACCCTGTTCCTTCTGTTGCCCTTTACGTTCCGGGGCCACGGTATCCTGTTAGGACGTCGTGCAACCTCGGAGGAGTAAAGGTGGATGCAAAATTTCAGCTCAATCAGTTATCAACACATGGTTGAAAAATGGTTTGCAAATTTTGAAAGGACAACTTGTTTATAATACCTATATAAATACGAACAGTGCAAATTAAATAAAAGCTTATAAAAAGGGCTGTTATTTTGACATTAAAAACAGACATTTCAATTTTATATATTTCTAAAGATAGACATAAACTTTCTGATCCAAAATAAATATAAATGCTTTCATTAATAAAACTTTAATTAACTCAGGCGCGATATAATCCACGCCCGTCATTTCCAATCAAAGATCTTCCACAAATGAAGGTTGTATCAAATTTAATTGGGATCAATAACTTAATACAAGATCAAATCCTTTACTGACACGATGTGTTATGTTTTTCGTTGATAGGAAGACTAATGTTTGCTGTGGTTTTGCCTGTACTTACATTAGTTTTGATTAAAAAGTTTCGATATTATTTATTTTTGTACTAGTTTCTACCAGCAACTTCGTCTATGTCGATTTCTGAATTAACCCAAAGTTATTCCACGAAAACCGAATGAGCTTATATGCTATTTCAGACTATGATCTGTGTCAAATTTCATCCAGATGCGTTCAGACGTTCTGACGTGATTGAATAACAAATATCCATCCAAAGTTTAACTTATTAGTTTATTTCTTTGATAATTAGAACTTTAATATTTATTCAACTTTATGGGACGTAAACAAAACTGGCGAAATGCGGGTGTGTATAACTAATGGGTACACCTCTGCCTAACCCTTCGGGGATTACAAGCGTAGGTATGTGTTAAGTTATATAATTCGATTCGACATTTTCAATACAACAGCCGTTTCGCGCGGTAGTGGCGCAAATTACCGTTCAGGACATTTAATTTTTTATTTTCTATTATGTATTTAGTTTATATTTATATTGTATAGGTTTTATTTGTATATTATTGTGTATTGTGCGTCACTTTCACGGGATTAAAAAGTTTTTCTTTCTTTCTTTCTAAGGAATTGTCATATTAGGAATGCCGAACCGAGTGTGCCGAACCGCTTAAGTATATAGTGACCCTAAACAAGCTTCCCTTAGGTGTAAAATAGTATAACTGCTCAAACAATCAAAAGTTTGTGAAGTCAAATTGTTTTAAGTGGTACAAAAAGATTTGTCGCTTTTATATTTTCCCGTAAGTCAGTGACGTTTGAAGTGACGTTTAATTGACAGTTTGACAGATGAATAAAGCGTTTTTTTTTTGCTTGTAATACTTGTGACGATCTTTTGATAATGTCAAGCTACGCTTGTATTTCTCAAAAGGATGAGCAGATTATTATTTTTTACGTTTTTCTGATCTCAATATTGTCGATGACGCTTGTAAACATCGTAAATTGTTTTTTTTTTTGTAATTTTTTTTTTTGATGTAGTTAGAAAAGCACATTATTATCGCGTTACTTAATATAAATATCGAGTATAAATAAACTGTTCAGCTTTATAATATAAGTATAGATATTTTTTTAATACCTTTAAAAAATCCCAATTTTTTTTATAAAATTAAGTAAAAAAAAGTTGCCTCAACTTACAAACAGACAAACAATATTCATTAGATAGATATTAGATATATTAATAAACGTAATCCAATTACAGGTCCACAATCTTAGTTCAGTGGTTAAGACGCGAGATTAATAACGTAAAGCTTTAGGATCAACGTTCTTCTTTGTTAAGATATTTTTGGAAAGATCGAAAATCCAGTCTTTTATTGCGTTTTCAAAAAAGGAACTGTTTATTTTTAGAGTTTCGTACCCAAAGAGTGCTAAAAGCTAAACTAGAACTCGGCTGTCTGTCTGTCCGTCTGTTTGTCACAGGGCTGTATCTTTTGAACTGTATTACGTAGGACATTTGAAGTTTATACAGAGCCTGTATTACTATGTCCGTCTTTGACTTTCGCCGTTTTGTTGCTCAAGTAATAATTTTGCTGTATCTACTAAACCGTAATAGGTAAATATTGTTTTTTTAAAAAGAGTAGTTATATATTACCAATGGCTGCTATAACAACAAAATTAAATAATAAATATAATAAAATTAATTTAAAATTAATGGGTACCCCACCCAAGAAACATTTTATTCGAAATTATAAAATATGTTGTGTGTTAAATATAGCACTGTGATACGGAACCCTTCTTATGTGAATTTGATCAAAAATATCATCGCTGTGGCATCTAGAATCATAAACCAAATCCAAAATATAAGTTTACCCGCCGATGTACCTTCCAAAGAGTAAATACGAAACAGAAGCTCAAGAGTTTAATTACCTCAAAACTATACTATGTTATCTAATCAGCTATCTTCAAGCAACTTGTAATTAAACAATTAATGAAATGCCAGACGTCAGGGTAACTTTTTCCGATTGTTTCTATCTGCTGGGACGTCGGATTGAAGCCGATGTTCAAGACGGGTCCTAATTAGTTGGAAAGAGATAAACAGCCGGTCTATTTCTATCTTCTTCGGTTAATTTAAGTGTAATAAACTTCAGTTGAGATGATCCTACTTACAGTGCAGAACAGCCCCGTTGCTCGTGGGGTTGCAAGCCCGACTTTTGAGCGTGGGGTTCGTGGGGGTTGAGCAAAAAGTGTGAGTGCGCGTCTCGCGGACGACTGTCGTCTCTAGCTGTTCTCACACTTGACCATCTGTTGTCACCGCAGAAAAAAGTCGTGGACGACAGTTGTTGGGGCGCAGGTTTTCTTCATAGAAATAGTGTTTTTATTTTAACCAAATTCTTTATTTCTTATTTTTACATTTAAGTTGTACAAATAATAAACGTTCCTTGATGTTGCTTCGTGGCGGAGTGTCAGCTATAGCGCGCGCAGCAGTAGCGGCGCGCGCATCCTTACATTGTCCATGCAGGCCGTATATGCGGCGTGGACACTATACTATAGTGTCGTCCTATATAAATGTGAACACCTCCATTTGAATAAACAAGTCACGACGCTTTAAACGACACGATAATTTTTCCATTAGAAATTTTTCAGTATCAGCTTGAGTATGGAAGTTGGTGATGTGACACCAGCCGTTGTTCCTGCGCCCGATCTCTCCCCGATTGTGTCGGATTCTCTTCCCATCGGACTACGAGAGTAAGAGAAGAGAGAGTGCACTTGTATCTACGTACTTAACTAGTCTCCAATGAATTTGCAGATCATGTAAATGGTATTGTGTATTTTGACTGGAAAATTAAGAGACAACGAAAAGATTCGGTCTCCATTAATTACGGCTTCTGTGGTCTCTGTGCTCTCTCTGGCGTTAATATCCGCTGAAAACCGGTTCAGACCGATTATAAGCAGTTTAAACTAACTTCGTAGTTCGAACTTTTAGGGTTGAAATTACATTACAGCTTATTAGGGAAGTTTGGTGTTATTATATTAGCCACTATGGAGAGTGACAGTTAATTTTAAACTTTATGACCCCTTCGTTGATTAATTTATTCTGGCTGTGAGTGGCGGAGCTTAGATTTTTAGATACTTAGTAAAATTAACTTTTTTTTAAATGATAAGAATAAGAATCCAATTTAATTGATTATAATAATAATTATTATTACTTAAATAATTAAAATTTATTTTTATATTGCGACTGTAATGTTTTAAAAAACATGAATATCTTGTGAAGTAGGTACCTAGGTACCTAACGATAATAATACCAGCTTATTACTGTCTACTGCAAGGCATGTGCCTTTTCTCATACAGAGAAGGCACGAACATTGATCACTAGGCTTGCTCATTATAAGTTCTGGTTTCCTCGCGATGTTCCGATGTCCAAGACAAACTTAGAAAGTAGGTACCTACGTAAATTCAAAAAGTCATATTGGTACTCGCCCGGTATCGAACTAATAACCCACTGCATGAGAGTCAAGCGTCATAACCACCAGGCCATCGCAACATATTATAAGTACGTAGGTTGTTTTATATTAATAAAGTCTAAGAGCAACAACCTAATATTTGAAATAAAAACGTTTTTTGTACGTTACCTGTCGGCTCAAAGATGGCGCGAGCTAAGATGAATATTAAGGCGTAGGGTTGTCACATCGGGTGTATTATGTATTTGCTTTTATACTATATTGCGAGGGGACATAATAAATGGTTTTACTGAACTTTGTAGCGTCTAAGAATCACAGTAAAGAAAACTCTGTAGGTACTAAATTTATAAAGCTGAAGTGTTTGTTTGTTTAAACGCACTAATATTAGAAATTAGTGGCCCGATTTGAAAAAAAGTTTTTTTTTGCGTTATACTGCCCGTTTATCGAGAGAGATTTTAAGCTATGGCATCATGCTTCGACCCGCGAGAGTAGAGCAGTAATCATGGATGTAATACAACACGGGTGAACATTATTTACAATAAACGTATTATGTATTTACATAAATAAAATATCTAGTATAACAATTACTTAAACTGAAACAAATTGGCATCAAAAAAATTCCCCGCATTGCTATTTGGTCGGTGACAATTATCATTTTTTAAAGAATTGTGTTCCTTTGAGTCTTTTTCAATCTGTCATGTTTTTACCTAGGGTCTGTACCATAACATCTTCGCTATAAAAAAGCTCTTTAAATGAGCCGCTTAAGTAACGTAAAAAACTGCTTTGTCGAACCAGACCATAATAACTAAAAAGTTTACGACTTAAAAAAAAAATACTTTCGTCAGTGCCAACCCTAACGACACTCTTTCATTTTCACCTCAGCATCTCCGTTTATTCAGCTCGGCGTGTCGCCATCCTTATTGCTTTAGTAATTTAAACCTTATTCACAACATACTCTATTATCTATTCCTTGGTATAACGTGAAGTCTTCTTTGTGTACTCTGAACTCTGTGGAGATAACATTAGTGTTTATTTTTCAATAGACCTGTCCATTTTACTAGAGACAGGACTACGCAAGTATGCAGGAGATATTATAGTGCACCAGTGTGTACGTACAATTGCTATCGCTCTTCCCTCACTCTCATAGTCCGATGGGACGGCAATCCGACACGACCGGGGAGAGATCAGGCGCAGAACTAACGGCTTTACTTGCTTTGTGAGGCACGGGGCTGTTGTATCACCAACTTCCATACTCCGGGCTGCTACTGAGCGATTCCTACTCAAATAACCCAATTACACTTTGCCCGTCCTGGAAATGGATCTCAAGACCCCACGATCAGCAGTCACACTTGCAACCTCGACACCAATGCGACAGTCAATGATTGTACGTGTAATAATCATTATAACTCTAGGTACGTTCGAACAAGTCATTTGGTATACAGGCAGCCAACTTGCATCTAAGTACTTTTAAACAATGTTTTGAGTGTGAAAATTCTTTAAACTCACTCTAAATAGGTTTCAAAATTATTAGAAACAACAAGCTTAAAAAGTGAACACAAAATTATAATGAATGACCATGTAGCAGAGAGATAATTATTGTTTCTGTAAACCAAATAACTTGTTTGACCGTACCTATCTATTAGTATGTATAGACAACAAAAGTGATTTATATGCAGGGCCGTCAGAAATAGTTGAAGTTTCCTAAAAAGTCAATGGATGTCTTAGATTGTAACTTAACTCTGTTTATTTTTCCACTTTTTAAATTAAATTGCATTTGAAAACATACATCGGTTTCTAAGAAAACTTCAACTATATCTGATGACCCTGCATATCTATCTCCTTTGTGGACTGTACCTAACACAAATCAAGCTCATTACAAGTCAAGTCAGCGAATCTATTGATTTATGACCTCTGACGTCGCGTTAATGGGCCTTCTGTGAATTTTTCCTTATTCCCTGTGATGGTACGAACGTTAATGATTGATCGGTATTCGATAGATGAGGTACTTTACAGGAGGCCATTTTTATTATTATAACAGTGCCTTCTTGTATAATAATAGCAGCATATTATTGTCCCAGTGGAGAGCAAAGGCCTCTTCTCATATGGAGAAGGCACGAGTATTGATCAAATGTTTTTATTTTTACAAAAAATATGTAAAAACGTAATTTATAAATGTGTACAAACAAATAGATGATTTTAATAAATAGACTGATCCACGATTAATTTGTAAGTCGTTATTATTTGAAGCTGTCTAAATGTGTGACTCATTTTAACAAAATAGTCTTATTTTCAACAAATATAATTTCGATATTTTAAACGAGGATAATGTAATAAATTGCATCTGAAGTTTGATCGACAAAAACGTAAAACTTCAGTTTGAAATTCCGCTGAATTGAAGGAATCGCCATAAAAGATAGTAGCAATGTGTTTTACATTCACAAAATTTTTATTTTGTCATGGAAACATTATTTTATAAGCATTCGTGAATAATAATGGCGGTTTGGCGGCATTCACAAAGCTTAAGTAAACAGTTTCACAAAGTTTTTCAAATCTTTTGGGATTATAATCGAAATGATTACAAAAGGAATTTTGTTACGTACATTTTTCTTATCAGCTAAGGAATTGTTTAATAAAATCTTCGATAACTCCCTACGGAAAACGCTTGCGGTATCTAAGTGTGGCCGCAGTCGGGCAACACGCGACAGCTACAAACGCTGCCACAAATTCCGCCACCTGAAGTTAGAAGCGGCGTTGTGGCGACCGCTAACACCAACCGTGTGCGGCGTGTCTATATAAAATTTATGAAAACTAAAGAAAAAACGTCGGTGGCGGCGTTTTATAGTTGCGGTCGGTGGCCCGTCTGCAGCCAGGGCAAGTATCTACGATGTTTTAAAGACAACTTTAGAGACCAAGATTGGAATTCGCAGAGATAACAAAGACTTTGTATTGTGAAAATATTTTGTGTTATTTTAATTGAGAAGTAATTTTAATTGAAATGTAAAAATAACAAATACAGGGCTTAGACAAAGTAACATCGCTTCGTCGATTGACCACGTGACTTAACGCGGCTTATGTCAATCCCATACATTTTAGTCTTTACTAACATCGCTATCGTTTTGAAATTGTTACTTTGTCTAAGCCCCCTGAGATCTATTGTTTAAAAACGTCGTGGTCTATTGAATACTGATAGACAGAAGGCTTAGTAATAGACTGATCTGTTGGTCTCATCGTCACAAGCGCGACTGCTAAGCGTGGGGTGCAATCCCGTCTGCCAAAGTGTTATTAGGTTTTTTATTATGATTTTCTCAGTAGCAGCCCGGAGTTTATTAGTTGATGGTGTGGAACTTCAGTGCCTTGGCAAGTACGTGAAGCCGTTGGTCGCGGCTGTCTCCTTGTTTGCTAAAAATCATAAAACAGATTGTCAAAAAATTCAAATAAGCTGACACTAAAAGGGCCCATTTTGTATATTTTAAATTCACGAAACAGGATAACGGATAATTTATATCCTTGCGAAATATTATAATATCCGGGCACGGAGGAAGAATATTAATTTAGCCTAGAGGTAGGAGCGGCAGTTTTTCAAAGTAATGAAAAACTTTGCTGCTTCTGATTTCGGTAATAAACTTGCTTATGCTTCCGACGTTGTTCGGGAAAATGTCAGTTATCGGCGATTTTATAACATAACATCGCGCCTGTCATTCTCAAAGGGTTAGGCAGAGGTTTACCCAACACGTCGCTAGTTATGTTTTACTCCCATTTAATAGGGGAGCCTATTAACATCCCATCCCTAAAAAATAATGGTAGTTTATAGATAGAAGACTTCAGCTAAGAAGGGGGTATTTGTTTACCACGCAGACGATGTCGCAGGCACAGCCTAGTATTATTATAAATGTGAAAGTCTATTTATGTTTGCATTCGGCGCGTAGCTAGTAGAATACAAGCTGTTATTTAATTCACTACCAATCTTTCAGGGGTGAAAGTACTCGTACATATGAATAACTTTTATTATGAGACCAACACCGAAATGTGAAAAAAGAAATCGGCCGCCATTTTGATAGTGATGTAGTTTTTAGGGAACCGCTGTCATTTTTAGGGTTTCGTACCCGAAGGGTCCTAACGGGATCTTATTACTAGAGACCGGACTATATGCATCAAAATAGGGTGGTTCCTATGTTGTTCCAAATAAAACATTTAATCATATTTATTTATTTTTTATACATATACACAAATATATAGTTACATTTTTAAATATATATCATCATCATCTGCCTAGCCTTTTCCCAACTATGTTGGGGTTGGCTTCCAGTCTAGCCGGATGCAGCTGAATATCAGTATTTTACATGGAGCGACTGCCTATCTGACCTCCACAACCCAGTAACTGGGTAATACGATACCCCTGGTAAGACTGGTTGTTAGACTTTCAAGCTTCTGACGACTCGTAACGACTGTCAAAGATCCATGTATGACAGCCGGGACCAACAGCTTAACGTGCTTTCCGAGGCACGAAATGATGTCAGTAATGTCTAAGATAAACTTTTTAAAGTACATATGAATTTCAAGTCACATTGGTACTTGCCCGGATTCGAACCCACACCCTCATTTATATATATATATATATTTATAAAAATAAAAACATTTTAAAATATAAAATATAGTATCCCACCGGCATCGGGAACAGGGTCCAAGCCACCGGCGGTCAGGGCTCCTGAACATTTATTATTTACAAACATTTTATTATTATTATGAAAAGGACTCGCCCGGCGTGCTTGTATGACGAGATGTATGAACGTAGATCAGGCGAAAGGAGTATGTAAGGATCGTAGCAGGTGGCGTTCTGTAGTTTCTGCCTACCCCCATGGGAAAAAGGCGTGAGTTTATGTTTGTATGTATGACTCGCTCGGTCACGATAGGACGTCTCACCCCAGTATCAGAGACATTTAAACGATGAGCGAGATGGAGATCGAGCGTCAATATGCATATAATCCGGTCTCTACTTATTACTAAGCTTCCTCTGTCGCTTTTCTGGTGGTCGCCACTGTTGATTCTGTCTTTCAAGAGTTGCAGTGGATAGTGTTAAATGTATGTGAAATCAACCTCTAGTTAGTTCCTATTTTGGCCACTTGGGTCGCTGCTTTCTCTTTCACCTACATCGAATCTTGTAACCGCCATTTACTTTAAGTAAAATACATTTTTATTTAACAAGTCTTCGACTATTTATTGATTGCACCACAATAATCCTTTAGATAGAAATAGTGTGGCTGGCTTTTCCTAAAAAGGGTCTGTGACAAATTTTTTACGTCTCGTATATAAACAATTCTGTTTTTACAGCAATTTCCGTAGTCGGCTAGTAATTCACATAGACGATCGCCATTAATCATGGTATAACGGGAAACGTTCGCTGAAAACCATAAATCTGTCCCTTGGTTTACGCATTATACACCTCTGGTCTTTTGTTGGCTGCTTTAGGGTTCCTTCAGTGGTCGGTTCCCTTTTTTGTATATAGAAAGAAAAAAGGTTTATTTGACACAGGCCATGAGCACACAAAAATAATAAAAACAAAAAGGCAATAAAGAAAAAAAACTAAAATAAAAAAAATACATTATTGTATGTCCCACAGATGCGCCAATTACCATAAAATGCCAGAACACTTGTGCCTGACGTTGGTTTTCAACTGGACTTTTGTAGATATCCTCCCGTAATACGGAAGTAAACCAGTTTTATAGTCCCAGGTAATGAGACACAATTGATTTGCTATTGTTTCTCAGCCGAGGCTAGACAGGTTAAAAAAAATATTAATATTATTTACAATTTATCTCCAAAGTTAAGCGTAACAAATCAGTAGTTAGTGTGTTTTGCCAAAACTACGGCAATATGCCCAAGCCATTAAGTCCGCCTTTGTACAGTGTATTTTTTACATGTGCATAAAGTTTATTATAAATAAATTTTCTAAGTAGTTGTAATGATTTTAAATATATGGCGACACGGTTCGTGCATTGGTTGGTTGATTATTTATTATTCGTGATTGATTAACAAACATCCACCCATCCATTTGAAAAAATAGTAAAACGACCACATACATAAACATGACCTTTCGTTAAAAAATAATTAATTTTAATAATACCTACGGAACCATTAGACGATATCGACTCGTACAAGTACGTATTTTATGCGCCGGTGATATTGCCAAAAAGTATTTCAAGTTTCTGAAACATTTGTGATTGATTTGCAAATATTGTAATAACTCGGATTAATGTTAGCCTATTGAGCTAATTTTTTTCCATATTTTTTCGGGATCAGATCACAAATCTTTATTATAATTAAATACCTATTAGAGACTAGCTTTTACCTAAGAATTCGTCCGCGTTTAATAATGGATTTAAAAAATAAGTATCCGTAATTTTTTTATCGATACCTATAGTTTTGAAAATAAAATATCGCGTTTGTTACTCGCTGATAATGTAGCTTTCTGTTCTTGAAATAATTTTTAAAATAGGTTAAGTCGTTTTTGAGCTTATTTATTAAAAACAAATAAATCTTTTTTTCTTTACTTTTTTTTGTGCTTGTATGACGAGATGTATGAACGTAGATGAGGCGAAAGGAGTATGTAAGGATCGTAGCAGGTGGCGTTCTGTAGTTTCTATCTACCCTAATGGGAAAAAGGCGTGAGTTTATGTATGTATGTATGTAAATCTATTCTCTTTATAAAATTAATTTAGATTGGATATAGATAGTAAAAACATTAATTTGGACAAGTACCAATGAGGCTTTTCCTATTTCATTTATTTACCTGGACATCATTGTCATCGGTAAAGGAAAACGTCGTAAGGAAAACTGGACTTTAAAAAGTCTGAAATCGCCAGTCTTCCTTGACCAAACATGGTGATGAATGCTCGTGTCTTCTTTGTATGAGAAGATGCCTTTGCCCTGCAGTTGGACAATTAATAAATAAATAAATATCTTGGGACAACTCACACACGGCTATCTGATCCCAAGCTGAGCTTGTGTTATGGTAACCAGACAACTGATATACATACTTATATAATTTATAAATACACACATATTATAGATAAATCACACCCAGACGCAGAACTAACAATCATGCTCATCACACAAAGTTTGTCCTGGGTGGGAATCGAACCCACGACCTCCGGCTTAGCAGTCAGGGCCGCTAACCACTAGACCAACAGGCCCGTCAAAATTAATAGGCCAGTGTTGTTTTTAAAGATTCTATAGGTATTTTAAAGAAATGTAGGTACAGTTAGTATAGTGTACAATAAAATAAAATAAACCCTAAATACACTACCTCCTCCTATTTTCGGAGTCGATAAAAAAAAACTACAAACTGCAAAATAAGAAAGGAAACACAACACAAAATGCTTCCTGTGTACCGTAGCGAAGTATTTGAAGAGTGCTCAACTTTCTTTTTCCGCGTGTGTACAAACATACAAACATCCAATTCAAGGATGTATTCCTTCAAACACACTCTTTTATTTTCCCCCCCACTTGAACACAGGTATTTATCGTTCAGACTTGAGTTGTTTTATCACACACTAGCTTCGTCCCGTGCCTTCGTCCACGTCAAAGTAAATTTCTCTATACAAACTTTGGCCCCCAATTTAATCCTATTAGGGGGTGAATTTTCTACTAACTATAAACTACCTAGGCAATAGGCTCGCCCCCTATTACATGGGACTTAATCATAACTGGCGAAATGCGGGTGTACTAATGGGTACACCTCTGCCTAACCTTTCGGAGATTACAGGCGTGATGTTATGTTATGCTATAAACTAACGCTCTGCCAAATTTCAGCTTTATACGTCAAGAGGTTTTCGATATTTCGTGTTGAGCGAGTGAGTAAATGAATGAATGAATGAGTGAGTTTCGTTTTTATATATTTAGATTTAGCCTTTTATGACAATCTCCTGAATTTTTATGAATTATCATAACTACGCCGTGGAACAATAAAAAGCTGGTATTAATCTTTCCTACAAAATTAACCTCGAAACACACCATTAGCACAGTTATCTCCTGATTAACTACCGTCATAGCGATACATTAATTAAATTGTCGGCCATGACAGTTAAATGCTTTTGTTTCTAATAATAGCCTTTTTGACCGTTGTCAAAATGGCGGATTAATTTCGCGCGCAATGTGCGAATTAGGTTGCTTTAGCGAGAATGGAGTTGCTTTTATTGTTTTGTGATGAACAATGGAAGGATTAGGAATGTTATTGAACGGTCTAGTTCAAAATACGATTTATATTAATATCATGAAGTCTGTTTCATGATGGCCCAGTGGTTAAGGCGCCTGCCTCTTGTGCATGAGGTTCAAATCCGGGCAATGTGAATTTTTCATTTCATATGTACTTTCTAAAGTTTATCTTGAACATCACTGGCATCGGTGAAGGAAAACATCGTGAGGAAACCTGGACTTACTGTTCCACTCAAACCATGTCAGAGGCCCTTGAGGCGGTCTAGAAACTCTGACACGATATATATCTCTCACACGATAAGAAGAAGAAGAAGAAGTCTGTTTCATGTGATTTTTTGGTTAATCGGTAATTCGGGCATTAGCAAGTGCTTGATATGGCCGACAAAACAATAAATCTGCACTTAATATTAGAAAATTGAAGAGTTTGTACGTTTTTAATCTCAAAAATTACTGGTTTGATTTGACAAAATCTTTTTGGGTTATATAGCTAGATAATGGAGGAAGGTTATAGACTATATAACATATTGCTATTACTCACAGAAGCGGAGCAGTGACCAAAGAGGTAATTTAACGTAGGTTTTTTTGCTGGGTTTTATAATTGTATGGCAACCATTTATTATTATTTATTTATTTATTTTACTTTAATTACAACGGTCAAATAACCAATTAAAATAATTACAGACACAGAAGACAGACCATATGTGTTCTAGTCCGATTCGCACTTAACCGTTTCTTTTTATGTACCTACCTTCCTTCATACAAACTTTGAAAGAAAAACTAACACTATAACAATGTACCTACTACATGTACCTGAGTAGGTACGCAACGCAACAGTGAGCTTCTGAAATTGAATTCCTTTCAGTACCACACATGAAACATTCACGAGAAATTTCAATGCAGTACACTGTGTGGCAGAAAAATGGTGACAGTGAAGAAATTCGAAATATAACATAACATACCATAATATAACATCGCGCCTGTAATCCCCGAAGGTTAGGCAGAGGTGTAGCCGTTAGTGTAGTTGAAATAGTGCAGTAATATTAAAATTTATATTCCGTCGCCAAGCCTGACAGCTGAGCATGAGGTCTAGGGTTCAATTCCCAGGTCAGACTAAGCGTTTTCTAATTTTTCCATCAGGAATTTCTCAGTAGCAGCCTCGGAGTCTAGATGTGTGCCCAGTTGATAGTAAGAGGTTCGCCCCCTATTACATGCGACTTGCTACAATGTGGGTTTATTGTAGGGTACACCTCTGTCTAACCCTCCGGGGATTACAGGCGTGATGTTATGTTATTATTTTCTTAGAAGTTGTGTTTATGTTTGTACAACAACCTACTAGATTTCAAACACCGTCCTTAATATTAACACTAAATTCTAGAACAATCTGAATCATAATGAATTCTTCGAACTAAGTGAGTAGATAAAGTCTATAATATTAATTTTATATTATTAAATTGAGATTAGTTTTAATGATCTTTTCGACGAAATGAAGAAGAGCAGACAGTACACAAAATATAATAAATCAATGAAAATAATACATCTTATTATTAATGTTCCACTACAAGGCAAAAATAATCATATAGTGAAAGCACGAGCGTTTGGTTATCACGCCTGCTCAAGGCGGATTGGTGATTTCAAATTTTATTAATAAGTCCAGCTTGTTTACGATATTTTCCTTCACCGATGTCAGTGATGTCCAAGATAAACTTAAAAAGTAACATGACGTCACGCCTGTAATCCCCGAAGTGTTAGGCAGAGGTATATCTATTAGTACACTCACATTTCGCCAGTCATGTTTAAGTCCTATATAACAGGGGACGAGCCTATTGCCATCAACCAGGCACAAATCCAGACTCCGTGGCTGCTACTGAGAAATTCCTGATGGGAAAACCCAATAACACTTTGCAGACCTGTGAACCAAATCAAATAGCTCATTCTCTACAGTATCGCTTTGCGACCAACGAGGCAGACCAACCACAAAAAATATTTTTGCTTAATATCTCTAAATAAATTAAATTCAAACAATTTTAGACTTTATAAACAAGAAATTAATCACTCTCGCTACCAGATTTCTCTGCACGCCAGTGTACAACACTTGCCCTAGAGATTAATATTTCATAGCTCCCGGCATCCATCGTTGGTTCCACGACTTTGCCTAATTTTGTGGATTGATCAATCTTTTTGATTCAAAAACCAGGATATCTACATAATTTTGTCATGACTGTAAGTTTTTTGAAAATAGAATAACTATAGGGGATTAAAATGTCGTGATGGCCCAGTGGTTAAGGCGCCCGCCTCTCATGCATGAAGTTGTGGGTTCAAATCCGGGCAAGTACCAATGTGTTTCCAATGTGTTTCCAAAATTTTTCAATTCATATGTACTTTCTTAAGTTTATCTTGAACATCACTGGCATCGGTGAAGGAAAACATCGTGAGGAAACCTGGACTTACTGTTCCATTCAAACCATGTCAGAGGCCCTTGAGGCGGTTTAGAAACTCTGACACTAGGGTGTGTAGGGTCGTAAGGCCTTACTACCCACACGATAAGAAGAAGGAGAATAAGGTTCTCCAAGCTAATTTCGGTGACGGCTTGGCTAGTTTTGTATTAGTCTTAAAGCAAATTTTTCAATCGTCAGATAAGTCTTAATGGAGGGATAAATATGGCAGTTTGACAGCTTTTGTATAGAAATATGTCAAACTGTCATATTTATTCTTTGGATAAGTTATCTGACTAAAGAAAAATCAACCCTAAGCATACTAACGCAGTCTGTGAACACAGAGTCAAGTTTAGCAGAGATGTACCCATTAGTACAGTCTGTTGTCAACATTCTCTGATGTTCCCAGGTCGGGCAACGTGTTATTGGGTTTTTCCATCAGAAATTTCTCAGTAGCAGCCTCGGAGTCTGGATTTGTGCCCGGTTGATGGCAATAGGCTTGTCCCCTATTACATGGGACTAAAAACATAACTGGCGAAATATGGGTGTACTAATAGGTACATCTCTGCCTAACCCTTCGGGGATTACAGGCGTGATGTTATGTATGTATTATCTGACCCACATTGATCTTTAACACGTAACGTTAAGGGTCAGCTAATCCGGGGTTGCGGGACGTCTTAACAGGATACCGTGGCCCCGGAACGTAAAGGGCAACAGAAGGAACAGGGTGGTTTTTTAGTCAGTAAAAGTCTGACAGTCCCTTCCGCCCACCCAGGGCGGAAGGAGTCAGTTGATGATTTTTACCAAGTAGAAAAAAAAAAAATAGGTAAATGTTGACTACACTCACATTTCGCCAGTAATATTTAAGTCCCATGTAATAATGTAATAATGTGTAGGTAATAGGGGACGAGTCTATTGTTAATAGCCGGGCACAGATCTAAAAAATAAAAACAAAATATAGCAAAAATAAAATAATCAAAATTGAATACAAGTTATGAATACCCTTTAAATTCCGAGAGTGTACAATCAAGTATCGCTTCTCTTAAATTCAATTACATACCTATATCACCAATGTAATACCATGGACTAGGTAAATAATCCAGTACGTTTATCACAAATATAGGTCACTACACAGCCTGGGGCTGCACTATCAAAGTGAACCCAATATATCATACCCCTAGTCCCCAGATAGACCTTAATGGATCTTCAACCCATTTAAGTCGGGAACAGGTAAACAGAACTCTGGGTCATGTTGGAAATTTATTGTTTGTAGGGCTGACAAACACTAGAGAACAATTCCCGCAATTAGAATCGTTCAAAATCTAGTCTAACAATGCCAATAATGTAAAAGCTTTGAATGAAAAATGCGAATGTTCTTAAATAGAGGAATAATTGCCCCTCTTATGTTGGTTTGACCTTATTAGCACTAAATACGACGTTTGCAATGTAACTATTTCTGTATGATTATGTTAGGCTGGTATTATTATTATTAACTAGCAAACCGACCCGGCTTCGCACGGGTGCTTATTTCCGACTCGGACAGTTGTCAACAATTTTTTTTATAAGAACCTTGTCTGGAAAATTACGAATATAACAAAAAAAGAATCAGCCAAATCTGAGAACGGGTAGACCGTTCTCGAGTTTTGAGCTTAGCAACACATTTAGCGATTCATTTTTATTTATATAGATAAATAAGTCTGACATAGAAGACAGTTATTCTGAAGGTTTCTCAATTTGGACCCCTAACCGCCGTCAGTATAGGTCTCCCATGTTGCTGCAGCGAGCGGATCACATTTAAGTAACAAAGTTCGTATGTATTTTTTTACCAGTAGGCTTACTATTGAACAAAATCGAGAATGAGATTGGAATCGACTGCATGTTTGACTACAGCGATTGACATGAGGTTGCCATACAAATGAAAACGTAAATTACCAAATTTGAAAATATTAAAAAACTCGTTAATTCTATAAATAAATGTCTTCTTATATTTATTGGAATTGAAACTGGATCGGATGTACATGTAATGTCGATTCCAATCTCATTCTCGATTTTGTTCAAGAGTAAGCCTACAGGTCATAGCTATGTGTAATTATTTCTTATTGTTACGAAAATATTGTGGTGAATATCTTAATTTCTAAAATCCCACGTTATGAGACACAATTGATTTTGTATTATTCTGACTTACTGGTAAGTCAGTCGGGGTTTGACCGGTTAATCGATATCGTCGACTTATGTTATGCATCAAAACATCTAAAATCAATTAACAATTTTGTGTAGTAGGTACATATTCTAAAGACGCTTGTTTAGAGTAAGTATGTGCTATCTAAACTAAGACAATTTTGGAACTAATTGCAAGGATTTCATAATATTTCCCTTTAAACAAACTTACCCTAAAATCTAGGCTACCTAGCCTACTATATTCCATTTCATCTCAACGCGCACCTGAAACTCAACAACCCTAATTGTAAGTGATATATTTGTCGCCTAAACTTAGTCAAAGAGATTTATGAACGCATGTGGTCTAGATAACGGATTAAGGGTACGTCTGTGAACTGTTTATAGATCTGGTTTTAGACATTCAAGTTTGATTATTAATATTTTGATTGCAATAATTCGTCTCTTCTCTCGATGTCGTCTAAACGATAGTTTATAGCGCTCGGCAATAGTTTTGCTAGTGAAATATTTTTTGTAATCTGAGCAGATTATCACTTCCATACAAAATAACAAACAAATACCTCTTTTTTATATATCTATATTAAGTTCACCGTTTCCGTACTACATTCGTTTAATAGGTACACCTCTGCCTAATCCTTCGGGGATTTCAAGCGTGATGTTATGTTATTCTTGACTAATGTTTCTCCTCACATTTTTTTGAAACTCATTTGAGTAATATTATTGATTTCAAAACAACAAAAAATCTAATTTTAGTTTTTTCAAAAATCTTATTTGATTTTCAGTGCTAAAATAAAATGTTTCTTTAGAAAAGTTATGTTTTGTAATTCTTTGTTAATTATTGGTGTCTAGTTGCCAGTTAGATTGGCTTTTTAACGACGTTTTCCTTCAAAGTTTCCCTCAACTTTGATTTTGGAATACCCATCATATTTTTGACCTGTAGCAAACACCCAGATGTTACAATGATTAATAAATCTGTGCCTATCAGAATGAATGGCAGACTTCCAACAGATAAATATGATTAATTGCTTAGGGAGTGAATAAGAAATATTGTTATTCACCTGAGATTATTGTACGTCTGATTTGGCTGTGAGAAATAGTTCTGGTCTGATGTTCCTTAGGTCTATATTTAGGTAAGACAAAATAATACTAACACTATAATAATAATGTATGGGTTTATGTGTAACTACGTTTTGCAGGCGACTTCGTCCGCGTTTAAGTCAAGTATATACCATAAAACATAGCGTATAGAACTCGTGTAGTAAGAAATATTTTTGGTAATTTACAATTGACTAATCGGCCAGTCATAGTTGGCACATCGCTAATAAGGGTAATAGCCTCTTCTCATACAGAAAAAACACGAGCATTGATCACTACGCTTGCTCAATGCGGATTGGCGATTTCAGATTAGTAATAATTGTAAGTCCAGGTATCCTCACGATATTTTCCTTTAAAAATGTCAGTGATGTCCAAGATAAACTTAGACAGTAGAGATAAACTACTATAACTTTACGCTCCCCTCCATATTACCATTTCACTGTGTGTAGTCACATTCGTATGAAAGAGTTTGTATGTAGTTGTGAGTAATCGTCTTCAGTAGCAGGCTAGGATATTTGTTTGTCAACTAATCATAACTAGCCGACCGCGCAAGACGACGCACCTGTCATTTTCATAGAGAATGTCAGTGCAGCCCCATACTAATAAAAATGAGTAATTTTTGACGCCGCTGGTCGAGCAACAAATCGCTGATTTGTTTTTGTTTCGAGAACCGTCTTAATACGCACACATGAGTTGTGAGTCTTTTTAATACTATTACAAATACTTTCAAACGTTTTGAATTGTGGAAGGGCGCGTCATGTTACTGTAGTTTATCTCTACATATGAATTGAAAAAGTCACATTGGTACTTGCCTGTGCTCAGTTGCCAAATCACAACTTCGTGCATGAAATTCGGACGCCTTAACCACTAAGCTATCACCATGTTTAAGAGCTTACCTGCTATATAGTTCAATATCTATGTATATTTGTCGAAACAAACGAATAAATAAGAAAATACCACACAAAGAATTTTCCTGAATAAAACATTCACTCTTCAAAGATTGCAAAATTGGATGGGGAAGTATTAAAGGAGGTTAGAACTCCTGCACTCCTCCTGGGACCTCACGGAACTACATTTTATAAATCGCATTCATGGTACGTCTTTAAAGACTTGAACTTACTTTGACTTGATACCTTGGACAAAAATATTCTGAATCGAAAATAATAGGTGAAAAATATAAGTTGTAAATAGAAAACATCACACAACCGTTAACTATGCAAAATGTTATGTCTAGAGTAATGAGAGGACTTATTTAAAGTTTAATTATAATATATAAAATATAACCTGATGAAAAAACCCAATAATACTTTGCCCGATCTGTAAATCGAACCCAAGACCTCAAGCTAAGCAGTGATACTTTGCCACTAGACCAACGAGGCAGTCAATTTCTCAGTAGCAGCCTCGGAATCAAGATTTGTGCCCGGTTGCTGGCAATAGGCTCGCCCCCTATTACATGGGACTTAAACATAACTAGCGAAAAGTGGGTGTACTAATAGGGTACACCTCTGCTTAACCCATCGGGGATTACAGGCGTAAACTTATGTTTAAACTATATATTCGTAAAAAAAGGTTTTTTATACCTTAAATATCTCTGTTACTAGCTAGTTTCCAGGTTTGGTACAGAACAGAAATATGTTCGCATTTGTGGGAAGAAAATGTACCTGAAACAAAGTTAGTCAAAACATTTACTTCAATTATATCAATTACAGGCACTTTTGAATTGTCAAGGAGTCGGTCAGTTAGTCAGAAAGTTGAAGCTAGTTGCTCGTTCCAAGACGGAAGTAGGCCTCTATTGAGAAGAACGAGCAAGAAACTCCACGGCACTCTTTTCAATCAGCTTTTAACAAAATCCTGATTACATTATTCTTATTGCTTCTAACATGTGAAGTCAATGAAGATGAATATTAAAAGTTACTTACGTCTAATCTTGCGAATGCAACTAATTGAGGTGTCCTAATTTTCAAGAACAAATGTGTTAATTACGTTCCTTTGAGTTGATATCTTCTGTATACTTGTCTCCTTAAAGATTGGCCACCTTGACCGAAATTCGGTCGGCATAATATTAGCAATATTATGCCTATTAGAAGTCATACTTATTCCTAAACAAAACAAATTCAATACGTTGTTTCTCAAATACCTAAATGCCATTTTTCTTACAAGAATTTATCGTGGAAACATATTTGTTTTACGAAAAATCTTATAAATTACTAACACTCTCACCGCGACTTCGATCGCGGGATTTTTCTTACGAGTCCCTAATGTTTGATAATAATAAAATATAGCCTATAGCACTCAGTGATAACGTAGCTTCTAAATTGCTAAAGAATTTTCAAAATCGGTTTAGTACATCCAGAGGATACTCCCTACAACCTCACAAACGCACAAACTTTACCTCTTTATAATATTAGTACCTACAGATGAAATGGTAATACAATATGAGAAATGACCTCGAGGTCGCGGTGACCTTGGAATTGTGTCACATGTAAAATAACATATAATATTATTATTGAAAAAAGAAAGATCAGAAGGTTCACAGAACAATAAAAGACCCGAGAACCGTTTTCTTGTATCACATACTGTGTATTACTTTAGCCTTTACAACACCAAATAAAAAATAAATATAGTAACAATTTATTACTCTTTTTTGTATATACTAGGTGGTGCGGTACCCTGCGTTTGCGACTCCAACTCGTACTTGGCTGGTTATTTCTCGAACTGGCTATTACTGACATGATTTGATGGTAATTTTTGGAGCTAACTACTACAATATCGTGATACCCTTCATCCATCAGATCAACATCATCCATCAGAGGCAGGTCTCTGATGGATGATGTTTTAGGCTCAGAACCGATGCGAGTACCAATGTGACTTTTTCAGTTCGAATGCACTTTTTAAGATTGTCCTGGACATCACTGACATCGTTCAAGGCTAACATTTTGAAGAAATCTGGACTTATTTAATAAATAAGTCTGAAATCGCCAACCCGCTCAGAGCAAACGTGGTAATCAATACACGTGCCTTCTCTACATGAGACGGTTTGTTCTGCAGTAAGACAATAATAGGCTGGTATTATTAACTTGGTAAAGGTCGCGGGAATCCGTTGGATACGGGCAGCGCAAGACCGGTCATTGTGGCTATCTTTAGGGGAGCCGTATGTCCAGCAGTGGAAGTCGTTCGGCGACTCGATAATCGACGATTTGAAAGTTGAGATTGTGACAAGATTTTGAACTTTTTAAATACAAGAATTGGAATATCAGACGTTGCCAATAATTTGACATACTTTTTAACATTTCATCACGCCTTTAATCCTCGAAGGGTTAGGCAGAGGTGTACCCATTAGTACACCCACATTTCGCCAGTTTGTATTTAGGGGACGAGCCTATTAGGTACTATCAAAAACACAAATCAAGACTCCGAGGCTGCTATTGAGAAATTTCTGATGGAAAAACCTAATAACACTTTTCCCGACCTACGAAACGAACCCAAGACCATATGCTCAGCAGTCGCGCTTTGCGACCACTAGATCAACCAGGCTGTCCTAGATGACATCATAGTCAAACATAATACTCGTAGTGGTTGATTTTCGTGGACTGCGTAATGTTCAACTTCTGTATATCTCTATCTAGTACTATTAGAAATAGGCCGAAGTCTGGTTATATTATTAAGGGCATATCAATAAATCACAGGGTCTACTAGTCGTGTGCAGGGTTTCTTCGTCAACGCCTCTTATTATTGGACTAGCTTTTACTCATGACTCTGTCCACCTATGATTCTTACTACTATTGTAAATGCAAAAGTTTGTATGGATGATTGTTGTTACTCAATCGTGCTAGAACGCCTGAATGGATTTGGATGGAATTTGGTATTAAGATAGATTATAGTCTGGAATAGTACATAGGGTACTTTTTATTTCCCGAGGGATAATAATATCAACTTTGACGCGAACGAAGTCGCAGACGGAAGGTAGTGTTACATACGTAGACAGAGTAGCGGATTAAAATTAACTAAAAGTTACCTCTTTGTCTTTTACAAGCTTTAGCCCGCGACTTTATCCACGCGGAAGTAATATATACCATAAAACACTCGACAATTAGGTAGCTTTTCGTGAGTAAAAGAATTTTTGTAATTGGCCCAGTATTTCCAGAGATTATCTCCTAAAAACAACAAAAAGTTTAAAATAAACTTATTAGTAAAGAAGAATAGATTACGATTGATTTAGTGGTTTGCCATGATGAGGTTACAAACAACAAACAGACAGCTCTACTTTCGAAGAAGATAGAACAAAATTTATCTAGGCCTGACACTAATGATGTATTTGGAACGCCTACAGACTTCTCAGAGCAAACAAAACATATTAGATGAAAATGTTTTAGAAAATATTTATATTCTTAAATATTTGTTACCACTTTCCAGTTCCATCACCAGATCTGCTTAGTGACATCCAAAAATTGCATTAAGTATAATTTTACACATTTACACAAAATTTCAGCTAGCTACTGAGATATCGGGACAGTGAAAGTAAATAAAGGCTTGTGAAGACATTTCACATCTAACGTAAAATCACATATACAGACAGCTAGACTCTAAAGAACTACCTGTACAACATACAAATATTTGCTTTAGGTGTTTAACACACGGCACCGCGCACCGAAATGTGGGTGTACTAATGGGTACACTCTGCCTAACCCTTCGGGGATTACAGGCGTGATGTTATGTAGGTATGTGTATGTAAGTTAATCCCCCACCCAATGTTCAAACCGTCTAATCAAAATCGTTTATAATAAGTACTTGTTTTCCCTTTTGCTTTAAAAATAACTTTTAATCAAAATGGCTGACGTGTTTGCCAACCTACGAAATTAAATCGTTTTTCCTTCTATGTATTTCGGCACTTTTAAAGCTGCTTGCCCCTTAAAAGACGTGGGCATATACTTCCCACACTTTAACCTTGTCGTTTGTTTTCAAAGGTCACCTGTATTATAATAGCTTTTTAGGGTTCCGTACACGAAGGGTGCTAACGGGACCCTATTACTAAGCCTCTGCTGTCCGTCCGTCTGTCAGCGGGTTGTATCTCATGAACCGTAATAGCTAGAGAGTTGAAATTTACACAGAATGTATTTCTGATGCCGCTATAGCAATAAATAAAAAAATAAATAAAACTTAAAAAAAAAAGCAGGTATCTTGTTTTGGCTTGATACAATAAATCCTCATGACTGTTTTGTTAGTCTAGTGGTCGCAAAGCGCGACTGCAGAGCATGAGGTCTTGGATTCAATTCGCAAAGTAAAAGCGTTTCTTTCGTCTGGAATTTCGCAGTAGCAGCCTTGGAGTCTGGATTTGTGCCCGGCTGATGGCAATAAATGACTTAAACATAACTGGCGAAATATGGGTGTACTAATGGGTACACCTCTGCGTAACACTTCGCGGATTAATGGCGTGATGTTATATTTACAAGTAGGTAGGTGTTGTATCAACATAGTGTTTAAAAATTAAAGAGATCAGAAAGTATTTATTGCAACATTCATATAATACACCCACATCGTCTGGACTGAATTTATTTTATTTCAACTGAAATAATTATAATTTTGCTCAAATAATATGTATTTTGTGATTCGTCGAATTGAATATTACAATTTTAAATGTAACAACATTGATTTCATTCTAAGTGATTTTAGTAATTTTTAAATACCACGAAAATATTTTCTCAATCTTCAACTGTTTTAAAATCAACAACTAAAAGATCAATTTTAATAGTTGATTGACGTAAGCTGACAACTTTATAATCTTGAATCAAAATCGGAATCAGAATCAGAATTTTAATTGATACAAATATAGGTACAGTACACACACATACTTACATAAACTTTTTCCCATGGGGGTAGGCAGAAACTACAGAACGACACCTGCTACGATCCTTACATAGGGTACAAGGGTATGCTTAGATGGTTCGGTCATGTTGAGAGGATGAGTGAAAGACGATTGACAAAAGGTATTTATATGGCAGAGGTGAGTGGCAACGCCGGGAGGGGTCGCCCTAGGAAGACCTACACTGACCTTATTGGTGAGGTCCTTCAGAAAGGTCAGGTGCGGAGTACTCGTAACCGGCGTGCTTGTATGACGAGATGTATGAACGTAGATGAGGCGAAAGGAGTATGTAAGGATATAGGTACAGTATAAGATTAATAGCATAAATAAATGAGACCAGGGGGCCAATTACTACCCCTTAAAACAATATTATTTTAAAATTACTTTTCCTTTATCACTGTTGGATTTTGAACGCTCAGCTCAGCGCCGAGGGTTGAAAATGCAACAACAGAAATTAGAAAGTAATATTAAAATAACATTGTTTTAAGAGATGGCTTTAGGCCCCCAACTACTATTATAAATGCAATAGTTTGGATGAATGGATGTTTGTTACTCAAATACGCCAGAAAAGCTTAACGGTTCTAGATGAAAAGCACAAATATATCTGATATAGTCTGGAATATCACATAGGCTATATTTTATCCCAGAAAACTTCACTGTTCCCGTGAGATAATACACCAACTTTGACGTCGACGAAGTCGCGAGCGCGAGCTAGTAATGCAGTATTTATTGAAAGTAAAACACTCGATCATGATCGAAAATAAAACTTACCAAAAATAATTAAAAAACTTTACAAGATAAAACAAGTCTGTTATTTTTTAATCATGAATATTCAAATTGTTCGTGTATTAGATTCTGTTGGTCATTATTTTAAACAATATTTAACATTAAAACTTTACGCTTATTGAAAAACTTTATAACAATAAGCGCAAATAAAGTTTTCAAGAAAATCTCGAAGGACTAACATTTTATATTTTGGAAAAAATAACACGATTTTGCATGCGCTAACTTTTAACTTTTTGCTTTTCCAATCTTTTGGTTATTTATCTTTCAGGAGGGACTGAAACTAACTCTGGCATAAAACTGCTGCTGACATTTCAAATATTTATGAGTTTTAAATCAAGTTAGTATCTTTCAGGCCCGTTTGCACAACAAATCACATTTAACGGCTAAACATATCAAAATAATATTATTCTGTCTCTGTCAACTTGATTGATTTTTAAAAATATAACATAACATCACGGGTGTAATCACCGAAGGGTTAGGCAGAGGTGTACCCATTAGTACACCCACATTTCGCTAGTTATGTTTAACCGCTCAAGGCACGGCTGTCATACTGATATGACAGAACAACAAAAAATCGATTATGTCTCATTACGTAGGAATTGAGTAATTAAGTCCCATGTAATAAAGGGCGAGTCTATTGACAGCACAAAACCAGATACGTTTTTGTTACGATGATTCTCCTTTATCGTGTAGGCAGTAAGGTCTTACAACCACACACGCCCTAGTGTCAGAGTTTCTAAACCGCATCAATGGCCTCTGACATGGTTTGAGTGGGACAGTAACAGGCTGGTATAAGTCCAGATTTCTTCACGATGCTTTTCTCCTCTACCGATGTCAGTGATGTCCAAGATAAACTTTAGAATGTATAGTTAACTAAAAAGAGAGGTATGCAGGATCGTCAGGTATAGTTGAAGTTTTCTTAGACACCGTTAGATGTTATCAAATGAAATTTAATTTAAAAAGTCTATAATAAACAGTTCATTAATTTAGTTAAGTTTCGATTAAAGACATCCATCGGTTTCTAAAAAAACTTCAACTATATCTGACGACCACGGATACCTATGTCTTCTGTTGACTTCTTTTTTTTAGGTGGTAAAAATCATCGAATGACTCCTTCCGCCCAGGGTGGGGCGGAAGGGACTGTCAGACTTTTACCGACTAAAAAACCACCCTGTTCCTTCTGTAGCCCTTTGCGTTCCGGGGCCACGGTATCCTGTTGAGACGTCCCGCATTCCCGGTATTTTGTTGACTTTACATATGAATTGAAAAAGTCACAGTGGTACTTACCGATGATTATTACAACGCATAATTTAGTATTTGGCTCCTTTAAAACAATATTTACATTTTATTGTCCAACCAGGCTATTATACGCAGCCATACTAAATCTTTCTCAACACATTTCAGAATATATTGTGAATATTTTGCATGCCCTGTTTCTGATAAATATTGTTTTCATGTAAATCAGGGACATTCATAGTCTTGAAACAAAAGCTATTTTTATTATTCTCTAAAGCTGAACGAATTTATACGAATATAATAAAGATGAAGAGATTTTTGTTTGTTTGTTTAAAGGCGCTAATCTCTGAAATTGCCAGATTCATGAGGAATAGTATAAACTTTACAGAGTGCTGTTTTACATCCCCGTCTTTCATGTGGTTGTCATAAAAAACATAAGTAATGAAATTGAATTACGATTGACCCTGGGTTTTCTTGTTATGGTAATGTTTATCCTGACTATAAACAATATGTAATACTTTAAACGTTTATGTTTGACAGTATTTCAGAATTTACCTCTTTCAAATAACAGAATCACCCCGTTGCATATGCGGTAGGCACTCTCGCAATTCATTATGTGTGTGCAGGTTCATCGCCCCGCATGCTTAGACCCAGCGGCAAGATGGCTAGTTTGAATTCGAAAATCAACTACACAATTTTTTTTTTTAATCTTTTGGATGCCATCACTTAACGCGGGTAAAAAAAACCGCGCGAACGAAGTCACGGGCAGAATATAAACTAGGCTAGTAATATATACGACATGAAGTCTAGATTTGTGTCTCGAGTATAGCAATTGGATTTAAGCAATGACAGCCGCTCTATTTTGTAAAAACGTTTCAGGGTCGCGGTTACTTTTTCGAATAAATTCCGCAACCCTGGCAGGCACTGCCCAAGCGGGCCCCGTCTTCTGTGCTGGCATCTCTTTGAGGCCCGCGTGGAACACTAAGGAGCCGTCGAGTCGGGCCTGGTCCTTATCGGATGGCAGGGTACCCATTACCCGCCGCCCGCAAGCCCGCGCCGATAATCGCACTACGACTCCCGACGTTCTGGGCGTCTCCTTCTGCGGTGTCTGGATGTGAGGGCTACCTCTCCCTCACGTGTCCTGTCTCCAAAGGTTAGACAAAGGTAAAAATATTAGTACACCCACATTTAGCCAGTTATGTTTAAGTCTCATTTAATAGGGGGTGAGCCTATTGCCATCAACTGGGAATAAATGCAGACTCTGAGGCTGCTACTGAGAAATTACTGATGGAAAAACCCAATAACACTTTGTCCGACCTGGAAATCGTACCCAAGACCTCATGCTCAGCAGTCGCGCTTTGCGATCACTAGACCAACGAGGCAATCAAATATTAGAATTAGAATATTATTATTAGACCAAAATGTAGGATAGTTTTATTTTTATTTCGAAAATCGTTTCCATGCGGATGTTTTGAGGACAGCTCGCCAGCGCCTGGCCTACTAAACGTGAATATTTAAATAGGTTACCCTCGATAGTCAATTTGGGGTAAAGTAGGGTAACTATACTCTGTGATATTCGGGAAATAGGAAGACTATTATCGTCCATTATAAAAGGATGTGAAAGAAAATAAAGCCTGAATTATTGCCCCATTCTTGTGTTACCAACAGACATTATAGGGGAAATGCAAATCCTACTTTTTAGGGTTCCTTTAGGTGTGAAACCCTAAAAAGTAGGATTTGTTTGTCCGTCTGTCACAGGGCTGTATCATTCGACACTTAAATTAAATATAAAAAAATTAAAAACTAGAATAAAGTTTAAAATTAAATGGCGTCCACACGCTAAAACTTTTTTATTTTTGTATGTAGGTAGTGCTGAAAATTTTAAGGCTAGTTTGTAACAGCAGGGGGCCAACCACAACCTCTTAAAACAATATTATTTTGCCTTCAGCACTGTTGGATTTTGAAAGCTCGGCTAAGCGCCGAGAGTTGAAAATGCAACAAAAGAAATTACAAAGTAATATTAAAATAATATTGTTTTAAGAGATGGCGGTAGGCCCCCAGGTTAGCAGCAGGTTGGTTTGACTTCTCGTTGCTAAGAGGTAGTTCACTAATATTATGAAAAGCAACACCGTCATGATCCCTTTGGGACTGGTTTCGAAAATGAATCTAAAAGAATCTAAATGAAAAAGTAATAAGTGAAAAATGTATGTATGATTTTGATGATTTTTAGAGCATTTACCAAATAAATGTTAGTAAAGCAAGTTTTTATAATATAAAATATTTACGGTATAACATACATACATACATAACATCACGCCTGTAATCCCCGAAGGGTTAGGCAGAGGTGTACCCATTAGTACACCCACATTTCGCCAGTTATGTTTTGGTTTTTTGTTTTCAGTTGTGTTTTTTTTTGTTTTGTTTTGTTTTTACGGTATAAATATTTATTTATATCACAAAAGTTTTCTCTGCCATAACAGATCTTGTTTAAATAACAGCTTTGTTTACAGATGAAGTTGTAAATAGTCCTCGAAAAGTTGGTTGTAACATAACTTCACGCCTGTAATCCCCAAAGAGTTAGGCAGAGGTGTATTCATTTGTACACCCACATTTCGCCAGTTACGTTAAAGTCTCATGTAATAGGGGGCGAGCTTACTGCTATCCACCGAGCACAAATGCAGACTCCGAGGCTGCTACTGAGAAATTCCTAATGGAAAAACCCAATAACACTTTGACCGACCTGGGACTTGAACCCAAGACCTCATACACCGCAGTCGCACTTTGCCCCCACTAGACCAACGAGGCAGTACGTTGGTTGTAAACTAAAAAATTGTCAATGGTGTTTTGGTGAAATATTATGATCCCTCTTCGATGTTTGCAGTAGCTCCACTGCCACGCAAGCAAATATTTCCCTGAAAGACTTCAAGCTATTTGAAAACTTAGTTAACTTGAAGCACAGTCAAACTTTGTACTGTGTTAAAACTTTCACGAACGTAGGTACTCTGTTCCGTGAATAATCCTTTTAGCAGTACGTCAGGAATTTGAAGTTTTAGTTAAATACAACACACCACCTCTGTTTACTAGGTGGTGTGCTGTATTTAACTATCCAGTTGGTCTTATGCTAAGCGTGGTGTCGGGGGGTAAATTTCTGGGTCGGGCAAAATCAGCCCGGTATTAGAAAGATGGTGGTGTGACACCACCATACATTAAGCACGAAAAGCCGTTACTCTTGCGCCTAATTTCTGCCTGGTTGTGTCGGATTGCCATCCCATCATACTATGAGAGCGAGGGAAGAGTGCATCTGTCTTTCCGAAATCATTTTTTCTGTAAATATTATCTTCGTATACTTTCACTAGCAGATAGCTTATGTTATAAGAAGTCTGACTGCCTCGTTGGTCTAGCGGTCGCAAGCGCGACTGCTGTGCATGAGGTCTTGGGTTCGATTCCCAGGTCGGGTAAAGTGTTATTGGGTTTTTCCATCAGGAATTTCTCAGTAGCAGCCTCGGAGTCTGGATTTGTGCCTGGTTGATGGCAATAGGCTCGCCCCCTATTACATGGGACTAAAAACATAACTGGCGAAATGTGGGTGTACTACTGGGTACACCTTTGCCTAACCCTTCGGGGATTACAGGCGTGATGTTATGTATAAGAAGTAACTTACGCAATTTTTATTTTGTAGAACATAACTAGGTGCATTCCGCGCAAAAAGAAAGAAAAGAAACTGTGATCATCGACATTCACGCGACAAAAATCGCAGGCTTAAGCTAGTAATCTCCAGGGACCGGGCCCCCAACGGGGCCAACGCCTGTCGGGGTTGCGGGACGTCTTAACAGGATACCATGGCCCCGCAACGTAAAGGGCAACAGAAGCAACAGGGTGGTTTTTTAGTCAGTAAAAGTCTGACAGTCCCTTCCGCCCCACCCAGGGCGAAAGGAGTCATTTGATGATTTATAACAACAAAAAAAAAAACGCTAGTAATCTCAACAAAACATTGAACCTACATCATAACTTCAATAAGAGTCACGTTGCCAAACCCCCACATGAACAAAACATGAACATATCGAGACACAAGTTAACACGTGAGTTCATTGACATCTGCGAACATTGACCTTGGGGTCCTATAGGGTAGACCTTTGACCCTCACGTGATTGTAATTCAAAGGGATTATTTTTGTTTTTATCCTAATATTTGTGTTGATTGATGAAATATTGGATGAGTTGACGATATGATATTAAGCTGTAGAGATCAATGTATTCTACGTTCGTATTGGTAAAAATATTTTGAGAATTGCTTGCATCCTGTTGTCAAGCATGACTACTAAACTAGAGGATGGCTGAATGATAATGCTAAGTAGGTAGTTAAAAAAAAATACCTGCCTTATTATAGTCCCATTACAGAGTAAAGGCCTCTTCTCATACAGAGAAGGCATGAGAATTGGTCAACAAGCTTGCTCAAGGAGGAATAAATAATAATAATAATAAATATCTTGTCCCAAGCTAAGCAGAGCTTGTGTTATGGTAACCAGACCACTGATATACATACCTACTGATATAATTTATAAATACATACAAATTATAGATAAATCACACCCAGACACAGAACTAACAATCATGCTCATCACACAAAGTTTGTCCTGGGTGGGAATCGAACCCACGATCTCCGGCTTAGCAGTCAGGGCCGCTAACCACTAGACCAACAGGCCCGTCGATTTGCGATTTCAGACTTATACAAACTTTAAGTTCAGGTTACTTCACGATATTTTTCGTCACTGATGTCCAAGATAATCTTAGAAGGTAGGCATATAACATGGAAAAAGTCACATTGGTAGGTACGCCTTAACCAGCCGTCACGACGATGGTTTATTAAATGAGCACAAGGTTTATTGTCACTAGTGCAACTGCTGAGTGTGGGTTCGACTCCCAGGTCAGTCAAAGTGTGTTATAAGGTTAATTCATTACGACTGTCTCAGTTGCAGCCTGGAGCTAGGACGTTGGTGTTGATCGCCGTGCCAGCACGTAAGGCCGTTGGTTCTGCGCCCGATCTTTCCCCCGGGTCGTGTCAGATTGTATCTCAATTATGATTGGTAGGTATCCGTGACCGAAAATCGGTGGAGAAATTACATAACATAACCACACCTGTAATCCCTGAAGGGTTAGGCAGAGGTATACCTATCAGTACACGCACATTTCGCCAGTTATATTTAAGTCCCATGTAATAGCGAGCCTATTGCCATCAAACGCGTACGAATCTAGACTCCGAGGTTGCTACTGAGAAATTCCTGGAAAAACAATAACATTTTGCTCGACAGTTAATCAAACACAAAACCTCATGCTTAGCAGTCGCGCTTTGCGACAATGATAAACGAGGTAGTCAAAAATTTCATAGCTAAGCAAATTGCCTACGTTGCATAAAATGTTCGAAAGAAAGAGCATAACATAACATCACGCCTGTAATCCCCGAAGGGTTAGGCAGAGGTGTACCCATTAGTACACCCACATTTCGCCAGTTATGTTTTTAGTCCCATGTAATAGGGAGCGAGCCTATTGCCATCAACCGGGCACAAATCCAGACTCCGAGGCTGCTACTGAGAAATTCCTGTAAAAACAATAACATTTTGCTCGACAGTTAATCGAACTCAAGACCACATGCACAGCAGTCGCGCTTGCGACCACTAGACCAACGAGGCAGTCTCGGAAGAAAGAGATACCTAATAAACCTTCTCAGTTCCAAAGTCAATTTGAATTTAACCAATCACAATTAAACAGACCATTGTTCAAACGAAATCAATCAAGATCTCAAGTAATCCATCGCAAATGTACTATCTAAAGTAGATCTTGTAGATCTTCAACTACAATTCAAATTCAAATGCTCATTAATCCTTTCCAAAGGGCTTTAACTCTTGCAATTGTGTCTGTAATTTATTCAAAAGTGATTAATTTTGGGCAACAGAAAGTTATGGGTTTGTTGTAATCTCCAAAACCAAACGTACTTTCAAGTATTGAATTTTAATGAGAAGTTTTTTTGAAGAATAGCATCTACGAGGAAGATTTTCGAGGAGGGCTAAGAAAGCCTGAACCACAGCCTACCACAGGCAGTAAACGGTAGAAAAAAAAGATAGAAAAGGATATGCTTAGATGGTTCGGTCATGTTGAGAGGATGAGTGAAAGACGATTAACAAAAAATATTTATATGGCAGAGGTGAGTGGCAACGCAGGGAGGGGTCGTCCTGGGAAGACCTACACTGACCTTATTGGTGAAGTCCTTCAGAAAGGTCAGGTGCGGAGTACTCGTAACCGGCGTGCTTGTATGACGGGATGTATGAACGTAGATAAGGCGAAAAGAGTATGTAAGGATGGTAGCAGGTGGCGTTCTGTGGTGGCCTACCCCCATGGGAAAAGGCGTGTGTTTATGTATGTATATAAGTGTATCAACAAGATCCTGTAAAAAAACAAAACGCCTAGTACCTACTCTTACTTTTTGAACATACCTCGTAATTCCCCCTTCCAAAGTGTAGTTTCGTATGGAGAAGAATGGGCAAGAAACTCCATACTTACTCTTTTAAAATAAATGTTTTAAAATATTTTGTAAACATTATGTAAATTACACGTGAATACGATGTGCCTTGCATAAAAACGACTCTATTACTCGTATTATATGTAGGTACAGTCAACATAAAAGATAGGTATGCTGGGTCGTCAGATATAGTTGAAGTTTTCTCAGAAACCGAATGATGTAATTTAAAAATTAGATAATAAATAATTCATTAATTAAGTCAAGTTTCATTCGAAGACATCGATCAGTTTCTGAGAAAGCTTCGACCCTCCATACCTAACTCTCTTTTGTTGACTGTACAAAGTATTACAAATTAAGAATTGACATCCAAATTATCTTCAAAGATACATAGTGTTTACGTGTTTACAAATGTTGGAACTAGACGACATCGGCATTATACTAATATTAAACGTAAAATTAAGTGTGTTTGTTTGTAACGCTTTCACGTCTAAACTATAGAACTGATATTGATGAAATTTTGGGATAATTTCAAATTATGTTTATTTTAACTTCTTCGCTGTTTTTTTCAAATCGGTTCAGTAGTTTCAGAGCCTATTGAATGCAAACAAACAAACACTTAAAATCTGTCCTCTATATAATATTAGTATAGAAGTATAGATAACATTATATCATGCCTGTATTATCCGAAGGGTTAGGCAGAGGTGTACCCTAAAAACTCGCAAAGCGCGACTACTGATCATGAGGTCTTCTTTTTTTTTAAGGTGGTAAAAATCATCAAATGGTCCTTCCGCTTTGGGTGGGGCGGAAGGGACTGTCAGTCTTTTACTGACTAAAAAACCACCCTGTTCCTTCTGTTGCCCTTTACGTTCCGGGGCCACGGTATCCTGTTAAGTCGTCATCATGAGGTCTTAGGTTCGATTCCCAGGTCGGGCAAAGAGTTATTGAGCTTTATTACATTAGATATCGATTTTCCATATTGACTACCTCCATCTACAAGCGAGGACATATCATTCACGTGATCCATCAACATGACGTTACTCCAAGGTGTTTCCAAAATAGACTCCCACGCATCCAAATATAAGATATTATTTATAAGAAAATTGATGTGTCACAACCATTCGGTGTAGTTGGGAACATTGAAGAGATACCAAATAGGGATTAGAAAAGTTTTGGCGTTTGTGTCAGGGTTGTCACGTGAAGGAAAAAGATTAATAATATATTTTTTAAACTATCGTAACAAGTAAAATTACTTTGTCTATACGTGTAGTAGATGACTAACTGAAGGAAAAGGGGGAGGAGGTACGTCAACCCCACTCCTACCACTTGCCAAAATTAAATATATCGTGTGAGGTATTGTTTGAAAAGGCTTTTTGTAAGGATTTTAATCATTAACACAAAAGCACTAAAAACTGAAAAATAAAAAGCTTTTTTCCATAAAAAGTACCGCCTTCAAAAACTACAAAATACAAAAATAACTTTAGTTTTGGAAGTCGGTCGTTGAATTTTAAATTTTATTTGACTCTCGAAAATCACCTTTTACAGGTACCTAAGTACTTACCATCTTTGAAATCCAAAGCCATACAAATCAAAACAATTTCCAAATAAAATATTCTCATAACTTACAATTGTATTTTATCAATTTTTTGACAACCCTGCTACCCGAAATCGTTCGACGCAATATACATACAAAATACTTCGCGTAGGTTTCTGTGTTTAACATAAATACGTGTTCAAAGTTTTGTTGACGACTGTACTCAAAGTCTAAACAGATGTATGAGAACACGTACAGTCGAAAACATTATGATATTATTTATTTGTTGATTAGCTGCATGTGTCTTCAATGTTAAATAAATGATAGAAATGTTTCGTTTAGTTTAATGAACTTTACAAAAAAACGTGGATAAGGTACCTACTAGCTTTTGCCTGTGACTTCGTTCGCGAAATTGTCGGACCCCCGTTTCATTAGGGTTCTAATTAACCTTGTACCAAATTTCATCAAACTTGGTTCAGTGGCTTAGTATCCCTTAACCCTTCGTTCTCCATAAGTTCATGGGGATCCATGAGGATTCCCCTACGAAAAAAAGGGTCATTTAATCACTAATTGCGTAAGCCATGTCATAAATGCAGCTACGCGGCTGCTACGCCGTAGCACGTCGTAACAGCTGCTACGCTCTCGTAGCCAATATTTTTCAACATAGTATTTGACCGACAGTGCAATATTTACCTAATTGAAATAACAATGATTATTTCATCAAAATATGACTATTATAATTTAATTATTACAAAACCATAATTATTTTATCTTGATTTAGTGATAAATCAGTGATCATTGCTACAATTCTGTGACCACGAAATCTGTTGGAACTGAAATGTGGTTTTTATTATTTGAAATCGACAATATTGTAAATACAAACTGTATCTACATTTTCACGTGAATAAATTAAGTTTCCCTCTGCCAAATTCTATTCAAATCTACTTGGTAGTTTAGCATCATGAATCTCTATTTAAAAATTCCTCCCCCTACCAAACCAACCCTCCTTCCTAACTTCTTAGGGGACTGTCTCGTTGGTCTAGTGGTCGCAAAGCGCGACTGCTGATCATGAGGTCTTGAGTTCGATTTCCAAGTCGGGCAAAGTGTTATTGGATTTTTCCATCAAGAATTTCTCAGTAGCAGCCTTGGAGTCTGGATTTGTGCCCGGTTGACGGCAATAGGCTCGCTCCCTATTATATAGGGCTTAAACATAACTGGCGTAATGTGGGTATGCTAATGGATACACCTTTTTCTAACCCTTCGGGGATTACAGGCGTGATGTTATGTTATACCTAAACTTTGAGCATATGGTTTTGACACCGGGCAAGTAAAAATGTGACTTTTTCAATTCATATACGTACTAACCAAGTTTATCTTAGACATCACTGACATCTGGTGATCAACGCTCAAACTTCTCTGTATGAGAAGAGGCCTTTGCCCTGCAGTGGAACAAGAATAAGCCGGTATAGTATTTTTCTTGCTAGCTTCTTCTCGCGATTCCGTCTGCGTCAAAGTCGATATAGTAACATCCCATGAGAACTGTACATTTTTCCAGGATAAAAAGTAGGTTATGTGCTATTCCAGACTATAATATATATCTGTGCCCATTCAGGCGTTCTGGCGTGATTGAGTAACATCCAATCATCCAAACTTTCGCATTTTTTTTTTTTTTTATTACTTTATAATTATACTACCTTTTGACCGCGACTTCGTCCGCGCAAAAATAAAATAAAATATAGCCTATGTTACTCGCAGATAATGTAGCTTTCTAATGGTAAAAGAATTTTTAAAATCGGTCCAGTAGTTTTTAAGTTTATCCATTACAAACAAACAAACAAAAAAATATTAGTGTAGATTAGTGTAGATTTCTAATTTAAGTTGTTCATAGTTTTTTTTTCAATTCTAATTTATAATTAATGAAACAACAACAGCAAAATGAAGTCCATTTTATATTATATAACGCTGACGTGTAATTAAGATAAGTCTATTGTTCAAGATAATTTTCTCAAATTGTTCATGTTTCGCGGAACGTAATTGTCTAAGAACCCAGTGTCGCTACACATTCGTCATTAAACCTTGGCTGTAATTCTGTAGTTATAGAAATATGTCGTTATGAAGGTATGCTTAGTTGACAGTGTCAATCCTGTTTTCTCTTTAAGAAATCAGGTACAAAAGTCAAATCATAACATAAAAATCATGCCTGTAATTACCGAAGGGGTAGGTAGTGGTCTAGGTACCCCTTAGTACACCCACATTTCACCAGTTATGTTTAAGTCTCATGTAATAGGGGCGAGCCTATTGTCATCAACCGGACACAACTAGACTCCCAGGCTGCAACTGAGATATTCCTGATGTAAAACTCAATAATATTTTCCCCGTCCTGGGAATCGTACCCAAGACCTCATGCTCAGCAGTCGCACCTGAAAAACGAGCCCAGTATTAAAGCCACGCTCATTCGTACGGCCATTATAAACTTCCTCTATCTGTCCTCAAAATTTTAACAATGCCAATATGACGTATGTCGGTCTACTTTGGGGTCTTAGACTATAAGTAAATTTTGACAAACGACGTATTTTCCGATGATGACGGAGCCATTTTGTTTTGTGACGTCACACGTGTAGGCTGTGAAGGAAATGATGGATGAATGCGAAGACTTTGACGACGTCTGATATGGATGTATGCTATAAATAAATGGAGCATAGTATGAGGATGGTGGTGTGAGCATGAAAGGATTACATGAGCTTGGGGAAATGATGACACAACTAGAAATGGGTTTTTATCATGTAGGGTCGGAAAAGTCATAATACAGTAAATTATCAACTTAGAATTAATATGCAGCAATTCAATTTTAATAAATAATAATTAATACAAACTAATAAATGCGAAAGTAAGTTTGTTTGTTACCATTTTACGCCTAAGCCACCAAACCGATCATCCTAAAATTTTGCATATACGTTGCCAGGTGTACAGAAACGAACATAGGGTACCTTTCATCCCGAAAAAAAGTACAGTTCCCGAAAGAAATCACAATAACGTTCTTATGATGATAGATGGCGCCACATGTCTTTCGAATTATGATCGAATTTTAAACTTAATTTGCGAGCGAAGCCGCGGGCGAAAGCTAGTTATTTTTATAAATGCATTATTTAGCATTAAAAGTCTCTTCCAAAAATTTTTGAGCATTCACGTCATCAATCGTAATTTTACTCCAAACAATATAAAAATGTCGGTAAATTAGAGTCCGACAGATTTTCGACACATTAAGACTAAGATTAGAATAGAAACTGGGCACAGGCCTCTCCTCATACAGAGAAGGCACGAGCATTTATCACCACGCGTGCTCAAAGCGGATTGGCGATTTCAGACTTATGTTACGACGCTACTGTCAGTTGGGATTGGTCATCTCTTAACTGCTACAGGCTTACATCTTTATTTTTAGTATTTTTACTACTGTTTAATATTTATATTTATTGTTTTCACATATAGAATCAACAAAAATATTGTAACCAGGATTTTGTAAAAACCTAATTTAAAAAGAGTGCAGTGGAGTTTCTCGCTCTTTCTTCTCCATAGAGGCCTACCTCCGTTTTGGAATGAGCAACTAGCTTCATTTTTTGGACTAACTGACCGACTCCTTGACATATCAAAAGTGCCTGTAAATGGTCTAATATATATAAATGTTTTGATTTTGACTATGTTAATTTTTAGTACAGTTTTGAGTTTCCTCACGATGTTTTCCTTCACCAATGTCAGTGTTATCCAAGATAAACTTAGAAATCCTCACTAACACTATTATTATCACTTAATCAACTAAATTAAAAGCAACTTAAATAAATAAACAGTTAACCAAGCAGCCAGCCAGCCTTTTATTAGCTTCTGAATAATTCAGGCTGGATCTAGACTGAAATGTCACAGACAGTTCAGAGAATTCTGGGTCTAGACCAAAATAGTTACCTATTTTATCTTAGCTTCGATACGACAATAGCTGGAAGGTTTTTGGAGCAAACTATAGACTAAATTCGGTTGTGTATTTTTAGTTTAAATGTACTTTTTTGATTTTGTAAGGGGCTTTGATACTAACTTGTACCTAACTATACGCATGCCAAACAGCGTAATTCGTTCAGCTGTGTGTTGATGGATCATTCAGGGTGTAACGGTTGCCTTTTATGTTATTTATACAATAGAAGATAATAAAAGCGACGTGATCGTCGTGATGTCCCAGTGGTTAAGGCGCCCGCCTCTCATGCATTAGGTTGTGGGTTCAAATCCGGGCAAGTACCAATGTGAATTTTTCAATTCATATGTTCTTTCTAAAGTTTATCTTGGACATCATTGGCATCGGTGAAGGAAAACATCGTGAGGAAACCTGGACTTACTGTTCCACTCAAACCATGTCAGAGGCCCTTGAGGCGGTTTAGAAACTCTGATATCAGGTCGTAATGCCTTACTGCCCACACGATAAGAAGAAGAAGAATAAAAGCGAAAGAAACTTTATCTATTTGTTACGCCATCTGCCACCTTTACAACTAAACCACTGGACCGATTTTAATGTAATTTAGTAAGGGATAAGTTTTAACCCCAAAAAGGACACATACATACATACATAAACTCACGCCTTTTTCCCATGGGGGTAGGCAGAAACTATAGAACGCCACCTGCTACGATCCTTACATACTCCTTTTGCCTCATCTACGTTCATACATTTCGTCATTCAAGCACGCCGGTTACGAGTACTCCGCACCTGACCTTTCTGAAGGACCTCACCAATAAGGTCAGTATAGGTGTTCCCCCCGACCCCTCCCGGCGTTGCCACTCACCTCTGCCATATAAATACCTTTTGTCAATCGTCTTTCACTCATCCTCTCAACATGACCAAACCAAAAAGGACACAGCCTACTTTTTAATCCATGACAACTGACATACACGCGGACAAAGTTGCGAGCAAAGGCTAATATACCATAAAACATAGCCTATGGCATTCAGCAATAGCCTTCTACACTCAAAGAATTTTTATAATCGGATTAAACCTTCCAGAGAGCAATTAAGTAGGCATAACGTTAACGTGCTGAAAGTTTGAATATCAGGATACCGAGACTCCTTCGTGCCTCGGAAAGCACGTATAGCCGTTGGTCTCGGCTGTCATACGTAGATCTTTAACAGTCGTTACGAGTCGTCAGAAGCCCGAAAGTGTGACAACCAGTCTTACCAATGGGTATCGTATTACCCAGTTACTGGGTTGTAGAGGTCAGACACGCAGTCGCTTCTTGTAAAATACTGGTATTCAGATGCATCCAGTTAGACTGGAAGCCGACCCCAACATACCTAGTTGGAAAAAGGCTGGGCAGATTTATTAGACGTTAAATTATGTGTGTGTAACACTTTGTTCTAGGTCACGTAAACAAATGCGAGTAGACAGAATACATACCTACCTAAATATTGCTCTATTTACCTAATTAATTGTATAAAATATAATTACGTAGAATATAAGAGAAAATTCTGAGCCTACATTTCATTTCCAGTTATGAAAAATTATTTGAAGACGGTAGATGATAAATGAACGAGTACTAACGAATGAGTTTTGTGTTTTTGACAGTTATTATGTAACGTGAAATAATGTATGTGTGCTTTTGTTTAATAATTATTTCTGGGTTTCCGTGAGTTACCGTCTCATGTCGGTTATTATTACGATTCGTATTTCCTCTAAGATGTTCTTAAAGGGATGTGCTATAAGAGTGAAATTTCTTACATGTTTTGTAATTTGCAGCCAAGTTTCAGGTAATTTTGACTTCCTTAATGGTCTTGTGGTCACATGCGCGACTGTTGAACATGGGGTCCTTGGGGGAACCCAAAAAAATGGTGGTAGGCCCCGTTTTTACTTTGTACTTTCTGTTGTTAGATTTTCAACGCTCGGCGCAGCACTGAAAGTAGAAGTACGCAAGGCAAAGTCATATTAAAATAATACTGTTTTAAGAGATGGGTGCTTTTTTATTTGGTTTTTCCACTAGGTTTTTCTCAGAAGCCACCCGGAGTTTGAAAGGTGGTGGTTTGACAACCCCGTGTCTCGGAAAGCACGTAAAGCCGTTCGTGCAGCGTTTGATCTCTCCCCGGTTGTGTTCGTATTGCCATCACATCAGACTATGAGAGACACACTCGTGCACTGCACGAGCACATATTACCTGCGTACTTGGCTACCCTCCATTAAGATTGCCCGGCGTGACCAAAATCGGTGTGGAGAATATTGACCCGACTTGCGACCACAAGATCAACGGGACAGACGAAAAGTTGATAAGAGCTATAAGCCAATATGAGACAGTAGAACAACTACCAAAACTCAACCTTATAAACTAATCAAAACAGTAAGTACCTGCATTTAATTTGTCAGTCATTGAAATTTCCACCTTACATCAACGACATACATTTGTGAATACACTACACTCGGATATAAAAGAAGGCCAAAAATAACTAATAAAGCAGGCCGTCAGTTGTGTCTGAGAGCTCCCCTATGCTAATATAGGATGGGTAGTAACGTCCTCGCGAGCCCACTGAGTTTTATTAAGCGTATAGGAAGGTTAAGACAGCTCGCGTATATTTTATTGTTTCTTTGAACGGCGTTGTTCCAGTTCGACAATATTTTCTGTTTCTTATGTGTTATCAACTTTGACGCGGACGAAGTCGCGGGCAGAAGCTAGTATTAAAATAAATAAAATAAAATATTTTTAATTTTAATAAACAAGAAATTGTGTCTATTATTTTCCAATATTAGAAAAACCGTGATTTAAAATTGATTATTAGTTTGAAATCGCCAATTTATTTATATTATTATAGACTCTAAGCAATTAAAATAGTACAAAGGCGGACTTAATGCCACAGGCATTCTCTAATAGTCAATCAAAGGTTGTGAAGAGATAAAATGGCAGGTGCAAATTATTGTACGAGATAGACAACCAGTTTAGAAACACAACACAAAAACATATTGGACTGCCTCGTTGGTCTAGAGGTCGCAAGCGCGACTGCTGTGCATGTGGTCTTGAGTTCGATTCCCAGATCGGGCAGAGTGTTATTGGGTTTTTCCATCAGGAATTTCTCAGTAACAGCCTCGGAGTCTGGATTTGTGCCCGTTTGATGGCAATACGCTCGCCCCCTATTACATAAAAACATAACTGGCGAAATGTGGGTGTACTAATGGGTTCACCTGTGCCTAACCCTTCGGGGATTACAGGCGTGATGTTATGTTATGTATGTTACTATAAAAAATATAAACAAGTAATCCAATTCACCTTGAGCAAACATTGTGATCAATGCTCGTCCCTTCTTTGTATGGCAAACGCCACTTGCCCTACATTGCGGTAATCATAGGTATAATAATATATAATGTTGGAACAGCGACTATCTACCTATTACGATTCCTGAGATGCAGTCCGCTGACAGACAGGCGACAGAGGCCTCGTACTAACGGAACCCAAAAAAGACGTTTTAATCAAATCTCTTAACCTTGGTAAAGAAGTACATCCTATAGCGCATCGACCGAAGTTATGAAGATTTTTTGAAGAGGTTACTCTAGAAGGGACGATTCATCCAAAGTGTCAGTTGACGAGGTATAACACGCTACCCACTTGAAAATCTCTCTTGAAAACTGACCGGAGAATCACCCACTCAAGGGTAAGAGCCCCGATTATGTATCGAGTATCATTTTTAGGGTTTCGTGGGTAAAATAGCTACTTGTTTGTTTATATGGATTACTTGATGTTACTTGTTAATGGTCGGCTTAATAAGACTAACATTCTAAATTACTAGTTACCTGTCTTAATAACTGCCTCGTTGGTCGCAAGCGCGACTGCTGTGCTGTGTATGTGTGGTCTTGGGTTCGATTCCCAGGTCGGGCAAAGTGTTATTGGGTTTTTCCATCAGGAATTTCTCAGTAGCAGCCTCGGAGTCTGAATTTGTGCCCGGTTGATGGCAATAGGCTCGCCCCCTATTACATGGGACTAAAAACATAATTGGCGAAATGTTCATGTATTAATGGGTACACCTCTGCCTAACCCTTCGGGGATTACAGGCGTGATGTTATGTCTGTCTTAATAAATGTAAGAGGCAAGTACCAATGTTGCTTTTTCTTTACTAGCTGGCCTAGCAAACTACGTACTGCCATCTTTTTTTTAATATTTTTTTATTTATTTATGAGAACCTTCTCCTTACAATAACAAACTCAAGAAAAAAAAAAGAATTACTGAAATTGGACCAAGAGAAATAGGAATTCGTTTCTTGTATATAAAAACGTACTTTTTAAGTTTATAATGGACATCACTGAAATCAGTGACGGAAAATAATCAGCCAGTCATGTTTAAGTCCCATATAAAAGGGGGCGAGCCAATTATAACTGTTAAAATTTTAAAAGTCTATTACTAAACCGGTTGCGAAAGATTATTTTGTATTTCTACTTTACCTACCAATTGAACAACAAACAGTATTATGAACAAAACAACAAACAAAAGGACAGTATAAACATTTCACTACACTACTATCATAATGATAATGACGATAACAATGTGACAACATGCAACGTACTAATTATCTAAATGAACATGATACTGTTAACTAGCCTAATGAGCTAAATCATGACATGTAACACCAAATTCTGTGTGATATATTGATGTTTTGTGAAAGATTAATGATTACATTCAGGTGGTGGCACGTGATATCAATATTAAAACTGTTTTATGTTGTTATTTTGTATTGTCAACAGCGAAAAACGGTTGTTTTTTTATTACTAGTTTTTGCCTGTCGCTTTGCTCGCTTGAAATTCGGAGTAATATAGTTCGGACCACCGTCTCATCCCCTCCGGGGGTGAATTTTGAGGAAAAATCCTGTCTTAGCGCAAGACTTCCTCATAATAACTTACTACGTAATGAGACAGCAACCCGACACGACCGGGGAGAGATCAGGCGCGACCTAAAAATTGATCTCAGGATTTTTAAACAGATAAATAATAACAGTCCCAAATAACAGATTCCCGAAACAGGATCGCACCTAAAACGACTAATTTTATATATTACGCGGAAAAAAAGCTTTTGCCGACTTAGTCAGATCAAACTGTCTTTCATTACCCTCTGTCTTTCTCATTACTCTGGCCACCTCATTTCTCTGCTTCCTTCATTACTCTGTAACTCGATGCAGAGGGCATTGTGTGGGGTATTTAGGTAATATCACTTATTATTTTCTTTAAGCTGCAAAGCGATAATATTGCTTTGTATAGTGTAAATTATGTTTGCAGCGATTTATTGAGATAATTATAATTATTATGAGTTTTGTGTAAAGAACTCCCTTTACTTAATAAACTAATTATACATACCTTGTCGACATTGGTCTATCACGCCACAACAATAGCCCAATCCCTGCCCAGTGCCCAATGTTGGTCTTTATTAAAAATTTCACCAAAATCCGTTTAGTAGTTTTTGAAAGAGTAACAAACTTTACGTGCTAAAGTGTACGCAGACAAAGTCGCTGGAAGAAACTTGTACATGCATAAAACTCGTGATTTAACTACTGCGTATCCATACATTACCTACTCCTTTTTAAAATACACGCATTATTTCATAAGACTTGATGAAATATCGCAATAGTAGACAAAAAGCTCAAATTTAACGATACAGAATTTATTTCGAGACCCATTTAAAAAATCTAGGCTCTATATCTTAGCTAAAATCCAGGCAATTTTTCAGACGACAAAGCACCTAGACTCTGGTCACACCGTTAGTAATGCTTTTGGAAATACTCTTCGAACTAAATCAGGCGAGGCACTAAATAAACTGTCAAACTCTGAAACCGTAAATCATACACTTTTCAGTGTTAGCCTCATTTTTTCATCTGAATTTTTGAGTGAATTCCGATGGAAATTTTAATATGAAATGATCTGTGTTTTGAGTGGCTGGTCGCTGGAAGAGAATGGATTATTCTGTGTTCTTTTGTTTTTATTTTTCAGTACCAATGTAAATTTTTCAATTCTT
Source organism: Hoplodrina ambigua (assembly GCA_949774945.1). Taxonomy (NCBI): domain Eukaryota; kingdom Metazoa; phylum Arthropoda; class Insecta; order Lepidoptera; family Noctuidae; genus Hoplodrina; species Hoplodrina ambigua. The sequence continues at coordinate 8,164,255 of OX458988.1, forward strand.
AAGTACTTTCTTAAGTTTATCTTGGACATCACTGGCATCGGTGAAGGAAAACATCGTGAGGAAACCTGGCCTTACTGTTCCACTCAAACCATGTCTGAGGCCATTGAGGCGGTTTAGAAACTCTGACACTAGGGTGTGTAGGGTCGTAAGGCCTTACTACCCACACGATAAGAAGAAGAAGATTTTAACTCTTTGAACGCAAAACACAGCTCATAGGAAGTATGCTTTCTACGCCAAGTCATTTATTTACTATTAAATACCTACAAAATGCTTGTGATGGGGTAGTCATAAATATCGATTAACCTTTATCACTGCTACTACAATCGATTTTCCATATTATAAGTGTTAGTAATAACAATAAAGTGGCACATCACATAAATGACTGCCTCGTTGGTCTAGTGGTCGCAAGCGCGACTGCTGTGCACGAGGTCTTGGGTTCGATTCCCAGGTCGGGCAAAGTGTTATTGGGTTTTTCCATCAGGAATTTCTCATTAGCAGCCTCATAAGCCTCATAAGCCTCTTGTTATGGATGAAGTGAAAGATACTGACTTGTTGTAAAATTTAATGTAAAAATATAAAATGGCGCACACGCTTGACAATATTAATATAAAATGACGCGTTAGTACCGCCGTCTTGATGCTGTCTGTCGGCGGCCGGCGCGGGCGCTTTCGCCCCTCCCTCACACCGCACCCCCGCACTATGGTTTGTAAACTGTAATGCCCGGTTTACATGCGGTGCGTGAACATACTCCGGGGCGTTGAAAGGCAGCTCAGCCTTTCAAGGGTTTCTTGGTTCAGACGACCGTAGAAGACACAACTTGTTTATGGCTCGCCTGATTGTGCCTTTGCTAGTGTATATGTCTGCCACTCTGCTTATTCCATCGGGGCCCGGGTAGAGTTTTGACACCCGGCCCATGCGCCAGTGAAGTGGCATCAAGTTGTCCTCTTTTAGGACGACGAGGTCATTAATTTGGATCGGTGTCTGCTGCCGTTTCCATTTTGTACGGTTTTGTAGTTCCGCCATGTATTCCAGGCGCCATCTCTTCCAAAACTGCTGCCGTGCCTGTTCGATTTTCTGGTACCTATTGGGTCTATTTAGGCTGGTAGGCAATGATGGCGTACCCAATAACGGACGACCAATCAGGAAGTGCCCTGGAGTTAACGGATTCAGATCAGCAGGATCGGAGCTAAGAGGGGAGATAGGACGGGAATTTAGTATGGCCTCTATTTGTGTGAAGAGCGTTGCCAACTCTTCAAAAGTAAGAGAGGCATTGCCAGCTACGCGTTTTAATAATGACTTTGCGGACTTAACGCCCGCCTCCCATATTCCACCAAAGTGTGGAGAGTAGGCGGGACTAAATATAAACTTAATTTCTTCAGTCGCTGCGTAGTCTGAAACTGATTGTCGGCTCGACCGTATAACCCTTCCTAACTCATTGTTGGCCCCCACGAAGTTCGTACCGTTATCACAGTAAATAGCATAAGGCTTGCCGCGTCGCGATATAAACCTGCGTAAGCATAATATAGCCTTCCGTTGTCAGGTCGCTGACTACTTCTAAGTGTAAGGCCTTAGTCGATAGACATACGAATATACACAAGTAGGCCTTAGTGACTCTGCTACCTCTACCTTTCTTGGATGCAATCATGAAAGGACCTGCGAAGTCAATTCCACATGCATTAAACGGGAAATCACTACTGACTCTAACAATAGGCAAATCACCCATAATGGGTTGAACTGTTCGCCCTCTAAAGCGAGTGCAGACAACACATATTTAATAACAGAGCGAGCTAAGTTTCTGCCACCAAGCGGCCAGAACTTTTCGCGTATAGACGCTAATAATAATTGGGGCCCTGAATGAAATAGTCGGAGATGTTCCTGCTCCATAATTAATTTTGTTAAATGATGCTTGGCATCCAACACCATGGGATGTTTCTTATCATATTCGGATTTAGATTGACCTAATCTGCCTCCTACCCTTATCAACCCATCTGAATCCATAAATGGGTTTAAAGGCAACAGCTTACTTTTATAATTTAAATCTATACTTCTTGTAATACTATTTACTTCCTTAGGAAAGGACTCCGCTTGGCACTAAGAATCTCAGGACAATTGGTACGAAATTTCCGCAATGGAAAGCATGCCGCGTTTAATGTTTGAGTGACGCCTAAATAAATATGCCTTAGTTCATCCTCTGTCGCAGCGCCAGTGTTCAGATCATCAATATAGAAGTCGTTCTTAATGACATTAGCAATAACTTTATCTTCACACTGACTAGCTAGCTCAGCAAGACACCTAGTGCTCAAAAACGGAGCAGAAGCCGTACCATATGTTAATGTGTTGAGTTGTAGAATTTTAATAGACTGATCAACTTTTGTATCGGCCTGATCCCTCCACAACACCAGCTGTAAGTGACGCTGAGATTCATCAAGAGCAATTTGTCGATACATCTTCTCAACATCTGCTGTTAACACGAACTTACGCACTCGAAACCGTATTAAAATTGAAAATAAGTCGCTTTGTACAACTGGACCTATAGCTTGAATGTCGTTAAGAGACTTGCCTGAACTGGTTTTAGCCGAAGCATCAAATACCACTCTCAACTTAGTGGTTTCATGTTCTTCTCTTATTACACAATGATGAGGCAAGTAGCAACCAAAAGGTGGTGCATCAATTTCTATTAAATGATTTAAATTTGCATATTCATTTATAAAGTTACCATACTGTTGACTTACATCTTTATTTTTAATTAATTTCTTTTCTAAATTTAAAAATCGTCTCTTTGCAATAGAGAATGAGTTGCCAAGTGCCTGCTTAGGATCTTCCTTCAGCGGCATCATGACGGAAAATCGACCGTCTGGTAAGCGACGAGTATTTTTACAAAAATGAGATTCACAAAACTGTTCATCTATGGAATAGTCACTAAATCCTGAAGGAACTTCTTCGACCTCCCAGAATTTTTTAAGTGAGGTATTAATATCTTGAAGTGATGAAGATTCTTTTTTTGTTAAGTTACAATGTAAATTTAAATTACATAAAGTTGAACCTCCAGTAGGGCCAGCCACCAGCCAACCAAACCTACTATCTTGCAAGATCGGCCTATTCGGACCTAAACTTATTTTATTGTTGCCTATAATGCTAAAAAACTGATCCGCACCAAGCAACATATCAATCTCAGAAGGTACATAAAACAATGGATCAGCCAGAGTAATATTATCTGGCATCCCTAAACCTTCAACATCTACTTGAACATTAGGTAAGTAGCTTGTGATTTTTGGTAATATTAGACAATTGACCTGCAAATCAAACAAGTCAACTCGAGACTTTATCATAACACTACATTGTTCTGTTATTTTACAATTTATATTGTTAATACCTGACACATTCAAAGTATTCAACCGTTTTGCTTGTATCCCTAGTTTCTGTCTAAGATTTTCAGTAATGAAGGATGACTGACTTCCAGTATCCAATAATGCACGAGCAAGGCAAGTGCTATTTGTTTGTGTATTCACAACTTCAATTTGTGCAGTACATAAGAGAACTTGTCCTGAGGATACAGCTGATAATGAAACTGGATTGTTACTACTGTCAGATGACTCTTGTGAGTCAGAAAGATTTTCTGTGCTTAACACACTGTTATTATTAGTATTTTTATGCAGCATTGTGTTGTGTTTTTCCTTACACATACGACACATGCCTTTAAAACTACAGTTAGTGTTATTGTGACCTGTTCTAAGGCAGTTTGAACACAACTTATGTTTTGACACTTCTGATAATTTATCATTAATATTCATTGACTTAAATTTATGACAACGATACAAATAATGCTTCTTATTGCAAACTGGACATGAACCATTGTTGGAATTATCAGTAACAGTTGCAAAAGATTTAACTGATTTATGATTAGAAGTACTCTCTTTACTACTATCTTTATGATCAGAATTGCCACGACTATAATTAGCTGTTTCTAAAACATTAGCCCTATTTTCTATAAACTCTTTGAATTCCTTAAGGGAAGGTAAATGTGAAAGGCGACCCTTGTGCTCCTCCCATTTACTACTAGTTTTGGGATCTAATTTTGAAGCTACTAAAAATATTACTAATGGGTCCCAGCCTTCCGTAGAAATATCTAATGTATTCAATGCATTAAGGTTTTTATGAACTTGGTCGCTTAGATATCTTAAAGCCTTAAAGGATTCCTTTTGAATAGGATTGATAGAAACCATTGCTCGTAAATGATTATTTATAAGAATGTTTTTATTATTGTAGCGGTCACATAAGGCCTGCCAGGCATACTCATAATTCCTAGCAGTAAACTCTATGGATCTTATTACTACACTAGCACTGCCCGATAAACAGTTTCTTAAGTAATGAAATTTATTTATTGGTGCAATAGACTCATTACTATTAATAAGTGAGTCAAAGGTGTCTCTAAACTCAAGCCACTTGATGTAATTTCCATCAAACGTGGGCAAGTTTATGCTTGGTAACTTAATTGAGTTTAAATTATTATTACAACTAGACTTCACAGAGCCATTGTCACTCTTATTGTGAGTTGTCACCGAGTCTATAAGTTCCTGGGCAATAGCTATCTGAGAGTAGAATTCACTCTCCGTGCTATCCCGTTCCAACAATTGTTCAGAATAATTAGAAGAAAGTTCTTCTATTTCTATTTGCACTGTGTCAAACATTGACATTAATTCTTGAACTTTAGTTAACCTTAAACTAATTTCTCTAATTTCTAAGCTAGAAGGCGTTTTATTATCCTTTAATTTTTGTAAGTAATTTTTAAATATGGTCAATCGACCACGTATACCACCGCGTTTGCGAATCAGTGACTTTAACACGTCAGCCTTATTTGACTGTTCCATATTTGATTCACTATCCGACATTTTAAACAATTGAAATGGTGATTAAATTAAACAGGTATCAAACCAACAATGAGTAAGGTAAGATTATTATTAATAAATTGTGCAATCCCACCGGTATACAATCCAGCCGTCAACAGCACAAACCACCCAGCAGCCGTCGAACTCGCGAACAGCACGAGCAGCGCCCTCAGGACACAGCTTCGCACCGCCACCGAACCCGCCAGCCGCACTGAACTCCGCAGGCGCGTAGGCACGAGCGGGATGGAAGCTGAAATAGTCGGCAATGGAAGTGTATAGCAACCGCGTGGCACAAATTGCGGTGAGGTTAGCAAGCAGCCAAGCAACTATGCATACCAAACTACAATTTGGCTGCATGCTATAGTAGACAGGATAAAAAGAGAGGGGGAGCGTGTATTATTATTAATAACTGTCACCAATGGAAAGAAATACCACAAATAGCTAGAATGTCATCGCCAGGGGTTTTTGAGTGTTGTGGCGTTGAGCTAATTAATTATAAATTGATAGTCATATGTCTCTATAGAGTACCAAATACTAAGAATATAACTGAATGTTTTAATAAACTTGAATTGTTACTCAAAGATGTATCCAACCGGCCTTACAAGAATATTGTTATTGCAGGCGATTTTAATATCGATATTTTAAAACCGAATGGAATTTCAGTTGCACTGGAGTGTATGTTACTAAATTATAACTTAAAACTTGCTCTTAAACAACCGACTCGAATGGCTAGCAAGACATGTATTGATAATTTTGCGCATAATTTTAAAAAATCTGTGAAAACAGACGTCTTGGAGTTTGCATTGTCAGACCATACAGCTCAGCTGCTTCAATGTCCAATACCCACTGTATGTAGAATAAAATACTGGCATATAACTAGAAGGGATTACTGCGACGAAAATATAGCGAAATTTAAAAACTGTATAAACAGTCTTAAATTTTCGGAGATATATCAAACTGAAGATCCTAATTTGGCTTATAATGAGTTTATTAACACGTTTAAATTGTTCTACGATTTATGCTTCCCGTTCAAAGAAATCAAAATCAACACATTTAATAAACCCAAATGGCTATCAAATGGTGTTAAATTGTGCAGTAAGAAAAAAATAAAACTCTTATGGCAATCTAGATTGAATCCTAACCATGAAAATAAAAAGAAATTTGCTACTTATTCTAAATTGTATAGTAAAATTATTAATCTAACACAGAAAGCACAGAATAATTACAAAATACAACGATCAAAAAATAAATCAAAGACTACATGGCAAATAATTAATCGGACAAATAACAATATCCCTAAACAGCAAATTGAAAAACTAAGAATTGGTAATCGAACTATTCATAAACCTTTGGATATCGCTAATGCTTTTAATGACTTTTTTGTTGACAAAATTCATCCAAAATTAAATGCTGAATATAAACCAAAAGCATCCATTACGTCTAGAAGTGCTAAATCAATGTTTATGGCTCCCAGCACACCACACGACATGCATAAAATAATAATGTCATTAAAAAACACTGGTAGTGTAGGTTTTGATGGAATCGCCACTAAAATAATAAAGTCAGTATCAGTTGAGATATGCAGTCATCTGAGTCACTTAATCAACCTCAGTATATGTACGGGTGTATATCCAGAAGCATTAAAAATATCCATAATTAAACCTCTATTTAAGAAAGTAGATAAGGAATTAATGGAATATTATAGACCCATCTCACTCATACCAGTCATCTCAAAGGTATTCGAAAAATACATTTACAAACAGTTAGCTAATTTCATTGAAAAGAATAACATATTATGTGAAGAACAAAAAGGTTTTAGGCAACATAGAACCATCGATATGGCAATTTATGACTTTTTGTTGCCGATTATTAGAAATGTGGATAAACGATTTCACATATGTGCCATATTTTGTGATATGACGCAGGCTTTCGATTATGTCCATTACAACACATTGTTAAATAAGTTAGAAGCCTACGGCATAAGAGGCAACGTACTCGAACTAATGAAATCATATTTAGAAAATAGAACACAGATAACCGAAATCAGTCGCATCAATGTAATTAATAAACATGAAGAGATATCACGGTCACGAGAACGCAAAATTACATTCGGTGTTCCACAGGGAAGCGTTGTGGGCCCTTTTGGATTTATATTATATGTCAATGATATGCCCACGTCCATTGAACATCCCTTAACTATGTTTGCTGATGATAGTACAATTACAATCTCTTGTAAAAACGAAAATACATATGAAACGGACATAAATAATTCTCTTGACAATTTGATTAAATGGCTAGATAAAAATAATTTGAATATAAATTTAAGTAAGACTAAGATAATGCATTTTAGACAACGTATGCCTCGTGTACCCAACCTTCACATACACTACAAAAATGACGACATTGATGAAGTAACTGATACAAAATTTTTAGGATTACAAATAGACTGCAGTTTAAATTGGAAAGCACATATCGTCATGTTGTGTAAAAAATTGAGTTCGTCTGCATTTGCTTTACATAGATTATCCTCCATAGTGGATACAAAAGCACTTCTTGCGGCTTACTACGGTATAGTTGAATCTTACTTACGCTACGGTGTCATTTTCTGGGCGAACTCCACCGACAAAGAGACAGCGTTTAAGGCTCAAAAACGATGTCTCCGGTCTATGTTTAAACTAAAAACCACCGACAGTTGCAAGCCTTTTTTCAAGCAGTACAACATATTGACACTTCCCTGTATCTATATTCTTGAAGTGGCTATGTTTGTGAAGAACAATCCAAATCGTTTTGAACGTTTGGCCGATGTATACCCAAGAAATAGACGCGACAATTCAAAATTAAATAATATACCGTGTCAAACCACTATGATGCGCAAAAGTATTTATTGCATGGCCCCAGTTGTTTATAATAAATTGCCAAGTGCTTGGAAAGACTTGACAACGGTGCAATTCAAAAGTACACTTCGTAAATTATTAATAGATAAAACATACTACAGTGTAACTGAGTTTTTAACGGACAATTTTTATCAAACTACCTCGAAATTTTAATTAATTAATTATTTGTAATTGTGTATTGTCTATGACCTGGAATTTTATTGTTTGTTTTTTTATTTTATCTTTAGACCATGATTTTGTATTTTTTGTAGGTATATACTGTTACTGACGATTTTAATTTATAAATTTTGTGTTTTGTCTATGACCTGGAATTTTAGTGTTTGTTTGTTTATTTATCTTCAGACCACGATTTTGTATTTCTTGTTTAAACTGTTACTGACAATTTTTATTTTTAAATTTTATTTAATGAGAATGACATACATAACTAATTTAATTAATGTTCCAATAAGAATTTAAATTTTAACAAATTTTTATAATGGAAATGTTTGCATGCCGAATGGTGAAATATGGCAGAACTCTGATGAAAACCTACTACTACCTACTTATGTATAACCCATATTTGCAAATAAATGATATTCTATTCTTCTATTCTATTCTATTCAAGATGGCCGTTCTAGAATGATCTCGGTACCTCTTTAATAAGTAGGAATTTCGAGTAAAATAAAACCTGCTCACGCTGAAGACGCGAACATAGGTCTATAGGACACCCATATATGGGCTTTGGCCCTAGTATAATGTGCACGTAAGCAAATCAGGCACACGTGCAGAGACAGGCAGTTAGTGCGTGCACCAAAATAGAAAGAACCCCGTGCAAATAGGTAAAGCGGCAATAAGTAGGTACGCGTAATAGCTGGATACCTCTCCCCACAGTTTTAAGCAACAGGGCACCCACACACAGCAAACAGAGGTCAGACACACAAAATGGGAATTGGAATTTAGTGGTATTAGGAACGGGCTTACTTCCTTTATGATCGCCGGTGTTGAAGTCACCGATGCGACGAGGCGGAGTTCACCAGGTTCACCACGTGGACCACGTTCCCAGGCACGTAGGTAGTTATCTTCGCACTACGACGCGATGTCTTGAGCGCAGCGAGATTCTCCCCACGTGGCAGCTATGCAGTGCTTCAGTCACGACGTCGCAATTAATATTCACCGAAGTCGTCGCTAGCCCAGTTCACGAAGCAGCTCGCAGGCAATGTAGAACACGTGTTCTTGATAGGGCGGCGAGGGCAGCGTATTTCGGGGAACGGCTTCTTCGATGGTTGTTCGATATTATAACTGTTCACGGTCGCCACTTGTTATGGACGAAGTGAAAGATACTGACTTGTTGTAAAATTTAATGTAAAAATATAAAATGGCGCACACGCTTGACAATATTAATATAAAATGACGCGTTAGTACCGCCGTCTTGATGCTGTCTGTCGGCGGCCGGCGCGGGCGCTTTCGCCCCTCCCTCGCACCGCACCCCCGCACTATGGTTTGTAAACTGTAATGCCCGGTTTACATGCGGTGCGTGAACACCTCTCATAAGGAGTAAATTCTGCTTCTTTTATTTTAGAAAAAGAATCAGTGTTTCGCGCAAGAAATAATCCCACCGAAAACATTTCATGTAAAATGTTGCCAAGACGACCACATAATGTTTGCCCTGTGAAAAAGATATCAGATCTCATGTTGAGCCAAGCTTCTAAATCTTCACGGCCTTACTCTACCGACCCTAACTTCACAAATTCTACATCAGTAAAAATGTATGTGTTCAAAAAAATTACGAAACACTTCGAGAAAAGGTAGGTAGTGCCTTTGCGCTTCGCTTGGCTCGTCTTGGCGGGAGCTCTACCGTGCCCCCCGAACAGCGTCGATAAGAGAGAAAATAAAAGAAAATTGCCATTAAATGGTCAGGATTCTTTATTTCACTAACATCCTTAGTCAGCTGATTTCGCACAAAAACAGCAAACATTAGGAATTTGAACTCAATCTACATATTTATACGGTTTAGGCGCGAAACAGCAATAATCGTATTTCACTACAAATGGATATAAATTCCGTACAACTCCAGGATTGCTCGAGCGAAATTAAAAAAGAAGAATTGGCTTTTGTTAAAGCTTCGTACACATTTGTGTTGAATAAGGATTTTGTGTAGAATTTCCAGTAATACAGATTTTATTTCGTTAAATGTGGACCAGTAAATATATTTCGTTCCGTTCAAAATGAAGTTGGAATTTTTGATTCAGAATTTTTGCTAATTGTCGTATGATTGGTGTCTTATTATTTTTTTGAACGACGCTCCGCAATATGAATATTTTCTGTATCTTGCGATGCGTTTACAGTACATAAGCAGCCAGATCTAGAACAACTACTTGTAGACCTTATACATATTAATTTATTTAAACTTTATGCAACAAAAGTACAAAGGCGGACTTAATGCCTTAGGCATTCTCTTACAGTCAACCAAAGGTGGTGAAGAGATAACATGGTAGGTACAAATTAAAGTAGGAGCGCTAAACAGCAAAATTAAATTTAAAAAAAAGATAACATAACATCACGCCTGTAATCCACGAAGGGTTAGGCAGAGGTGTACCCATTAGTACACCCACATTTCGCCAGTTATGTTTTTTAATCCCATGTAATAGGAGGTGAGCCTATTGCCATCAACCGGGCATAAGTCCAGACTCCGAGGTTGCTACTGAGAAAATTCTGAAGGAAAAACCCAATAACACTTTGCTCGACCTGGGAATCGGGCCCAAGACCTCATGCACAGCAGTCGCGCTTGCGCCTACTAGACCAACGAGGCAGTCTACTCCTAGACTAAAAAACCACCCTGTTCCTTCTGTAGCCCTTTGCGTTCCGGGGCCACGGTATCCTGTTAAGACGTCCCGCAACTCAACTATCTAAGATTAATGATACATTTTGAAGAATGTGGGTTAGCACGTTCTTACAGAATTAAGTTATATTGCTTTAAATCAGGTCAATACTTACACAGCTATGAATTTTGACTTCATTTATGTACAAAAAGAAGTATCGACTTCACGAAAGTCGCTTACAACGTGGTTTGATATGAAGAGCACTTCCAACAGATTTAGATAGACGTGCTGAGCACGAGGTCTTGGGTTCGATTCCCAGGTCGGGCAAAGTGTTATTGGGTTTTTCCATCAGGAATTTCTTAGTAGCAGCCTCGGAGTCTGGATTTGTGCCCGGTTGATGGCAATAGGCTCGCCCCCTATTACATGGGACTTAAACATAACTGGCGAAATGTGGGTGTACTAATGGGTACACCTCTGCCTAACCCTTCGGGGATAACAGGCGTGATGTTATGTTATGTTATGCTATACTTCTCCTCTTAAATGATAAAGTTTGAAGTCTTTTTTGTGTTAGTTTGTTTAAACGTTTTAATCTACGGTTTAATATTCCACATTTTGCACATTCATTTATGGCACTCATTACCATATTTTTTTTGTAATGTAGTAGTTCACAATATTGTCAATACACCATAGATCACATCTATATTGTAGCTGTTTATTATCCCTTAATAAATAAAATAAAATACATAATTATAAAATAAAAATTGATTTTGGATATAAGTGCAAATTCTTTCGCTTATGAAAAACAACTATATCCTTGAATTTTTTTTTCGTCGTTGATAGGATATGATGATGATGAATTTAATTATTAAAAGGTTGTGGGTTGGCTCATTCTGACGGTACAAAACTCAATTATTTATGCATTTCCTCACTCAAGACAGTCAAAAACTTTGTTTAAATCCGACCACGATCTTACCAAGATATTAAAATCATTTGTGCAGATCTCACTATCTATAAATATAGCAAACTTTAAAGTTTATTGTTTTAGTTGGCAAACAATATTCGTAACGGTTTTAAGTTTTGAATTTATGTTCTTACACAGTTCTGAATTTAAATATAGAAATCCAAGTTTTAAAAACAATTCGTTCAGATCAAAAATAGATTTTGATCGTGTGGAACTTTTTGTGTTTGAACTTTACTTGGGAACAACGTTTTTTTAACACTAGCTTAAACCCGCGACTTTGTCGGTCGAATGTAGATTATCTGCGGGGTTTAATGTTTTTTGCGCGGACTTAAATCTAGAACGAAATATGTTATTAAAATTAATGTATGTAAAATTTAAAAAAAATGTGGGGATCTCATATGGGACATAGGGCATCAAGAAATAAATCCATTAGACCATCACGGAGATCCATCACGACTATAATCCTCGAATGCAGAGATGTATCCATTAATACACCCACAATTCGCCAGTCTTATGCATTTAAGTCCCATGTTATAGTGGGCAACTTATTGCCAACAACCGGGCACAAATCCAGACTCCGAGGCTGTTACTGAGAAATTTTGCGTTTGGTATAGTAAGTCGTAAAGCGTGACTGCTGAACATGAGGTCTTTTTTTTTGTTCTTCCATTAGAACTGAACGGTAATCGTAAGACATAACACGGGTTAGAAAAACAACACGGAGGATGTCGCGGGCAGCACCTAGTACTATAATAAATGGAGTATAGAATCTACATTGCAATAAAACTACTACTTAGAGATTTTTTCGACTTTGTACTTATCCCACGTATTTACTTTCGTTGCGGAGAAAGAGTTTTAAAAGTTTACCTAAGACGCTTTTAAGTGACTTTCGTATAAAGTTTAAGTAAAGTTCTTCAACTCCACAGCATTCTGTTACATACTAAGTTTTTAAAACTAAAAGTATTAGTGTTAGTCATGTAGATACTTTTAAAAACTTTGTAGTCAGCTTACAAAAAGATTCGGTGTGTGTTTGAAAAGTATCAAATTAAAACAATCACTTTCTAGGGTTCCGTACCGAAAGGGTGTTCATGGGGTGTTATTGGGTAATACCCGATAATACTTTGCCCGACCTGGGAATCGAACCCAACACCACACGCTTAGCAGTTGCGCTTTGCGACCACTACACCAATTTTTACTAGACCAGGTTATTCCATTTATGATTTTTGAACATACCTATATTCGTACTTTTAAATTAATTCAAAATAAATATATACCTCGACTGCCTCGTTGGTCTAGTGGTCGCAAGCGCGACTGCTGTGCTTGAGGTCTTGGGTTCGATTCCCAGGTCGGGCAAAGTGTTATTGGGTTTTTCCATCAGGAATTTCTCAGTAGCAGCCTCGGAGTCTGGATTTGTGCCCGGTTGATGGCAATAGGCTCGCCTTCTATTACATGGGACTAAAAAAAACATAACTGGCGAAATGTGGGTCTACTAATGGGTACACTTCTGCCTAACCCTACGGGGATTACGGGCGTGATGTTATGTTATGTATGTTATAAATACATACATTAACTTTTAGGACTTTAAGGTCCTTCAAGTCATTAACTGGTTACGGTCCAAGCCACACCTAGTTAGGAAAAATGGATTTTTTGAGTCTAATACCTATCGGTGAGACCGTTTTTTTATTTCTAAAAGTAATAAAATCATAAAATCACAACGTTCTATAACCTAAATCATAAAAATAAATAAAATCATAATGTCAGAAATAATAATAACATTAAATTAAAATAATACATGATAGAAATAATAATAACAATAAAATTAAAATAATACATGTCAACAAATAGTAATTAATACTATATTTGTCATGACATGTATTATTTTAATTTGTATGTTATTATTATTTCTGACATTATGATGACAAAAAGACACTATGTATAATAATTATACATGAAGCTGTATAAATCTTTAATAAAATCAGAGTTTTCAGTAGAGTTTTTATAAAACATAACACATTTTTAACAAGACCAATTACTTACGCCGAATAAAATGCCTGAAGAGTGAGCTTAATACAACAATAGGTAAACGGGAATTTCTAACGACCACTCGATTGCAAAATATTGCATTCGATATAATACTTCGACGATCGTTGCATCTACGTAACTCCTAATAGACCTTTACGAGGTATACTTGCGAGGAAGTATGGTCGAAGAAATTTGAGCAAGATTGATAAGAAATCTCACATACATACATTAACCCTGAACACATAACACTCCTTTTTTTGGGGCAGTCGTGACGACTTCGAACAGAAGGCTTTATTCTGTCTTTAGTAATGTCTGAATTTCATAAAAAATCAAAAAAAAAAAAAATTTAAAATGCTTATCTGTCTGTCTGTTTGTTTGTTCCAGCTAATCTCCTAAACAGTTGGGCTGATTTTAACGGGACTTTCACTGGCAGATTATCGAATAAGTCGTAACTAAAAACGTTAAAGTCGCAATCTCATCGCAGACAATCAATGTCAAAGTGGAAGTCAATTAGAAGTATTTCTTACCAATACAGACTAGAATCACAATATGATCGTTATTAATCCCACGGGAATCGCCTCTCAGAAACAAATAATAAATAATGGCAGATAGAAGAAACTTCTCCCACAAACTTTGCTAAAAGGAGCTGTGCGGTCGTACTATGATGTATAGCCATCTTTGTTCCATTGTAAAAGAGAGATAGAGCTATACAGAACGTATAGCAGCATCTCTTTTCCACAACGAAAGCGTTTGGTAGATACCTTTTCAATAATTTGTAAAAGGAGATTGTTAGTTGCTTTGAAATCAATAAATAGTTAACAAAGCGACGTTATAGTTTGCTATCGCTAAAAAAATGTATGGCGCATTCGCGTTTTGTCAGCTCATAAAAATTAGGGTAGGTATTTAAGACCCCCTATTTCAAATAAAGCTTTGTATTCGTAAAACAACCAGCACTAAAAACGGCTTTGTCATTTATTTATTCGTAAAAAAAACATAAAAAATTCAGCCATTTTCAATATTCATTCCATATTCCGAATGAATAGTGCGAATTTGAAATGAATTTTATATCTGAATAGGATTTAAATGGCTATAAGTTTTTTTTGTTTTTTTTTTTTTGTTAGCCTGTTCTGTCCCACTCCTGGGCAAAGGCCTCCCTCCACTCCTTCCATCTTTCCCTATTCAGCGCCTCATCCCTCCAGTTTCGGAGAAATCCATCCAGTTCATCCCGCCATCTCCTTCGTGGCCTGCCGCGGCCCCGACTCCCTGTTTCAGGGCACCAGCTATAAGTTACCTACTAAATAAATCCGATCGTCAACACTCACGTCTTTTTCCTATGGGGGTAGGCAGAAACCATAGAACGCCACCTGCTACGCTCCTTACATACTTTCGCGCCTCGTCCACGTTCATACATCTGATCATACAAGCACGCCGTTTACGAGTACACCCGACCTTTCTAAAGAACCTCACCAATAAGGTCAGTGTAGGTCTTCTTAGGGCGTCCTTGCGTTACCACTCACATCTGCCATATAAATTTCAACCCTTTGTTAACCGCTTTTCACTCATCCGTATAAAAAATGTGTAAAATATTTATTATATTGTAGCTCAAATTATTGGAAAAATTGGCTAAAAATAAAATTGTATTCGCATTAAATTGGATGCAATTGAATTAAATTTAGTGAACAGTAGAGTGTTCGATATTTAAATGAATTTTATAGAAATTTGTTGAACGTAAATATTTTAATTCAAGCAGAAACATGTTTCTTTGGATCCTGCAACGTTACTCAATGTTACTTTTTGTGGTAACAAGAATTACTACTTTATTGGTTTAATTTAACGAAGTAGCTACCGGGCTATGTTGTTATTAGTTTAATAAATACGGAATACAGAGATTTTTTTTATTAAGTTTCAATAAATGCGTGTCAATAAAACATTTTTTTTTCAATTCGACCATTTAAAGGGACTTTTAAACGTCATTACAAAGAAATCAGCAACTATTGTCAGTTTGTGAAAACGCTTTTTATAAACAAGGTTTTTGCCGTGCCGTCGTCCATGGAAGTCAAATATAGAGACAATACAAATACACATAACATCACGCCTGTAATCCCCGAAGGGTAAGGCAGACGTGTACCCATTAGTACACCCACATTTCGCCAGTTATGTTTAAGTCCCATGTAATAGGGGGCAAGCCTATTGATAGGTACAATAAAAAAGGGATAAAAGGCTACCTACCCTTTTTATCAATAAAGTAAATTATTATAATTAAATAAACACTTCCAGAGAATATCTCTCACAAATAAACATTACCTATTTATAGTATTAGTTTAGATATATAAGGTGATTATTATTGAAACCTAGCAAGGGGTCATTATTTTAAGTACCTAACGCTTCATTATGAATATAAGTGAATATTTTTACTATGAGTCCAGCACTGCATAACGTCACGCCTGTAATCCCCGAAGGGTTAGGCAGAGTTCTACCCTTTAGTACACCCACATTTCGCCAGTTATGTTTTTAGTCCCATGTAATAGGGGGCGAGCCTATTGCCATCAACTGGGCACAAATCCAGACTCCGAGGCTGCTACTGAGAAATTCCTGATGGAAAAACCCAATAACACTTTGACCGACCTGGGAATCGAACCCAAGACCTCATGCAAAGCAGTCACGCTTGCGACCACTAGACCAACGAGGCAGTCAGTCCAGCACTGAAATCATGAAAAAAGAAATCAGCTGTTTCTACAATCAAAATATATAGAACAGCTGAGTTTTTTTTTTTCAGGTTTCTGGTAAATTAACAATCATGTATAAAAACAATATTAGACTACCTTCTGCTTATACAGCATACTACAGCCAATAACACGAAGCGGTAACAAGAGGAACAAACCTATTGGCTTTGCTCGCGACCTTCCAAAGCATATTATTATGCAAGAAACGTGATAACGTTGGATTTTAGCCTGAAAAGCCCTAAACAAGTGAGCTAATTTTTAGGTAATTAAGTATGTTATGAATATTTATAATATTCACCAAATTTTTGCTAATTATATTAGGTACAATTAGGTCTGTTCTTACAATTAAATGTAGGTCTAGAAAAAATAATAATTTCGTAATAAAAATATGTATTACTAACCTATACATCACGCCTGTAATCCCCGAAGGGTTA
Organism: Hoplodrina ambigua; assembly: GCA_949774945.1. Lineage (NCBI taxonomy): Eukaryota > Metazoa > Arthropoda > Insecta > Lepidoptera > Noctuidae > Hoplodrina > Hoplodrina ambigua. Next base: position 8,180,970 of record OX458988.1, read on the forward strand.
GGCAGATGTGTACCCATTAGTATACCCAACCATTTCGCCAGTTATATTTAAGTCCCATGTAAAAGGGAGCGAGCATATTGCCATCAACCGGACGCAAATCCAGGCTCCGAGACTGCTACCGAGGAATTCCTGATGGAAAAACCCAATAACACTTTGCCCGACCTGTGAATCGAACCCAAGACCTCATGCTCAGCAGTCGCGCTTTACGAACACTAGTCATTGCACACATAAATGCTCTTAAATAGTTGAAATTGAAATAAATGCTTTGACTTTGACTTTGCATGTTAACAAAACTATTTTGTTGACAGTACAGTAACAAAATCCTGCAAGGTCAACCACCCCTTTAGGTGTTCGGTTTTCAAAAGGCATCTATTTAAATATTCGAACGCGGATTTAAAGGGTCAAGACCTTCGACCCTTTAGGATCTTTTGTTACGCAGACACTCGTGTTCAATGGAGGACGGAGGTACGTTTGATAAGTATCTAACGATTTGTAGTATTTGTGTGTAGGTACCTTCTGTTGGCGAGATGTCGTGATGACCTAGCGGTTGAGGCGCCCGCCTCTCATGCATGAGGTTGTGGGTTTGAATCCGTATGACCATGTACCAATGTGACATTTTCAATTCATATGTACTTTCTAAAATTTATCTTAGACTTTACTGAAATCATTCCGTGAATCGGAAAGCACGTTCAGCCGTTGGTCCCGGCTGTCATAAGTGGATCTTTGACAGTCGTTTCAGAAGCCGGAAAGTCTAAAACTAAAAGTTCAATTAACCTAGGGGTATCGTATAAAATCGTATTACCCAGTTACTGGGTTGTGGAGGTCAGATAGGCAGTCGCTCCATGTAAAATACTGGTATTCAGCTGCATCCGGTTAGAATGGAAGCCGACCCTAACATAATTGGGAAAAGGCTAGGCAGATGATGATGACCTTCTGTTGACAAGAGTGCTTTGGTTTTTGATGCTGCAGAAACGTAGGTCGGTCCTAAGAGTCTAGGTAAATAAACCTACCTTTATCCTACACGTTAGTACCACTTAGTACGGAGTTTTCGGTAGTCTCGAAGTCTCGCTCGGTTGATGGCAATAGGCTCGCTTACATGGGACTTAACATAAATGGCGAAATATGGGTGCATGTATGTACTAATGGGTAACGCTTTTTTTTTCTTTTTTTTTTAGGTGGTGAAAATCATCATATGACTCCTTCCGCCCTGGGTGGGGCGGAAGAGACTGTCAGACTTTTACTGACTAAAAAATCACCCTGTTCCTTATGTTGCCCTTCACCACGGTATCCTGTTAAGACGTCCCGCAACCCCGGTAATGGGTAACGCTGCGGGGATTACAGTAGGCGTAATGTTATGTTTGTTTGAAATTCCGAGTAATCTCCGTCTGTCTGTTCATTGGTTTGTTCCGGCCTTATCTCCAAAACGGCTGGACTGATTTTGACAGGATTTTCACTGGCATATAGATAACTAACCACGCAAAGAGCCTCTTGGTAACCGACATTCAAGTGGTCAGCAGTCGCGCGTTGCGACTACTAGAACAATGAGGTAAAAAAAACACATTCAAACACAAAAAAATACATTTGTATTTATCCGAATTTTAAGTTTTCAACCCTTCTTACACTGTCGTGACTACGTAATGTTTACGTACGGTTGTTGGTAGATACAATGTACGCTACTTATCTCAATATTTGCACAACAAAAATGTCAGGAGACTTAGCGATAAAGCGTTCAACCTTTTCTAAGCTTCGGATCGCGAAAGGTCAGTGTTGTTTATTTTTAACAAGAATGGCTTATTGTATACTTATACAGAAATGTTTTTACCGTTTTATAGAACCGGATTTTTTAAATGTTACACTTTATTTTGACTTTGTTAATAATTGTCGGTGATTATTATTTTTTGCCCGAATATCCCTAACTCCTTAACTCTTTTAATAAGTAGCCTATTAAAAGAGAATTTCTCAGTATCAGCCTCGGAGTCTGGATTTGTGCCCGGTTGATGGCAATAGGTTTGCCCCCTATTACATGGGACTAAAAACATAACTGGCGAAATGTGGGTGTACTAAAGGGTACACCTCTGCCTTACCCTTCGGGGATACAGGCGTGATGTTATGTTATGTTATGTTTACTCCTTATAACATCAGCTATCTGCCAGTGAAAGCCCCGTCAAAATCGGACCACTCGTTTAGGAGATCAGCCAGAACAAATAGACGAAATATTTTTTGCTATCTGTATCCTGAAAACATTCATAATAATATGCATTTAGTTAAAAGCTGTTATTTTAACAAACAGACACTTCAATTTTATTTATTTGTGTAAATTAAAAACATACGTAACATCACGCCTGTTATTCTTAAAAGGTTAGACAGAGGTGTACCCATTGTTTCACCCACATTTCGACAGTTCTGTTTTAAGTCTCATGTAATAAAGGGAGAAAATTAAAATGTAAGAACAAAAAAATATACGCAGCAGCTACGTAGTAGTTACTTAACATTCAAAGCTCTATTCGAATTCAAACAATTCGCAACTTATAAACTGTCCGTAGATATTTAAAGTAACTACATTTAAAGATGTTTTTATATAGAATACTAGTGGACCGCCCCGAATTCGTACGGGTGAAGTTTTCAGACTGTTCTGGTGGATTTTCCAAATATTTTCTTTTATATAAACGTTGCCCGGGAAATTATGAACCCAACAGAAAAAGAAACAGCCAAATCGGTCCAGCCGTTCTCGAGTTTTGCGCTTAGCAACACATTTAGGCATTCATTTTTATTTATATAGAAGATTAGTTTTTGCCCGCGTGGAACTTGTTTATCGGGGGGCACGGCAGTGCCCCCGCCAAGACGAGCCAAGCGAAGCGCAATGGCATTACCTACCTTTTCTCGAAGTGTTTCGGCGTTTTTTTGAACCCTCATAGAGTTGGTTTCCGATGCATCGTTCTTGCATACAAACTTCCATCCCCCTTTTTACTGCTTAGGGGTTGATTTCCGGTTTAAAAACTTCTATGTCCTTCCCCGGGTCTTAAACTATCTCCATGACAAATTTCATCAAAATCAATTCAGTGGTGTAAGCGTGAAGAGGTAACAGGCAGACACACTTTCGCATTTATATAATAATATTAGTATGGATAGATATTCATATTGTATTTCACGGTAAACTTTGTCCAACGCTCGCGATGCTAGAGTTGGCGGAATTTACTGTCTACAGTCCGAATCTGGGGCGCCTTTAAGTATGATTTCTACGAAAACTTAACATTATACCGGTTGAAATAACTGCATTTTGGTGATACTGTTTAAAGTAAATATTTAACGTTGCTTTGTAAGTATCCTGAAATAACCAACCTATGCCAGCTTGAAATAACGGTAACGTTATAACGATATTTTTCTTATATTATGCATACATAACATCACGCTTGTAATCCCCGAAGCGTTAGGCAGAGTTGTACCCATTAGTACACCCACATTTCGCCAGTTTGTATTTAGGGGACGAGCCTATTACCCTCAACCGGGCACAAATCCAGACTCCGAGGCTGCTACTGAGATATTCCTGATGGACAAACCCAATAATACTTTGCCCGACCTGGGAATCGAACCTCATGCACAGCAGTCGCGCTTGCGACCACTAGACCAACGAGGCAGTCATAATAATTAATGGGAGAAGAAAAAAAAAATGTTAGCATTGCATTTTTTTGTCACAAAAAATGTTTGTATTGTATTTTTTTGGTTTCATTCAGTTATAACTTACTTAATTAATTCTTAGTTATAACTTACTTGATTCAGTTATACTTAACTTACTACTATTTTTGAAATATTTTTAGTTAAATATAATATTTGGTTTTCACCGATGCCAGTGATGTCCAAGACTAACTTAGAAAAAAAAATACTCTCAAGTAAAATATCAACATTAAAACCGCTGTCACTCAAGCGCGACCTCGCATCACAAACATTTAGTTCCAACAAAAGAAAGGTCCAACAAAAAAATAAAGTTAGTTTTTCGAACTTCACCGTTGTAAGCAAAAAGACGTCGAAAGCATTATTCGGTTTTGACATGAGCAAGTACCTAAGCGTAGGTATTGTTGAGTCAAGTAGGTCTAGGACGGCCTAGTACAGACGAACAAGTCATTTAGTGTACAGGCAGCTCAGGATACATATTAGAATATCGAACGCTAAAATACCTACAGGCAAAATGGCGATGATCAAAACATCGAAAATTAAAATATCAATTGTATCATAATATCTAAAATTGTTATATCGAAGCTTAAAATGTCTTAAATTAAAATGTGTAGTGTATTAATGTTGATATTTTGAACTTAGTTTTACTGACTCATAAGTTTAATCGTTAGATATTGTTGCCTGCCTCGTTGGTCTAGTGATAACAAAGCGCGACTGCTGAGCATGAAGTCTTGGGTTCGATTCTCGGGTCGGTCAAAGTGTTATTAGGTTTTTCCATTAGTAACTGTGCCCTGTTGATAGCAATAGGCTCGCCACCTATTACAATGACATGGGACTTAAACATAACTGGCGAAATGTGGGTGTACTAACGGGTATACCTCTGCCTAACCCTTTGGGATTACAGGCGTGATGTTATGGTTATGTTTAGAAATTTTTATCACTGAGTATTTTAATGTTAGACATTTTAAGCTCAATAATATATTTTCAATATTACAATACAATCGATATTTAAATTTTAGATGTTTTGAACGTTGTTTTAGTCGTATGTATTTTAATGTTCGACATTCTAATGATGTACTCTTGCAACTACTTTTTAAACAACGTTTCGAGTGTGTAAATTCTTTTGAATCACTCTAAATAGATTTTAACATTATTAGACACTATAAGTTTGAAAAGTGAACACAAAATAACAATGAATGGCAATGTAGCAAAAAGATAATTATTGTTGTCTGTGAACCAAATAGCTTGTTCAAGTGTACCTAAAAGTATTCGATCCCAGTCGACCTTTTTTCTTGAAACGAAGTTCCTTTACGCGTCTTGAAACTGGTAGAAATCATCACGTGAAGAAAAAGCGTTAGGACCTTCTGTGTCTTTCCCTATCTCTTCTTTTTTATATAAAAAAGCCAAGTATTTCTATAAATATCTATTGGTATAATTATGTAAATATGGTTGCACTCCTCTGAAACGGCTCGACCGATTTCTATGATTTTTTATGAATATATTTTTTTATAGCAGTAAATGCTAGGGATGAATTTTGACGCGAACAAATTCGCGTAGTTACTTTATATTTCTGTACTGTTTCATATGAGAACAAACAACTAAAAGGCCAAGCCCACGCTTCATACATTTTATGCCACTTTTATTCTAGATTCTTGGCCGTAACAGACACTGTTGCTAAACTTGGAATCGAGTTTGTGCAGTTTCATGACGGATCGAGTTTGGCTTCAAGCCAAGTTCGGCTGTGAGCCTAATTTATATTGTAGGGTGTTGGTTCGGAACTTTTTGGAATGATGAATCTTTTTTTTTAATACTTTTTGGCAGTTGATGGTGTCATCAATGGCGGAGATTTGGAAGCTGGTTGATAATTGCTGATTTTATCGTCATCACATGTTTGTAGGTGCTGCAAAGATTCTAGCTGGAACATTGCCATTGCACATTGCTTGGCCATTGAACAAAATCTGGAAACATCTTAAGTTACAACGATTTATTCATATTATAATGATAATCACATACATACATGGACATTCGCCTCTTTCCCATGGGGGTAGGCAGAAATCACGTAACGCCACCTGCTACGATCCTCACATACTCCATTCGCCTCATCTATGTTCACACATCTCGTCATACAAGCACGCCGGTTACGAGTACTGCTCACCTGACCTTTCTAAAGAACCACACCAATAAGGAATGATAATCATATATCATTTAATTGCGTAAAACATGGTGTTAAACATAATAAAAAAGGTACAAGCATGTTAAGCCAAATTGTGACGTAATATACGAAAGTTAAGGTTACAGGAAAAAGCCTTAGGGAAATTATTGTTTCTGGTTATTTGAGCTTTACGCCTTTTTTTTGGGAGAAGCTTGGCACAGTATTCCTGATAACAGCAACTCCTAAAAGTGAAAATCAACAGTGGTTACCAGAAAAGCGCCCAGATAACTATTCAATTATACTTTTTTTTTCTAATTAATTTTACTACATATCGTAGTAAAAAAAAGGATAATTAAAAATTTAAAAACCACCGACGGCGGCCATCTTGGACCGATTTTTATAAAACATAGCTAAGAACACTTCCGACTAGTAAACTTATCAAACAAAAAAACTTAATCATAATCAGTTCATCTGTTCGGGAGACATTTACATGGGACTTAAACATAACTGGCTAAATGTGGGTGCACTAATGGGTACACCACTGCCTAACCCTTCGGGGATTACAGGCGTGCTGTTTATGTTATTTCTTATTTATGAGCCAAGATTATAACGAGAAAAATACTCTCGTTTCCCTAAACTATAAATCATAAGAACCTTGTATAATGCTTATACCACGTTTTACTTTAATCAGATCTACATTACCATAGATACGAGATTTTGTTGTTATGTCAAGTTTCCGGATATTATGAATTAGGCACTGAAAAGCGTTCTATTTTATCCTTTTTCTCAGTAGCAGCTTCAGAGTCTGGATTTGTGCCCGGTTGGTGGCAATATGCTCGCCCCCTATTGGCGAAATGTGGGTATACTAATAGGTACACCTCTGCCTAACTCTTCGGGGATTACAGGCTTGATGTTACGTATATTATGTTAATAACAGACTGCATCCATTATCTAAACACAATAGCTTACACTTTGAAGTAAACAAATGCTAGCTGTATTTTATTAAACTTTAAAAAAAGACAACCACAATTCATCTTTGTCTGCGATTCTTTGAAAATTTTAAACACGAACGTACCTAATGATCTGTGAAACCGATAAACAGTACTTTAATATCATTTTTCATGTCGAAAATGGACTGAATACGAGATAATAGCGTTATAAGAGTTTAAATAAAATGATATAAACCCCTGAGACGTGACTACTGTACCAAGGTATTCCATATCATCTGCCTAGCCTTTTCCCAACTATGTTGGGGTCGGCTTCCAGTCTAACCGGATGCAGCTGAATACCAGTATTTTACATGGAGCGACTGCCTATCTGACCTCCACAACCCAGTAACTGGGTAATATGATACCCCTAGGTAAGACTGGTTGTCAGACTTTCAAGCTTCTGACGACCCGTAACGACTGTCAAAGATCCACGTATAACAGCCGGGACCAACGGCTTAACGTGCTTTCCGAGGCACGGAGGAGTCTTAGTGTGTAAAGATGGTCACCCATCCACGGACCAACCCCGGCAAGCGTAGCTTAACCTGACGGATCGACCCGTGCGGCTGTTATTAATTAGCCACGAGCTCCTCCAAGGAAATATACTTGGAATTATTGTTTCGTGTATGTCGTGATGACTCAGTGGTTAAGACGCCCGTCTCTCATGCATGAGGTTGTAAGTTCGAATCTGGGCAAGTACCAATGTGACTTTTTCAATTCATATGTACTTTTAAAGTTTATCTTGGACAAGACTGACATCGGTGAAGGAAAACATCATGAGGAAACCTGGACTTGTATTGAATATAAGTCTGGAATCGCCAATCCGCCTTGAGCAAGCATGGTGATCAATGCTCATACCTTCTCTGTATGAAAAGAGGCCTTTGCCCTGCAGTGGGACAGTAATAGGCTGATGTTTTTTTTTACTACTACTAGCTTTGGCCCGCGACTTCGTCTGCGTAAATGTCGGTTATCGCGGACGTAGACGAAGTCGCGAAATAAGAAGTAGCCTATGGTGTCGATTCTATTATGCACGAACTATGCATCTGCATCTTATGGAATGAACTCCTTCAGAATATCAGGATGGCCACCAGTCGGTTCACATTCAAGGTAAAAGCTCGCGAGCACTTACATAAGAAGTTGGCAGACTCGTCCCACAATTAATTTGTTGTACTTCACCACCTATTTATTTTTATCTCTCTCTACTTTATATATTTTGTTTGTATGTATGTATATACCTATGTATTTATTTTTATATTTTAATATCGAATATATTCTGTATTTTCTGCACCTACTACGTTTTGTCTCTGCATCACCCTAAGGTAGACTGGTAGAAAATGCCCAAGGCATTAAGTCCGCCTTTGTAAAGTGTATTTTTTACATGTGCATAAAGTTTAAATAAATAAATAAACTAAACTTAATTTAGACTGTTTCTTTCTTTAATTAAACAAGAAAGGGATAGATGTAAATAAGAGCTTTCAAATTAAGTCAATCTGACACATCCATACAATTATAGTTGACATCTTAAAACGTATGGATTAAATATATGGAGAAGTTGAAGGTAAAACTAATTTGACATCTCTAACTTAGTTTGTAAATGTCACCGTCCTTCTCTTTAGCTGTATGTCAGTAAGAGATGTCAATTCTCTTTTAATCTAGCTTGTGAACAAGGGAATCGGCACCTATATGCATTTTTGGGATTCAAATTACCGCGTTATATAAAAAATACATTTAAAATAATGGTTGCAATACAGATAGCATGGATTCTATGTAAAATAATGTTTCTTATAAAATTACATAACATAACCTAACATCACGCCTTTAATCCTCGAAGGGTTAGGCAGAGGTGTACATTAGTACACCCACATTTCGCCAGTTATGTTTTTAGTCCCATGTAATAGGGGGCGAGCCTATTGCCATCAACCGGGCACAAATCCAGACTCCGAGGCTGCTACTGAGAAATTCCTGATGAAAAACCCAATAGCACTTTGCCCGACCTGGGAATCGAACCCAAGACCTCATGCACGGCAGTCGCGCTTGCGACCACTAGACCAATGAGGCAGTCACCAATAAGTCTGGACCAATAAGTCTTATAAAATTCTAGCACTTAATTTTCCTAAGTGCATCGAAGTACCAAACTCATTTTAGTACAAGTCGTAACTAAGCAGTAGGTACCTATATTTTTACAGTAATAATTTTATTCTGTTGAGGTCACGGAATCATTGATCATAGTGTCAAATTAGATTACGCCTTAAGGGTTATTTTTGCAGCCACTCGTAAGCAGGGATGTTATGGAGCACCGTAAATTGTAACCGAAACTATCGGATATCCGAAATCCCAATAACACTTTGCCCGACCTGGGAATCGAACCCAAGACCTCATGCACAGCAGTCGCGCTTGCTACCACTAGACCAACGAGGCACATACTATTTGTGTTTATATTTTACTTCAATCTAATATCCGTAACCGAAACTATCCGAAGCTAACGGATAATCCAAACGATTACATAATATCCGTAACCGTATACGAAACCGATATAATTTTATTCTTATATCCATAATATTCGTATCCAGATCCGAAATATCATATCCATAACATCTCTGCTCGTAAGTACTGCTCATTGGTAAAGAGCCAGTCATTGCCCGGAATAGCCCAGTAATAAAGGTACATTAGTTTAATAAGTACTTGAAGAAATTTAGGTAAGTAACGGTGGAATAATTTATTTTTATGACGATTTGAAGAGCGGAGTAGGAAGTAAAAAAATAAAATGTAGGTCAAGGTGAGAAAAATGAAAATTACTTTAACGATTCAGGCGCGCGGATTCCGCTCGCTGTCCGCGTGGTAATGTGCGTGTAAGAATTGAGCGGAATCCGCGCGGTTTCCGCTTACTATGAATGGGTTATGAAGATGTAAGAAGCATACAAACTATTGTCAGGTTTCAAACTTAATGTTGTAAAGTTGATTTTTTGTGATGGCCCAATGGTTACGGCTTTTTTGAACATGAAATTGAAGTTAGGTTCAATATCGGGTTAGTACCAATTTGGCGTTTTAAAATATTTTGTGAATTTTTCTGTCTCTTAAGGATAAACAAGTTAATCGGGAACGGGCGGTAAGCCGTAAAAAATAAATTGTTATGTAAATATATATATATTCTGTGGATAAATGACCCGTCACAAACACTGTACAGTCGTGCAAAGCCGCGGCGAGTTGCTAGTTCATACAGAAGGAATTCGTAGCGTCATAAGCTACGAATTACTCGTTGTTTTAAAAAAATATGGTATCCATGCAAAAAAAAACCAATCCTTTTACTATCACAAGGCAAATATCCATTAAAAGTACTTACCTTCGTAAACTTTAAGCCTGCTCTAAATAAATAGATACACGACCACAACATTACACAAGCGAAACTAAACCTTACTGTTCGAAGTTAAAGTGTAATTCTGTTTGAAATTTCGATGAATTTTCCTAGCAATTAAGGTAGGTGTCTCTAATCTGTTGTCTCAAGTTTCTGTACACGGTAAAGGGGTAATGTATTGTTTATAAAGTAAACAAGGCAATTGTGTTACTTTCGTTTCAATTAATTAAGGTCTTAAACTCTAACATTTTATGAACAAAACACCGAAAAAAGGCAAACACTTTAAAATAATAACATAACATCAATCAATTTTTATTAGACAAGGTTATTCCATTTATAATTTTTGAACATACTTTAAGGGACTACGCACACTTATTCAGCTCCATTTAGCTTTTGTCCATAGAAAACAACGATTTTGTATCGCATGCGTTCAGACGCGGAAAGCTGAACGGACGCGTACGCGTCTCATACGAAATCGGCGTTTTCTATGGACAAAAGCTGAATGGAGCTGAATAAGTGTGCGTGGTCCCATATTCGTACTTTTAACATATATACACAACATCACGCCTGTAATCCCCGAAGAGTTAGGCAGAGGCGTACTCATTAGTACACCCACATTTCGCCTGTTATGTTTTTAGTCGCATGTAATAGGGGGCGAGCCTATTGCCATCAACCGGGCACAATAGAAATTGCTGATGGAAATACCCAATAACACTTTGCCCGACCTGGGAATCGAACCCAAGACCTCATACTCGGCAGTCACGCTTGTGACCACTAGACCAACGAGGCAGTCAAATTTAAAAAGTCAAGTTTGAAATAATAATACCAGCCTATCTTTGACATGCAATAGGACAATAGTCCCACTACAGGTCAAAGTCTTCTTCTTCTTATACAGAGAAGTTTATATTCATAACATAAGATCACGCCCGTAATCCCCGAAGGGTTAGGCAGAGGTGTACCCATTTGTACACCCACATTTCGCCAGTTATGTTTTAGTTATGTTTTATATTTAATTATACGCAATGTAATGTAGATCATTAAGCATTTTCTATTACTACCTATTAACAATTAGAATGGTAAGGTAAAAATGAGTCTGCTCCGCTCACGGTGGAAATGCTGCCTTTTATTAATCACTAGCTTTTGTCGTCAACTTCGTTCGCCCAAGTGTTGGTTATCGCGGTCGCTAATGAAGTCGCGTAATAAAGTACCCTATGTCTTTTCTTGGGGTTCAGAACTACCCCGTACCAAATTTCATTTAAATCGGTTCAGTGGTTTATTCGTAACAGACAGACAGACAGACTTAGTTACTTTCGCATTTATAATAATAGTATGGATAAGGTATTGATAACACATCAGGTTTTCTCACAATATTCCTCTATATTTATTCTTTTCCTGGTTTCCTATATTAAATATAATATCGTGTGAGGTATTGTTTGAAAGGGCTTTTTATAAGGATTTCAAACATTATATATGTAGAGTTATTATGTAGAGATCAGTCAGAGTTCAGTCATTAATTCTTAAATAATTCGGTGTCTCCAAGAATGTAAGCAGTGAATGTCTGTGGCAGCCATTTTGTATTCAAGATTATACTGATTCAGATTTATCCATTAGGCTGAAATCCGACCCAAACGTAGCCGACAAGAAGCTAGACAGTTGATGTTGATAAATTTACCTTTACCAGTGTTTGTTAGGATTTTATTAACATTCTCTTTTATTACATTTTAAGGGTTTGTTCACACAGTGTGTTGGCGATTTTGCTATCGTTAGACCACGGACTTTTAAAGCTTTTCGTTTGTGACAGAAAATTATGTGAATACCTGACAATTTACACAGTAAAATTGTCATAATCCAGTACTGTCGTTCTGTTCTGTAAAAATCATTATCAGGATAATTTAGGTGAAAAAAGAGTGAACTGTCGTTCCTCCTGCAGCTGGTCTAAAAAAATCAAACCTGTAAACTCCGAAGGGTTAGGCAGATGTGTACCCATTAGAACACCCACATTTTGCCAGTTGTGTTTAAGTCCCATGAATTAGGGGGCGAGACTATTGCCAACATACGAGCTCAAATCCAGCCTCCGAGGCTGCTACTGAGAATAAGCTTGAAATTCTGACAACCAGTCTTCCTGAGGATCATGCTATTACCCAGTTTTAGTGAAACGATGGTCCCAAATTTAGACGGCACCTGTATTTTAGGGAGCCAGGTACTTCTGATGTGTGGTCTCAGCAAAAATTTTGCACACATTTCTAGGGTGTCTTTTTTTTTTTTTTTTTAGGAGGTAAAAATCATCAAATTACTTCATTCCCTTCCGCCCTGGGTGGGGCGGAAGGGACTGTCAGACTTTTACTGAATAAAAAACCACCCTGTTCCTTCTGTTGCCCTGACATAACGATTACCGTTCACATTAGGAACCATTAATTTAATAATAATTGGATCCGTGGTGCTTGGCAATCTGGGCTTCTCCCAGTTATAAGCATCCCTTTGTGCCTATTGACCTAATTCTGTTCTTTTTCCTGCTTGTTTGTTTGTATCGTTTTCCGAGACTCGTTGAGTTTCATTGCCTCGGCGCTATTCTGGCAGTCTAAACTGTTGATTCTGGCTTTCAGGAGTTGAAGTGGAAAAAGGATTACCTACCGCACAGTGGGAGCCGTTCCTAAGCATAATATTTACACCTAACTTTTCTTTCTCCGTGGGTGTACGTTTACGTCTTCAATTACAACTTCTACTAAGACGTAGGTCTTTTACTAATTTTAGGTCCGCTACGTACAGTTGAGTTGTTCCTAAACTTTTTGGAAGCGTGGGCCGTACATTCAAATAATTGAATGACCTAAAGTTCCGCGAATTGGAACAAACAAGCTGTTTACATAGTTTTGGGGAGCAAAAATAGATCCACATTAGTTAGGCATGTTTTGGAGGCAACGATAGGGTTACAATATATGTATGGATGACAAATTTTGATGAATTTTATATATCTTTGTAATTGTTATTCTTTTTGTTTATGCGCTTTTTTTGCTAACTTTTGACATTATGTATTTTTTTTTCTATTATTTTCATGACATTTTATTTTATTATGATAATTTTATATCTTGACATGCTTGCATTTAATTGACATTGTGTTTTTATTTTATTTCCAATCAAATTTTGTTCGCCCATCGGCGGGACATGGTTTGTACAATAGACATTTATATTGAAAAACACCTGTAATCACCTATGTTCACAAAATAAATAAATTGAATTGAATTGAATGTATTTACACGACTTTTGTTTTTATACAAGCTTTTGCTTGCGACTTCGTCCACTTTTAAGTGGATATCCCAAGGGAACCGTACCTTTTTCCGGGATAAAAAGTACCTTGTGCTATTCCAGACTATATAATCTACATCTGTGCCAAATTTCATTTAGACACGTTCAGCCGTTTTAGTGTGATTGAGTAACAAACATACATCCATCTAAACTTTTGCATTTATATAATAGTAAGATGAGTTTTAATCTCGTGATGGCTCCACGATTCTGGCACACGGGGCGTATAATAATGTGACTTTGTCATTTCTTATGTACTTTCCAAGTTTATCTTGAACAACACTGACATCGGTGAAGGTAAACATTGTGAGGAAATCTAGTCTCATCTATTTATTTATTTATTTAAAAAAGTACACCAACAGCTTCTGTATATAAATTAACAAATATGAGTATATGAGTAAAAGGCTTATACAGTTGCCAATAACAGGTGAACCAACATTCACGAACATAAGTGGTTAGACTCAAACTTAAGTAAAAAAAAAAGAGATCAAAAACTAAAATTAAACAAACATGAGATCGAAAATTGACTTAAACTTAAACAACTTAAACTAAAAAAAAACTTACAATATTAATTACAAAAAATAACTTAAAAAATACAAGTAAAAGGTTGCAAGAGGAACAAACAGATATAACTAATCTTTTGGAGATTTTTTTCAGATTTGAGATCTATTTCTATAAAACAAAGTCGCTTCCCGCCGTCTGTACGCTTAAATCTTTTAAAATACCCAACAGATTTTAATGCGGTTTTCAACAATAGATAGTTATTAAAGAGACAGGTTTATACGTAGTTAGTATCTCTATTACATCCGTGCGAAGCCGGGCGGGTTACTAGTAGTTAATATAAGTCTCAAATCGCAAATCTTCCTTGAGCAAGCGTGGTGATCAATGCTCTTGCTTTTTCTGTATAAGAAGAGGCTTTTTCCCAGCAATGGGACAATAATAGGCTAGTATTTTACTTCACATTCATATTATAACATATTTTTAATACATATTTTTTTAAAGAAATACTCGTATAGTTTTTTTACAAAGAAACTGTATTATACAGCATAGGCTTGTATTTTTATTATTATTTTATGTACCTTTCCAAGGAAGTAAAAGCGAATTACACCAGTGAGACTGAACGCATTGAGTTTAGCCGCCTTGACCGAAATTCGGTCGAAAAACATGACGAAAATATCTACATTTCATCAGGGAACGATGGAGCGAATTTAACCTAATTTACTGTGTACGGAAAACATTAACCCTTGCCATGCTGACGTGTAATGTAGACAAAACACAAAGGCCAACGGAATGCAAAACAGAAATCAGCATTTGTTGTCCCAATAAAATCAAATAAACCCAGGAAATACAGGATGTTTTAAGGCTGTGTCGTGATTTTTTTAGGGGGCGATTTGGAAGAAACATTTTCTTTTTTGACTGTCTAGTTAGTCTAGAAGTCATTGTAGTAGTTGGTCTGTAATTCCCGAAGGGTTAGGCAGAGATGTAAGTAAGTACATCCACATTTCGCCAGTTATGTTTAAGTTCCATTTAATAGGGGGCGAGCCTATTGCCTGTAGCAAGTAATAAATGAATTTGTATTTATACCCGAGGCTGCTACTGAGAAATTCCTGATGGAATAACCCAATAACACTTTGCCCGGCCTGGGAATCGACACCAAGACCTCATGCTCAGCAGTCGCGCTTTGCGACTGCTAGACCAACGAGGCAATCACAGTAAAGTAGCACAAGTATCAAGAATATAATTATTACCTTGTTAGTAGTAAAATGTTTTACTTTTGAATCTATTTTCAGTGAAATTGTTATCTCAAAATGTTTAATATTCACAGTCTAATAACTCTTGCTCTTAATTAAAGTAATTACAACACTAATTAGAACAATTAGCTAAATATTTTACAATTATATAGTTACTATAGCCTAATCAGAATCATAGCCTTGACAAAATAAAAATCAAGTAAAAAAAGTCGACGTCAAAAGCTTTTTTTTTCAATTAAACCAACAGTCACTTTTAAATAACCGTAAAAAGTCGGTTTTTAATAACCGTAAAAAGTCGGTTAGTCAGAAAGTTGAAGTATTCCTTTTTTAGCACCTATGCATTGAGCACCAAAGGTATTCAATACCTTAATATAGTGTAAAGATTGGTGCTCAATGCATAGGTGCTCAAACAGGAATACTTCAGAAAGTTAAACCTAGTAGCTCGACCCAAAACGTAAGTAGGTCGAATCTCTATGGAGAAGAACGCTCAATAAACTCCACGGACACTCTTGTCAACCAAGTTTTTTCTAAATCCTGGTTACATTATTCAAAATATTTTTAACACGCTGTATACACCAGAAATTTTGTAATAACAGTGCCACAAAGGGACAACCAGTATTCTCCCATAAAGATTCCCCTTATCTAAATTTAAATAAATAAAAGCTAAAGGTCACTCACACATCACGAAATATCAAAAACTGCTTGACGTATAAAGGTGAAATTTGGCAGGGAGGTTGTATACAGTACAATATCTAGGGTTCTAGAGTTTGTATGGAAATACTTCAAATTCAAATTAATTTATTGTAGAACATAGGTAAAGCAAGATAATACAATAATAATATAGTTATGTATAGGTCTGTTATGTCTCGCCATTGAGGCATACATTACAGTTAAGAACAATTAGGAGTAAACAAAGTTACCCGAATTAAACACGAGCAAAGCTGCGAGCAACAGCTAGTTTTTTACAACAATAAGTTTGCGTTGACAACATAACAATAGCAGAATGAAAAGGCTAAAAGTACGGCTATATTCGGCTAACAGGCTCAGGTCAATCGTGGCTACAAAGGGCCTTTCATTTCCCTGAATGAGTTACATTTGAAACAAATAGAGATTTTTTTGGGTCAAGGGTCGCTGTTTCGTTTATAAAAATGTTGATAAGAAGGGTGAGGTAGGAGAGGGTTAAATCTAAATGTTGTTACAACAGGAGTTTGGGGTTAAAAAGGTGCAAATGGTGGGGTTACTTGATTAATATAGCTTATCTTTGTATAGTACAATTCTTTGTACAGGTTGGTATACAGGAAAAAGTAACTCAAAACATAACATCACGCCTGTAATCCCCTAAGGGTTAGGCAGAGGTGTACCCATTAGTACACCTACATTTCGCCAGTTATGTTTAAGTCCCATGTAATAGGAGGCGAGCCTAAATCCATACTCCGAGACTACTACCTCATGCTCTGCAGTCGCGCTTTGCGATCACTAGATCAACGAGGCTGTCGTGCAGTGATTGAAAATATTGTTAGGAAACCTGAAATTCTTATAATAAACTAGCTGTCCGCCGCGGTTACACCCGCGTCTTTGGTTACTGCTCCGCTCCCGTAGGTCGTAGCGTGATGGTATATAGCCTATAGCCTTCTTCGATAACTAATCTACCCAACACTGAAAGAATCATTCAAATCGGACCAGTAGTTCCAGAGATTAACGCTTTCAAACAAACACTGCAACTTTATAATTCTTATATATATTATATTATATAATAAATAAAGGTTTCAATCGCCAATCCGCCTTGAGCGAGCCTAGCATCAATATTCATGCCTTCGCAAGAGAAGCAAGGATTTTGAGCTGTAGTAGGACGAGAATAGTTTAGTGTTATTATTTGGTATTTGGCCAATAATTCGTTGAGTTCTTACGGTTTCTAAACCTATAATTTATTACCAGAGTAGAGAACATCCGAATTACAGGACACTCGGATGTGAAAAACCGTCTATAAACATCAGATTGCTACGAATCCTTTATTCCCTCTGCTATTACCGACCCAAAAATCATACGGTACTTACATCAACGTAAGGAACAACGGTCGACTGGCTTGCGTATGTCAAAGAGAACATTGTACAAGGAAGTCTTGTTCTCTTTCATCCCAGAACACAATGGGTCTTACCCGTTCAAATCCAAGGTTAAATCCATCATTATGTTTATACTAGCTTATGTTCACGACTCGCGTGTATGTCAGCGCTAACGATGGAGTTTTTTTCTAACTAACTGTAATTATTTTTCCAAAATAAAGGTAGCATAAGATACTCTTTATAAAATCGGTTAATTATTAGTTATAGTCTTACAAAATCGGTACAGCCGTTTACGATATTAGTCCGAACACACAGACAAAGAGACCGACGGACAAACGGATAGACAACCATTTAATAAAAGTTTTTTTTATATTTACTGTGTAAATATAATAATTATGTACACACAAAACTTCACGCCGGTAATCCCGGAAGGGTTAGGCAGAGGTGTAGCCATTAGATCACCCAAATTCCACCAGTTATGTTTACGTCCCATGTAATAGTGAACAAGCAAGGTGCTACTGAAAAAAACACACAGTAATCATACGAGTACCTTACCTTACCATATTAGTAAAAAGCTGTAACTTTGATACAACAAACAAACACTTCCATTTCATTTATTTGTATAGATACCTAAGTATTTTCCCTTTCAAAAAACTTTTCCTTTATAAAGAAACCTATTACGGACGCTAATAAGTCGTTTGCGTCGTTAAAGCTAAAATTACAAGATTTTTGTGCCACTCAGAATCTTGTGCCAATACCGTTTGATGTTTGAAAAGCCCACGGGCTTTAAAAATTTGCTGGTTCTTAAGAAACCTAATCGGTCGCTTGAAGAAACGATCGCATCGAAAAATGAGGGGACTGTGTCGACAGTACGCTCCATACAATAAAAATAACTTAAAAAAAAAATACAAGCTTAGTTTTAAAATTATTACAAGGTGCCGATTCCCTTGTTCACAAGCTAGTCTAAATATCGAGAATTGACATCTCTTAGTAACATAAAGCGAAAGAAAAGGACGGTGACATTAAAGAACTAAGTTAGAGATGTCAAATTAGTTTTGCCTTGAACTTTTCAGTGTTTTTAATCCATACGTTTTAAGATGTCAACTATAATTGTATGAATGTGTCAGACTGAAAAAATTTGACAGCTCTTATTTAAATTAGTCTCTTTCTTGTTTTACTGGACAGAAAAAGATAGAAATAGTTTAATTTTAATTTAGTTTGTGAACTAGAGAATCGGCACCATTGTATTGTCATGAGAACTAAAGGTGTATGCAAAGTTTTAGCTCAATCGGATACCAACAAATGGTTGAAAAATGGTTTGCGAATTTTGAAAGGAGAACTTACTTACATACACAATGAACAGTGCTAGCTAAATAAAAGCTTGTAAAAAATGAAAAGAGATGGCCTAGAATTACATGGGTCTGCCCCAAGATTGTATTGGCTTGTACAGATAGAAAAATTAAGTGGTAATAGAAATATATGGGTATAATGGTAATATATTGTAGTAATATAATATGCAGCGATAAACAAAAGTTATGAAGGTTTAAAATAGGTCCATTTAAAAAAAAATATTTTTGCCTTCTTCGTACGAGATTTTGTATCACGTGTCATTTTGAAGTTTAGTTATTTGACAAAATAACTGAATCGAGATTAATTAAAATATTATTAGACTTTGTTTTGTATGGAGCGCGCTGTCAGTACAGTCCCCTTAAGGCTCTGAATATTGAACAAATACTAAAAGGTCTGATCCAAGAGTTAGTTAAAAAAAAAAAAACAAAATCGCTGATTACATTTTTAACGGTTTTGTCAGCAAATATTTATTAGGGCAGCGGTTTTCGTTAATTCTTTGATCGCTGTTTTTGATTTTCAATTTATTTACAAAAATGTGATTTATTGAAAATATTTTACCTTATGGTTCTTAAAAATACAGATATTAAAATATGTTAATGGCTGAATAAATAGCGATTTTTGATATTTAAATAATGTTTTTCTAATTTTTCGGTGTTTTTTAGTAATTTTCAGCAACCATGCTATTTAAAAGCAATAACTTTTTAGTATTTATATAAAACGAAGTTTTTATGGTCACCTCTCAGCTCCATCATCAGACCTTGGTTACCATCTAGGACCAAAGTACTCGTCAAGACGGATGAAAGAAGCCCAAACTCGACGTGGTTGTGTGGTTTTATTACCGAGTTACTCTGACCTTCCAGCTCCATCATCAGATCAGCTCCATATCATAATAATGTTGAATTGTCCTCTAATTTACAAAAGCATGCAAAATTTCATTAATCAAAAGTGGATCAAATTGACTTGTAAGATTTGATGACACACACACAGAAATCCAGACAGGTGATGTAAATAAAAGTAAATAAATAATAAAGAAAAAAAGCTTGTAATCTGCACTAATATTATAAAGAGGATTTTTTTATTATTTTTGTTTGTTTGTTTGTTTGGATAAACTCAAAAACTACTGGACCGATTTTAAAAATTCTTTCACCATTAGTAAGCTACATTATCTGCGAGTAACACAGGCTATATTTTATTTTATTTGTGCGCGTACGAAGTCGCGTGCAAAACCTAGTAATAAATATAAACGACTGATTTATGCTGACCTAAATAAATATCATTAACCTGTCAATTATTCGGAGTTTGTGACAAAGTACTGATGTTTATGTTGTATAAGGTATTGTTTAAGTCTAATTTTGTTCAGAGAGTCGTTATGCAAACAGCTTCAAGTATTTTAAAACAGGCTGTTTTCCATGGCTTTGTTCGGAAATGTTCACCATTGAACGTTTCGTCTACACTATGAGGTTTAAAAAACCACCACAATGTCAAGGTGATTGAATGAATTTATCACTTAATTAAGTTTCTTGAACAATATTTTAATTTAGTAGGTAGATATCTACTAAATTAAAATATTGTTCAAGGAACTACAGGTGCAGGTACTACAGGTTTAGATTTTAAACAACTTAAACAACAACTTAACTCACAACTTATAAATTTAACTTAACCAAGTTATAAGTAAAAAACCTAAAACATTGACTAAATGTTAATGGTCTAATTTTCCAGATTAATGAAAAATAAATTGCCTCAGCATTAAACGTAATTTTCTTCAAACACCATTTGAATAAGCTTCAAGTCATTATTTTTATCTGGTTCCAATGTTTTTATAGGCGAAATTATAAACTGACGATAGAATTTAAGACAGTATAATATAATTTCTTTACTTAAATTATTTTGAGTACATTTAAAAGCCTATGTACTTAAAGTTTTCAGAGGGAAAAAAAACATTTTCTACTGAGACTAATTAGGTACTTCTTTAAATTCTTCTCTTCTATATAATTCTTTATGATTCTTTTTGACTGCCTCGTTGGTCTAGTGGTCGCAAGCGCGACTGCTGTGCATGAGGTCTTGGGTTCGATTCCCAGGTCGGGCAAAGTGTTATTGGGTTTTTCCATCAGGAATTTCACAGAAGCAGCCTCGGAGTCTGGATTTGTGCCCGGTTGATGGCAATAGGCTCGCCCCCTATTACACGAGACTAAAAACATAACTGGCAAAATGTGGGTGTACTCTACCTAACACTTCGGGGATTACAGGCGTGATGTTATGTATGTATGATTCTTTTTTTCACACATTTATCGAGCCCAGTAAGTGGTCACGTTCATTGCAGTATCAGTGGTGTTGTTAATGTCCTCTAAAGTCCAGGTGTACAGTGTCCCAATGTGGGCCATCATCTGATCATAAGCACCGCACTCATACCGGGTATCTGTGGTACCTTTAATCCCCCATTTTGCTAGGTTATATTTGCAACGGCCTACTTGGGTGCTTATACTTATAGGTATTTATGTATTTATTTTTAAAGTAAATTAAAACGGTACAATACCACAAACACCAGGTATAGACTTATCCAAGTCAGGTTTTGCTTTTCTTGTAATTATGTCACCTCATTCTTCACTTATGTGTAGTAAAATCGACATAAGGATATTTTGACTTTTCCAAGGCTTTACAGATCCAATTCTGAAAGGACACCTATAAGAAAATAAATGTCATTCTAGATCTCAGTAATATTTTTTTTTATGTGGAACCCTCAATATCCACTTAGATTAATTAGGTAAAATTACCTATTTAAACTTATCCAAGTCAGATTTTACTTGTATTAAAGACAATCGTAAAAGAACGTCATTTTAAGTCTCGCCATCATTTTCTTCAACTTGAATTGAACCTTTAGTTTTAAGCATTTTCTAAGAAACCTTTTTTTTGTCATAAGGCCAGGTAAATTCAGACGATCGTAACTTTTAGTTACTTCCGTTGTTAAAATTTGAGTTTATGAGACTTTTTAATAGAACTCATTTTCATTTAACCATTTTCATGTTCAAAGTGTTCTTTGGTGGTAGTCACTACTTTTAGCACAGAGAACAAAATGCATGCAAGAAAAAAAATGAATAAAATTATGACTTGTATTTTTTTTGCTTATTTTTTTATTTTATTTTTCTAGTTTCTTTTTGATTTTTTGTTTTAGTCTAGTTAAGTGTGTTAGGGAAATTAAATAAAAAAAGGAGTATTTTCGTTAAAATTCTTTATTTTTGAGATGTTTTATCACAAAATTCGTAGTCCTATACAACTACATACGTATACATTATTTATATCAACATTATCTTAGAAACTATATCTAATTACAATGACTAGTATGATTTTTCGAAAGGGTAGGCAGAGCTATACAGGTAGTTTTGTAGAATAAGAACCGACAATTTTCTGATAGTTTGTTAAAGTCTTTGGCTTGTTATTACCCCATTGAACCCAGTCCCAAGTGACATGATAATTCGCCATCAAAAAAATGCGTCAATTCTTTTACACCATGTATAATAAAAATTAATTTAACAAGTTCAATCCAATAAAAAATGCAAATAAAAATACAGCGCAAGATCTCCGCAGATATTTATGTATTAATTACAATTTAAAAAACGTTTCTAACTAAGTACCTACTTACCTAAATTTTTATCACAAAAAATCAGTTATGCGATTCAAAAATAGACTAAAACATTGCAAATTTAAAAAATATTATGTGGTACGGAACCCTCTTTGCGTTGCTAAAATAACATCAACCTCTTAATTACTCTAATCCAATCATGAAAAATACAAAAAAAAATATAGGGGAAGGTGGTTACCCTTCGTACACTTTTTACATTTTATTTTTTTACTTAATGGTTAATTGTCGAATTTATCTCGTTTATGTACTTAAGTGTAACAAATATATTGTAGTTTGTTACAAAAAAGTCCGAAACATTTCTGTCAAAAGGTTGAAAAGTTATAGTCATTTTTCTACGACAAGATTTTTGTACGAACGTTCCCCACGTATGGGGTACGTTCGTACAGTAGGTGGGGTACTTTCGTACGCCATGGGGTAGATTCATACAGGGTAATTAAAAAGCTTATTAAAGTCGTTAATTATTTATTATTTGTTATAAAAATAATAATTTATCAAAGGAACTAACTTAATAATATTTGACTTGACTCATAGTCGATAAATCTCTCCTTAGAAAAATAACAAAAAATAAAATGTTAATAATAATATTTTAAGCTTTACGGTCAGTCTAAATGAGGTCTCTACAAGCATATTGTATGACATTTTACAGTCAGGGTACAGTCTTTGACAATTTTAACTCAAAGCCCAACACACATAGAGAGCGGAAGTGGGACGGGAGCGGGTCGTGAGCGTGACGAGAGCGGGATGTGAGCGGGTCGGCAGACTGACCAATAGCGGCGGGCCATTTAGTCCACGACATATCGTGGCAAATGAACACGTCCCGCTCTCGTCCCGCTCCCGCTCTCTCTGTGTGTTGGGTTTATAAAGTAGGTAAGCAGGTAGGTATTTTGACGGTTACTTTGGAACCTATTGCACATTATAATTATTTAAATGAACTGTATTATGATATTTTAAATTCAACGCTTTCGCGTATTCGTAGCCACGCGGCTTTTCTATACGACAGCCGTCCTTAAATTATATTATCAATTGCTAAATTCGTGGACTCTTCACCCATTTCCTGATTACGTGTACCCTCTTTTTTATATTTTCGCACCATGATTCTACAATAAAATATAAGGTTTTTCACATAATAAAAATATTTCATTTTGTTAGTAGAAATACTTCATAAAAGGAAAAATATGTTATTGGGCTGTCTGCACGATAATTTTATTATAAAAGTTGAGTTTTCATGTACTGGTGGTTAATAAAATCTAAAGGGGCACATTCGTACGCGTACGAATGTGCCCCCTGTTTCGCTGTCCGAAAGTGCCCCATTGCCATGCACAAAATTAAAATACAACTTTATACAAATTCTAATTTAGTTTGAGAAATATAACAATTAAAGCTCAAAATAAACAATGTTAACATTATTTAATCATCACCATTTTGTCAAAAGCATAACAATTCTATTTGCAATTACAAATTGAACATAGGTAAAAAATTTACTCACCGCGCACGAAAACACGTTTAGTCTTGTCAGCTCATACACCGTAGTGCGATTGTCGCGATACTCCACTAGCAACATGGTGGCCGGTATGTCTATGCACACAAGCAAAGGCGTGTTTCTGTGCCGTTTAGTTTTTTTGGTATACTAACTGTACGAATGTGCCCCGCGTACGAAGGGTAACCACTTTCCCCTACAACGTGTTTTTTTTCTAGTCCCGCCATTTTGTTTAACTGTACAACAAAAGCCACGAGAATTGTCATTGATTAACGAAATGTCACTTTACGTTGATTAAAGTTTCACACATCAAAGGCTTTTGTTGTGTTCCCCTTTTATTTGCTACACATCAAATGAAATTAGAATACTGTACTGTTAATTATTGTGGCTGTCAGAAAGTCGTTGGCAAAACGAAATATATAAAAAATAAAATAATGTAAATTCCCATGTTAACGAATTAAAGAATTGGCATCTCTTACTAACATACAGCGAAAGAAAAGGATGGCAATGTTCTAGAACTATGATGTGAAATTAGTTTGGCCTTGAAATTTTCCGTGTCGCGGTACGTTCTGTCATGTCAGCTATTACAGTAGGTTTAGAAGTTTTAGATCAACTAAAATTGACAGCTTCATCCCTTTCTAGTTATGTGGGAGGGAAAAAGATAGAAATAGTCTTAATCAAAATTAAAATTCTCAATTATTTGTAATTGTCGCCATTATTCTCACATTCCTGTAAAATGCAGGAAGACTTTTCTTTTTATTTTTTTTTTGACTTTTTTAATGATGGATTGTAGGTATGTAGGAAGACTTTTTTATCAAGTCCCAATTTTTTTCTAGGTATTGGGTATTTTTCAAAGACAAACTTTAAAAAAAAATAATTGGTATGTAAAATTTTCAAAATTAAATATTATAATATAATATATCCGTAATACCTTTTCTATTTGACGGTCTTAAGCCGGTGAAAGATATCTGATAAAAATCTTTCTGTATGTTTCCGTGTCACAATTTCACATAATGTTTTCTACAAATTATTTTACCATCAGGTACCTTTTAAATATAAATACATACTAAAAACTTCCGTTCATTGATATTTCAGCAATTTTTTGACACCAAATCGACCTCCATCCATAACAATTAATATCGCCTTTCAATCATAATTTTTTTCATAGTTCTTTAACGAAAAAAAAGAATCGTAAATCAAAAAATCCCTTGTTTCTGCAAATCATCTAACTGTCAAGTAAAATTAATGCTTTTAAGCCATTCAAGTAATAATAACGTAAAACTAAAGTTTCATTTTAGGTCAAAGTCTGAAACCATTTTTCCAAGTAATAAATTGTTCGAGTAAATGAATGTGATTTAGTTTTATTATTTCTATATCTCGCAATTGGGCTTAATTTTGACAGAATGAGCTAACCTTTTGTTCATTAAATTACATAACATAACATCACGCCCGTAATCCACGAAGGGTTAGGCAGAGGGGTACCCATTCGCCAGTTATGTTTAAGTTCCATGTAATAGAGGCGAGCCTATTGCCGGCCCGTTAGGCGGGCACAAGTCCAGACTCCGAAGCTGCTATTGAGAAATTCCTGATGAAGAAACCCAATAACACTTTACCCGACCTGGGAATCGGACTCAAGACCTCATGCTCAGCAGTCGCACTTTACAACTACTAGACCAACAAGACAGTCAATTTCCATTACTTACCACACAAAAGGCAATTATTTAAACACAGTAAAATATACAGTAGTACAATAAAAAAGCTACATTCCCAAGAGCACTACAGTTTACATTCCTTTGAAAAAATTCCGACATTTTCGAATATTTATCTTCAGTTTTTGCATATACCTTTCCCACAATAATATTCTTTATTGCCTTCCTGTGATAAAACATTTTATGCATTGTGTTGTTTCAAAAGCTTATTAAGTGCTTTCCACCGCTAATGGTAGTTTCGTGAAAATACAAGGGATATTTAGCAAAATTCGCTTGTTCATTATTCGTACTAGCTAATGCCAGTGACTCTGTCTGCGTTAATGTCGGTTATCAGCGGGGTTTTGTTAGATGAAGCATGGGATCATGAAAGATGGAACATGTGGAGGGAGGCCTTTGCTCAGGAGTGGGATAGAAGAGGCCAATAAAAAAAATTGTAGCTAGCGTAAGTTATAACATTAGCTACCTGCCTGTGAAAGTCTTGTCAAAATCGGTCCAACCGTTTCTGAAATTAGCCGGAACCAGAGCCGTGGTTTCGTGCCATCGGGCCACGGCATTATGCTGAGCGTCAGCCGTTTCGCGCGATATTTCCGTTTATGGCATTACTTTTTTTTCATCCAGATTTAATTAATACTTTGTTTTTTGGCTTAAGCTTTTGTAAACAAATTTTTGTAGGTAGGTTATATGCGTCACTTTCACGTAAATAAACAGTTTTTCTTTCTTAAAATTATAAAAATGGGTTTTCTTCGTATTAGAAAAAAAAACTGAAAAAGCTGTTATTCATTTTGGCATTACAAACAGACACTTCGATTTTATTTTTTGTTTAATGGCGGTCAATTAGGGAACTTACTGAAATATTTAGCTGTAAGTGCTTTGTATTAACTAATATTGTTCTAATTCATTGTGTTTTATTAATCGAATTTGGAAAAAATTTAGGTACCTAATAAATTGGTATAATGATCTTCTTCTTCTTTATAGTGTGGGCAGTAAGGTCTTACGACCCTACACACCTTAGTGTCAGAGTTTCTAAACCTCAAGGGCCTCTAACATGGTTTGAGTGGAACAGCAAGTCCAGGTTTCCTCACGATGATTTCCTTCACCGATGCCGGTGATGTCCAAGATAAACTTTAGAAAGTACATATGAATGGAAAAGTTCACATTGGTACTTGCCCGGATTTGAAACCACAACCTCATGCATGAGAGGCGATGTAATGATACAGCTTATAAAATGTTTGTCTATCATTGGAGACGAAGATGAAAGAAGGAAGGTGTCAACTACTCAATTAATATAAGTCTGAAATCGCCAATCCACCTTCCAATCCCAATCGTGGTGATCAATGCTCGTGCCTTCATTGAGTGGTAAGAGGCACTACAGTGGAACAATTATAGGCTGGTACAATTACGTAGTGAGATAAAATACGAAAAGGAAAAGTGGTAGGACCACTACCACTTTCCAAAATTAAATATATCGTGTTGACGTACCCCCTCCCCACTTCCTTTAGTCAGTCTTCGACTACACGTGTAAACAATGCAATTTTTCATGTTACGGCGGTTCTGCTGTGATTTTATAAGGAGTTCCGTTCCATATCTCCAAAGTTCATAATCAGATCATGACAATATTCCGATGGGACCTATCCGAAACTATACTCTTTCAAACAAAAAAATAATCATCCAAATCGATTCATAATTGGCGGAGTAATCGTATGATAACTTGCCCTTCCACAATTCAAAACGTTTGAAAGTATTTGTGAAAGTATTTACAAGACTCACAACGCATGTGTGCGTACTGAGACGGCTCTCGAAACAAAAACAAATCAGCGTGTCATTAATGCTTGACAAGCGGCGACTTAATGACTCATTATTATTAAAATAGTAATATGGAGGGCCTAAATAATAAAAGTCTTTTTCTTTTTTTATCTTTTGAGGAAAAGCCTGTACCGTAAAGTGTAATCATTTAAGGCAGTTAAATGCCCAATTATTTTACTCTTACAAGTGCCCATTTTGTGCTCAGTCAAGCCGTCTTCATTAATGATTAATGACTTAGCCACTTCTCGTTAGTATAAGCAGCTTTTTGATATAAATGTCAAGTTCTGTAATTTCAGTAATGATCTTTATGAAGATTGTCTTAAGTTATCAAATAATTAATGTCTTTGGATAACGTTTTTCTTAATAAATTTGAAAAAAAAAAATCGTTGGTCTAGTGGTCGTAAAACGTGACTGATGAGCAGGTGGTCTTGGGTTTGGTTCTCAGGTCGGGCATAGTGTTATTAGGTTTTTTCATCAGGAATTTTGCAGAAGCAGCCTTGGTGTCTGGATTTGCGTCCCAGTTACATGGGAATTAAACACAACTGGCGAAATGGATGGACTCCAGGGATTATAGGCGTAATATAAAAAAAAAATCTTCAGATAGTCGCCATTCATGCAGACGAAGTCACGGGCACAAGCTAGTATATTCATAGAAACATAACACTTTAAAGTAATACCTACTAATAAAACTTTGATCTTAAGCCTATGAGATCGATGTATGCAAATGATGAGTCTATTTAGGCGCCCCGCAAACAGAGCAACTTCTGTTAAAAAAACTATCAACTTTTACTGCATCGTTGAACTAGTGTTCACAAAACGCGACTGCTGAGCTTGGTCTTGGGTTTGATTCTCAGCTCGGGTAAAGTGTTCTTGGGTTTTCCATCAGTAATTTCTCAGTTGGAGTTTAAATTAGTGCTCGGTTAATAGCAATAGGCTCGCCCCCTATTAGATGGGACTTAAACATAACTGGCGCAACTCAAGTTGATATGTCTGCTCAGTTTCTTATGTTATATGTAAGCTATAGCTAAACTGCCTGAGTCCTCGCCTGCTAACCCTGTTCACCGTTAACCATTGTGACGTCACATATCTTAAGAACTGTCCAGTGCACATTTCGCCTCTTGTGTATCACGCCACAAGCGGTCTCCGCCCGCACCTATCCCCGTTTTCGTCCTATCCCCGCGCCCCTGTACCCCTCAGGCGGGGACTCGCGATTAAGCTATAGTAGCGAGTTGCTTGTTGCTCTGTCTGCTTAAAGCCTTAGATGATAATGATAGGCGATTAACACACGGCACCGCGCGACCGCGCGCTCGGGCGGTGTACGTATGAAAGGCAACGACAGATTTCATAAAGGCCAATGCGACATGAGATCCGCTTCACCGACTACCGCGGCGGTGCGCGTGCCGTGTGTAAATCCCCTTATTGTTGTACAAAACATTTTCTATTTACAGAACATTGTGTGTTACATTAATTATAATATCGAATTCCATTTATAATTTATTACAGCATTATGTTAATTTACAGCTCTCAGGTAATTTGAACAAATCAGCCTTAATTTTATAATGTGATTGAAGCAGCAAATTGCAGTGCAATAAAAATAGAGTATTTTTTTTTTGGTTAATGATAAAATAATAGTTTATAACCGTTTACTTTGAATATTATGTAGTTTACTTAATGGACATTCAACATATCTACAATTAACATACAAAATTACAAATAAAGTAATGAATTTCATCAAATTGTAATTTCATTTACACTTATGTGAGCCAAGTTTGAGCTTAAAATCTTAAACATTTGCATTTTGTAACATACCTATACATGGTGTAATTTTCTGCTAGTCTTTCAGGAGATTCTTATAGAAGACACAAATAATCATAATAAAATTAAATAAAAAACAACCAGAATATAAAAAAAAGAGAAACTAAAATTAAATGGCATCAAAAAATTCATCCGCATCGCTGTCTACTGGAAATGTGCCCAAAAGACTGGCCGCATTGCCACGTTGAATGGCAATGCTTAACCTCTGGCCAAGGTAAAAACCAGCCCTTGGGTCACGGGAAGAATCAACCAATCGTTTGGCCAACTCCTTGAAAAGGCCATGGGCACACGGACCCCACGACCCGAGATTATATTATTATTATTACCCCACATTCTTATAGAAGACACAAATAATCATATAAAATTACAACTGGTCAATAATTTATAATTAATAATTGTTTTATTAGTTGTTTACGTTTTATTACAGAATATTCCTTTTTCAAAGAACAGAATCGCCCTGTTTCGTGTGCGGTTAACAGTGTCGCGCGACTATATCAAAGTTAACGTGCAGGGTCTTCGCCCTGCCTGCCTAAACCCAGTGAAATGATGGCTTGCACGAATTTGGAAATGGCCTATTAAATTGTTTTAATAATTGTTTTAAAACAAAACCTTTTTATTTTATTATTGACTAGCGACCGTTCCTGTCATCGCATGGGTGTAATGTAGATACAAAGTCTCATCTCAAATCACTCTATCTGTTAAAAAAAACCACATCAAAATCCGTTCTGTAGTTTTAAAGATATAAGCATACATAGGAACAGACAGAGTGATTCGTATTAAGAATTAGATGAAATTTTAATATTACACCTTGTACACAAGTCATTCATTAACAACAAAGACAAAAGCCTGCAAATTTAAACACAAAGTAACTTCCAACATATTCTTATTCATTCGTAATGGTTACAAATCGTTACCATAATTTTTGCAGCATAATAATTTTGATGGATAAAAAGTACCTTCGCCATATTTCTCAGTGAACACCTTGAGAGGTTTTTCTTGTTTTATTGCTAAATCTTTTGTGATTTGAGGTCTATAAGACAGTCAAATAGAGAAGCAAGGATATTTGTACACAAATTTATCAAAATAAACTTTCATTTTGTGAGTTTGTAAAAAGTAAATTTGATTCTACGTGCACAAATATACATGTTATAATATTTAAAAAAAACGAGTTTCTGGTTGTTGCTTTTAAAAAGTTTTAAAATTAGTAAAATTCATAAAATTTACGTTACTATACAAAAAAAAACAAATATTTCTCAATTTATAGTATGATAATAGAATTGTAATAATGAGAAGCAAAATTAATTTTAATACATAACGTTTACAAAGGAAACATTAAAATTTAAGGCTAACAGAAACTCCAATAATTTAAAATAACTCACAAAACAAAATACCTACCAACAGTATCAACAACTTTTTACGATCTTCAAACAATTTTGCAAACTCGCAACCCCAGGCATGAGCTTAATAACCAACGGTATTATAAAGGTGCAAGCACATTGCGTCGGGCCGCAACGAGTCGAAGCGAAGCGCAAAAATCCGCTCTATCTATTAATATAAGTACATATTTATTGTATAAATGAATGATCGCACTCTATCGGGCACAGCGGGTCGGATATTTGGCGGCGCATTTTGGTGTGTCCGATGCGACCCGCCCTACCTCGCTGTGCCGCGTCAGTAGTGACTAGTGTGCCTACAGAATGTACGCGCGCACGTGTTATTAAAATTTTTCAATCTTCAACGTTCGACAGTGTGCTGTATTTTACCCGTCTGCAACCCAGCCCGTCACTAATGTGCTAAGTGCGGTTTTTACATTGCGATGCGGCCTACCTCGACCCGTTGCGGCCCAACACAGTGTGCTCGTACCTTTTAACCTCATATCACAGAGAACAGCAAACGTTTTATTACTCGCATTCAAAATGGCGGAATTCAAACCGAGCAAGAATCAAATGAACCAGGAAATAGTAAAAAAATCCAAACATAAAAATGAAATAGAAGAAGCATTGAATATCTTTTCCGAATAAAGGAATTTCCCAGATCTAAGGAAGCAACTCTGAAGGGATAAAATAATAATGTAAATAAATCCGTATTGCAAGATATACAAGCAAAGTCTCACTGCAAATCAATTTAAAGCTTCTACTGTCCCCATAAGATCGAGTATCGACTGTTCGACAGCCGTGAAAAAAAGACTTGTCGCTGAATCTCGGATCTTTTGATACCAGTTGCTGATACCCATTTATTTACTGTAATATAAACTACGCAAGTACCTATTACATGTCGAAAAAAAGCTAACATTCTTAACGTTTATTTCTCTTACATTTTCTTATCGTCAGCCTCCAGAACGCTACTCTAAAATCAGGGGAATAAAAAGCGTATATAAAAGGATTGATTGCCGAATTGAACCAACCTAACCACGTTAGTATATACATTAGAACCGGATTTACGTAATTACTTGGTATGAACGGTGTGAGTAGGTAGTAAAGGAAAAATGGAAGCCAGCAGGCAACAAAGCCACCGACAACAAGACTCAAAGTCTGTGCAGTTTTCGTCTCTCTCCTTAAAGAAGAAACACGATTATTCTCTACATGTTCTTTCATGGAATGAGTCCTTCTTGTAGTGTTCTTATACTTAAAATTGGCTTTAAATGTAACATCGTTGTTGTAGAATCTTGATTCTTTTTCTTTACTCCTGTATTTCTTTTTCTTTTCTGGTCTGAAACAGCACGGGCATTTGTGGTCTTGTGAGGAGCAGTCGCTGGGCTGTGTGGAGTTTTTCGATGTCTGTTTTGAAGCTGATTGTCGTAATGACATCTTGTCTGATCCGGATTCCGATTCGGTGCGGATGCAGGAGAGTTTTCCTTTCTGAAACAATGGGATTTTGGTTAGAATAGAATCGGTATGTTCAGTTTAAGTCAATTTGGGTAGTAGACATCAATCTATACTAAACTAATATTGTATGAGTATGTTTACTGTAATCAATATGAGTAGTAACCACCAATGTCTATTAAACTAATATTAGACATAAGACATAACATCACGCCTGTAATCCCCGAAGGGTTAGGCAGAGGTGTACCCAATAGTACACCCACATTTCGCCAGTTAAACTAATATTATAAAACTAGAGTCCGTTTGTTGGTTTACCAGTCAAAGTAACAACAAAAAATATCAGCTGTTCAGTACATTTATGTTCGTCTAACTCGTCAAAGTGTACTGAACAGCTGATTTTTTTATTGTTACTTTTTGAAAAAAATGTTTCGATTTCAATGATCGAGTTTATGACTTTCGGTTCCAAGACGACTTAAAAGTAAACGTGTATAATAGCCAGATTTACGAGAAATTGTATAGGCTATATATCATCACGTAACAAAGACGTAACTTAATGCGAGTTTGACCATTTTAAAATTAAGAGAATGTCAGACTAAATCGTTTTTTTAAACCTTCATCACTTTTGTCCACGGCTGCTGAGAATTATGCGCGCTTTTGACTTATATAAGACAAGACCTGTACTTTTGAATGACACCCATTTTAGATCTGTACAAGCCCATGCAATTCTGGGGCACAGGCCGATATAATTTCTGGCCATCTTAAAATTCATCATTTCTTAACAAACATCCATCCATCCTCTCAAACTTCCGTCTTCATAATAGGAGTAGGATTTCGATAATTATAATCTACTGAATTGAGCAATCTATCTTGTCGTCCATTAATCATCATGCCAATTAGTCAATCTATACTTATATAATAAATCAAAAGAGATGTTACCATGTTTGTTTAACGGTGCCGATTCCCTTGTTCACAAACTAAACTAAAATTATTATTTCTATCTTTTTCTTTCTAATAAAACAAGAAAGAGATTAATGTAAATAAGAGCTGACAAATTTAGTTAATCTGACACATCCTTACAATTTTAGTTGACATCTTAAAACGCGTAGATTAAAAATACGGAAAGTTCAAGGCAAAACTAATTTGACATCTCTAACTTAGTTCTTAAATGTCACCGTCCTTTTCTTTCGCTGTCAGTCAGATGTCAATTCTATAAATTTAGTCTAGTTTGTGAACAAGGAAATCGGCACCTAGTCTAGATCTACTAGTCCGATTGGAAAAATTATTGATGTATATCATAACCAGGTTAATGAAGAATAGTATAGGTTATGTAACATCACGATACGACCTACGAGAGCGGAGCAGTAACCAAAAATGTTACTTAATGCGGGAAAAAAAACCACTCGGACGAAGTCGCGGGCAGAAGCCAGGCATCCTTATAATATTATAAATGTGAAGATGTTAAGATGTTAGTTACTCAATCACGCGTAAACCGTTGAACAGATTTCGATGGAAATTGGCACATAGATAGACCATTTCCTGGATTAGCACATAGGATACCTTTTATCCCGGTAATACCCCTTGGGATAATAGTTCAAATTACTTTCCGGAAAGTTACTTTTTACGCGGGCAAAGCCACGGGCAGGTAATAAATAATAAGAATACACGCAAAAGTTAACTCGGAGCTAATAAAAAACAATGATGCAGAAAAACTTGGCGAAAATAAACTTTATGTCCGAGAAATCTCGGATTCTCTAGATTAAATAAAGTGAGTTGGTCCTGCAGTAGATCAAGAATGTTTTAATAAAGATTTATGTTTTGTTTATTCACCGAGCCTCTGTCCCGGTTCTTATGTACAGGTTGAGTTTATTTTTTAACATAACACCACGCCTGTAATCCCCGAAGGGTTAGGCAGAGGTGTACCCATTAGTACACCCTTTTTCGCCAGTTATGTTTGTAGTCCCATGTAATAGGGGGCAAGCCTTTGCCATCAACCGGGCACAAATCCAGACTCTGAGCCTGCTACTGAGAATTTCCTGGAAAAACCCAATAACACTTTGCCCGACCTGGGAATCGAATCCAAGACCTCATGCACAGCAGTCGCGCTTGCGACCACTATACCAACGAGACAGAGAGTTTTTTTTATTATGAGTTTTCAGGACAAAATCATAAACTATAAAAACAAATGTGCGACACCTGTGTATGATAGAAAGAGACGGAAACAAAGAGAGGAAAGTTCGTCTAGAAGGCTGCCATAACGCTTCTTCCTTACGTGACGATTTCCGCCAATTAACTCTTACCGCAAGCCGGATTAAAGAACTTTGTTCCAAAAAAGATCGATAAGGCCATAGAGACCTACCTCCGTTTTGGAACGAGCAACTTTCTGACTAACTGACCGACTCCTCGAAAATTCAAAAGTGCCTGTAATTGGTCTAATTGTAATAAATATTATAGTATGGAGATTTATTACTCTTCTATAAGAAGCTTTCAATTTTTAACACTACTTTTTTATTTAATTTTTCCCAGAAATAGCGTCTGAGAAATGTCTCACCCTGTAGATAAAATAAAGGTTAAGCTTAATTTAGTGGCTGCTAAAGCTGTGACTCCTGGAATCCTCGAGAATGTTGGTAATTTATTAGGAATTATCTTTCCATAGTAACTTCTCCTTTTTTACTTCTCTCGCTTGAGAAAGAAATATACTCAACAAGTGTCTTTTATAGTGTTTATATTTACCATAAAACTATAATTACACATACATAAACTCACGCCTTTTTCCCATGGGGGTAGACAGAGACCATAGAACGCCACCTGCTACAATCCTTATATACTCCTTTCACCTCATCTACGTTCATACATCTCGTCATACAAGCACGCCGGTTACAAGTACTGCGCACCTGACCTTTCTGAAGAACCTCACCAATAAGGTCAGTGTACGTCCAGACCATAAAACCATAATTAAATTTATATTTAAAACTTAAATAAATAATCTCTGGAGCGCTGACCACTGATAACTTATACCTTGTTCCCGATACCGGAGGGCTACAATTCATACTTGCTAGTATTATGTATGTAATTTATGTATGTATGTTGAGTGACCGGTGGGACTGCCCGATGCTTGGTGGATGGGTGAAACTGCACACTCAGGTCGGTTCCAGATAGCAGCTGCTATGCGTGCAGTTTATTTCTGTATTTTTCTATGCCTAATTGTGACTTATTTCTATTGTCTATGTTATTTTGATTATGTTTGTATTATTCTTATTAATTGTGATTAAATTAATTAGTAATAGTTTGAATAAGTATACCTTTAATGGATACGTATACTTATTCAAACTATTAGTAATTAATAAGAATAATACAAACAGTTAATCTTATACTATAGACTTCAATGTCTGCAAATAAATGATTATCATTATAAATGCGAAAGTAACTCTGTCGGTCTGTTACGCTTTCACGACTAAACCACCTGTACCAAATTTGGTACAGGGTAAGTTCGAACTCCAAGTAAGGAAACTACTTTTTATTCTATGACTTCGTCTGCGTCTGCGGTAACCTTGAGCAAACAAAGTCACGGGCAAGAGCTAGTACGCGTATAAACGCGGAAATTTGGTTAGATGGATGTTTGTATGATGGCTCTTTATCCCGGATAAATGTACTGTTCCCGCGGGATAATGTATCAACCTTGACGCGAATGAAGTCGCAGGCAGAAGTATGCATATATTAAATAACATACAGCATAATATCATGCTTGTTGCATTAATACAGCCACATTTCGCCAGTTATGTTTAAGTTCCATGCCAGGCGAGCCTATTGCCATTAACCGGGCACAAATCCAGACTCCGAGGCTGCTACTGAGAAATTCCTAATGGAAAAACCCAATAACACTTTTAAATAATAAATAACAACACATTACCCATCCATCTTCGTTACATTTCCATATTTAGAAACATTTACGAGGTTTTATAACTAAAAGGGTTTACCGTGCGTAAATGGGGAAAAAAATATACTTCTTTCACCAACTCAATGAGCATTGTGAAGGCTAAGAATAGCTTTGTGAGGCATTCCCTTTTTCTTACACTGAATTCCGTTGTTAGGGCGAGTTCTGGCACGCTTGTGTGAGTCTGTTGAGTTGTTAGAAAGGGTGTTACACGCATATGTTACAATAGTTAGAAATCTTAAGATGTATAATATAAATCTACTAGCATATGACCGCGAATTCGTCTGTGTAGACTTCAGAATTAAGCTTATGTCCTAAATTATTCTACGAGAACACAAAAAAGGAATAAAAATTGACTTTCGGGTTAACCTGTGTCGATATTTTAGTTAATTTCTATCAACTGTTTAAGCGTGAAAGTGTTCAGGCTCCTGACGACTCGTAAAGACTGTCAAAGATTCACGTAGGACAGCCAGGACCAACGGCTTTTTTTTTTTTTTTTGGGTGGTAAAAATCATCTTTAGAGTCTGAAGGGACTGTCAGATTTTAACTGTACTAAAAAGCCACTCTTTTCCTTCTGTTGCACTTTGCATTCCGGGGCCACGGTATTCTGTTAAGACTTTACGTGCTTTTTGAAGCACAGAGGAGTCTCGGTGTATAAAGATGTTTACCCAATCACGAGCCAACCCCGGCAAGCGTAGCTTAACCTGATGGATCGACCCGTTCGGCTGTTATTACTTAGCCACGAGCGCCTCCTAACCTAGTTAATGTAAAATATAACATCATGCCTGTAATACTCGAAGGGTTAGGCAGCGGTGTACTCATTAGTACACCCACATTTTGCCAGTTACGCAAAAAAAAAGAATGTTAAATGTATTTTTTTCCCATGGGGGTATGCAGAAACCACAAAACCCCATCTGCTACGATCCTTACATACTCCTTTCGCCTCATCTACGTTCATACGTCTCGTCATACAAGCACGCCGGTTACGAGTACTGCGCACCTGACTTTTCTGAGAACCTTATTGGTAATAAGGTCGGTGTAGGTCTTCCTAGGGCGACCCCTCCCGGCGTTGCCACTCACCTCTGCCATATAAATACCTTTTGTAAATCGTCTTTCACTCATCCTCATAGAATATAAGTATAATTTAAACAATTGTAAAAAAAAAATCGTGGTTTTTTGTATAAAACTTTACGTAACATCTACAAAGGTTGCATAACAACATCATAAACATAGAAAACACAGCAACAGATGTTGTTTATCAAAGACAGTGGAAAAAACTCGTCATTTCCCTAACCAAGACACGATTATAAAACTTCCCTTTTGTTTTTCTTACATAACGAACATTGAATGGTTGAATGATTGCCTGTATAGGTATCTATACTGTTATAACAAAGCTAATGTCTGGAACTAACAGTCTGATTAGAAAAAATAATTTTGTGTACCAGATTTATAAGGAACAGCACCCATATAGGCCTATTGGCTATACCTACTCACGATCTTCCAAAAAATATTGTTATGTAGGGAACGTCATAACGTTGAATTTTAGTCTAAAAAGCTCTGAACAAGTAAGGAAATGTTTAGGTAATTAAATGTTTAATAATTATAATTAATACTAATAAAATAAAGCTAAAGAGATTTTCGTTTTCGTGTATGTTTAAATAGTCTCTGAATCTACTAGTTCGAGTTGAAAAACTATTTTTGTATATGATGGCCAAATTCATGAGGAACAGTGTTATAGGTAAGGCTACATACAATCACGCTGCGAGCCACGGAAGCGAAGTGGTAACAGCAGTTATGACATCGTGCTAGCGTTTTGACATCGCGTAACCGTTTTGAAACTTTGAAACCGTTTCGACAATATGTTACCGTTTTGACGTCGTGTTACCGTTTTAACACTGTGTTACCGTTTTGCACCGTGCTGTTCTGACACTGTGTTATCATTTCGGCACAGTGTTATCATTTTAATACAGAATTATCATTATAACTCCGTGATACCGGTTAAGTATCAAGCTTCACCTACCGATATTATTTGACCTACTTATAATATCGGTATTGCATTTCCCTAAACAGTCTACATTCTCAAAAACCACTACCTCAAATACGGAGCACTTTTACTTGATAAAATCTCTGTGAAATAAGTTTAGCAACGTCGTGTAATGTTGACACATAGCGCAATGTAGCACTATCACACTTTTGCGACTATTTGTGGCTTATTGAATACGTGGTTCTACCCCTCGGGGATCAAATGGGTCTGTGTATACACATATATGTGACACAGACTCACTGTATTCATAAACAAGACACAGACTGAGATGGTGAAGACGATTGCAATGAAAAATATAGGTTTTTTTTTGTGATTGATTTGTAAAACATTAAAATACTTTGGGGTCGGCTTCCAGTCTAACCGGATGAAGATGAATTCCAGTATTTTACAAGAAGCGACTGCCTATCTGACCTCCATAATCTAACTGAGTAATACGATACCCCTTGATAAGACTGGTTGTCAGACTTTCGGGCCCGTAACGACTGTCAAAGATCCGCGTATGACAACCGACAGCTTAACGTGCTTTCCGAGGCACGGAAGAGTCTCAGTGTGTAAAGATGGTCACCCAACCACAGATCAACCTAAACGTAGCATAACCTGATTAGCTATTTAGCTACGAGCTTCTCTAGCTCGAACTCCTCTTCGGTGTTCAAACATAGAGCTAAAAACCGGTCACTCAGTTTCATCAAAATAAAACAGCGGAAAGGTTTGGAATTGCCAATCTAAAAACAGTTTGGAGACAGCGAGTGTTAAAGTTCGCGAATGATCATAAAAAAATCGTTTCGCGAATGATCGATTTGTTTTTATGATAGGCCGAAATATCTTTCGAAGAATCTATTTACTTTTCATGCGTGCATCGTGCGTGTAGAGATAAACTACTATAATATGGCGTGCCCCTCCATATTACTATTTCAATAATAATGAGTAATTAATGACGCCGCTAGTCGAGCTATAATGACACGCTGATTTGTTTTTGTTTCTAGAGCCGTCTCACATGCGTTGTGAGTCTTGTAAATACTTTCACAAATTATACTTTCACAATGAAACGTTTTAAATTGTGGAGGGGCGCACCAAATTATCGTAGTTTATCTCTAAGTATCTATTTCTCATGTTAATGGTATTTATAGTAATAGGTTTTTGGGGACATCGCCAAGCGACTGATCGACTCTTCGGTCCGGCATTTACTTGCTTTTGCCCACGGAAGAAGTCGCGGGCAAGAGCTAGTGGGTATGTATTATAAATGTGAAAATTAGTTTATTTTATTTGTTTGTTTAACTGAACTGATTTTGATAAAATTTGCCATATTTTACTTTTTAATCCACGACCTTGTCTGCGTTTGCGATAACTGACACTCATAAGAACGAAGTTGTGGGCAAAAAACCTTCCGGCTTTTGCCCGCGAATTGTTATACAATGTCACACTTCGTTGACGCCCCTCCCCCTCCCCTTAACGTGTGACGTAATTTTTGGATGGTCCCTTATAGGCTTAGGTGTTATCTTTTATGTCAGTAGTCAATTATTACAAGAGAGATAATATCAGCTGATGTAATTTTGTAATGGCGCCTACACATGTCATATTTTCCTAGCAGTGTGTGGCTGTATTACATTGTCAATACAGGGACACTTGACAATATTTTCAGTGCTACGGGAAACTCTGACAACACTCTTTAGGATTCCGTACCCAAAAAGTGGCAACGACTGCCAACGAGACCCTATTCCTAAAATTGCATTGTCCGTCCGACTGTTTGGGTCTCTTAAACCGTAGTAGGTAGAGAGTTAAAATTTTCACAGGGTGTGTAATCCATGACCGCTATAACAACAAAAAAAAAATTAAAAAAAAATAAGATCAAAGTAATAAAAATAAGATTAAATCAGAAACGAATTTTTTAAATGATCAATTGATCACATATGCGCCATATTTTCGATGCTCCTACACAGGCCTCCTATCCAGGATGTTCCTCAGAAATTCCTGATGGAAAACCCTATATCACTTTGCTCGACCTAGTAATCGAACCCAGGACCCCACATTATTTGATGAAATACCAACCTTATTACACTTAGTACTGCTAGCCAACTGCTGGTGTCTTCTCGCTACCACACAGGATATCCTCGCGTACACGTACACCATAACAGCCATGGGGAGGAAGAAGGAGCCCATGGCAGAGAACACCACGTAGCCAGGGTTCTGGTTGTAGCGGCAGTTCCCGTTCTGGTTGTGGTCTGGCTCGTACCTGGGGAAGACGTGACGTTTTAAAGTCAAGACACCTCACATATGCGATTAACACACGGCACCGCGGACCGCCGCGGATGGCGGTGGTGGTAAAGCGGATAGCACCGCTCGACTGCGCGGTCAGACGTGTGAAAGGCATCGACAGATTTCAGAGAGGCAA
The DNA here is from genome assembly GCA_949774945.1 of Hoplodrina ambigua. Taxonomy (NCBI): domain Eukaryota; kingdom Metazoa; phylum Arthropoda; class Insecta; order Lepidoptera; family Noctuidae; genus Hoplodrina; species Hoplodrina ambigua. The sequence continues at coordinate 8,221,214 of OX458988.1, forward strand.
TTGCGCACATGAGATCCTCTTCACCGCCTACCGCGGCGGTGCGCGGTGCCGTGTGTTAATCACCATAGCCGTGCGTTTTAGCGTTAACGCCTTACGTCATTTTATACGACTTTCCAAGTTTTTGGAATTAATAAACCGATTTTAATTAAACTTCCAACACATTATCAGGATACATATATGAAAGAACTTAGTTGAGAACATTTTCGAAATCTCCAAAACAGATGGCCAATTTTGACGGGACTTTCACTGGCAGACAGTTGATGCTATATAAAAAGTGACTCAAGCTACCTACTTTTATTTTAGAAAACCAATTACGGATCTTCGCAAAAACCTAAAACCCCGCACATAACTGAAATACACGCGGGCGATGCCACTAGCATAAGCTAGTAAATTGTAATAATATTATACAAGTCTGTTGCTCTAAGAAAACAAATACCAGAATGCAATAAAACTATAAATAAACATGACAATGTACGAATAAACACTGGCTCTCAAAATATAAAATTACCTAGTGTAGGAGGCCAGTGGTCTTAGTATAACGTCAACATTTTACTGCTACGTTGTCATATTTTTAGTGCACTTTATGTAAGTATTATGTTCACTGGTAGACTAGAAGCCGACCCCTACATAATTGAGAAAAGGCTAGGCAGGTGATAGTAGACTGATGATATAATATACCAGACTTATATAAATTTAGAATGGCTGAATTTTTTGGGATAGATAAATGAATATATTGATAAACGGTATGCGTACCAATTGCGTTTCAATACTGGACACTTTTTCAGATACTTACTAACATTAAATTACACCGGTAATTCCCGAAGAGTTAGGCAGAGGTGGACCCACATTTCTCCAGTTATGTTTAATTCCCGTGTAATAGGGGGTAAGCCAATTGCCAACAACCGGGCCCAAATGCAGACTCCGAGGCTGCTACTGAGAAATTCCTGATGGATAAACCCAATAACACTTTGCCCGACCTGGGAATCGAACCCAAGATCTCATGCACAACAGTCGCGCTTGCGACCACTAGACCAACGAGGCAGTCAACCATAAGTTCTATAATATTTCAATGAGCACAATCACAAATACTGCTATCTCCTTCTAATTATCTCCAAATTTAACTTGACCTATATTCCCACCTCTTTCATTAACTTTAACATAATAAACTTTACCTTCAGTAGGTTGTTTAGTCTTACATAAACAACAAGTACAACATGGATTAAAAGCGTCGTACTAACATAGATTGATAGGGACATTTAGGGTCGTACAAGACCCTACATGCATGATCAGTTACCCCTTCGCCCGTACAAGGGTAAAGCAAGAACATTTTGTCACATCCCACTTAGTGAGGACTTGTTTACCTTTTAAACCTTTGTTGGTCCCTTAATTTATTCTGCGGAGGACAATATGCCTTTAAAATTGACAAAAAGTGTTATTTATTCATTTAAACTTTATGCAAAAAAGTACAAAGGCGGACTTAATGCCTTAGGCATTCTCTAACAGTCAACCAAAGGTGGTGAAGAGATAACATGGCAGGCGCAAAAAATTGTACATGACTGTAGAAACCATCGTGTTACCGTATGACTTGATTTTACACACAATTGCTTGTCTTATCAATTAAACCAGCCTTCAAGCAGACCATACTGTAATAGACCGATTTCTGAATAAGATTTTTGTTAAAGCACTATGTGTCTAAAAGTTTCATATTATTATCGCCTTTGTCAAAACATAGTGTTTTTTTTGTTTTGCCTTGACGTAAACATCTTCAAAATGTTGACCCTTTTCTCTGACGTAAATTAAATATCTAGTATTTCTACAACCTCGAATATTTCGTGCATTTGGTTATTTCAATCTTCAACGTTATTAATTTTTTGTGATTTTTGATTCTCACCACAGTTTGATATTATACTTCCTAACCTCTCTAACCGAGCATGAGGTTCCGCGTTCGATATCGGTACCAATGTGCCTTTTTTAATTTATATGTATTGTCTAAGTTTATCTTGGACATCACTGACGTCGGTGAAGGAAAATATCATAAGAAAACGAGAAGTCTGCAACTGCCAATCCGTCTTAAGAAAGCGTGGTGATCAATGCTCGTGCCATCCCTTGGAAAGAGATCTTTACTCTACAGTGGGACATAACATCACGCCTGTAATCCCCGAAGGGTTAGGCAGAGGTATACCTATTAGTACACCCACATTTCGCCTGTTATGTTTTTTTGGGGTGGGACAATAACAATAATAGGCTGATTTATATTATTATTCTTGACAGCATCAAGTACTATTTTATTTATTATAGTCCTATTCTTAACATAGTATTCTAGATATTCTATTTACTGTTCTTATTTATTTATAGTATCCTTTATTTCAAGCAGCTAAGGTCCATTATTATTACACCAAGTTTCTATATTTGCTTCCCTTTTGTAATGTTGGTACTCTGTTATTGTTATTCTGTTATTGTCGCTCTGGTTCATTTGTTTGTGTACAGCAAGCGTGCCAAGTCGGATAAGTTCGGTGCTTTAGAATTTGTTTGTTGTAACAGAGATATTATGGATATGAAATTTCAGATCTGGATTGGTAATATATATTTTTTTATTGAAGATGGCTTTGCTCTTGTCTCTAGGTCAGAAGTGATGGAGACAAAGTCTACGATAGAGTGAGCTTACCCAGAGTTAGCCTGGTTATATGAAAAACCATAGTATATTCTGTGTGTGTAGTATAGTTTGGATATATTTTGTATACTAGCAGCTCCCTACGCAGCATTTCGTACAAGCGATTTTTTCACTCGTGTCATGTTACGTGTTTGGTTACTGCTCCGCTCCCTTGCGTCAAAGTATGATGATATATAGCCTATACTATTCCTCATAAATCTGGCTATAATGAACATAATATAAGTGTGATGAGATTGATGTAATAAGGGACGACCTATTACCATCAACCGGGCACAAATCCAGACTCCGAGGCTGTTACTGAGAAATTCCTGAAAAAACCCAATAACACTTTGCCCGACCTGGGATGCGAACCCAAGACCTCATGCTCAGCAGTCGCGCTTTGCGACCACTAGACCAAAGAGGCAGTCTAATGGGAATATTTATTTTTTGTAAATCAACATTGGAAGATTTTTATTACATTAAATATTTCCATTTCTCTGAAATCTGAATACTTAAGAGGATTTCAGTGATGGTCACGGAATGCCTAATAGCATTGGAATTATTTAATTTAATCTACATTTTTTTGTATTGAATTGATCTCGTATTTTTAGAAGATTTCTTGTTGAATTTGAATATAGTTTTTGTCTCTTCTTTATTACATTTTTGGGTTATTATGTCTGTTTATTATAAAATCCTTTAATTTAATGTTTTACCCTAAACGACTGACTGACGGATCAACGCACAACCTCAACCGCTTATCGTAGAGACCTGAAACTTGGAGGGTGTGTTATTTGTATGACGTAAGCATAACAAAGGATTTTTCGAAATTCTACCCAAGTCATACAAATATTTGTTTTGTATGGGAATAGAACGCGCGACACCCAGCGCAGCAGCCAATAGCTCAGCCACTGCATCAAGGGTGCTGCCTTTATGATATCTTGATTTATGAGTACTGTCACCTTCTGAAAGATAGTCGGTGATTTAAAAACCAGCCTGTATAAATACACAGCATGCTCTATCTAACTGGATGTGACACAGTTGCTAGTTCATAGCTCAAATAGTGACATAACGGTAGATAGTGCAATTGGTACACATAGAGAACTATGCTCGTCTACTTGTGTGAATTGTACCATCTGTCGCTAACTGTTTGTGCGCTGTTGAACCTTACAACTTGCGCTACATGATGAGTATAATAATTAGGTATGTTTATATTTCCTTTACGGAATAGGAGAAGTCAGTAATTTCAAAGGACATCGAGTTCTTTATCTAAATCTGTACTTAAAATATTATAAAGACGAAAGATTTCATTGTTTGTTTGTTTGCAATGAATAGGCACCAAAACTACTGAACCGATTTGAAATATTCTTTCACTGTCGGGAAGCTAGACTATCCCCGGGTGACATAGGCTATATTTTATTATAAATAAAAAGGGATCCGTAGGAAATTTCACGCGAACAAAGTTGCGGGGAGTGTGCTAGTACCTATAAAAGCGAAAGTTCACTCACTCACTCATCGCGGAACATCGGAAATCGGTTGACGTATAAAGATGTAGTTTATGGTTATTAGACGTCCTCTAATACAGGTTTTTTTAATTCACCCCCTACTGCTGTCTGGTAAAATATGGCTGTTGCTAATTATATTTTCATATCACCATTTCTTGTACCCATATTTGCAATCTAAAATATCTCATCTTCTCTTAGGCAATTAACACACGGCACCGCACACCGCCGCGGTTGGCGGTAAAGCGGATCTCATGTCGCATTGGCATCTAAGAATTCCGTTGATGCTTAACACATGTACACCGCCCGACCGCGCGGTCGAGCGGTGCTATTCGGTTTGCCACCACTGACCTCCGCGGCGGTGCGCGGTGCCGTGTGTTAATCGAATATCTTAGTCAAAGTCAAAGTCAAAACATTAATTTCAATTAGACCATTTACAGGCACTTTTGAATAGTCAAGGAGTCGGTCAGTTAGTCCGAAAGCTAAAGCTAGTTGCTCGTTCCATAACGGAGGTTGGGAGAAGAACGAGCAAAAAACTTCACGGCACTCTTTTCAATTATTTTTTTACCAAATACTTATCTGAAAGAACAATGAATACTTACCAACCAAACATAGGTGGACACGTAATTGCTCCAGCAGCAATCCATACAAAGAAGATCATGGTTAAAGCCAACTTCTTAGACCTTCTTCTTCTGGAGTACGTAAGAGGCCTGGTGACAGCCAAATAGCGGTCCACACTTATAGCACACAGGGAGAGGATGGAGGCTGTGCAGAGGAGGATGTCCAAACTGATCCAGATGTCACAGAGGATCCAGCCAAGCTCCCATTTACCTGGAAACAAAGAACAGAAGTGGATTAAATTGCCGTACTAGGTTGAAAGAACATCGTAACGAAAAGTTTTACCGTAGATTCAGTTTAGTTTAGACATAACATAACATCACACGTGTAATCCCCAAAGGGTTAGGCAAAGGTGTACCCATTAGTACACACACATTTAGTCGCGAGCCTATTGCCAACAACCGGGCACAAATCAAGGCTCCGAGGCTATTACTAAGAAATTCTAAATGGAAAAGCCCAATAAGACTTTGCCCGAAAAATTCATACGCGTCGCTGTCCACTGGAAATGTGCCCAAAAGACTGGTCGCACTGCCACGTTGGATGGCAATGCTTAACCTCTGGCCAAGGTAATAACCAGCCCTTGGGTCACGGGCAGATATATAGATTTTTTGTTTCATAGATAAACTGGCTTTTATGACAGATTGAGGCAGATTCAATTAGTAGAATTGGCCTCCTTATTAAAAAAAAAACACGATTCAAATCCCATTTTTTGTATGGCAAACTGATTCAGTTCGCTGTCAAAATATTATTATGCCTATCTGTTAACCAAACTGAATCACTCTGCTTTTTGCGAATTGTCAGTGTGACAGATGTCAAAAACGATATTCATATTTTGTAACGCAGGGGTTCCTAAACCGTGGGCAGTAGACATAATAATGTCACTTTAAGACTAAAATATTATTTAGCGCCCCCATTTTTTGACCTTCTTAAAAATCACCTAGTAGATGAAATTACAAATCGCCCCGCAAGTCTCCAAGCCCGGGTCGACGGAGCGTTCTGTTCGCGCGCGCCTCAAAGAGCTGTCATCACAGGGACGGGGCTCCCAACGGGGCCAACGCCTGCTGGGGTTGCGAGACGTCTTAACAGGATACCGTGGCCCCGGAACGTAAAGGGCAACAGAAGGAACAGGGTGGGTTTAAGTCTCTACACAATACCCCAATTTTTTTTTCTGGGTCTCTTACCGCCCTCCTTTAGTCCTGCAGCGCCTAAAAGGGGGAGTTATCGTCCACTTTGGGAAAATTTGTTCTAATGTCAGGTGACCTCCTAAAGCACCATTGAAAATATTACTTAAACACCAATTAATGAGTGAGTGTCTTTATTCGCGAAAGTATACAATATTAATAACCCATATCGTCTACAGCACACATGTTTATCTCCTACCCCGCATACAAAACTCTTTTGTTGACTTTACTTCATAGAATGGTGTCTGTTATCTAACTTACCAAAGTTGAAAGTGAAAATTTCAAGCTTATTTTCTTTGAAGATAAGGTTGAATGTTCATTTTTACTTGATTACAAAGAAGGGTTATTGTATAAGGTTTTTTATACCGGGTGTTTTAAATGTTCTAACTAAACTTTTAATACCCCCAAGAAGAAGAAGTAATCTCTCGTAAAGACGAAGTCGCGGGCAGAAGCTAGTCTATAGAAATAAATAAAAAGTATAGGTGTCTGTCTGTAATGTCAAAAAACAGCATTTTACAAATTGCATTGTTTACACGACACTTTTACCAAAGTCACAATTTGAGGATTTTTTTCTGTCTGAGTGTTTTTTCCGGTTAATCTCCGAAAGGGCTGGACTGATTTTAACAGGACTCGCACTGGCATATAGTCAATGTTATAAGGAGCGACTAAGATTTTTATTTTAGAAAAACGATTAGGGTTTTGTGCAACAAAATTATAACCAGGTAACCCATATTTACGCGGACGAAGTCGCGGGCACAAGCTTGTACCTATATTAATACTAATAATCTCTGGATATAACTGAACCGATTTTTAAAATTCTTTCACAAATTGGAAACTACTTTATTACTGAGTGCTATCCTAACTAATATCCTAACCATCCTATTTCTACCTATCCTAACTAATATTATAAATGCGAAAGTAAGTTTGTTTGTTTGTTTGTTACTATTTTACGCGTAAGCCACTGAATCGATCATCCAGAAATTTTGCATATACGTTGCCAGGTGTACAGGAACGAACATAGGGTACCTTTAATCCCGAAAAAAAGTACTGTTACCGAGGGAAATGACAATAACGTTCTTATGATCATAGATGGCGCCACGTGTCGTTTCGAAACGGGTAATTTTTTCCGCGACTTCCGCGAAATTTACGCGGACGAAGTCGCGGGCAAAAGCTAGTAGGCTATATTTTATCAAAAAAATAGGGATCCGTAAGTAAAATCACGCGAACGAAATCGCGAGGAGAGTGCTAGTATTTTATATTTCGAACATAAAATATTCGAGAGCTTCGAAATATCATTAACGTTAGGATTCTTTTCGACGCGTCTCCAAGAGTACATACTTCGATATTCGGATGAAACAGAATTTTTTTTTCTTGAAGAGGTCGTTATGTTTGTCGTTTTTTTTTTTGTTATTTGTGTAACGAAGGTTCTCCGGGATTCTTTTATGTGTTGGATGAGATAGTTGTTGAAGTGTACCGGCTGTCGAAATTGAGGTAGGTAAGCTGTGGTGAAAGGATTTGTGACGTCAAAGAGAAGCCTAGGGAAGCAGACGAAGTTAAGGGAAGTCAATTGAGTTGGTGAATAAATGTGTGTGTGTGTGGAAAACATCGTGAGGAAACCTGGACTTACTGTTCCACTCACACCATGTCAGAGGCCCTTGAGGCGGTTTAGAAACTCTGACACTAGGGTGTGTAGGGTCGTAAGGCCTTACTACCCACACGATAAGAAGAAGAATGTGATAATATGTGATAGCTGTACCTATATTACTTAAGGGGCGATCGCGTTTTGACAGCTCATACACATACATACATACATAAACTCACGCCTTTTTCCCATGGGGGTAGGCAGAAACTACAGAACGCCACCTGCTACAATCTTTACATACTCCTTCCGCCTCATCCACGTTAATACATCTTGTCATACAAGCACGCCACGGTGGCGTTCTGTGGTTTCTGCCCACACCCATGGAAAAAAGGTGTGAGTTTATATATGCATGTATGTAAACACCACCAATCAATAGACTTACTTTTTATGAGCTGTCAAAACGCGATTCTCCCATAGATTCTATAGGAAAGTGTGACGTCATTTATTTACTAACCCAATTGACTGACTACTTACTTCAAAGCAAAAGAAAATGAGTCTTATTTTCTGGGTTACAAAATAGTATTTTATTAGAGAAGTTATGTTTTAGATTTATTGCTTAATGGTGTCAACGACTCAACTATGTCGTTGGACTCGTTGGATAATCGAAAACAACATCATTACTCTTCAAATAAACTAAAACCCATAGCATAACATCACGCCTCTAATCCCCGAAAGGTTAGGCAGAGGTGTACCCATGCGTATACCCTCATTTCGCCGGTTATGTAAGTCCCATGTAATAAAGGGCGAGTCTATTACCATCAACTGTACACAAATCTTTACTTCGAGGCTACTACAGAGAAATTGACCCATCCCAAAAGGAGTGCCAGTGTGGACATCACTGCAGTGCATGCGTCCTTCTCCGGCTGCTATTGAGAAATTCCTGATGGAAAAACTTAATGACACTACCGACCTGCGGATTGAACCAAGACCTCATGCTCAGCAGTCGCGCTTTGCGAGTAGATCAAAAAACCACCGTATTATTACAACATAACCTCAAAAAAGACTGACTGCCTCGTTGGTCTAGTGGTCGCAAACGCAACTGCTGTGCATACGGTCTTGGGTTCGATTCCCAAGTCCGGCAAAGTGTTATTGGGTTTTTCCATCAGGAATTTCTCAGTAGCAGCCTCGGAGTCTGGATTTGTGCCCGGTTGATGGCAATAGGCTCGCCCCCTATTACATGGGACTAAAAACATAACTGGCGAAATGGGGGTGTACTAATGGGTACACCTCTGCCTAACTCTTCGGGGATTACAGGTGTGATGTTATGTTATGTAACCTCAAAAAAGTAAACCAAAGCTTTTAGAAAGAAAAAGAAACCCGGTAATTATTATTTTAAGTCCTTTCAAAGTCTGCCATCAATCATTTCAGTTAAAAGGTCCCTTTTCACAGGTTAATTCTCTTTATGTTCGTAATCGAATTTGTGTGTATGCTTTAGAGAAAATTCTGGCCAAAGTAAATTACCGATAAGTTTTACTTTAAGTACTTTTTCAATAGGTAAAGAAGTTAAGTTGTGTTCGAAGTAATTTGGAGGTTATATAAAATGTATGAGAGTATTTGAGCGTTACGTACGTTCAGGTAAGTAAATATGGTGGAGTACAGTCAGCTTTGGAAAGAAAAGTATACTTGTCAAGTGTTTACAGAGGAAAATTATATTTTTGAGTTCACTGAACTCAAAAATATAATAGGACTAGCGGTATGTCTGTTCGTCTGTCGGTAGACACGTCACAACGTCATGTGTAAGGTACAACGGTTGTTATAACAGGCAATAACAAAGATATACAAAAGTACAAGAAACGCTAGTTTTTTGCTGCTCGATTTTTATATTGTCCGCATGTAAGTACCTGACAGAACACGGAACACTTCGCATGTGAGACCGCTTCGCACTCATGCGGTAACTATAATTGTGATAACATTTTACTAGGTATTAAAATGTGCATAACTTTAACAGTTATTATAAATGCATGACAAAATTAAATTAGTTTTAAAAAGAAATAGTATACCTACCAATTATAGGACATTGGAATTTCATTTTTATGTCTGTGTAAATAGATTACATAAATCGTTTGTTAAACTTATGTAAATGTACTTATTTTTCAAAATTCAGAAAAAAAATCTATAAAATCCTGAGAAAATTCATTAAACGATTTTAAATTATAATTTTTAATTTCAAAAGGAAATTACTTATGATGCTGACCGTACTCTGGTACTTAACCTTTCTGCAAACGAAACAGCAATTAGTAAAACCGAACCCAAAAAGACCATTTTTAGGTACATAAGTACCTTTTGTAGGTTAAGTACTAATGGGTACAATTTAGTTGAAGTACTTGCAACTTTATTACAACAATCTTCGTACTCCGTTAAGTACCTAATTATGAAAGGGTCGTTTTTATCACTTTCGAATAAGTTTCGATTAACATAAAAATATTAATAATGCAGTGTTAATGTTTTACTGCTGAGTAAGGGATGATTCTCATTAGAGCGGGCCGTGCCTGGGCCGGGGCGTGGACGAGCCGACGTGGTATTGAAGTACGTCGAGAGGGCCCGGACGGGACACGGATAATGCACTGTGTAATATAAATTGATTCATACAAAATATATGTAACAGATTCAAAACCGTGCCCCGTCCGTGTCCCGTCCGGGCCCCGCCCCGGGCACGGCACGTTCTAATGAGAATCATCCCTTAAGGCCTCTTCTTATACAGAGAAGGCATAAGCATTGATCACCACATTTGCTCAAGGCAGATTGGCGATTTCAGACTCATAATAAGAATCTTTAAAATTTCATAACATGACGCTTGGAATCCACGAAGGGTTACCCAGAGGTGTACCTATGTAATAGGGGGCGAGCCTATTGCCATCAACCGGGAATAAATCCAGATTCCGGGGCTGGCACTGAGAAATTCCTAAAAGAGGAACCCAATAACACTTTGCCCGACCTAAGAATCGTACCCAAGACCTAATGCTCAGCAGTCGCGCTTTGCGACCAACGAGGCAGTCAATTGGCAATAATTGTTTTCTACTAGAATATTATATACACAAAATATGTTTCATATAAAAATATATGAAACATGTTTATTTATATTAATTTACGGTTTTACATACGTAGCGGTTGTTTGAGGTTTGCCCGTCTAAATTAATTGAATTCGAGCATAGGCTACACCAGGCGTCGACGTTGCAAGCTATACAATTTTATACTCGACATGAGTAACACTGTAAATATTGAAATAATAACCACGACTGCAAAAATTGCACATGTTTGTACTTTGTTTACTCGTCAGATTTTTAATAGGACGTTTTTTATTTAAGTACATTGTTATATATTTTTTAAATCTACTTGTTAAATTCTAGACGATAAACATAGACACGACCAGATTCATTAAATTAAATAATTAAGGCTGGTATTAATTTACGTTTTAAAGTGACCACAGATTCTTTTTATTTTTAACAAGCCTATGTTACTCGGAACGATGCAAGAATTGTAACGATACCCGATACATCTAAATCGGTTCAGGCGTTTAAAAGTTATGGCGGAATAAAGAATCTCACATACATACATCAACCCTGAACACATAACACCCCTTTTTGGGGCAGTCGTGTAAAAATAATTAGAGTTGCCCGCGCGAAAAATTGAAATATGCATATATATATGTATATATATATATATATATATATATATATAATCTATGATATGTACAGTATGTAACTAACCTAAATAAATATTTAAAGATGGTTCATTAGATTTGGAGTCTTATTTAATTAATTAGAGATCTCATTCTTGCTCGTTTAATTTGATGACTCTCAGCGTCAAGTGTAATTATCGCTTCTGCTTCATTATTTCAATGTCGCAAATGCAAAATCTTTATTGGCTTAGTTACCGCATTTGAAACTCAATTTTTGATATGATTCCATCTTCATTCTGTATTTTATTTAGTTACTAGCGAGCCGCCCCGGCTTTGAACGGGTGCAAATTTACCGACTTTTCCAAGATTTTTGAACCTTGTCTAGGAAATTACAATCACAACAAAAAAAGAATCAGTCAGATCAGTCCAGTCGTTCTTAAGTTTCACGCCTAGCAACACATTTAGCCATTCACTTTTATTTGTATAGATTTGTATAACAGTGTCAAATCATTTTACATAACATCACGCCTGTAATCCTCGAAGGGTTAGGCAGAGGTGTACCTATTAGTACACCCACATTTCGCAAGTTATGTTTAAGTTCCATGTAATGAGGGCAAACCTATTGCCATCAACCGGACACACATCAAGACTCCGACGCTGTATAATCCTACTTCCAACTAATAATAATAATGACAAACTTGGTTAAGATGTTAGTAACTCAGTCACATGTAAAACGTTAAATTTTGGATGAAAATTTCCACATAGATAGACCGTTTCCTGGATTAGCAATAGGATTTTTTCCCCGGTAATGTGTAATTTGCCCCACCTAGAAATCGACCCTTAACCACGCTCAGCAGTCGTGCTTGTAACCGAGACCAACTGAGCTAAAACAATATTATTAATTTTAGAAGTATTAAAATGTTTTCAAGTAAAGACCTTTCAACACGAATGCCGTGAAAACTGTAAGTATTTAAATCTCAGACACGTCCTTCAAAACACCTAAACGATAAACGCAAAATTTAATCTAAGTAGATAAGTAATCATTTACTTAAGAAGCACAAGTTACACTCTGTAAATGATTAGAAAAAATCTCAGGCACAAAGTAGACAGGTAGGCAACTACACAAAGTGGACAGAAGGCCAACACCATACAAGCGAAAATGGGTACATGGACACAGTGAAGTGTACAGGTAAATAAAACTCATATAATTATACAAACAAGCAGACCCGATATTAGTTACCCAGTATTAGTCACCTTGTCCAAAAGGGGCGGATTCGCAGCGAAACGAGATACTAGGCGCCAATACATCGAGTCCACAAGCATCGCGCGATTTCAAAGTACGCGCGTAAATTGCATGCAGTTCGCCAGACTTACGACTCGCGCTTGGTATGCATGTATTGCGCACGAGTCTAGATACTAGAGAGTCCTTCTTGCGTCCTGGGTTGTGGAGGACAGATAGGCAGTCGCTCCATGTAAAATACTGTTATTAAGCTGGTTAGAATGAAAGCCGACCCCGACATAGTTAGGAAAAGGCTAGGCAGATGATGATGTATGGAATGGATCTTCTGTATAACTATTCATTCTGTATCTCAGGTGCGAGGTGTAAGCAAATATCACGAACGCGATCCACTTACCGAGAAATACTCTTACGTGATCGCATCGTTTTACCACGAAGGTTTTTATAGGATTACACTTTTAATTTTGTTTATGTTTCACACGATTTCCTTTTGTTTTATTTTGCGCACATCTTTTTATATTCTGATATATCTCAACCCTTTTTTTGTTTTAGAAATATTCTGGAACAAAGAATATTTCTGCTTTTGTATTTATTGTGAAGTTTTACCAGTGACTTTATCTGTGATGTCGTCTACTGCAAAGGAATATTTCAATATGTTTACACAAGGTATGTATCAAGGTTTACCCTATGTAAAGTCAAAGTCAAAGTCAACTGATTTATTTCAATTAGGCCATTACAAGGCACTTTTGAACGTCATACACAAAAGAAAAAGGAATTGAATCTAGTTGCCCCTTCCAAAAGGTATGTATGGAGAAGAATGGGCAAAAAACTTCATACGTACTCTTTTAAAATCAATGTTTACAATATTTGCATACAGAATCATACATAGTGGCACGTGAATGCAATGTAGGTATCTTATTTAAAGACTACTAAATCATACACTAGCAAAAAAGTATTATAATTTTCCAAATATACATAGTGTCATTCTTACCATGTTAAGTACCTCCACCGTATATAAGCCCTGTATATAGGATCATATGTATAGGGCAGTAGGTTTCTTTTTTCAAACCTTCAGATTGAAGAAATCCCTGCACATAATTGTCAGATTAAGGGTCAGCACGACAAAGAAATTAAGCTGAAGTGTATATGTAATGTATATTAATCTATCACGCTCGAGTATTTTAATGTCATAATTTTATTTCCCATTTTTAACCGCTACGTACGACCACCCCCCCATGCTAACCGGCAGATTAACGTTCCTTTGTTCTCAGAAACACGTGGGGCGCATACACTATAAATATCTGATACACTCGAGTAAGTACTTCTTTGTGACTATTTCGTTTTTCATTTTTGGAAATCTGTACCTATACGCTCCGCCCACCAGTGTAAGGGTCCCATCTGTAATATTATTTTTCTTTTTAATATCACTGCCTCGTTGGTCTAGTGACCGCAAGCGCGACTGCTGTGCATGAGGTCTTGGGTTCGATTCCCAAGTCGAGCAAAGTGTTATTGGGTTTTTCCATCAGGAATTTCTCAGTAGCAGCCTCGGAGTCTGGATTTGTGCCCGGTTGATGGCAATAGGCTCGCCCCCTATAACATGGGACTAAAAACATAACTGGCGAAATGTGGGTGTACTAATGGGTACACCTCTGCCTAAACCTATATATTTTTTTAGTATCATAATCATAATCCGCTGACGCTTGAGTAAATCCACATTTAGCATCTTGGTCGTACTGTCTGTGACGTCACGTCTTTCTGCCTCATCTACTACTGAAGCTGTATAAATATCGCTACGAACTCTTTGCTCATTTTTACCCCAAATAAAAAAGAAATTACCAAAGAGACCAAGGTTACTGTTGAATATTTTTTACAACTTATTACTATCAGATGGTAGCTTTTCATTTTACGACTCAATTTAGAAGTCCTTGCAGGAAAGTAGTCGTAAAGCATGGAGATTCGGACAGTATTTTTGCCGTTTCAATCATGCCCAAACGACTTTGAAAGTCGGAACTACACTTGCGGGCAAACGAACATTTATTGCGCCCAGAAACCATACCCTTCAAAGAAATAAATCCGATATTCTCGCTTTTTACGAGAGTTGCGGCCCTAATATTTCCCGGTATATATTGAGGCGTCTTTTCCGTTTATCTTCCAAAGAAACTCGGTGTGGTGTGAAACAAAAAGGGCTTTTTAATAATGTTTCCTAAAAAAGGCCTCCAAGGTATTTTCACACCGTATTAAATAGATCCTGTTTGGATAGAATTTGAACCTTATTTCATGGGAGATATAAGCTAAATAGGGTTTGAAGATAACTTGCAACTTTTCTAGCCGAGTCACATTTTGCTGTTGAGTAAGTTTATCTAAGAATATTTTTCTCGTCTGAAAGTTGATTGGTGTAATGCAGCACCTCGTCATGCTTCAGTAAAAAATACACCACTTTAATGAAACTTTAAAACATAAAGTTAAATACAGGGATGGATTTATATATAGGCATTTTGGGCTGCAGTCCAGGGCCCCGTGAATATAAAAAACCCCCAGTCTCCAGGCCCGACTTTAATAACAAACTTAGCTCATTTATACCATATCAGACTATTAATGTCCAATTTTTTTCCCCTGTACCGTAGACAAACAAAATGGCAATTCATGAATTTATTTAATTATACATCATAACATCACGCCTGTAATCCCCTAAGGGTTAGGCAGTGGTGTACACATTAGTACACCCACATTTCGCCAGTTATGTTTTTAGTCCCATGTAATAGGGGGCGAGCCTATTGCCATCAACCGGCATTATATTCTAATCAATAATAAGCAGATTTAATAAAAAGTAAAAAGTGAATAAACTAAAACTAAATGGCATCAAGACATTCTACCGCATCGCCGTCAACTGGAAATGTACCCAAAAGACTAGCGGCATTGTCACGTTGGATGGCAATG
This sequence comes from Hoplodrina ambigua, assembly GCA_949774945.1. NCBI lineage: Eukaryota > Metazoa > Arthropoda > Insecta > Lepidoptera > Noctuidae > Hoplodrina > Hoplodrina ambigua. The sequence goes on from OX458988.1 coordinate 8,236,597, forward strand.
TTTAACAGCCCTTGTGTCACGGGAAGTGTAAAGAACCGTTTTATTCATTTGGTAAATTAGGTAGGCCCCAAGTAGTGTTATCTCAGGTCCCTAAGGCCCCATAAATTCACAGCCCGCCCCTGCACAAATAAGTAACTACACAGCAACTAAAAAAACATCTGGAATTCTCGTTTGCACATGTATAAGTACTAAATATGAAGGCAGCTTACAAAGTTGACATGAATGTGCCTATAAAGTGTGTGGAAAACACCGCAATAAAACCGGTCAAGTGCGAGTTGAACTCGCATGCAGAGAGTTCCGTATCACTGTTCAATATTAGCGTACAATGCAGGGTACTTTTAGACCTGTAGAGAAACTAATGGAACACGGAAAAAAACGTTTAAGAAGAACTTCCTGCTCCTTGAATGAGAATAAACTATCTTATTTGAGGCATTGGTGCCGATTCCCTTTTTCACAAACTAAACTAAAATTAGACTATTTCTATCTTTTTCTGTCCAATAATACAAGAAAGAGACTAATGTAAATAAGAGCTGTCAAAATTAGTAAATTTGACACATCCATACAATTATAGTTGACATCTTAAAATGTAAACATTAAAAATACGGAAAAGTTCAAAGCAAAACTATTTTGACATCTCTAATTTAGTTCCTAAAATGTCTTTCTTTGTCTTTCGCTGTATGTTAGTAAAAGATATCAATTCTCTACTAGCGAATAGGGAAATCGGCACCAGTGTTTCTTATTCCTAATTTTGATACTATCTCTGTTATTTTTCAGGAGATGAGAAGTTTAAATGTTTTGGATATTCAGACGTAGGTAGAAAGTTTCAGTCCTTTCATTATTTTGTTGTTGCAGCGGCCAAAGTAATACTCTGAAAATTTCAAGTATTTGCTTATGACAGTTTAAAAAATATAGCTGTGACAGACGGCCGGATAGACAGACAGTGGAGTCTTAGTTATAAGGTCCCGTTTGGGTACGGAACCCTAAAATAAACAGAGAAAAATAAGAAACGTTTGTGCCTGTTCTCATTCTGTCATAATAATTTTAATAGCCATTTTGTTTCGTATGTGAATCCCAACGAAGATATTTTTAATAAAAACTAATTCCTTTTTGTGTCTCTAACATAAAGTTAAAAAACTTAATTTGATTGTTTTTGTTAAGATTTAATTATACCATCATTTTATAACTTAACTGTCAAATAAAATTGAACAGTATTTTAATTAGTTTTGAGTATAAAATTATAAGGATTTTATGATCAATTATTTAAAGAAGCTTCTAATTGCTTTGCATAATGGCACGAGGGAAAGCTGTTATTCAAAAATAACTTTTAACAATACGTACCGTAATGAATAAAATTCAAATTAATTCAATTAAAAGTTATCAAATGAGAAATGAAATCACCATTGTTAACTGAAAATAATCTTAAGATAGACGAAAATGATTGGAGTGATAACAAATTGAATTTAGATTTGAAATAATATTCATTTGTTATTATTTTAGAATGTTCTAGTCTTGGGAATTGACGTTGGTAGAGTTATTTTAAGTTTAGTTTTGTTCTAACATTGCTCTCTTCGCTCGCGTTAAATATGTGGTAGCGTAGTCCACTCTAATTGTATACTAGCATTGCCCGCGGCTGCGCTCGCGTCAAATTTTGGGAATCACTGTAGAACGGACAGTTGTACAATGAACTACGTTACAAAATTTAGACTCCTATTTCATCCCTTAGCAGGTGAATTTTGGAAAATTCTTTCTTAGCGCATGCTAACTATTTTACCTGCTGACTATTTTACGCCTCAAGGGATTTTTTTACACGGAACGTTAATTTTTTGTGTGTAATGAAGTGTCTGTATTGTCAAAATAACAGGTTTTACTAACCTATAACTGTTTATACGGTACTTACCTACCTGTAGCAAAAAAACTTTTATTTATTTTTGTTTTTGTTAGTCTGTTTGTTTGTTCCAGCTAATCTCCTATACGGCTAGACAAATTTTGGCGGGACTTTCACTGGTAGATAACCGATGTTTTAGACTAACTAAATGTAACTTAAGTTTTTTTTGTTTCAAAAAACAATTACCGTACCGCGCAAAATAAAATAAAAAACATTCACACGGACGAAATCGCGAACAACAAGCTTGCGGTATAATCAAAAATTCCGACACACACAAAAATGAACCCTAAAAACATAACAAGAAGTAATACAATAAACGAAAATCACTCACCAGTAATATGAACAGCAATAGCAGGCGGCATCACAAAGATCCCAACCAACAAATCAGCGACCGCCAAACTAGTCACAAAACAATTCGTCACAGTTCTCAATCGTTTTGTCGTGACCACTGCAGAGATTATCAATGTATTACCAATAACTGTCACAACTATTAACAAGCACAGAATAATAACAACACTAATTTCAAAACTATCATAAGCCTTCTCTGAACATCCATATTCCGATGCATTTAAAGTGACATTAACACAATCATCGTTTAGTATCGTCTCTTCTGTGTTAGTTATAACATTGTAAAAGCTGTTTGTTAAATTGTATTTTTCTTCTTTGACGTTTTCTATAATGATTTCTGTTTGCGTGTCTGTCGTTGTGTTCCATCTCGTTGTTGTCTCCAGGTCTGGCAAGGAGATCATCTACGTCGATGACATTTCCTGTAACAAGAGAAGTTTTTTTATAGTTATGTTTGCTAATTTTTTTTTAAGGGTTTGTAATCATCAAATTACTCTTTAAAATGTCTTGTGTTTTAGGAATATAGTATTTTGTGTTCAATACTACTATGAAATAGGTCTTTTATCAAAGTTACAACCATTACTTTACAAGAAAATCGCTTTTGAATTTTGCTAAGTGTATACTTGTTTTTGCTCGTGACTGTACATATTTATTGTATTTAAAAATCGATCTTTACGTTACCAAATCAAAGCTTTAATTTCCATTAAACTTTTTACTGACACTTGAATTGTCGTTCAGTTAGTCATAAAGTTGATGCTACTTGCTCGTTCTAAAATGTAGGTAGGTCTCTAAAGCAATCGTTCTTCTCCATAGAGATCTACCCACAAGAAACACCACGGACGCTAATTTCAGGTAAGTCTTTTTTTACAATATTCTTGTTGCTTCTATTTCGAAGTCGTCCAGTATTTAGGTATTTTTTTACGACAACCACAATAACTATCATAGCCTTGAAACTAAATAAATATTATGTACGAAAATAGTATTTTCAATTTAAAACATCGATTATTTTTACCTACGTTAGATACTTTCACTACGAGCGCAGAGGCATGTCATTTTAGTATATTTTCTTGTTTGAAATAACCATTCAAACTAATCTTTTATGTGATTGTCATCATACATGCTCAAGTGTTTATAGTTTCAATTCTAAAAATAAACCGTTCAAGTGCGAGTCGGAATCGCGCACGAAGGGTGCCGTGCCACTATCTATAAAAACGAGCAAAAAAAAAATCATGTCTGTGGTATGGGACCCCTTAAATAGATTTTTTATCCTGTTTTTAATATTTGTTGTTATAATGGCATCAGAAATACATCATCTGTGAAAATTTCAACTGTTTAACTGTCACAGTTTTAGAGATACAGCCTGGTGACAGACAGACAGACGGACGGACAGCAAAGTCTTAGTAATAGGGTCCCCTTTTACCCTTTTGGTAGGGAACCCTAAAAAGAACAGCACTAAAATAAAATTTAACTTTTGATACATAGAATACTAAGTTTAATTGAAAAAAACCACAAAGCACTTTTGATAGTAAAAACAAATTCATGAAAACCTAAAAGACGTGGGTGTCGAAGAAATATTTAAAACAACAGACATTCTATTCATTCTTTGTATAAACTTGAAAGTGTTTCAGTTTGTTTGTCACGTGTCCACAACTAAACCACTGAACCAATTTTGATATAATTAAGCATAAAAATAGCTTAAACACTGAAGGTAAACACAAGCTATTTTTTTAAATCAATCTTGAATTGGGGTATCAAAATAAACTCGAAAGTGTTTTTATTTCTTTGTTATGTTTCCAAGGCTAAATTACGGAACCAATTTTGATGTCATTTGGCATGATAACAGCTTAAACACTAAAGGTAACTATTTTTGAAATTAATCTTAATTTTGGTGTCCAATAAATGCGAAAGTGTTTTCATTTATTTATTTAAACTTTATGCAACAAAAAAGTACAAAGGCGGACTCAATGGCTTAGGCATTCTTTACCAGTCAACCAAAGGTGGCGAAGAGATAACAAAGCACGTTTAAAGGCGCAAAGGCGACGATTCCTCGGCAAAACCATTGAACCAATTATTGAATTAATTTGACATGAAGATAGCTTGAACACTGACGGTAAATTTAGGCATAATATTGTTCAATTTAACCTTGAAATTGGTTGTACAAGTTTATTTAGTAAATTCTCAAATACACGCGCGCGAAATCGCGAGTACAAGCAAGCAAGTAAATACAAAAAATAATCTGTTATACTAAAAATGAATAATGTATTTCACTCGATTCAGTACATTAACAGACTATATATTTATATTAGTCTAGATTAGTATTCAAAGACTCGCTCCAACAAGGGTTGCCAATACTTTGTATGTCAAAAATAGTAGTTCTAAAATACATACATAATAAACTCACGCCTTTTCCCATGGGGGTAGGCAGAAACTACAGAACGCCACCCGCTACGATCCTTACATACTCCTTTCGCCTCATCTACGTTCATACATCTCGTCATACAAGCACGCCGGTTACGAATACTCCGCACCTGACTTTTCCACTCAAACCATGTCAGTGGCCCTTGAGGCGGTTTAGAAACTCTGACACTAGGGTGTGTAGGGTCGTAAGGCCTTACTACCCACACGATAAGAAGAAGAAGAACATCATGATATTAAAATTTTAAACCTGATAAAAAATCTCCTGTATAGTAAGATTGACAACCCTACTTCCAACTAAAACGTGGTTCTTTATTCAAACGTTTTTTCTGGAACATTACCATCTGGAAGAACGTCTGGATTCTTCCCGCTTTTACTTTTAGATTGAACTAGCGATTACACAGGCTTTTTTTAGCTTCGGAATGATTACAGATAAACTTTATAGTAGTCTTTTGTTGTCATTTACAGTCGGGGAGTGTATTGTTTGGCTACTTGACTAATTATAATGCCGTGACATAGCCATTTTATTCAACATCTGTGACAAAGAATGGACAATGACTTTTGAATAGACACGGTCATTTTTTTCCATTTATTCTTATTTATTTTGCAACTTAAATTATATGATTTGATTTCAATTAGCGACACGCGCCGGCTTCGTACGGGCGCAATGTATAGATACTATTTGTGTAATCGTTTCTCTTGAATAACTCTATCTATTGATGAAATATATAAAAGCGGAAGGTCACTCACTCACTCATCGCCAAGTATAGAAAACCGCTTGATGTATAAAGATAAAATTTAGCAGGGAGATAGTTCATAGTTAGTAGACGTCCGCTACGAAAGGATTTTCAGAGGTCATCTCGCCCTTGAAGATGGCACTTTAAAGTTTTGATGAGTTTTTCTGTTTTCGTAACACCAATAAAGTCAATGTCAAAGTCAAATTATTTATTTTTAAACTAAACCATTAAAAGTCACTTTTGAGCGTCATTTACAAGAAAAAAGGAATTTCAATTAACTGGCCCTTTCAAAAGTTTAGTATGAAGGAGATGGGTAAGTAACTCCTATTTACTGTTGTAAATAAAATGTTTTACAAAATCATATAACTATTATCTACTAGCTATTGCTCGCGTATTCGTCTGCATGGTTTTCCGGCCAGCTCTCTGGTCATGTAAAGAGTCGACCAGTCTCTTGGCAATGTCGCGAAATACAAGATAATTTCTTTATTTTGCCAAAAATCTATACCCTCTATTTGGGCTTCGCCACAGTTAAAAGGGCCCCTGAATAAATTTTTATACAGGGGCTTGTCTACGGCAAGGTACGCCTCTGTTATTGAACCTAAATGTTGAACCCATTCTAAGTGCGTGCACATTTAGCTTGGTTAGGAATACATAATACAGGTATTATTTAAATGGTCTTAGGTAATTGCTGGTGTTAATTTGGTTAAAAGTTTAATTAACATACCTCTCTCTACTCACGAGGTTATTGCCCTGAAAGTGCTCGTCTAGTAATTAGACTATACTATCTCTATTACCTTAATGAGTTGTTCTGTCTGTTAAATGATCCAAAGTCAAGTCAAAGTCAAATCATTTATTGCAATTAGGTCATTACAAGGCGCTTTTGAACGTCATATACAAAAAAAAGGAATTGAATCTAGTTGCCCCTTCCAAAAGGTAGTTTTGTATGGAGAAGAATGGGCAAGAAACTCCATAAATTAATATTTTACAATATTTTCATACAGAATCATACATAATGAATGGAACGTGAATGTCATGTACTCTATAATATATAAAAACTACTAAATCATTTAAATAAGTAAAAACTATTATAAATTGAAAGGTTATATAACGTTAAAATATACATAGTATTCACATAATTCACATGTTTACAAACATTGGAAAATCACAATATAAGTAAAAACCCATTTTTTATGATAATAATTTTCGATATGCCTTGTTTGTCTAGTGGTCGCAAAGCGCGACTGCTTAGCATGAGGTCTTGGGTCCAATTTCCAGGTCGAGCAAAGTGTTATTGAATTTTTCCATCAGGATTTTTTCAGTAGCAGCCTCGGAGTCTGGATTTGTGCCCGGTTGAAGGCAATAACATAACTAGCGAAATGCGGGAGTATAACAAACCTCTGCCTCACACCTTTAATCAAAAATTCCAAGAAACATCTCCATAAAAAATCACTTTAGCTTAGCCCTGAAAACTCGATTTATTCTCAATTAACAGTGAAATTAGATTTTTAGTTGGTTCGAAATCAATAAATTGTTAATCAACTGAGTTGGTAAACACGTGACGTAATAGTTAACTCTTGCGACACAAAATCTTTGACGGAATTGAGTTTTGACAGCTTATGCAAAAGTATATGTTTTTTTTATAATGTGTATTTCGTGACGAGTGAGTGTGTGACATAACATAACATAACACCTGTAATCCTCGAAGGGTTAGGCAGAGGTGTACCCATTAGTACACCCACATTTCGCCAGTTATGTTTTTAAACCCATGTAATAGGGGGCGAGCCTATTGCCATCAACCGGGCACAAATCCAGACTCCGAGGCTGCTACTGAGAAATTCCTGATGGAAAACCCCAATAACACTTTGCCCGACCTGGGAATCGAACCCAAGACCTAATGCACAGCAGTCGCGCTTGCAACCACTAGACCAACAAGGCAGTCGAGTGTGTGTATGACCTTACACTTTTATATATTTAGAATTTTGATCTGGTTCAATACTGAATATTACTCCCGTAGGTTTAATTTTGAAGTCTTTGTAGGCAAAGTCGGGGGCAGAAGGTAGTTAAGCTATAAAACAGACTGATCTAACTACTTTTTCTTTAAGCTTCGCGAGTTTAAAACAGATAAAAAGTTTCAGGAACTTTTTGTTCTGAAATAACGCTCGTTTTACGGCCAATAACTTGTTGATATTAAAGATAGCCATATTGCAGTGAATATTATGTTAATACTAGAGAACCGCCCCGGCTTTGCATGGGCCGCAAATATTCGACATTCTGGTGGATTTCGAAAAAGAAATCTTCCATAAGACCCTTTTTTTTTTGAGTTGGTAAAAATCATCAAATGACTCCTTCCGCCCTGGGTGGGCGGGAGACACTGTCAGACTTTTACTGACTAAAAAACTACCCTGTTCCTTCTGTTGCCCTTTACGTTCCGGGGCCACGGTATCCTGTTAAGACGTCCCGCGACCCCCGGTCCATAAGTCCCTTGTGCGAAAAATGCGTGCTCGAGTTTTGCGCTTAGCAACACATTTAGCCAATCATTTTTAAACATAAAAGAATATACATAGAGGATACCTAGACAGACGGTTATACTAAGTTAAAGGTATATATTTTTTTAGCTTCCTTTAGGTAATATGTACACTAACTAAATACAATTAAGGTTCATTTTCATATAAAACGACTGTACTTAAGGGTTGATTTTTCAACTTAATTAACACATTACATTTATATAAGGAATAAATATAGCGGTTTAATATAATTATTCTCAATATATACGATATCAGACAAACTCTTTAATTATAAGCTATCAGATGATTGAAAAATCAGCTCGAAAACAAGTAATTAAAGTCTAATTTATTTATAAAACTCTGCCTCCATCTTTATTACCAAACTTACTGGCACGCTTGCCTTCAGTAATAGACGTAAGTAATTAAAAACACTTAAAGTCTATGAAAATGGCTCCAGTTGACTTTTCCCAAAAAGCCGACGGTTCTATTATTATTAATAATAATAGACTATTCCGCAGCTCCAAAGTCAGTCAAAACATTTATTTCAATTAGACCAATTACAGGCACTTTTGAATTGTCAAGGAGTCGGTCAGTTAGTCAGAAAGTTGAAGCTAGTTGCTCGTTCCAAAACGGACGTAAGCCTCTATGGATAAGAACGAGCAAGAAACTCCACGGAACTCTTGTATCTACTTGTATCTTGTATCTTGTAACTCTTGTGTCTACATTATTCTTGTTGCTTCTAACATGTGAAAACAATGGAGATGAATATAAAACAATAATAAAAAATAAGAACAAAGATGTAAGCCAGTTGGCAGTTAAGAGATGACCAATCTCAACTGACAGCACTCGTTCACGAGCATAACGCATGGGTCAGCACCACTTAACCATCTTGAAGGGAGCCAAATGATTCAACAAATGCTTTTAAATTCTTAATTTGTACCTTTTAATTATTATGATTTATTTATAAAGGGTAATACATTGCTTTCACGTGCCATGTCGTGTAAGATTTTGTATACAAATGCTGTAAACATTGATTTTAAAAGAGTACGTATGGAGTTTCTTGCCCATTCTTCTCCATACAAAACTACCTCTTGGAAGGGGCAACTAGATTCAATCCTTTTTTTGTGTATGACGTTCAAAAGTGCCTTATATTGGCCTAATTGAATTTTATTTATTTTTTTAATTAGTGTATTGTAAGGACTACCATTGCTGTTTCAGTATCTTTGTTTTATTTATTTTTATTTTATTTTTTTGATTTGTTTGAATAAGTTTATTAGTATTAAGTTTATTATGGTGTATGGTTTCTCTAGATATAAGTAGATATACAATGTTTTAAAATACCCTGTTATCGCATTGGGTCTTAATAACCTGTAATGTTAACAGAGAAAGGATAAATAAATAATTAAATTATTTGACTTTGACCATCAGCGAGATATTTGAGTGAGCATGACAAGCTCTCAACAAGCGTGTTCATTCTCCCACGTAGATACTAAAGTTAAAAGTAATTACAGGATCATTAATTAAAAACGAGTTGTAACACTAAAAACTTTTTGTCATAGACAAAAGAAAATTCATAAAGAGAATAGAAATAATAGGCGTTACAGTGCCGTGCAAAGGAATGTAAATAGAGATATCATTAACAATTGTACTTCTTTTGTTGGTATACTTTTTTCTGTCCCGCAGTGTTTCGATGAATATAAAAGTTACCTATTGTAGTTTTTTTTTTAGAAATTCATTCATGAGCCTAGTTTTTGCTTTAGAATTGTGTGGTAAGTTTTTAATAATTGCATATTAATAATAGTCAAAGTCAAAACATTTATTTCAATTATACCATTTACAGGCACTTTTGAATTGTCAAAGAGTCGGTCAGTTAGTCCGAAAGTTGAAGCTAGTTGCTCGTTCCAAAACGGAGGTAGGCCTCTATGGAGAAGAACGAGCAAGAAACTCCACGGCATTCTTTTAAATTAGGTTTTTACAAAATAATGCAGGGAAAAGGCTTCTTCTTATACAAAAAAGGCACGGGCATTGATCACCACACTTGTTCAAGGGAGATTGGCGATTTTAGACTATTAAAAATCTAGATTTCCTTACAATGTGTTCCTTGACCAAAGTCAGTGATATCCAAGATAAAAAATTCACCTAAATTTAAAAAGACACTTTGGTGCTTGCCAGAGATCCATCCCGCAACCTAAACCACCGCGGCATCGGGCTGTCACGACACTTTAAGCAAACATGTTGATCAATATACCTTCTCTGTATGAGAAGAAGCCTTTGCCCTATAGTGGGTCAATAACAGGCCATCCATTTATAATAACCTCGACATACCTACGCAACACAAAAAAAAAACACGCGAATCAGAACGCAATAATGATTGATGATCTGCTAGCCACTGTATTAGGTCCCGGACGGAACATAATCGTTAGCGAAAACAGGCTACAGAAATCATTCATCAATGCCCAGCCCATAACTGAATATAGGCGTGATAGTAAATGAACGAATAATATCAATCATTCGTCCATTCGATACCCCACATTCGATTTTTAAGAGTCCGGTTCGGAAAATCATTAAATTCTCTCTACATACTATAAAACAGAGTCACTTCCCGCCGTCTGTACGCTTCTTTCTTTATCGTGTGGGCAGTAAGGTCTTATGACCCCACACAGAGTTTCTAAACCGCCTCAAGGGCCTCTGACATGGTTTGAGTGGAACAGTAAGTCCAGGTTTCCTCACGATGTTTTCCTTCACTGATGCCAGTGATGTCCAAGAAAACTTTAGAAAGTACATATGAATTGAAAATTCACATTGGTACTTGCCCAGATTTGAACCCACAACCTAATGCATGAGAGGCGGGCGCCTTAAACACTTGGCCAACACGACACACGCCACGCCACATCACGTCTGTACGCTGAGATATTTAAACAAACAAATAAACTCTTCAGTTTTATTATATAAGTATAGGTAGATAGGATTTCGGGATAATGTAGCTTCCTATTAGCAGAAATCGGACCAGTTATTCCGGAGATTAGTACGTTCAAACAAAAAGTCTCTTCAGCTTTATAATATCGAATACCTATAGATTATTTAAGTACGAATTTACGACAAAACCCCGAAACCAAAAACCCCGCTAGAATAAACAGAAACGTCAATTATTTACAATCCAAACTATATAAATTATGCATGCCTCGAAAACTAACTGACAAGCGGTTTGCCGAACTAACGTAAGCAGAACATGTTTATATAACTTTCAACCCGTATAAAGGTATGTATATAAAGCAAGTAAACTATACAAACAAGATGTCACTCCCTCCACCTCCTCCTCGCGTCGTATTCCTCTTTACTGAGGGTCGTGAAGATCCCGTTGGATCAGCTTCTTATTGATGGTGTCTCGCCATGTGCGTCGGTCTTTGGCTGTATGTAGTGCGACGTGCAATTGGGTGTCCAGTGCGGAGCGGACCAGTAGGCTTACTCTTGAACAAAATCGAGAATGAGATTGGAATCGACTGCATGTTTGACTACAGCGATTGACATGAGGTTGCCATACAAATGAAAACGTAAATTACCAAATTTTAAAATATTAAATAACTCGTTAATTCTATAAGTAAATGTCTTCTTATATTTATTGGAATTGGAACTGGATCGGATGTACATGTAATGTCGATTCCAATCTCATTCTCGATTTTGTTCAAGAGAAAGCCTACTGGTCTGCCCATCTTATTGGGGTTCGGCTTCTTGGTCGTTTGCCATCAACCATCCCAAACAAGATGTTAGGATTTTTAACCCCCGACGCAAAAACGACGGGGTGTTATAAGTTTGACTTGCCAGGGTGTGTCTGTCTGTGGCATCGTAGCTCCCAAACGGATGAACCGATTTTGATTTTGTTTTTTTTTTGTTGGTAAGGTGAATTAGGTAGTCGGTTGTGTTCTTAGCTATGTGTGATGAAAATATTTTTTCTTTACTATTATAAATGCAAAAGTTTGCATGGAAGTTTGTTACTCAATCACGCTGGAAAAGCTGAACGGATACACATAACATCACGCCTGCAATCCCTCAAGGGTCAGGTAGAGTTGTGCCCAATAGTACATCCACATTTTTTCAGTTATGTTTAAATTTCATGTAATAGTGGTTGAGCCTCTGGGCATAAATCCAGACTCTGACTACTACTGAGAAATTCCTGATGGAAAAACCCAATAATACTCTCTGCCCGACCTAGGAATCGAACCTAAGACCTCATGCTCAGCAGTCGCACTTTGCAACCACTAGACTAACGAGGCAGTAAAACAAGTCAGGAGGCAGCTGAATGGATCTAGATGAAAGGCACAGAGATAGATTAAAGTCTGGAATAGCACGTAGACTACTTTTTATCCCGGAAAAATGTACGGTATAATAATCTATACTAATATTATAAAGAGGAAAAATTTGTGCTTTTGTTTGCAATGGATAAACTCAAAAACGACAGGACCGATTTTAAAATTTCTTTCACCATTAGAAAGCTACATTATCTGCGAGTAACCTAGGCTATATTTTATTTTACTTTTGCGCGGACAAAAGCTAGTATATTATAATTAACTTAGAAGCAGACAAAGTCGCGGGCTGAGCTAGTATTAATAAACTAAAATCGATAATAACAACGTAACCAACAATTTAACCTAAAATTCAAAGCATCCCCCTTCTGAATTCCCGAAGTACTGACAGCGCAAACGTACATAATTGGATGTCAATTATCTGGCTGGATGTTGGTTGACATCCAATGTTCACATCCCCCTGTAATGCGACGTGACTGGATGATGTGTGCGTTGTTGATTGATTGCCTCCTTTTTGTATACCTACGTAAAATTGCTTTTCGTGAGATACAGAGACAATTTTGTTTTGTTTTGTTGTGTGACCGCCATTTTTGTTTTCATTGAACGTTGTGAACTACAAAGTCCCAAATTATGAGACACAATTGATTTTCTAGAGGATTGATTGAGGTCTTGGGTTCGATTCCCAGGTCGGGCAATGTGTTATTGGGTTTTTACATCAGGAATTTCTCAGTAGCAGCCTCGGAGTCTGGATTTGTGCCCGGTTGATGGCAATAGGCTCGCCCCCTATTACACGGGACTAAAAACATAATTGGCGAAATGTAGGTGTATTAATACACTTCTGCACAACCCTCCGGGGATTACAGGCGTGATGTTATGTATGTAATTTTCTATTGTTCTGACTTACTGGTTAGTCAGCCGAGGCTTGACAGGTTAGAATCTTGTTGCAATCTCATCTCAAAAACAGTCCTAGCCTTTGCTCGCGACTTCGTCCGCGTAAACGTTAGACCACCTTTTCATCCCCTTAGGGGGTGAATTTTAAAAATTCCGTTCTTAGTGGACGTCTAGTAACTATAATCTACCTCCCTGCAAAATTTTATCTAAAACCGCTTGACGTATACCGTCAAGCGGTTTCCGATATTTCGTGATATGGCTTACGGCTTTCGTGAGCAGTTTTCGTTTATGTACTTGTATACGATGAAACTTGTTTAGATATTTGTTTTTAATGATTTTAAAATTTCATATTTGATTATTTACTCATGTACATTTTTTTGCACCTGTTTTGTTATCTCTTCACCACCTTTGGTTGACTGGTAGAGAATGCCTAAGGCATTAATTCCGCCTTTGTACTTTTTTTTGCATAAAGTTTAAATAAATAAATAAATAAATATGACCTATATTTAGATTTTGTGCAATGTCATATGGGGAATGAAATTCTATATTATTAAAATTCTAGCTCTGGTGGGCTTTAACCAATGATTGACTAAAGACACTGACGTAAATCTGCACACAGTCTAAGCTACAATCTAAAACCTTGGAAAACTTGGCTCCTACCCAAGTATTACTCGACTTCCAATGTACACAGATGCATCAAAATATCTATAGAATTTCAATCTAAGAGTCTACGTTTACTCAAGAATTTCTATTTCTACAAGTTATTTCAAAAATCATACATCCATTAGGTACCGTTTCTGTAGAATTTTTGTGAAGCATTAATGGCGACTGCCGACCGTATGTGTAGAGCAAACACATGTGAATTAGTGCAACTGCACTGCGGAAACATTTGTCGGCTGCTTTGTAAATGAATGAATGAATATTTAGAGGTTCTTTAGTGTATATGAAATTCTTTAGTGTATATCTAAAATACACAAAGTTGATACGACAGATGGGCTTTCCTTTAAACTGCCTATACTAGGTACCATTTTCAAGCTCTGTACCAAAAATCAATTAAATAGGAGCAGTAGTTTAGTCGCAAATGATTTTTTAAGTTTTTGCCCCGTTTGAATACGATGTATCTATCCTAACACCTGATTATGTTTATACGCATAGGTCATGCACCTACGTTGCCGCTTTAATACCTAGGTATCTAAGGTCAGTTAAATTTATTTACAAAGGGTGTTTGCGTTTTACCCTGACACGGTAAGCTATTAAGTTTGTTTGAAAAAAAAAAACTCATTTTTATTTATATTTTATTTTATACCATATCGAATTTATACTAAACAGGTATAGTATACGTAGTGTAATTTAATGCCCCTCTGTCATATTAACTCTGTACGAAAGCGAAAGGCCGCATATTCATCACAAATTATCGAAAACTACTTGAAGTATAAAGATGAAATTTGACAGGGAGGTAGTTTATAGCTAGTAGACGTCCGTTAAGAAAGGATTTTCCAAAATTTCACCCCTAAAAGGTATGAAACGGGGGTCCAAAGTTTGCATGAAGAAATTAATTTTGACGCGAACGAGGTCGCAGGCAAAAATCTTACTCGCTTACATATTCTGCACTAGTACGCATAATGGTTTGATTCGAGAAACATTTGCGCGCTGTAATAAATATAGTGTCTTTTCACACCAAAAACAAAAGTTGCTTCTCAGCAATAATTTTCACTCAATGTTACTTATTTTGATGGAGCTCGTCGCTTAGTAATAACAGCCGCAAGTATCCATCAGGTTAAGCCACGCTTGCCGGGGTTGGTCCATGGATGGGTTACCATCTTTACACACCGAGACTCCACCGTGCCTTGAAAAGCACGTAGCTATTAGTCCTGTCTTATGTGGATCTTTGACAGTCGTCAGAAACCTGAAAGTCTGACAACCAGTATACCAAGTTTAGTTTACCAAGGAGTATCGTATTACCCAGTTACTGGGTTGTGAAAGAAAGATAGACAGTCTTTCCACGTAAAATACTGGTATTCAGCTGCATCCGATAAGACTGGAAGCCGACCCCAACATGTTGGGAAAAGGCTAAGCTGATTTATTGTTACTTCGTTTGATGGACAGTGGTGCCGATTCCCTTGTTCACAAACTAGACAAAATTTAGAGAATTGACATCTCTTACTAACATACAGCGAACGGAAAGGACGGTGATATTAAAGTAGTTAGCGATGTCAAATTAGTTTTGCCTTGAACTTTTCCGTATTTTTAATCCATACGTTTTAAGATGTCAACCATAACTGTATGGATGTGTCAGATTGATTAAATTTGACAGCACTTATTTATATTAGTCTCTTTCTTGTTTTATTGGGCAGAAAAAGATGGAAATAGTCTAATTTTAGTTTAGTATGTGACCAAGATAATCGGCACCATTGCGTTATTAACGGCTATGTGATGTATCTGACACCCCGAATAACAGTCCAACATTCCTCAATCTTAATTATCTCTTGAATGCCAAGTCTCTAATTATTTAACACAGTACCCTAAGCTGTAAATACGACGATAAACTTGTCCAAGCAAACTGCTTAGAGGGTAATAAATATAGTCTAAAAGCTTGGGATAGGAAAATAATCTTTATCGTAAGGAATTATAGTCTTAAAAACAATGTTATTTGCGCGCCTCATTGGTCTAATGGCACGTAACCATGAAGGCTGGTAGGGAATTGGATTTATTCTCCGGTATTTTGTAATGATAATAGGTATATCTCGTAGCTGATAAACATGGACAGTTCCAGGGGTCTACTGCAATCTCTGAAGAGCATTTACGCTGTATGGCATGTCATACATTACAAGTCCATATTTTTCGAAATGAATGAACCGATTTTAGTAAAACTTATCTGACATATAAGCAAGATACATAGGTCTAAAAAGTTCGTTGAGAACATTTTCAAAAACATATGTTGTAGGAGCGAATTTTTCCATAGAAACAGAGATTTCCAATTTTTTTTTAAAGCCTCTAAACTAACTTTTTAGACCTATGCAGCCTGCTAGGAAGTTTCATTAAAATCGGTTAATTTCGAAAAATAAGGACTTGAAGGTTTACGTAAACGCTTAAAAAGAGTACCATTTTAATATTATTTTGTAATTACTGGTATTGGATTTTCAACACTCGGCGCTGAGCTGAATGTTGAAAATCCAACAGTGCGCAAGGCAAAGTAATATTTAAAATAATACTGTATCAAGAGATGAGGGTAGACGCACAGAAACAAAAAAAAAATCAATGATAGCTGTCATAATATCACGCTACGAGTCTCCGAAGTGCAGCAGTATCGAAAGACATAACCTAATTCGGGAAAAAACTGCGCTATACCTAAGTAGACATACACTTGAAAATTAAATGTAAATGGAATCAACTGTATTAATTTGATGGCCCGCATAGCGAGCCACGGGGTATTGAAACAAATATTTGTATAAACACCGAGCAGGTATGTTCACATTTAGTGTAATTAATTGTACAAGACAGTGCTTTGGTAGAGGCATGTGGGCGCATGGTTTGAGTATTTGATATTCATTTCAGCTTGACACCTTTACACGTTCTTGAAAAAAAAAGGCTTTACAGACGGATGACCACAAACAAACGGACGGAAAACAAAGTGATTCTATGTATAAGAGTTTCGTTTTAGCTGACTCAGGTACGAAACCCTAAAATGCTTAAACAATCTCAATTTCACTCAAATGTCCGGGTTTTCTGACATTTCTGTCCAGCGTCGCCGACTTAAGTGGAGCAACCCTAGTTGCATTTGAAACGAGCACGTGCAACCCAATTCAATTTTGTGTGAACAATATTCTATTCGTTTCTTTTTAAATTTCAATACAGGAAACTATTGACAGACTTCTGTTTATACACGGCAGTTTTCTGTGAAAAGTTCTTTTTTGTTTTTGTTGGTTTGGCGTCGATTTCAAAAACTAAGTAAAACTTACTCAGATAATTATACATTTTCTTATATCTTATTATTAGATATTTATTAATTGTTGTGATGACCCAGTGGTAGCAAGTACCAATGTGACTTTTTCAATTCATATCTACTTTCTAAAGTTTATCTTGGACATCACTGACATCGGTGAAGGAAAACATCGTGAGGGAACCTGGACTTATACCAGCCCGTTACTGTTCCACTCAAACCATGTCAGAGGCCCTTGAGGCGGTTTAGAAACTCTGACACTAGGGTGTGTGGGGTCGTAAGACCTTACTGCCCACACGATAAAGAAAGATTAATTAGTTATTGGTAGAAATTTGTTTTGCAGGGTAGAAATAGACACGGCATAGTGATTGGATAAGAATAAGGGTTGCGAATATAAAAATTATTTTGTGCTTTTCAGTGGGACGATTTTTTGAAGGCGGTCTAGAGGTCACAAAGCGCGACTGCTGAGCATGAGTTCTTGGCTTCGATTTCCAGGTCGGGCTATGTGATATTGGGTTTTCCCATCAGGAAATTCTCAGTAGCAGCCTCGGAGTCTGGATTTGTGTCCGGTTAATGGCAATAGGCTCGCCCCCTGTTACATGGGACTAAAAACATAACTGGCGAAATTTGGGTGTACTAACAGGTACGCCTCTGCCTAACCCTTCGAGGATTACAGGCGTGATGTAATGCTCCCTTTTTTAGAAAACAAGAAAGAAATTAAATTGTAATAATTTTTATTTTGGTTTTGTTATTTTTTGAGTCTATTTTGCCAGTTACCTAGCGCATTTAAATTTTAAGCCTATTTCAATTGTTTCGTAACAAAATGAAATATGTTATCCTGTAAATTGTTAAGAGATGATGAAATGAAATTCAGGAGAATTCTCTTAAATAAGCATTTAAGGTATTTATTTACGGGTCTTTAATTCTTTGTACTAAGAAATAAGCTTATTGCTGTTCCTCACGAATAATTAGAACGTTTGTATGTACTTAGAGGGTACAGAAATTCTATTTTTTTATCAGGGCCGTCTTTAACATATTGGAGGCTCTAGGCACATGAGAGGGTGTGTTTTTTTTACAAATTTTAATAGTAATAACACTTTGCCCGACCTGGGAATCGAACCCAAGACCTCATGCACAGCAGTCGCGCTTGCGACCACTAGACCAACGAGGCAGTCAAATGTCATAAAATATTTAACTAGTTTAAAACGTTAAATTATAGAGAGTTTGTGGGTTGACCCATTTTGACAAAACCAAGCTAAATTGGTACCTACAGAGCACTACCTATTCATTACGACGTCAAGTCGTTAACATGCACAATCATTTCGTTTCTTGTGTTCAAATTCCAACGAAAATCAAGATAGAAAAGAAAAGAAAAATGTTTATTTCAAACAAAAACTTGAACAACACAGCAAACATGTTCTACCTCCCAGTCTATTCACAGTTATCGACTTCAAATCGCAACCTTAAACCCTAAACAACAATGTCGAAATTCCCTTACAAATTCCCAGAAGGAGGTGATCACAAATCTACATACATTTGTACGAAGATTGTTTGTAAGCTTGTTAGTACCTGTGGTTTTGCCCGTATTGTGTTGTGTTATCAAATAACATCCTGCAATCGGTAGCTTGCAATAAGGTCGATAATACCTATGTATGATTTTGGGTGTTAGATTTCAGTGCAATTTGAAATTTAAAGGTAACATAACATCACGCCTGTAATTCCCTAAAGGATAGGGAAAGGTTCCTACATTTCGCCAGTTATTTTTAAGTCCCATGTACCTTATAGGGGGCGAGCCTATTGCCATCAACCGGGCACAAATCCAGGCTCCGAGGCTGCCACTGAAAAATTCCTGATGGAAAACCAAATAACACTTTGCCCAACCTGGGAACCGCGTCAAAGACCTCATGCTCAGCTGTCGCGTTTTGCGACCAGCGGATACTCGACACCAATAATATCAACTGACATAGGTATTTTTTTTTCTGTCTGTTTGTTTTAAAACTACACATGTATATTTGTATGTCTTACCATAGACAAAACATAGCGCATTGTATTTACCTATAAGATCTGTTTTGTTTTTTTGTTACTTTTGTTTTACCAATAATAAATGATTGATTGATTGATTGATTGTTATATACTGTCAAATCGCAATTACCCCATCGATTTTGCATGGCAATAGTAAATTATGACATCACATATTTACCAACTCAATTAACTTACTATTCATTCGTTTCAAAGCATCTAAAATTTTGTTTCATTAACACATAACATAACATAATATCACGCATGTAATCCCCGAAAGGTTAGGCAGAGGTATACCCATTAGTAACTGTACGAGTCCACATTTCGCCAGTTATGTTTTTAGTCTCATGTAATAGGGGGCGAGCCTATTGCCATCAACTGGGCACAAATCCAGACTTCGAGGCTGCTACTGAGAAATTCCTGATGGAAAAACCCAATAACACTTTGCCTGACCTGGGAATCGAACCCAAGACTTCATGCACAGCAGTCGCGCTTGCGACCACTAGACCAACGAGGCAGTTGTTGTTAGTTGTTTCGTTAATTGAATACCTATTAATCTTGTTTTCTGGGCTAAATTAGAGTGTTTTCTTATAAAGAAGTAAGTGTCCTGGAATTATTTGTACAAACTACCCAATTATTCAAGGCAAGCCTCATAGTAATTACTCCGCTCCCTCGGAAACATAATATTTAGATCAACATCATAGGTAATTTCACTATAATCTGATGGCTTGTTAGCCGTAGGGAATTTCATGGGAAAATCTAGGGTAATCAGTTATTAGGAAAGGGAGGGATGACCTTAATGAAAATAACATATAAAACATCACGTCCATATAATCCCCGAAGGGTTAGGCAGAGGCCCACATTTCACCAGTTATGTTTTTAGTCCCATGTAATGGGGGGGAGCCTATTGCCTTCAACCGGGCACAAATCCAGACTCCGAGGCTGCTACTGAGAAATTCCAAATGGAAAAACCCAATAACACTTTGCTCGACCCGGGAATCGAACCCAGGACCTCATGCACAGCAGTCGCGTTTGCGACCACTAGACCAACGAGGCAGTCACCTTAATGAAGATTGGATGTAATTAATAACAATATAATATGATTGGGCCTATAATTATAATATTCACTGGACTCAATAGAGAGATTCTCGACTAACATCGAAGGATCAAGGGCTTGATTCGGAAAGCTGCTTTGGACACGGCCCACAAAGTTAGTACTTAGGAGGTTTCTTTCTTTGAAGTCCTGACCGCCGGTGGCTTGTTTCCGTCAACGGTGGGCTACTTTTTTGTATAATTATGTTGTTTGTATCTTGTATTACATAACACACATAACATCACGCCTGTAATCCACGAAGAGTTAGGTAGAGGTGTACATACAAACATAAACTCACGCCTTATTCCCATGGGGGTAGGCAGAAACAACAGAACGCCACCTGCTACGATCCTTACATACTCCCTTCGCCTCATCTACGTTCATACATCTCGTCATACAAGCACGCCGGTTACGAGTACTCCGCACCTGACCTTTCTGAAGGACCCTCATTTGTAAATACACATTTCACCAGTTATGTACATGTCCCAAGTTCAATGCCAATCCAAAAAAAAAATTACCTATAGAAAGCTATATTATCGGCGAGTAACAGGCTATATTTCATTTTCAAAATAATACGTGGACAAAGTCGTGGGCAAAAGCTAGTGGATAATACAGGCTGACTTTTAATTCACTGCGCATTTTTCATACGGTGAAAATTCTCATGAATACAAACAACTTTTGTTTAGAACCAACACTGAAATATGAAATATAAAATCAGCTGTTTCATTCGTTTTTTTTTTACATTTCAAGTCCTATTAAAAAAGATGTTACTTTTTCATGAAAAAAAGCAAAATGTGGGCGTTTTCAACATCTTCACAAATCCTTCGTTTTGCAACCAATAACGATTGGTAAGTTATAAAAATTGAGTAGCAAAACATAACATAACATCACGCCTATAATCTCCGAAGGGTTAGGCAGGGGGTACCCATTGTAAACTCACATTTCGCCAGTTATGTTTAAGTCCCATGTAATAGGAGGCATGTCTACTGCCATCAACAACACAAATCTAGACTCTGGGTCTGCTACTGAGTAATTCCTGATAGAAAAACCCAATGACACCCATGTATTTGTTTTTAATTATTTTAAAATTTCATATAGCGCGACTGCTGTGTATGAGGTCTTGGGTTCGATTCCCAGGTCGGGCAAAGTGTTATTGGGTATTTTCATCAGGAATTTCTCAGTAGCAGCATCGGAGTCTGGATTTGTGCCCGGTTGATGGCAATAGGCTCGCCCCCTATTACATGGGACTAAAAACATAACTGGCGAAATGTGGGTGTACTAATGGGTACACCTCTGCCTAACCCTTCGGGGATTACAGGCGTGATGTTATGTTATGTAAAATTTCATATTTGATTATTTCCTCATGTACAATTTTTTGCACCTGCCATGTTATCTCTTCACCATCTTTGGTTGACTGGTATTAAGTCCGCCTTTGTACTTTTTTGTTGCATAAAGTTTAAATAAATAAATAAATAAATGACACTTTGCCCGACCTGAGAATAGAACCCAAGGCCTCATGTTCAGCAGTCGCGCTTTGCAACCATTAGTCCAACGAGGCAGTAATAGTACCTACTGTACTATACAGGTAGAATATCACAAGGACACAGTAACCTTTTTAAGAAAAATACCATACGTCATCACATAATACTCTTACGTAATACAAACCCATTATGAGTATCAAAAAATACTTTTAAAAGATCCATTATTTGTGAATAAACGCCGTCAAAAAAGAGCTTAAGGGATCATAAAAATATTGTTAAGGTGGAAAATTGATTTATAATGTATCCGATCAAAGACTTTCATTGTGCACTCCAAAGACTTTCATAATTCAACATTGTTAAGTTTGTTGACAAAGTTAAAGTTTTCAAAGTCAATAATTTGGTATTTCAATTTGGGTTTTATTCAATCATTAGAAATCACAGAAAAAAGTTTGGGGAGAAGAAAAATAAAAGTTTTGAATAACACAGTCGAGTCCTTGAGGAAATTATTTAATTGTAACTTTATGAAATTCAAATGAGGCGGTTTATTCAGAAGTCATTTCTTTTTATTTTATGCGGAATTCTTTCAAAATATTTACTTTTGATCTACTGGACGCTGCTAGTATAAATGCTCATAATTATGGTAAAAATCGCATATTTGGTAATTAGGTTTGTAAATCCGTTGAGTAGTTTTATAGAGTGGCTTAACAGACAGACACAAAGACCTTATTTGATATAGATTTTACTATTTAAATTCTAATTATTAAGATCTATGTTACAGGAAATGGATGTAAAATTTGTATATTTAATTACTATTCTAATTTTGCATACAAACTTCCACATCCCTTTTCACCGTCTTAGGGGGTGACTTCCGGGATAAAAACTATTCCATGTCCTACCTTGGGTCATAAACTATCTCTGTACAAAATTTCACTTAAATCGGTTCAGCGGTTTAAGCGTGAAGAGGTAACAAACAGACAGACAGATAGACACACTTTTGCATTTATAATATTAGTATGGATGTACTCATAACGGATTTTAAATTTTACTTACTATTACTATTATTAATTATTTATTACTATTTATATTCGTGTCTATGATAATATTTATATTGTATCATTACAGGTTGTACACCGTTACTCGGTTGTTGTCACTCACTGAACTGATATATTACAGGCGAATGCTCCTGGTGAGAAAGCGCCTTTAAAGTAACAGTTTTCATCGACATTTCTTTATAGACCATACCTACCTACTAAATTAAAATAAAAGTCAGCTTCACATCACGCTTATAATTCCCTGGGGTTAGGCAGAGGTGTACCTATTAGTACATCCAAATTTCGCCAGTTATATTTAAGTCCCAAGTAATAGGGGGCGAGCTTGCCAAGTGGAAGGAAGCTTCCATAATAAATAACCCAAAAAATCCAATAAACATTTTAATCAACATATTTGGCTAATTTGTTATCATCTATATAAATCCTTGACCTATAAAATGGACAATTTAATTAAGAGCAACGAAATAAGACAATAGTAATAAATCTGATCGCAATCCGTTTATTTTACCTTTATTTGGTAAAATACTTTTTATTTTTACATCACATAACATACATAACATCACACCTGTAATCCCCAAAGGGTTAAGCAGAGGTGTACCCATTATTACACCCACATTTCGCCAGTTATGTTTTTAGTCCCATGTAATAGGGGGCGAGCTTATTGCCATCAGCCGGGCACAAATCCAGACTCTGAGGCTGCTACTGAGAAATTTCAGATAGAAAAACCCAATAACACTTTGCCCGACCTGGGAATCGAACCCAAGACCTCATGTACAGCAGTCGCGCTTGCAACCACTATACCAACGAGGCAGTCTTTTTATTTTTATTTATTTATTTTTACGCAACAAAAAAAAAGTACAAAGTCGGACTAAATGTCTTATTAAAGACCTTTAAATTGAACTGTTTGCGTACATTGCACCCGTGCGTAGCCGGGACGGGTCGCTAGTAAAATAAAAAGTAGAGAACGTAATTCTCAAAAGATTTACCGACCCCCTAAAAATGTATAAAGACACATAATACCTCGTAGGCGAAGGACTTGCGTTTTAATTTCTCGCTCCGTTCACGCGATAACCTTGTCAGTGCGTAATTTATTGGCGTAGAAAATGTATAGGCTTCACTGTTACAAGGATTATCTGCTTTCCACTTTTTTTTTTGGGGAGGAGGTTTTAATTTTGGGATTTCAAGGGAGTTTTAGTACCTTTCTATAAATTACAATTAAGTTACAAATTGTTTTCCATTTTTGTGTTCGTATATCTGATGATGATATACCTGCCTCGTTGGTCTAGTGGTCGCAAAGTGCGACTGCTAAACATGAAGTCTTGAATTCGATTCCCAGGTCAGGCAAAGTGTTATTGGGTTTTTCCATTAGGAATAGCTTAGTATCAGCCTCGGAGTCTAAAAGTGTGCCCGGTTGATGGCAATAGGCTCGGCCCCTGTTACATGGCACTTAAACATAACTGGCGAAATGTGGGTGTACTAATGGGTACCTCTGGTGCCTATCCCTTCGGGGATAACAGAAGATGTTATGTTATATTTTCAGAAATTGCCAATCCGCCTTGAGCAAGCGTGATGATTAATGCTAGTGCCTTCTCTGTATGAGAAGAGGCCTTTGTCCTGCAGTGCGACAATAAAAGGCTGGTTTTATTATAATGGTAGTTTAACCTATTGCCTCTTTAAGAATTCAAACCCTTAAAAGTTGGAAAGTTCCAACTACTTTTACACTTTAGGCGTCTTCAGTTGCGTAACAGTCGGCTTTAGTGGCCCTTAAACTTTGTCTGGTCCTTTACCTGCCAAGGAGAAGGTATAGTTTTGGAATTGGGGAGGGTAAGGGTATCCTGCGTTAAGTATATACAGGACTCGCTGCTCCCTGCGAAATCGTACGCGTGGTTTTTTTCACCCGTGTTAAGTTTTTACGTCTTTGGTTACTGCTCCGCTCCTGTCTATCGTAGCGTGATGTTATATAGCCTATATTATTCATCATGAATCTGGCTATCATGTACTTAAAGAATGTAGCCAATTTGACTATAATTTTCAGAGAAAAGCGCGTCTGAACAAACACACAAATAATTCTTCAGCTTTATTATATAAAGTATAGATTGATGACATTTAAGTTATGTTTTAAGTTCACAAGTTATAATAAAAAGAGGCGGTGAAAAAGAGATGGAAGGTAGCCTAGAAAGGTTTATGGGGGGGGGGAGATTTTATAGTAAGCCTTGTAGATAAGTAGAATTTAAATTATTTTGTACTTTTGTACACTTTATTATAAAAATGTATTTTTTTTTGAGTAGGTACTTTTAATTTTAATCTCTAATTTTGTTGTTTAACGCTCGTACAATAACTTGCGCCTACCATGTTATCTCTTCACCACCTTTGGTTGACTGTTAAAGAATGCCTAGGGCATTAAGTCTGCCTTTGTACTTTTATTGCATAAAGTTTAAATAAATAAATAAAGGAATTTATAATGCTGTTTCCTTACATGACGGTTTTTGCCAGTTACCTCCAACCGCAAGCAACGTAAAATAACTTTATTCCAGAAACATCTAGACATAGTTCAAGCTGAAACATTCCTACCTAGGTTTCATTTAACCAGAGAGGCGTCCATTCATTTCTTTTACTAACATTGTACAGACAAGACATGAAAAAGTAATGACTCACAGATGGCCTCCATCTTGGTTTTTCTCAGACAATTGTTAGGTTCCTTGGTAGTCTGAAGATTCTTTGGTTGCGTTTACTTTAGCCGCAGACAACTAGCCTACTGTATTTACAACTGAGATATTGAATCTATAAATGGAGGAGGCGTATTTTAAAAGCCTTCTTTTGTGCTTGATTTTATATTACAATGTATTTTATAACATTACATCACATCTGTAATCCCCGTAGGGTTGAACAGGTGTACCCATTAGTACAACCACATTTCGACATTCATTTTTCCCATGGGGGTAGGCAGAAAGCACAGAACGCCACCTGCTACGATCCTTACATACTCCTTTCGCTTCATCTACGTTCATACATCTCGTCATACAAGCACGCCGGTTACGAGTACTGCGAACCTGACCTTTCTGAAGAACCTCACCAATAAGGTCAGTGTAGGCCTAGGGCATAGATTACACATTTTTTACAATGTCAATATTTGTATTGTCGCTTAAAACTCTTAGCCCCTTTTCTCATGCACACGTCACGGCATGGTCGCCGTGACGTGTGAAAGCTCTTATTGTAATCCATACATTTCTACATTACACGGCACGGTCACCGTGCAAGCGACCATAGGTCGCGCGACACAGTCGGCTTGCGTTGTTTAAGGTTCCATATATATTCATACTAAGCAGTGAGTCGCACGACCCTACCGCGGTCGCCTGTCGCGGTCTTAATGCTACCATCAGCACTAAGTCCAAAAGTAAAAACAATATACAAAAAAGTCTCATCACATCGGTAACTACTAAACAAAATTGAATGCGATCGTTCAATAAGCAATGAAGTTTCAATTTTAAACTGATTGGACTTGCTGTTAAACACAGCTTCAAAAATACAGTAGTTCAACTCTGTTCAAGACTTGTACAAAATTACGTGTTATTATTTTCATATGAAGGACTGTACGGTCAACAACAAAAGTCGGCGAAAAAATCTAAAAGCACCAGTTTTAGGTAGTTTTGCACAATTAATAAAAAAGGCAATGAACATAATCACAGTAAATGTAATGTTTCTCAAATCTGTTTTTTTAGAGAAGGTTCTGATTTCCCGGTGTTTTTGGTGCCCGGTGGATAGCAATAGGCTCGCCCCCTATTACATGGGACTTAAACATAACTGGCGAAATGTGGGTGTACTAATGGGTACACCTCTGCCTAACCCTTCGGGGATAACAGGCGTGATATATGTTATGTTCTGATTACAAGCGTTTTATTAATACGTAGGTGTTAGTAGGAGGTTTTTGTAAGCTAATTTTACTTTAATGTCATGTCAACCTTTAATACCAGAGTGAGAGGGACGCATTGATGCATAAATAAATACTATCCATTCGCGATTAAGTATTAGCAGAACCAACATCTAACGCAGCAAAATATATTGTTGAAAATCATATATTATTTAAGAAAGAGAAAAGAAAGGGTTCAGACCCTTTCTTTTCTCTTTCTTTCTTTCTTGTTAGTTATTTAGTTTAGACAACAGCAACTATGTACATGTACATGTCATGTATATGGTGATAAATGCCCTTAAATAAATAAAGAAAAAAGTACAACTTTTTTACACGACTGCCCCAAAAAAAGGAGTGTTATGTGTTCAGAGTTAATGTATGTATGTATGTATGTGAGATTCTTTATTGCACCATAACTTTTGTACGCCTGAACCTAATTAGACGTATGGGGTATCGTTACAATCCTGGCATCGTTCCGAGTAACATAGGCTAGTTAAAAATAAAATGAATCCTGTGTGGTCACTTTAAAACGTAAATTAATACCAGCCTCAATTATTTTTTTTAATGAATCTGGCCTTGTCTATGTTTATCGTCTAGAATTTGACAAATAGATATAAAAAATATAAAACACTGTAAATAAAAAACGTCGTAAAAAAAACAAACGAGTAAACAAAGTACAAATATGTGCAATTTTGGCAGTCGTGTATTTTAATTTTTTAATTATAGTAGCTTGTTGTCAACAGATTTTTACACTGCTTCTGATCAACAAAATCGAATAATACCAGCCAATTATCGTTTCACTGCAAAGCTTCTTTTTATACAAAAAAATTTGGAGCATAATGTCAGTGACAGCAAATACCGGACTTTGGTTCTACAATAAAGCGCTTTGCACACGGAGCAACTTAAGTTGAGGCAACTATCAACTCTTTAAAAGTTTACTGTAAAAGTTGATAGTTGCTATAACGTTTACGGTTGCCGCAACTTTATGGCAATGTGTGAGCAACTTTCCAGCCGAGTTGCCGTATGCCGTTACCGTAGCGACACTGGCATTGCCGGGCACACAGACTGGAAGGGAGGGAGGGTGTGAAATCGCCCGACGCGTTGCGATTGATGGTTGAGGAAACAAAAAATCTTTAAAAACCGGTATAATATTTAACAGTTGCTAGTTGCGCCAGGGGGACGAACGGGAAAAAAAATAACGAATTCCCATTCGTCCCCTTAAGTGGACGAAGTCAGGGGGACGAACGGGAATACACCTTAGCAACTAGCAACTATCATCGATTGCAGCAACTGAAAACTGTTGACGATTGCCGTAACTCGAAACCCGAGTTGCTATGTGTGCGCAGTCCAATTTAAATGTATGTAAACAGCCAGTTGCTGCAATAGTTGCTCTGTGTGCAAAGCGCCTAAAGGAATAAGATTTGTTATTCACGTCATGGATGTCAGGTCTGCAAAGATCAGTCTGTATCCTCAACTATCTAAGAGATCTACAGATCAGATTCTTAATCGAGCCATCACAAATCCGGAGTGCGTACAAAGTAGATAATTATGCAAACCAATGTACCACAATGGCCGATTGGTCTTAAGGAAACAGATGGCACTGTTCTTGCATAAATCAAGATCACTTGACCCAATTTTGTGGAGAATTTATCGACACAATGAACGTAACTGTAGGCAGGATTTTGATTGAAGGTAGGCTCAAAATGCCAGGCAATAATCGACTTATATGAGCTTCGGCTTTCGACTTGGTCTGCGTGAATGTCGATGACTTACGAGGTATTAATTTTTATCGCGGATCGTCGATTCTTTTACCAAGTTACTCTTTACCCTCTCTCTATCTGCTGGTGATAGTCCCGTCAAAATTGTCCCAGTTTAGAGAATGGCCGTAATAATCAACAAATAAACTTCAGTTTTTTTATTAGTATACATGACACACAAACTTCTAATCGCAATGTCGTCTGCGTGGATGTCAAGTATAGGTACTAAACATTTTTGCACTCAGATAATTTTCTATCAGGGAAATATTTTTAGTAGTTCCTATTACAAAAATTATATTCCACCTAAAACAGTTCTAAAGTTAAACTCAGTTAAGGGTTTAAAATTAATAACGTTAAATATACAAAATCATTACAATTATATCGAAAACTGGGAGATATTTAAAAACGTTGATTGGTTCGATTCGAAGTAAACTAAACACAATTGATAAAAACTCAGTAAAAAAGAAAGAAAAAAGAACTGTAATTTAATTAATTTCATTTACTTACTTATTACATTTTAATGAACCTTTTTATTTTCTTATTCTGTGGCTAAATCGGATTGTGAAATAAGAAGGATTTCTGTGAGGTCGTCGAAAACGAAATAGCAATAAAGAACAATATTCGCGAGCGAACAATTGCGTACCAGGTTTTAAGGGGTGACACATATTATGTAGGGTGAGGGAATTTAATTTGAATTTATTTCACATTTCGACCGAAAACTGTATACTTAATGATTTATTTGAAGGATTTATTTGTTCATGAGCTTTTAGAAATGTTTATGATTTTTGTCCAAAATCAAATAGATTTCAAAAAGTGCTATTGATGACTATATTATTAAATTTAGGAATTGAAATAATTATAACACTCGTTGTACCACAGAATCATACATAAAGGTGCCGATTCCCTTGTTCACAAACTAGACTAAATTTAGAGAATTGACATCTCTTACTAACACACAACGAACGGAAAGGACGGTGACATTAAAGAACTAAGTTAGCGATGTTAAATTAGTTTTGCCTTGAACTTTTTCGTATTTTTAATCCATACGTTTTAAGATGTCAACTATAATTATATGAATATGTCAGATTGACAAAATTTGACAGCTCTTATTTACATTAGTCTCTTTCTTGTTTTATAGGACAGAAAAAGATGGAAATAGTCTAATTTTGGTTTAGTTTGTGACCACGGGAATCGGCATCAGTATATTAAGAGAAAAAACACCACAGAGTATGCATAGAATACTAAGAATGAAAAATTATGGAAAGGCCGAAGATTTAAATATTAGTTCAACAGCTATCCTATTTAAAATCAAACTAGTTTCGGCTCAAAATTTTCTGCATCTCTGTTGTAAATTAATTCCCGTATCAAGGAAGGATTCAAATTACTAATCACCCATATAGGAATGTTTATAATTGGATTTTTATAAGAAATTTTCATACACCTAAACCTCTTTTATAAATTAAAACAATCTGTTATTAACAATCTTTAATAATAGGATTTATCTACTTTGTAATATTATGACCAAGAATTTTGTAAAAACGTAGGTCATTATTATACAAGATATTATTATCTTAATATGAATATTTACAAGCTTAATAATAAAAACAAAATAAATAACAACCCGAATAAAAAAAAGAGAAACTAAAATTAAATGGCATCAAAAAATTCTTTGTAATAGAATTCAGTTCAGTTCAGTGGAATTAGAATCAACAATTGTCAATCAGTAATTTATTATTGCTCCAAGTTCGAAGCACTAACATATTCTCACACAACTTCAGTTAACAAACTCAACCACAAATTATAAATAAATTAAACTCAGATTTCAACACCTAAAAGCCCATGAATAATTTAAAACTAAGTAACAGCAGGTCCATTAATTTAGGAGACACACCCTTAAGCGTCATCTACCCCTATTAGGGATAAGAGCATATGATTAATCCTCTCATTAATACTAATTCTTGCGCATTAATTATTGTGCTCATTAAGATTTGTGAATTTATTTTTGGATTGTTTGTTGAGAGCTGACATGCGTGTTTTTACATAACATAACATCACTCGAAGGGTAAGGCAGAGTTGTACTCATTAGTACACCCACATTTCGCCAGTTATGTTTAAGTCTCATGTAATAGGGGGCGAGCCTATTGCTATCAACCGGGCACAAATCTAGACTCTGAGGCTGCTCCTAAAAAAATTCCTGATGGAATAATCTTACTGAAAAATCTCTCTCAGGACACTTTGCCCGACAAGCGAGTTTTTATAACTGAGATCATTATGGACTCTGTAGGGCACAGTAAAAAAAAACGCGAGAGGAAGCCATGTTTTAAGAAATCATCATGTTTTTAATAAAAAAATTAATAAGTTCTAACTTAAAAATAACTGAAACTTGGTGATCATGAATAAAGTCGAAAAACAAAGTAGATTCACGCCATCTGTACGCTCAGATCTTTTAAACTACGCAATGGATTTAAATGCGGTTCTCATTAATATATAAAGTGATTCAAGAGGAAGGTTTATGTATCTGCATTGCACCCGTGTGAAGCCGGCACGGGTCGCGAGTTTTTTAATAAATGCCTCAAGTAACAATACAATTTCACTTGCGTACCTTATTATTTGTATTATTACCTATTTTTTAACATAACATAACATCACGCCTGTAATCTCCGAAGGGTTAGGCAGAGGTGTACCCATTAGTACACCCACATTTCGCCAGTTATGTTTAAGTCCCATGTAATAGGGGGCGAACCTATTGCCATCAACCGGGCACAAATCCAGACTCCGAGGCTGCTACTGAGAAATTCCTGATGGAAAAACCCAATAACACTTTTCCCGAAATGGGAATCGAACCCAAACCTCGTGCTCAGCAGTCGCGCCTATTTTTTAAATTGTGCTATATTGTGTAACTGCCTCATTGGTCTAGGAATCGCTAAGCGCGATTGCTGATCATGGGGTCTTGAGTCCGAATCCCAGGTCGGGCAAAGTGTTATTGGATTTTTCCATCAGGAATTGGAAATGGAAATGTGGGTATTTTATATTGGGTACACCTCTGCCTAACCCTTCAGGGATTACTAGCGTGACGTAGACTAGAGGTCAGAGGTTACAGAGACAAAGTCGAGTCGCTTATTACAGTTTTATAGATACAGCTCTTTAACAGACAGATAGACACTTAGGTTTACCAATAGAATCCTGCTAACCCCCTTAAAAAAACCGGTCATGTCATAAAATAAGATTTTAGGGTCATTAAATTCGCTCGTAAATAAACGAATCTAGGAAGGTACTTAGCAAAATGAAGAAAAACTTATATTTTCCTTACATCACAAAGAATCACTTTTCATTTAAAAAATAAATACCCAAGGGTGCTGTAAATAAAGCTCATATTGGGATAGCCGACGTCAAAGAATAATATTTCCATAAAAAAATTCAATGTTAAACAGAATAATATCTACTCAACAAGATGTGATAAAAATAAATTCTAGGCGCGTCAGAATGTGTTCTCTTGTGAGATATTGTGCTGATAAGGCTGTGTTTAGATAGTCTTGTAATCTTCGTTGTAACTAATCCTTTATGTCATACTATAAATATGTTATACTAGCTTTTGCCCGTGACTTCGTCCACGTAAATGTCAGAACCCCGTTTCATCCCTTAGAGGGTGAATTTTGGAAAATCTTTTCTTAAAGCATCAAACCATCAAGACCCTCCTGTACTGTGAAAAAATCCTGAAGAAAAAACCCAATACCACTTCGCCCGACCTGGGAATCGAACCCAAGACCTGATGCTCAGCAGTCGCACTTGTGACCATGAGACTAACGTTATAGTAGTCAACTAAAAACTGGGTACAGGTATTTTGCAGAGAAGACCACTGTCTACTGAGCACTTATACCGTCCCACTGCAGAGCAAAAGTTTCCCTTCTCTTCTAAACTCAAGAAGAGAAGACAATAGATCGTGGACCTTCCTCATAATTAAATTACAAAAAAGTATTAAATTCAACTTTGACTACACGTGGAACTAACGTGTTGTAGCAGTGCTACGCAGCTGCGGAATTCGTAGCAATTTCGTAGCAGCTACGTAGTACTTAGATGGATATTGTTTTTGACTACCCGTTGGTCGCAGGCGCTGCTGCTGAGCGTGAAGTTCTGGACTTAATTCCCTGGGCGAGAGAAGGGTCTTTTATTAGGAATTTGTCAGTAGCAGCTCGGAGTTTGAATGTTGATGGTGTTACACTCCCGTGCCTTAATAAGCTCGTAAAACCGTTGGTCCTGCACCTGATCCTCATAGACTTCCTCCATCGTGGGGGTGACGAAAGGGGCGACTCTTACCGGCTAAAACCTCAGCAGCACGCGCGCCTCAAAGAGATGTCAGCACAGAAGACGGGGCCCGCTTTGGCCAGTTCTTGCTAGGGTTACGGAATTTGTTCAAAAGAGTTACCGCAACCCTGGGACCCAAAGGGCGCTAGAAGGAACACGGATGGGTTTTTAGTCAGAAAAAGTCTGACACTCCCTTCTGCTCCACCCAGAGCGGATAGAGCCATTTGATGATTTTCCATCCCTAAAAAAAAACTGTTCCACCTTTGTCTATGAGCGGGGATGCGGCATTCGCTTAAAATTTCACCGCGCACTAGTGAATACACTTAATGCTTCATAGTTTGAACTGGTAGTGCTTTCAAAGAAAAGAAAAACTTTATTGTAAAAATCTAAAGAATGATCAAACCAGAAATGTTAAAACAAAATTGTTTTAATCAAACAAAAACTCGACATTTAAAGCATTATTCGAATTTACTCAGAATTAATTCAGTCAGTAACCACAGCCACCCATGTGAATACCGCTCAATAAACGTGCCTCGTTTCTGAATTTCATGGGCTTGTTTAATGAAAATTTCAGTAAATTGGTCGGAAACAGTTTGCAGATATACTCGCCCATGCATTTGATGATCGGCCTAATTAATGTTGGTAATTTACTCGCTGTTCATAAAAGCAAATATCTATTTCGACATTAATAGCTACACATGGTGCGGTTAGCGACTAAAGTTGTTGAACAGTTTGCTTTAGAAATCCTAATTTTTAAGCACGTAACATCACGCCTGTTATTCATGAAGTGTTGGGCAGAGGCGTACTAATTTGTACACCTAAATTTCGTCACATGAGTCCCATGCAATAAGAGGCGAGCCTATTATATTCAACTGGGCACAAATCCAGACTCCGAGGCTGCTACTGAGAAACTCCTGGTGGAAAAACTCAATAACACTTCCCTGACTTAAAAATTGAACCATGCTCAGCAATCACGCTTAGCGATCACTAGACCAAATGTAGTTCTGAAGTTCGCAGTTTTCTCTCTCGGTTTAATTTTTTATAATGGTATTAAAAAGACATATTATTTATCTACATTTAAATATCCCATTCAAACAAAATGGAAATCATTAAAAAATAAAATACATATTTTTATTAAACATGTAAGCGCGGAAACGGGTTAAGTTTAAAAAGCGTAAAATCGCATCATTCAGCGCTTCAGCGCTGTTATTAATTAGGTACTTTATTTTTTTAACATTTGATAAAATTTGTAGGTATAATATTACTTAGTACCTATAGATTAAGCAATTAAAAAAAAATATTGGTCAATGATACACCCATATTTCTACAAGTACACTACAGAGCATTTTAATTGTTATAATTTGTCTACTGTCAGTTTTTTACACATATTTTGCACTGTTACTTTACATAACAAGTCTTTCACATAATATCACGCCTGTAATCCACGAAGGGTTAGGCAGAGGTGTACCCATTAGTACACCCACATTACGCCAGTTATGTTTAAGTCCCATGTAATAGGGGCGAGCCTATTGCCATCAACCGGGCACAAATCCAGACTCCGAGGCTGCTACTGAGAAATTCTTGATGGAAAAACCAATAACACTTTACCGACCTGGGAATCGAACCCAAGACCTCATGCGCAGCAGTCACGCTTTGCGACCACTAGACCAACGAGGCAGTTAAATAAGTATTTCATATTATTTATTTTATGTCATATATAATAAAGACTATTTTAGCTCTGAGCATGAGATACAGGATTACCTAGTTCAGGCACGTGAGACTTAAGAAATTAATTAACATTTAAGCAAAACTGTATTATTTTTTTATCTTTTATATATTTTAAATAAACTTAGTTATATTTTTTTATCTTTTCAGTTTTCGTTCTCTTCTATTCTCATTCAACTTTTTACTTTAGCTATTACAAAAATATACCCTTCATAACTGAAAAGTAGACTCGTTTACATGGACCTTACTACCAGTAAAGTCTCCTAAAAATAGCAAAATCCTATGGAGCACACGACTTGTAATTCTTCTCTTCTTTATCATGTGAGCAGATTAAGATCGTACGACCCCACACACTCCAGTGTCAGAGTTTCTAAACCGCCTCAAGGGCCTCTGACATAGATTGAGTGGTACAATAATAAACCATGATTAAACAGTTGTCATTCCTAATGAGTGACAATGACGCATGATTTGGTAACCTCGTCAAGTAAGTCAGGGCAGGGCATTAAGCTACTGATCGAAGTAATATAGTTCGTGAGTCGACTGACAAGGTGGATGCTTATGGAATATAAAACAATTGCATTTTCACGCCCTTGTAGCTTCAAGGGGGTAGCCTTGAAGCTTCGAAATAAGAGGTATTAGTAAAGAAAGATACTACACTACACAGTATCGTCTTCACATTCGTATATATAAAATCCTACTACTTATTACATACATAAACTCATGCCTTTTTCCCATTAGGGTAGGCAGAAACTACAGAACGCCACCTGCTACAATCCCTACATATTCCTTTCGCCTCATCTACGTTCATACATCTCGTCATACAAGCACGCCGGTTACGAGTACTCTGCACATGACCTTTCTGAAGAACCTCACCAATAAGGTCAGTGTAGGTCTTCCTAGGGCGACCCCTCCCGGCGTTGCCACTCACCTTTGCTTTATAAATACCCTTTGTCAATCGACTTTCACTCATCCTCTGAACATGACCGAACCATCTAAGCATACCCTTTTCTATCTTTGTCACTACATCTTCTTTTAATCCGCAACGGTCCCGTAAAACCACATTCCTACTACTTATTGTAAACCATATAAATTTTAAAAAGAGTATGTATGGAGTTGCCCGTTCTTCTCCATACGAAACTACCTTTTAGAATGGGCAACTAGATACAATATTATAATTTTTCTTTTCTCTTGTAAATGACGTTCAAAAGTGCCTTTTAATGGTCTAATTGAAATAATTTATTAGATTTTGACTTTATAAGTTTAAAAGCTTAGAAGTAATAAGTAAAAAGCTGTCAGGTCTCGTGTTTCTGAAACATATCATAACGCCTGTACTCCCCGAAGGGTTAGACAGAGTGTACCCATTAGTAAACCCACATTTCGCCAATTATGTTTAAGGCCCATGTAATAGGGAGCGAGCCTATTGCCAATTGAAAAATATATAATATGAAATAGGTATAGTACTTCCCCGAACGAGCTCCTTCACAAAAAGCTGTCTTCTTTCACAAAAATCTCAAAATAAATCTAATCTAATCTTTTTCTGGCTACAACCAACCCCAGCAAAGGACAACAAGAAGCTATTTCCAGCTGTTTTATTTTATTTTCGTCACATAAAACGTTGCAGGATAGAGACAGGAAAAAGAAGCCTCGGTTTCCGCTACGTCCGCCCACGGAATACAAAAGACAATCAACATGAAACCGAAATCGCTTTGAGCACCGGTCCCACCGCTGGCGGTAAGCGAGAAGTGAATTAAGACATAAAATTTTGCTAAACCGCTTAATTGGGTGGTTTCATAAATATTGAAAGTGAGAACTGCCTCGTTGGTCTAGTGGTCGCAAGCGCGACTGCTGTGCATGAGGTCTTGGGTTCGATTCCCAGGTCGGGCAAAGTGTTATTGGGTTTTTCCATCAGGAATTTCTCAGTAGCAGCCTCGGAGTCTGGATTTGTGCCCGGTTGATGGCAATAGGCTCGCCCCCTATTACATGGGACTAAAAAAAACATAACTGGCGAAATGTGGGTGTACGAATGGGTACACCTCTGCCTAACCCTTCGGGGATTACAGGCGTGATGTTATGTTATGTTATGTGAAAGTGAGAAGTCTGATAAGAAGGAGAACTAAGTTTGTTTAAGAGAGAAAATAAGGTTGTCAAAGCCCTTAAAGCACTGCGCTGTCTGATGATTCGTTTTAAGGTTTATTGGGTAGTTGACACAATCCCAACTAACATTATACATGCGAAAGTAAGTTTGTTTATTACCTTTCCATGCCTAAACCACTGAACCGCTCATCCTGAAATTTTGCATATTCTCGTACACTGTCAGGTCTACAGAAACGGACAATAGTACTGTTCTTGAGGGAAATCACAATAACGTTCTTATGATGATAGATGGCGCCACATGTCTATTGAATTTTAAATTTAATTTGCGAACGAAGCCGCTGGCGAAAGCTAGTAAACCAATAATTCCAAGACATAACCTCTTAAAAAAACTCTTTATTTTAGCGCCGAAAACCCGATCAATTTCCAATTTACTGTAAAATTAGATTTTTTTGTGGCTTTGAAATCAATAAATAGTTTGTCAATTGGGTTGGCAAATAAGTGACGTCACAGTTCGATATTGCCACACAAAAATCTATGGGAGAATCGCGTTTTGACAGGTCATAAAAAATACGTCAATTGATTGATGGTGTCAACTATCCTATTAAGTCCTCGCCTGCTAACACGGTTCACGGTTAACCACTATGACGTCACACATTATAAGGATTGTCGGTGCAATGTTCGCCTCTTGTGAATAACGCTACGAGCGCCCGACGCTTGCAAACCTCCCGTTCCCCGTTCTCGTCCTACCCCCGCAAAGGATAAACAAGAAACTCCATGAACACAAATTAAACTTCCATCGTTCATGTTGAATCTTTGGGTAAAATGTGAGACATGCACTTTAAAAGAGGTCTAGAGTAAAATATTTAAATAAAAAAACAAATTCAAAATAGCGCAGCTAAGAGATGACCAGTCCCTATTAGGGATGATTCTCATTAGAGCGGGCCGTGCCCGGGCCGGGGCGTGGACGAGCCGACGTGGTATTGAAGTGCGTCGAGAGGGCCCGGACGGGACACGGATAATGCACTGTGTAGTATAAATTGATTCATACAAAATATATGTAACAGATTTAAAACCGTGCCCCGTCCGTGCCCCGTCCGGGCCCCGCCCCGGGCCCCGCCCCGGGCACGGCCCGCTCTAATGCGAATCATTCCTTAATGACGCCCGTCTACTAACATGACATATGGATCTGCCTGTCATTTAGCTCAAACATTTTGAAGGTAGCTGAATGTATACAACTTCCAAAGTCCGGGACAAAAGGACAGTCAACCCATCACTCCGGATGTAACCCGCTACGTACTTTCACCGTGGGCTGTCCCCACGCAGCGTACTACATAGCAGAGCTTCTGTCCAAGCCATTATTCATTCCTATTCTGCCCGGTCCCTCAGGGTAAAGGCGAGTATTCACACGTTACCGAATAATTGAACTGTTAAATTGAATGTGCAATTCGAATATTAATGTCTTCAACTTATTTGAAACTAAATGGCCCGTACATGTTAGGTCTAATTTTGTGAAAACATTTTAGTTTGTCACGAATAGGTTATCCGAATAATATTATTAAAGGATTTTCGGTATACGATCGTAGCCTTAGTTATTTATTGGACTTAGGTATTAGAGCTTGGCGATTCCAATTAATTATCTAACACCTGTCATCTCCAACCGATAGCATGCATCCGTAATCACTATCCTAACTAATATTATAAATGCGAAAGTAAGTTTGTTTCTTTGTTTGTTACCATTTTATGCCTAAGCCACTGAACCGATCATCCTGAAATCCTAACTAATATTATAAATGCGAAAGTAAGTTTGTTACCATTTTATGCCTAAGCCACTGAACCGATCATCCTGAAATCCTAACTAATATTATAAATGCGAAAGTATGTTTGTTTCTCTGTTTGTTACCATTTTATGCCTAAGCCACTGAACCGATCATCCGAAATCCTAACTAATATTATAAATGCGAAAGTATGTTTGTTTGTTTGTTTGTTACCATTTTATGCCTAAGCCACTGAACCGATCATCCTGAAATGTTGCATATACGTTGCCAGGTGAATAGTAACGGACATAGGGTACCTTTCATCCCGAAAAAAAGTACTGTTCTCGAGTGAAATCACAATAACGTTCTTATGATGATAGATGGCGCGACATGTCTTTCTAATTATGATCGAATTTAAAACCTTATTTGCGAGCGAAGCCGCGGGCGAAAGCTAGTAAATAATAAAAAGGAGTTTTCCAGCAAAATATATTATTATGCTGTTGGTTTACACCTCGTGTAATTATGAAAAATAGGATCCGTAGTTATCCCCGAAAAATTAACAAATGTTACTTCGTAGCATGCCAGTGACTAATACACCTGATTTTTTTGGGACAAGCCCGCCTCGGTTCTCCCAGCTACTGTAACTCTTGAAAGCTAGAATCAACTGTGAATGACCAGCAAATCAAAACGCCGAGGCAATGAATCTCGACGACTCTCTTAGAAACGATTCGACTGTCTTGGATCCCGCAACCGACCGAATTTTCACTTCGTTTACTAATGGTGCTTTGCTAAGACCTCTGTTTTTAACCGACTTCAATAAAAGGAGGAGGTACTCAATTCGTAGGAAACTTACATACATAATATCACGCCTGTAATCCCCGAAGGGTTAGGCAGAGGTGTACTCATTAGTACACCCACATTTCGCCAGTTATGTTTAAATCACATGTAATAGGGGGCGAGCCTATTGCCATCAACCGGGCACAAATCCGGCTGCTACTAAGAAATTCCTGATGGAAAAACCCAATAACACTTTGCCCGACCTGGGAATCGAACCCAAGACCTCGTGCTCAGCAGTCGCGCTTTACGACCACTAGACCAACGAGGCAATAGGAAACTTTTTTAACTTTTTTTTATGTATGTTCCCTGATTACTCAATGACGCCTTAACCAATTTAGAAAACAATTTTTTTGTTTGAATGGGTATACTTTTCAGCTAGTCCCATAGAAATATTGTCACGATCTGACCATTAACTTCGGAGATATGGAACGGAACTCCTCATAGGATCATAGCAGAACTGTCGTAAGAAGTAAAATTGCTTCAAAATGATACACCTGTGAACTGCACATCAACATTTTTAACATCGATCGATACCAACCAAACGTTTTCCATATTCAATTCAATCCCACGATTGAAAAGCCAACTTGTGTGCTTAGCATACCAATCCAGCCCACCACCCCACAAATACACAGACACATCATGATGCATTCACGAAGCGAGCTCCACATTTCAAATAACTAAAATATTCACAACTTGCTTCATGAACGTCGGCTTCGTAAACGCACGTGATAAATCTGAATAGGCTATAATGTATAGCCTAGGCTATACTGAAAATAGTTATCTCTAGAAAGTACCGCCATTAAAGTTGATAGGTTTTACGGAGCTTTGTCTTATATCAGATTTTTATTAAAACTAGGATTTGCTTGTGAAATAATAATAAAAAAAGAAACTAAAATAAAACGGCATCAAAAAAATTTAAACGGAATTTTTAATTCAAATGGAAAAGTGCCCAAATGATTGCTACATAACATCACGCCTGTAATCCCCGGAGGGTTAGGCAGAGGTGTACCCATTAGTACACCCACATTTTGCCAGTTATGTTTATAGTCCCATGTAATAGAGGGCGAACCTATTGCCATCAAACGGGCACAAATCCAGACTCCGGGGCTGCTACTGAGAAATTCC
The DNA here is from genome assembly GCA_949774945.1 of Hoplodrina ambigua. Classification (NCBI taxonomy): domain Eukaryota; kingdom Metazoa; phylum Arthropoda; class Insecta; order Lepidoptera; family Noctuidae; genus Hoplodrina; species Hoplodrina ambigua. Next base: position 8,276,758 of record OX458988.1, read on the forward strand.
TGATGGAAAAACCCTATAACACTTTGCCCGACCTGGGAATCGAACCCAAGACCTCATGCACTGCAGTCGCGCTTGCGACCACTAGACCAACGAGACAGTCAAGTCAGGTCTTGATTTATGCCCGGTTAATGGCAGTAGGCTCGCCCTCTATTACATAACTGGCGAAATGTGGGTGTACTACGGTACTCCTCTGCCTAACACCTCGGGGACTACAGGCGTGATGTTATGTTTGCATAATTATTTGTTTATTATCTTATTCATTAAGTCAACTGTGCATACTATACATATTACCGAATTATTATATACAAAATAAACATGTACAAATATAGAAACTTAGGTACTATTAACGCATGAACAGAAACATAATTCCATGAAGGCAGAGGCTTCCAAGGCCGTCCCACATTCAGCCAGACGTATGAAACCACAGAAACCATAATCTCACCACAAGTTCTAACAAGACGTACGCAACTATGAACAAAACCGGGAATACAATGGGTATTATAACCTTTGATGCTGTGGATTTGTGGTGAAACTAATGAAAATTGTGTATGGGATTTCCATTGTCCCGAAAATAGAGGAATTCTAGATTTATTACAAACTAGCTTTGGCCCGCGACTTCGTGCGCCTCTCACGCCATAATAATATACCGTGTCCTGACAATAACGACACAATTTTGTTTTTAATGTTGTCGTTCGGGAGTTTTGCGAGTTACACATTTCGGCGATTATTTTTTACACATATATCCTCTTTACAATAGCAGCACTGTTCGTTTCTAGACAAAATAAAAAACAAAAGAAAAAATCGATACTATTTTTAACAAAAAATCGCTTCTAAAGTTTGTATAATTACAATATACTAGGTTCTGCTCTAGTTGCTAATATTATAAATGCGAAAGTAAGTTTGTTTGTTTGTTTGTTACCATTTTACGCCTAAGCCACTGAACCGATCATCCTAAAATTTTGGATATACGTTGCTAGGTGTTCAGGGACGAACATAGGGTACTTTTAATCCCGAAAAAAAGTACTGTTTCCAAGGGAAATCACAATAACGTTCTTATGATCATAGATGGCGCCACCTGTCGTTTCGATTTGAAATGACAGGACATGGGTAATTTTCTGTGTCGCGGAAGTCGCAGGCACAAGCTAGTAGTTGATATGTTATAATAAAACAACCGGTAAAAAAAAAAAACTGGTGTGCGTAAAAGATAGCAAATAACCTCTCCTATGGACCAATCCAATTTGGCAAACGATGTACCAAACACCCTGTACATACGAATTTAGTTACAAACAGCAAATCTAAAATCTAGGGACTGAAAACAACTTAATAATCCCTCAAATAAGTAGCTAATGGATAACATAATCCTAAACGACTTAGTTGGGCTCGCATCCCCAAAAATTGGGCCAGAATCACCCACAATCAGATTAAGCTCGCTACACAGTTTCCGGTACATCCTCAATGATTTATCTTAGGACGGATGGAGAGGATGTAGTGATCCTAATGCTGTCAGATAGAATGTGTGTTAGGCTTTGAAGTTACTGGTTTGCTTAAGATAAAATGATAGTCTTTTCTCTATAAAAAAGTTACTATGCATATGGTATTGTTTTAATTCTGCGGCTTTTCTTGTTTTCTTTCTTGTTTTTTTTTTTTATAATAATGTAAATATCAACTATAAGCACTCTGCTCGCGACTTTGTTCACGTGATAACAGATCCCTAATTCACTGATAATCAAATATAGTAATTTGCAAAAGAATTTCCAAAATCGGTTCAGTAAATCCAGAGATTACTTCCTACAACCTAACAAACTTACAAACTTTACCTCTTTATAGATTTGAAAGAACAAAAATCTCAATAACACTTTGCCCGACATGGGAATAGAACCTAAGATCTCATGCAAGAAGCATCAAATAATTTTCTATCATTCGTTGACATGGACAAAATTTTCAAACGAATTTAATATTACGAAACGCATTCTTCCAATTCAAGAAATATTTTCATGCCGTGGTTGCGGGACGTGCCGGGGTTGCGGGACGTCTTAACAGGATACCGTGGCCCCGGAACGTAAAGGGCAACAGAAGGAACAGGGTGGTTTTTTATTTATTAGTCAGTAAAAGTCTGACAGTCCCTTCCTTCAGAAGAAGTCATTTGATGATTTTTACCACATAAAAAAAAAGAAATATTTTCATCATGTTTACTTTGCGCGTTCATACTAGGCTTTAAGATTAGCAATATCCAGTTATTACAAACATCAGATCCAACCCGACCTTGTAATTGGTAAGCATCCAGAATGCAATACTAATTCCATTAACCAATTGGATTGTGGGAATCAGGCCAACCATACTACATTAGCTAATCAGACGTAGGCTGCAACTGTCCGTCTGATTGTTCGTAAACCGAATATGAATCTTATTGTACTCGTAGCTCCCTGTTTAAATGATGACTTGTTTCGTACCTAAGAAGGCTTTATTAGGTTTCACATGCATTCTCCAACAAGTGAGAACAACAAGTGAAGTCCAAGTGAGCCGCACTCTTCAAAATTTCTCGACTAGCCAGGTATAGGATTCGACCGCGCGTTCTACCGCGCCCTCCAAAGGAGGCTGGCGCGTTCAAATCAGCAGTAGCATACATACATACATAAACTCACGCCTTTTTCCCATGGGGGTAGGCAGAAACTACAGAACGCCACCTGCTACGATCCTTACATACTCCTTTCGCCTCATCTGCGTTATCAGTTTATCATGTTATGTTATGTTTGTATTTATGTTATCTTTTTATCAGCAGTAGCGGTCAAAATCAAAAGTCAAAAACAATTAATTTATTTCAATTAGTCTATTAATTGAAAGGCACTGTTAAACTTCATTTAAAAGACAAAAAAATATGACCGCCTTCAAAAACTACAAAATAAAAAAAAATAACTTTAGCTTGAAAGTCGGCGGCTTTAGTTTTGTTTCTTGTTATGTAGGTATTGCCACCGACTTCCAAGCTAAAGTTATTTTTTTTATTTTGTAGTTTTTGAAGGCGGTCATATTTTTTTGTAAAAAAGCTTTTTATTTTTCACTTTTTAGTGCTTGTGTGTTAATGTTTGAAATCCTTACATAAAGCCCTTTCAAACAATACCTCACACAATATATTAAATTTTGGGAAGTGGTAGGAGGGGGGTTGACGTACCCCCTCCCCACTTCCTTCAGTCAGTCATCGACTACACGTATAAACAAAGCAATTTGTCTTGTTACGGCGGTTCTGCTGTGATTTTATAAGGAGTTCCGTTCCATATCTCCAAAGTTCATCATCAGATCATAACAATATTCCTATGGGACCTATTCGGAACTATACTCTTTCAAACAAAAAAAGAATCATCCAAATCGATTCATAATTGACGGAGTAATCGTAGAACAAACACACAAAAAAAAAAAAAAAAAAAAAAACATACGCGTCGAATTGAGAACCTCCTCCTTTTTGAAGTCGGTTGAAAATAGAATTTAATCTAGTTGCCTCTTCCAAAAAACCTAAAACGAAAACCACTATAGTTACAAATTGAGCACTAACAGCACGAATAATTACTTGTTTATAAAGTATATATAGCCTTTGGTTGCGCATCCACATCAACATGAACTTGAATGGTTTATGAAAAAAAATCGGTTTTAACAACTATCATCTGCCTAGCCTTTTCCCGACTATGTTGGAGTCGGTTTCCAGTCTAACCAGATGCAGCTGACTAACAATATTTTACATGGAGCGACTGCCTATCTGACCTCCACAACCCAGAAACTGGGTAATACGATACCTAGGCAAGACTGGAAACAACAAAACAAACAATCATGGATACCCCCCCCCCCCGCCCCTATTACATGGGACTAAAAACATAACTGGCGAAATGTGGGTGTACTAATGGGTACACCTCATGCCTAACCCTCCGGGGATTACAGGCGAGATGTTATGTATGTATGGATAAAATATGAAATGCGCGCGACCAATGCAGGGTTAAAAAAATTAGATCAAAGTTTTTATCTCACAAACTTCTTTTTCGTCAGGAGTTAAAACCAACACTCGGTAAGATCAAACGACATATATAATCTCATATCTATTTCATATACTACAACTCTTCAGGGACACATAAAACACGCCAACACTACCCCATGTCAGCTATTTATGAGTATTTTATTACACACTTAACGAGAACTCTAAGCAAAATAAATCTAGATATTATACTTTTCTGTTGACGTTATGATATAGGTATTATTATAATTCGTAAAATAATGAAGAATCTGAAAGGTACATATATTCAAAGTCAAAGTCAAATCATTTATTTCAATTAGGCCACTATAAGGCACTCATGAACGACAACATAGGAAAAAAAAATTGAATTGAATCTAGTTGCCCTTCTAGTTATTCTTCCCAATAATGCGATATTTTTTTTTTTGTTCTGCATCATAATTATTTTGGTATCTGCTGCTGGTTATAAACATTCAAAGTCAAAGTCAAAACATTTATTTCAATTAGACCATTTACAGCAGGCACTTTTGAATTGTAAAGGAGTCTGTCAGTTAGTCCGAAAGATGAAGCTAGTTGCTCGTTCCAAAATGGAGGTAGGCCTCTGGAGAAGAACGAGCAAGAAATTCCATGGACTCTTTTAAATTAGGTTTTTACAAAATCCTGGTTACAATATGATGATTGTTGAAGGTTCATATTTTTGGCACGTTTTTTTACAAAGGCACGACTGCTGAGCTTGATGTCTTGGGTTTGATTCCCAGGTCGGACAAAATGTTATTGGGTTTTTCTATCAGGAATTTCTTAGTAGCAGCCTCGGAGTCTTGGTTTGTGCTCTGTGATGACAATATTCTCGCCCCCTATTACATGGGACTTAAACATAACTGGCGAAATGTGGGTGTACATGTACACCCAGTATTTAAAGTCACATTAAATAGCTTATCTGCTTATCCAGCAGGAAAATTCAAACTTCTACTAATAAATTCCCAATGGACACGTGAATCAAACGTAAATTGCATAAAATACACTTGAAGAGACTGTGAAAGGCTTCATATTCAGCAAGTAATTGGAGTTGCAGCCAATCAAAGGTGTATGTGTAGCAGTAGACTTATGTGATTGGGTGGAGGAAACGTACCTACTGGTATGTTCCGCATCAATGTCATCGAACTTTGCTGTGTACCGATTTGAGGGGTGTGTGTAAGCGATTGGCAGTCAATTTATATCCCCCAATTTGTTAGTGTTATAGGGAGTAATTTTAGGAGGTATCAGATAGGCAATGCAGGGAAATGAAGAATGTGACAACTCTGCCAATTTTATTTATTTATTGAAACTTTATGCACATGTAAAAAATATATTGTACAAAGGCGGATTTAATGTCTTGTGCATTTTCTACCATTCTACATTAGAGTGATGCAGAGACAAAACATAGGAAGTGCACAGGTACAGATAATTTCCAAGAATTAAAAAATATAATAATAAATGTGTATATTTTTTTAAACTATATTATTCGTATTTTTTATAGGAAAATATGTGTAAAAATATGATAAATACAGAATGTGGAGAATAAAAAATAAGTACAATATAATCTACTATAATATAATATAATATAGTTTTTTTTTTAAACTATGATGTATGTTATTTATAATTTGTTTTAAAAAATAGGTGTTAATAATAATATGTGTCTGTTATAATAAAGAATGTAAAGGAATTAAAATAAGCACAAACATATTCAAACACAATACATAGATAGAGAAATACAACAAATTCATTGTGAGACGAGTCTGACAACTTCTTATGTAATGATCGCGAGCTTTTACCTTAAACCGGCTGGTGGCCGATATTCTGAGGAAGCGCAATTATGTTTTACTGTTTATAACGTGTGTTGCTCATTATTGGTTGGACAAAATTTGATATTCATCGACACGAAAAAAAAAGAAGACAACACATTTTCACACGTATGTGTGTGTAAGTTAGGATAGTGATATGATGATCAATTTCATTTTTTTTTTTCACTGCGTAACTGATCTGTTTACTCGTAATAAACCTTTTTTGATGGCAAGTATAAAGTGGTACACACTAGAATCCATTAACAACTAATGGTAGCTATTAAAAAGAAGCATAGTTTTTACGTAGTGTGTGGAGTTAGGATCGATTCACATCGAAACGCGATGCCATGCAACGCGATACTCACCGTTTGTTATGACACTCTGTGTACAATAGTTTGTTTATTTTTGTCATAAAGTACAATAAATTGGTTATGTATTGGTCACTAAAATTACGAGTTCTTATACAGGGTATTTGAAAAAATACCCGAAACCTGAAAAGGGGTTATTGTACTCATCATTATGAACAACTTTTACTATGGGATAAACCCTGAAATCAAAGATAAAAAATCTGCTGATCCATACATTACGATCTTGTTATGTAGCATTTTTGTAAGGAACAGCTGATTATTTTTTAATGATTTCAGTGTTGGTCCAATAGTAAAAGTTGTTCATAATGATGAGTACAATGACCCCTTTTCAGGTTTCTGGTATTTTTTCAATTACCCTGTATATTATAAAAAAACATAAACATAATATATTATATCTGTTAGCACAGGGGTGAATAATAAGTGGGATGAACAAAGAATTTTTTTGTTTGTCAAAACTTTTTTAGAATTAATGCGGGACAAACAGACAGAACAAACAAACAGACAGCTTAAACAAAAGAATATATTAACGTTTGTTATCCAATTGGAAAACTTTACCATAATTTGACGGCGTCAAATAATCACCATATCTAATCATAAATCTTTATTTATCTCAAGATAGTACAGGCACTGTCATGATGCTCCAGTGGTTAAGGCACCCACCTCTCATGCATGAGGTTGTGGGTTCAAATCCGGGCAAGTACCAATGTGACTTTTTCAATTCATATGTACTTTCTAAGGTTTATCTTGGACATCACCGACACCGTTCCGTGCCTCGGAAAGCACGTTAAACTGTTGGTCCCAACTGTCATACGTGGATCTTTGACAGTCGTTACGAGTCGTCAGAAGCTTGAAAGTCTGACACCCAGTCTTACCTAGGGGTAACGTATAACCCAGTTATTGAAAAACAGTCATGTAAAATACTGGTATTCAGCTGCATCCTGTTAGACTGGAAGCCGACTCCAACATTGTTGGGAAAAGGCTAGGCAGATGATGAGTTACTAAAAATTATCATTATTTCATGTTTTACAATAAAAAAATATAAAAAATCATATATTTTAAGTCCTTCTGTATCAGTTTTGTTGCCCAAATATTTCAAATATGAACTGTCCAACGCAGTCACTATTTACTTAGGTCTAAAATCCTTTGACAACATAACTATAACACATAAAACTTATTTCATACATCTATATACATCTAACCCATATTATTTCTCTTCAATTTCCAAACATTTTAAGAGTCCCTGCGTTGTCCAGTACCCTAAATACACAAAACCCTTACTATAAATCATCTGACAATTCCTTTTCAATTAATTTTAAAGCTTTTCCCTTTATGTCAGAGTTGGAAATCGTTTGGCAATTCAGACTGGTCAGTTTAACCCTTTGAGGTGTTTGTCCTACTGCGGACGGGACACCGCGGTTAGTATTCTATTATTTTTTCGTTCAGGAAAGGTAGGTAAAAGCAATAATTTATGATTTTTGGAAATTCAAAGGACTTGACTCGTTGGCCTAGTGGTCGCAAACCGCAACTTCTGAGCATGAGGTCTTGGGTTTAATACCCCGATCGGGCAAAGTGTTATTGGGTGTTTCCATCAGGAACTTCTCCGAGCAGCCTCTTGTAGCACTTATATTGTAGTCGGCAACTTTGGTTTGGTTTTTTGCTATGTACAATTACCGACATACAAAACTTTTTGTAGTTTTTGAAGGCGGTTGTCTTTTTTGAAAAAAGTTTTAATTTTAGTACAATTATACGTGTCATTAATATTTGAAATAATCACAAAAGTCGGTTCAGCCGAATGCGAGATAATCGCAAAAAAAATACATGTCAAACTGAGAACCTTCATTTTTTGAAGTCGGGTAAAAAGTAGTAACTTTAATCTAGATATCCTCCTTCTATCTCTTCCTTTATCTAATCTCAAAATTTCAACCCTAATTAAATAACGTAAGGGCTGGCTACTGTAAATATAGACAACAAGCTAATATAATTAAAAAATTAAAAAACTCGACTGCAAAAATTGCACAGTGTTATATATTTTTTAAATCTACTTGTCAAATTTTAGACGATATACATAGACACGACCATATTCATTAAAAAAAAAAATTGAGGCTGGTATTTGTTTACGTTTTAAAGTGACCGCACAGGATTCTTTTTATTTTTAATTAGCCTATGTTACTCGGAACGATGCAAGGATTGTAACAATACCCCATACTTCTAAATCGGTTCAGGCGTTTAAGAGTTATGGTGGAATAAAGAATCTCACATACATACATACATTAACCCTGAACACATAACACTCCTTTTTTTTATGGCAGTCGTGTAAAAAGAGCTGATCTTTGTTGCTCGCCGTTCGTTTCGTCCGCCAGTGGATTAGCCACGTTAGTTAGTCGACTAAAAGGCAGCCTGTAAATGACAGCTATACATTGCAATCAGCTTCAGGGATTACGTCGTATGTTATCCGAATTAGTGGTATCAATTTAAGTGTTTAGTTGTTTCGTTCAATTTAAAATGGCTAAAATCTAAGGCTTTACTTTGTCCTTGTTTCTTGTCATACTGTTAGTGTTATTAGGTTTTGCCATCAGGAATTTCTCAGTTCAGCGGGACTGTTAGTCTAGTGGTCGCAAAGCATGACTGCTGAGCATGAGGTCTTGGATGCGACTCCCAGGTTGGGCAAAGTGTTATTAGGTTTTTCCATCAGGAATTTCTCAGTTCAGAGGGACTGTTAGTCTAGTGGCCGCAAAGCACGACTGCTGAGCATGAGGTCTTGGCTGCGACTCCCAGGTTGGGCAAAGTGTTATTGGGTTTTTCCATTAGGAATATCTCAGTAGCAGTCTCAGCATTTGTGGCCAGTTGATGGCAATAGGCTCACCCCCTATTACATGAGACCTAAACAAAACTGGAGCAATGTGGGTGTGCTAATCATCAATCATCGGTTTCTAAGAAAACATTCAACTATATCTGACGACCATGGATACTTGTCTATTTTGTTGTACATAAGCGCACACACTCATAAACAACTTATACAAAACATGACACTGAGCGAAGACAGTCTCTCATGACGACATTCTATAAACATTCCCTTAGCACGTTTGCAAACATTGGCAGCATAACCACACAGGTACAAAGCAACCAATATTTTTCATCCCGTGATAAATACGCCCACAAAAACCTATAAATCCAATCTCTAACCCAGGTACCGTTTTGGACAAAGACAAAATGGTTCAAAACATGAAAAAAGCGATAGACGCTTCGAGTATTAGGATTACAAATGAGTTTTATTTAAGGCTTTTATCCCCGTCAAGAGGGGTGGGTGTGTCACTTATCACCCCTGAATATTGACAGGGGTGAAATATGCCTGTATTGGAAGCCTACTTAATGGTCAGCAGTACCCTTGTATTGGCGGATTGTCGAATATATATTTTTGTCGTGTGGGACTTTTGTTGGAATTGTCGACAAAAGGATTTGATGTGTTCGCGAATAAGAAATGTGCTTACGTATAGTTTTCATGAGATTTTAAATAGAAATTAACATAACATAACATCACGCCTGTAATCCCCGAAGGGTTAGGCAGAGGTGTACCCATTAGTACACCCACATTTCGCCAGTTATGTTTTTAGTCCCATGTAATAGGGGGCGAGCCTATTGCCATCAACCGGGCACAAATCCAGACTCGAAAAATTCAATATCACTTTGCCCGACCTGGGAATCGAACCCAAGACCTCATGCACAGCAGTCGCGCTCGCGACCACTAGACCAACGAGGCAGTCAGTAAATAGAAATTACACAATTTATTAATGACTCCCCACGACTTCGTTTGCGTGAGATTCCTTACGAATTCCTAAAAAAAATTGTTATTTTTTTTATTGTAAAATATAGCCTAAAGCACTCAGTGATAATGTAGCTTCCAATTTGCAAAGGAATTTTTAAAATCGATTCAGTAGATTCAGAAATTTACCCCCTATCACCTGACAAACTTTAGATTAAATTGGTTATCAACCTAAAACTAATTCTATGTGCCAAATATTCACTTCTTTTCAGCATTATACTTAAAAACTTCTGCTTAGAATATATTTAACATTAATCAACGTGTAATATCCAAAATCATTATAATTAGATAATTCGAAAAATGGAAAAAATTATGACAGAATGTTTTGTTTGGAAAAAACTAAAAAAAAAAAACAAATATTTACCGTTGAAGAATCGAACCGGAAACACGTAGCTATCAAATCGCCTTCCAAATCATAAACATCAAACAATAATTTTCAGCAGACAATTTCCGACCATACAAAAAAAAATACTAGAAACTATTCATCTATCACCACCTTTGGTTAACTGGTACAGAATTCCAATAGCATTAAACCCGTCTTAATAAATAAGACACATAAAATCACGTTTAGTAAATGCACTCTATTTTTATAGGTCATATCTTAGCCCCCTGTAGGAGACCTAATTGTAAAGGCAACGTAATCCCTAGGCAGTCGTAACAATGCCTAAGGAATTATTTAGCAGACGGCGCTGCAGAGCTGCTAGCTCTATTGACCAAGATGATAATGGACGGGTTTTGTTACGTTATTGCAAGCACAGGTATATGTATATACCCGCGTATTATTGTCCCATACATACATACATACATAAACTCACGCATTTTCCCATGGTGGTAGGCAGAAACTACAGAACGCTACCTGCTACGATCCTTACATACTCCTTTCGCCTCATCTACGTTCATACATCTCGTCATACAAGCACGCCGGTTACGAGTACTCCGCACCTGACCTATCTGAAAGACCTCACCAATAAGGTCAGTGTAGGTCTTCCTAGGGCGACCCCTCCCGGCGTTGCCACTCACCTCTGCCATATAAATACCTTTTGTCAATCATCTTTCACTCATCCTCTCAACATGACCGAACCATCTAAGCATACCCTTTTTTATCTTTGCCACTACATCTTCTTTTAATCCATTATATATATATATAACCTCATTCCTAATTCATTCGGTCAAAGTTACACCACACATACTCCGCAAGGAACGCATTTGCAAGGTAAAAGCCTCTTCTCATACAGAGAAGGTATGAGCATTGATCGCTGCGCTTGCTCTGAGCGGATTGACGGTTTTAGAGAAAAACTACTATCACATGGCGCGCCCCTCCATATTACTATTTCAATAATAATGAGTCATTAATGATGCCGCTAGTCGAAGAGCAATGACACGCTGATTTGTTTTTGTTTCGATAGCCGTCTCAGTACGCACACATGCGTTGTGAGTCTTGTAAATACTTTTACAAATAGTTTCAAACGTTTTGAATAGTGGAAGCGCGCGTCAAGTTATTGTAGTTTATCTCTAGGATTATGCTAATTATAAGTCCAGGTTTCCTCACGATGTTTTCCTTCATCGATGTGTGTGATGTTCAAGATAAACTTAGAAAATAGATTTTTATTCTTAGTCATATGTAACCCACGCGACCTGATCAGTGATGTGATTTCTTACTACATTGTTTCTCTATATACATAACATAACATCACGCCTGTAATCCCTGAAGGGTTAGGCAGAGGTGTACCTATAGTACACCAACATTTCGCCAGTTATGTTTATGCCTCATGTAATAAGGGGCGAGCCTATTGCACCGGGCACATATTCAGACTCCGGAGCTGCTACTGAGAAATTCCTGATGGAAAACCCCAATAATGCTTTGTCCAATCTGAGAACCCAACCAAAGACGTCACGCTCAGCGGTCGCGCTAGTCTCAAAATTTCAGCCATGCTAAAACGACGTTAGACTTGCGACCTTGGCATGTCACTACACTGAGAGTGTGAGTACTTTTTCTATCAACAGGGCGCCATCTAAAAATATCGATAAAGGACACCACCAGTTATTTATCACACGTCCTTTTCTTACTAGCATCCTCTTACACACTTGTAATGAGGAACTAATGAGGCACGCTACTCAACGGCTAATTACACATTTGCGTCCTACTCACAAATTGCTTTTGTCCCTTTGTACTGAACGTGTATAAAGGTATGTCCACACTAGTGAGCTTTCATGTTTATCTTGCGTCTTCAACTTTAATTCGTCCCGCGTCAAGCGTATGTTATTGATTGCCTTAAAACAAATGAAGTTTATGGTCTACACTCTCTGCGTTCTGGTCAGGCAACGTATGAACTTGTAGCTATTTGATCAGCATATTAGTATTGACTGCAGGGAAAAACGCAAAGATTTTAACCGATTTCACATCATAATTTTTTGGCTCAGTGTTTCTATTTTATTTATGTAAGCTTGTGATTCAAGCTTGTGGTACTTCATATTTATGTTCGATAATCTAAATTTATAAAAGCGTAAGGTCACTTACTCACCACGAAATATCAAAAACCGACATTTACGCGGACGAAGTCGCGGGCAAAAGCTAGTCTTTGATAAATTATAATTTTTTAACTTTATCTTCCACCATTTTGTTATGTAAAACGCTCGGAACTATGTACGTGAACCTACCGGTGATGGATCATACGCGTCATTGCATGCGCTATGACGCTTCATACATGCGTCAAACGAAAACGCAAGATAAACATGACAGCGCATTAGTGTGGACATACCTTTTTGGGACGTCCACACCAGTGCGCTCTTTCAGAATCCCGTAGGTAGTAAGACAATTTAAATATTTAGTAGATCGGCGACCTGCTTTAGTGTCTATCAGATTAATTTAAGAACAGCCCAAATAGGTGTAGTTGTCGTGGCTAAACACAGCTTCCAACACATTCAATGTTTGCTTTTTATTTTTACCGCATAATACTGTACCTACACTTAACGTTGTGAGTTGTATTTTTTTATGTTCCTGTAGCAATTTTATTGTAAGTAAACCAATCTATATACAAATCTATATTAGAGCTATTCAATTGAGACTTTGTATGTTTAATTAGTCTATTATTGACATCATGGGGCCAACCACAAGCTCTTAAAACAGTATTATTATAATATTACTTTGCCTTCCACACTGTTGGATTTTCAACGCTCAGATCAGCGCCGAGAGTTGAAAATGCAACAACAGAAATTACAAAGTAATATTAAAATAATATTGTTATAAGAGATGGCGGTAGGCGCCCATATCCTGAGAATATGAACTATCTAGTACATCGGAAACCAACTGTATGAGGGTTCAAAAAAACGACGAAACACTTCGAGAAAAGGTAGGTAGTGCCCTTGCGCTTCGCTTGGCTCGTCTTGGCGGGGGCAATTCTATGTCCCCCGATAACTATATTTACAAATAAAACAAATTAAAGTGTCTGTTTGCGATATCAATATAACAGCATTATTATGACTAATTGCATAAAAATGTTTAGAAGTTATTTAAAAAAACACTCGATTTTTTTTATCGGTTTCTCTGTTTGTTCATGCCAATCTCTTAAATGGCTGAATCGATTTTGCCGAGACTTTTACTGGTACATAGTTAATGTGTAAGGCGAATAGATACCTTAGATGCTTTTATTTTAGAAAAAAATATTATTTATAAAAAATTAAAGAAAAAATATATAACATCATAACGTCACGCCTGTAATCCCCGAAGGGTAGAGGTGTACCCATTACTACACCCACATTTCGCCAGTTATGTTTTTAATCCCATGTAATAGGGGGCGAGCCTATTGCCATCAACCGGGCACAAATCCAGCCTAAGCTAGTATTAACATAAATGTGTATTCGATTCCATTTAGTTATTTCAGGCTCGAAATAAAACCTATTTCAGTCTGTACCGTTGTTCTTAGATTCCAGTACTATTTTTATCTGGCTTGTGGAGGGAGAGGGATGGGTGCCTACGTCACACTACAATCCTCTCTGACACAAACCTATTTTAGCCTAATCCGCCGTTTTCTGATCCAACAGGCATTTGTTGGATCCAAATTAAATTTTCTACATAATATACTGGTTTTATTTGTAGTTCAGGCTACGACGTTGACTGCCGCGTTGGTCCAGTGGTCGCAAAGCGCGACTGCTGAGCACGAGGTCTTGGGTTCGATTCCCAGGTCGGGCAAAGTGTTATTGGGTTTCTCCATCAGGAATTTCTCAGTAGCAGCCTCGGAGTCTGGATTTGTGCCCGGTTAATGGCAATAGGCTCGCCCCCTATTACATGGGACTTAAACATAACTAGCGAAATGTGGGTGTACTAATGGGTACACCTCTGCCTAACCCTTCGGGGATTACAGGCGTGATGTTATGATGATGTTACGTTCAGGCTACGTTTTAAAAAAGGGTAATCTATGTTTCAATAGTGTTTCAATATTCAGGAGAAGGGGGGGGGGGGTGTCATGGGGTCATGACGCCCCTAGGCTTAATCTATCTCTTTTGTTGACTGTACTATGTGTATGGGAAAAATTCCCATCATTGCGATGGTTTTTTGTTTCTAGTTTTCTTAACGATATCCTTCGTATGTAACATATTTACGGGCCTGTTGGTCTAGTGGTTAGTGGCCCTGACTGCTAAGCCGAAGGTCGTGGGTTCGATTCCCACCCAGGACAAACTTTGTGTGATGAGCATGATTGTTAGTTCTGTCTCTGAGTGTGATTTATCTATAATATGTATGTATTTATAAATTATATAAGTATGTTTATCAGTTGTCTGGTTACCATAACACAAGCTCTGCTTAGCTTGGGATCAGATAGCCGTGTGTGAGTTGTCCCAAGATATTTATTTATTTTATTTATTTTTTATATTTGTAACTAGCTTCTGCCTGTGACTTTGTCCGCGTACATAGTTCCATCACATACTTAGTCATCTATAAATAAATAAAAATGAATAGCTAAACGTGTTGTTTAGCGCAAAACTCGAGAACGGCTGGACCGATTGTCTGATTCTTTTTTTGTTGTATTCGTAATTCTCCCGACAAGGTTCTTTCTTTTTTTGACAAATCTGCCGGGAATGTCGATAATTTTGCGCCCGTGCGAAGCCGGGGTGATTCGCTACTAGTATCATAATTATTTTATGCAACTTTGGATTTCGCTAAAGTATCTTTTTACACCAGTTAACTCTCCCGACTCCACTCACCGTTTTAAACCGACAATTTAAAACATAAACGCGACTAAGAACAGTTTCCAAGTAACATCGTTCATTAAATTAATTACGAAACAGAGTTTACTTGCCAAGTTAATTTTAGCAAACAAAAAACCTGCCAAGTAAATGTTAAAGAAATACTAAAGAGTTCCGTAGGTAAAAATGTGTTAGGAATTACAGTTTTTGTACAAACGTTTTTCTGATTGATTGAGCCATGTGACAGATCTGTAAGTAGGTAGGTAGTTCATCAATCATTTTCATAGAATTAAGAACTCGCATTTTGGCACAGAGTTATTTAAAATGCCGTCCCATACATTTTGATTGTGTGGATCTTGTACGTTTGTATGGAACAGCAGATTTTTTAGTAACTAGCGTGAAATGATAATCTTTGCGGGTTTAGAATCAAGTACTTATTATAATTTTTCGGTGAATGTAAGTGTCACAATATTTCGTAAAAGTCGTAATTAAAAAAAACATTTAAACGATATCACGACGGCCTCGTTGGTCTAGTGGTCGTAAAGCGCGATTGTTGAGCATGAGGTCTTGAGTTCAATTCCCAGATCAGATAAAGTGTTTTTAGGTCTTCCATCAGGAATTTCTCAGTAGCAACATCTGAGTTTAGATTTGTGCTCGGTTGATGGCAATAGGCTCGCCCCCTATTACATAGGACTTAAGCATAACTCGCTAAATGTGGGTGTATTAATAGGTACACCTCTGCCTAACCCTTCAGGGATTACAGACGTGATGTTATGTTTAAAAAAAACAATTAACAATTTTGCCAGTTTTTTCACTACGGAACCATAAAACCTCAAAACCAAGAGAGACAATGTCCTCTTGAAACCAAGGGCAACCTATATCAGAGACACTATGCTAATTAAGTAACACTAAGTTTTAAAGATAAGGCTATACGGCTTCTAAACATGAAGTCGTTTTAACTTGAGCCCAACTTTGGCTCAACTTTGGTAATTCAGCTTTTGAGTAACTTTAAGCATTGTGTTTTTATTTTTGGTCTAAATCGAGAAAGGTGATCTTCAACTTTTAATTAATAGCTTAGAGAGGTATTGGAAGAAATCGAAAGTCTTGGCAGGTACCTACTGCGGTTGTAGCAATGGATAAGCGATTGGCTGCTGCGCTGCGTGTCGCGGCTTCGATTTCCGGACGGAACAAATAATTGTATGGCCTACAGATAGTAGTAATGTAGTAGTCAGGAGAAATTCCTAGTGTAGGGCAATATTTTTTCAAAAAAGAAAGAAAGATTCTTCAGATCGATGTCGGTCATGGCTTCCAATCTCAGCAAAGACTAGCCAAGTACATAACACATAACATCACGCCTGAAATCCCTGAAGGGTTAGGCAGAGGTGTATCCATTAGTACACCCACATTTCGCCAGTTATGTTTTTAGTCCCATGTAATAGGGGGCGAGCCTATTGCCATCAACCGGGCACAAATCCAGACTCCGAAGCTGCTACTGAGAAATTCCCGATGAAAAAACCCAAGCCAACTACGTAGGAGATATTATAGCGTATGAGTTTGATTGGAAACACAGGTGCACTCTCTCTTCCTTAACCGTCGTCAGATGGTAATAGTATTTTTTAACAAAAAGTTATTTGGCAGATGTGAGTGTAAACGCAGGGAGAGGACGCCCTAGAAAGACCTACACTGACCTTATTGACCAAAGGCGTGCTTGGTATGAGGAAATTATGCACGAGGACGAGGAGTAAGGATCGTTGCAGATGGCGTTCTGTGGCTTCTGCTTACCCCGTAGGAAAAAGGCGTAAGTTTACGTATGTAGTAATTCTACACACCAAAAAATAAAAGTAATTTTCTAGCAATAATTTTTGCTAAATGTTACCTGATTTGGTCTGCAGTATGCGTTGTGCACTCTTTAATATGGCGGAATATATTTTGCTCTAAAAATACCCTCACATTTTATGCAAGTAAATACTAACTCGCTTCGAAAATTAGCATGAAATGTAGCCCAGAATAAACATGATCTTCACACAGGGCTGCCAACCGTCTTTAAGTACTTATATTTAGTACCAGCTTCCCTCTACTTTATCCGCGTAAAACATAAGTTACCGTAAAGTCATTTAAAAACACAACATAACTGGCGAAATCTTGGTGTACTAATGGGGTATACCTCTGCCTAACTCCTCGGTGATTACAGGCGTGATGTTATGTGTATGCAATTTAAAAACTAGGACATATTACCGAACTAATTTTGATCTTAATCAGTTCAACAGTTTACGCGTGATTGAGTAACAAACATCCGAACAACTTCACAAACTGTCACATTTGTAATATTATAAGCAATCCGAAAAATACTATTATCAGCCGAAGGAAGCTAGGAACCCTACCTGCACCGCCCAATTGATATAATGGCTACACCTACACTGATTTATTATATTCCAAACTACTTGTTTACCGCTTTTTGAATACACGTGTAGTAGCCTTACATTGGCAAGAAAATACGTGCAAATAAATCATAATTTGAACTGTTTATTTTATGGCAAGTACTTAAAATGTGTGTTTTAATCTTAAAGATGAAATTGACAGCTTCATACGTCAAACATAAACAATAATGTGCTTTCGATGCATTTACATAAGGCACCTTTTTCAAGGTTAGGAAAAAATTTAGTCAAATTAGTCTCTGAGATAATTAAAGGTCGTTTAGTTTGAGCTTTTTCCGCGACTTCATACATAAACATAAACTCATGCCTTTTCTCATGGGGGTAGGCAGAAGCCACAGAACGCCACCTGCTACGATCCTTACATACTCCTTTCGCCTCATCCACGTTCATACATCTCGTCATACAAGCACTTCGACATAGACTACTTATTCTTCCGCGACTACGTCCGCGTAAATGTCGGTTATCGCGGACGCAGACGAAGTCGTGAAAGAATAAGTAGTCTATGTCCTTCTTTGGGGTTTAAACTGACCCCGTACCAAATTTCATCAAAATCGGTTCAGGTGGTTTAGTCGTAAAAGCGTAACACACGACAGAATTACTTTCGCATTAACAATGTTAGTATGGATAATCATCATCATCTGCCTAGCCTTTTCCCAACTATGTTGGGGTCGGCTTCCAGTCTCACCGGATGCAGCTGAATACCAGTATTTTACATGGAGCGACTGCCTATCTGACCTCCACAACCCAGTAACTGGGTAATATGATACCCCTAGGTAAGACTGGTTGTCAGACTTTCGGGCTTCTGACGACCCGTAACGACTATCAAAGATCCACGTATGACAGCCGGGACCAACGGCTAAACGTGCTTTCCGAGGCACGGAGGAGTCTCGGTGTGTAAAGAGACTCCTCCGAATGTTAGTATGGATTATTAAAAACTGAAATGGAAAATAACTAGCACCTAAGGTAAATCGGAAAATGCACTTACATAATCCTTTTATTTATTAAGTATCTACTTAAGAATTTTATAAAAAGATAGAGGTAGATTACTGCCGTGTTTGTATGACCAGATGTATGAACGTGGACGAAGCGAAAGGGATATATAAGGATCGTATCAAGTGGCGTTCTGTGGTTTCTGCCTACTCCCATGCGCGGAAAAAGGCGTGAGTTTACGTATGTATGTAGGTACGTTTAGAGTAAGATGTGTTCCTTTTTTTAATGAGACTTGTTAAATAATAATAATTGTTTAACACTCTGCTCAGGCCCCTGACATCAGTTCTAACCAGCTATAAAATAGCAATACCTAACAAATCTTGAAACCTAAATAGTATTAAGCATATTAGCCTATTATCTATCCCACCGCTGGGCAAAGGCATTTTATTATTGAGAGATGGCACGAGCTTAAATCACAACGCTAGCTTTAGGCGAATCTTAAGTTAACTAAAAAAAAATACTCGTACAATACCTAGAGGTTGAGGCTAAAAAAGTGTAAAATTCTCAGCCTTTATTAAAAAATGAAATAATAAATAAAAAGTCCAAATAGTCCAGTTTCCATCAGGAATTTCTCAGTAGCAGCCTCGGAGTCTGGATTTGTGCCCTTATGGTGGCAATAGGCTCGCCCCCTATTACATGGAACTAAATCATAACTGGCGGAATGTGAGTATACTAATGGGTAAACCTCTGCCTAACCCTTCGGGGATTACAGGCGTGATGTTATGTTATGTAAATAAAAAGTTTCACTACCATCCATCAGTCAGTAAATATCTGAAGTTTAGGTACAACCAAACCCAAATAACATCAATTATTTAAACCGTACCCAACTCACAAATTCAAATCAAATCTAATCAAGCTAGAAACCTAATCGCCTGTCCAACACCTCAATCAATCACAATTTAAACTCACCTTGTATAACTTAACTAGTTAGACACTAAACTTTCACAAAGTTTAAACTCACTTTAACACCACTTTGAACATAAAACAACACCCTCTACAAGAAAATTAACTTTAAAGAACAGAAATCGGAAAATAAAAAAATACACTGTATATCACCAAGTATTTTTCTTTTATCTTTTCAAATATTTTTCTGATAAGTAAAACACATTCGTAAATGATCGTGATTTTCAGAAAATTGGAGCTTTCGCGACAGCCGCACCCGACGAACGCTGAAATGCTACTGAAATCGTACCGTTATTGGGCGCAAGTTTCAAGCTGTAACAAAACTTTGATAGGCAAACGAACTATGTCCTTCAACCCTGGTTCGTTTATCCTATGGAGTTGATTTTTTATTCGATTAATTAATTCTATTAGCTCCATAACAGAGTGCTGTTATTCGATACCTGGAGTCCATTGGCACTCCCAGCACGATTTAATTAATAAAATTTTATCTTGTTAACTTCATAACATCACGCCTGTAATCTCCGAAGAGTTAGGCAGAGGTGTACCCATTAGTACTCCCACATTTCGCCAGTTATGTTTAAGTACCATGTAATAGAAGGCGAGCCTATTGCCATCAACCGGACACAAATCCAGGCTCCGAGGCTGCTACTGGGAAATTACTGATTGAAAAACCCAGTAACACTTTGCCCGACCTGGAAATCGAACCCGCGACCTCATGCTCAGCAGTCGCGTTTTGCGACCACTAGGCCAACGAATTTTTTTTTTACATATTTTTCCTATTGATATATACATATAGGAAATTAAAAAAAGATGTTATGAAATATACTTGTAGGGATATTTTAAAACGGGGTAAGTGCTACAATAACTCCGTAATATAAAATTACCTTTAATCATTTTGATAAAAAATAACGTTGAAAAAGTCTATAAAGTACTGTTGTGTAATGTATCATCAACATTTTTACGTAAGTACTACAATAATGGCGTAAGTGACTATTAACAAAACAGTTTACTTAAAATATTTTTGTAAATTATAATTTTCTTAAATTGCTGGCGTTTTTACGTAAATTATTTATTGTTTATATCGCAATGAAGTTCTATAAATACTTTTATTTTGTTTCAATGCCACGATACTCCAACTCGCTATAAAGATTATTATTATTAGATTATTATTTAATTTAAACTTTATTTTAATTATGTATTTTTGTGAATAATGTACCTACCTAATAATGTGTTTTAATTTTTGTTTAGTTTAAGTTCTTAGCTGTCGCATTAGGGTAAACCCTGTAATGATTGTTTAAGGTTTTAAATAAATAAATAAATAAATATTCCACATAAACTGAAAAAAAGTTTAACGATTACAGGCCTTATTGCCCGAGGACGTTGACGATTTCAGTGTTTCTCTTTTGTATGGAAGAGCAGAAAAGCGAAATAAACTAACTCATCACGAAATATCGAAAAACGGTTGCCGTACGAATATAAAGATGTGGCAGGGAAGTAAATTATAATTAGTAGACGTATGTTAAGAACGGATTTTCTAAAGGGATGAAACGGGGGTCCGAGTTTTACACGGACAAAGTCACAGACAAAAGCTCGTACTCGATTTATGTACGAAATTCAGTCCTAAAAAAAAAATTTTAGCTATTTCAAAAATATTCCCACAGAGCAATGAGTCGGAACGAAATCAGGCAGCAGGTGGAAAATACTACAAAACTGCTATGCACACATGAAAAACTGCAGTTCTACTCAAACGATTCAGAACCAATGTTGAATGTGCTCGTTTTCACTCCCCGACCATGTTTTGTTCGGGTGCTTTTTGATTGGTAAAAATTGTATGTTCCAATTTTAAAATCGTTGCAATTCTTTTTTCTTTTGTTTTTTTTTTTATTTGTTTGTGGTTGTGTATGTGTGTGAATGGCTTTATAGGCTTAAATCCCAAAGCTGTGAGACATACGCCAATTTTCTTTTTTTTTTCACTTGTCTCGGTGTCTGTGGCTAATCAAATCTTACATCATCATCTGCCTAGCCTTTTCCAAACTATGTTGCGGTCGGCTCTCAGTCTAACCGCATGCACCTGTATATTATATACGAGTATTTTACTTGGAGCGACTGCCTATCTGACCTCCACAACCCAGTAACTGGGTAATACGATATAAGCTGTTTTGCATGCACATTTAGTTTGGATGCAATGCATGGTGACTTATGTGACGTCATTCTAAATTCAATATGGCGGACCAGACACGACAGCGGCTTAGTTAGAAAGGGTTTGCTAAGAAGAAAACGTCACACTAAATTATAAAAGATTGCTTTTATAAATATTCATTTAATTTTTATGCTTTTTTAGTTCTAACATGGCCATTACTGACATCATTCCGTGCCTCGGAAACCACGTAAAGCTATTGGTCCCGGCTGTCATACGCAGATCTTTGACAGTCGTTACGAGTCGTCAGAAGCTTGAAAGTCTGACAACTAGTCTTACCTAGGGGTATCGTATTTCCCAGTTACTGGGTTGTGGAGGTCAGATAGGCAGTCGCTCCATGTAAAATACTGGTATTCAGCTGCATCCGGTTAGACTGGAAGACGACCCCAACATAGTTGGGAAAAGGCTAGACATGATGATGAGTTGTAACATGGCCATAAGTAGTATAAGTACGAAAATCAAACATAAATTAACATTGTAATTAAGAGCTTTATTAAGATAGCGCGTCTCATCAGATAAAGTCGTGCCTACTTTAATATTAGTACAGCCTTGTCAAGTCATAACTCATCGTTATTGCTTGTAATTTATTATTTTCTACCCATTAATTATGTAATGCTGCCTTATTAATTATTTACACGACGTTACTGTAGTCTGTTACTATGTAATTATAACGTAATTTTATATTTGCACTAACTTTTGCATGCGATTTTGTTCGCTTGATTGTCGGTTAAAGGTATAATTCTTTGTCTAAAATAAATAAGTTTTGTTACTCTTTATAACATTAGCTATTTGCCAGTGAAAGTTTCGTCAAAATTGGTCCAGCGGTTTCGGAAATAAACCGAAAGAAACAGACAGACAATTTTTTTTGTGTTTTATTTAGACATTACATACAGATACTCCTATTTTATTTATTAGTATGGATTTACTTTGTTTTCTTCTTGACCTTTTCTTTTCTACCTTTAAGTATCTCTGACGTCACATCATTTTAGAAAATATATTATTTTCAAAATTGATAAATGTAAAACCAATTTTCAACAATTAAAATAACTAAAAAAACAAGTGCGAGTCAGATTTGCATACGAAAGGTTCCGTACCATCATAGGACATTATTACAGTATTGCTTTTATAGTATCGAGAGAAAAACGTAAAAAAAACAGGTCTCTTGTATGGGGACCCCGTTTTATTTTTATTTTTTATTTATTTTTAATATTTATTAGTATTGCGGCAATAGAAAAACTGATTCTGTGAAAATTTCAACTCTATAGCTATTATGGTCCTTGAGAAACAGCCCGTTGACAGCCGGGCGGACAACGGAGGTCCCCTTTAGCACCATTCGGGTACGGTACCCCAAAAAGATATTATTCAAAACAAATGGCCACCAACACCTGTGCTTACCCTCAAAGAGTTTAGACATTACCGTGAACCTAAATCATTTTCATTCTAACTATGATTACAGAATCTTGATTTCCCCCGGCGACCTGGACAATTTCAGCCTGTCACGATAAAAAATGGCCGCCTGTCTGAAATAACTGAATCATCTTGTTTTCACCTCTTTCAGTGACGCCATTTAAGAATGATGAAGAAGAATGATAACAACATTTAGTCTTCTTTTTGTCCAAAAGAAAATTGCTTGTTCAGGTGCTTACAAAATCTGTGACAGTTCTAAGAAATGAAAATTTGATTTTGTTGAAATGTTTTACGAAAATTTTTGTCTTTAAATCTTGTAGGCCTACCATAATCTCATTAAAAACGATTCAAAAGAAAGACATTTCAGTTTAAGTTCTTAAACTGCATCGCTCAAATTCGTACCATGACGTCCAATTCGATAAGCGGCATTTGAATCCTTAAAACAGTTTAGGTTAGAGAAATAACATAAACATAACATAACATCACGCCTGTAATCCCCAAAGGGTTAGGCAGAGGTGTACCCATTAGTACACCCACGTTTCGTCAGTTATGTTTTTAGTCCCATGTAACAGGGGGCGAGCCTATTGCCATCAACCGAAGTGAAGGATTAATTTCCCGCGCTATTTAATTGTGATTGGGCTTTTTTAAAGGTTGCCTTGCAAAGAGATTATCTCAAATAAGACAACTTTACTTGTGACATAAAGCTTACTAATTTAAAACTTTAACGCTTAACTAAGAGTTAGTACTAACACGAGGTTAAATTACAAACAATGTTTGACATTTCGTCAAAAAAACTTATTTGTAAATAAAACTTAAACAGTTTGTCAAATTAGTTAGTGAGTTAGGTTAAATTACACACACACACATACTTTTACATAACTAGCAAACCGCCCCGGCTTCGCACAAGGGTAAATTTTCAGGGGGTTTTTTAAAAAAAAATCTGTCGTATAATCCTTGTCTGGGAAATAATGCATACACCAAAAAAAAAACAACAAAATCGGCTAAGTCGTTCTGGAGTATTGCGCTAAGCAACACATTTAGCCATTATTTTTTATTTATACATAGAAGATATAAGACATTTTTATTGAAAAAAAAAACATTAAAACCACACTAAGAGTTTCTATCGTGCGTGCTTTTACAGACATATAATTTTACATACACAAACGGCCAAACCCGGAAACAACTAGCAAAAAGTCATACAAATATTTGATCCGTGCGGAAATCGAACCCTCGCCCCGTTGCGCATCAGCCAATCGCTTAGCCACTGCGCCAAGAGAGAGAGAGATAAAAATATATCTAAGATGGAAATCCAAGGATGATATACACGGTTACTTTTAGGTCGTCCTGGAACTGAAAGCCATAAACTCGAAACGATAATACAAAACAATTTAAAAAATCAGCTGTTCAGCACATTTATGTTCGTCTAACTCGTCAAAGTGTACTGAAAAGCAGATTTTTTTGTTACTTTTTGAAAAAAATGGTCCCAATCGTTTCGAGTTTGATGATCGAGTTTATGGCTTTCGGTTCCGGGAAAACTTAAAAGTAACCGTGTATTATATACTATAATCTCGTGCTAAAAGCTAACTCTGGGCTTGGTTTTTGACGCAACTGAGCCCAATTAAAACAAGGGCCATAGCTTGCTGTCTCCACATAAAACCTTTACATTAAACATTTGACTGCGGGGCAAACGTTTATGTCATGTTAATTAACGTTGACACAGAATTACAATAGTTTTACATGACCTTTGGGTCCCTTTAATTACGGTAAGCTTTGAGTGACTTGTCTGTGCGGTCAGTCTCATGGCCGCAAGCGCAGGGTCGATTCCCAGGTCGAGTAAAAGTGTTATTACTTTTTCCATTTAATGTATTTCTTAGCAACCGTTCGGAGTTTAAAAGTAAAAGGTGTGACGCCCCGTGCCTCAGTTTTTTAAATTTTTACCTGTCGGTCTGTCTGCTTGTTCCGGATAATCTCAGAAACGACTGGAACGATTTTCACGGGAGTTTCACTAGCATATAGCCCACGGTAACCCTTCAAATCGCGATCATACATAGATTCACTTTCCAACCAAGATACATTCTTACAAGAATAGGTTTACAAATAGAAATCTAAGATTAACGAACTAAATTAAAAGCAAGTACTTAAGTACCTACCTAGTATATTTAACAATCTCCTGCTATCTTTAAATACCTTTTATGTAAAGTGTAAAACGTACAGCAAACTGTTCTTCTATTACTGTAACAGCCGGCTTTAGAAGATTAAATATTTTATGTTGAATTGATGAGAAGAGAACATATTTAGGTTATGCTGGGCTAACAGAACATCTGTGTCTCGTGGTTGAAAGCACCCGTTCCTGTGGGTCCTATGTTATTGCCTATACTATTCCTCATTAATCTGACCTGACTATCATGAATACAAAATGAACTTTTCCAATCCGATTAAACAAACACAACGAAAAATTAACTGTTGAGTTTAGTCTAGTGGTCGCAAAGCGGGACTCATGAGCATGAGGTCTCGGGTTCGTTTCCCAGGTCGGTCAGAGTGATATTGGGTTTTTCCATCAGGAATTTATCAGTAGCAGCCTCAAGGTCTGGATTTGGGCTGATGATGGCATTAGGGTGGCCCCCTATTACATGGGGCTTAAACATAACTGGCAAAATGTGAGTTTACTAATGGGTACAGTTTAGAACAATATGACAATTTTAACATTATTTTCTATAGAAAAGCTGTGAAACTGCCAAATTGACTTATCTGATGATTGAAAGAAACAGTAACAAGTACCGCCAACAACTGACAAGCAAAAGCAATCAACCAATCGTAGTGAATGTCATTGCGATCAAATGTCGGACGGAATAATCCTGATAGATCTCTGTCCGGTATTGCGGGCTGTATCTATAGGATTATGTCGTATTCCTCTGCTTATCCTGTCCACTTTTTGACTCCAAAAGCCTGATGGATGGTTAATGTTAGTGACTTTACGTACAGAAAGCTCCAAAAAAAGGTTATTTGTTATAACCATTAGACTCTTTTTTTTAATATGACTAAATGGAAAGCTAAGTGCCTGAGGCATTAAGTCCGCCTTTGCACTTTTTTGTTGCATAAAGTTTAAATAAATAAATAAAGTGTTTTTGATAGAGTTTTCTTGGGAGATACATAGCTCAACTTGTATCTATACGATGTTGGTCAGTCAAAGTCAAATTATTTGTTTCAATTAGCCTGGGTGCCCATTACATAAAATGATAAAACGTACCAAAATACAATTTTCGCGCTGTATTTCAACTTAGCTGCCATAAAACGAAATGAAGTACCACCTAAGAGCTTTCATGATATGGTTCTCATCACTGTTAGGCAATACAAAAAAATTGGCCCAGGGTTCATACAAAAATGTCCATAAAGAAAGAAACAAAAAATATTTATTGACACAGATCGTGTGCACACTAAAGTAATAATAAAAACAAAAATAAGAAAAAACATTATTGTATGCCCCACAGCTTTGCCAAACAGGTCCAGTTTAGCATAAATGCCAGATCTCTAAGGGCGAGACTCCATCAAAGCGGAGACGAGAGATGTCTCGTAATTAACCAATATCATATTATTGTATTGTGATGAAGCTAAGCGCTGAGCTGTCAAAATGACGCAAGCTGATTGGTTGTAAGACACATCTCTTCTCATCTCAGCTTTATTATGAAACGATAAATGAATTAGCTAATATTCACGGCCCTTTGCGTTAAGTTTTGGTCGAAAAACTGTCAAATAATATCATATTATTACTATAGCATATTGCTTAGGTGATGTATGGGTTATAAGTAATGTAAATGAAACATTATACACAACCTCCCTTCATATATGTATACCGAGCGAGCTAATAGCAAATTGACGGCTGATTTACGTCATGCCGTGGCGTAATGTAAGGATATTAGATTTTTTTATAACATATTAAATACTTGCTCTTCTATTTTTTTATTTTTTTATTAGATTATCTTATTTTGGGAAAAGTTGCTTTTCGTAATATTTACTTAAGGTTCAATTTTAAAGTAAATATTTTGGTTTGTGTGGATATTGTTTTATGAAATACCTATTTAATAAGATTGTCTTTTAACTTTAGAACTGATTTCGTTATAATATTGAATGAATTGAATGAATGGATTCCAAGTTGTGTCATACAAACTTTTCGAAAATTTGAGTTAATTCGTGTTTTCCTTAAAAACAGAGATTTCCCATTTACTTTTTATAAATAAGACATTTCGAAATTGTTCTTTGATAACTTATTAGACCTATGTATATTGCTTATGTGTAGGAAGTATATGATATTAGATAATAAATACTCACTACAACATAGTCTTATGTTTTCTTGCTGCGCCCTAACAGGGTCATGTACTCAGTAAGTTTAAGCCTAGCGTGTAAATAAATGGGTTCATTTGTTTTGAAAAACTGACTAAAATATTGTATGAAATGCCGTACTATACGGCGTCAACACTTTTAAGACAAATCAGATTCCGTCAAACTGATTTCCCTAAAGCTGCTGTAAGTCAAAGGCACACTTTCAATAGCATTATAGTCACGACAAACAAAACACAATTTTCCCAAAAATTTTCGTCACAAGAAGGAAAAATATTAAGTATTCTAATATTCCATAAAAGAGAAAGGAACGACAATTTATATTGTTAGGCGCGCTTCCTTATATTTTTTATTCTTAGAACAAAAATAATTTGTTGCCCTTTGAGTATAGATTCATACACAAAGCTATAGAGCGCATAAAACACGTTATTACTGAAAATATAAGTGCATTGACTAAGGGTGATGAAGATTCTCGACCATTTTTCATTCGTTAAATGGTAGTAGACTAAAATTTATTTCAATTAAAATTGATTGTAAGATATAGTCAAAGTCAAAGTCAAAAACATTTATTTCAATTAGACGGATTACAGGCACTTTTGAATTGTCAAGGAGTCTGTCAGTTAGTCCGAAAATTGAAGCTAGATATAATTCTGCTCGGAATTTATTACGCGTAATTATGCAATTTTAAAGTAATTTTTTTGCAGAATAGATCGTCGAATTTTCTAAAGACACATGTTGTAGATTTTAATTTATCATTAATTTATTTTTAAATATAAAAGCTAAAATTCACTTTCGAAATATCGTAAACCGTTTGACGTATGAAGATGAAATTTGGCAGAGTAGTAGAATAGACCGTATAGTTAGTAGACGTCCGCTAAGAAAGGATTTTCCAAAATTCACCCCTTATGGGAATGAAACGGCGGTTTAAAGTTTGTATGGAAAAATTAACTTTGACGGTGAAGTCGTGGGCAGAAACTAGTATTTACATATTTCATGTGTCCGCTTGAGACCTTGTCTTATTCATACTCTTGAACCAACTTAAACAAAGCGTTCTATTTTTTAGATTGTGTGACAAGGATCCAGTTCTTTCCCGCCTTTTCTGTACCGATTAGGGAATTAAGAAAATACGTAATGGTGTGGGTTTTATGGTCTATTAAGTTAATCATGTAGGTACTTAACTATGTGCAACTTATGATTTTAAGTATCTAGTTTTATCTTAAGAGAAGAAGAAGAAGAAATTATCGGCTAGAAATTAGGTTTCTTTATTTTTTCTTACACCCTTCATCTGGGATTTTGTAAAAACCTAATTGTTAAGAGTGCCGTGGAGTTTCTTGCTCGTTCTTCTCCAAAGAGGCCTACCTCCGTTTTGGAACGAGCAACTAGCTTCAACTTTCTGACTAACTGACCGACTCCTTGACAATTCTAAAAGTGCCAGTAAATGGGATAATTGAAATAAATGCCTTGTCTTTGACTTTGGGGAGAACGGACGGTATGTCGGACTCTTACCGACAAAAACCTCACAGTTTCTCTTGATACCATGACTCGAGGAAGATACAGCCGCTGACATACACACGGACCAACAGTAAAGGCTAAATATTGAAGAGAAAGTCAAAGTCACGTCAAAATCAAAAGTCAAAGTCAAAGTCAAAAAGTTCAAAAGTGCCGTTGGCAACCCTTGGTATACGGAACCTTAAAAACAGCACCATCAATTATTATAAAACCTCCAAAGCCCTAAACCGTCTCCATTTAACTTAGTCGATACAAAATCGAATCGGATTAAGTGAGGGTCGAGTACAAAGCTCCACTTTACCGATATTAACTTCAGGACAAGAACCAAAGGATTCCCCAAAATAAGATCACGCTCGTTAATCCAATTTTTCACTCAAGAATTTTGGGCTAGCACAAGCACGTGACCTATATGTACAGTCGATGAAAGACATAGGTATGCAGGGTCGTCAGATATAGTTGAATTTTCCTTAGAAACCGATGGATATCTTCGATTGAAACTTAACTTTTTTTAGAAAATTCATTGCGGTTATAGTAACTACATTAAAACTGCAATTCGACAGTCGGAGTGCAGTTGAAATACAGTCTAGACCCTTACAGGTAGAAGTAGTACCTACCTATACATACATATACTCACGCCTTTTTCCCATGGGGTAGGCAGAAACCACAGAACGCCACCTGCTACGATCCTTACATACTCCTTTCGCCTCATGCACGTTCATACATCCGTTATACAGGCACGCCGGTTACGAGTACTGCGCACCTGACCTTTCGGAATCTTATAAAAATTCAACAAAAAAAATAATCACTAAAAATAGAAGACAAGTAATTTATTCTGTTATAAAAAATCTGCTCTCTACTGCCTCGTTGGTCTAGTGGTCGCAAGCGCGACTGCTGTGCATGAGGTCTTGGGTTCGATTCCCAGGTCGGGCAAAGTGTTATTGGGTTTTTCCATCAGAAATTTTTCAGTAGCAGCCTCGGAGTCTAGATTTGTGCCCGGTTGATGGCAATAGGCTCGCCCCCTATTACATGGGACTAAAAACATAACTGTTATGTTATGTTAAAAAAATCTAATATCCTTACATTACGCCACGGCATGACGTAAATCAGCCGTCAATTTGCTATTAGCTCGCTCGGTATACATACATATATGAAGGGAGGATGTATAATGTTTCATTTACATTACTTATAACCCATACATCACTTAAGCATTATGCTATAATATAATACTGAAGAACCTCACCAACCTAAGTTCCAAAATACTTAGCATCAGTCAGTCTGGTTGCTGAAGGCAAAAGTATTTGTCAACTACAGATTTTCACAAGAACTATTAACTTAGAACGCTGGCTGGCAGGTGGCAGGCATCTTAGACGCTTTGCACACGGAGCAACTTAAGTTGAGGCAACTATCAACTCTTTAAAACTTCTGTAAAAGTTAATAGTTGCTATAACGTTTACGGTTGCCGCAAGTTTATGGCAATCTGTGAGCAACTTCTACAGCCGAGTTGCCGTATGCCATAACCGTTGCGGCTTTGCCGATCACACGGAGAGGGAAGGAGGTTGAGGAAACCAGCATCTTTAAAAACCTGTAAAATATTTAACAGTTGCTCGTTGTGGCGATTAGCAACTCAACTAGTCATCGTTTGCAGCAACTGAAAACTGTTGACGATTGCCGCAACTCGAAACTCGAGTCCTATGTCTGCGCAGTCCAATTGAAATATATACAAACAGCTAGTTGCCAGTTGCTGCAATAGTTGCTCTCTGTGCAAAGCACCTTAAAGCGGTGAATATGAATTCGTCTGCACGCAGTCAAGTAGACATTCCCCAGTGTCGTCGTGCCTCACTGCATTTAGTAAAAAGCTGCTATTTAACGTTACAAACAGACACATTAATTTTATGTTTTATTAAATTATACTACGTAGCAGTACTCTTCCGGCGACTACTTTCGCTTGATTTTTCTTACGGATCCCTATTTTTTTGATAATCTTAACATATATAAATTACGTGTCACTTTGTCCGGGATGGACTCCTAAACTACTCAACCATGTGTGTAATTTGGTCAAACTTGAAAGATAGGATAGTTTCTGTCTCGATTATTGACCTCAATATCTTTACTTAGTTCAAGCCACAACAACGCGTGGCTAAGTCAGCTAGTAAAATATACCTAATATAGCCTATGTCACCCGAGGATAGTGTAGCTTCCAACAGTGAAATAATTTTTCAAATCGGTTCAGTAGTTTCGTAGCCTATTCAATGCAAAAAAACACAAATAATCAAATCGTTCCTCCTTATAATAGTAGCACACAGATTTAGGCACCTACCCAAAATATTATTCTTCAGAAATTTTTCCGCTAAATCGTTTTCATATTGACATAGAACAACAAACAACAGTTCGACATCACAAACCGAACAACAACGCCATGATGAATGGAATTGACGGAGCCGCTTCGTTAACGACGTAAACTTTGAATGGCACTGACACTAGACAGTGACGTCACAGA
This sequence comes from Hoplodrina ambigua, assembly GCA_949774945.1. Classification (NCBI taxonomy): domain Eukaryota; kingdom Metazoa; phylum Arthropoda; class Insecta; order Lepidoptera; family Noctuidae; genus Hoplodrina; species Hoplodrina ambigua. Next base: position 8,308,211 of record OX458988.1, read on the forward strand.
AATCTAGGCAGACTGGTTTAGAATAGTGTCTACAGTATTCTACACATGCTGGAACAGTAAATGTTTCATTATTTAATATATCCCATTTATAAATACACAGGCTTCTTCTCATGCCCAGGGCTCCAAGAAAGTAGGGGCACCGGCCAGTCCCTCCCCCCTCCAAATAGAACTATTAGTACCCGATTTAATGACTAAATATTTGATTTACAGTGAGATTTATAATAAATTTTAAGCCCCAAGTTTATTAAATATTAGTACCTAGTTTCTTCAACTATGTTGACAGTTTCTTCAAATAAGTTGACAGTTTTTTCAATTGAGTTGACAGTTGTTTCACCTAAGTTGACAGTATCTTCAAGTAAGTTGACCATTTCTTCAACTAAGGTCTGATTTTTCAATCGTTAGATAAATATCTGAAGTATAAATTAAATGGCAGTTTGACATATTGTCAATACAAAAGCTGTCATAATGTCATGTTTATTCTTCAGATAAAAGTTATCTGTCGTTTTTAAAATTAGTCCTTCGTTGACAGTGGTGCCGATTCTCTTGTTCACAAACTAGACTAAATTTAGAGAATTGACATCTCTTGCTAACATACAGCGAAAGGAAAAGACGGTGACATTAAAGAACTAAGTTTGCGATGTCAAATTAGTTTTGCCTTGAACTTTTCCGTATTTCTAATCCATACGTTTTAAGATATCAACTATAACTGTATGGATGTGTCAGATTGACTAAATTTGACAGCTCTTATTTACATTAAGCTCTTTCTTGTTTTATTGGACAGAAAAAGATGGAAATAGTCTAATTTTAGTTTAGTTTGTGACCAAGGGAATCGGCACTATTTTCTTACGTAAGTTGACAGTTCCTTCAACTAAAGTGGCTCTGTCTGCGGAGCGTGCAACTTGAACTACTGTCCCATATCTGTAGTATGACACAAAATGTTTTTGTCGAACAGTTTATTCGGCTAACGAATTCTACAAACTCGCCGTCACACCTTTTGCTCTTTAGTTTTTTATTGAATTCTTACTTTCACAGTAGAAAGTAAACGAATAAGATAATAAAAAGTAAAGTTTTACCTACCTACCTAACTACAGGATGGAAGGGACACAGTACCTAACGAAAACTTTTATGTTAATTTTTATTTTTATTTTATTTTATTACATAACATCACATCACGCCTGTAATCCCCGAAGGGTTAGGCAGAGGTGTACCCATTAGTACACCTACCTACATTTCGCCAGTTATGTTTTAAGTCCCATTGAAATAAGGGGCGAGCTCATTGCCATCAACCGGGCACAAATCCAGACTCCGAGGCTGCTACTGAGAAATTCTTGATGGAAAAACCCAATAACACTTTGCCCGACCTGGAAATCGAACCCAAGACCTCATGCACAGCAGTCGCGCTTGCGACCACTAGACCAACGAGGAAGCAATTGAAAACGACTGACGCCTGACTGTTTATTCTATTGTCTGTTTGTAATGGCACAAAGCCGTTTACAAAATTTTAACACAGCACCTTACTTATGCCAAATACATATTTTTTATTTTTGTCTTTCTCTTTGTTCCGGCTAATCTCCTAAACGGCTGGACCGGTTTGGACGGTGGATGAGTCTGGGTAAGGTTTCATTGGTAGGTAGCTGATGTTAGAAGGAGTAACTAAGATTACCTACTTTTATTTAAGAAAAAGATTTATGTTTTTAAAAACAAATCAAAATCCCCTGATAACCGACATTCACGCGGACTAGGTCAAGGGGCAAAGTTAGTATTTTTCATTAAAAAAAAAATAGCACGTTTAACAAATAAGGTTCGCCATCCCTAATCTACGACAGTCATAAAAAAAATCGTTTGAAATCTCTATGATCGACTCGTTAAGTCACTCATATTTTGTCATAATTTGTCAACAAGGTCAATAATAATTGAGGTCAACACCGCTATAAGGAAAAATTCTAGTATTAAAAATAAAAATGAAACATTTTCGTCCCAATTCAATCGATTATCATCTAGCTTCGAACTGTATAAAATCTTTAAAATATGAATCGTTTTCGAAGGGATTAAATTTTTGCAACGTTTGTGCGTAAGTATCTGCCTCGTATTCTTAACTTAAGCCTAACACACACAGAGCGGGAGCAGAACGTGAGTGGAACTTAAGCGGAACGTGAGCGTGACGTGAGCGGGACGCGAGCGTTGAGTGTGTGGACATCCATATAATACAAGCAATACAGCTCCCGTCCCGCACCCGTCCCGCTTACGTCCCGCTCCCGCTCTTTGTGTGTGTTGGGCTTTATCTGTATTAGTTGTGCCAGCAAGTCATAAATATACACAAGACCAATTTCGGTCACGGCTAGGGTTGCCAACCCTACTATATATTAACCCGATGACTGCGGGCGAACATTCGCTGCGCCAAACGCCAGTGCGGCTAGCTACCAATGTTCGTGCGTTCGCCATAGAAAAACACATACGGTGTGTGTGCGCCGCACTCGCGTTTTTTAGTCGAAACACAACGTGTGTGTTTTCCCGCAGTCAATGAGTTAAAGTATCCTACTATATTAGAGCCCTCGTCTACTATATTTTTCAGAAAAAGATATAGTAGGCGAAACTACTATATTTTAAAGGCATCAAACTAATAAAAGCAATAATATTCATTCAATTAAGAAATAAAGTACCTATTTTGGAACCTACTATATTTTTTTAAACATTTTCCTTACCTACTATATTTTTATGGGTAAGAATTTTAGAACTACTATATTTGACCGACAAAGAGTTGGCAACCCTAGTCACGGCGGCCTGTCTCAACAGAAACTAACTAAGCTGTTAGGTCAGAAAATTGTCAACGTACAAGAGAAGTCATGATAATAATATTATATAGATCATCAAGTTTGCCAGACAATGGCATGCAAATATAAATAAAACAGAATACAAATTAGTGATAGAACAGCAAATTGATGGTCCCTATGAGTAGTTACAGTTATGTCATGTGATTTTCTCACACCGTATTATTCTTTTTCAGGTATCCAAAACAACCGCGACATTTAATCTGTTTCAAGAACTGGACTGCTAGTATGGTTTTAAATATCTTGTGCAGCGCCCTTAACTTGAAATGTAAGGTGGGAGCAAATACCCATCAATTGAATTTGGTATGTATTTTTAGAGGTAGACCCGACCAGCAATTGGGCGCATTATGTCCAATTTGCAAAATGTCCAGTGGGTTCAAAATGTCCAATTCTCAAATTGTCCAATTTTCAAATTGCCCAATTCTCAAATTGTCCAATACTCAAATTGCCCAATTCTCAAATTGTCCAATTCTCAAATTGTCCTATACTCAAATTGTCCAATTCTCAAATTGACCAATTAACAAATGGTCCAAAAAAAGTCGTTTAAGGAATTTAGTAGATATTTATTATCGAACAAATTATCTGATTATGGAGCCGGAAAGTGGCAATGGAAACTTAAGCAAATCTTACAAGGTAGGTACAGATGAAACTGCTTTAAATCCTCTATGATAAAACTTTAAAACCATCTTGCAGAACATCTTACCAAATGCAAAAGTCATGATCCTGCAAGAGATCAACGAACCAATGCTTAATATGGCAGTATCAAAAGCAGCAACACTCCTGGGCGCCAACGATGTGGCCATAACTGACAGCGTGATTTGGGAGCACGATTATCATGGCAGGTAATAACTTCAACCGTCTTCTGGACCAAACCAGCCTGTTAAAATAAATAGCCTGGCTTATAAAATGAATTAAGTAAAAAAATATTTAAAGTTAAACAGTTTTATTACGACCAGATAGGCAGAAGTCAGATAGGCAGTCGCTCCATGTAAAATACTAGTTCAGCTGCATCCGGTTAGACTGGAAGCTGACCCTAACATAGTTGGGAAAAGGCTAGGCAGATGATGATGAGTTTTATTACGACCGTGTTTGGGGTCCATTTAGTGAACGCGCAAGTCACCTCTTGCCATTTTATCAGTGTCATACAAACGAATCGTCGATGAAGATCCTTCGGCTTGACTTTTTCCGACACTTACAACAACCATATTTCAACTAGGTATTTTTTTATTTTATTTCTCAGTGATATTTAATAGCATAGGCATTTCTAATATTAGTAGTTAGCATATTAGTTTATAACATCATTTTCGTTTGTAAGTACCTACTGTAAAGATGTTATAATTGTGTATGTGTAAATAAATTAATTAATTTACACAAAACTTAAATAAATGATATACCTACACCTTGCTCATGAATCACTCTATATATCGGTGAAAACCGCGTGAAAATCTGTTCAGTAGTTTTTAAGTTTATTGCGAACAGACAGTCAGATGCGGCGGAGAACTTTGTTTAATAATGATACAGTGATAGTATTACACCTCAACACGTTGTTTTTTTTTTTTTCAGAATATTCTCAGACATGGCTGATATAATATTTGTGTCGACGAAGACACACACGTGCGTTGAAAGGTTTGCCTTTATGTCCACGGTGCCCGTCTTATGTATGATGTCCAGGACACACGCTACCATACAGTCCCTGGCTACTATCATGGCGATAATGGTGGGTCATAGGGCATAAGGTCCAAACCTTTATCGTGTAGCGACATCTATTGCACTGCAAACGAATTATAACTGATGTTTCCTACACATACATACCTAAACTCACGCCTTTTTCTCATGGGGGTAGGCAGAAACCACAGATCATCACCTGCTACGATCCTTACACACTCCTTTCGCCTTATCCACGTTCATACATCCCGTCATACAAGCACGCCGGTTACGTGTACTGCGCATCTGACCTTTCTGAAGAACTTTACCAATAAAGGTCAGTGTAGGTCTTCCTAGGGCGACCCCTCCCTGCGTTACCACTCACCTCTGCCATATAAATACCTTTTACGTGTTCTACATCGCGCAATCAACGTTTAGCGCGACGTTGGCGTATAAAAATCCCGACGACAACCGTCGGGCAGTAGCCCACCAGACACAACACCCGCCTGGACGGAGGATCCTTCCTTTTCAACTGAGAATGAGAAACTTTACACTCTTGTTTCTTATTCCTCTCAAATCGTGCCATCCATTAATTTCTATAATTAATATTACATACCTATTATATACCTACCCACGTCACTGCCTCGTTGGTCTTGGATTCGATTCCCAGGTCGGGCAGTGTTGTTGGGTTTTTCCATCAGGAATTTCTCAATAGCAGCCTTGGATGGATTTGTGCCCGGTTGATGGCAATTTCATGGGACTTAAAGTTAACTGGCGAAATGTGGGTGTACTAGTGGGTACACCTCTGCCTACAGCTTCGGGGATTACAAGCGTGATTCTATGTTATACAGTTGTTACTCAATCAAATTCAATGTCTCAACGATACCTATATTATTTTTGACGTTTAAAATTTTCGCCGTTTTTGCGTTTGAAGTTTATAGATCGGACAATCAAATACACGCAAAATAACGCACCTACTGAATAATTTCAGGAAATATATAAGTCAGTGGAAGGACTGAACATAGCATACGTGGGGTCTGCTCATCCGATCCTAAACTCCTACCTCCTCCTGTGTCCTATGCTCGGAGCTAATATTAAATTCAAGTGCGCATGCAAGGTAAGTCAACGTTTCGGCAATACTATTCTGTAAAAACCGGGCAAGTGTGTGTCAGGTAACGCGCAATGTAGAGATAAACTACTTAAACATGGCGCGCCCCTCCATATTACTATTTCAATGTGTGTAGTCATATCCATATGAAAGAGTTTCTATGTAGGTAGTTGTAAGTATTCGTCTTCAGTAGCAGGTCGGTAGATTTTTTGGTCAACTTATCATAACTAGCAAAACCGCGCAAGGCAACGCACGTGTCATTTTCATAGAGCATGTCAGTGCAGCGCCATACTAATAATAAATAATGAGTAATCACAAACGCCGCTAGTCGAGCAACAAATCGCTGATTTGTTTTTGTTTCGAGAGCCGTCTCAGTACGCACACATGCGTTGTGAGTCTTGTAAATACTTTCACAAATACTTTCAAACGTTTTGAATTTGTGGTAGTATATCTCTAATACGTTTCCGTTGTTACCCATAACAATAAAAAGGACATCAACTATTACTCCTAAACTTGAAACCTGAAAAGGGGCATTTGTACAAATCATTATGTACTTACAACTTTTACTATGGGATCATCCCTGAAATCATGAAAAGTAATCTGCTGTTCCATACAAAAATACTTTATAACACGATCATAATGTGTGGAACAACTGATTTTTAGTTATTCGTAACGATGAGTGCAATGACACCTTTTCAGGTTTTTGATAAATCACTTTCATTTCATATTACGTTACGTAAGTCTGTATGAGGCATTATGGTCCAGTACAAAAAAAAATACAATGATGAGGACATAGTAACTCTTTGTTTAGTCAGGTTTTTTACACCCCCTACAGGGAGCGTCACAATGCTTATGCGAATCACGCACCCCCGGCCATAGGCAGAGGTGGAACACTGCGGTAGTTTTAGCCGGTACCTAAAAGTCCCTAGGACGGAGGAAGTCCATGAGAATTTTCCACCGCGCATAAAAGTCTTTTATAGCCACTATATCAACTTAATTCCTCAGAAATGTCCTGTAACACCACTCCTGATGAAGGCGAGCAAAGAAATAACAAGTGTGAAAGGCACAGAAGCGAGGCAGTGCGCTGAAGCATACGAGACATTTTGCAACGCATCCGTAGTCATAGCAGGACCGACCTGCGAGAAGTTAGATGTACTACCAGAGTTCAAGTTGGATATTTGTGTAAGATAGAATTTAAATCTACAGTATTAGATGTTGTAGCCAGTTGGTTAAAATAACCTTTTAATTGTTCGGCTAGCCCTTGTATTTGAAAGAGATGTCAGTATAGTAGACAGGGCTAGCTACAGTGGCGTAGCTAGCATGGGTGGCACCCGGGGCGGATTAATGAGGTGTCACCCCAAGAATTATATAAAAAAAAACATTGGTAAAATTAACAGACATCTGAAATGTGTCTTTCAGAATTAAAAAGTAATATTGTGGCCACCCTGTATTTAGTAACTTACGATAGTTACTAAATACAGGGTGGCCCAATAAGGACGTAGGTACACAAGAAAATTTTGAAAGCCTCTCTTTTTGGGCTATACAAATTACCCCCATGTATGTTCTATTTTTATTTTCTTTTTTCACTGTCGGGTGTCACCCCCAGGCTGGTGGCACCCGGGGCGGCCGCATCACACGGGCCGCAATGTGTAACATTACTTTAGTCTAGATTTTTTATCTCATATACTACACTACTGTATTAGGAAAGCCTGTGTTGATAGTGTTTTATAAATAAATAAATTGATTTTTTCAGGAAATAAACAGATGCACGTATTGCCCCTGGATATTCTTCCACACATGTCCTAGAGGCGAGGAAGTAGATGATTCGCTATTTTACAATTATAACGCGATGACATTCAACGCGTTTCAGAATATGCACTACATTGCTGCTGCCTTAATGGCGCACCACGTTCGAGAATATACATTTTAACTAATTAATAAATAAAAATATTTTTTTTTTTTTACTGTGTAAACTTTTACATCAATGTTTAGCAACTTTAATACGAGATAAAATATGTGTACTAGCTTATTATATTCCTCACGCTCTACGATGGTGCGGGTGACATTTGTCAAACTGTTGCTTTTTACTCTTGAATGTTACAGGGATTTACAATCATGATTGAATATTTTAACTGCACACTAATAGCATAGTCGTAAAATACGGAATCAGTAATAAGTAAGTAAATAACTAGTAAATTAGAATGATATCACTGACATAATTATGCGATTCTGACACCCTTATATAAATTATTGCTGACATGTATTGTGTCACCTGCACCATCATAGGACGTATGGAATATATCTTCATAGATTTTGTTTGTGTAAATTCCGGATTAGTAGAAGTCAAAATTTCTTAATTATCCCACGGGAACCGTAATTTTTTTCGGGATAAAAAGTAGCCTATGTGATATTCTAGAATATAATCTATCTCTGTGCCAAATTTCATCCAGATCCGTTCAGCCGTTCTGGCGTGATCGAGTCACAAAAATACATCCATTAGGTTGTATTATTTTGTTAACGTTGCTAATTGCTATGCGATGTCCGTGAACGTCAGAATCACCGGTCAAGTCGTATTGAGCTTTGAAATTGTGGCATCCATCACAAAATTTATGATTTTCATTAGTAGATTTTAGCAATATCATCATCTGCCTAGTCTTTTTTCCAACTACGTTGGGATGGCTTCCAGTCTAACCGGATGCAGCTGAATACCAGTATTTTACATGGAGCGACTGCTTATCCGACCTCCACAACCCAGTAACTGGGTAATACTGGCTGTAAGACTTTCAGCAATTTAATTACCTACAACAATTGTAAACCACTTATAATTTATTTTTAATATTGTTTTATGTATTTTATGTGTACTGTATTGATGATTATAATGTATAAGTAAAATTTAAAAAAAATATAATATTAAGACCAGGCTTTGGTCATGGTGTTAAATTAAACGAAAGTTAATTAATTTGTTTTATTACTTTAATTATTACTAAATAACTATCTACGGTGTGCTTAACCTAACATTATAGAAAATGATATTTCTTTTTCACTATTTCTTTTATCAAAACTTAAATGTATGGCCCAGTCTTCATTAACTGGTCTTCAGTAATATTAAACTGTCAGTGTGTTATGTCAAAATCACCGCTTTTTACACAATAAATATGAATTTACACATTACTAAGACAAAAAACCAATTATTAATTTTTTTTTGTGTCATGTCTGTCAGTTCCATCTCATCTTCGAAACAGCTAGACTGATTTTGATGAATTTGAGTTGTTTGTTATAATATCAGCTATCTGCTGATATACCTTTAGTTACTTTTATTTTTTTAACAAAAAAATTATTAGGGTTTCGCATTAAATTTATAATCAAAAAGAAATAACATTTTCAAACACAACCTCCATCCATACTATTCTAATCAGTAGCATTTTTGAACTTCCCTCTCATGAATTTTGGTAACGGTACCACGCCAGGACATGGGACCTGTCCGTACACTTCACAGATGCATGGTCGTTCACAGCCAATACCGAAGTTTGCGGGATTATCTTTCTTCTCCGCGGCTATTGCTTCCTGTTCTAATATCTCCTTTGATTTTCCTGTAATTTAAATAATTCAAGAATTAGTATTTTGTGTAGAATGCTGAAGATTTTTATTTTGATATTTGCACAGTAGTCTTGGCAAAGTATAACAACCATCTGTACCACTCAGCATCGGCACCACTTGGACAAACACAACTGATAGAGTCCATATTATTATTCAGCATAACTTTTTAAGAGGAATTTTTAAAGTTTTGCTTAACAAATTCGTTTTTCTTTAAAGAAATCTGATAACGGTTAAGTTCTTTAACATAATATCTTGAAAATTGTGGATTTATTTAATGCTTCCTATATATCTATTTTCTTTTTTATATTTAATAAAACAAAACTCACCAACAGTATTAATTAAATGCTCCAAAATTTCTTCCTTCGATTTATTGTCTACATCTACTAAAATCTTTCTTCCATCTTCGAAATAACATTTTATGAACGGTGAGGGAGTAAGATTCTTCAACGTTGCTACCTGCACGTCAGGGTTTTTGTATTGAATTTGTGGCAAATACCAAAAAACGAACTCTTTAGCACCAAGATTGTTTTGACCATTTATATTGTAAGCCACAGAGAATATCTTGATTTTGTCTTTTAATACTAGTCGGCCGGCATTTAGGTAGTTTAGTGTACGTCTGATAGGTGCTCTTCCTTTCATGAACGGCATTTTTATGTAATTGTATTTGGTTTTTTACAGCAAAAATACGTAACACAACAAAATGAATGGATTCTAACCTCAAAATTCAACATTTCAAATCGTGCAAGCTGTCAATGTCAGTTCGATGACAGCCCGTCCGTCACTGACATATATCTATGAACAAGCCATATCTACAAAAAAAAGCTTCTTGTTAAATTAAACAAAATGACCGCTACATAGTACCCATTTCGACACATTCTATGCGAATATGAATCTTATTCCAATCAGCTATGACTCAATTGGTGGACATGTCAATAGGCCACATTCCGACAGGTATTGTCTTCGTACGTAAAAAGAACTTTTTATTATGTATTTCTATGATTGAAAACAATAATCTTTTGGTACTATAATGACATTAATAGGGGGCACTGTGATCTTTCTCGCTTGTATCCTATTGACTTTTTTTCTCCCACTACGACACTGGCACATAGCGAAAAGCATGTGGACTGGTGGCGTTGGTCTCGATTTTGGCCACGTGCCAATAAAATTCCTTCTAGCTCTATGTTCCTTCAGAACTGTCAAGTTTCCTGTCAACAATGAAAGAAAATTAGGAAAAAATCTGGAAAAAAAAATGGACACACACCTTCAACTGAATTCAAGTAACCTCAATAAACATGTAACTAACATCAAGATAGCCAAAATGCTACTGTGTTTCTAGGTACCACCAATCAGATAAAATGAGTAAGTGTGGAAAAGTAAAGAACCCTTGCAAATACTGTCTGGAACAAGTAACCAACAAGACAGGACTACAATGCGAGGGTGCTTGCAAAAAATGGGCACATTTCAAATGCCTTCACTACACACCAGGAAAGATTTCAGATATAAAAGCTGGTATAATCAAAGTAATGTGCCCATGTCCCGACTGTGAAACAACTCAAGTAAAAGAGTATATAGTAGATGCTCCTTTCACATGCTCGAACCACAAGTGTCCAGCAAATTACACCAATGGTAGACCCAAGTGCGAGTCACAGGAGTGTCCTTCAAACGCGAAGCAGCAACAACCGCAGCAACAGAAACTGCCAAGAGAAAGGGAAAGAGAAAGTTTAAGAGAGAGAGAAAGAGAGAGTCTAAGAGAAAGAGATAGAGATCGAGATAGAGATAGAGATCAAGATACCGATAAAGATGAGATGAAATGCTCGAATAAGACTTGTACCAACGAGGCAATAGAATGCCCAACTCCAAATTCCAATACCCCTACAGCAACTACTCCAACTACTAATAATTCTTGTCTGCCATCCCCGCTGCCCCCTCCGCCACCACCGCCACTACCGGAAAATGCGCCTTGCATGCAGAAAAAAAAACCCCCTCCTGCCCCCAAAGAACCTTCTATTCAGAAACCTACTAAACCGAAACCTTCAAATCCGAAACATTCTAATCCGGCTTCCAATAATTCATCTGTCAACTCGTGTCCCAATCCAAAATGTAAGTTTTTATCCGACTGCGGTGACGTTCAAAAGGAAGGTTATGTGTTTGGCCTGTATGAATGTATGAATGTCCGTAAACACATCCGCTCGTAAGTTCTTAACGGCTCAACCGATTTTGATAAATGATACGTTATTAGATTTGTCTTGTTACCAGTTACCACATAAATTAACATCACGCCTGTAATCCGCGAAGGGTTAGGCAGAGATGTACCCATTAGTACGTCCTTTCGCGAGTTCTGAGTCCCATGTAATTGCCATCAAACGGGCACCAATCCAGACACTAAGACTTCTACTGAAGGCTTCCTGATGGAAAAATCAAATAACACTTTGGCTAACCTGGAAATTGAATCCAAGACTTCTCGTTCAGCAGTCGCGGTTTGTGACCACAAGACCAGCGATCGATTCACCTCGTGGGGAAGTTAATCACAGCGCCTTCCATTACGTGGTCGCCACTCGAGAGCCTTACCACCCCAACGGCCATCTGCTTTACGAGCTATGTGCCCTGCCCTTAGCCACTTTAGTTCGTCAAGCTCATGCGTTGATAATTATTTTGTTCCAGGCCCTTCGAAAACGTCAATACAGAAGCAGCGCAGCGCGAGCAGCCGCAAAAGCAGCGATGAAAAAATACACGCTTCAATGGCGATCGCCCTGAAAGAAATGTCAGGAACGGTCGGTACCCTGTCCAAACAGCTCAAGGAACTTATGTGCAAAATTAATGAAATGTCATAGAATTTCAATTTAATATAATAAGTCCACCATATTCATCAGGCAAAACATAATAAACAGTTCCTCAATTATTTTGTTGTTTTAACAAGCTCAGATGGGCATCTTCACACTATAGCTTCCGCCTGCGACTTCGTGCGCGTTAAAGTTAATGCAATATCCCACTGGAACCGTCAATTTTTCAGGGATAAAAAGTAGACTATGTGCTATTGTAGACTATAATCTATATTTTTGCAAAATTTCATCCAGATTCGTTCAGACGTTCTAACGTTATTATTAAGTTTTATTCCCCAGCGTATGCTGTTCCGTAAGCTAGGCAAATGGGAGACGTTTTCCTACCATAAGGAGGCCTGAAAAGGCAGCCAGGCAAGTCCTCCTAGGAACTCCTTTCTCACGTCACAACGAACCAGCTCTCGTGACACGGCATCTTGAAATGATCTTGCCACCTCTTCAAATTAAGAATAATAATATTGCCAGATATAGTCAGTGACCAGTTAACTTGATGTGATGATGAAAACAAAACCAATGATTTAAATTATATGCCGTCACAAAAAAATACCATCAGAATGGAAGTCAGATTTAGCGCCGAGATGTAGTTTCGATTACCCGCATCACTCGCTCGACTACCACCGCTTGTATGCGTAATATTGCGTATGTACCAAACGAGAGTCTCTCGGACAGTGTTCTGACCGCCAAGCGAGTTTCGCTGAGCGAGTATCATTCTTATAGCTCTTGTCGCTACGAAAAAATAGTGGACAGAGACTTCTCGCTGGTAGTTTGAACAGACAGCGATCAGCTATTAATAAATGTATCTCTTTTATTGATATGGAAGCAACATTTATTTTGCCTGTCTTGAGCGAGAAACTCGTCGATACCTCGTCGCTTTCTCGTCGGCGGAGCTGCAGATGCCTGACGCAGATTATACCATACAAAAGTGCAATACCTACACCGTAAAATGTTTGGAACAACGTTTACCCAGAAACACAAACCAAGAAGTAAAAACTCAAAATCTGTAAATGTTCTGTAAAGAGGCCTAATCTGACAGGTGTATAAGAATATATGACAGACAGCGGTACAAAGAAAAAAAAAATACATGTCAACATCAAATTACATTTCCAAAATTCATACAGCCATCGTAAAAATAAAATAATTTATCAAAAAGCCTCCTGATGAAGAGTCGAAGTTAATTCTTATCAAAACGGCAGCCCAAATATATCAACCATGGTAACTGTTTTCAAAAAGGGTTTGATAAGTTTTTAATCACAATGTCAAAATGCAACAAAGTGAAAAACCCTTGTAAGATTTGCCTAGGATCTGTGTCACCGAGGACAGGCTTACAATGTCAGGGCGCCTGCGCAACATGGGTGCACTACGCCTGCCTGAACTACACTCCTGGGAAAGTCAGAGACATAAAGGCTGGGATCATAAAAGTGACATGCCCCTGCCCAGACTGCAAGACGACTATGCCAAAAGAATTCCGAACCGACCAGCCATACAGTTGCAACAACTCGCAGTGTCCAGCAAACCGACCCCCGAAATGTGACAACCATGCGTGCCCAATCAATGGGAGATGCCCACGACCAGCACCACCGCCGTGCCCTCTCAGCAAATGTGGAAATGATTGCAAAACGTTTAGTACTCCACAAGTGATGGGTTCTACTGGCAGTGGCACGTGCACGCCTCCTCCGTGCAGGCCGCCTGAATGTGAGCCTAATCCCGCCGACTGCTGCCTGCCACCGAAATGTCCATCTGGGTGCTCATCATCGAACATTTCAATGAGTGGGGGCGGAGGGGCCGCTTGTCCCCCTCCACCCTGTCCCCCGCCCCCGAATATGAATGTCGTCGAACAAATGTGTAACACTGTCAACCAACTGACGAATCAGATAAACGAGCTCATGATTCAGATGAAGCGGGCAGCCTGTGATAAACCCCCACCACCTAAAGGCTGCTGCCCTCAAGCTCCAAAGAGCACTTGCGTTCAACAAGGACCGAAGGATCTGTGTCCAAAACCGTGTTTTTGCCCCGGGAACCCGGGTAGGCGCTAACTTCGTCTTCATCACATCACCATATTTAAAACAATTTATTTACAATATTGCAATATTTTATTGTACAACACAATTGTACTTTAATTTACATTATTATAAACTGTATAACTCCAAACATGAAAGCATCCGTTTGTTACTGTTTCCAAGGGATTACACTTTGTTATGGAAGATGGCTTTACTCATTACTGTAAGTAATTCTAAAGGTTTGTGCAGATAATCAACACAACCCTCGAGCAGTTTTTCATTTGTTAATTAATAATAAATTTAAATTTAAATTCAACAGGAAAAGAGTTGAAATTTGCCTAATCACGACAATAAAGACACCACCGCGTCGGTCGGTGGCCACTCGGTGTCGATAGTCGAACCACGATTAGATGCCGCGTGTCAATCAGTCAACGACGCGTGGTTCAGGGATCATCACTATGCATCCATTTGGGACCTGCACGTGGGCAACGTAAGGCAAGCGTGCGAGTAACGGGTGGTCACCGAGTGGTCCACTCGCCGTCCGCGCATGGTCAGTCCGCAGACGAGGCGCTCCTTCCTTTAATCACTACATCAACTCCATGTAGTGATCGTATACCTATAGTACTCCATACAAATAATACTAACCGTTCGAGGCGAGGCGGTGCTGGTCAGGTGTCGGGTGGCACTAATGAGCCTTAAATCCGCGGAATTTTAACTTTAACTCAATTTTTGACTCTTGTGGTGTTTTTAATTTGTTATTAATTAATCAATTATTTATTGGAAATGGTTGGTGACACAGTTAGGGCTGAGTGATTGGCCGTTGCGCTGCGTGTCGCGGGTTCGATTCCAATATTTTTATGACAGGTTTATGCGCCGGGTCTGGTTGATTGCGAATTTGAGTTTATAAATGTTGGTAGTCGAATAAGTCTTGTTAGGCTAGTGGTTAAGCCGCCCGCCTCTCCGCCACTGCAGGAGTACTGTCTACACTGAGGTAGCGGTGGGAGACGTCGAGTTATTCACAATAGCCAGCTACGAGTTACTCGTAACATTTAAATTTGATTCAAACATGTTTACCAATTTTGCGGTACCAGAAATGCCGAGGGTTAAAAAAATCGACTATTCCATATAGAAGCCGATCTTGCGTTGCACATTGCAATGTTGGCAGGACAAATTAATCGACTGTCGACCCGTAGAAAATGTCTGCAGATAACTATGGACCCGCTGAGGGTAGGTATTGGCAAAGTAAACACTAAAAAAAGCATAAAACAGAAGAATTCAGATGCTTTAAGGGGTGTCTGAACCCCTTGGCCTTTGAATCTGCTACTGCCTGCAGAATTTGCTGATCCATAAAGACGCGAGTTCTTATTAGTTTAAGGTCCTTTTCAGTTTATACCTATCGTGCCGGACTACTGCAGCTATTACAGACTAGGCCTCTGCTCACCTTCCTTCGGTCTGTCAGTAAGCGGGTTGTATCACATGAACCATAAATGGTAGAGATTTGAAATTCTATGTAAACTTTCTAACTTATTATTCTTTATGATATTTTCAATTAAGCTTTTTTTTTTAAAAGGCAGTAATATTCGAAAATTGTTCTCTGATAACTTTTTAGACCCCTGCTTAGGCGTAGAAATTTTAATAAAAATCGATTGATAAATTTCGAAAAAATAAGGACTTGAAATAAGACATGCCGTACGGCGTAAACTCTCTCGTACGTTGCAAGATGTTTTCTTGTACTTTACGTCCCTCAGCATTATAATGGCGGTCGTAATCGGAATGTCTGCTCGGATTGATTCTACAAACTTCTCTACTTTGCCACCCGTCACCGTCCACAAGTTCAAACGTGTGTATTGTGCCAGTATGATTGGCAATCTAACTTGTTTGCAAGTTATGATCTGTGATCAAATGTTGTCTTGGGACGCATAGTTTTGTGGGTAAAGGAATCTGCCCACTGCACCGTACCGTACCATGCTATTAATGAGTAAAAATTGTTACGAGTATCTTTTTATTTATTCACATATAGGTTCACCCACAGCACATACATGTAAGTCATGTAGGTCTAGGTTCGATTCCCATGTCGTGCAAAGTGTTATTGGATTTTTCCACGAGGAATTTCAATTTCTTAGTAGCAGCTTCTTAGTCTGGATTTGTGCCCGGTTGATATCAATAGGCTCGCCCCCTATTACAAGGGACTTAAACATAACTGACGAATAGTGGGTGTACTAATGGGTACACCTCTGCCTAACCCTTCGGGGATTATAGGCGTGATTTTATGTATGATATAAAAAATAACATTTGAGAATAATCAGTTGCAAGAGTACTAAAAAAGTTTTGATGGTTAACTGTAGTAATTTCTGAGATAATATATCCTATTATAGGGCAAGGTACCGGTTTCGACACGCCTTAAGGGTTTTACGCAACACAAAAGTACACCACATTGATTCAACAGAGCACAATAACACAATACACAATAGAATCTCCTAACTGCTATGAGGAACAGCCTTTTCTTTTTTTTAGGTGGTAAAAATCATCAAATGACTCTAAGTGCCGCCCTAAGTGGGGCGGAAGGGACTGTCAGACTTTTACTGACTAAAAGCCACCCTGTTCCTTCTGTTGCCCTTTACGTTCCGGGGCCACGGTATCCTGTTAAGACGTCCCGCAACCATAAGGAACAGCCTTGACACAAAAATCGACACCATTGAAGACGGTGTCACTGTGTGTTTACAAACACGAACTGCCATTAGAGTTGATAGAAAAAAAAACTTGTAGAAGGCAGATCGCCGTCGTATTTTCAATAATCAACGAAAAATATTAGGTTCTACAGCAAATCCGATATTTTGTATCAGGCTTAGTAAGTATAGGATTATAATTATCAAGTATCAAATCAATATATCGACAGACAGTAATTTTAGTGTGGCTGAATTGATTTCTGCTACGCCTATTCTTAAAAGGAGATAGAAACCCTTCTGGGATTATAGGCGTGATGTTATATTAATAGCACGGTCATAGTCTGGAACGGAGTAGTGGGCACACGCCTTTACGATTGGCTGAGGTGTGGAAAATTGAGATTGTGGGGACTTCAGCGTCTAAATTGTTTGTTATCTGTTAATTACCAGATGAATTAGTAGTAAACCGACGGATTTCGAGTTTTGATTAGGTACTCATGCCATTAATCTAATATTAGTAGGTGTTACGTAAAGTTGGGAATTTGGGATGAAAGAAAGAAAAAAAAGAAACGAAACTATTTATTCGCGTGAAAGTGACGCAGACATAAAAAATATTTTACAAAAGCCCAAAAAATAAAACAATCAGATAGATATGTTGCTCGGCAATATTTAATGGAAAATAGATGTTGGTTACTCAATCACACCATAGTCACCACATCAGTCTGAAATAGCACATATGCTGTAAAGTGTACGGTTCCCGTAAGATATATAAACTTTAATAAGGACGAAATCGCGGGCTGAAGCTAGTCTATGCATATAAAAGGCAACCGTTCCTGACTGTGACTGATCCATCAACGTTCAGCTCAAACCACTGAACGGTTTGCGTTGAAATTTAGCTCGTAGATAGTTATGGTGCCGATTCCCTTGTTCACAAACTAGGCAAAATTTAGAGAATTGACATCTCTTACTAACATACAGCGAACGGAAAGGACGGTGACATTGGTGCCGATTCTCTCTGTCACAAACTAAACTAAAATTAGACTATTTCCATCTTTTTCTGTCCAATAAAACATGAAAGTGACTAATGTAAATAATAGCTGTCAAATTTAGTCAATCTGATACATCCATACAATTATAGTTGACATCTTAAAACGTATGGATTAAAAATTCGGAAAAGTTCAACGCAGAACTAATTTGACATCGCTAACTTAGTTCTTTAATGTCACCGTCCTTTCCGTTCGCTGTATGTTAGTAAGAGATGTCAATTCTCTAAATTTAGTCTAGTTTGTGAACAAGGGAATCGGCACCATTAAAGAACTAAGTTAGCGATGTCAAATTAGTTTTGCCTTGAACTTTTCCGTATTTTTAATCCATACGTTTTAAGATAGGTATCAACTACAATTTTATGGATGTGTCAGATTGACTAAATTTGCTATAGCTCTTATTTACATTAGTCTCTTTCTTGTTTTATTGGACAGAAAAAGATGGAAATAGTCTAATTTTAGTTTAGTCTGTGACCAAGAGAACCGGCACCATGACGTAGCCAAGCACTAAAAAAGGGCTTTTCCAAAATTCTAAATTCCTTCTATGGCGACGAAACGGGGGACGATGAAGTCGTGGGAAGAAGCTGAAGCAGCAAAAGTTCAATTTTCATAACAACCAAATCTCTTGTCTCTTGAAACTCTTCGGTCAAGCTCAAAACAAATGCGTAGGTAACTAAAAGTTCAACGAAAAATATAATATTTGATACCTACATGCTCGATAATCTAACGTACGAATTAATAATTTAATTTTGATCATAATTTGTTGTCAATAATGATTAATTTTGCTGTGGCAGTGATTTATTCGAACTCTAAGTGGCTTTTGGTGAAATATATTGGTTATTAACGTTGATATATTAGTGGCGAGGGCTGTAAGTGCAACGGCTTCTAGTAGCACGGGTTAATGTAGTGCTAAATGACCCTTTTACATGTAGGTACTATAATATATTACTGTGGCGACATAAGACCACTGACTTGTCGTGTCTAATGATGGAACCTAACTACAAAAAATTACTGCTGTTTTTGGGACAAGCCCGCCACACTGTTCCCACCCACTGCAACTCCTGAAAGCCAAAATCAACAGTGGAGGCCACCAGAAAAGCGCCGAGGCAATGAAGCTCGACGAGCCCCAGAGAAACGATTAACTGTCTTGGGTCCCGCAACGAAATTAATCAGAAAATAATAGCGGAGGAGTAAGAAAAAAAATACTGCTGCCTTGAGATAAAAAATGGCGCTTCATACGAAAACAAACATCATCATATCAGCCTATAGCCGTCCACTGCTGAACGTAGGCCTCCCCCAAAAAACCAACCAACTCAGTCTTGGGCAGCCCGCATCCATCCGCTGCCACCCTCTTTAAATCGTTGGTCCACCGCGCAGCAAGACGTCCCACACTACGTTTGCCTAAACGTGGTCTCCACTCTAACACGTGTCTGCTCCACCGACCGTCGGTGGCATAGCTACGCAAAAATCATTAGTTAACTGATATCAAAATGGCAGATATTTCATATTCTGACAGAAATTTTAGATGTTAAGAGCATCTTTATTTGTATATTCTTATGGCTTGATCCATCGGGCCTACATCGGGCCAGATATTTTATAAGAAAATCTTTCCTTTGTTTTAATAAATTCGAAATTCAAAAACTGGCTCTGTACACCTTGGCTGATCATAAATTTTGTAATGAAGTGGATTATGTAATTATTTCAGCCAGTACCTAATACATATAATATAAGGAGGCTTTATTACGTGCATTGACTGTAGGCCTAGGATGTGCGAGCGAAAATAAAAGTATCCAATTCTATTTCCGAATTGGAATGAATAAAATCTTTCTTTATCGTGTGGGCAGTAAGGTCTTACGACCCCACATACAGTGTCAGAGTTTTTAAACCGCGTCAAGGGCCTCTGACATGGTTTGAGTGGAATTATAAGTCCAGGTTTCCTAACGATGTTTTCCTTCACCGATGCCGCTGATGTCCAACTTGAACTTTAGAAAGTACATATGAATGGAAAAAATCACATTGGTACTTGCCCGGATTTGAAACCACAACCTCATGCATGAGAGGCGGGCGCCTTAACCATCACGACATTTTTGAATAAAATGATAATAATAATACCAGCCTATTATTGCCCCATTGCAGGGCAAAGGCCTCTTCTCATAAAGAGAAGGCGCGAGCATTGATCACCACGCTTGCTCGAGACAGATTGACGAGTTCAGACTTATATCCTACTACTCATGTTATAAATGTGAAAGATTGTGAAGATGTTTGGATGTTTATTACTCAATCACGCATAAACCGTTGAACAGATTTGGATGTAAATTGGCACAGAGATAGACCATTTCCTAGATTAACACATAGGATACTTTTTATCCTGGTAATATATTTCTTTGAGATAATCGTTCAACTTACTTATCCGCGGGCGAAGCCGCGGGTAGAAGCTAGTATCAAATAAATTGTATCAATAGTCTACTAGTATATCGCTTGTGAGTATTGTCAAGGAGCCTAATATTTTTGCATATAAAGATATTTTTGCAAACTAATATCTACATACAGACTGTTAGTGTAAACACCGTTGTCACTAAAACCATAGGTACTTGATTTATTACAAAAAAAGTTTATCTGAATTTAAAAATAAATAAACAAAGTTTTCTATCAAAAATTAAAAAAATAATGTCCGACACCGTCCGTAAATTCATGGATACTATGCGCCCGAGTTACGTAATCACCGCAAAGGGCGTTGACCTGCTGCACTGGCCGTCCGTTATAACTACCTACATAAGTTTTAACTAATAACATCATTGTAGTATAGGGTGAAATAATTTTGAGGAAAAATGGAGATTTTACTTAAAAAAAAAAGATATTTTTTCATTGAATTTACGTTCTATCAGTGAAACCAAACGACCTGGTTTCAAGGACAACGGTGTTTACACTAACACTCTGTATATATATATATTTTTGTATTATACGCAAAACAGGCCCTTTTAAAAATGACAAATCTCCGCGCTTTTATTCTAGGCCTACCTTCTCTGGCAATAACCTGAAAGACTGTGTACATTCTTATACTTAAGATTGACCTTAAGAATGAGATTAATAGCTGGTATCCTAAAATTGTAAACGTCAATGAACCTCGACAATCGCTGTGTCTCCTCTTTGATCCTTGGGTTGTTGACGTGGTGTCAATGTTTCAACAAATATCATGCAGTAAATAAATATATAAAGCTAAAATAAAGCTGAAGAGATTGTTTGTTTGTTTAACGCGCTAATCTCTGGAACTCATCATCTGCCCAGCTTTTTCCCAACTATGTGGAGGTCGACTTTCAGTCTAACCGGATGCAGCTGAATACCAGTATTTTACATGGAGCGACTGTCTATCTGACTTCCACAACCCAGTAACTGGGTAATACGATACTCCTAGGTAAGACTGATTGTCAGGCTTTCAAGCTTCTGACGACTCGTAACGACTGTCAAAGATCCACACGGACAGCCGGGACCAACAGCTTAACGTGCTTTCCGAGGTACGGAACGATGTCAGTAATGTCTAAGATAAACTTCAGAAAGTAGGTACATATGAACTGAAAAAGTCACATTGGTACTTGCCCGAATTCGAACCCACAATACCCACAATACCCTCATGCATGAGAGGTGGGCCCGTGGGCGCCATAACCGCTAGGCCATCACGACTCTCTAATCTCTGGAACTAACAGTCTGTAAATATTATGTCAGTCTGAAATATATCCTTACTAATATTATAAATGCGAAAGTAACTCTGTTTGTCTGTCTGTCTGTTACGCTATCACGACTAAACCGCTGAACCGATTTTCATGAAATTTGGTACGGGGTAAGGTTGAACCCCAAGGAAGGATATTAGGCTTCTTTTTATTCCGCGATATCGTCAGCGTCCACGATAACCGACATTTATACGAGCGAAGTTGCGGGCAAAAGCTAGTATTATAATAACTGTCTTGAGAGACAAAGGCTATTTTCTTTTATTTAAAAAAATTGTTAATTAGTTTATTTCTCAGTAGCAGCCTCGGAGTCTAGATTTGTGCCCGGTTGATGGCAATAGGCTCGCCCCCTATTATATGAGACTAAAAACATAACTGGCGAAATGTGGGTGTACTAATGGGTACACCTCTGCTTAACCCTTCGGGGATTACAGGCGTGATGTTATGTTTATGTGTTAAAAAAATAACAATTCAAAATCTAGATGTTTGTACAAAAGTTTTCCCTCGTGTGATGTTTAAAAGATCGACTCAGTATATTATAAGGATTCGTGTAGTAAGAAATATCGAGATATAAAGGAACAGCGGGTTTTCCAAACAATAAAATGAAAACTTCACACTCTTTGAGTATGAATGAGACAAGCTACAGAGCATGTTACTAAATTGGAGAGAATGATTTTCCTTTTTTTTTACTGCGTAATCCCCTAGGACCCGCCGGCTAGAGTTAATACATAATATAACCTTTACATAACGAATAACTTTTGCAAAAAACCTCGTAATTACGATTTTGGTCTACCTAAAACCTTTACCTAAGTACTTATCGTATCTACCAAACCATCTAACAAGAATTTTCATGTCTAGACAGATTTATTATTGTCATCATCACAAAAAAATAACATTTGAACAGCAGAACAGAAGTAAAGAGTGCATCACAGCAGTCACACTTGCAACCACTACACGAGAGAGAGAGAGAGAGAAAGAGAGCGAGAATAGAGTTGTTAATTGCATTTATGTAACTACGTTTTTCAGATTGATTTACTATAATTGGTTTAACTGTTGTAAAGTATTAAATAAATACCAACGAGGCCAACGAGGCCTTCCTCCAATATAGGTAACTTACGTTTTCATAATATTTTTCTAGCAAAGCCTTAGCTTGTATTATTCGTACTCTCGCGTACACAAAGATATTGAAAATTTTCTTGTACTTTTTTTTTATTCGTCTCGACGTGCAGCGATCTGGAGCGTCGCTGTAAGAAGTTTTTATTTCTTGGTCGATTTTAATGAGTATTGCGATTATATAAGTAGGTACATCTTTTAAAAATAGAAATCTTTTTTTAGTGTTTTACATTTATCTTTTTCTTCTTTGTAATTCTTCTTTGTGAGTTGAACGAGAATTCTTCTCACTAAAATGTAGTGAGAAACCTTCTGTTTATTCTATACGAAATAGGGGTGATATTTTGATGTGGATTGGTTTGTTTTGACAGATCTATCTACCCCTGTTTAGGTGAAGTCTACTTATTAGCGGCTAACTTCCATGGTTTCTACTATGTCAATTTAAAATAAAGTAGGTATTATAGCCGATATCTTTGGGAGAACAAAGAACCGATCTTTTCAAAAGCAGGTAGGTTCATGGTTGTAGGTTTTGTGATTTATTCCTTAACTAAGTTTAATAATATTAATATATATCTACCTACTAACATTAGTACATCATTTAGAGGTTTTGGTTTGTAAGAAAAATATCGAATGTGATCTTTGGAAGCACGAATACAAAGAATTTCTTTTTTCAAATATTGTGCCCAGATTATTTATGTTTATTAACAAAAAGCTACTGTTCCTAGCTTAAAACTAATTTCACGTCAATAATAGTAATTGCTAATCAAGTCTGTCAGGCGTTTTAACGCACAGTTAGTTAATTCTAGCATTGATCGATTTAAATAACAATTTATTACATCCATGACATACGTCTGATACATCACGCCTGTAATTCCTGAAAGGTTAGGCAGAGGTATACCCATTAGTGCACCCACATTTCGCCAGTTAAGTTTAAGTCCCAAGTCATAGGGGGCGAGCCTATTGCCATCAACCGGACACAAATCCAGACTCCGAGGCTGTTATTGAAAAATTCCTGATGAAAAAAATACAGTAACACTACCTATGCCCGACCTGGGAATGGAACCCAAAACCAGCATTCGCGCTTTGCGACTACTTGACACGTAAGTACTTTTGATAATTCGATATTTGACATCAATGACTCTATTACTTAAAAAAAAACGTTTTATATTTTTTATACCCGATTTATTTTCAAATAACTGTAAAATTAGATTTTTAGTTTGCTTTTAAATCAATAAATAGTTAGTCAATTAAGTTGACAAAAATATGACGCCAGAGTTTACTTTTGCCATTTAAAAATATATGGAAGATTCCTGATTTGACAGCTCATAAAAAGTAAATCAATTGATTGCTAGTGTCAAATATTATTAAGCAGGTAATTGATAATGAAAACTTTCCTATATCAAGTAGGTACTTATATTTCCTTCCTTATTCAAATACATAATTAAGATAATCTATCTACCTACTGGAAGGTACTCAATACAATCTTTTTAAGTACTTGTAGGTACTTGTATTAAGAGTAATTTCATTAGGTTATTGATTATGTAATACGTACCTACCTACTAACGGCCCGTTCACACATGGGAGTACGTTTAACTGGTACGTTTTTAACGGATACGTCATAAATGTATGCTCTGTTCACACATAGGCACCGAATAACGTTCCAAGGATCCGTCATTACTGGATGCGATGTGTGAACAGAAAACTCGCAGTATACCGCCGCTATTCTACTATACACACCGCCCGCCACGCACACAGTACCTATCAAAATTCTACGTACCTATCCGTATATTTTTACTTTTCCGTCGTCCAGTACCTATTTGATGAAAAAACGGAATGTCATTTTTTAAGGAACGATATTTTTTACTGTATACAGAATACTGTGCCATGTGTGAAGTCGCTCATACATGTAGGTGTATGGCGAATGTAGATACGCCATCGACGAAAAAAAAAACGTACACGATAAAACGCAACACTAAAACGGAGACATGTGTGAACCGGCCGTTACGTCGAATAAATCTGTAATGCAGTAAATCGTATATTGCCACTTTCATATTTGTAGGTACATAGGTACACAAGCTTATGCCCACAACTTCGGCCGCGTAGTTTTTTCACCTGTGTTAAGTAACGTCTTTGGTTACTGCTCCTATCCAGTTCGTCGTGGCGTGATGTTACATAGCCAATATTCCTCATAAATCTGTCTATTTTCAAACAAAAAGATTTTTTGAATCCGACTGTTAGTTCCAGAGAATAGCGCGTTTTAAACAAACAAAAAAACTCTACAGATTAAAGTGTTTTTATAAGACAAAATAAAACACTGGTTTACTGAACTAATTTTTGTAATTTTACTAAAGGAGAATGGGCAACTTGTACTTGTAGATGTTTTAAAAGATAAAATTTTATAATAGTGATTATTTATCAAAAAGAAAATTACCAATTTCACGTACTTACCTAATGAGAAAATCTTTGACTACATTAACTAAATGAAATTCTTATTTACTCTTTAAAATTACTTCGGCTTCGAAAGTCTTATTTAGATTCTTAAAAATAATCCATTACAAAACAATTCATTCAATGTCTTCTGTGTCGTCCAAGAATCGAAGTCACGACCAACCTTGCCAGCGAGTCACGGTCGTGAGATGGTGATGAAACGCGAGCCTATCGAATTCGTAAAATATCGAAACAATGATCATACAGTTATAGGAGAATCAGTAAATAGTTTGTTCCTGATCAATTATCCGCCGAATTGCTTACAAAAGCAACTACAACCCTTCCGAATCTCTGTGGAAAGGCTTTGACTCCCTTATTTTAAGGTTCATAATCATCTTTAGTTTATTAAAGTAAGCCACTACAACAGAGGTTGCCGAACTGTGTGTCACGTTTTTTTTTCTTTTTTTTTTTGTAATTACGTCTGTAAATATTTTAAATGATATTGATTAGAAGATAAAAAAAAATACATAAAGTAATCTTAATGTCTGTTAATGCAACACACAATATTATTGTAAATTTTATATGCGCAGTGTCACAAAAAAGAATTACAAACCCACAAAGATTGGAAACCCCTGCACTACAAGATTTAAACCTTTCGCTAAACTCAATACTCTGTTTAGGCTTTCATTATGACGTTAGTGCATTGAGGTAGTGACAACATAAGTACACGTCTACCCCCTCTATAAACCACAAACAAGTTCTAACACCAAGCGCAGATGACTCTTACTTCGTTTCATTCGTATTACCAACGCGTTAAACATACATACGGTTTTTAGTAGTTACATACGGATGTCCGTAGTTTGTTTTAAAGTGATTTTATAATATGTTAAAGTTCCATGAAAGTCCGTTATTGAGGCAGTATGCTGTTGTTATAGTAGGTGGGTGGATATTAGTTGTTTTTAATTAGATTTTAGTGTTTTTTGGTTTGTTTTGTTTGTGTTTGTGCAAGATGTTTAGAAGTTTGTTTTTTGTTGCGACATTGGCGGTAAGTGGTGCCGGATTGATTTGAAATGGAATTTGTGTAATTGTGTTTTGTTGTGTGTGAACGTAGTTATTAGTACCTAATTGAAAATAATTTAATTGATTTTAAAGTTGATTTTTTGAATTATTTTTTATTCAATTTAAATTAAAATTTTGAACTACGGCAAAAATTTATAAGTAATAAATAACAACTGAATTAAGCAATTTTATTTAATTGATTTAACTAATTTTTTTTTCATAAATACTTCTTAAAAACTTCTTAAAATCACCAGATCAAGTAATTAATAAAACACTACATAAGTTGACAAAAAATAAATTAAAATGTGATAAATTAAACTAAAAAGACGATAAAATCCGAGAATTATATGTACTACTAAGCTATTGTTCGCGGTTCCACCCGCATAAATGTAATACCGTAATATAAATTGAACTATTATCCCAAAAGAACACATCCAAGGAATGGTATATCTACATGCCAATTTTCATCCAAATCTGTTCAACAGTTTACGAGTGATTGAGTAACAAACATCCAAACAACTTCACAAACTTTCTTATTTATAATATTGTAAGTTGGATTGCAGTTTAAATGTGGGTTGTACTAATGGGTACACCTCTGCCTAACCCTTCGAGGATTTCAGGCGTGATGTTATGTTGTGCATGTATTCAATCAGGGAAGGAACGAATACATACTGAGTACCAGTCATGTCCATTGCGTTGCATCTCATGATATGTTCATATTTCCTTAAGATATATTATTATTTTCCTACATCGTCATATTTAACGTCAATCGTAAAACCGGTATGGTCACCCGGTATTTACTTTCGCTATGCATACATAATTTAGGTATACAGTACCTACCTACAATGAATTAAAGAGTCACATAGTGACGATATCGTAGTATTAATTTAATACAAGTTATATTAAAATAAGGACTGCTTGAATGCGTCAAAGTTGATTTCTTTATACAAACTTTAGACCTCTATTTCATCCCCTTAGGGGGTGAATTTTGGAAAATCCTTTCTTAGCAGATGTCTACTAACTATAAACTACCTCCCTGCCAAATTTCATCTACATACGTCAAGCGGTTTTCGATATTTCTTGATGAGTGAGTGAGTGACCTTTCGCTTTTATATATTCAGAAGAAGAAGAGATAAAATATAGATAAATAAATGTATAAAATATATTTTTTATAATAAGTAATAAAATCGCTGATTTGTTTTTGTTTCGGAAGCCGTCTCAGTACAAACACATGCGTTCTGAGTTTTTTTAATACTCTCACAAACACTTTCAAACGTTTTGAGTAGTGTAGGGGCGCGCCATGTTATTAAAGTTTATCTCTAATCGTATACTTTAAGGAGTGAAAAAGACAAATCACATACCCGGTAACTGGCCATCAAACTAAGCAACATTGAGGGTCTAAAACTTTTATTTTTGGTGTGAAAAATCACTATTTACTATACAATACATTGTATAATATATTGTATAATATCCATAATGATCTCAATTATTTAAGTTACCACCTAAGTATACATATGGAGAAGCAATAAAGATATTGAGTATTGAGTATTGTGTTAACAGTGCATACAACAGGTACAGGGATCATGGAAGTATCTAAAGTTTAGTTGGAACATTTAAAACTTGTTTTCTTTAAATAAAAACGTAGTAAAAAGTTGTAACTTTAACCTTCAATATCTGCAGAACCAACGGATCTTACATTCCGTGCCTCGGAAAGCACGTTAAGCCGTTGGTCCTGGCTGTCATTCGTGGATCTTTGACAGTCGTTACGAATCGTCAGAAGCTTGAGAGTCTGACAACCAGTCTTACCTAGGGGTATCGTGTTACCCAGTTACTGGGTTGTGGAGGTCAGATAGGCAGTCGCTCCATGTAAAATGCTGGTATTCAGCTGCATCCGGTTAGACTGGAAGCCGACCCCAATATAGTTGGGAAAAGGGTACGCAGATGATGATCTGCAGAACCAACGGATTCTCAAGTTTGATAAAATATCGTAATTATGGGGAGAATATGTGGTTTTCGTTAATATGATTATTCTCTGCACCCGATATAATTAGTCTTTAATAATGAACAAGCACCTATAGTCTATTTGTTTTTATCGATAACAACAATGTAAAGATAAAATGTCATAAGAAACAAACGAGTGTTTGTTGTTGTTTATGACTAATTCTACTAAATAAGTCATCATCATCTGCCTAGCATTTTCCCAACTATGTTGGGGTCGGCTTCCAGTCTAACCGGATGCAGCTGAATACCAGTATTTTACATGGAGCGACTGCCTATCTGACCTCCACAACCCAGTAACTGGGTAATATGATACCCCTAGGTAAGATTGGTTGTCAGATTTTCGGGCTTCTGACGACCCGTAACGACTGTCAAAGATCCACGTATGACAGCCGGGACCAACGGCTTAACGTGCTTTCCGAGGCACGGAGGAGTCTCGGTGTGTAAAGATGGTCACCCATCCACGAACCAACCCCGGCAAGCGTCGCTTAACCTGACGGATCGACCCGTGCGGCTGTTATTAAAAGTTATTAAAAGTACTGTACCGCTTTATCGAGTTCTACATACCATTCTGAACAAACAAGTCTCATGTTTTTAATTATTTCAATATATCGTAATGCCCTTTAAGCTTCCTCCTTTCTTTTTTATAAATTGTACATACTTTATTATATTTTCAACCCATCTATTTATTTCCAATACATATTATAATACATTTTTTAAATATACTAAACATAATTAAAAAAATAGTAGCCAACCGACATCGGGAGCAGGTCCAACCTACTGGTGGTCAGGGCTCCTGAGAAAGGAATCTCCTAACAATACGCACGTGTCTAGGAGTACCTCTTTCTGAATCAAACCCTTGATGAAACCGCCTCCTAAGGTGTTTGTCGAGGCTCTTGGCTATTATGCCCACATGTCGACAATCTCGCGAGCCAAATTCAAAGTCAAGTCAAAACATTTTTTTCAATTAAACCATTAATTTACAGGCACTTTTGAATTGTCAAGGAGTCGGTCAGTTAGTCCGAAAATTGAAGCTAGTTGCTCGTTCCAAAACGGAGGTAGGCCTCTATGGAGAAGAACGAGCAAGAAACTCCACCACTCTTAAATCATACGCATAAACCCTCTCTGTTCTGCAAAGAATACTTTGACTCACGTGGGCTGAACACACAATAAGCAATTCAGCGTATGATTGTAAATGAAAGGAAGTTGACAATTTACAGCAATCACGTTTATCATCTATGTATTCATATGTAGGTACCTATTGCTTCTTGCATTGTAGTAGGAGATAGCACAATGACATTATATATATGTTATTTTAAATAGGATATGTATTGCTGTGATCTCACTGACCTTATTGGTGAGGTCCTTCAGAAAGGTTAGGTGCGGAGTACTCGTAACCGGCGTGCTTGTATGACGAGATGTATGAACGTAGATGAGGTGAAAGGAATATGTAAGGATCACAGCAGTGGCGTTCTGTGGTTTACCTTGGCCTACCCCTAAGGGTAATTGAATATTTACCCGAAACCTGAAAAGGGGTCATTGTACTCATCATTATGAACAACTTTTACTATGGGACAAACCGTGAAATCAAGAAAAAAAAATTAGCTATTTCTTCCATCGCTGATGGCGGTTTAATTGTGTGTTTGTAAACATAGTAAGACCGGTTTCAATGGTGTCGATTTATTGTACGCACGGATTTCTATGGTTGTTAGTAACGTTATGTCAAGGCTATTCGTCATAGCCATAGCCGTGAGGAGATTCAATTGTGTAATGATTCTGTTTCGTCTATGTTGTGTATCTAAAGCCCGCGACACATTAATATGGTAGGGTGTGTCGTGTTACGTAAAACTCAAGGAGCGCCCAAGCCAGTAACATTATCTCATAAAGTAACAGTTCAGATACGAGCTCAAAACCGAATCTTGGATTGTTACATTACGTGTTGACGTCATAACGCACTACGATAGGTACACATACATACATAAACTCACGCCTTTTTTCCATGGGGGTAGGCAGAAACCACAGAACACCACCTGCTACGTTCCTTACATACTCCTTTCGCCTCATCTACGTTCATACAAGCACGCCGGTTACGAGTATTCTGCACCTGACCTTTCTGAAGAACCTCACCAATAAGGTCAGTGTAGATCTTCCTGATGGATTTAAACAAACCATATCCCAAACCAAGCAGCATGCTTTGGCATAATTTTATTTCGCTCTTTTTCTAGTGGTTTTGCCAATAAGAGGATAAAATAGTAAGACAAAGTTACTTTCGCAATTGTAATATAAGTGTAAATTTTGGTTTCAGTGAACCTGAGTGTCCTATGCACCGGAGTAGGCCTGGCATGGCCATCACCAGTCCTAGTTAAACTCAGCAATGAAACTCAGACAGTACTGCCACGACCTATCACCGACGAGGAAGGGTCATGGATCGTCTCCATCGGGTTCCTTACTGGAATTGTTGGTAAGACTTCTTTATTAGTAAGTGTGACATCCCCCCCCCCATACATACATACATAAACTCACGCCTTTTTCCCATGAGGGTAGGCAGAAACTACAGAACGCCACTTGCTACGATCCTTACATACTCCTTTCGCCTCACTCATCTACGTTCATATCTCGTCATACAAGCACGCCGGTTACGGGTACTCTGCACCTGACCTTTCCGAAGGACCACACCAATAAGGTCAGTGTAGGTCATCCTAGGGCGACCCCTCCCGGCGTTGCCACTCACCTCTGCCATATAGTAAAAGTCGATTAACAAAAGGTATTTCCTTTTGTTAATCGACTTTTACTCATTCTCTCAACATGACCGAACCATCTAAGCATACCCTTTTCCCCCTCCACGTATTTTGGAAAGCACGTCCTATCGCCGATTATTTTGCGCCAAATCTCTCTCCGGTCGTGTCGGATTGCCGCCTCATATGGCATTGCGGAAGAGGGAGTGCACCTGTGTTTGCGCACACGTTTGTGCACTATAATATCGTCTGCGCAGTTTTAGAAGTTCGGTCTAGAGAATATAATTCAGAATTGAGAATTCAGTACCTATTAGTCAAACTTGTTTCTACTTTGCTATTGTGTACAATTTTTATTTTTTCTTTTAAAGTCAAAGGCAAAGTTAAATCCAAACCATTTATTTTAATTAGGCCAATATAAGGCACTTTTGAACGTCTTATACAAAAAAAAATTGAATTTAGTTGCCTCTTCCAAAAGGTAGGTTTGTATGGAGAAGAACGGGCAAGAAACGTTAATTTTGTCCGCGTCATTTTCGCGTCAATGAACAGTTTTTCTTTCCTTCTTTCCAGTCGTTCTGTCGTGACTGAGGGCCGAACATCCATCCCAAACTTTTGCATTTATAATAGTAGTACGAACTACGAAGTAAGAGTTTGAAGATTGGTCCCATAATATAAGTTATCATTATTTATGAGTATTAAATTTAACCCCAGAATGTTATGCAGTAAATTTCAAGTCAGCATTGTGTTCGAGAGAATTAAGTTTTAGCTATCTCAGATGAAACGCTTACCATAAAAAAACATTACAAGATTAGTGTATTCAAACATTCATTGGATTTTGCCTTGACCTGAAGAGTAACGTATTTGAATCGCAAACATTTTAATTTAACTTCAAACTTTATTACATTAAGTTCTTAATTGCAATGTCAGTATAAAAATCCTTGTTCCATTATTTTTCTATGAATTAGGTTTATGTATTCAAATCTCGTAAACACAAACACAGTAATACAATTTTGTTAATCTTTAGTCAAATGTTTGTCACGTGGGAATCGTACTCACGACTAGTGATGAGTAGTTATGACCATAGCAGCTAATTTCTCGGTCATTGCGTTAACCACTCCTCCCATTATACTTACTAGCTGAAGCCCGCGACTTCGTTTGAATTTGAATGTTTGGAGTTTTTTTTTTTTCGCTACCTTAGGTCTTACTACAAAAGTTTAGACTATACCTGTTCCACAATGTCAGTCTTATGTCAAACTCCATAAATGAATATCATGTTTAACAGTTGTTTAACATAGACAGATATACACAGTTTTGTGGTAGTAAGATTATGATTATTTTTCTACAAAAAAGGATACTTATTGATTTTATTTAGCACCAGCTATCTGGCAGTGACAGTGCCGTCAAAATCTATCTAGCCGTTATGAAGATTAGTCGGAACAAACAGACAGATAGTGAATAATTTAAAAATGTTTTTATTTTTTTTTGAAAAAGCTGTTATTTTGCCATAACAAACTGACACTTAAATATATTTATTTGTTTAATAAAGACATCCACGTTTATATAGGCGTAGAATAAAATAAACAACTGTACGCACAGAAGTGGAGATGAGTCATACTGCTTGACTTCCTTTACTGAATAACCTTCATCGTTAAAAGTTCAGCCAACCGTCCCATGTCACTTCTGCTGTCTTATTCTGTAAAAATCTCTCTTGATATTTAGGTGAAGTGAGCCTCTCATCTCACAGTCACTTCACCTTAATTTACCGAAACGGATTTTACAGAATAGCACTGTATCATGGCACTTTAGCTGTGGATACATCGACTGTTTCTTTTACCTAATTAATAATAACATAACATAACATCACGCCTGTAATCCCCGAAGGGTTAAGCAGAGGTGTACCCATTAGTACACCCACATTTCGCCAGTTATGTTTTTAGTCCCATGTAATAGGGGGCGAGCCTATTGCCATCAACCGGGCACAAATCTAGACTCCGAGGCTGCTACTGAGAAATTCCTGATGGAAAAACCCAATAACACTTTGCCCGACCTGGGAATCGAACCCAAGACCTCATCATGCACAGCAGTCGCGCTTGCGACCACAAGACCAACGAGGCAGTCAAATAATAATAACACCAGCCTAATAAAATCCACCACAGTGCAAAAGCCTCTTCTTAGAGAAGGCACGAGCATTGATCACCACGCTTGCTCAAGGCGGATTGGCGATTTCAGACTTAGGTATATTAATTAGTCTAGATGTTTTTCTTCACCGATGTAGTGATGTCTAAGATAAACATTAGACTGTACAAATGAATTGAAAAAGTCGCATGGGTACTTGCCCGGATTTAAACCCACAACCTTATGCATGAGAGGCTTGCGCCTTAACCGCTGATCCATAACAACTTTAATTTACTATTCCTTTTAGATTGAAAAAAAACTTATATGTATTATAAGTCCAGGTTTCCTTACGACATTTTCTTTCACCGATGTCAGTGATGTCTAAGATAAACTTAATGAGCTGAAAAAGCCACATAAAGTCTTGCCGAATCGAACCTGTAACCTCATGCATCAGAGGCGGTCGCCTTATCCATTAGCCTATCACGATATCTTACTTAAATAATCTTTTACTTTCTTCCAGCGAACCTTTTCATCGGAACAGTCCTAATTGATAGACTGGGAAGGAAGCCATGCCTCCTATTGGTCAGTCTGCCCAAGTTTGTTGCCGGCTTTGTGTTCATATACGCCAGTGAAGTATGGATGATACTCCTCGGGAGAGCCCTGATTGGCATAGGGGACGCGGGAATCTTCACGTTACTGCCTATGTATGCTTCGGAAATTGCTAGTGTAAGTATCATTTTTATCATCATCATCAACCAACTTCGTTCAACCCCAGGAACACGTTTTTTTATTTTGAGGTGTTAAAAATAATCAAATGAGTCTGACTCATTAGAAATTCAAACGACATTTAAATAAAATTAAGTAGGTAACCTTGCCGTGTTTAGACTAGCGACCTGTTTTATGAAACGGCTCTGTAATAACCCGTCAAGATCATCCTATTACTTTATTATTTTGTCAGAAAACCTGATAGGCTAAGGCGATTACTCGACAGCGCCGTCGGGCGGTGTAGTGTGTTAGACATCAACTGATTTCTTAGAGGCTAATGCGACACGAGACCCGCTTCATCGCCAACCGCGGCGGTGCGCGGTGCCGTGATTTAATCGCCTCATACAATTGTTGGCCTCCGGTTTGTAAGGTATAGGCGTCGGTATAATTATGGGTACAATCGAACCTGCTAGGTGGCCGCTAAAACCCTCAAACGGCGAAAATATTAACCAACAACAACAAACAACCTTCTTGGAAGATACGTTTGAGCCGTTTAAGGTTGAAACACTAGGGCCATAGATGTTTTTCGAGACATCACCAAACGACTGGTCGACTCTTCGAGAGGGCTGGCCTTTTCATGGACCAAAGAATCAGCATTGCCGCAAGCTGTCAGCCTTTTAGGCACTTGCCTTGCCCCAATGACAGCGATGCCACAGAGGTCAATACAGTCCGTGGTTGGATGACCATCTTTACACACCGTGACTCCTCCGTGCCTGTTAAAGCACGTTAAGCCGTTGGTCCCGGCTGTCATAAATGACAGTCGTTACGGGTCTTCAGAAGCCCGAAAGTCTGACAACCAGCCTTACTAAGGGGTATCGTATTACTCAGATATTGGGTTTCTAGAGGTCAGATAAACAGTCGCTCCATGTAAAAGTAAGACTGGAAGACGACCCGAACATAGTTGAGAAAAGGCTAGGCAGACTGTTTGATTCAAAATTAAAAATAATTTCATTTGTGTTCACCTCGTAAAACCACGTGCTTGCAACAATTCTACTGCCTAAGTAATTAATAAAACAAAAATAAAACAAATATGTTTATTTATCGTGGGAATGGTTATATCTCG
Source organism: Hoplodrina ambigua (assembly GCA_949774945.1). NCBI lineage: Eukaryota > Metazoa > Arthropoda > Insecta > Lepidoptera > Noctuidae > Hoplodrina > Hoplodrina ambigua. The sequence goes on from OX458988.1 coordinate 8,342,919, forward strand.
TCTTTAATTTCCATTCAAATAAAGATTAATTATAATTTAAACATAACATCACGCCTGTAATCCCCGAAGGGTTAAGCAGAGGTGTACCCATTAATACACCCACATTTCGCCAGTTATGTCAAAATCCCATGTAATAGAGGGCGAGCCTATTGCCATCAACCGGGCACACATCCAGACTCGGAGGCTGCGACTGAGAAATTCCTGATGGAAACACCCAATATCACTTTGCCCGACCTGGGAATCGAACCCAAAACCTCATGCTCAGCTCATCACGAGACCAACGAGGCAATAAAAATAATAAAGATTTCAACATCTAACGTCTTGTTACATATCGTACTTACTCTTTAAAATTTGTCAATCAAAAGAAACATTTGAAGCAAACTCCACTAGGTACAATTTAGAACGAAAACAATTCTCATCTTACTTCCTGTACACTTTCAGAAAGAAATCCGCGGCAGTTTGGGCACCATTCTTCAAATAATGTGCTCCTTCGGCGTGGTCACCATGCTGTCAATGGGCCCCTTCCTGCCTTACACCACACTGAACATTATCTACACCAGCATCATTGTCATCAGCACATTACCACTGCTCATCCTGCCGGACGGACCTTACTCCTTGTATTCGAGAGGTATGCATCATTTATTTATTTAATCTTTATGCAACATAACATAACATAACATCACGCCTGTAATCCCCGAAGGGTTAGGCAGAGGTGTGCCCATTACACCCACATTTCGCCAGTTATGTTTTTAGTCCCATGTAATAGGGGGCGAGCCTATTGCCATCAACCGGGCACAAATCCAGACTCCGAGGCTGCTACTGAGAAATTCCTGATGGAAAAACCCAATAACACTTTGCCCGACCTGGGAATCGAACCCAAGACCTCATGCACAGCAGTCGCGCTTGCGACCACTAGACCAACGAGGCAGTCTCTTTATGCAACAAAAGTACAAAAGCGGACTTAATGCCTTAGGCATTCTCTAACAGTCAACCAAAGGTAGTGAAGAGATAACATGGTATTTGCAAGTTATTGTACGAGCGTAAAACAACCAAATAGAGATTTAAATAAGTAACTCGTACTAATAGAATAGAATTGAATTCTATTTATTCAAGAACTAGCTTCTTGTCGGTGTACTAATGGGTACACCTCTGCTTAACCCTTCAGGGATTACAGGCGTGATGATATGTTTATGTTACTAGCTTCTGCTCGCGACCCCGCTCCCGCTCCATACTGTCCCGTTATTGCTTCGCCCCCGTGGGATGCAGCGTGATATTATATAGCTTATACTATTCCTTATAAATCTGGCTATCATTACACACAATTTTTTTTCCAGTCCGACCGATAATTCCAGAGAATAGCGCGTTTAAACAAACAAAAAAAAAAACTCTTCAGCTTCATAATATTATATTAAATAGAGATTAGTAGGTATAGATCTATAAATTAAAAAAAATGGTACTTCATGTACTCTCTCGATGCCTCGATGGTCTAGTGGTCGTATGCGCGACTGCTGTGCATGAGGTCTTGGGTTCGATTCCCAAGTCGGGCAAAGTGTTATTGGGTTTTTCCATCAGGAATTTCTCAGTAGCAGCCTCGGAGTCTGGATTTGTGCCCGGTTGATGGCAATAGGCTCGCCCCCTATTACATGGGACTAAAAACATAACTGGCGAAATGTGGGTGTACTGATGGGTACACCTCTGATTAACCCTTCGGGGATTACAGGCGTGATGTTATGTTTTCATGTACTCACAAATAAATTATTATTTAATGCAAGAATGAATGTTCTATCTATCTGCCGAGTTTTGTCCAAATCAGTTCAGCCGTTTATTTATGATCGAGCAACGAACTTACTAACATTATTACGTCAATGAGATAAAAAATACTTTGAATAAGAGTTATAAGTACGCATGATTATTCAATAGCAAAATAATGCATGTACTTACACGTTGTTTACAAGTACTTAGCAAATAAAGGTAGGTTCACAATTACTAAATTGTCCAATTCAAAAAATGTTAATCAGTTTACGTGTATGGTATAACAGCTTTTACAGCCATCACATAAAGTTTAGTTTGCGCTAAAACATACAACATTTTTTATGCCTCTTCAATACTGTTAGTCATACAAAAATCAACTCTATTAAGAAGATCATAATTTAGTTATTTGTTTAGTGGAAATAACATCAATTTGGAAAAAAGGATTTGAATAACACTTTACTTATATTAATATATGATAAACACATATTTGACTGGCCTGTTGGTCTAGTAGTTAGTGACCCTGACTGCTAGGACGGAGGTCGTGGGTACGATTCCCACCCAGGACAAATCTTTGTGTGATGAGCAAGATGATTTGTTCTGTGTCTGGGTGTAAATTATCTATTATGTATGTATTAAGAAATATATAAGTATATTTGTCAGTTGTCTGGTTACCATAGTACAGGCTCTGCCTAGTTTGGGATCAGATGGCGATGTGTTGGTTGTCCTAAGATATTATTATTATGATTATTTTCTGTGTACCTACATTTGATTGAGAACTGAATGGTACAATGGGTGACTTGGAAAATCCTCATGAAAATAATAAATACATACATATTTTTATATCTGACCGTGCTCGCGGCAGCCACCTCAAGTTGTCTGTGCCGGTATGCCCGAGCCTTTATGTTAAACCGGAAAGAATTAAATACTTATCTAAACACTTCTGTACGTGTTTACTGTCAAATAGAATTTCCTCTCCCATTGTTTTCAAAAACGTGACTAGAAAAACAACATTAAAAAGTTATGTGTATTGTCGGCACGAGCAATTTGAGATTAGGACACAAATGTTAAGGCGCTGGCTCGCTAAAGGCTGATTGGTAGTGAGGCTTAAGTACTGTTTTAAAATAAACAATAATTAATGAGAATCAAATATTAAGTATATACATGATTATTTATATTGTCTCCAATCGTTACAGGATTTTTCAAAATCGAATCAACCCTTGATTAGGGGCCTCAGCCCACGTCAGACTTTTTGTGGGACCGATTATCGGATCGGACGATTATTTAATAGCTTCGTAGGACCGACTTTTTGTAGGACATGTGCGTTACACTATTTGCCATCAGTACATTCTATTTCTCTCCGACAAAAATTTGGTCACCCATTATCAGATGTGGGCTCTTGTGTGGCGGTATAGATGTCGCCACTTTAAGGGCTACCGCCCGTAAAAATGTTAAAAAAAGTACTATAATTAACCAGCTATAATATTACAAACAAATTTTGCAGTACCCCTTGTGACCTGACTTACAAAATTTGAAAAATCTATGTTAAGGCACCAGGTCTTCCGTGAATTAAATACATACAAGTAATTGTTCCTTATAAGACTATAGATTAAGCAGACTTTAAACTGTGATAAGAAAAAAAAATATATTCTAATTTATAGCTGGTCAGACGATCTTCCCTTTTCAATAGAGGACGAGGAAATTTCCATTCTAAGTCTAAAACTATTTTCTCAATTCCAGGTCACAAAGCAGAAGCCTTGAAAGTCCTAAAATTCCTTCGCGGCTCAGAGACACTAGCCAGTGAAGAGCTCAAGGAATATGATGCAGTATCCCAAACGAATAACGTCAAGATCTCCAAAAAGGACATATTAACAAACAGACTCTTTATAAAATCTCTGGTTTTAGTTTTGATTTTAGGTTTTGGATCTCAATTTGTAGGATTCAATGCAGTGTCGTTTTACCTTCAAACTGTTTTGGAGTCAACACAGACGTCAGTTAGGCCTGAAGTAGCATCAGTCACAATTGGCTTGATACAGCTGTTTGCTAGTTTCTGTACAACGATGGTGACTGATAAATTTGGACGGAAGCCGATTTTGACAGTTACTGGTGTTGGAATGGGGTTTGGTATGGTAAGTACCTTATTCTCATATCTTTTAATGCGCTGGTCGCAAAGCGCGACTGCTGAGCATGAGGACTTGGGTTCGATGCCCAGGTAGGGCAAAGTGTTATTGGGTTTTTCCATCAGGAATTTCTCAGTAGCAACGTCGAAGTAGATTTGTGCCCGCTTGATGGCAATAGGCTCGCCCCCTAATATAATTATGTGACTTAAAAAAACATAACTGGCGAAATGTGGGTGTACAGGCGTGATGTTATGTTGTGTATTAAATTCCTTACTTTTAAAAATATAAACATGAATTTTACCCTCCTAATATTGGTAGCGAAAAATACATCACATCTTTTTTGTTTCAGCTCGGGCTCGGATTGTTTTTCAAACTAAAAGAATTGGGATCAGTAAATGGATTCCTAAACTATGTGCCGCTAATATCACTTATATTAGTCGTCTACTGTTATAGTGCAGGTAAACATATTAATTTTCAAAGTACATTCGTCGTCGCTGACATGAGATAGCGAACAGATTTTGACTTTTTAATATTAGAATTTGGCCCTCAGCTACTTATGTAAGTACCTGTACGCTTTCATGATCATCTTGCGTCTTGAACTTTAAATTCATCTAGCATCAAGCGCATGCGTCATTGGTACCGATTCCCATGTTCACAAACTAGACTAGAGTATTGAGATCTCTTACTAACATACAGCGAAAGGAAAGGACGGTGACATTAAAGAACTAAGTTAGCGATGTCAAATTAGTTTTGCCTTGAACTTTTCCGTATTTTTAATCCATACGTTTTAAGATGTCAACTATAACTGTATGGATATGTCAGATTGACTAAATTTGACAGCTCTTATTTACATTAGTCTCTTTCTTGTTTTATTGGACAGAAAAAGATGGAAATAGTCTAATTTTAATTTAGTTAGTGACCAAGAGAATCGGCACCATTATCGTCCTAACCTAACTAATATTATAAATGTGAAAATAAGTTAGTTTGTCACCTTTTCACGCCTAAACCACTGAACCGATCCTCCCGAAATTTTGCATAATATGCAAAATTTATACTTTTATAATACGTATAATATACGTTATCAGGTGTACAGACAAAGAACATAGGGTACCTTTCATCCCGAAAAAAGTACTGTTCCCGAGGGAAATCACAATAACGTTCTCATGACGACAGATGGCGCCACATGTCTTTCGAATTATCATCAAAATTTAATTTAATTTGCGAACGATGCCGCGGGCGAAAGCTAGTATTGTTATAATTTTAAACTAAAGCTTGTTTTTAAAAATATGTTTTTCTTATTTTTCCAGGTATCGGCTCCCTAATCTGGGTGATCAATGCTGAACTTTTCGACGATCCTTCACGAGGAATTGGAATGTCTATTGCTCTTGTCATGACCACTTTCTTCGTATTTCTAACGACTAAATATTTCGCGATTGTTTCTGCGGCTATAGGGGCAGCGACTACCTATTGGATATTTAGTATTAATTGTATATTATTTTGTCTGTTTATCATGTTTTTTATACCCGAAACGAAGGGTAAGAGTTTTGCGGAAATACAGAATATTTTAAGAGGGAAAGAACTGAAGGCGGAAGATAGTAGTACTTGCTAGACTTAAGAGTGAATTTAGTTGTAGGTAGTTGTTATTTTAATTGTTAATTTGAATGGAAATGAATTGTATTTTTGTTTGAATTGCAATCTTCTTTATCGTGTGGGCAGTAAGGTCTTACGACCCCACACACCCTAGTGTCAGAGTTTCTAAACCGCCTCAAGGGCCTCTGATATGGTTTGAGTGGAACAGTAAGTCCAGGTGAATACATTATAAAACAGTTTTCAGTTTAATTTAAAACTAAAAATGAAATATCCGAAAATGAATGCAGTCAGGAAAAATATTTAATTTAAATTATTTATGACGCGTGTCTGTAGACTAAGCTGTGATAATTTGTCATGTAAATAAATTATTTTTAATTACCTTTTGTATTGTTTTATAACTTTACAATTAACATGATATAACCATTGTCTTATAATTAACGTAATAGTTAGTAAGTTCTAAACACAGATGGCGCTAGTAGTATCTAGGATATTTAACAATGACTGAAAATAATGGTAGTTAAAAATTTTCTTTCACAGAAACTGTTAATTTAAAACGCAGTATCATGCTCAACACTTAAGTGTAAATGGGCTTTTCCATCAGGAATTTCTCAGTAGCAGCCTCGGAGTCTGGATTTGTGCCCAGTTAATGGCAATAGGCTCGCCCCCTATTACATGGGACTTAAACATAACTGGCGAAATGTGGGTGTACTAATGGGTACACCTCTGCCTAACCCTTCGGGGATTACAGGCGTGATGTTATCTTTGTTATCATGCTCAAAGCATGCTTTAAGTACTGCGAAGTCAATTCTGTATCCATCCGCACCACAGAAGTGACCTCATGAATAAGTAAATGTAAAATAATTTTTGATTTATTTTATTTTATATATATACAAGCCATACCAACGACTATTTACAATTATAACAACATAATAAAGTAATCTCGAATCTTCAATACTTTATTAATAGATTACTAATACAGGGTCATTGAAAAAATGTTCCATACATTACAATTGTGTTGTGTAGATACCATTTTGAAGGGAACAGCAGATTTTTATTTTCATGATTTCAGGGTTTGTCCCATAGTAAAAGTTTTTCATAATGATGAGTACAATCTTTTAAGGTTTCGGGTAAATTTTCAATGGCCCTATATATAGGCATGCACATTAAAATGTCAACAATTAATTAAAAAACAACATTAAATTTTAATGTAATGCAAAATCATTACAATTTTATCAATAATATTAGTTTGATGCATTAAAAATCAAATTAAATATTTAATTACAGTCATACTTAGTAAAATTAAAAAATAAAGGTTTTTTTTTTGGTTGTTACCCCAAATTGGGAAGTTCTTCTTAACTGTGGGTGCGTTTACAACCATTTAAACTCATACACACAAACAGCCAGACATGAAACAACTAAGGCCATACAAATATTTGCTCCGTACAGGAATCGGACGCGCGATAAACAGTGCAGCAGCCAATCGCTACAACCTTATCTTTTGCAGAAATACTTTAGTGTTTTTATTTAAATCTATTGCAGTGTGTCTGTCTGTCTTTAAACCAGCAGTCGGCAACACGCGCCCCGTTGACATCTTAGGCCTCCTCTACACGTCTGCAATCACGCCTCGAATCAGATTGTTGTCGGTTTTTGTGGCACAGATCAAAGGGTTTCGGCGCGGACGTCCGGCGTCTGTCCACACGTGTGGCGACGCATCAGTTTAATCGGAGTTGCAAGGAGTTGCAGTGCACGCGTGTTTCTTGCGGTTTAATTCTTGTTGAAATGGCTAATAATATAAGAAACGAGGAAACTTTTAGGTTTATTGAGCTATATCAAGCTGAAAACTGTTTCATATCCATTTTTAAACGTACGTGTTGCGTCTTTTGAGAAGTATTACTTGTACGAATTAAATTCCTGTATTAACAATTTTTCATAGCACTTTTACAGTTCTATAAGACTAATGATTAATTATACGTAGGCTTACTGGGCTTCTAGGATTAATATCACAAGTGCTGATAGCCTTAAGTTTATTTGCCACCCCGAGAGGTTGCCGACCGCTGCTTTATACAATCTATAATATGACCACAAAAATATTACTCCATTAAAAAAAAACATTTATTACATCTTCACATCTTTATTATCAATATCTTTTTTGACAATATCTTTTATATCAATTTTTCGTCCCAATTCAGCTTGTATTTCAGCAAACGTCTTTCCTTTCGTCTCAGGGATGAAAAACATCATAAAAAGGGCCGTTATAACACAGTTGCAGCTGAAGATCCAGTAAGTGTTAGCTGCTCCGATGGCAAACGTGACGTAAGCAAAGTACTTCGTGGTGAGGAAGACGAAGAAAGTGGCGACACCTATGCCTGCGGATGCGCCGATCGCACGAGCCGGCCCGTCGAATAACTCTGCTACTACTGTCCAGAATATTGAGCCCATGCCTGAAATTAAAAACAAATGATTTATAAGTCTTCCTCTTTTCGTATTGACAACATAACATAACATCACACCGGTAATACCCGTAGGGTTAAACAGAGGTGTACCCATTAATACACCCACATTTCGTCAGTTATGTTAGGTGAGCCTAATGCCACCAACCGGGCACAAATACAGACTCCGAGGCTACTACTGAGAAATTCCTGATGGAAAAATCCCTCAATAGACCTCATGCTCAGCAGTCGCGCTTTACGACTACCTACTAGACTTACGAGTCAGTCCATTTCTTTCTACTTATGTTAACTATAAAATTTAAGTCTACTAAGCCACGCCGATTGCTGCGACTGATGCGCTATTTAGATCGTCATCGTATGTAAACAGACAATGAAAGGTCCGCTATCACATAGAGTATCTTTTATACAGATAGATCTCATGCTCAGCAGTCGTTCTTTATGACCTTGACCAAAGAGGCAGTCATTAAAAAACCGTCATTATACGTTATAAATAATTACCTGCATTAAAACAGAATATAACCAGCATCATCGATAGGAGAGGCAGGAAATTAAGAAACCCGCTGATTGGAAATTCCTCCTCCTTCAATTGGAAGAATGTGCCTAATCCGATCTGTGAACATAAATACAGGATATTACTATAATCAATCTCTAAATCATAATGTACAATAATAATGCGACGAGAGATTCATCCTAATAACTTTTCAATGTTCACCTAAAAGAATTTAGTACATAACAAACAATAACATCATAACATCACGTCTGTAATCCTAGAAGGGTTAGGCAGAGGTGTACCCATTAGTACACCCACATTTCTCCAGTTATGTTTAAATCCCATGTAATAGGGGGTGGCCCTATCACCATCAACCGATCACAAATCTAGACTCCGAGGCTGCTACTGAGTAATTCCTAACGGAAAAACCCAATAACACTTTCCCCGACCTGGGAATTGAACCCAAGACCTCATGCCACTTTGGTCTCGTGACCAAAATTGTGGCAGTTTATTTTATTAGTAATATTTTATAGAGTTTTACTGTAAAGAGGTTATAATTGTGTGTGTGGAAAGAAATATAAAGAACTAAAATTATTTTTCTTACCATCCCAACAGCCATTCCAAATAAAGTAGTAATCAATATTGGCTTTCTCCCAAACCTGTCAGTGACTAAGATTGTACAGAAACAGGCCAAAAGCTGTATACATCCACACACGACAGAAGCCACGTCTTCTCCTACAGAAGTCTGCGTCGATTCCATTACTGTTTGCATATAAAACATGACTGCGTTGTAGCCAATCAATTCCAGAAATATACTCAAGAATATCACTTTGGCTAACGTTCTGAGCGTTATCTTGTCTTTGAAGATCTCTCTCTTGGATACTTCTGGCTTGTTCAAAGAGTACAGCTTGTACTCTTCGTTGGCTAGTTCTTCTGAACCTCGCAGGTTGTTCAGGACTTTTAGTGTTGCTTCTTTGCGACCTGGAACAGTGTTTAGATCTACTTTATAATGTACTGGATTCTTCGTCCGCATGTAAGTCAAGTGTAATTATATAAAAAAATCCCTAAAGGCTTTCTATCAGTAAGAGAATTTTTATAATCGTACTAGCACTCCAAGAGAAACAATCAACGAATTTACTTCTTTATATTAGGGGCTGAATTCCGAATGGAGCTTCATCTTCCTGCCCTTGTCCCAAGTTATTTGGGGTTGGCGCAACACGTTTTCCTCTTCCATTCCGTCCTGTCAGCCGTCATGCAATCACTGACTCCGAATGGAGCTTATCAATCTCAATACTCATTACAGCATCATGAATGTAAAAAAGTTGCAACTATAAATTCGAGCTTGAAGTTTTAGGACATAGGATACTTTTTATAAGCTAGGTTGATAAGGTTCCTTAGGGCGGTAAAATTGGAGTAGTTCGTCGCTTAACCAGACGTAGGCCGATGACAGGTAACGCGCTGTGTTCCGTGCACGCCCCTCTTGGGGAATATTCGGTCGCAGAACAGGCGGCGTATCGTAAAAAAGCCAGTCGGGGGCGTGAAACACACTTGAGGCGAATACAGGGCCAATTCATGATAGCAGGAGGTAGGTAGTCGGTAAATGTCCGCCATATCCATGAAGATTTCCCTACGACTAAAAATAGATAGACAAAGTCACTTACCTCTAGAATACAAGTAATAAGGTGTCTCCGGTATAAACCACATAGGAATGCATATCGAGGCAACGATGCAAGTGTAGATCAGGTGAAACTCGAAGTAAGTCATGTAGGGACCAATGGAGAAGAAGATTAACATCCCCAAAGCTGAAGCCACTTGCGATATCGTACCGAGAGCACCGCGAATTTCTTTCTGGAAAACATTTTAATAATAAAAGAAACGTTTTTTGACCAAGCAATGATTTGGCAATTAGGTAAATATTTGACTTTTTATTCAATTCATAACTATATGCTTTATAAGTCAATCTTGGCCATAACTGACATTGATATTAGTACAAATCTGGAATCGCAGCGTGGTGATCAATACTCGTGCTTTTTCTGTATGAGAAGAGGCTTTTGCCCTGTGGAATTCCCTCACGAATCCCTAATTTCTATGATAATTAAATATAGCTTATAAGAAGTCAGGGATAACGTATACTTTTAAGTAGCAATAAATGATTATACTGAATAACTACCTATGTTAGAAATGGCAGAGTCAGCGACTAAAATTCCCGCTAAGTGACTTGGCTAATTATTATCATTATAATGTATCGTGTAACGTAATTAAGCAGCTAGACATAATTATCTAAACATCTAGACCAAATAAAGATTATCAGGTAATTAGCACAGTCATCGGGAGTACGTACTCTTATGGAAAAAATCACGATTTTTAATAAAGTATCTGCATTTCTTTTCCGTACAAAGTGAGAGGTCAGTTGTAAAACCCCAAGAATTGGCAGGATGATAGCTCACGTCAAACTCACTTCATTTAAATTCACCAAGTAAGATTTTCACAGAAAATCACTGATGATGGTATTTTCATCGAGTAACATATTAAAGTTAATTTTAAAACCATGATCACTTGGTTCATTATTGGTTTTGTTTAGCAGCCCGGAGTCAGAATTTCCGACCTGGGAATCGAACCCCACACCCCCCTCAGCAGTCGTGCAAACACGAGATCACAAGGCAGTAAAGGACAGAGCAAAGACAGAAGCATAAAAAATGCTTCACATCAAAAACGGTACAACTATTAACTTAAATAAAAACAAAGAAATACTCACACTAGCAATTTCCGAAGCATAAGTAGGCACCACAGATAGAACAAATACATTAGCAATTCCATCCATGGCCCTACCGAAGAGCAGTACCCAGACGTCTGTAGCGAACATGAGCGAGAAGCACATCACCAGACGAGGTACATAGCCGATGATTATACAGGTCCTGCGACCTAGTCTATCCATTAGGTAGCCGACGGAGCAGTTCACTGAAAATGAGGTACATGATTAGATGAGGTAAGATGACAGAAGTAGGGGAGCGAGACAAAACTACATTACACAAATACATAATGGCACAGTGGCACACACAGTGACCAATCTTAATAGAAGCTAGCCAAATATACTAGCGATATTATAGTGCTCAAATGTGTGAAAACAGTCCCCTAGTCTGCTGGAATGGCAACGGTAATCCGAAACGACCGGGCAGGTATCCAGCGTAGGACCATCGTCTATACATACGTGCTTTCTGATGCACAGGGTAGACGAATAAGAAAGAGGTAGAAGAAGAAGAAGAAGAAGTTGGAGGTATGACACCTCCAACTAAACCACTAAACACGATTTTGATGAATTTGGTACGGGGCCAATTAAACTTTAAGGAAGGACATGGGCTGCTTTTTATTCTACGACTTCGTCCGCGATATCGCATATCGGTTATCGCGGACGCAGACGAAGTACGGAATAAAAAGTAGCCTATGACATAGAATTCAAACTTGTAACAGTGTGAAAATTAAACTTACTTATGAGTCCACAGACAGCTCCTATGGACACAATCCATGAGCCTTCTTCCTCGGTGATCGGCCTTGAGAGAACTGTCTCCGTTTCATTCTTCAACATCACCAACACCGGTGATGACCAGGCTACGCTCAGACCCACGCATATGAAGGATAGATTTGCTGGAAAAATAAGATATTCATGACGTCACAGAAAAAACTGGTCGGTTTAAATGGTTTGTAAGCCCAAGTCCACGAGGGCAGTTTCGAGGTGGCCCGGGTAAAGAGTTCCTGAAAGGACTTGGGACAGGCCTTTGACCAACTGTGGGACAGCGTATGCTCGGAAAAAGACCCAGGTGATGATAGGTGTTTTTTGTGAAATGCTATAACGGATATTAAAACACACTCAAAGCCGTCAGTTACATGTTCTTCCTACTATTGCGATGATTTTTTTGTGCTGGACCATACGTGGAAATCGTCTGGTTATGGAGATATTAAAGGTCAAATTTATATATAAACTTAAAAAACTTCTGTACTGATGCACTCGTGAGCACAATTTAACGTAATGCATGTAAAATATTGTGTTTAGGAGTGCATCTAACTTTATATAACGAGTTACCCAAAGCAATGATCTTAAGACCAAAAACTAAAAGTCTAATCAAACCTAGTAATAATTTTTAAAACTTATTACTTAGATTTATGGGCAATATATGAATTTAGCGGCTATGGCTATTATCCAGGATAAAAAATAAATTGACTGCCTCGGAGGTCTAGTGGTCGCAAAGCGCGACTGCTGAGCATGAGGTCTAGGGTTCGATTCCCAGGTCGGGCAAAGTGTTATTGGGTTTTTCCATCAGGAATTTCACAGTAGCAGCCTCGGAGTCTGGATTTGTGCCCGGTTGATGGCAATAGGCTCGCCCCCTATTACATGGGACTTAAACATAACTGGCGAAATGTGGGTGTACAATGGGTACACCTCTGCCTAACCCTTCGGGGATTACAGGCGTGATGTTATGTTATGTTATGACGGAGGCGGTTACCTCTACTTATCCATTTAAAACTGCACTCAATTCGTCACGTTCAATTAGGAGGTGCCTAACATATCGCTAGACTGTTTTTCACCCAGAGACAATGTAGTTTGCATCTCAATACATTACTTTTGTGATCTAAAGACAATGCATGACAAGTACATTGTAATGGATTCGTTATCTACTATCTATATACAAATAGCTCACGTGATAGTAATTTGGTCTCATCGTTTTTCCTATTATTTGAGGTCGGGGAATACGTTTTCTTCTTCTATTCGGTCCTATCAACCGTCATGCTATCACAGATTCCATTTTCTTTCATATCATTTGTCATACAGTTCATTAATCTTTTCTTTGGCCCTCTTCCTCTCCATCCCTTCACATTTAGATTTTTTTGAGACATAGATCACTCATTCCTCCTCTTTGCATGCCAAGACATATGTTTCCCTTTCAAGTTTTCAGTTACTACCTCCACTTACTTTCAAACGTCCTCTAAAATTATGGCTGTAATTTGGTCCATTCACATAAAGTCGAAACACGATAACCAAAACTAGGCGGTGAAAGATTTGGAACATGTCTCACAGTATCCAAAAATGAATAATGTGGTTGCTGGAACTCTCGATAGTGAAAGAAGTCATTATACACTTCACCTAAAATTCCGACGCCTCACGCGTCACGTGCATTTAAGCTGTAATCTTCTGATGCCTACCATAAAAAGATTTCTAATGTATCTCATTTTGCACATCACGAAACTAAACCCAAAACTTAAACAGATAACCTATCAAAAAATTGATGGTGATCAATGATCGTGGCCAGCATAACTTAACCTTGATCGATCAATCGAGCTTATTAGCCACAAGAAAGAAAGAAAGACTTACCAGTTATAATAATTAAATACTGCTTCAGAACTGGATGAGCACAACCGATCATCATTTAAGCTGACGCTAAAAACGTTAGCTAGTCATTTGCACACATTTCTCGTCTCGACAACAGACTGCACTGATTAATTTTTACTTGCATAAGGTTAATAACACATTAACCTAACAGTTTGCTCCTAACAGCTATAAGGTTGTCAAATATTAAATCTCTCAAAGTCAAATCATTCATTTCAATTAGCTCATTCAAATGCACTTTTGGTAGTCATATACAAGAAAAAAGAATAGCATCAACTAGATTCAATTCTTTTTCCTTCGCGCCTTCCGAAACGTAGTTTTGTATGAAGAAGAATGGGTAACAAACTCTATACTTCCGGCTTCCGGCTTGACTCTCCAAATGTTTTTTGTTTTTGGACTGCAGTCTTTGAATTGAATACGTGCCAAAGAATATTCTATCATCATATAACAGATTCACAATAGTCAGTTATTGGCTATGATTTTTTCTTTCATTGATGAGATCGTGGTCTAAATTCCGTCTGAACTTTCTAACTTCTTATACGTGTAGTTTCAACATTACTGACATTAAGGGATCAAGGTGGGTCTACCTTTCAACTATAGCTCGTCGGTAAAGTCTTTGTAGTGTACCTTGGAAGTTTTAACCATAATATTGACCATAGCAGAAAAAAAGGGTCTCTTTCCTGGTAATAAATAAGAGGACAGATATAAGGAAGGGTATAATTGCTTCCCTGAGCTATGAAGAAACTTAAGAGATAAATTAATTAATTAACTTAATAAGAAATAAAAATAGCTGAGACAAAACCTAGAATTCCTTCTCTTTTCCCTTTTGAGCAGAAACCTGGATCTGTGCCAGAATACAGTAAACGATAGTAGAAACAGAAAAGAAAAATAAATTACCAGACTTTGGTCAACCCTATATTCTTTGGCTTTACCAAATCCGCGTTATTCATACAATTGTAAAAAAATGGTACTTAAATATTATTTTTATCTTCATTTTAGGTTTTCATTTGTGTTGTTAATTGCAGTACTGTGGAGACTCAGGTTAAATCCTCGTATTTACGTTGGTTAATCCATCTTGTGGCAATATTTGCAGACTTAATGTTAACTCTGAGATAGTGGACGACCCTGATGCTCTTGGGACACTCACGAGCACACGTCCACCCCCTCCCTCCTCTACGTCACGGTTTACTAAAAATAACTGTCAAAAAATGAAACACAACATCCATAACATACATAACATCACTCCTGTAATCCTGGACGGGTTAGGCAAAGGTATACCGCAGTGGCGTAACTAGGGGGCGTAGGGGGCGGTCCGCCCCGGGTGCCATCAGCCCGGTGGTGACACCCGACAGTGAACAAACCACCCCATGCTTGGGGTGGTTTGGATAGCCCAAGAATAGAGCTTCCAAAATAAATTGGTATTTTACATTTATCGAATGTTTATTAATTTTAATTTATTAATTTCATTTTTAATCGCCCCGGGTACCACCCATGCTAGGTACGCCACTGGTGTACCCATCAGTAAACTCACATTTCGCCAGTTATGTTTTTAGTCTCATGTAATAGGGGGCGAGCCTATTGCCATCAACCGGGCACAAATCCAGACTCCGAGGCTGCTACCGAGAAATTCCCGATGGAAAAACCCAATAACACTTTGCCCGACCTGGGAATCGAACCCAAGATCTCATGCACAGCAGTCGCGCTTGCGACCACTAGACCAACGAGGCAGTCAGTCAGATAATAACCTACTTCTGATGTACTTATCCATTTGCAATATCTCAGTGACTGTTTGTAGTACATCTCGTGGGTGTTTTAAGATAAAATGATCATTTATCCGTTCTTATCATTCACAGTAATTCCTAATACAAATTTTCATTATGTAATCTGTAATCTAAGCACAATATTGATAAGACAAATGTTGGTGTATAAATAGTCTCGATTTGAACATTCAATTGTTAACTTTATGGTTTTGTTTATTAGGATGAAATCTGAATGACAGTAATGTAGATTATAGTCTGGAATAACATATAGGCTACTTCTATCCCGGAAAAATGTAAGTCATATCATAAAATCACGCCTGTAATGCCCGAAGGGTTAGGCAGAGGTGTACCCATTAGTACACCCATATTTCTCAAGTTATGTTTAATTTCCATGTAATAGGGGGCGAGCCTATTGCCATTAACCGGGCACAAATCCAGACTCTGAGGCTGCTACTGAGAAATTCCAATTGGAAAAACCCAATAACACTTTGCCCGACCTGGAAATCGAACCCAAGACCTGAAGAATGAAAAACTTAAAAAAGTCATTGGCAGTAATTAGTATAATATACATACATACTTACAAATAAATAATATTAAATTGTATCTATCTCTCTGCAAAAACACAATTCAGACACATAAAATCTAATTAAAATGTTTTAGTGTGTCTGTTTGCTTCAGCTAATATACGGTACGGCTGGACCGAATTTGACGACTTTCACTAGCCGGCACATAACTTGGCAAGGTTTAGGCGAAGAGGGGAAGTTTGCGCATGTAAAAATGTACTACATCTGCATGCGTAAACTTCCCCCTCTACGCAAAACCTTGCCAAGATACGTTTCAGCAACTATTTAAGAAGTAACTTAGGCTTCACTTTAATCAGAATTCAGCGCAAAAAAAAATTAAGTTCATCATCTGCCTAGCCTTTTCCCAACTATGTTGGGGTCGGCTTTCAGTTTAACCGAATGCAGCTAAAAACCAGTATTTTACATGGAGCGACTGCCTATCTGATCTCCACAACCCAGTAATTGGGATATACGATACCCCTTGGTAAGACTGGTTGTCAGATTTTCGGGCTTCTGACGACCCGTAACAACTGTCAAAGATCCATGTATGACAGCCGGGATTAACGGCTTAACGTGCTTTCTGAGGCACGGAACGATGCCGGATGACGGAAAAAAATATAAATTTATTCACACGAACAGAGTCGCAGGAATAAGCTAGACTTTCATATCATTCTCCACACAATCCATCCATCTTTTCTTTGGCCTTCCTCTCCCTCTCTATCTACTTTGTACTTATGATCAGATATTGTGTCAAGGAAGTAGCAGATCAGTTAATTGACTGATAAAGCAGATAAAGCTTAGATACCTACCTACCTACTATTTTATTGTAAATTGCATAATATTATGAAATAAAGTTGCCATAAATTATGTCGCAATATTGTGTAAATATTACATAAAATAATAGCGATTGGCGTATAATAGATTGTGGCCACAATCTATACCTACAAAATAATGGAGAAATTCTAGATTTTTCTATAGTATTAATTTTTCTATAGTCTAGGCCCTATCTCTGCTTACTCCTCCTAAAAGTCATCCAGTAAAAAAAAAACATGCAGTTTCGTAGTAGGTACCTATATACAAAACGAATAGATAGACAAACAGTATGGATATAAATGTAATACTTCGTTTGCGTGAATTTTCTTACAGATCCCTTATTATTTTGATTTTAAAATTTATTCTTCTAGCTGAAAAAAAAATTAGTTTAATAATTAGTGGTTATTCCCTTGTTCATAAACTAAACTAAAATTAGACTATTTCTATCTTTTTCTGTCCAATAAAACAAGATAGAGACTAATGTAAATAAGAGCTGTCAAATTTAGTCAATCTGACACATCCATACAGTTATAGTCGACATCTTAAAACGTGTAGATTAAAAATTCGGAAAAGTTCAAGGCATAACTAATTTGACATCTCTAACTTGGTTCTTAAATGTCACCGTCATTTTCTTTCGCTGTATATTAGTAAGAGATGTCAATTCTCTAAATTTAGTCTAGTTTGTGTACAAGGGAATCGGCACCATTTTTGGACAAATTACACGTAGTAGTTAATTAGTAGTATATTCATAAATAAAAATAGGTTCACTTAATTCCGCAGTTTATAGGGACAAACACCGTGACCATTAGTTCTGAAGATCAGCGCACTCAAACAAAAAAACAAACAAATCTTTCAACTATATTTAGGGTATAGATTGTGTGAGAAAAATCAGTACATTTAAAGAGATTATTTGATAATAGTATTAGCACTTAATTACTTAACTAATAAACGTGGGTAGTAGGTAGGTTTCATAGTGGGCTCGTAATTACAGTGGTTCCGTACAATAATCATAATTATAGAAAAATGAAAATGCTAAGGTTACTGGTTTCTTATTACTGTGTGTACATAAATACATTCAAAAATGCCTTTTTCCCAATGGGGTAGGCAGAAACCTGCCACGATCCTTACATACTTCTTTCGCCTCGTCCACGTTCATACATCTCGTCATTCAAGCACGCCGGTTACGAGTACACTGCGCACCTGACCTTTTTGAAGTACTTTACGAATAATGTTAGTGTAGGTCTTCCTAGGGCGACCCCTCCCTGCGTTGCCACTATTATTTTTATAAGGTGATTTGCAAGAATATGGTTTTAAATATTTAATTTTGTCTACCCATCCCTATTAAATAATCTGATAAAAAATATTTTGATTCTCGTGGATATATAAGATAAAAGAAAATATGATACAGATAAGTTAAACAACTCAATACAGTGAGCATATATAGATGATAATTATGGTAAAACAAACATAAATTATGTTTAAATAAATATAAAAATAAAATTATAATTTTATTTATTCAAAAAGTGAGTGAGTGGTTAACATGGGGTCTAAAGTGAATAAAAGTATAACAAAACAATTAATAATCGCGGGATGCTGTAAGTACTATTCAATAATAGTTATTATTCTGATCTAGGATATCCCAACCAGTGGCGTGCCTGTAGACAAATCCGGTAGATTTTATAACATTAAAAAAAAAATCTTTGGTTATTTTTATTATTATTTAAAGCTTTTATTTAACTTCGCCTGTATGTATGTCCTGGAATTTTTCAATCAATATTTCATCCACTTCTACTAAAGCTATCGAGCTGAAATTTGGCACACACGTTTGGTTTTGATGACAATGCATGATTATGATAAGCATGACGTTATGCTGCTGCCAGGATTGGCTCCAGATGAGGGAACTCCTCAACGGTTAACAGTAGGGACATGAAATTTTACACACTGGTCCAGTCTCAATGACAATGCATGATTATTAAAATTCATAAAAATATGCTAAAATAATTTTTGATTTTTTTTTTAAATAGGTATGTCTAAAAAAACGATGAGTAAAAAGTTTCATAAAAAACGCTTTATTCATTTTGAAAATAAAAAAAAGCTTTATTTGTGTAAGTAATATTTACAGACTTAATAATAAAAAAAAAAACTAAAAAAAAATAGCATCTAAAAAAAACTTCCGCATTGCCGTCACCTGGAACAGTACCCAAAGAACTGGCCCCATTGCCATGTTGGATAATTATTTTACACAAAACAACTTGAAAAATAACTTTAAAATTATTATAAATTTCAGTATACCTTGGACAGTTAATAGTAGGGTACAATGTTGGCTGGACAGCACCAGTGCTGGCTAAATTGCAGGACCCGGCAGACACAACCTTAGACGATGCCATCTCTGATGCGCAAGCGTCCTGGGTTGTATCCATTATGACCCTCGGGTCTATCGTAGGTACGTATAGTAACACATACACAGTAATATTTAAATACAAAAAAAAATATTTACACACCGCAAAAAACAGCTTTTGATGTGTGTTGTAAAGCATTTTTGTAGGCAATAGCTGTTTTTTTATGATTTCGAGGTCGGTCCCATAATAAAAGTTGTTCACAATGATGAGTACAATAACTACTTTTCAGGTTTCGGGTTAATTTTCAATGAACCTGTATACAAAATATCAAACTAAATTGTAATAATAATACACATAAAATAACATTACTCCTGTAATCCCCGAAGGGTTTGGTAGAGTGGTATACCCATTATTATACTCTCATTTTGCCAGTTATTTATATTAATGAATACAGAAGTTGAAGCATCCGGTCTTTCTTCTTCTTCTTCTTTATCGTGTGGGCAGTAAGGTCTTCTCTCTGGGCGCCCCACACACCCCTAGTGTCAGTTTCTAAACCGCCTCAAGGGCCTCTGACATGGTTTGAGTTGACCAGCAATAGGCTGGTATAAGTCCAGGTTTTCTCACGATGTTTTCCTTAACCGATGCCAGAGATGCCCAAGACAAACTTTAGAAAGTACATACGAATCCGGTTAAACTGGGAATCGACTCCAATGCTGTTGGGAAAAAGCTAGGCAGATAATGATGTTCTCTCCTCCATGGACCTCTTTTTCTTCTTTTTTTACCTCTTAAACATCTCTTCTCGATCAAAAATATCCAAAATTTTCTTTTCTTTCAGGTCCCTACCTCTCAGGATATCTTTGTAATGCGATAGGTAGAAAACCATGCTTGTACGTTGCTGGGAGCACTTTTCTACTATCCTTCATTATATTGGCAGTCGCTAATCATTTGGCTGTGATATACGCCGGCAGAGTTCTTACTGGATTTGCTACCGGAATTATATTTGTATTAAATCTCATATACATAGGAGAGATGGCGTGAGTACCTATTAGAAATACGTTTATTTATTTTATTGAATTTTAAAAGTATTTGTTAAAATCCATGTAAACCCATCACTTCCGGGGTTGCGGGACGTCTTAACAGGATACCGAGGCCCCGGAACGTAAAGGGCAACAGAAGGAAGAGGGTGGTTTTTTAGTCAGTAAAAGTCTGACAGTCCCTTCCGCCCCACCCAGGGCGGAAGGAGTCATTTGATGATTTTAACAACATCAAAAAAAAAACCCATCACTTCATGATGACTTCTGGTCTTTATATTCCTGACGCAGTTTATAGGACCTT
The DNA here is from genome assembly GCA_949774945.1 of Hoplodrina ambigua. Taxonomy (NCBI): domain Eukaryota; kingdom Metazoa; phylum Arthropoda; class Insecta; order Lepidoptera; family Noctuidae; genus Hoplodrina; species Hoplodrina ambigua. The sequence continues at coordinate 8,363,508 of OX458988.1, forward strand.
TTTCATTTTTCAGGTCAACAAGGATTCGAGGCACACTGCTAACACTGACAGGATTCTCTCATACAATGGGCGTCTTGGTTGCATACTCAGTGGGACCTTTCGTATCCTACTCGGCGATTAACTGGATAGGCGCAGCTGCATGCATCCTATACCTTGTATTAGTATTCTTCTTCGTTTCTGAAAGCGCTGTATTTCAAGTTATGAAGGGTAATAATTTTATTTTTTTAGAAACAACACTCCTTAAACTGATCCCCACTACTATGCCACTACTACTCACTACTATGTAGATTAATTACCGTTAATCTCAATGAAGACTAGCCAACTATGCAGGAGATATTATTATACGAAAGAGAGTACGAAAGTGAACTAACTGTAAAAACACTTGTGTGCGAAAGTGTGTGCGCAAACACATTCGCATTGTAAAAGTTAACTGTGAAAGCACTTTTGCAGTTCGATGGGAAGGAAACGACCATCCGACATGACTGAAGAGAGATCAGACAGAGTCGCCAGTAGCAATATTATAATTACCTATTCAAAAAAATCCAAATTCCTACGCTGAAAGAATGATGCTTTTAATGATAATAATCTACCCAGACAAAACAAAAATCGTAGACCCCATAATCCACAAGATGCTTTAGGCATAGCAGAGAAAGATCGTGTATTTAATAAACTCTCTCCTATTCCAGGTAACAGAGAACAAGCAATGGCCAATCTAACATCACTTGGCAGACAAGATGACATAGACGAAGTAGTAGCTAAAGCAAATGAAAAGCCAAAATCAAATATGGCTCAATTGACTGAGATGTACACGGTTAAATCCAATAGAAAAGCTGCATCTATTATAATAGCGCTCAATATTCTACAGCAGACGAGTGGCGTGGTGGCTGTGATGTCCTTTGCAACGATCATTTTCGACATGACTGGATCAAACTTAGAGTCCCATATTAATACTATTATTGTTGGTCTTACCCAAGTTGCAGCAGCGGTCATTGCGCCGATACTGGTCGATAGAACTGGAAGGAAATCTTTGCTGTTATGCTCTACAGCAGGCTGTACATTGAGTTTGGTGAGTTAACCTTTATTTTGTTTAAGTGTAAGGAATCTTCAGTTGCTTTTATTTGTTAGTTTGACTTGTTCTTTATTATGATACTTGGAAGCAAGAAGCAACCCACGCGACCAGTTGATTAAGTCAATCTTGAATATCCATAAGATCTCGTGTAACTAAATCAATATAGTTTAGAGACGCGTCGTCAACTGCTGCGCGATTCTTTACCAAATCTTTCTACATGATATTTTGCGAAGTGAGCTTAAGTTGAGCGGTAAATTCTTATCCAGGTGGAACGACAGTTCATCTCAAGCTTATCTACTTTTATCGATAAAGAGATTTAATAGAATAGACTACTGGATTGCTTGCAAGTATCATAATGAAAGAACGGCCTTTGCATTCGACAGTTTTTGGTTAGATAGATATTTTTTTGTTAAGAATTTATTGTACCACATTAGAGTTTTCTTTACATCTTGATTTATTTTTACTGTTTTTGGGGTTTTCCATCAATAATTTCCCAGTAGCAGCCTTGTAGTCTGGATTTGTGCCCTATTGATGGCAATAGGCTCGCCCCCTATTAATAAGTGGTGAAATGTAGGTGTACTATAACCTCTGCCTAATCCTACGGGGATTAAAGGTGTGATGTTATGATATTATGTTATTTAGATTCAAACATCATCAAGTAAGTTTTACTTAGATTCTTTTTTTTTCAGACTGCTCTTGGCGTTTACTTTCACTTGTATGAAAATGATCATCCATCTGCAGAGGACTTGCAGTGGCTCTCGTTGGTGTCAATTATGTTTTTCTTCTTATCCTACTTTGGAGGTAAGTTTATTTTTATCAAGTTTTTTTTTTTATTACTCTTTAGCTGTCAGGGATAATAAAGCTTCGTATTAAGAAAGCTACGTTATACCTAAGTGTTGTTGGTGATATAATATTTTATGATCAAAAAACTTTGAATCCATAAGATTCACTCGGCCTATTTAGAGTAATTTGAAAGCTCAAAATTTCGTATAAAAGAATTTGAAGTTAGCTGCCTATTTACCAAATTGCTTGTTTGATTGTATCTGTATATCTTTTAAAATAGGAAAACAAAAACTTATGCACCTACTAAGATTAGAACTTGTAACTCGCTAAGTTGTAAATATTCTTATTCGTTACTGTATTTAATAGCATTAAGCATGTTTTTACTCTCCAGAAAATTAACCCCTTCGCCACTGACACTCTTTTCATTTCTTTCCCAGGTTTTGGCATCATCCCCAACGCCTTCATTGGCGAAATGTTCACGGACACCTGCAGAGGTTTCGGTGGTACGTTCACGGTAACCATCGGATGGGTGTTCGGTTTCGGAGTAACCACAGCATTTGGTTACATGTTACCAGGATTGGGGCCAAGTGTTACCTTCTGGATATTTGCTGGTTTTTGCGTATTTGCATTTTTCTTTAGTCTAGTTGTTGTACCTGAAACGAAAGGAAAGAGTCTGTTGGAAATTCAAGAGATCTTAAGTAGATGATACATTTTATTGACTGTAATATTAAATATTTATTTATTGGTTAATTTAGTTTTAATTATTATTGAACCTCATCATCTACCTAGCCTTTTCCCAACTATGTTGGGGTCGGCTTCCACTCTAACCGGATGCAGCTGAGTACCAGTATTTTACATGGAGCGACTGCCTATCTGACCTCCACAACCCAGTAACTGTAATTATTATTGGACCTATCCCAAGTATATTACTAGTAGTAGGTACGCTGTAAATATTATAATTTATTTCGAAACTAACCTCTGCTTGCGACATCGTCCGCGTCAAAGTTGATATATTAACCCAAGAGAACCTTAAATTTTTCCCGGTGAAAAAATTGCCTATGTTACTACATAGGCTATTTTTTCACCGGGAAAAATTTAGATTTAGATTTAGATTTTTCGGTCAGAGATAGATTACAGTCTGAAAAGTATTTCAAATTCCATCCAGATCCGTTCAGCCGTTTTGGCGTGATTGAGTATCAAACATTCATCCATCCAAACTGCCGCATTAGGGACTACTCACACTTATTCAGCTCCATTCAGCTTTTGTCCATAGAAAACAACGATTTTGTATCGCATGCGTGCAGACGCGGAAAGCTGAACGGACGCGTACGCGTCTCATACGAAATCGGCGTTTTCTATGGACAAAAGCTGAATGGAGCTGAATTAGTGTGCGTAGTCCGTTAGCCGGCCCAATTTTAAAGACAAGCGGATCCAGGGGTTAACTCTCTAGTTTAAAATGAGCCTTAAGTGTATTTAGATTAAAACGTGCTAAAATTTAATATCTTTTTAAAATCGACGTATGTTTAGTCCTTACCTAGACATATTTAGATATAAATAATAAATTCTTAAGATAAAATCGATTAAGATTTAATTACATGCAATTAGATAGGTATAATTATTATAGTATTAACGTATTTTTGTTCTAATCTTATCAAGGTAAATGAATTGATAGGCACACAATCTCGTGTTTATATTTTTGATTCATATCCAATACAAAACATTAAAATAAATTAATCTATAATGCAAAAAAGTGATTGTTTATAATTGTAGACTAAATTATTTCTATGTTTTAAAACCATCGATCACGAATAAATTTGTGTCGATGTTTATAACTCAAAATAATTAACCTAGTAATATAATTTTGCAAAGTAGGTATATACAATTTTGTATGACTATCTCGTTGGTCTAGTGGTCGCATAACGCGACTGCTACGCATGAGGTTTTGGATTCGATTCCTAGGCCGCGCAAAGTGTTATTGGTCTTTCCCATCAGGAATTTTCCAGTAGCAGCCTCGGAGTCTGGATTTGTGCCTGTTGATGACAATAGGCTGGCCCCAAAATGACGTAAAAGATTGTTTAAAAAAATGTTGTGTCATATTATTCAATCACGAAAAAACGCAACGCTATCCTACCGACGATGACTAGAATTTTATGATTGCTGATAAATATTTGATCCGCTTAGAATGTCAGATAAGTAAGACAAGTACGGGGCTATTTTTACGCATTCACACTTTTGTGGGGACTGTGCCGACATTTTGGTCCATACAAAAAATCACAAAATAAAAAATAACTTTAGCTTGGAAGTTTTGAAGGCGGTGATATTTTTTTGTAAAAAAGCTTTTTATTTTTCACTTTTTAGTGCTTGTTTGTTAATGTTTGAAATCGATATATTTAATTTTGGAAAGTGGTCCCCACTTCCTTTAGTCAGTCATCGACTACACGTATAAACAAAGCAATTTTTCTTGTTACGGCGGTTCTGCTGTGATTTTACAAGGAGTTCCGTTCCATATCTCCAAAGTTCATCTTCAGATCATGACAATATTCCTATGGGACCTATTCGCGACTATACTCTTTCAAATAAAAAAAGAATCATCCAAATCGATTCGTAACTGGCGGAGTAATCGTTGAACAAACACACAAAAAAAAAAAAAAACATACGCGTCGAATTGAGAACCTCCTCCTTTTTGAAGTCGGTTGAAAACTATTCCATTCATTTTTTAGTCAATAAGTAATTCATCTTGATAAAGAAATTGTAGATAGACTAATTTGTAGGCTTGTAGTAACATATATTATATTATTTATAAGTTTTGTGTTTTGGTTAATTATGGCTTAGAATATTAAAAATAACATAACATAACATCACGCCTGTAATCCCCGAAGGGTTAGGCCGAGGTGTACCCATTAGTACACCCACATTTCGCCAGTTATGTTTTTTTTAGTCCCATGTATTAGGGGGCAACCGGGCACAAATCCAGACTCCGAGGCTGCTACTGAGAAATTCCTGATGGAAAAACCCAATAACACTTTCCCGACCTGGGAAACGAACCCAAGACTTAAAAAAAAAAGATCATGATTATAAAATACATAAAAGGAATATGTTCCATCTATTTCTAAAATTGTTTAAAATGTAAACGCGTACTGCCGCTTAGTCAAAATGGCATTTTTTGTTAAAAAAAAAAATATAACATTAAGTACTCAATGCCTGTCACGTAAAGAATATTACCCCTCAAAGCTTAATGAGACTTTTTTTTTTATTTCAACGAACCTTTATAAGTGACTTGCTGCTAGCTGTGTTTTGTTTTTCACCAGTGTTAAGTTTATCTTTGGTTACAACTCTGTTCTCGTAGGTCGTAGCGTGATATATGGGGTAATTGAAAATATACCCGAAACCTTAAAAGGGGTCATTGTACTCATCATTATGAACAACTTTTAGTATGGGACCAACACTGAAATCATGAAAAATAAACAGCTGATCCATACATTACGATCTTGTTATGTAGCATTTTTGTAGGGAACAGCTGTTTTTTTTTCATGATTTCAGTGTTGGTCCCATAGTAAAAGTTGTTCATAATGATGAGTACAATGACCCCTTTAAAGGTTTCGGGTATATTTTCAATTACCCTGTATAGCCTATACATATGTATTATTGCTCATGAATCTGGCTATCGTATACAACAAAAAAAAATATCAAAGAATAACGTGTTTAAACAAACTAACTAAAATCTTTTCAGTTATACGTGACGAAAGAAATTCCATTTTTTAATTGGAAATTATTTTCCAATTAAAAAATGGTTGGATGGTTAAAAATGGTTGGATGGTTAAAAATGGTGGTTCAGGTTTAGTTACTCAGAGCTTGGTGTTTAGGGGAGAAGTTCGCGCATGCTTTAGTACATTTTGACATGCGCAAACTTCCCCCACTACGCCAAAACCTAGCCAAGTTACATGCCGGCCACTGTACCAGGGACCTATCCCCATCTCAAAAACAGTACTATTTTTTAATGAAAATGAAAAAAAAAATGAAAAATATTTTATTCCACAACTAAGTTGGTTCAACAAAATTGAGGTTGACCTCTCCTTTTAAGTAAAAATAATAGTAAATAATAGTTAATTATTTACTATTAATTACTTTGCCATGCACACTGTTGGATTTTCAACGCTCGGCTCAGCGCCTAAAGTTGAAATTTCAACAACAGAAATTACAAAGTAATATTAAAATAATACTGTTTCAGAGTTGGCAGGGCCCTAGGTATATTTTATCATATTGTGTTTTGGACACTCCGTTCAGGAAGATTAATTTATCAAATCTAAACACATAGCTCTTAAGAGTTTATCATAAGATCTCAGGCACGTGTAGACATTTAGGAAGCTGCTAATATCTAATCTTTTACTGTGTGGCACGTGCGGTTGTGACCAAAAGGAGATGAATCTACGGCGCAGTCGCAGAAGGTGCAATTTGCGAAAGGGGCATTGGACAAAAAATGTGCACCTCGCATTTGGTGCACTTCAATTAAAGGACACTTAAATGGGCATTTCGCGAAATGTGCATATTTTAATCAAATGGTTATAAAATTTTATCCATTGTGTTAGACTACATCAGGAACTCCTTATGCAGAAATAAGAATCTAAAGGAAATTACTTGATTTGAGAAGTGCACCAATTGTGAAATGCTCGTTTTTTGTCCAGTGCCACTTTTGCGACTGATCCGGGTACACAAGCGAGAGTCCACCAATGTGGACACAGTGGGCATACCCAGGCAAGTGTGTTATTTTAATCATTCTGTTTAAAATATATACTAGCTTTAAAAACAATAACGCCGACGACTGCCTCGTTGGTCTAGTGGTCGCCAGCGCGACTGCTGTGCATGACGTCTTGGGTTCGATTCCCAGGTCGGGCAAAGTGTTATTTGGTTTTTCCATCAGGAATTTCTCAGTAGCAGCCTCGGAGTCTGGATTTGTGCCCAGTTGATGGCAATAGGCTCGCCCCCTATTACATGGGACCAAAAACATAACTGGCGAAATGTGGGTGTACTAATGGGTACACCTCTGCCTAACCCTTCGGGGATTTCAGGCGTGATGTTATGTTATGTAAAAACAATAAAAACAAAGATGTAAACCATGGTAGTTAAAAACATAAAAACATAACCAATCCCAAGTAACAGCGAACGTTTACGAACACGACGCGTGGATCAGCACCATTTAGCTCAATCATCTTGAAGGAAATCGAATCGATCCAAGTAGAATGCGTAGTACTACCATTGTAATGCAGATTGATATACCTACCTATCTCTAATCAGCTGTCCTGTTATCATCTTGATACGTCCAAATGTTTGCGAACAAATCGCTAGTGGTTCTGTACATTTTTATTTAAATTAGTTCCGTACAACAAACGTACAAAATTAAATATCGATGTTTCATTGATCTAGGACTAGATATTTACTGTAATAATAACGACGTGTGAAAGGTTTAAGGTTTAAGCTACATTATGGTCGAAATATAGTTATATATTGGCACGTATTCGCAATCAGCGAATTTTTCTGCGTGTAATGAAGAGTTTCATGTCAATCAGAGGACTTTGTTAATCCACAGAAATTTATTAGACTTTGTTCCTATCAATGTTAATTTTAGTGTGGTAACATATTTTTTCTTTGAACTGTTAAGTTACTGAATACTTCCTAAGTTTATCTTAAACATCACTGACATCGTTTCATACCTCGGAAAGCCGTAGATACGTAGATCTTTGACAGTGGTTACGGGTCGTCAGAGAAACCCAAAATTCTGACAACCAGTCTTACCAAGAGGTATTGTATTACCCAGTTACTGGGTTGTGGAGGTCAGATAGGCAGTCGCTCAATGTAAAACACTGGTACTCAGCTGCACCTGGTTAGACTGGAAGCCGACCCCAACATAATTGGGAAAAGGCTAGGCAGATGTGTGTTAAATGTGTTGATGAAAAGTACAGGGTAAAGAACCGCAACAAAGGACATTGAATACTTTTTAATCGACTTCAACTTCGTCTGCGTCCGCAATAACCGGCATTTACGCAGACGAAGTCGCAGGCGAAATCTATTTTCCAATAAATAAGAATGTCGGTTCGAACCGAATACTTTCGCCGTGAGCCGTGACCTGCAAACATTTGGTTAATTTATTCCTTTTTTTTGAACACGTATCTCCAATCGACTATCAATATTTGTGTACTGTTCACGACAACAATATTGCATAGCTAAAGACGCATTTAAATACTTCAATTGGTTCAAATGTGCAAATTGTTGTTTGTTGTTTTTGTTGTACAAAAATATAAGTGACAAGTGAAATGGGAGCCAAAAATAATACAAGTTTAAATAAACAATATTTGATCGCTGGATGCTGTAAGTACTATTAGTCAATTGATTTTATTTAGAATACCTCAAATTATTATTAAAATTATAAGGGTACATGCTGAGGTGATAAATACATGACATTCAACCAAACTATGATAAAAAGAAACATAACATAACATCACGCCTGTAATCCTTGAAGGGTTAGGCAGAGGTGGGTCGTAGCGTAATGTTATACAGAGTTGATATGACAGAAGGGCATTAAATTACACTACGTGTTTAGTATCAATTCAATACGGTATAAAATAAAATATAAATAAAAATGAGATTTGTTTTTTTTTCAAACAAACTAAATAGCTTACAAATCAGAGTAACACGCAATCACCCTTTGTAAATAAATTTAACTGACTTTAGATACCTAGGTATTAAAGCGGCAACGTAGGTGCATGACCTACGTGTATAGACATAATCAGCTGTTAGGAAAGATACATCGTGTTCAAACGGCGCAAAAACTTAAAAAATCATTTGCGACTAAAGTACTGCTCTTATTTAATTGATTTTTAGTACAGAGCTTGAAAATGGTACCTAGTATTATATAGGCAGTTTAAAGGAAAGCCCATCTGCCGCATCATATTTTTGATTTTACATGAACAATTCTAGATTTCTTCCCCGATAAACGGTCTATTTATCGAAAAGGATTTTTTTAATCGGACGGTAGAAATTCCGAAGATAACTCCGTTCAAACAAACAAAGAAAATATGATTGCCGTAAAAATAATTATTTAATTTATAATTTCAGTATACTTAGGCCAGTTGATGGTGGGATACACTCTTGGCTGGACTGGACCGGTGCTAACCAAGCTGCAAAATGCCGACGAGACACCCTTGGAAAATGCTTTATCTGATGGAGAAGTATCCTGGGTTGTGTCCTTTATTTTTATTGGGACCATCTTAGGTAATATAAACTATAGGGTATTAGACACAATTAACCAATGCTGGCGGACCCTGATGACACCATTATCCTTCTCCAAGAGAGTCTTCTTCTTTATCGTGTGGGCAGTAAGGTCTTATGACCCCATACACCCTAGTGTCAGAGTTTCTAAACCGCCTCAAGGGCCTCTGACATGGTTTGAGTGGACCAGAAATACGCTGGTTCAGGTTTCCTCACGATGTTTTCCTTAACCGATGCCAGAGATAAGAGAGAGAGAGAGAGTCCAAGAGAGAAATAAGGCAACGAATTGAGAATGCAGGGCTGAATCGGAACGAAACTTTATAAGGAATTTTGACATTTAAATAATACAGTTTTTTGCGTATAAAGATTTGTGATCAGTATTTCCAGAGATTCTTATAAACATACAAACCATTTTGTAGATTAAAAGACACGAGACTTTTTAATTACTCAAGTCCCACGTAATGAGACACAATTGATTTTCTATTGTTCTGACTTACCGGTATGGCAGTCGGGGCTTGAGCGGTTTAAAATATTAGAGGCTGCATCAAAAGTTTTAAAGCCAACTTAGTCCCGTTGTGAAAAAGGGATGGCGCTATTTGTCCTGTGTAGCTCTATCTCTATCTCACTGGAACAAACTCCATAATATGGGCCATCTCCTCTCCTCCATATTTTTCTCTTTTCTATACCTCTTCAACTGATAAATAACACCCAAACTTATCTTTTACTTTCAGGTCCCTACATCTCCGCATATCTTTGCAACGTGATAGGCAGAAAACCATGCTTATATCTTGGCGGAGCAGTTCTGGTACTTGCCTACGCTGTAATGGCACTTGCCAAAAACTTGCCTACGATATTCGCAGGCCGCGTTTTAACCGGAGTTGGCAATGGAGTTGTATTTGTTACAAATCTTGTCTATATTGGAGAATTTTCGTAAGTCAAAGTCAAATATTTATTTCAATTAGGCTATTACAACCGTACCCGTCTGTTATGTGAAACAGCAAATCTATTAAAACAAACCGGCCAAGTTCGAGTCGGACTCGCACACGAGGGGTTCCGAACCACCAAACAATATTTAACACAAAAAATAACTTAAAAATCGCAAAGAAGTACTTAATTATTTTGTGATATAACTTCAAAACGGTTTTCGTTTTTTTTTCCTTAAGTTATACTATATAGCATTGCTTCTTGCCTTTCATGATTCTAGATCTAAGTCAACAGAAAGTCCCAATAGCCTCTGTTATTCTAGCAAATGTCAAAATATGCGGCCAACCCCGGCAAGCGTAGAATAATCTGATGAATCGAGCCGTGTAGCTGTTATTATTTAGCCACGACCATCGGAAAATATTCATTTCTTTTTTCAGATCAACGAAAATTCGAGGCTCACTGCTGACTCTGACTGGTTTTTCTAGCACCTTTGGAACCGTGATAGTGTATATAGTAGGACCGTATGTATCTTACGCGGCTGTTTGTTGGCTGGGTGCAGCTATCAGTTGTGTTTACGTTGTCGGTGTATTCCTTTTCGTAACTGAAACGGCTGTTTATCTAGTTATGAAGGGTAAGAATCATATTTTATTTTGAATGTTTTTTGTACTTTTCTTCTCTCCTTGGAACATCTAGTATCAGGCCAGGTGTTTTCAGTAATTGTGGCTGGTGCAGAGTCCCTTATTCACAAAAAGACTAAGATTAGAGAATTGGCATCTCTTACTAACATACAGCTAAAGAAAAGGACAGTGACACTTACCTACAAAGTTATAATTGTCAAATTAGTTTTGCCATTAACTTAGCTATCCATTACATGTTTTTAAACAAAATGACACACATTGCCAAAATGACAGAGAACACTAAAACAAGTTTATTATACCTATTTTTGATACTCATATTTTTCCCTATTTTTAAAGTTTCATTACCCGGGCTCAAATCCAGACTGTTACTGAGAAATTCCTTAACAAAAACCCAACAACACTTTGCCCAACCAACTTTCAATAAAAATATCTTATTTCAGGTAACAGAGACGAAGCAATGGCCATTTTAACAGCACATGGCAGACAAGATGACATAGACGAAGTAGTAGCTAAAGCAAATGAAAAGCCAAAATCAAATATGGCTCAATTAACTGAAATGTACACGGTCAGATCCAATAGAAGAGCAACATTTATAATTATTGTTTTAAATATACTACAACAGACGAGTGGCGTGATCGCTGTGATAGCTTTTGTTACAATCATTTTTGACATGACTGGGTCTAATATGGAATCTCATATTTCCACTATAATTGTTGGTGTAACTCAAATGGTTGCGGCTACTATAGCGCCCGTTCTTGTTGATAGAACTGGTAGGAAATCTCTTTTAATGATCTCTACGGCAGCTTGTTCAATAAGTTTGGTAAGTTTCTTGATTTTATTTACTAGCTTTTGCTCAAATGTCGATTATCGCAGACGCTGACGGCGACGTCACGGAATAAAAAAAAGTAACATAATATATCTTATCTCTGCTTTCACGATTAAACCACTGCACCAATTTTGATACGGGGTAACTTTGAACCTCAACAAAGGACTTCGTCTGCGACTCTTGCCCATTCTTCTCCATACAAAACTATCCTTTGCAAGGGGCAACAAAAATCAATTTCTTTTTCTATTGGATATCTTCTTCTTCTTCTTATATGACGTTCAAAAGTGCCTTGTCCATAACAAGGTACTACCAACATACCTAGTTAAAATAAATGATTTGACTTTGACTTTGATAACCGATATTCACGCGGATGAAATCACGAGCAAAAGCTAGTGATTTATAACGTTAGATTAGCTAAATAACCTACATCTATAAATCTGATAAACGTATCTACTTACGTATTTTGATAACTACTTTGTCAGCGCCTATTGTTTATATAATAGTTGATAGTCTGAAATAAAAACTACATGTATAGGTAACGATGGGACTAGCAGGGACTATACGCCTCAAAATAAAATCAGATTAAAAAATTAAGATTAGTTAAATCTGCCATAGGACTTTAGACCTTAGCCTGTCCAAATTATTTCTCCAAGCAGACGGAGTTTTGCTTATCGTTTTATCATTTTTCAGGCTGCTCTTGGAGCTTACTTCTATATGTACACCAACGATCTTCCAGCAGCTGACGACTTCCAATGGCTTGCCCTAGTGTCACTGATGTTGTACTTCATCTCGTATTTTGGTGGTACGTTTCTTTTAGTTATTTAGTAGCGCACGAGCAAATCAAGCAGTCGGTCTACCTAATGCTACCAGTAGGATGTCTCCGATGTCTGAATGATTATGTACAATTAGCAGCTTTTGAGCGTCTGCCTATCTGACCTCCACAACCCAGTAACTGGGTTTTACGATACAGGGGTATCGTACCAAGAGTGGTAAGACTGGTTGACAGACTTTCGGGCTTCTGACAACTCGTAACGATCTACGTATGACAGCCGGGACCAATGGCATAACGTGCTTTCCGAGGCACGGAGGGGTTTCGGTGTATAAAGATAGTCACCCATCTACGAACCAACCCCGGCAAGCGTAGCTTAACCTGTTGGATCGACCTGTGCGGCTGTTTATACTAATTCGAGTTTATCTCTTCCAGGTTTTGGCATCATCCCCAACACATTCATTGGTGAAATGTTCACGGACACCTGCAGAGGTTTCGGTGGTACATTCACGGTAACCATCGGTTGGTTGTTTGGTTTCGGAGTAGCAACCGTATTCGGTTACATGTTGCCAGCGTGGGGACCTAGTGTTACCTTCTGGATATTTTCTGGCGCTTGCGCATTTTCGTGCTTTTTTAGTGCTGTATTTGTACCTGAAACTAAAGGGAAAAGTCTGTTGGAAATCCAAGAGATTTTGAGTAGATCTTGGCTTTGACGCATGACATTATTATCATTAAATATTTATTTTTTATTTTTGCTTTTTTTTTTCTAGACCTAATAGAGATCCTATATGCAATTATACTGTTTTATGATATACTTGACTTCCATATGAACGAAGTCGCGGACATAAGCTTATTCATTACAATGTTAATCCAAGTACTCTTCCAGGTAGCAAAGAAGAACTACTAAAAGTCTCCAGCAAACTGCGAGATCCAGAAAAACTAGCAAACGAAGCCCCACCAGTACTCTTTGAAACAGCCAAACTATCTAAGAGAGAGATTTTTAGACACAAGATGACACTAAGAACTTCAGTCAAAGTGAAACTGAATGGTTGAGTTATATTTTTGTATAATTATACTTGTCTTCCACGCAAAATCGCGGCCCATAGACCTCTTACTTGCGGCCCGTGAATGTTTTGTAAATTTGTATAAAATCAGTTACTTTAGGTTTTCATTTCTGAATGATTTGCAGTAGTTATTTTTCTAGCTATAAAGCCCAAACATATAAACATAATGTAAGTATTACATGTACGAATTCAATCCGTATGTTTTTATTTTTTCGATATCAGAATTGCCGACCCCTGTTCTAATCAGTCCTGCTGGAGCATATTGCTGATCAGTCTACGCTTAAACTCCGCTAACAACCAATCAGATCACTTTACTTGTGTTTAATTTTGAAATGTTATTTTCGCACATGTATCCTTTTCGTTCCAACAACTAGATATTAGTGAACATTTGTATTTTATTTTTATAATCATTTTCATTATCATCATCATCATATCAGCCGAACGTCTTCCACTGCTGGAAATAGCCCTCCCCTAAAGATAACCAGTTTTAATTGTGTTTAATAACATCATTTATCTATCATTAGTTGTCTAATGGCAAGTCACCGTCTGCAATCGTCATCTCCATGACCAAAAGCATCTTTTCATCTCAGAAAGAAAGCTGAAATAATAACTTGTGAATCATATTTATATAACTATATGAGTCATATCCATCATAAATCTAGCCGCAATACTCATTTCAGCAACAATCGATGTCAAATTTATAAAAATATCTAAGAACACTTTTGAGAGATTAGAATGTGAACGATCTTAAAAATACGAGAACGGCTCTCTTTGATTTTGATCTAAAGACTCTCGAAGACGTTAAAAAAGGGTACAAGAATTTTGTTTGAAATAGTTTTTGGGTAGGTCAAAAATTAAAACAAGACTAGGACATAAACATTTAATGATAATACATAAATCACAGCCAATCATTTATTTAAGAACTCTTGAATTTCCAACAGACTCTTCCCTTTCGTTTCTGGCACAAAAACGATAGTGAAGAAAAACGTAAATGCGCAAGCGCCGGAAAATATCCCGAAGACCACACTAGGTCCCCACGCTGGCAACATATAGCCGAATGCGGTTGCTACACCAAACCCGAACATGAAGCCGATGGTGATGGTTATAGTACCACCGAAACCTCTGCAGGTGTCCGTGAACATTTCACCAATGAATGTGTTGGGGATGATGCCCAGACCTGAAAAAGAATGTAATGATGAACATACAAGGGTAATGCCAGAATTCATTGTTTTTTAATATATACATTATTTACAAGCTTAATAATAAAAATAAAAATCAACCAGAATAAAAAAAAAGAAAAACTTAAAGTAAATAGCATCAAAAAATTCTTCCCTATCGCTGTCCACTAGGAATGCCAGAAAGATTCGGCAGAGGTGTACTTATTAATACACCCACATTTCACCAGTTATGTTTTTAAGTCTCATGTAGTTTATAGGGGGCGAGCCTATTGCCATCAACCGGGCACTTTAGACTCCGAGGCTGCTAATAAGAAAAGAAAGAAAGCTGGGGTTTCAGTCGGTAAAAGTCCATAACAACACCCCGCCTTCTCCGAGGCGGAAGCAGTCCATGAGGAATAATCTACTACATTTATGAACTGGAGAAACCGCGCCTAGAAATGTGTAATGTACATTGTATTACACATTTCTGGGAGCGGTTTATCTAGTATCGTAACACAAATAATGTAGACGGAGCGCGAACTCAACGCGAATCGATTACTGCGATTTCCTCTGTATGCGTTCGTACGACAATCGATGAATCAACAAAGGCATCGACACGAGTTACTATAATGATTATAGTGCCGAAGTAACTAAACTTTACACAGTCAGGACCCGGCAAAAATATTTACAGTCAAAGTCAAAACATTTTCAGTTAGACCTTTTACTTGCACTTTTGAATTGTCAGGGAGTCGGTCAGTCAGAAAGTTGAAGCTAGTTGCTCGTTCCAAAATGTAGGAAGGTCTCTTTGGAAAAGAACGAGCAGGAAACTCCACGGACACTATTTTCGATTAAGGTTTTTTCAAAGTCCTGGTTCTTGGTGCTTCTATGGTGGTTTACCCTATAGTTTTAATGGATAATCTAAAAAAACTTACCACTATAATAAGCAATGCAGAATACCATCAATGACACTAGCGGAAGCCATTGCAAGTGCTCAGCGACCGGGTAACCATTGTTGTACAGGTAAAAAAAGATCGCAAGGGAAGCCTGAAAATAACAATAAGAAGGGAAAACTTAGATATCTGTTACAGAAACTTTTAAAAGAGACTCTAAAGTATAGGATTTATAATCTAAAATCAAAAGACTAGAAATAATGAATTTGTTAAACGTGACCATTTATTCTACAGAGAGAGAAAATCTATACTTTACCTAAAATAAAGCTAAAGAGATTTTTTGTTTAAACACGTTAATATCTGGAACTACCAATAAGATTAAAAAAAATATATATATATATATGATAGCCAGATTTATGAGGAACAGTATAAACTAAACAACATCACACTATGTCCCAAGGGAGCATAACAGTAACTAAAGACGTAACTTAAAGCGAGGGGAACCACGGGGTCAAGTAGAGGATAACAATGCAGAATTTGACCAACATAAAGAAAGAGAACTTACCAAACTTAATGAACAAAATGCCGAAGATACCGACAAGAGAATCTTCCTTCCAACTCTTTCGACAAGTATGGGTGCAATAATCGACGCAAAAACTTGTGTTACACCAATGATTATAGTAGAGATATGAGACTCAATACTGGATCCAGTCATCTCGAAAATTATTGTTACAAAAGCAATCATAACAATCATACCACTCAATTGTGTTAGAACAGCTAATACTATTAATATGAATGCTGCTTTTCTATTGGACTTGACAGTGTACATCTCGGTCAGTTGAGCCATATTTGATTTTGGTTTTTCGTTTGCTTTAGCTACTATTTCATCTATATCGTCTTCTCTGCCATGTGCTGTTAAAATGGCCATCGCTTCTTGTTTTTTGCCTGAAATGAGAGGGTTTTTGAATCAGTTACCAATATCTTAGGTACCCCTGTGTTCAGGGATGGAAAATCTTAATGGATGTCCACCGCCCTGGAGGGGTGGAGGGGTCTATCAGACTCATTAACTGAAAACCAACCCGGTGTTCTCTTTCCACACTTACAACGAGAATCCAGAAAACGTACGCGCCCTATGGTCCCCTACGGTCCCGGCCCGCCTATGCGGGCCTCTTCAGGTCAGGGAGGCCAGGGAGAAGGGTGTGGAGATTTTTTTAATTAAAAATACAACATAAAAATAATCAGCCAAATGAGTCCAGCCGTTCTCGAGTTTTACGCTCGAAGCATTTAGCCATTTTTAAATAGATAGAAGTTAGATAAATCATCTTACCTTTCATAACTTTATAAACAGCTGTTTCAGGTACGAGAAAGAATAAAGCAACAAGGTATTCAGCCCCTAAAAATACTCCTAACCAGTGGATATTCGCGTAAGATGTATACGGTCCTATTGTATACGCTGACAGAATTCCGTTTGTGCTAGACAAACCTGTCAGTGTTAATAGCGTGCCTCGAATTTTTGTGGACCTGAAAAAAGAAGAAAATTGTAAGCACTCTTTTCGATTCCCAACATTACCAATCGATTTCCAACATTAAATATTGAGTCATAAAGTTGGCATTCAAAAGTTGCATGATATGGTTGGACTAGAATATTTTTTAGGGATTAGCTGATGTCCTTTTGTCTGTGATAAGCACCAAAGAAGGAATCGTCTATAAATTTTCCATCTGAGCAAGTTTTCCTTGCTTCGATTAATCAATGTTCGGAATCTGTTTAGAGACATCCAGGCTGACTAAAATCATTTTTAGCCGGTGGAACGAATCAGACAACTTCTTTAAGGTACTTACGCCATTTCTCCAATGTAGACTAAATTGATAACAAATAAAATTCCGGTACCAATTCCAGTAAGACATCTACCTAAAAATATCAAAGGCAAGCTTTTCGCAACAGCCATCAAGATGTTGGAAACCACGAAAAAAGTTCCAGCCAAGTATAGGCAAGGCTTCCTGCCAACCACGTTAGACAAATATCCTGAGATGTAGGGACCTGCAAAGAAGATAACATCATCCTGTTATTACCCCACTGTAGGACTAAGGTCTCTACAAATACAGAGAAGGCACGAGCGTTCATCAAAAAGCTTGCTCACGGCAGCGGATTGTCGATTTCAGAATATTATTAAACTCGTATTAATTACGAGTCGGGGGAGCGGTGAATTTTTATAATCCCGCACCGGGGCCGTAGGTGGAGGTGGAACTTTACCACCACGGAGGAAGTCCATGAGAATTTCCGCCGCACACAAAAAAATGGTCCTTTTTGGTCGATCTTTATTCTGTCTATATAAAAAACTGAAATTACTAGCAATACGTGCCGCGAAAGATGAGACTTGGCACACCATACAAACTTTATTATTTAATAATAAATAATGTAATATTGTTCAGAATTTTAATCTAAATGTCTTCGAAATATATCCTGAACCAATTATGGATAACTATTTCGTACATCCATAGGTCCTGAGCAAGCTCCCCATTGCAGACGCTTCTCAAGTCTCATCTTTCGTAGCACGTATTATAAAATACCTAAAATAATCCCAATAAAAGATACGGAAACCAGCCAGGATGCTTCTCCATCGGTGATGGCGTTCTCCAAGGGTGACTCTTCAGGTTTTTGCAGTTTGGTTAGCACTGGTGCTGCCGTGCCCATGCTGTAACCCACTAAAAACTGACCGAAGTATACTGAAATTCGAAAAAAGTTAATTTAAGAAATCAACATTATCGTATCAGCCGAACGACGTCCACTGCTGGACATAGGCCTCCCCTAAAGATAGCCACGATGGCCGGTCTTACGTTGTCCGCATCCAGCCAGTAATAATCAATCTATCTATCTAAATGAATCCCTACCTATTTCCCTTGGTCATCACGTATGAGCGGCTGGACCAATTGCACTAATACTTTTTTTGTTGGGTTTGTTATTGTAAGGAGTAGATTCTTATAAAGGAACATAAACATAACATCACGCCTTTAATTCCCGAAGGGTTAGGCAGAGGTACATCCTTCAGTTATGTTTAAAGCCCATGGCAGCGGGGTTATGGAAGAAAATTTAAATTTCGCTGCGTCAGGTTTTTTTTTTTTTTTAAAGAAATAATTGTAGGTACTTACAGCATCCTGCAATCAAATATTGCTTCTTGATACTTTTTTTACCTTCGGCTTCCATGACACAAACTGGGGTTTTTTTTTATTTAGAGCAATAAAAAATCTCTTTATTTTGCACACCGCATTCGAGTGTTTGACTTATTTAAGTAAGGTTTACTGCTGACTATCAGGTGTTTTATTCGGAAATATACATTTCCGATGATAGTAAAATAGGGATCCGTAGCAACGAAATATTTCAAAATTTTATACCTTTTGGCAAGGTCGAATAATTTCTTAAAAATAAAATAATTTTTAATATACTTATTGCATACCAACAGGCAGCAGATTGATGGTCACCCGATAAACGATCAGTTATTCCATTTTGAGGAACGTACACCTATGGGGTGCGCGTACCTTTCTGTGCCTTTACGAACGAGTCAGAAGAAAAAACCTGCGCAGTAAAAACCATGGTTATTCAAGCATGTTTCCATTATTATTTTTGATAATAAAATGTAGCCTACAGCACTCAGGGATAACGTAGCTTCCAATTGACGATAGAATTTTCAGGATCTTACCAATGGTTTAGAAGATAAAGGCGTTCAAACAAAAAAACAAACATAATAAGTAAACTCTTCAGCTTTAATAATATTAGTTTATCTAAAGTCAAAGTAAAAACACTTATTTCAATTAAGTAGACCATATACTTACAGGTAGGTACTTTCGAATTGTCAAGGAGTCGATCAGTAAAATAAATACAAAAATAAATAAATTAATATGCTACGGAACCACTAACATAACAAGATAATAAAGATTCTTTTGAAAACCGAAAAAGATAAAGAGATCAAGTAGATACCTATCTTGAGGTGTGTTCACCGCATCGATAGTTAATATTACCAAGATTAAGTAGGTAAGTTAAATGTAGGTAAAAATGAAGACAAGTAGGTAGGTATTACTGCTTTATTTATTTTTGGTCCAGTATTGAAGAAACTGAAGTAATTGCGAGGGTAATTATTGTTGTGGGCCATTTTTCAAGAGACCATGAGAGGTCACCATCAAAGGCATTCAAAGGCATCAATGCATACATAATAGGTACCTACTTCATATCTTATCATAATTTTGAATTTTCTTGTCTAAACAACGAAATTAGTCAGCCTCTGAAAATGAAATCCACTTGAAACGATTTCCAAGTTCAAGATGAATCATTGGCGGTGACTAACTGAATTGAAATATTATTCATCTTATTGAAGATAAAGTCAGAAATCGATCAAATAAAAAACCCAAGTGAATCTAAAATAATGGGATTTTAACAATGCAAATTGATATGAGTAGGTACTCTTAAAATGCACACAGAGAAAAGAAAAAATGTCATAGAAAAAATGTTTTTCTTTTTTATAAATTGCTACTAAAATTAATTATTTATTTTATTTTATTGCTATTGTTAATTTTACTTCATATTTTTTTTATTATTCTTAGGTTTTGTGTTTAGGTTAATAATTATTGTATATAATTAATAATCCATTTGTTTGAAATAAATTATATTATGTCGTAGATTTAAGCCAATCAAATCAACAACTTTAAAAAATGCTTATGCTCCTGTATAGGTATATTATTTTACTCTGTGGTATAATGATACGCTTCTGTCAATGTCATTTGTAACGTCAAATCATTCATGACTCTGTCTTTGACAGTTATACAACAAAACAACAATACAACCTGTTATTTTGTGATGAATACAACTAAATTTTTCTAAAGTGTTTTCCACAAAAACTATTAAACGGTTGAAGCTAAATTCTCTGAATTATCTCCAGTATTTAATGGTCTATCAAAGTGTCTACGTGATATTGTGAAATTGTATTGTCTCTCCACAAAACTTAGAAGATTGAAGTTGACTTGTTGGTTGTTTACATTATTTTGCAGATAAAAATTATAAAAAAACTAATAACATAACAACAATGGAAGACGATGACTATTGGAATACAAGTGAAACAAAAGCCAAAGCTTTTAGTTTTGATGATGATGTTGTACGTATTATGAATGTAATTCTTCTATAATTAACTTCGTTATCAATCTACTGAACCACTTCAGAATTAAATACTGACCTTAACTGTGATAGGCAACACTTAACCTGCCTTACCTGACCTCAATTATAGATAAAGCTCTGTCCGTAAGACGACTCAAAGGAAAAAGGATACACAGGACAGAAATTAGTTGGCAGCTGCATGTCATAACTGTAACGAGCAAGCTGTCACTCAGCATAATACTCTGCAATGGGGTACCACAGCATTGTTAAGTAACATCTTTGGGTACTGCTCTGCTCCTGTGGGTTGCAGTGTGATATTGTATAGCCTACACTATTCCTAATTTGACGGGCCTGTTGGTCTAGTGGTTAGCGGCCCTGACTGCTAAGCCGGAGGTCGTGGGTTCGATTCCCACCCAGGACAAACTTTGTGTGATGAGCATGATTGTTAGTTCTGTGTCTGGGTGTGATTTATCTATAATATGTATGTATTTATAAATTATATAAATATGTATATCAGTTGTCTGGTTACCATAACACAAGCTCTGCTTAGCTTGGGATCAGATAGCTGTGTGTGAAGTTGTCCCAAGATATTTATTTATTTAATGACTCTGGCTATCATTTTGAACACATAAACTGTGTAGCCAGCCGCCCTTTGGGCTTGGCGTAGGCGTAGTAAATGTTCACCTGCAGATAACCAGCTTAAATTTAATTACCAGCCGGCCAAACAGCCAGTTTCTATGGAGAAAAACAAACAGGAAACTCTATGGAAACTTATAAAATGAAGATATAAAAAGTAGATATATGTCTTTTCCAGTTATCAACCCAAGAGATTCTAGCCATTGGTCAGAAGTCATCAGGGCAGAGTGAGGAGACCATCTTCAGTAATCTCAGCATCACCACTGTCAAGTCTGCTGCAGTGCCACTCAATAGTTTGCTGTCTTCTAAAGTTTTAGATCTGAGTGAGTACTCACTAAAAGCTCTCTTATTATAATAGAGTGAAATGCCAGAATCTGATACTTTTTTTCTCTATTTTCTTATTATTTTTCTTTAGTGTCTGGCAAAAACAAATATTATTGTTTTAACATAATCCTATAAAACATAAAATTTAATCTAGCCTTTTTCTCTATGACGCGACGTAAGGTGAGAAAGGTAAGAAAAGGACATTTTGTGCCTAAAATTTGAGAAACAACCAGAAGCATTAAAGGTATCAAGCATACCTTCTTATATTATGCTTATTCTTATGTCTTCGAAATTTCGGCCATGCTAGGATGACATAGCAAAGTTTAGGTGTTGCCACACTGCTGTTTAAAGATATCTACAAACATTAGTAAATATTTGTTCACCTGTACAATCCTATATGATTTGTTAGCAAATGTAAGTGTTAGAAAATGTTTGTAAACATTTTTAAACAGCAGTGTGGCAGCACCTTTACCAAACAGTATCACCATAAAATAAGATTTTTTTTTCTCTATATTCTTTAATTATTCAGCAGCAATATTTAAATCGTCTTCCTGGATCTAACAAGGAACATTTCTTTATATTTCCAGTTCTCTTAGCTCAATCCGGCAAGGATCCGTCAAAGGAAACCAAACAGGAACCAGAGGAGACTGTCGCCATGACCCTGAAGAGGCTGACTCTTGGCAGGAGCTGTTCCTTACATGTGCACCGCAGCATGAAGAGTAAGAGAGAACTGCTGGATGGGGCTCTGGCTATTGGAGACGGAAACGGTGTGCTCACTGTATGTTCATTTTTTAATGTATTCTTGTTTTTAAAAATTCTCCTTGAAAGGCAAAGAATGAAAGGAAGAAAAACTTAATATAATTTTGTAATAAAATAAATAATGATACCAGCCCACTGTAGAACAAATGCCTCTTCTCATTCAGAGAAGGCACGAGCATTAAACACCACGCAAGCTCAAGGATTAGGAATTCTAGACTTATATTAATTTAGGTTTCCTTAAGATATATCTTCACCAATGCCAATGATGTTCTACTAGATAAACTTAGAAAGAACATATAAAATAATAATCCAATAACACTTTACCCGACCTGGGAATCGAACCCAAGACTCATGGTCCACTAGACTAACAAGTCAGATCAGTGTTGTATATCTAAAAATCATTATAAATATTACAATTACTAATTAATTTTGAGATATTGTCTTGATTCGTTTTGATAGAACTTAGCTCTCTTACGCACTAGCGGTAAACCGCGGCTAACCGCGCGGCTATCCGCTTTTCCAGTCTAATATGCAACCGCTTATGGTCCTAGTGCGTACCTACAATCATAAATACATCTTACACCAGTCAATCAGCTAATAATTTCCCTTCTATCCTCATTTCCAGGTGGTTCTCTTCCTGATTCAGACGTTAAACAAGAAGCTAGTCTACGAGCTGCTGTCATCAAGACCTGTAGCTCTCAATCATTACATAGCGTTTTTACATAATGAAGGGAAAATTACTGAGCTGACAGATTTGTTGACGTAAGGCTTTTTTATTGACATTTCTCTTGATGGTAAATGGTCACCGCTAGCTATAGACATCTGCAATTTTATTATAGTCACATGTTGGAAGAACCAGCGCAACATTTTAAAAAAATGTCTGCGTGTTCCTTTTTTAAAAATATGTCAAATATAAATTAAATACTTACTTTTTTTATTTATTGATTACAGAATGCTGGGGCGTAGTCCAGAGGCAGCTGTAAGTAATGTCGTCATCTATACCATAATTATAAATAATTTAAATCTTTGCAACACTGTAATTTTGTTTGAAATAAGTTTTACGCGTTGCCATCAGATGGCGTTAAGAGTCAATAAACTTAATAATAATTTATTTCTAAGTACATGAGATTCGGTATTGAAGTGCGCGTGGTCTACAATCCGCCCCACATTACAACTTATAGGCTATCTTTTTATTTAAAAAATTAGGGATCCGTAAGAAAATTCTCACTGATACAGTCATGGGCAAAAATTAGTAAATAATAAAAAGAAAATCTCTTTTTTTTTTCTTTTTCAACAGTTGCATCTTGTTTCAGATGTATCAATACCAACACGCAGTCAAGACTCAAGGCAATAACGTGGATGCTCTCTTTAGGAAGCTGTCCAATTTGTTGGCCAACCATTTCAACCAACCCGGGGTTGACCAACACCAGGCTAAGATGATTGCTGATTACATCAAGTTATTAGGTATTTATTCCTATAGCTAAACCGCTTAATTGAGTCCTCGCCTCCTGATACTGTTCACCGCTAACCCCTGTGACGTCACATATCTTAAGAACTGTCCAGTGCACATTTCGTCTCTTGTGTATCACGCTAAGACCGCCCGCCGCCTGCACCTCTCCCGGCCCCCTTTTTCGTTCTACCCCTGTGTTCACGAAAGATTAAGAAAAAGCCATTATTAAGTACCATTATATTATACAAACACAACAACAAAACATCACTGGCGAAATGTGGGTGTACGAATGAAAAATACACCACTGCCTAACCCTTCGGGGATTACACGCGTGATGTTATGAATTCTTTATACAAAAAAAGTAATGTAACTGGATTTATAAATCCGGGAGTGTATAAAATTTTCTACACATACTACTGCTTAAAATTCTTGACTTAAATGGACTTATCTGTGTCTAAAACAATGTCGCTTTCTGCCGTCTATACGCTTAGATCTTTTAAACTACAAAACGGATTTAATAGATAGAGTGATTCAAGAGGAAGTAGGTTTATACATATAGTTAATATCTTCATTGTACTCGTGGCAGAGCCGGGGCGGGTCGCTAGTTTAAGTACAATTACCAATAACAATAAATCTTTACAGAATGGCAGAAGCACGTGAATAAGCCGGACTTGGCTTACAAGTCAGTGATACAGTGGTTGGCATACAACTGTACGAACCACTGGCACGAAGGCGCTGGCAATGCCATGTCACCCCTCACGCTGTGCCAACGTCACCAGGTAGTGTGCCTTTGTATCTACTAGTTTCTGCCTGAGACTTCGGCTGCGTAAATAGGCACCACCACCAATCAATTGACGTACTTTTTATGACCTGTCAAAACGCGATTCTCCCATATATTTTGTATAGCAATACTGGCATGTGACGTCACTTATTTGACAACTCAATTGACTAGCTGTATATTGATTTTAAACCCACAAAAAATCTAAATTTACAGTAAATTGGAAATTATCGGGTTTTCAGGGCTGAAATAAAGTGTTTCTTTAAAGAAGTTATGTCTTGTAATTATTGGTTAATCTTCTTCTTCTTTATCGTGTGAGCAGTAAGGTCTTACGACCCGCACACCCTAGTGTCAGAGCTTCCAAACCGCCTCAAGGGCTTCTGACATGGTTTAAGTGGAACAGTAAGTTCCAGGTTTCCTCACGATGACGGAAGAAGAAGATTGGCTAATAGTGTCAATTACCCAATTTAGATTATCTGAGGGGTTTTAATTTTTTGCGCGGAACCCTAATTATTTTTCTTGTGTTACCTACTCTTCATAATAACGGTTTTTATTTCGTTGCATTCCAGATAACTCCTCTACAATACGACTGGGTGGTACTCAACGTTCACGCAAAATCTGGCAAGTGGGACATAGTTGAATCTCTATTTACTAAGAAAGTAAGTTATTTATTTGAGTATCTAAGACATTACTGACATCGGCGAAGGAAAACATCATGAGGAAACCTAGACTTGTAATAAATGTCTCAAATCGCCAATCCGCCTTGAGCAAGCGCGATGATCAATGCTCGTGGCTTCTCTGTACGAGAAGAGGCCTTTGCCCTTCAATGGGACAGTAATAAGCTGGTATTATAATTATTTATTATTAATTTTTATTTTTAACTGACGCCCGTCCGCTTTGTATTACTGTGGTATATATAAAGAGATCTTCAGTTTATTCTATCTATCTATACATATAAAATGCTTTGTCCTGAATGACTGACTGAAGGATCAACGCTTAGCAAAAACCACTGATCGTAGAGTCCCGAAACTTGGAGGGTGTGTTCTTTGTATCACGTAGGCAACTGATAAGAAAGGATTTTCCAAAATTCACCCCCTAAGGGGATGAAATGGGGGTCCAAAGTTTGTATGGAGAAACCAACTTTGATGCGAACGAATTCGCGAAGAGAAGCTAGGTATTCTATTAAATGTATCACTTGCTTTTTCACAGGACTGGTTCGGTCGTACAACAGTGTCGTCGAACATCCCCATAGAGACGCTCCTAGCTCGTCTGAGCGACCTGCAAGCGAGCAAGCAGCTGCTAGCGACGTGCGTCAACAAGGTCGCTAATAGCGATGACCGGCTGCGTCTTGCGCATATGTATAAGGTATAATAAAAGATATTTATTCTGTAAATCTATATATAAACTTTGAACGATAGAGTGAGGAATGAGGTTATACGGGACCGTTGCGGATTAAAAGAAGATGTAGTGACAAAGATAGAAAAGGGTATGCTTAGATGGTTCGGTCATGTTGAGAGGATGAACAAACGATCTGTTTGCGGATGAATGGACGAAGATTTTGTCGGTATGTCAGAAGTACTGTGAGGTGAATTTATGAAAGGGATGAAGTTATTTTGTTCTGTTTTTAAATGTATATTCGTGTTTTCATTTTTATATTTTTACTTTTATCTGTCTTCTGTGTCTTTAATTATTTTAATTGGTTATTTAACCGTTTTAATTAAAGTAAAATAAATAAATAATAATAAATAAATGAATGAAAGACGATTGACAAAAGGTATTTATATGGCAGATGTGAGTAGCAACGCCGGGAGGGGTCGCCCTAGGAAGACCTACACTGACCTTATTGGTGAAGTTCTACAGAAAGGTCAGGTGCGGAGTACTCGTAACCGGCGTGCTTGTATGACAAGATGTATGAACGTAGATGTGGCGAAAGGATTATGTAAGGATCGTAGCAAGTGGCGTTCTGTAGTTTCTGCCTACCTCCATGGGAAAAAGGCGTGAGTTTATGTATGTATAAGGGTCGGTTTACATCTGACGGAAGATACGTCAAACGTATCGTCTTTAGTATGGTGGACGCACTAACGCATCATCGGTTATGTGTGTGTGGTTGGATATTTTATTATCTATTTGACTGTTTCTGCGTTACGCGACTGACGATACGCGGCGTATCTTCCGTCAGATGTGAACTGATACTAAAGCGAAAGGTCACTCACTGCTTGATGTATAAAAGTGAAATTAATCAGGAAGGTAGTTTATAGTTAGTAGACGCCCGCTAAGAGAACAGATTTTTCAAAATTCCGCCCCCTAAGGGGATAAAACAGAGGTCCAAAGTTTGTATGGAGAAATAAACTTTAACGCGGACGAAGTCGCGGGCAGAAGCAAGTATAATATAATATTGACTGTTTCGTTGGTCTAAGTCGCAAAGCGCAGCTGCTGAGCATGAGGTCTTGGGTTCGATCCCCAAGTCTGACAAAATTATTATTGAATTTTTCCATCAGAAATTTCTCAGTAGTAGCCTCGGACTCTGAATTTGTGCACGGTGATGGCAATAGGCTCGCCCCCTATTACATAGGACTTAAACATAACTGGTGAAATGTGGGTCTACAAATGAGTACACCTCTGCCTAACCCTTCGAGGATTACAGGCGTGTTTTTTTTTACAGATTCACTCCGTAGTGATAGAGACACTAGCTAAGCAGAAGGACAGGGCGGCTCTTACGAACTACAAGATGACTCTCAACCCTCAGTCTGAGGAGTACATACTAGCTGAGAATACTTTAAGAGATAATGTAAGTATTATACTATGGGAGAAGGGGGGTATAGGTAAATAGATATTTTCATTATAATATCCCGTCCGCCGTTGATCCCGGCTAAGGCTGCCAGATCCTAAATCAGAAAAGCCGAACCGCCAGTCTATTAAGCCCGACTTTTGAGTAAAATTTGGATATAAATCCGGATGTTATGTCTGAATTTTAGAATGAAAACATTAATGTTTTTAACCACTGCTGAGTTTTGTGCTCTGGGTTCTACTCCAAGGTCAAGGTCGCAGTGACCTTGAATTTTAAAATGATAACATTAATATATTTAGGTGAGTGTTGTGTCTTGGCTTCGATTCCAAGGTCAAGGTCATTACATTTTTCCATTACTAAATTTCTAATTGTGGCGGTGTGACAACGCAGCCACGTTACAGAAGAAAATCGTAATTAATTTAATTCCTATGATAAACTGTGTTCTTTTTTGTTGCAGTCAATTAAATGGAAGAACTAATTAAGATATGGCGGCGCGGGCGTCACGACAAGGAACATGACACTACGTTAGATTTTGTATAACTATGTAAAAACTGTAATTATATTAGTTAGTTTAAGTGTTAGGTAATTTGGTTTATTGTCTCTGGGATGGCAACAGATCTGTGAGGCCTAGACGCTAATTCCTGTATTAAAAAAAAATATCGCATTCTAATCTCAATCTTCACCTACACTGACCTTATTGGTGAGGTTCTTTAGAAAGGTCAGGTGCGCAGTACTCGTAACCGGCGTGCTTGTATGACGAGATGTATGTACGTAGGTGAGGCGAAAGGAGTATGTAAGGATGGTAGCAGGTGGCGTTCTGTGATTTCTGCCTACCCCCATGGGAAAAAGGCGTGAGTTTATGTATGTATGCATGTAATTTTATCTATATTTTTGCACGAATCGAGAAAATGAGATTATGAGCGATTTTGAACGTTTTTAATTACAGGAATGTCTTTCTGGTGGATTGTATACTTGTATGTTTGTTTATCATCTAATGACATTAAAATACTAATGGAGTCTGATGAACATAACTGAATTGAAAAACTTGTTTTTTTGACTTGTTATTCTTTTATGAAACTCTTTATGAATATTATGCTTATTTAAAATATTGTTTATAAGTTGTAATTAATTTGAATTAAATTCTACTATTGTAATAAAACGCAATCTTATTATTGTTGATGTTTTATTCTTACTGGAGCCACCCATTTTAGGATATACTTGCACAAGCTCATGCACAAGTCAGCGTGACGCTATTATGCCTACAAATGGCTCGGGTAATTTGCGCTAGTTTATCCACACATTGATGCATACTTGTGCAAGTATAAATGCGCAAGTATACCGTTACATGTTTTGCTTGCATTTCATTTGTAATGAATCCATTTTAAATGTACTTGTCTTAAGTAGTCTTCTTGTTTGGCGCAGCTGTGGGGCACACAATTTCTTAATTTGTTATTCTTTTTATTACCTAATTGTTTGTGTGCACATGGTCTGTGTCAATAAACATTTTTTCTTTTTTTCTTTAAGTATTTAGTTTATTATTTTAGATGTAAAGAAAAATAAGTATTACAAAGAGGTTTTGCTTTGCTCAGCATATTAAAAAAACGTTTTACAGTAAGAATTTTCTCCTGCATCGTTGGTGCGTTTATAGACATAATATAAGTGACACAAACAGCCAGATCTAGACTATTCCGAGTCTGCCTAACTGTTAGTCATACGAACACATTTATGCCGTGCGGTTATCAAACACGCAGCGCAGCAACCAATCGCTTAGCGCAGTCACTGCACCAATTAGGTAGTCAAGCTAAGCTGAATGTATTTTTGTAAACATACCTAATAATACATTTTAATTAATGTAACTGCACTAAACAATACTTAAACAATGAATCATCTTCAAAAAAACCCGTGACAAATTAGCATTCTATACTTAACATTGAAAACAGCGATAAGAGAAAATTGACTTTAACTCCTTGTGATAAAGTTTAATTTAGTATGTCAGCCCCAATGAGTCATTTCAGTCAATCGCGAACTTGAGGAAAAGGTTTCAAACGGATTTCCTTTTCTGTAATGACCTTGGTCTAAAGAGAAAAACCAAATAATCGTTCGTTTGTCTCTCTGAAACTCGAGAACGGCTGGGCCGATTTAGCTGATTTTTGTTTTGAAATGTTTCTTGTAGTCCAGGGTAGGTTTAAACGGTGAGAAAAGGTAGGACTATGGTAGGGGTAGGATACCACGCGAACGCGAACGAAGTGGCGGCGGGTCAGCTAGATAGTTGATAAAATATTTTGTGAATACAGCTGTACGGGTATATCCATCTGGCAACTCTTGCCGGGGTCGGTCCTTGGATGGGTGACCATCTTTACACACCGAGAATCCTCCGTGCCACGGAAAGCATGATAGGCCGTTGGTCCCGGCTGTCATACATGGATGTTTCACAGTCGTTCAAAGACCAAAAGTCTGACAACCAGTCTTACCAAGGGGTACCTATCATATTACCCAGTACCCAGCTACTGGGTTGTGGAGGTCAGATAGGCAGACGCTCCATGTAAAATACTGGTATGCAGCTGCATCCGGTTAGATTAGAAGCCGACTTACATAGTTGGGAAAAAGCTAGGCAGATTGATTGTTATTGTTACTTAGGTAGGTACCCATAGTTATTTTGCCGGGGTTGCGGGACGTCTTAACAGGGTACCGTGTCCCCGGAACGTAAAGGGCAACAGAAGGAACAGGGTGGTTTTTTGTCATACTGCCCTTTTTGTACGGAATGTCAGATTATTTTTAATATGCGTAAGAAAATTTTCTGTGCTGAAGGGTACATTATCATTTAGGTATTGGAGTTCTGCGACTTATGTCGAACATTAAAAATCGGTAGTTCATCAAATTGTCTTTTTGTCTACGATAGTTTTCTTGAATGAATGAATAAATGAATGAGAATACCTACGTTCAATCCGTAACTGATTACCAAACAAAACAATTACCTTGAATGTTTTATCTTCACGACTATTATGTAAGTACCTACCTACTAAGTAATGTTGTTCATTGTATCTAACCAACCGTAAATCTGTTTCTTTGGCCTAGTTGTCGTTATCACGGTTGCTGACCGTGGAGTCCATGTTTCGATTTCTGTGACAGGCTATTTTTTTTTCAACAAGTACCTGTGCTATGGCAGATTCCAATCTCCCTAATGTTTTTTTTATAACACGAAATATATCCATCATAAACACAATGGCGCACCTTGTACTTGATGGGCCCTCTATTTTGATTTGTTCGGGAGTCCTTCTACCTAACTGTAGGGAAGCCAAATGGAGGGTTAAAAAATTATCACAACAGAAACGATAATATGTTCATTTTTAATACCCGACGCGAAACAAATACGGGTTGTTATAAGTTAGGGTGTGTGTGTCTGTCTGTGGCATTTTAACTCCCGAACGGATGAACAGGTTTTTTTTGTTTTTTTTTTTTTAATTGAAAGATGAATAAGACGGTAGTGTGCTTATTTCATACAGTGTTTTAGCATTCAGTTTAATGTTTGTGTGTGATAGTGGATAATATTTTCCCTATTTTTGCTTACCGGGGCCCCTGTACATGGGGGGCCAATATCTTTAGTACCTACGGCGGTAGCTACGCCCCTGTACAAACCATTTAAATAACGTTGAATACGGCTAAACCAGCCAGTCTCCACATTACATACTCAAATAGTTGTTTCTCATATCTGATAAGACAGAAGGTCCGATACTAACCTCACTGCTACAGTTATCTGATAAATACGAAGGTAAAAACGTTTTTATGATACCTAATCAATAGCAATACATAAACGTTTTAGCAGATTATTGGGTAGATAACAAAGTCAATTCATAGCCTCCTACTTACCTACCTAGATAACGAGGTTTTCGTACACGGCCTCCAATCTCATTTAAGACTAGGTATACTAGATACAAAATAGTGCAAAAGTGTGTGTGCAAACACAGGTGTCGCAGTGCACCTGTGTTTTTACAAACTATTGCCACTCTCTCATAGTTCGATGGGACGGCAATCCGAAGCAGTGTTACAGTTACACCTAGTTGGATCCCCGTACACCTACTAACAAAAGCTAGATCTGGTACAATTCTGTTCACTCTTTCGGAAAATACAGGCGTGATATTTAATAACAATAATAACACTTTACTTTATATGTGTCACTGCCTATCAGGCCTTTCCAAGGTTAAGTAGGTATCTCATTACCTTAATAGGTTCTTAAAAGGTCGTTAGTACCTATTTTAATCAATTAACGCATTTTAAATAGAAAAAGGAATAGAAAATGAAACTCTCAAGAACAATAATAACAGTCAAACATAATTATAATTTAATAGTAGGTACACTTAATAGTACATTTAAAGAAGGTGGCAGGCAGCGGATGGATCCGGGCTGCCCAAGACCGGGATGGTTATTGGCGCTCTTTGGGGGAGGTCTACGTATAGCAGTGGACGGCCATAGGCTGATATGATGATGATGTACACTTAATTATTGCGAATCTTCACCGCATCCGCAACACCCCTCATCGACTTCCACACCACACATTCTTAATAGGAACACGAAACATGTCACACATAGGAGACACCTCAGAATCTTGCCGCACGAACCACAGTCACAGCTGCACGAACAACACATTTTAAAAGACTATTCCGTCTTTCTACCGTAAAAAACCAGCGCTGGGATTTTGCACAGAATTTCAGCGTTCCCCTTTCAATTTTGCGGGGAATTTGCACAGTTTAACCACAGGCCTTTTGTTTTTTGTGTCAAAGTTTGCACAAAATACTCTAGATGTATTGTTATTTGCACAGTTCAACTATAAATGCGTCTAAACGACGGTAAACCAGATGACACAGTGAAGAATATTAGTCACAAGTCGCGACAAATTGGTGAGTAGAATACTAAAGGTTTCGATTCCGCAAACAGCGGTGTAGTGACGCATTCATTTGTTTGTGCTTGTATTACTAGCTTCAGTTATCACTGACGCTATCTACCTATGTACTGTTATAGTCAGGGCCGGATTAACCATGTCTGGGTCCCTAAATATACGTCCTAGGGCTGCAACACTTTCTGAAAATATATTTTTTCTACCGAAAATCATCTTTTTATCAAAGCAATTTTAAATCTAGCGACCCCCTCGCAACGATGCAGTCGTCATATTTTAACAAATTAACACAAAACAATATTAAAACTACGTATAAACCTTCCTCATGAATCGCTCGATCTATTGATTGCATTGTGTATGATAAAAGGTTATTCGAATTCGCAGAATTAGTGCGAGTAGGTACCTATTTAATGAACGTCTTGAAAAATACAGCGTGATTAGTGTTTGGTCT
Organism: Hoplodrina ambigua; assembly: GCA_949774945.1. NCBI lineage: Eukaryota > Metazoa > Arthropoda > Insecta > Lepidoptera > Noctuidae > Hoplodrina > Hoplodrina ambigua. The sequence goes on from OX458988.1 coordinate 8,396,108, forward strand.
TATAATTAAGTGTCGTCATGGCTCAGTGGTTAAGGCGCCCACCTTACATGTATGAGGTTTTAGGTTCGAATCCGGGCAAGTACCAATGTCACACACACAAAAATGTAGCACATTTTGTGATGTACATTTATGTTCGTCTAACTAAGTGTTTTGAACAGCTGTTTTTTTTTAATTGTTACTTTTTGAAAAAAATGGACCCAATCGTTTCGAGTTTGATGACCGAGTTTATGGCTTTCGGTTCCAGGACGACCTAAAGTAACCGTGTATATACATATATTATTATTTTTGTGTGAGTATGTTTGCAATAAATAAATTCAAAAACTACTGTACCGATTTCAAAATATTTTAATTGTATAATTTATCTGCGCATATAATTTAGTGCATGCTGTTCTTTACTGTAAGTGATGAGGCGCATAGACTTAAGTTTGCAATGTAAAAATTATATATTCCAACAGTGTAGGTACCTACCTACTCATCGTTGAAAAGCCTTATGATAAATAAATAAGTAAATCACACTGTTTACTCTGAGATATTTAGAGTCATGCACTGAATCCATGATCCATTCAAGTTTTTTTTTTGTCATATCCCCTTCACCCCGTACAGAGATTACATTACGCTGCTTTCTTACTGCATTAGGAAAGCATGCCACAGCCATTATATAAAAAAAAAATTGAAACAATGATGAGAACATTCTTAACTTTCACTCGAAAAACCTATTTAAATTTCTTTTTTAGCCTCTTGGTCCCTGAACGTTAAGGGGCCTCTAGGTCACACTGCCTAGAGAATAATCCGACCCTGGTTAAAGTAGGTAAACAAACTGATAAGAAACAGGTAAACGATGATTATTTGGGTTTCCAGTAATTTTTTTGACTGTTTTGATAAATCTAAGGCTAGCATAGCATAGCTACCCACTGTTGTCAGAAAATTACTATCAAATCAAACAATTTTGTAGGTAGTTAATTCATGAATCACATGAAATCAATGATTACAAACGTTGATGATGTGTGTGATTGATTTTGCTTAGCGAATAGATTACGTAGAATCAAATGAGTAAAGTCTAATTTTGAAAGCGATCTATCTCAAAAAAATTGAGATAGGTCGCTCTTTTAACTTGTTGACTGCGGGAAAACACATACGTTGTGTTTCGACTAAAAACGCAAGTGCGGTGCACACACACCGTATGTGTTTTTATACGGCGAAAACGCGAACAGTGGTAGCTAGCCGCACTTGCGTTTCATACGTCAAAGGGTAGTCATGTGTGCATGGAAATATGTAGTACCTACCTACATAATTAAGTAGGTACCTATTTTTCAATTATATAAATAACTAGCATTTGCCCCCGACTTTCAGATTTATCAGATTAGGACATCAGACATAATATGCGGCCAGCCTTAATTCCGCATCATTTCTTTACCTATTTCTGCATTGTCCAAAATTATAGACTGTTGAGCTAGACCATAGACCATAGACCATACGATCTTTGACATAGAGGTATACCTAGTAACTGTCAGTTCTTTTGACACAAATATATCACAAAATAAACAAACTGGATTCGGCGAAATTGTGGTGGCCTCTTCCACAAAAGCCATTAATAAGGAGTTGCAGTTTACCTAACTTGGTGAAACATTCTTTGTGAAGTACTTAAGTAACTACAGCAACTCGATCAATGATTGAAATATGTCCATAACTTGTTGTGTAAAAATGCCATACCTACTAGAATTCTTCCAAACAAAACTAACTCTTTTTGAGCTGTTAAAATTGTAACCAAGTACCTAATGATTCATTACTCATCTCACCAACCTGCACAGCAGTCACCGGTAGACCTCCAGGTCCAAAACTAATGGGAAAGTTTTCATGTGTTGTTGCAACTTCTGTGGGAGTCTAAGATGTATATTCTGTTTCACATGCATTGCGTACGCGTTTCACTTGTGCGGTATTGAATGTGACTGCGCATGTTGGAAATGCCACTGTTGTGTGAGTGATGATGGTGATTGATCAATCGAGAAATTGTTTTATTGTATTTTGGTTAAATAAATTTATGATTGAAAAAATGGTTATTCATCCATTTTTTTACACTAATATTTATTTTATTTTATTTTATTTAATACAAAGTCGCGGGCTTTGTCTGCTTAGATTTTAGAATAAAGCTAAAGTACTTAAATCATAGGATAGGAATTCAAAGGAATACAAAAGCAAGATTAAAAAAGTAGCATAAATATGTTCTATTCCAGACTATAATCTATCTCAGTGCCCAATTACATTCAAAACCGTTCAGCCGTTCTGGCGTGATTGAGTAACACTAACAAACATCCATCCAAACTTTTGCCTAGTACCTAAGATGCGAAAGTAATTATGTCTGCCTGTCTGTTTGTATGTTACCTCATTACGGCAAAAGCACAGAACTGATCGTATTGAAATTTGAATTCCGTACATATAGCATAGATATCCGATACTCTGAGAGATAGGTACCTAAGTGTGTAGGGTTCGATTCCCAGGCAGCGCAAAGAGTTATTTGGGTTTATTCACTAGAACTTTCTCCAACTCCTATGTACATCAACACAGTACATAAACATATTTCAGCGAGATATTTGTAGCTTTGAGGATTCCAGGCGTGACGTCACGTAAACAACTATTTCTTATCCAAAACATTTATTTATTATTCAACGTATTTGGTCACAGTTTACTTAGTTATAAATTCATCTACGTCACAATTTTCGTCTTCTCGAAAAACTTTAAGTATCCGGAATCCTTAAATTCGAGTATCCTATAATCCCAGCACAAGGGGAATATGGGATACTTACTGAAATTTTTGCATTTAGCATCCCATATCGTCTGGGTCCATATCATCACAAATTCCGCACATTTGAAGGCACATTATACATACATAGACGCAACACACGCAGCGTAAACAACGGCAGCATATGTTGTCACCCATGCAACAACAACACATCACTAACAACCGTAGATTTAAAACAACAATAACAACAGATAATTGCGAAAATTTAAACTTGTCCAATTAACATTGTTGTATCTTTACTTTTAATGCTGTCTTTCGCAGAGTATAGAATAATTTAGTTGATAATTTCTTTAATATCATGGAATTTTAAATAATTTCATCATGACTTAAAACGTAACCGATGACAGCTTACCATAGATTCTAGAGATTCTGTCACAGATAGGTAGGTACTAATCAGATTGTCCACGGAATTATGAAGTACCTTCCAGAATCTCATGGCAAATGGGGAATCGATCGATCGGGTAGTACATAATCTCGAGGACATTGGATTAATCGACCTTTAAAATTATTTTTTACTAGCTTTTGTCCTCGACTTCGTTCGCTTAAATGTCAGTTATCGCGGATGCAAACAAAGTCGCAAAATAAAAAGTAGCCCATGTCTTTCTTTGAGGCTCAAACTTACCCCGTACCAAATTTCCATTAGTAATTTCTCAGTAGCTGCCTTGGAGTCTAGACCTGAGCCCGGTTGATGGCAACAGGCTCGCCCCTATTACATTGGACTGGCGAAATGTGGGTGTAATAATGGGTACATCGCTACCTAACCCTTCGAGGATTAAAGGTCCGATGTGTGTAATAAAAACAGCCTAAATAAATAAAACAACATAATTAAAAACGTGAATATATTGTAGATCATGTGTTTTGCTTTCTCCAGTTAACGTTGAATCCAGTGTCTCGAAATAACTGGTCAATGTCTTCTCTGTCCAGGCTCAGTGATGCTTGCTAGAATAGGAAAAAATATATTTTTATTAAAAAGCTATTTAGATAACATGTTTTGGATGCAGATTTTTTCAAAGGAATTTTTAATAGCTCTTTGATGCGGAAGTTCCACAATTTTGAATGCGGTTTCGGAAGTTACGCAATTTCGAATGCGGATGCGGAAGTTCCGCAATTTCAAATACGTATGCGAATATTCGCAACATCACCACTATCTAGGTATGTCGATAGAGATGACCGCAAGGCCACAATATACCCCATTACCTACAGATACCATGGCACCATACTTATGACTGGATTTTCAACGCTCAACTAAGCGCAGAAATTTGGAAATCTAATCATGGAAATTAGAAGAGATTATGGTAAGCCTACAGGCAGGGGGCGGGTCTACTTATATGCGGTTACTTATAGGCGGGTTTTCGGAATGCAGCTCTGGGCCCTGTGAACATAAAGGGCCCCCAGCCACGATTAAAGAAAAAATGATCACTTCACTTGTGGCTATGTTAAGCTGTCCCTTTCTGATTGAGCTGCAATTCAACCTTGACTGTAAAATGGCTGTATGTTTGATTAACCAGGCAGGCCCCTAAGTAGTGTTATCACAGAGCCCCACAAATTCACAGTCCACCTCTGCCTTCTGGACAAACTAAAAACTTACTATAAATTCCTTCTTATAATGTTTGCCCGAGTGTGTTGAGGTTGGGTGTGAGAGAAGAGCATTTGCACCCGGCCTGCAAACAAGGGGATTGAATGAAAATTTTCTTTAAACCTAGACTGGTGACTGGTGTCGATTCTATTAAGCACAAACTAAACTTAATTTAGACTGTTTCTTCCTTCTTCTATCCAATTATACAAGAAAGGGACGGATTTAAATAAGAGCTGTCCTATTTAGTCAATCTGACACATCCATACAATTATAGTTGACAAAACGTATGGATTAAAAATATGGAGAAGTTGAAAGCGAAACTAATTTGACATATCTAACTTAGTTTGTAAGTGTTACCGTCCTTCTCTTTAGCAGCATGTCAGTAAGACATGCCAATTCTCTAAATTTAGTCTAGTTTGTGAAGAAGGGAATCGGCACCATTATCTGGCAACATAAAACCCGGCTGGTGCCTTTTTAACCAGGAATGGGAAGTTCTTACCTTTGAGGTCTTATTCTTGTCTGCCGCCATCTTGGACGGAAATTGGTCTCCTGAAATCATACAACAAATTATTTTGAAATCGCCCCCATGATAATATCGCTAGTGTGTAGAGATACCTTCTTTTTCTTAGGGTATCGATGGCAAATATGGATACATGGATATTTTGTTAAATTTTTTGTTTGGCCCAGTATTCAGCTACCATTACACTATCCGCTGATGCAGTCATTTAGGTCGTCACGTGTGCAGGTGACTGTGCCTTCGGCGCAAGATAATACGTGAGCCATGGTCAAGATACCTTCAAGACTTACGATAGTTGATGTGTCTTAAAATACTGATATTGGAAATCCTTAACGTATCGATTTCAATGGGATTTCGATATCACTCTTTGATGAATATAAGCACTGGTCAACTAGTTATTAGAATGGAGACTTGCCACTTAAAATAATGGAGTTACTAACATCTTGTTCGGTGTTATCTTCTACAAGGATGACGGTAGGTCGGTAAACCTCTTTAGCAGTGCGCGGCATCTGCAACGAAATTATTTTTATGTTATAAGTTACCAAACTATCAACTATTGTACTCAATTATCAGTCAACATAAATAAGTTATCACCTAAGCATATTTAAGGAAAAGCAATATAAAGATACTAGCTTTTGCCTGCGACTACGTCCGCGTGGAACTTGTTTATTCGTACCTGCATACAAACTTCCACCCCCTTTTCACCGCCTTAGGGGGTGATTTCCGGGGTAAAAACAATCTCCATGCCAAATTTCATTAAAATCGATTCAGCGGTTTAAGCGTGAACAGGCACACACAGACACACTTTCGCATTTATAATATTAGTATGGATTGAGTATTGAGGTCACTCTAATAAACAATTAACAACTAAAGCATGATAATACTGACTTCTTCTCTTGCAGCAGGGCGGTATATCTCAGCTACTCTGGGCTCAAAAGTCTCCGTTACCTCACTACGTGGTATAGTCAGAGGGATCACTTCCTCTGAATTGTCTTGACTCTCTTGGTGTTGACTTCATGGAATTAAAAGAAAATGGCTTGACGATAGAAAACAATATGGCTTCATAATCTAAACTATGTTTGGGTAATTGACACCATTAATCAACTATTTCAAGACAGTATTTCTTAAAACATTGAATTTTAGATCTGGAAGCCCGATTTAATTACTCAAGTCCCACGTAATGAGACACAATTGTTTTTCTATTGTTCTGACTTACCTGTAAGTCAGCCGGGGCTTGAGCGATTAAGAGTGTTTATGCCTTACGGCATTGCATACAAACTTTCAAGCCCTTATTTTCCGAGGTCAATGAAGCGCTTTTAATAAAACCTGCTACGAATAAACACTACTTATATTTAAGTCTAAAAAGTTACAAAAAAAAAAGATAATTGAAAGTCTCAGTAATCATGGAAAATTAAAATCGGTTCATTTATCTCGAAAAATAAGGGCTTGAAAGTTTATATAAAATGCCGTACGGCGTAAACGCTCTTAACTCCAACAGTAACATTAAATTTTTAGTTTCATTGAAATCAATAAATAGTTGCGCAATTGAGTTGTCATATAAATGACGTCACAGTTTACTAAATCAAAAACATTAAAAAATCGATAGGAAATCGCGTTTTGATAGCTCATAAAAAGGATATAAATAGATTGGTGATGTCAAATACCCAATTAGTGTAGAAAGACACTTACCACAGCCAAAAGTTACATGTTCTTGTAATCATTGCGGTATTTTTTTGTTCTGGACCAGACCTGGGAACCTTCTGGTTATGGAGATATTGAAGGTCAAAGTTTCAACTTTTTTTTTAACGTATTTTATGAATTTTAAAATAAATATTCCAAATTCCCCTCATAATCTTTACAAATTGGCGGCAATTTAAAAAGTGTCAGTCGTACGTCAAAATGGATTTGACTAGAGAACATTTCGCTCAATTATTTATTACGACGGTGCTTTGAAAATAATGGAAAATAGTTCAAAAAGCAATAAAAATATTAACAGACTTCTACATCATTCCGTTTCAAAATTTTCTTAATACTTTCAGAGTGACCACGTACGTCACATAAATTTTGTCGGCAATAAATTCGTCAATGGTTTTTAGCAATTGGGTATATGACATCATTAAACAATAATTCCAAAACACGATTTATCTAATAAAACACTTTATTTTACCCGATTAATTTTCAATTTACTATAAAAATAGATTTTTACTGGCTTTGAAATCAATAAATACTGAAAGAATTGGGTTGACAAAACAGTGACGTCACATGCTATTAAAACCATGCCCACAAAATATAAGGAGCAATCTCGTTTTGACAGATCATAAAAAGTATTTCAATTGATTTTTGGTGTCAAATACCCAATTGTCCATAAAAAAAAAATGTTTAATTTGGGTCAGTCGTATCCATATTTTTATGTTGATGTACTCACCGCCACTGCCCAAAGTTCTGTTTTTTCCTCGTTCTCCATTCGCTCCTCGGGAGATTGTCGAACTGATGGCTGTCAAACGAATTGTGAACCGCTTTGTGGTTCACGGGAGGGTTCTGACCATCGCGTGCGTCGTTTTGGGATTTATGTTCTAGCTCTCGGTCTAACTTCTGGATTATTGATTCCTTTAATGTCGATGGAGTTGATCCTAGCAGTAATAAATATTAAGTAAGCTAATAACATAGAGGTTGATTGTGCTGTAGGTAACAGTTTCGTATGATGCTGGAAAAAGCTGATTTATTAAATTATAATAATAATTTATTGTCACAACAGGTGACATATTTGAGTTGAAGCCACATAGATCACACACTAGGATTCCCTGTGACGTGTGATGTAGGCTCTTTCATTCCATTAATTAAGATTAACAGTAGGTACAATTTTAAATGGAATAAAAATAAACAAAAAAGATAAAGAGATATTCAACCTTATTGTGTATATGAGGGTGTGCAAGGGGTGTGTGAGTGCCTACATGTGTGAGGAAGTGTATAAGGAGATGTGTTAGGATGTGTATTATGTAAGGAGGGTGTGTGTGGGATTTGTGTGTATGTTTAAGTTAAGAAAGGAGGTGCTTGTGTGCGTTTTAGTAAGCTTGTAAATGTTACCAGATTTAGTCTGTTTTGAAAAAAATATTTACGCAACTGATGAAAGCAAATAAAGATGAACAAATTAAGGATCTTGACTTGGCTCGCGAGGTCCTGGTTCAAGGTCAACTTTGTCACTGCCTCAAGGGTAGCAGACCTGAGTATTTGATATTAATTTTAATTTGATACCTTCACGCGTTCTTGCGAAAAAAGTCTTTACAGACGGACGGACAGTCAAACGGACGATTAAGTGATTCTATAAGGGGTTCCGTTTTTGCCGACCGAGGTACGGAACCCTAACGCTATAAGTTCGACCCCCCCCCCCCCCCCCAATAACCTCTTGGCGACGTCCTACGAAACTTCTTCCTTTATCCCCCTAAAATAAATGTTATAATATTATCATTATTAAAACATACCTCTAAGCATCTTAGTAAACATTTTCCTAGTTATTTCAGAAAATTCTTCAATACTCGTTGTTTTTGTTTTCACTTTAGTGTTCGCCGTCCGCAAGTCATTCGTCAAGTGCCAAGGACGTGGGGAAGCCTCCCCCCTCTCCCCCCCTTCAGGAGTTGTTAAATCCATATCTTCTTGGTCTTCACGTTCTTCATAATCTTCGTAATTGTCCTCCAATTCCATCTCATGCTCCACGGGGAGGGGACGGCGTACCTACACGATGGAGAAAGTGGTGGGTAAATCTGGAATATCCATCCTCCCGACTGAACTTGGTTCACGACAGCCAATCTTAATAGACACTAGCCAAGTCATCATCATCTGCTTAGCGAGGCCTAGCCTTTTCTCAATTTTGTTGGGGTCGGTTAGCCTTTTTCTGCCTAGCCTTTTACCCATTATGTTGGAGTCGACTTCCAGTGTAACCGGATGCAGCTGAATACCAAATTACCAATACACAGAGCGACTGCCTGTCTGACCTCCACAACCCAGTAACTGGGGTAACACGATACTCCTTGGTAAGACTCACTAGCCAAGTACGCAGGAGATATTATAGTGCTGAAATGTGTGCGCAAAGATAGGTACACTCCTTGCCTTCTCTTCCCTTACTCTCTTATTACGATGGGACGGAAATTTGACACGACCTGATCATATCAGACGCAGGGGGTGTTACACCACCACTTCCACTTCAGTTACTGAGAAATTCCTAATGGAAAAACCCAATAGCATTTTTTGCCCGACTTGGGAATCTAACCCAGGTCCCCACGCTAAACAGTCACGCTTGCTTTCGAGGGGGCAGTAAGTAGTCAACAGGCAGTCACTCGGGGGGGCGTGAAAGTTATCAATCATCCATTCATCATATATCCTTACAAACTTTCGCGTTTATAATAACAGTAGGAAGTAAGATAGTACCGGAGCGCATAATAGAGGGTATGCTGTTCGTGGTCTTCTCGCCGTGTGTATAGGACAGGGTGCCATGGCCCCTGACACCAGGGTCCGTTGGCCCAGCATATTGGTGTGGGAGAAGTCACAGACGAGGAGCAGGCGGGGGTGCATGGCCCCATGGCGGACGGCCCCGCAGCCGACTGCTTGGAGGTTCCACACTGCGAGTTGGCTGAAGTGACCCCAAACTGTACCTCTGGAATGACGTAGATGGGTCAACCGTTAAAATAATATGTAGTAATAACTTGCCAGGCAAATTTTTGCCGTGAGCGATAAATAAGCCATTAAAACATTCACTTCTCCATTGAAAAGAGACATAACATAACATCTCGCCTGTAATCCCCAAAGGAATAAACAGAAGTATACCCATTAGTACCTTTACCCACATTTTGCCAGTAATGTTAAGTCCTATGTAATAGGGGGCGAGCCTATTGCCATCAACCGGGCACGAATCCTGATTCCGAGGCTGCTACTGAGAAATTCCTGATGGAAAAACCCAATAATACTTTGCCCGACCTGGGAATCGAAGCAAGACTTCATGCTCAGCAGTCGCGCTTTGCGCCATAGGACCAACGAGGCAGTCAATAATAAACATCGTTATGTGAGACAATGTTTTTCTTAATGCAAAGACGGACTTTGAAAGTTGCGATACAGTTTTTAACTATTGCAGCTATTTTCGCTTTCGTTGTAACTAGTGTCAACTGTTTTTGTTTCAAAATCAACATTATTATTAGTGTTTGAGGTCATATTTTGAAGAACCCGACCATAATATAGTCCCCAAATTACTTACTTAGCGGTAAGCCTGAAAGGCGCAGTGAGCTGCTTAGGCTGGACGCGTCTCCTCTCGCCCCACCAGGCGTCAAGCACGCGACGTATAGCACGCTGAGCACTCAGCTCGTCTGACTCGCTGGAGCGTCGCCACCGGACTTCGCCGACCGTCTGACCCGCATAGGGATAGCGGACTGGAAGAAAATACAAATAAAGTGAAATCTAAGCTCCTTTTCGATCCGGGGTCGCGGGACGTCTTAACAGGATACCGTGGCCCCGGAACGCAAGGGGCAACAGAAGGAACAGGGTTGTTTTTTATAATCAGTAAAAATCTGACAGTCCCTTCCGCTCGCTCATGGCGGAAGGACATTTGATGATTTTTACTATCCCAAAAAAACAACTCATTTTTGATGCTTCTGGAATGACCCTTCTTGGGTGTTGGTCTCAATTCCCAAGTCGGGCAAAGTGTTATTGGGTTTTTGCATTGATGCTGTATGTGTATGTTATGTTATGTTTATGATTTTAAAAGAGTACGTATGGAGTATCTCGCCCATTCTTCTCCATATAAAAGTATATAATATGTAGATCAATGCTAGCTTATTTATTTATTTAAACTTTATGCAACAAAAAGGTACAAAGGCGACTTAATGCCTTAGGCATTCTCTACCAGTCAACCAAAAGGGGGTGAAGAGATAACATGGCAGGTGCAAAAAAAAATTGTACATGAAAAAAAAGACAAAAAAAAAGATTTAAAAATAATTGAAAACAAATAATATTCTAAATAAATTTAGATTTTGAAATACCTTTGGTAAAATTATGGAAGCGGGTCATACCTGTTGCTCTGCAGTCGTCATGCACGAAGTGACACTGGTCTGCTAGTCTCTGCGCCAAGAGAGACAGCTCACGATCCCATTCCTGAAATGTGGAAATTTTTCAATAGTAAAAAAAAAGTCCAGGTCCGGTTCCCAGGTCGTGCAAAGTGTTATTGGGTTTTTCCATCAGGAATTTCTCAGTAACAGCCTCGGAGTCTGGATTTGTGCCCGGTTGATGGCAATACGCTCGCCCCCTATTACATGGGACTAAAAACATAACTGGCGAAATGTGGGTGTACTAATGGGTACACTTCTGCCTAACCCTTCGGGGATTACGGGCGTAATGTTATGTTATGTAAAAAAAAATTATCTGTGGCAAAGCTAGTTCAGTCATGGAGGCCAATCTTACGCAGTAACTGCACAAGTATAAGCGCAAACACAGATGCTTCTTCGTCCCTCACATTTGTGGTTCGATAGTACAGCAATTTGATACGACCGGGAAGAGATCAGGCGCAGGACCAACGGCTAGCGTGTTCTTGGAGGATCATGACTTTGAATTGATAAAGGCCATGTGATGGCTACTTAGGCTCGCCCCCTAATACATGGGACTAAAAACATAACTGGCGAAATGTGGGTGTACTAATGGGTACACCTACTGCCTAACCCTTCGGGGATTACAGGCGTTGTGTTATGTTATGATGGCTACTTACAACTAGCATCATAACTTGTGGTTTAGGAAGGTGCACGCCACCGCGCACCCTCTCGTTGCCCGCAGCGATGCGCTGACGACGCCTGGAAATACCAAGAGAATTATACTTAACTGGCTTTTGCTCGCGACTTTCGCGTGTGAGAAAGGTGTACCTATGATAAAAATATAGCCAGTTAAAAAAGAAGCATGTGCTATTCTGTGCCTTTCATCCAGATCTGTTCAGCCGTTCTGGAGTAATTGAGTAACAAACATCCATAGTAGTAGTAAGATGGCACACAGCAATTTTTTAATTTTCAAATTTGAAAGAGTATAGTCCCGAATAGGTCCCATAGGAATATTGTCATGATCTGATGATGAACTTTGAAGATATGGAACGGAACTCCTTATAAAATCACAGCAGAACCGCCGTAACAACAAATATTGCTTTGTTTATACTTGTAGTCGATGTCTGACTAAGGGAAGTCGGGAGGGGGTACGTCAACCCCCCTCCTACCACTTTCCAAAATTAAATATATCGTGTGAGGTATTGTTTGAAAGGGCTTTATGTAAGGATTTCAAACATTAACACACAAGCACTAAAAAGTGAAAAATAAAAAGCTTTTTTACAAAAAAAGATCACCGCCTTCAAAAACCACGAAATAAAAAATAACTTTAGCTTGGAAGTCGGTGGCAATACCTACATAACAAGAAACAAAACCAAAGCCGCCGAGTTCCAAGCTAAAGTTATTTTTTATTTCGTGGTTTTTGAAGGCGGTGATCTTTTTTTAATCTTTCTATAATTGAAAGATATGCCCGGATTTTAATGATCCAAAATATTGTTAAAAGATTTCTTTTTTCTTTTGAAGATACTATTAAAATTACCTGTTGAGATAATGTGTGATGAAATGCTTCAATTCATTTGAGAATTTAATTTGTGTGTAGCGCTCGCACGACGGTCCGGGGCCCGCCTGGAATGATACTATAGAGAAATATCTACGACTAGCGGCTGGCCGCGATGTCGAGCGCGTGGTTTTATGACCCACAGGATTAGAGCAGTAATCAAAAACGTTACTAAACTCAGGAGAATAAAACCACGCAAACGTAGTCGCAGGCAGACGTTAGTATTAGTATAATACAAAAAATGAAACATCTCCAATCTACTGATTTCTCAAACTATTTGTTACTTGGTAAGGTTAGGTTAGCTTGGTAAGGTTTTGGCGTATTGAGGGTAAGTTTGCGTATGTACAGTCAACAAAAGAGATAGATACAGGATCGTCAGATATAGTTGAAGTTTACTTCGAAACCGATGGATGTTTTCAAATGTATATCATTTAATTTAAAAAGTGATAATTTAAGTTTCAATTGAAGACAGCCATCGGTTAAGTCCGCCTTTATACTTTTGTTGCATAAAGTTTAAATAAATAAATTTCTGACGACCTTGGATATACCTATCTGTTTTTTTTACTGTACCTTTTGTACATGCGCAAGATTACCCGCACTAGACAAATTATTGCCAAGCTACAAGCCGACAACTGTATCAAGAACCACCCAATTCCTTACGTCAGGAAACTGGCACGCTATATGTCGACCCTTCCCCTGACAGAGTCTCCGGTATCTGACGGCGCAGTACTGATGCTCCTCCGGTATGGCCACCACCAGGCTCGTGAGAGACACCCACAGCAATATCCAGCGGCACATGGTTGGTTTAGCTGGAAACAGAGCTAGAATATTAGACTTAGATCTAGGTAGAGTTTTTTGGCTTAGATACACGTTTTCCTAGTGCTTTTTTTCGGGTTTCGTACACGGAGGGTCCAAACGGAGACTTTAATTGTTCTCGCTCATCTGCCCATCCATTTGTCTATCCCTTTGTTGAGAGGATTGAACTGTCTTAGATCCCGCACAAAGAAAAACAGCGGAGAATTAAGAAAAAACATTTTCACAATACATCAATTTTCACTACAGTCCAAACAAGCAAGGACAGCCTTGACAGGTAAAATGGAATAACTAACTAGAAATTGGTTCGGTTAAGGGTGAGGCAAAACGAGCGTAATTTTGTGAGTCGTGAGTCGCAGAATTCTGCCTGGCAGACATTCTATTGGGAGGACAGACGAGCGTATTTTATTCAGTTACTATCCAACGCTTCCAACGTGCGTCGGCTCCCTCGCCCAAACTCAATTTCGGTCAGCATAATGCATGTGAGTCGGCAGTCAACTCATTTTGCGTCGCCGTGTGAATCAAACTTTTTTATGAAACAGATTGCAGCAGAATTTCTGCAACCGAAATTCCGCGACTCACGACTCACAAAATTACGTTCGTTCGACCTCACACTAAGACACTCCTCTCGCTAGTTCTACTTTTAGAACGAGCCCGCTCCTTCTCCAACTTCCCAGATCCCCACCACCATATTTTACAAAACAATTACAAAGAAAACTTACCATTAACGCACGAGAGAAATCAGATCAGCAATAGCACATAACATAATAAATACAAACACAATATTTTGTAACAAAAATGTGACAATACTACATAACTTTTACGTAAAAATATATCAAAAGTATATCAGCGGTAGGACATTCAGCTGATTACAAGTCCTACAAAACTGTACAACACTGACATTTTGTAATTTGACGCAGAATATTTATAAAGAGTTTTTGCTACACGACTGGCCGTGCCAGGGCCGGGGCGTGGACGAGCCGACGTGTTATTGAAGTGCGTCGAGAGGGCCCGGACGGGACACGGATAATGCACTGTGTAATATAAATTGATTTATACAAATCATACAAAATATATGTAACAGATTTAAAACCGTGCCCCGTCCGGGCCCCGCCCCGGGTACGGCCCGGTCTAATGAGAATCATCCCATACGTGAAGCACTTTCTGACTTTTATAAAAAAATAACTAGATGGTAAGAACATAGAGCAACACAGGCCTTCTGACGGAAGGGGAAACGCCATAGCGTATTATTTCAATACAAAAAAGTCTGTCATTTTTTTTGCGGGGAGAAATACACACACAAACACACTTTCTCAATGCGCTACATAAAAACGATCGTCTGTTAATCAATCCCCGTGTTGCTCTATGGGTAAGAAGAATCCAGATATTCTTCTCTTTGAATCGTTATGAAGTAGGTAAATCCTATTGTTATTGATAGGACATAATAATATCACCTCGTTGTAATTTATTCTTTTTTATATGGGTAATGGTTTATACTTATAATGGCATGTGACAATTAACAAAAGGTATTTATATGGCAGAGGTGAGTGGAAACGCAGGGAGGGGTCGCCCTAGGAAGACCTACACTGACCTTATTGACGAGGTTCTTCAGAAAGGTCAGGTGCGATGTACTCGTAACCGGCGTGCTTGTATGTCGAGATGTATGAACGTAGATGAGGCGAAAGGAGTATGTAAGGATCGTAGCAGGTGGCGTTCTGTGGTTTCTGACCGTTTCTGCCTACCCCCATGGGAAAAAGGCGTGAGTTTATGTATGTATGTATGGTATGTGAAATTTAATTAATATCTTTATTGTGATGTAATGACTATTATACTGATTATTGTTATTTTTTCTTAGTGTATTGAAACATTCAGACACAATGTCAATTGTTTGTTAAATAAATCCATTTTTTATAATAGGTAGAGATAAACAACTATAACATGGCGTGCCCCTCTACAAATTCAAAACGTTTGAAAGTATTTACAAGACTCACAACGCATGTGCGCAAACAAAAACAAATCAGCGATTTTTTGCTCGACTAGCGGCGTCATAATTACTCATTACTATTAGTATGGCGCTGCACTGACATTCTTTATGAAAATGACACGTGCGTTGTCTTGCACGGTCTTGCTAGTTATGATTACTTGACCAACAAATCTGCCGGCCTGCTACTGAAGACGAATACTCTTACAACTACATAAAAAGTCTTTTATAAGGATATGACTACACACATTGAAATAGTACCTACTTTTTACTAGTATCTACTTTTCCCCAGCAGGTGGATACATTCACGGCATTTTGATATTTTGTTAATCGATTTTTATGAATTTTTTTACGGACTAAGCTTGATCTCCAAGAAAGATCTTAAGCTACTTTTCAATCCGCGACTTCGTCTACGTGAGCGATAACCCACATTTACGCGGATGAAGTCAAAGGCAAAAGCTCCCAAAAGATAAAGATAAAAATAAACCCATTTACACATAGGTACATTCTTAACATCACGCCTGTAATCTCCGAAGGGTTAGGCAGATGTACACCTACGCCAGTGATGTTTAAGTCTAATTTAATAGAGGGCGAGCCTATTGCCATCAACCCGGCACAAATCCAGACTCCGAGGCTGCTACTGCGAAATTATAAAAAAAAAACAATCTTTGCCCGACCTGGGAATCGAACCCAAGACCTCATGGTCAGCTGCAGTCGCGCTTTGTCACAGACCATTCCATAAAATCATTTCTATCTGAAAAAGAAAACAACAAGATACAGATCGATAATTTTATTTCGAATTAGGTACAATAATAATTTATATTATATTACCCATATTTACATCTTAACCGCTCAGCCTTAACATACCTAGACTACAGCAAATATAGTATGTACCTATACCTACTTAGTTACAGACAACAAAAGAAATTGGTATGCTGGGTCGTCAGATTAGTAGAAGTTTTCTTAGAAACCGATGGATTTGCCTCATTAACGGCGAAATGGTCAGCAAAACAAAGCTACAAATATCCTAGCACCATAATATTTCGAATTATTTTTAGATATATTTTTATTTTTGTAGAAAAATATTTTATTTTGTCATTTGCAACATGTAACTAATATATCAATAAAATAATGTGTTTATTTGCAATTTGTTTTTATATAATATTCGTTGACTTGATATACCCTTTATTGATAGGAAGATATTATCCTTTTTTTTTCCTACGTATTATTTTTATTTAGTTTAGTATTTGCTGCCATAGGTAATGAAAATATTGTCTACTGCAGATATTCCTTTAGAGATTTTCACATTAAAATTAGCCGCGACGGAACGCTGCAACTATATTAACAAAAATAAATAAAATTGAGGTGTCTGTGATGTAAATCAGTAGAATAAGCTAGTAAGAATTCAATATGTTTTAATTTTCATTTAAAATTTTATTAAAAGTTAGAAATGTAAAACATAAATTTTACAGAAGTAATAATATATATTTTTTCATTTTGACGATATTTTAAAATCTAGCGGCAAAGTCGGCATTGTGAAAAACACTACTGAAAATATTGTTTATTGGATGTTTTAATGTGTGTCAGATTATTGTATAGTATTCAATAAAACCCACAAGTAAATAAAGCTGTTTTAATAATTTAAATCTTTTTATTAACTGAAATAATTCTTAAAAAATAATTGTTTAACACTGTTCTTCACGTAAAGGTACAATACTATATATTTATAAATTAAAATACTAACTTAAAGCAAAATAATAATATTATATTTGTATAAAATTAAATTTTTAACAACATTTATTCTTTTCAATGAAAGATTTAAATTTTTAAAACAGATCAAATTAAATTGTCGTATCTAAATTATTCAAAACATTATTAATAATAAGTGAGATTTTTAAATATTACATTTAAATAAATGCATGTTCATTTAACATGTTAAAATCAGATAATTTTTGTAGAGACTCTAGACTTAAATAAAAAGAAAAGCAATTAAATATTGCTGTTTGCACATTGATCAGAAATTATGTGAAATAACTGGTAGATCATTGAAATGAAACTTGACAACATTGGTGCGATCATACAAGTATTATTTTATAAAATGGCTGACATTGATTATTATTTTAACTGTAATCACTGATGACGGATATCTTTTCACAGACGAAATATTCATCCACAGATAACTTATTAATTAAAAGGGCCTAAGTTAATGGCATAGAGTAGAGAGCTTTTTGCCCAACGAGGTTAATAAGTTCACAAACTTGTCAAAAATGATAATTGGGTAGCTGACACCATTAAAAAATCAAGACATAATTTCACAAAATCACACTTCATAGCCTTGCAAACGTGATTAACTTATAATTTACTGTAAAATTAGATTTTTTGTTGGCAAATAGCTTTTTTGTTATCGTGTGGGCAGTAAGGACTTACCGACCCCAAATACCCTAGTGTCAGAGTTTCTAAACCACCACAAGGGCCTCTGACATGGTTTGAGTGGAACAGTAAGTTCCAGGTTTCCTCACGATGTTTTCCTTTATCCAAAAATAAAGATAAACTTTAGAAAGTACATATTCATTGTAAAAGTCACAAGTCACACAGTTGGTACTTGCCCGGATTTGAACCCACAACCTCATGTATGAAAGGCGGGCGCCTTAGCCACTGGGCCATCACGACACTTAATAACGTCACGGATTGCTATTGCCATACAAAATCAAGGGAATCGAGTTTTGACTGATCGTAAAAAGTATGTCAATTGATTTTGGTGTTAACTACCTAATTATTAATTGACAGTTAAAATTTGTGATATATCTTATATCAGAATATTTCGCCTGAGTAATTATTGCTCATATCGAGTGCCACATAGTTTTGTAACATATAAATATAAATCCATACTTAACTGTTTATTTAAAACGTTCCATTAAAAGAAAACGTAAATTCTCTACTAACACTGAGATCACATAACTGTGTATAAAAATGATTTTATTAAAATTAATTTTGAAAAACATTGAACTTTTGCATTTCGCAAAATGACCATCACGTAAGTAATATTTTTAATTTAACTGATGCAATAAAAAAGTAAAAAAAAAACCGAATATTACACTTATTTTTACTTAATATTCAGAATATCGATACTTTTTACAAATTCGCGATGATATTTAAATATAATTAATACTAAATAAGGCATAAAAATATTTATGTTGGACTAAAAACGATTTATTAAGTTGCGTAAAAAGTTAGCTCGTATTAATTAAATCAATTATTTAGATAAAATACGTCTTTTACATTTAAAGGCTATAATACAAAAATATGTATGAATGTTGTGTATGGATCTTTAAACATTTTTAAACAATCATTAAGTCTAAAATTATTGCTTAAAAAGACCATACAAAGAAATCCTCTACACACGATAAATACATTGAATGTGAACATTTGTTTTTTGTTTATTAAACAAACAGTATATAAAAAAAAAACATTTTGCAACATGTTTCTGAACAGATCCAACACAACATTCACCAACTAAATGCGTTCACACAAACAAACAAAAAAAAAAACATTTTATTTTACATCATTTACATGTCAGTCGTAATAAAAATATGAATATCGTAGTCTTATATAAAGCGGCACTATTTACATCTAATTATTATATGTAGTAGTGACTTTACGTATAAATAACATTACTTATTATTAATTTTAATTGTCGGTTTAGTTGTTTAACTTAGTAAAAAACAAATGTTTAAACTTTTTTTTCTTTATACAGGGCCATTTTTAATTTTCCAAAAACATGAAAGGGGGTCTTTGTATTCATCATTATGAACAACTTTTACTATAGGACCAATCCTGAAATCATGACAAAAAAATCTACTGTTCCATACATTATCGTTGTAAAGGATTTTGTAGGGAATAGCTGGTTTTTTTCTTGGTTTGGTCCGGTAGTAAAAGTTGTTCATAATGAAAAGTACATTTACCCCTTTTCAGGTTTATAATAAACCAACAATCACCCTGTATATCTCGGGACCCTGAGGTCCCCGGGCCTTTGTAAGTCGTGAGAGGGGCCGAAACAATTTAATTCAATTTATTTATTTTGTGAACTTATTATTATTAAACTTAATTTAAAATATATACTGGGACAAAATCACTAACTTGTACCGATTATTCGAGTTCATATTCGTAAGATTAATTTGTATTATTATATTCAATAATACAAATTGTTTATATAACATGGGTTCGGGTCCCTGTCGCTTAGGGGCCCAGTCGTTGGGACAGCTGACAAGGCGGTAGCTACGCCCCTGCTGCTTTCCATTTATACGTCAAAAACATGAGTTATTCTAATTTAAACCTTATTTTACTAAGTTAAAACCTATAACCCGACAATTTATTGTGATGATACGCATTATATTACATCGTTGTCTCCTTACATTCAACACAGATCAACGTATTATAAAAACTATCAAAAAAAAATTCTACGCAAAACTCTTTAATGTGAAAAATTGTCTTTTATTATAGGCTGTTTTTTGCAAGAGTGGTGTCAATTTTTAAAGAGGATATTGCCCAAAGAGTTCCTATACGTGCACTTTAAAGGTCATTAACAACGCTACTGATGCCGCGATAAACGTAACTAACTACTGGGCCCAAAAATATAGAAAAAAGTAAAAATATAACACTATATTCAAAATAATATTTTAGTATTGTAGATTCGCGTTACACAAAAATACTTTACCTTTAAAATTATTCAAATGGCTTTGAATATATGTTTAAAGCCATTTTTTTTCATTCCATATTCGAAATTCGTCTACACAAAGACTGACTTTTTTGCTTTTTAGCAACTGAGTCGAT
Organism: Hoplodrina ambigua; assembly: GCA_949774945.1. Classification (NCBI taxonomy): domain Eukaryota; kingdom Metazoa; phylum Arthropoda; class Insecta; order Lepidoptera; family Noctuidae; genus Hoplodrina; species Hoplodrina ambigua. The sequence continues at coordinate 8,416,242 of OX458988.1, forward strand.
ATAGACTAGTTGGCCAGTGTCATAAAAAACTGAAGTTTGTTCATGATATTTCTAATCAACTTCCAAAAAACTGAAGTAAGAGATTCTCAATTCGATATTTTTCGTAATTTTTTATTAGGAGATTCGTTTAGTTTTCTCAACTTTTTTTTACTTGTCTTAACGTAAACAGTATTAAAAATATAATAACATCTGCTGTAGCGGTAATAAGGTTTAAAATTCCTTGTCTTTATCCCCTTTACCTCCTATTTAAAAATTGACATCACCCTTCAAAACACCGTGTATTAATATAATCTTGCAAGCATTCCATTTGCTAGCTAACATATACTAATTTCATTGAGAAAATAAATATCATAATTATATTAATTACAAGTATCGATACTTTATCGATTCGCGACATCACTAGGACTAAACTCGATTAAACTGATACGGTTTGCCGATTTGCGTTTTATTTCATTAAATTATTTAATTAATTTTCGGTTCAATTCATACCAGATTCGCTCCTTAAAAATATTGGCAGCAAAACTTAATGGCAATTGCTATTTAATCGCCTGAAAGCACCATGAGAATCCTTACTTTCACTTGAAAAATAGTCTTAAGTTGCAACTCGATCATTAATAATATCGATTATTCAACGTCAATCGCCTGTAATCCCCGAAGGGTTAGGCAAAAGTGTACCCATTAGTACACTCCCATTTCGCCAGTTATGTTTAAGTCCTATGTAATAAGGGGCGAGCATATTACCATCAACCGGGCACTAATCCAGACTCCGAGGCTGCTACTGAGAAATTTCTGATGAAAAAACTCAATAACACTGCCCGACTTAGGAACCGTACCCAAGACCTCAAGCTTAGCTGTCGCACTTTATGACTACTATATTAAAAAGGCAGTCAATACCGTAATCAAGTTGCAACTCTACTTCGTTATGACAACGAAACTATTTTTCTTTCATTCGCACAATTGATATCGACACAATTATCGTTTTAATTATCGATAAAAAAAATATATCGATAGCTTTATCCGCTTCACTTTACTGGTCTTTTGTATCGTACGAGCTGCCGTTCCTATCACAGATTATATAAGTAGTTGAATTTCCCGTTCGCATACATTGATTGAAATCGGTAAACCATATCAATTTGCCTCGCAACCCTTAAAAATAAACGTTATAAGATATATAAATAAAAAATGCAATGAACTTCTAACTCTATGAACGCAGTCGAATTTTTAAAGCAAAGAGGTTTAGAGCATGTTGATAGAAGACGACATCCAAAACACAGAACATCACGACTGTAAACCGCGAAGGGTTAGGCATAGGTGTACTCATTAGTACGACAGCCTTACTAATATTTTAAATGCGAAAGTCTGTCTGCCTGTTACGCTTTTACGACTTAATCACTGAACTCATTTTGATGAAATTGGGTACGGGGTTAGGTTAGAGAAAGAAAGGACATAGACTACTTTTTATTCCGCGACGTCGTCTGCGTTCGCGATAACTGACATTTACGCGGACGAAGTCAAGGGTAAAAGCTATAATAACTATATTATACGAAGTTGTGGAAAAAGAGACTAGAAAGATGATTTTGATTAACTAAAGTCTCATTTATAACAGGGACGGGGCCAAACGCCTGCCGGGGTTAAGGGACGTCTTAATAGGATACCGTGGCCCCGGAACCCAAAGGGCAACAGAAGCAACACAGTGGTTTTTTAGTCAGTAAAAGTCTGACAGTCCCTTCCGCCCCACCCTAAACGACTCATTTAATGATTTACTTCAAAAATAAGAGGAGATTCTCAATTCGAGATTTCATGCATGTATTTTCTTTAACAAAATAGAGACTGGAACTGTAAAGAAAATCAGATTAAAAAAGAATAGAATTAAAAAAAAGAAAACCTTACTTTTGTAGTCACAACACTGAATATTGACTGTGTTACTTGTGGCAATATTTCATTTTTAATAAAAATTAGAGATTAAAGAGTTATAGAGATTTTTATGTGATTATCTACTAGGATTGAAGTTTCTAGACAGACGGACTGAATTTCAAATGCACTCCGACTGCCAAATAGCACTTTTAATGCAGTTACCATGACTGCAATGACACTGCCAGCTGACCGTGCAGACAGTATGCAGTTGGCGTGCAGTTCAAACGGCTACGAGCACGCCAAGTGCAGCCCGATTGCAGTTGGCGTGCACTCAGTGTGCAGTTGGTTGACAGTTTTATTGCACTCATGCTATAGATAAAATACTATAACATTGAGCGCCCTTCCACAAATTCAAAACGTTTGAAAGTATTTGTGAAAGTATTTACAAGACTCACAACGCATGTGTGCGTACTAAGACGGCTCTCGAAACAAAAACAAATCAGCGATTTGTTGCTCGACTAGCGGCGTCATTAATCTCTCATTATTACTAGTATGGCGCTGCACTGACATACTCTATGAAAATGACACGTGCGTTGTCTTGCGCGGTCTTGCCAGAACTAAATAAAAAACTCTTTCATATGGATATGATTATACACACATTGAAATAGTAATATGGAGGGGCGCGCCATGTCTTAACGTTTAAAAGAAGTAGTAGTAAGTAGTAGTTTATCTCTAACTGCATTTAAAATGCTATTTGGCAGTCGGAGTGCAGTAGAAATGCAATCCATCTCTCTAGAGCCTAACTGGACTGCTTGCTCCAACTGCTCATAAGAAGAGAGAGAAAGCAAGATATAAAAGAAAGAGAAAACATCCCTTATGTCGCCTTCTAGACAAGCCTTAACCTCAATAATGTTTACAATACACCCAATAACTTGCAACTAGCTCCCTAAACGTGCATAACGTTTAAAAGTGACACAAATTAGAGTATTTTGGCAACTTTCTTAAATGGAAGTGTAACGGTTAGGTAGGTACTTATAGCTACTATGTTTTTTTATTAGTATTTTTTTTATACAAAAAGAATCAACGTTGTTGAATGTATTTTGTTGCACGGTATAGATATTGTTTTTTAGTGATACAAGTTTTATCTCTCAAAACTCGCTTTACAAATCACAACGAGTTGAAAATATCGTTCTGTTTCAGTCAATCGTTTGTATATGACAGAGACAGAATGACCTTTTACAAGTCTAGCGTGTTTTTTGTGATTGGTTTTGAAAGCGGGTTTTTAGGGTCTTTGATGTGAAACATTTATTGATATAAACTTTATGCAACAAAAGTGCAAAGGCGGACTTAATACCTTAGGCATTACCTAAGTTCGTCTTTGTACTTGCTGCACTTTGGCAGTAAAATCGACCACTGCTCTTAAATTCCTTTATGTGTGCGCGCGCGCATACTATATTCTCTGTTGCTTATTTGTATGAGCAGCTTAATTCTTTTTTATTAAATAGAATATTGAATATTCACAACAGCCGCGCGTCTGATGGCCAAAAAAAAGTGAAATATAAATAAAATTTGTATCCCTACAAAACAATGATCGAATCACGCGCACGTCGTCGACCAACTGGACGTAGTCACACGAACGATACAATACATAAACTGAGTATTATTTATTTATCTATTGTTACACTTTGAGCAATGCACTACATGTTTCCTATGTACAAAGTTCAATACATACATCGTCTATATACATCGGTGTCCGTATCTGAAACAATCAAATTTTAACGTTATTTTCAGAAGTAATAAGGTTCTTTTTCATTTGAAATTTGAGTCGTATAGGAATTAAGAAGGTATGATACTATACTTTTGTGGACTTACTATTATACAAAAGGTATCGATAAGAAACTATAGATACATAAGTGAAAGGTAACTTACAGATTAAACACGAAATCTCAATAACTATTTGTCATATTATGTATCTAAAATTGGGCATATAGGTAGGACGAGTCAGCTAGTCTAGTTGTCGAATTTAAATCCTATTTGGAATTAATTTTGGCTTTGATTTGCAAGCACACGATGTTGCGGGTGAAAGCACTAGCTTTGCCCCCGACTTCGTCGCCTTCCTACACTAATACAGAGTGTTAGTGTAAACACCGTTATCCTTGAAACCAGTGGTTTGGTTTCACTAATAGAACGTAAATTCAATGAAAAAATAATATCTTTTTTTTTTTTAAAGTAAAAACTCCATTTTTTCTCAAAATTATTTCTCCCTATATTACAATGATGTAATTAGTTAAAACTTATGTAGGTAGTTATAACGGACGGCCAGTGCAGCAGGTCAACGCCCTTTGCGGTGATTACGTAACTCGGGCGTATAGTATCCATGAATTTACGGACGGTGTCGGACAGGTTTTTTTTAATTTTTGAAAGAAAACGTTTATTTATTTTTAAATTCAGATAAACACTTTTTTATAATAAATCAAGTACCTATGGTTTTAGTGACAACGGTGTTTACACTGTGATATACCTAATTGATAATTTAATAATAACGTTAATTTTAGTAATATTTGATAATTTAATGGTATTAATTTTGTAAATATTTACATGCCGAATGGTAAAATATGGCTGAACTGATTTTGATTTATAACAACTATTGTGGACTCATATTTGCAAATAAACGTTTATTCTATTCTATTCTTATTATAAAAACTATTTGAAATACAAACAACATTTTTTTAAGCGAGCAGATGTGGCTGCTCCTCTTCATATTTTATGGTGGTATTCATTAGATAATATTTTTAAGTATGTTTATTTAATTGGCAGTCATTTAAAGTAAATTTATAATCACCTGTGCGGTTGCGTGCTAGGAGGTTCCGTCAGTGGTGGCGCGGGCGCTTGGCGCTGGGCGCGGGCGCGGGCGCGTGGTGGCCCAGCGTGACGAGCGCGGACGCCACGGCCAGCCCGCCCAGCGGCGGCGCGCGCCCCGTGCCGCCCGTGGGCAGGCGCACCAGCAGCGACAGCACGGCCGCGCGCCCGCCCAGGCACGGCTCCAGCGCCACCGGCGCCGGCACGCCCGCTCCTGACACACACAACATCACGTCTGTAATCCCCGAAGGGTTAGGTTAGGTTAGAGGTTACAGAGGTGTACCCAGATTTCGCCAGCTATGTTTAAGTCCCATGTAATAAGGAGGCGAATCTATTGCTTATTACTGCTACTGAATTCCTGATGGAAAAATCCAATAACACTGCTCGGCCTGGGAATTGAACCCAAGACCTCAAGCTCAGCAGTCGCGCTTTGCGACCAACGATATCTAAAATCCCAGATTATTATTTTGCTCGCCAATTTTCGGCCACAGTGACCAATATTTCAATGAACAGTGCAGTAATTATGTATATGACCCCTTTTCAGGTTTTTTGTAAATTAACAATTACCCTGTATATAAAGTTATATCGGTACTCACCCGCCCCCCCCTTCTCGAGCTCGACGCACACCTGGCTGAAAGGCCGCGATGCCATCTGCTCCATCTCGACGAACAGTCTCTGTCGTCTTCTGTACATGTCGTATTTCTAAACAAAACACAATATCATTCAATCTGTCTAGCCTTTTCCCTACATGTTGGAGTCGGCTTCCAGTCTAACCTAATGCAGCTGAATACCAGTATTTTACATGGAGCGACTGCCTGATCTGACTTCCACAACTCAGTAACTGGGTAATACGGTACCCCTAGGTAAGACTGGTTGTCACACTTTCGGACTTCTAACGGCCCGTAACGACTGTCAAAGATCTACGTATAACAGCCGTGACCAACGGCTTAACGTGCTTTCCTAGGCTTTGTAATATAATAAAACATAGGCTACTTCTTATTCTGCAACTTCCTTTTGCGGTGACACATATTTACACGGACAAAATAGTAGCAGACTAGTTTATAATAATCAAAATTCCAGCTTGTGGAATATGGACTTAACGATTCGATAGTCGTGTGAGTAAAAGATTAGCAATGAAAACTTGTGACCAACATTTTGTAATTTCCAAATAACAGCTTTTTAAATAAATATGAATGTTTACACGGATGAAAACATAAAAGAATGTTGTTGGTCTGTCTGTTTGTTGGGTATAACCCTTAACCTTGGGTCTTTAACGGCTGGACCGATTTCGACGGGACTTTCACTGGCAGATAGCTGATATTATAAGCAGTTTCTTAGGCATTTATTTTAGAATAAGGTATTCTCGTAAAAAATTAAACGCGACACTAACGCAAGCATAACATAGTACAGGATAAAAACAAACAAACCTGTTTAATCTTCCACAACGCTGCAGCAACAAGCAACAGCAACAAGAAACACGACGAGAACGTAATGAAAAACTGTTGTAAATTCAATTTAGGGTATTGCGAGAAGGATATCTGTATCCACAATGGCGGCCGGAAGTCGTACACGTACACGAAGAACGTCGTAAGTGTCACGTTGTCTTCCACGCCGAACGCGTGCTCCGATTTTGCGAATCTGATGAACCAGAGAGAACATGTAATCAGCTTAGAAATAGTAAAAATGGTAGCTTTCCGATTTGATGGCAATACAAAACAGCTTTGTTTTAAAGCCAAAGCCAAAGTCAAAATTTGACTTTGACTTTGACTCTGACTTTGACTATGCTTTTAAAATCACTTAATTAGTTTGATATATTAATCTATAGTAATATAATAAAACTAAGGAGTTTTTCGTTTGTTTGAACGAGCTTATCTCTGGAATTACCAGTCAAATTGTTTTTTTTTTGTTGTAAATGATAGCCAGGGTTCTGAGGAATAGTATAGGCTATATAACATTACGCAACGACCTACGAGAGTGGAGCAGTAACCGAAGATGTAACTGCTTAAGATTTTATATTTCTAGCTCAATCAAACACCGGGTAGTAGGACCTGGGTGGTAGGATTAAATGAAGTTTCTATTCCACGGCTCCATCATCAGACCAGTTCTGTTACATCATTTTATTGCAATAGTGCCGATTCTCTTGGTCACAAACTAAACTAAAATTAGACTTTATCCATCTTTGTCTGTCCAATAAAACAAGAAAGAGACTAATTTAAATAAGAGACGTCAAATTTAATCAATCTGACACATCCATACAATTATAGTTGACATCTTAAAACGTGTGGATTAAAAATACGGAAAAGTTCAAGGCAAAACTAATTTGACATCGCTAACTTAGTTCTTTAATGTCACGGAATGTCACCGTCCTTTCCTTTCGCTGTATGTTAGTAAGAGATGTCAATTCTCTAAATTTAGTCTAGTTTGTGAACAAGGGAATCGACACCATTGTCTTGAAATTTGCTTATGCAACTCAATAGAACAACGGGAAAGATTTGACCAAGTTCCTGTGGCCACCTTCCGGCTCCATCATCAGACTAGCCCTGTGACATCACTATGTTGCATTGTCATGCAATTTGCTTAAATATGCAAAATTTCAGCTCAATATAACACCGGGATTTGGGTCAAATTTAACTTGTAAGATTTCATTGAGTTCCTATGCACACCTTCCGGCTCCATCATCAGACCAGCTCTGTGACATCATTATATTGCATTGTCATGCAACTTGTTTAAGTATGCAAAATTTCAGCTCAATAGAACATCGGGAAGTAGGTCAAATATAACTTGTAAGATTTAACGGAAAGTAAATAAAAGCTATTAAAAATTAATAAACACTTACTTAAATCTAAAATTAGTGCAATTAACATCACTAAACAGCGTCCTCTCGGCGGGGTCGCTTCTCGTTCGGACTGTGAGATTCATACGCGCATGCGCCGAGCATGTGATACTAAAGTCAGCGTCCACGTCAGGCTTCACGGGCGCGTTCCTGAAGTTTATCGCTGAGAGATGACGATCCTCCTTTTTTGATAGGTTGAAGGTGAATTGGTAGTCTACTGCTAAGTCATCTGTAGGAGAATAAAAAAAAAAGATTGTCTGTGTGTTACACTTTCACAATTAAACTACTGAACCGATTTTGATGAAATTTGGCACGCAGATAATTATTATGATGTAGGTATGCGCTAAAAAAGAATTTTCAAACATTCACCCCTTAAGGGGATGAAACGGGAGTCCAACTTTTACGCGGACGAAGTGGGGGGTCGCGACCAACACCTAAGGAGGTTCTCCTTGGGCGGTTGGATCAAAGGCTCGATTCAGAAAGCGGTACTCCTAGACGCGGCGCTTATTGTTAGGAGATTCCTTTCTCAGGAGCCCTGAGCCGCTGCTGGAGCGCTGACCACCGGTAGCTTGGACCCTGTTCCAGATGTGGGCTACTATTTTTTTATATTTTTATATTGATATTTAAAAATGTAAGTATAGAAAAAAAAATGGAGTACTTACAATAACAAGCTCCCTTGTTGTAAATATCTGCATGGTAATGATTTGTGTTGTCGCACTTGTCGCATCGGTCGCCCGCTAGCCCTTTAGTGCTGCAGTAACATCGACCGGTGTCAGGTGCGCACGCGACGGCTTGTGCGTTGCATTCGCATGCTGAAACGAGAATTTATATCAGTTAGAAAATTATTTGCCATACAAGTTGGAGCTTTAAATCCTGTGCGTTAAAATATATTTTTATAATGACAAGATAAAAAGGTGAAAGCTCGCGGGCGGCGTGCGGGTAGTTAACGGTTGGAGATGAGATGATCCCGGCCAGGCCGTGTTAGCTCGGTGCCCTTAAAATGAGCAATGACCATAACTAGCTTAGCTAAACTCCGTGGTTGACCCGCGTTATGGTACATCTTCGATTACCGCCCCGCTCTTGCGGGTCGTAGCGTGATGGCCTATATAACCTTCCTGGAAACGGCCAAAAATTTAAATTGTACCCGTAATCCGTGAGATTAGAGCATTCAAACAATCTTCTTCTCGTGTCGAATGACTCAAATTTTGTCCGACCAATATTGAGCAACCTGTACAGCTCTGTCATTGGCCTCATTAAGGTCTTGGATGGTGCAGGTGGTAGGGCACGACGGACAACTGAGGAGGTGACGCATGTCCTGTGATGGTGCTCCACACTGGCACTCCATTTGGGATGGGTGAAGGAAGCCCCATTTGGCCAGATTAGTTAAAACAAATAACCAAACTCTTTGGAAGTAAATAAGCATTTTTTATGAAAGCATTACTGTAAAAAAAATAAGATAGGATAGTTTTATTGATTATTAAACTCCATTTTTTATTTTATTGCTTTAAGCCACAGCAACGCATAGCTGGGTCAGTTACTATTAGTATCTAGATACTTACGTTGACAAACTCCGCCGTTAAGCGGACTGCCCCAGTGTCCGGGCGCGCATATATCACAGTGTTCGCCCACAGTGCGGCCTGCGCACGGCTGCATGCACCGGGCCGCACTGTCGCACACCGAGTGCCCGTTACATTGGCACGCCGGACACGCTGTGAAGTGCCACCTGGGGGAAGAAAAATAATCGAAATTAGCTCATTGTAACGAAAAAGAGGGGGTGTGTCTGTGGCAACGTAGGTTCTAAACGATTGAACCGATTCTAATTAAAAAAAAAAAAGAAAAAATATGACTTGACGAAGAGTGATCTTTGCTATGATGCTTTGCTAAAGATTATCAGCTCTTTTTGGGATGTGCATATTCCACAGGTTTGATTGACTTATGTTTGTGTGTGTATGGGGGGGTTAATTTCATGTTTATTTTATAAATAATGTACAAATTGTATTTATTACTATTTTACTAACATAATAAAATACTTTCAAAAAAAGTAGATAATTAAAAAATGCAAATCCATTAGTTATAATTTTTATATAAAATTGTAATAAATAAATTAAATAATAAATTAAATTGCTGTGAAAAAGAAAATTAGGAAATAAATTATTCTTGGTGGTACGAAGTTCGTCGGGTCATTTTATCATATTAGTAAATGTTAAAATGAGTTTTAAAAATAGAATATCCTAGTTATGTATCGCAGTGTTGGATGCTCGTGTGCGTGACCTGTGCTGCGCGCAGACGCGCGGCGCGTGCGGGCGGCGCGCGCCGCCGGGCAGGCACAGGCCGCGGCCGCCGCCCGCGCCGTCGTCGCACCAGCCGCACGCGGGCTCGGCGCGGCACGCGGCGCACGACACGTGCGCGGCGCAGCCCCGCGCCGCGCCGCACGCGCCCGCCGCGCCGCCGCCCGCCGTGGACCACGCGCGGCAGCCGCCCAGCGGGAACGACGCGCCGTACGCGTTCTACGGAGGGGAAATACAGAAATATGAACAATCAAACATTTGTCTTAACTGGGAGACGAGACAACCCCAATTTGGTTAAGGAAACAGTGATCATAGAAAAGTAATGGCCGTCGCTTCGTGTGCTTTAATTTCTTTTTTACATTTTATAGGTCTTCGTTACCCAAAATATATTATACTATATATTGTAACTATTATACTCAGCCAGAATTTTTAATTTTTAATGCTTGCAGGGTCTTGGATAAAATATCATTACTTTCAATTACCGTTATGAAATTCATCAAAGAAGTAGCTTGGAATCTGGCGAAATTACTTTTTAATCCGCGACTTTGTCTGCGCCCAGCAACCGACATCCATACAAAGGAAGGCGTGAAGAAAGGATAGTATCAAATGAAAAGATTAGCACTGACCTTATCGACGCAGCGTCCGGCGGACGCGCACCAAATGCACTCCTCAGCGGTGCAGTTGGCGCACGTCTGGAACGTGGAGCACGCCGCGCTGCACGGGCCCGCGGCTGCCACGCTCCTGGGGAACATAGTATGAGCATAGTATAAAATGTAGTTACTCACCTGTAAAAAAAACTTAGCCATGGAAAATATAAATGGTACCCTTAAAAATGTATGTTCAAGTGCAGGCTTTCCCAGAGTGGGCGATATCACCCCCTTGTGGGCGCTGCAGACGTAAATGGGGGCGATAAGAAACCCAGAAAAAAATTCAGGCCGTTGTGTAGAGGCTTGGGGAGCGATTTGTAATTTCATCTACTAGGTGGTTTTTAAGTAGGTGAAAAATGGGGGCGCTAGAAAATAATTCATTCTCAAAGTAGGCCGTAGACAAAATAAGTTTGGCACCCCTATTCTTGTGTCATGCGTGCGCTATGCGCTTGCGCACACTTGGAGTGTCTTACCTGATATCTTCCGATGTATTGACAGGTTTACACTTTATAGTGTCGTAGTCCCAGAAACAAGCTCGCTGGCTTAATTCCTCTGATCCCTGTCATAGAAAAAGATAATATTTTGTAATATTGTCCAACATTTGTCGGTGTTAGAAGTTTTTTTGTTTCCCATACCATGCAGCAACAGTGCTACATTCCTTGCTAGCAACAGTTCTCCGCAACACAAAAACATGTTACTGAAACAATGTTTCGCAACATTTGATGTTGCTAGATATTCTTTCGTTTATCACGAATAAAGAACATAAGTATATTGGTTATTACACTGCAACATTCCGTGTTGCCAGCAACACAAGAACATGTTGTAAAACAATGTTGTACAACTTTGTGATTATCTGTGAACTGTAATATTGAGTAGGAAGTAAGACTTCAGTCGTCTTTACAGTAAACCAAAATTAAAATACATGTTCAACTACTTTTTTTTTTTTTTTATTTGGTAAAAAATCATCAAATCACTCCTTCCGCCCTGGGTGGGGCGGAAGGGACTGTCAGACTTTTACTGACTAAAAAACCACCCTGTTCCTTCTGTTGCCCTTTACGTTCCGGGGCCACGGTATCCTGTTAAGACGTCCCGCAACCGCGGCAGGCGTTGGCTCCGTTGGGGGCCCCGTCCCTGTGCTGACAGCTGTTTGAGGCGCGCGCGATCAGAACGCGCCGTCGACCCGGGCTTGGTCCTTGATCGGACGGCGAGCTACCCATTACTCGCTGTCCGCAAGCCAGCGCCTTGTTCACCTACTTGACCTTACTTACATGTGTATGATGATGTTGATGTGCTAAACAAGCTGCGCAAGAGTGGTACCGGCCGCACGCTTCCCGCGGCGACTCGCTGTCCGACCCACACTCCTCTATTGATAACGCCATCTGGTAGCAAATATTTTAATATTTAATTTTAAAAATTTAAAGGATGTCCATCTTTAATGAGGTTAGGATATAAAACGAAATAAAATTAGTGGTGTTGTTAGACGATAGAATGTGAAATTTATTTTTTAACATAACATCATAACATAACTTCACGCCTGTAATCCCTGAAGGGTTAGGCCGAGGTGTACCCATTAGTACACCCACATTTCGCCAGTTATGTTTTTAGTCCCATGTAATAGGGGGCGAGCCTATTGCCATCAACCGGGCACAAATCCAGACTCCGAGGCTGGTACTGAGAAATTCCTGATGGAAAAACCCAATAACACTGCCCGACCCGGGAATCGAACCCAAGACCTCATGCACAGCAGTCGCGCTTGCGACCACTAGACCAACGAGGCAGTCAAATTTATTTTTTAATGCTCAAAGTACCGTCAAACGGGGAGAATAGGAATTCAGGGGTGAATCGGGACGAAATTTTAAAAGAGGTTATAACATTGGAATAAAATATAGACTACTGCTAAAAAGACTCAAATTTTCACTAAATTATTTAGTTATATTTTAGTGTCCTTTGTTAGCAACCAAATTTATTTTGTTCAACGTTTAAATTCCTTTTAAAATTTCGTCCAGATTCGCCCCTGTATTTCTTTTCACCTCGTTTGTCCGTATATATTTGAATGGCAACAATACTAAAGCAAGCAAGGTAAGGTCGCGTTCGTTACCTGATGCGTGTGCCGCACGCAGTACATGGCGGAGGGGTAGCACGCGCCGCACCACGCGCAGCGCGCCGCAGTGCACGCCGCGCACGACTCCGCAGACGTGCAGCGCCGCTCGTCTGCTCCACACGACAACATATTATTTTTTTAATAACATAACACATAACATAACATCACGCCTGTAATCCCCGAAGGGTTAGGCAGAGGTGCACCCATTAGTACACCCACATTTCGCCAGTTATGTTTTTAGTCCCATGTAATAGGGGGCGAGCCTATTGCCATCAACCGGGCACAAATCCAGACTCCGAGGCTGCTACTGAGAAATTCCTGATGGAAAAACCCAATAACACTTTGCCCGACCTGGGAATCGAACCCAAGACCTCATGCACAGCAGTCGTGCTTGCGACCACTAGACCAACGAGGCAGTCAAAAAGACTGCCTTGCTTTTTTAATACTTAATAAAAAAATATGTTAATTAATGTTGTAATGGCTCAGCAGTTAAGGCGCCCGCCTCACATGCAAAAGGTTATGGGAAATCCGGGAAACCTTTGTGACTTTTTCTATACAACTGTACTTTCTTAAGTTTATCTTGGACATCACTGACATTAGTGAAGGAAAACATCGTGAGAAAACCTGGACTTGAAAAGGGAGCGAAGCAGTAACCAAAGACGGAGCTTACATGCGTGTTTAAAATACTACGCGGACGAAGTCGCGGTCAAAAGTTAGTATACTATCAGTAAAAAAAATTGTAATTGGACTAACAAACAATTTTATGCCTTTACAATATGAGTTAGTAATAATTAGTAGTACATATTGCTGCATGAAGCGTCGCGAGCTAAGTTAGCTAAGTTTAACTTACCAGTGAAATTTGGGCTTTAACATAACGCTTTACGGTTCAATATTGTATATCATTAGTAAGAGTTAGTGTAGTAACGTGCTTACCCTTACCAAACCTAGGCTCCGTGAGGCACGCCTTCACTGTGCCGTCGAAAGACTCCTTCCAGCCTACTTCTTCTAGCTATAACAAAATATACAATGAAAAGTTAACAGATCGAATATGAACATTACAATTATCAACATAAGGTTCATATTTATAAAAACGCTTGCTTTACTTAGCTAAATACAAGTCCTTAGAAAAAATCATAGAATACAGACTGCTCTGTTGGTTTTGGTTTCGAATTCCAGTTCGGGCAGTATCATTGAGTTTCTCAAATATCGGAAGAGGGAGTGCACCTGCGTTTGCGCACCCACTTGTGCACTATAACATCTCCTGCGTACTTGGCTAGTCTCAAGTACGTAAGTTTCTATTTGTACTGTTGTCATTTTTTTATTTGTATTAATGTAATGATTTGCCGGAACGTAAAATGTAAGTGATCTCATTTATTTATCTTATTTATGTTATACTGTATCTTATTTAGAAACATTCTGATTATGATTCTCTATTAAATTTTGCCGCCATGACCGAAATTAGGAGGAATAATAGTTTTTTTAAGTACCGGCAAGCAGGCTCTATCTCTTGATCTCCACACGCACGCGACCGCAGTATGCTGCGCTGCAGTTAAGCACGCTGCTTCGTTCGTGTGTCTCGAACAGCCCTCGCCCGCCTCGAAGATGAGCGCGTCTGATCGGAGACGGCCGTCGAACCTGTAGGTGAATAAATTATTTATTATTTGTTTTGATGTTTTTTCTGCCTGGCTCTTATTACAAGGGAATAAGGGCTTTTTTTGGTGGTGGCATGTGGAGTTGAGTTTAAGTAAGAAAAGAGGAGCAGCATCTGCGTTTGCGCACATACTATCGAGCTACATTACTTTCTATACAAAATCTAACGATTGAAAAGTTTGCCCTTAATCTTATATAATGGATAGAGATAGAGATATACTTCTTCACATTATAAAAAAGTTAGGATTTGTTTGTTTGTAAGAGGTTATCTAATCTCTGGAAATACTGGTCTGATTTCGAAAATTCTTTCACTGATAGAAGTTCACACTAATGCTGTTTATCACAGAATATATTTCATGGTATATTTTGACTTCAGCGAAGATGAAGACGCGGACAGGAGCTAGTTATCATTAAAAAAAGGTAAGGATAACGTACCCCGCGTGTATGACGACGGCGCGCCTGTCCCCGGTGCGCAGCGGAGCAGCCGCGTGCGCTGCGCGTGCGCCGGCGCCGGGCGCGCTGGCCGCCCACCACACGCCGCACCTGCACGTACAACAAAACATACAATATATTCTTCTCTGAAGCTCCACATCTTCTTGTTTATGTATGTTTTAAAAACATCAGGAAAAATAAAGAAATAAAGATATGTGGAAAACATGTAACTAGCAAGGTAATATAGACCTTTTTTTGTTTCATTACGGTAGGATTTTAAAGACACTTCACGTCGAAACTCACCTGACATCATACAACAGTGCTCCGGCAGAATAACACTTGGAAGCTGCAGGGTTGGACACTAACGCAGCCGCACTGTCGTTGTGTGCGTTTCCTCCAAATACCAACATGATACCTACAACATCACAAAGTATATAATAGAAAATAATAATTGTATGAATATATATATAAATATAAACAGACAGATAAAATTATCGACAAACCAAGAAACATCGATATCGATAAATAGAGTGATATCGATACCGATAAACTGAGTAATATCGATACCGTATAAACTGATTGATATTGGGACCATAATTCTTGAAATTATTATCCATGTTTTAAATACTTAAAAAGATGTTTTTGCATTCGTTTTCTGTTTTATAATTTGCTTTTATTTTTTTGCTTTTTTAAGCAACGAGAAATACGAACTTCCAGGAATTTGGTATTTCGTAAATAATCTGTACGTAAACTGTAACGTTGTACAGTAATTAACACTGATTGTTATAAAAAAAAAACAAAGTAGCTATAAACTAATTGCTACAATAGTCAAGTCATTGTAATATAGTTCCAACCCGTTCACTCCGCCTACTGCGCCTGTACTGTTGTCTCACTCGCTCGTGTGATTAGAAACTGGTTTTAGCTCCCACTCGATACGTCGTATGCGCGAACGCAGCCCAGGATCGCGGCCCGCGCTCAGCCGTCATTCGACAGAATCGTGAGTGGAGACGCACGTTCACCAACATTACTTTTGCGTGACGTCACACGTGCAGTCTCCAAAATAATATCGTTCTCTGGACTAACTGTTTTTAACAAACCCAGATTTTAATTTCAATTTTACTGATAATCTTAATATAAACCAGTGTTCAGTGTTCTCCCCATATTGGGTAAGTGTTGACAAATTCACGCTTTGCTATCTCATGTGTAATGGAGGTCAATGACTTGCAAAATTATGTTTCATCAACTTTTTATTACCTTAAATCCTATTAGTTCTTTCTTCCATTTCAACCATTAACGCTTAATATTTGCTCACATCGTTATCTATGTGTTTTAATGTACTTAAACTGTGTAAACTCTTTTAGTGTTTCTTTTGTTTTGTGAACTCCGATTCTGAAGGTGACCTTTACACACATCCGCCTTAGCGCAATAGTACATCCGCTTTACGCTTACGCCGCTGAGGTCACCGTCAGGAGAGGATTAGCTGAGGATTTTTAATAATCTACTGGACGTGAAATTCCAGGGTCCAAGAATCCGGGTAAATTGCCCAGGAATACTACTGCCGCGTCATCCGGCGGAGCGCACGAGACCACCATCTACCCGTTCATCTCAGCCCTTCGGGTCGTTCGTCACCCAGGGACATCTCCTGAGTTTCACCGGCATCGCCAGCGGCGCGTAAAGCCAAAAGCCAAGCCAGGACAGTACTTATTTCGCGCCTACCTCCTTAGATCAGAATTATTAAAGTGACGGCATCAGGACCTACGACCTGTTATTAAATTTTTTATGAAAGTGTTCAGTGAGTTTTTCTTATTAACTTCTTTTTTTTAATAACGCTTTAGCTCACACGCTTCATTGGCGCCCTTATCGTGGTTTTTTTTTAATGGTCATTTTTATTTCTGTTTCTGTGGAGGTAGTGGTACTTTTGGTGTTTTGTGTGTTTTGTGTTTTGTTTCTTTTATTTTTTGTGAAACGTTTTTTTTTTTTTTATTTTTGGTTGCATAGTAACTAAGGTGTACGTTACAAGAAAAAAAATATATATATTAAAGAGTTTGTTTACATTCTTAAGTAGGTACAGTCATGTTCACGCAATTGTAGCAATTTTGATGTACAGTCAGAGCACGGTAAAAGTTGCAAATTGTTCTTTTTAATTTCTTTTTGTCATTTCACCGTTACGATTTTTTTGTCATTTCTTTTTTAAAGTACAGTCAGCAACATAATTGCTAAACATTTTTTTTGAAAATTTAATTATTTATTTTTTTATTTCAACTTGTATTGAGTTTCGTTTAGTTGTGCGTACACATTAGTTGCATTTTTTTATTTTTTTTAGTTGCTTTATTTTTTTATTTTTGCTTTTGTTTTTTTTTTTGGTGTTTTCTTTATTTCTTTTTATAGTGGAATAACAACCAAGACGTTACTTAGTTTTAATTTAAAATTGTAACAGACGGAGTATTTGATACTTGTTTTTGTTTCACTTTCTGAAATTGTTCAACACTTACCCAATTTTTTAATTTAATTTAACTCTCTTTGGTAATTAATTTTTTTTTTCCTAATTTTTGTTTACCCGACTTTTAAAATTCTTAGAATGGCTTATCCCGTGAAGTTTATGTCACTTCAAAAGTCTGAGCTTGAGTATGAAGTTGCTATTAGGGGTGAATCACCAGCTGCCACAGTGCAGGAGTTGCGCAAACAAATAGCTAAATTTGGCCCATTATTTCCTTCAGAGGATATTCTTACTAGCCCTTTTGAACCAACGGACGACTTGAATGGTGTGCTAGACGTTCTTGAAAAGGTTAACGTCACTTTAGAATCAACGTCATTAGATAAGAACACATTGCTTCGAACCCAAAATTTACTTAATCATCTATACCATCGGCTTAACCGCATTACTTGTGATGACAAATTAAGGGAAGACTATGAACAATGTGTTAGCCTTTTCAAGAAGGCCACAATAAGGCTTACGTCACTTAGTGATTCAGCTATAGACCCACTAGCAACTACTAATAATGATTGCTTATCAGCTACTCTTCCGACACCGGTTAACGTCACCGTTACCTGTGATGGCAACAATAATAAATTCTCAAAATTAAAATTTGACGGCAAGTCCTGCGTCCGGGCGTTCATTCAACGTTGTGAGGAAATTTGTGTCACTAGAAATATCTCACACGATAAAATTTTGTCAAACGCTACCGACATATTTACCGGCGACGCATTGCACTGGTACAGGAGTATTAGGGATACGGTTGCGGGTTGGAGCGATCTTATAGTGTCATTGAAACGTGATTTCGATCAGTCTGACTACGATTACAGATTGCTTGCAGAAATTCGTTCTCGCACACAGGGAGAAACGGAAAATATTGTCATTTACCTTTCCATTATGTCTGGACTTTTTTCACGTCTCACGAAAAAATTATCAGAAGAAGATAAATTGGAAATTATTCTCCACAACATCCGCCCAATCTATGCTAACACCCTTTCTTCCGTATCGAACATCACATCTATTGATGAATTGCGGACCTTGTGCCGAAATTATGAGGCTATTCAATCACGATTTTCTCAATTCAGGGAACCTCCAAAACCGTGTTCGAATACACTAGCCCCTGAATTTGCATATTCAGGACAGAGTAATAGTAAAACTTACTCTAAATATAATAATAACTATAACTCATACAATAAAAACTATTCTAAAAACAATAATAATCAAAATAAACTTAATTCTAATAACAATACGGAACCTACCTTGGTTGATGCAGTTGATAACTCTAAGTCTAATACGAAACAGCGTTACTGCCCACGTTGTCGTATCAATACACACAATCTGAGACAGTGTACTGCTAGCAAAGATGAGGTGGTATGTTTTAGATGCGGCCACAAAGGTGTAAAGGCACCAGATTGCCCAAATTGTCGTAAAACTAACTCAAAAAGCAACTCAAAAAATTAATTAATGAGAATTGTGCGAATAAAAACTTTGATAGCGAAGACTGGAAAGACTGGTTACAAACTATCAAACTATTTTTTAAGTCGTATAACATCTGCACAATTCTCGATGATAAAGGCGATCTCGATGAAAGACCTTACGTGTCTGTTAAAATTAACGATCTCACTGTTTCCGGACTTTTAGATTCTGGCTCTGCTGTCACTATTTTGGGGAACGGTGTTCATTCTGTGCTAAGTGCTCATGGCTTGCCACTTATCGAATCTGATCGTATAGAAGTAACAGCTGCGGGAGGTCAGAATATAAAGAGTTTAGGTTATATTAATATTCCAGTTCATTTTGAAAATCAGTTTCATATTTTAAAAGCTTTTGTTATTCCGGAGATTAAACGTAATCTTATTTTAGGTTGGGATTTTTGGCGTAAGTTTAAATTATGCCCAAAATTTATTGGCAGCATTGCCATGGCCAAGCCAAGCAATTGTTCATTGGTCACATCTCATTCAACCTTCATACAAGGATATGATAACCTTGATCAATCTCAAAGACAACTGGCTGATAATATCATTAAGCAGTTCGAAGACATTGCATATCAGAACAAGGGCTTGGGCGTAACTAGTCTTATCACGCATCGCATCGACACAGGTGACTCGGAACCAATTCGCCAACGGTACTATCGCTTATCGCCGGAAAAACAGCGTATATTGGTGGAACAAGTCGACGAGATGCTTTCTCTTGACGTGGTCGAGCCTTGTGAGAGTGCGTGGTCATCTCCTGTTCTGATCGTGACCAAGAAGAACGGCCAACCTCGTTTTTGCCTGGACAGTCGTAAACTTAATTCTGTCACTAAGCGAGATGCTTACAATCTTCCTTACATATCCGAGATCTTAGATAACTTACGTGACGCGCGCTATCTGACCAGTATCGATCTTTCTAAAGCATTTTGGCAAATTCCAATTGCTCCTGAGGATCGCGATAAGACTGCATTCTATGTTCCCGGCAGAGGCACATTTCGTTTTAAACGGACTGCTTTTGGTCTTACCAATGCACCAGCCACTCAGCAGCGATTGGTTGACTTGCTCTTTTCAAAATTTGATCTCAAGGTGTTTGCTTACTTGGATGACATCATTATCGTATCCGAAGACTTTAATAGTCACGTGACCCTACTATTACGTGTACTCGACAAGTTGAAACAAGCCAACCTAACAATAAATCTTGAGAAATCCAAATTTTTCAGCTCTCAGCTTAAGTATTTAGGGTATGTCGTTGATGGCTCTGGCTTACGTACGGATCCAGCCAAGGTTGAGGCCATACTCAATTATCCAACACCTAAATGTCGTAAGGACCTCAAACGTTTTTTAGGAACTGCCACGTGGTACAGACGTTTTGTTCCTAACTTTAGCACTATCGCTGGTCCCCTAAATAAGTTAACTTCATCCAAGAAAGGCACCCCTTCTTTTAAATGGACCCCTGAAGCTGACGCTGCGTTTCAAAACTTAAAAGAATGTTTAATCTCCGCACCAGTTCTATCCTGTCCAGACTACACTAAACCCTTCGAAGTGCATACGGATGCCAGCAGTTACGGCGTTGGTGCAATGCTTACTCAGTCGATAGATGGAATGGAGCACCCAATTGCATACATGAGTAGGTCACTAACCGCTGCTGAGAAGAATTACAGCATAACCGAACGCGAAACCTTAGCTGTTATTACAGCACTTGAACATTGGCGTTGTTACATTGAGAACGGCCAACAGTTCACTGTCTACACGGATCACAGCGCTCTTAAGTGGTTCTTGTCCTTAAGTAACCCTACTGGTCGACTAGCTCGATGGGGCGTACGTCTTTCTTCCTTTAATTTCGTCATAAAACACAGACGAGGCGTTGATAATGTTATTCCTGACGCGCTGTCCCGAATTGTTCCGGTTAGTGCTATCAATATTGCAAACTCATATACAGTTTCCAAAGACTGCTGGTATAAAAATTTATATTACGGTTGTTTAAATGATCCTTCCAAATTTCCAAATTTTATTATTAAAAATAATTCATTATATAGGTTATCTAAAAATAAACACCAACTAACTTCAGAATTCTCGTGGAAAGAGGTCGTACCTATTGAACACCGCGAGACAATAATTACTGAAAATCATTCTGAGCCTACAGCTGGACATATGGGTATTTTCAAAACTTACCGACGTCTTGCCTTGCGTTTCTACTGGCCTGGTATGTACCAAGATGTCGTAAAATTTGTTGGTTCTTGCGAAAAATGTTTAGCTTACAAGTCCCAAAATCATCAAATTTTAGGGGAAATGGGTCGTCCTAAACATTGTTCACGACCATTCCAAATGATCTCAATTGATCTCATGGGACCTCTTCCTACTTCAAAAAAGCAAAACAATTATATATTAGTAGTGACTTGCTGTTTTTCTAAATTTTGTTTAATTTTTCCAATTAAAAAGGCTAATGCCGACATAATTACTAAAATTTTAGAAGATTCGGTATTCTTAATTCACGGCATACCTCAAACCGTGTTAATGGATAATGGAACTCAGTTTACTGGCAAGGTGACAGAGGCATTTTTTAAGAAATATAATATTCCTAATGTTTATTACACACCTAAATATACCCCTCAGGTAAACTTAGTAGAGCGCTATAACAGAACCATTATCACTTGCATTTCTACCTTCGTGGATAATGATCATAGGTCATGGGACATATTCATTCCCAAAGTGCAATTTGCTATTAATAACTCTGTAAATGAGGCTACAGGATTTTCACCCTCTTTTTTAGTTTTCGGCCGTGAGCTTGTTACTTGTGGGTCACATTATACTGACAACGATCTCGGTGACGAGATACTATTCCTGCCACGCGACGTTTATGCAGAAAACTTAGGTGTTTTGTCTTCTGTCTTCGATGATGTACAAGCCAAGTTATGGCAGGCCCATGTTAAGAATACATCACATTATAATTTAAGACGCAAGTTTGCCGAATTTGATATTGGAGACGTAGTCATGAAACGAGCGTATTTTCTAAGTGATAAAGAGAGCAGATTCTCAAAGAAGCTGGCTCCTAAATTTATAAAAGCCAAGATAATTGAGAAAAGGTCCCCTCTCGTCTATGTTTTACAAGACATGTCTGGCAAAAACTTAGGTTCATGGCACATTAAAGATTTAAAACTAGTAGGTAAAAATAAATAGTATCAAAATAAAATTCTATATTAGCACAGCTTTCATACACTAAAACGCACATTTTGTTTTAATTTTCCTTAACAATTTATGACTTACAATACCTCTTGCATATGTATATTCCACCATCTATTTTAACGTCTATTGGCAAGGTATCCGGTTAAGAAAAACAAGTTACCTATATATATTTTATGATATTGTGCGTCAGTTATGTTTTGTATCAGATATATGTATACAATAACTGCTGCTAGTTCATGTTAGCGAGAAGTATGAAAGATGATTTATAAAAGGTTAAACTAATAGTCTAGCCCTAGTTCGTAATGCGGATTTTCCTCCATTAAGAGGTCATGACGAAAATCCTTGTTGCGCGCGGGGGGTATTGTAACGTTGTACAGTAATTAACACTGATTGTTATAAAAAAAAAACAAAGTAGCTATAAACTAATTGCTACAATAGTCAAGTCATTGTAATATAGTTCCAACCCGTTCACTCCGCCTACTGCGCCTGTACTGTTGTCTCACTCGCTCGTGTGATTAGAAACTGGTTTTAGCTCCCACTCGATACGTCGTATGCGCGAACGCAGCCCAGGATCGCGGCCCGCGCTCAGCCGTCATTCGACAGAATCGTGAGTGGAGACGCACGTTCACCAACATTACTTTTGCGTGACGTCACACGTGCAGTCTCCAAAATAATATCGTTCTCTGGACTAACTGTTTTTAACAAACCCAGATTTTAATTTCAATTTTACTGATAATCTTAATATAAACCAGTGTTCAGTGTTCTCCCCATATTGGGTAAGTGTTGACAAATTCACGCTTTGCTATCTCATGTGTAATGGAGGTCAATGACTTGCAAAATTATGTTTCATCAACTTTTTATTACCTTAAATCCTATTAGTTCTTTCTTCCATTTCAACCATTAACGCTTAATATTTGCTCACATCGTTATCTATGTGTTTTAATGTACTTAAACTGTGTAAACTCTTTTAGTGTTTCTTTTGTTTTGTGAACTCCGATTCTGAAGGTGACCTTTACACACATCCGCCTTAGCGCAATAGTACATCCGCTTTACGCTTACGCCGCTGAGGTCACCGTCAGGAGAGGATTAGCTGAGGATTTTTAATAATCTACTGGACGTGAAATTCCAGGGTCCAAGAATCCGGGTAAATTGCCCAGGAATACTACTGCCGCGTCATCCGGCGGAGCGCACGAGACCACCATCTACCCGTTCATCTCAGCCCTTCGGGTCGTTCGTCACCCAGGGACATCTCCTGAGTTTCACCGGCATCGCCAGCGGCGCGTAAAGCCAAAAGCCAAGCCAGGACAGTACTTATTTCGCGCCTACCTCCTTAGATCAGAATTATTAAAGTGACGGCATCAGGACCTACGACCTGTTATTAAATTTTTTATGAAAGTGTTCAGTGAGTTTTTCTTATTAACTTCTTTTTTTTAATAACGCTTTAGCTCACACGCTTCAAAACTTATTTCAAAATTAATCCTTATTTATTATTTACCTGGTGTAATAAAAGTAGCAGAATGTAAATATCTAGGTGTAGGCGCCGACTGCAGAGGGCGCCACAGTCTTAACTCGGGGTCGTACTCGAATAACGAGGCAGACGGGGCCTGGAAACAAAAAAAAAAGAGCAATGTTATGATATCTTATTGAACTACATGCAACGCAGATATAGATCGCTATCACATAAACTGACAATTTAGGCGGTTAGCTTTTTTTTTCACTTGAATCATAGACTACCCTCCAATTCCCGTATTTAAAAACGTTCAATATCTAGTCGCAATCATCCCATTTACCATTAATGGCAAAAAATATACTAAATTTATAATGCGAACGTTCTTAAAAATACAAGAACTGCCCTTCTGAGAGTAGACAATACTTAATACGAGAAATGGGCAAGATAAATTGATACCCCACATTATTGATACGCAATAATGCGCTTTAAAAACACCAGCATAAGGTTGAAATTGCAATGATATTCAAATTCGTCAGATACAACTAGCATAGTTAGATATTCTTACAAACCTGCGTAGCCTCAGATTCTGACACTAATCCTCCATGCACATAAACTTTTCTTGACAGCGGGTCCCACGCGGCCGCATGCGCAAACCCTGCGCGCGCAGCCCAGCCGCGCGTCGCTGCTACTGACCACACGCCTTCGTCTACATAGTACTCCTGGAATGTAAGATACATTATGAAATGCTTGCTTTCTACAATGAAAAATTAGATCAACATCAGTTAGAGATAAACTACTATAACATGACGCGCCCCTTCATATTACTATTTCAATGTGTGTAGCCACATCCGTATGACAGAGTTTGTATGTAGTTGTGAGTAATCATCTTCAGTAGCCATCCGGCCACCGTAGGCGCGGGCTTGCGGACGGCGAGTAATGGGTAGCTCGCCGTCCGATCAAGGACCAAGCCCGGGTCGATGGCGCGTTCTGTTCGCGCGCGCCTCAAAGAGCTGTCAGCACAGGGACGGGGCCCCCAACGGGGCCAACGCCTGCCGCGGTTGCGGGACGTCTTAACAGGATACCGTGGCCCCGGAACGTAAAGGGCAACAGAAGGAACAGGGTGGTTTTTTAGTCAGTAAAAGTCTGACAGTCCCTTCCGCCCCACCCAGGGCGGAAGGAGTCATTTGAAGATTTTTACCACCTCAAAAAAAAAAAAGGCCGGCAGATTTGTTAGTCAACTAATCATAACTAGCCGACCGCGCAAGACAACGCACGTGTCATTTTCATAGAGTATGTCAGTGCAGCGCCATACTAGTAATAATGAGAGATTAATGGAGCCGCTAGTCAAGCAACAAATCGCGGATTTTTTTTTTGTTTTGTTTAGCGAGCAGTTTCAGTACGCACACATGCGTAGTGAGTCTTGTAATTATTTTCAAACGTTTTGAACGTTTGTATAGTTTATCTCTACACAAGAGGCGAAATGTGCACTGGACAGTTCTAAAGATATGTGACGTCACAGTGGTTAACAGTACCAGCAAAGGAGATCTCAATTAAATGGTTTAGCTGTATTTAAACTGATTCCTCAGAAACTTCTCTAAATATACGCACCTGCACTAGATGCAGGTATCCGTAATGCGGAGAGTGTCCAAAGAACACTAACATCACAGGTTTCTTGGTGACACCCAGGTACACCAGCACAGCGGTGTGGCCCGACACGTGGAGCCCACCTGAAACATACGAGAACAACCTTGAATACTCAAAATAAAGATCTATGAAGAAGGAAGACTGAAAGGTGGTCGCATGGAATCGCGAATGATGGAGATAATCTGATGTCTTCTCCTAGATGTGACGCCGCGTGAAGCGTTGATAACCATAAAAGAAGTAAATATTTTAGTTGATTGTCTAAGAGGTAATACTGAAAACAGTGAACTCAAGCTCTAGGTATGATCTTGAAAACATACTTGTCGTGAGTGTGACTGCTAATCTTCAGGTCTTGGATTTGATTCTAAAGTTGGATGAGGCGTTACTGGGGTTACTTTCAAAAGCGATCAATGTTTTGGAGTTGGTGGTGTTAGACCCCCGTGCTTCGAAAAACACGTGAAACCGTTGTTTCCTCGCCTGATCTGTCCTGGTCGTGTCTGATTGTACGTTGATTCAAGAGGGAGTACACCTGCGTTTGCGCATATTTTTGTGCTTTATAATATCTCCTGGGTACTCGGTGAGTCTCCATTAAGATTGAACGCCGATATTATCAGGTGCTAGCTGTCAGAATGTCTTCACCCTAAACCGCAGAACATAAGGTCCACATTGTCTCACCGCAGTGCTTGAGCGGCGGCGCGCGGTGCGGTGCGCAGGCGCTGGGCGTGGCGTTGCGCCAGTGCGGGCGCTCGGCGTTGAGGCGCACGCGCCACAGCTCGTTGGACACCTCGCCCGCGCGCCCCTCCAGCCCCGCCAGCCCGCCGCTGGAACGACGGAAGATATATAAGTTTTAAGGGATGTTGCCAGCTTACTTGCTCACAAGTCGGTCAGTGTACTAGAACCTTTGTAAAGCTCTGTTATCTCACGTTTTAATAATCCGAAACTTAATTACATTTTATTCCTAAACTAATCAATACGTGTGTTAACAGTGTCAATCAATTGACAAACTTTCTATGATCTGTTAAAAAGGATCTCCCCATAAATTTTATCCAATTACCTAGCAAGCTGCTATTAGCCAAATAAACTGACTAATATAAAAATGTTACACTTATCTAAAGAATAATCAGATTTTCAGGGCTATTCAAGCCAAATCAGTCTATTACATTTTTTTAAGCATAAAACTGTTTTACTTACCTACATCCGAATGTCGAATTTACATATATTATGTATGATTAAATAACTTAGAATTTAATCAGTCTGTTCTCAGATAAATGAAATGAAAATTTTTTTGTGAGAATACAGTCTTAAACCATAAAAAAAGATTTTTTTTATAGAGAAGTTCTGTCTTCAGTGTTATTGGTTGTCTAGATGGCTTGCTTACCCCCTCTCCGGCTCATCGGATATGACGACACCGCCGTACACGATCAACTCGTGTCCGTACAACACGGCTGAGTGCGCGAACCGAGCCGCCGGACTCTCGTACGTGGGTAACACTTCCCATTCTTGTTCCGCTGATTTGTATCTGTGACAAAAACAAATGTGCAGTCAAATACGTTTGCTTTGGTGGTTGCAGCTGCTTGAGGACCTAGATATGACTTCCAAGTCGGGCAAAATGTTATTAATTTATTGAAGTGAAAACTTCTTTAGCGGCGTTGAGCACTTTTTCTGTAATGGGTATAAAATCTTAAACTCGCGTCAGGACACGTAACCTGATCGAAAAAGCGTAAGACGGATGGAGAGTAGACAGCTATCCCCTCTCTACGGCGCGGCGAAAATGTATGCCTGGGCCTACTGTTTCGTTTAGGCAGGGCAGGGCGCTTGCGCGAATGTTCGTGTATAACTTTTTAATGTAAATACATACATACATAAACTCACGCCTTTTTCCCATAGGGGTAGGCAGAAACTATAGAACGCCACCTGCTACGATCCTTACATACTCCTTTCGCCTCATCTACGTTCATACATCTCGTCATACAAGCACGCCGGTTACGAGTACTCCGCACCTGACCTTTCTGAAGGACCTCACTAATAAGGTCAGTGTAGGTCTTCCTAGGGCGACCCCTCCCGGCGTTGCCACTCACCTCTGCCATATAAATACCTTTTGTCAATCGTCTTTCACTCATCCTCTCAACATGACCGAACCATCTAAGCATACCCTTTTCTATCTTTGTCACTACATCTTCTTTTAATCCGCAACGGTCCCGTATAACCTCATTCCTCACTCTATCGTTCAATATTACACCACACATACTCCGCAAGGAACGCATTTCCACAGCATTAATCCTACTCTCATGCCTCGTTTGCCATACCCAACATTCATTCAATGTAAAATAATTGTAATAGTTTTAAAGTGTTAAATTTTTAATGTAATATAAATTGTCATGTTTGTGTACGATAGCGCTATAAATGAATATTGTATTCTACCACATAAATGATAGTACTTTTATACTGATAAAGCAATTGGTGCAATTCTGCCGGCACTCCCGGAGTGCAACCCGTCTTTTTTTTTTAAGAATTTATCAACAGCAGCTCGGAGTTTGGAAGTTTTGTTACTGTGACACCCACGAGGTTGGTCCTGCGCATGATTTCCCAACGATCGCGTCAGTTTCTGCCTATTTATCACTCTTATAGTCGTAGTAGGAGTGCATATCTGCGCACACGCTTGACTTCTGTAATATCTTCTATATTATACTTGGCTAGTCTCCGTTTTAACTGGCCACCGATGGAAGTGCTGTCGGGAGAATATTAATGACAATTTTAACACTGAAAGAAAATAATTAGTATGCAAGTCTGCAATACCTGTACAAAAACTCCGAAAACGCGAACGTCTCGCCGCCCACCCTCAGCAAGTCATCTCCGTAGGGCAGCAGCGCGTGCGCAGCCACGGGCGGCGTGTCGCTGCTCCACGAGGGCGCCCAGCCCGCGCGCCACGCGTCGCGCGCGCACGCCGCGCCGCGCTTCAGGGCGGAGCACGCGCAGCCCGTGTGCGTGCACGTGCCGCCGCCGTACGCTTCGTTGCATTCCTCTGCAATAAGAAAGAGACAGGTGATATTATAAACAGAGAAAGGAATATTAGCACAAGGTTAAGTTTTTGATTTGTGAATTTAATTTGTATGAAAATACAATGTGGTGATAGATCTTTATTTTGGATATAAAATAAGGATCGGAAAGCTGAAGACCTCATGTTCCATCCACTATATACAAGAACCGAGAGATTAAACCAAAAATCTACTAAAGTCCTTTTTTAGCAAAACATTTTTCGAATCGCACAAATAACATAAAATCACGCCTGTAATCCCCGAAGGGTTAGGCAGAAGTATACCCATGAGTATACCCCATACCCATGAGTATGTAGTAGGAGAAATATCCTACAGCAAAATAAATAATTTTCCTCTAATCTAATTAACTTGAATACCTTAATGACATTTAATTTAATTATCCAAGTAACGTAATCTAACAACACTGCATAAGTATCAACATGCAGACAGTCCCTTCCGTCCCAACCAGGGCAGAAGGACTCATTAGAGGATAATTGCCACCTCAAAAAAAAAAAGCTTCAGTATGCATGCTATTCACGGTATGTGTGAGTCATGGTAAGGTAATTTGAACTACCCCAAGAAATAAAAATATCATATGATATTGGCTATTATTGGTTATTGGTATATTTATTACCTGGACATAACGGCTGGTCACAGGCAACGCCTATCCACTCCGGCTCGCATCTACACGAACCGTCTTCACATTCACCATGATCTGAAAATTAAACAAAACACCATCAGATTATGTCTGGCAAAGGATTTAATTTTTAATTATTAGCTTTTGCCATATTGTGTGTGTCGTGATGGCCCAGTGGTTAAGGCGCCCGCCTTTCATGCATGAGGTTGTGGGTTCAAATCCGGGCAAGTACCTTTCGGCTCGAATGGAGCCTGACTGGATGATTGGTGAAGGAGACCGACTTCTTACGGGGTCCATACTGTGTTGAGGGTCGTCATTCGCCATTGTTCAAAATAAAACTGAATTTAAATGCAAATAATTTTAATAATAATTACAAATGATTATTATAAAATAATAATAAACAAAAACAATAATAAAACTATACTAATAATGGTATGATTCAGGCGTGATCCGTGTCACAATTAGAGTTGTGGACGGGGCGCACGCTAGACTCGGAATGCCCGCGCGGTCGGTGGACGTCTCATCGCCCCAGAGTGGGGCGCGAGGAATCGGTATCGGGGCTGTATGCCCCTCGCCCGAGGTATCAGGTTCGCGGTCCCCAGAAATAGGGACCGGGCGTTGGGTTTGCCTCCCCTCTCCCGGTGAGGAGGGGGGGGGGGCATGTTTGCACCTAGGCGCTTTCGGGGGGCTCCTGCCCCTGGCGCCCGTCAGTGTCTGTGGTGTGTGATCGTGGGAGCGCCCTAAGTTCTTCACGGCGCCCGTGCGACCAGACCCCTGCCGGGTGAGATCCCTGGTGACCCAGGGAAGGCCCAGCAAAGGTCGATCTAGCAACAAGGGCGCCGGTTTTGGTTGGCGCTCACCCACGATGGAAGCTGACCGCGCCCCGCTACTACGTAATCAGGTCTAGCCGATAGCGCAGCAGGGGGCGGGACGTCGTAGTGTGTGGCGAGCGATTTGATGGTGTGTGTACGTCGCTCGATGGGTTGGCATATGTGTGTTTGTATGCGTGTGGAGTTCTCGAGTGTGTGCGCTGCGGTCGTGCGACGCCCGTGTTAACTCGGCGCGCCGCTTACGCAGTGTGGCGTGGTGTTGTGGGTGTGGAGTTCAGATGTTTGAGTGAGCGGCGTGTAGGGTGGTTGCGGCTCACTCAGGCGTCAAGTCCGGTAGGGGCACGTCAGCGATCAGGTCGCGCGGGAACCGCCTGTAGTCCGGCGGTCGCGCGTGCCAGGGCGCTATGTCCGCGATGTGCGGCAGCGTGGAGGCGTCGGCACGCGCGAACATTCTTTGCGCCATGTCGGCCGCGAACTCTTCGATGCTCTCGACGCGCAGGTCTCGGTGGAGGACGTCGTTCCTCACGAACCGAGGGGCATTTGTGACGCGGCGCAGCACGAGATTTTGTTGCGTCCGCAGCTTCTTCCTGTGCACCTCGGCCGCGAGGGCGAGCCAGGCAGGGGCGGCGTAGGTGAGCTGGGGGCGGATGTACGTCTTGTACACCCCCAGCTTCACCCGGGTCGGTAGGCGCGACGAGAGCACCGGGCGCAGTAGGTGGCGGGTGTGCTTGACCCGCGCGACTGTTGCGCTGACGTGCGGGCCCATGGTGAGGCGATGGTCGAGTGTGACCCCCAAGTACTTCGCAGTACTCGTCCACTCGATGTCGCCCCCCATGAGCTTAAGGTTCGGTGGGTGAGTGCGGCTCCGTGCCGTCACTATCATCGCCTGTGTCTTGCCCACGTTCACCGACATTCTCTACTTGCTGAGCCAGTCCGGGAGATCGTCGAGCACGCGCTGCATCTTGACGGCCGCGTGTTTGGCCGAGAGCGACGTGGTGATGTACGCGGCGTCGTCCGCGTACAGCGCGAGCGTGGAGGTGTGCGTGGCGGGAATGTCGTCGGTGTACGCTGAGTATAACACAGGCGAGAGGCAACTCCCCTGCGGCACGCCTGCCGCGATGGGGCGCGCGGCGGAGAGTTCGTTCTCCACCGAAACCTTGAATGTCCTGTCTCGCAGGAAGGAGGAGACCACCTGTATCAGGCGTCTTTTTACATTGCAATAATTCGCTCGCGCCGATACCAATGTGAATTTTTCAATTCATATGTACTTTCTAAAGTTTATCTTGGACATCACTGGCATCGGTGAGGGAAAACATCGTGAGGAAACCTGGACTTACTGTTCCACTCAAACCATGTCAGAGGCCCTTGAGGCGGTTTAGAAACTCTGACACTAGGGTGTGTAGGGTCGTAAGGCCTTACTACCCACACGATAAGAAGAAGAAGCTTTTGCCAAAGACTTCGGCAGCCTACTAAAAAAATTGCCTGTGTCGTTTCTTGCGGACCCCGACACCCGTACCAAATTCCATAAAAATTGGTTCAGACGTTTAGTCGTGAAAGCGTAATAGACAGTATTTAAATACATATAACGGAGATTGTATCGGGCTCTCATTATTTTCGGCCATTATTAATACTGTCGGCGCACTACGGGAAGTGTTGAAGCGCAAAGAAAAAAGGTTTATTGGATCAAATCAAATTATAATTCACTTCAGCACAGAATATAAAACACACTATAAACACACATACACAGCACAAATATACGAGACACGAGACAGTTTCTAGACGTGTTGACCGCCACGTTGTGACTCTGTCGAACGCCGCTAGGTGGCGCTGGCGTCTCGATTAGTCAGTACATAACTTATTAACTATTTCAGTAATAACTTATTTCCGACAAATATTAGTATAGATTAGCTGTGGGCATGGTTTTTCTTTTAACCAAAAAATATATTACTTCCTTGCGGGAGACGAACCCGCGACACATACCGCAGCAGTCAATCGCTTAGCCACTGAGCAACTGAGGTCTTGTTGTTTGTGTATGTGAACATTTATGCTTGTCAACGCCCCCAAATGTTTGTAAAACATTTGTAGGGTAACTTTTTTTACCAAAAAAGAATGATACTTTTTCACACTGCGACTTTCAACTCTATTCATATCCAAAGACATCACAATATCACTTACTAGAACAATTCGTCCTATGATCATTCGAGGGGCACGAATACGCTGCGTACGTAACGTTGAACCCCTCCATCGCGTACGCATCGTCGCTGAAGAAGTGCAGCAATGCGCTGCCTGAACGAGCTATCACCTGCCGCGTCCAACTTGACTCTCCATTCTCAAGGACACCACTGGAAATTGAAGACAAACATTGTTAGGTTAACCTGTTGCGAATTTGCAGACAAATCTAGGCATAGTTCCATTGACAGCGATTCGTTTTTTTGATACTTTGTGACCTTCCTTTAAAGCTAGTTCAAAAAAGTGCCGTGGAGTTTCATGCTCGTTCTTCTCCATAGAGGTCTACCTCCGTTTTGGAACGAGCAACTAGCTTCAAATTTCTGACTAACTGACCGAATTCAAAAGTGCCTGTAATTGGTCTAATTGAAATAAATGTTTTGACTTTGACTTTCTCTCTTCTTTTTTTTTTATAAAACTCAGGGAGCCTTTTAAAGGTTCGGGACCCTTTTTTTTGCGCGGCGGAAATCCTCATGGACTTCCTTCTTCGTGGGAGTGACAGAGGGGCATGCAGAACTCTTACCGGATATAACCACCGCAGTGTTCCACCTCTGCCTATAGTGAGGAGAGCGGGATTCGCATAAGAATTCACCCTAGCCCGGGCTGTTGAAAATGTTCTCATCTAGCTTTTTTTAGACCTATGTATCCCGCTTAATGTGTAGGAAGTTTGATTAAAATCGGTTCATTCATTTCGAAAAATAAGGACTTGAAAGTTTAATCTTAATGCGTGCAAGATAATAAATCCCGCGCGGTATTATATGTTGCACTCAATTACCATCTTTATTTCTGACATCTTACATATCATTATTGACTAAACAAAAGTGGAGTTAAAAGTACCTAGTTGTAATTTTGATTAATCTTTTAGGTACAATTAATTGGATGCGTCAGACCTCTTTTATGTTCAAGTAGTCACATAGTCACATCTAGTTTCGGTGTGTGATGCCACGACATACGTCTTTTTACAAGGATGAGTCATTACATGCAGCAATGCGTTATGTAGATAAAATTTTATAAAATTGTCAGTAACTCGAAAATTGACCATCCCATCATAACTATTTTTTTTTTTGGCCTGAACCATACCTCGGTACTTTCCTAATAAGGTATAAAAAATGATTAAGGCGCGCTTAGTGCGACGCCATAGTAAATGACAACAAACAAACAAGTGGATAGGTTAGGTTAGTGATATTGATGACACTGATGTAATATCCTATATTCTGGCAAATAAAGTTATCATTCATTCATTCATTGACAACAAATGTCAATATCAATCTGTGATATTGTCATTTTTCTGTCATAGACTTTTACGTCATAACTGCTTTAACCAATGGCGTCGCGTTTCAAATAGGTATTAAAAATTCCCTCGGCAATCACTTTTGAAAATATTAAAAATTCATCATCACCTTAAAAATAAATTTTAATCAAAAACATTGATGAAGGCACAATTCTGAAATAAGAAAGTCTTAAAAATATTTGACTCTAATTTGAATCGCATGCATATTACCTACCTATTACAGCTGTGTGATTTTTTTACACCCCATATAATCACATGTAGGTATTAGTTTGTATTGAACTCTGACATACTGATTCATTTGGTTACAAAGTACATAATGTATTCTTTAGTTCACGATGACCTTCGCAATTACTATAGGAAAAGTAGACTGTTCTGTTATTGGTGATCTCACTTATTTGGCAATTTATTTGAAGCTTGAATGCGTTTTACAGTCAAGCCCGTCACACTCTTCTTTAATCACCAGAAAACCGCCGTGACAAGGAAGCTCAACGAGTCCCATAGAAACGATCCAACTGTCTTATGGATCCCGTAACGAAATTAATCAGAAAAGAACACGATGGCCGCATCGAATAAACGTGCAAGAATCATTGCATTAATTTTTATTTTGTGGTTTTGGTGCCTTTGCCCATCCTCCTACCCCCTATTTTTATTAGGTACCTATGTATACATTTTAGTCTAAAAATAATTTGTAATAAATTTTATAGATCTGCTTACAAGGAACCCCGCGTTATTTAGGATTAGGGACTACGCACACTTATTCAGCTCCATTCAGCTTTTGTCCATAGAAAACAACGATTTTGTATCGCATGCGTTCAGACGCGGAAAGCTGAACGCGTGGACGCGTACGCGTCTCATACGAAATCGGCGTTTTCTATGGACAAAAGCTGAATGGAGCTGAATAAGAAAAAAAAACGTTTCAGGGACTGCGCACAGTCCCTGAAACGTTTTTATTTTCTCCTGTAAAGTTGACTTTTTTCACTTTATTTGATGCGGCCATCGAACGGCGGAGAAAGAAAATACCCTAATTTCTGTTTCTTTCCAAACAAGGAGGCTTAGACAAAGTAACAATTGCATAACGATAAGTAGTTAGAAAAGACTAAAATGTATGGGATTGACATAAGCCGCGTCAAGTCACGTGGTCAATCGACGAAGCGATGACCACATGAAAGACTAAAATGTATGGGATTGACATAAGCCGCGTTAAGTCACGTGGTCAATAAATGAAGCGATGTTACTTTGTCTAAGCCCCCAGGCCTTTTATCGTCAGTCTGAAATTAAATACACTTTTGCAAAACCACCATAAGGTCTATTTTCCCTCACCTGAACACAGCGAGCAGTTTCTCTGCCCTAACGCTGTCACCGTCGTATACATACAGATGGTCCCACCCGCACTCGGTGGCGAAATTCTCGAGGCGCACGCGCAGCGGCGGCGGCGTGGGCCCGAGTCGTGGGGGTGTGAGCAGCCAGGAACATTGTGTACTGACACTGTAGTTACCTGGCCCGTCTGTTATGAAGCCTACTGGTGATGTTAAACTGAAACAAGAAAGATTAAGGTTTCATTAAAAAAAAAAAAAATGGTGTATCTGATTAAAAAGAGTACCGTGGAGTTTCTTATTCGTTCTTCTCCATAGAGGCCTACCTCCGTTTTGGAACGAGCTTCAGTTTTCTGACTAACTGACCGACTCCTTGACAATTCTTATTCAAAATGTGAATTCATCCGATTTCCAAAAAAAAACTGTTAAAATACAGGTTTTCTAATAAATAAATTATATTAGATATAGGTAGGCATTATTCAAGGTATGGCATGATAATATATTCTATCTTAAAATTATTGTTAAAGGAATATCAGCCTTGCGCATGTTCTAATAAAGTCGGTAGGAATCTTTGAGTTTTTTCGCGGGTTATCATAATGTATCTCCACATAATATTGTAAAAAGGTTTTATAGCTATTTTCCTCATGTCTGATTCGAAATTTGAACTTGATCGATTTTCAAAAACAACTGCTAAAATACAGGTTTTCTAATAAATATTTATAGATAATAATAATTATACACAATCTTTAAAAGGCAACCATTACTAACTGACTATTCCATCAACACACAGCTCAAACCACTAAACAGATTGTGCTGAAATTTGGCACGCAGATAGATAGTATAACGAAGGCATGCGCTACGAAAGGATTTTCCAAAATTCACCCCCTTAGGGGTTGAAACGGGGGTTCAAAGTTTGTATGGAGAAACAATATTGGATCGCCAATTATCGCCATTTACGTCGCCGGCAGTCGTTACGGGTCGTCAGAAGCCCGAAAGTCTGACAACCAGTCTTACATAGGGGTATCATATTACCCAGTTACTGGGTTGTGGAGGTCAGATAGGCAGTCGCTCCATGTAAAATACTGGTATTCAGCTGCATCTGGTTAGACTGGAAGCCGACCCCAACATAGTTGGGAAAAGGCGAGGCAGATGATTACGTCGCCGGCAGTAATATAGTTGTTATTTAAAGTATGAATGGCTATAATCTATTCTATTCATCAAAATATTGACCTCTAAAAGACATTGTTAAGCTATTTTAAGGCAGTAATTAACTATTGTTTGATGTTAGTAATGATTGTACCTAATCTGACTTTTGTAATTAGTTAGACCACTAATTACTAATGTGATCCTAGATTTTTCAGTGATTGGCGCAGCGCTTGAGGGATTGACAGAGCCCAAATGCCAATAGCGTGTTCGATCCCCGCATGAAAATAGGTAATATTTTTATGATCTGCAGGTAGTTTTTCTGGGTCTAGCTGTTCGTGTATATGAGTTTAGATGTTTATAAACACATCCAAAAACAGGAGAAATTCCTAGCGTGGTGATTTTTTTTTATTATTGAATAAATCATTAGTTTGAAGTACCTACCTAATATTGGACACCGGTAAGGTGAAAATTAGTTTGATTGGAGAGGTCATTCACTTATTTTTTATTGTGTATAGTCAGTCAGTAATTATATAGCATAAGAAATAGAGTAAAGGCAAGTCATTGGCCATCAACCAGAGGTCAAAATTGGTGTATGTAAACCATTGAACTTGGTTTTTGCTATAATATAAAACCTGTCAAAATTTTTTGGTAAGTAGGTATGTCAAATTGTCAAATACCAAAACATTTAAGAACTGGGTACTTAATTAAGTCTTTGTGAGTCAGGGGTTAAAAATTAAACTAAGAAACATTAACATTTCGCCTGTAATCCCCCAAGAGTTAGGCAGAGGTGTACCCATTAGGAAGTCCCATGTAATAGGGGGCGAACGTATTTCCATCAACCAGGCACAAGGTTGGAGGTTGCTACTAAGAAATTCCTGATAGAAAATCCCTATAACACTTTGCCTGACCTGGAAATTCAATCCAAAACCTCATGCTTAGCATTTGCGCTTTGCGGCCACTAGACCAACAAGATTGTCCAACAGTTTAACTAAGAAAACATAGTAGGTAGTAATATTAATTTTAATTGATTGCTGTGCTGTGGGCTTCGATTACTGCAAATATTTTTAATGGCCTCTACAGATAGTTATTCCAGGTCTGATTGTTTGTGTCACCTATGATACAAGAGAAATTCCTAGTGTGGACCAACATATTTTGTTTTTATTAAAACGAAACTAAAAAAAAAACTGGTATTTTAAATAAGGTCTTAATTCAATTTTATTCAATAAAAAGATTGTCTATCTTTTTGAAAAAAGTCTGATAGTGTCGAATTACCAACACAATAATTATATTCGCTGTAATGTTAATTTTATCATTCAGAACTAATTATTTAAATCAAAACATGGTGCGAACAGGTTATAATCGTCATTGCTTTTCATTTGCATCAAACAAAAACAATAGTTTATGGACAGGTGGTCACTGTTTCATGAAAGGACATGACTGTGATAAAAAGTATTGAATGTAGACCCTGACTGATGAAATACACACATACATACATAAACTCACGTCTTTTTCCCATGGGGGTAGGCAAAAACTACAGAATGCCACCTGCTACGATCCTTACATACCTACTCCTTTCGCCTCATCTACGTTCATACATCTCGTCATACAAGCACGCCGGTTACGAGTACTCCGCACCTGACCATAAATTAAATACAACTGATGAAATAGAATAGGTATAAAAAACAGCCTGTTTTAGTCCTATATATTGTATACACAAGAGGAAGGGACCTTAACCGCTTAGCCATCATGACACATAAAGCAAAGGTACAAGTTTTTTTTTCACTTTATCTAAATCGACATCCTGGGGACGCAGACCTTTAGAATGTTTAGAAAGGTTCAAAGCTAAATCTAAGCTCCTTAGAAAACTTTAGATAAAATGAGACATGAACTGACGATTATCCTTGTATGCCAGTGCAGTGAAGAAAAAAAATTTCTCAGTTGGTGACAAAATTTTGAATGACATAAAAACAAAGCTTATTGGAGTGGGACTTTATTTATTTTACCACCTATGTTCGAAGGAGGAGTAATTTCCAAGATTATGACTAACAGAGACGTACGGAAGGAATAAACACTTTGTCTCACCTCTAATTAAGTTGAAAATCGTCAAATTTAATATTGTCCCTTCAAACAAATTAATAATCTGAAAAGTATTGAAGTAGGTAAGTTCTTTTAACCTTGTTATTTTTTGGAACAAGTTAACCAGTAAAAGGAAAATACTTAATAAACAACAGACCATCGTAATTAGTAAAAATATCTTCAAGATAATTAACATACAAACCATAACAGCTAGTATTTTCAATTGTTAATTTTATGGCATAAATAGCGAGTTTCAAGGTAAGCTGATGTCATTAATATTGTTCCCGAGAAAAAGAGCAAAGCAAGTGTACTTCCTTGTATTTTGCAAATGACCTTTCAAAATTATTGCCTAACAATAACAGAGATTATTGTAATATATCGCTTTGCACACTGTTGGATTTTCAACGCTAGGCTCAGAGCTGAAAGTTGAAAATCTAACGACAGAAATTACAAAGGTATGAAAATGGTACTGTGTTAAGAGATGGAGGTAGGCTTCCTGGTACTTTTAAAAGACACTTAATATTATATACCTGTAGGATTACTATATTTTAAATAGTATAACATTTATAGCTAAGCATTCCTAAACTATAGCTACACTGCCTGCAGGGTACATGGGCGCGGGGGTAGAACGAGAACGGGGACAAGAAGAGGTACGGGCAGAGGGCACTCGTAGCGTGATACACAAGAGACAAACTGTGTACTAGACAGTTCTTAAGATATGTGATGACACAGTTATGTTATTATTTATTTCCATTAGGGAAGGACTTACATAATGAAGCTATTAAGAAAGTATGTTTCGAAAAAACTGATTGGATGAGTAATGGAAAAAGTGAAAGGAAAAGAAAAAACGACAGTGAATGAGCTACAGGAAAAAGACATGTTTAAGATGGCAAAAAGTTTAAAAAAGTTGTCTTGGATTTTCCTGGATATTCCCAAACACTATAGTATCTATCTATTTCAGTAAACTAGGTACCGTCTGAGAGCTTGTCAGTTACGTCAAGATGCTACTGGCCTTTGTTGTAGAGTCTTGTTCTTCTTCTTCTTATCGTGTGGGTAGTAAGGCCTTACGACTCTACACACCCTAGTGTCAGAGTTTCTAAACCGCCTCAAGAGCCTCTGACATGGTTTGAGTGGAACATAAAGTCCAGGTTTCCTCACGATGTTTTCCTTCACCGATGCCAGTGATGTCCAAGATAAACTTAAGAAAGTACATATGAATTGAAAAATTCACATTGGAACTTACCCGGATTTCAACCCACAACCTCATGTATGAGAGGCGGGCGCCTTAACCACTAGTCCATCACAACACTTGTGGAGTTAAAGAGTTTCCGACACCCAGCCTATTAGAAAACATAACATAACATCACGCTTGTAATCCCCGAAGGGTTAGGCAGAGGTGTACCCATTAGTACGCCCACATTTTGCCAGTTATGTTTTAAGTCCTATGTGATGGGGGCGAGCGTATTGCTATTAACAAATCTAGCCCATTCTACAATATATTCCTATCGTAATTTACTATCCATACTAATATAGCAAATGAGAGTGTAAATGTTCATCTGTTTGTTTCCGCATTACAGAAAAACCACTCAAAGTCAAATCATTTATTTCAATTAGACCATAAAGAGTACTTTCAAACACCAATTACAAAAGAAAAATGTTGTTCAATCTAGTTGCCCCCTGCAAAAGATAGTTTTGTATGGAGAATGGAAAAATCTCCATATTATTTACTTTAAAAAAAAATAGTATGTAAAGGTACAATAATGGTAAACCATTTTCAACTTTGCATCCTTAGAAATAATGTCTAAAAGTGGTCAACTTGTCCTTATTTGTACAATTGATAAATAGCTGCTGCCAGTAACTTCATGACCGTGTTTTTTTTTTCACCTGCTTTAAGTAAGGACTTTTACTGCTCTGCTCCCCTGTGCCGATGTCATATAGCCTATACTATTCCTCACGAGTCTGGCCATTGCATACAAAATGCATGGGAGCCAAAGTAAAGCCAAAGCATGTGCTTATAGAATGCAGGAGTGAGGCCGATCAACAGGCACAGTCTCTCCAATCAACATTGCTGGCTGTCTGGATATATGTAGCAGTCTGAAAAGGCTGCTAAACTTTTGGGTTGACCTGGGATGGTTAGAGTAACATCATAAGATATGTGCACAATGGCCAAATCAAGCAGGTAATAAGTGCTCAGCTAAACTATCAGATTCACAAAGATTTATTCCAATCCAATCGGTAGTTCCAGAGATTAACATGTTTAAACAAACAAAGAACTTTTCTGCATTAATATATTAGTATTATATATATTACATTCACTAAACCAATTGTGATGAAATTTGACAATGTGGTAGCTTAGAATCTGGATAGGCTACTTTAAAATACGTAACTTCATCAACATACGCAACAACTGACATAAATCCATACAAAACCTAAAAACAATATTGTTTTTGGTTATCTTTTTCCATAATGGTTACCTCTGCAACTAAATCAAACACAGTAAACATCAAATCTCTCTCTGATTACCCATCAGACAAGAGACAACAAGAATATCTGATAACCTTATCAAACAAAAAGGTTATCAGACTTAACAGCTGATCATAATAAAAAAAACTGTAAATAAATAATAAGTGATATCATGATTTATTGTCAATCAAGTGACATTTCCATAGACTAGTGTAAGATCTCTTTGCTGTGATTAAAACATGTTTTCTACAGTTTTTCGCGAACGAATTATCCTTTGAAACTTAGAAAGGTTACTCTCAATTACGTTTGTCACAGTAACATGTCGATAACTCGATAACAATATAAATGTTGAAGTCGTAACGCCGACATCGACCTTCGGGATGGAGGTAAGAAGCCAAAGTATATAATTGGATAATCCTCGAGGGCTTTCTCTTGCGAATACTGCTTACAGACCAGTAAGGCGCGCCTCAAAAAGAGGTCAGTGAACCAGACGAAACCAAAAAGTATCACAACCTTTTTGAAGGCTTTATGGTAGCTTACTTGACTTTGCCGCCGCAGTACTGACACTCCGGACCCTGCCACCCCTCGTAACATACGCACATATCATTATTACATACACCGTTTACACAGCTATGATCTCCACACTTGGACAGAACACCATCACAGAACAATAACACTATGAGCACTGAACAGAGGAATGGCGAGAACCATGAACATTTTCGTCTGTATTTAGATTTAAATAGAAATAAAAACATTTGTAGAGATTCTACCATTTTGATGTATGCATTTTCAACGAGTTTTATTAGCGCGGACGTAAAAGCGGTTTCGACGTCGCGTAGTTTCGTACGGTACTAAATTTGGGGTTGTCATACTGTGAAAATGAAGTACCTCGATTTTGACAGAATAAACTTTCTGATTCAGTTTTATGGATAGGAAAAGTTTAGAAAAGTCAAGTGATTTTTACTGTCTTATAAAAATATTGGGTTTCAATAAACGAAATTAATTGCTCAAACTAGTACTGATAAGGATATGCGTTATTAATCAATAACTATTTTATGAAATAATTATTTAAAACACAACGGCAAGTCTTTATAATATCCTGTCGGATGTGGAAATTGAACAACCATAACACTAATGATTTGCACATAGCAGGTGGCGTTCTGTAGTTTCTGTCTACCCCCAGTGAAAAAGGTGTGACTTTACGTATATATGTATTAATATTTATGTTTTCTACAAACCCCTATTACAAACTGATCTAATAGAAAAAGTTACCCAAGTTTAAGGCAAAATCTTTATTATTGGTAACACTAAATTGACATTATGAAGCAGGGAATTAAATGATTATGGATGCGTTCACTGTTTTACCGCAGAATAAAAATAGAGATAAGGAGGACAAGTATTTATTAATAATCAATTAATTAGGTTAATTTACGATTAAACAGACGTCAGCTTCAGTAAATTGTACCTGCTATAAACAAAAACTTTGTTTTTAAAAACTTCCCTCTCTCTACCGCCATCTAGTGTAGAAAATAGAAACATATATCAGTAGATCTTAAAAAATCTAACAGATGTCGCTACACGCTAAAATTACACTCGCCTCTAGTAAAAATTCATTACAAAATGGACTATAATTTACTATCTTCAGTCTTAGCACTTTTTTAATTAATAATTGTGTCACTTTTTATCTTCTGTGAGTTCCTCACTGAAGAAAATAAAAACAGCCATCCATTATTTTTACTTGGCTTACAAAGAAAAGATGAATGACAGAATAATACTCTTTTGTCGAGATTTTTATTTTTCAACTGAGTTTTTCTTTGTTTGTTTTCGTTAAGTGCGGCACCTAATTAGTTGAATGCACTTACATTAAAATGAATGGATTCTACAGTTGGTGTGTTAATGTTGGCGAGAAATAAAAATGTGGGTACTTAAACTTGACTTGGACCGAAACGGTACTTGTTTAGTAGCCCTTGTTTAGGCTGCCTGCCTACGTCAGACAATCGGTGACCGACTTTTTTTTTGTCAGAGAGGAAGTCGAAACATAATTATGAATTCCAATTTACTACAGATGTCTTAAAAAAGTCGGTCCTACAAAATGAAGTATGTATGAAGCTACGGCAACAGAAAAAAACGGTAATCATCACGCCTGTAATCCCCGAAGGGTTATAGACAGAGGTGTACCTTTTAGTACACCCACATTTCGCCAATATATGTTTAAGTTCTATGTAATAGGGGGCGAGCCTATTGACATCAACCGGGCACAAATTCAGATTCCGCAAACTTAGAAAGTACCCAAAAAAAGAAATTACTTACTTTGGTTCTTGCCCGTTATCGAACTCACAACCACATGCATGACAGGCGGGCGCATTAACCATTAGGCCACCACGACATTAGACATGTAGGTCAAACATAATCAATTTTTAAATATCAAGCTCTAAAAATAGCACGAAAATTACAGCCCTAGGCTGTGACTAACTAAAAAAACCGCCAAAAACCCGTTAAAAAGTAGGTAGACCCATCAGATATGGTTGACATGGATATGTGATGCTAACGCGCGGCTCGCGTGTCGCTAACACCGGGCTATGCGACGAGGGGTATTCTTAAAACGGTGATAAATCTATAGCATAATAAGTATTATAAAGCTAGAAAAGATGTCTGTTTTTTTGTTTAAACGAGCTAATCTTCGGAACTATTGATCTGATTCTGAAAATTATTTCGGGAGCTACGTTATAGCTGAGTTATAGGCTGTTTCTATGTAGAAACTTTAGAAAGTCTTCTATATTTAGATAAAAGGCAACCGTTACTGACTGACTGATTCATGAATACACAGTTCAAACCACTGAACAGATTTCGCTGAAAGGCACGGGGTTGAAACGGGAGTCCGATATTTACGCTCTTTAGTCAAATTTATGGAGTAACAGTATCTAGGTCCCTACTATTTTATTTATCGTGCGTTTAGTTTGTGCAGAATATACTTTTTCTTCTTTCTATCTTGGATGCATACCTCTTATCCAAGTCTCTCACTTCTGAAGTTATTAAAATGTTATCGAGCGCTCGACACTTTCCCTTTTAGAATAAGACCCTCAATGAAGGGATTCCGATGTTGTTTCAGCTCTCTAAGCTAAACTAAAAGGTCACTTGATATTTTAGTTAATGAACTAAATATGCAGTGACCTTTTGTTTTAGTTAATACCTTTTTATTAGGTGTTTAAAAGTCTAGGCATATTTAGTTTTATACCTTTGAAGCTTAATATTTTTTTATTATGATATGAGCTTAATTACACAGGCTGATTTTTAATAGACTAAGGGTAGATCTCGTTGTCTATTAGTATAGTTTGTCGGTCGTAGGGAAAAGAAGCAGCTACCTAGTTAGGGTTTCAAGTTTTTCTGAGAAAAGCTACAATCCCATGATACTTATTAGCAAATTCTTAATACAGATATCTGCTGTTAATTAAAATGGCGTGATATTAAAAACGTTTAATTTGTTGATTTTATTATCAAGATTTACATTGTATCCGAATGTCATACTCTAAACAGTTTTTAAATCTGGTGACATTTGTCTATGGTTCTAATTTGACAGATGACTTGCCGCGTTTGCAAGATACATTCATCACAGTTTGCTTCATTTAAAAAATAATAAATTGTTTACATCTAACGTTATAATAATATCGCAAATAAAAACAAGTGAATTTATAGTGAGTGTTTTTTGGACGTTTATATTGACATGAATTGTGCGAATGCGAATGTTAAGAAATATTGTGATTTTTGGCGAATGCAACAGCGAATAATCGTTTTAACACTAGAGGGTAGACCGATCTCAATTTTTAATAACATGGTAAGTAAACCTTTTTGTTAATATTAGTAAGTGGGTTGGTAATATAAATAGAAATAAACACAATAAAAGATTAGCCTAGAATTTTTCAGAATCAAAATTTATCTTCAAATTATTCAATAATCTGACATCTATCATAAAAATTGTGTATGCCCGCGTCAATACCTACCAATTCAACAATAATTTAAGTAGGTAGGTAAGTATGTTTAACCTTAAACCAATTTACATTTCCGTAATTCTATCCGTCCATATTGAAAAAAAAACTCAATAACACTAAAACGCGATGGTATTAATATTTTCAACGAAAACGGTAACATTTTTAGCTAATGCCCAGGGTACATGCGATGTACACAGGAACGTTAATATTTAGGGTTAAAAACGTATAATTGAAACCATTTGAGTGGCTTTTTTTTTCGTTTATTTCCTTTAATTATTGTGTGGTTATGGCTTTGAATTGTTTCACAGCCGCGGCCGTTGGAAAATGGCGAAATTCATGGAAACCTTTGTATTGCAAAAATAAATAAAAGAGTCAAGTTTTTCAAGTAAATAAATAATATTTATAAGTGCTGAATTCAAGTGACCAAACCAAGAACCTTAGTCAAGATTACAGCGTTTATGTAGTTAAAAGCTCTTAGAGGCTAAATCTGCTTACTAAATGACATTCAAATTCAAGTCGCAATCTAGTATCTAGCAGAAAGCCAAGTCGCGTAACTAAAAACGTTCATAAGTCAGTCGCAATATTCCATCCCGGCGACGATCAATGTCAAATGTAGGCAAATTAGAGGTATTTTGGCAAGAAACGTGCACTAGAACGCGATCGTTGTTAAACTTTAAGAATTTATCTGAGTGGCTGAAACATAAGGTTCAAGATTCCGTAATAC
The DNA here is from genome assembly GCA_949774945.1 of Hoplodrina ambigua. NCBI lineage: Eukaryota > Metazoa > Arthropoda > Insecta > Lepidoptera > Noctuidae > Hoplodrina > Hoplodrina ambigua. The sequence continues at coordinate 8,460,849 of OX458988.1, forward strand.
GATCCTAATAAGGTTCTATAACAGAGTAGACCTCATCGCAATTAAACCTAACCTTTTTGAACACAAAAAACATGTCAGTATTTTTTTTATTACCACAACTGTCTATACCTAGAATATTGTTTTTTTTTTATTAAAACTAGCTCCAAAAGTGGTCACCTGCCAGTAATTTTTGTATTACGAAGGCATGCTCGCGTGCCACGCTCGGTATTCGTAGTTACCTTTTAATTGTTGTTTTTGTGCTAAATATGCACTGTCGCGGTAAACGGGTTAGATTCGTGCTGGCATACGTCATTCTGATGAGTTTGTGTTTAGATTGTAAATTGTTTAGGAAGTAGATTAGATTATGATAAGTCAAAAGTCAATAGTCGAATGATTTATTTCAATTTTGAACGTCAGAACAGACAAAAAATATGGAATCTACATACCTTGTTGTTCCTTCTAAAAAGCAGTTTCGGATGGGGAAGATAACATATAATTATCATCATAACATCGCGCTTGTAATCCGTGAAGGCATAGGCAGAGGTGTATCTAATAGTCCAGTTACGTATCGCCAGTTATGTTTAAGTCCCATGTAAGAGGGGCTCCGAGGCGGCTACTTAGAAATTTCTGATGGGAAAACCGAATAACACTTTGGCCGACCTGGGAATCGAATCCAAGATCCCATGCTCAGCAGTCGCGCTTTGACCACTATGACCACTAGACCAACGAGGCAGTACGGCGATATCCGAGAAAATAATAAAAACAGTTATAAAATAAAAGTGCTGGTATGCAGGCGGTTTCCATTATGTATAGGTCACTTTATATACAGTCAGCAAAGTAGATAGGTATTCAGGGTCGTCAGATATAGTTGAGGTTTTCTTAGAGACTGATGGATTCTTGTTCTTCGATTGAAACTTAACTTAATTAATGAACTGTTTGGTACCTATCTACTTTTTAAATGAACATAATATAACATAAAATCACGCCTGTAATCCCCGAAAGGTTAGGCAGAGGTGTACCCATTAGTAGACCCACATTTCGCCAGTTATGTTTAAGTCCCATGAAATAGGGGGCGAGCCTATTGCCATCAACCGGGCACAAATCCAGACTCCGAGGCTGCTGCTGGCTGCGGTTTTTAAATTAAATTACGTTTGTTAACATCCAACGGTTTGTAAGAAAACCTCAACTATATCTGACGACCCTGCTTAGCTATATACTTTGTTGACTGTACCAAGTCCGATTTATACCTAAAGGTTTTTGACCCCAATGACCTCAATACCAATAATACAGGATTGGTGGTAATTTGGTGCATTTTCAGCGCTCACTCATGGGTAACTAAATGATTTGACCCTCGTATTGTGAGTATGGACTAGTGCACCTAAATTGTGACTAATACAGATTAATGAGTTATTGACCTATTGACATAGTATGTACTTGTTGGTCATTCACTCCGATTTCTGGGAGCCTGGAATGCCAATTAGTTCTTTGACACTTCTACACTAATACCTATTATAAAGACGAAATATTCGTATTTTTGTGTGCATGTTTGTAATGAATAAACTCAAAAACTACTGTACCGATTTCAAAAATTTTTTCACCATTAATAAGCTCCATTCACTCTGAGTGACATAGGCTATATAATATAACAAAAAAATTTAGGGATCCGTAAGGAAAATCACGCGAACGAAGTCGCGGGGTGAGTGCTAGCTTTGTATAAAATGGGTTTACTTGTAACTCTGGCCACGGAGGTGACAGAGACAAAGTCAACGATGTAGTTATGTTTTAAGTTCTATATAATAGGGGCGACCCCATTGCCATCAACCGGGCACAAATCCAGACTCCGAAGCTGCTACTGAGAAATTCCTGATGGAAAATCCCAACCTGGGACCTGGAAAACGAACCTAAGACCTCATGAACGCAGTTATTGTTGCACTTTGCGACCACTAGACCAAAAAGGCAGAGGCTATTTTCAATTTTGGTGATTACATTAGATTTTAATTATTTGACAATAATCTAGGTACAATTATAAGGTGGTACTATAAAGTTTTTACGTTATATTGTACCTTACGGCATGGCTTACGGCATCAGAAACATCTGATAAGCTTTTATTCAGTCTGTTGCTGAAGATTGATAGCGCAACTCAAGATAACTTCATCTAACGACACAGAGAGAGATTTTTTTACAAAAGCACTGCAGATCTTCTGTTAAGTAGGTATAAAAGAGTTGTCAAAGTATTTATTTCAATTAGACCATTTACAGGCACTTTTGAATTACCAATTAAGCTAATCAGAAAGTTGAAGTTGCTCGTTTTAAAACGTAGGTAGGTCTCTACGGGAAAGAACGATCAAGAAACTCCAACACACACACTATGTAAAAAAAAATTGCTGACTACAGTCAGCAATTAAAAATTAGGTTTGTTATTCTTATTTACAAATAAGAATAACAAACCTAATTTTTTAATTACTCCTTCTAACTAACCCCAAACTTGGTCAAAGTCAGAATATTCCAACTTTAGTAAACGCATCAAAAATCCTAGACTATAAAAAACAAAAAAGGTACAAACCGACGCCGAATTGGCGGGCCGAATCCTCCCTACGCAGCTGCAATACCAAGGTCAGTGGCATTGTGCGCGAGAGTGCATTGCCCAAACAACTGCACGCCGCGAAAATGCGCACACACGCGTGCACTGTGCACGTACACGGTAATGTGCAAGTGTGCGTGATCGCACGAACTCCCGACAAAAAGTATCCGAATTACATGGCATAGAGTAGGTTTTGGTCAGATGTGAGAGTAGGGAAAGTTTTATTATGATGATTTATTAAAAAAAAAACTGGTCAGCGATTAAAAAAAAAATGATAATTATACATAAGACGTGTACCCGTTAGTACACCCATATTTCGCCAGTTATATTTAAGTCCCATGTAATAGGGGACGAGTCTATTGCCATCAGCCGGGCACAAATCCAGACTCCGAGGCTGCTACTGAGAAATTCCTAATGGAAAAACCCAATAACACTTTGCCCGACCAGGGAATCGAACCCAAGACCTCATTCGCAGCAGAAAAAAGGAAGATCCTCGTTGTCACTTTATAAAATACTATTTTTGAAGTTATCTGCTGCCTCTCTGGCTGTGCAAGCAAGCACCCCTTATCTACCAGTTCTAATTAAATATTCTAAATATTCAAATCCTCTCAGAGGATCCACGACCTTTCTCAATAAATCAAACATGACTGGGTACTATACCCGCCCATCTACTCTTTGGCCTCACACAAATAAAAAAACTGCCAACCAGTCAAGTCAAAGTACCCGAATTACATATTACGAACTCACACACACAAGCGTCAAGCCAAGAGTAAGGTCAGGGCTACTCTTTTGGCGACGATTCGGCTCATTTCGGCTGAATTCGGCTCCGCTCGGCGCTTGCGCAGGGTCAGGGTTGGACGGTGATTTCTTTCATTCTTTTTGTTGTAGACGGAACTCTTTTGTGTTGGTACTTTTTTAATATTGAGGTAGGTTTATGTAATGTTTAGGTTGGTTGTATGTGTGGGTAGTTAGGTGTTTTATTTTGTATGTATGTTAGAGATACATTGAGAGGTATTTTGTATGTATGGATGCTTGTTATTGTACTGTAGATAGGTAGGTATTCATGTTTTAGTTATGTAGATAAGGTTGTATGTAATACCTACTAATTTTTTATGCAATTTTATGCTTATATTAAATTAGCGTTGAAATATTTTTCATTCAAGTACATCTGTACATTGCATAAATACATAACATCACGCCTGTAACCCCGTTATAGTTAGGCAGTGGTGTACCCGTACACCCACATTTTGCCAGTTATGTTTAAGTCCCATGTCAAAGGGGTCGTGCGTGCTTATTGCCATCAACTGGGCACAAATCCATACTCCGAGGCTGCTACTAAGAAATTCCTGGTGGAAAAACTCAATATCACTTTGTCCAACCTGGGAATCGAACCCAAAACCTCATGCTCATTTTTGCGACCACTAGACCAACGAGGCAGTTGAATACTTCTTGTGCTTAATTTAATTAGCGATAAAATATTTTACATATTTATTAAAAAGACTTTTGTATATATTAATGTGTAGATAGTATAATAAAATTCTTTGTTATTATGATTACAGATAAAACACACCCTAGCAACACTTATATCGCAATAGTTTTCGTTGACCACCTGCTTTGCCTTCATTTTTTTCCACTGTGTATTGTTAAAACCTCAACCAGTAACCATAAAACAAAACCAAAAAAATTGCAATGATTATCTACATTCATCATCCCTATTGGATACCTCAAAACCATAATAAAATTCAATGTAGGTAAGTAGGTACAGACTACTTATATAACCAATAATTTTAAATATACCGCAAAGTCCATTTAAAACTAGCATTTATTATTTTCTTTACAAAAATAAAGTTTCATTGCCCTCAGCAAAAATAACCACCAAATTGGTGCCGCTTCAAGCGGGTTCTCTTTTTTATTTTTTTCAAGTTGGTATCAACCGGCGGCCATTTTGAAATTTTTACTTTTTTACAATACCCAAACCTGGCCTTGGTTGCAAGTGCTCCGCCCGCGGGCAACGTGAAAAATGCTTGTGGATAGAAATAAGGCTTTAGTTACGGAAGCCCGTTATTTGCGGTCGAAATTACCTTGCAACTGTTTTTTTGTTAGACTACTACACTAGCTTTAGGGTTCCGTTAAAATTTTTGGATAAGTACATAAATAATTATAGATAATTGTCAGTAGGTAATTTTGTAAGATTGTAGCACGGTGTTCTGCAAAATTAGGAAAATTTCTATTTTTTTAAAACCATTATTAATGTAAAGTCTCAACAAGCAAAAGTCATCGTTTAAAAAAAAAATGTTTTGTCACGTTCTGAATTTAAAATTTCGCTGTCATTTATAAATTGTTTTTTTAATCATAAATGGGTGATAATATCGCAAAGCTGTAAAGTTTGTTTATCTGTATTTTTGTTAGAATACTCTGACTCTGGAAAGTACTAGGTCGATTTTTTTCGCTTATAAGCTTCCTATTAGAATTTAGGTACGTTATCTCCGACTGTCTATAAGCGCCTTAAGCTATATTTTATTATTAAATAAATTAGAAATCCGCAACAAAATTCGCGCGAACAAAGTCATGACTAAAAGCTAGTTTTAATTATAAATATTTAGACGGAATTCAATTCACAAAAGATCACAAACAACCACTAACGTTTATATCTGTAACTACCAATTTTCTTTCAATAAAAATATCCGAGATAATAATATAACATTTGGTAGACGCGAGCTGTCAAATTAGCGCGCGTTTTTATCTTTTTGGCGGGAAACCAAAATGGCCGCCGGTCCTTTTTTTTTGTTATCCTACTTATCGGTAATTATTTATATTACATCTGTTTATTTAAACAATTATAGGTTGCGAATATTTAATTGTATGCAATTTTTTTTGTGAATTCAATTGAGTTAGGGGCCGGTATTTTTTTTAGATAATTTGAATATCTAATTTACTGCCTTCTTGGTCTAGTGGTCGCAAAGCGCGACTGCTGAGCATGAGGTCTTGGGTTCGATTCCCAAGTCGGGCAGAGAGTTAATGGTTTTTTCATCAGAAATTTCTCAGTAGCAGTCTCGGAGTCCATATTTGTGCTCGGTTGATGGCAATACATAACATCACGGTGTAGGTACCGTGTTTGCCGTTCATAAATTTTTTAGGGCAATAGGTAGATACTTATACAAAATTAATACTAAACTTAGGTACTTACTTTTCTTGGTTTTGATGACAGCGGCATCGGAAGTGCCGGAGAAAATCCATAACAATTCACTTCTTTTTTCGCATCGATAGTACACCTTTAATAATTTAAACTAGTTAGGCTCTGTAGGTCTCTATGTTTATCCAGAATTCACTAGATAACCACATTCACTTGCTTGGTAATCACCTAACTAGCAAAATAAATTATAACTAATGTGTCGAATTGAACACTACTATAAAACTGTTAACTGCTACAAAACGATTATAAAACCTTTACATGTCTGTTAGTTGTATAATATTGAAATACTATACAACTTTTTGCTTTTTGTAGTTCTTAAGAGAACTGTTTTTTTGTTAACTATTTAGGTAGGTATGCGAAATATTGCGGGTAACATTTTTATTCATGTGGGTATGAAGTCCTACTCATTTTTTTTTTAATTTTTGGTAAAAAAAAACCGTTATTTAATCGTTTCAAAATGCTACATAATTATAGAGTAGGTTCTCTACTGTCTTCAAAAATATCTTTAATTTTTTTATATACCTACCGCTAGCTTCTGCACGCGGCTGCGCCTGCGTGAGCAGTAACTAAAGATGTGACTTAACGTAGGTACATTTGCGGGGTATGGCTAGTACTTTTATTATGTAGGTACTTAATGTGAAAATGTTTGATATCCAAATAAAGTAAAATAAAAAATAAAAATACAGAAAGCAGGCACTTGTCGTCTTACTCAGATTGTAGATAAACTTGATATGCTAAATTACCCATAGGGTGTAAATATGTATGTGTGCGTGAAATAAAACAATAAAAAATTTCAACAAATGAAAGAAATTTATTGTATACAGGTTTTAAATATCCTCGCACATTATTACACCTGCCTAACCAGCCATTTCATTATGATATTTAACGTAAGGTATAAGATCCTAGAGTAAAAGGACATTACATATGAAAAAACATTACTTTTTCACTTCAAATGATCCTATTTCAGTTACAGTATAAGTAAGAAAACAGTATCTTTACAAACATCGGCTACAATTCCACAATTTCAAATCAACTTCTTTTTTTTTTTTAAGTCGCCAAGCGACGGTTTTGGACGTTTGTTTAATTTTTTTTTTATCAAAAATTTCAGTCGAATCATCGTAAGCTTAGCTTCTCAATTTTTTTCACCATCCTAAAAATTTGACTAGATTTAATACAATAGTGTTGTGCCAATCACATTATTTTCGCCAATTTTTTTTACGATTTCGTTCTTTCATGATATGGGTTCTGTAGTAACCTATCAACATCACTTTTCGTACTGAGGAATTGAAAGATATATAATATTTTTATAATTTATAATAAAAATAATTATGAGTCGCTTAAATTAAACTCGAAATCTAATCATCTGTTTATGATTTAAACAATAATAATAAAAACTAAAGGAACAAAATAACAAAAATAAAGAGGCGAGTAAGGTATATTGAAAAAAAAAATATTTCATTAAAACTTGTACTCAATAATTAAATAACAATATTATAATTTGATCTTGTTAGCTCATTTCGCAGTTTATATATTATAAAAAAAAAAACGTGAGCCATTATCGATTCTTTAGGAAATAACAGTTTTTATCTAGCTTATACATTGGTCCATTACCTAACTGATTTCATTTTTAAATCACAAAAAGAATCCCAATAATAATGTTTGCAAAGAAAACATTCTAAGAAAATGTCCCCCAGCAGTGTGATGTAGTATTTTTAAGCGTTAATTCGAAATAAATACATCAAGACAGCAAATGCCTGATTTGCCGTCGGTTCAATAAATTTATAACATTATAGGTATTTAATATTTCTAAAATTAAATGCTTCTTGTTGTACATAATTTTTTTAATAAAAATTCACGAATGTGGAACACTCGCGAACTGCGTCTAGCAAGACATTAAAAAACTTTCATTCAATACTCTATACCTTTCCACGATAATGCTAAATGTCAATAATAATAAGTCAATTATTGTAATAATAGTACAATAATCATTAATGTTTTAAAATTAACCATCTAGAAGTACATACAAGATGTAAAAGGGAAAACAATTAGTGACGACAATAGGTGATTCTTACATTTATAGAAACGTCGATTTTCAACTATACACAGATAAGCACAGTGTTTAAGTAGAATACTAACTAAGTGTAACATCTCCCGTATGATCGAACACACACAGCGACACAGTGTACAGTTGGAAACCGGCTCACGAAGTTAGGTACAGTCACACAAACAAACAACTTGTGTCCATAAAAATGCTTCGTAAAAGTAACATCCGTGCAATGTCTTTTACTAGTAATCCACGATTGTAACGTTCAAATTCAAAAATCGAATTCCTAAATTCGAAAGTCGAATTTAAAAATTGTGTCATTGTTTGCAGTTCGATCGGATGCGTGTACAAGAGTACACGTATCGGATACGAATCGCAATGCCGCGGTTACATAAGATATAATTAATGATTTAATTAAAAATGCAACTTTCCCATCATTGTCTTTTGTTCCTGGACCAATTGAGGACCGTTCAAGACTAACCTAACCCTTACGGAGAATTTATTACATTTACGAAAAAAAATTAACAAGAAAATATTAAAGAATTGCTACAGACTACCTATTTAATTGAAAAGTACACTACAATATTAACTAAAATTCTTAAACTATGTGGAAAAATGATTGAACAATATACAATAAAAATGATTCACTAATAAACCAGTGACCTCTTCAGTGTAAAAAAAAGCGTTGTTTCCAAACCACATGTATACACCAATGAAATATGTTTAAAGTTGTGATATAACTTTGCAACGTTATTTTGAAATGAGGTATTTGAATGGAGGCAGTTGTTTATATGTAAATATTTTGTTTCTCCTTTGGCTCTCATGTGATTTGAAAACAACCATCTTAATCCCGTCTTTCTCCAAAAATAATCAACGTACGGAAAATATTTTAACTGTTAACTAGCATGTAACGTTTTATAGAATGTTTATAACGTTATTTAGCATGCTAAGCTGTTTTAAGTAAAATTCCCTCGTTCGCCTCGCCTTGATGATTATTTTAAGTAGCAGAGATCACTGTTAATAACATTTTTAAGTGTTAAGGCGGTGTATACCATTTGTACCGACCGAGCCAGCAGTGCCTCCAGCACTCGGCTATTTTCTACTACATATCAGTCGCAACTCTCTATAACCGGGAATAGAACCCCAAACACTTTGCACAAAAACAATGAATGTATAACATCTCAATATAATATGACAATTAATCATAATATAAAGGTTATTTTTATAAAATAAAGCCACTTAAAAATTAACTAACGTTACAAAATAAGATTAAACAACATAATTATTTGTTCCCGATGCAAAAAAAATAGTTATATTATTAATTAAAAAAATCTAATAACATTCTAAACGGAATGTTGATTATTATCTAAATTCTCTTTGCAAATTGTCCCATCCTATGTCTGTACAAACTTACACAAAATAACCTTTTTTGTTTTAAGCTATCAACAAATGTCACGCATAACACACAGATTCGCGTACGTATTTTTGAGAAAAAAAAAAGTTGTTCGATTTTCAACATTTCAAATTTCGAAATGCGGTCTGGTAGGGATGTCAACACGACGGTAAATAATCTTATATTTGTTTTCAATATACAAAAGTATTCATCACTCAGATAAATGCACATAACGTTTATAGATTAACTTTTTTTAAGATTAAATGCTAAAAAGACGTCGAAAATTATGCACAGAGAAACAAAAGTGAAAGACATGCTATCGACTAGTTTAAAATTTTGAATATAAAAATTTTTGTTTTTTTTTTTTTCCTTTTTGTGAGAGAGCTCGACATCTCGCCATTGGGGATATGTATTTGTTTTTGGATAATGACTTCAAATATCACTTTTGTATAATAAATTGTTTTGTTTCGGTCCGAGAAGGATAATATAGTTTATAATATTATGTCGAAATGTCGAGTATATCTCATGTACTTCTATTTTGCACATCACTTGTGGTCTCCGAAGAAAAATGTACGACATTAAATTTTAACTTGTATATAATATAATTATGTATATTTTAATTACATACATAATACAAAGACTTCTTAATTTCCATGAGGCGCACATGTACACATAACTTACAATAAGTATCGTATGATAATTTTATATCCAAATAGTTTTTACCTAAATTTAATTCTGGGAGAGCGTATACATTTTCATCTCGTACTTCCATAATATATTTTTGATTGAACACCAAAAAATTTCACAAATTTGAAGATATCAATTTTTTTTTGAGGATTTTTGGGCTAATTATAATTTTTAAAGTCGACAAGAATATAATAATGATTATCCACATTTTGTATAGTCGATAAAACATTTAAAACTTGGACCATGAAAAATAAGAATATTATCTTCTTAAGATACAATAATTAAATAGTACATAAAATATATAAGTTCACTAGATGTATTTAATGTACGTACGTGTATAATGATGGGGCCCGGCGGTCCCCGCAGATCGTCATATCGTGATCAAACCGCACTCGTAATACCTAAATATCACATTCAGTAATATGGAAATCCACGTGTTAGCTTAGACACAGTTAAAATTACTATTTTATACAAAATAATAATTGCACATAAGTCCGAACGTAGCTCCGTGTAGGCGAAGCTCAGCCGACCGTTGAGACGCCATTCCCGTCTACAACTAGTGCCCTGCCTCTGGTCGCGCGACCGACGCGACGGCGCGGAGACGGCGCGCGACGCGACCAACAATACCACAACCGCACTACCCGCCAATAGCGCTAATAATTTCATTCAATATATTACCTATCTAATTATAAAAACACCGCACAAAATCTGCAATAGTTCACTTAAAAATCGATAACATTTACACTCATAGCTAGCTTTATAATTAATTTGTTACATTGTTATTTTTTTTTAATTACTTAAAAAATATTTTAAATAGTTAATTTTATAACGTTAACTTTTGGTTGTCTTTTACTTAAAAACAAGGTCAAAACTTGAGGCTCTCTGGATTTGCGTGAATTTTGGACAACCCTGGCGCCGCTTGCAACGTGCAGTGTCGTTCTACCCTACAAAGGTTTCGTTCTAATTTGAATTTAGAATATAAAATAAGAAGATTGTGACTGATCGTCACGTAAGCGAGGAGTTACAGAAAACAGAAGAAAGTTCATAATAGGTACCTACTCGTATTAATGTTAAGATTAGTGATTACGGTTTACGTTAGGTACATCAACGCGACTGCAAGCCACAACCGACGGCATCCGAATCTCTGTCATGGGACACTAAACACTATTATAATATTGTGATATTGCATTAGTAAAGCTGTGATATATTGAACTGGTTGTGACTTTTAGGTAACTATTGTGATATTTGGTGATTATGTGTCGATGTGGATACGTGTGTGTGAGGACTGTCCGGACTGACCGAGGAAGCGGAAACATAAAGAGGAGACACTACATACCGGTACGAGGTACCCGTCATCGAACAACGACGTCGACCCGACACACGTCGATAGGAGGAGAAGCCTGCGACTAAGTTATTGTCACTACAACAGTATACACGGATAACGCGAGCCTCGGACGAACCTCAGCGGGCCGTATTGCACTAGCGTGAGTCGGCGAGCGGGCGGCCGCCCGGCGGAATGTACTTTACATAATATTATCACAAAGACTGAGGAGATCGGGGCGTCTCGGAGCGCACTAGGCGCGGTCCGGCGGCGCGGCCGGCGGCGGCGGCGGCTCGGCCGGCGGCGCGGGCGGTGGTGTGGGCGTGCCGTTGCGCGGCCGCAGCTTGTCGGCGCGCAGCCGCTGCACAGCCTCGCGCATCTCTGCCGCCAGCGCCTGGTCCGAGCTGTCCAGCCGCGGCCGGCGCGCCGGGGGCTCGTCGCCATCCGACACCGGCGGGCGCCGCACTGCTTCGCCGCCCGGTGGGGCCGCCAGTCGCTGCAGCAGCGCGGGACGCTCCAGGCTCGACCGGATGATGCCCTCCAGGAACGAGCCGTTGGCGGGCGGTGGCGCTTCTTCGCGCAATCGTCGCATCATGTGCGAAGCGTACAAGTCGGGAGCGGGCGGCGGTGGGAATCCACTGCCTGGCCAGAACGGATAGCCGGGAGGATAGCCCGGAGCTTCCGGCCCGTTGAGTCCGTTGGAGAACGGTTTCGTTGGGGGTTTCGGTGGCGGCGGCTTTGGTGGCTGCGGTTTGCTTGCATCCTGCGGCGGCTTTGGTTCGCGCTTCCGCGGCCGCATGAGATGGCGCTCCTTGACCTTGTACTCGAGCGTGGAATGTGGCACGCCGTAGTAGGAGCCGGCGCGGTGCACGGACATCTCTCCGCGCTGCACGGCCTTCACCGCCTCCACAAGACTGTCGCGGTCGTAGTTTCTGTACTTGCCGCGTTTGGGGCGCGTGCCCTTGCCGCCGGTTGCTGGCTGGCCGTTGTTGTTGGGCATTTGCTTAGAGTTGCCAGGCGCGGGATAGCGCTGATTATCAGGCGGAGTCTTAATGACAGACACATGTCGGTCAGGGCCTCGCGCGTACATTAGCTCGCCAGGCTGGTGGTGCGGCCTGTCTAAGGGTTGCTGGAATTTCTGGCTGATGCTTTTAGCGATGACGTCACTGAGGGACGTGAACAGATGTTGTGTCGAGGGAGGGTCGGCGAACACTGAGGGCGGGAGCAACAGCTGTGAGGGTGCTTTGAGCGAGGCTTGACCCGCATGCCCGGAAAGCATCGGTGTAATCGGCGCGATGGGAGCTTGGATTTGTCCAGCTGGGGATGGGCTTTTGTCGTCTGGCGGGGGGAATGTAGGTATTTTGAGAATGACGGAGGGGGGCGAGTCGGCGCGGTCGGCATCGCTGTCGTTGTCTGAGTCAACGTGGTCGACGACTGTGCCGAACTTGTTGAGTTTGTTGCGCAGTGTGGACCGTGGGATGCCGTAGATCAGGGCAGCTCGTCTGGTGCCCAGCCGGCCTGACTGGATGTCACGGACGGCTGCCTGGAGCTCCTCTTCAGTGTAAGCACGACGGCCAGAACTGTTGCTGGCGCTCTCGAGAACTGCACGCTTCAATCTGTAACAATAGTAAAATGACATAAGCATCATAAACATGCAAATCAAGGGTGGAAGAATCAGTCTCATTTGGAAAGACGGCCGCTCTATCAAGAAAAGGATAGAATATGCAAACGATTTGAAGGAGTGATCAATCAAGCGTGGCGGAGTTCATTGCCTCCCTTAAGCGTCTTCTAAAAAGAAAGCACTATTATGTAGTCACTACCCTCGGTTTAAGACCATGTAGCTGTCAAACCCACACAAGTCTATAAAAAAGTTAAAAAACTAGCCCGTCACTGAAATAATATTTTCATAAATACATTTTCTTCCCGAAAGAATTCAAAAGAATGTAGACGCTGTCCTGAATATGCAACGGGATAAATCAATAAACTTTGCATACTGAACGAAACCCTGAGACACAAAAGAAAAAAGAAACGTTTCAACTTTTTTGCTCGTCGTTCCTTCGAAAGTGAATTCATTCGTCAGTCTTGCATCTTTATCGACGTGAGGTGTGGGCATCATGACGGAGTGTGCGATGACAATACTCTGACTCACATCTTGGGTCGCACTGGTCATCGGCCCACAATCGTCTAAATTCAATATTTCAAAACTGTACGTCGCCGTTTTAATCCAAGATAACGCAAAATGCGAAATATTTACTCTCGGTCTCGCCGATAACGGAACACTATGAATGCATCTTTATCATATTCCCTACGGTCACACACTAAACGAAATTCAGCTTTACTACCATTTAATAGAGTATAAAATTTATTGGGTGCAGCTGTCGTCTTCGGTTTCATCTTGAATTGTGCTTTCTTATTTTTCGAGAAGGGTTTCAGAGGAGTTTCAGTTGTGTTGTTAGGAGGTAGAGTATGTTTTTGCTTGGCTGTGTTTCTTCGAGGATGCAAGGTCGATGCTCCAACAGACTATCGGTGCATTTTTATTTGTTTTGGCGAGTCATGCGACCCAGATCGTAGTCCCAGAGAATGAATTTATTCAGTTATCGATTTGGTATTGTGTATAATATCGGTTTGAACTGGGTTTTTATATGAATGTATCGAGAGGCAATTATGAGTTTAATAACTTTGTTGAAGACGGGAAATTAGCGGGGTCGTTGGCTTTGAGATGTTTGTATTATTGTGATGTTTTATATCGATTCTTTGTGTGACAGCGCGGATGCTTCATCCGAGGTTACTTTGCATCGATATAAAGAAATAAAGTAATTAACCCTACGTATTGGTAATTAAAAGTTTAGTTTGTATTCAGATTGTACACATACAATTTGGATATTTTTATATGATTTATACAATTTTGACAGACAAAAACTAAAATTTAATGTCTTTTGATCAAAAGATCAAGTAACAAAACAGGTCGTAATTTTCGAAAAGTCGCTCTCAACGTCACATAAAATATGGTCTATGGCACTTGTTACTCTGCCTACCCTATTCTCCCAACATCAATATTCAAAGGAAAATAAGGACAAAACACACTTAAAACAACCATAACACTTCCTGTATTTTTCCTCAAAGCATTCACATCACGTAAAAACAATTGTATGGAGTACCTAAAGCTCTTCAATGTCGCATTCATTATTGGAAATGCTCTGTTACAACTCTGTAAGTACCTTTAAAGACTTCCCCCCCTCTCCTTGCCTCCCCCCCGTAAATGTCTTGAACAAAAGTAAGTGATTTTAACAGGTGCATACACTTGTGCTTTGATAAAATCAGAACGAAAACCCGTTTTACCGGTTTTAGCCGCTAGATGGCAGGCTCTGCGTCGAATGTGAGATTGTTACAGTTTAAATCTTAGATTATGTATGTATGATGTGTAGATGTAGAACTGTCAGAGTCTTAACAACGTTTGTGGATGTTTTTAGAGCTTTGAGGGTTCTGTTCAGTGGATAATGTCATGTCACTAAAAAATAATACATACATACACAAACTCACGCCTTTTTTCCATGGGGGGAAACTACAGAACGCCACCTGCTACGATCCTTACATACTACTTTCGCCTCATCTACGTTCATACAACATATCGTCATACAAGCACGCCGGTTACGAGTCTGAAGAACCTCACCAAAAAGGTAATAACAAAAAATAATGATTAAAAGCATTTTTAAGAATTTTTGAAATAAGCGTCTTAATGACCCCTTGCACGATCTCTAAGATTTATCTGGAGAAAATCAGAAGCGTGACTTATGCATTTAAGCTCGACTAATAAACTGAGAGATATGTAGAATGCTGGTTCCAGCTAAGAAAGTCAAATCATTAATTTAACTCCAATACACATAGACAACATTTTAATATTTATTAGCAAGACAATGTAAGTTCCGAGACCATAATTATTTAAATAGTTTTCATTCGTTCCAAAATTAAACGACACTACTAAGTTGACATTGCCAAATATTGTGCAAATCAATAACTAAATCCAGTGTAATCTTATCAATCCTAACACTTTCTCAAACTATTACAAAATCATTATCATAACAAAAGACTCCCACACAAGTACAAAACAATATTTTTTAAACTGCGTATAAAAAATAAGGAACAAAACACTTGAAGTTATCATAAAAAGTAAAGAATTCCAATTTCATCACGCATGAATCAGTGAAGTCTTTGAACGTAGGGCTTGCGATAAACTTGCTGTGCCTTTCGCAATGTTGTTCCAGCTAAAGTAGAGCATTGACATTGCTGTAGATATGGGTTCCTTGACTTTGAAACTATACTGGTTGACTGACGGCTGTCAATCTGTTGGTTCATTTTTACTCGTAATGGCGAAATTGGGCAAAAAACAAATGCTTTTTTGACAGTAGTAGAGTGTTTTAGATTCATAAAATCGTGGTTATTCTTTTTAGAATGTAGGAATGAAAAGTACGCTGTATTCAATAGGTGTTGATTAGTCTACCATTGCGGCTTTCAGTTCACCTACAAATGCTCGTACAGCAATTACAGGTACACTGAAAGCCGCGATGGCTGTAAGTCGTTAAATTTCCATTCATGACAACTCCAATATCTCCGGAGCGGGTCAGATAACATCCATCAAAATAATAGAACCCGATACAAAATAATAACAACAAAACAAATTAACAATGACATATTATTTTTAATGAATACTAACTGTCGTGATAAAATGGCGTCAAATGAACATCTGCGGACGTGATGGCGTTAGCTGTCAAAAGTTCATTGACCTGCGTCGATCGTTCGAAGTTTCGTGTTTTAATGGGTGCGTTCACGTTGCTATTGTTTGTGTTATCCAAGTAGGTTTCAATAGGAAGTACGATTATTACGAGTCCGTTGCGAATGCTTCGATCGTGTTATGACCAATGGTGCTGTGGCGGTAGCGTGAAGAATTGTTAATGCTACACGACGCTGTAAAGCGCTGGATGGATTTTTTAGAGTGATTTTTAGCTTCTGGTCGTGTGCCGAGGGAATAGTCTCAGTCTATTACGTGACGTGACAGGACCACCCGCGCTCATAACATTAAACGGCGATCGGAAAACGTAGTCAAAGAAATCGCTGTTTTTTTTTTACGATGCTTTCGCCTTTTTAATTTCTACACATCTGCGTTTACTTTCCTTGTTATTTAACTATTTTATTTCTTAAATCCGGAAATTACGAAACGAAATATTGAATTTTTCCACCTTACGCTGTTATAGTTTTGCAGCCGTTCTGGCGTGATTAAGTAACAAACATCCATTCATCCAAACTTTCGCATTTATAATAAGTAGTAAGATTAAAGTATAGATTGATTGATTTTTTGTTTGATTTCTCAGTAACAGCTTGGGATTCTGGATTTGTGCCCGGTCGATGGCAATAGGCTCGCCCCCTATTACATGGGACTTAAACATAACTGGCGAAATGTGGTTGTACTAATGGGTACACCTCTGCCAAACCCTTCGGGGATTACAGGCGTGATGTTATGTTATTAAAGTATAGATACCTAGTGGTGGTTGGAAGTATTATTTCGCTCTATTGTAGTTAAAGGGGTAATCAACAGTCATCAAAGATTGATACGTTGTACTTATCATATTATATCAACTGTCATGTAGGAGCTGTAAGTGGGCATCAATTTGCATATTTAAGGAGTTTCTAGAGACAGGTGCATGGAAAGTTCACATTACATAACATACATAACATCACGCCTGTAATTCCTAAAGGGTTAGGCAGAGTAGACAGGCAGGTACCCATTAGTACACCCATATTTCGCCAATTATTGTTAAGTCCTATGTAATAGAGGACGAGCTTACTGTCATCAATGGGCATAAATGGAGACTCCAAGGCTGCTACTGAGGAATAGAAAAACTCCATAACACTTTGCCCGACCCGGAATCATGCCCAAGACCTCATGCTCAGCAGTCGCACTTTTCCTAACATGGACTAACATTTTTTTTACAAAATAAGGAGCAAGGAGACCACGGAGATGCAGTATGCACCCCAAGGGGTTCTAGTATTGATTAGAACAAAAAAAAAAGTAAGCTAATCAGATCTTTATTCCCCACAAAATAAGCAAAGAGGATGTCGTTCGCAGACATTAATCTATTTAAGCTCGCCTCGTTCGTATTTCCCGATACCTTGTAGTACAGAGAGTAACTCTTTTATTTTGCTATTTTCACGATGTTTTATTTTGCTATTCATCTGGGTTTTTCAAAGGTAAAAGATATTTTTTCTTTAGAAAGGTCGGGAAAAAGATAAGAGTAAAAGATTGTTTTTTTTTTTTCTTCTAAAGGTCTGGTGGCACAGTACTTGTGACCGGCGTGCTAGCGTGACCAGATGCACGTGGAAGAGGCGAAAGGAGTATGTAAGGATCGTAGCAGGTGGCGTTCTGTGGTTTCTGCCTACCCCCATTGGAAAAAGCCGTGAGTATGTATTTTTTTTTGTAAAACATAAGTCTACATAATTTTATAGTGTTAGGTGTTGGCTATATATCACTTTGGGAACTAACCGGCTTTCAGTCTAACCGAATGCATCTGAATACGCAGTATTTTACATGGAGAGACTGCTTATCTGCTCTCCACGACCCAGTAACTGGGTAATACGAAACCCCATGGGAACATAGAAATGGGATAAAAATTATCCTATTCAGCTAATTCAGCTTACAAACATATCCAAACATAGTAAAAAAAAGTTAGTATGATTGATTAAACAAGACAACATACAGAGAAGAGTTGAAGCCTGTGGCGCAGACTTTAACCCAACAGTGGGACAACACACGTTAAGAAAAAAGGTCTAATAAAATAAGTTTGTGTACATACAATTACATGCGACTAAACGCACATTAGCATTAAATTAAGGCCAGCAGCTAATGTGTAATCCAATTTAGCGCGTTCTCCTAGATTAGAATGATAAAAGGGTTAGCGCGACACTTTGATGGCTACAAATTAGTTTTTATGTTGTTTTACTTGTAGTAGCTTTTCCATTGCCCGGGGGAAAAGAATTTAAGGAAGTGTATGAAAAATATAGGGTGTGTTTGAAGGTCGTACAAGTAGAGATATACCTGGTCTACTTGTGCAAGTACGCATTAACATGTGTGACTGTGTGGGATGATTAGCACGAGTATCTGAGCCATTTGTAAGCTCAACAGTGTTACGATGACTTGTGCAAGTTTGAACTTGTGCAAACATATCGTACTGTGTAAATACCATTATTTTGAGGCAGTTTTTAAAAAAAAGTGATTGACATAAGAAAATTTTCCGTGTCATGTTTCATTAAATTTTTTATTAATTACTAAATAGAAATTCCAGAACAGTTATCATTCTGTCCACCTAATACAGATCATGAAAATAATATATAGAAATGTAGGTACACAATTTAAGGTGAATAAAAGATGTACTAAAAAAAAAAATTCCCTCTACAAAAGTTCAAGGGTTGAAGACACTATGGAGCAAACACAACAAAATATTAACTCTTACCTGTTATCCAAGTGCTTGGAGTCAGGAGGTGGTGTTCCACTGGTGCTAGAGGTAGACTTGGCGCTGAGGTCGAGGGGCTGTTCCGCAAGGTTTGGGGATGAAGACGCCGGCGCCTTCTCGCCCACCTCCGGTAGCCTGGGGAGAGGAAATATCAATTAGTATTCTGAATAACCATTTTTTCTCTGGTTTAGTCTTTGGGACTACCCAGAGACTGGTTTATTAGGTTAATACAGGAAAGGTATAGTAAATCTTTGATAAAATCTGATGACTTGATAAAATCTGTAATACCGATTTAGGGCATTAGATAGTTTTCATCTGAGAAATAAGTATATTCAATAGTTAGACAGCTTTAAAAAGAAAAATTATAATGTTAAACCGCCATTTTTTTTTATATCAGCCTTCTTACTAATACTGTTTGTTGTTCTTTTTCAAATATGCTACTGGCAATTTTTAAAATCAAACAAGTATCATTTGGGAATGTTATTTTTTATTTTAATTTTGTAATTACCATGTTCTAAAAATATTTGTTTCACTACGCTATTAGATCCAATTTTCATTAGTCAAGCCTTTTCCTAAAATCAGTAAAGTCTTGGCTAAGTTTTTAGTTATAATCAGTTCACAAATTAGTCATAATTAATTACCTCCAAGAACAAAACATGTTAAAACTAAAACACTGTACATCATACGGCCTCCACAACATTTTCGGAATATTCAAAATAATTTCCGAAAAATAAAAACACTTTTGGGAAATTCCGAAAAAAAACTGGTCTATTGACACACACGATGCACTCGATAAAATTCGGTACTCATTATAATATTCTTATTGGTAGACGCGATCTTTTAATGAAAAATATGAAGGGTTATTCTAAAAATCGTACACTTATCTTAAGATAAGAAAAAATAGCGTGATTGGCTTACTACTCATCATTCTGAGCTGTTTCAACTGATATCTAGTCTGTTTGTAGATTTTATCAGTTTTAGACGTTGTTTTTTATTTACTGATAAGCTGCTAAATAACAGTTGTAAAAAATTTAATACCTACAAAAATATTTACTGAATGAGTCAATATTATTAATTCAACAGTAGACAGTAAAAATCTTTACAAATAAAAATGTGATTTTTCAACACCTGCGTCTTTACTTCGGTACGTCTTTGATCACTGCCTAGCTCCCGTGTAACGTAGCGTAATGTTACATAACTTAAAACCTTCCTCAATAAACGCACTATATAACGCAAAAAGATTTTTTCAAATCGTACGAGTAGTTCGTAAGATTTAATGCGATAAAAAAAATAGTATAGATTTCATTTTGTAATCTCGCAATACAACATTAAATTTCGGAATTTCCTCATTAATTTCGGAATAGCCCTGCAGTCTATAAAGTGCAATATTATTTCAGCCATTATTTTTAATAAACATAGAATGTGCACAAGTGAAAATTCATTGGAAGGTCTGTCATTTACTCAGCTGTACACAAATGTATGCAAAACGCAAGCTTTTGTATAAGAATTAACATAATTTTATTAAAAATGTGTGACAAATATTTTTTTAAATATTTTTCACGCTGTGGTTATTGACAGCTAAAGTAGAATAACAAACACTTACCTACCTCTATGTATTATTAATTAGGTACTAGCTTCCGTCCTCGACTTTGTCCGCATAGCCTGATGTTATATAGCCTATAGCCTTCCTCGATAAATGAACTCTATCGATCACAAAAATACATTTTCAATTTGAACCAGTAGTTTCTGAGATTAGCGCGTTCATCTAAACAAACAAACGAACGCAAAGCCCAAGTCGCAAAGTCCAACTGCTGAGCATGAAGTCTTGTGTTCGATTCCCAGGTCGGGCGAAGTGTTATTGAATTTTTCCATTAGGAATTTCTCTGTAGCTGCATCGGAGACTGGATTTGTGACAGTTTGATGGTAATAGGCTCACTCCCTGTTATGTACGATGGTTCGATTCCAAAGTCGGCCAAAGTGTTATTGGGTTATTCCATCAGAAATTTCTCAGTAGCAGCCTCGGTGTCTGGATTTGTGCCCGGTTGATGACAATAAGCTCGCCCCCTATTACATGGGACTTAAAAATAACTGGCGAAATGTGGGTGTTCTAAAGGGTACAACTCTGCCTGACCCTTCGGGGATAACAGGCGTGATGTTATGTATACATCTCTTGCTGAGAAGAAGCCTGTATCATATCAGTGGGAATCAAGCTAACTATGCTATAAACACTAATAAACATAGTAATATTTGAGGTCAATGCCTAAACATAAATGTTCTGATACTTTTGACATTAGTACGCAAACACTCGAATAGATAAAGGTGACGTGTCAAAGTCACGTCAATGTCAATTAATATTGCTAAAACATTATTGGTCTCTGAATGTTACACATAACATCACGCCTGTAATCCCCGAAGGGTTAGGCAGAGGTGTACCCATTAGTAAACCCACATTTCGCCAGTTATGTTTTTAGTCCCATGTAATAGGGGGCGAGCCTATTGCCATCAACCGGGCACAAATCCAGACTCCGAGGCTGCTATTGAGAAATTCCTGATGGAAAAACCCAATAACACTTTGCCCGACCTGGGAATCGAACCCAAGACCTCATGCACAGCAGTCGCGCTTGCGACCACTAGACCAACGAGGCAGTCAAATTCTCTGAATGTTATAGCTTCCTAATTAAGTAAACCTATTAAACAATGATCATGTTTTGACAAACGCATAATTTTTATGGTCTAAGCTAGCATGTGAGAATATACCTAACTAGCTTAAACCCTTGACTTCGTACGCGTAAATGCCGGACCCCCGTCTCATCCCCTTGGGGGGTGAATTTCGGAAAATCCGTTTTTAACGGACATCTACCTTCCTGCCGAATTTCATCTTTATACGTCAAGCGGTTTTGATATTTTGTTATGAGGGAGTGAGTGAGTGATCTTTCGCTTTTATATATTTAGATTAGATGATAATATTTAATAAGCTGAATATACGAAATCTATACTTTAATATTAGCCGAAGAGATTTGTTCGTTTGTATGTATGTTTAAACAGGCGTATCTCTGAAACTACCCGTCCGATTGGAAACAGTAGTTTTGTATATGAGAGCCAGATTCATGAGGAATAGTATGAGCTATATAACATCACGCTACGACCAACGGAAGCGGAGCAGTAACCAAAGACGTAACATAACATGACTGAAAAAATCGAGCGTTCAAAGTCTTAGGGAGCAACTAGTCTCATAATACATCCACAAGAAGTGAACAAACGTTGTCCCAACAGTTTAGCTGTAAGACTTCCAAAGTTCATACATGAAACGGCTTCATATCTAAGAAACACGATTAATGATCAATAATCGTGATCTACAATAACATTAGGAGTTCAGAATCGTGATGTTATATCATATTTAGAATCTTCAAAAGTGGCCTTTGACAAACATAATGCATCTATTGTGACTAATTCTTGGTCGATTTTCAGCGATCAATGACAGTTACTTTGAAAGCCGAATATTCTGTCAGTTTTAAAAAGATTGTAATCGCGACATGATGCACAAACAACCAGACTTTATACCTTCAGGACTGACATAATATGGGCCTCTCTCTCTCACTGGAACGAATGGTCACTTTTCATACGTTTAATGAGTGGCCGGTGACTATTGTTGACCATTAAGTGACAGTTGTAAGTAGTCCGGGAGTTTTGTAATTTGATTAAAAAAAAAGAGAGTATGTGGAGTATTCTCCATAGACTGCCTCGTTGGTCTAGTGGTCGCAAGCGCGGCTGCTGTGCATGAGGTCTTGGGTTCGATTCCCAGGTCGGGCAAAGTGTTATTGGGTTTTATCATCAGGAATTTCTCAGTAGCAGCCTCGGAGTCTGAATTTGTGCCCGGTTGATGGCAATAGGCTCGCCCCCTATTACATGGGACTAAAAATGTGGGTACACCTCTGCCTAACCCTTCGGGAATTACAGGCGTGATGTTACAATGTTATGTTCTCCATAGACACTTAATTATCTACATACGTTTTGGAACGAGCTTCAGCTTGAACTTTCTGACTTACTGACAGACTCCTTGTCAGTTCTAAAGTACCCGCGAATGGATTAAATGAAATAAATGCTTTGACATGTTTCTAAATTGCCCGAGGAGCTCCAAAATCAAAATCGGATAAGTTATGCCTTGATTCCGTCTTTAAACTCAGCTTAGCCTCAATAATATTAACTAAACTTAGAAAAGCGGAAAGAAAATATTGAAAACACTTGACGTATAAAAATAAAATTTGGCAAGGAGGTAGATTATAGTTAGCAGACGTCAGCTAAGACGATTTCCAAAATTCACCCCGGAAGAGGATGAAATGGGGGTCCGACATTTACGCGGACGAGGTTGCATGCAAAAGCTAGTTTACAATAAGACAGTGTCGCTTTTAATTGCATAAAAACAATACTCAAAAACATGTGGGAGTCGTAATCATATATCACACGATATTTGTATAGTTTTTCAGTAATGTTTGCTTATCCTTTCGACCTACAGCCGTTTGGCGACCTTTCCCGTCCTACTTGTTAAATATAATTGTGTGTTTGTTGTAACATAGTATTACAATGAATCAACCTTTTGTAGTTCTTGATGTAGGTCGCTATTGTTAATACTGTTTATCAATTTTTATTTAATTTTTTGTAGTACAAAGTTAGGACATTTGTATAGTAATTGGGGGATTTTCACTTATAAATTAAAAAGTCAATATAAAAAATCTATAAAAATAGGATTGTTTGAAACATGTACTACAAATAAAAACTAAAAAAACAAAAAGACCAGTAGTCTAGAATTCTGTAAAATAACAGTCCAATTAACCCATTCAAAATTAAGACCGGCTCAAATATTCCCAAGAATGAATTTCCCATCTGGCGCAGTTTGGTGAAAAACCTAATAAACAATGATTATATGTTTGTTTGACAGAAGAGTCAATATTTGAAACTACCAATGAAATTCTAAGGCCAATAAAAAAATTCTCATTTAAAAACGTTAAAAATCTAGTCGCAATCTTAGCTTACTGACTGCCTCATTGGTCTAGTGGTCGCAAGCGCGGCTGCTGTGCATGAGGTCTTGGGTTCGATTCCCAGGTCGGGCAGTGATATTGGGTTTTTCCATCAGGAATTTCTCAGTAGCAGCCTCGGAGTCTGGATTTGTGCCCGGTTGATGGCAATAGGCTCGCCCCCTATTCCATGGGACTAAAAACATAACTGGCGAAATGTGGGTGTACTAAAGGGTACACCTCTGCCTAACCCTTCGGGGATTACAGGCGTGATGTTATGTTATGCAATCTTATCTCAGCGACAATCTATGTCAACTTTTTTGGTAAATTACAGACATTTTTGACAGTTTAGGACGGATTAGATTGACCCCCTGACATTAAAAATTTTTTCACTGATAGGAAACTATACTATTGCCCTTCCTGGCTATGCCTATGGTGGGTCTTCAACCCACATGCCTTCATTAACAGAAATAAAAAGCGTGTTCCACATTCGGCCTGGGACAACATCATAAAAAACATAATCATATTAAACCTTACTTTTATAGTTGTCGCACCAACGGAGTACCTTAACCCTTTATTACATCAAAGTAATTGCAACTGTCATGGCCGCCTAATTTCAAATGATTATATCTCCAGGCGTTATTTAAAGTGCATTCACACGCGCGCAAACTTCACAGAAACACGCACGTTTAAAAATAACTAAAATACGTTACATTTTGTAATTTGCAAAAATTTACTCACACATCTATGATTATAATTTAGTCTTACATTTATATCAATAGGTATACACGTTTAGGACTATTAATATTCGTCTGACCTAGCTAGATTTCAATGGATAGCCAGGTCGCACGTGAAAATTATTATAACTTAGTGCACAAGTGTGTGTGCCAATCCAGGTATACTCTTTTTGTCTCAGTCTTATAGGAGGGACGGTAATCCGACATGGCCTGCGACGAAGCACGAGAGTGTCACACCACCGACACATCCTAACTGAGAAATTCCCATAGGAAAAACTCAGTAACACTGCCCGACCTGGGAATCCAACCTAGAAAGCCAAGCTCAGCAGTCGAAACGAAGATACAGATAACGTAAGTGTTGTTGTCCATTTATAGCGCATTTCCAAAAGCACAAACACTCTTTTCGCCCCCTACAAACGCGAGTCCGTAAATCGCGCGTCTTTAGAAAGTGTTGTGTGAGTCCTCCCTTAGGTATGGCTTCATAACTTGTGCCATAACAAACCTTTAATACGAAACAGTATGCGTCATGCTAACCATTAATTTTATAATTATCTGACAATGACAAGAACACCTTGAACTCTGCTGAACTACTTTTGAAAAGGTCGTGTGCAAGTACAGTTTATGTAAATGGTTTGAATGTGACCCGAATTCTTTGGGTTTAAATTGTGAGCATTTTTAGATTATTTGTACCTAAATCTTTGTTTACATTCTTTAATCTTTGTGTTACATTTTTAAATTCGGCTCTAGGATTATTCTGCTTGTGCTCGGGACTTCATCTGCGTAGACTTAATCAAACCAAAGGGCCTAAAAATTATCAGTTAATAAAATAATCTACATCTAAACACGATAGAAAATATTTCAAATATTTGTCAAATTTAATTCTGCTGTTCAAGCATTAAAGTGTAATAAACATCCGATAATCCTTCTAGCCATCTATCTATTCAACCATCCAGCCTGTCTATCCATCGATTCTCCCAAACTTTCCTGTTCATAATAGTAGCAGAAAGTAAGATTTACAGAAAGTAAGATTTATCTTCAAATTCTATATTCAAAACATATCGTTCTTTCATACCTTTAGATAGGTACTGAAACCTATCCCCGTTTTGTGTCACAGAAACTGAATCAATTCCTCCTATTGGCGTCAGGTCTATTGTGTGCAGAGGAACACAATGTCTTCCCTCTGAATTTCCATCTGTAGCAAGTTGCGGCATTTTAACGTCTCGATGTAATGAACGGAGACATTGTCGAACTGTACAGGTGACGGGCGGTGGGGCTTGAGGAACGAGAATATTGCGATATGAAAACGATATGTTGTATTTGGGTCGTGGGTCAAGATTTATATATTGTATGCTAGCTTCTGCCTAGCCTTTCCCAGCTAGGTTTGGATCGGCTTCCAGTCTAACTGAATACAGCTGAATACCAGTATTTTACATGAAGCGACTACGATCTGACCTCCACTAACTGTGTAAAACGATACCCCTCGGTAAGACTGGTTTTCTGACTGTCGGGTTTCTGAAAATCTGTAACGACTGTCAATGATCTACGTTCTGCCCGCTTATTCTGCGTGTTTATTCCGCGATAGTAAGTAGAATTTATATCTAAGTTTAGTCCACAAATCAAACCCTGTGTCAAATAAATATAATTGTTTATAACTGTTGCTTTTTTACTTCACTTTCCGCCAAATCATTAGAAAAAGAAAAGCTACTTGCGACTAGAACTCTATAAACCGTCTGAAAAATCGCTAGAATATCGTTTATTTCTCGTTGTCCCACATAGCACCACTTGTGACAGACGTGTCCGCCTCACAAAGACCTCGGCGTGATGTTATTGTGTGTATTCTTAGAGACGTGGGCTCAATACAGAATTTGTATGGCATTTAGTGATTTTAGTGTTGGAAAAGCCGAAGGGTATTGTTGATGCAACTTGGGATTGCCCTATATCTAGCCGTAGGTATGTGTGACATTGGCACAGATAGCCTAATAGTGGGTTGCTTAACCTAGTAACAAGATAAATACTAATAATACATTTTGGACCTAATTAGGTACTAGTCGCCAATGACCAATAAATCCAAGACATAACTTCTCTTAAAGACCACTTGATTTTATCCCTGTAAACTCGATTAATTTTCAATAAACTGTGGATTTTCTGTTGCTTCGAAATCAATAAATAAGTAAGGCGACAAAATGAAGTCATCCTTTATTATGTACCATACAAAATCTATGGGGAATCTTGTTATGACAGCTCATAAATAGTTTGTCAATTGATTGATCTCATGCCCAGTTTAAATAATGATATTTTACCGTATTTCATTGAGATACCTTCTTGATTGTAACTGATGTAATTTGTTATGTTAGCCTCAATTTTGTACTTCATCTCTTGGCAAAATATAGTGAGCATATTTTTCTCATTATACTATAATTATGTTTTACAAATGGTTGAATGATTCAGGCATCGATTTTCTGGATTTTAGAACTAAGATAATGGTGCCGATTCCTTTGTTCACAAACTAGACTAAATTAAGAGAATTGACATCTCTTACTAACATACAGCGAAAGGAAAGGACGGTGACATTCCGTGACATTAAAGAACTAAGTTAGCGATGTCAACTTAGTTTTGCCTTGAACTTTTCCGTATTTTTAAGCCATACCTTTTAAGATGTCAACTATAATTGAATGGATGTGTCAGATTGACTAAATTTGACAGCTCTTATTAACATTAGTCTCTTTTTTGTTTTATTGGACAGAAAAAGATGGAAATAGACTAATTTTAGTTTAGTTAGTGACCAAGGGAATCGGCACCAATGTCAATCTAATCATTAAATTCTAACAGATAGTAACTATTTGTCTTTTAATGTGTCTTTTATAGTTATTCTCTTTTAATTGGTTCGTGACTTTCTTGTTTTTTTTTTATTTTTATATGATCTTTTTTTTGTTTTTATTTATTTAAAATTTATGCAACAAAAAGGTACAAAGGCGGACTTAATAACTTATGGTAGTTAGAATTCAATAGATTCTGTTTATTTTTTTGGTTTTTAAAATTTAACTGTGCTTCAGACTTAATTTTGGAAAGATGGGCACATAAGTAATTATTACTTGATTTAATATTATTATGTAATTGTGTAGCCTCTGCTGGAAATCCAAAATCAACTTTAAACCAATCGTTGACCCTTCAATTTCCCTTAAAACACACTAACCTAACATCAATTGAATTCGGAATAATATCGTAAAACTCTCGTTCTCAACATGGCGTCGTCTAGGCCACTCACAAAGCTGTTGTGACGTCATTGTGTGCACTTCTGAGACATGTGTCCGTATTGAATTTGTGATACTGTGCACATTGATTTGTTAGGCTGTGTCATATTTTGAATAGAAATAAAATATGTTTATAGGACTAAAGATTTTTGTTTGTCACTATGTAGATGCAGTGGTGAACACGATATGGATAAGGTTGGTTATTCTTCTCCATACGAAACTACCTTTTAAAAAGGTCAACTAGATTCAATTATATTTTTCTCTTGTAAATCTCATATACTAACTTTAACCGGGCACGAATCCAGATTCCGAGGCTGCTACTGAGAAATTCCTGATGGCAAACTCATCAATAACACTTTGCCCGACCTGGGTATCGAACCCTAGACTTTATGCTGAGCAGTCGTAACTTTTTAATTAATAAAATTTGTCTTCAGATGAGTACTTCCAGATATTGAACCTCTATACTATAAGAAGATGTGAGAAGAATAAGATTTAGGAACATCGCGACTAAATTTTCAACGTTTTTAATTAGCAAAATTAGCTTTCTATTACCAAACTTCATTTCCGAAGCGATTCTCATTCCCCCTCACCACCCTTGCTTACCCCACAAAAACCCCGTGTATCTAAACCTCTTATCGCTGTATAAGAAGCCACAGACACACACGTTGCTACTTACAGCGGATATGCCACCGACAATCTGAGTTCCGGCGCGCTTTTACTGAGAGATTCGCTCCTTTGACTGGTTATAAACCGATTTTAACGTTGGTTTGTGTGTATTTCTTTATGTTTTTTTAAGAAAGAAAAAAAATTAGGTGCTGTGTTAGAAAGAGAAGGGGTACGTATGTAGGCTCTTCTCTTTCCATTTCGAAAATCTCAAATGCATAACATAATATCACGCCTGTAATCTCTGAAGGGTTAGGCAGAGATGTACCAATTAGTACACCCACAATTCGTCTCGTCAGTTATGTAGTCTCATGAAATAGGGGACGAGTCTATTGCCGGGTATCAACCGGGTACAATTTCAAACTCCGAGGCCGCCTGACAAATTCCTTATGGCAAAACCCAATAACACTTTGCCCAAGCTGAGAATCGAACACCGCATGACCTCATGCCAAAGGCCAAAGGATGAATTAACTTGTTTACGTTTTTTTTTAGAAAACCAATTTCAAATGTTATTACCAAACTATAAGTGGCTACACCTCTGACCAACCCTTTGGGGATTACAGACGTGATGTTATATGTGTGTGTAAACCTTTGACCTTCAATATCTCCCAATAACCGGAAGATTCCCAAGTAAAGTCTAGAACTATAAAATGATCATGTAACTTTCACTTCGGTTAAGGGTTTTTACATCCGATATAAAAGCGAAACTTAATTTTCCTGACTGACTAAACACGAAATCTCAAAAACAACTTTACCAATGAAGGTAAAACTAGGTAGGAGACGTCAGCTAAGAACGGATTATGCGACAGGAGCGAATTAGGGAGGTGTTCGACTTCGAAATGGACGAAGTCGGGTGCAAAAGCTAGTAATAAATAAAGTGAAACCATCTTTTTTAAGCAATTGTATAAGCCGTTGGTTGACACTTTCCCGTGCCATAAGGGCTGGCTTTTATATTGACCAGAGGCTAAGCATTGTCATATAATGCGGCCAGTCTTTTGGGCACATTTCCAGTTGACAGTGATGCGGAGGCATTTTTCATGTCGTTTAGTTTCAGGTTTTTTTTTAAAGGTTAGCTTATTTAATTATTCTGTATATATCAAACAATAAAACTAACGACCTACAAGTTACTTAAATACATTCAAACTAAACTAAATAAACAATTAAAACAATTTACCTTAACAAACATTTAAATATAAACAAAAGAACGTTTGACTATTATGACGTCACCTGTCATGGCGGAGATGCATCCACAATGGCGGCGGTTGTGGCGCGAATTCAACTAAACGTATTTAAATTACAAATTGGAACCTTGAGGCTGCACCTGATACGTATGTGAGTACTTACAGAATTGTAATAGGTACTGTTCGTTTGATAGACGAGGTTTCTGATGTGAATAGAATTGTAGCATTTTATTAAATGATGCTCAACGCAACTGCAGCTTAAGAATCTGCGGAAATAATGGAGCATTACCTATGTTTAAGCAGTCTTCCACTGCGACCTATTTAGTCTGTATATTGTAATCGTGTATGATCTACCTGGCAATAAATTGTAAGCTCTATTTCTGATGTGTTTTAGTTCATAGTCAATTAATTATGAAAACTGATCGAGCACTTTGTTGATTTGTATGTGCTGGCTGTTATGGTTTATGGTTTAAGAACAACTTTATTTCTCATGAAGAATTAGATACATAATTCACTTACTGAGAAACAATACTAAAACTAAGATCTAATCTGAGTGCACAGAGGTGCGTATATAAGAAAACAAAACAAAATAGTTACGAAAAAACAAAAAAAAAAGTAAAAATAAATAAATGTGGGTAAACAGATAACATTAACTCGATTGTAAGTTACAATAACCAAGCACAACATGGACGTATGAATTTGATTTTTACTGGATGTGGCATTGATGGCTCAGTCTGTTATTTTTATTTTTTTGTAATGTTATGGTTTTATTATTAAAACACTATTTTTTTTTGTAGAGTTTGTTGAGTTTTAGATTGTATTTGTTGTGTTTTTTTTTTTTAACTTAAAGTAATGATTAATGTATATATATATATTTTTTATTGAGGGCTTTATACTTAATTTATACATGTATTTTGTGTGCGTTTTTATGTGATAAATAATATGTATATGTATATCTATATAATTATATTTATTAATATTTAAGACATATTTAGCTTGTAGTTTGGCACTTTTTTATATTATTATTACATAACTATATATATATATATTTTTTTTCATTGATTTATTTTCTTATTTGTATGTATTAATTGTATGAATTTTTAGTAGTCTTTTGAACCGGGCATAACTTTGTTCTTCTTTTATAACTGATGGTAATTTATTATAAATTGTAACACCCTCAAACTCTAAATTTCTTCTTCCATAGTTAGTTCTAGGAGGGCGTGTCACTAAGTAACTAGCACGTCTTAAGTTTATCTTTCGTGTTTGTTGTTTTGTTACAAATTTTATATTGGAATGGATTTCCTTATTTAGTATTTTACGTATTAGAATACATGTGTAGTATATGTACGTTTGTTTTATGTTCATAATTTTTGTTTCCTCGTATATCTTTTCAGTAGGTGTCCGAAATTTATAGTTAAATAAAATTTTAATTAATCTATTCTGAACTCGTTGAATTGGATCTATATTAGTCTTCGCTGCCGTACCCCAGATTTCAATGAGGTAGTCGATATGAGGCTTAACCAAAGAGTTATAGATAAGATATCGTACTTTTCGAGGGAGACAATTTGTTATATTACGTAGTGCCCCTGTAAGTGGACTTAATTTAAGTTTAATTTTTTCTAGGTGTGGCTTCCAAGTTAAGTTACTGTCTAAGATAAGTCCAAGATATTTTTCTTTAGGTTTTCGTTCAAGTAGTTGGCCGTCTATTTTAAGTTCGAAATTATCATTAATATTTTTATTTTTTGCTGCAAACATTACATAATTGGTTTTTGTAATATTAATAGTCAAAAGATTTGACTGAAACCATTTATTTAACAGATTAAGATCACTTTGTGTGTCGGCTATTATAGCTTCAACTGAGTGTCCAAAGTAAAAGAGACTTGTGTCGTCTGCATAAAGGGAAATGTCTCCTTTGAGACCCAATTCACTGATACTGTTAATATAAATGAGGAACAGGAGGGGGCCTAATATTGATCCTTGGGGGACGCCAAAACTCAGAACACAGGGATTGCTTTCATATTCACCTATTTTTACTATTTGTTTACGATTCTCCATATATGATTTAAAAATTTCAAGTGCTTTGCCTGTAACACCGCTGAGTTCTAGTTTTTGTAATAATTTATCATGACTTATGGTGTCAAAGGCTTTTTTAAGATCAATAAATATGCCTAAAACAACTTGTTTTTGATCAATTTTATTTTTAATTTTGGTTACGAGATCGATTGTAGCAGCGAGAGTATTTGATCGAGTTCTAAATCCATATTGTTTAAAGTAAAAGAAGCCTTTCGAATTAAGGAATGACTCCAATCGGTTATAAAGGATCTTCTCAAAGACTTTTGAAATCACCGGGAGAACTGATATAGGGCGATAATTGCATGGGTCAAATTTACTTCCGGATTTATGGATTGGTACAACTTTTGCAATTTTTAAATCGTTAGGAAAAATACCTCGTGCCATACAATAGTTAACGCAGGCTGTTAGTTCCGTAGCAATTATGTCTTTTACACATTTAATTGATTTTGTATTAATACCATCAATGCCAGATGCAGTATTACAGTCCAGATTATTAATAATGGCAATAACTTCCTTCGTAGTTGCTGGTTTCAGAAATTGCAATTCCGTTTCATTTGTTAGTGTGCACTCTTCCAAAATTTGATTATCTATTGATTTTTTAGAAATCATGTTTGCTAGGGTTGAGCCAATAGTCGAAAAGTATGAGTTAAAACTTTCACATATTTCTTTTTGGTCCGTAATAGTCCCAGCTGCCGTTTCAAGTTTGTCTGGTCCAGTTTTGTTATGCAGTTTGTTTTTCGACAAATCGTTTATAAGTTGCCACATTTTTCGTGGTTTACTAAAATTTTCTTCAAACTTCTTTAGATAGTAGTCTCTTTTTGCTTTTCTTATCATGTGTGATACTTTGGCTTTTATATGTTCATACTGTGTTTTTAATTCCGTGTCTACCGCATTTGTTTTATATCTTTGCCATAGTATGTTCTTGTTATTTATCTCTTCTAATAGTTCTTGTTTAATCCAGTCTTGCCGCGGAGGATTCAAAAATTTA
This sequence comes from Hoplodrina ambigua, assembly GCA_949774945.1. Taxonomy (NCBI): domain Eukaryota; kingdom Metazoa; phylum Arthropoda; class Insecta; order Lepidoptera; family Noctuidae; genus Hoplodrina; species Hoplodrina ambigua. Next base: position 8,493,454 of record OX458988.1, read on the forward strand.
AATTTTGCTATTCTGCTCTTATTTAAACAAGATTGTAATTTGTCTGCCAATTTTTCATACTCTGCGTCTTCATGATTTTTAGGATATTCATCCAGGTAACGATAAAATTTATTAAAGTCTACTGCGTTGTATTTCTGTTTAATGATAGGTGGTGGTTGGTATTGCTTTATCTCTAAGAATATTTGCTTGTGGTCAGACATTGCAGATTCCATAGTGACAAGATGAAAATTGTTTTCATTTAGGTTACAAGAAACATGGTCTAATATTGTCTTGGTCGAGGTTGTTTCGCGGGTACAGTGTTTTGGACTTATTTTGTTCAGGATTTTGTAGTTGTTCTCTTTTAAGGTGTTCTTATACTTGCGTGTCGCTAAATCCGGATTAAGTAAGTCCAGGTTGTAATCGCCAAATACTATAGTTCGTTTCGATTTGTGTAGTTGTTGTGAATATATCTCAAGAAAGTTGTCCATATTAACTTTATTGGGCTTATAGATAGCACCAATATTTAGAGAGAATTTTTTTACATACACCCAAAGGTAATGAGTATCATCCACGCATTGTTCTGCAATAAGGTGATGTTTAAGATTGTTATGCACAAATATGGACACTCCACCTCCTCTTTTATTTTGTCTATAATTAAAGTAGTGGGTATAGGAGGGTATCTGGAGCATGTTTGCTTCATCTTCATTCTTAATCCAAGTTTCCGAAAGTATAATAATATGTATAGTTACCTGTAGGGAAGCGATAATACATCTAAGCTCATCGAATTTTCCCGGTTTAACAATACTGCGGGCGTTGGCATAAAAACATTTCAGAGATTTTTTTGTAAAGATAACATCTGAGTAATTATTGGTTATTTGGTAAGTTATTTTCTCTTTGGACGACGCTAGTTTTTTGGAGTTTCCTTTGTTGTAGATATAGCTTGCGTTTCTTTAGATGTGACTATTTTAGGTATACCCTTGATATACTTGATGTTAAGACCAGTTTCTCCATTTGAGGTACGTTGCTGAATCTCTTCTTTTAAATTTTGAAAGTATTTCCGTTGATATGGAGTTTAATCCGAAAATATTTTGATGTGTTCCTCGTCAATCTTATTCCTATTGCGTAGTATTGTTTTTGCTGTATCTTCTGATGAGAAACATACTTTTATTGCACGAGTCTTTTCTGATTTATATTTTCCAAGACGAAATATTCCAGTAGGTTGAGGACAACCATTATGTATTAACCCAATTATTCGCAGTGTTTCTGCCTTATCGTAATTCTGTCGACTGGTTGCAGTATTATTCTGAGATTCAGGAAGTCCAACAACTATGATATTTTTTGCTCGGAAGTTTCGTTCTTCGATTTCCGTGAAGATTTCATCATGTGTGGTGATTGTTTGGATAGAAGACGAAGGTGGCATATTTTTTAAGTTATTGACATCAGCTTCAAGGACCTCTACTTTCTTTTCTGTGTTTTCCGCAGCAGCAGATAATTTTGAGAGTTGGTCTTTTAAATTTTTATTTTCCAAGATAATATTTTGCATAGTACAGCTAATATTACTGACCTCAGCTTTTATCGCAGCAACATCTAAAGAGACCTTATTTATACTTTCAGTTTGTTCAGTCTTGGAGGATTTTAGTAATTCCATCATTTCAGAAATCTGTTTTTTTATTTCAGCAACATCAGATTTAGTCGCTTCAGCATCATCGGGTAATTTCCGTTTATTACGAAGAGTAATTTGTGGTGTAGTTTCTTTGTGCGATTCAGACAAATTCGGATACGATCCGCTGCGTCCCACACACATGCCGCCTCCAGGCGGTGAGCGTGGTGTGCTCATTGTAGATCTATGTACAAAATTACTCACGTGGGAGTTGCTTGTGCGCCGCCGTCAGGTGCGTACGGTACGAAAATACAGCAGCAGATATTCCGTCCTTTTTACTCGAGGGGGTGAAGAGCGGTTACCGCGTCGATGCTGCGTTCTTTACTCGAAGCTTAAAACAGTTACGGTGTATGTCACTCGTGCTCAATTTTGCAAAAAGTTGTTGTAATTATTTGCCGTAAGGTTCGTAATTGGCTGAAGAACTTTTTAGATTTTATTAAAACAAACAGTAACACGTCCGCTCTGTGCGCTCGTCGAGCGGTTATTTCCTACCTATCCCGTACTAAAAGATTCTCATCGAGACATTATTGAGAGTAACCCTAGAGAGTTATATCTGTCAATGGTCATGGTGTTTTAAACAAGCACTTGTGTACTTAAATGTGTCCGTAATAATCAAACTAACTAAACACTAACACAAATCAAAATTGAAGTGTCTATTTTTAATGTCAAAATAACAGCTTTTTACAAAATACAAATACATTTTTACACGGTAGATACTTATAAAAAAGACAATTTAAAAATGTTTAATACTCCTGCCAAACCTAGAAATTAAACCCAGGACTCCAAGCTCAGCAGATACACTTCTGACTTCGAAACCAACGGAGCAGTCTCCTACGTTCATCTCAACATAGATTTTTCACATAGAAGGGAGGATGTTATAGAAAAAACAACGGTTATGGCAGCGTACACTATCACAATAATATTGTTGAAATGAACAGTTTATGTGAATAAAAATAGGAGACGGTAATTTTTCTCATCATTATGATCTTCTAGTAGCCATTGAAGGAATTGTAAAATGAAAATAATTGGCAATTGTCCAGATTTCCAACGACACTGTTTGTAATCTGATCACGTAACCAGAAACGATATGAATTCCAATGGAAGGCGAGCGAAGGTTAGATTTTAATACAATTGACATTTAGGGGTTAGGTTGATAATTTATAGTGTTCATTTTATCGATTCGAGTCTACTAATATTTATTGGAGTTACAGGTATTTTATCGTAGATATTGAACACTGGGCGTCTCCCGTTTTTTTTGATGAATGATGAAGACTCTTGTTTGAGACGTACCTAATAAGGTAGGACACTGAAATAGGCAGAGTTGATACATTGATTGAAAGTTTTAATAAACAATAGAGGTATGTGGAGCAAGGATGACTGATGATTGATTGACCTCATAACCCTTTTCGTAACAACATTCAAAAAGGAGGAAGTTTTGAGTTTAGTTTTACTTGTTACGTCAAAGATCCAAAAGCTGTTTGACCTACGTCTTTCAAGCATTGGTTTGGTTAACTAAAATAATAGTAATACAATCGCGTTTTCTATTCCCATAGGATAATTTAGGACTGTGGCTATGAATTCTACAGTTTACGCTCACGAAGTGGCGGGCAGGGGCCAGGAGGTATTCGTTTCATAATCAGACGAACTACTTTATAGAAAGTCTTCAAATGATGACAAAAAACAGTCTCAACAAGCAGTTTAAAAATTAAATAGACTGACTGATCCATCAACACACAGCTCAAACCACTGATCGGGTTGCTCTAAAAAAGGATTTTCCGAAATATACCCCCTTAGGGGGTGAAACGGGGTCCAATTTATGTAGAAATAAGATTAGAGAGACACTCCACGCGTACGATGTCGCGGGCAAAAGTAGTCTTTGAATAAAGGAATTACTAGTTTCCGCCCGCAGATCTGCTTGTGTTCACTTTAGTAAAAGAACCAAGATATAGGTCATGGTCGAGGCAGCTGGCTACTCCCACGTCTTCAAAAGACTGCTGTCATGAAGCCAATGAAGTACCTTAGACCTTCAAGACTTTAATTACAAATATCTATACTAATATAATAAACAAGTGAAGTTTGTTTGTAAACGATTTCTCTTCATGATGAAAGCTTAATTGGCAGGCTACGTTTTATGGTGTACTTTACTTCAATTCGAGCAAACTCGAGGGCATAAGTTGTCGATATCAAATTTAGGTATTAGACCAATCAATCGATGTACTTTTTATGACCTGACAAAACGCGATTCCCTCTTAGAATTTGTATGGCAATAATAAAATGTGACGTTACTTTTATTGAAAAATTGATTGTCAAACTGTTTATAAATAAAATACATTTAATGGTAAAAAATCTATTTTTATTACTAAAAGTTTTTTTTTTTAATTACATTTAATTGAGAATTATTCGGGATTTCAGGGTTAAAATAAAATGTTTCTTTAGAGAAGTTATTTGTTGCAATTTGCCTGTTTTTCATAATAGACAGGACAAGGTATGTTACAAAAAAAAAACAAAAAAAATAATAATACCAAAATTGACATAAATACGTAATGGTATTTTTGCACGAAATTGCCTCCATGCGAAGCCAGGGCAGGTCGTTAGTGTATAATAAATATTTATCTATCAAACAAACCTGACTAACAGGATATTACTTGTAAATGAATCAAGCCGATCCATTCGCAATTTCAAATCTTTTATTCATTCATGAATTCTTAATGAAAATTGCATCTCAGATATGGACATGGGATTATTTAATGTTGGCTTGTGTCTAAGCAAAAAATGATGTGTTAGCTGTTTTAAGATCATTCTCCAATTTGCTCATTATGATGAAAAGAGGATCTAGTCAGCGAGAAGTACATAAAAACATAACATCACACCTGTAATCCCCGAAGGGTTAGGTAGAGGTGTACCGATAAATACACCCACATTTCGCCTGTTTTGTTGTAAGTCCCATGAAATAGGCGGCGAGCCTATTGCCATCAACCAGGCACAAATTCAGACTACAAAGCTGCTACCGAGAAATTCCTAATGGAGAAACCCAATAACACTTTACCCGACCGAGAATTGAGAATGGTTGTGGGAATTATAAATGGTTGTTAGGTTATGATGGATGTACTTGAAGGGAGTGCAGTACTCATGAAAATGTATGACTTTTACTACGTGACCAACCTTCAAATCGCAAAAAAAAAGACAGCTTCTACTGCAAACATTTCTGTTCGTATTAGTTATTTTATTGAAAAAGAAGATATAGAATAGCTTTTATCACAAAAATTGATACAATTATTTCAATTAAACCATTTACAGGCACTTTTGAATTGTCAAGGAGTCAGTCAGTTAGATAGAAAGTTGAAACTAGTCGATCGTTCCAAAACATAGGTGGAGAAGAACTAGCAAGAAACTGTAGTGATCTTTACAACGCTTCTGACACAGCAAAACGTGGCTACTTAATCCCAAATAGAGTAAATATTAGTATAGATCTATCATCTATACTAGAAGAAGGAGAAGCTTAAAGCATCAAACCTCGGGACTAAAGTTCACAGAGCACCATTGTTAATCAAGAATTTAATATTAATCGCTTATTGTTATACAAAAGCGTTGTCTAAGAAATATTTCGCCTTAAACTTTATAAATTCAATGCCGTTAGAATGGCACCATTCATACGATGTATAATTTTGTGATCATCGTAAATCCTTTGGGCTAGCCTTGGTGGGCCCTTAAGGTGGTTCTTGCCTTGAGGAAATATTATCCTTAAATCTGGAGGCATAAGACTTACTGCTTGATTTCTCTTTTTGACGAGACAAGAACTATACGAGCTCATGATGCCAGCCTATTACTCTTCCAGTGTCATGCTTGCTCAAAGCGGACTTGCGATTTCAAACTTATATTAACTATAAGTCCAGGTTTCTTCACGATGTTTTACTTCACCGATGTCAGTAATGTCCAAGATAAACTTGGGCAACATAAGAAGTCACATTAGTACTTGGCCGTGCTCGGCTGCGAAACCACAATCTCTTGCTTAAGAGGAAGATGTCTTAATTACTAACTCATAACTCATTCATGAGCTCATGCCATAATGAAATAAAATCCCAGTCAGAAGTTGTGGATAGCTCATGCGATAACGCACGTACTAAGAACATATCGTCTCTTGTGAAACTCTGCTACGGGCAGCATCAGTAACATTTTTTCTTGTTTCATGCTGAGTCACATCAGAGTGAAGCTTTATGACTTTAGTTTCTACCTCTGCTATATCTTTGGCAGCTCTGCCACTACATATTTATGTTACTTTGTTAATCTTATTCCAGTTACATGGAGTAGACTCCTCGTTCGAAAATTCCTCATTCACGCCATGTTTTTCGAAGCTAGTTTTTCAAAACTAGCTTCAATTTTAGATCGATTTTACTTTCGATCACTAATTTCACGTGGGCCGTAAGAGTTTAATAATATTCTAAGAATATATTATGTAGATATTCTTAGAGATATTTTCAAAGATGCTTCCATATGCATCCACCTTAATATTTGTAGGTACACTTAGAACAAATCGCCTATATTCAGGTCAAGGTGCATCTATTCATTGTTGATTTTTCTCTCAATAATAAAATCATGGTGTTTGCAAAATTGTATGTTAGACACATCATAAATTATGGGTATGATCCTTGACTGGTTGAATGGAGTTACTATTATGGCTAAAAATACGTTTGAACCATCTTTATTTATTTTGAGGTAAAGTTTGTTTGAAAGAAGTAATCTCTGGAAGCACTGGTCAGATTACTCTTTCACTGACAGAAAGCTACCTATAGCCAAGTACCAGATCCGGTTTTATGATAATTTTGAAATTGACACGGACGAAGTCATTTTATCGGAATGAAAACCCACATATTATTACGAGTATTATACAGCTGAAGAGTTTGTTTGTTTATTATGTTAATCTTAGGACGTACTGTTCAGATTTTGATAAATTGCGTTACTGTTTATTGAAGAAGTTTATAGGCTATATACATTTACGCTACGACTCAAAGGACCTGAGCAGTAACCGAAGACGTAACTTAACGCGGGTAAAACCGCAGGGTATAGAATAAACAAGATTATCTAGACTTACCTATCGGTCTGCCTAGGCACCAGCCGCTGCATCATCCAGGGTTGTGACAGCGGCGGTGGTGGCACCAGCCCGCTGCCCAACGCAGCCAGCGCCGTCAGCATCTGCTGAAACTGCACACACATGTCTGTGTACCCCTGCCGTTGTAACATTGCTTAGGATTAACATACAAAGTGAACTTGTCTAACACAGAAATAGATAGATAGAAGAAGAATCACAGAAATATGGGAAGGGGTGAATCATACTATTTGCGGTGATAAGGACCAAATTTAAACGCTCTTTGAAGTTTACAGGAGCAGGGTGGAAAGAGTCAAGGATAGATATAAGTAAGAAAGGAGTAGCTGTAACACGGTGATAAGGACCAATAAGAAATTTTAGCGTTATTTTATGCATCTTCACTAGTAGTAAACAAATTACTACCAAACACTATGGATTTTTAATTAATTACTACGTAATTGTTATCTAATAGGACCAAAATAAAGAAGCTGTTTTCTCTGGAACCTGGTCCTTTTACTTGTAATAAAATACCCAGTAATACCTGTGCTATAGTCTGCGGGTTCTGTGCCTGCAGTTGAAGCAGGTGCTGCAGCAGCGGCGGCGCCGACGCCGGGCTCTTTGCCCCCGACACCGAACTGCTGTCCGACTCCGATGCGGGACTCTGCGGAAGAAGATAAAGAAGTATGAGAGGGTTGAACATAACACGCATAGAAGGTATAAGTGTGTACTACACAATACCGAAGAAACGGCGGATTACACAAGTACGTGAATAGTCTAGAAAAAAAAATCTGCAGACTAAGATGGCTTCTGGCAATCCTCACATAAGTAAATAATAACCAATAAACAACAATTTAAAATCAAAGTAAATTAATGTGATAAATTGTCACGCGCTTGGCCTAAGCCGTCTTATAAAAAACCTTATACTATTGCTCTGTAAGTGACAAAGTTACGTATGTAAGTTTAAAATGGTGCGGTTTACAGAAGAAATTCATTCTAGATTTCTACTTCCTCATTAACAACTTTCACACAGTCACTACCTATTAAATTATAAACTTAATTTCTCTACTCCCGTCAAACAGTCAAGACATACATCGTAAAATTAGAACGGCATAACTTTTATTACCGGAACAAATTCTGCCGCGATTTCATTTTGGAAATCAAATTCACTTCATTGATTTAGTGGTTAGCTTTGATATTGACCAACCGATTATTTAGCAAATTGAATTAGTCCGGTTTTGACTGTCCGTTGATCCTGGGTTTAATTCCCAGCGCCAAATGATTTGCTCGTTACGAATTTCTTAGTAACAGCCCGGAGGTCGGAAGTTGGCGGTGTGATACCCTCGTGCTTTGGAAAGGACGTAAACACGTTGGTTCTGTGCCTGATCAATGCACCAATGTTTCTTTCTACTTGGCTACTCTCCATTGACGTTGGTCACTGTGACCGAAATTCTGTCAGGAGCATATATTTTAATTGCTATTACTTTTACAGCATCAATGAACATAATCATTACATAATAAACATTGTTTAACATCACAGCTTAAATGAACCTGCAACTGGCTTGTAATTTCAGATCGGACCGCATCATACAACGCAATTACAAACTAAATCAAATGCCGGAAACTAGTCTCAAGTCATTGTAATCATTAGATTAGCGTCCGTAGATTACGATAATTATCGAGTCACTTGCAATCGACAAGGCTGATTTTGATCATGAACTGGTCCTTTGTTACGTCACAATATGGTCCTTAGTTCTGGTATTTCGCCATTGACCTTATTGGATAAGGAAATGTGCATTAATTAAAAGGTTTTTCCTTAAAAGTTTGATGGTTATCTTTGTTTAGTAACGGGTTTTTGTGGAAGCGTTTTCTTTGTTGGTCAGATGCTGTTTTCCTTGTGATTTTGGCCTTGAATTCGTGGGAATTTGTCATTTGACATAAAATTTATTACATCGGCCTGGTATTGTCCCACTGCAGGGCAAAGGCTCTTGACATACAGAAAAGCTTGATCAAGGCGGATTGGCGATTTCAGTTTTAAATTAGTTACTAGTTAACACTAATTGATTTTTTTGTTTATTGTAAGATGTAATCTCCGAAGTCCGATTACAAACATTATTGCACTGATTTATAGCTACACTATTGCTGAATGTCTTAAGATCCGTTTTTATGTTACAATGGCATTCCACACGGACAAAGTCGCAGGCAGAAGCTATTATTATTTTAAAACCTAGTTACATTGGTTTGTAAGTAATCAGGAATGCTATAGTAAGCATTTCCTTCAATTAACAGAAATAATTCGTGAAATAAAATATACAATTTATACAATACAATGTACATTCACTATAAATGCAGTACCGTAATAAGTTTAATAACAATTACACAAACAGGTGTACCAAAGGACCACTTTTAAAGTAAAAGGACCAATATTTTAAACATTTTAAAGCGTGTCATACACTATATTACTTGGTATTGAATAGTTCCGTCATTCGAAGGACTACCGTGCTTGTAATCTGCCCATCGCAACTATTTATCATTAAAGTATTTATTACATTACTATAGCGTGCAATTTATTGATCGTATCTACGCTTAATAGGCAACGAATTTGTGGCCATTTTGAAGACTACCTTATGTAGAGGTTTTCGTTAAAAGTGGAATGTTCTACGTAATACACATATTTAGGAATACATTCTCGACCTGAACTTTAATACTCTGTAATTTATGCAATGTATTGTAGGTTTCTGTTTTATGTTCCTTAAATTCTACTTCCGATTCCTACTATCCTACTTATTTACTTGGATGGATGTTTGTTAGTCTTTCAAGCTTAAACGGCTGAACGCAATTAGCTCGGCACACATAAATATTGATCTCGCTTAAATCCTTGAGGTTAGGATGGATGTATAAATGGATGGATGAATGTTTGTTGCTCTTTCATGCTTAGTCGCTTAGTTACATTTTTCTGTGAATTAATTAAATTGTCTTTAAATTTTACAAACAACTGTATTTGTCATGTCCTGAAAATTAATATTACGTATTATTTTGGTACCTACCTACCAAACGACAAATAATGCGTCCATTGGGTTGGCATCCTATCTATTCAATTATATTATTCAAATATTACGTGGTGCTTGTACGCATTTTGTGGTTTTATCTTATACAAACCTATTTGTAAACTGTTTCAAGTACATAAATAATGTATTTTAAATGCCTGGATTTATTGCGTTTTTAATGATTAGGTATACCTAACACAAAACCACATATTTTCATAATTATTAACATAGTTTTATTGAATTAATTGCACGCGGCATTTGAATTACGTCATCTATATTAATGTTTTGAAGAAGTAAATCTTGTTTTCATTTTCTTATTTTTTTGTTTCAGGTAGTCCCTGGAAGTACTGGTCCAACTACAAAAACCCTTTCATTGATAGAAAGCAACTATTGCTGAGTGTCATAGGCTGTTTTATGGTATATTTACAATAAAACTAATATTCCACAAATTTATTATTCAATGAAAGGACCGAGAAATGTTAGATTATTGGAATTAAAGAAGCTTTTTTTAAAAACTCAAATATTTTATTACATTCAAAGGAAACGATATTTATAAACATATTATAGTACGTAGACATGACAAGTTAGATAAATATGAAGTCCGTACCTAAAGACCAAGTGACATATTTGGCAAAGGACCACGATTACCGTACGTGTATTGTGAGGAGACAATATAAATTCCATACATTACCATCTTCTTACTAATATTACAAATGTGAAAGTTTGTATGTTTGTTACTTAATAACGCTTTAACGACTGAACGGAAATAGCTGAAATTTGGTACATTATAAAGATACTTCAAACACTATATGGTATTTGAAAAAAAAAAAAAAAAGCAGTTTTTCTGTTGTCTGGTTGAAATGACTGCATTTTGGTGATATTTTTTTTTGTAAATGGCTAATATAGTCTAGCTATTGAAATTACCATAGCGTAGGTAACGTTATATTGAACGCAGTAAAGATGTTACCTAATTTGACACAGGATATTTCATTCCGTTGAATTATTTAGTTATTAACCTTAATTCTGAAGTCTACTCACACGAAGTTGCGGGCAAAACCTACTTATTTAATAAAACTTATTAATTCATCATTTGAAATACCTCGCCTATTTCAAGAATGTAATATCAATTAGACAATCGGAAATCAGAGTAACAATTAATACTACCATGAGTCGAGCTCGTGTGGAGACTTTGATCATTGTACTTTGGTCTTTTGATTAAATACTTAAAATGATTTGTGTGGACGGAACGGCGCTGCGGTTTTTGTTACTGCTTGTTAGTAAAAGCTAATAACAAAATTATGCATGCTGTGATCTACTATACAAGTGACTGAGAAGAACAAATCACCTAATAACTTCTTCCGCTTTGGATGACGGAAGTGAGTGTCAGACTATTACTGACCAAAACTGTCCGTGTTCCTCCTAATTCCAGTGCCGCGGCGGCGGAGACTCTTCTGAACAAATTCCGCAAGCCTAGCAGAAGAACACACATTTTGTTGACCATTATTTGTATGTCATTATCTGTGTAATCTTTTGTTGGAGATCCGAAATTTATAACACAATTAGATATGAAGCTGAACCTCAGTTGTTTCTTTTAAAAAAATTAGATAAAAACATGTTACACATCGTCAAATTCACACATCTGCAATGCTATTGTAAAAAATCTTCTCCGGTCAATTTAGGTAATCACTCTCTAGCATTAGGTTGGATGACAGCTCACTACTTCTAGCAAAGGGAGATTTTTACAGAATCGACCTGCTGATTTCAATTTAAAAGGATTATTTCAAGCTATAGTAACTGTCTTAATCATTTTGTTTTGCACGTCCTTTTTGTTGTTAAGGTTTTGGAAGTAAAATAAAAGATTTTACCGTTCCCAAATTTATCTTGATGCATTTTCCAAGCATCACACATCGTTAAATTTTCAAAATTATGTTTATATTTAGAACGCAGCCCATAGACAATTTTCAAACTGTCCATAGCCTCTTTATTTCTATTAAAAACTATTTTCTGCTATCCTAAAAGAAGTCGTAACCAAACAGGTATTATCCTCGCTCGACGGAGCGACCAGTTAGGTTTACCTTGACGTTTTGCTAATCACGACCACCTTGAATATTAACTAACGGCTTGTTTAGACTCGCGTCACTGCCTACATAAATATATATACGACGATATATAAACAACTTGTGTATACTTTGGTTTTTAGCAACTGTTTGATACATTTGAGATTTGCGTTGCTCTCTCCAATACTTGTAAACACTTTCCATCTTGGAACATAAATTAGCCATGAATTGTACATTTTTTGTACTTTGTAGGTACGTATAATAGTAGTTCTTATGCAAGGTACATCGCATTCACGTGTCTACAATATATTTCTACTACTACATACATCTCTTTTAAAAGAGTAAGTATGAAGTTTCTTGCTCATTATTCCCCATAAGAAACTACCTTTTGGAAGAGGTAAATAGATTCAATTCTTATTTCTTGTATATTACATTCAAAAGTGCCTCAATGGTCTTATTAAGATTAATGATTTGACTTTGACTAAGGATATAGCATGGGATGTTTTGAAGAATCTATGGCATCTGTATGTCAGGTCTGTCTTAGAGAATCTTACTCAGTTTTAAAGAGATAAACCGTGGACTATTTGGTTTAATCAAAGCTTCAAGCCTCTTACGAAAATTGATGAGGAATCCAAGTCTACTTTAAATGATATTTTTTCGATAGGCTGTCTCAGAAGACAAGTTCATCAAACTTATAAATTAAATAAGATCATAAGCTCATGGCAAGTGATTGGTCCTAATGGCAAGAAAGACTATAAGGACCACATTTTTTGAAAATCTCAGACGCTTTATACTCATAATGAAATAGAATTGGTTAGGCTTTCATTCAAGATTTGGAGCAGTAGGTGCGAAGAACTCCCAGAATCGACACTACTGCATTTTGTCAGTGTTCGCTTTCCTTTTTATTATACACTATACGATATTCTAGGCTATTATTCTTATCAACTTAGATACCCTTATAAGGAGATAACTAAGTGAGGAGTTATTTCGTTGATTGGTGACCTGCTACTATTAAGAACTTAAAGGGCAGGGCAACTATGTCAATGCCATTTGTTGTTAACTATTCTCAGTTCACCCGCTTTGGTATAAACGCTAGCAAAGGTTAAATAAAAAAAAAAGGAAATTGCTAAGTTAATCCTAGGGTTATAAATGAAATTATTACGTACACCGTATAATTTCTATTCATTCATTTAATAGCCGTAGATAATAGCCCGAACTTAACAACCAATCCACAGTAATTGACGGGTTCAAATCCCAATCTATTTTTTCTAACGGCCCAACCGTTCCTAGGATTACCATTAAAAAACGTTCGAATTACGAACAGCTGCTTATTTGAACTTGGAACGTAAAAACTGGCAACATAATTTGCCGCTCGCCAAATGGTGGGGTCTACATTCTAATTCTAAACTCGCGGCCTCCACCAATAGCGGGCGAGGACGACCCAACATGGCCGCCGTGGGAACCGGTTAATGGGCCGTTTGAATTTAGAATAGTATTTTTATTAATGCGTTCGAGAACAATTGTTTTTTTTTCTTTTAGTTCTAACTCTGTATTCATTAGAATTAGGGGTCTTGGGCGTATGTACTCTTGGACATAATTACATGTTAAGTGACTTAGAATGTTTAGCGTATGTTAATAAATTTTAATAGTAGGTGATTATTATTCACTACAAATAGATAGATAACTCATTCTAGTGCTATTCAACAGCTGAGGCAGATGTTTGTACTACTAAACAAAGTGCACTTTAAGTGTTTCTTAGTTTTTATTTTTTTTTCTCAACCGTATCCAATTTATTAGCAGAAGTTAATTGTATTAATTGCACGAGAGCCTTAAGTAGTAGCTATTCCAATTTGGGGCATAACTGAACGTTCATTAAACACAGATCAAATCTTAAACGTTCTAATACATTGTAAATCGTAATAAATAAATAGAACTGGCTTCTATTAACGTTGATCAAATTGATTATGTTTGTGTTTGAAATCGGAATTTACAGTAAATACGGCTCAAAGTTCTTCACATTATTACGTTTATGTTTTGATCTGGGTCAGACCTGGAAACCTTCAGGGTACTGAGATATTGGAGAACGAAGAACCAAATTTTTTTTAAATAATTTTAACGAAAACAATTCCTGAAAGCCAAAATCAACAGTGGCGATCACCAGAAAAGCGCCAAGGCAATGAATTTCGACCAGACCCGGGAAACGATTCTACTGTCTTGAATTCCACAGCTAAATTAATCAGAAAAGAAGAGCGGAGGAGTAAGAAAATATCTCTGAAGAATTGAGAATCTCTTGATTTTGAAATTCTCTTGAGAATTTCTTAGCCATATCATCTTCCTCTTTAGTTTTATTTTAATTTTAATAGCCAATATAATGATAACAGAATGAAAATTACACCTGTCAAATCCTACATTTCATGCTTAAGTTTCCTTTTTTTTCCACGATCATAGACAGCCATAACGAGCTATAAATATGATTTGGGGTAAGATATGTCAAAACGAACTAACTCAAATCATTTATCTCATGTAATTTTCATGATTTTGGATATTTAGCATTGATTTCATTAAATTAAGCAGTTTTTAAGCATAACTTTGGGATGTACAGTGAACTGTTGTTACTGGATAGCAATGTGGGCATTTTGGTATTTTGAATTAGATTAATGGCTATAATTGAATCATTGGAAGATTGTGCTACTCGTTTTGAACTTAACTAAATCCATTGAAAATCAAAGTCGAAGAGATTTACTTCAATTATACCATTTACAGTCACTTTTTAATTATCTAGGAGTCGGTCAGTCAGTCAGAAATTTACAGCTAGTTTCTCGTTCCAAAACGCAGGTGCGTCTCTAGGGAAAAGAACGAGCAAGAAACTCGACGGAGACTCTTTTCAATTAACTTTTTACGAAATCCTGGTTACGTGTTCTTGGTGCTTCTATATGTGAAAACAATGTAGGTGAATTTTGGACAAAATAAAACCTTTTAACTTGGGTCTATGCAACTTTGAAATTTTTATTTGTTTTATTTTTGACACTTCAAAATGTTTGAATAGGCAAGTTGACACCAGCAATCAACTGACGTGCGTGTTAAAACTTGTCATTACGCGATTCTTCCATAGATTTTACATAGCAATATCGAACTGTTTACGTCACTTATTTGGCAATTCAATTGACTAACTATTTATTGATTTCAAAGCAACAAAAAATCTAATTTTAAGGCATAATTAGTTAGCTAGTGGTGCCGATTCTCTAGGTCACAAACTAAACTAAAATTAGACTATTTCCATCTTTTTCTGTCCAATAAAACAAGAAAGAGACTAATGTAAATAAGAGCTGTCAAATGTAGTCAATTTGACACATCCATACAATTATAGTTGATATCTTATAACGAATGGATTGAAAATACGGAGAAGTTCAAGGCAAAACTAATTTGACATCGCTAACTTAGTTCTTTAATGTCACGGAATGTCACCGTCCTTTCCTTTCATTGTATGTAAGTAAGAGATGTCAATTCTCTAAATTTAGTCTAGTTTGTGAACAAGGGAATCGGCACCATTGATTGGGGTTTTAAAGGCTTTAAAGAAGTTATGTCCTGGAATCATTAATGGCGTCAAAAGATGGTTACATTATGCAAATAAACAGCATTGATACCACTACTAATCCCAGATTACCCAACACTAGAAAAGCGAGGTCATGTTAAACTAGACATGTTATCAGCCGTCGTTGCATAGTTTAAGCTATTGATAACCCACGTTATCTAAGCCAAGGTCGTGATAAAGTGGAATTAGGTATTCCTGACGTAAATACTAAACATAGTAGCAAAGTTATTCGCTTGAATTGTCAAGTATTTGACGGAAGAATGGGTAAAATGGATCAAGGTATGGAAAAGAATTTGGTTGTTTTTAGGTCACGATTTGGTTAGCAGTCGAGGAGCGTATACGTTTTGGGATCTCTGAAGTGTGAGAAGGGAGCCCCTGTTTGTTTTATTGTAATCAGACTAGTATTTCCATAGATTACCTATAGATACAGACAGAAAAGATAATATCTGGTGATAACTTGTTTCTCCTTTGCTTTTGTGTACAGTTTTTATTTTTTCTTTTATGTTAAGTGCGTCATTTTCGCGTAAATAAACAGTTTTTCTTTCCTTCTACTTCTTTCTATACAGAAATTCTGTGTCTGTTAATTTCTGAGCCTCTATTTTTGGGCAATATAATATAGCCTATGTTATTCCCTGATAAAGCAGCTTTTCATAAGCAAACGAATTCACAAAATTGGTTAAGTAATTTTTGAGTTAATCCATTACAAACAAATATACATTATCTTTTCTCTTTATAATCGTCTGCGTCAAAGATTATTGTTATTCCGGGATAAGAAATACTCTATGCACTATTGCAAACTATAATCTATGCTAAATTACATACAAATCCGTTCAGCCGTTTTAGCGTGATTAAGTAACAAACATCCATTGATCAAAACATAACATAACATCACGCCTGTAATCCCCAAAGGGTTAGGCAGAGGTGTACCCATTATTACACCCACATTTCGCCAGTTATGCTTTTAGTCCCATGTAACAGGCGGCGAGCCTATTGCCATCAACTGGGCACAAATCCAGACTCCGAGGCTGCTACTGAGAAATTCCTGATGGAAAAAAGAACAAGAACAAACAAAACATTCCCATTTATAATAGTAGTAAGATTAGTTTGGAAATGCAATACTTAAACCCTTGACGAGGATTATTAGAGTGTTCTTTTTGAAGTAATTAAAAGCAATAGAAGCCGTAATGGTGTAATGCTTTAGTTAATGCGTAAGTTCGATGGCTGAAGCGTTGAGTTGGTACGAATCAAGAGCCTCTAGGGGTAGGCTTGAGAGCTTTGATGAAGGGCTTGTGAGAATATTAGAAATGTGATTTTGTACAAGCTTTTATTTAGCTTGCACTGTTCGTATGTAAGTAATATTATGTATGTAAATAAGTTTTCCTTTCAAAATTTGCACACCATTTTTCGACCATTTGAGGGTCGTAGGCACACGCCTTTAGTTCTGAGGGCAATGTAATGTCCAATACTAATAATGTATCATTTTAAATTAGAGCTTGTTTTTAAAAATGTTTTTTTAATTAGTTTATTAAAACAACCGTTTATTAATTTACTAACTTTTGCCTGCGACTTCGTCTGCGTAAATGTCGGATCCCCGTTTCATCCCCTCAGGGGGTGAATTGGAAAATCCTTTCTTAGCGAACGTCTATTAATATAATCTACATTCTACCTCCCTGCCTTTCATCTTCATACGTTAAGCAGTTTTGCCGTAACAAACAGACAGAGAGACTTATAGAAATTGTTATTTTTTGTATGTCCCGTATAAACATTGATATAATTTTGTATTTAGTAAAAGTGTTTTATTGTTGGCATTACAAACAGACACTTTAATTTTAATTCTTTTGTATGTATAGATAAATAATGTAGTCAGTAATCAGTAATCAGTTGAAGGTTATAAAGAAAACTTAGGTACATTAAAAAAGCTATTTAGTCAAAAACCACAAGAATATGATTTCATACAAGTTTAAAATAGCATTGTAGAAAACGTAGTTCCGTCTGAATGGAAATGTTTGTTTTCAAAATATTTTCTCTGAGAAGAAAATATTCTCTACGGATATTTTTAAACAGGGAAAAATGAACTTTGCTTGGATATGTTTTTGTCTTCTATATTATATAAAAGGCACTATTTACTGACTGACTAATATTAACACACAGTTCAAACCACTGAAGGGATTAGCAACTACCTTCAAGTTTCTAACTGATCGACTCCTTGACAATTCAAAAGTGCCTGTAAATGGTCAATTGAAATAAATGACTTGATTTTGATTGCGCTGTAATTTGGCACGCAGATGTTTATTTTGAAGTAGGCATGCGCTGAGAAAGGATTTTCTGATACTCACCCCCTAAGGGGATATGAAATAGGGGTCCAAAGTATGTATGGAGATTCAAGATTAGATCGCCAACAACCAACATTTTTGTAAACGAAGTCGTGGGACTTATAAAATGTCTGTTACTTATACGAGTAGCTAATGTTTATTTTTTGAAAATTGGGTAACTTTAGTCTATCCAAAAAAACTTATATACTAAATTTATGTAAACATTATTACCTTACTAACTTCTATTGCGATTGTAATGACTAATTAGTGTTCAATATCTCGAAGCTATAAAAAAATTAAATGGTGAAAAAAAATCAGTAAATAAATTGACTAAAAGCTGCATAAAAATTTAAATATAGAGTGTGAGTTGTCTATGCTAAAATACGCAGTGAATGAAGACAGCAATAAAAAAAATGTTAATCGTAACGTAAACAGAAGAAGCATGTATCACTATCGGCTAATAACTCGTCAACATGCACTAATACACCTTATTAATAGCAACCAATCAACCTACTTAAGTTTATCTTAACACGTTACAGAACAAAAAAAAAACAACTGACGCATTCAATCTAAACATAGTATATTTCATGTTTGAAACTAATAACTCCAACTAACCATGAAATCGGCTCATGTTGCGTTTACCATTTCACACTCTATAAAAAACACTTAACAAAACGCACACTTAACATCGGCTACTTAAACAAGCCCGTCAGAAAAAAAAGTGTAAAAAAAAAACCAATTCGCAATTGTTTGTCAAAAATTGACGTGAGACGTCAAAATGTATTTTTTTTTATTTTCGCGAGCGGCAATGATTAGTAAAGGCGTTCGTTCTGCGAGGCTATTTGGCCGCACGTGTTTCGCCGAGGGGTGGGTCTTGCACGTGAAATTTCCCAGGTTTCCACCCTCCGCGGACCGCCCCTATAGGCTTTTCTGTCCGGCCTATGCTGTTTAACCGATCGGCTTGCGAGAGCCGCGGAGTCGACTAGTCACTAAACTTTTTTCGCTACGTTAGGGTTGATTATTTTTCTTTTTTTTTATTTAAATTATTTTAAAAATGGAAACCTTTGTAAATGTTAACAGTTATGTAAAAAACAGGGTAAGTAGTTAAAAACGAATCAATTGCAACAAAAAATTAACAATTCTAATGAAAACGAATCATTAAAAGTAGATCATCGTAACGTTACAATTATCAACGGGTGTATTTTGAAAAATCTAAAGCGATATTATGATGTGAATTAATTTCATGCATCGTCCACTTTTCCTGTGCAATTATACTCAATACCTTCATAGTTTTTAACAGCCAAACAATTGCTGGTTGCGATAATTTTTATACAACACGTAAATGGTAGAATTAATTTACATTTTTTTTTTAATTTCTTCTTCTTTCGTTAGTTAATTGTGATAGCTCATGTGAACAGGTGGTGCGAGTTTTATCGTGAAAGATGTTTTGATAAATTAGCTTTGGATGAAATTAGTTTTTAGTTGAAACTAGAAATAAAATAATTAGAGGAGTTTTTTTTTATTTGGAGCTTAATGACTTTAATAAATTACTTTTAGTAAACTGTTCATTAACATATTAGTAAAGTAATTTTAGTAATTTGAAAACAATCTCACCTCGACAGACATGATCATAATTAAAAAAAAAAACTTCATAAGAAATTCACTACAACTTCCCACCATACCAATTCAATCAAAATCACAGAATTTCGTAGATTACAAGTCAATGTTTATTCCACAAATCCAATTTCAATTAAAACACTAATTTACAATTCAATTAAAAACACGGCTCCACGCAATTTAATAAAACGCTAACAAAAATTAATTACCACAAGTAGGAACAACACATTAAAAAAGTACACTCAAAAAACACAAAGAGACAATGACCACTCCACTCATTGCTCTGTTCTTACACTGCCTACTTTTCATGCTCTACGCCTACACATTCACTATTTCAGTAACAACACAACGTCGAAATGAAAATTCAACCTTATTTTTAACACAACAAAGTTGAGAATACCTTGCATTTTGCCAGCCACGCACCCCATCTCTTTCGCGCGTATTAATCAAAATACCGACTCTACTTTGACGTGGAATCGTAGAAAATGGATAAGCCATTGTTTTCTAAATTGAAACTATGGTTTGCACGGCCGTTGTAAGATGACCTCTTTGCGTTTGTGTGTCGTTGGAATTTGTTCGCGACTGTCATAGATGTGTGGAGACGAGGGGTCTTGTTAGAATGGTTGTGCCATTGCTTGGTTTAGACAGAATACATAATTGCTATTGCTAGCTAAAGGTTTTACAATAAAGTGTAATTACGGACGGACAATGATTAGAATATTGTTAGGAATGCTGTATAGTTATTAAGAAGATGACATTTATATCTTAATTGAATTAGTTCTATTTTCAAAAGCGTTAAAGTTTTATTACGTTCTTTATTTAAACATCAAACGGTACCTACGGAGAATAATTAAATTGGTTTCATTAAATTGGTTATAGCTGTTATGAAATTTTTAATTAGTAATCTAGTTTCGAATTGCTTTTAGTTATTTTTTTTATGCTGATACTTAGTTATAAGGCGTCTTTTATGGAATCAATACTCCTATGTCTTCTGTACGAAATAGGACCCTATTACTAAAATTACTGTCTGTCTGACCGTCTGTCCTAGGACGTGTCTTGAGAACCGACTTAAGAAGACATTGAAAATTGTCACATAGTGTGTATTTCAAGTTCCGCTCAACAACAAATAGATAAAATAAAGTGATAAGATTTTTTTCTTTTTTGTATGTAGTGTTAAATATTATACAAAGGTACAGAACCCTTAGTCTGCGAGTCCAACTCACACTTGGCCGATTTTTGACATTAAAAAGCCATAATACAACCAAGAAAACACTTCATTTTTTTTGTAAGTTCATAATGTAACGCATGATAGATAAAATATGACAGACCATAGAGAATACAATTTCAATGCCATTCTACTCAATGACGCGTAAACATTAATAATGAAGGTACTTAAAAGAATTAATTACAAATCAAAAACACATAAATCCTCAAAAAAAAGCAAACACTCGTAACTCCTTCGAGATTGATGTCGAAACAAGAACATAAACCATAAAAAAAAACATTCCACACAGTCTATGGTATAGTTTTTGCCGCCAAAGCAATAATTTCGTTGTGATTGCCTGTGACTTTCCCATAGACGCACAATACTACCCTGTAACTGTGTTATGATAATTCTATGGTAAACCCTATAGTTTCTGTGTATACCTCTATGTTATTAATTTATTATTGTTTTCCGTATTGTAAATTTTTATTCATTAAATTACGTGCAAACTACAGATTTTTTGTTATTTTTGGTGATTAACGCATTGATTATGTTTTATTTATATTTCTATCAAAGATACATTTGGTTTTCCTACAATTTAGGATAAGAAGACGGATCTAAGAGATTTTCTATCTATCATTTGAATACATTGTAGAGTCAAATTTTGTTTGTAAGAAAAAACTTTGCAAATACTGATCCAATTACAAAAAATCTTGCACTGATAAAAAGCTACGATATAATTCCGAGTGTTACAGGCTATTATGTTTTATGGTATAGATACTTGGCTTCTACGCGAATGAAATCACAGGCAGAAGCTAGTATATTAATGAAAACAACAAATATTAAATTAATTAAACAATCGCAACAAGTTTTTACGAATAAACAGAAAAATATTCAGAAAAAAGGATATATTTAATCCCAAAACAAACAATTACAAAGTGTATTAAATTATGCATTTTCATTTTACTGGCCAGTCATCAATATGACAGCAAAATGCACAATTTAATAACAAAAGATGACCTAATGAGTAACAATGATGGCATAAATACAATTAAACTATTTAACTTTGTAACTGCAGTTAACGTTAGCGCTTTGCATGTCAAAATTTAAGCATGTAACCAGTTACATTTAAGTCCCATTAAATAGGGGGCGAGCCTAGCCGTTTGCCATCAACTGGGCTCAAATCCAGAATCCAAAGCTGCTACTGAAAATTCTTGATGGGAAAACTCAATAAAACTTTTCCCTTTTTTTACAAGCTTTCATTTACCTGGCACTGTTAGTAGGTATGTATGTAAGTCCTTTCAAAATTTGCAAACCATTTCTCGATCATTTGTTGGTATTCGATTCAGATGAAATTTTGCATACACCGTTAGTTCTGATGACAATGCAATGGCCATTACTCAATATTGTAATAAAGATATAAAAAAAAAAACTTGGATTTGACGCTCAAAAGTGCTTTTTAATAGTCTAATTGAAATAAATGATTTGGCTTTAACTTAGTATTGCTTGATTGAATGACAACCTATTTTTAATTTTGCATCTCTTCATGTATAGCCTCATGTAGCAGGATGTTAGCAATCATCAATACCTCAAATATTCCGCCATGACGAACACTACCTAGTTCTAAAGGCCAAGGACAAATCGTTTTGAGTCATGCAACTATGAACTGCATTCTTATGCGTAAGTTTGATGATATCATACATGAGGATGAGAGCAATGTTGATGATTTTAGAACCAACAAAGCCTTACTGAGATTTTTTAAAGGATTTCCACCTTTGTTTTGATTTATTTTCACGAATATTTATAAAATGTCATAAAAATGAAATTGTATGTTGTTACAAACGCGAGGAGTTTCAAATAAATTCGTGATTACTTGTAGAGGTAGGAGGTTCCCTCTTATTACTTAGGTATAGGGACTATAACGCAGCAAGCGTTATACAAAAGTACTCAAATCATATTTTGGTCAATAATAAAAAAATAATAATACGTAATTCAAGATCTAGTAAGACATATCGAAATCTTTATCATTTTTTAAGTACCCCATTTGACAGAAAACTGACTAACCACAAAAAGAGATACTGCCCTTAACCTATCTTCAAAATAATAATATGAATAAACCATTTTTTTTAGGAACATGCAGTCAAATCCTCTCAACTAACTAATATTATAAATGCGAAAGTATGTTTGTTTGTTACCATTTTAGACCTAAGCCACTGAACCGATCATCCTGAAATTTTGCATGTCATTGCCAGGTGTACAGGAACGAACATAGGGTACCTTAAATCCCGAAAAAAGTACTGTTCCCGAGAGAAATCACAATCACGTTCTTATGATGATCATGCTACATGTCTTTCGAATTATGATCGAATTTTAAACTTAATTTGCGAGCGAAGCCGCGGGCGAAAGCTAGTAATATTATAAAACTGAAGAGTTTGTTTGTTTAAACGCTCTATTATGTGAGACTATCGGTCAGATTGCAAACATTATTTTTGATATGAAAGCCAGATTCATCATACATAGCATAGGCTAGATAATGGTGCCGATTCGCTTGTTAACAAACTAGACTAAATTTAGAGAGTTGACATCTGTTACTGACATACAGAGAAAGAAAAGGACGGTGACATTTAAGAACTAAGTTAGAGATGTCAAATTAGTTTTGCCTTGAACTTTTCCGTATTTTTAATCCATACGTTTTAAGATGTCAACTATAATTGTATAGATGTGTCAGATTGACTAAATTTGACAGCTCTTATTTACATTAGTCTCTTTCTTGTTTTATAAGACAGAAAAAGATAGAAATAGTCTAATTTTAGTTTAGTTTGTGAACAAGAGAATCGGCACCAATATCACGCTACGACCAACAAGAGCGGATCAGTAACCAAAGACGTAAATCACGGGGTATAGCTAATAACGACTGCCTCGTTGGTCTAGTGGTCGCAAGCGCGACTGCTGTGCATGAGGTCTTGGGTTCGATTCCCAGGTCGGGCAAAGTGTTATTGGGTTTTTCCATCAGGAATTTCTCAGTAGCAGCCTCGGAGTATGGCGGAATAAACCTAGAATTTTACCAACACACAAAATAAATACGTACGTCCATCTCAAATCTTACAGCAGTATAATCGCCACATGTCACGACAACATACACATAATATCACATACAGACATACCTAGCTATTACACCGAACATCTGGCTTACTAGTCGTGTTCAATCTAGTTCATGAGTTTATGTTAGTACCAAACATACACGCTATAGCTGTCTCTAATAACGTGGCGCAGGTTATGGAGCCACCTGGGTTTGTGGCTGAATTTGAGTGAATTAGGGAAGTTATGCCAGGGTATATTATACCTCTTCGTATGGTATTAAGAGTGTATTTTGAGTGATGAATGTACTTAATCGTAAAAAACGACGGGGTGTTATAAGTTTGACGTGTGTGCCTGTCTGTGGCATCGCAGCTTCCGAACGGATGAACCGATTTTGATTTTGTTTGTTTTGTTTTGAAACGTGAATTAGTCGAGAGTGTTCTTAGCTATGTTTTGTCGGGGTTTTTTTCTGTAAAGTAATCAAAATCTTTGGGAAATAGATTACAGTTTAGACACTCAAGATTTTATTGATGCAATAATGACTAAAGGATACGGTTAGCGCAGTGGCTGAGCGATTGGCAGCTGGACTTGGTGTTGCGGGCTCGATTTCCGCGTTCTGGGTAAGGTTGTTTCTGTATGTGTTTATATCTTTGTAAACGCATCTACGATGCAGGAGAATTTTCTAGTGATCAGCACGGGAAAGTCAGAAACTGCTAACATATCTATCAATGTAGGGCGTACCTAAAGATTGAGGTTTCATATCGAAGCAGAAAAAAACACTTTGTGACTGACAGACAAAAAGTGACATATAAAGGATCCCTTTTTATCCTTCCGAAGTAACACACTAAAAACTAGATCCAAATCACCATCATCATCATATCAGCCAAACGACATCCACTGCTGGACATAAGCCTCTCCTAAAGATGGCCATAATAACCGTACCTGCACTAACCTCATCCAGTACAGATCCAGATATGCAAATCAAAACGTTGTCCCATTCTTGCAGATCTTAGACTGCCAACCTAACAACTTGCTTTAATAATTCAAGCAAAAAATCTTAAAGAAGAATGTGGTGTTCCTCACCATAGCACCGCCTGGCCTGTTCTCGCCCCCTCCAGGCTCACCATCCGTACAGAAGTAGCATTTGTCCTGCGGCTTCCAGTCTGCTGGTTCCTCTGCTACTTCCAGCTTGGGCTGAGTTGCAGGTCTTTTGATCAGCGACTCTAGAATCGTCTCTGGCCTCCGAGGCACCTTGTCTTCCACCCTCTCTTCCTTTGCTTCGTCCTCGTTTATTTGCTCTATAGTCTTGATCTTTAGACCTGGTGGAGGGTCGGTCTGGACCGATTCCTCGTCGCTGGATAATTCTGCCTCCCCCCTTTTTGGAATTAATGCGTCCTGATATAGTTTCCATTTTCTTCGACCCATCAACTCCTCCGCCACCCGTTCTAGACCTGGAAAGAGAGATAAACTTATTTTAAAATAAGGTTACATGGTATTCAATAATTAAATAAGACACACCTTGCCATTTAATATTTTCAAAGGGGTTTAGAGTCATGTAGTGAAAGAAAGGAAAAAAAAAGAAAGAAATTAAAAAAAAACGACGCACATACATAAAAAAAGAGTGATATTAAATCCAAAAAATCTATTAAAGTTATCAATTTCTAGAAATAAAAAGTCTCAGTTTGACCTAAAATCCATCAGATTCAGAACCACAAGTCGTTAACATACTTTATAACATCGAAAGTATACAACGGTATTGAGATTTAACCAGTCTTGCGACTTTTCTAGCTACTAAAACTTTCGCGACCGAAAAGTCGACGAACTGTACTTGCGATTTATAGCGCTGTTTTCGCCTGTAGTAAATAATTATCGAATATTAATTAATGTGCTTATTTATTGCAGTCGATAAGCGGTCTTGTGGCATCGCTGTTTAAATGGGATGGGTCTACACTGACAGCGGTGAGCGGAAAGTAGAGCAGGCATAACTTGGCTGTCATTTCAAAGTCAAATTCAAACCATTTATGGTAATGTCTATTTAAAGGCACTTTGGAACGTCATCAAGAAAAAATTATTTAAATGTTCCTTTAAAAAAGTTTTTAATAATAAAATTATTTTTCAAATCTTTATTTCTTTTTATTTTTTATTTTTAAAAGGAATAAGTATGAGTCTTCCTGCCCATTCTTCTCCATATAACACCTTATACAATGTTTTAATAATAAAATAAATAAAATAATTATGCGTTAAGACTTTGACTTTAGAGCGATTCTAATAGAAATTAACGTTCATCTTCTAAGCGTATCAGTAGCGAATATAGACACTAAAAACATTAAATGATGAGCAATTGAAACCGTGTATCATCAACTTTTTACGCCTTCGTATTGTCTATGTGAAAACAGACCTTTCGAATCTTCAAGTACTCTTTTTTCAAATAGTAATTGCTTTAACTGGCCCGCGCTTTAAATTATTTATTTAAAATATCTTTATTTTTTAATCTGTTGATAAAAAAATTAGAGACAAGATTTTCTGAAACCTCTGCTGAGCTTGAAACTTCAGATTTCTTCAATAAATGCACAAGGAATTGAAACAGTGATTTAATTCTTTTATAACAAAAGAAATTCACATCTCAAACCTCACCTCAGTGTTATAAACCTTAGTAATCAGAGATCTATAACGCTAAGGCATAACTATCAAGCTGTCACAATTAGATACCATCTGATGAGTTAACTAGCTGCGCACCTAACTAGCACCATTTTATTTTAAAAACTAGCTTCCGCGCGCGATCTCGACCGCGTGGTTTTTTTCACCCACTTTTTCAACGAGTTGGTAATATCAAACGAGTCCTTCCGCCCTGAGTGGGACGGAAGGGACCGTCAGACTTGTATTTACTATAAAATCACTGTTGCCCTATGCGTTCCGGGGCCACAGTATCCTGTTAAGACGTCCTGCGACCCCGACAGGCTAAGATTCAAGCTGACGGTGGTTAAGAAACCTCTTCACAATGCGTGCCGTGTCCAAGACGACAGCCTTCTGCATCTGACTCTTGAGCTAGCTGTTGAGCGATAGTTTTTCTAGGTGTTGGTCAAAACGCGTTAAGTTACGTTTGTGGTTACTGCGCCGCTCCGGTAGGTAGTAGCGTGAAGTTATATAGCCTATATTATTCCTCAGAAATCTGGCTATCATATGCAAAAATATTTATTCGAATCTGACAAACAAACAAAAAGACTCTTCAGGTTTGTTATATTAGTTTAGTTAAAGATAGATAATAATCGTATACGATACGATGAACTATTTATTGTGTTACGTTCTACAGTTAAAATAACTGAAAAAGTATAAAATAAGTTTTTATTGATTGATAATTATTTAATACATAATAGCTATATTACAGTTCTTGTGGGAAAATAGAAAGGTAGGCAATAATCTGAAATTATCGATAACTTATTTTTTATTGTGCGTTATTTCCACTTATAGTCTAGAATCCGAAATAAAATCTCTATTCTAATGATACTTGCATTCTTCTCAGTTGATAATTAAATTTTGGACTGAGTTGCGTTTTGGCACTTCAACTTTCAGATTAACTGACCGACTCCTTGACAATTTTATTTAAAACTGTTTGTAAATTATTTAATTGAAATAATGCTTTTGACTTTTGAATTTACACTTGTCAATAATTTTTGAAGCGATTTTATTTTTATCATATCTTTCCCCCGCTATAAGTAAAACCCCACCCTTACCCACACATAATAATTTAAAATGGCGTCTCCACCGGTTGATATCTCGTCAAAACCTCGGCCAAGGGCCGAATTACTATTAAAATGTATTTTTCATACATTATCGATTGTCGCATGAATAATTGCATCGTTTGGAAGGGTCAATGCTCCTTTATCTTCTTTAAATAGTTTATTATTAGTTTTATTTATGTTCTTTTGTTTTTATATCATTACTAGCTTATTCCTGCGTGAATGTCAGTCATCTCGATTTTAATTTTCTAAATCAAAATTAGCCTGAGTTTCTCCTTATAACGTCAGCTGCTTGTCCCGTCTAATTCGGTCCAGCCATTTCGGAGATTGATCGGAACAAACAGACACAAAAAAAGTAGTTTTTAGGTGTAAGTTACGATTTTTTTTTAATATGATTTACAATACTTTTTTGTTTTCTGTTCCTTTACAAAAAAGTTTTTTTTATTCTTTATCAAAAGAAATACTACCATAAAAAAACGTAGCTAAGGTACAAAGTTCACAACTACACAAAATCTTACTAAAACCTCATTATAATATCGAATAGAAACCAGTAATAATTTATGCAGTACACTGCCAAGTGCAGTGGGTTGATTACAAAATACTGTACTCCTGCACTTGCCGCCATTACTGCAATTTGCAGTTTAAGCCAATGTCAAGTTGTAAAAACGACATCATTAGTACTGTCGGACAAACGGTTAGGTTTACAGACAAATAAAATTGGACCTACTTACGCCAAACGGAATAAACTCACACAATAAAAGTTTTGAGAAAAAGTAATTTTTCTCTAAAGTTTTAAATAAAACTATTGGCCAAATAACTCTTATAATAATTGAAATCAATAATTTTATTGCAAATACTAGACAAAACTGTTTGCAATAAAATTATATTTTACAAATAATTTTATGTTGCACTTCAGAGAAAAATGGCATTTTCTTAAAACTCTGATTGTGTGAGTTAATTTCGTTTTGATTAATTAAGTCCAATTATTTTTTTATATTGTTATTTTGTGTTCACTTTAGCTTGTGGTGTCTAATAATTTTGCCTATTTAGAGTGACTGCTGAGCATGAGTTCTTGGTTTCGATTCCCAGGTCGGGAAAAGTGTTATTGGGTTTATCCATCCGGAATTATTCAATAGCAGCCTCGGAGTTTGGATTTGTGCTCGGTTGATGGCAATAAGCTCGCCCCCTATTACACGAGACTTCAAAACATAACTTTAAAATAATAGATTAATTTAAAAGAATAGACACACTCAAAACATTGTTTAAAAGTAGTTGCAAGTAAGGTGTCTGTATACTAAATAGCTTGTTCAACTGTACTTATGAGCAGTTGTAGAAACTGGTTTTGTGATCTAAAGACTGGCTGACATGGAATAAGTTTCGCTGAATGAAACTGATTATAGAGTTCTTGCTTGATCGTATCAAAATCTTATGACGGATACATTTAAATGTCGATTATCGTCGACGCAGACGAAGTCGCGGAATAAAAAGTAGCCTAAGTCCTTTCTTGAGATTCGAACTTAACCCGTACCAAATTTCATCAAAATCCGTTCATTGGTTTAGTCGCGAACAGAGGCTAGTATCATAAAACATTCAAAAGTTACCATGAATGAATTTTCATGGGATTTTATTCACATATATACCTGCTTATAAGCCTGTATTATGTAAACTATGTAACAACAGCCATAGCAACGCATACTTATCATAAACCGTAACTTTCCCGTAAGAGCGCGTTACGCAGCAGCGTAAAAGTTTATTGTAAAAAAAAGAACGCGTCATCATTTGAATTGCAATCATAAAATGGCGCATATTAGCATAGACTATAAGAAGTGCTCATTGTCTATTACATCCGTTCGGGGCCGTCAACCTTTGGTAACTGTTATTGTTTTTGAATTAGGAAGACTTTTTGTGTTGTTTAGGTTTATTTTTGAGACTTAAATTAAAACAATATTTATTTTAAGGGTATTATAATAGAAACAACTTATTTTAGTTAGGGGTATTATTAGGGAAAAACTTGTTTTAATTCTTACAAAACTTATTAAATGCATTTTTTATTCGGTGACAGTACTAATTTCTTGAATACAAGCGTCGTGCTACTAACAATTAAAAGCTTTTTTACATTCAAGTTACTGTTCCATTATATTATTCAAATAATACTATTCTCTCTCATTTAGATTTTTATAATTTTGCATTGCACCACTGCACAAAACTCTAAGGAAAATCTCCATGCCTTAACTACAACTTATATTTCTCATTAAACAATCTACAAATGGCACAATAAAACAAATCCTTTTACAAACTACAACAGTTATTAGATAACAATTTTTCCACCTCATTACTGTTCTTGTTAAATGAAAAACAAAATGGAAGAACCCAAGTTAAATAAAAACCGTACAAACCGTTCGTACGATGCAATTTCCAAAGTATTTTAACTTAACTGAACAGAACCAAGGTGGTTAACTGAAGTGGAACCTTCACATGTTAATATTGTAATTAATGGACGCCGTTGAACTCCCATAGCGTGGAATAATAAAAAAATAATTACATATTAGACTCGCTTCCAAGTAAATCGGAGTAGCTAATGTGTTTTGAAAGCGAGAATAATCTCCGGACCGTACGATCTCTGGCAATGGCTAAGCAAACGCCTAATTGTTGCATAGATTTACTCTTGAAATGTTTCAATCTTCTAGGCTAAAGACGCGGATAATGGATTGTGTGTAAGATGATACGACTGGAATGAGGGTCAGTACTGACGACGGCTATAAATAAAACTAAGAAGAAGATGAAGACAAAGTAGCCCTACCTATAAAGGCTTTAACTTTTAAGACCTACAAGAAAGTCCGATTAAGCAGTCGAAACTCTCTTAAGTCGCCCTGCTAGATGCCATTACGAAAAACAAAAAAGAAGGCTGACTCTAAATAAATTGGGATAAAAGCAGAAGAATGATGATACGATACGTCAAGCTCCACAAAGCAAAGAAGACAGCTATAAACACTCACTCTTAATCGCCGAACCTAGAAACGTGTTCGCAGTTTTTGAAGTTCCCGTGGGAACGTAAACTTTTGAAGCGGCCGACGTCTTGGTCCGTTCTCTAGTGATTACACTGGCTATCTTACAGGACTATTGTTATTGTGGCCGTTATTCAGTTTTTTGTTTTGATTTTATGATTTTCCCTTGAGTCTTAAGATAAAAGCAACATCCATACCTACGCTAGTCATTTTATTTTAAATCACTTTTGAAGAAAGATACTTACGTTGTAAAAATAACAACATTTAACATCATTGTTAAAACAATCAATAAACATTTTCATTAAATAATAAATATACAATGACAATTTATTTTCTCAAACCATCGTTTCTCCGTACAAAATAATATACATTAAACAATGGACAATTTAAGTTCATAATAAAACGCCAATTAAAAGTTTAAAATTTGTCGTTGTTAACAAAAGGGATGCACAAAATGGCGTGATGGAGGCGTGATAAACAAAGGATGGTGTGTGAGCGTGTTCTGACTACTGATTGGCTAAAACTACGATTAGACTGGTCTATTTCAAGGTCGCCGTGAGTCAGTTTGCATTTGTGTATGCGTGCTTGATTGTAGAGTACGAGATGCGAGAGGCGGCGGATGCTGGAGGAGATAAAAGTTGAAACGTTCAAGGTTTTGTAAATATTCAAATCATGAAATAGAAATACTCCAAAATATCTTCCAAAATCGTCACTACAGTTCGACATAAAGGTCATCTGTAAAAGGAAGCATTAAACTCAACTACAATGAGTCACAGAAAATTTCGGACAAGCCATCAGTGGATGTGGGTTAAGGCTATCAAAACAGACATTCTTCAAGACCTTTGGAACTAACTCTACTACACATTGTTACTGTGACTCACACACAAATCGAATTTAAGGCGTGAACAATGAATCATTAGGAAATTAAGAATGGCACCATTCATTACGACTGAACACAAAGGCATTGACAGTACTATATCAAAGTTATTATGATACATCATCCGCTCAATCACTAGATAAATCTCTTCTTTTTTACACTTATCATTTATGGCTCGACCAGTTACTTCTAGATTCTAGATACTCAGTCTCGCCATCTCATGAGTCAGGCAATTATTTGATTCAGTTGAAATCGTCTCTTTTATAACTTGAACCACGCAACAAGTGATTCAACGCGGAAACAGCCGCTGTCCTTGTTTGGCCCATCGCGAATATGCGCGTGGAATTGCACATATTATTCGCTTTTAATTATCATTATTAAACAATGTCCTTCTCAGGCTATGCTGCATTAGTTTCAAGTTTTTTTCTAACATCATTATGGTTACATGTTAATACCTTATAAGGATTTAAAGTAGTGCTATAAAAACGGTAGCTACAATTGACATATTCTTGCGAATAACAAAAAGTTTATAGTATTATTTACTTGGATTGAATGCCCTTGAAATATCGTTGTAAATATGTATGTAGATATGTAAATATTTACGATTTTATTACGATATATTTACTGGCGTTGAATATTGAATTTAGCATCGACGTTATTGGTGGTAATATTTAACAAAAATATATGCTTTGCTCGTCAAAACCTTGACAGAACTAACTTTTTATAATCTTTGCAATCTGAGAAACAACATAAAAAATATGAAGCCCTCAACGTGAAATCCAATAGAAAATTCTCGATGTAAAATATAATGGGTACAAAAACAAAAGGTTTCGCAAGACATATGCCAAATGAAACAGGTTTTGAATCTCGGTAAAGACAATTGTCGGCCGGATGTAGTGCATCTCAACCTCGTGGAGCACTTGATCTTGTATCTGTACCCTTATCTAGATCATTATATTGAGCTTCAAGCTGGAATATAAAATTTTATTGGAATTAGTTAGAAAAGTTGTTTCTATTTTTTTTTGTTTGGAAATACATTGTTTGGAAAATTAGGAAAATAATATATTTGTTAGAGGTCTGTGATTATTTGATTCCCTTCAATTCAATTATCGTAACTAATATAATTCTTTTTCTATGATATCTGAGCTTTGAACCTTCCCCATGTTACCTTTTCTTAGTCGCACATTTCTATATATATTTTATTACTGCACAGCACGCAAGACACTGTAAATGAGTTGACTTATTCACAAGTTTTTGTATACTTACGACTATATCAATTACGCTAGAAAAAAATACATTATGTATAACTTGAGGTAACAGAGTTATTTATACATACCTCAAATATGTAATTACTGCGTCGCCAGTTAATATTCGCGTGAATTAATGAAACACAACGAGAATTGACGAAAAAAATATCATAAAAACTTTATTACCATGAAACATTGTTTATCTATATTCCATCACGCCCGCGGCACACGCTACCACGCGTAGCCATGGTCATGGAAAAAATAAAACCCATCGATCATAACCTATGATAACAATTATAATTGTTAAAAAAATACGACGTTAATGCGTTTCGTAATGAATTCAACCGAAATACACGACAAAGAAAAAAATAAGAATAAAAAACTTCTCTATGACATAAAAGGTTACAGACCCCTGGAATCGAACGCAGGCCATTTGAATGAGGAATTAGAATAAGATGGCAAAAAATATGAGCATTAGAAAGAGCAGTGCGACCAGTGTGCGAGGGAGCCGGCCGATATACGCGGGACGCGATTGGCTGACCGCTTTTTATGCTTTAGTTCCCCTAATCTTCATTTCGAACAACATCTGCTACGCTAATGTTTATTCGAAATAGTTCTTTAAATTTATAGTATTAAGATCTCATTTGCAATTCCCTAGTTGCATCTTTTGTTGCTTTTTAGCAGCTATCTATTGCGCGGTCGTTGCACGCAAGTTGTTATTTCAATTTTTAATACATCTCCCATCGAATGGGTTCCTTTTAAGGTCAGTGTTTGTTGGAAAAAGGTCCACAATGTTTTTTAAATTATAATTATTTTTTGCTGGTCACCTATTGGTCGGCAGATGGGCATAATAATAGCTGGAGGGATGTTTTTGCGGCCGTCGTTTTAGTTTAAATAAGGAATCTAATTTATGAATAAGAATCTTGTTTGGGTTCTAGGTTGTTTACTTCAAAGATGGACAGTTAAATGAGCTTAATTTATTGTCACTACTTACAGGTGTTAATTTAAC
Source organism: Hoplodrina ambigua (assembly GCA_949774945.1). Lineage (NCBI taxonomy): Eukaryota > Metazoa > Arthropoda > Insecta > Lepidoptera > Noctuidae > Hoplodrina > Hoplodrina ambigua. The sequence continues at coordinate 8,526,955 of OX458988.1, forward strand.
ATAGGTACTAATAAAAATATTTTTCCGTATTAGAATAAAATATTATGGACATGTGTATTTCTAGAATGGCTACATGTTTTTTTGTTCTCTGCACCATTTTATTATTCGTTGTGAATGTTAGTTACCTATTTTGTCGTTTTCCTACTCAAAAGAATAACAAAATAATTATACTTGAGTTTTCAGAATATATTGATGTATAAGTTGTTATCGTATATAATTCCTAGAACTCATTAGTTTGCAAAATATTCATAAAAAGAACTAAAACAAGGAAAAAAACTTAATTAAGCAAATAAATTGTTAATTTATAGTTATTACAATATTTAATTGCCGTAACTACGTGTTGGTTAAATTTAATAACAAGTCAATGCAACTTGTACTTCTTAACACAATTTTATAAACGAATTATGAAGGAAAAGTAACTTACACGAATTATTTTTGACAAAATGTTACAGCGGTTTTTTTTATTTAATCAATAAATTGAATTGAAATTAATGAATGACGATGAAATTTTTTTACTTAAAACGTCGTCACTCTTTCTTCAAAATTGTAATTAAAAATAATCAATTTGTATAAAAACATTTTTGCCAGATAAACTTATTTAAAAATTTAAAATAACGCAGCGAACTTCTTAAAGTCCTTGTTCTTTATTATTTTTTTTCATAAATACCTTCTCCTTACAATAATAGACACAACAAAAAAAGAATTAGTGAAATTGATCCAGCCAATAACTCGTAATGACTAAGGGAAATAGGGATTCAATCTTATAAATAATATAACATAGATAGATGATTAAACAATAAATAGCCCTTGCCATAATATTGTCACAGCTATCTCAAAGTAAACTATCCGACTTTTATATCAAACCATAAAAAGATACTTAATAACCTAGACAAATACCCACAAGCGATCGAAAGGAAAGATAGAAAAATTACAAATGTACCGATTACTCCAATTAGCTTCACAAGTTTCCAACTAGAGCCGCCCTGAACGTGGAACGAATAAATTATCGATAAAACTGTTCATCGATAGTATCGATGAAAATGTTGCACTAGAGTTTTTGTGAAAGGTTGAGCGCGCATGGTTTGTAAGAGCGTGTTCACATGACGCGGTTTGACGCGTTTTAAATTTATCGCTGGCGTTATGTTGGTAGGTGCTTTAGTATTTTGGTTGAGGATTTATTAGTTTATAAAAAAAGTAAGATTACCTATAAAAAATTCAAGACTGGATTTTGATCCATAAGACAACGAAACAAAAGCTCACATTCAATTGAAGCAACCTTCTTGCAGCTATTATTCACATAAAAAAGAATACTACAACGTGCACTAGACAACTGTTGTTCGGAAAATCGTTCGCAATCTCACAATATTCATTCAAACATCAAGTTCTGTAATAAAACCGGCTAAGTGCGAGTCGAACTCGCACACAAAAGGTTCCGTACTAACGTACAATATTCAACTTTTCATATAAAAAGAAACGCGATTCTTGTATATTGTTGAGGCCATAGTAACATACATTTTGTGAAAATAGTCAGTAGTCGCGCCACGAAAAATGAGACTTGACAAGCGTCAGTAATGAAGAGCTTGCGCAGTATGGATGTACGAAATAGCTATCCATAATTTCTGTATCTATTCTGGGATATTTCGATGAGATTTAGATTAAAATTCTTAACAACATTATATTATTTATTACGAAATAATAAAGTTTGTGTGGTGTGTCAAGTCTCATTTTTCATCGCACGTATTGCACAGTTCAAAAGATAAAGTCTTGTGACAGATGGGGGATAGGGTTCCACTTGGCACTCTTGCACGGAACCCTAAAATAAAAATGGCAGATCAGCTTTGTATTTGATTGTAGCACTCGTAAAACCGAGTAGAAGTCGTAAAAAACGTTTGAAGGAAGTAAATGAGAACGCGTGGGTTCTAGCTGACACCTCGTTACCTATGTACATTATTGTCATTTTAAATGGCGAAATGATTTGCTGAAATGCTCCAGTCCTGTTGAGTTAGCTGTTATGGTTACTACTTCCAGGTTGGGATTCAGGTTAATGTTTTCAGGTAATGGATTACACCTAAGATTATAATAATTTATTGATTTTAAAAGAGTGTCCATGAATTTTCTTGGCTGTTCTTCTCCATAGGAACGTTTCAACTTTCTGACTGACTAACTCCTGGAAAATTAAAAAGTGCATGTAGTGCTGTTTCTGTGTTTGTATGTTTCTATAGTAGAGAACCTACCTAAAAATTGTTACACTGGTAACGAAACCAAAAAAAATATCATTTGAATTTGACTTTTTGATTTTTTGAAGTAAGAACTTAATGTATTTTTAACTGTCTTATGGCCACGAAGGAGATGGCGGTGCGAACTGGATAGATCCCACCAAAACTGGAGGTATGAAGCACAGCATCATGAAAAACGGAAAGAGTGGAGGAAGACCTTTGCCCAGGAGTGGGGCAGAACAAACTAACAAAAAAAAAGTTGTGTTTCTGACAACCGTATACAATAGAAGGAGACATAAAGAAAAAGAAAAAGAGGAAAGGTCGCCTGTATGGAAGCATAACGCTTTTACCTAACATGACGATTTCTGCCAGTTTACTCATACTGCAAGCTGCGTTAAGAAACTTCGTTCAAAAAAGCAAAAACAATGAGAAACAACATAGGTATGCATGTATAAAAAATACTTAAGCATATTTCTTCTAATATCTAGCGATATAAACCTAAATGAGCCTCATTCTATGTCAAGTTAGTAAAGTCACACTTCAGTCACTGACTCATCACGAAATATCGAAAAACCGCTTGTCTTATTAAGATGAAATTTGGCAGGGAGGTAGTTTATAGTTACAAGACGTCTGCCAAGGAAGGATTTTCCAAAATTCACCCCGTAAGGCGATGAATCGGGGGCCAAAGTTTGTTTAAAATAAATTTGACGTGGACAAAGTCACGAGCAGAAGCTAGTATTATTATAAGTGTTACGAGTTTTTTTTTCTATAACATGTAAGCTGAAGTTAAACAGTCAAATAATTATTTTTATAGGAAGTGGTGTGCCTCAACCGATTCCTATATAAAACGAATGGTCTTACCAATCGTTACTCTAATGATTAAAAATATTCTAGATTTGGAAGAAATAGACCAGGTTCATTTTTATGTTAAATTTACATAAGGGCCAAGTTCCACTACTACGCCACATATTAACCAAGGATTGTGAGCAACAAAAGTCGATTAACAGTTATGATTTTTAAATCCTAATTATTAAGTACAAAATTAAAATTTAAACGCAATGAATATAAAATTAAGATATAATAAACCCTTAGCTATCCAGAAATTCTGAAAGCCAGTACATTATGTGTTAAGTGTCTGTTTAAATGATATAAAAAGTAACATTGTTAATCGACTTTTATTGCTGACTGTACTTAAAATCCATCCACGCATATATTTAAAAAAACACCTTACAAACTAGTTTCTACATTTGAATAAGTACATATTCCTAAGCAGGTGTTACTCAATTTTGTGTCTTTACAGATGAAAATTAAATACAATTACAGATAATCGCATCGTTTGACATTTAGCAGGGATGCCAACATAGCAACGTTACGCGTCAATAGTTTGTAGAAACAAGCAAGAAATGTAGTGACTTTTGCATTTCGTACAAAAAAATGCTATTAGATTAAATTAATAATCGATAAGGTGGAGGAATGTTTGCTAGCTTATTCCCGGGACTTTTCCCGCATGATTTTTTTACCTATACTCAATTTATTTGTTCATAAATGTCTATAGCACTCAGGGTTAACGTAGCTTCCTGTTAACGAAATAATTTTCAGAATCAGACCAGCAGTTCCGGAGATAAGCGCGTTTAAACAAACTTTTCAACTTTATAATATAGTACAGATTGTTCATTTAATGATCTCCTAACCAAAACTTTTGTAGTTTGTAAAGCAATATCAACTTAAAGCTTTATGGCGAATAAAATTAACCCTTTTTCAACTGCGAGTTAGAAAGTAATCGGAAAAAGTTAAGCGAAAATTGTATTCCCTTCAGAACAAAATAACAAACGCCAAATCTTTTAATAATACTCATAAAAACCTACCTCTCAGAACGCAACAGTGACCACGACCCGTAAATTGTACATCAAAAAACTCTAATCCCCAATAACCTGAGCTCCAAACATGACATCAAAGAATTCTGTATTCTGATTCGCGATAGTTTCTCACGGTGTCCGCACCCGCCCGTCGATGCGTAACGTAACCGCTACCTTATATCATTACTACTTCAAAACTAATTGTACACAATTAGAGCTCCTTTCTTTTCAGATTGTAGCTTTAAGTTTGTGAGTGGCGGTTGCGTCGACAAATACGGCTTATTTTGAAAAAAGAACGTCTGGGACACGCGGCAATGTGACCGTTTTAATGCGTTTTTTATTTGGAATGTTGGTATTGTTATTTCGAAATTTAAAAATTGCGTTCTTTTTATGAATTTTGTGTTTTTGTAAACGTTCATATAATTATGTCACGGCAGAGTACTCATGCATTCACACGTTCTACTCATAAAAGTTACAAAGCTTATTTAAAAAATAATCAAGTCTATTTCACATCAAATATTTTCAAAACATATCACAATTATAATAGTTACCACCATTTTAAACAGACCAATTTTTAACAAAGGCATTGGGAAACCAAGTCTGCGAAACGCTTTCATAATATTATGTATAACTTACTGTTAATCATGTAAAAAATCAATTGAATAGATGACTGGGCCGCAGGTGTTAGTTATGCAATAATTAAACCAGTGAACTATTTTAATATAAGCAGCCATTGTGCCAACTTGACGACACTGCTCGCCATTGACAACAAAACTTTAGCGAAACTATTTTCATTGAAATTGTTTTGGTATTTAAACTACACGATATTGATTTTATTCGTGGTCAGACTATTATACGAAACTTTGTGTTTGATGTGAATTTTGCTGGACATCCGAGGCTTATATTAAAATATGCTCTGAAATGTGTATGGACAAGATATTTAATGAAAGGGAAGTTTGAAGCTCACTAACGTTTCAACGTTTAGAAGTTGGAAAGTTTCTGTTAGTTAAGTAACTAAAAGTTGTTTGCATAAAAGCATATTTTCAGAATTTACATGTCATAAACTTCCAGTGAGGAGGGTAAACTTCAATTTTATAATTTTGTTGTCAGACTGCAAGATTAACACACTCGTCACTTCACACTGCAAAGTCACGTATATTTATAGTAATGGCATAATAAACATCGATTTCTTTTCTTTTACAATATTTTAGTGCCAAACCATTCTATAATGTGTCTTAAATTACTTTATAACCGGCACGAAATTAAGCACGCCTCACACACAACGACTGCCTAAGAACCCATAATTTAATAGTTGAACGCAACCATAACTCGTAATTTCACAATGTTGGCATCACTGCCTAATGACAGTTGGAAGCGCGCGCAAATTCCAAAATGGCGGCTGCATTAAAGAAATGATGGTGCGTTTCGAATCACACCGAATTAACTTCTTTTGTTAACTTGAAACTTGAACTTGTTGTGGGGAAAACTTTGTTTCCGCGTAATGCCTAGGAAAATTATCTATTAAGACAAATAAATCGTGAAATCATTGAATGCGTGTGTTGTGATTCATTTTCTAGGTATAAAAAGCTTAGAAAACGGCAATAAAAATGGTTGATAGACTAATATCTGTTAAACATTACGCAATACGAAGGAAACACGTGATCAAAATGACTGTTTTTGTTTCAGAATTTTCCATTATAGACTGAGGAAAATAGTTCTTTGGGAATCACATTTACCTAACAGTTTGCTTCAGAGTCAAAGTCAGATCATTTATTTTATTTAAACCATTTACAGGCATTTTCTAACTGTCATGGAGTCGATCAGTTAGACTAGAAGTTGAAACTACTTAGGTACTCGTCTCTATGGAGAAGAATGAGCAAGAAACTACACAGACACTCTTCAATATTTTTTTACGAAATCCTTACATTAACTTAATTCATACCACAAATTACAAAGTCAATCTAAATTATAATCTATATTCTAAACGTAAGACGCAATTTATCTTAACTCAGTGAATGCGGCGGCAGATACCCACAGTTAAAGATCAAGAGGTCAAATACTTTCCATCGCCTAAATAGAGGTACTAGTATTGTGAACTTAGGAAATATTAGAAAATAATGTGCAGCAATATATCATTATGAGCTGTTGAACTTTGGACCTGAAGAGAGGCTTTTCTTTGAGCAAAAGACAGTTTACCCAAAAGGAATAATGTTTCAAAACAATTGCCGACTATGAGGTTGTCATTGACTGTCTATGGATTGTTTATGGCGATGGATAACTAATTTTAAATATAAATATCTTGGGACAACTGTGTGGAGACAGAATTCAAATTCAAATATAGATAGAAAGCCTTATCTGTTTAGCCTTTTCCTAACTATGTTGGGGTCGGCTTCCAGTCTAACCGGATGCAGCTGAATACCAGTATTTTACATGCAGCGACTGCTTATCTGACCTCCACAACCCAGTAACTGGGTAATAAGATACCCGTTGGTAAGACTGTTGGGCCTTATTCATCACAAAAGAAAGAAAAACTAAAACTTGAAGCATTCATTTCAAACAACCAGGGGAAAACTTCTAGTAATTTCTAGGAATGTTAACAGTCTAATTTCAGTCTCAATCTGTCAAAAAAAAGGTTTATTTTCGCAGATTTTTGACAAGAATTTGACTAGATTTTAAACGTTTTTAATTTGGAAAATTTACCTTTGGTTTACTTTGGAATTGTCAAGAAAGTCCATTCTTATCTCAGTGATAATCATAAAAAAAAGAGGTCAAATAAAGGCATTTTTGACAGATTTGACAGTTTTGAATGCTAATGTTTCTAAAAATTACTAGAATTTCCTCCAAGAAGACAGTAGAAGCTTGTTCCGTATTCTTTTAGGTTCCTAATGGAAAGTTATTAACCAACCTACTTATCAAAATGAAACATCAAATGTAAGTATAACCAAAAATAATGAAACTAATAAAAATGGCGTGTCAATATTAGAACATAGGAATTACTCGGTTTTATAGTAAGCAGTACTATAATACAACGTCACTGAAACTTAATGGGTTCCCTAGTTTACGACTAGAGAAAATCTAATTAGTTTTTGTGGAATATGTGTTAAACTGACTGACGGATCAACGCACAGCGTAAACCGCCATTTTCGACTTCTACGTGGACGAACTAGCGGGCAAAAGCTCGTCCATAATAATATTATGAATGCAAAAGTGACTTTGTCTGTCTATCTCTGTCTTGACTAAACCACTGACCAAATTTTGATGAAATTTGGTACGTGGTGTAAATTTGAAACCCAAGAAAGGACATAGGTAGACTCCTTCTAATTCCAAGACTTCGTCTGCCTCCACGATGACCAACATTTATGCACACTATGTCGCGAGCAAAACCTAGTTTTATATAGGTACTATTATCGCTTTATATGCTTAAGTACATTGGAAAAACCAGCGCGTATTTAATAGTAATAATTAATAATAAATAGGTAATGCGTTCAAATTCTAGCCAATAGCAATACGTTATGTATTTTTGTTAGGTATAATGTAGTCGGTAAATATGAACTATTCTAGTAGGTATATAGCTAGTCATTTTCGACTGTATTTTCCGGTTACGTGTTATTTGTTAATACCAACGGTTTTATGCAAATATATTCTTATACATACTAGCTTTTGCCCCGACTAAGTCCACGTGGAACTTGTTTATATCATACTTGCATACAAAATTCCACCCCCCTTTTCACCGCCTTAGAGGGTGATTTCCGGGATAAAAACTATTCTATGTCCTTCCCGGGTCTTAAACTATCTCTATCCAAAATTTCACCTAAATCGGTGCAGCGGTTTAAGCGTGAAGAGGTAACAGACAGACAGACACACTTTTGCATTTATAATATTAGTATGGATAGATGACGTATACGAAATACATACATACAAGATCTAAGACACACGTTAACTATGCATACTGATCATTAAACCAAGTAAATTATTGCTGGTAAACGAATTTTATTTCTGTTGTGAAAGATCACTGTTCATGGTAGTGCGCCCAGCAAAGGAGTGGAACTCTCTGCCTGCGTCTGTATTTCCGAGAGTATTCAACCCTGATCTCTTTAAGAGTGAACAGGCTACTTCTGGGTAAGCTCCTTCCATCGTAGACTTTGTCTCTGTCACCTCTGACTCAGACTAGAGCACACACAAAACATTGCATTTTAAAAGTAAGAGGTTCATAGGGGCATTAAATTTTTCTGCAGGCATAGTCCTCTTCTCATACAAAGAAAGTACGAGTATTGATCACTTGCTAAAGGCGGATTGGCGATTCGAAAGATATGAATTGGAAAAGTCACATTGGTACTTGTTTCAACTTTCGGACTAACTGACCGACTCCTGACATTTCAAAACTACCTGTAAATGGTCTAATTGAAACAAATGTTTTTAATAAACCAGTCCTCTTCTTTATCGTGTGGGCAGTAAGGTCTTACGTCCCCACACATCCTAGTTTTAGAGTTTCAAAACCGCCTCAAGTGCTTCTGACATTGTTTGCGTGGGATAGTAATAGGCTGGTATAAGTCCAAGTAGGTAATAAACCAGTAGGCCATCACGACTTAACGATTAAAAACCAAAAATACAGAAACTAAAAACTGTGCTGTGGACTCCCAAGTGTCAACAACGACCTTCATTACAGTCACAAGGGTGTCAACAAAAGTGCGCGTAGATAAAGCATAGATCATGCCTACACCCGTCGTGTGCGCACGTAACTATGTGACTATCTAGTGTGTCATGGTCACTGAACATGTGGCTGGTTTTATTTATTGTACTAAGTTGGGATAAGTGTGATGTCTGATGGCTGTACATTTGGTAACATAACATAACATCACGCTTGTAATCCCCGAAGAGTTAGGCAGAGGTGTACCCGTTAGTACATCCTCATTTCACCAGTTATGTTTAGTTTTCATGTTATAGGCGAGCCTATGGCTGCCAACCGGACACAAATCTAGACTCGGAGGCTGGCTGCTACAAATACTTGCAGAATAAAAATTATGCATAATAATAATAATATGATCTTTTCACTTACGAGCTAGCACTTTCTAAATCTAACTTAGACAATACAGACATCGGTGAATAAAAATATCGTAGAAAAACTGGACTTATAATTCATAAATGTCTATAATCGCCAATCTGCCTAGAGCAAGTGTGGTGATAGTTTCAGAATAATACTTAAGATTGCCCGTAGATGGTAAAAATCGTAGAACGTTCTAGAAAAGATAATATAGAAGAATTCGAATCTTTCTTCTTCTTTATCGTGTGGGCAGTAAGGTCTTACCGACCCCACACACCCTAGTGTCAGAGTTTCTAAACCGCAAATAGAATTCGAATGAATGTTACAAATATTCCGTTAGGCGCCATTTTGAATTTGTTTTTTAACTGAAGCTCAACAGCTAGCAATAATAGGTTTTAATAATCATCAAGTTTTCCGTAATAAGTAGGTAACTTAGAGCGTATTAGTAGTGTGTTGTTAATATTATTAGTTTAATAACATAACATAACATCACGCCTGTAATCCCCGAAGGGTTAGGCAGAGGTGTACCAATTAGTACACCCACATTTCTCCAGTTATGTTTTTAGTCCCATGTAATAGGGGGCGAGCCTATTGCCATTAACCGGGCACAAATCCAGACTCCGAGGCTGCTGCTGAGAAATTCCTGATGGCAAAACCCAATAACACTTTGCTCGACCTGGGAATCGAACCCAAGACCTCATGCACAGCAGTCGCGCTTGCGCGCAGTCGCGCTTGCGACCTCTAGACCAACGAGGCAGACTAGGTTAGTTTAATGTGTAATTAGTTTAAAAGTATGATAAGGCTGACATACCTTTGAGGCAGACCTACCTATTTAATTGTAAGGTTTTTGAATTAATTAAGAAAAAAATAATAAAAAAAATTGTTAGTAGAGTTGAATTATAAAATTTTGTACGTTATTGTTTTAATAATAGGTTTTAAAAACGTTTTCCTTCCGTCTAACCGATATGACAAAGGCCCTTGAATTGATAGGTTGAGTACCTACCTACCTACTTCCAAGGGTTAATAACAAACAGTAATTTATTTTAAGTAAATTTAAAATAAATTTAAAATTTTCGTCTTTTTTTGACATTCACTTATACGAATTAGTTACCAAAATACGTTAAATTATTGCAACAATGTAATTTTAAGCCGAAAAAAAATTAATTAATAAAAATAAAAAAATATTAATTCTTCATATAAAAACACATCCTTATTCCCAAAATAAATAAAAAAACACCAACTCACATTTATCATCACCATACATGCGCTTGCGCCACAAAAAAAAAAGGAACAAATACCCACTTTAACATCTAAACCGTAACTATTCGATAAATGTACAAACTAATATAGTAACGCCCATTTATCATACCAAAACCGACCAATGCCATGTCAACTGACTCCACAAATTATTTGCTGTCACACCTCCACAATACACCTCCCTAACACAACGGCATAAAGTTCAAAACCGCTTGCGAAGTTCATCTAAACTTGTTTAGATATCCGTGTCGGTGTGTTGATTCTAATGACGCACACAGACGTAAATGCGCACGATTGCCTGAATGGGGACGCACACATGCGCGTGCGGCGAATGTCACGAAATCCAGCCCGTTTCTAGGTTAGATCATGCGCGCGCGCGTGTATTGTGACCATGAGGCTGCGTGGACCGTTTTCGTATTTTTCCTTCTATGGTTATATGTGTTGTTTGGTTAGATTGCTGTCGGTGTTTTTGTTCAGTTATTTGATTGTTTAAGATATGTTTGTTTACTTTATTTAACTTGAAATAATAACCATAATAAGCGGTTAATTTATAGCTATCTGCGAAGTAATTAAGTGTCTACGTTTTTGATGTAGTTAGTAATGGAAAAACGTTTTAAAATGGCGATTTTTTTAATGACAAGTTCTATCTACTTCCCAGACACTACAACTTTAAAAGTATTTAATAATAACGCCTATATGTAGCCTATGATTGTCCCAATGTCCCGCAAAGGCCTTTTCTCATACAGAGAAGTAAAGAGCATTGATCACCACGCTAACTCAAGGCGGATTGACGATTTCAGACTTACATTAATTATAAGTCCAGGTTACCTCACGATCGATAGTATCTATTTGAAGGTAATAACGACTAAATTACAACGAAAAAGTCTAGTCCTGATCCTGTCTCACTAGGTTCCGTAGCATGTTGTCAGGCTAGCGACCTTGGTCGCGAGCGACGGCGGCCTAGACCGCGCTCCAGAGCGCTTTATTTATTCGCTGCGCCCGCGCATCAGGCGGTTTGCGCGCAGACAGATCTTATAGCTACTATAGTAGGGATGGCGAACCTTTTTACATCTGTGTGACAATTTAACTATTCAAACTGTGGTTTTGGTCAAGAACTGTGTGTAAAAAACTAGACAAATTAAACAAAAGTTGTCCCTACAAATATTCTTAATATGGACTGATTTAAAACAAACACTTCCAAAATTAAAATTATATAATGCACTGCAGATCTGTATTCTATTTTAGATACGACACACAGATGATGTGGGCTTAGTGCCTACTGAATATAGAATACCGTTTGCCTCAATTGGGTACAAAACCCTAAAAACCCAAAATTGAAAATTATATTGTAATTGAAATCTTGTAGAAAATTTCTGTAAGCACACAATTAATAAAAAAAAAGTTTTTTTTTGTATTTTAATTTTAAGCTCAGAATTGCCACCCATAGGTTTGTGATCCCTGCGCCTGCAACAGTAAGGTTTTATAGGCTGTTCAGCTGTGCAAACAGTTTGCAAACATTCAATCACGTTTATTAATAGGTTCAGCAGTTTAATTAGTTATGATTGATGGAAATATGTGTATGTTAATGTGAATAACTATGTTAGTTGATAGTCAGACTCTCTCTTCTTTTACAATTTTGATAGTTATAGATCTTTGAATTTGAATAAGTAATTAACCATTTATGTCGTAAAGTAAAAAAAAAGTGAATGAAAATGAGATGCAATATTTTGGTTTTGAAAGTCAAATGGTCTAGATCGCCAAAGGATTATAATTGCTGAACATTTTCTGTGAATTATAACTTCAGCGGACACGTTAAAGGTCGGAATTTTGAAGTGTCTGGCTTAAGACTAGTCTAGCAAATGATTTTTAATAACATTTTGTGAAACATACACTTTTACTAACCTAACGGAACGATTACAGTCTAATGTCGGCATCAATCTGTCAAAGTCAAAAATGCCTTTAATTTATCTAAATTTTTTTGACATTTATTGTCTCTGAGATAAAGTTGTGACTAGATTTTGAGCGTTTTATTTAGTAGAATTGTAATATTCCTCTATATTTTCTCAAAATATCAATCATGTTTACCTAAATCTTTTAAAAATAACTGACGAAATGTGGGTGTACTAATGGGTACTTTGCTTAACCCTTCGGGGATCACAAGCGTTTGTGTGTAAATATCATAGATTTAACGACACTAAAACTCAATTCTACGCTTCGACAGTTAATTTCCAATACTACAAACACAGTGTTAACTAAAGTCTTTCAAAATAACTTAAAAGCTAAACACAGACTGCCACAAAATTACATTCAAACATATTCTAACATTAATGGCCCTCAGTTTTATGCAAATATGGTCATATACCTTAGACCTTAGAGTCTAGAACAAACAATTCGTCAAAATTAGTGGGCTCGCCGAAGTTATTGGTAGTAAACAAGTCATTAAGTTTGTGTGCATCATTACGTGTCAAATTAATTGTGTAACTAATTAGTGTTTCTCTTTGAATGAAATTGTGGAGAATTTAAGAAGATATTTTGGAGAATTTCGGTTATTGGATGTTGAATAATTACTATCTACCTCTTGGTAATGATGCCCCAGTAAAAAAAAATGTGCGATAGCTCACAGCAGTTTTTTTTAATAAATATTACCAGCCTCTGTGTCCTACTGCAGGGCAAGGCCTCTTCTCATACAGAGAAGGCACGAGTATTGATCTCTACGCTTGCTCAAACCGGATTGGCGATTCCAGATTAACTTTAACTGAAAGTAAGTCACAGTGTCCTCACAGTTTTTGTCCTTTAACGATGTCAGTGATGACCAAGATAATCTTAGAAAATGCTTCTGCCCGCGGCTTTGCCCACATAAAAGTAACTTTTCTTATAGGTACTTTACCTACTATCCTAAAGTAACACACTATCGGTATAAAAAGTATATAAATTCTTGACAAGTATTCATTGTATGTTCTATGTGTTAATCCAGAAAATGGTCTATCTATGTGCCAATTTTCATCCAAATCTGTTGAACGGTTCACGCTTAATTGCGTAACATCCAAACATCTTCACAAACTTTCACATTTATAATACTTATTAGTACAATATATGAAAAAGTTACATTGGTACTTGCTCGTACCCAAAGCCTTGTGCATAAGAGGCGGGTGCTTTAACCACTGTGCCAACACGACTTTCAAAATAAGGTCACCCAAATAAAGCTCGCGATAGAATCGGCTCGTGTCAGCAGTTAACACCGACAGTCAACACTGCTGACCACAACAATTAGCAGTCGTTAATCAAAATGACAGATAAAAGCTCGTTAGGCTAACGTGATGCTATTCAGGTCGTTTAGGAATCATACTTCAACGTCATATTGGAAAAAAACTAACTCAAATTAGGAAAATTGGTTGCTGTATATTTTTGCAAAGCGCGACTCCTGTGTATGAGGTCTTTGGTAGGATTTCCAATCGGGCAAAGTGTTATTGGGTTTTTCCATCAGGAATTTCTGGATCTCAAAGTCAAAATTCAAAACATTTATTTCAATTAGACCATTTACAGGCACTTTTGATTTGTAAAGGAGTCGGTCAGTTAGTTCGAAAGCTGAAGCTATTTGCTCGTTCCATAATGGAGGTAGGCCTCTATGGAGAAGAACGAGCAAGATACTCCACGACACTCTTTTCAATTAGGTTTTTACAAAATACTGATTCCATTATTCTTGTTGCTTCTACATGTGTCTTGTCTTGTATCTGCTTCTCAGTGTCTGGTGGCCGGTTGATGACAATAGGCTCGCCCCCTATTACATGGGACTTAAACATAAATGGCGAAATGTGGGTGTACTAATGGGTAAAGGTTTGCTCAACCTTTCGGGGATTACAGGCGTTATGTTGTGGTTGGTGTTTGTTACACCAATGACGTAATTGAACGCGAGTGAAACGGCGGGATTTAGCTAGTTAGCTATAAAATAACATTGCAGTCAGTTTATTATTAGATTTTACGATTCTAATGATGTAGAGATTTCTCTTAATTTACTGCTTAAAATATATTGTTGCTTGGAAAGTGCATTCTAAAGTTTTCTCTGTAATCTTTTATTTTCTTTCAAAGCTAATGAATGAGATTACTAGTTTGAGATATCTACATTTTGTTGTAAAAAACATAAGTAAAATAAAAAACTTAAATTGGTTATTAAAGATCTTTTTTATGTATTTCTATGTTTGCGCTAATCTTAGGAACTAATTTCCAATTGTAAAAATCATTTCCCGTTTCTCGTGGAAAGTTATAGGTTATATAACTTCACGCTAATGCCAATGGGAGCGGAGCAATAACTTAAAATGTGACTTATCGGGGGTAAGACCGATTAAGTAAAAATAAGACTAATACCTAAGTCTGTCTGACTTGACAAAAACTCGCTCCTTACAAAAAACCGAATAAGCAATTAAGCACTATAAAATTTTGTGCAAACAAATACTATAAAACATTTGTTTTTAAAAAAGTAAGTACCTACAGAGTTTCTTACCCATTCTTCTCCATATTAAACTACCTTTTGGCAACTAGATTTAACTTTATGTTTGTTTATGTCATCCAAAAGTGACTTTCATTACTAATAAAAAAAAGGATATGATTTTCATTGTGGAAATTTCAATATTTTTTCTCTATCTTTGAGTGTCCCACTGCTGGGCAAAGGCCGGGGAGGCCTGGTACACTTTTTACATGCCCAGGTTCACATTCCTACAATGTAACAAATTAAATATCCTAAAAAAAAAATGCTAGTGTAATATCGACTATCATTGATAACCCTAAAATGCTATAACATATTATGTAGTTTACCGTATCAACTATAAATACCTTGACACAGTAATGTTGGTGACATCACTGAAGTGTTAACATTTAGTTAACACGAAACCTTTATTGAAGGCAAATAGAACAACCTTGCTGTTTGAGGGTAGGCAGATATAGAGGTAAGGGAAACATTTATTGGTTAAGCTAGATCAATATTTACAACTTTCTCAAATTGTTTTGCTAGTGCCATTTAGCCGTTTTAGTTTGAAAGAAAGAAAAGAAAGAAAGAAAATCTGTTTCTTGACACATACCATGTGCTAACATAAATAATAATAAAAAAACAAAAAAAAAATCAGAAAATCATTATTGTGTGAACCACAGCTGCGTCAAAGAGGCCCAGTTCATCTTAAAATATCAAAGAGAGAGAAACATACTTCCATTCAACCAGAAATCAACTTATATATTTTCTATACAAAAGCTGTCAAACCGTCATATTTATCCCTCCGATATGAGTTATCTGACCTTAAATGGCTTGACAGAAGATCTGTTGTAAGAGAATTTAGATGAAAAAAAAATCTTGCAAAAAAGCTACTATAATTTAAAAAAAAAAAACACGACTGCTAAACTTACGTACTTTCTTAATTCGTCAGATTTTTTTACGACGTTTTTTATTTACAGTGTTATATGTTTTTAATCTACTTGTCAAATTCTAGACGATAAACATAGACCCGACCAGATTCATAAAAAAAAAACACCACACAGGATTCTTTTTATTTTTAACTAGTTACTCGGAACGATGCAAGGATTAATATAACGATACCCCATACATCTCAATCGGTTCAGGCGTTTAAAAGTTATGGTGTAATAAAGAATCTCACATACATACCTACATACATTAACACTGAACACATAACACTCCTTTTTTTGGGGCAGTCGTGTAATAAAGCTTTTTATTCCTCATTTTCTTCAAACAAATCTAAGGTTAAGTTAACTTTACCGTTTCCGTCGGGAAATGAAATCCGTCGAAAGCTTCCGACGGATTTCATGGAGTTCTCCCACAAACATGTAGTTTGAATATAATATTTCAGAGAATACAGCGATCACTAATATTACATTTATCTGCATAACCGCAAAACAAATTACGAGCAGTGTTCTTTTTATTCATTTTACAACTTTAAAAATAAATCTAAACATAAAACATAACATAACATCACGCCTGTAATCCCCGAAGGGTTAGGCAGAGTTGTACCCTTTAGTACACCCACATTTTGGCAGTTATGTTTAAGTCCCAAGTAATAGGGGGCAAGCAATTCAGACTCCGAGGTTGCTTAATTTTTTCCATGTGTTGCTTACTTTACTCCTTACATACCCCTCGAGCTGCTGCAGTTACATAATACTTAACTACTAGTGAAAAAGTAATATCTATTCCGAGAAGAAAAATGAATATGACATTTACAAACATACAATCCTTATTATTGTACGCTTTACTGGTTCGACCTTCAACCAATCGTGGTCTAAGGTTAAATTATTAAATTGTGCTGTTTTAAAATGATTGGAATTGAGTATCATTATAGAGGCAACGTCAAAATATAAATTTAGTTAATGGTGCCTGAAAATTGTTATCAAGTAACATAACATCACGCCTATAATCCCCGAAAGATTTGGCCGAGGTGTACCCTTTAGTACACCCACATTTCGCCAGTTATGTTTAAGTCCTATGTAATAGGGGGCGAGCCTGTTGCTAAAAACCGGCTGCTACTGATAAATTCCTGATGGAAAAACCCAATAACGCTTTTCCCGACTTGGCAATTGAACCTCGTGCTCAGCGGTCGCGGTTTGCAACCACTAGACCAACGATGCAGTCCCCTAAATTCCTCGAGGGAAATTGTAATAGAATGTCGAAGTCCAAAGCATTTATTTCAATTAGACCATTTACAGACACTTTTGAATTGTCAAGGAGTTGGTCGAAAGTTGAAGCTAGTTGCTGGTTCTAAAACAAGGTAGGCCTCTATGGAGAAGAACGAGCAAAAAACTCCACGGATATACCGATATACTAGCTAATACCCATGTAAAAGTCAAAAGTCAAAACATTTGACATTTGACTTATAACTTATGTATGGTGACTCTGAGATGTATTTATTTATTTTAACTTTAGGCACATGTAAAAAACACACTGTACAAAGGTGGACTTAATGCCTTGGGCATTTTCTACCAGTCCATCTTAAGGTGATGCAGAAACAAAACATAAGTAATAGGTGTACAGATACAGAAAACTTCCCAGAATACAATATAATAATAAATACATACATAAAATATATAGGTGGTGAAGTACAACCAATTAATTATGGGACGAGTATGTATATAGAAAATTATTTATGTGTCAATTTAATTAACAGTAATTCCAAAACACAACACACAAAGAGCATCAAAATTTTCCTGCAATCAATCTTGTTACTTCCCTATCAATAAAAGCAAGTTGTTCAACAAACTCAACCAAATGAACGAGATGAAATTCAACAATGGACACTTAAATGTTCCTTAAGTCTAATGTCTATTGTCAATCTAATAATTCAAGTAAAACACGGAAACGATGAGAGTCGCCTTGTGTACGCCTTGAACGAGTCTAGAATGCTAGATTTCTAGATTTTACAATATTTTCCTGAACATAGTTTCTTCCGAGGCTTGACAGTTTAAATGGTTGTGTCATACTTGGGAAACTAAGTGATTAAACATAATTAATATATTATAACTTGTTGAGTTAGAAGATGTTGAAATGTAATTATTTTCTTGTTTACATTTTAAATTAATTTAATGCTAGTTACTGCGATGTCATCTTTTTGTAGATGAGAAAATGTAACGTGTCTGTAAAGTTTGTCAGGTTTTCACGTCGAAATTACTTAACTGATTTTGATACAATTTGGCAGTAAGGTAGCTTTTTGTTCTGAATTTTAGGAACAATCGAAATTTAATTTCAGTCTCAATCTGTCAAAAATGACTCTTAATTTACTGTCATTTATGACATTGATTCACGCTGAGATTAGATTAAGACTTAGATACATAGTATTTGAAACGGTTTTAATTAGAATTGGCAGTCAGTTACTTTTTACTTCAGAAATCAAGTTTCTTGCCCATTCTTCTCAATATGAAACTACCTTTTGAAATGGGCAACAAGATTCAATATTGTTATTTTTTTTTCTTTCTCGTAAATGACGTTCAAAAGAGTCTTTTACTGGTTTTATTGAAATCAATAAGTCATTTATTTTAGTAAGACTATTAAAAATACACTTTGGCTTTTAACTTAACCCACAAATGAAACTGTGGACAAAGAGAAAATGCAGTCGAGGTTTTTATTTAATAACTTAACATAATCCCTAGCTACATAAAACATACCAACGTTTATCAGCTAGGTCTAGTCAAAAACATCACAATTCACTATGTAGGACCCTGTTATCACTACTGATAAGGGGATTAACGCGTCTCCAGCCAACTGATAACGTGTTTCATTTGGATTACAGTCACTAAATGCCGCTTTTAACTTCAAACAGTCGTAAAAGGTATTTGTTTTATATTTAAAATATAACCTAGATATGTACAGTAATGGTGGAGCTCGTGGCTAAGTAATAACAGCCGTACTGATCGATCCATTATGTTAAGCTACGTTTGCCGGGGTTGATCCGTGGATGGGTGACCATCTTTACACACCGAGACTTCTCTGTGCCTCCGAAAGCACGTTTTACCATTGGTCCCGGCTGTCATACGTGGATCTTTGACAGTCGTTACACATTTCACCAGTTATGTTTAAGTCCCATGTGACGAGCCCATTTTTATCAACCGGGCACAAATCCAGACTCCGAGTCTGCTATTGAGAAATTCCTAATGGATAAACCCAATAACACTTTACCCGACCTGAGAATTGAACCCAAAATAAATGTCCATCCTTGTGAAGCTGGGACGAGCCGCTAGTCAAAAATAGTAAAAAAAAAGTTACTTCCCAGCAATCAATGTTACTCAATGTTACTTTGTTTAATGGGCAGTAAGCGTAGTTATATGATGTGTCATTTACACCCTGTACGAGTATTTACATATTATTACCTGCTCCATTGCAGTGATCACAAACGATTCTTACAATGTAATTACACATATGCCATAGACTGCCATTTACCTAGTTGCCCATTAATTATGTATTACTAGGGTTAAATATAATGAATGAGAGGTTTCATCAGATTTTCAATGACTATATTTACTGTTAATGACATTTCACAGTTAATAACTTGTGATTTTACATTGTATAACGTTGCTACGTTATGAATTATGTCAGTTATGTAATTTATATGATTATTATGTGCTTACCTGATAATTATAGCTGTCAATGACTTTGTTTAGAGTCAGCTTGAAAAATATCAGAGATTGCCATCCAACGTGGCAATGAGTCTCTTGGGTCCATTTCTAATTACCGACGATGCAGGCTTTTTTATGCTATTTCTTTTTAGTTTTAATTGTTCATCATCTGCCCAGCCTTTTACCAACCATGTTGGGGTCGGCTTCTAGTCTAACCGAATGCAGCTGAATACCAGGTTATCAAGACATGGGACATTACAGGCTACAAATAAATAAAATAAAAGATACAACTGACTCACACTATTTAGAAACTGTATTCAAAAACACATAACATAACATCATGCCTGTTATCCTCAAAGGGTTAGGCAGACGTGTACCAACAGTAGTATGCACACATTTTGTCAGTTATGTTTAAGTCCCATGTAATAGTGGGCAAGCCAATTGCCATCTACCGGGCACAAATCCAGAATACTCTAAAAAGTTTTAAAAGGCTACAGATAACAAATAATATTCAAATATAGAAACACTAGTTCCATTTTTAAATGTATAAAACGTTCTCTTCACTTTCTATTAAAAACTAGCCTTCACAAACTTCAAACACGGGTTTAGTTATCTAAATTTAGCGCACAGATCGCTACAGAACTAAATAAATATGTAATTACATACATATATAAGGTATTGGTGTCGAGGACCAAGGTCGAGACCTTGGTACCTATATTATTTTACACTTCTCTTGTATGTGAGCCAAGGTAGGTACTAACGCAAATTAGAACTAAATGAAAATATTCGGACTAACTGCCTCGTTGGTGCGCGACCGCTGAGCGTAAGGTTTTGGGCTCGATTCCTGAGGTCGGGCTAAGTGTTATTGGGTTTTTCCATCAAAGTTTCTCAGTTTCTGAGTCTAGATTTTTGCCCTGTTGATGGCAATAGGCTCGCTCCCTGTAACATCGGACTTAACCATAACTGAATGACGAAATCCTTAGAAAAAAAATTCTTTCCTACATTTTCATTACATATTATCTAGCTCACACTATACTTAGTCATTAGTAGTGCTTCCAAAACGTTACCTACTAGGTACTGCTTTAGTATTAGATCATTTTATGTGCATACAAAACCTATTTCCTGCAATTGCCTTCAAAAACTCGTGCAGAATTTAAAGTAAATAACACTTTACCTTGACACTCGACAATTTAGAGAATTCGTTTTTATAAAACAGTGTTCTATTCCGCCATTTTGAAATAACTACGCGCCAAAATGTGACAGTTGTTTATGATTTAAGTTTTTTTTTTCTCTTAGAAAAAGCTCATTCGTTTTATCCTCGTTCGCAATTCAAATTAATTACTGGCACAAATAACTGTGCATTCCAAATAGGGCAAACTAAGGCGGAAACTTTTGCCTATTATTACTAAGTTAACTGACTAAAAACTGACCAATTAGGTAATGTGTTTATTGTAACAGCCAACCACAGAGCAGAGGTGATGATTAATTCCTATTAATTATAAAAAATGGCGGCGATCAAGGAAGACGTAACAATTGTATTCGTGTTGTCAATATTTCTTGGTTTTTCAATAGATGGTCTTTGACGTCATTAATCCATTGGTCATTATTGTCTATGGAAATAATAGATTAGGGTATGTAAAGACCCTGAATGCACTATTATACCCACTTATTCTTGGATAATAGGTATAATTTGTCAGATGACCATATTTCATTATAAAAACTACAATACTGTTCTAGTACATGAAGAAAGTCAAAGTCAAAGTATTTATTTCAATTAGACCTTTTACAGGCACTTTTGAATTGTCAAGCAGTCAAAAAGTTTAAGCTAGTTAGAAATAGAAAAATATAAAAACCTAGCTACCATAACGTAAAAATACAGTCATATTTGCATTCAAAATATGTTCAATAAAATATTTCAGCTCAACCATTCCACATTTCCTCGAAGGATGCAACAAATATTGACCGATTTCATATTAACATACAACACACAACCAATCATATTACCGCGCCATTTTGAAAAGAAGGTTCTTTATCGTCGCCAAAAGTCAACATCGTTACGGGAAAGCGCTTAGATACGAAACCGTTTGGGCCGTTATCTAACCGTGAAAAAAAACCCAACGCCCGCCCACCGCACTACTTGCTTACGGTATTTCGAACGAGCGAAAGAGATAGATAGCGGAATTTTCCGTATAAAAGAACGGGATAGATATATTTTTATGCGTGCGACCTCAACGCTGACTCGGTAGTTTGTTTGGCCTAAATGAAGGTTTTATTATATTAATTGCTCCTCTATTGAATTGTTTTATTTGTGTGTTTGTTCGTTTTTGTTTTTGTCGTATTAATGGATGTTGATGTTTTTGTGTAGAAATAAAATAATAAGGTCTTCCTGTTTGAGATACGATGATTAAATTAGTTTTCCTATGTTGTTAGTTAAACTATGAGGTAATTAAATTAATAATAACTGTTGTTACGTAAGCTCTGTTATAGGAACTAACTAACCTACTTAGTTGTTACGTTTGTGAAAAGATTTAATTTTGTTATGTACGAGCATAGCCTTTGCATAAGTTGGTAACTCACAATAATGACACATGACTAGATAAAAAAAATCTTAATACTCATCAAAAAGTACAAATACCGTGGTCATAGGAACTGCTGTCAGAAGTGAAAACTTTATTTTGACTGTATCATGTCGGTGACGCCGTTACCATAACATGTCGGTGATAGAAAGCCATAAGTTTTGCCCATAACAAAAATCGCATAACGCAGCTAAGGAAGGTTTCACATAAAAAAATTAAAAATAAATGGATTCTGTGTAATATTAGTACTTAGTTATAATAATAGCCTGTCATTGTTCCACTGCAGGGCAAAAGCCTCTTCTTGTGTAGAGAAGGCACGAGCATTGGTCACCACACTTGCTTAAGTCGAAATGAAGACAGAGTTTCCTGACCATGTTTTCCTTCACCGTTTGATGCGAGCGATGCGTCCGACTGATGTCCAAGATAAATTTCGAAGATACAGTCAACAAAAAAGGTATGCAGGATCTTTAGATATACCTAGTTAAAGTTTTCTTAGAAACCGATGGATGTCTTCAATTGAAACTAAACATAATTACTACATTTTAAATTAAATTTTGAAAACATCCATCGTTTTCTTTGAAAATTTCAACAATATCTGAAGGTCCTGCATATCTATTTCTTTTGTTGACTGTACATGATTTGAAAAAGGCACATTATTAGAGATAAACTACTATAACTTGACGCTCCCCTCCATATTCCCATTTTAATGTGTGTAGTCACATTCGTATGAAAGAGTTTGTATGTAGTTGTGAGTAATCGTCTCCAGTAGCAGGCCGGCAGATTTGTTTGTCAACTAATCATAAACAGCCGACCGCGCAAGACGACGCACCTGTCATTTTCATAGAGAATGTCAGTGCAGCGCCATACTAATAATAATGAGTAATTTTTGACGCCGCTAGTCGAGCAACAAATCGCTGAATTGTTTTTGTTTCGAGAGCCGTCTCAATACGCACACATGCGCTGTGAGTCTTTTTAATACTATTACAAACACTTTCAAACGTTTTGAATTGTGGAAGGGCGCTTCATGTTACTGTAGTTTATCTCTAATTGCTCAGTACATAGTACAAATGACAAAATCACAGGTAAATTACAAGATTCAAAGCAAAAAGTTTTTCAGTCGTAACACTTGAATAAACTCAAAAACTTTAAGGCGCTTCTCATTGGAAGTTTAAAAACATATTTCATTCGAGCTGTCTTAACAAAGTTTATTAATTAAAATAACTCTACTATAGTATTAAACTTGTTTGATATTTTCTTCTTTACTTTTGTGATAAACTAACTTTCTACCCACGATTTTCTTGTTTAGACTTTTGAATTAATCTAAAGTCCTATATTACCCCAGAACACAAAAACATGTTTTAAGCTAGATCAATACCTATACCTGGGAAAATTTTTAGCTAACTCTGTTCAGTTGTTTAAGAGTTAAAGAGTAACAAACATCAATCTATCCTTACAAACTTCGCAATAAATAAATAATTTTGTTGCCAGTATTTATATTGTACTAATATGGACTCTATTCTGTAAGTCTCAAAGTTTATATTGTGAGCGTAATATAGACAAAATTAGGTTGAATATGTTGTCATCTACGGTTTTCATTCGAAATAAGCAAGAGATGGTAAAATAACGATATTTTCTAAAGCTCATGTATTCTCTGTGTGCTCTTCTATTAAGATCATATTAATTTCCAAACAGGTTCAAAGTTATATAAAAACATGCCCAATAAGTAAGAACTCCTATTAAATCATTAATTCAGGAATTATAACGAGACTTGCAATAAAATAAGTCTCAACTCATGGTCACTCAATATTTTTTGAAATAAATTTGCGACAAAACAAATTAACACATTTTTACACACACACATATTTTAAACAATCACCATTTACATGGTAACACTGAATGTTTTATCTGTACTCAAACAAGGCCTTTAAACCATAGAGCCTATGCCTCTACAACCAAATACTCTTTTTTAATCAGCAAAGCTTGACAGCACAGCTTTTTAAAATTTCCCTCTGCCAAAATTAAAAAGAGCTTTTTAACAAAAAGTTACATTTAAAAAACCGGTGACGTGCTCATGTTTTTTACCATTTTTAATCATCACATTCTCGCAACTAGGTACTTACATAGTCAAAAAACATATTTTGCAATACACAAAGACATGCCGCGGTCTGATTATTTTCACATGAACCACTTTGTCATGGGAAACACACAGAGCCAGCAAAATTAGTGACAGTACTATGTATTTTAATGGTGTTATTCAGTGGCGAGGACTACATACAACTAGATACCTACTTTTCTTTCGAAAAACAATTGAAAAATGGCACCTACTAATTAATTACCAACTCAAGTAAAGCAGTTTTTGACAATTTAACAATCTTACGGATATTGACTCTGGCATTGGTATGTTTTTATTGAATACTAGCGACTCGCACCTTTTTCGCACGGGTGCAATGTAGATACATAAACATTCCTCTTGAATCACTCTATCTATTGATGAAAACCGCATTAAAATCCGTTGCGTAGTTTAAAAGATCTAAGCGTACAGACGGCGGGAAGCGACTATGTTCTATACTATGCAGAGAGGAGAAGATTTGACTGCCCTGTTAGACTCGTGGTCGCAAGTGTGACTGCTAAGCGTAGCTCTGAATTCGATGCCCATGATGGGCTAAGTTTTGTTAGATTTTTCCAATAAGCATACCTGCAAAAAGTATATGATAGTTTGTCAAATGAGCAGCCAAACACGTGAGGTCACAGTTCGATATTGCCATACAAAGTCTATGAAAGAACCGCGTTTTGACAGGTCATAAAAAGTACGTCAATTCATATGTCAATTTTTCAATTCATATGTACTTTCTAAAGTTTATCTTAGACATTACTGACATTCCGTGCCTCGGAAAACACGTTAAGCCGTTGGTCCCGGCTGCCATTCGTGGATCTTTGACAGTCGTTACGAATCGTCAGAAGCTTGAGAGTCTGACAACCAGTCTTACCTAGGTGTATCGTGTTACCCAGTTACTGGGTTGTGGAGGTCAGATAGGCAGTCGCTCCATGTAAAATACTGGTATTCAGATGCATCCGGTTAGACTGGAAGCCGACCCCAACATAGTTGGGAAAAGGCTAGGCAGATGATGATGATGAAAAAGTACGTCAATTGATTGGTGGCGTCAACTAGCCTATTATTTTAACTACATAAAACAACATAAATTGGTAGTTTAAACTCGTATTTAATGAAGATAATCTGCCACAAACATAGGTACTATTACGACCATATTACTTTGCTAACAAGCAGTGTCCAAGGTTAACTATAAGTAGACAGATCTGAGATCTAAACTATGTACAGTCAACGAAAGAGATAGTTATGCAGGGTCGTCAGATATAGTTGAAGTTTTATTAGAAATCGATAAATGTTTTCAAATGCAATTTAATTTAGAAAGCAGGTAAAAAACGGTGACTGCGTCGTTGGTCTAGTGGTCGCAAGGCGCGACTGCTGAGCATGAGGTCTTGGGTTCGATTCCCAAGTCGGGCAAAGTGTTATTGGGTTTTTCCATCAGGAATTTCTCAGTAGCAGCTTCGTAGTCTGGATTTGCGCCCGGTTGATGGCAATAGGCTCGCCCCTATTACATGGGACTAAATCATAACTGGAAAGATGTGGGTGTACTAATGGGTACACGTCTGCCTAACCCTTCGGGGATTACAGGCGTGATGTTATGTATGTAAAAAATGGTTCATTAATTAAGTTTCAATCGAAGACATACATCGGTTTCTAAGAAAACTTCAACTATATCTGACGATCCTGGATACCTATATCTTTTTTCTCCTGTACCTATACTGTGTTCATAATTGAGATACCAAACACAAACTAATAATATGTATTTGAAAAATAACTTTAAACATAATAACAGTTTAATTTGTGCTACATTTTTTTCTACTTCATACATAACATCACGCCTGTAATCCCCGAAGGGTTAGGAAGAAGTGCACCCATTGGTACACCCACATTTCGCCAGTTATGTTTATGTCCCATGTAATAGGGGGCGAGCCTATTGCCATGAACTGGGCACAAATCCAGACTCCGAGGCTGTTACTGAGAAATTCCTGATGGAAAAATCAATAACACCTTCCCCGACCTGGGAATCAAACCCAAGACCTTATGCTCAGCAGTCGCGCTTTGCGATCACTAGAGCAACGAGGCAGTCTTGAAGGAAGTGTCTTGAAATTAATGGTTGATAGTGTCAATTAGCCAATTCAAGTTGACAGACCAATTCATATCCGTCGGACAGTAATCAGAGACAAGTATATAGCTATAGCTATCTGTTAACTAGAATTGATTTTGACGTATTAGTTAGATTGGAAATGGGTTAAGACTGCCCCGTTGGTTTCGTGATCGCAAACACGACTGCTGAACATGGGGTCCTAGGTTTTATTACCAGGTCGCTCAAAATGTTATTGAGTTTTTTATTAGGAAATTTCTCAGTAGCACCCCGGAATCTTTGGCACAACTGTACCATAGAACACATAGATAAGAAAGATTTCTAAATAAGAGTAATGGTAGTGATAGATAAGTAGATAAATGTTTCATAAATAAAATTCCAAAAATATATATTTAAAAATTCAAAAGCAAACACACTATCCCCCACTAGTATATCCATATTACATTTCAGAAATGCAAAATGGCGGCCACACGTCAATATTCAAACTAATTTTCGGTTTGCAACAGAACTGCACTTGACTGTGATACGTTATCACTGTTATCAGTCGTGATAACAGCCCGTATTAGCATTTTATCAGCTTATGTGTTGCTTATGTACGTAGGTTAGGTATTACAGTGATAAATTGAGAGTGTCTATTTACATACATAGTTGTAAAATTGTTTGTCGTATTCATTGATAGTACCTATAGAGTACCAGCCTATTATTGTCCAACTTCGGGCAAAGGCATCTTCTCATACTGAGAAGGCACGAGCACTGATCATCATGCTTATTTTAAATCCAGGTTTCCTTACGATATTTCCCCTCACCGATGTTGGTAACATTAATTCAAGAAGTACATATTAACTGACACTACCCCCCCTCCCCCCCTGACCTTTACTTGTCTGTATTGTGTGTGGACTGCCTCGTTGGTCTAGTGGTCGCAAGCGCGACTACTGTGCATGAGGTCTTGGGTTCGATTCCCAGGTCGGGCAAATTGTTATTGGGTTTTTCCATCAGGAATTTCTCAGTAGCAGCCTCGGAGTCTGGATTTGTGCCCGGTTGATGGCAATAGGCTCGCCCCCTATTACATGGGACTAAAAACATAACTGGCTTAAACATAAGTGTTGGTCTAATATAAAGATATTTTTTTAGGACAAGTCCACCGCACTATTCCGGAAACTCCGGAAAGCCAAAATCCACATTGGCGACCGCCAGAAAAGCCGAGGCAATGAAGCTCGACGAGCCCCGGAGAAATGATTCAACTGTCTTGGATCCCGTGACGTAATTAATCAGAAAGAACAGCAGAGGCGTAAGAAATACTTTCCACTAGGAAGGGTCGCTAGGTCAATAAACACAAAGAGGTAAATAATAGGGACCAATAATAAGATAAAACTGGATAATTTTATAAAACAAAAAATCTTTATACAGACAGCCCTACTCGAATATTTTCACATCCATAATATAAAAATTCAAATTAACTGATATTCGATATCACAATTCATGAAAAGATATCAATACAATATTCAGATGCATTTAAAAATAAATCTCACAATACCCTTATTTCTGCATAAAAAGTATGTCAATGTTCTCGAAATAATTTCAATAATTCATTAACGAAACAAACAAATAAACGGACGGACGGAAAAAGGACAAAGAGTGACACATACATACATCCACATGAAATTATGTATAGGTAGAGTGCACTCGTAAAGGTTGATGCTACACTGCGAGAGCGATGCGAGAAAGATAAGGATGCTATAGAAATTTATAAAGGACAACTATTACGTGGACACAGAATAAGTTTTTTTTTTTTTATGATGGCACTATACTTCGAAGTAGCTGTGACAGTGATGTAATGCTATACTGTAATACAGGGTCATTGAAAATTTACCCGAAATCTGAAAAAGGGGCATTTTTTTCATGGTACTAAAAGTTGTTCATAATGATGAGTACAATGACCACTTTTCAGGTTTCTGGTAAATTTTCAATGACCCTGTATTATCAAAACATTTTGTATAAAAATGCTAAAAGAATAACTAAGTTCTGCCCTCACTAATTTGAACAAATACGCCATTTTAGGTTATTTAAGAAAAACATACGAACATTTAAGTCTGAGATACAGGCTCGACCTAGTTCAGACATTACGATGCATTCAGAAATGTAAACACAAGACTCACAGTTCACTGAAAAATATTGCAATATGGGATAATTATTATTAGGATATTTGTTTTTTAGTTTCAGATATTTGTAAAAGTTTAATAAAGGATTTATGATTAAGACTTAAGACTAAGAACATGTTTCACCAAGTTCGAAAAATTTCGATTAAAAATTTTGACAGATAATTCCATTCAAATTCTGTTTAATTTTTGAATAAACATGAATGAAAAGTGTCAATTAAGGAAATGTAAAATAGCCCTTCCTATAGAACGCTATACAGCTTGCACTACTTTACAAACCTAACCAAAAACAAAAGCTTCGTCCATGAACCTTCACGCCAATTGAACTGGGTCAAAGCAGAAATGTTCAGTCCAACCAACATAACATTACACAACAAATTGTCAATGATATGTCAAATCTAGTGCATTTGAATTTAGTTCCAATTTTTGCCGCGTGTCAAGTTATGTTGGTACTTTGCTGTATAATTTGGTGATAGACCTTCAGACTGATGGATATTGTTATAGCAATGCTCGTTTCTGATTTATTTTGTCCGTTTAAGTAACAAAAATGAAAGATTATTAAGTAAAGATAGACTATGACTTCACACAATGATATCCATAGTAATATTATAAATGCGAAAGTAACTCTGTCTGTCTCTGTCTGTTTCACTTTCACGACTAAAACACTGAACCGATTTTGATGAAATTTGGTACGAGGGTAAGTTTTAACTCCAAGAGGACATAGACTACTTTTTATTCCGCGACTTCGAACTAAGTCGCAGCCATAGGCTAGTTAAACGATAAAATTTACTAAAAATATCCACTTTAGTGGAAGGTAGGCTTTAGGTAATTCTTCAGAGAGGTTTAGTAGGTGAGTATGGTGTAAGTTCGAATCCCGTCAGTTACAATATTTACGTAAATAATTTTGTTTGAAAATGTGAACAATTTATTTACACCTTTCATCCAAATATACATAACTGACGAAATCTGGGTATACCAATGGATACTCCTCTGCCTAACCCTCAAATGATTACAGGCGTGATGTTATGTTATATTCTAACAAGTCTAACCCCAACACACATAACAATTCATTAAAATATCTCCAAAACTCACTTTAACTTACAAATTGTCTTAAAAACTCAGAAACTACTTTGGAAATAAAGCAATTCACAAGTTCTTAAAGCAACACCCAGGTTCGGTGTATATTGCTAGAAAAATGTCTGGCTAAAGAAAATGAACTTTCTTAAAAAGTAAAAAGTCCTGACCTACGAAATTACTTCCTCGGACAGTGCAATAAAACTCTTTGGGGAAAAGGTAGGGCCCCAGTGCCGGCGAGAGAGTAAGATTTAAATATTCATGAGTAGGGTGTGGTTGGTTTAATTGGGTTTTTGTTTAGTGACTGTTATTATTTTTGATTAAACAGTAATTTAATATTTGTCATATTAGATTTGAATGTACACATGTAAACTTACAAGACGTAGATAAACCGATGTATACGGTATGTAATTCAGTTGATAATAATTATGTTGCAAGTTTTATCTGCTTGCGATATTTATACATTGTCATTTTACATATTTATACTCGGCAATACAAACAAATCACGACATATTTATATATTTAATGATCATGATTATAATCATATATTTTTTTATGATTGTTGGATATTTTTGGAGTTTTTTATTCGATAGCTCTAAAACTCCCGACGAACACCGCGTTTATGTAGCACCACTCGTAAACATCAATTACGATTACGAGCCAGTACTTAAATATTATAATTACACAGGTATTTAATGTACTTTAAAAGTGATTTTATGTAATCCAGGCAGTATATTTTATGATTATTTATGAGGCACTAGAAGCTAAAACTGATTTTGTGACGATAAAAATCATTAAAGCCAGCGTATTCCACGAACAAGATTTTCTAGTGCAAAGACCTTATTATGCTTTTAGCAAATGAACATACACCAAACATATAAAGGCATAAAAAGATGGCATATAGCAAAGAGTATGAATAATTGATAGATAAAAAACACTATGGACTAAGAACTTACTTCTATGCTTTTTCGTACTACGCTATTATGATGCTGACAAAATTCGAAATCATTAGAATGTTTGAAAAACCATTTTATTATTCATTGTCTATCTAGCATAATATATTAACTGACAACCTATAAAATCTCATATATTTAACTTCTAAAATATCCATAACACAATGTAACTCATAATCCTACCAAGATAAACTGTAACATTAATATCAATAAACGATTAATCGCTGTCAGTGGGGCCCTACCCCAACGGGGGAACAAGGGTCGCTGTAGGAATGGGAAGAGCGGTCAGGGGGAACGGAGGGGAGTGAGGGGGAGTTCTAGGAGCGTAATTGGGACTTTTTCTTTGGACTTCAACCTTTTGTTTTGCAAAGTGACTTCTTTCTTATGTCGGGGAGCCGGCAATCGATTGAACGAAATGAAGGTTTTAAAACTATTCGAAAGTGGTGGAATATTTTGCTGAAGTTCACGCCGAGTTTGAGTGAGTGAATGAATGAAAGTGGAAAGTTTTTGGAATAAGTGGAATTGTGAGGGTATTAGCATGTCTGTGGTAGACTTATCCACTTTATTTTTAATTAAATTGTATTGGGGTTACGTCATCGTTTATTCCGTTTCGTAACATCACGCCTGTTATCCCCGATGGGTTAGGCAGATTGCCAACAACTGGGATCCAGATTCCATGGCTGTTGCTGAGAATTCCCGATAGAAAAAACCCAATAACACTTGGCCCGACCTAGGAATCGAACCCAAGAACTCATTCTTTTTCATGGTTAAATACTTTTTGTTGGGAACTTATTACCTACCTACCTTCTTAAATATGTGGACTGAACAGGTTTTGATACTTGTCAAAATAATAATAGCATTTCAAAATTAACACTTTTGATACTTTTAACTCAATTTGATTTCAATATCTTTCGATAAAGCAAAAATATGCTCTCTTACAAGGTAATAAGAGTGTGTTTCACCTTGAGATATAGCAAAAATATGGCTTGTTTGTTTGTATTTGTTTATGACATCATTGTCAACATTAGATATATCTGTTTTTCGTTCAGTTGTTTTTATGTATTTTATTGTAGGTGTTGCGTTGTTTTATTAAATAAGTATTAATCTCCACATCGTATAAAACGTCTGTAGGCTTAGATCTTTTAAACTATGCAACGGATTTTAATGCGGTTTTCATCAATAGATAGAGTGATTCAAGAGGAAGGTTTATGTATCTACATTGTACACGTGCGAAGTCGGGGCGGGTCGCTAGTTAAGAAATAAAATAGTAATTTAAAATCCAGTTTTAAAAACTATTTCTAATATCACAAAAACACAATAGCTTGATCAATTTTCACAAAATGTTCATACAAATTTTATGCTAATCTAATCTACCTATGTGCTGTATGTATGTATGTCTGTACCTACTATGGTACGCGAAACAATATCTATTGTAATTTAATGAGCCGATTCGGATGCGATTCTTGTATTCTAATTCTGAGTTCATTTTAGTTTGCAAGCGAGCTAGGGTTAAGAAACGAATTTTAAGATTCGAACGCTGATTGTGTTTTGTTTTTTTTCTGTCTGTTATTCTTTTTTTAAATTACCCAGTAAGTAAGGAGGTTATAATACGTAATTGGGTACTTTGACACCACAGATCAAAAATTGACATGCTTTTTATGACCTGTCAAAACGTGATTCCTCCATAGATTTTGTATGGCAATAGTAAATGGTGACGGAACTTTATTGTCAACTCAATTGATTAACTATTTATTGAATTAAAATATTCCTGAGGCTACATTGGCTGCAGGATCGTCAAGGCTTAGTATAGTCAGATTCTGGCAGCCATGATCATCTGTACGTCTCTAATTACATTGTTATGGGACCCAGAGCTGAGTTGCATTGAACAGCTGAACTAGATACTCACAGTGATGTATGTAGGACATTTGACATGTACACACACATACATACGTTAACTCACGCCTTTTTCCCATGGGGTTAGGCAGAAAACACAGGACACCACCTGCTACGATCCTTACGTACCATATCCGGTGTGTTTATTTGACGAGATGTATGAACGTGGATGAACCGATAAGAGTATGTAGGACATTTAGTGAGATGCAATCAGTCAATTTTTTTCTTAAATACCTTTATTTTGATTACTTTTTTGAAAGTTTTTACATAACATCACGCCTGTAATCCTTGAAGGGTTAGCCAGAGGTGTACCCATTAGTACACCCACATTTCTTCAGTTATGTTTAAGTCCTATGTAATAGGGGGGGAGCCTATTGCCATCAACCGGGCACACATCCAGACTCCGAGGCTGCTATTGAGAGAGTTTTAATAGTTGTTAATTTTTAATTTAACCTGCAAATACTTCCAAATATACCTTCATCTATTATCTAAACAATATTCTCTAATTACAACACGAAAAACCTCTTCGATCACAACATTTTCCTACGAAACCAGGTATTTTTATCCACTCTACCCATCTCTATCTTACTTATGGTAATGATACGAGCCTAAATATCCTTTGTCTCCTTCTCACACTGTTCTTATTTCGCTCACGTTCAATTATTAAACCGTTCTGATCTAATTAACAAATGCCAATTTAGTGAACTGAATTGGAAGTGGGGAATGAATGGAGACGAAATTGTTGTGCTAAATATTTTGGTTCAGTAAGAAGGTACTTACAAGTTGAGAGGTGTTGGTGTCACTTTAGTAAAAATTACTGTTCATTTTACAGTCAGAACAAGATAGTCTGATTGGACACTACTGTTTAGTGGAAATGAGCCACAGTCCTTTTAGAAAACGGTCATCATTTTGCAGTCAGAAAAAGATAGTCTGATTGGACACTACTGTTTAGTGGAAATGAGACACAGTCCTTTTAGAAAACGGTCATCTTGGAATGGTAGATAGTAGATAATACCTCTATTCATTCAATTGAGAACTAAATGTTTTGAACTTTATCAGAAAATTTTATGGCCACGAAAAGGCCACGCCCACGATGTTATTCTCAAACTACTGTAACTCTTGAAAGCCAGAATTAACAATGGCGACCAACAAAAATGCGCAGTCGCAATGAAGCTCGAAGAGTCCCCAAGACACGATTATACTGTCTTGGATCCCGCTATAAAAAGAATCAGAAAAGAACAGCGGAGGAGTAAATTTTTGAAAAGTGAAAAGTCTAAAAGGATTTCTTCAAAAAGATAAGCACTAAGTACTTATCAACTTACTTCTAACACATCTGGCTACTAGAGCAGCCATCAGAAATTACATAACATAACATCACGCCTGTAATCCCTGAAGGGTTAGGCAGAGGTGAACCCAAAAAGAAATTGCCTAAAAAAAATACACTTAATAACGACTCCGCTCCTACCGCTGTTCTCCGACGATTATGGCCGACCGGAGAAGTCGTAGTAATTGGAAATAATATAGACATAAGGTTAAACATGTGATAATTTGTGTTGGTTTTTGTGACAAACATTGTGCCCAATATTTGTTGGTTTATTTGATGCCAATGTTAGGCTGAGTAGTTCGTAGTTTAGTAACATATTGGTAATGGTAAAAACGTCCACGATAACCGACATTGTCGCGGGCGAAGTCGCGGACAAAACCTAGTACCTATTAAACATTTCATGACCAGGATTGATAGAATTTAAATTGCATTTTTGAGAACTAATGTATGACCCTTTACAAGACAATGTATGACAATTACCAATATTTTACGTGCGGACTCACACACTATTTCATGTTGGTTGAGATGTTAAGACTGGTCGTCTGTAGTTCCAATATTTGTAAACACGTGAACACTATGTATATTTTAACATATATTAACCTTTAAATTCTCAACTTGTAATACCTTTTAATTATTATGATTTAGTAGTTTTTTTTATATAAAGTTACATACATTGCTTTCACGTGATAAGTCGTGTATGATTCTGTAAACAAATATTGTAAACATTGATTTTATAAGAGTACGTATGGAGTTTCTTGCCCATTCTTTTCCATACAAAACTACCTTTTGGAAGGCGCAACTAGATTGAATTCCTTTTTTATTTTTGTATGTGACGTTCAAAAGTGCCTTAAAATTACCTAATTAAAATAAATGATTTTTAATGATTTTGACATTATTATTATTAATTATTTTGACATTATTATTACCTAAATTATTACCAAAATTTTATGTACCAAATATTATATACTAACACTAGTGTTTAAGATGTGTATGTATTACTAACATATTGGATTGAATGCTCTGTCAATAAATGATTTATTATTATTTGACTTGGACTGCCTCGTTGGTCTAGTGGTCGCAAGAGCGATTGCTGTGCATGAGGTCTTGGGTTCGATTCTCAGGTCGAGCAAAGTGTTATTGGGTTTTTCCATCAGGAATTTCTCAGTAGCAGCCTCGGAGTCTGGATTTGTGCCCGGTTGATGGCAATAGGCTCGCCCCCTATTACATGGGACTAAAAACATAACTGGCGAAATGTGGGTGTACTAATGGGTACACCTCTGCCTAACCCTTCGGGGATTACAGGCGTGATGTTATGATGTTATGTTTATGTATTATTTGACTTTGACTTTACAAATCTCAAAATCCACTTAACATTACGCGCGGACAGTGTCCTATCTCTAGGCAATACCTATAGTACTGCTGAGCTAGATATTGATTGTAAGCTGGCGTAATATAATTATCTGGATGGGCAGAGGTATGGCTGAGACATACCTACGTACCTATAGGTAGCGAAGGACAAAGCCGAATATCACTGTTGAGATATTGGAAGCGATGGGAAGGACAATACGTCCAATCTGTAGGAACACCTGTTATATGTACACAAATAAATTTAAGTGTCAAAATAACAGTCTGTTACTAAATGTATATGAATGTTTATATGGTAGGTACCAACTTGTAACAAAAAAAATATCATTTTTTTTAAATTGTCCGTCTGTTCCGTGTGTTTCTGTCTGTTAAAACGGCTGAATCGATTTTGACGGAACCTTTCCGACAGCTGATGTTTTATGGAGAAAAACATCGTGAGGAAACCTGGAGTTTTAGTTAATATAAGTCTGAAATCGTCAAGTCGCCTTGAGCAAGGCGTGCTGATCAATGCTCGTGCCTTCACTGTGACCTACACTGTCCTTATTGGTGAGGTTCTTCAGAAAGGTCAGGTGCGCAGTACTCGTAACCGGCGTGCTTGTATGACGAGATGTATGAACGTAGATGAGGCGAAAGGAGTATGTAAGGATAGTAGCAGGTGGCGTTCTGTGGTTTCACCTCCATGGGAAAAAGGCGTGTGTTTATGTATGTATGTAAATTACATAAAATCCA
This sequence comes from Hoplodrina ambigua, assembly GCA_949774945.1. Classification (NCBI taxonomy): domain Eukaryota; kingdom Metazoa; phylum Arthropoda; class Insecta; order Lepidoptera; family Noctuidae; genus Hoplodrina; species Hoplodrina ambigua. Next base: position 8,562,702 of record OX458988.1, read on the forward strand.
AAAGAACAAGTAAGAAGGACCTTCAACATCGACCAATATAATCTACCAACCATAGACAACGCTCACATACAGCCTACGTTTATTTATTATCTGTGCCGTGACGTCATTCGTACCAAAACGTGCCCCACAGGTTCGTACGCGGATTATAAGGAATACAACGTTTTTGTTACAATATTTTTGGAGGCTTAAAATGCTTTATTTGGTGCCGAAAAATACGTGGATTTGAGAAAATGGAATTTTGGATATTTCATTGTTTTTTTTTAAGCTTAAATGGCCGCTTCCATGTAGGTGATTCATTTTGTAACAGCACGTTATGATACCTATTTTTTCGTGTACCTTTGGCACTCCAGACAGTTCGTATCATCATCTGCCTAGCCTTTTCCCAACTATATTAGGGTCGGCTTCAAGTCTAACCGGATGCAGCTGAATACCAGTATTCTACATAGAGTGACTGCCTATCTGATCTCCACAACCCAGCAACTGGGCAATACGATACCTCTGGTAAGACTGTTTGTCAGATTTTCGGGCTTCTTACGACCCGTAACGACTGTCAAAGATCCATGACAGCCGGGACCAATGGCTTATCGTGTTTTCCGAGGCACGGATTGCGTGAATTCGTATAAAATAATAATTTCTGAATAATTTTGTAAGAAGAAGATTAAGTCCTTCATAGTCTTAAGTTACCTTTTCCTGAAAAAATATACTTGAAAAAGGTAATATTTAAAAACAATTAACACAAAACATCACGTCTATAATCCCTGAAGAGTTAAGCAGAGGTGTATCGATTAGTACAACCACATTTCACCAGTTACGTTAAAGTCCCATGTAATAGGGGGCGAGTCTGTCGCCATCAACCGGGCACAAAATCCAAACTCCGAGGCTGCTAATGAGAAATTCCTGATGGAAATACCCAATGACACTTTGGCTGACCTGGGAATCAAACTTAAGACCTCTTGCTCAGCACCAATAAGGCAGTCCTAAAACAATTCAATCACTCGTAAGTCTTGCCACTTTAACTTTTCCTATACTTGATAACTAATAATACTGACAAATGCGTGATTTGACTGGACAGGCCGACTCAAATTTGTGTGCTTCTCTCCTCAAGGGACCACCTCGGACATTAACCTACTTGGTTCGCATATGATTTGACCAATACAAATAATTGTATGGACTTTAAAAAAAACTTTGACCTCTGAGTTTGTTTCGGTGTTTCTTCTCAGAGCAGTCGGCTAGGAAACACTGGACTCATCTAGTTTAAAATGTGACGTGTAAAAGTGTTATTTATAACCAATTTACTGAATAAAATATCATTTCATTTCATTTACTAATACCAATTGTCCCACAACTTACTTATTAAAAAAAATAGAAAAAAATATATTTTAAAAACAAGCTTTAATTTAAAGTTATTAATAAATATCGGACATTGTATTATCATCAGAACTAAAGGTGTATGCAAAATTTCAGCTCAATCGGATATCAACAAATGGTCGAAAAATGATTTGCAAATTTTGAAAGTACAACTTACATACATACGAACAGTGCAAGCTAAATAAAAGCTTGTAAAAAGAGGAATACCCTGTGTTATAATAAGTTAGATAATATAAAAACGCACAAAAAAAAAAAATGGTCGACGCCACTCACACACACAATTACGCACACAAATAAACAAAAACAACGGGGTATTTTCGCTTGTGTGTGTGCACCCTAGTAATTTTTCGCCTAGGTCCCTGTCTAGCCCGAATCGAGGCTAGGGAATAGGGTGCGCCTAGATAAATGTACCGATTGCATATAAATGAACACGAAGCTGCAAGTAATCTATTTTTTCAATTCTTTTATAAATTGTATTGATTTTTTGTTAATCATTACCTATTATAATATTTTTTTACCCACTTCATTTATTGCTAGTATAATCACTGTACTTAATATGTGTCACAATAAAAAATCAAAAGATATTAAGCAATAAGTTAATTTTATATAATATCTTCTTCAAGCTTACATGGCATTAGGTACATGGCAAGCATAAAATTTTTGACATCATTTACAAAAAAATTCTAAATTAAATTATCTGTATCTTTAAATAGGTACTGAATAACTTATTTAGTTCTTACTTATTATAGAATTTACATAGAAAAATCAAATTATAATTTTTATAACAATTCAACGTTCATAGAGTACTAAGTATTATCTGCTACGCAGAATAACGACATTACATTTACCTTATAACAATGGCAAATCAGTGAAGGATTAATGAGAAATTATATTTAAAAAAAAACCACCAAAAAAGTAATTAAAAATATAATTACCGCCTAATTTGCGAACGCTACTGAAACCGAACCCTTTCTACAACGATTTGTTTTAAAGGTCGTCGCCCTCACTCTCTCTCTTTCTTACACCTGGTATTTCGTATCCTCCGTCTCACTTGCACACGCATAGGGAAATGCGACCTACGGAACCATGGCAAGGAAAAGGTTTTTTTTAATTGAAAGTTCGGATTTTGGTAATGTCTGTGTGAAAAAATATAAAACGGATTTTCAATTAAAAATTTCTACCGAAATGGAAATATGTAAGTTTTTTTTTTAACTCTTTAGGTATCCTATACCTACTACCTATACAAAGACTTTTATCGTAGATTTTGTAAATAATTCTATACAACCAAGCAATAAAAAATAAATTCGCTCTTCCATATCTTTATAATCAGCATCTTTATCTTTATCATACATTTTGATCGTGTAAGTGAGGCGTTTTTATATGGAACAAGTTTTTCAATAACCGGCAAATAATTTCATCCCCTTAGAATCATGAACTGAAATCATCGTAGAAATCTTAATCACATTTTTACTACAAAAACATACCCGCGTTAAGTTTTTGGTCACTGCTCCGCTCCCGTAGATCGAAGCATGATGTTATATAGCCTCAACTATTTCTCATGAATCTGACTATCATAAACACAAGCAACTATCCTCAACTTTCTGACTAACTGACCGACTCCTTAACAATTCAATAGTGCCTGTAAATGGTCTAATTTATTTTTATTTTTTTCCAATTCGACTCGTAGTTCCCAAAGATTAGCACATTTAAACATACAAAAACCAGCTTTATTTTATTACTATAGATTTTAAATTCTTAATCAGGGATGTTATGGAGCTCCGTAACCGAAACTATCGGATATCCGAAATAAAAATATATCCGTAACCGAAAGTATCCGAAACTAACGGATATCCGAAATAAAAATATATCCGTAACCGAAAGTATCCGAAACTAACGGATAATCCGAAATAATTACATATCCGTAACCGTATCTGAAATGTAATGTAATTTTCGTAGTCAGATCCGAAATATCATATCCATAACATCTCTATTCCTAATGTAAGTAATTATATTTTCGTCGAATAGAATCATATACGTACTTAGTTAGGTTTACATACAGCTAGCTGCAAGCCCCGGCACTGCTTAACATTCTAGTCTTACCAACAAGATGTTAATAAGCCCGCTATGATCCCTAACTCAAGAACCATGGGCTTAGATTATGTAATCGTATGTAATGAGAGCGAATAACTATACTACAATATAAACAAACGAATAAACACAGGTAGGTAATCTTACTAATATTTATGCGAAAATTTTAATAGATGTATGTTTGTTGCTCAATTACGCCAAAACTGCTGATCGAATCTGGATGAAATTTGGCACGAAAATAGATTATAGTCTGGAATACCACATAAGCTATTTCTAAAAACTATACTGTTTCCGTAGGATAGGATATCAACAGCAGAAGCAAGTACTTTATATTATTCATGTTCTTTTCGAGTGGATAGTTTTAACCTCTTTTTTTAACTTTGACTTTGCAAACTTTGACTTTGACTTTAAACACCCTGTATACGCAGAGCTTTAGTAGACACATTTAGTGTATATTGCACAAAATTTATAAAACCAATACTCAAAGTCTTAATTTATTATAAAATGGCCATTTTCCTCAATATTTTATCAAATTGGCTTACCCAACGCATTTTACGCACAAAACGTTAGTACGCATGTCTCTTTCCTCATAGGTAATAACAATAAAAAGTACTGCACGCATACAAAAACATTGTGGAAGTACTCAGGAATTATTTTATATCATATTTCCTTCCTGTGGCCCGAATGACACGAGAATTTTCTAGAAGAAACTTAAAGTTATGACCTAAACTTACATTCAATGTACTTACATAACTAAATGATTAAGTGGGACAGGTGAAACACCACAAAACATAATTTTCCCCGCAAAAAAATACGCAATAACTTCAGCCATTTTGAATTTCCATTCTCATTACGGCTTTCAATTTTTACGAAGCGTAAGTGCGTTTTCAATTACAAAGCAAATCTAAAAAAATAAACCAAAAAAAAAAGATTTATCTAAAAAAGCAATGAAAAACTTAATTTAAAAAAAAGGAACGCCTGCCAGTGGCGTAGGTCAGTAACCTAACCGTCATTCATTCCAATTTCAAACTTGGAATTCCGAGCGAAGAAGCTACGCACACGACCGCAGTGCACGCACACAAATTGGGAGGGTTTAATTTGTATTTGTATTTATGTAGGGCACGCACACATTCGCGCATTATATGGGTCGGCACACAAACACAATGAATGTTTTTGACGAGTCATATAAGACGGTAGGTATTTATATTGAATTATTGTTGTTCTTAAGGAATTAATTGTTTGATTGCTAAGGCTATTAATATTTTGCAAAAGCAGTTGTTATTACTACCGAAAGTTGCACGACCGTGTCTTGCATTCTAATAAAACAGTTTCAGCAAGTCCGTAGGCGGGCATGACATAAGACACAAGTGATCAGTTAGCCTCAAGCTAATCTTTAAAAGATACGGCAGCCGTCAGCGGAAAACATTGTCCCGTGGACATTCCGTCTGACATTCGTCAAGGCAAACGACCTATTTCGTCTGCATACAAATCTACTGATGTAAGCATTTCGGTGGCGCATACTTAGCTACTTTACCGTTAGTGCGCTACCGAGAATTTAGGACATGTTTTTTGGCATTATGTAACTTCTAAACTACTTAGCTTGAGAAACTACGTAGTTTCTGTAAGTAACTGTATTACACACTACTTACATCAAGAAATGTAGTGATTTAATCGTATGATAACACGATTACGTACGAACACGCTTTAACCTCGCGATCGCAATGTCATGATCAATTACATAACAAACTCGATGTAAATAACCTTCCTCAACGCCGTAAAAGAAAAAAAAAGTCAGCTGTCAAAATGTGTAAACAAGAACAAACATAAAAATTTAAAAAAAGAAGTCGTCATTCGAAATTCGCCGTGTCGTCATTCGCAAGGTGTTCTTTTGGTAGTGTGCGTTTGACGCAGACAGACACGTTGTGCGTCCGCTTGGGGTAGGTTAGGGACGGAATTGGGGTGGGCTCCGCGCCGAATGTTCAACAGCGTTGCTTGTGATATTGTCGGCTTGTAAGAAATTGGCCGAATCTTTTTCGAGACAATTTTTTTTGCTTGAATCTAATGCCTAATAAAATATCTTGAATCCTCTACACAAAACAAACTCGCCCCCCTACCCCTCTCTTTTAAACAAACTTGTTTCCAATTTGTATTTTTTTCTTTTATGTTATGTGCGTCATTTTTGCGTGAATAAACAGTTTTTCTTTCCTTCATTTCTCTTTTAGTACGAAATTGAATTAAAAAACATCATTTACATATTTTAAGAACTCACTGAATAAGTATGTCCCATGCCAGGAAAAATGAATACAGCTTTCAAAGGCATTCCCAGAAGAACACTCCAATAAATAGTAGATGTTCGAAATAACAAGCGTTCCTAATAAAGTATGAGTGTTTCTGAGAAAGAAAATTTTCCGCAATAATTTTTAAGCTATTGATGAAGTTGCTAATAACTTGAACAATTTCTGTTTATAAAAATAATCCGATTCTCGATACTACTTCCAATGTATGAACAAAAGAATATATTCTGAGACTTTATACAAAATCGATAATACTTAATGAGAATAAGATGTTATTTGCTTTAACAGTTTCTACACATTCCTAGCTTTTTCTTATTCCATTTTCAAATGTCGTCCACAGATACATAACGGCGCTAAAAAACTGCCTGTAACCGCTTCGATCCGGTTTGAACGGGACAAGTTTCGACCATTAAACCGTTGTAGACAATAGCGCGTGATAAAACGCATTTAAAACTAAAATATTGAAGCGTTTATAAATATACTAGCTTCTGCCCGGGACTTCGTCCGCGTCAAAGTTGATACCTCCATACGAACTTTGGACCCTCGTTTCATCCCCTAGGGGGTGTATTTTGGAAAATTCTTTCTTAGCGCATACTACGTCACAATGATCTACCTGCGTGCCAAATTTCAGCGCTATCTGTTGAGTGATTTGAGCTATATGTTGATGGGTCAGTTAGTTACTAACGGTTGCCTTTTATTATATAGATTAAATTTGTAGGCACCTAGGTAGTGATTTAGATTTCCTTTAGGAGGCGATAATAGGATTTAGTAACCTTGGAAACTGCGTTAATCTGATAGTAATTTATGTGAAACTTTGGAACAAGTATTCTGATTCAGAATTATCTCGTAATACAAAGCAGGTTGCAAATCAACTGTCTAGTGTTAAATAATTGTGTCAAGATGACTGTTTATGGCTCACTGCTTAGTTAAAGGTTATATTTACCATATTAAATTGATATTGGGGGCTCCCACAGTCTCCCCGTTTAGCTGTAATTATTCTAGAGCTTGCTTAGCACCTAATTTATTGACTGAACACTAGTCTTACTACCACAAGACTGTGTTTATCTATTGTCTAAGTTAAACAACGATTTAACATGATATTTATTTATGACACGCGTTGAACAGGTGTCTAAGCTTTTGTAGTAAGACCCTAGAAGTTCAAGAAAGCTTAAACACTCAATAAAATCTAATTTTGACAGCACCAACTGACACTTAAGATTAATTTTATCCATCAACTGTCTACATGAGACTCCATTTCAATATGTTTATCTCGTGTATCAGAGCAAGTACCTCTAGTGTTACGGGTTGACAAACCGCTCGCGTCTCCGAATGACTTGTCATGTAACATTCATTCGACTGACAGCGACCGACGATTGCCTTGACGTATTGACTGCTGCGATGCTCACAGAAACTCCTTTTAGTATTTAAAATTTATAGAAATCCTTTTTACTGCAAAAGTTGACGGTTATGTACCTACTGAATTTTTTACGCCACAGTCCTGTTTTTATACATGTTATTTAAATTCCAAATAAATGACATCAGAACCCTTGAAATCGCCTGACCAATTTGTTATTATATTATCGTAAAAACATGTTAATAAACGAACTACGTTTCAAAATACATTTTTATATAAAACAACAAAAACAAATGCTAGTCCGACCGTCTTAAACATTAATTAAAGTGGCAATCAAAACAAACGGGATACATAAACCGGTAAGATATATAAAACAAAATAAATAACACTGACATCATATCCCTATTCCCACAGAACATAAAAATAGCATAGTATCAACTGTCGGAGTGAACGATCTTCGGGTGTTTCAAAAAAGGAAAAAAATAAAAAATTGTGCAACGGCCAATGCTCTTGGTCGGTAGTGGAATACGCGCTGTAGCAAAAAAGCGGGGTCGTTGCCCTCGCGGCGTGTCCTTCGCTTATGTTTGTGTGCGTGTCACCGCACGCACGCACACGACGACGTGCTCGCATTTTTCGCGTGCACACACAATTTTCGCGTGTGTGCGTAACGCGGATGCTTTTGAGTGCGTTAACACGTTGGACGCACGCAAAAAAGCGTGCGTTAGGACCGTCGCACACTGACGCATCTTAGTGTGTGTTGAGGTAGGTCGCGTTAGGTTAGGAGGATATTGATGGAGAATAAATAAAAAAGGGTTTTATTTTTTGCAAGTTATTGTAGGTGCAGGTTTGGTTACATTTAAATAGGATCAGTGAACTGCTTGGAGTTCAGTTGCTTTATGATTAGTTTTATTTAAGACTTCATCTTTCATTATTATGATGATTAATGAGATTATAAACCATGGTATATTAAGAATGTGCTGTGCTAACCTGTGCTTTAAGAAAAATAAGGATTTATTTATAGCTTGATCTATGCGACTGAAATCAGACGATTTTTAAATGGGTATGTATGGGTAAATGGGTACCTTGTTTAGAAAAAACGAGTATTTGTATCAAAGATATTATAGGTTTCTAATATGACAAGACATACTTCATCCAAGATAAATAATGACTAAAATATGTCTTTTTACAGCAAAAAATATAATTTCCATTAGATGCGATGCGTTCCGCAACCCGCAACGATGTGTGCTTCGCCTTTATCGTTGCGTGCACCAGGCGGGCGCGGCTGCCTCTTAATTTTGTCATTAGAAGTCTACAATGTCGACCAAATTGCAGCACTGATTGCCCGCGCTTTTTGCTTTCGCAAAGCGCTTCCATTTTTGAAAATAGTATGAGAAAATTTAAGTGCACCATTTTTCTATTATTATTTAAATAAGGCGTTCGATTTACAAAGTAATTTTTCTTTTTTAGAAAATGGTTTAGTTTTGTTTTGTAAGATAAGTTATTTTTTTTTAAATAAATTAAGTAACTGATGGTTTTTAGTAAAGTTTAATTCAGTATTTTTATACATGTTTTAAACTGAATTGTAATTAGAGTTTTATAGTTTTTTTTTTGTTTTTTATATATTTTTTTCATTTTTATTATAAGCTGTGTTTGTACATTCAGTTAGCTCTAATTTAATTTCACCTACCTACAGTTTATTACACCTACCTATAAGTATATATACTTACACAATTTTAAAACAAAAAAAAACGTTATTCGTATTACATTTAATAAAGCGCTAATTAATTTCCTTAAAACATCTACTTAACAAATCATGACCTGTTTATATATCTACCTTTTTTATTTCTTATCTTTACTGAACATTAAAATAATAAACAAAGTTGTTTTTTTATGTAATTGTAGGTACATAGATTATGCATACTGATAAAACAGTAAGGCAAATGTAGCACTATGCAATATTCACATCTCTGTGAATACAATGTTTTTGACAAGTAAAATATTCTATCCTATTTTAACATCTTACAGTTACGTGATCTAAGTATAGAGGTACTATGGCTTCTATACTACAACTACAGCCTGACTCTGTCTTTTCTTCCACATGAAACCATCCCTAAACTCCAAAGAAACAAACCAGAAGCAAAAACCACAACAATCTAACTAAACGTCAATTAGGATAAAGTCGTGCGCACACAGCGCGCAAACATCGCTCGCAAATAAGGGCTAGTTCACATAGTAATGCATGGGTGCGGTGCATGGTTGTTCAAATAACGTTTATGGGTCACGGGACGCGTGCGATTCAATCACGACATTGTTGAAAGGTAGCTGTGATAATATTGTGTTGAGAAAATGTTTTTTCTTTTTCGTTGTCATTGGTGCCGATTTCCTTGTTCACAAACTACACTTAATCAGAGAATTGACATCTCTAACTAACATACAGCGAAAGAAAAGGACGGTGACATTAGTACGTCAAATTAGTTTTGCCTTGAATTTTTCCATGTTATTTTTAATCAATGCGTTATGACAATCATGTCAACATTGCATGGAAGTTTCAGATTAACTAAAATTGACAGGTCTAGTTTATTGTCGCTCCTTTCTTGTTTTATGGACAGAAAAAGATAGAAATAGTCTAATTTTAGTTTAGTTTGTTAACAAGGGAATCGGCACCAGTACCTTTTTTTGCAGTTCTAGATTGGATTGGACTTTTAAGTAAATCTTTATAAGACAAATAAAAATTAAACACCTAGCCAATCAAATTATTTGATTAAAAAAAACTAATAAAATAAAGTATCAAAATCTAAAATTGAACTTAATAAAAGACTGTCTGCCTATATTTTTATATTTGCATTAACGTCTCTCAGTCTTTGATAATTACTCCGTTCCTATAGGTTGCAGCGTGATGTCACATAGTCTTCTTCGATAAAGGAGATATTATAACGTTAAAGATTTTTTCAAGTTCAAACACTCTTCAAATTAATCATAATAATATAGATGTATACTTTGACAGATGAGAAAATTTTCAAAAACTTGTGTTACTTTTAAGTTAGACTGATTTTTACTAGAAACAGAGATGTCCAATTATCTTTTAATAAATAAGACACTTCGAAAATGTTCTCAACTAACTTTTAAGACCTATAATATATCTTGCTTATGTGTAAAAAGTTTCATTAAAATCAGTTCATCCATTCCGAGAAATAAAGACTTGAAAGTTTACGGCGTAAACGCTCTCAATACATAACTAGACTAATTTGACAGACTACAGAATTCATTCGTGTGGGTGTGAATATGTAGGTGTGATAATAACGCCTTTTATAGGTCACGGGATACGTACGATTCAATCACGACACGTCATATCAATCTGAAGATCTGTGTAACAAGAAAAATAGCTAAGTGGATCGTTTGAATGTCTGTCTGTCCTCATTATTATCTGATTCAGACGACACAAAAATTACTGCTGTGTGCGTGGGTTTCAATGGACTACTTAAGTTTATAAAGAGATACAATAAAAAAAAATTTTTTCATGTTTTCTGAATAGTTATGTAAGTATTTTTTTTTTTGGAATGGTTGTTTTAATATTTTTGATTCTTAGTTTGGTCAGGTTATTGTGGCTATTTTTAAGGGCAGCCTATGTCCAGCAGTTGACGTCGCTCGGCTGATATGATGATGATGATCATGTTTGTTATTATACTGCTAAATCTTTTGTCATGTCACTACGTGCACCTACATACAAATCTGTTAGTTACATTTTTGAATTTAGAACAACGTTTAAGTATGTAGGCATACTACTAAAGTATTTGTCTTGTTATTTTTATCTTATTAATTAATGAAAAGTCGTTGGAGTACTTTTAAGTAAATTAATTAATAAGTTGTTAATTGAAGTACTACTTCTATTATAAAACTAACAATAAAAAGTTAATTACTTAAATTCCAATTAAATTAATCATGCAACGAAATAGAAATAAAACACTATCAAATTAGGTTATACAAAATATTAATATTAATTAGAAAACTATAATGCACCAAGTTGAAAACAGGAAAACTTTGTTGCAATACGTTAATAAATAAATATGGCTGCAGTTCGATACCAAAAGTACTTTAGACCGTGTATTTGATGATAAAGAAATTAATATTGTAATTTTGTATTTATAGGGCTTACCACAAGAATACTAAGGTATTAGCCTATTAGGTAGGTAGGTACAGTCAATAGCAAAAACAAGTAAGCACTTAGCAAAATTCAAAAGCGATTTTCTTGTGAAATAACGGGTGTAACTTTGATATAAAACCTATTTCAATCAATATATCCGAAGAAAATAGCTTGTTAATGTTGCTAAGTGTTACTTGTTTTTGCTCGTGACTGTACATAATATTATCTAGAAAAATAATAAAGTACTGCAATAGTTCGTACGTACATACGTATGAGTGAATTGGATTTTATGTGTCATCATTTATTCTGACTAAATTATAAATGCAAATGTAACTCTTTTTGTTGTGCTTTCACGACTAAACAACCAAATTGATTTTGAAATATCTTAGGTAGGTACACTAATAGGAAGCTACGTTATCTCGGAGTGCTTTAAGCTATATTTTATTATAAAAAATAGAGATACGTAAAACAACGGACGTTACGAGATTTCAATACGACACACCGAAAAATGTTCCTAATTCAAAAATAAAACTGTCACAATATAAAAAACGACAAACTTAAAAAGAGCTTCCAAACTCAAAAAATTACTTAAAATTAAAACCACTCGAGAATTCCAGACATAAATTAATTCCATTACCAAAAAAAAAACGCATCAAAAATACAATGCACCAAAACTTGGTATCACACCGTCACCCGAGGCCGCGCCTCGACCGATCTAATTAAAGTAAGAGCCTCTGTGTGCGTCACGCTTTAGTGCCGAAGATACGCAGTAATGTGCTTATGTTGGTGATGTTTTAACGTGTTGGGGATTTGTGATGGTGATAAGTTGGTTAAGCATAGTGTTGTTTTGTTGTCTACTTAGTTTTATTTGAATTTATACCTAATTTATTTATGATTAGAGCTTTTTATTAATGAGTAGCTTTCCCCGTGATTATGAATTTAAAAAAAAAAGAAAAAAGTGGTTGAATTTTGGAAAATCCTGTCTTCATACAGACTGCCTCGTTGGTCTAGTGGTCGCAAGCGTGATTGCTGTGCATGAGGTCTTGGGTTCGATTCCCAGGTCGGGCAAAGTGTTATTGGGTTTTTCCATCAGGAATTTCTCAGTAGCAGCCTCGGAGTCTGGATTTCTGCCCGGTTGATGGCAATAGGCTCGCCCCCTATTACATGGGACTAAAAACATAACTGGCGAAATATGGGTGTACTAATGGGTACACCTCTGTCTAACCCTTCGGGGATTACAGGCGTGATGTTATGTTGTTGTCTTCATACAAAGAACACACCCTCCAAGTTTCAAGTCTCTACTATCAGCGGTTTAGGCTAAGCTATTGGCTGCTGCGCTACGTATCGCGGGTTCGATTCTCGCACGGAGCGAATATTTGTATAGCCTACAGATAGTTGTTCCGGGTCTGGGTGTTTGTGTATGTAAGTTTATATGTTTGTAAACATCCACAATACAGAAGAAATTCCTTGTGTGGCAACGATTTTTTTTTAAATAAAAAAGTCTATTGACAGTTAGTCTCGCTTGGTGGAAGTTGGCCCCTGGTCTTGTTTTGCGGCAAATATAATACTGTATGTGAACTCTGGCTGAAGTTGAGGCCCAGAAAGTGTCTGGCAATAATTCATGTTAGTTTGAATAATATTTTATAAAACAGTGGACATGGGTGTGTAAAAACCAACCTTCACTTATAAAAAACTATCTTCTGTGCATATTTCTACAATTTGTACTAAGCAGTGTTAAGTATGCCGGCGGCAAGTGGCAGGGAGGGGTCGCCCTAGGAAGACCTACACTGACCTTATTGGTGAGGTCCTTCAGAAAGGTCAGGTGCGGAGTACTCGTAACCAGAGTGCTTGTATGACGAGATGTATGAACGTAGATGAGGCGAAAGGAGTATGTAAGGATCGTAGCAGGTGGCGTTCTGTAGTTTCTGCCTACCCCCATGGGAAAAAGGCGTGAGTGTATGTTTGGGTGTGTGTAAGTATTATGACTGTATTTGAACATCTAACATTGAAAAAATAAAAACAAAAAAGAAAGTATTGCATTCAAAGGTCAGTATCATATTTTACAATGAACTTTAATAAACACATTGATGACGTTTTTTAACAACCCAAAAACCATAAACAAATCAACATCAAAACAAAATTCAAATTAAACGGCAGCGTCCCAAAAAAACAGCCAGCAACAACCAAGCTAACAAAACCCGACGCCAAAAAAAACAAAAGCTAAACAAGAGAATCGCATCTAGCAAGAATCATCGGGCAAAAACAGGTCATTGTCGAAAGTCACCGGAATCGAGAAGCCCCGCCCGCTCGCGCTATTGGGCCACCCAACCAACGCACTTCGGAATTTTAACAAAAACCCAGCCTAGTTCCGCCTTCTAAAATGTTTTTTTCCGCACGCCAAAATGGCGGTGCCACTATTTGTTTACAGATAGTATTGTGGATTAACTTTGCTTTTTAATAGAGCTTTCGTGGAGTTTTATCTGTACGTGGAAAATGGTTGGTTTTTGTTTTTTTTTGTGTGCAGTAGTAGTTTTGGTGCTAGTGTGTTGTGGGCTGTGAGTTTTGGTTGTTCGAAATTTGAATGTGTTGAATTTTGTTTGTGAATGAGTAGAATATAAAAAAAAATACGAGACTATTTTTGCTTTCAATTTGAGCATGAGAATAATAAAATGTATTTATTTTTTTTACGTTCAGTGTAGCCATGTTTTGGAAATGTTTAAAATAATTTTATTATTACGCTGTATGGTTTATTCTTTTTATAGACTAGCTATAATGTCTACAACATGTAATTCAATTGTATATTTTCTCAATAACTATAAAATAAAAAAAATAAAAGGCAATTAAAAATTAAACAACTGGATACCTCATTATTTCTCTAACTACAACTGCTAATAGCAGCAATAGAAATACACACTTAGAAAATTTTAAGACTCTAAGATCTATAAAAAATAAAATACTTGCAAAGCAATATCCTGCACATTCTTTCATTCAGCCTAATCTGTCAAAAACACACAACATAAACACTGGCCGCAAAAAAAGTACTAACTATTTTATTTTTTACGCCTACTCCGTGCGTTATGCACGTCTTGTAGACTAGACATTATGACTGTGACGTCACAGCATCGTGGTAAACACGTGCTGTACTCATATGCTTAGCACGTGCTCTAGTCACTTGTGAACGAGGATTATCTCAAATTAAAAGACTGTTCAGTCAATTGTGTTGACAATGTATAATTAATTTGTCGTAAAATCGTACTTAAAACACGTTATAAAACTATATTCATAAGAATTTTATGTTTTACTTTTAATTCCGTGCTCTAAACCTATGTTCTATTTTTGAATTGGAATCGACATCGATGCTATGTCAAAATTATGACGTTCGAATGTTCTGATTTCAAAAAAGGTATGATAGATGTTAGTTTGCGTAACACCACGGTAGATACTGTGGTAACACATTTAAATATTTAAATGTTTTTTTTTTTCACGAATCTGACAGATATTTTAAACTAATTCAGTTCCATTTTTAAATTAACCGCTCAACGCCATTCTGTCATACCGGTATGATAGAAAAATAGAAAATTAATTGTGTCTCATTACGTGGGACTCGAGTAATTAAGTATCTTAGATTGGTAGCAGTACACATTATCAAAGGGATGCAAAGCTGAGGGCTGGTAGGTAATCCTACCAGTAAAAAATAAACTTTAACTAACAATATTGGTTCAGTGTAATCTACACCGATAAATAGACTTAGTCTATTTACTTGATCTTACTTTCCCGTCCAATATTTAGTAAGACAGGAAATTAAACTTAAAACATTTCCATCGTTAAGCTCAATAGCTTCATTTATTGAAAATAAGACTTTAAATGTTTATTAGATATCCTTCCTTATTGGATGAAATGTGTAAAATGAATCAACCCACATTTTGAAGTATTTTTAATGTTTTTGGATAATTAACGCTGATTAATTTTTAATCTAATCTACAGTAACAGTTTTCTGAGATTCCGAGAACAAATTCTGAGAATCTCATTTCCTGGCCGGGCAAATAACTGCCCAATAAAATAAAAATCAAGACGTTAAATTTTAAATTTCGAATCCCTTCTGGAATTCGGCCGAGTATTTGGATATAATTATTTTTTTCAACCAGATTGCTTTTGTATACATCCTTCACCGTTCTCTATGACACCTTGTAGGTACTTATTCTATGGAAGAAGAGATAACCTATAGTATCCTAGTAGCAAAGTTTATCTCGCGAGGTACATTTCACTCTCGTTCACAGCATCTGGCGATGTGCCAGCCCCAATTTGGCGACTATTAGCGCCTATCCGTCAGTTAGTTTGTCAGTCATGTTAACATTGTAGGTGGAGTTGATGAAATTAGACGAGAGATTTGTTAGAGTATTGTAATCTGTAGTGACATAACATCACGCCTGTAATTCCCGAAGGGTTAGGCAGAGGTGTACCCATTAGTACACCCACATTTCGCCAGTTATGTTTTTAGTCCCATGTAATAGGGGGCGAGCCTATTGCCATCAACCGGGCACAAATCCAGACTCCGAGGCTGCTACTGAGAAATTCCTGATGGAAAAACCCAATAACACTTTGCCCGACCTGGGAATCGAACCCAAGACCTCATGCACAGCAGTCGCGCTTGCGACCACTAGACCAACGAGGCAGTAATTTGTAGTGGTTTTTGTGTAAAAAAAAATCCTCCGGTGAATTTAGGTTTAGTGAGCTAGAGGCAAACTGTCAGTGCCTATTGTGATGGGATCACAACTTACCTCAAAGTCGATTGATTTTATAGTGTCTAAATTGTCATTAAGACTGATTTTGACAAATAGATTTACTGATTTTGATGTGTGTTCTAATAGTTTTTACATGATAATATTCTCTGAAAAAACATCAAAATTAACAGCTCATCTAAAGTTTACTTCACCTTACTAGACTGAATTCTAGAAAACTAACTTTTTAGAATAGCTAGTTACCCAACGAACTACGTACCGCCCATTTTTTATTTTAATTGATTTTATCAGAACGTTCTCCTTTTAATAACAAACACAACGAAAAAATTATTAGTGAAATCGGTCCAACCGTTCACGCGTGATGCCTTGACCAAGGGAAATAGGGACTCATTTTTCAAAGCATTTCATTTTTCCCCCACATCTCAACCAAAATCCACACACCCATGCCCTACCCCAACGGCTCGCACTGTCCGAACTCGTAGCCAAACAAATAGCCCGTCTGCATTGTCTACAGTCTAAAAAGTACAGACACGCTCGGGATCTTTGACCCTCAAGATGTCAGGGATTAAGGAAAAAAATCCCAATGGATGCGGCATCAGAAACCTTCAAAAATTCCTACGTTTACAGCAAAGCGTCTGCCTGAAGTTACGGCTCACGGAAAGTCTGGTGATAATGAAGATAGGAGGTACAAGCATTGCAATGATCACCACGCTTGCTCAAAGCGGAGTGGCGATTTCAGGCTCATATGAATATACCAAGTCCAGGTTTCTTCACAATGTTTTCCTTGATCGATGTCAGGAATGTCCAAGATAAACTTGGAAATCACAACATTAAATAAATAAATAAACATGAATTGAAAATGTCAAATTGATGAACTCACAACCTAATGTATCAAAAGCGAACTTCTTAACCACTGTCGCCTTAAACATACAATCTACACTAATATTATAAAGAGGATTTTATTTTTATTTTTGTTTGTTTGTAATGGATAAACTCAAAAACTACTGGACCGATTTCAAAAATTCTTTCACCATTGGAAAGCTACATTATCTGCGAGTAACATAAGCTATATTTTATTTTATTTATCGAACGGAGTCGCGGGCAAAAGCTAGTACTGTATACAAATGTAACCTTTTATAAAAACTTAATTGTATGTTGTGTAATGTTTTGTAACTAGCAACTTTCTGACCAACAGATTCTTTGCGAATTCAAAAGTAAGGTGTAATAGTTTAATTAAAATAACATACAACCTAATATTTTCTCAGTACTATAACGCTTCATATTTCTATTCCCAGATCAACCAAGAACTAGTTTTAAAAAAATTGCAAAAAAAAACAATATTCTATCTTATCCATCATTTAGCAGATCTCAAACAGCCACCCCAGGCGATCTCACCCGAGCATCTTAGCAGTTTTATAGGTCGACGTCGAATCGTCCACTCGACCGGTATCGATCGCCCCCCACCCCCTTCTCTTGTTGCTAATATTTCATGTCATATTTTTCGGTGTTTTGATCTTTCAGGATTGTTTTCTGTGTTTGTAAGACTGAATTGGTTGTTTTATAGTAAGTACTAGCTAATGCCCGCAACTTCGTCCGCGTTGAGTTACGCCATTGATTACTAGTCTGCTCTCTAAAATCGTAGCGTGATGTTATATTACCTATGTTACTCTCTAATAAAGAAGCTTTCCATAGACGAAAGAATTTTTAAAATCGGTTAAATAGTTTTTAAAATCCATTACAAACAAAAAAATACAAATCTTTTCTCTCTAGAATATTTGTTTGTATAAGTCTTTAAGCTTTTTTAAATTTCTGATTACGATGGACATAGTTATCAGAACAATATACGTAACATATTGGACTAAAGAAGTATTAACTACATATAAACTTAAGATAAAGTAGAAAAACAAATGATAAAAGGATCATTAAACTAATGAGGAGTAATAAAACGGCAGAATCGTTGTTTTCCGTCTAGAGGTTGTCGCTCTGATTTGGGACGTCATAGCCAGACAGACTGCTTCTAGCACTTATACAGACTTTTAACTTGTAACAAAGTTAGATATTGGATCGTATTTGGTCTTGAAACTTTGTGTTGACTAGATTCACGACAAGTCAATTATAAATATGTAAAAGCGAAAATTTACTCACTCACTCATCACGAAATATCGAAAACCGCTTGACGTATAATGATGAAATTTGGCAGGGAGGTAGTTTATAGTTAGTAGACGTCAGCTAAGAATGGATTTTGCATAATTCACACCTTAAGGGGATGGAATGGGGGTCCAAAGTTTGTAAGGAGAAACAAGATTAAGATCGCCAATAACTGACATTTTGCGCGGACGAAGTCGCGGGCAGAAGCTAGTCCATAAAACAATCCTATGATTTGTATATAATAGTGTAGCTTTGTATCATTTTTTTGTTTTTTTTTTTTTGCTGGACAGTTAATTTTCTTCACTTTCACTTCACAAATCATCTGTCTTACTAAACTATACATATCGTAGTTTACTTATTTCTTCTTGAACTCATATTCATCGAAAACACATCAAAATCTTCCACCCTCAATGTCCATCAAGTACCAAGTTTATACACTTGAAATTAATTCACGTTAAACAGTAAACTTGATGAGCACATAACATGTCAACTACCAAGATTGGTTGGTCGTATTTTAACTTCGTTTATGGTTGCGGTTTCTGAATGAGGTCAAATGCTTTGCTACATAATATTTGACAAAGAAACTTATTTATACGAGATGATAATGCAGGAGAATGTAGGAAGGGGGTTTTATTTCTTTGTGATTTGGATTGAATTGTGATTTTTACCCCCTTTTTCAAAACAGCGAGACTATGACATGGCGGAATGTGGATGTTCTAAATAATAGATATATTAAAATGGTACTGTTTTATGAAATGGCGGTAGGGCCTATGTTTAAACAAAAAAAAAATAAACAAAAAATTAAACATAAAAAATTAGTTGGTATATCTACTCAAAAAAAAACACACCTGGTAGCGTAAAGGACCAAGAATATTTAAGTGACATAAGATTTAATCACAATAAAACATTAAAAAACTTAACTTAACATTACGCTTGTAATCCTTGAAGGGTTAGGCAGAAATACACCTACACTTCGCCAATTACATTAAAGTCCCATATAATAGGGGGCGAGCCTATTGCCATCAACCGAGCACAAATCTAGACTCCAAGGCTACTACTGAGAAATTTCTGATGAAACCCAATAACAATTTGCCCGACCTGGGAATCGAACCTAAGACCTTATACTCAGCAGTCGCGCTGACTGACGTGGCAGTGAACTACAATTTAATATGTGGTAATTAGTCAAATATTATGGCACTACGTAATTTATAGATACACATACAAGTAGATTCAATATCAATGGCGACAGTACGCGTCTTACCATCCACATGATTCAACATAACCAAACAGTAAATATTTTAGAAAAACCCCACACACACAAGACCAACAGACGAATTAATAAATAACGAATGTTTCATTAAAATAAATTATTAAGCCGATGAGTTTCTGTGTTGTTGACAAACATACGGACGGACACCGGAATTCCGTATATTAAGTCATTGGAATTACTAATTTTATTGTTAGTTACCACGTCTTTTACTTCCTCACTGTTCACTTGTTAATAATTAATTAATTAAATGATTAATATGTTAATTAAGGCTGAGAATAGATCTTTTGTGTGCTGTGTGTGCGATGTCGCTTTGAAATTGTTAGGCTTTCATCATTTGAATCAAAGTCAAGTCAAAGTCAAATCATTTATTTTAATTTGGCCATCTTCTTCTTTATCAAAGAAGAAGAAGATTAGGCTATTAAAAGACACTTTTGAACGTCATATACCTACAAGAAAAAGGAATTAAATCTAGTTGCCACTTACAAAATTTTTACAATATTTGTATACAGAATTATAAAATGCAATATATCTTGTATAAGAAAATTAAAAACGAACTAAAAAATAATTTTTACTATATCATAATACGACGTATTGTAAATTAAGAAGTGACGATTAAATTATGTTCAAAGATGTACTCACGACACTAAAGAATTGGCCAATTATTTTTAGAAAATAACTTTTATTTAGAAATATAATGGATTTATTATTATATAAATAATAAATGGCAAGTATATGAAAAGTGCACCAACCTCTATAAGTGCGTCGAACGAGCCAATAGTTCATATTATTAACACAAGAGTGAGTCATAAAAAGCATTTATTGAACTGATAAAATTGTGACCTTATAACAACGATATCGGTGGAAACGTATGGTTATTTTGTACTAGGAATTTCTCTTGGCTTTGTCTGGGGTTTTAGACCAATCATTGTCATTATTTTAGCTGAAAATCTGATGAATATAGACTTGTCTATTTTGTCTTCTTAGGCCGATCCTGTGCTTCCCAAATTCAGTATTCCCTCGGCCTATACCAAGAATAATATTAGGTTAACTTTGCGAAGAACGAAAGGAGCTGGTAGATGCACATTTCTCAAAATTGCAACTCTTATTGTGTATAATCGACTTGTAAAATATCAATGTTAATCGACTTGTAAAATATCAATGTTAATCGACTTGTAAAATATTAATGTAAATTATCATAAAATATCAATGTAAATTAACCTTAAAATACGATTAAAACAAACTCAAAATATAAATAATTAATCTTAATCTTAAAATATTAATGAATATCATCGCAAAATATAAATGTAAATTATCTCAAAATATCAATATTAATTATATCAAAATATCAATGTAAATTAATCTCAAAATATCAATCTAAATCATTTCATAATAGCTAGCGAGGTTATGTGTCAGATATTTGCACATTTGTACACAAAAACAAGTGCATTGTTTCTATTTATATTACCTGCTTTATATTTTGTTTATTGAATGCATTTGCCGGGTTCGATATTATAATTGGTTATTGTTTTCGAAATGTATTTTAATATCTGCCTTACTATAATAAATTGAATTTTACTAAAATGGACCAGTTTTTATAACTTGGAAAATGTTCGTATAAAAACTGTATGAACGTTTTATTTTAAATAGGTACTTACTGTTTAGATATTATACGAGTACGGAGTAGGGAGTAAGGAAAACTTTAGTTTAGAACAGTGTCAAACAATTTTAGCCGGTTATTAAAAACAAAATCATTAATTTGTTCAATATATTTTGACATTATAGGTGTTGCATTTTAATATCTTTTCGTTTGTTTCAATAGCAACAAACATTCTTTATCAATCGGCACGTTTTCCATGATTGGTAAGCATTGTTTTTTAACATGTTAAATTCTTTTGACTAAGGTAATGATTAATCAATGGTAAACTAATGGTAAACGTCGCAGGAAACCGCTGAATGCGGGCAGTACAGAACCGTTTATTGTAGCCACCTTTAAGGAAGGCCTATGTCTAGCAGTGGACATAACATCATCACGCCTGTAATCCCCGAAGGGTTAGGCAGAGGTGTACCCATTAGTATATATACCCAGTTATGTTTTTAGTTCCATGTAATAGGGGGCAAGCCTATTGCCATCAACCGGGCATAAATCCAGACTCCGAGGCTGCTACTGAGAAATTCCTGATGGAAAAACCCAATAACACTTTGCCCGACCTGGGAATCGAACCCAAGACCTCATGCACAGCAGTCGCGCTTGCGACCACTAGACCAACGAGGCAGTCAACTACTAGCAGTGGACATAGTTTCGATAATAATGATGATGATGAATGATGAATCATCGGAAATCCCTTTTCATAATTCACGTAATATTTAATAAAACAACAACCAAACCAGTCATAGCGCTAAAATTAAAATTAATTAAACAATTGCATTGAAATTAAAGCGAGAAGACATTACTCAACATCACTCCTCATTGTGACCACATAAAAGCCACATAATATCAGCAGGTTTTCCATTCTGACTAATGAACAAAACTTGTACAGATAAAAAAAGAAACTAGGCAGAATGACTGGCAACCTAAGCCAATCGAATCAAAAAAGATACTCTACGCCCACAATTCAAAAAGCGAACGCAGCTCAAAAGCTGTCAAACTGCCCGCGGTGACGCATGGATGTAGGGTTGTCAAAGGATTTACTGGAATAGCGTTTAGCATATTTCTACAGGTGTTTGGGACTGAAAGATTTCAACAGGCCTCCTTGAGGAGCGCCTATAAAATCTGGCAAACCGTTTCATTAAACTAAAAAAGGAGAACTAGTTTTAAATACCGCCATTTATAAATTGTGAAGAATGTAAATTGTAGGATATTAAATTATACCAATATTAAAGACGAAACATAGTTTTAATATACGTTTTCAAACAAAAATCCGTTACTCAATAGGATAAGTTTTCAAAAAAAAATCTATCAAATTCAAATTGTTTTTGAAACCGGTTGAAAGACATTAATCAAGAAAAACATTGTACATTTTATTGTGGAGCAATTACATTGGGATGTGGGTGTACTAATAGGTAGATACACCTCTGCCCAACCCTTCGAGGATTACAGGCGTGATGTTATGATAAATTACCCTAAATAAAAACCTTTATTTTCAAAACCTCGATGTAAAGATATCACATTTATTTCTAACAGTAGCTCCAACCATTATCTTAGCATAATCAGTAAGTAGCCAGCCCTGTTAAAACCTGCCCTGCCACAACCGACCATCCAAGCGCCATTTTAAGTGTTCTTTTTTTGAAATCACTAAAAGAGGTATGACAGGAATATCAATGCATCAAACGGTCAGTTTAAAAAAGATGGTTGGAATTCGAATTTTAAAATTCCTTTTTTGGTTGGCTGACAGGAGATATTAATTCATTACTTATTAGTCACTTTTTCTTGTCAAATTTTAGTTAGATTGTATTTGATTATTTAGTTTAGAACACTTTTTGTTTGTTTGTCTATTTGTGTAACTATACATCCAAAAAAGAATTACTTCGGTATTATGGGTCCTTTCTAAGCTTTTCATGTAAGACTAAAATAAAAAAATAAAATATTGTTACAATTTCAACATTGTAGATCCTTCCCATTGGTCAGCCCTGGAACTCTGGCGCAAGCGGCCATTCACCGGCTCTCATTTTGTTTTTTGTCCCGCATACACATTGAACATACGCTTCTGCGTTCGGGTAACGATACCTGTTACCGGCTTGTCTTATAATATAATAAATTAAATAAGCTAAGTTCTACCAACAATAAAAACAATTTGGCAATCGACTTTTATATTTCTTTGTGATTGATATAAAAAACAGATTTATTTGTTAAAGGTACAAACAAAATCATTTCCTGTATTTATCAATAAGGAAATTCAAAGTAATAATTGCTGTTTTTTTTTTGTAATTTAAGAAAGAAACATTCTTCCGAGATCAAATATTGACATTTAAACCCAAAAGTTCATTGTTGACAGCGATATTAAATATCAAGGTCTATAGTATCGATAACGAAGGACTATAATTTTATTATTGGTTTAAACTTGTTCTGTTTTTAGTCTGGGATAACTTATTGGCTTGTAAGAGGTGAAACTTAAAGAGTATTGGTCGCTAGAGCATACTTATTGCATCAACGTTAAGTAGTAAGTTTATAAATCATTCAGTAACTAGCTTTTACCCGCAGATTTGGTCGCGTTAAATTCGGGATAACTGAGATCACTACTAAGTTTCTTCTTATAAACTTTGGACCCTCATTTCATCCCCATAAGGAGTGAGTTTTGGAAAATCCTTTCTTATCGCATGCCTACGTCATAATAACAATCTACGTGCCAAATTTTAGCGCAATCCATCCAGAGGTTTGCTTCTACCTATTCCTTCTAAAAATACAGTCGTGATGTTATATTACGTAAAGGAGAAAGTAGATAGATAGTCTCACTCTAACATTTACCTCGTATTGATTCCCAGAACTCATAAACACGCGAGCAGCTTCAATCCCACGTCGAATACAATAATCTTCACAGGAAAAGGGCCAAGGTTGAACTTAGACGCTCTTATTGCCTTCTACCTTCACGCTTGAATGACAAATGAATATGTAGTTATTGCTCTAATGTCGCATAAAATTATATATATTAGAAAATGCACTTACATAATAAGTTGGCAGACTCGTCCCACAATTAATTTGTTGTACTTCATCTATGTATTTTATCTCTCTCCCCACTATTTATATATATATATATATATATTGTATGTATGTATATATGTATTTATTATTATAATATATTCTCTTAATTTTCTGTATCTGTGCACCTACTTTGTTTTTGTCTCTGCATCACCCTAAGGTAGACTGGTAGAAAATGCCTAAGGCATTAAGTCCGCCTTTGTACAGTGTATTTTTTTACATGTGCATAAAGTTTTAATAAATAAATAAATAAAATGTCTTCTTTAATATTTAAAAACTTTTATACTTTTTTAATCGAATGCAAAATAAAAACGTTCAAAATGTAGTCACAATGTCATCTCATCGACAATCAGTCAAACTTGTAAATAATATTTTTGACAAATTGGAATTACTATTAAAAGGGGTGTACTTTAAAGAGAAACACTGAAGTAACAATTAAAAAAAACTGTTCTAAAAAAATTTATTCTCAGAAAACATCACAACTTTTAAAAAGGTCAATTCTATTTTTATGTCATCCCACATTCGCCCGGACGTCAACTGCGTACTTTACCTTGCAATAATAACGAACGATATAAATATAAGGAACATAACTGATGGACCACTGGAGTATGGAACAAACTGGTTTCTCTGCTGAAGACGTAAGATGGAGCCCTCAGTAGCTTTGGGCGGGACGATTATCTACCAGACTGTACCATCCTACTGACTGCGAAGCTAGGGATGAACGGGAATGCGAATCGGCATAAGAATGCGAATGCGAATTGGTGTTCGAAATTTGTAAAAGTTTTTATTTTTTAACGAATCTTATACAGAGGTACGGGTGTTCGAAATTCGAAAATAGTTTTTATTTTTTAACGAATCTTATACAGAGGTACGGGTGTTCGAAATTCGAAAATAGTTTTTATTTTTTAACGAATCTTATACAGAGGTACGGGTGTTCGAAATTCGAAAATAGTTTTTATTTTTTAACGAATCTTATACAGATGTTTCTACGTATTGGTTATTAATTGAAAAGTGTGTCCATGGAGTTTCTTGTTCGTTTTTCTCCATAGAGACCTACCTACGTTTTGGAACGAGCAACTAGTTTCAACTTTCTGACTAACTGATCGTCTCCTTGACAGTTCAAAAGTGCCTGTAAATGGTTTGTTGACAATAGATGCAGAAAATTATGTTTTAATGCACACTAGTCGTAATGAAAGATATGAAAGTTTACTTACTTCTAATATCACAGCTTTTTTCGCTTCATTGACCAAAATGGTACGAAAATTTAACAATTTTAAAGGAGTTCTTGTAACCATTGTTTGTCAAAATAACCTTTTTTTTGCAGTTAAGAACTGTTTAATATTGTGTGAAGTATTTATTTTATGACAAAAAACAGAAATTCCTTTAAAATTTACGCGTTTTTCTTGCATTATGATAATGATGGAAAAGATAAAAAAATAGACTACCTACACGGACGGAGAAAAGCTAGATTGTGATATTTGCTAATAGCTTTTTAGGGTTCCGTACTGGAAGCTTGCCAACAGGAGCCTACTACTAAGCCTTAGTTGTCTGTCTGTTAGCGAGCTGTATCTCATAAACCGTAATAGTAACACTATATAAGATTGTACTGGATTTAAAAAGCTAGTAACTTATATACCTAAAAGAGAAACTGTAATTCTTACCTGCATCCGTTTTAAAAATACCAAGAAAAATAACTTTCTGAGTAAGAAAATAAAACATCAAAATAAGTAGAAATCATAAAATCTTACGTAGATAACATTTTCTTGGAACTTCATCCAGGGACACATCCGCTTCCCCAACAGGTGGAGCGTTCAAAATGATGTCAATGTCAATCTTTTAATATATCTAGACTTTAGCTAGAATTTTAAGATAAAACTGTTTTTGTTGTTGGTACTCGTGGAATTATAAAGTACTACCTTTTAGCGCGGACACAAACAAAGTCGCGGACTAAAAAGTAGCCTATTTATTTATTTAAACTTTATGCAACAAATAAAGTACAAAGGCGGACTTAATGCCTTAGGCATTCCCTACCAGTCAACCAACCTATGCTCTTTCTTGGGGTACAAACTAACCCCGTACCTTTCATCAAAATCGGTACAGTAATTTTTGAGCTAATTCAATACAACAAGCTACTATAATTTAAAAAAAATATATAAAAAAAACACGACTGCAATAAATATAGACACCACTAGTTTTTCTAAAATATTGTACGGCGTAAACGATTTTAATAGCAATATAAAATAACCCATCATAACATAACATCACGCCTGTAATCCCCGAAGGGTTAGGCAGAGGTGTGGCCCTTACACTCACATTTCGCCAGTTATGTTTAAGTCCCATGTAATAGGGGGCGAGCATATTGCCATCAAACGAGCACACATCCAGACTCTAAGGCAGCTACTGAGAAATTCCTGATGGAAAAAACCAATAACACTTTGCCCGACCTGGGAATCGAACCCAAGACCTCGTGCTTAGCAGTCACTATTGCGACCACTAGACCAACGAACCAGTCAAATAACCCAAAACTTCAAAACTTTCGCACAAATCCCTTGAATACGTAAAAGAAAGGGCAAGTGACCTTTCTCTCGCCGTATTTTTCGGGCCGACTTGGGCCTATCTGTAAGGAATACGTGAGTGGGGTAGGTCATGTTCTCGACCGGTTTTCACTCCTCGCCAAAACAGGAATATACGTATACAATTTCAGTGAAAGCCTTTTTACTCTTAAAATGAACGGGCGATACGCGCTTTTCCATTTAAGTTCGATATTTAAACGTTTTAGGACTATTTTTTACAAGCTTTTATTTAGCTTGCGCTGTGCGTATGTAAGTTGTCCTTTCAAAATTTGCAAATCATTTTTCGACCATTTGTTGGTATCCGATTGGAGCTGAAATTTTGCATACACCTTTAGTTCTGATGACAATACAATATCCAATACTCAATATAATAATTTTAAATCAAAACTTTTTTCAAAAACATTTTTTTTTTGCTTCTTTTATGAAATCGTCAGATAACTCTGAACGGAGAGATAAATATGGCGGTTTGACAACTTTTGTATAAAGAATATTATGTCAAACTGTCATAATTATTTATTCTTTGGATAAAAGTTATTTTACTATTGAAAAATCAGCACTTAATTCATTACCAATATAATTTTAATACTTTTTTAAATGCGAAAGTTTTGATGGATACATTTTTGTTGCTCAATCACGCCAGAACGGCTGATCGGATTTAAATAAAATTTGGCACAGATAAATTATAGTCTGGTTTAAAAGCTTATTTTCATCCCGAAAAAATCAACGGTTTCCGTGGGAATATACCTATTATATAAACTTTGACGCAGACGAAATTGCTGGCAGATGCTAGTAGCATACAAAATCAATTTAAAAAACAACTCGTTTAATATCGAATGCAAAAATGCTGTCATGACATAGCAAAATTTGAAAAAAGAATTTTTAAAATTCAAACGCCATAGACAAAATACAAAAAGCAAAAGCAACAAACCAGTATGCCTTAGAAACGGGCAAGACCTTTTTGTATAAGTCTTGTTTCTCGTTTTAATCTGTGAACGGATGAGGTGCATCAGTTTTTACTCAGAATTTATTTTATACGATAGATATTACTGATCTTCGCCCGCAGCCATTTTGATTTTAGTTTTGCTACTTGAAATTGCGCGGTCGCGTTGGGTTCTTAATATTTTTATTTTTGGTTTGTTTCTTTTTTTTTTAAGTTTTTAATGCGTTGAAAGTTGATATTGTTGGCGATTGTCGTTGTTAATGAAACTATTATTGGATTTTAGAAAAGTTGGGCTATTAACGTGTTGTTTTTTTGGACGTTAAGACATATGTAGGTAGCTACCAAATTGCAAATGATTTTCCACAATGAAGTAAAACTGTAGTCTCTATCCTTTTGTTTCCTATTAAAACAATTTTATTTAAATATTATCTATGATTTTTTTTAGTAACGCATAACTGTTACTGAATGTTGCCAGCAAAATGCTACTTTAAATCAACGTCAAAGCAAATACAATAAACAAAATGCTGACAAAGAAAAAAAAATTAATCACAAACTGACAAAGAAAAACAGTTATCACAAAAATATTTCGTTATTCACTATGGTTTGTTTAAAAATTCGTCAACACTAGAGATAATGGCAACACTGAAGCGTGGAACAGTTTAGCAAGTTATTTACAAACAAACATTGCATAATATTTCATATTGTTTACTATTTGTCAGTGAGAAAATAGGAAGTTAATTTGATGAATGAAAATGGCGACACGAAAGACGAAACAATGGCGCCGGCAAAGATTTAAAACACAATGGTTTTTTTTTAAGAACTTCCCGAAATGTTTAGAAAGGTTCAAAGGTACATTCTTATCAGCTTCATTTCGACAATTAATAAAATCTTCTAAATAGTCAGTCAGTCAGTTACTGGGTTGTGGAGGTCAGATAAGCAGTCGCTCCATGTAAAATACTGGTATTCAGCTGCATCCGGTTAGACTGGAAGCCGACCCCAACATAGTTTAGAAAAGGCTAGGCAGATGATGATAAATTAAGTCTTCTAAAACGGCAGCAAGCCTAATTGGACACAAATCTAAATTCCTAGCTGCTATTAAGAATTTTCAGGCATTGGCGCTCTCTTAGGGAAGACCTTTGTCTAGCAGTGGGCGTCGTTCGTCTGAATATGATGATAGATTATTTGTAATATCGTTTTTAAATACATCCTACTCTTTAATAATATTTTAATTGATGCAAAGGTTGGTGAGGATGTATGTTTGTTACTCTTTCACGCTAAAACTACTGAATGGATCTGGATGAAATTTGGCACAAATATAGATTATAGTCTGGAATAGCACATAGGCTACTTTTTATCCTGGAAAAATGTACGGTTTTCGTAGGATAATATATCAACTTAAACGCGGACGAAGTCGCGGGCAGAAGCTTGTGTTAAGATAAAGAATACGGTTTATCTCCATAGCCCTTAAACAAATTTTTAAGAAGACTATTTGTTTTAAGTGTACCGGATATTAGTAACAAGATAAGAGCAAGAAAATTGTATCTTAATTCTTCTGTAATATAAACTAATTTCGTTTGCACTATGAAAGCTTCTATTAGCTTTTATGTCAATCTTTAAGACTACGTTTTTGATCTAGATATTATTTACTAGTTATACCAGGCGGTTTTACCCGCGTTCATTTACGTTTTTGGCTACTGCTCCACTCCTGTTGGTCGTGGAGTGATGTTATATGTTCCTCATGAATCTTCTTCATATGAATTCTCCAAGAAAGTATTTTACAGAATAGACCAACCGATAAATTAAAAAATGGAATAGAATTAATACATGATCTGTCAAATAAGTTAATGGAATCTTATTGGTAGAAAAACAGGCAAATTACTTATATTTTTTGCTGTTAGTCTAAGTTAATCTGAGTATGATTTAATTTCATTTCTTAATTAGATATTTTGTCTATTACATGGACATGGGACATGGAAACAATGGAACATGGGACTAAAAACATAACTGGCGAAATGTGGGTGTACTAATAGGTACACCTCTGCCTAACCCTTCGGGGATTACAGGCGTGATGTTATGTTATGTTTGTCTATTGAAATTTTAGACTAAACTACACATAATTAAAATTCTAACTAACTATCATTTAAATATACCAATAATTGGCGTTTCTAGAAGTGATCATCTTACAAAGACTTCTGTAAATATAAAATACAATATACAAAAAAAAACACAACGTTTCATTTAAATTCGAAATTTAAACTCTAAACATCAACCTTTACAAAACGGAAACCTCCAAAAATATTGAATAGGAAACCTTAAAAATGACCCCGACACGTAATTAAAGAGGACAGCCATCTGCTCGCAAGACAGACAGAAAACAATACGTCCCGAGTTCCAGACAGTAATCGAATGAGCGAAAAAAAAACCGCACGACGCTTTCGCTGCACGTCTGAATGACCTCATTTTTGGGCCTTTTTGATTTTTGTTTTTTTTTTCGAGTTATTATCGTCTGTACTGAAATGAGTGTTTTGTTATTTTTGTTAACTGTTACTCATCAAGATTTTAACCCTTTGTGAATAACAAACGATTAATATTTAGAACAACGTTCACAGTTTTATATTCTGTAGTTAAAAAGACATTTCAATTTTAGAACACCGAAATTTCAAAACAATCTCTAAACATTCCATATTCAAACCACAATATCGTCGTTCGAAATTCAAACAGTCAGATCCGTTAGCGGCCAGTATTTCGACTGGTTTGGTTGCAGTAGGGTAGCTGCACCTGCCTCGGCCTAGTGTCCACAACCTAGATTCACCGCACGACCGTAGAATGGAGGTAGATTTATTTTAATCGCTTAATATTTACTGTTACACCTTGTTTTGGACGTGGATTGCTGTGATCTAGAATAAAGTAGTGCGCTGAGTGACTGTGATACATTGAATAGGAACACAGTACAAGAAAAAACGTTACTTTTAATAGAATCAATTTTTATTGATCTGTTAATCTTAATTATAAAAATTTAATTGGGATTTCCTTAAAAGATACAAAAGAGACACATAACGTTACATCACGCCTGTAATCCCCGAAAGGTTAAGCAGAGGTGTAACCATCAGTACCTACACCCACATTTAGCCAGTTATGTTTAAGTCCCATGTAATAGAGGGCGAGCCTATTGCCATCAACCGGGCACAAAATCAAACTCCAAGGCTGCTACTAAAAAAATCCTTATGGAAAAACCCAATTGCCCGACTTGGGAATTGAATAACCCAAGACCTTCGAGGCGGTCAATAATTAGTAAAATAGTCTTCAAAGCAGTTTGTCCTTTAAAATACTAGCAGTTAGTACTTAAAACAAAATGACGATAAAATTAATGGCTAATGAAATAAATAAATTGAATAATACTTAGTACTTAGTAGCTTATTGTCGTGGGCAAATTGAAGTGGCGCCGGTGACAGAAAAGTTGAAAGGGAATCGTTTGTGACCAAGAGATTTATGAATGTGGATGGATGAAGAGGACTAGGAACGCCAAAGAAAAGATGATTGGTTGAAGGATGATATGGAAGAAAAGGGAGTCAGTGATAGCATGACGGCTGACAGAACGGAGTGGAAGAAGAAAACGTGTTGCGCCGACCGCAAGTAACATAGGACAAGGGCAGGAAGATGATGTCCATGTCCCTACCTATTATTGTAGGGACATAAACTGATTTAAATAGGAAAATATATTTTATTTTAGGTTGTTTTAAATTGGCTTCAATAAAATTAAAAAAACAGTGTCTGTTTATTAGTTTACTTAAAAATCCAGCTAAATTAAATTAGTAACTATTGATATAAATGAACTATAAACTCTTTAAACTTGAAACAAAATAGTTATAAAACAAGTCCACGACAACCATTTCATGTCAATATCTAGACCGCTAGACTGCGCAGGCGTCTATTATAAATATCAGAGAGTTAGGCGGGAATAAATTCAATATGGCGGCCAGATAGTGAGTCGGTTGTGACATTGAACGTTTTGTATACTGCCTATATGTTGTAATAGTGTAGATACTTTAGTTTGAACTAGATTATAACGGTTGGAATTCTATTTTCAAAATTTTGAATTTAGGAATAGAGCAATTCATTATCAACCAGCCAGGATTGTAAAAAGAAATATAAATTGATGAAATAGTTTTTATTTTTATTTTTAAATAAATCGTTGTTTAATTTAGATTTAATAGTGCCACTTAAAATAGAAATGACGCAAATTGTGTAACGCGATAAGAAATATTGGCTACTTTATCGTTATCGGAATTCAACATAATACCTTGACTATTCGTAACTAGACCAAAATTTATTGCTTTTAGGAAAAAAAACCTAAACCTATCTATTTTAGATAGATAAAATAATAATTATCGTTATTACATTTTTTAAATATACAACCACGAAAAATAAAGACCTATCTAAGTCCATTCTAATCCAAGCTAAAGTCTAGTTCACATTAAAGCGTAACCTAGCGCCATCTATCGTCAAATTAAGCAGACGTCAACAGTAGATTGTGCAAGCGCGACTTTCGCCTTGGCCGTTGCGCGGGCGCACCTAAATACCCTAGGTGCCACGTCCGCTAGTAACTTGCATAATATTCTAGGTTGTTAAAAGCTATATTAATCTCATTTAAATATGGGTGCCTTAATGACGGTGTGTGTGGTCTGAAAATACGGATTACCTAAGTCTTAAGTTAGTGTAGGTAAGGTTGAAAATCGATAAAGAAAAATAAGACAACTCTAAAAGTCTTCTTAAAGTTGTTGCAAAAAAGCTTTAAACTTTGACAACTTATATAGAATAACGTAGACTAAACTGTTAAAACATATTAAATAACTAATAGTAAAATTATTTAACAAAACAGCACATAAAATTCCAAATTGAGATGTTCACGCGTTTGCATAGACATAAACCTAACAGAAACATAGTTAAAACTAAGACATCAGCCATGCGTAGCCTTCAAACAAGTCTGAATGCAAGATGGCGGGCCATAAGGCAATAGCAGTTGTAGGTTATGTAGTAACATTGACAGTCGCCTGCGCTTGCGCTTGCCTTGGCCGCGCGCGCAAGGACCCGACTGCAATTGAAGGGCGCGAACTTGAATTTCTTGATGTTCTTTTTATGAATTTTGACGGTTTTGACGTTTTGAATGACGGAGAGTTTAAAAATGGAGAGTAATATGAGTAGTAAAAGCATATTTTTTTGATACTTGTTTTAAATTTCAAATATGTTCTAGAACGTATTTTACTTGTTTTTTTTTATGAAAAATATAATCCTAACCCTCTTAACAGCATCCGTAACTAGTCTTTATGCTTATACATACAATAAAGTATGCAGCTTTTTATTATCAATATATGTTAAGGAATATGTAAAGACCGCCGTTTATTTTTCACATGCACAAGGATTTTTAATGCAGTGACGATAAAATATAGGTCAAATGAATATTTCAATGCATACACAAGTACATTACTTCCTGAATGCAGACGACCTTATTTTTGTTATTTATAAATAACATGTTTTTAAGTGATAAATGCGCATGATTTGTGTACCAAAATCTGCTTTGTGCATTTGATTTACAAACCATTGGAAAGTCAAAGACTTTGAATAAGTTGTAAAAAATTTGTTCGGAATTCAAGTATTTGTCAAGCGTTAACGACAGCTTTGTTTAATTACTAAGTAATATCATGTTGTCTTTTAGATAAATATGTAATTAAAAGAAAACATTAATAGAATAAAAGAAAGTATCAAATAAAAAGTTTACGCGCACTATTTTCTAATATTTTCAAATGATATTGCAATAAAAGTCTTAAAAGCGCGTCGTAGATTACCACATTAACTTAAACAAAACCAATTAAATGTTGTCAAACATCGTCTATAATTAATTGGTTAATTAATTATGATTTTAGCAAAAAAAAATGTTGCGAAGCGCACCTCGTAAGTTCCGACGGCTTTATTTTAGCCTACGATTCCGCGGAGAGCTTCGTTGCTCCGATAATAAGTCATTTTATTGCACTAATAAACTGTTTTTTGACTATCTATTAGTTTTAATTACTAATAAACGCTAATGAAAATTCTTAATAAACAGTTATTTAACATTTTAGTAAACTTTTTTCGTGAATTCCAAAAAAATGTTGCCAAAAAAGTTCCGAATTCCAAATTTAAAAAAGTATCAACTTTTATTTCGGTTTGAGCTGCTCTATAATAGAAATCAAAAAGAAATTTGAAAATAGAATCGTTTTCTCTATGCCGTCATTGGCCTTCGATCAAAATATAGGTTGCAATTTATTAACGCATACACGTGCGTTTCACGCACACTAACAAAACGTTGCAATGTAAAACGACGTATTCATAGAAAAAGAGTGGGACAGATAAACGATAACGAGTATAGGTGGGGAGAGTGGTGGGGGGCTCGTAAGAAAACACAAAAAAATGTGCGTGAACCCTACGCACACACCGACCGTTACGTGTGCGTTTACATATGCATCGCACGCACACTAACACCACTTTAAGTCAAGGAGAACGCAAGATTAAGGGCACATATTATTGACTTTGAAAACTCAAAAAAGTTCTTTGTTTAACGCGGCAAAGCACCAAATTGTACTCACATGCGTCAGAGGTGGCCGGTTCCTCTTCCGTCCAGTTTGACACTTCGGTAGTAATTTTTGTAAAAAAAAAGAAAAAAGTTGCAATAACAAATCGGCGTCACCTCGTCATGTAATCACAAATCCATTCAGCCGTATTTCACAGCGATAACACTGTCACAGCATAATATATTGTAACACATCACGACAGTCACTTTTCACAAAAATATTCCTTTTATTACATTAATACTAAATAAAAAATATAGTTCGGGTCCTAGGTTTCCATGTGATATGTGTCTTGCATCTCAGCGTTGTGAGCCGCACTTAAATACGAAGAAAATTTCGGAAAAACTCACTAAATCCCAAAATATTTTTTCTTAGATTTTGTTTTGTTTTTGTCGAAGCCACTACGCGATGATATGAATATTTTTTTTTATAAAATATAGTCTGTGGTCAATTTTTTTTTAAGATATTTTTGTTTATTTTTCGGAGGTTTTTAGCGGTTATGTCGCGTGTTGTGGTCCAGTAGTGTGCCGGGAACGGAAATGCGACGCTCCACCGATTGTGCATAGGCGGGACTGCACCGAGCGCGCACACCGTACTAGACGGCGTGCGTACTTAGCCATTACCTTGTATTTACTGCGACCGAGCCCCGCCGCTCGGGCAGTCTTGATACTTCGCACTGACACTAGTAAAAATGAAAAAAATGCTGAAAAATTAGGCGTTTCTGTCTGAAATTACAGCTGATTTTTACATTTACACTAGTACTGGTCTGTAAATATTTTATCTCGTCTGTTCACTGTAAAAATTTCATTTCAATTCACAAAATTGCACATTTAAAATCAGTTTTACGAAGATCTTTGACAAGTCAACATGAAAAAGTTTTAATAAACCTATTATGTAACGAAACTTTTCTGTCATGGATATTACACAAACATATAAATGTTTAGTCTCTCCAAAATAGAAACACAACCTTTATATTTATTTTCACCCTTCATTATAAAACATTTGAAGCACTACAAAAGTTTCTATACCAAGTCTTTCCTCGCTCGGAAACACAGCGCTTGTCTCAAGATCGGTCGGTCGGACTATAGCACCACTACACAGACAGTATGCAGTGTCGTCTGCACACGCGCGTCAGTGTGAGTGTCCCGCGCTTGTATGAACCTTGTGCATTTCAGTTCTACTTACTTATCTTACACTTTGTATTAATCCAAGCGACATGTAACTTACATAACAAACTATAAAAAACCTCCAAAAATTTTTTGAAATGAAATTTCGATTTTTTACCAAAGAATAGTCTATCCTTGTCTAGTGTGGGCATGAAAGTTGTGTTTGTGTGCAGTTTTTTATCGTTTTTTTCTTCAACGTGTGGGTGCGTTCGATTGTATAGAGACGCGAGGGTGTGTGTCGAGTGCACACAGAATGCATTAGTGTGTGTAGTTCTTATAAGAAAATGGTTCAGTGAAAAATTTTGTTGGAATTCGTAGAGATGGCGCTGTTACTATGATGAACGAAGCATCAAAAAATTAGTTACGGGGTCGGCATGCAATACTACCGCCTACCACTCTGTCTATAGGGTTCAAATTTGCGTATACAACATTTAATGCTTTGTAAAATTCGTTTGTGACTTTTCTGGCGGGTGTGAGGTAATCGAAGACAGTGATTACAGCTATTTTGATATGATTAGACACTTGAAAACCGTCTAATTACGTACCTTATCTATACAAAGCCCTTTTGATAAGGGTTTAATTAGTCACATTCATTTAAATATCACTCGAAACTTGTCTACAGCTACTTTAGTCTTTGTTACAACAAAGTCTCCCCCTAAAGGTAATCTTAGGGGATGTATTTCAGCAAAAAAAGTGTCATTAAATATGCAAAAAGTGTAAGCCGTCGGGTAAGGAAGTTGGGCTACGAATTTTACAAGCGCATAAGCCGGACTTCGAAGACTTATGAAGAATAGGGAAATGTTTAAATCATCGATACCTGAGATAGCTACATTTGCTACGAACTGTGTCTTGTTAGCTCTTAAGTGCTACGAAAAATGCTACGAGAATTTGGTGTTACAATTTAGAGTAACGTTTTTTGTATTGTTCTAATTTGTATCTTACATCTTTAT
Organism: Hoplodrina ambigua; assembly: GCA_949774945.1. Classification (NCBI taxonomy): domain Eukaryota; kingdom Metazoa; phylum Arthropoda; class Insecta; order Lepidoptera; family Noctuidae; genus Hoplodrina; species Hoplodrina ambigua. The sequence continues at coordinate 8,599,028 of OX458988.1, forward strand.
GTTTGGGGTTGATTTTACTTTCTAGGTTTAGTTTTTTTTTGTTATTCCTTTAATGTAGCGATATTCAAAATTTATTAGTTTTTTTTTTTCAAATTGCTTTGTTATTTTATGTTGTATGTTGACAAAAACTTTTAATATATTTTTTTTGTGTTATTTGATTGTCGTTGCTGAGAGTGGGGTCTTGGTTTATATTCTCAGGTTGGGCAAAAAGAGTTATTAGGTTTTCCATTAAGGATTTCTCAATTTTTTGACATAATGTTTAGCTTGTTTTTATTTTTTTTAGATTTAATACCAACTTCTTTTTATTTTGCTTTTGTGTTCAATTTTTCTTTTATGTTCTGTGCGTCATTTTCGCGTAAATAAATCGTTTTTCTTTCTTTCTCTAGCCAAACAAAGCAGAGCCTGTATTTCAGCTGTACTTACGATCAATTTTGAATGTTTTTAATTACTACACTTCGCTTTCTGTCAAAGATAATGAAGCAGTTCATGTGTCAGTAAACATAATTATAATTATTCAACATCCAATAGACCATTTTTCCATTTTCTGTGTATTGTGATGTTATATAAATGTTTATAACTTTACGATCATAGGATACTATCAATGTTTGTGGTATAATTATGATAATATACCATATTCATGGTCTGTTAGGCCATTGAGTGGTATTTATGTGGTGTTTATTGGGATATACCACAATGGGTTTTGTGGAGAGAGCAGAAGAGAATAATTTTATTGATAGAAGTAAGTTTGTCAATGGTGTGTTCTATTTTTTTTTTAATAAAAACTTTTCCCCCTATCTAGGAATTTCTCCCGCATCATGGGTGCGTTTACAAACATATCATTCTAAACAACTAGACCTGTCAGTACCTGTAGGTCATTGAATTATTTGTTTCATGCGTGAATAGAATTTGATCTTTGACAGTCGTTACGAGTCGTCAGAAGCTTGAAAGTCTGACAACCAGTCTTACCTAGGGGTATCGTATTACCCACTTACTGGGTTGTCGAGGTCAGATAGGCAGTCGCTCCATGTAAAATACTGGTATTCAGCTGCATCCGGTTAGACTGGACGCCGACCCCAACATAGTTGGGAAAAGGCTAAGCAGATGATGATGATGCGTGAATAGAATTGCGTTTAATGACAGTTTTTGTATTAAGAACTTTACAGTAGATAAAATAAGTGTCAAAATGTCACTCGATTTAACAGTTCGAGAGAGTACAACCGTATAAATAAAGGTTTGTATGACCTAATTGATTGATACAAACACAAATATACATATACTGACTTCTGCACGCGACTTCGTCCGCGTCAATGTTGATTTTCCTATACAAACTTTGGACCTCCGCTTCAACCCCTTACGGGATTAATTTTGGAAAATCCTTCCTTGGCGGACGTCTTGTAACTATAAACTACCGCCCTGAAATTTTCATCTTTATACGTTTTAGAAATTTTGGGATTAGTGAGTGAGTGAATGAATGATTGACTTTTCGCTTTTATGCATTTAGGTAGAAGATAGATAACAAATAAATAATACCAGTCTATTACTGCATTTCTCATACAGAGAAGGCACGAGCATTGATCACCACGCTTGCTCAAGGCGGATTGGCGATTTCAGACTTAAAAGTCCAGCTTTCCTCATAATGTTTTTTCTTTACCGATGTCAGTGATGTCCAAGAAAATCTTAGAAAGTACATTTATGAAAAGTCACATGTTTTACTCAGTATCGAACCCGCAACCTCATGCATGAGAAGCGATCGCCTTAACCACAGATCTATCACGACATTGCATGCAAATATTTACTTAGATAGAAATAATTCTAGGAATACTGAAATCCCCCATATTCTATTACCAATAGGCACATTTGATCTGGTTCCTAGAATTATTAATACCTAATTATGCTTTACGCTTATCAATGTCAATTTCTACTAAAACCTATAATATCCTACATATCATTACGCCTGAATTCTCCGGAGAGTCTGGCAGAGATATTGGTAATCGGTTTATTAGCTATTACATTTCCATTTTAATGGTACGTTTAGTATGTTATCTTAATTCCCGAAGGGTTAGGCAGAGGTGCACCTATTGGTACATCCGGATTTCGCTAGTTAAGTTTAAGTCCCATGTAATTGGGGTCGAGCCTATTGCCACAAATCCAGACTCCAAGGCTGCTACTGGGAAATTTCTGATGGAAAAACCCAACAACACTTTGCCCGACCTGAGAATCGAACCCAAGACCTCGTGCTCAGCAGTCGCGCTTTGCGACCACTAGACCACCGAGGCAGTTATAAATGGATAATAATTTAACATAAGTGAGCCTATAATTAGTATAATGAAGTACAAAACCTAAATGAAATCGAACGCCCATTGCTACAAATCCACAATTCCTGACTGTATGAATCAACAATCTTCACGCCATACCCAATCTTTGGTAAGCAGACACAATTTCCGCACAAAAAAAGCAACAATAAAAACTTTAACGAAACACATAAGCGTGTGTTCATCAGACTAATTGAAACAATAATGTTTCTGAGATAGCATCGCACACACACACTGACATACACGAAGGTCGCTTGTAACTCGCGATTGAGTTACACAGTACTGGTTAAAAGGCTGAAAGTTTCAAATGTATGTGGGTTGTATAGACTATACTGAAATATCATCACGACTGGATTTCCTGAGGGTAATCAGCAATGCATATACCTTTGGTTGACAGGTAGAGAATGCCTAAGGCTTAAGACATTCCTAAGGCGTGCCTAGGGCATGCCTAACGCAACTAGATTCATTATTAGTAATTAAGTTTTTGTTTGGTTTGACTGCCTCGTTGGTCTAGTGGTCGCAAGTACGACTGCTGTGCATGAGGTCTTGGGTTCGATTCCCAGGTCGGGCAAAGTGTTGTTGGGTTTTTCCATCAGGAATTTCTCAGTAGCAGCCTCGGAGTCTGGACTTGTGCCCGGTTGATGGCAATAGGCTCGCCCCCTATTACATGGGACTAAAACATAACTGGCGAAATGCGGGTGTACTAATGGGTACACCTCTGCCTAACCCTTCGGGGATTACAGGCGTGATGTTATGTTATTTTTTTTTGTTTCTTGTAAATAAATGAAGATCAAAATTGCCTTCTAATGGTCTAAGACTATTGTAATAAATGATTTGATTTTAACTGTCATTAAGTCCGCCATTGTATTTTTTTTGTCTTGCCTATAATGTCCCACTGCTGGACAAAGACCACTCCCAAGTCCTGAATATAAAATCTAGACCCCAAAGAGTAAACATTTTTGGAGGTTATAAAAAAAAGTAGGCGTAGTGTTGCACTTTTGCATAAAACAGCTGATTATTTTTTTTTCTTTTCAACCGACGAAAAAATTTTGCCATAGTGTGATCTACAATCATGAAGTTAATCCATGATAAAATCTTGGGTCACAATATTCCTTACACTGTGTATAAGACACCATAAAATTTTCTTAAATAACACCCCTTTTTATACTAGAAGCGCTACATTACCCTTTGTGTCGTAATGGCCCAGTGGTTAAGGCGCCCGCCTCTCATGCATGAGGTTGTGGATTCAAATCCGGGCAAGTACCAATATGAATTTTTCAATTCATATGTACTTTCTACTGTTTATCTTAGACATCAATGACATCGGTAGAAAAAACATCGTGAGGAAACCTGGACTTACTGTTCCACTCAAACCATGTCAGAGGCTCCTGAGGCGGTTTAGAAACTCTGACACTAGGGTGTGTGGGGTCGTAAGACCTTACTGCCCACAAGATAAAGAGAAGATTAAGGATACGTTCCATATTTGCACAAAAATAAAAGAATATACCCTTTATTCAACCTTGACCAACTGACATGACACACTGAACGACTAAGATAAACAAAGCTATTGTCTTTGTCAGTACCTACCTATGTCAAGAGATTATGGCAATATGTACATTTATAGTCCATTTTTCTGCATATTTTTTGGGAGTCAGCTAGTAGCCCCTACAAGCTTTGGCCTAGTCATAGCTAATGCTACGAAAAACTATGCTAGATACGTATACATAATAAATATAATAATAGTTCGGGGAAATCTATATTTAGATACGATATATATTTATTGCCATACAACGTGGCAATGTTGCCAGCCCTTTGGACACTGGTTCTATTGACAGCAATGTGGACTGTAAATTTTTTGAGGCCCTCTATGCTTTCCCATTTTTTTTATTAATTGTTTATAACTTATAAGTTTTATATTTTGGTTAATTATGTATTTAGATTTAAGTTGTATAAAAAATACTATTTAATATTGATATTGTATAAAGTGGTAAAGTTTGTATGTTTGTGAGACGTGATCTCTGAAAATTCTGGTTCAATTATAAAAAAAATATTTTACTGATAGAATGCTATATTATTACTGAGTACCATGGGCTATGTTTTCTGGTATAATCAACATCCTTCATGCCGATATAAGAAAAGAAAAAAAAAACAGAATTTCTTCAAAACTCAACATTTCTATAAGTTCATGCATCAACACCAACTATCTTTCAAAGAACACCGCACTGACACAAACCAGTCGTTTTTAACCGTATTAAAGTTAAACCACGCCACATCTAAGACCTTTATAAGTGCTAATGAGCCACATAATTGACTAATTACTGTCGTAATGTTTTAATAACAAACAGCCTCTACCGCTACCGTGCTCCTTTCCGCGTTTTTGTCGCCTTACATGGCGAGGAAGATGTAGATTTTATACATGAGGTGAGCGTGGTACTGATAAGGATTTGAGCGTACTATAATTTAACACTAACTTAAAAGAAACGACAAAAAAATAAATATATTTTTACATACTTTTTTTTGTCAAGAGTTTAGACAGACGTCAAAAACTAGTCACGTCCAGTAAACGTATATCTTTGTACAAAAATGTGCGCAAAGGGTAGAACTATGAAAACGCAGGCAGCTTGCGGACTGGTCAGCGATTACGTAATACTCGTAATTGTAAAGTAGTTTTCCTGTAAGCACACTATTATGTGCTAAACTAGTTTCATTAAATAGACATTAAAATACTATACTAATAATAATTAAATACTATAATTTTACATTATAGAAATTACCCTAATTAACCTATCCGTCTAAGTTTGTTTCTCTTCTTTCTTTATCGTGTGGGCAGTAAGGTCTTACGACCCCACACACCCTTGTGTCAGAGTTTCTAAACCGCCTCAAGGGCCTCTGACATGGTTTGAGTCGGACAGTAAGTCCCAAGTTTCCCCACGATGTCTAAGAAAAGCAGAAAGAAAGAAAGAAAAAGAAATCATAAGTGAAATGTGTACTTATGTGTACTTTCGGACTTATAAATCGACTCACTGTGTATTCTATAGTTAGGCCTAAAACATCAAACACAATTAAAAGTCAAAGAAAATGCGAGTTCGAAGCCATTACGGTGCCATCGTTGTTCTAAATTTAAATTCACGACTATTTCAAAAACCTTAAAAAAAAAAACAAGTCCAAACGGCCAGTTCTATTAATAAAAAACGTTCAAAACCTAGTCGCAATCTCATTTCAGTGACAAAAAATACTTAGATTGCGATCTTTCCAAAAAGGTAGAAGAATTACCCAAAGATTATGTATATGCAATAGGCTCGCCCCCTATTACATGGGACTAAAAAAAAACATAACTGGCGAAATGTGGGTGTACTAATGGGTGCACCTCTGCCTAACCCTTCGAGGATTACAGGCGTGATGTTATGTATGTTATGTTATGGAAGACAAGCTAACATATTTTTTTTTTCTTCTGAAATCTTCAGCTGATTATTTTCAGAAAGAAATTAGAGTCGGCCTGTAATCTACACCAGTGTTTTTCAGTAGCGAAGCCTTACTCGGGGGGTCGCCGGCAAAAAGAAAAAGCAACGGTCTTGTTTATTTGTCAATAATTTGTCAAATCGACGGCCGTATTTTGAAATGTTAATAATCCAACGTTACTTAATCCAGAGTTACTTTCCCAATTGTGATGTTATGATTTTAGAAATTGAGACATTGAAATAATTATATTTCAATGTCTTAATATCACGCCTGTAATTCCCGAAGGATTAGACAGAGGTGTACCCATTAGTACACCTACATTTTTCCAGTTATATTTAAGTCCCACGTAATAGGGGGTGAGCCTATTGCCATCAACTGATCACAAAACCAGACTCCGAGGCTGCCACTGAGAAATTTCTGATGGAAAAACCGAATAACAAAAATAAAAATACAAAACAAAATTTCATTACAATTTCTATCTTTGATAACACAGAAACCATTGCTGATAAAAAGTGTTTTACAGACACGTGACACGGGGTCAGTGACCGCTGCTATATTGAAATAATATTCTTTCAAAACTTGTCGACCCTTCAGACATGGAAACAAAGGTTTTTTTTATTGTTGCCAAGTACGAATATATTTGTATGAGTTCACTGTTTCAACTTCTGCGGTATTTCGAAAGTTAAAAAGAAACCGGTATAAAAAAATTCCCTAAAGGGGTGAATTATTGTGAAAAAAAAGTTATTTTCAGATGTCTACAAGATTGTAGAATTTTATTTTCTTCGATTTTAGAACTTATTACGTTGAAATAAGGATTAAATACGTTATGGCAATTGGCAGAATTATTAAGGTTTCGGAATATTTTGTATTGTTTCTGAATAAATCGACGTCCCCGAGGAATAAACCGGTAATCGCAAAAATCAAATTTTACAGGAAAAATGTTTTAGTGTTTTTGGCGTATATCTCTTCAACAAAAGGTAATTATGCCAACATTGTTATATGACGGAAAAGCTAATTTTTACCCGAAAAGTTTAAAGTATTAAGTGTAACTATTAAATATACACAGAATAAGTTATTCACCAAAATACATATTACCGAAAATGGTTTCATAACATTTTTAGGGTATCTTACGATCCTGACTTATCAATATTATTCCAGTAATGTTTACTTACCGATTTATTCTTGTAAATTTCTTAAAACTTATTGGCATAATATTGCTTTACAGGATTATTGAACGTTTTTTTTTCATTACAGAGAGAGAGAGATATTGATACTCAATTACTTTTGAGGTGTTTTTAAATTCGATCTATGCATTGGGAATCTCCTCTATGACCCGAAAATGTACTTGATTCGCCGAGCGCGACCAAGTTACCGCCAATACGCGAAAATGTGTACCACAAAATTTACGATAATAAACCTGTAATCGCATTAACCAAGATTTTTTTTAAAAATATTTTACAGTAATATTACTTTACCGAAATGTAGCCACAGAACTTAAATTGTAATAATGTATAACGTTATTTTTCTAGTAAATAAAAAATGGAAAATTTACAAAGAACAAAAGTGTTACAAGGAAAATTGTTGGAAATTACCGCAGAAAAAATACGAAAAAAATTGCATAGGTGTATCCCGAGCCATAGATTCCGAAAATGGAATAACAGTAAAAAGTCAGTAATAGTATAATACAGGTTTATTCCTTGGGGGCGTCGAAATGTTTTTTTTAATTCCGAATACTTTGCAAAATAAATATTACGTAATCTATAAAAATAAAATTGCGAAATCAGAATCCTACTTCCTTATTAATGACGTAGGTACCTGTTACGTAACAAAAAAAAATACTTATCAACAATTTTGCATGACAACAAGCCAAAAAAATAAAAACATGGCTCCGGCCATCGACGTCCATCTTTTTACAATCGACCTGATAATAAAATTTTATTTTTCCGCATCTCGAACCCACGTCTGTCGAACACAGAACCGAATCCCACGTATATTAGCCACTGAACCGAAAGGTTGTCAGTTACAAAACCGAATCTGTCGGACAAAATATTCGAGTTAAAAATGTTGCGGCCGGAAAATATGGCGTAATAAGATTTTGACTGCGATAGTACTGAGGGACTTTATTCGTGTAACGGATATTAATCGTTTAATTGGGATTGTAATTGAAAATGAAAATATTCTTCTTTTTTATCGTGTGGGCAGTACCTAAGGTCTGACGACCCCACACACCCTAGTGTCAGAGTTTGTAAACCACCTCAAGGGACTCTGTTTTTTTTTATTCGTTTGAATAGGACAGTAATAGGCTGGAAAAGTAATTAAAAATATTTTAGGCCAAGCACGTAAGTACAAGCCCATAAAATGTTAGTACATAGTTAGATACTTATAGCTATGATAGTAAAATTTAAAATATTTTTTTTTGGACATGCATGAACGTCTAATGTTTTAGGATTTAGCTGCCCACTCTGTCCGGCACCACACTCAGGAGGTATCTTGGTGTTACCCTTTACCCGAGACCACAGTAAAGCCGTTCTTTTCCTAAGTACAGCCTTCAAGCAGTCCGTGCTGTGGCCAGCAAACATGGTAGTCCCAACAAACCTGAACGCATTGTTATAATAAAATCGAGAAAAATATTTTCGTAAACTATTGTAATGGTTGTTGTTTTTTTTTTTTATCTTTACGAAAATGCCGTCGGCTTAAATTTTTTGCAAAATAAATTAAAAAATAATTTTAAAATTTCGGTACCTAGGAAGAATTACTTTCAGGCAAACGCCGTCGGCTTCCATTTGTTGCGCTAAATTAAATAAAAGTTTTAATTCGTTATCTAAATAGAAATAAGGACTACTTTATTGAGACAGGTCTCATGCTGCAAATTAAATAAATAAAAAAAAAACGCTAAGCAAAACTAAAAACGAATTATCTATTTTTAACTGGCATTAAAAAGTTAAATAACTAGACACCTGACATTTACATAACAGTTATTTAAAAATAGAATTACTAAAAACGGTGCTCGAGAAACCCGTTAAAATACTGACGTCACCAAAACAGGCACCCGGATCTCGGAAACTAGAACAAAAAACTTCTTCCGTTCAAGACGCCATGACACTTTTTTGTCGATCTAAGATGGCGAGTGACGTCTACACCCGTCTAAAACAAAAGAAAGCCCCACCCACTTATGCAAAAAATATATAACATTATTATCTATACGTACACATGCGAGAAAAATAAGCGATGAGATTTTAAATTGGTGCGGAAACTGCGGAAAAGCACGAACATGTTGAATCAACAGTGGCGGTAAATCAACAAATAGGAACAACGAAAATTCCGAATTCATGGGACCGGCGTAGAGTACGTAGCGTAATCCCGGCACAGCGGGCATGCAAACTCGTAACAGTGGCACATTTACCGGGGAAGGCATCAGACGAACACTTGTTGCTTGCGAATGCCAACTTCACGTTTCCAGACGCCGCCAAACTTCGCCAGCCGCCAGCAATTACTCGCACAACCGAATTAGAATTCCGAAACCGAAATTCGATTTTGAAAATTGACTTTAACCAACTTTCGCGTGAAACTTAGCAAAACTTTTTTCTACTGTACACGAGTATAAATATAATTTTAAAAACCGCAACGAAAAACCGGTTAGAAAATATTTATATTTAAAAGCACCTATTTACTTCACTGAGCACTTCACTACGTCTTGGTTCTTAAGACGCGACTTCGCGACGCACTTACAAGACGTTCGTTCTAAAATTTGAATTTTTTGGGTACGGCGGTTGGTTTTCCTTATTCAAAAATTACATGCACTTGTATGGTTATGTTCGAATTTTGAATTTAGTTTTTCCGAAACGTTAGCCGTAGTTGAAGACTAGGTATTGAATAATTTAGCTCCTGATTGCGGGGAGAGAAGTTGCATTAGTGCACGCCGTCCCGGTTGCAACAGGTTGTTTGGCAGAGAACAGAAGGGCGCATGCGCGTTGTCGCGACCGATGCACTCTGCTACAATGGTCGCAACTTAACGATTATTGTGAGTATTTGATTTTAATTCCGGTATATAAAGTATTATTTTTTAATCAATTCAAACACATAAAAACAGTTTTAAGTGACTACCTTTCAATCAGATGTTCTATTCTGTAAAAATCTCTCTTGGTGCATTGAAAGCTCACCCTAAACTCACTTCACCTTAATTCACAAAAGAAAAATTAACAGATTAGTACTTCTGACAGTAGATAATAACATAACTAAAACGAGGACCATGTTTTTGTATTTAGGAAAGGTATAAAAGACAGGGAATTACATATAATTAAGATTACATAAGAGAGAGCACAAGGTCCAGAAGAAACTATGATGTCGATAATGCGTTTATTGACACTACATAAGTACGAGTATTTTTTGCGGCATGTATTGAATTCGCAATTTAAGACTTATATTAATAAAGTCTAGATTTCCTCACGAAGCGTAGTAATCAATTCGCGCGCCTTCTCTGTATGAGAAGAGGTCTTTGCCTTACAGTGGGACTAGAAAAGGCTGGTATTTTTTTTTGTAATTACTTATTATAATGCCGATTTCGAAAAGGTATACCTACCTATCTACTGAATAAAGTAGACCTATTGGAAAGGTTAGACTTAGCCAAAACTGTTACCTAAATCTTTGATTTAGGGCCATGGTTGGTTTGCTTCTTTACTACTTATACTAACTATACTACTAGCACTACTTAAAACCTAGGTACATTGTTTTTATTAAGCAGCAAGAATAATTGTAAAAACTATATCGGAAGGAATGCCGGTGGAATTACTTGATCCTCCTTCTCCATACAGACCTACCTACGTTTTAGAACGAGTAATTTGTGTCAGCTTTCCGACACAGACCGAGTCCCTGACAATTCAAACGCGCCTAAAAATGTTTCAATTGAAAAAGAATTACTTTTATTTTGTTTTTGTTATAAGTTTTTATAAATGATTTTCTTACATATTTTTAAGTGGTCAATTTTACCTTTATTAATGAAATCGTTCACTAGTTAAAAAAAAAATCATCTAACGTCAAACTCGAAAAATAAAGTTTAAATTGTCGTGAAAAATTCTCTTACATGACGTCAATTTTGCGGTTATTGTGGATCGTTCGCTGCAACGCTCTTGGCCTCTATAGCCACGTGTAGAATTAGGTACAGCGATAGAACTAGAACCTTATCTCTTACGCGCCGAATTCTAATCACCACTTGAATTCCTTATCACCACCTAGACAACTACTAAGGTGTTAGTCTTAAAACACTTCTATTTTACAAAGTCTTTACTTTGCGTTTTGAATATGTATTACGCAGTTTAAATCACCATACAATTCTTTATCACCAGTTTGAGTCTAATCACCGGTCAATTACTCAGGCTGGTCCGTGGTGTATTTGAAGTGGTATAACTAGTTTGTTCAGGCAATTGATATCTATGAAGATTCTTATCACTGATGAGTAAATCACCACATAGAGTCTAAAAACTATTTCAATAAGTGGAAAGAGTGATAGAATTTAAACCTTATCATTTATGTGTAAGAACCTTATATAACATAGCTATAGCCATGTGTAAAGCAAATGATTTCGGTGATAAGACTAGACTAGAGTCATCTTTAGGAACGCAGTGATTTTTATCACCATTGTAAGATTAGTTAAAGAGGTATTTTGGTTGATGCTTTGTTTATTATCAACGCTTTAATTTTTGTTCGCTTTGAGTATTATCACAAAATCGTATAAAATTACTCGTATAAGTTGAAATCGAGTTGTTGATACGTCTTATCTCAGACGCAGACGAATTCGCGGAATAAAATTTTCAATGTCCTTCCTTGGGGTTTAATCTTACCCCGTACCAAATTTCATTGAAATCGTTTCAATGGTTTAGTCGTGAAAGCGTAGCAGACAGACACACAAAGAGTTATTTTCGTATTTATAATATTAGTAAGGATTATAACTGCATTTAAAAGCTAGCCCACTTGTTTCAAAATCTTAATAACTCAATTCCCACGTAATGAGACACAATTGATTTTCTAATTTTCTGTCATGACAGCCGGGCCTTAAACAGTTAAGCAAAGTAAGTCACTAACACGAGATTACATTACAAAAACACATACATAATAAGCTCGTATTAGCAACTAACTCGGAGTTAAAAGATAATCCTGTTTATCTATCGTATGTTTGTGTTATCAATGGGCTTATAACCCCAACAAAAACAGAGATCACCAACATACTCGAAACCAGACCTGCCTCAAGGCACACAAAAGTGCGCAATAACCTTGTTTATTATCAACGCTTTAATTTTTGTTCGCTTTGAGTATTATCACAAAATCGTATAAAATTACTCGTATAAGTTGAAATCGAGTTGTTGATACGTCTTATCTCGGACGCAGACGATTTCGCGGAATAAAATTTTCAATGTCCTTCCTTGGGGTTTAATCTTACCCCGTACCAAATTTCATTGAAATCGTTTCAATGGTTTAGTCGTGAAAGCGTAGCAGACAGACACACAAAGAGTTATTTTCGTATTTATAATATTAGTAAGGATTATAACTGCATTTAAAAGCTAGCCCACTTGTTTCAAAATCTTAATAACTCAATTCCCACGTAATGAGACACAATTGATTTTCTAATTTTCTGTCATGACAGCCGGGCCTTAAACAGTTAAGCAAAGTAAGTCACTAACACGAGATTACATTACAAAAACACATACATAATAAGCTCGTATTAGCAACTAACTCGGAGTTAAAAGATAATCCTGTTTATCTATCGTATGTTTGTGTTATCAATGGGCTTATAACCCCAACAAAAACAGAGATCACCAACATACTCGAAACCAGACCTGCCTCAAGGCACACAAAAGTGCGCAATAACCCTCCAAACTCTATTCAAAAGCTACTTCTATATAACCCTAAAACGAGAATCGCAATAAGGCCGTAAAACAAATAAACACACAAACAAAATTCATACAAGTTGGTGTACACAATTTTCACGAACTAACATTTTGAGAGTAAATAGTGTCACAGAGACTTTGAACAGTCGCGGTACGCAGTACTTGCGAGAAGGAATGACTTTGTGCGCGGTATGTCCTTGACGATAAAAGGTGACAACCTTTTAAAGACGATTGACCTGATTTTAGATAGGGTAGTAACTAGCAAGTTGGATAACCTTTACATTGACGATGCCATGTTACGTATATGGCTTTAATTTTTTAGGTGGTAAAAATCATCAAATGACTCCTTCTGCCCCACCCGGAGCGGAAGGGACTGTCAGATTTTTACTGACTAAAAAACCACCCTGTTCCTTCTGTTGCCCTTTACGTTCCGGGGCCACGGTATCCTGCTAAGACGTCCCGCAACCCCTGTACGTATTATGGTTTGAAGTTTATAACGCCACTCCGACGTGATCTGTGTGTTTGAAGCACTCAATAGACTGCGCACCCAAGTCATTGTAAATGTAACTTAGCCGATACCTAGTGCGAATGCGACTTCTTTTCCAGATGATAGCTCATTCTTTAGCTGACCAATGCAATGAGAAACGTAGCGACCAACAGAGTTCAAGTTTTTTTCCCTAGTAGAAATAAAAAGGTACAAGTAGGTATAATAACTTGCAACAGGCATTCAAATAGCAACTTAATCGCTCATAATTTTAAGGTGCCTAAAAATGTAGCTTATTTGTTTATTACCTGATGGTAACTGTACAACTAACATCGCTAAGTGTTAATAAACAATTTTTTTTTTGTAACTCGAAATCTAGCGTGATACCAAACGTTTGTTTTAAGTTAGCGTTCGGTCTCTGTAGCATATTTACTCGTGTGCCAACACTGTTGCTTCAGTGAACGAGTATGTAACTGGTTTCACTGGATATTTTTAGTGTGGCAAGATAAGCACAGGTTTCGTGTAGTGTTGCTCTTTTAGAAGCTGAAGCTTGTGACAAAATGGAGGGTATTTTTCGTTGGTAATTTAAAATGGTGACGCCTGAGGCTTGGAGTATTTCATTTTAGATGCTACAAATGTGAAGGAATAAATGTATTTCATGAAAATTGTGGGTAATTTCCTATGTACTTACCGTTTCTCGATTATCAACAATGTTTGATTTTCTTTTAATTTTTTAGAGGTCATTTACATTTTTCAGCTTTTAAAATCATATAACCACCTAATTAATCGAATTTTAAAATAAATGATATTTCAAATTCAGAACGTGAAATTGAATGTCATTGATTTGGCTGTTTTTTTTTTTGTATTCGTAATTTTCCCGGATTCTTTTTATAAAAGATTTTTATTTGAAATTCCACCAGAAATGTTGGAAAATTTGCACCTGTACGAAACCGAGGTCGCTAGTGAGTAATAAAATGAGGGTTGCCACTCACCCAATATGTAGACCATGTTCTTAGTCCAACGCTGCAGTTCCTTGCGTATCGCGCGACGTTCTTGCTGGCACCGCGCGAACGAGCACTCCGCCATGGCACTCGTGCGACAACCCTGGGAAGAAAAAAAACACAAATAAATAAAAAAGTAACACAACATCATCACGCCTGTAATCTCTGAAGGGTTAGGCAGAGGTATACCCATTAGTACACCCACATTTCGCCAGTTATGTAAGTCCCATGTAATAGGGAGCGAGCCTACTGCCATCAACCGGGCACAAATCCAGACTCCAAACCTGCTACTGAAAATTCCTGATGGAAAACCCAATAACACTTTGCCCGACCTGGGAATCGAACCCCAAGACCTCATGCTCAGCAGTCGCGCTTTGCGATCACAAGATCAACTTCGTCTACATCAAAGTTAATAAAGTAAAAAGCAGACTAAATTAGTCTTCTCTGCCAAATTTCATCCAAATCCATTCAGCCACATCAACAAACATCCATCCATCGAAATTTCGCATTTAAATAGTTGCAAGACACATTTATACTGCCTCGTTGGTCTAGTGGCCGCAAGCGCGACTACTGTGCATGAGGTCTTGGGTTCGATTCCCAGGTCGGGCAAAGTGTTATTGAGTTTTTCCATCAGGAATTTCTCGGTAGCAGCCTCGGAGTCTGGATTTGTGCCCGGTTGATGGCAATAGGCTCGTCCCCTATTACATGGGACTAAAAACATAACTGGCGAAGTGGGTGTAGTAATGGGTACACCTCTGCCTAACCCTTTGAGGATTACAGGCGTGATGTTATGTTATGAAACTTACTAGTAAAAGCGTTAATGTGAAAAGGGCGAAATAATTACTTGATAAAAATTACTAAGTACTCATTTGTACACCCACATTTGTGGGTGTACAAATGAGTACACCTCTGCCTAACCCTTCGGGGATTACAGGCGTGATGTTATGATGCAAGACACATTTCACTAAAGCATTTACACAGTCATAATATATGTACATTTCATTCAAAGGAACCAGAAGATTGCTAATGAACGAAGGAGTGAATGAAAACATGACGTTCAAGGCGTATGAAATCTGTAAGATTTTCCGAGAAACAAGAAATATTTTGTGTAAACTTTATCATATCTAGGTACTCGTATCATTAATTTGAGTTTACCGGTTTCCAGAAATATGCTAACATGTTCTTAGAATCTAAATAAATGTCTTATAAATGTGAAAGTAATAATGATATTGAATAAAATAATAATATCAGTCTATTACTGTCCCACTGCTGGGCAAAAGCTTCTTCTCATACAGAGAAGGCACGAGCATTGATCACTTTTGACATAAAGTAATTCTGAGTCCAGGTTTCCTTACAATGTTCATAATTATTGTGAGGTGACTTATTGTTTAGACAAAACCAATCTCAATTATTCATGCATCCATAATATCACGCCTGTAATACGCGGAGGGTTTGGCAGAGGTG
Organism: Hoplodrina ambigua; assembly: GCA_949774945.1. Taxonomy (NCBI): domain Eukaryota; kingdom Metazoa; phylum Arthropoda; class Insecta; order Lepidoptera; family Noctuidae; genus Hoplodrina; species Hoplodrina ambigua. The sequence continues at coordinate 8,614,629 of OX458988.1, forward strand.
TAGCGCACCCACATTTCGCCAGTTCCATGTAATAGGGGGCGAGCTTATTGCAACACAAATTCAAACTCCTAGACTGCTACTGAGAAATACCTAATGAAAAAACCCAATGACGCTGTGCCCGATCTGGGGATCGACCTAAGTCCTAATGCTCAGCAGTCGAACCTTGCGACCAACGAGGCAGTCTAACAGAACTAAACTCAAAAAAATCAAAATCGAAGAAACAACCTACACTTCAGCCTAGCCTTATAAACTTTTCGAACATTCCACAACGGTTCAAAGTCAAAGTTAAATCATAGTAAATAAAAAATCGTAAATATTTAATCGTAGTTAGTGATATTTTGCTTAAACAGTGTCAAAGAATGATGTTGTGCCTATCTGTAATTTAAGAGCATACGTTAACTGTTGCTTGTTTTATTGTTAAGATTGTCTGTATGTGTATTAGTTAGTAAGCCTTTTTAAATAAATAAATAAATAATTTATTTCAATTGGACCATTAAAAGACACTTTTGAACGTCATTTACAAGAGAAAAGAAAAATTATAACGTTGAATCTAGTATCGTAGTAGTATTGGTTCAAATAAATAACTATAATCATCAAATTTATAGATTCACAAGTTACATAACATCACGCCTGTAATTCCTGAAGGGTTAGGCAGAGTTGTACCCATTAGTACACCCTCATTTCGCCAGTTATGTTTTTAGTCCCATGTAATAGGGGGCGAGCCTGTTGCCATCAACCGGGCACAAATCCAGACTCCGAGGCTGCTACTGAGAAATTCCTGATGGAAAAAACCCAATAACACTTTGCCCGACCTGGGACACACATACATTCATACATACATTCACATTTTCACAAGTTATACAACAATAATATTGGGGAGTCACGTTTATTTTCATTTGCACATTGGAAATAAATTCGCTCCACAAAACCCTTGATCCGTTACACAGAATATATTTCCCGCGAAAAATGAACCCGAATATTTTTGTCGGCTTTAAACTTGCTGGATTTTTTGTCACATAAAAATGGAGATCGTTATACTCAAAATTGGTGCTGATTCCCTTGATCACAAACTAAACTAAAATCAGACTATTAACAACTTTTTCTGTCCTATAAAAAAAGAAAGAGACTAATGTAAATAAGAGCTGTCAAATTTAGTCAATCGTACACATCCATAAAATTATAGTAAGCCTTCCAAAGTCCTTAAACAAATAAATATAGTTGACATCTCAAAACGTATGGATTAAAAATACGGAAAAGTTCAAGGCAAAACTAATTTGACATCGCTAAATTAGTTCTTTAATGTCACCGTCCTTTCCTTTCGCTGTATGTTAGTAAGAGATGTCAATTGTCTAAATTTAGTCTAGTTTGTGAACAAGGGAATCGGCACCATTGTCTAGTTAATGTTAGGCAAGCTAATAAAGTTTGCTGTTGAAATATGCCTATCCGTTTACGAAGCTGAATCAGTCTACTTTTTGTGAATTGTCAGTGTGACAGATGTCAAAAACGTCATATTTCTAACGTCATTTGACCTCCTAATATTGTTTTCGAAACATATTACCTACTATAAAGGGCCCAACATTTTGGTGCCCGAGGTCAAACGTAATTCAATTCAGTACGAGCCATCGAGTCGGCACACTAACTAAAATTTCATTAACTCGTATTTCCTGAGCGAGTCGACCTATCTTCGAAAGCCGAAGTCGGCACCTCGAACAAAATAAGAAGTGAACTCTATTCAATTACTATAACATTCATCGAAGTATCGAACCAGCCGGTCAATAACCCCGAAAGGAGCTAACGAAATTCTACGAAAAACCTCCGATCCTCATCAAGAACACCCGACACCCACCGAATATGCCCGAACCACCCGAATCTGGCCCCCGAATTCTTATTTCAAACTCCAGACGAACGGGGGGCCGGGGGGTATCGCGAAACTATTCTTATTTTAAAATCTCTCTCCACGGAATATGCCACGAAAGAGGTTCTTATTTTAAAAATATCACGCTCCACCGAAATTTTCTTATTTTAAAAACTTGAGGGGGGTGCGAACGTTCTTCCGAAATCCACCGCCCCCCGTCCCCCTCCGGGGGCCCTCGGTGGCCAGTTATGATATTCTTATTTTAAAAATCGCTCGAAGCGTTCCGATTCTGTTATTAAGATGTTGGTGTGTGCAAGCTTTTATGAGGCCGCTTGTACGTGAGCCGGGATCATCTAAGACACAAAGGGGTATTTCACTAAACCTATACATTGTTATGGACCGCACCGCGGTCGTTCAGTATCGCGATAAAAATAATAATAAAGCTTGAAAATAAATAGTAAATCTCCATTCGCCATCCCTGACCTACATGACCCAGTTGCGAGTTATGTAGCCGATTCTCGATTCACATAAATTGTAATTCCTAATTTCGCATAACGAAGTGCGAGTAGACGATTGGAAATTCAAATTTTCGAATCGTGAATTTTGATTTGCGAATATCGCTCGCGAGCTTGACTTAGAGAGTGAGTGAGCACGTCTCTATGTGTTAATGAAATCGCTTGTATTGGGGCATCGCTGTAGCGCCTGAAGACACGTGTAGCGTATTGATTTCGAAGATTACGTAGGTACTGGGAACACGCTTTGCCTACCTCCCTACCTATCTACCGTCTATGTCAACCACGCAGGCCACGTACACATTCGAATCGAAAATGGAACAACCTCATTTATCATTTCGAATTATTCAAACTGAAATCTCAATTCTAAATTCAAATAAAAAAAGAGTTTAAAAAAATTCGAATCGGCGACCAATAACGCTTCCCGCCAATTTCCATGGCTGTCAAATTTGGGGCCGCCGCGCCCGCCACCCTTCTCAGATCAATTTACGATAACTCGGTTTCAGCTCCGTCCCGCTCAGCCTTAAGACGGAACCCTATCCCCGTCTCCCCGCGGATAAGTTCTAGAACTGGGCAACTGTTGAGCGGCAACACCCGATAGGTGGAATGTGGATATTTATATTTAAATTTAAATTTAGAATATGTCATTGTTTGGGAGGGTTGTCTTTTGTTTGAGTTTTAATTGAAATTGGACTGGCACCTGTTTTGTTGAGATTCGGGTGTTGTTTTCGTTTTTGTTTAGTAACAAAATTGCTTTACGAAAATTGAAAATCATTTTTGAACAAATTTTTTTTGCGAGGTCGTTTGTTTATTGCCTTTATACGTAAATGTTCTTCAATATTATTTCGTGTAAGCTCTACACACGGCACTACTTCAAAAACGGACCCCACCCACACAAACACATCAATTTGTGGCCCCTATCTATTCGGTAGAATATCATTATCAATCCCCTAGTAAATAATACTGACCCTCTTTCTACTAGATACCGTATTCTGTCCTACAGCAGTCTCGGGACCATTCTCTCACGCGGATATGGCCCGGGACTTATTTTTAACTGTTGTGTGCGTCTTGGGGATGTGTGTGTGCATGGGGGTGGGGTGTGCGTATGTGTGCGTGCGTTTGAAATATTCCCCCGTAGCGTGGCGCGGGGAATTGATGTTTTTAATTAGTTTCCAACGGTTTTCGTTGGTGGCCTGCACTGCTCGATTTTATTATTATTTATTAATTTAATTTATATTTACAGCATCGTTCGATGTGCAATTAAGAAATAAGAAAATTTCCATACGAATTTGCGACCAACTTTGCTTAATGGAACACCGAATGGAAAGTTTAATTGAAACACTATCCGTTAAACAATTTCGTCAAAGTTACTAAATATGAAACCGGGCGACTAGAGTAACCCGGTACGTTTCCTGAAAACTTTCCTTTGTAGGCGAAAATTCAATAGGCGGGAAGTTCGGTCGCGCCTGTGCCGACCGACGCCCATTGTGTGGGTTAACGGACATTTAAAAGTGTCTAATAAAACAACATGAGAGCATGACGAAATTCTAATATTGCAGATTCATAATAAATGTTCATGTATTTTTAAATTCTTAATCGAGAATGTCTATGCATATTTAAGTAATCCTACATATTCAACCTCTAGTAAAAGCGATAGCAAAAAAATATTAAAAAAAACTTTTACAAATCACACAATGACATGAATTCGAATTCAGATTTTAAATTCAAATCTCGCAACCAAATACACCTGTTTGAATTTAAATTTCGAACGTATGGAATGCATTCGTTGTCACAGAATAACTATAAGCCACATTTAAATATTTAACAACTGTTATTTTGTGCATAATTGTTATGTTCCTCTGTGTCAACTATGGAATTTGTCACAGAGCAACTTTAGTTGGATGGTGAAGATATTCAGGCTGGTGTTTCGTCGAGAATTTTGTGTTGGATTTTGTTAGGCTGCGCGAAGTTGGTTTACCTGTTGCGTTGCGCTTTTGTTTTTGTTGATCGCTAGTTTTGGCGCTGGCCGCCGTTTGATACGAGTTTATCATGAACCGAGTAAAGGCTTATGTTGTTCATATTTTTTTAATTCTTTTTTGCGAATTTCGAACGTTGGTTTTCGCACTTGGAAAATTTGTTTTATGAACAGGTTTAGCTGAACGGTTTTTTGTGCCAGTATTCTGTTCAATATGGACGGCTATTTAGTAGTGTTTTTTTTTTAACGGTAACTTTTCGGATTTGGAATACAATGGCGGGTTTCATTACTCTTTCAGCCAGTTAGATAAAATTGTATTAACTGTTTCATTTTTTAACCCAATGTTCTATTAAAGAACTATCGTTCATTAAGCTTCATAAAGGTAAAACAGAGCTGGAAAATGCACAAAAGTCTACAATAAGTGAATTTAAACCAGACTAAGTTTACTGTAGGCTGTGTTAAATTTGCATGGCCGCTTTCAGACCTGTTGCGTTGCCTGCTGTTAGCACATAGATTTATTTGGTGACAGTGCTAGATTCTCTTCATCTTGTTTTGAGTCTAGCAAATGTTATTCAAGAGGTTAAACTGTTTCTTAGTATATTTTTTTTAGGATGGGGTTATTTTTTCAAAGGTTTAGTTGAATTTTGACCGTTACCCTTTGTGTTCTTTCCTGTTTTCATGTATAAAATTGAAAATAGAATGAACACAAAATGATGTAACCTTCCTAGGTTACATCATTTTGTGTTAATTCTATTTTCAAACGCTACGCGTGATGATGACGTCACTCACCATTAAAATAAGAATCAGGTTTTTAAATGCTTATGGAATTAGGACTTTATTTTTTAAATATGATTTGATTTGTAACCGGGTTTGTTATTTTTTAAATTACGAACGTTTTCAAACTCGTCTTCTAATTTCTACCAACGCTCAATTTCGAAAATGGAATCGAAAAAAGTAGAGATGACCATATCCCGAAAAAGTCTTATCCGAGTGCATCCCAAGTTCGTATAGGGTGACGGAAGTGGGGTGGCGGGTGGGGGTGGCTCCTCCGCGCCTGTGTGAAAGAATGCCGGAGAATCAATACAGCCGTGCACATTAAATTGGCCAGGGAGAGGGAACCACCCCTCGTCAATTTTTTCGGTAATTTTTAGATGTTTAGTTTTTTGTCTAGGGGAGGATTATGATTATATAGTTACGGATTAGGGGGGACATTTTAATTATCTGTTGGAAGAGTTTTTTAATAAGCAAGTTCTTACATTTTTTTTTTAAATGTTGCTACGTAATTTTTTTGGTCAACTATTAATAAAATCTGTATGTTTGTAGGTTTAATTTCATTACATGGCAGACTCCTTTTGAAAATAAGAGGCTTTAATCTTGAAGAAAAAAAAACGTTAATTTTTATCAAGTAATTATTTCGCCATTTTCGCATTCCAGCTTTTATTCTTAAATTTCATAACATAACATCACGCCTGTAATCCTCAAAGGGTTAGGCAGAGGTGTACCCATTACTACACCCACTTCGCCAGTTGTCTTTAAGTCCCATGTAATAGGGGGCGAGCCTATTGCCATCAACCGGGCACAAATTACTCGTAAATTATATTCATAAAATTACACTTTACCAACTAAAAAATAAAAATCTATATCAAATACGACGTGCCAATAAACACACAATATTCTGTAAAAATCTTCAAGTATAAAGAACACAAGACAACTGTTTGTAAAGGCTATAGAGTTAGAGTTTGATTTCGTCGGAAACGGAAGGCGTCCTCTGTGAAAGCCTGTTGCTTTTGTGCCTAACTTGTGGTTCGTAAGTTGTGTGGAAGAAAATAAACTGTAATACTGGAAGAAAGAGGTGTTATTTGACTTGGTTAGACTATGATAGAAGCACAGACTTAAGAATGTAGTGTAAACTTAAAGAAAACGAAGTTTAAAAAATCGTACTTTGAATATAGAACGTTCTATTTTTGAAAACGTAACGTTTTTTTACGATACAAGCAAAGACATGAGTGTGTAGTATAAACTTTTTAGAAAAGCTGCTGAAAGACTGCTGATCATGAGGTCTTGGGTTCGATTCCCAGGTCGGGTAAAGTGTTATTGGGTTTTTCTATCAGAAATTTCTCAATAGCAGCCTCGGAGTCTTGATTTGTGCTCAATTAAGCCCGGACTCGCCCCCTATTACATGGGACTTAAACATAACTGGCGAAATGTGGGTACACTTCTGCCTAACCCTGATTACAGACATGATGTTACGTATGCATGTGTCAATTATGATACATTCTAAAAGTATACTTTTCACTATTCGAATAAAACACACTTTCGAATAAAATAAAATACTACATTTTAAATAACAATATGACAAACAACTGCTAATTTCTGTCACAATCAAAATAACGAGAGTATACAAAACGCTATAAAACACCGACCCATTTTCTTAGTGCTTAATTGTCACGGAGGGAGAACGGGGAAAAGTGAACAAAAATAGCCCAAGTTTTCTTTCCGCAGACTGAAAAATCTTAACAAAAAACTTGAAATAAAGGGTAGAAATGAGCCATCAGTACACCAACAATGGTAGGAAAAACAGTCGGGTGAAATTGGTCATAATGAGTGTCTTCTGGCCCACCTCCCCAACCCCGTCTTCCCCTTTGGGTCAAGCGGGGAAATAAAATTTTAAATTGAAGCCGTGAAAAAGACAAAAATGTTGGGACCGGGAGACTTAAGGTTTGGACACACTGAGCTTATGTTATAATTTTTAAGTTTGGAACTTGTGAAAATTCATTCATTTGTTTTTACTTTTATAATGCTTTTTGGCTTCAAATAAGTAGCCTTAGCGTGTCTTAATTAATATTATTTGGATAGAAATGACTATTAGATCCATTGTTTTGCACTTTTAACATTGACGGTTTCAACATTGACGCAAGTCACATAAAGCATTAGATAAATAGTTTCAAACATTTAGTTGTTTTTGGATTTGCCAAAAAATCTAGTAAGAGTCGAGGAGTGCTGAATCAAAACTAATGTCTAAATATTCAATCTTTGAAGCTTAATTTACAATAATTGGTACTTAATTGGTTTCTCAGTTTTTGAATTGTAAAAGAACACAGCGTGGTGTAGACCAACCTTTACAAGAAATGAACTACGTCTAGGGAGAAAATGGAAATTATTCAGCGAATTTAGTATAAATGTATATATGGAGTAATATACATAATCTTTTATACATTTTAAACGACTGTCGAAAAAACGTTACGTTCCATTCTTTCATTCTAGAACGTTTGAAATTGTAATGTCAGCTATTCGAAATTCGAAATTTGAAATAAAAGAAGTTCAAATTGGATTCTCTTTGCTTTTGTATTCTTTATTCAAAATTTTTGGCTTTGATCCTTGTTCGTAGTATTTTTATTCTGTGGAGCTTTCCATTTTGTTCTTGCTACAGTTTTTGTTTAGTTAATTATACCTAATTAGAAAGTAATTAAGTATGAATTAATTTAAATTTAAATCGTGCTGAGTATGATTGCTGTTCTTCTGTAAGATATACGATTCTAATTCTTATAGGGGAAGAAATAGGGTAATATCTGGATATTAGTCTAAAATAGTTTTTCTTTCTTTCTCTTTCCTTCTTAGTATGCTTATGTATAGGGTATGTGATGTGAATAAGTAAGTTTTAATTCACCTCTTCTGTCGTATCAAAAAATCCAATTTACTAGAAAAAGTATTGTGATATTTCCCAGCGAACAGAATAATGATATTATCTAGTCCGTATCGACCTCGTCGAACTAGGTAAGTAGGTACCTAGGTACAAACGGTTGACGTTTCGTCCTTATTGCAAGGTTACCATGAAATTTATGCTTCAACGTCGTACTCTAGTACTTTCAACCATGCTCAAATTTGACTTAATATTTGTATTAGAAATGGAATTTTGTAAAGTCAGAAACCGCTGGATAAGGACAGTGTAGGACCGGTCATTGTGGCGATCTTTAGGGGAGGCCTATGTCCAGCAGTGGATGTCATTCGGCTGACGACGGATTTTTATGACGAAGATTTCGGTCTCCTAACTACTCTTTAAGACCTCGAACCTCGACCTGACAAACAGTCTTACTAAGGGCTATTGCCTAGTTATTTAGTTGTGGAGGTCAGATAGGCAGTCGCTCCATATTAAATACTGCTATTCAGCTGCATCCAGTTAGACTGGAAGCTGACCCCAACATAGTTAGGAAAAGGATTAGGCAGAAGATGATTTTTGAGGTCCTTCAGAAAGGTCAGGTGTGCAGTACTCGTAACCGGCGTGCTTGTATGACGAGATGTATGAACGTGGCTGAGACGAAAGGCGTGTGTAAGGATCGTAGCAGGTGGCGTTCTGTGGTTTCTGCCGAACCCACGGGAAAAAGGCATGAAATTCAATGATGATAAAAAATGGCCACCATATATACTAAAAACCCTTTGTCTGTTTAATCCATTAAACATAAACGTATAACAGCATTTCACTTTGCATAATAATTTGTTGGCTGTCAAAATTAATGCCCGCAACTCTTAATTAAAACCACTTTAATTGCGAGCTTCAAATTAAAGTAATGCACATTTATTTAAGTGCCCATTATGTTCTGGTTTTCTATTTTTAATTTAACATAACATAACATCACGCCTGTAATCCCGGAAGGGTTAGACAGAGGTGTATCTATGAGCACACCCACATTTCGCCAGTTATGTTTTTAAGTTCAATGTAGTAGGGGCCGAGCCTATTGCCATCAACCGGGTCCAAATCCAGACTCCGAAGCTGCTACTGAGAAATTTCTGATGGAAAAACCCAATAACACTTTGCCTGACCTGGGATTTGAACCCAAGACCTCATGTTTAGCAGTCGCGCTGTGCGACCACTAGACTAACGACTTTAATGTTTTTAAAAGTGGTATTTACCATATTTGGGTGGTTAGTAATTAGGCTGCTTACCCTGTGGTATATGCCTTTTTACTTCCCCATTAGTCTTATGGTCACAAGTGCGACTGTGAGCGTGGAGTCTTGGGTTCGATTCTCAGGTCGGGCAAAAAGTGTTATTCGGTTTTTCCATTACGAATTTCTCATTAGCCGCCCGGAGCTTGGAAGTCGGTGATGTGACACCCTCCTCCAGACAGATTTGGAACTTTCTACCTGCGTGTATATTTCCAAACGCATTTGACCCTAATTTCTTCAAAGTTAGAGAGAACTGACTTCTTCTGGGTAAGCTCACATCATCGTGGACTTTGTCTCTGTCACCTCTGACCTAGACTAGAGTCAAGAGCACAACCATCTCATATAAAAAAGTAATAGTTCACTAAATCGACATTTCCCAGTATAAAATCAAAAGAACCTTGAAATTTAAAGCTAAAGACTCTTTGGATGGCAGACGCTATCTCTACCTAGAACGTCTATTTTTATCTTCAAAGACCTTTCAACGTATTTATAGATAAGTATCTTATCATAGGTACTTTCTTATGAGTCCCCCATTTTCTAGAACAAGATTCGAAATTTCGAGAATTTACATAATATAACATAACGCCTGTAATCCCCGAAGGGCTAGGCAGAGGTGTATCCATTAGTACATCTACATTTCGCCAGGTATGATTAAGTCCCATGTAATAGGAGGTGAGCCTATTGCCATCAACCGGGCACAAATCTAGACTCCAAGGCTGCTACTGAGAAATTTCTGATGGACAATCCCAATAACACTTTGCCCGACCTAGGAATCCAATCCAAGACCTTATGCTCAGAAGTCACGCTTTGTGACCACTAGACCAACGAGGCAGTCTGCCATTTATTCACCCAGTCTGGTTGTGAACCCACAACCTCTGGGCATTTACACCATATCAGAATTTAGTACACTTATATCGAATAGATACATACATACTTAAACACCTTTTCTTCTGCTCACCCATGGAGGCCAATGGGGGCGAAACCTAAGCATACTTACTGACAATACTAATTATATAAATTAAAACACAAGTAATTAGATCACAACAACCTAACTATAGCACACATAATGAATCAATGTAATTAATAAAAACATATCGCCCCCTTCGGGCAGCTTCCCCCTTCGGACACACAGGCGCCCGATTCTCCCCTATCTTCGGACGTAACACACACAAACTAATAATTAATCATCCGGCGTCTTCCCACTTTTCTTGCCCCCTTTCCACCCGTATTTAATTCCTCGTACAAAACACCCCAACCTCCCCTTTTTTTTACTCTCCCGAAGTGTTTTCATTCTGCTCAGTCTGAGTAGAAGCGGGTTTTCTGACTACAAATTGAATTTTGTGGTTACTTGTGAATATTTCAACGTATAGCAGGATATTAAGCGGTCTGTACACCTATTTGTATGCATGTACATATTTACTTGTACAAAGATTATTTGAATCTTTTAATATTTATATAACAAGCATAGCATCTTTAGGTACAATTTCGAGTCACGTAATAGGGGGCGAACCTATTACCATCAACCGGGCACACAAATCCAGACCCCGAGGCTGCTACTGAGAAATTCTCAATAAAAAAACCAAATAACACTGCCTGACCTGGGAATCAAACCCAAGACCTCATGTTCAGTAGTCGAACTTTGCGGCCACTAGACCAATGACAAAAACCACTTCCAATAAACAACAATAAGATCTCTTTTAAATAAACAACCCTTTTTCAACCCATTCTTTGTTTTGATACAAGACTATAACAAACGTACTATGAAATTTATATGAGTTCATACTCTTGACCCGCTTGGCAAGTTGCCCGAAACAGGAATCAAATCTGAGACTTATCTCAACAGGTACCTAGGTAGATTGCAAGTTGTTATTCATAGTTTTGAGAACGTTGTATAAGGATATTGTATTGTATTTGATCTTAACTTTGGAGAAAATTCATTCAATACATATTGTATTGTTAGTATTGGGTAAATAGATGTACTGAGTTCGGTCCCCAGGTATTACACAAGTTCAGTTTATTAAACAAGAAATTTTCAATAATCAAAACCCAGAATCCAGTTTATGACAATAATTTCACCCCCAATGATTTCCAACCATCATCCTGTCTACCCTTTCGCGTAAAACCGGCGTGATGTTATTTTAAAGGTAAACGAGTCATCAAGAGTTGAAGAAAAGTAGATATATTTAATATTGCATAATGACCCCATTCATAAAATGCATGGTGATTTTCAACCCCTAACGTTTCTATAACCTAGTTATTCCCCTAAATAATTGACCAATTACTAAATGACAAATACTAACTTCTGCCCGCAACTTCGTTTACGTAGACTTTAGGACTAAGCCAAAGAGGAATGAGCAATATTCAACCCTTAGTAACACAAAAACTGATAAAAATTCGGGATTAATCGATAAACATACAAACTTTCACATTTATATCTCCAAAAATATCAGCTTTCTTAATAGCATATTTTTATCTAAACAAACAAATCTTCAGATCACTCAATAAACTTCAACCCTGCAAGGGTTGAAATACCTGCGTCACAGAAAGTTTCAACCCACATTTCATAATTCATTTTTCGCTACAAAACACGTGCCTACCCCAACTGAGTTGAATGCCTACGGCCGCAACATGGTGTTTCATGTCGCGTCAGGAACAGGGCAGTGTGACGGCCAATGTGGGTTACTGTAACATTCATGTTGCAACGTCTGATAGGCTTACAACGAACGCGACGTACAGATATTCGATTTTCAAAATTGAAATTATTTTTAAACGTCAATAATTTAGCTTATCTAAATAAATATGACATACGAAGCGAGTTCTTATTTCAAATTTAAAAACCGATCGAATTTACGTTACGGTTTGATCGTGCGCTTGTGTTAGGCCTTCTTGTTACAGGTAGGCGTGAACTGTGAAGCGTATTGTTAAAGATTCTATAAAACAAGTATAAGAATAGACTGGCCTTAATTTAATTCTTACCAACTTCAAAATGTCATATCCATACAAAGTGATTCCGTTGGAATAAGTTTCACAGCTAAAATATGACAACAAGATCAATTCTATTTTTTAAATGAACGATTAGTTAAAAGTACTGGCCATTAAGAGTTACCTACATAACATCACGCCTGTAATCTCCGAAGGGTTATGCAGAGGTGTACCTATTAGTACACCCACATTTCGCCAGTTATGTTTAAGTCCCAAGCAAGCCTATTGCCATCAACCGGCCACAAATCCAGACTCCGAAGCTGCTACTGAGAAATTCCTGACGCAAAACCCCAATAACACTTTGCCCGACATAGGAATTGAACTCAAGACCTCATGCTCAGAAGTCCAACTTTGCGACCACTAGACCAACGAGAAATTTTGTCATACGGTAGTAAAAATATTTTGTTCAATACTATTCTATTTTCAAACATGTAATACTCATCGATTGATACCGTACTGACTGGCTGGTTAAGCCATACCTCGACCTTATTTTATTAGTTATATTCCGATGAAAAAACTTCGTTCTAAATTTGAAAGACTTGAATGACGCACATAAAAGATTTATCATGACATAATCAGCTCAATATACGAAGTAATAGGGTACATTGTGCTTCAATCAAGTAGTTAGGACTCCCGGCGTACCCAACACGGTCCGGGCCTTGTAAGAAATATATTATAATCTATGTTCTATATATATAAAATGCTTTGTACTGAATGACTGACGGACTGACGCACAGCCTAAACCGCTGATCGTAGAGACCTGAAACTTGGAACAGAAAGGATTTTCCAAAATCACCCCTAAGGGGATGAATCGGGGGTTCAAAGTTTGTATGAAGAAACTGCTAGGTGAAAGCTACTCTTTAAATCAATACGTCATAACCTATGCATAGACAAGTAGATGTAAGTAGTTACATCGCGTAAAAAATCAGACACAAAATTTAAGTCAGCAGTAACAGTACAAACAAAAATAGCTTAAACCAAGAATCATAATAACCTCACCGACCAAAAATCTAATTAACCCCGCCTAACAAAGAAAGCTTTGTAACATCTTACGGGTAGAAAGAGCGAGAGGGACCACGAGAAAAATGCATCCTCCACCCTAAGGGGTGAACTCACCCCCAAAAGGGGTGGCTGTATACATTTTTTCTTTTCCTTTTCTTAAGACGAAAATTTGTTACGCTTTTTATACTTATACACCCGGGGTGGTTCGCCCCCGATCGATAGCAGGGGGGGGAGAGTGCACCCGTTATCACTACCTCCCCTTATCAATTTTTCGTGCAGTTTTTTGCCTTATTATACTGTACCTTTACTTTAATTATTGGATATGTTTTGATATTGTACTGAATTGTTTACGGTGTAAGGTTTAAAATCGTGTATGAGAGTTTTGAGACAAAGGAAAGATTAGTATGTATGGATATTGTTCTTTTTGCATGGAGATTCTTTCTTGTCTGTTTTGCTATAGACGTTTTATGGAGAATATTGACAATCTGTACAGCAGTTAAGATCATACATATAGATAGACAGATTTTGAGCTCGGTGTGTCTTTGTCTGTACCGCTTCTTCTTCTTCTTCCGCTTCCTAAACAATATAATTTTATTACTAATCTTATTGGTGAGGATCTTCAGAAAAGATCTCGTAACTGGCGTGCTTGTTTGACCAGTGTAAAGTGTGTGTGTTGTGTCAAAGTGTTATTGGGTTTTCCATCAGGAATATCTCAGTAGCAGCCTCGGAGTCTGGATTTGTGCCCGGTTGATGGCAATAGGCTCGCCCCCTATTACATGGGTCTAAAAACATAACTGGCGAAATGTGGGTGCACTAATGGGTACACCTCTGCCTAACCCTTCGGGGATTACAGGCGTGATGTTATGTATGTTGTTTGACCAGATGTATGAACGTGGACGAGGCGAAGGACCGTAGCCAGCGTTCTGTGGTTTCTGGCTACCCCCATGGAAAAAATGCATGAGTTTATGTATGTATACTTTTGTTATTTTTTTTTTTAATGGCTCTGTATTCAGCTAAACAAGACTATATACAGGCTGTATTCTTGATCGTGCTGTGCTACAATTTTTAAATGTAACATCTTGATATATTTTTTTAAGTATTTCAGAGTTGACATCGGTGAAGAAAACATCGTGAGGAAACCTGGACTTGTAATTAATATAAGTATGAAATCGCCAATCCTTATAAGCAAGCATGGTGATCAATGCTCGTGCCTTCTCTGTATGAGAGGAGGCATGTAATAGGCTGGTATTATTATTATTTTATGCCAGAGTTGATCCCGTAATAAAAGTTTTTCTTATTCATGAGTATTTCGTATAAAAGATGGCCGGTGACTTAAAAGTCAACCTGTATTGAAATTAGGTCAACACCCACGTTACAGATGCTTGGAAGAAAGTATTCAGTGCCAATGCTTGTAACTGAAAACATTCAGAATCTAGTAACAATCTCATTGAGGGACACAATCAATTATTATTGTGTCAAATGAGGTAAGTAAGCCTGTTATTTTTGACTGCCTCGTTGGTCTAGTGGTCGCAAGCGCGACTGCTGTGCATGAGGTCGTAGGTTCGATTCCCAGGTCGGGCACAGTGTTATTGGGTATTTCCATCAGAAATTTCTCAGTAGCAGCCTCGGAGTCTGGATTTGTGCCCGGTTAATGGCAATAGGCTCGCCCCCTATTACATGGGACTAAAAACATAACTGGCGAAATGTACCCACATTTCGCCAGTTATGTTTTTTATATGTGCATTACAGGCGTGAAGTTTTTTCGTCATTTCAGGGTTGTACAAAGACCAATAAGTACAATGACCTTCTCTGGTTTCTAGTTAATAAAGAATAAGACTTTAAGGATACTTTATTTTAGATTTAACTAGATTCTGCCCGTGACTTCGTCCGCGTCAAAGTTGATTGACCCCTTTGACTGACCCCTTTAATGACCCCTTTTCAGGTTGCTAGTGTTTTAAAAATAGCCCTGTATATTTAAATGATTTGTAAAATAAACGACACAGATGCCGATCGCTTCACAGATCCGACCTGCCTTTTAAACTTCCAGCTTATAAAATATCTCAACCTCTTCAAAATCTTCAGGAATAAACCCAACGTGGAAGACAGGAAAATAAAACAACCATATTTATCTTAAAGCGGCAAAAAATAATATTAAAATATTCGCTGGAGCAAGTTTTAAATGGTCTGGCGAAATTATGAGACGCCACTTAACTGTCAAAGGGTAACTTAAGATAATTCCAGGAAAACGTGTCTTTGAGCTCAAATATAAATTAGTGGAAGAATTTATGAGATTCTGTGATGTAATGTTTTTAGAAAACTACTTTAGAACGGATATTTTATGACATGTTTTAAGTAACTATCTTATTCTACTAAAATAAATGTGAAAGTTTGGATGTACAAATGTTTGTTATTCAATTACGCCAGAACCGCTGAATGGATTTGGGTGAAATTTGACACAGAGATAGGTTATAGTTTGGAATAGCACATAGGCTACTTTTTATCTTGAAAAATTAACGATTTTTGTGGATATATCAACTGTGCCGCGGAGGAAGTCGCGAGCAGAATCAAACTATTTTTTTTTCATTTTAATTATGTAATTTTAATAATAGAATAATACCAGCCTATTATTATCCCACTGCAATTCTAACTCCTCTTCTCATACAGATAAGGCACGAGCATTGATCACCATGCTCAAGACGAATTATTATTGCGAAGCTCGCCGCGTACTGCATGTGACTTAAACATAACTGGCGAAATGTGGGTGTACTGATACACCTCTGCCTAACCCATCGGGAATACAGGCGTGATGTGTCCATGGTAAAAGTCCTTCCATCCGTTATAATAACATTCCACAGTTGTGTAAAAGGCACAAGTGAAGAAAAAGCAAGATAACCACTAAATATTTTCTTTAATTGCAAACTTGATCAAGACCGAGTTCAAACTAGCTACTAACTAGTAATTATCTTGTACAAAACTATAAAAATAAACCCTTGCTATAGGAGCTGACTAACTACTTGTACTCATGAATAATTAAAAAGCCACTTACGATTATAATATTGTACTATGTACCCTATTATTTTAGAATATAAACAAAGGATCTTCATCATCTGCCTAGCCTTTTCCCAACTATTTTGGGGTCGGCTTCCAGTCTAACCGGATGCAGCTGGATACCAGTATTTTACATGAAGCGATTGCCTATCTGACGTCCACAACCCAGTAACTGGGTAATACGATACCCCTGAGTATAAACCAAGCATGCCAAACCTAATTTAATAAGGCATCATTTTCTAAACTATGGCAAATTATCTTAAACTTTTTGGACATATATCTTGCTCTTCCTCCATAGAGACCTATTTACATTTTGGAACGAGCCACTAGCTTAAACTATCTGATTAACTGACCGACTTCTGACTCCTTGGTTTAATTAAAATAGGTAAATGATATGACTTTGATTCTGAAAGAATTCCCTTAAAATAAGTTTGTTCAAAAATGTTATTTCGTGAAAATATTTCACTCTTAATGATGATTTTTAGGTTACAGCTCCATGCGCAAGAGTTCGTTCGAGAATTGCCCATATTTTACTGCCAAGTAGCATAGCTGATTTTCAGTATGGAGAGTGCCAGTGAAAAAACATCCTTATGAACCTTTAAGTACGTCTGAACATCATTCAGAATGTAAGCAGAAGAATTTGTCAACAAATTGATCATAGAACCTTCCATGGTACTTAAGATTGAGGTCATGTGTTTATTTATGGTCAGTTTCCCACACAATGACCTATTGAATTCCATAGACTACAGCCTGAAAAGGAATAAACACCCCTTTTCATAAAAAAAACAACAAATATAACTAGACCATAAGAGAACAAAAACATATTCATTCGAAGTTCATAATAGACATAATATAAAGACATCACAACAACTTTATACGAATGCAAATCTAAACGAATTTGCATCGTTTGAAAAACGCACGAAACCGGTCATTTAATTAACAGAAACAATGACACTGCTTGCGCTAGCGCCGGACGCCATCTTGAATTTTCGTCCAATCGCCGCGCTCGGGGCAAGGTCACGCGCAATGTCAAAACTGGCGCGTTGCTTCCTAGTAAATCGTCTAGGCCAATGATTGTTACTATGATAGATAGCAGTTCGGCCATTTTGCTTTTTAGATATCTCGTTTTATCGCTACAGTGTGGGTGAGATAAGTTGAAATGATAAAAAGCTGTACTAAATGAGTTAGTATGTTAGATTCATTTGAGTTTGTAATTTTATGTAACATAACATAACATCACGCCTGTAATCCCCGAAGGGTTAGGCAGAGGTGTACCCATATAGTACATCCACATTTCGCCAGTTATGTTTTTAGTCCCATGTAATAGGGGGCGAGCCTATTGCCATCAACCGGGCACAAATCCAGACTCCGAGGCTGCTACTGAGAAATTCCTGATGGAAAAACCCAATAACACTTTGCCCGACCTGGGAATCGAACCCAAGATCTCATGCTCAGCAGTCGCGCTTGAGACCACTAGACCAACGAGGCAGTAATGGGTGTAATTTTATGTGCTATGAGTTTATTTTACGTTAATTAAAAACCGTTCCGCCGTTTCCGTTATTTGTGCCCGGTTGATAGCAATAGGCTCGCCCCCTATTACATGGGACAAAAACACAACTGGCGACATGTGGGTGTACTAATGGGTACCCCTCTGCCTAACCCTTCGGGGATTACAGGCGTGATGTTATGTTTATGTGTACTCGCAGTAAATTACTAACAGTACCTATGTATTAATACTTTATTCCCAACCTTGCAAATTGGGGGTACCATCATCATCTGCCTAGCCTTTTCCTAACTATGTTGGGGTCGGCTTCCAGTCTATCCGGATGCAGCTGAATACCAGTATTTTACATGGAGCAACTGCCTATCTGACCTCCACAACCCAGTAACTGGGTAACACGATACCCCTAGGTAAGACTGGTTGTCAGACTCTCAAGCTTCTGACGATTCGTAACTGACTGGGACTGGGGGTACCGTGACGGATTTACACGGATTTACAGTTGGTTGTGCATATGGAGCCGAGTCACCAACCACCTTCGATCTTGCCCTCTTTGCCACAAAACATGCAGCCAAAGTGACCTAAGTGCTGCTACCAAGGATGCCGTGGAATTGGCAATGTTTTGAGCTACCCAAATTGAAGATACTGTCGTGCCAGCGACACGATAAAGAAGATTATTTACGAAGAAAACTATGTGCTTAGACATATCATCATCATCTTCCTGCCCTTGTTCCATGTTACTTGAGGTCGCAACACGTTTTCTTCTTCCATTCCGTCCTGTCAGCCGTCATGCAATCACTGACTCCCTTTTCTTTCATATCATTCTTCACTCAATCCTTCCATCTTTTCTTTGTCCTTCCTTCTCCTCTCCATCCATCATCACTCATAGCTCTCTCCGTCATTATGCGTTTCATCCCTCCTCTTCTTTGAATGTTAATTGAATTTTATCAATTCATACAATTATACTGAGCTGTGAGCAACACATCTCCCAATTTCATTTCAAGACTCGGTTCTAATAAATGTTTCTTATCAGTTTCACAAAATAACCTTGCATTGTTTTACGAATCTAATGGAAACATTATTTTATGTTCGTCAATATTAGAGTTTGTGTAGTAAAGATTATTAAACAGTTCTTACGTGTTAGTTTTTAGTGTTTGTCTGTCTTGTAACTATGAATCCAAAATAATTAGGGGAGTAGAAAACCTATCAGTCATTTCAAACATTAAAAAAATGATCAAAATTCTGGAAAGTTTTGTTTGAGTGAGGTCTTTATGGAGAAGAATGATCAAGAAACTCCATAAAGGTCTCTATGGAGAAGAACGATGAAAAAACTCCATGGTCACTCTTCTCAATTAAATTTTACAAAATCCTGTTTATTAAGAATCTTCTGGTTGCTTCTATATGTAAAAACTTTGTAGGTAAAAAGCAACATAAAACAAAGACACCTACGTTCTCGTAACTAGCTTCAACTTTCTGACTAACTGACTGACTTCTTGACAATTCAAAAGGGCCTTTAAATGGTCTAATTGAAATAAATGTTTAGACTTTGAAAGAAATTGGGGTCTTACTATCCCATTGCCTTTCAAGTAGGTCCCACCGAAGCAAAATTTTCCCAGGAAGATGAGTACCTACCTACCTAACAAAATTTGTATAACCATAACTGGTATACAAACAAACAAGCATTCCGCCAGTGAAAGTATAACCTCTGCCCTTAGAAACTACGCGTCGCCCAGTGAATCTGTAATTTGTAAATCGTATATTATAAGACTTTTTACTACTGTGGTTTTGATATTGGTTAATGAGGATGAATAAGCCTAATAAATATTGAATTCACTAGAAAGTATAGAGGCACTGTTATGGGTAAGCAAACGCTTAATCTTTGGGTAAAAAAAAACTGGTCGAAAAACTGAAAATTAGTATGTAATTGCAAATGGAGAATATCTAGGTAAACTCGGTCAGCATTGATCAATTTGTTGATCAGAGGTATCCCTTTCTCTTTATGCTCCAAGTATTTGACTCCCTTTTCTTTCATATTATTCGTCACACATTCCATTTTTTAAAGGAATGGAGGGAGGCTTTTGCCCTTCTCAGTGGGACAATATAGGCCCACATATATATATATATATATATATATATATATACATATATATATATATATATATATATATATATATATATATATATATATATATATATATATATATATATATATTAAAATATAATTATTATTATGTAAAAAATAGTTAATAAGAGGTATCCTTAAACTTCATAGAAAACGAGGGTCCAAATCAATCCAAAGGGCGACTTAAGGGGGGGGGATTGGGATTTACGGAAGCTGACGCACAAGATTGAAATAAATGACGTCAGGGGAAAAGGCGAGGCTATAGAAGAGAAGAAAGATACTCTACTAATAAATTATCTTCCTCCCTCTATACTCCAAGTATTTGAGTCCCTTTTATTCCATAATTCTTCACATATTCCGTCATTTGTTTTTGGCCTTTCTCTTCTTCTCTATCTATCCACAATTAGTCACATATGAATTAGGGATGATTCTCAATAGAACGTGCCGTGCCCGGGACGGGGCACGGACGGGGCACGGTTTTAAATCTGTTACATATATTTTGTATAAATCAATTTATATTACACAGTGCATTATCCGTGTCCCGTCCGGGCCCTCTCGACGCACTTCAATACCACGTCGGCTCGTCCACGCCCCGGCCCGTGCACGGCACGTTCTAATGAGAATCATCCCTTACCCAGGAGGGTAAGGGATGATTCTTCATATGCCAACAAAACTCTTTCAACATTTCTGGCTCCATTTTCAAACGTCCACTAATATAGTCATTAACTAACAAGTATGCTGATGGTAACCATTACGAGAATATTTCACATTAATATAAAGACTAGACAGCACAGTTTCCAGCCTTTTGGTCAGCACCATCTCTGAATACGAATTGGAACAAACTCGTTTAAAGATTAAGCTTGGACAACACCAGTTTACCGATGAAATGCAACCCGGTTACCGAGCCAGTGATGGGACACTGTCGATGTCGGTGAAACTAATTTAATATAACTGGAATAAACTGCTTCGTTGGTCTAGTGATCGGAAAGCGCGTCTGCTGAGCATGAGGTATTGGTTTCCAGGATTTCCAGGTCGGGTAGTGTTATTGTGCATTGACTGCTCAGATACGTGTCGCTAGATCACCTATTTGCGTACAGGTAGCCCATCACACTACGACACACAGGAATAGAGCAGTAACCATAGACGTTAACTTAACGAGGTATAAACTGACTGCCTCGTTGGTGTAGTGCTGGTAAAGCGCGACTGCTGTGCATGAGGTCTTGGGTTCGATGTCCAGGTCGGGCAGTGTTATGGAGATTTTCCATCAGGAATTTCTCAGTAGCAACCTCGGAGTCTGGATTTGTGCCCGGTTGATGGCAATAGGCTCACCCCCTTTTACATTGGACTTAAAAACGTATGTAATTGGCGAAGTGTGGGTATATTAATGTCGAGTACACCTCTGCCTAACCTTTCAGGGATTACAGGCGTAATGTTACGTTTTAAATTGCAGTTTTAATAACATTAGTTAATAATCCAGTAGCTAAGATATTAAAACCTGTACAAACACAGAATCCGTTGAGTAGAAGCGGTTTTCTAAATTTTAATGATGTTCGCGCTGGTGGTATTATCAAGTTATGATGGAGCAGAGGTCAAAGTAAAAACTTTCTCCTTAATGCTGTTAGTTTTAGCAAAGGTGTGCCAATGGTTTGGAGCTTGGAGAATGTCCATCTTTACTAATATAATAAGGCTGAGGAGTTTCTTGTTTGTTTGTTGGAAAAAATAGAAAAAAACTGCAAAAGACTGCCTCGTTGGTCTAGTGGTCGCAAGCGCGACTGCTGTGCATGAGGTCTTGGGTTCGATTCCCAGGTCGGGCAAAGTGTTATTGGGTTTTTCCATCAGGAATTTCTCAGTAGCAGCCTCGGAGTCTGGATTTGTGCCCGGTTGATGGCAATAGGCTCGCCCCCTATTACATGGGACTAAAACATAACTGGCGAAATGTGGGTGTACTAACGGGTACACCTCTGCCTAACCCTTCGGGGATTACAGGCGTGATGTTATGTTATGTTGTTGGAAAAAATCTTCTTGTAAACAATAGCCAGATTGATGAGGAATCTTATCTTCTTAATATATAAATGCGAAAGGCCACTCATTCATCACGAAATATCGAAAACCGCTTGATGTATTAAGATGAAATTTGGCTGGGAGGTAGTTTATGGGTAGAGGGCGTCTGTTAAGAAAGGATTTTCCAATATTCACCCCCTCAGGGGATGAAACGGGGGTACGACATTTAGGTACACAGACGAAGCCGCGAGCAAAAGCTAGTTGGCTAACTTGACATAAGTATTTTTGTGTGTGTGATTCCCTTAAAGATTTTATACGGCAATAGCAATTGGGGATTTCTGGGCTAAAGTTAATTGGTTTTAGAAATGGTGTGTAACTAATGTAATGATAACATCATAACATCACACCTGTAATCCCCGAAGGGTTAGGCAGAGGTGTACCCATTAGTACACCCACATTTCGCCAGTTATGTTTAAGTCCCATGTTATAGGGGGCGAGCCTATTTGCCATCAACCGTGCACAAATCCAGACTCCGAGGCTGCTACTGAGAAATTCCTGATGGAAAAACCCAATAACACTTTGCCCGACCTGGGTATCGAACCCAAGACCTCGTGCTCAGCAGTCGCGCGCAATAATGTAATGGTGTGTACTAATAAGTCTAAAACACACCGTTTCTAACAACCAACTAACCAACTAATAAGTTAATGGTGTCTTTGACCGAATTGTAATAAGATTATGAATAAAATCCGGAAAAAATGTCGCCATTTTCAAATACCCCCCCAATCTCTCCCCGAAAATTATTGGAGATCGAATATAGACTTTTCGGTACTATTCGGCCTACAATTTAAATATTTTGTCCTATCGACTTACACCCAACACTATTTATTTTAAATTGCGTTATATTACAATCAGAGTATACAGCTCGGTGCATTTCCTACAGCGCTGAAACTTTCAGTACGCCTGACAAAGAATTTTCAGTCTACTCACATACAGGCCATTTCACCCCTTCCATCTTCTAGAATAAAGACCAGTCTTCTTTGTACTATCTAAAGGTTTTCTATTTTGTTTTCGGATGCAACTTATTTGTGAAAACAGGAGTGAAAGAGATGGCTAGAGGGGCGTTTAGTGAGTGTGAAGAGGATGGAAATACACTAAATTTACGAAGCCACAGGTGGTGCACCTCGGGTACAGGGACAGGAGGCTTTGGATCTTGAATATTTTCTTTCTTAGTCTAGTTATCTATCTATATGACCTTCAAAACAGCATTCCAGACGCGATTTCTTAGACTATTACTTCTACTGCCTCGTTGGTCTAGTGGTCGCAAAGCGCGACCACTAAGAATGAGGTCTTGGGTTCGATTCCCTGGTCCCGACCAGGGAATCGAACATCCATGGAATCGAACAAAGTGTTATTCAATCGAATCGAACAAAGTGTTATTGAGTTTTTGCCATCAGGAATTTGTCAGTAGCAACCTCGGAGTCTGGATTTGTGCCTGGTTGATGGCAATAGGCTCGCCCCCTATTACGTGGGGCTTAAACATAACTGGTGAAATGTGGGTGTACTATTGGGTAAGTACACCTCTGCCTAACCCTTCGGGGATTACAGGCGTGATGTTATGTTATGTGTTACTTCTTACTCAAGGACTAGAGCAAAATTGGTTCAAAGTCATGAAGGAATTACGTCATCGTCTCCATGTTCGTCAATCATGTACCAATATAGCCCAATTTTTTCCTAAAATCCCCTACATTCGACTAACTGTCTCATCTGTGGTCCTAATACAGTATGTAGGACTATTACTCGAGTTAGATCTCCCATAATGAGAAATAATAAGTTATTCCTTGTAAATCTTAAAATATATAAGTAAATTACGCATCACGTTGTTTGTCCGGAATGAAATTCTAAACTACTCAACCATTTTTTATGAAATATGACTTACTGTGTGTAATTTGGTCAAACAAAAAGATAGGATAGTTTTTATCTCGAATATTGACCTCAAAATAATTAAAAATGATACTGACGTCATCAATACATAATAACAAGCTAATAAAGATAAAAAAATTAAAAAACACAACTGCAAAAATTGCACATATTTGTACTTTGTTTACTCGTCAGTTTTTTTTACGACGTTTTTTATTTACAGTGTTATAATTTTTTTAAATCTACTTGTCAAATTGTAGAAAATAAACGTAGACACGAATAGATTCATTAAAAAAAAAAATTAGGCTGGTATTAATTTACGTTTTTATGTTTAACTAGCCTATGTTACTCGGAACTATGCAAGGATTGTAACGATACCCCATACATCTAAATCGGTTCAAGCGTTTAAAAGTTAAGGTGGAATAAAGAATCTCACATACATACATACATTAACCCTGAACACATAACACTCCTTTTTTTTGGGTAGTCGTGTTAAAACCGTACAAAGCTATCTTCTACCTTATCCCTATAACAAATTCAAAAACAATCGATCGACATGACATTTCAATAATCACCCCTTAATAACAGGCCAGTTGAAACAATGAAAATTTCCAGCGAAAACCAAGTTTCTATAATTAAAAAGTAAAGTTGAACGAGGAAGTTTTCCGCATGCGACATACGGGATTTCCCATCAAAAGTTGAGCAGTAAAAAAGGGTTAAAGTGTATGATTTCTTTTGTTATTAAATGGCAAAAGAAGCCATCGACATCACCCACTTCTTAACATAACATCACGCCTGTAATTCAAGAAAGGTTAGGCAGAGGTGTACTCATTAGTACCTACACCTACATTTCGCCAGTTATGTTTAAGTCCCATGTAATAGGGGACGAGCACATTGTCTTCAACCAGGGACAAATCCAGACTCCGAGGCTGCTATTGAGAAATTCTTGGTGGAAAAACCCAATAACACTTTGCCACGAGGCAGTTTATTTTATTAAATCTATACAATTATATTAAAGCTTAAAAGATTTCTTGTTTGTTTATTTAAACGTGCTGATCTCTGGAACTACCGGTCATATTAGAAAAAATCTTTCGTAATATGATAGCCAGATTCATAAGGAATAGTATAAGCTATATAACATCACGCTATGACACACAGGAGCAGAGCAGTAACCAAAGACATAACTTAAGGCGGATGAAAAAAACCTCGCAAGTCGTAAATAAATCTACAGTAACTGTTTTAAGATACAGTTTTATTCCTCCTCAATATTATAATAACATTTATGTATATTTCTGCATGATTTTTGCATCGCACCTACCTACTGACCTAGAATACAATATATCCTATGTAACTAAATGTTTTGAATTAAATTGATCTAGTTTTAAAACTTCTTGTTAGTAATTTTTGCTGGCTGCAGCATTTTTAGTGCGAATTATTGTTTCATAATTTATGTTACTGCAAAATTCATTCCGAAGTGTTTTTAAATGTTGCTACTTACGGAGTTTTACTAGCTTTTGTATGTGGAAGAAAGAAAGATGGAATCAATACTCAATTTTTTTATTGCATTCCATGTTTATAAAAGAGATTAATATGGACCCTGTCGCAAAAATTTAGGAGAGAGGAAGAAATCACCTATGTTAGTAACATCAGTTTTCTGCCAGTAAAAGTTCCGTCAAGAGTCTAACCGTTTCGGAGATTAGCTAGAACAAACCGATTGATAGGCAACCAAAAAATAATGGCGCTTAGAGATTCTTCTTGGGACAAATAAACATAACATCACGCCTGTAATCCCCGAAGGGTTAGGCAGAGGTGTACCCCATCAGTACACCCACATTTCGCCAGTTACACCCACATTTCGCCAGTTCAGTTGTTCTGGGACAAATATTTCTTTTAAAAAATTAAGAAGAGTTTTGGTTCTTATAAACGTCACAAATACCTTTTATTCTTTTATATATTAAGTTCTGAATATACAAAAGGCAACTTACCCACTGATTGATCAATCAACACACAGCTCAAACCACTGAACTGATTGCGCTGAAATTTGGCACGCACATAGTTATTATGACGTAGATCATTTCATTCAGGAAACATCGTGAGGAAACCAGGACTACTACTGTCCCATTCAAACCATGTCAGAGGCCCTTTTTTTTTAAGGTGTGTAAAAATTATCAAATGACTCCTTCCGCCCTGGGTGGGGCGGAAGGGACTGTCAGACTTTTACTGACTAAAAAACCACCCTGTTCCTTCTGTTGCCCTTTACGTTCCGGGGCCACGGTATCCTGTTAAGACGTCCCGCAACCCCGGCAGGCGGTGGCCCCGTTGGGGGCCCCGTTCCTGTGCTGACAGCTCTTTAGGCGCGCGCGAACAGAACGCGCCGTCGACCCGGGTTTGGTCCTTGATCGGACGACGAGCTACCCATTACTCGCCGTCCGCAAGCCCGCGCCTACGGTGGCTGTATGTCGCCTCGCGACGTCCGCAACCTCCCGAAACTACCGTGTCCGGTGAGAACCTGCGTCAGGCGGTAGGTGAGGACGCCGTAGCGCCTCTCCAGCCACTCCTCAAAGAGGGGTCGTACCGCCGCGATTGCGGCGTGCCCGATGTCAGAGGCCCTTGAGGCGGTTTAGAAACTCTGACACTAGGGTGTGTGGGGTCGTAAAACCTCATTGTCCACACGATAAACAAAGAAGAGGAAAGGATTTTCCAAAATTCACTCCCTAAGAGGATAACAAGGGGATCCGACACTTATGCAGACGAAGTCATGGACAGAAGATAGTCAAGCATAGACTTCATAAACAAACTAAAACCTTATAGACTTCTTAGCAAAAGAATTTCTAATAAATATAGATACTAACAAACAACTAAACGTTGAAATAACTCGCATAATAGTCGTAAGGTATAAAAATTGAACATAATTCGATAATCAATAGAGCATTCATTTTTTATAAGTCTACTGTCCTGGGAATAAGGGCAAGTGTTGAATTCATCAAGCAATTTTTGCATGCCTATAATGTTTCTTAGTTTTTTGTTAAAGAAACTTGCATAATAAATGTGGATTTTCATCGACATAACGGCTTGAGGGAATATTTTTGGTATTACCTATTAAATTATAGTTTTAGGACTTTTAGGGCTCATTGGTCTAGTTGTAGGTAAGCGCGACTGCTGAGCTTGAAGTCTTGGGTTCGATTCCCAGGTCTGGCAAAGTGTTATTAGGTTTTTCCATCAGGAATTTCTCAGTAGCAACCTCGGTGTCTCGATGTGTGCAATGGCAATAGGCTCGCCTCTTATTACTTGCGACTTAAAAATAAAACTATTGAAATGTGGGTGTACTAATAGATACATCTATCAGTACACATACATTTCAATAGTTTGCCAACTCCGTTAGTCGTAGGAAGTTTTATTAAAATCAGTTCATTAATTTCGAAAAATAAACGATGTAAATGCTCTTAAAAATAACAATAAAATTGACGAGGCAAGAGGGAGATCCACCAGCAAAAAGAGATAAAGATTACCAATGACAATTTCATGAAAGTCAAATAATCTTGAGGAAAACGGTACAACTCAAGCCGAAGACACAAAGTATTGAAATAGATTGTAATTGTATGTGTAACAAACAGCGCAACCTTGGACCGAACATTGGAGAAATGGTAATACAGCTAAACTAGGTCTACTTAATTAAATTTCAATGACGAGACGTGAGCCGAACGTTTTCAGCGTGAAACACGTTTTGTTTTGTACAGACGAACAAATTATTTGATATACTAGCTTCTGACTGCGGCTTTGCCAGCGTATAAAGTTATATAATATCACGCCTGTAATTCCGAAAGGGTAAGGCAGAGGTGTACCCGTTATTACACCCACATTTCGCCAGTTATGTTTAAGTCCCATGTAATAGGGCGCGAGCCTATTGCCATCAAGAAGTCAAAAAGTTACTTTCCGTAAATTAAGTTGAACCATTATCCCAAGCAATAAAAAGTATTCTCTGTGTTAATCCAGGAAATGGTCTATCTATGTGCCAATTTTCATCCAAATCTGTTCAACGGTTTACGCGTGATTGAGTAACAAACATCTAAACATCTTCACAAAATTTCTTATTTACAAAAACAAAATTAGGATTAGGTAGTATGATTCAGGCAGCTATCAATATATTCAAATATAATTTCGATAAAATATATATATATCCAAATAATAATAAGATGAAAGACAGTAGGCTAGTAGTCGCAAAGTGCGACTGCTGAGCATGAGGGATTCCATTCCCAGGTCGAACAAAATTTTATTAAGTTATCCATCTGAAACTCATTAGCAGCCTCAGAGTCTGCATTTGTGCCCGGTTAATCGCAATAAGCTCGCCACCTATTGCATGTGACTTAAACATAACTGGGGAAATATGGGTGTACTATTGAGTACACCTCTTCCCAACCCTTCCAAACTAAGAAAATTACCCAGAAAATTCTCCCCAACATCCACATTACCCTGCAGGTGTACACTAACTGTTGCTCCTCGCTTCCGTGGCTACATCTACAAGTACGGCGGACGTACACGTTAAAAACAGTCGTATTGTATTGATTTTGTTCGATCGAGACTGAGGCAAAGACTCCACGACTGCGCTAAGATCTCCGCGTGTATATTCTACTTGTTGAGGTAAATATACTTCGTATTATTTTCGTAGGAACAGTGCGGTTTTAGAAGCATGACTTTGTAGTGTGTTTTTAATCTCCAGACGCGGTCGCAGCCTGTTTTGGAGAGGGTCACCAATGAGAGTATATAAGGCGCGATAGTAGCCTGAAATTTTTGAGGAGGTCACTAATAACAATATAGTATTGTGTATTGATCAATACATTATACATTAACCTAAATATAAAACCTTAAAGTTATTGTAAAATATGTACAATATTAAAAAAAAGGCAGAAAGGAGAAACCTCATAGGGCATCAAAAAATTCCTCCTCGTCGCTGTCAATGGGGCAAGTGCCCAAAAGGCTGACAGCATTGCCACGTTGTAAGTCAATGCTGATTCTTTGGCCTAAGAAAAGGCCAGCCCTCTGGTCATGTGAAGAGTCGACCAGTCGCTTAGCTTTAGCGCTTAACTTTGTAGTGTGTTTTTAATCTCCAGACGCGGTCGCAGCCTGTTTTGGCCATGGCAGGCCAGGTCTTGTGAAGAGTAGACCAGTCGGTTAGCGATGTCCCGAAAAACAAGGCTCGGACCTCATGGCCCCAGTGTTTCAACCACAAATGGCTCAAACACATAACTTCCAAGATGGTTTATAATTATATACTTTATCGCACAATACACCATTCTTTGCACACATTATGAATGGATGAAGATTTCGTTGGTATGTCAGAAGTACTGTGAGGTAATTTATGAAATGGATGACGTTGTTTTGTCTTTAAAGAAATATTTGTGTTTTCTTTTTTATATTTTTACTTTTATCTGTCATCTGTCTTTAATTATTTTAACTGGTTCTGTAACCGTTATAATTATAGTAAAACAAATAAATAACATAACATCACGACTGTAATCCCCGAAGGGTTAGGCAGAGGTGTACCCATTAGTACACCATTTCGCCAGTTATGTTTTTTGTCCCATGTAATAGGGAGCGAGCCTATTACCATCAACCGGGCACAAATCCGGACGCCGAGGCTGCTACTGAGAAATTTCTGATGGAAAAACCCAATAATACTTTGCCCAACCTGGGAATCGAACAAGACCTCAAAAAACAAAAAAATGATAAACGCTGTAAGTTGCATAAACAAAATATTATGCAGCTTACCGAAAATAAGTGTTATGAATTTAATCGGGGCAAGCTTAAGGTCAAGTGAATCTTACAGAAGAGACACAGAGAAGATTTTTACTGAATAGAACACTGGTTAAGAACTACTGGTAAAGACCGGTCACTGTCAAAGTCAAAGTCAAATCATTTATTTCAATTAGACCATTAAAAGGCACTTTTGAACGTCATTTACATGAGAAAAGAAAAATTATAATATTGAATCTATAGTTGCCCATTTCAAAAGGTAGTTTCGTATGGAGAAGAACGGGCAAGAAACTCCATACTTACTCTTTTACAGTGGACAGCGATGCGGATGAATTTTTTGATGCCATTTAATTTTAGTTTCTCTTTTTTTTTTTTTTTTTTATTCGGGTTGTTATTTATTTTGTTTTTATTATTAAGCTTGTAAATACTGTATATAATGAAATGAAAGAGTCAATATCATTTAGGGTGTCAGACTCTTTTACATGATAAATATCATCTCATGATCACACACTCATTAAACCGTCCGTTACGTGACCAAAAGCCACGTAATCGGAAATATTTAAACTGATATGGAATGCAAAATATTTGACGTCATCCATTCAAACTCCTACGCAAGCAACCGGTCTATTTCTGGACACTAACTACGTTTGAAACGATGAACCACTTAATCATTAATTGACAGAACTGAACTATTTTTAGGGGAAAGGTCAGATTTTCGATTAAGCTGTAAAGCCATGTTCACATAACATCACGCCTGTAATACCCGAAGGGTTAGGCAGAGGTGTATAGATTAGTACATCTACATTTCGCCAGTTATGTTTAAGTCCCATGTAACAGGGGGCGAGCCTATTGCTATGAACCGGGCACTAATCCAGACTCCGAGGCTGTTACTGAGATATTCCTGATGGAAAAACCCGATCAATGCTCGTGCCTTCTCTGTATGAGAAGAGGCCTTAAAAGACTTAGATACAGAATGAGTAATCAAGATAAAGTAAACTCTGATCTTAAAATAAATCCATAGGTCAATTCTACTACGTAATTGAAAACATTCAAAATTCTAGTCGCAATATCATCTCACAAAATTTTTTGACAGTCGATGTCAAAAAATGTCATATTTCATATTTATTTATTGCATACCATATGTTTAAAAAGATGTTACAGAATGCTTAAAGCTAAAGTACAGTCATGGACGCTGTTAGGGCGCAGCAACATAGTGTTAACTTTACCGTTTAACTTTGTTAAATCAATTAATATCTTTTAACAAAATAAAAAATAATAATATTAAAGTGAACATAAAAATTACGACGATACACGATTTTTAAAATTATTGATATCATAAAATTAGTATGAAATTATGGTAGTAGTTGTATTGTTATAAAATATTAACATTTACATTAAAATTGACATTGAGGAGGTTTTTGGAGCGAGGAAGCGTATTATTAATAAGACTAAGAAGCGAAGCGAGAGCGTATTAGAATGTATGTAATAAGAGGCATTTTTGACAGATTGAGATTAAGATTAGATAGCGATAGTTCCTAAAAGTTAGTAATATTACCCCTCTGATATACGTCTTAATATTCTATGTTTTTTTAGAAGATTAATGTGAAAGCAACAGTGTTCATTAGTCTATCAACATATTTTTTCCACAGACTTCCTACCTACCTACTTTAAAAACAATTAATTAACTAAGTTTTTTAATTACAAAACACAATAACAAGAAGATATTGGAGGAAATATAAAATTTTCGTTTCTATTGTCTGGCAACCAAACGTTTAAAAAGGGTGGTGTGTCGTCGAAAGTGGGGCGAATAAAATCAATAGGGGGTGTAGGGGGGGCCGCTAAGTGAGTGAAACAGATCGGCCGGACGAATGTCGGACGGACGGTTCAAAATCGGACACCACGACGGTTTCTTTGTTAGATTGTGTTTTGTTTTTGAGAATGGCGAGTTGTGTTGTGTATTGTTATAAGCGGCTTGGAAAATGTTCTGACGGAATGTGTTTTATAAGTCGAAAGTCAAAGTCAAAACGTTTATTGTAGTTAGTGTTATGTAAAGTTGGCACTCATGACTTCGCAGGCTTTTGCAAGCATTGCAATATAAATAACATGTATGTAAGTTAATGTATTATATTATTAAAAATGAATAATGTTAATAAATAATAAGGTAAATAATTATGCTAATTAGTAATGACTAAGTAATTGTAAACAATTGATTAGCCTTTATTCGAAATAAGATAAATCAGTGTGCTGATTTGCGGTTTCCTAATTTTGTTTTATCTACAATGTCTGTGTTATCAAATTTATTTTCCAGCAGATGGCGTGAGAATGCAAAGCAAAAAAATGCAAAACGGTGGGTACACATTGGTGCCGATTCCCTTGTTCATAAACTAAACTAAAATTAGACTATTTCTATCTTTTTCTGTCCAATAAAATGAGAAAGAGACTAATGTAAATAAGAGCTGTCAAATTTAGTAAATCTGACATATCCATACAGTTATAGTTGACATCATATACCGTATAGATTAAAAATACGGAAAAATTCAAGGTAGAACTAATATGACATATCTAACTTGGTTCCTAAATTTCATCGTCCTTTTCTTTAGCTGTATGTTAGAAAGAGATGTCAATTCTCTAAATTTCGTCTAGTTTGTGAACAAGGGAATCGGCACCATTTAATGAAAAACTTGAGAACTCCCTAAATTGGATGGATAGTCACCATATTAGCACGCAAATTCCTATCTAAAGTTAAACTTTAAGGCAGTCCTTTAAACGAGCAATATTATCATCATTATTAACCACTTTTACTAAGGGATCAACACTGACTGAGACTGCCTCGTTGGTCTAGTGGTTGCAAAGCGCGGCTGCTGAGCACGAGGTCATGGGTTCGATTCCCAGGTCGAGCAAAGGGTTATTGGGTTTTCCCATCAGGAATTTCTCAGTAGCAGTCTCGGAGTCTGGATTTGTGCCCGGTTGATGGCAATAGGCTCGCCCCCTATTACATGGGTCTTAAACAACTAGCGAAATGTGGGTGTACTAATGGGTACACCTCTGCCTAACCCTTCGGGGATTACAGGCGTGATGTTATGTTAAATGTATGACTTCTTTTTTTGTTACTTTTAGTATTGCTTCCAATGATCTTTATTCAAGTTTATAACAAACTAGATTTTTCTTACCGAACCCTAATTTTTTGATAATCTATACTCATCAATATTATAAAGATGAAAGTTTTTTGTTTATTGTTTTTTTGTACCGAATAGGCTCCGAAACTATTGAAGCAATTTGAAAAATTCTATCGCTGTTGGGAAGCTACACTATCCCCGGGTGACATAGACTATATTATATTTTAAAAAAATAGGGATCCGTAAGAAATCACGCGAACGAAATCGCGGGAAGAGTGTTAGTAAATTATAATATAGCCTAAGTCACCCAGGGACAGTCTAGCTTCCCAACAGTGAAAGAATTTTTCAAATCGGTTCAGTAGTTTCGGAGCTTAATGCAAATAAACAAACAATCAAATCTTTCCTCTTTATAATATTAGTTTAGACAAAAAATAAGATCGCGTATAGAATATTATGAAACAATTTCTACTTCGTCCGCATCATTACCGCCTCAGCGACCACATCGCTCGTGTGTGTTGAAGCCTTTACTCTCTCCGATAAACTAAGTCCACAGTATCGTCCTTGACAAGAATTTATGTTTAAGTTCGTCTTAACATGGTGTTATGCAAGCATGAAATGACGTGTTAAGTTACATGCGATGAGCCAATCAATTATGAACTTAAACATTTATAAACACTCTGGCCTGTTTGCTCGCCAGTGAGGTAAGCATAGGTACACCTCTACTACGAACTAACCTCCCAACCTCTCACCTCTTAGTACACCGTACACGTTGGTACTGATTCTCTTTCGTTGGTCTAGTGGTCGCACAGCGCGACTGCTGAGCGTGAGGTCTTGGGTTCGATTCCTAGGTCGGGCAAAGTGCTTTGGGTTTTTCCATCAGGAATTTCTCTGCAGCAGCCACAGAGTCTGGATTTGTGTCCGTTTGATGGCAATAGGCTCACCCCTTATTATATGGGACTTTAACATAACTAAGGCGAAATGTGAGTGTACTAGGTTACACTTCTGCCTAACCCTTCAGGGGTTACAAGCGTGATGTTTTGTGTGTAGTTTAACCTCGTGTTAGCAACTAACGCTGAGTTACGTTTATAGCGTAACAAGGTCTCTCTAAGATCAGATTTCCTCTCAATCAAAACTTATCACAAAATCAAATAAGATTGATCTAAATGTCATCTGAAATAAGTTTCCACGTGGAGGAGAAAATAATAGTGTTATGTGTGAGCAAACGGCAATATGTGTTACATACGGAGCGCGTTTGCGAAGCCCGTCTGAATCAACAAGTATGAATCTACTGCCGGGCCGTATCTATAGCCAGAACATACATAAAATTTTGATTCATATTTTCGACCAATTCTTAATCCTAACTAAAATTATAAATGCGAAAGTAAGTTTGTTTGTTTGTTACCATTTTACGCCTAAGCCACTGAACCGATCATCCTAAAATTTTGCATATACGTTGCCAGGTGTACAGGAACGAACATAAGGTACCTTTAATCCCGAAAAAAAAGTACTGTTTCCGAGGAATCACAATAACGTTCTTATGATCATACATATCGCCACGTGTCGTTTCGAATCATGATTTTAACTAAATAATTGATATGACATAATAATTGAAATGACAGGACATGGGTAATTTTTTCCGCGACTTTGTTTGTGTCCGCGATAACCGTTTAAGCGGACGAAGTCGCGGGCAAAAGCCAGTAAGGAAAAAAGAGTAGAACTCTCTGCCTACGCCTGTAGTTCCAGACGCATTCGACCTTAATCTCTTTAAAGACCCATCGTAAACTTCGTCACTTCTGACCTAGACTGGAGTCAAGAGCAAACTCATATTATACATAATTATATTTAAAAAAAAAGGTATGCGCACAGATGATGGTTCAAAGAGTAAGTGTTTGAGAAGACATTAATAACGTCGAGCTGGGGACATGTTGTTCCTAATACAAAAAAAGGATTTACTTAAACCATCGATTCGAAAAGAAAAGAAAACGGTATACCTATATCTATCTATAATTTACACGCAAACTCATAGGTCAAACTAATGCGCAAATACTCAAGTGCTTGTGTACCTATTGACAAAATAATAAAAATTTATGTCGACACACAAACAGTTGTCAAATATTTTTTCTGGTTTAAAAATATATCCCAATCATTAGTTAAAAATTCGTAACACTTTTTTCGTAACTTTATTGATTAGGAAAGCTATTGCTCTAATTAAATTCTTGAAATCGTGACAATTTGATGTGATAATGTGTCTATCAATTTCATTTTGATATATCTGTGGTAGCCACTCTTGATTATATTTTAACTTAAGACGAGTTAAATTAAACTTAATCACAATTATTTAACGAACAAATTAGCAAAATTATGAAAACCCGGAATTATTAAATTTTCTATAACCGACCTCTCTTTTGCTCTGCGACAAACAAAAAGATAAACAGTACAAAAATATTACTGTCGATTCTTCCGACTTTCCGACTACCGCACAAATAACTCAAACAACTACCACCCGAAACTTCCGACGTCCCGCACTATGAATACACCCCATCACCCTTGGTTGCCGCTGTCGCACACATAGACGTACATACTCATACACACATGACTATATTGGATTTTGTTTATGCAAAAAGGGCTTCGCGTCCTATACCCTTTAACTGCTAATCAAATTATGAATACTAATTAGTTTCAGGTTTAGGATTAAGTTGTATTTAGTTGGTGGCTTAGTGAATTCGTAAGAGAGTATTTTTAATTAGTCACTATTTAGTTATTACTTAATTATCAATTGTTCTAATGACTTAATGGTTAAGCCAACCTCTCATGTGTGAAGGTTGTATGATCCGATCCCGGATAAGTACCAATGTGACTTTTTCAATTCATAGGTGTGTACTTTCTAAGTGTTTCTTGGACGTCACTGACATAGGTACAAGAATACATCGTGAGGAAATTTGGACTTATATTTAGTAGATATACGTCCAGGATCTTGCTCGTTCTTCTTCATAGAGGCCTACCCTCGTTTTGGAACGAGCAACTAGCTTCAATTTTCCGACTAACTGAGCCGACTCCTTGACAATTCAAAAGTGCCTGTAATTGGTCTAATTGAAATAAATGTTTTGACTTTTGACTTTGACTTTGAAATTGCCAATCCGCCTTGCTCAATGCTCGTGTCATCCTTGTACGAGAAGAGGCCTTTACCCTGCATTCGATGATAGGCTGATGTTATTTTGAGTAGCTGTTACCACTTACCTAACATTGGAAACCGTCGACTTATTTTCCTTTCACTACTTTTTTTACATAACATACATAACATAACATCACGCCTGTAATCCCCGAAGGGTTAGGCAGAGGTGTACCCATTAGTACACCCACATTTCGCCAGTTATGTTTTTTCCCATGTAATAGGGGGCGAGTCTATTGCCATCAACCGGGCACAAATCCAGACTCCGAGGCTGCTACTGAGAAATTTCTGATGGAAAACCCCAATAACACTTTGCCCGACCTGGGAATCGAACCCAAGACCTCATGCACAGCAGTCGCGCTTGCGACCACTAGACCAACGAGGCAGTTAACTACTTTTTTTACTTCCACAAAATCCCACAAGGCAACGTTTCAAAACGTGAACAATCATGTATGACATCAGCTGGCCAATGTACCACAGGATGCGAATTAATAACATCTATTATTGTACATTATTTTGCAGCCTATCCATGCTTCTCAAGCAGTATAGACTTTAAAAACAAATGCTTTTGTCCGTATGACCTTCAGGAACACTGAATAGGTCATGTTTACATATCTATGTGGAACTCAAAGAAAATGGGTGCTGAGATTTTAATTGAAAACTTGATATTTGTGTTAATGGAACCTATTGAAAACTATCTACTTCCTTAATACGTCTAAGTACACTATTTATGTCAAAATCTAGGATGTCTTCTTAGGAAAACGTCGTGAGGAAACCTGGACTTATACCAGCCTGTTACTGTCCCACTCAAACCATGTCAGAGGCCCTTGAGGCGGTTTGGAAACTTACACTAGGGTGTGTGGGGTTGTAAGACCTTAATCCCCAAAGGGTTAGGCAGAGGTGTACCCTTTAGTACACCCACATTTCGCCAGTTATGTTTTTAGTCTCATGTAATAGGAGCGAGCCTATTGCCATCAACCGGGCACAAATCCAGACTCCGAGGCTGCTACTGAGAAATTCCTGATGGAAAAACCCAATAACACTTTGCCCGACCTGGGAATCGAACCCAAGACCTCATGCACAGCAGTCGCGCTTGCGACCACTAGACCAACGAGGCAAAAGCCGCGGCAAAAGCTAGTTTAGCAAGAAAAGACGCGGGAAAAAATTATATATTTTAACATCAGGATAAATTTAAACAAATCATTAACAGGCGTATGCAAATAACATCCTAAATTTAAACAGCACGCAAATACAGGTATGTCGACCTAAACAATTATATATTTTGAGCGTTAATGTAGGAAAAAATACATCTATATCGATAATTTTATTTTTATGCAACAAAAGTACAAAGTTGGACTTAATGCCTTAGGCATTCTCTAACAGTCAACCAAAGGTGGTGAAGAGATAACATGGTACGTGCAAATTAAAGTACGAGCGCTAAACAGCAAAAAAATAAATTGAAAAAAAAAAAATTAAACACAAAGTATTTAACTAAATAAAATAAAGTGTACCTAAGTACATAATACTTAAAATACTACATATTTACTATAAAAATACCATAGAATAAACATACATACATATTTTATATACCTATATACATATTCAATACATAACTAGTAAAGAATAGAATGGAGAATTATAATACAAGGTAAAAAAAAAGGTAAATCAAGGTATTTTTCCCCCTAAACTTTAACCAATTCACAGGTTACGTCATTGTACTAAATCTAGATACAACAAATATTGCTGCTATAGAGATAAACTACTTTAACATGGCGCGACCCTCCATGTTACTATTTCAATGTGTGCAGTCATATCCATATGGAAGAGTTTCTTTGTAGTTGTAAGTATTCGTCGTCAGCACGCCGGCAGATTTGTTGGTCAACAAATCATAACCACCTAGACCGCGTAAGACAACGCACGTGTCATTTCATAGACTATGTTAGTGCAGCACCATACTAATAATAATAAGTAATCAATGACGCCGCTAGTCGAGCAACAAATCGCTGATTTGTTTTTGTTTCACACATGCGTTGTGAGTCTTGTAAATACTTTCACAAATACTTTCAAACGTTTTGAATTTGTTGAGGAGCGCGCCATATTGAAGTAGTTTTTCTCTACCTACCTAATGTATTGTATTTGCAATTCGTCTAGTCTAGACAAAACTGCATTTTGACTAGGTATTTGTCTAGGTTGTTGCAATGCTACTAGAATTTAAAGATTTTGACTTATCTATAGCTATATTATTGATAATATAGCCTCGTTGCCTCGTTGGTCTAGTGGTCGCAAGCGCGACTGCTGTGCATGAGGTCTTGGGTTCGATTCCCAGGTCGGGCAAAGTGTTATAGGGTTTTTCCATCAGGAATTTTTCAGTAGCAGCCTCGGAGTCTGGATTTGTGCCCGGTTGATGGCAATAGGCTCGCCCCCTATTACATGGGACTAAAAAAAACATAACTGCCGAAATGTGGGTGTACTAATGATTACACCTCTGCCTAACCCTTCGGGGATTACAGGCGTGATGTTATGTTATGTTATTATTGATAATAAAATGATGAACTCCCATACAAATTTTCATCCCCTCTTACCCCTTAGGGGATGAATTTTCGACAATCATTGGTTCATATAAGCACACTCTTATTATGTAAGGAAATCCTGTGCAAAATTTCGAGCTTCTTACTATATAACACTCTAATCGAACCCAAGCCCTCATTCTCAGCTTTCGCGTTTTGCAACCAACTTGACCAACGATACAGTAATTATTATTACAAGCATTTAACCTTAATTACTCAAGTCCCGCGTAATGAGACACAATTGATTTTCTATTGTTCTGACTTACTGGTAA
This sequence comes from Hoplodrina ambigua, assembly GCA_949774945.1. Lineage (NCBI taxonomy): Eukaryota > Metazoa > Arthropoda > Insecta > Lepidoptera > Noctuidae > Hoplodrina > Hoplodrina ambigua. The sequence continues at coordinate 8,653,357 of OX458988.1, forward strand.
GTCAGCCGAGTCTTGACCGGTTAAATGTCAAAAATCATTAAAATTAGGTACTTCGAAATAAATGTAAAAAAATGCAACATAAAGCCACAATGATTCAAATTCTATCGCAAGCTGACCGAGCAACTCTAGGTAGGTAGGTACCAAAATATTTCAAAACAATGCTGATTCATTATAACCGAATATTTCACAGTCATTGTCTGACATAGTGACATACTAACGTTTTGTGGTTATAGCCAAATTACTGGACTTTGGCTGACTAGGTAGACTGAAAATAATAGCTTGAATTTTAGTTTTTAAACGTCAAATACTGACTCACAAAGATTGATTAAAAGCCACAAATAGTAAAGCTTTGTTTTTGATTGGTTAGGTCCCGAATACTTTTGTTGACCTCCTCGTTGGTCTAGTGATCGCAAAGCGCGACTGCTGAGCATGAGGTCTTGAGTTCGATTTCCAAGTCAGGCAGTGTTATTGGGTTTTTTCATCAGGAATTTCTCAACAGCAGCCTCGGAGACTGGATTTGTGCCCGGTTGATGGCAATAGGCTCGCCCCTTATTATACGACTTGAACATAACTAGCGAATTGTGAGTGTATTAATGGATACACCTCTGCCTAACCCTTCGGGGATCTGCAGAGAAATGAGGTGATTCTCAGTGGAACTTAGGTAACCGGGGTCGTAAAGCTCTCGAGTGGCGGAGTACCAGAAGGCGCAGTGTGGGAAGGCCCCCCACGAGGTGGACCGACGACCTAATAAAGATGACGGGAAAGCGCTGGATGCGCGCAACGCAAGTCCGGTTATTGTGGATATATTTAGGGGAGGCCTATACAGCAGTGGCCGTCGTTATGCTGATATGATGATGATAATGACTAACAAAAACTGAGGAAAACATCGTGAGGAAACCTGGACTTACTGTTCCACTCAAAACCATGTCAGAGGCCCTTGAGGCGGTCTAGAAACTCTCGACACTAGGGTGTGTGGGGTCGTAAGACTTTACTGCCCACACGGTAAAGAAAGAAGAGATGACTTGTGTGGAGGGTAGGCAGAACTGAGTACTCATAACATAATACACTGAAAATAGGCTAAGGAATTCCTACCTAAGTATGAATATTTTCACACGTTATGATAAAACAAAATATTTGAGCAACTAAATATAGAACGATATAACAAAAAGTAAGTGTTGTATTGCGCATGATCATCTAATTGTTATTCAGGTTGTAGACATTGCACTACCGATTATAATGTTGGTAATCTGTAGACTATGCCTGTCATTCGGATTTGTCTGACATTAAAATTAATCTGTACAAATAAATACAATTATTGAAGTGTCTGTGCTTTTTACTAAATTAATTTGAATGTTTACACGATAATTAAAACAGAAAATTTTTTTTCGACTTTTTTGTTTGTCTGTCCGTTTGTTCCGGCTAATTTCAGAAACGAATGGATTGATTTTAACGAAACCTTCACAGCAGCTTATAACATAACATCACGCCTGTAATCCCCGAAGGGTTAGGCAGAGGTGTACCCATTAGTACACCCACATTTCGCCAGTTATGTTTTATAGTCCCATGTAATAGGGGGCGAGCCTATTGCTAGCTTATGTTGGAGTAATTAAAGCTAGTTCTATGAGTTTAGAAAAATATAAAAAGGGTTTAAAAAAATTTACATTTCAGCGCCGTCGCGTCGATTACATAATTGCTACATTTTTTTTTCTTTCATTTTACATTGCCACAGACAGACCTTTTCTTAATTCGTTGTAATACCTATTTTCTATAGACATTAGAAGTTCATCATACTAGCAACATAATACTCGTTTTAACCGTAATATCTAATTGCATGCGAAATAATTAAGTGTTGTTTTCACACGCCAGTTAGTGCTTAGTGGCGTTATTTGATATTTAGGGCGCTAAGAGATTTTTGTTTATATTTTTATAGTTTTATACCTATTATGTGACAAGCTCATGCCTGTGGCTATGTTTGTGTGATTGTCGGTTATCTTCGGACTTTTTTTTACGGAACTTCATGGCTGTAATTCCCGAAGGGTTAGGCAGAGGTGTACCTTTATTACAGCCGTATTTCGTTAAGTTCCAATCGGAGATATTCATCGGTTTCTCTGATTAAAAATATGTTGGGGACTCTTCTACCTTCTAACTAAAGCGAAGCCTAAATGAAGGGTATTTTTTTTTCACAAAATGAGTTTTAAGGTGCTCCCTCACCGGGAGCATTCGCGTGTAATGTAACGTTACAGATTTGAGCATTACATCAGTGAAGGAGGAGAACCGAGCATTACAATGCGCACCTTGTAATGATACAATGTGTAATATCTTTATACAACTTGCAACATCAATGCGCTCCACTTCCAATGTAATGCTCAAAGTCGAATCTATATGTTACATTACACGCAAATGCTCGTTAGTCAGGGAGGTATTATTGTAATGTAATGCTCAAAGTTGAATCTATAATGTTACAATACACGTGAATGCTCCCGGTGAGGGAGCACCTTTAGTGATTTTATATTTTAATTTTTTATATCGCTCTCGTACACAATTTTTTCTTTATGTTATGTATATCATTTTCGCCTGAATACATAGTTTTTCTTTTTTTCTTTATTTGTTTATTTAATTACTCAAGTCCCACGTATTAAGACAAAAATGATTTTCTATTGTTCTGTCATACGGGTAAGTCAGCCGGAGCTTGACCGTTAAACAATTATAAGAGTTTGAGTAAGATAGTGGATAATAATTTACGATTTTTTGTTTGCGGCCCTTGAAACTGGAGGGCCCCGTGATACAGCGGTGGCTACGGCCCTGGTTACATAGGTGAATACTCATCAGTCAGTAAGGCAAAATTATAACGTAACACTCAAAATTGAATCTTAACTAGTTACATTACAGACGAATATTCCCGGAGAGAGACTTTAAAGGCAATGCTCCAAATTAAGCATGTCAGACCAAAAATACATGAAACTTTAATAGGTACACCTATTAGATAACCATGTTTCAAACACGTGTCCTTTCAATCTAGGCACGAAATTTAATAGCCTATCGCTCAGCCTAGGAATGAACACAAGGTCTAGGATCTAGGTCGACTAGTTTTGACACTAACTGAGACGTAATAGACAACAAGACAGACAGGACGATGTGCAGTCTAGCAGCTCATTTTTTCACAGAGAAGGCACGAGCATTGATCACCACGCTTGCTCAAGGTGGATTGGCGATTTCAGACTTATATTTATTAACTTTAAGTCCAGGTTTCTTCACGATATTTTCCGTCAGTGATGTCCAAGATAAACTTATAAAGCACATTTGAATTATAAAAGTCTAATCGGTACTTAACCGGTATCGTACCCGCAACCTTATGCATAAGAGGCGGGCGTTCAAACCACTGAGGCATTATGACATTATTGAGAAAAAAATCCATTGTTAGTTTTCTCTCTCAGATCAGACCGGTACCTAAAGAATAATACAAATATTTTAACAAAAAAGCTTCGTAAAAATCATAAACATAACATCACGCTTGTAATGCCCGAAGGGTTAAGCAGACCACCCATTAGTACCTACACCCACATTTCGCCAAGTTTTAAGCCCCATGTAATAGGGGGGCGAGCCTATTGCCATCAACCGAGCACAAATCCAGACCCCTAGGCTGCTACTGAGAAATTCCTGATGGATTTGCCCGGCCTGGGAATATAATTATTATAACATAATAATATCTAGTTATTAAATTTTATTCTTTGAATCTAAACACAAATTACATTAGCCTATCGCTTAGTCTAGAATGGATACAAGGTCTGAAATCTAGGTCAACCAGTTTTGGTGCTGAGCTGACTAAGTAGGTACTTACTAACGAGCGGACTGCGTGTTTTTCGTCGGTTTTTGTTTTACATCACGCTTGTAATCCCTGAAGGATTGGGCAGAGGTGTACCTATTAGTACACCCACATTTCACCAGTTATTTTTGAGTCCTATGTAATAGGGGGCGAGCGTATCGCCATCAATCGGGCACAAAACAGACTCCGAGGCTACTACTGAGAAATTTCTGATGGAAAAACCCAATAACATGCCTGACCTGGGAATCGAACCCAAGACCTCGTGCTCAGCAGTCGCGCTTTGCGACTACTAGACCAACGAGGCAGTCTGTATATCTGTTGGTTTAATTAAAAAACTTAGGCCTTTTGAAGTTTTTTTTATCTTTCTTATAGTGTATCGATAAAATATAAGTAAATGAGTCTGTATTATTATAGCTTAAACTGTTTGCATTTTTTTAAGGTGTTAAAAATCGTTAAATGTCTCCTTCCGCCCTGGGTGGGGCGGAACGGACTGTCAGACTTTTACTGACAAAAAATCCACCCTGTTCCTTCTGTTGCCTTTTAATACGTTCCGCAACCCCGGCAGGCGTTTGGCCCTGTTGGGGCCCCGTCCATGTGCTGACAGCTCTTTGAGGCGCGCGCGAACAGAACGCGTCGTCGACCCGAGCCTGGTCCTTGATCGGACGGCGAGCTACCCATCACTCGCCGTCCGCAAGCCAAACTGTTTGTATGCCTTAATTAAGGTAGTTAGTATATGGATCATTTTTTGGCTAAACATCTGTCATTTGTACCTATTTTCTGTGCAAATAAAAATATTCTATTCTATTCTATAAACCAATAATAAAGCACTTAGTTTTTTCCTTTCAATGCAACGATATTGTAAATAAGCCTCCTTCCGTCAGGACTATAATCAGTAATCAATATCAACAATCATATAATTTACGAAGGGAAAGCGAGCAGCTGATACTAATCCATAATGGTACCCTTTCTGTGTAATTACTTCATTTTATTTGCATTTAGAAATGTTTCTTGGAACAAAAGAAAAATAATTACAGTAAATTTGAAGTAGACTGTCGTTTTACTCAATCATGATGAGACTAGTATTAATAATTTATTTGAAAAAGAAAGAAATTAATTATTTCATGATTTGTTCCTAAAATGTTGAACCAGAATTATTAACCTTTTGAACGCCATTGTCACATTTAAGTGACAAACGAAATCTTACCCGGGACGCCAACGTCACAAATATATGACAAAATACACGTCGCACCATACTATAAAATAAACATTGTAATCAAGTTTTCGAATCCTTATTCTTTATGAAGGTCATTTGACAAAAAAAGTGGCCTGGCGTCAGGGGTACGGCGATACGTTTATACTCTGGTGTTCAAAAGGCTAAAAGGTTGATTCAAAGCTTAACCGGTGATTAAAGAAATAATACCGGCCTGTGTATTGATGGCCTAGTGGTTAAGGCCTCTCATGCTTGAGTTTGTTGGGGGTTCAAATCCGGGCAAGTACTTTTTCATTTCATATATTAAGGCGCCGGCCTCTCATGCCTGAGTTTGTGGGTTCAAATCCGGGCAAGTACCAATGTGACTTTTTCAATTCATATGTACTTCCTAAAGTTTATCTTGGACATCACTGACATCGGTGAAGGAAAACATCGTGAGGAAACCAGGACTACTACTGTACCGTTCAAACCATGTCAGAGGCCCCTGAGGCGGTTTAGAAACTCTGACACTAGGGTGTGTGGGGTCGTAAGACCTTACTGCCCACACGATATGAAGAAGAAGACCGGCTTATAATATCCTACTGCAGGGCAAAAACGTTTTTTCAAGAATCAGTATTGCCATACAACGTGGCAATGCTGCCAGCTTTTTGGGGGCATGCCGTATTGACAGCAGTGCGACGAGATTTTTCATGCCCTATGAGTGTCCCTCTTCCCCTTTTATAAATTGTAAATACCTTGTCATTTTTTTATAGATGCCTTTTTCCCATAGAGGCAGGCAGAAACCACAGAAAGCCACCTGCTACGATCCTTACATACTCCTTTCGCCTCGTCCACGTTCATACATCTCATCATACAAGCACTCCGGTTACGAGTACCGCGCACTCGACCTTTCTGAAGAACCTCACCAATAAGGTCAGTGTTGGTCTTTCTAGGGCGTAAATTATATTTTTTTATTAATTTATAAGTAATGATTTTATTGTTTTTTTTTTTTCATATAAATTGCTAGATGTCAAAATTGACTTAACAATATCGAATTTCAGTGAAACATACCAAGGCTATTTCAGCTTTAAAAGTAACTTAAAAATTATGATTATGTGTACAAATAATATTTTGTTGCAGTCAAAATCACGAAAGTACACAAAAATAGTACATAACTGTAAAGTAGGTAAACGCTTACTCGACTTCAGCACGCTACATCGCTATTATACCTACTGGCTTACTAAAAATGGTCGCTGAAAATCCTGGGTTCCGCATTTTAGAAAATATTTTTATGAACTCTTGGTCGCGATTTCGTCTACGTAAAATTTCTTACAGACCCCTATTTTTTAAATAAAAAATACTTTATGGTACTCTCTGATAACGTAGCTGTTCATGAGTGTAATATATAATTTTTGAGATATTTTCATTACAAACAAAAAATAAAAAAGACAAATCTTTTCTCTCAATAAAACTCATTTGTCACACGACGAATAGTTTGGAAGATATTATGTACACACAAATAAGCATACATACATGGACTGCTTAAAATCTAAACCTTTCTTTTGACTTTTCCGTAGTCGGGTAAAATAGCTTTACTTATCTATCTGTTAGGTAATAGTTATACATATAAAATGCTTTGTCTAATTGCCTGACTGACTAATGGATTAACGTACAGCCTAAACCGCTGATCGTAGAGACCTGAAACTTGTAGGGTGTGTTCTTTGTATGACGTAGACATCCGATAAGAAAGGAGTTCCCGAAATTCTACCCCTTAGGGGGTGAAAAACAGGGGCAAAGTTTGTAAGGGACAAGTTGATTCCTTAGTCCTTCAAATTTTGCATAAATATTCTTTAACAAAATTGAAGAAACACGTGCTTTATATATTATTGAAATTCATTCATTCAAAAGGAGTTAAAAAGAGGTATAAAGTTATTTTTTTGTTCTTCTTCTTTATCGTGTGGGCTTCTTAGTAAGGTCTTACGACCCCACACAACCTAGTGTTAGAGTTTCTAAACCGCTTCAAAGGCCTCTGACATGGTATTTTTTTTTTGTTCGGACGATGTCACAGGCAAAACCTAGTCAAATATGAACGTTCAAACGACCTAAATGGGAAACCTCATCAGAACGGACCCCTAACCCCAAAAAATAGAGCAAAAGGGCCAGGTTCCAATAGCATTCCCACTTACGAAAGCCACGACACAACACCGATTCTCGTTTTTCGTCAATACCTCGTTGTTTTTCGTCGTTGACGTGGTCGTTTTTCTCGTTTCAAACCCGTCGGTGGCGACCGGGCGCCCGGCCGGCGCGGCTTTCAGTTTTTTCCACGAATTTTACTCGCCAAAAGTGGGTAGGTAGCGATTTACGAAAATTTTTGTGTTTGGAGTGGAATGGAGCTGACGATGTTTTTGTTTTTTGTTTTTATTATGATATTTATGATAACTATTTATATTGGCACTTATATTGATATTGGTGAAGGTAAATATCCTGAACACATCTTTACCTACTTATTATTATAGATAAAGGTTAAGAGATTGTTTGTTTATTTATTTAAACACGCTTATCTTCGGAACTACTGGTCCGATTCTGAAAATTCTTTCACTAATAGGAAGCTACATTATCCTTGAGAAATTAATTTTACTAATTTACTATCAAAATAAATTTGGGTTCCGATAGAAGGAATCCACAGACGAAGTCGCTGGTTTAAGCTACTAATTACATTAAGCACCTTGATCAAGCGTGGTGATCAGAGCTCGTGCTTTTTCTGTATCAGAAGAGGCTTTTGCCTTTCATTGGGTCAATAATAAGCTGGTAATATAAAAAATTGATAAAAAATACTTCAATCATAATTTACTATTTTTTTTTTGTCGTAATGTCTACTCCACAGTTTTTACTAGCTATCCATTTCGGCTAACTAGTTACTAAGCTACGCCGACTAGATATAGCCAAGTGTTCCGCGACAGTTTCGTGTCAATTCGTAACTATTCGGAAGTACTCGTGACGTGACGCGACATTCAGGGAAATTGCATTTTTTTTTGTTTTCCCTAAACGACAAAGGAAATTAGGTTGCATGAAGCGGACAGCGCTTTTTTTAAGTGATTCAGCGAACCAAGGTATTTTGGTGATTGGGCTGAAAAATATACAGGTGTGTGTAACTTTTTCAGTTGTTCCGAAAATCCTGTAAAAATGATTGTTTACTTTGACAGAACAGCTTATATAGCTTCTGCCCGCGACATCGTCCGCGTCCAAATTAATTTCCCCATACAAACTTTGAAGCCCTGTTTCATCCACTTAGAGGGTGAATTTTGGAAATCCTTTCTTAGAGAACGTCTACTAACTATAGACTAGCTCTCTGCCAAATTTCATCTTTATACGTCAAGCGGTATTCGATATTTCGTGATGAGTGAGTGAGTGTGTCAGTGACCTTTCGCTTTTATATATTGAGAAGATAGAAATTATATACATACATAACATCACGCCTGTAATCCCCGAAGGGTTAGGCAGAGATGTACCTATTAGTACACCCACATTTCGCCAGTTATGTTTTTAGTCCCATGTAATAGGGGGCGAGCCTATTGCCATCAACCGGGCACAAATCCAGACTCCGAGGCTACTACTGAGAAATTCCTGATGGAAAAACCCAATAACACATTGCCCGACCTGGGAATCGAACCCAAGACCTCATGCACAGCAGTCGCGCTTGCGACCACTAGACTAACGAGGCAAATTATATACTATTTCTTTAAAATATAAATAAATCATTGTGTTAAAATATAACTGGCAAAATTCTTGGCAAACGACTTTTAAAGTCAAAGTAAATGAATTTATTTCAAATTAGAGCAATAAAAGACAATTTCGAAATTCGAAAAGTAGTTTCGTACGGAGAAGAATGGAAACTTCATACTTAGGTTATCTTAAGGACTTGTATTAAATTCTTTGATTTTTTTAAAGGTAATTTCAATTTTAACTTAGACTTTTATTTCTATGTATATTCTACCGTCAGGCTATTGCATTGTATTGCAATAAATCTTTAAATTACTATTATAGGTCCTCCCTCGACTGCCTCGTTGGTCTAGTGGTCGCAAGCGCGACTGCTGTGCATGAGGTCTTGGGTTCGATTCCCAGGTCGGGCAAAAGTATTATTGGGTTTTTCCATCAGGAATTTCTCAGTAGCAGCCTCGGAGTCTGGATTTGTGCCCGGTTGATGGCAATAGGCTCGCCCCCTATTACGTGGGACTAAAAACATAACTGGCGAAATATGGGTGTACTAATGGGTACACCTCTGCTTAACCCTTTGAGGCTTACAGGCGTGATGTTATGTTATGTGTGTTATAGGTAACCTCTTAGGTTCACTATACACATAAGCGGGTCACCCTTTTCGGTTCGGCAATCTCAATATCACCTTTGATAACGTTATATTCAAGATGCCGAACCGAAATATAACGATCACAATTACGTCCAAAATAAAAATGTGGTACCTACCTACCTTTTCTCCCAATGCCTACCTGCCTAGGCCTATTACTCACAGCTGCCTACCCACAAATTACACCAGATCTACCTACCCACCAACTATTATCCCTATTCTTCATCCTACCTTCATTTTAAACATTTTTTCGTTCCATTTTGGCAAAATAGAGTATTTAAGTTCGCAAACCGCCTGTAAAATTGCACTATCCGTAATTATCCTGAAATTTTCAGCTGAAACTCGCGCTCGGAACAGTCTGTTGTGTGGGTAGTTGCATGTTTTTGTGGTAACTATTATAACTTGTAACAGTTTTGGTACAATGCCCTGTTAAGTACATGTTCGGAGTGTCACCCCTTTAGTAATACTCATATCTAAATATACAGGAAGATTTTTTTTATCAGGTTTCATTTTTAAGATACCTTATGCCTAGAAAAAAATTGGAACGTAATAAAAAAGTCTTCCTGTATAGAAGTGAAATATCGAAAACCGCTTAACATATAAAGATGAAATTTGGCAGGGAGGTAGATTATAGTTGCTTAGTAGACGTTCGCTAAGAACGGATTTGTTTTTAAAATAGACTTTCTCAATAATTATAATATTTACCAGCCTATTATTGTACCTACCACTGCAAACCAAAGTCCTAACTTTACACAAAGTTACTTTTTACGCGGGCGGAGCTGCGGGCAGAAACTAGTATCTTAGAAGTAATGACTGTACTCTACAATAATGTCAGTTCTTAATGACAGATGTCAAATGACGTTACATTACAACACACGGCACCGGGCACCGCCGCGGTTTGCGGTGACGCGAATATCATGTTGCACTATCCTATATGAAATTTGTTGACGCCTAACACAAATGTCTGACTGCCTCGTTGGTCTAGTGGTCGCAAGCTGGACTGCTGTGCATGAGGTCTTGGGTTCGATTCCCAGGTCGGGCAAAATGTTATTGGGTTTTTCCATCAGGAATTTCTCAGTAGCAGCCTCGGAGTCTGGATTTGTGCCCGGTTGTTGGCAATAGGCTCGCCCCCTATTACATGGGACTAAAAAAAAACATAACTGGCGAAATGTGGGTGTACTATTGGATACACTTCTGCCTAACCTTTCGGGGATTACAGGCGTGAGGTTATGTATGTATGTAACACAAATGTAGTACAGTAAGGGGTCATAAGTGCAGCATGCTAAGGTTTGAATTGCTGTGAACACTCGGTACGTCAGGCCGTACCTACATCTGTGCGTATAAATGATTATGTATTTACATAGTACTTGCGAACACCTCAGAATTTGCAGACTGCGTCGAAAGGTCGTAAGTTAAAAAATAACAATCTATTGCTTTGTGAGATTGCTATTCCACTTAAGACCCCTACTGTACACCGCCCGACCGCGCGGTCGAGCGGTGAAATCCGCTTTCCGCAACCGCCATCCGCGGCGGTGCGCGGTGCCGTGTGTTAATCGCCTAAAAGGCCTGCCAACTACGATCCACTACAAAAACAATAGTATCCAAGTACCCACAATAGATTTTAAAGCACGTGTCGAAATCTAAATAACTTGCACGGTAAAACCCAAGTAGACTAACATCGTATATTTGCGCGAAGGCAGTCAACAGGTGTATCAGATCGGTGTAGTTTCGGTTGTAATCTCGACAGATTTCGCTGACGACGCGGCTTGCAGCCTCCGTGGTTGTGGACAGGCGGGGAGACAAGTGTTAAGTGGCTTTATTTAAATTGGAAGAAAGTAACTGCGTCTCGTATTTTTCTGTGTGGAATTCAGGTATTTAGTGAAGAAGAGACGTGTAGAAGTCACCTCTGCCTTGGTGGATTATCATCCTAAGACACCTACTGAAAAATTCCAATAACACTTTGCCCGACCTGGGAATCGAACCCAAGACCTCATGCTCAGCAGTCGCGTTTTGCAACTACTAGACCAACGAGGCAGCCAAAAAATAAAAAAAAAATACGTGTTTAAAACTTAAGTAATACAGCTGGCCTGTGCAATGCTTTCTACTAGAATCTCTATACCTGCACGCAAACACACCTACATCCTTAAATAATAGAAAGAGAATGAGAGGGAAGGTGGCCTGAAAGTGTCATAACGCTTTTCCTTACGTGAAGATTTTTTTCAGTTAATTTCCGAGAATGCCATTCCAAAAAAAAAAAAAATACATGGCACATATTTTTTGTCTAGTTTTTAGTACAATATAGGCTCGAGCTCGTGGCTAAGTAATAACAGCCGCACGGGTCGATCCGTCAGGTTAAGCTACGCTTGCCGGGGTTGGTTCGTGGTGGGATCTTTACACACCGAGACTCTTCCGTGCCTCGGAAAGCACGTTAAGCCGTTAGTCCCGGCTGTCATACGTGGATCTGTGACAGTCGTTACGGGTCGTCAGAAGCCCGAAAGTCTGACAAACCAGTCTTACCTAGGGGTATCATATTACCCCGTTACTGGGTTGTGGAGGTCAGATAGGCAGTCGCTCCATGTAAAATACTGGTATTCAGCTGCATCCGGTGAGACTGGAAACCGACCCCAACGTAGTTGGGAAAAGGCTAGGCAGATGAGATGATGATTTTAGTACAATATAGTAAAATTATTGAGAATGTCGTAAGTGATGGTAGAAAATATTAAAAAAAAACCTTTTCCTAACACTTGTGTCCCTGACAGTCTCAACTTCCGGTATCGTTGTTGTGTCTGCGATTCGGTACCGACTGTCGAGTAGCGACACAGCCAGACACAGTACACACAGATTTTAGTTCTAACCAGCTTTTACACGCCGAGTGCCGAAAGCCGAATGACATTCGGCTTTGAAACATGTGGGAGAATGGGTGTTGCTCTATTTAAATAGAATAAATAGGGGTGTTACGTCGTTTATGTGTTGGATAAAATGAATGAGACTACTTAGGTACTAGTGTAGCGATTTCTAATGTGGGTTCCGCTGAACCTGTGGATTCGGCAGAAAAGTCAGCAGGGTTCCGCAAAAATTACATTTATCGTTGAATCGTTTGATTATTTTCGGCTGGTAGGTATTTAATTATTTAACAATGTAAAGAATGGAACTGTATCATTTGGAAAATATTTTTATTTTATTGAATAATATTTCTATAAACATACATTGAACTGCTGGCCCACTTCTATTGAAAGAAGGAATACGTTCCTAATAGGTATTGATGATGATAGTTAGTATAGAATAGGATTGATGTTCCCAAAATTCTAATATCCTCAATGCGGTTAAAGTAAAAGATGAAGGTAAGAAAAACGGAGGATTTAAGTAGGAAAAACGGTTTTAAAGATATTTTGTTTCATTTAGACAATAAAGAAATTTCCCTTCAAAGTCATTCTTTTTTTTCTCATTCTTTCAGATTTTCCTATTTGGTACATGGGACATAAACATAACTGGCGAAATGTGGGTGTACTAATGGGTACACCTCTGCCTAACCTTTTGGAGATTTAACAGACGTGATATTACGATGTCCTGTAGAGATTTCAATTTAAAAAAATATAAGTTTTTAGGTAACTACTTTAACTTTCAGAAACAAAATAAAAACATTTACTAAAACACCTCATCAATGATAATTTTCTCTAACAACTTTTCCAACCGACGTACAATCGCAGACAAAAGCGTCTCTCTCATTTAAATTAAAACAATACAAGTTACATATTTACGACAGCCGAGTTGGTATCGAAATGAGTCGGAACTTTAATTTCCTAACGCGAGCTAAAGCCGACGGCGCGCTCTAAGAGCTAGTACATACTGGGCGCTCGGCGTTGCGTTGAGCGCGCGTTGGTCGCGTACACACACCGCGCTTAGCACGGCGTTCAGCGCGCGAAATCAGTATCAAAATGCTCCATCTCCATTTTCGAAAAGTGCGTCCTCTCTACACAAAAGCGCGCGTTGAAATGTACAACAAAATGGCCGCTCATGAAAAGATGTAAACGCGCAATTGACGCGCGCTTCACCAGAAGCGCGCGCTTGCATGTGTACACTTCAATAGAATTCGGGGTTCTCAAAACGCGCGTTAGCAAATCGCGCGTTTCAAAACGCCCAATGTGTACCCGCTCTAAAGCTACACTTATTTTATAATTCTCTTAACAATTGTGGATTTGTCTGTACTAGGGATGTGACAGCTCATTTATTTTATAATACTGTGTCCGCGGTTGGCGTAACAGGTTGGTATTTTACTATAATATTATGTGCTAGCACTCTCCCCGCTACTTCATTCGCTTGATTTTACTTACGGATATCAAATTTTTGATGATAAAATATAGATTATTGCAAACAGTGATAACTTAGTTTCTAATTTGCAAAAGAATTTTTAAAATCGATTCAGTAGATCCAGAGATTACCCCCTGCAATCTCACAGACTCAAAAACTTCACCTCTTTATAAAATTAGTACAGATAAAAAAAAATATCGAAACAACGTAACCCAACATAACATCACGCCTGTAATCCCCGAAGGGTAGGGCAGAGGTGTACCCATTACAACACACACATTTCACCAGATATGTATAAGTCCCATGTAAAAGGTGGCGAGCCTATTACCATCAACCGGGCACAAATCCAGACTCCGAGGCTGCTACCGAGAAATTCGACGAGCAACTAAGTTCAACTTTGTGACTAACTGATCGACTCCTCGACAATTCAAAAGTGCCTGTAAATGGTTTCATGGAAATAAAAGCTTTTATTTTGACTTCGAATTTATCATATAAATTGTGAAAATTCCTGAACTTTCCGCTGAAATAATTAAAATAAGAAACACCGTAATCAAAATAGACTTACTAAACTGCCAACATCCTTATACACATGGTATGCATATGCAATAAATGAATATGAATATGAACATTTTGGATATTTTTGAATATTAAACCTTGCCAAACAAGTTTCACATGGATACTAATCTAGTAGGTCAATTCAAGGTCACCCACACATCACAGCCATGTACCATAACGTGACCACATTGGAGTCAATCGTGCTATCGATCACGAAGTTATGGAGGCAAAACCAGATATACACCATAACTTGTAATACTACAAACAGTTTTTATTATGCACTGGCTGTTGCTGGCTACTTCATATATCCGGATAAAAAGTATCCTATGTTTTAATTGAAAACATGGTCTATCTGTGTGCAAAGTTTCATCCAAATCTGTTCAGTTATTTTTGCGTGATGGTGCAACAAACATACTCAAATTTTTTAATATTTATAATCTTAAGTACTCAGGTATATTAGTATATTACTAAAGTACTATCGATTAGCTTTGGAAAATATAATTTGGATTATCAACAATACCCACGGGTATGTCTTTGATTACTGTTCTTCTCCCGAGGAACATAGCGTGATGTTCTACAGCCTGTATTACTCCCCGATAATGTAGCTTTACATAGGTGAAAAAAATCTAAAATTGGATTAGTAATTTTTGAGTTTATCCATTACAAACAAATAAATATTTTCTATAATATTAGATTAGGCTGCTAGTGTAGTAACTCAGGCGCATACAATTCAAACAGAAATTCTTATAGTCATTGAAAGTTATTTCAATTCAATTTACAGTGTAATCAATATTGGTAGATATTTCAGTGTCATATCGGTAACTGAATCACAGTTAAATTTATAACTCGCTCCCGACTTGACCATTCATTCAATCATTCAACCAATTAGTTCACTCCCAAATATTCAACAGCGGAAACAATAAAACTGAATTCAATCTGTAGATCATTACAATAATCGGCGATCAAACGATTACAAAGAGACAAATACATTCAATTGCTGACAGGCACAACCTTATTTCGGAAAACATAAGCATCAAAGTGGAATAAATAAAATTTTACAAACAGCAAAAGCAAACGTTGTGGTTCGCCGAAACAGTTCTGAATTCAAACATCGTGTCGCGTGTCCTTCCGCGGAATTGGCGCGGAAATTTTTGTTATCTTTTCGTGTTCCCCGAACGGATTTTAAATTGAGAACACAAATGTGAGAACGATAAAATGTCGCTGTGTTTATGGTTTATTCCAAATACAAACAACTAGGTACTCGAAACGCATCACAGAGTATGAAAACAAGATTCAAAGAAGGAAAATGGATTTACGTACCCTTAAATGTATCAAACAAAATGATAATGATGATGATGTCGAGATGGCCTAGTGGTTGAGACGCCCGCCTCTCATGCATGAGGTTGTGGGTTTCAATCCGGGCAAGTACCAATGTGGCTTTTTCAATTCATAATGTACTTTCGTAAATCATTCCGTGCCTCGGAAAGCACGTTATGCTGTTGGTCCCGGCTGTCATACGCGGATTTTTGACAGTCGTTACGAGTCGTCAGAAGCCCGAAAATCTTACCAAGTCTTACCGAGGGGTATCTTACCAAATCTTACCCAGTTTCTGGGTTGTTGAGGTCAGATAGGCAGTCTCTCCATGTAAAATACTGGTATTCAATTGCATCTGGTTAGACTAGAAGCCGACCTAAACATAATTGGGAAAAGGCTAGGCAGATGATGAAATGTATCAAACAAAATTGCCAAGGATGTTTGCAACCAGGCCGAGTTTCGAGAGCTAACTCAATTTTGAGGGGCGGAATTTCCCCTAAACTAGATTTGCTTTTAACTTTTGAAGTGAATTTCCGAAGAGCAACTAAAGGCCCAGTCGCGCATAAAACTAGTTAGTTGCTAACACGAGGTTAAATACTAACGCCATACTTTATAGGCGTATTGGTTTTAATAAGATAACCCTTGATGGTGCAAGTGAATCCAAGCTAATACTTTTTTTTATGATCTAAATATAGTGCAAAGATCATGTATTGACTACCAAAATCAATATTTTATGTTCCTATTGCATAGTCTTGTGATCATATCGGTTTTGTAGATTACCTATTGACCTATTAATGCAAGTTTTTCCCATTTCAATAAGCAACATTCTGATAGGCTTGCCTTCTAATAAACATTATGGGGCTTCTAAGCATTACTTTAGCGAAAAATGGTACTGACTGTTCACCACTGCCTTACCCCTTGAGGTGTACAAGCTTGAAGTAATGTGAACTTCCCTATTTAAAGAGTCAGCAAATAAATCGTATTTTATGGGTCTTCCCCGTTTATAATCTTGATAGCTACTGACATAACAGCGTCATCATTATCATTTAAACTATGCCAATAACTTTCCAGCGTGTATAGGGGCAGATTTCAGTTGACAACTGAAACTAAAAATGGCGATCATGGCACGTTCTGACAGGTATTTAGAAGTTATAGGCATCCTCGTAGGTCTTTGCAAAAGATCTTTTGAATTTTGCATTTATTTTATTATTTCTCTTGAACCATTTTGAAAAGGCGCCTGGGCTATAGGAAGCACCTAATTAGTAGCATGTTCTACACTGTCTCCTAATTAATACATAGCTACATTCACTTACGTCTATCCTGATAGTATTAAATTACAGCAATATATCTTCTGAATCGTCCAATCCATCGATTGATTTGCAGTTTGATAATAATTTTTAGACGCCTCAGAGACTTTAATCGTTTGATCTTGGTTAAAATTATGGCGATCTCGGGCCACAAGTCTTAAAATCTTGACAGGTGGTCTGACTTGGAGACTGACTTGCAGATAAGGAATAACACAATGAATTTTGAAATCTCGAAGAAAACATTCGATTTTGAGCAAATTAATGCCAATTTAAAATCCTCTAAATTGGCATTTGCTCAAAATCGGTGACAATGCAATTGTGAATTTTCGTCACTTTTTTGCGAATAATTTTAGGGTAGGAGGTAACGAATACTAATCTCATATCCATGTGAATTGTTACTGGATATCCTAGAACAATATATTTTAAAGATAGAACAATTACATAGGTGTAAAACGGTGGCTAATGACAACAGCTTATCAATTTGTGCAGATTCCGACCATTTTGGTGGTCCATGATTTGCAAAAAAGAAGAAGAGGCCTTTGTCCAATTTCAAACAATAAACTTAAAAGTCAAAGTCAAATCATTTATTTCAATTAAGTAAACCATTAAAAGGCACTTTTGAACGTAATTTGTAAGAAAGAAAAAAGAATACTGCATCTAGTTGCCCATTCCAAAAGGTAGTTTCGTATGGAGAAGAAAGGACATGAAACTCCATAAGTACTCTTTTAAAAAAAATGTTTTAGAATACGTTGTACAGGTGTATTAATCAATGTAAATTTATAATTTTATGGAAGTAAGGACTTTCCCAATTTTTATTAAAAATCGATATTTTTTTAAATCTAAGTCTAGCCTTGGAGGATGAAAAAAATTGGAGGAGGCCTTTACCCAACTGAGGGATTCTCATTTTAAATAATACATATAAAAACAAACAATATATATTATATACAATATAAAAATAATAGCAAAAAAAAATAATAATAAATATACTACACTATAAAATATTATAATTATGTACAAAAATTCAAATATGTAAATTTTTTTTCAAACAAACTATTAATGAAAAAAATAAATAATAAAAAAAAATAAAATAAAAAAATATATATTAACTTTTCGCATGCTAATATTTATTGTAAACTGCATGAAAAAATGAGAAGGAATAAATGGCTTATTTATTATTATTTATTAAGTCTAGCCTAGTTTCCGTTAGTCAAAAGCAACATCTTACCGCCCCAGCGTCGTGTTGCCAGCATAACCGGCCAGTGATAAGAGCGCATTGTTTTATAATACGTATCGATCAGTACTGTTCGTACTACGTGACCGATCGATTTTCGTACAATCGAATGTTTACAATCGATTTCATTCGCTACATAACGATGTTGTGTACGTTAAGACAGTCGAATTTTAGAGAATGCTTTTTTAAAGGTCCTTATCGGGAGCCTGCCTAGCCTTTTTCCCAACTATGTTGGGGTCGGCTTCCAGTCTAACCGGATGCAGCTGAATACCAGTATTTTACACGAAGCGACTGCCTATCTGACCTCCATAACCCAGTAACTGGATAATAAGATACCCCTTGGTAAGACTGGTTGTCGGACTTTCAGGCTTCTGACGACCCGTAATAACTGTCAAAGATCCACATATGACAGTCGGGACCAACGGCTTAACGTGTTTTCCGAGGCACGGAGGAGTCTCAGTGTGTAAAGATGTTCACCCATCCACGGCAAGCAGTGTTACATTATAGGCGAATGCTCCTAGTGAGGGAACGTCTTAAGATGTTGCGTCTAGACAGAAGCGTTCCTGATCCTATCCATATTTTACCAGTTTTATTTTAAGTCCCATTAAATTAAGGTCAAGGTCATCAACTTATTTTAAATGGACACAGGTTACTACTGAGAACCCTATAAAGTTTTGCCCGGCCAGAAGAAAATATTAGGGTCTCATGCTCTGCGCATGCGACCTTACTGATAGGTACTGTTAGAGACTTTAATTTTTTCATTACCAGAGGTTTTCCGTAGCATTAGATTAATTACAACCCCATTGGTGAGGTTCTTCGGAAAGGTCAGGTGCACTTGTAACCGGCGTGCTTGTTTGACGAGATGTATGAACATAGATGAGGAGAAAGGAGTATGTAAGGCTCGTAGCTGTGGTTTCTGCCGACCCATATGGGAAAAAGGTGTGATTTTATGTACGTATGTATGTATGTGTTAATTTTGAAATAACGAATGTGTAGCGTGACAGCGTAAAAATTCCGAGAAAGAAATAAAAGCCTACTCGCCCTACCATAAAAGAAATATCTCGGCACACCCACTTAATGTATCTTTTCCCCTTAAAAGAAAGTATTCCATGGACCCATGGTCTCTAATTAAAATTCCGCCGAACAAAAGACAGAAGACGTAGAACATAAAAACACGGTTTAATAGCCGAGTTAGTAAAACTATAGCCCTTCATTACCCGACTATAATGAACTAACGTATCCGTGAGAACTACGCACGCGCGAAACCAAAGCTAAATAACGCGGTAGCAGCAAATTCAATGTAAAGATCAAGACCTTTATTACGACCAGCGTAAGAAAATGACAACGGTTGCGCGCCATTTGCAACCTTATCCATTCATAATCAACACACAAATGAACGAAAATTAACTCTAAAACGATGTAATAGAGTGCAAATTACATGTTTGCAAAACTAGTTTTTGTTTAGAACGGTTAGAAATGTCAAACCTTAACCTCAAAACCGTGACGCGGGCAGCCATGTTAGATTCATTCGGCTCCATTCGGAGTTACTCGGGTAATGTCGAGAGCGCTTGTTCGACTAATTTAAATTGACCCGTTGCGTGGACGGCTGTTTGAATTATTCTGATGAATCGATGAATGTTAATGGTTGGTGGAAGGTCAAGTTAGGTTGGTTGATGTGTGGGAAGGGTGCTATTGAATTAGATAAAGACACCTTGTATCTTGAACTATTTGATACCGCGCAAGATAGTTGCATCCTTGATGGTCGTACTATTATTAGATTTTTTAAATGCCATTCTGTTATTTAATTTTATATGCAATGACATCATCTTTTTAATTGAGTTTTATTAGTTTTAGCAAGGCTATTTAACCGGTTAATTGTACTCATTAGTTACTACTTATTAGAAGTGAACAGGTGTCAAGATTTATTGATTTATTGAAATTAAAATTGAAAATGCGAAAGTAACTCTGTCTGTTTGTCACGGTTTTACGACTAAACCACTGAACTGATTTTGATGAAATTTGGTACACAGTAAGTTTGAACCCCAACAAAGGACATAGGCTGCTTTTTTTAAAAATAACCGACATTTACGCGGTCGAAGTCGCAGTCAAAAGCTACTAAAAAATAAATTGTTCCTTCTTTCGTATAGTTTAAATGACTGAAGTGTATCTCCCATTTACCTCAAAACATCTGCATTACGACCGGCTGGCTACTCATGAAATGAAGAACATCATATTTTTAATTCAACTTTTATGCTCGCATATCTACAGTATAATAAAATTTCTAATGGGGAGCTAGTCAAAAAAAAATAAAAAAAATATCTCCATCATGTAGAGCAATTTACCGTGCGTTGCCTCTGCGCATGGAGGGGAGACGTAGTGCCGTGTGACGAAAATCTAACATCACTCATGACCAAAACGTCACATGTTACCCTCCGTGACAAACGAAACTCAACTTTATCTCTTAGAATTCAAAATTTAGAATGGACTGTTCGAAAAGTTGTTTTAGTCGTTTTATTTCTGTGTTCAAAAATGACTTGGCGCGCCTAATGACAAGGTTAAGTGTAAAACGCAAGAAACTGGTTCTAATACACGCCCGGCCGTTAGTGAATAGACAAAAAATAGGCGGCCATCTTGAATTGTGGACTGATGAGGCTTCTTGTTTGATGGTCGGACTGAGAAACATAATTTAATTTTCGAATCATTGTCTTTTTTCAAATGTGCGTTTGTTTTTTATATCTTCTATTTTTAAAAATGGAACGTTTTAATTAGTTGCCAGTAAAGAGGGATTTCTTTAAAAAATATTGCCATGCCAAAATAAACTTGTTCGTAAATAGGTAGGTACTACCCATTATGAGTTTGCGCACGTTTTTATTGCTTCGATACACAATTCATCGTTCATTGGTCGATTACCTACTAAACACTTAATGTAGGTACCTACTTACTGCTTGGGTACATAGGTACATAAATATTAGGATTTTATCATTGACGTATGTTTATTTAGGAACTAAAGAACACAATATAAACAAATAAGAATATTAAAAAATCGTTAATGAAAATAGGTCTTGGGTTTGATTCACAGGTCGGACAAAGTGATATTTGGTTTTTCCTTTAGGAATTTCTCAGTAGCAGCCTCGGAGTCTGAATTTGTGGCCGGTTGATGGCAATAGGCTCGCCCCCTATTACACGGGTCTTAAACATAACTGGCGATATGTGGGTGTGCTAATGGGTACAGCTCTGTCAAACCCTTCGGCGATTACTGGCGTGATGATATATAAGAATATATGTTTAATCTTAATTATATTTAAAATGCGAATATTTGTATAGATGTATGTTTGTTACTCATAACGGCGGAACAGATCTAGATGATTGTTTTTTTTTTAATAAATTTTGTCCAAAGATACTTTCTAGTCTGGTTCCAGTGAGTTTAATAATATATTACCTTACCCTTGATGCGAACGAAGTCGCGGTCGGAAGGTAGTTTAAATATAAACCTTGGTTAAGAACTTAAGACATACACCTTTCATGCATGAAGTTGCGGGTTCGGTACTGAGCTAGTAACAATGTGACTTACAATTCATAGTTATGTACTTTCTAAGGGTCAATTTATACTAGCGCAGAGTCGAAGCGCATCGAAGCGTCTTTCCAAAACTGAACATAATAAATTCAACCTTAACTCCACAGCGTAACGCACACACTAAAGCGCGCGCACTAATCAGCGTTGTTCACGCGCAGACGCGCGTACTCCGAAGAATGCGCGCGACTTTTAAAATCTCACAAGTAATGTGTGCGTTACGCTGTGGAGTTAAGGTTGAATTTGTTATGTTTGGTTTTGGAAAGACGCTTCGATGCGCCTCGACTCTGCGCTAGTATAAATTGACCCTAAGTTTATCTTGGACATCACTGACATCGGTGAAGAAAAAACATCGTGAGGAAACCTTGACTTCATACAAGTCTGACATCGCCAATCCGAATTGAGCAAGCTTGGTGATCAATGCTCGTGTCTTCTCTGTATGAGAAGAGGCCTTTGCCCAGCATTGGGATAGTAATACCTTGGTATTATTTAAAAAAAAAGAATATAAACTGTCATTTTTTTACCTAGCTACCTTTCCACCTACTTACAGGGTAAGTGAAAACATCGTGTTTGTAAGTGGTACTTACAGGCTGCGCGCACGCATCGCGGCCGCCTCTGATCGTTACTTAGAACTGCTAGTGGCGCCACCTGCCGTTCTCTTGAGTTACTGTCACGACTGCTTAGGTAGGTCCAATGAATATTGAGCATTTACACTTAAAAATAGAGTTAATTTTGAATGTTGACACTTTTGGCGCAGTGGCTATAAGGTTGGCTGCGGCGTTGAGTGTTGCGAGAAATAATTTGTATGGTATAACGATCCGGATTTGATTGTTTATAAGTTTATATGTTTGTAAAAGCATCCACGATAGGGGAGAAATTTGGTGTGTGGCAACGTTTTTTTTTAATGACTTCACAATGTCAGTGAAACCGTTTTGGAGATAAATGGGAACATTTGTTTGTTAAACAAACACACAACAACACTACCTTCTCCGTTTCTCCCGGTATAACAGAAAAAAAAATGTTTTCAAAGTCAAAGTCAAATCATTTATTTCAATAAGACCAAAAGGCACTTTTGAACGTCATTTACAAAAGAAAGAAAAATTATATCTAATATTGAATCTAGTTGCCCATTCCAAAAGGTAGTTTCGTACCTATGGAGAAAAACGGGCATGAAACTCCATACTTACTCTTTGGTGAATTTTAAAGAACAACCAGATCGACGTATCGACGTCAATATTTATCGATGAACGCAATAAATCGATGCGACTCGTTCCACGAGTACTCGAAAAAATGGATAGTCCATAATATTTCCCTTGCTGCATCAAAACCTATAATAGTACCTACCTACATAAAAAAACGCGGTCCCGTTTCTATAAGAATGGTCAATGGCCTTTGCAAGCGCCAACATGAAAGCTACGCCACTATTTGCTTTACAGTTTTACGATTGATGAATTAAAATCTGTCATAAGATTTGCTAAAAAATAATTTTATCAAAGCTTCAGGCTTCATTCACAGGCTCGCTCCCTATTACTTATTACGCTTACTTATAAAAAACGTCTAAAAAAGGTCTTGAGTTCGATGCCCAGTTCAAAGTGTTATTGGGTTTATCCATCAGGAATTTCTCAGTAACAGCCTCGGAGTCTGGATTTGTGCCCGGTTGATGGCAATAGGCTCGCCCCCTATTACATGGGGCTTAAACATAACTGGCGAAATGTGGGTGTATTAATGAATACACCTCTACCTAACCCTTCGGGGATTATAGGCGTAATTTTACGTTGTTATGTTTAATAAATACACGACAAAAAACATTTTTTTTAAATGTTTGTCAGTTTTGTTTGTTCTGGCTAATCTTGACGGGACTTTCACTGGTAGTTAGCTAATGTTTTAAGCAGTAACTTATGCTACGTTTTTTTATTATTTTAGAGAAATAATTAGGGTTCCCCACAGGAAACATAAAACCCTGTAATAACCAACATTAACGCGTACATAGTTGTAGGAATAAGCTAGTCTATACTAATTTAATAAAACTGAAAAGTTTGTTTGTTTGTGCGTTCGTTTGAACGGACCAATCTTAGGAAAGACTGGTACCTGGTCTGATTATTATAAAAGGCTTTATAACATCACGCCACGACCAACAGGAGCAAAGCAGTAACCAAAGACATAACTAAACGCGAATGAATCGGCGGGGCCTAGCCAGTTTTATAAATATTGGCAAATTATAAGCAACAACCAGTAAAGACGGAAAACAAGTCTATGAGTATGTATGTACCGACAAAGTATGATCAATAAATATTCATAGAATAAACATAAGTATATAAAATGTGTCCCGTACCAGTGCAAGCGCATTGCAGCCCATGTATATAAGGAAAGAATAACTTAAATACTTAACAAGCATCGTCAACAAGCCATAATTATATAAAAAGATGCTGTAGGTAAGTGACTACGTTCTAGTTATTACTATTAGTTTCAATAGCGGATCTACGGGGAGGACTTCTTTTTTGAGGTGGTAAAAATCATCAATTGAGTCCCTTTCGCCCTGGGTGGCGCTGTATTTTTTTATTTACAGTGTTATATATTTTAAATCTACTTGTCAAATTCTAAACGATAAACATAGACACGACCAGATTCATAAAATATATAAATTGAGGCTGGTATTAATTTACGTTTTAAAGTGTCCACACCGGTTTCTTTTTATTTTCTACTAGCCTTTGTTACTCGGAACTATGCAAGGATTGTAACGATACCCCATACATCTAAATCGGTTCACGCGTTTAATACTTATGGTGGAATAAAGAAACTCACATACATACATACATACTTTAACCCTAAACACATAACACTCCTTTTTTTGGAGCAGTCAAGTAACAGTCGTTTAATAAAAGCCTGTAAAAACACAAAGGACCAGCCCAAATTCTTAGAAATACCCCTCAAATCAATTTCTTAGTAACTTAAAAAATTAGTCGAAATAGTCCTCCATAGTTCGTTCCTCGTACGTTGAACTGTCCACCGCGGAAGCATGACAGTTCACTGGTATCGATTGTCCTACCCGAATTGACCTGCACGAATATTAAATGCACCTTTGGACATATTTCTGGACGATCGATATTACCTTTCGTGCAGCTAACAGATTTATGCATGACATTATTGATTCTCTCTTTTTTTAAAGAGCTGTCGTTTTGGTCTATTATGGAGTTGTAAATTGAAGTAGGTATTACATCATGCCTGTAATCTTAGAAGGGTTAGGCAGAGGTGTACTCACATTTCGCCAGTTATGTTTAAATCCCATGTAAAAAAGGGCGAGCGTATTGGGCCATCAACCGGGCAAATTCAGACTCCGAGGCTGCTACTGACAAATTCCTAATGGAAAAGGCCAATAACACCTTGCACGGCCTGGTAATCGAACCCAAGGCCGCATGCTCAGCAGTCGCGCTTTACTTTATTTCTCTACATACTATTATCTCAAATCTTTTGAACTGTGTAACGGATTTTAATACGGTTTTCGTCAAAAGGTAAGGTAAGGAGTGTTTCAAGAGAAACATTTATGTATCTACATTGCACCTGTGCGAAGCCGGGGCAGCTCGCTAGTAATATTATAAATTTTGACGGGCCTGTTGGTCTAGTGGTTAGCGCCCCTGACTGCTAAGCCGGAGGTCGTGGGTTCGATTACCACCTAGGACAAACTTTGTGTGATGAGCATGATTGTTAGTTCTGTGTCTGGGTGTGATTTATCTATAATATGTATGTATTTATAAATTATATAAGTATGTATATCATGTTGTCTGGTTACCATAACACAAGCTCTGCTTAGCTTGGGATCAGATAGCCGTGTGTGAGTTGACCCAAGATATTTATTTATATATTTATAAATGCGAAAGTAGGAAATTTTATCTATCTTTCTGGTACTTTCAGGACTAAACCACTGAATCGATTTTAATAAAATTTGTTGGGGTAAGTTTGAATCCTAAGAAAGGACATAAGTAGGTTACTTTTTATTCCGCAATTTCGTCTGCGTCCGTAATAACCGACATTTACGCGGACAAAGACGCGGTCAAAGGCTAGTTCGTTAAGTCGATTCGATTAATACACAAAGGGAAGTCACTGAGATGAAGAGATGAATGGTATGGAAGATGAGATGCTGCAATCATTTCATTATTTTATTGAAAGTCAAAGCATTCGTGGTGACGTGTCGTGATGGCCCAGCGGTTAAGGCGCCCGCCTCTAATGCCTGAGGTTGTGGGTTCGAATACGGGCAAGTACCAATGTGACTTTTACAATTCATATGTACTTTCTAAAGTTTATCTTAGACATTACTGACATCATTCCGTGCCTCGGAAAGCACGTTAAGCTGTTGGTCCCGGCTGTCATACGTGGATCTTTGACAGTCGTCACGAGTCGTCAGAAGCTTGAAAGTCTGACAACCAGTCTTACCTAGGGGTATCGTATTACCCAGTTACTGGGTTGTGGAGGTCAGATAGGCAGTCGCCCCATGTAAAATACTGGTATTCAGCTGCATCTGGTTAGACTGGAAGCCGACTAACATAGTTAGGAAATGGCTAGACAGATGCAATATGCAATGTTGGTATTACTTTATGCTAGTAAAGTCAAAGTCAAATCATTAATTTCAATAAGACCATTAAAAGGCAAATTTAAACGTTATTTACAAGGTCAAAAGATTTGAGTCTAGTTGCCCCTTCCATAAGGGAAAGTTAGGGATGATGTTGGATAATAGCAAAACGGTAGAAAGATCTCAAATGATGCAGAAGAAGTTGGAGGAACACCGTGGGGTCAGTAGAAGTCCGACACATCCCTCCGCCTTCCCCGATGTGGAGGCAGTCCATGAGAACGCAACCACGAAAAAAAAAACCAGGAAGAATTTAAGTAGAAATCTGTGTATTGCCAAATAAAGCACAAACGCTGCCAAGCCTAACAATCCATAAAATGTGACAACAGAAAACACAACAACGATAGGGATGTTGCCTGGGTAAAAATAAATCAACTCGATTTAGTCCCTCAATAAGATTATTAAAAAATATTGAACACGTATTTTTTGTTTTATCAATTAGATAAAAAATTACAAAGATATATCACATCAAAGTTTAGAAGTGGGGGGCTTTGACGTAATAACGTGGTAAAATTTGTAGCACTGCGTGACGTCATACGAAATTTCCAAGCGCTGTATCTTCGTAATTTTTTGTTTGCCGGCCAAAAGAAAAAATACGTATACAATATTTTTTAGTAAACTAACTGATGGACTAAATATGTTTTCTTAGTCAAATACCCTATTTTCAATCGTATTAGTAACTACTATTTTTAAATACATGTAAGTGCATAATATTTGTGTTATACAATCACCAAAAATAGGCTATCTGTTATTAAAATTACGTATTGAAACGAATATTTTGGGTAATTAACCGCGTGATATCGTAGATATGAAAGAAGAATTTGGTGATATGCCTTCTGGAGTAAAAAAATATAATTAGCTGTATATACTTTTTGGTTTGCCAAGGTAACAATGAAATATTTAATTATATGTACAAAATTAGTATGACTTAATTCTGTAAAATGTAAAAACAGTATATCCAGTAGTTTTGTTTCGGAATAATCTTTTAAGTCTGAACAGCTACGCTAAAATGATATATATATGTCTAAACCTTTATCTATTTTAAAAATTTCAGCCATGCTAAAATGGCGTGTTTCTGGCGACCCATCTACTTTAAACATTTTCAGTCTTGCAGAAATGAAAAATACAGGCCTGGCGACCCATCTCTTTAAAAAATTAAGCCATGCTAAAATGACATTGGTTTGGCGCCTTCTCTATCTATTTACAAAATTTCAGCAATGCTAAAACGTCATAGGTCTGGCGACCTGCCAACTATTTTTAAAATTTCAGCCAAGTTAAAATGACTGAGGTTTAGAAACTGGGGTCATCTTTCAACATAACCGTTTTGAGTCAAAACTATGTGGTTTTAAACCGAATTTAAACTAACCGCATGTTACACAGAACTGTTAAATTTTACAGGTAGGTACAAACAAACGAAATAATTAAACAATACTTTGGGTACATCGTATTATGGCATTTGTGGGTTTCCTTATTTGTCATAAAATTTTGTGGGAACATTGATGTCGTCCTCCATGAGTTATACTCAAACATGTTTACCCATTGTTGGGTATTCCCTAATTTACCATTATTCTTTATCGATATTTTTAGGAACTTTAAGGTAAATATTTCAAGGTAAAACGGGCTGATAGTGCTATAATTATTTCGGTTATTTTTGAAGAAATAATTGTATTGTCGGTTTGCTCAGGAATCATTCCATAAATATAATTGACTGCCTAGTTGGTCTAGTGGTCGCAAAGCGTGACTGCTGTGCATGAGGTCTTGGGTTCGATTCCGAGGTCGGGCAAAGTGTTATTGAGTTTTCCATCAGGAATTTCTCAGTAGCAGCCTCGGAGTCTGGATTTGTGCCCGGTTAATGGCAATAGGCTCGCCCCCTATTACATGGGACTTAAAAAACATAACTGGAGAAATGTGGGTGTACTAATGGGTATACACCTCTGCTTAACCCTTGGGGATTACAGACGTGATGTTATGATGATGATGATAAATATAATGGCGTGATGTGCAGGCAAGAATATAACGACTTATAGATACGAAAAAGTATGAAAATTATGATTTTTTTTTTTATAAAAAGTAGGAAATGCTTGATACAGTACAGAACGAAGCTAAAGATTTGAGCCCTGTGGATACATAATATAACATAACATCACGCCTGTAACCCCCGAAGGATTAAGCAGAGGTGTACACCCACATTTCGCCAGATGTTTTAGGTCTCATGTTATAAGGGGCGAGCCTATTGCCATTAACTGGGCACAAATCCAGACTCCGAGACTGTAACCAAGAAATTCCTGATGGAAAAACGTAAGTAATTAAATAAACACTAATTTGCTTTAACGAGAAAAATGTGAAATTATGAACGATGTATGAATGTGTATGTATAGTATAAGCAAACATCTAAGCATTAAATGTTTACTGAAGCTTAGTTTTACGAGAAAATCCCCGTTGTTGTGGGAAAGACACATGACTAAAAATAATTTTCCGTTTTAAACAATAATTTATAAAGTTTGCCTTTACAGATTTGAAATTTTGATGATTCGATATGACGTTCAAAAGTGTCTTGTAATGGCCTAATTGAAATAAATGATTTGACTTTGACTTTGATATTTTCTCATTAGAGACAGACAAGCAGAAGTCAGGAGAGAGGACCCTCTCGTGTTATCATTGTTCTCACATAGTACCTGTAGACTCAACATAATAAAACTATGTAATAATTATGTTCTTGATTTAATAAATAGTGTTTATGGAAATTCTTGCTCGTTCTTCTCCATTGAACCTCCTCCTTCTACTGTTTGAAACGAGCAACTACCTTCAACTTTCTGACTGACTACTTGACAATTCTAAAGTGTCTGTATTTTCTATGGGGGTAGGCAGAAACTACAGAACGCCACCTGCTACGATCCTTACATACTCCGTTCGCCTCATCTACGTTCATACATCTCGTCACACAAGCACGCCGGTTACGAGTACTCCGCACCTGACCTTTCTGAATGACCTCACCAATAAGGTCAGTAAATGGTTTATATTTTCAAATCAATGATTTTGATTTGATTGTGAATTGGACATTTGTATTGAAATAAACTACTCTAATATTTGTCATGGACTTTTTTCTTAGCGATGTATGCATCTATTTTTTTATTCCTAGGCACATAAAGCCGTTGGTCCTGCGCCTGATCTCTCCCCGGTTTTGTCGGATTACCGTCCCAACGGACTATGACAGTGAGGGAAGAGGGAGTGCAAATGTGTTTGCGCACACTCTTGAGCACTATAATATCTCCTGCGTATTCGGATAGTCTCTATCCAGATTGGTCGCCGTGCCCAAAATCGGTCCAGAGAATCTTACTCATCTGATTATTTGATTCCTAGTTCTAAGTCAAGATTTGTTTTATTTCAAAAGGCACGTGTATTTTATACCTTTACACTATCTTTTGTTTCAGAAAACAATTGGACTTCCTTGAACTAAAGACTATTGAATTCAGTTAGAGGTGAGTCTAGTGATTCATTATGAAGATTATTTATTTAGGTAGTGTATGTACCTAGCGTTATGTTTTTCTTATATGAATCTTTCAGGAAATGGATCCGGTAAGTTCTGTGGTCACTGTATGCAAATTTGTATTTTAAAAGAGTACGTATAGAGTTTCTTTCCCATTCTTTTCCAGACAAAACTATCTTTTGGGAGTGGCAATTAGATTCAATTCTTTTTTTTTTTAATATGAAGTTCAAAAGTCCTTTGTAATGGCCTAATATAAATAAATGATTTGGCTTTGACTTTGACTTTACTTAGAACGGTGGTACCAGGCTTTTTTTTAGAGGTATGCGGGGCTCCAATTTTTATACTATAATGGAAAGAATAGCTTTTGACTAAACGTCTGTGTGTGTATTAAAATAACGGGCTCACGCTCTGAGCGGGCCTTTTTTCTCATTGGAGTAAGCAGTAATCACAGAACGCAACCTGCTACGATTCTTACATAATCCTTTCACCTCGTCCACGTTCATACATCTCGTCATACAAGCACGCCGGTTACGAGTACTGCGCACCAGACCTGAAGAATACCAATAAGGTCAGTGTAGGTCTTCCTAGGGCATCCTCTCTGCGATGCCACTTACATCTACCATATAAATTCCTTTTGTTAACCGCTTTTCATTCATCCTCTCAACATAACCGAACCATGATCTAAACAAACAACTGCCCAAAAAAATCCAAAGGCCAATATTTTAAAATTCGAATCCTCTATGGAATCAGATGAATGTTTAAATAAACTTTTCGGCCAGTGCGCAGTGATATATAACCTTCACAGTACCTCCTTCATTCATTTTAGGCGATGTATTTAGAGACCTAAACTTACTGTTCCACTCAAACCATGTCAGAGGCCCTTGAGGCAGTTTGGAAACTCTGACACTAGGGTGTGTGGGGTCGTAAGACCTTACTGCCCACACGATATAGATAGATAGATTTAGAATTATTACTATTTTAAACTAATTCCATGTAGGTACCTATTATAAATGATTGCTATTGCCTATTCTTATTTACCTACCTATTAAATTTTGTTTGCGTTTTACGTTGGTCTTGTAATTATTTGCCTCGTTTAGGTACAGGACCTACCTGTTCACCTAACTAGGTACCTAAATATGAATGATAAAGGAAAATATGTATTTCATTGGTTGTTTCATGAGAGTATAGGTATATAGCCGTGGATTTTCTTGCTCGTTCTTCTCCATAGAGTCCTACCTCCGTTTTGGAACGAGCAACTAGCTTCAACTTTCGGACTAACTGACCGACTCCTTGACAATTTAAAAGTGCCTGTAAATGGTCTAATTGAAATAAATGTTTTGACTTTGACTTTGATACTTAAAAAACTACTTTTATTATATACCTAAGTCTTTATTAAACGTAACTTTTTTTTTATTTACAATGTAACAACCATCCCCTTACGAGGTGATAACCAACCCCAACAGGTATGATTGTAACAATTTATACTCTTTTTATTTAGTTGTTCCTCTCAAAATCTGCAATATGATAGCTAAAGAACCAATCTATCATGGGTACCGACAGATCTTCTTCTTCTTCTTCTTAGAATTACGGTCTCCTCTACCAGTTAAGTAAACAATGGTGCGCATTCCCTTTTTCACAAACTACACTAAAATCAGAGAATTGGCATCTCTTACTAACATACAGTGAAAGAAAAGGACGGTGTTTTAGAACTAAGTTAGAGATGTCAAATTAGTTAAGCCTTGAACTTTTCCATGTTTTTACACCAATGTGTTCTAAAATGTCAACTAAAATTAGATGGAAGTTTCAGATGAACTAAAATTGATAGATTTAATTCATTTCCTCTCTTTTCTTGTGTTATTGGACAGAAAAAGATAGAAATAGTCTAATTTTAGTTTAGTTTGTGAACGAGGGAATCGGCATCAATGTTAGTTACCTTGTAACTAAAAGAAATAATAGTAGATACCTAGCTATCAATATTCTAGTTCATGATCAACTGATCATCCAATAGATATGGACATATAAAGTAAGCCGGTTTCCCGCCATTCACAACCACCTAAGTACCTAGGTACTTGCGGACAGTAAAAAGTTGTTTGCGACAACTCGATATTTTTCTTTGTTCTTATTTTAAATTGAGAACCGTTTTACTATCCATTTTTGTATGAGGTTTTATTTATTAACGAATATTTATATTTAAAAAAAGACATGGCTGGAAAGACATTCGAAGTTTGAATTCAAATAAAAATAGGTTGTAATTTAAAAAAAAATAGGTACTATCAAAGGAGTATATAAAGTACTAGAAGATTGTCATTGAAACTCTATTGAGTCGAACTTATTATCGCTACAAACCTAGGCAAACTAATAGGTTAGCGTACCTACCTACGCCTGATAGCATGAAGGCCAATCGTGCGCACGCAAGGCGACGCATTACAAAAGTACTCATGTGTCCAACCAAACAAAAATATCTTTCACCAAGTTCGTCAACCCAAAAATAACGCATACAAACAAAACAGAACCTGTATTATCTTAAAAATTGAGTCAATAAGCACCCTTTTCCCTCGCAACGTCTAGCATGAACGAAGTTTGCGATAGACACATGGGTGGGTTTGCAGGCGCAATCTAGCAATGCAACTCACACGCAGACAACTTCACTGCGCTCCAATCATCAAGTTCATAGATTAAGATTGGCGTTCATAGAACAGACTTAATAAATTACAAACTGCTTGTTCCAACGATGTGATTAATTAACAAAATGTACTTACCTAAAGTCCATGCAGTTCCTGTCCATATGCACATAAATTGTCGCTTCTCGTTTGTTTCTCCATTAATAATAGTTCACTAACACTCTATATCCTAGTTTTATCTAAGTTTGCACTTTGACATCACAATATTCCATAAGTTTTGTACGTCAGGGTACTATGGCTACATCACAAAATTGAGCAAAGTGAAAGAAAAAAATAGTTTCACTTTATGAGGTCATCGAACGCGCGGTCGCGACTATTCCGCTGCATTCGAAAATGGAACGTTTTGAACACACTCACATGGAGTTCGGAAAGTGAATTCGGCGGGGTTCGCCACCGGCTCGGGGTCCATTCGGTAGATTTTCGTAGGTTTTCGTGTTCGGATGACACGCGAGGCGCGTGCGGGGACAGCTCGCGCGCAACTGAAGATTGTCGTAGGTTAAGTTAGGAAAAAAACACCGCTAGCTCAATTTTCCGCGTTACGCCCGCCACAGTTTCTCCGCGCCAAAAACTAGTTGCACTGTCACACATCACGCCGACCTCGAAAGGGTAGTCCCATTAAAAAAAATCACAGTCCACGAGGTCGCTATTGTTTTGACAGCTCCATGAAAAACAACCATGTGTATCTATGGAGCGGGAACGGGAGGAAGAGGGCGCCACCGGTCCAAACGCAGCCGATTAGAAAAACAAACCGCTATTAACCAAATAAACTAGCACAGCGCGTAAACACAACGAAATTACTGCCACTTTTCATTATATTTCGCTATGCACCGGGCCGACGTCACCTAAATAGCAGACGCTCAAACGTATGTTCGTCTCTTTCCCGCGCGTGTTGAGCGGACATTTCTAAATTCGAACATTCTGAATTTGAATTTGAACTGTCATCTTTTGATGTGTTTTTATGAGCAGTTTTAATATTTTTTTTCTCTCTGTTATCGTGTGCGCAGCGTAAAGGTGCACACATGCGAGTATCCGCACTTGTACTGAGCCAATGAGCCTAGATGACATTCGCAAAGGCTTAAACTCGCAAGTTCAGACGGATGCGGCGTCAATAAACTTCGATGCGATGGTGCGTTTGTAATGTGCGAACGATGTAACTTTATATCTGTTACACTCGTAGGCTGGACCTCAGCGGTTACGTCATTGAGTTTCGTCGCTATAAACTGTCGAGGAAACTCTCATTGTTCATTTATTCTCATAATTATCTTCATTATCATTACTTCAATGTCAGCTCGTACCTTTACCTAACCAGTACCAAGTCTGTTCATTTCAGCTTTAATATCTTCATCTCCAAATCATTTCTCAATTACTCCATCTTAGATAGTGTCATCAGCAATACATTCTAGGCCACAAGAATGTGTTACTAGCAGAATTTCAAAATCTTCCATTACTGTCCAAAAAACTGCAGTTTTAGCACCAAACCACTGACCCACTTGGCGAATTGTTGTGACTATGCGCATGCACTTGTACTTCGACAGTTATTATTGTTTATTGATAAAGTAATAAATGAAGACTTATTCGATATACTTTCTCTTTAGATAAGACTGTTATGTTAATAATACTCAACGGTCAAGTATGAATGTGTAGGTATGCGAACTGTTAAACAAATTCTATGTTTAAAAGTATAGTTTTTACTCTCCTGAAAATCGAGTCAAATTCCACCAAAAACTTCAATATTTTTTTTTCCGGCTTTCAAAAACGACCAATAGGTACTAGATCTTCTAATAGACTACCCCTTTCAAACATTATTAGAAAAATCTTCGTACTATCATACTAGAAAAACATTGATGCCAAACAATCAAAGTTGTCTAAAAAAGAGGAATCATCTCTTTAGCCTTTATCCACTATTATTAGCCAACTTCTTAATTAAAAATCTCAATTATAAATAATAATTTATTTACACTATATAAAAAATCGAAAGTCTACCTGTCTGTTTGTTTGTTACCTCAACACGACAAAACCACAGAGCTGATCATAATCAAGCTCGGAATCTGGACAAGGGAATCTGGACCCGCGACTTCATCAGCGACAACCGACTAGGTACAGAAAAAAAATCCAAGTCAACAAAAAATAGGTCCATGACAGTCAAGAACTGATACTCAAAACAAATCTGAAGTAGTTATCCATTGTTTCATTATTAAGCCAAAACTCTGCTCTTCAACCACTCTTCAATGTAAGCCCTTTTCAAAACTGCTATTATTAACACAAGGTGTAAAAGACAAAGAACAGACTTTTGTTATAATAACACATTTCAATGTAAAAACATTCAATACAGGTGTCTTGCGTCAATTGGATCTATAATTCAATAATAGGCAACTAACTAAGAATTATAGATGATAGTTTTGTAATTATTTAAATCAATCAATTGGTGAGGTTCTTCAGAAAGATCTGATGCAGAGTACTCGTAACCGGCGTGCTTATATGTATGAACGTAGATGAGGCGAAAGGAGTATGTAAGGATCGTAGCATGTGGCGTTCTGTAGTTTCTGTCTACCCCCGTGGGAAAAAGGCGTGAGTTTATGTACGTATGTTACAGAAACTTTAGAATTGTCAAGGAGTCAGTCAGAAACTTGAAGCTAGTTGCTCGTGTCAAACTCCATGAACACTATTTTATTAAATGTCTGTTTCTGCCTATCCCTATGCGAAAAAGGCGTGAGTTCATGTATGTTTGTTTATGTATCAACTCCATGCGTCATGCGAATGCTGAACGACCAAAGAAAAAGTCGCAAATTCTTTTCCAAGATTTTTAAAAATATTCTCTAAATCATAAGAACAATTGGAAAAGGTTACGCAAAAAGGATTCAACACACAAAAAAGCCAAAATTGAGATTTCCATAAAAGGTAATTTTTTGTTGCAGTAAAAATGACCCAGAGATAAACTAAGATATGACATTGGTAAAACCCCTTTTTTGGGGTTTTTGTGGGTTGGATCCTTTTTGCATTATATTTCATGCGAAATAGAACGTTAACGTCGACCAATTCTGACTATTTGACCTATGCGTAATATGTTACAGTTTATACAATATACTCCCACGAGTCTTACCCTTGGCACAGCTGTTAAAATTCTTGGAACATCTGCAAATTATATAACTAATTATCATGATTTAATTGGCGCATTCTTATCAACATGTCAACGAGATGAAACTATTTACACTTTCAAAATGTTTTCGACTTCTGATCCGAATTTGAAATCAGAATGCCATTCGAATAGTCAATGTTCTAAATTCGAACGGAGAGTTCGAATCTAGTGCAGTAGGTAACCCTCATAGAGTAATACATGTAGTATTACTGCTATTTATTTTTACAGTTTGCAACATTTTTAAATTGATTCAATTTAAAAGAAAAAATTGTGCCAATTAACAACGGGCTAAGAAGATGCAACAAGGTATAAGCGTACGCGCATGTATCAAAAATTCAAGTCCGAAATTGCTGCACTGAGTCATCACGTTTCAAATCAGGATATGACTCTTACGAACTGTCCAAATTAGTTTTAATTAATTATTATTGCGTGTTCTACCAGTAGCGGATTAAGATTTTTGTAAATTACTCATTTTATTTTACACTTGATGTCAAGGAAGCGACGAAGCGGGTCTATTTTTTATTAAATTTTAAAATAGCATTAGTTAGGATAAGAGCTTTGAAATGAACACTATTACAATAAATTTCTTTGTAATTATTGATGGAAATTGTAAAATAAATATATTATCAACAGGAATTTATTAAGTCATCTCAAAAATGCATTCAAAAATTTCTGCCTATTCAAGCATAAAATCAAAAAGGCGCGAATCCAAACTCCAACATCTCAGAAATCGAACGAAATCGAAAATCGAACTGCATTTCCATAGCCAGTGAAAGTGACGTTTATTTTTTTTTAAACTCCGAGTCCTGCCGAATGCATCGCACATTCAACCTCGTGGTGTCATCGACCCTTGTATTCGGCGACGGCCATTATGTTGGGAAAGGTCAGGCTCACACACACGTTGATAAAAGTGTTTGTTTGTGTGCGTGTCTGCTTTTACTTTCAATTTATTGTGTATTTTGCGAATTTAATATTTTGAACGGCTGGTGGCTTTGCGGTATCATTTTTGTTTTTGATTAAGTTAATTGTAGGGGATTGTTTTTTTTTATTGTTTCTCTTTTTGGATTTTTTAATCAAGTGATCTCTTTTGATAGTTGTGTTTTATATGTATAATTTACAAACGATACAGAGCTCTATTAAAATTTATACATAAATATTTTTTTAGATTAGTAAAAATATTTATAGGTACATAAATATTTTCGAGTGTCTTGCTAATTATTCTTCTCCACCTTTTGGAATGAGCAACTAGATTCAATATTTATTTTTAACTCTTTTTTGTAAATGACGCTCGATAGTGTATTTAAGTGGTCTAATTGAATTAAATGATCCGAACTTGAATATGAACCTGCTAAAAGGTCAAACACATAAAAAAAAAAAATTGTTCGCAATTTTGACTCTTCTTCAGTTCAAAACCATAGATTATTGTTTATCTATATTATCATTATCTATTCCAGACTTAAAAAGAAAACACGAGCAACGCGACTCATTTCACCTACATTAAAAAAAATCCAATCACTCATTTCTACAAGTACCTACCTACTTACACCTAAGTACATAGATATCACAATGATCGCTTTCATATCACATTACGTCACACAATCGGTCGCAATGTCAAACCACAGATTAAAAAACTGTCGAAATAACCACCAAATTCATGATAAGCCTTATCTTATCGAGACTGACCATGCCAATTCCGACAGTGTTGTCTGGGGTCAGGGATTTTTACCTTCTCTTTCACTCTTGACAATGTGTATATTTCTTTCTCTTTCACACGTAGAATAATGCACTTATTATGTTTACTCAGTTGTTATGTGGACTTTTTAAGGGTATTTTTCTTAATGTGGTTTTTGCATGTTGGTATGGCTGGTTTGTAATGTATAGAGGTATTTCTAATATAATTAGAGGGTAAGCAGAACTGTTAGTCATGTTATGTTAGACTTTAGACCCGAAAATGCTCATTAATCAATGAAATAGGTCAGAAACAACACCTTAAAAAATCAATACAAATATTGAACTCATAAATGATTGACAAATTATTTAAGACTGCCCCGTTGGTCTAGTGGTCGCAAAGCGCAACTGCTGAGCATGAGGTCTTGACTTCAATTCCCAGGTAGGTCAAAATGTTATTGGGTTTATTTATAAAGACTTTATGCAACAAAATGGTACAAAGGCGGACTTAATGCCTTAGGCAGAGGTGTACCCATTAGTACACCCACATTTTACCAGTTATGTTCAAGTCCCGTAATAGAGGGCGAGCTTATTACCCTTAAATGGGCACAAATCCAGACTCCGAAGTTGCAGCTGGGAAATTCCTGATGGATAAACCCATTAACACTTTGCCCAACCTGGGAAGACCAAGACCTCATGCTCAGCAGCTGCGCTTTGCGACCACGAGACCAATGTGGCAGTAGGTACCTAAAGAACAAAAGGTTTACTTAAAAAAGATTTGTAAAAAACAAAAACAATCCGTTGTTTTTTATTTCAAAGGTCAAGGCGAAAACCGTTCGCTTCCTTCTCCGTATATTTTTGTACATGACAATTCGGTGATATTTCGGTATTAACTTTTATTTAAATGTCGTTGATTTTATGAAAACTGGTTGAAAATGAACCATATTTTATGTTTTAAAACCTATATAGTTCAATTTAAAACGACTATTTGGCAAAGTCATCTAAATAATCAAAATTACGCAGTGTCTACGCGGCAGTTACGTCGCGATTACGTGGCATCTACGCGGTGACTACGCCGCCACGTCGGACGCGTACCCACAGTATTACTCACTGCAAAGACACTCCAATATCAGTCATCCAGTACCAATGTGACTTTTTCTGTTCACATGTACTTTCTAGGTTATCATGGACATCACTGACACCGATGTCGGTGATGTCCACTGACGAAGGAAGACGCGGAGAGGAAACCTGGACTTAACTAATCTTAATATAGGTATATAAATTACGTTGTTTGTCCGGCGTGGACTCCTTAACTACTCAACCATTTTTTTTGAAATATGGGTTACTACTACATACATACATAACATCACGCCTGTAAACCCCTGTAACTGTAACGCCTGTATATGGGTTACTATGTGTAATTTGGTCAAACATAAAAGATAGGATAATATTATATAGTTTTTATTTCAATTATTGGTCTTAATATGTTTTTGATTGCTAACCCGAGCCACAGCAACGCATGGGCCTGTCAACTAGTATAATATAAATTTAAAATATAAGTTTATAATTCAGTGTACTGCTGTTCTGTTGCCGCTAATCGTAAAACCACAAAGCTCATTTGAACACCATTACAATTTTAAGTTCCAAACTGTATATCGACTTCCGAAAATACCCAAAAATGATTACCAATTACCAATTTAAACTTATACCCTTAACTCTAACAGCCGCATTCAGAAGCGTCAATGAAAATAAATCAGTTACCAATTTTAACTGACCAATTTAATATCATAGCAACTATATTGAAAATAGTTCTTAATATGACATATTGAAGTTTGAACTAAGATTACATATACAATTGGTACCGATCTTGTTCACAAACTAGACTAAATTTAGAGAATTGACATCTCTTGCTAACATACACCGAAAGGAAAGGACGGTGACATTAAAGAACTAAGTTAGCGATGTCAAATTAGTTTTGCATTGAACTTCTCCGTATTTTTACACGACTGCCCCAATAAAAGGAGTGTTATGTGTTCAGGGTTAATGTATGTATGTATGTATGTATGTGAGATTCTTTATTCCACCATAACTTTTAAACGCCTGAACCGATTTAGATGTATGGGGTATCGTTACAATCCTTGCATCGTTCCGAGTAACATAGGCTAGTTAAAAATAAAAAGAATCCTGTGTGGTCACTTTAAAACGTAAATTAATACCAGCCTCAATTATTTTTTTTCATGAAACTGATCGTGTCTATGTTTATCGTCTAGAATTTGACAAGTAGATTTCAAAAATATATAACACTGTAAATAAAAAACGTCGTTAAAAAAAACTGTCGAGTAAACAAAGTACAAATATGTGCAATTTTTGCAGTCGTGTTTTTGAATTTTTAAAATTATAGTAGCTTGTAATCCATATGTTTTAAGATGTCAACTATAACTGTATGGATGTGACAGATTGAATAAATTTGACAGCTCTTATTTACATTAGTGTCTTTCTTGTTTTATTTAATTTTCATATATTT
Organism: Hoplodrina ambigua; assembly: GCA_949774945.1. NCBI lineage: Eukaryota > Metazoa > Arthropoda > Insecta > Lepidoptera > Noctuidae > Hoplodrina > Hoplodrina ambigua. Next base: position 8,693,132 of record OX458988.1, read on the forward strand.
CAAGAAAGAGACTAATGTAAATAGGAGCCATAAGGCCATACTTTCTGAGTTTATCTTGGATATATCACTGATTTCACTGAAGGTAAATATCGTCAAGAATCTTATAGTTAAGTCTGAAATCGTCAATCTGCCTTGAGTAAGCGTGGTGATCAATGCTCGCGCCTTCTCTGTATGAGAAGATGCAGCCTTTGTCCTTTGTTATTTTATTGGTGGTAAAAATCATCAAATGACTCCTTCCGCCCTGGGTGGGGCGAAAGGGACTGTCAGACTTTTACTGACTAAAAAACCACCCTGTTCCTTCTGTCGCCCTTTACGTTCCGGGGCCACGGTATCCTGTTAAGACGTCCCGCAACCCCGGCAGGCGTCCCTGTACTTGTCCTGCAGTGGGACAATTAAACTGGTACTATTTTTAAGCGCCGTCTGTGACTGCCACTCTTAGTTAATTATTTTAATTCTTAATTGCTTCAAAAACAGTTGCCCTTAAATTCGGTCAGTTTTATATTTAATTTACTTTTCCTTGTTTTGAACAATATTTTGGTTTAATTACCAAATTCTGACGCACGACCGCAATGATTAGTGTGTAGCTGAATTTCGGTAACCATGAAACTAATTTGTTTATTTTTAACATACTCAATACTCATTTTTTTATTGCATTCCATATAAACCTATTACATACATTTATAATAAAGTAAAAGATCAATATATGGACCCTGTCGAGCACAGCAAAAATTTAGGAGAGAGGAAGAGGCCTAGTTATTTATATTATTGTATATAAGTATAGTATCTAATTATCTATAGTTATTTTTATTTTATGTAGTGCATGAAAAAGGTGTCTGTGTTATTTGTGTATTAATATTTTTTTATTTATATGGCTTCTATGTACATGTAGGTACATGTGTTTGTTTACATCACATAACTAAAGAGGTACCCATTAGTAGGTACGCCCTTTCGCCAGTTATGTTTAAATCCCATGTAGGAGGGGTCGAGTCTATTTGCCATCAACCGGGCACAAATCCAGACTCCGAGGCTGCTACTGAGAAATTCCTAATGACAAAACCCAATAATCCTTAAAAAGGTGTCAAATCGCCAATCCAACTTGAGAAAGCGTGGTGATTAATGCTCGTGCTTCTCTGTATGGGAAGAGCCCTTTGTCCATCAGTGGGTCAATAATATTATTTTTGTACTCAATATGCTTGTCAGTGCAGTTGCACTAATAAATCAATGTAGGTACTTCTATTACAAGACATTATTTAAATTCTAAATACTTTATTGAAACGGTCAAATTGCGGTTAAGTTTGCAAATTAGGTAAACAATTTTATTCTCCACAAACACCAATTAATTAATTATTATTTTCATATATGTAACAAGTAAGTACATAAGGCCTAATAATTTTAAAAGCTCACAAGGCGTATAGGTACGTAACTGACTCCTGCCTGCGATTTCATCTGAGTAAATGTTGGTTCTTGGCGATTTAATTTTGGATCCCCATTTCATCCCATAAAACCCTGACCTTTTCAATCTTGTCGCCCCTGTGACTTGTCAATGAAATTGATTTTACTACCTCCCAATTAAAATGACATAAATTAATTTAATACAATACAAGTACAAAATATTAATTATTATAACGGAACCGTTGCGGATTAAAAGAGGATGTAGTGACAAATATAGAAAAGGGTATGCTTAGATGGTTCGGTCATGTTAAGAGGATGAGTGAAAGACGGTTGACAAAAGGTATTTATATGGCAGAGGTGAGTGGCAACGCCGGGAGGGCTCGCCCTAGGAAGACCTACACTGACCTTATTGGTGAGGTCCTTCAGAAAGGTCAGGTGCGGAGTACTCGTAACCAGCGTGCTTGAATGACGAGATGTATGAACGTAGATGAGGCGAAAGGAGTATGTAAGGATCGTAGCAGGTGGCGTTCTGTAGTTTCTGCCTACCCCCATGGGAAAAAGGCGTGAATTTATGTATGTTTGTATGTAAAAAAATATTAAAAACATAAGTTTGATTAACAAATTTTTCGAAGTAAAAGTCAACACCGTCACCCTCACAGAAAAGCTATTTTACCCCGGCGGGTATCCCACAGGTTCGGAACAGCCTTAGGAGGTGAATGTTGGAAAATCCTTTTTTAGAGCATGCCTAAATCATAATAACTATCTTAGGAATTTCTCAGTCGCTTCTTCGGAGTCTGGATTTGTGCCCGGTTGATGGCAAATTGGCAATAGGCTCGCCCCCTATTACATGGGACTTCAAATATAACTGGCGAAATGTGGGTACCTATACATACCCACTATTGGAGCTGGTTCTGCCTAACCGTTCGGCAATTACAGACGTGATGTTATGTTATGTACATAAACTGGACTCATCTAGTTTAAAATGTGACGTGTAAAAATGCTATTTATAACCAATTTACTGAATAAACATAATTTCATTTCATTTAAAAGTACAATAGTTATTTCTGAATAATATTAGTTTATTTACGAGTATTTGTTTTGTTTTTAGCTTTAAGTAATGATGGAATTAGGTAGGTAGTAGCAAAATGATAATTAATAATTTTATTATTTGTTTTGGACAATGCCAATAATAGGGAATTTACCACTGACCACGCAAAAGGCCTGAATGATTGATAAAACCATTGTTTATTGAATATGTACCTAGGCAATATCAGAAATATGCCTAACTCGTATAAAGGCATGAAGACTATTTAAATAAATATTTCAGACAAAAATAATTATTACTCACCAATTAAAAATAATAATAACATAAAACATCACGCCTGTAATCCCCGAAAGATTAGGCAGAGGTTGAAGGCAATAGGCCCCTATTACATGGAACTTAAACATAACTGGCGAAATGTAGATATACTAATGGGTACACCTCTGCCTAACCCTCTAGGGATTACAGGCGTGATCTTATGTCCGATACTTTCAAACTAAACGCACATAAAAATCGTACGTTTTAGAAACAGGATGATATTTGTGAGGTAAATACCTCTTCACTCCCTCAATCTATGCCGAAGGCCATCAAATACGAGACACGGCGGCGTCTCATAGATTTGTACAAAAACAATACTACAGCCAGACACAATTTAATACATTTTCGCTTTATCACGAGTTCTCCGACCGATATCACGACTGCCCACAGATATGGAGCAAGCAGACGATGCGTCATGTGTTGTGGATTAGCGTAACGTGCCCAAGGGTGGGCAATGTCGCGGGTGTTGGAATATTGGTGACTGAATTTCGGTTGAATCAAAGAAATACAAAATAAAAATTATCTTCTTTTACACATAACATAACGCCTGTAATTGCCGTAGGGTTAGGCAGAGGTGTACCTATTAAGTACACCCACATTTCGCCAGTTATATTGAAGTCCTATGTAATAGGGGGCGAGCCTATTGCCATGAATCGGGCACGAATTCAAACAAAGTAAAAAAAATGAAAAAAGAGCAAGAAAAAAGACAGAGGTGTACCCTTTAGTACACCGTGTAATATTTACACCCACATTTCGCCAGTCATGTTTAAGTCCCATGTAATAGGGGGCAAGCCTATTGCCATCGACTGAGCACAAATCCAGTCTCTGAGGCTGCTACTGAGAAATTCCTAATGAAAAAACCTAATAACATTTTACCCGACCTGGGAATCGAACCCATGACCTTATAATAATAATAATAAATCCATTTATTTCAGGTAATTTACACCCATAGTTTCTAAATACTCAATTAGAATTAAAATAAAATAACATTACAATAAAATTCAATTAATATTCTAAAATTTACAAATTAGAAAATACATAAATTACAAATTACATACATACATAAACTCACGCCTTTTTCTCATGGGGGTAGGCAGAAACTACAGAACGCCACCTGCTACGATCCTTACATACTCCTTTCGCCTCATCTACGTTCATACATCTCGTCATACAAGCACGCCGATTACGAGTACTCCGCACCTGACCTTTCTGAAGGACCTCACCAATAAGGTCAGTGTAGGTCTTCCTAGGGCGACCCCTCCCGGCGTTGCCACTCACCTCTGCCATATAAATACCTTTTGTCAATCGTCTTTCACTCATCCTCCTTTTACAAATTAAAAATGAAAATGATAATAAATAATACAATTAAATTAAAATATCCTGAGCAACTAAAATATGCTTATGCTGAGCAGTCGCGCTTTGTGACCACTAGACCGACGAGGCAGTCGATAGTACCGTATCTAAAAACGAAATGTCATCCAAATATGATTAAAGTCAGCAGTTTATTAACTCACCAAACATCTGGGTCAACACTGAGTGTTTGTTGATTTCGTTCAATAACAACAATCATTAAAACGTTACTACTTTTATAGATCAATACACGTGTTAAGAACAGACGAGACACTGTGCTTGTGTGTCGTCTTCTTCTTTATCGTGTCGGCAATTACGCTACACACCTATCTTGGACATCCACTGGCATCGGTGAAGGAAAACATCGTGAGGAAACCAGGACTACTACTGTCCCATTCAAACCACGTCAGATGCCCTTGAGGCGGTTTAGAAACTCTGACACTAAGATGTGTGGGGTCGTAAGACCTTACTGCCCACACGATAAGAAGAAGAAGACTCCGCTTACAAGAGTGTTCATGGAGTTTCTTACTCGTTCTTCTCCACAGAAACCTTTGGAACAAGCAACTAACTTCAACTTTCTGATTGACAATTCAAAAGTAAATGGTTTATCCTACGAATATTTTAATTGCGAAAGTTGATGAGGATGTATGGATGTTTGTTACTCTTAAACGCAAAAACTGCGGCACGGATCTGGATTAAATTTGGCACACATATAGATTATTTTCTGGAATAGCACATAGGCTTTTATCCCGCAAAAATGTACGGTACCCGTAGGATAAAAGGTCAACTTTGACGCGGACGAAATCGCGGGCAGATGCTTGTTTAAAATAAATGAATTTAATTTGTAATAGTAAAACACTGGTAGACTGGAAGTCGGCCCAAAGTTAAGAAAAGGCTTGGCAGAACGAGGCTGTGATGATTCAGAAACATTTGAATGGAATCATGGTACTTTATTATGGAAAAACATCAATATTCTCTGCCTCACGCATAAATAAGGAAAAATATTTGTAGCGTTTTCTAAAATGGTTAATTGGTTACCCATTGTATATTGGTAATGAATGTGGTTAAAAAAGATTAAAAGAAGTCATGGATATAATACATTTACGTTTATATATTGTCAAAATAACCGTTATTTGCCTTATGAGTGCTGACAGTTTTAATATTTGCTTACGTTCTTAGTGGGTACAACTATGTAAGGATATCCATAACGTAACATCACACCTGTAGTCCCCGAAGGATTAGGCAGAAGTGTACCCATTAGTATATCCGCATTTCGCTAGTTATGTTTTCTTTTTTAATCCATGTAATAGGGGACGAGCCTGTTGCCATCAACTGGGCACAAATCCAGACTCATGTATGTTCTACGATTTTTTGCGGTTTAGAAGCTAGACGACATTTTAACATTTTTTTAGAAGAATATCCCAAAATAATATTAAAATGTCGTCTAGCTCCTAAACCGCAAAAAATGTGTGTATGTTCTAGGTTTGGATAGCCCAAGAGAAGAGGAGTTCAACACTTTCGTTTGGACGTCCTTAGCTGGGTCACCCTGTAGATATATGTAGTGGCAGCTAAAACCGGTAGATATTTTTATAAACAAGCTACTATAATTTAAAAAATTCAAAAACACGACTGCAAAAATTGCACATATTTGTACTTTGTTTACTCGACAGTTTTTTTTACGAGGTTTTTTATTTACAGTGTTATATATTTTTTTAAATCTACTTGTCAAATTCTAGACGATAAACATAGACACGATCGGATTCATGAAAAAAAAAATTGAGGCTGGTATTAATTTACGTTTTAAAGTGACCACACAGGATTCTTTTTATTTTTAACTACTAGCCTATGTTACTCGGAACGATGCAAGGATTGTAACGATACCCCATACATCTAAATCGGTTCAGGCGTTTAAAAGTTATGGTGGAATAAAGAATCTCACATACATACATACATTAACCCTGAACACATAACACTCCTTTTTTTGGGGCAGTCGTGTAATAAAATAGGCCGACTCTAGCTTACAAATTAGGAGGCCAATTACGACAAACATAGTGATACTTGACCACATAGTATTTTGGATGACTTTTGATTGAGGAAAAATATTGGTTTTAGTAATATTTTCCGTGTATTTTGGGTACCTACGGTGTAACGTTTCTACGAAATGTTTTGAAATATATTTTGTTCCGGTAAACAGATTCGTTTACTTATTTCCTGTTCTATTCAAAGTCAACTTCAAATTTTTGCCCAATGAACGATAGGAATTAAAAAATCTTCTTTAACAAAAAAGACAAATTGGTAGATGTACCCCCTTCCCCTCATCCTTCAGTCAGTCATCAACTACACGTGTAAACAAAGCAATTTCACTAGTTACTACAGTTCTGCTATGATCCTATAAGGAGTTCTGTTCCATATTCTCGAAATTCACTATCAGATCATGACAATATTTCTATGGGACCAATAGGAAAGTATATCCTTTTAAACAAAAAAAGAATCATCCAAATCAATTCATAATTGGCGGAGTAATCGCGTAACAAACATACAAAAGAAAAACAAACTGCCAAATTGAGAACCTTCTCCTTTTTGAAGTCAATTAAAAAGAATATGTATGAAGTTTCTTGCCCATTCTTCTTCATACGAAACTAACTTTGGAACGGCAAACTATACATTTATTAGGTTAGGCAGAGGTGAACTCAATAATTAGTACACCCACATTTCGCCAGTAATATTAAAGTCCCATGTAATAGGGGGCGAGCCTATTGCCATCAACCGGGCACAAATCCAGACTCCGAGGCTGCTGCTGAGAAATGTCTGATCGAAACACCCAATTACACTGCCCAACCTGGGATTCGAAACCAAGACCTCATGCTCAGCAGTCGCGCTTTGCGACCACTAGACCAACGAGGCAGTCTAGTCGAGGTATTATTATTATAATTTATTTAAATGAATGAGTGAAAAGAAAAGATTTTTTTGCGTTTTTTTATTCATTCATTTATCAAAAAACAGTCGTATCTCAAACGATTCATACCCAAACATTATCTTGTACAAATAATAGCGCGTATGAGTATGAATTGCATACAAAAACGTGTTTTTTGACATTGAGGACATACTGGGAGCCACTAACACTGATAATCTGATATCAGGCACGATAAAAAATATAAATTGGAGTAAATTGATAAGAGGTTATTGACTACGTGGGCAAGCCTTTGTTTAGATAACAGAGGCGTTTAGTCTGGGAGGTAAATGAGTTATTGTGGGAGTGCTTCAAGAGGATATTCCTGATAGAGTGCTTCATACTTTAATAATGATTACAGTCTATTACTGTCCCACAGTTGGGCAAAGTCCTCTTCTCATACAGAGAAGGCACGAGCATTGATCACCACGATTACTCAAGGCAGTTTGATTTCTGACTTACCCATAAGAATTAGCTCCAGGTTTCCTCACTATATTTTCCTTCACCGATGTAATAGATATTTTACATGGAGCGACTGCCTATCTGACCTCCACAACCCAGTAAGAGTGGCAAGACTGGTTGTCAGGCTTCTGACGGCCCGTAACGACTGTCAAAGGTCTACGTATGACAGCCGGGACCAATGGCTTAACGTTCTGTCCAAAGCACGGAGGAGTCTTGGTTTGTAAGATGGTCACACATCCACGGCCAAACCCGGCAAGCGCAGCTTGACCAGCATTTATACCTCTAGACTAGTAAAATCACTTGCCCTCTTACTCTTTTCTCTTCTTCTCTTTCTGACTTCTCCGCTATTCTTTTCTTTGCGCGACCCAAGACAGTTAAATCGTTTCTCTGGGACTCGTCGAGCTTCATTGCCTCGGCGCTTCTTTGGTAGCCTCCACTGTTGATTCTGGCTTTCAGGAGTTGGAACAGTGTGGCGGGCTTGCCCTCTTACTGTCCAAATAATTAAGCGCTAATTAGAATTGTATCGAAACGAATTGGGACAAGCGTACCGTTAAGGAAACTGGTAAAAATCTTTTTGATGAGGTTTGAGGCAACAAAATCACGTGACACATGAATGATTTAAAGTTTCCATGTGCCTATTTTGTTTGTATGTCCCTTTTCCGTGTTTGTAATTAAATAGATGTGGGGAATCCGTGAATTAGAGCAGTACCTATAGTTATTACGTCATAGACGAATTTTGTTGGATCTTGTCAGTCTTTTGTTTTTGTTAGCCTATTCTGTCCCAAATCTAGGCAAAGCCGTACTCCCAATTATACTCTGACATTCTGTCAGTCTTGTTGTTTGTAAATGTACCTACTTATTTTATTTTAACAGACCTTTTATTTTATTTTTTAATTGTCAAATGTTTTACACATTGCACGGGCTCACACAATATTTTATTGTTGGTTGAGATGTTATGAGTGGTCGTCTACAGTTCCAATATCTATAAACACGTGAACATTATGAATCCTTGTACTTATTTTAGCGGTATAATCTTAATTTGTAATACTTTTTACGTATCATGACATAGTAGATTTTATATGAAATTTTAATCATGTATGATTCCGTGTGCCCATGTCCTTTTCAAGGAGTTGGCCAAACGATTGGTTGATTCTTCCCGTGACCCAAGGGCTGGTTTTTGCCTTGTCCAGAGGTTAAGCATTGCCATTCAACGTGGCAATGCGGCCAGACTTTTGGGCACATTTCCAGTGGACAGCGATGCGGATGAATTTTTTGATGCCATTTAATTTTAGTTTCTCTTTTTGTTATTCTGGTTGTTTTTTTATTTTATTTTTACTATTAAGCTTGTAAATAATATATATTAATTAAGTCTCCTATTGATTCTGTATGCAAATATTGTAAACCATTGATTTTAAAAGAGTATATACGTAAAGAGTTTCTTGTCCATACTTTTTCATACAAAACTATCTTTTGGAAGGGGCATTTAGATTAAATTTCTTTTTCTTTTGTGACGTTCAAAAGTGCCTTGTAATGGCGTAATTAAAATACATGATTTGACTTTGACTGCCTTTGATATTGCCATATAAAATCTATGAAGGAATCGCCTCGGAATCGACTGCCCCTTTGGTCTAGTGGTCGCAAGTGCGACTGCTGTACATGAGGTCTTGGGTTCGATTCCCAGGTCGGGCAAAGTGTTATTGGGTTTTCCAACAGGAATTTCTTAGGAGCAGCCTCGGAGTCTGGATTTGTGCCCGGTTGATGGCAATAGGCTCGCCCCCTATTACATGGGACTAAAAAAACACAACTGGCGAAATGTGGGTGTACTAATGGGTATACCTCTGCCTAACCCGTCGGGGATTACAGGCGTGATGTTATGAAGGAATCGCGTTTTGACAGTCCATAAGAATTATGTCAATTGATTGGTGTCATCTTGCCTATTTTGTCAAATAGCATTGGACTTATAGTAGAAACGTCAGGTATCAGGACATATGCGCGAAAGACATTTCCGCGCCAGACATTTGCGCGAGTCCCTTTGCGCGCCAAGACACATGCGCGAATGGACGTTTGCGCGCCTAGACCTTTCCGCGAACAGACACTTGCGCGAATGGACATTTCCGCGCCAAGACACTTCCGCGACTCCCTTTGCGCGCTGGCCACTTGCGCGAAAGACACTTACGCGATAGACCTATGCGCGCCTATACTTGCGCGATAGATACTTCCGCGAAATATGCGCGAAGTATATTTTTATAAAGGACAATGGGCAAAATTCTTGAATTAGGGTTCCGTTACTTTTTTTACAAAATATGCGTCATGGGTGTCGTGTCCATGGTTTTCGAGGGTGCTGATGACGAAAATGAAGTCTAAAAGAAAATCCAAGCTGGCGGCCGGAAAATTTTCCAAGATATGCTTCATGGGTGTCGTGTCCATGGTTTTCGGGGGTGCTGATGACGAAAATGGTGTCAAAATGAAAATCCAAGATGGCGGCCGGAAAATTTTCCAAGATATGCTTCATGGGTGTCGTGTCCATGGTTTTCGAGGGTGCTGATGACGAAAATGAGGTCTAAAAGAAAATCCAAGATGGCGGCCGGAAAAATTTCCAAGATATGCTTCATGGGTGTCGTGTCCATGGTTTTCGGGGGTGCTGATGACGAAAATGAGGTCAAAATGAAAATCCAAGATGGCGGCCGGAAAATTTTCCAAGATATGCTTCATGGGTGTCGTGTCCATGGTTTTCGGGGGTGCTGATGACGAAAATGAGGTCAAAATGAAAATCCAAGATGGCGGCCGGAAAATTTTTCAAGATATGCTTCATGGGTGTCGTGTCCATGGTTTTCGGGGTTGCTGATGACGAAAATGAGGTCAAAATGAAAATCCAAGATGGCGGCCGTAAAATTTTCCAAGATATGCTTCATGGGTGTCGTGTCCATGGTTTTTGAGGGAGCTGATGACGAAAATGAGGTCTAAAAGAAAATCCAAGATGGCTGCTACTGAGAAATTCCTGATGGAAAAACCCAATAAGACTTTGCCCGACCTGGGAATCGAACCCAAGACCTCATGCACAGCAGTCGCGCTTGCGACCACTAGACCCACGAGGCAGTCAATACAATACCAATATACAAAATGTCTTAACATGTAACTTAACAAATATTGTAATTACCAACTTATACAAAATCTTCGTTACTAGATAGAGCTCAAAACAAAATTATGGTAATCATGTGTATCGGCGCAAGTGCATTATTTAAAGAACCTCGTCAACTATATAAGATGCAGCTACATCAACGAATAATTAGATTAAGAGTTGATTACAATTATGATCACGAATTAATTGGTTAAAAACACAAATTATGTTAATGTTATTTATTTTGAGGGTTAATTAATTATTATTAATGATTAATTAATTATAATTGTATGGTTCAATTAATTATCAGTTTATTTACTCCAAAAGATTGTAAAAATAATCATTTATTTACAAAGTTAGAATCCTAACCTAAAAACTCAAACACGTGCGCCGAGCACGTGGTTAGTGTCTATAAATATAGGCGACAGCCACAGAGCGGCTCAGTTGCGCACGAGCCGTCGGACGGAACACATCTCCGTGAGTCATATTTATACTTTTTTTTTTTTTTTTTTTTTTGGTTTTTTTTTTTTTTGAAGATGATTAATTAATTATAATTGTATGGTTCAATTAATTATCAGTTTATTTACTCCAAAAGATTGTAAAAATAATCATTTATTTACAAAGTTAGAATCCTAACCTAAAAACTCAAACACGTGCGCCGAGCACGTGGTTAGTGTCTATAAATACAGGCGACAGCCACAGAGCGGCTCAGTTGCGCACGAGCCGTCGGACGGAACACATCTCTGTGAGTCATATTTATACTTTTTTTGTTTTTTTTGTTTTTTGTTTTTTTTTTTTTTTTGAAGATGATTAATTAATTATAATTGTATGGTTCAATTAATTATCAGTTTATTTACTCCAAAAGATTGTAAAAATAATCATTTATTTACAAAGTTAGAATCCTAACCTAAAAACTCAAACACGTGCGCCGAGCACGTGGTTAGTGTCTATAAATACAGGCGACAGCCACAGAGCGGCTCAGTTGCGCACGAGCCGTCGGACGGAACACATCTCTGTGAGTCATATTTATACTTTTTTTGATTTTTTTTTTGTTTTTTTTTTTTTTTTTGGGACAAGCCCGCCACACTGTTCCCACCCACTGCAACTCCTGAAAGCCAGAATCAACAGTGGAGGCCACCAGAAAAGCGTCGAGGCAATGAAGCTCGACGAGTCCCAGAGAAACGATTTACTGTCTTGGATCCCGCAACGAAATATTTGTACTGTCCACCTGTATACCTTGTAAAAAGTGTTTTATTTGAAGAAGATGGAAAATAACCAAGAGTGTGATGTCAGCAATGCTTTTTTTTTTTTTTTTTTGAGGTGGTAAAAATCATCAAATGACTCCGACTGACGAAGGACTGTCAGACTTTTACTGACTAAAAAACCACCCTGTTCCTTCTGTTGCCCTGCAACCCCGGCAGGCGTTGGCTCCGTTGGGGGCCCCGTCCCTGTGCTGACAGCTCTTTGAGGCGCGCGCGAACAGAACGCGCCGTCGACCCGGGCTTGGTCCTTGATCGGACGGCGAGCTACCCATTACTCGCCGTCCGCAAGCCCGCGCCTACGGTGGCCGGATGTCGCCTCGCGACGTCCGACGCCCTGGGCGTCTCCCGCGGCGGCTGGGGCGTGAGGTGGTTCTCTCCGTCACGCGGCCCGCCTCCTCCTTCGCTAGCATTACTGCTTCGCAGAAGGAGGTGACTGCATCCCATTCCCTCTCGCCCCGGAGCATGGCCTGAACCAGGTCCGGACGCGAGAGGTTGCCGCCGCCTATCACCTCCGTGGGGGCACGGCGGTGCTCTGCCTAAGCGGAGCAGTCCTGCACCGTATGCTCCACCGTGTCCTCCGGGCGATCCACACAGTGGTGACACCCGGGCGTTTCCTCCCGCCCTATCCGACACAGGAACCTCCCGAAACAACCGTGTCCGGTGAGGACCTGCGTCAGGCGGTAGGTGAGGACGCCGTAGCGCCTCTCCAGCCACACCTCAAAGAGGGGTCTTATCGCCGCGATTGCGGCGTGCCCGAACTTGGGTTGCGACAGTCGCATCTCCCATCCCGCCATGAGATCGCACCGGAGCTCACTCCGCAGTGCACGATTTGCCGCGGCAGCGGGGTTTCACCCCGGCGCTGCGCGTCCACACGCCACTCGTAGACGCGCTGGAGGACTGTTGCCTCCAGATCCCACGGCGGCAATCCGGCAAGGAGGCTTGCCGCTTCGCCGGAGACCGTGCGATATCCCCGGATCATCCGGATGGCCATGACCCTCTGGCATGCCACCAACTTGGCTGGTGGCCGCCGCCTGATGGTAGGGGCCCCGTAGAGGGCCATGGACCGCACGACTCCGGCGTAAAGCCTCCGGTAGGAGGCGCCTGGTCCCCCGAGGTTGGGCAGGAGCCGCCAAAAAGCAGCCCCAGCCCTGTCCAATCGCGGAGCCAGACGTCGGAAGTGCTCCTTGAAGCTCCACCGGCTGTCGAGGACGAGACCCAGATACTTCATCGTCGCCTCGACGCCGATGTGAACCCCTCCCACCGTTATTTGGGAACCCGACGGTGGCGCGTTCCGAAGTCCATGAAAGCACATGGCCTCGGATTTGTGCAATGCCACCTCGAGTCCCAATTGCCGGATTCTTTCGACGACTGTCGCAACCCCTCGCGTCGCTAGGTCGGCCGCCGCCTGGTGCGACTCTCCCTGTGCCAGGACGAGCATGTCATCAGCGTAGCAGACTACGCTGACGCCGTCAGGGAGATCGGCGCGCAGCACCCAGTCGTATCCAATGTCCCATAGAAGCGGTTCCAGGACCGATCCCTGTGGGACACCGCACGACATCTCTCGCCGGTTCCACTCTCCCCGTTGGCCGGGGTAGATGACGGCCCTATCCGTCAGATAGTCCTCGACAACACGACGAAGGTAGGTCGGCATCCGGTGATACCGGAGTGCCTCCCTGATGCAACTCCAGGCCAGGGTGTTGAAGGCATTGGAGATGTCGAGAGACACCGCCAAGACGACCCTGCCACGGGATACTGCTTCCCCCTTCGTGAGGGCCCTCACGCGCATGATGGCGTCCACCGTGGAGCGCCCCCTGCGGAAGCTTAACTGGCTCTCCGAAAGGTCCGGCCCGGATCTCCCCAGGTGCCCGACGAGGCGGTTTGCAATTACTCTTTCAAAGAGCTTGCCCACCTCGTCGAGCAGCACGATGGGCCGGTATGCAGACGGTGAGTCCGCAGGGCGCCCCGGCTTCTTGATGAGGACCAGTTTCCCCGTCTTCCAACGAAGCGGGAACTGGCCCCTCTCTAAACATGCGCTTAAGAGCCTCCCTAGTCGAGGACCGAGAGCCCCCGAGGCCAGGACCCAGGCCGGTAAGCCGTCGGGTCCCGGGGCGGTATTCTTGGCCTTCAGCCGTTGTACCGCCACTCTCAGATCTACCTCGGCCACCTCCGGAGCATTGTAGTCGCCGCCGTCGCTGTGGTCCGCGTCTTCGTCTGACACCACCAGGGACGGAGCCATGGGCGGAGCCATGGGCGGGGGCGTATGTTCCCCCGAGAAGGAAACAGGGCGCCGACGCCCTGTCGCCTGACGTCCCTGTCCAGAGCCTCCAGCATCTCCCTGCGGGATAGATTCCTAGCCCGCAGCATCCCATCTCGGAGGGCGGTCTTCGCCGCCCTGTACCCCTCGTACAGCTCCGCCTCAATGGCTGCCGCATTCGGAGGTCGGATGCGGCACCGCCTCGCGTAGTGCCGTTATCTCGCGCGACCACCAGTACACCTGACGCCGGGCGCTTCCTGGCCGGGCCCGGGGCATTGCCATGTCGCAGATCACGGACATGGCCTCCTGGAACCACTCCGCCTCGTCGTTGACGTCGGCAGGCCTGTCTGGTGACGACACCCAGGCCTGCACGAACGAGGCTTCCAGGAAGAGCTCCCGGTCCGGCTGCTTCAGCGCCCATCGCGGACCACTCGGGGTCTGTCGGACCGGCGTATCTGGGATCTGGGCGGAGACGTCGAACCGGATGTACCGGTGGTCGGAATATGTCTCCACCCCCTCCTCTACGCGCCAGTCAACAACACGTGGCGACAGAGCGAGGCTGGCGAACGAGATGTCCACCACCGACTCGCCCCGCATCCGTACACACGTGGGGACAGAACCCCGGTTCAGGATGACCAGGCCTGTCTCCAGAGCCCAGTCCTCCACCATCTTGCCCCGTGCATGGTCCGTGTACCGGGAACCCCAAGCCACGTTCTTGGCATTGAAATCCCCGAGGACCAACACAGGGAGGGAACCGAACCCGGCGACGACGACTCCTAGCTCCCTAAGGGAGACGTGGAACTCGGCGAGAGTTCGGTTCGGGGAGAAGTAAACGCCTACCACGGCGATCTCCCCGAACCGTGCTGCCACACTCTCGAGAGACGGGGTACCGGCGGCAGCCGACGCGATTACGACCACCGAGCCGTCGAGGTCCGCCACCCAGTCATCCCTGGGTGGGACAAAGTACGGCTCGGCGACCACCGCGATGTTGATCAGCCACTGCGCCATGCTCTGGACCAAGAGATCCTGAGCGGCGGCGCAGTGGTTGATATTGGCCTGGAGGAGGCGCAATGGGGCCGTGACTAGCCCTCCATTACATCCCCCTCCAGGGCCCTCCTCGAGGGCGGAATCGCCCTAGTGGCGGCGACGGCGGCGACAGTGGCGGCGGCAGCGGAGGGCCTACCTCTACCGCTGGCCTTGGCGGGTGGGGCACAGGCCTTGCCTCCTGCCCGGTGATCGGCCGGCTTGCCATCAGCAGGTCATCAGCACCCCCGAAAACCATGGACACGACACCCATGAAGCATATCTTGGAAAATTTTCCGGCCGCCATCTTGGATTTTCATTTTGACCTCATTTTCGTCATCAGCACCCCTGAAAACCATGGACACGACACCCATGAAGCATGTCTTGGAAAATTTTCCGGCCGCCATCTTGGATTTTCTTTTAGACCTTATTTTCGTCATCAGCACCCCCGAAAACCATGGACACGACACCCATGAAGCATATCTTGGAAAATTTTCTGGCCGCCATCTTGGATTTTCATTTTGACCTCATTTTCGTCATCAGCACCCCCGAAAACCGTGGACACGACACCCATGAAGCATATCTTGGAAAATTTTCCGGCCGCCATCTTGGATTTTCATTTTGACACCATTTTCGTCATTAGCACCCCCGAAAACCATGGACACGACACCCATGAAGCATATCTTGGAAATTTTTCCGGCCGCCATCTTGGATTTTCATTTTGACCTCATTTTCGTCATCAGCACCCCCGAAAACCATGGACACGACACCCATGAAGCATATCTTGGAAAATTTTCCGGCCGCCATCTTGGATTTTCATTTTGACACCATTTTCGTCATTAGCACCCCCGAAAACCATGGACACGACACCCATGAAGCATATCTTGGAAAATTTTCCGGCCGCCATCTTGGATTTTCTTTTAGACCTCATTTTCGTCATCAGCACCCCCGAAAACCATGGACACTACACCCATGAAGCATATCTTGGAAATTTTTCCGGCCGCCATCTTGGATTTTCATTTTGACACCGTTTTCGTCATTAGCACCCCCGAAAACCATGGACACGACACCCATGAAAGATATCTTGGAAATTTTTCCGGCCGCCATCTTGGATTTTCTTTTAGACCTCATTTTCGTCATCAGCACCCTCGAAAACCATGGACACGACACCCATGACGCATATTTTGTAAAAAAAGTAACGGAACCCTAATTCAAGAATTTTGCCCATTGTCCTTTATAAAAATATACTTCGCGCATATTTCGCGGAAGTATCTATCGCGCAAGTATAGGCGCGCATATGTCTGTCGCGGAAGTGTCTTTCGCGCAAGTGGCCAGCGCGCAAAGGGACTCGCGGAAGTGTCTTGGCGCGGAAATGTCCATTCGCGCAAGTGTCTGTTCGCGGAAAGGTCTAGGCGCGCAAAAGTCCATTCGCGCATGTGTCTTGGCGCGCAAAGGGACTCGCGCAAGTGTCTGGCGCGGAAATGTCTTTCGCGCAAGTGTACCAGAACGTCAGTGTCCTTGGTTGCGCCACTATCGCGCAACTAACCAGCGCAACACCAGTCGTGTTGAGACATTTTTTTTTGTTTTGACGCCTTTGTTTTGTCTGGCACTTGTGTTATCAAGCAGGCTTATTTTTTATATGTATTTTACTGATTAGTACAATGTACCTAATTAGTAGCTGCATGATAACGGAATAAATGAGTTCCTTGATCTTTTGTTTAGCTGTTACTATTATTACATCACGCCTATAATCCCCGAAAGGTTAGGCAGAGGTGTACCTATTAGTACACCCACATTTTGCCAGTTATATTTTAGTCCCATGTAATAGGGGCCGAGCCTATTGCTATCAACCGGGTATAAATCCAGACTCCGAGGCTGCTACTATAAAGTTCCTGATGGAAAAACCCAATAACACTTTGCACGATGTGGGAATCGAACCCAAGATTCGCTAACTGTAACTACATCCACATTTCGCCAGTCAACTGTCTTTGTAACTATTATTGTTATGAAATATATTTAGTTGTTAAGCCTTGTTGGTCAGTGGTTAAGACGTCGGCCTCTCATGCATTATATTGCAGGTTTGATACCGGCTAAATAGCAATGTACCTAACATTTTCAATTCATATGTACTTTCTAAGTGTTTAGGAGCTCGTGACAGCGGCACGGTTCGACCCATCAAGTTAAGCTACGCCTGCCGGGGTTGATCCGTGGATGGGTGATAATCTTTACATACCGAGACTCCTCAGTGCCTCAGAAAGCACGTTAAGCCACATCTTTGACAGAATCCTGAAAAGTCTGACGACCACTCTTACCAAGGGGCATCGTATTACCCAGTTACTGGGTAGTGGAGGTCAGATAGGCAGTCGCTCCATAAAAAAATACTGCTATTCCGCTGCATCCGGATAGATTGGAAGCCGACTCTAACATAGTAGTGGAAAAGGCAGATAGAGTACTTTCTAAGTTTATCTTGGACATCACTGACGTAAAGGAAAACATCGTGAGGAAACCTGGACTTATAAGAAATCGCCTATCCGCTTCGAGCAAGCGTGGTGATCAATGCTCGTGCCTTCTCTGTATGGGAAGAGACCTTTGCCCTGCAGTAGGATAATAATAGGCTGGTATTATTTAAATAGGCCGAAAGCCTTAATTTAGTACGTGTGGCGTGATGTGGCTCAGCGTTGACGCGACATTGCGCAGGTCAGTAACGCGACATGATAGTGGCTAAATAATAACGTAATGGTAGCAAAAAAAGTGTCTGGAAATTGTAGTTCTTATCTACTGAAGGTCATCACCGAAAATGAACAAGAATATTTATTTATATTTATTATTTTAAACTTGCTTATGACCGCGGTTTCGTTTGCGAAAACAAATGTTTTCACGGATTTTTTTTTGCGTGGAATCTTAAGATGTTTTTTGAAGTGCAATTTTTAATTAACTAAAACATCATAACGTGATTAGAATTTAGTTTAAAGAGCACGGATTAAGGACATCCAAAAGGAAGGTTATGTGTTTGAATCGTATGTATGTATGTCCGCTCGTAATTACTCAAAGGCGCAACAGATTTTGATAAATTATAGTTTTTAATACGTCATTAGATTCCTCTTGATGGCGCGTTGTTGCAATGGCTACCTACATTTAAAAAACAATGAAAATTACGTAGGCAGGTTTTCTAATCAGCCGAGATTTTTTGAAATTTGATTTATTTTTTTACCTTTCTGCCATAAAACTGTGTTTATCGGGATCCAAGACAGTTGAATCGTTTCTCTGGGACTCGTCGAGCTTCATTGCGTCGGCGCTTTTATGGTGGCGTCCACAGTTGATTCTGGCTTTCAGGAGTTGCAGCGGCTGGCAATGGTTTGGCGGGGAAGTCCTAAAAAAATAAAAATAACAGTGGTACGTTTAATTCAATTACAGTAACTAAGTGTTCTCTACTTAAAATCACATGACAAACGAAATTAAATTTTAAGCAAAAAAATGCCAAAAAAAAAAAAAATACTATAAACCTCACTTAATTGCAAACCATACATCTATAAATAAATGTATGCCGATGTCTGTCTGTATGTATGTGTCGCGATGCATCATCAAATCCAAGTTCAATGCACTCGGGTGATTCACGACTCTTTTTGTATGCATCTGTCTCTTTCACACCCGTCTTATCATACATAACGCTGTCTCTCTCTGTCGTATGACAAATTAGTGTGGACTGTTGAGATTTTGTGATAAAACGGTTTGCATTTTAATTTCTTTTTTTTTTGTTTGTTTTTAACTTTTACAGATGGCCATGTTTGTCTCAGATTAACAGAGTATGTTAAGATAGCAAATTGTAAATAAAAAAAATGTTTGATATTAAGTAGATATGATTTATTTTTAGATATTGTACAAAAACCAACATTTTTTAAAGTTTCGAGTCGTGTGGACAATGTAGGTACAATTATAGGCTAGTTGACACCATCATCATTTGACGTACTTTTTATAACCTATCAAAACCCCCGCCCCGCGT
The DNA here is from genome assembly GCA_949774945.1 of Hoplodrina ambigua. NCBI lineage: Eukaryota > Metazoa > Arthropoda > Insecta > Lepidoptera > Noctuidae > Hoplodrina > Hoplodrina ambigua. The sequence continues at coordinate 8,712,303 of OX458988.1, forward strand.
CCCTGACTGCTAAGCCGGAGGTCGTGGGTTCGGTTCCCACCCAGGACAAACTTTGTGTGATGAGCATGATTGTTGGTTCTGTGTCTGGGTGTGATTTATCTATAATATGTATGTGTTTATAAATTATATAAGTATGTATATCAGTTGTCTGGTTACCATAACACAAGCTCTGCTTAGCTTGGGATCAGATAGCCGTGTGTGAGTTGTCCCAAGATATTTATTTATTTTATTTTAAACGTAATTCATCCATAGATTTTATATGGCAATAGCGGCCTGTGACGTCACTTATTTGGCAATTCAATTGTCTAACTAAGTATTTATTTATTTATTTGATTTCAAAGCCACAAAAAATCTGAATAATTTTACAGTAAAAAAAAAACGGGTGTTCAGGGGTAAAATAAAGAGCTTTTTTTAGAGAAGTTATGTCTTGGGATTATTGGTTAATGTTATCAACTTATCTCAATTTTGCAGTGAGATCAAAACCTAATTAAAGTTAGGTTTAGTTCTGCTTAAATTAAAGTTTTTGACCTTATAGTAGGTAATGATTTTGGATAGGTATTTAAAGCTGATTAACTTTTAATTTATTTTAAGCATAACTTTCGGATGTACCTTGGTACGTTGAACCGTTACTGCTACAGTCCTCCACCTCTGCTTAGGAGGCCAGCGTTACCATACCACCTTAGTAATTAGGTATGGAGTTTGACATACAAGATTTCTTCATCAAATTAATAGGTTTTTTTTTTATATCCTGGGACAACTCACACACGGCTTTCTGATCCCAAGCTAAGCAGAGCTTGTGTTATGGTAACCAGACAACTGATACACATACTTATATAATTTACCTATAAATACATACATACTATAGATAAATCAAACCCAGACACAGAACCAACAATCATTTTCAACACACAAAGTTTGTCCTGGGTGGGAATCGAACCCACGACCTCCGGCTTAGCAGTCAGGGCCGCTAACCACTAGACAAACAGGCCCGTCAAAGGTACTTTTTCTAAACTCAAATAATTGATAGAATAAGGTAAGTCAAAAACTGACATAAGAATTAAGACAGCAGAATTTATAATGTTTTTTAATTTCTCTGTTTGACATACGTTCTTACCGGGACTCCAAATTAAAAAATTGCATACCTACCTACCTACTTACCTACCAAAAATAACGCTTTCATATAATCCAACTTATAATTTCAAAACTAGACGCATTCGTTAAAGGAAAACTGCATTATTCGAGTAAGTACCTACATTGCTTTACGTGGAATAGCTGCGTATTGAGTTAAAAATATTTAGTTATTGGCTGCACAAATATTGAACGTTATCGCAGTCACTGACCCCTTCTGATAAACGTTTCAGGTATTCCTGTAAATAACGGTTTGTTTTCAAGGCGTTGGCTCCGGTTTGATTAACTTGGTAACCAGTTAAAGTGAAACTTTTAACGATTAGGACCTACTTATTTTACCTATATTAAATAGGTACAGTCAGCAACAAAAGTCGATTAACATTTATGATTTTTTTTAATCTTAATTATTAAGTAGGTACTATATTTGCTTTAATAAATACTTTATTTTGAACTTCACAAGTAAAATAAGACCCTTAAAGTACCCCATATTTGTGACCTAAGTGACACTAGGTCGAACGCAACAGGTATGGTCTATTTCTATTAAGTTAATTAGCCAAAATAGGAAGGATACCTTTTTTATACTTCTAAGTATTTCTAACCCACAGTCCAAATTCAGTAAAAATAGGAAATGTCATATCCAAAAGGCTCTTAACCCAAATATGAAATCATCTACATATTATTTAAAAAAAAACATAGTCAAAATCGAATTTTAAAACAAAAACCAACACTTAATTTAAAAAAAAAAGCAAAATGCCACCGCCCGCCATCGCCAACAAAGCTTCGAACGCAACAGATTCGAAATTCAAATTACTTTCACCGCCGAAACGCGTATTCCATTTACGAATTCGCCACATCCGTCACAATTTCACAGAACGGGGACAACAGAATTCAATTCAAGGTCGTTGTGGCAGGTCAGTGTTGTGACGTCAGACGCGCCCTCCAAAATGCGGGGTCAATGCCCTCGCCACCGCGGAAACTGTGTTGTGCGCGGACAGAATGTGAATTGGGCGCTCTCTGTGTGCGTAAGGCTGGTACACACGTTGGGCGTTCCGAGAATTATTCGGATGTTGGTTTTAATATCGAGAATTGTGTGAAAACATTTTTTTAATATTAGGTTTGTTTGAGATATAATTTTAGAAGACTTTTTATGCCATTACAAAATGGCTGCTATCATAATTTGTATTTTAACCTCATGTTAGCAATTAACTCTAAGTTAAGTTTTCAGCGAAGTTATAATACCTACTTATGTTCAATGTTTTGTAAAAAATGACAGAATTAGGTACCTACCTATGTTAAGAGTAAAGACACTCACAGACTTAGCATAAAATCTCAAAAACTACTTATCCTATTAAGCGAAAATTTGACATCCAGGTAGTTTATTATGTAGGAGATGTCAGATAAGAACAGATTTGACTTTGACTTTGACTTCCAAGCGGATAACGATGTTCCTAAAAATAGTTTTCATAATTATCAAAGGAATAGTTACACAAGTTGCGTTCAAGTAAAAAAAAATCGTGCATAAATTATAATAGTAGGCGCTGAAGCCATTTTATTTAAAGTTCTGTTACAGAATTATTTTAAGACAAATTCACGTTTGCCGAATTGTTACCCCGACGCGTAACCTCCCCATTACTTCGTATACAGACACACAATATCATTGTGTGCGTAAACCCGTCTGGCTACGCGTGTGTGCGTGCAATTTCGGCGAAACTCTCACTTCAGTAATTTCTTTATTCGTTTGTGTATGAACTTCACGACATTTGAAGGTCAAGGACAGTGTTTTCCTTCCTTGTAAGTATTGATTTAACCTACATTTACATTCTTAACACTACGTGGAATCAGAAGGGTAGGCAGAGATGATCTTTTTAAAACTTTTTTTAATGTAAGGCTTTTTTTTAAACAATAATTTTGTACTAAGTAGTTAATTTTCTCCCTTTAATACACAGATTTTGCGTAATACTTTTGGTAGCACGTTAAGCCGTTGGTCCCAGCTGTCATACGTGGATCTTCGACAGTCGTTACGGGTCATCAGAAGCCCGAAAGTCTGACAACCAGTCTTACCTAGGGGTATCGTATTACCCAGTTACTGGGTTGTGGAGGTCAGATAGGCAGTCGCTCCATGTAAAATACTGGTATTCAGCTGCGTCCGGTTAAACTGGAAGCCGACCCCAACATAGTTGGGAAAAGGCTAGGCAGATGATGACTTTTGGAAGTACCTATAAGCCTTTTACCAAATGCGTAATACCTTATTGTGGTTTCAAATTCAAGTGCCACATTAACCAAACGTACCCCTTGTTGGGCCCCATGTCGTTATTTCCTTTAATAAAATTGGGTTAAGGTTGAACAGGAAATTTTACTAATAAATGTGACATGACAATGAAGTAGATAGATAGGTAGGTACCAATTTAATCGTCAAACAATGGACATTTTATTTATTATTATTGTATTTGCTTAAATGTTTTTTTTTGAGGTGAGGAGACCATCATGACAAACGAATATTGGGTAGGTAGGTACACTGTAGTACCTGCCTATAACAAATTATAAGTATCTAGGTATCTTTTGACATAAACATCACGCCTGTAATCCCCGAAGGGTTAGGCAGAGATGTACTCATTGGTACAGCTACATTTCGCCACATGTTTAAGTCCCATGTAATAGGGGGCGAGTCTATTTGCCGTCAACCGGTCACAAATCCAGACTCCATAGCTGCTACTGAGAAATTCCTTATGGAAAATCCCAATATCACTTTGCCCTACCTGGGAATCGAAGCCAAGACCTCATGCTCAACAGTCGCGCGGTATCTATTTAACCCTTTCAATCTTCAAGTAAAACTAGAAATAACTGTTATTACTGTTGTTTTTTTTTTTTGCCATTCTCGCTAGGTACCTAGGCTGCCTTCGTCATTTGCGGCGCGCTTACGTACGGGTTAACTTAGGTAAAGATATATTTTTAACTACCCATGTAGTTATTGAATTTTATAATATTATGTAGGTATAATGCCACGAGTAGAAGATTTACATGCGTCAGTAATGGGGAGCTTACGCAGGTATGGATGTACGAAATAGTTATCCATAATTTGTGTATCTTTTCAGGGATATTTTGAAGACATTTAGATTAAAATTCTTAACAATATAACCTAGAATACAATAAAGAAAAAAATATTTCGTGGCACGTATGGTTCTACTACGCATTCGCGAGGTTTCGTAAACTCAATCTTTTAAAAATAGACATATTCAAAATGGCCATGAATTCCAAATTAATTACAGAAAACCGTGTTAATAATATCATCCATTCCCATAAAAATATGAACAGCAAACTAATCTTTTATAGCCGCCATCTTAAAATAAAATGAATAAAAATAAAGAATGTAACGAGTCCGGTCCGTCTAGCAGGTTATAATAAAAAAAAATCCAAGATGGCGGCGCACCAATCGTCTAACGCGGTTCAAATTTCGGATGCGCAGGAGTGGGGAGCGTGTTAGACGCACAATAGAAACGTGCTCGAGATTTATGTGTTTTAAAATTGGGGTCTGGATTAGATGGAGGTCTGTGATTGGTTGAAGGCGTCCATTTTGGTAGTTTTAACTGGATTTGAGTACCAGCTGGGTTATTGTGATTTATGATTATGTGTGATTAGGTTGTGGCAAGATTTTTATTGAATTTGTTTTGTTTTCTTCTGTGGTAAAGGAAGGTGCCTAGTTATTTAGAATAATATAACGGTACCTACCTATCTATAGGTATCTACTTTTATTATAAAGAGGTAAAGTTTTCGAGGTTGTAGGGGGTAATCTCTGGGTCTACTGAACTGATGTCGAAATATCTTTCTGCAAATTATTGGAATTTACGATATCAATCAGTGCTTTATTTTATTATCAAAAAATTAGGGATCCATAAGAAATATAACGCGGACGAAGTCGCCGGGAGAGTGCTAATGTTGATTAAGTACCTTCTTAAGTATTATGATGTGAAAAATACAAAAAAAAAATTAAGAAAAAATGCATTATTAAAATTATTTGTAGTAGGTACCCCCCCCCCCTAGGCGTAGGTTGTCACTTATACCGGGATGTACTTATTCATCAATTTACTTGATTTAAACACTTAATATTCTTTAAACTTTGTGTATTCGCTTTAAATTAAATTATATTTGTTAATACTAAATCTTAGTGTAGGCTTGACAGCAGTTGACACGCGGTCTGCCTCTATTCTAAATATAAAAGTCATATTTACTTACCTCATAACAAATAGTTTGCTTAAGGCTCAACCAGCCAGGGTCTCTACAGTACCTATGCAAGCTTTTAAAATTAAGTAATTCAAAAGAAACAGAAAAGAATCTCTATTTAGGAGATAACGTAATAAATTATGCACGCACACACACACCCTGATACATACAGAGTAACAAAAATAAAACTACCAATAGCAAAACATCACTATCTAAAAATAGTCCCATCCAACGAAAACCACTTATCACTTTATCAGTGACAGCCAAAAAAAACCGACCACTCACAGAGAGTCACAGTAACCTTCTAAATTTTTCTAACACAACACAACAGCCAATAGGAAACGCCCAAATTTCGAAGATGCGCTTGAGTGGACGAAATTTTTCAACGGGTTAGACGCACACATACAAACGCCCGTATTTGAAGGTTACAATACACTGTCGTGAATACAAAGAGTGTTGGTGTGTGTGTAGGGTGTACTTGTGTGCTATTAGCATTTAGTGAATAAGTGTCAAGTGTGAATGGTGATGAATAATTTATTTGTTTAGTTTTCGGTGATTAAAATATGCATGCGTTTAATTTAAATATATATTAATGCAAATTGCTTTGTGGCAACGTTATACAGTTGCGAGGTTGTTTCAATTTAGTTTTAAATGATGATTTTTATTTACGGTTTGACGTCAATATGATATTATTTAGTAATACCGGTCAGGGCAAGATTGAGGAAATGGAAGCGTTAACAATTGATGATCAAAACAATGGGTATTTACTGTTGAACAATAAAATTATAGGTTAGAAAATTTTTCAAAGTAACTTTAATTAAATTTTTTGTAAATAGGTATAAACATTACTATTATTTTGATTGATGTCTACGATGACTGCCTCGTTGGTCTAGTGGTTGTAAAGCGCGACTGCTGAGCACGAGGTCTTGGGTTCGATTCCCAGGTCGGGCAAAGTGTTATTGGGTTTTTCCATCAGAAATTTCTCAGTAGCAGCCTCGGAGTCTGGATTTGTGCCCGGTTGATGGCAATAGGCTCGCCCCCTATTACCTACATGGGACTTAAACATAACTGGCGAAATGTGGGTGTACTAATGGGTACACCTCTGCCTAACCCTTCGGGGATTACAGGCGTGATGTTATGTATGTTATGTTATAGATGTCTACATACTTTTTTATGTTCCTACCTATTGATTTGAAACGTGAAAGAAATTTATTTATTTAAATAACACACACTATTTTACAGGCGGAACCCAAAACAATAGTGTTTCCAAAAAAAAAAAAACTAGACTTATCTACTACAAACTAATACTAAAAAACATAAACAAAAAATTTAAATCAATAAACTAAAACCTATTAAAAATTAAACATTGTTGAAATACTAGACGCTATCCCTAAAATATAATTAATATAAATAGGCAGAAACTACAGAACGCCACCTGCTACGATCCCAACATACTCCTGGGGAAAACGGTGTGAGTTTATGTATGTATGTATGTACGAATATTTTCTAACCCTTTTGAGATCTGGATAAATAATGGTTCAAAACACAAACAAAATTAGCTAATACATTGTCGAAACTCAATTCAGCTATTAGTGCCGATTCCCTTGTTCACAAACTAGACTAAATTTAGAGAATTGGTATCTCTTTCTAACATACAGCGAAAGAAAAGGACGGTGACATTTTAAATTAGTTTTGCCTTGAACTTTTCCGTTTTTTTAATCTATACGTTATACGATGTCAACTATAATTGTATGGATGTATCAGATTGACTAAATTTGATAACTCTTTTTACATTCGTCTCTTTTTTTATTGGAAATAAATGATAGAAATAGTCTCATTTTAGTTTAGTTTGTGAACAAGAAAATCGACACCATTGATTGGCTGACTTAATTCTGAACAGCCAATCAAGACACTTCACATGAATTTATTTTGAGTTCGCTTGTTCTAAAAACCGGTTATCTAATTACCTAACAATTAATAAATAAACAATTAGTAATATGGTCTCAGTCAGAGCGAGAAAGCTTTAAGAACGGACACATTGCAGACCCTACACAACGGGGGTACAATTTAGTGCACTGAAGTGTACACTGGAGGACAATGTAACGTGGACACCTTATATTGGTGCCGATTCCCTTGTTCACAAACTAGACTAAATTTAGAGAATTGACATCTCTTACTAACATACAGCGAAAGGAAAGGACGGTGACATTCCGTGACATTAAAGAACTAAGTTAGCGATGTCAAATTAGTTTTGCCTTGAACTTTTCCGTATTTTTAATCCATACGTTTTAAGATGTCAACTAAAATTGTATGGATGTGTCAGATTGACTAAATTTGACAACTCGTATTTACATTAGTCTCTTTCTTGTTTTATTGGACAGAAAAAGATGGAAATAGTCTAATTTTAGTTTAGTTTGTGACCAAGAGAATCGGCACCAATGTCTATAATTTTTAGGGACGCAAAGAGATGAAATATTTTTGAGCCTAATAATGGCATTTTCAGTGTTAGTAAGTACTAGAAATGGATATTAAAATGGTCGTAATTTTATAAAATTGATCAATACAGTATGCAAATTGTAATATTATCGTTAGTTATAAAGCACGGTAGTACGGTTTACTGTGGCGTGTTCCCAACAAGAACAAAAAATACTGTCTTTTTGTCTTTTTTAATTTCATTAAAAATATATTTTAGTTAATCACATCTAAAGCCCATTTAAATACTTAATATCTGTACTGATACCTCCTGTCAGCACGCATTATCCCACAGTTAGGCAAGGCCTTTAATCACCACACAACTTCATACGAGTAGGTATAACATAACATCACGCCTGTAATCCCCGAAGGGTTAGGCAGAGGTGTACCCGTTAGTACACCCACATTTCGCCAGTTATGTTTTTTAGTCCCATGTAATAGGGGACGAGCCTATTGCCAAAAAATAAATAAGATGTAAAATCCAAATTATTTTCACAGCTGAAACGCGTATATAGTGAAACTCATAGATCTTGAGAACTTACCTATATAAGTACCTATATCTATTTTTGCAAATAAATAAATAATTCATTAATTCCAACTTTTTCAGTACAGAACTAGTGTGTACAATTGGTCTAAAAAAACACCCTCGCAAAAAAAACGCGTTTCCCTACACATTGTCCGCCAGTGTACAAGTAGGTTCAGTGGGCGCGCAATTTTTAAGACTAATTATCACCGTACGTCAGTGTCACGCGGTGACACCACGCATTTTTCGTTGCCGACTGTAGTTTTGTTTTGTTTGACTTTACTTTTGTTTTTGAGATAATAATTTCGAAGGTTTTTGACTAAAAGTTTTGTAAAAGCTTGAATTACATACGAGATAACGTCCTACCTAGCTTAGAAAACAGAATATCATACATTTCCTTGCGTGATTCTACTGCATTTGGATTTTTCAATTACTTAACTAGCAATTGGAAATTGCTCAATTACCTAATTAGAGTAAGTACCTAGTACCTTGTATATACCTATATTTACTTGCAAGCTGATATTCATTGACCAAACCCATTATACTAAACAAAACTTTATTTTTGAAATCCACAGGTAGGTAGGTACTCTATTATTTGGTACAAAAGTAGACAGTAATTTTGGCCGTTTAAAGAAAATTGTAAACAGCGCCATCTATTGGCAAATCCTTGAAGCACTTCGTAAGTTAAAATTGTGTTCTACAATTTTTAATATTTTTGTTATTTTTATTCTGACTGAATATCTAACTACAAGTAAGTGGGTAAACTTAAAAGTACAATCAAAACTATTCACAGATCTATTATCATAGGTTCGATACTAAGCATTCCTGTTCAAAATTATTGACCCATTCCTACTTTAATGTGGCTACGTAGATTATTTGCCGTTATTATTAATAGTATGTCAACATACAGCTGTGTGCGGAATGTCCAGGGGTCACGATTATTGTGTCACCGGGGAATAGTGTCACCATGAGTTTTGTTTTATTGGAGACCGTCTCAAAATAAATTAGACTGATTTTTTTTATAGTTGCTAATATTATGCCGTCGTGCAAAGATTGTCTGTATACAAAGTTGGTTTATAGTTGGGTACGCTAAAAGTATAAATTGGGTGAAAGTGTCACAAGTACTATTTTGTCATTCGATAATAGGTATTATTAAAGTTCTGTTTTCGGGATAAATTGCCGAAGTCTTTTACGCAGGCGCAAACAAATCGCGACTCTGAAAAACCGGCTAAGTACGAGTCCGACTCGCACACTGAAAGTTTTTGTACTACCAATCAAAAGCATTGTCTATTAGTTTACGTACTTCTTTAATAGAGGCCATATAGTTTTTTGATTACTCTTTGGGTACAGAATTCTAAGAACAGTAGTTCCGTGGTATTAGAATTGAAAAAGGTTTTTAAAAGTTTGAGATGGTTGAAATAGATAGATTTTTTTTTTTAGGTGGTAAAAGTCATCAAATGACTCCTTCCGCCCTGGGTGTGGCGGAAGGGACTGTCAGACTTTTACTGACTAAAAACCCACCCTGTTCCTTCTGTTGCCCTTTACGTTCCGGGGCCACGGTATCCTGTTAAGACGTCCCGCAACCCCGGCAGGGAAATAGATAGATGCCTCCAAAACTGCAGGGATGAACAACATCTTGAAGGATGGAAAGATTGGAGGGAGGCCGTTGCCCAGCTGCCTTTGCCCCGTCCAGCAGCGACTAACAAAAAAACATTATTTTTTTACTTTTTATTAAATATGGGTTTGCTCTTGCCTCTACTGTAACTAAGTAGATAGGTAGTTGGGTAGCCTTGAGTATACCAGTATTCAATAATCTTTAACCAACAGATCAATATATGCACCATACGTAAGTACCGACGTACTTACGTAGTTTTCTTTGGCACCATGATTCTATTGTCTAACCGTTTTCCTCAAGTTACATTACCTAATTTAAAAACCACTTCAAAAATAAATAATTTTATTCGAATTTGTAAATTAGAAAGCCTATTCTATTGTTATATGACTTGTTGTATTGCAAGTCATTTTCGGTAAATACCTAAGTATATACCACAATTATTCATGTTTGGACTAATCCACCATACAGCTGAAGTTTTTAATTTAATTTTCCCTATTTTTTTCATAAATTCAATAACATATAACATCATACCTATAATTCCCGAAGGGTTAGACAGAGTAATAGGTACCTATTAGTAAATCTACAAAGGGAAACCATCATCATTTATCATTATTTCATCCGGGGTTGCGGGACGTCTTAACAGGATACCGTGGCCCCGGATCGTAAGGGCAACAGAAGGAACAGGGTGGGTTTTAGTCCGTAAAAGTCTGACAGTCCCTTCCACCCCGCCCAGGGCGGAAGGAGTCATATGATGATTTTTACCACCACAAAAAAAAACTAATTATTTCCTAAATTCTTCATGGTAAATAATAATAAGGCCCATTGTAATGCACCACGTTTCAGTGCCGTATGTCATCACTGGCAACACACTGGCTTTCATCTTGACACACTGCAGCATGGCCGCACCGGGTGACGGGACCCGCCTTGTAGCGGTGGCGGGTCATTATCTGCCGGGGTGCGAAAGATTGCTCTGAGCACCCCCGTGCCCCGGCAAAAGGTAATTGGAGGAACACCGTGGGGTTTTAGTCGGTAAGAGTCCGACATATCCCTCCGCCTTCTCCGAGATGGAGGAAGTCCCTGAGGATTTCCCAACGATGAAAAATAAAGATGTAATGGTCAACAACTTAGGGCACTACGCCATTTTTAACTCTATTTCAGTAGAATTTTAGATAATTATCAATAAATAAATGTAAACTATTCGATCATATTGCTGGTCGCACTGTGCTGACCGTTACTCCCACTGACTTACGCTATACCTACTTATAAATTAAACGTTTTATTCATTTTTTTTTATTAGATTAGTTAGAGGTACTATATTACTTTTGATTGTAAACGATTTTTTTTATAGCAGGACTGTCCCACAGCCTCCTCGAACATGGTCACATGACAAGAGAAAGTCGCGACACTAGCGCCCAATTAGTCGCGCGACCGACGCTTCTCGCGCCGTTTAGGCTGCGTACATACAAGCTTGAGAGATAGTGTGTGAAACTATTTTTTTAATTTGATTTGCAAAGATTTAGTCATTTCTAGGAACTCTAGGAATTTCTCCCATATCGTGGGTACGTTTACAAACATAAAAACTCATAAATACACGGAACAACTACCTGCAAGTTCTTTTTTATATTTGGAAACAAAGAAAGAAACAAATACTGTTTATTAAAACGAAAGTGATGCCCATAACATAAAATTTGGTATGGGGTTAGTTTGAACCCTAAGAAAGGATATAGGCTACTTTTTGTTTCGCGACTTCGTCTGCGCCCGCGATAACCGACATTTACGCGGACGGAGTCGCGGGCAAAAGCTATTTCATAATAAGTATTCCAAGAGGGCAGTGCCCCTACTTTTAAAAACGTTCCTATTCTAATCTTGATCTCGATCTGTCAATAATACTTCAATTTTCTTACATTGTTGACAAGTTTTTGACATTGATTGACGCTGACATGAGGTTGTAAGTAGATTTTGAAAATTTTAAATTTAGAATCTATGTACAGTCACCAAAAGAGATAGATATGCAGGGTCGTGAGATATAGTTGAAGTTTTTTTAGAAACCGATGGATGTTTCCAAATGTGCTTGAATTTAACTAATAGATAATGGTGCCGATTCCCTTGGTCACAAACTAAACTAAAATTAGACTATTTCCATCTTTTTCTGTCCAATAAAATAAGAAAGAGACAAATGTAAATAAGAGCTGTAAAATTTAGTCAATCTGACACATCCATACAGTTATAGTTGACATCTAAAAACGTGTGGATTAAAAATACGGAAAAGTTCGCGGCAAAACTAATTTGACATCTCTAACTTAGTTCTTTAAATGTCACGGAATGTCACCGTCCTTTCCTTTCGCTGTATGTTAGTAAGAGATGTCAATTCTCTAAATTTAGTCTAGTTTGTGAACAAGGGAATCGGCACCACTAAACAATTGACTGATTAAGTCAAGTTTCAATCGAAGACGTCCATTGGTTTCTAAGAAAACTTGAAGATAAACTTGTGCATATGATATAGAAAGGCTCATTGGTATTAGCCCGAGCTCGGCTGTGTACCCTCATGCAGGAGAGGTACGCGCCTTAGTCACTAGACCAACACGATATTATTCGACTTCAATATTTAAAAAAGATACCTATAATATTTGACTGCCTCGTTGGTCTAGTGGTCGCAAGGTACGACTGCTGAGCATGAGGTTTTGGGTTCGATTTCCAGGTCCGCCAAGTTGTTATTGGGATTTTCCATTTGGAATTTCTCAGTAGCAGCCTCGGAGCCTGGATTTGTATTGATGGCAATACGCTCGTCCCCTATTACATGAGACTTAAACATAACTGGCGAAATGTGTACAAATGGGTATACTACTGCCTCACCCTTCGAGGATTACAGGCGTGATGTTAATAAATATGAAATAAGCAATTTAAAAGAAACAAAACCCATGCTACCAAGGTAGGAAGTTCCTTGAGAACTAATATGAGCAATTTATTTTGCCCGACTAAAAATAGTGTTGTGACGAGTCACCAATTTGGCTGGAATGTGGCAATCGTCTGGCGCCCACATTGCCCTAATAAATAGAGATGGGACGTCGGTCTGTTGTGTCAGTTTTGGCATGAACTGAACTGATATTGACTGACCCGTTAGTCTGGTGATGGTAAGGTCAGTAATCACCAAGCAAGCTCAGGCTTTTTTTTACGGTGGTAAATATCATCAAATGGGTCCTTCCGCCCTGCGTGGGGCGGAAGGGACTGTCAGACTTTTACTGACTAAAAAACCACCCTATTCCTTCTGTTGCCCTTTACGTTCCGGGGCCACGGTATCCTGTAAGACGTCCCGCATCAGGCTTGAAGTCCTAGATTCGATAGATGGTGGAGGATGGTAGGAAAGTTGGATTATCCATACAAACTTTGGGCCCCGGATTCACCCCCTTAGGGGGTGAATTTTGTAAAATCCTTACTTATCAGAAGCTTTCGTCATACAAAGAATACACCCTCCAAGTTCTAGGTCTCTACGATCAGCGGTTTAGACTGTGCGTTGATCCGTCAGTCAGTCAGTCATTCAGGACAAAGCAGTTCATATGTAAAGATGCGCATCTCTACTAATAAAGCCGTCTGGTTGTCACATGACTCGAGTATTGGGACAGGATACTGCGATTTGTCTGCCAAATAGATTTACTTGTTATTTCTGTATTATATCTTAATATATCTTGTTATATCTTAAACACACATCATATACCCGTTTACTGCGTAAAGGAACTGCTTATCAAACTTAGTAACATAGAGCTAAAATTCTAATGGATTTTTTTTTTTATGAAAAATCACTGTTTCTTCTTTATCGTGTGTGCAGTAAGGTCTTCAACCCTACACACCCTAGTGTCAGAGTTTCTAAACCGCCTCAAGAGCCTCTGACATGCTTTGAGTGGAACAGAAGTCCAGGTTTCCTCACGATGTTTTCCTTCACCGATGCCAGTGATGTCCAAGATTAACTTTAGATATAACATAACATAACATAACATCACGCCTGTAAATCCCGAAGGGTTAGGCAGAGGTGTACGCATTAGTAAGTAATGAATTGAAAAATTCACATTGGTACTTGCCCGGATTTGAATCAACAACCTCATGCATGAGAGGCGGTTGCCTTCTGAGCCATCACGACATTTTACACGCGGCAAAAATTATTAAATTCCTGGAAAAATGATTTTTAAATGTTTGTACACGCGTGATCGCGCTACGCGCTGAATGTAAGCCGCTGCCGAACGGTCCTATTGGAAATCTGTAGGGGAGGCCTATGTTCAGCAGTGGACGTCCTACGGCTGATAAGATGATGATCATGATAATACACGTAAAATTTTTTGAGAGATAAGAATCCACGGTCGTCAAATATAGTTGAAGTTTTCCTAGAAACCGATGGATCTACTTTTTAAATTAAATTACGTTTGAAAACATCCATCGGTTTAAAAAAGACTTGAACTATATATCTGACGACCCAGCATACCTACATATATCTTTTGTTGACTGTACCTATAATTCTTCCCAGATTGACAAATACGAATGGTGAGAAGAAAATTGCTCCCACAGCCACTTTCAATGGTTGTGGAGAAGAACAATGCTCCCACTTTTATTCTTCAGAAAGTATGTACTCAAAGTCAAAATCAAAGTTAAATCATTTATTTCAATTAGGCCATTATATGGCACTTTTGAACGTCACATACAAAAAGAAAAAAGGAATTGAATCTAGTTGCCCCTTCCAAAAGATAGTTTTGAATGGAGAAGAATGGGCAAGAAACTCCATACTCTTTTAAATCAATATTTGTATACAGAATCATACACGACATGGCACGTGAAAGCAATGTATGTAGGTACCTTATATAAAAACTACTGAATCATAATAATTAAAAGGTATTACAAGTTGAGAATTTAAAGGTTAAAATATGTATGTTCACGTGTTTACAAATATTGGAACTACAGACGACCACTCTTAACATCTCAACCAACATGAAATAGTGGTGCCGATTCCCTTGTCCACAAACTAGACTAAATTTAGAGAATTGACATCTCTTACGTCATACAGCGAAAGGAAAGTACGGTGACATCAAAGAACTAAGTTGGCGATGTCAAATTAGTTTTGCCTTGAACTTTTCCGTATTTTTAATCCACACGTTTTAAGATGTCAACTATAATTGTATGGATGTGTCAGATTGACTAAATTTGACTGCTCTTATTTACATTAGTCTCTTTCTTGTTTTATTGGACAGAAAAAGATGGAAATAGTCTAATTTTAGTTTAGTTTGTGACCGAGAGAATCGGCACGAGTGTGTGAGTCCACGCAATTGTAAATAAGTAACGTATTTAAAACTGTACAAATTCAATTCTTTTCGCCATACCCGTCACACAATCCCCCGCTACATTAGGTAATGTTTAAGGTAAACAGTGCAGGCGCATTGCACTGCTGCGGCTTCCACTAAGTCAATTTATTTCGCGACTAACCGAACATTCTGGTAGCTTCACTTGCTAATTATTTTGTACTTAGATACATTACATGTTCACGTTACCCTGCTTGGGGTTAATTTTAACCTATATCTTTATAATAGTGGGTAATTTTAGACTTTTCAGGCCAGTCAAAGCTGTTATTTATTTTAAACTAGCGAACCGCCCCGGCTTCGCTCGGGTGCAACCTTTCAGGTGGATTTTCCAAATATATTCTTTCATAAAACCATGTCCGGAAAATTACGAACACAACAAAAAAAGAATCAGCCAAATCGGTCCAGCCGTTTTCGAGTTTTCCGCTTAGCAACACATTTAGCCATTCGTTTTTATTGTATGGATTATTTATTTATTTACATCAACCTTACATCTATCATTACAGTTACCCAATATGGGGATTTTATTTATTAATGACTATATATTACATACATCTTATTTAATTTTTTTTGTTTCTTATTTCTTATGTTCAAAGGTGGGGTAGTTTTTACCTATTTAGGGCTATTATTAAAGTCTATAGTCTCTGGTCTCACCTACCATCATACTCCAGGCGACGTTATGGGATTTTACATTTTGTTTGCCGTTGTATTCCAAATTCAAATAGGTAATATTCCCAGAATATTTACTATTGGAATTATCCGCCTTGAGCGAACGTAGTTCTCTGTATGAGAACCCCTTCTCTTCTCTCTTCTTTTGCCCGGCAGTGGGGCAATAAAAGGCCAGCATTATTTTTATTTATTTTATCGCAAATAGAACTAGACTTGACCATTATGGTCAAGTCTAGTTCTATTTGCGATAAAAAAACAGCTGATAAAAAAACTAAACACCTCATGTAAATGAGCAAATAACATAAACATAACATAACATCACGCCTGTAATCCCCGAAGGGTTAGGCAGAGGTGTACCCATTAGTACACCCACATTTCGCCAGTTAAGTTTTTAGTCCCATGTAATAGGGGGCGAGCCTATTGCCATCAACCGAGCACAAATCCAGACTCCGAGGCTGCTACTGAGAAATTCCTGATGGAAAAATCCATTAACACATTGCCCGACCAGGGAATCGAACCCAAGACCTCATGCACAGCAGTCGCGCTTGCGACCACTAGACCAACGTGGCAGTCAAATAAATAAATGACTTGATTTGTCAAAATTAATAGTTTCACCGAGAAATCGAACCTACACCCACCGCCATTTTGTCCACACAACCGTTAGCTCTCTGTTTAGTAGTATTTTGTGCTACAAATCTTATTAGCTGCGCAGTTACGTAACAGCATGCGCGGAACCTTAGCGTGATTCACTTAATCCATTCCCTATTGAAGAATGCAAGTATTCTGGTTACGAGCTACTTAGATACTGTGATCCCCAGACGTGGGTAATCACTTGTACCGGGATATATTTACATAACATAACATCACGCCTGTAATCCCCGAAGGGTTAGGCAGAGGTGTACCCATTAGTACACCCACATTTCGCCAGTTAAGTTTTTAGTCCCATGTAATAGGGGGCGAGCCTATTGCCATCAACCGGGCACAAATCCAGACTCCGAGACTGCTACCGAGAAATTCCTAAAGGAAAAACCCAATAACACTTTGCCCGACCTGGGAATCGAACCCAAGACCTCATGCTCAGCAGTCGCGCTTTGCGACCACTAGAACAACGAAGCAGTATATGTAGTAGTAGATATATTTATATTATTGAAAGACTTATTATTCATTTATACTCTTGTATTCACTTTAAATAAATTATGTTTGTTACTTCTAGTTATTAGTCTAGGCTAGACAGCCGCTGACACGCGGTCTGCCTCTATTCTAAAATCAAAGTCATATTTATCTCATATCAAATAGTTTGCAAATGGCTCAACCAGCCAGAGTCTCTACAGTACCTAATGTGTCATGCTCGTGAACGGCTGTCAGTTGCGATTGGTCATGTCTTGACTGCTGCTTATATCTTTATTACTTTTATTCGAAACTAGCGGACCGCCCCGACTTCGCACGAATGAAGTTTTCATACTGTTCCGGTAGATTTTACAAATATTTTCTTTTATACAAATCTTGTCCGGTAAATTAAGAACACAACAGAAAAAGAATCAGCCAAATCGGTCCAGCCGTTCTTGAGTTTTGCGCTTAGCAACACAGTAAGCCATTCATTTTTATTTATATAGATGATTCGATTCAATTTTCGACAGCAATCCGACACAATCGGAGAGAGAGCAGGACCAACGGTTTTATGTGCTTTCTATGGCACTGGGGTGCTTTTTTTTCTTTATCGTGTGGGCAGTAAGGTCTTACGACCCCACACACCCTAGTGTCAGAGTTTCTAAACCGCCTCAAGGGCCTCTGACATGGTTTAAGTGGAACAGTTATAGGCTGGTATTAGTGCAGGTATCCTCACGATGTTTTCCTTCACCGATGCCAGTGATGTCCAAGATAAACTTTAGAAAGTACATATAAATTGAAAAAGTCTCATTGGTACTTGCCTAGATTTGAGTCCACAACCTCATGCTTGAGAGGCGGGGGCCTTAACCACTGGGCCAACACGACACCGGGCTGCTACTGAGAACTCCCATAGCGGAGGTGTAATAGGGTATCTTTAGCATACTTCGAGTACAGAACCCTAAAAATTAAAGAATTTACGTACGTTTCTTGGAAAGCTACACGGTAAATCTGTCAACATACAATTTCCACAGCGACACATTTTTGACTAAATCATCTACCTAGCCTTTTCCCAAATATGTTGGGGTCGGCTTCCAGTCTAACCGGATATAGCTGAACACCAGTATGTTACACGGAGCGACTGCCTATCTGACCTCCACAACCCGGTAACTGGGTAATACGGTACCCCTTGGTAAGACTGGTTGTCATACTTTCGGGCTTCTGACAACCCGTAACAATTGTCAAAGATCCACGTATGACAGGCGGGACCAACAGCGGTATATGCTTTCCGAGGCACGTAACTATGTCAGTGATGTCTTAGATAAACTTAGAAAGTACATATGAATTGAAAAAATCACATTGATACTTGCTCGGTTGGATTTGAACCCGCAACCTCATGCATGAGAGGCGGGCGCCTAAACCACTGGGCCACCACGACATTTAATATTAATATGAAAGTATGGCTGATAAAATTTAAGTACGTGTTTCGGAAAGCTATACGGTGAATCTGTCAAAATTCAATTTTCTGACAAGTCCACAGCGACACGTTATGTTAACTAAAATGGACCATTAAAAGTAAAAAATTAATAAGCCTAGCGAGTGGCCATTAGAAAGTAAACGAGGCATTAGTTTAAATACGAATGACACAAAGAGACCACACTCGATAGTCATTTAAATGTAACACATATCGACCGGCGAATGGGAAGTAGAGGGAACTGACACACGTGGATAAGGAAAATTAATTCACTTTTTTATTTTACTCATAACCTCTGTCAACAGTGCTTTCCATAGACCGAGATCTACAATCAATGTTTTCTATCAACAAAGTTTTCGTCGAAACGTGCTGTCATAAAAAAAAAGGATTACTGTTAGCTGTGCTTACTTCATGTAGTCGTATCGTGCAAGCGTGTTTCTATAAACTTTGTTGATTTTTGCTAGTGCAGCAATTTTACGAATAATCTGTGATTTTGTGTAAAATTATTTTAAATAATTTTACTTTTTTTTATTTTAATCTCATTCTCGGGAGCTGTAAAAATAAATGCGTCGTTTTATTATTATTAATTATTACTTGAGAATAGTAACATTGTACCCTATCATTAATTACGTACTTGACATGGCAATAGCCTTTTCATAGTTCTACTAAACTCTGTCTTTCTAACAATCGTCGGAATTATTCTATTTCCTACTATTATTACTTAATTAAAAAAAAAAATTGTGACTATGGACGGAGGGTTGGATAAATGTTTGTTGCTTTTTCACGCTCAAACGGTTCAGCGAAAAGCACTGATCTAAAATAACACATAATTTTTAATATTTTTTATCATTTTTTTTGTGTTCCCGTGGAATAATTTTGGACTTTGGTTTATTTCTTAAGATTGTACAAACAAAATAGCGAAACAATAAAACGTCTTTTTTTGCAAATTGACCAGCAAATATTTTGAACATAAATAAATCTTTATTGTGATTCCAAAACATCTTTGAAAACAAAGCATTAAAAGAACTCTTCTTATCCACACCATACAATTCCAAGTGGTCCTATTACGAGCATACCATAGTTTCGCCGTGGATATTTTCACTGGACACTATCGGTTACTGTCGGATGTCGTCGCGTAACTTCGTGTGTTTCCGTGCGTTGGGGGGAGAGACCACGCTGAGTGGGGGGGTGCGACGGCTAATAAACGATTATTATTTTTGATATCAGAAAATAGACGACGGAGATTAGAAATGGTTGCGGGACCGAAGAGGATGTTATAAAACGATTGTAGCTAAAGTTTTCTTGTTGAGACTTGTTTTGAAAGTGAGGTGAGTTTGATATTTATTGAAAGTTAGTGACATTGTCTGAGAGAAATTGGAGAAGATTGGTTTTTGCTTTTTGATTTCGTATTGATGGCGTATATCAGTCGCTCCATGCAAAATACAGGTATTCTGCTGCATCCGGTTAGACTGGAAGCCGACCCCAACATAGTTGGGAAAAGGCTAGGCAGATGATGATTGATGGCGTATAAAGGAAGGCACAGTGTTAAGGCTCCCCACGAGGTGGACCGACGAGCTGGTAAAGGTTGCTGGATTGTACTTAAGGATATCTGAACTCGGTGAAGAAAAACATCGGGACGGAACATAAAAATCGCCAATTCGTCTTGAGCAAGCGTAGTGATCAATGCTCGTGACTTCTCTGTTTAAGAAGAGGCCTTTGGCTAACAGCGGAAAAGCAACATTCCGATATTAAAGTATCCTAAAATGAGCTAGACACATACATAAACTCACGCCTCACACGTGGGAGTAGGCAGAAACCATAAAACGCCACCTGCTACGATCCTTACATACTCCTTTCGCCTCATCTACGTTCATACATCTCGTCATACAAGCACGCCGGTTACGAGTACTGCGCACCTGACCTTTCTGAAGGACCTCACCAATAAGGTCAGTGTAGGTCTTCCTAAGGCGACCCCTCCCTGCGTTGCCACTATGACAATCCCGAAAAATGTAAAAAGCATTGATCGCATCAAAAATAGATAAATGTAAATAATTTTTTCTTGCTCCCTCTAGCAAGGCATATTGATTCGTTTCGGAAAACCTCTAAAAGAGGTTTTAAAATTTTAACACGCCTCGTACACCTGTATACAGGAATACTGACCACTAATGTGGGTTCTCGATCTCTTTGGCAGATATAATATGAAACTTGACATGTGTCAGTAATGGGGAGCTTGTGCAGGTATGGATGTATGAAATAGTTATCCATTATTTGTGTACCTATTCAGGCATTCTTTTTTTAGGTGGTAAAAATCATCATAAGACTCCTTCCGCCCTGGGTGGGGCGGACGGGACTGTCAGACTTTTACTGACTAAAAAACCACCCTGTTCCTTCTGTTGCCCTTTACGTTCCGGGGCCACGGTATCCTGTAAAGACGTCCCGCAACACCTATTCGGGTATATTTCGATGACATTTAGATTAAAACTTTTAACAATATTAAGTAATAACCTTAACCTTTTTCCAACTATGTTGGGACCGGCTTCCAGTCTAACCGGATGCAGCTGAATACCAGTATTTTACATGGAGCAACTGTCTATCTGACCTCCACAACCCAGAAACTGGGTAATACGATACCCTTTGTAAGACTGGCTGTCAGATTTTCATGCTTCTGACGACCCGTAACGACTGTCAAAGATCCACGTTTGACAGCCGGGACCAACGACTTAACGTGTGTCAGTGAACCAAATAAATGACAAAGCGACAAGCTCCCGACTTCCAATGGTAACAAGAGTACGTCTAGAGCTAATGCAGAAGGCAGTTACGAGCACTCTCAATTTACGACCACCATAAACCAACATCGCTCAGTCGCACCTAAGGTCTGAAACCATTCTCACCATAACGCCCTTATTACCTGCGGGCACCAGGATTTCATAAACGTACGTCATATATTACTTAATTTATCTTTCATGGTGCTCTAAAGTCGTCGTGATGGCCCAGTGGTTAAGGCACCTCCCTCAGAAGCATGAGGGTTTAGTTATTTTTATAAAGGTTATCTTGGATATCACTGACATAGGTAAAGGACCACATCGTGATGAAACTTGAAACTTAAAATAATAATAATAATAATAATAATAAATTTTATTCAAAAAACATAAGGTATACGTTAAATACAATTTTTCTTAAATCTATGTCAAGTTCAGAAATAATCTATGCCTGAACTAGGAATTCCTGTGTTTCAGGCGAAGGGAGGTTACATTAATTTATTAAATAATCACATAATAAGCATAATAATCTATAGACTATACAATATAAGATGTTTAAAATGATTAATATAAGTCTTAAATCGGCTTGAGTAAGCGTGGTGATCAATGCTCGTGCCTTCTCTGTGAGAGAAGAGGCCTTTGCTCTGCAATGAGACAATTAGGCTGGTATTATTTATTTATGTTCTAGGGACTGCCTCGTTTGTCTAGTTATCATAAAGCGTGACTGCTGGGAATGAGGACTTGAGTTGGATTCCCAGGTCGGGCAAAATATTATTGGGTTGTCCCAGCAAGAATGTTTCATTTCTGTCCAGTTGATGGCAATAAGCTCGCCCCCTATTACATGGGACTTAAACTAGCGAAATGTGGGTGTGCTCATGGGCACACCTCAGCCTAACCCTTCGGATTATAGGCGTGTTATTATGTATGTTACGCAAGAAAACAACAGAAAACAAAAAGACAATTTACAATTTAATGGAGAGAAAATAATTTGGTACAATGAAACACAATCCTAGATTAAAGCAAATCTTGCATCATTTAATTAATTTGAAAGGGCACGCCGTTTATGAGGATTAGTGTAAAGGCTAATCTAGACGAGTACTAAAAACTGTCTGATTGCTGTAAAATGTCTCGTCTAGTAAAACTTTTATTGTTCTTTTGTACGACGAACGGTTTTAAGCTCAATTTGTACGATTACGGAAGTATTTGTATTGGATGATAGATTTGAGGTTTTTGTTTGTTTTATACAGGGTCATTTAAAAAATTACCTGAGACCTGAAAAGGAGTAATTGTGCTTATTATTATGAACTACTTTTACTATGGGACCAACCCTGAAATCATGAAAAAAAAATCAGCTGTTCCATACAAAAATGCTACACAACATAATCGTAATGTACGAAAGAGCTGTTTTTTTTTATTTGATTGGGTTAGTCCCATAGTAAAAGTTATTTAATTACTCTGTATAATTTGACGAATTTATGAAAGTAGGTACTAGATTTTTGAATTTTCTTCAGGATCTCTAAATTTTTTACGATAAAATACCTATAACCTATTCACAAAATAATTTTCTAAAAATTCTATCCCGAGATTAGAAATACAAACAAACTTTTCAGCTTTATAATAATAGTATAGACTTGGATACAAAGTGACAAATGGGAATTTAGTTAGAACCATAACTTAATCAAAATTTTCCAAGGGAGATTTTCACAGAATATTTTTTTTTAAATAATGTTGTCCCTTACTAAGAATTTCTCTACGAACTGTAACATCAACATAACATTACGCCTGTAATCCCCGAAGGGTTAGGCAGAGGTGTACATTAGTACACCCACATTTCGCCAGTTATGTTTTTTAGTCCCATGTAATAGGGGGCGAGCCTATTGCCATCAACTGGGCACAAATCCAGACTCCGAGGCTGCTACTGAGAAATTCCTGATGGAAAAAGCCAATAACACTTTGCCTGACCTGGGAATCGAACCCACGACCTCATACACAGCAGTCGCGCTTGCGACCACTAGACCAACGAGGCAGTCTCTACAAACTATGTAGTTTTATTTTATTTATTTGGCTCACCAACAATTGAATACACTGATACAAAGATATAAAAAACATCCAATATACTTATAGACTAGTGTACCAATTCTCTTACAGGTAATCACATAATGCATTACTAAATTTTGCCGTAGATATTGGGCACCTACTTAAAATAAGATGAGTTTTTATACTAGTACTTATAGGTCTGGCGAAATGTGGGTGTACTAATGGGTACATCTCTGCCTAACCCTTCGGGGATTACAGGCGTGATGTTATGTTATGTTTATGTTACTTATAGGTAAGCATACTCTTCAAAACTCTATCCCACACCAGTGTATCGGAAAAGCGTGAAACTTTGAGCGATGTGTAGTGAGCCACAAAAATGATAAGGTACACAATTAATGCGGGTGCACGGTCAGTTTGGCCAGTAACCCACTGGGCCAGCGAGTGGACTGTGATCATTGCCCGGCAGATATTGCCCAATCGCCACGCTTCGAACGATGCACAGTGTGACAGCACCGTCCGCATAATCTGAATGATTTTGTCATTACCTATTGTTTTATGTTTGTGCTGATTTAGGTTTGTGATCTCTGATATACTTAATTTGAGGAGTCGTAAACATAAGTATCCAAGGAGAAATATTTTGAAAATTCTGAGAAGAATTATTTGATTAACGTTTAATATGTGAAACACTGGTGCCGATTCCCTTGGTCACAAACTAAACTAAAATTAGACTATTACCATCTTTTTCTGTCCAATAAAACAAGAAAGAGACTAATGTAAATAAGAGCTGTCAAATTTAGTCAATCTGACACATCCATACAGTTATAGTTGGCATCTTAAAACGTATGGATTAAAAATATGGAGAAGTTCAAGGCAAAACTAATTTGACATCACTAACTTAGTTCTTTAGAGAACAGAGACTGCCTCGTTGGTCTAGTGGTCGCAAGCGCGACTGCCGTGCATGAGGTCTTGGGTTCGATTCCCAGGTCGGGCAAAGTGTTATTGGGTTTTTCCATCAGGAATTTCTCAGTAGCAGCCTCGGAGTCTGGATTTGTGCCCGGTTGATGGCAATAGGCTCGCCCCCTATTACATGGGACTAAAAACATAACTGGCGAAATGTGGGTGTACTAATGTGTACACCTCTGCCTAACCCTTCGGGGATTACAGGCGTGATGTTATGTATGTGTAACTTAGTTCTTTAATGTCACGAATTGTCACCGTCCTTTCCTTTCGCTGTTTGTTAGTAAGAGATGTTAATTCTCTAAATTTAGTCTAGTTTGTGAACAAGGGAATCGGCACCAATATCAACCTATTACTTACTATCTCACTAAAGGGCAAACGCCTCTTCTCATACAGAGAAGGCATAAGTATTGATTACCACGCTTGTTCAAGACGGATTGGCGGACTTGGATTGGGATTAATCTTAGTTTGTAATGATTTTTTTTTATCAATATCCTAGGCAAATTATTTCTAATTTGTTATTTTAATACCATTTAATTCTTTTTAACTTCTTATGTTATGTTAAAACTGTAGAGTTTTTCTTTTACTTTTTCCCTGACAAAAACAAGCGAATACTTACAAAATAAAATATTTGACACTTTTTAAATAAATTTTGTTCTAAAAATAGAATTCTCACAATTCAACTGTTTTGCTGTCGCTACGCACTAAACTCACGTAAGCGTGAGCCTTCACGCCGCGACACACTGTAACCGGCAGAGCTATGGGTGAATGTCCGCGGAAAAAATATTCCGTCCTACCTGTGTGTTTATCATCTCTGTTTTATTAAGTGGGATCGTCAACCTTTGTGGGATTTTGAGTAGTTAGTTTACATAGCATGAAAACGTTGTATTTGTATATTAGTTTTTAGGAATTTTGGGCTTGATTGTGGGTGAATACTTGATTATTAAGTTTAGTTATTTTGTCTAGAACAAATTGTAAAGTTAAAATTTCTGTCAAAACTACTACTTTACTTGTTAAGATTTTCATTGTTTTTATTATTTTCTTCTTTATTTATTCATAACATACTCAAATACATATTACCTTTTTGTATAATAATAAAAACATTTCATATTTTTTGTATCTTTGGCCTTAGTTGTATTTTTATCAGTTGATGGCAATAGGCTCGCCCCCTATTGGATTGGACTTATTAACTGGCGAAATGTCGGTGTACTAATGGCCGGGCACACCTCTGCCTAACCCTTCGGTGATTACAGGCGTGATGTTATGTTTTTATTTTTTTAGATTTAATTCTTGTTTTTTGGCTTGAGCTTTTGTAAACAACATTTTTTTATGTTATGTTTATCACTTTCGCTTGAATAGATACCTAAATAGTTTTTGTTTTTTTCTTTACTTATATTATTCCATATCAATTTCAATTTAAACTCCCAATGATAATGAACGACTGCCTCGTTGGTCTAGTGGTCGCAAGTGCGACTGCTGTGCATGACGTCTTGGGTTCGATTCCCAGGTCGGGCAAAGTGTTATTGGGGTTTTCCATCAGGAATTTCTCAGTAGTAGCCTCGGAGTCTGGATTTGTGCCCGGTCGATGGCAATAGGTTCGCCCCCTATTACATTGGACTTATTAACTGGTGAAATGTGGGTGTACTTATGGGTACACCTCTACCCTAATCCTTTGGGGATTACAGGCGTGATGTTATGTTTTTAATTTTCCCAGAGTTATAACATAGTTTTTGACTTGAGCGTTTGTAAATAATTTTATTTTATGTTACTTTCGCTTGAATATTTAATTTTTCTTTCTTTACTTATATCATTCCATATCAATTCCAATTTAAAGTCCCAATGATAATGAACGAGGGCTATCAAGAGCCCGTCTAACGTCCATATTAGGTCTAAACCAGTTTCGCCTAAGCCACATCTGCCACTGGGACAGGTGCTCACTTTATTGCTAGTGCGCCTAGCTGCCTAGGTCGTAGGCATTAGAACTAGTGCTCGTAACATACGAATCATTGGATGTATGAATGGTGATGGAGAAATTGTTGTTGGTTTGAAAAGTGTGGGCTTTTTTGCTTAATAAGTCTATTTTATCTTCTTATATTCTAATATAAAAAATGGGGTATTTTTTGCTTAATAAAATTAATCTATTCTATACATATAAAATGCTTTGTCCTGAATGAATGACTGACGGATCAACGCACAGTCTAAACCGCTGATCGTAGAGACCTGAAACTTGGAGGGTGTGTTCTTTGTACGACGTAGGCATCCGATAAGAAAGGATTTTCCAAAATTCATCCCCTAAGGGGACGAAACGGGGGTCCAAAATTTATATGGAGAAACAAGATTAGATCGACTGCCTCGTTGGTCTAGTGGTCGCAAGCGCGGCTGCTGTGCATGAGGTCTTGGGTTCGATTCCCAGGTCGGGCAAAGTGTTATTGGGTTTTTCCATCAGGAATTTCTCAGTAGCAGCCTCGGAGTCTGGATTTGTGCCCGGTTGATGGCAATAGGCTCGCCCCCTATTACATGGGACTAAAAACATAACTGGCGAAATGTGGGTGTACTAATGGGTACACCTCTGCCTAACCCTTCGGGGATTACAGGCGTGATGTTATGTTATGTTATGTTAAGATTAGATCGCCAATTACCGATATTTACGCGGCGGAAGTCGTGGGCAAAAGCTGGAAAATAAATAAATAAAAACTCAAGTTTAATATTACAATTTAAAATCTCCATTTTGACCACAGGATCAAGGCAAGCGATTGTTTAAAAACTTACCTACAAAGGCACTGTACTTAAATGTCAAGTTATTACAAAGCGTACGGAGTCAATGTTTCGTGCTGCGCTTTTAAGAACGTGCGCACGCGACGTGCAACTGACATATCTCAGATTTTGAGATTTTTATCTTTGTGTCTGTGTGTGTGATGGTGTAACTCGGGTTTTGTCGTTTTTACTGTGTAGAAGTGCACAGCACAAGATTTTGATCAAGTTTTTTGTGGGCCTATCCTATCTTAATTTTTTTTATCTACTTTGTTAGATGTAAGCCAGAATCTACAGCGTGTGAGAAGCAGACTCAAGTGCTGAGACTTGATGTGTCTTTGGGAAAGTTCTTTCTTTTCATGAATTTCGTTTTCTTTCAAGTTTATAAGTACCTATGTCACGAATTACCAGTCATAACACTATATTTTATGGATTATTACTTTGTATCGACTTGGCCGACTAGTCGGCTGACTTGTCGGTCTTTTTACAACCGACTAATCGGCTAGTGGCCAAAGTCATAGTCGGCACATCAGACATCATCTGCCTAGCCTTTTCCCAACTATGTTGGGGTCAGCTGGAAGCCGACCCCAACAGCTGCAGCTGAATACCAGTATTTTACATGGAGCGACTGCCTATCTGACCTCCACAACCCAGTAACTGGGTAATAACAATACCCCTTGGTAAGACTGGTTGTCAGACTTTCGGGCTTCTGACGACCCGTAACGACTGTCAAGGATCCACGTATACCTAACAGCCGGTACCAACAGCTTAACGTGCTTACTGAGGCACGGAACTATATCAGTGATGTCTGGGATGAACTTCTACTTCTTCTTTTCTGTACTATATAGAAAATAAACCCATGTTTCATAATTCCTGACTTACTCCGTTTGTGTGTACGACCGCGGCTGCGCTCGCGCCGCGAATTCGACGCGGCCTTGACGTCGGTCGGCGACTCGGTGCAACCGCGAAAATAAGACCATCGACAAAATGACGACGTTTTGTATGTACGATCAACTGCACGTCACTCTGTACTTGAACTACGAAAAGCGCTCTTATTGCTATGACATAAAGTACTTTTACTCTCAATTTTTGACTATGAATATGGCGTTTATGGGTACGATAGCATGTATGGGCTGGAATATAACATAACATCACGCCTGTACTCCCCGAAATGTTAGGCAGAGGTGTACTCATTAATACACCCACATTTCGTCAGTTATGTTTAAGTCCCATATAATAGGGGGCGAGCCTATTGCCATCAGCCGGACACAAATCCAGACTCTGAAGCTGCTACTGAGAAATTCCTGATGGAAAAACTCAATAACACTCCCCGACCTGGGAATCGAACCCAAGACCTCATGCTTAGCAGTCGCACTGAGTATGTTAGGAGAGTTATGTCTAAATGTCTATACCTACTTACTGAACTGGAAAAACAAAATAGATTTCCCAAAATTTCAGTGGCTCCATGAAATTGTACCTATTGACTAAAGCTGTGCATTATGCACAATAACCTGTAAATAGAATTAAAAAAACAACCTTTTATGTCATTTTTATGATTTTTCTTATTTTTAAGTTTCTTATCTGACATACCTAAGCTAAAAGCATTTGTTTTGTAAATGAATATAAACGGTTAATTAAGAAAATGAACTTATTTACGTAGAAAATATAAGGTTTGTACGTTTTAAATTAAAATCCTTTCGAATTAATTAGAATTTCTATACTGTGGCGGAATTACCTCTATCAAATTCAAATACAATAGCTAATAAAAATAAAAATATTCAATGTTTGTCCGTTTGCGCTGTTACCATTCTATGAAACAGCTGGACACTTTACGGTCATGCTTTTAGAAACGCACCTGCAATCATCAAGTTTTAGTTGACACTTTTTATTCATTTATTATAATAGAATGTTATAAAAAATAGTATAAATTAAAATATAAAAAAGTGAATACGATATTTTTCAAAAAAATATATTTGACAGCAATGAATATTTTAGGTACAGAAATAAGACATCAAATTGTTTAATTTTATTACTTAAATAATAAAAATAATTATATTATGGTCATTTAAAAAAAAAATGACAAGTTTATAGACTGCATAACAAGTACGTATGTTCTTTAAATAAATAAAAATAGTAACAAAAAACTTTTCAACCAAACTGACTCCACCCTGAGGGTCAACGGCCTTAGACGCGTCATTCTTATATTGGCCGCATTTTGGCCGGACGAAACAACGGAAATGTACCTGTCCTGCTCACACCCATTATGAAACATACACATTTTCGTGTGCACAATGAATACCGATTATCTCATTCACGGCGTTCGCTTTTTGAAATTTTGCGTCAATGTGCGTTTTTATGTTTACGTGTGTGCGTCACAAAAATTATCTGTCCCGCGTTCTGCGATGCATTCGAATGCGGTTCGCGCCAAAAATATCTTTTTATTATGAATTTTTATTATATTTTGTATTCAACAGGCGTGTGGATGCATACGATGTCATATGTTTGTATTTTTAATATAGTTTTCGATAACGTTGTGGTAGGTCACGGATGTTACGCATGTGTGCGTGGGCGCGTGATTCGAATTTCGGCGTTCTAAATCGAACCGGATTTTTTGTTTGGACGCGCCATACTTGTTTCTGATTGGTTAAGTTTTTTTTTTAAATACGGCTGTTCCTTCCCGCCTAGTCTTTTTAGAATGAGGCACTTTTATTAACTGATTAGAATATGGTTGACATGAAAATGTCTTTATTAAATTAAAATACCCACAGGCAAATTAAACTATTATGAATTTTACCATCAATTTATTACTTAACCATTAAAATTAAAACATTAGTTATTAAACTAAAACAACAAAAACTCGCAGTGTCAAAAAGACATAACTCATTTTTTTTATTTCATAATTTAATTATCAATTTTTTTTTATTACTGATACGTAGGTAGTGTAGGTACCTACCAACCCCACAGCAAATCTAATTAAATTCAAACAACAGCTCTAATTAAAAAAAAAAACAGTTACGGACGATCGGTTCGCCATAAAATCTCAATGTATAACTTGTTCACACAAGGTGCTTGACCGACACTACAATAAGAGGAGTTGGTATCCCGTCACCTGCCGCTACAAAAACACAGAACGACCCGGACCGGTTCGGTCTAGTCCGGTTCGGACCGGGCCGAGTGATTTAATGATAGAAACACGGTTTTTAGGTACGGTTGCACGATTTTTAGATTGTTGCGCTTGATTTATGAGCGTTTTTAAGATTTTTTGTGTGTTTTTCGCCTGGGAAAATTGTCGAGACCTAGCCACTAAGTACCTACTATGTTACAAAAGCAAGCAGGTACGGATCTATTAAAATTTAAGAAAATTAAAAATGCTCGGTGCCCGGTTGATGGCAATAGGCTCGCCCCTATACATGGGACCTAAACATAACTAGCGAAATGTGGGTGTACTAACAACACCTCTGCCTAACCCTTCGGGGATTACAGGCGTGATGTTACATTGTGTTAAAAATATAAAAATAAAAAGTTGCAAAATTCCGAAAAAAAGCAACATAATTTTGTTTTCTTTTATTTTTATAGACACCTAGTACTACTAACTACTGCAGTAGTCAGCTTAAATATATTAAAAAAAGCGCTCTTTAATAAAAAAATATGAAATATGAATCCCTCAAGACTTACCTAATATTAATAAACATTAAATTTATTAGAGCACACTTTACTAAATGGTTCTGTCATCATACAATAATGTCATGCATAGGCTAAGTGGATCGATTATCGCTGTCATTTTAGTTACACGACAATTTTGCACCCCTTTTTAGTTAAACTATTAATTATCGCCAATCCACCTTGAGCAAACGTGGTGATCAATGCTCGTGCCTTCTTTGTATGAGAAGAGGCCTTTGCTCTGCAGTGGACAGAAGTAAAAGGCTGGTATTATTACTATTACTTACCTACTTTAAATACTACATCACATTAGGAGAGTGTTTTTTGTTTCTATGAGGTAAGTACAAAAATTATTTCACTGTCGAAGAGCCAAGTATCATAGCCTGTTTTATGATTCAATTCCTAAAATTCGGACGAAGTCACATGCAGAAGTTAGTATATTTTATCTTAAATTAACATAAAAACGTACAAACATCTATATTTAGTGAACAAGACACACACAACCGTCACCAATTAAAATAATTATTTTAAAATGCTTAATTAATTTTATGCAAACCAGCACAGCTATATAAATTTATGTTCAAACGGAGTTGAGCATAAATTGCAAAAATAGCTATTCAACTTCTCGGTCATTACCCCTTGAAACTAGGACCCTCGCAGATTAGCAGGAAAAAAAACTAAAATGGCGTATTGTTTTGTTTAAAACCAGTGTTGGCATAAAGGGTGGTATTTTCATGATTTTAGTTAGAAAACCGACGTTAGGGCTCCGCCAATAGCCGGCTCCCCTGTCAGCGATAGATAGGGGATGAATTTTATAAAAAAAGCAAAAAGCGCTTCATAGACAAACTTTTCAAGCGCTTTTTTCTTAATTTACAAAAAAAACTCACCCCCATCGCCAAAACAAAAAAAAAAACATAAAAATAGCGAAAATGATTAATAGTAATTGTCAAGAAAAAAATAAACCCATTTAGCGTACATTATGGTCTATAAAGCGCTGTCCGCTGTAGGGGTGAGAACAACCCCTAGCTGGCATCTAGGTCCCATCCCGGGCGTTTACACACATTATTGCAGTTTGATGAATTGCGCCGCACGCCTTCACTAACGGTCATTCAACTTATAAAACGTATCACTGAGGATATCCCTCTCCGAGGTGGACTGGAGAATTGGAGAAAAAATATTGGTTCAAACAAAAGAAGTTCATTGACAGCTGTTTTCGTTCTTATTTTAAATTATGCAACAGCAAACAATAGACAAGATTTGTCTAAAGAAAAAATTAGAATGATAGAAAAAGTAAAAAAAAATACTTATGCCATTTTATCAAGACCTCATTTTTGTATAGTTTCCAAAATAAAGTCCTGATAAACAATGACTCATTTCAAAAAAAGAAATAAAACGGATAACTGTTCTCTCTTTTCTTGACTTGGGGGTGGAGTGGGCCATCAAGTCCCTTGTAGGGTACTTACGATTTATAAAATAATACTTGTTAATTAATAAATTAAAATTAAACTCGCTGCATAATTATTATTGTTAATAATGAGTTTGTATTACAAACAGTCAGTAGTTCGCTAGCGCCACCTATCGTCTTGACCTAGGCATAATACAAAACTAATATGGGTAGGTAGATCAGACTCCCGTTCTCCCAAAAAGTCAAGGTCCAAAAATTACGTAGATAGAAAAGAACCTACAGAAATTGGGAAAAAATAACGGCCTATATACCTAATGATGACGTCAGCATTTGCTACGGAAAAGGTTTCGACCATTTGATCCCAAAAAGAAATACATAGCTCTATAACTGTCCATAAGTGCAGTGTGGATGGTTGAAAAATACTCCAATTAAGTCACTGTTACTTTTTAGGTTCTTAGTTGCTTACCAATTATGTAGATTTTGGGCATTGTAAATCACTAGATTTCTCAATTTCTTAAAAACCCTTATGTACGTAATTGTAGCCAAGTGGTAGTAATCCTTTAGTTAGATGGAGGATTTTAACAAAATATGACTAATATTATTATCAGGATCTATTTAAGAATAGCATGGGGTTGATATAATATTGTTGTCGTATATGGGTCGTGAGGTCTTGGGGATGCACGTCTAGAATGCTGTCTATGTCAATATTTCAACCCCTCTCGGGTTGAAAAATTGACTTAAAATTATTTTTGAGAAATGATCCTTCCATCCCCATCATCCTCACTTACACAAAAAATAAATATTCAAATTCCATTTTCAAAAAACCAAGTTTCGAAAATTCAAACGGCATTCGAAAAAAGAAATCGGCTACCAACCTTAAACTTTACTCGTAAGTGATTGGTGTAATTAAAAATCGTTCAATGAACTTGGCATAACATAACTAACCTACGGCAACGTGTCTTGTGTTGTGTGTGTGTTTGTGTGAGAGTGTGCGTTCATTTCGTGAGTTCATTCACCTTGCCAGTTGGGGAAGTTGGGAGTAGGGAGGGGTGTGGAGTAGATTTAGAGCAATTTTTTTTATATTTTTTTTCTGTTGTTTGACAGCTTTGATGGAAAGGTAGCGTTATAGAAAGAGAACACGATTTATAAAAATAATTATAACTCCATCAACGTTATAAAAATGTTATGAAGTAGGTACCTACTTAGAAATAATTACATGATTTTCATAATTTTTTTGTCAGTATTTATGTAAGTATTTTTTTAAATATACCCTTTTAAGGTATTATTTTATAAACAGAGAATCACTCGTGTATGATACTTTACTTTTGTTCTAAAATATTTAAATAATATTATATTTAAAATAAATTAATAAAATACTAACTCATCTCCATTCACTTTTTATCCGTCCGATATTTAACCAAGTCGCGGAGTTGCATTTTTGCCATACACGCACTTTACGCGTCTGTGTGCGTGACTCATACACACACTCTATTACGCACACTTCGTGCGTGTGATGGACGCTTTATATTTTTTTTTTCTTACACTCAGGACACACTGGCCGTAGGAACTTTTTAAGATTATTTAAATTTTTAAAGATCGAATGTTTTTGAAGCGGATTCTTTGTGAAGACAACGTTGCTGGTTTCTGATGCATTTTTTGGTACTTAGGTGTTTTAAATAGAGAACGTTTCATAATTATAACTAGCTTCGGCCGCGACTTCGTCTGTATGAGTTTTCTTACGAATTCCTATTTTCATAGTTAAATATTGCCTATAGGTATTCTATTAGCGAAAGAATAATCAGAATCAGACCCGTAATTGCGCGTTTGATTAGTAGTATCGAATATAGACGTACGTGCCTAAAATGTTACTATACCTATAAAAATATTAGGTTTTCATGTCACCCATTTGCAATTACAAAACATTACGTTAGGAAACGGGACTTTTGGTTTACCATTTTTAAATGACGCACGATTACTGTAACTTTAAAGAGGACATTTTAAAATTGACATCATTGACGTACTTAGATATTACCTTCTTCTTTTTTTTCTAGTTTTTACTGTCCCATTACTTGGCACAGACCTCCATTCAAAGTCAAAGTCAGAGTCGAAGTCAAAAGTCAAAGTCAGAGTCATTTATTTCAATTAGACCATTTACAGGCACTTTTGAATTGTCAAGGAGTCGCTCAGTTAGAACGAAAGTTGAAGCTAGTTGCTCGTTCCAAAACGGAGGTAGGCCTCTATGGAGAAGAACGAGCAAGAAACTCCACTACTATCAATCATTATGAAGTTGAGTCAAATCATTTATTTCGATTGTCATTACAATGCGGTTTTGAAAGTCATTAAAAAAAATTGGGTTGAGTTGTCAGATAACTTAAGGATTTACTTAATTCACTTTAAGTTACTCCAAATTCACTTACATATATATATTTTTACAGAATAGCACTACAGGATATAAAAGCCTCAGGTGACCCTTCCAAATAATTGTCACTAAGGGTGTGGTCCCATTGACAGCTATTAACTAGTAACAAGGAGTTATTTTGTACATACATAACATCACGCCTGTAATCCCCGAAGGGTTAGGCAGAGGTGTATCCATTAGTACACCAACATTTTGCCAGTTATGTTTTTAGTCCCATGTAATAGGGGGCGAGCCTATTGCCATCAACCGGGCACAAATCCAGACTCCGAGGCTGCTACTGAGAAATTCCTGATGGAAAACCCCAATAACACACGGATTACAAAGTAGCCTAGCTATGTTCTCCCTTGGGGTTCAAAATTAGTCTGTACCAAATTTTATCAAAATTGGTTAAATTGTTTAGTCATGAAAGCGTAACAAAATCACTTTTACATGTAGTTATAATATTACTAGCGACCATGCAATGTAGATCTATACTGAATACATAATTATAAACCTCCCTCTTGAATCACTTTATCTAATAATGAAAATGCATAAAAAAATCTAAGCATACAGACGGCGGGACGCGACTTTGTTTTATACAATGTATACAATTATTGGCGTTCTACAATATATAACGCTTTATACTCTGTAGAGAAGTTAGGATAGCTGTCAATGGGACCGCACCTTTATTGTTTCTGTCAAACACACAACACCCTCTACAGCAGTCGGCTAACACAATTGAGTACCACACCTAACGCGTATCAGTTTACTCGTGATGTCCGCCCGTCCGCCCGGTAGCGTCCGGTGGCGTCCGGTGGCGCTTCCGTCAGTGCATTGTTTTAACATTCACTTTTAGTAATTTTATGACATTTCTCTCTTCTTGCCGTTTATAATTTACACGTAACATAACATCACGCCTGTAATCCCCGAAGGGTTAGGCAGAGGTGTAAGTACCCATTAGTACATCCACATTTAACCGGTAGCACAATTTGCAAATGAAGAAGAATGGATAAGGAACTCCATTGCTTTTCCATATTCTTCTCCATACAAAATTACCGTTTGGAAATTGCAACTAGATTCAATATTTTTTGTTGTTGTAAATAACATGACTGCCTGGTTTGCCTAGCGGTCGCAAAGCGTGACTGCTGAGCATGAGATTTTGGGTTCGATTCTCAGGTCGGGCAAAATATTATTAGGCTTTCCCATTAGGAATTTCTCAGTAGCAGCCTCGGAGTTTAGATTTGTGCCCAGTTGATGGCTATAGACTTGACTTACGCATAACTGGCGAAATGTGGATATAGGTACTAATGGGTACTCCTCTGCCTGACCCTTCAGAGATTACAGGCGTGATATTATGATGATGATGATAATAAAAAGTGTCTGTTAATGGTCTAATTGAAATAAATAAATTGAATTTGACTTTGATATTGTTTATCTAAAACAAATCTACCTACTTCCAATTCCCACGTAATGATTGATTTTTTATTGTTCTGTTATACCGGTAAGTCAGCCGAGCCTTGAACGGTTAATTACTAAGATAACTATAATACCTACGTACCTACTACACGCAAGCTTTAGTACATTAATTGCGAACTCAGCGTCTGAATCAAAAATATATAAATAGTGGTATGAATGTCGCTGTTCTCAGTAATTAGAACTTGTTGAGTCGAGCCCTGTGCCTTACCACTCTTGTGGAGCGCGGCCCAAGGTATAAGCGAAAAGATCCACGTGAAAATCTTGTCATAATAGACTTACCTACCTACTGTTAATTTGTAAACAAAAATAATTAATGTATGGCATAATGATCATTAACATTAACATCATGAATAATTAAAACATTATTTTTATTTCATTTCAACTCTAATAGCTGAAATGAAATATAAAGCGTTCCATTGTACCTACAAATTA
Organism: Hoplodrina ambigua; assembly: GCA_949774945.1. NCBI lineage: Eukaryota > Metazoa > Arthropoda > Insecta > Lepidoptera > Noctuidae > Hoplodrina > Hoplodrina ambigua. Next base: position 8,748,717 of record OX458988.1, read on the forward strand.
TTATCTAGGTACCTACGTTTTATGAGGGGCTGAATTTAGTCAGATAACTTTTATCCAAGGAATAAATATGACAGTTTGACATATACAATACAAAAACTGTCATATCGCCATATTTATCCCTCCGTTAAGAGTTATCTGACGATTGAAAAATTAGCTTTTATTCACTTAATTATTTGATCTCGTTGCTAAGTTAAAAAAATAACGATCCAAAACAGCGCTACTTTGGAATTGTAAAGTTAAAAGCACGCGTATATATTAATACGCTTCATTATGAATTTACTAGTAATCCAATATGGGCAACTTTAAGAGCAAGTGGTAAAAAAGTCATCATGGAAACGCAGGGACGTACTAATAGAAAATGCCTAGGGCACGCATCATAGGTGCGTACCTTGAAAATTTGGAACTGTTTAGTCCTACATCATAAAATTAATAAGTAAAATAACAGCATAAAATAATTTAAATAGCCTCCTTAGATTTTTAATTTTGTTTGATTTTTACATTGGCCATTTTTGCGTCGCCCCCTTCTATAGGCGCCCGGGGCTCATGCCCCACTTGCCCCACCTTTGCAACGCTTCTGTGAAAACGCTACCGCCTATGCCTCATTCCCAATATTCGGGTGTGCCCCTCATTTGGGTGGCTCCTCCAATTATACAGCGGTCCGTTCACGTGTGAATAATTTTAATGAATTCAGCACAACATCTCCTTTTGATGTAGTTCTTTAGTTTTCCAATAGTTTCCCGCTTTTAAAAGTAAATTATTCTGAAAGGGTGCTAACAAAGAGCTTAGGTATATGCTTTGTAAAACAATTAAGTTGATTGTTCCTCTTAAGAATTAAAATGAAGATTGTTGATATAGAATTAATAGTTATATCTATTAAAGTTAAGTTAAGTCGTCAGATATAGTTGAAGTTTTCTTCGAAACTGATGGATGTTTTCGAATGTAATTTAATTTAAATCGTAGATAATAAACAGTTAGTTAAGTTTCCGTCAAAGACATCCATCAGTTTCTAAGAAAACTTTATCTATATCTGATGACACTGCATACCTATCTGTTTTGCTGACTGTACCTAAACGTAACGGAAATTCCATATTTTAAAAGCATTTATTCAACTTCACCTGTTTGTATGTCCTAGAATTTTGCAATCAATATTTCACACACTGAGGCTATAGGGCTAAAATTTTGCACACACGTGTTTGTTTCACTAGATATAATAAGCGTTTCGCATATGGATAACTAATGGTTTCCTAATCCTATCCTAATGTTATAAATGCGAAAGTTTGTTTGTTACCTTCCCACGCCTTAACCACTGAACAGATCATCCCGAAATTTTGCATACATACGTTGTCAGGTACACAGAAAAGAACATAGGGTATTTTTCATCCCGATAACGCTCTTATGATGATAGATTTCGCCACATGTCTTTCGGACGAAATCTCGTATTTATATATTGAAGTATGTCATAGTATAGAATTAAACTATACGATAGATGAACGGAAACATCATGAAGAAATCGGAAAACGTAATGAAATCGTCAGTCCGTTTCAAATAAACGTGATAGTCCTTCTCTGTATGAGAAGAGGATTCTTAGAGGCCTTGGAATATAATACCAAACGTTAGGAAATTATTGCTTTTCTTAATTTTTATACCAAACAGGTTACATAGCTATTGTTTAGTGTTCTAAACAACAACGATAGGTATAAAAAAAAAACTTTTTAATCATGTCATACTTCAATCAATGTCAAATCAAAATGGCATTTCTCATAACCTGTAAAACATTCAAATCACTACGAGAAAAAATACTGAAATTCTTTCAAAATGACTTCTTACCGCGTGGAGAATGTCCACCAAGAGTTGTTGGAGAAACTGCTTGCAGATTCAGGGTTGGAATGCTTCAGGTCGCCTCCGATATCCAGCGAGGAGACCACTAGTTCTGGATCTGCTGAAGAACAAGGTAGGTAGACCTTGGGTAGACCGTTTAACGTCATGGTGATTGAAGGTCACACATGGTGAAGGGGATTACTGATGGCGGTCTAACATCAGTTGGGGGTTTAGAAAAATGAGAAACAGGGTGTGAGGCTCGCCCCCTATTACATAGGACTTAAACATAACTGGCGAAATAAGGGGGGGCTAATGGGTACAACTCTGCCTAACCATTCGGGGATTACAAGCGTGATGTTATGTTTGTAGAAACAGGGTGTAAAGTCTCTCATCCTCAGTAAGAAAAGGAGGATTCTCCGACCAGATGGTTGTTATGTCTAGTGGGCTACTGCCCGACGGTTGTTGTCGGGATTTTGTATATAAGATAAGCTAAGCAGGAATTGTTAGTTATAGTACACATCACATGCTGTGCGATAATGTCGCCATAAAGGCACGAATCAAGCGACTACCAGGTTCCTGACTCATGGTAGCAGGAAGCACCATGGGGTTTTAGTTGGTATGAGCCCGACATGACTCTCTGTTCTCTCCAGATGGAGGGTACCCACGAGAAATTTGCGAAATAATTGGAAAGGGAGTTTTATGTCAGGTAAATTGCTGATTGTTGATCTACCTGATGGTACCTTTAAGGTGGACGGACGACCTGTTTAACCTTTTGAACGCCATTGTCACATATATGTGACAAACGAAATCTTACCCTGAACGCCAACGTCACAAATATATGACAAAATACACGTCGCACCATATTATGAAATAAACAATTTAATCAAGTTTAGGAATCCCTATTCTTTATGAAGGTCATTTGACAGAAAAAGTGGTCTGGCGTCAGGGGTACGGCGATACATTTATACTCTGGCGTTCAAAAGGTTAAGGTCAAAGGAAACCGCTGGGTGAGGGTAACGCAGGAAAGGTGGAATGATGTTGATGACTCTTGATATTCAGGTCCAGCAGAAGTAGAAGAAGAAGAACCACCAGAAGAGGAGGCAGAAGAACAAGAGACCTTTGCCATTGAAGAGGAAGCTCCTGACTTGTTACCAGAAGTTTTTCCCAGCCCTTCTCTGCGACACATGCTCTCTGATAAAGCCAGAGCAATTGAGAGAGAGAATAGGTACCTAATCTGTATATAATAATACCAGCCTTGTCCCACTGGACAAAGGCCTCTTCTCCTACAGAGAAGGCACGAGTATTGATCGCCACGCTTGCACAAAGCGGATTGGCGATTTCAAACTTAAACTATCTGGTTAAAGAAATTTATTTATCACTAGCTTTTGCCCGCGACTTCGTTCGCGCTAAAATAATATATAGCCTATGTCACTCGCAGATAATGTAGCTTTGTAATGGTGAAAGAATTTTCAAAATCGGTCCAGTAGTTTTTGAGTTTATCCATTACAAACAAAAATTTTTTTTTTCCTCTTTGTAATATTTAGTGTAGATGTAGAAAAAGAAATTTACATTTCACTTACATGAGAACAAAAAACACAGGTTATAAAAACTAATCATTGTCCTTCGACACTCGCACAATTAACTTGACGTATTAAACTGTATTATCCATAATAATTATAATTAATTTAGGTTTGTGGGTAGTCCCAAAAATTTAACACTGTGCCAAATGAGATAAATACCCTACCTCGTGATAAAGAGAGCGGTCCCGCTGTCACAATGCAGAAACATCAATCACTAGTACAACTTTTGTTTGCAGCTACAAATATATCTACAATAATATTATAAAGAGGGAAAATTTATATTTTTACATAACATAATCCGTAATCCCCGAAGGGTTAGGCAGAGGTGTACCCATTAGTACACCCACATTTCGCCAGTTATGTTTTTAGTCCCATGTAATGAGGGGCGAGCCTATTGCCATCAACCGGGTACAAATCCAGACTCCGAGGCTGCTACTGACAAATTCCTGATGGAAAAACCCAATAACACTTTGCCCGATCTGGGAATCGAACCCAAGACCTCATGCATAGCAGTCGCGCTTGCGACCACTAGACCAACGAGGCAGTCATTTATATTTTTGTTTGTTTGTAATGGATAAACTGAAAAAACTACTGGACCGATTTAAAAAACTCTTTCACCATTAGAAAGCTACATTATCTGCGAGTAACATAGGCTATATTTTATTTTATTTTTGCGCGGACTTAGTCAAGGGCGAAAGCTAGTTAATTATAAGTCCAGATTTCTTTACGATTTTTTCCTTCACCGATGTTGATGCCCAAGATAGACTTAGAAAGTTCAAATAAATTGGAAAAGTGACATAATTAATTTGTCAGACTATGAGAGTTAGGGACTACGCACAATTATTCAGCTCCATTCAGCTTTTGTCCATAGAAAACAACGATTTCGTATGAGACGCGTACGCGTCTGTTCAGCTTTCCGCGTCTGAACGCATACGACACAAATTCGTTGTTTTCTATGGACAAAAGCTGAATGGAGCTGAATAAGTGTGTGTAGTCCCTTAGGGAAGAGGCTGTAATATCTTCTGCTTTCTTGGCTAGTCTCTGTCTGGAGTCTGGAGAATATTGTTTTTATTATTAACCGTTATCCTACAACATATTCAATAATAACATTTTATTGCGTTGTTGACGCCATCAACCATAAATTTCAATACATAACAAAAAAAAACTTTATTTCAGCAGAAATTCAATTTACTGTAAAATTAGATATTTTTCAAATCAATAAATAGTTAGTCAATTGAGTTGGCAAATAAGTGACGTCATAGTTCGATATTGCCATACAAAATCTATAAGAGAATCGAGTTTTGAAAGTCCATATGTCCATGACAATTCAAAAGTGCCTGTAACATTTTTTTTTAATTATAGTCTCTTAATTTAAAAAAAAAAAATGTTTTGACTTTTGACTTTGACCATAAAAGCATGTCAATTGATTGATGGTGTCACCTACTCAATTATTATAGGATCCATGTGCTACCAGATGAGTTTAGAACTGACATAGACCCCCAAGCTATTCCGAAGATCCTCACGACCCCACAACAGAAGTACATAGACACTCTGGCAGAAATGGTCGGATGTAAAAGATACAAGAGCAGTCTGGCCGAGTTCTGGTTTCTGGATACTCTGGCTAATCTCCTGAGGAGGGCGCAGGAGGATGAACTTGATAGACGTAAGTTTTTAGCTTCGTTTCAATTGTAGTACCTAGTAAGTAGTCTTAAATTATCCCATAGGACACCTATTTTTCATGTGTGTACCATTTTTTAAATATAATCAAGAAAGAGTTACAAACAACCATCCATCCATCCACCCGTCCATCCATTCATCCGCACAAACTTTCGCGTTTTTTAAAATAGTAAGATTTTTCGAAAAAAAAACCAGCAATGAGAAATTTAAGGTTTCAATCTGGCTTCTTTAATTGCACTCGGCAATTGGGTGAGTAAAACATTAAGTAGATATTTAGCTTTACGGCAAGAGGGCTCTGTGTGTTTGACACTTGTCAAAATCAAAAAACGACCAATCGACGACCTGTCAAAACACTTAGCGCCATCTCGTGGCGAAGTTTCAAATAAGTAACTCCATCAGCAGATGGATAAAGTATTTGACACTAACGCCATCTACGCAGAACTAATTATCTATAAATTAACCAAAGTAATCATAAAAATACATACATTTATGTTCGTCTAACTCGTCAGTGTACTGAACAGCTGATTTTTTTTATTGTTACTTTGGTTAAGCTTATGGTCCCAATCGTTTCGAGTTTGATGATCGAGTTTATGGCTTTCGGTTCCAGGACGACCTAAAAGTAACCGTGTATTTTCTATACAAAAACTGTCAAGCGCCATATTTAATCCTCTGTCAAGAGTTAACTGACGATTGGAAAATTTGCCCTTAGATAAATAGATAGATTTTATTTTATAGATTTTGAGTAAATGATAACATTATTTACAGCCACACAAGCAATTCTGATACTATGGTTTTGTGAATGGATGAAAGAAATGCAACAATTCGATGCTGCTGACAGGGAACGTATGATGAGGAGGTTCCAGGTGCGTTTCTTCTTCTAAGTAGCACTCCATTGGTCACGTGCAATTTAAAAAACCGGTCAAGTGCGAGCCAGACTCGCACACGAAGGGTTCCGTACCATTATAGTATCATAATATGTGAAAACAAGAAGTTGAATATAAAACAATAATATTTTTTATTTAACCAGTCGAAATAACGGCTTCAAATACCACACATGACAAAACATCACGCCTAATCCCCGAAGGATTAGGCAGGGGTGTACCCATTACTACACCCACATTTTGCCAGTTTTGTTTAAGTCCCATGTAATGGTGGGCACGCCGTCGTCAACCGCGCACAAATCTGGACTCCGAGGCTGCTACTGAGAAATTCCTGATGGAAAAACCTAATAATATTTTGCCCGACCTGGGAATCGAACCCAAGACTTCATGCTCAGCAGTCGGTCTGCGACCACTAGACCAACGAGGCAGTTAAAAATGAATATGAATTGTTTTTTTTTTGTTGTAATAAAATATGACTGTTTTTTTCAATTCAGGACTTTCTAAAGTTTATCTTAGACATCACTGGCATCGGTGAAGGAAAACATCGTGAGGAAACCTGGTCTTATTGTCCCACTCAAATCATGTCAGAGGCCCTTAAGGCGGTATAGAAACTCTGACACTAGGGTGTCGGGGGGGTCGTACGACCTTACTGCCCACATGATAAAGAAGAAGATTGAAATAAAGGCTTGACTTATAAATACATAATTTTTACAGGATAACATGATAGAAGCTGCCAGGTATATAGTGGAAATGGACCACGTTCCCACCCCCGAGCAGGCTGGGGTCTACTACAAGGCACGCGATCCTACAAGCACCCAGAGAGTATTTGGCTCATCTTCAAAGCTCCTCGCTAAAAGCACCATGGCAGAGGTGAAATCTAAAGTACACTTCGGAGGATCTTTCGAATGTTGTATCAGAGACCTGGCGAAAATAATCCATTATATATTTGACCTGTTAGTATTTTACATAATTAGATATCTCGGCTCGCCCCCTATTACATGAGACTTAAACATAACTGGCGATATGTGGGTGTGCTAATGGGTAGAGATAAACTAAAATAATATGGCGCGCCCCTCCACAATTCAAGACGTTTGAAAGTGTTTGTGAAAGTATTTAAAAGACTCACAACGCATGTGTGCGTAGGTACTGAGACGGCTGCCGAAACAAAAACAGCAATTTGTTGCTAGAATAGTGGCTTCATTAATAATAATAAATAATATATTTTTTTATTACTTACAACATGGGATCCACTGTGTTAGTAAATTAAACTAATCACTCATATTTACTAGTATGGCGCTGCACTGACATATTCTATGAAAATAACAGGTGCGTTGTATTGCGCGGTCGGCTATTCATGATTAGTTCACAAACACATCAGTCGGCTTGCTACTGAAAACGATTACTTACAACTATGTACATACAAACTCTTTCGTACGTATATGACTACACACATTGAAAAAGTAATATGGAGGGGCGCGCCATGTTATAGTAGCTTATCTGTACAGCTCTGCTTAACCCATTGGGGATTACCAGCGTGATGATGTTATGCTTTTTTTTCAGTTTCAGCACAGACTACCAGTACAATCTAGTCCGTTCGGTGTTCACCTTCTCTCCAGACTATGCATTGATAGACGCACCATACCAGATTCAGAACCCGAAGAAATTGTACGTCCAAGTCAAGGTCAAAGCTAAAAAAATTGGTGAGAAGTCGCCTAGGAGAGATTCGAAGACGGGAGGCAAAGGCAAGAAGAAGGAGGCTACTGTCAATGAAGAGTATATAGCTTTCTTAGAGGTGAGTTTTTGCCGGGGTCGCGGGACGTCTTAACAGGATACAGTGGCCCCGGAACGCAAAGGGCTACAGAAGGAACAGGGTGGTTTCTTAGTCAGTAAAAGTCTGACAGTCCCTTCCGCCCCACCCAGGGCGGAAGGATTCATTTAATAATTTTCACCACAAAAAAAAAAATAGGCGCCGGCTTAGTTCTACAACAAAGTTAAACTTAAATCTACATCAATACTAATATTATAAAGCATCTCAGGAACTACTGGTTCGAATTGGAAATTCCTTTTGGTGTTGGATAGTCCATTTATCGGAAGGCTATACTTGTATATTGTATATAACATCTCGCTACGAATAATAGGAGCGGAGCATCAATGAAAAATGTTGCAAGGACAGAGAAAAAGAATTTCTTTTGAAAGCTTTCGTAAACGATTAAAATACTGTAAATTAGGTGTACCCATTAGTACACCCATATTTCGCCAGTTAAGTTGAAGCCCCATGTACTGCGAGGCAAGCGTATTGCCATCAACCGGGCACAAATCTAGACTCCGAGGCTGCTACTGAGAAATTCCTAATGGAAACACCCAATGACACTGCCCGAACCAGAGCCTGGGAGTGGGAATCGAACCGAACCGAAGTTATTCAACTTTCTGAATATTGTTTTGTACAACAGAAAAAAGCAGCAGCAGAAAGAATATTACAAGAACAAGAGGAATACGACATGGAACAGTGGAACCTGAAGAGTTCCATCCTGCCATTGGGCCGCGCCGCCACAGAAGAGTTCTTCGACAAGTACTGGCCACCGCCGCCCCCGCCGCCGCCAGAGGAGCCTCCTCCTCCTTCTACTCCAAAGGGGAAGGCGCCGAAGAAGGGTAAGAAGTAACTGAGGATAGGTAGTAAAACCACAAATGTCAAAAAATGTTGCCTGGTGTGAAATGAATGGGGAAATGGATGTTATTGCAAAAGCATGTTATTTTTTTACACTAGGCATCACCTAATTAGGCGTCGCTTAACTTGACAGATTTTTGATTTTGAAATAAAAATGTTTTAACTATGGAGTGTCATTAATTATGATTATTTAATATATTATTTTAATATTCCATCCATATTTTGTTAGTAACATTTTTAACTTTTGACAAATTTTGGTATCAATGGAAACAAGACGCCCTCATCTCATACAGAGAAGGCACGAGCATTGATCACTGCGCTTACTCAAGACGGATTAGCGATTTCAGACTTAACTATAAAGTCCAGATATAAACTTAGAAAGCACATACACCTAACATAACATCACGCCTATAATCCCCGAAGGGTTAGGCAGAGGTGTACCCATCAGTACAACCACATTTCGCCAGTTATGTTTAAGTCCCATGTAATAAGGGGGCAAGTCTATTGTCAGAAAGTACATATAAACTGAAAAAGTCACATTGGTAGTTGCCCGTACCCGGTTGAGAACCCACAACCTCGGCCTTAACCACTGGGCCATCACGACAATTCAACAATAATGGAAATACAATCAAAAATAAGACATAATACATACAGGTTACAGTTCATTTTATTTTCTATATTTTACATCAGACAACTGGTATTCAATGTACAAGAATAATGTCTTTTTATCAGTTCCCACTATTAAATACGCAAAATATCTTTATTATAATATGAATTGTGCTTTATACCAACTGAAATTAGCTAGACGAAATATTTGAACTATTATTTGAATATAACCCTTGTAGGGTAAAACTTAAAGTATGAAAGGGTAAAACGTAAATTGATGACATTAATAAACTATTTTTTAGTAGCTAAAAATTCTTTCTCTGCTTTATTGATTTGCCAAAGCAACCTATGTTAACTGTTAACCATAAAAGAGTTATTTTTTAGTAAAACAATAGTGTCAATTTACGCCTTACGAAAAACTTTGTCAAAAAGGGGGAATATGGATTAACCATAAGATTAATAAATTATAAACAAATCTGTATTTGAGACTAGATAGAAAACAGCTTCGTAAAGTTTTTAACTATCTATAATATTTATTACATGCGACTTCGTCCACATATTTGACAGTTATCTCGGATGCAGACGAAGTAGCGGATTAAAAATTTGCCTATGACCTTATCCAGATCTCAAACCACATCTTTGACAAGTCTCATTACAATCGGCTCAGTAGTTTTGCCGTGATGGCATAACAAACATACAAACACATAAAAAAACTCAGTTCAAGCATTTCGTCTGACAAAATTTGAATAAAAATGGCAATACATACACTACAATACATACACTAGAATTCCTAATACATTATTTACATCGATAAGTTTATTCACTTATGTACTAACATACGACATGTAGATTATATTTGGTTAAAAATCGAGTAATATTTTTGTTTTTAACTATCATAAGAAGATACAATTAAACTGCAGTCAACAACAAGACTTGTTAAAAACCTCTTTTTTTTTAAGTCGGTATGTGTCAAACTTTCAAGTCTTTATTTTTTAAATGAATTAACCGATTTTAAAGAAACTTCCTGCGCATGAGCAGAATAGAAGGACTAAAGAGACAACAGATTTCTATTTCGAATACTAAATTTAAAAATATTTCGAAAAATAAGGACTTGAAAATTTGAATGAAATGGAATGCCGTAAGGCTTAGAGATAAACTACTATAATATGGCGCGCCCCTCTATATTAATATTTCAATGTGTGTAGGCATATCCATATGAAAGAGTTTCTATGTAGTTGTGAGTATTCGTCTTCAGTAGCTGGCCGGCAGATATTTGTTGGTCAACTAATTATAACTAGCAAGGCCGCGAAAAGCAACGCACGTGTCATTTTCATAGAGTATGTCAGTGCAGCGCCATACTAACAATAATAAGTAATCAATGACGCTGCTAGTCGAGCAACAAATCGCTGATTTGTTTTTGTTTCGAGAGCCGTCTGTACGCACACATGCGTTAGGAGTCTCGTAAATACTTTCAAACGTTTTGAAGTTGTGGACAGGCGCGTCATGTTATAGTAGTTTATTTCTAAACGTTTTTAACAAATTGCAATCAAAATTCAACGCGATAAATTACTAATAATTACTAATTTTAACAGAAGAACTAAGGTAACCGACATAGCTCTCAAAATTGCGAAACTCAAGTAGCAAAGGGTAGGGCACATAGCTCGTAGAGCAGACGGCCATTGGGGTCATAAGGCTCTCGAGTGGCGACCATGTACCAGAAGAAATAGTGTGGGAAGGCCCCTCCAAGAGATGGACCCTGGTAAATAAAGGTCGCAAGAAACTGTATCCGGGCAGCGCAGGACGCGGTCATTGTGGCTATCTTGAGGGGAGGCCTATGCGCAACTGTGGACATCATTAGGCTGATATGATGATGATGAATTTGAACATTCAATAATTATTTAACAAAAACTGATTTTTGATCAACACATAACGGCAAAACTCATAATTTTGAACTTCGCGGGTTTGATTGTGAGAATCACCATAATTAAGTTAATGATTTTAGTATTTCTGAGCAAAATGAGGCAAGAGGCCTTAAAGCCTATTAGTAAGACTATAAGTAAAGCAATAAGGCTTAGGGCTGATTATTTAATCGTCAGATAACTCTTAACGAAGGAATAAATATGGCGGTTTGACAGCTTTTAAATTAAACTACTATAATTAAAAAAAAACACGACTGCAAAAATTGCACATATTTGTACTTTGTTTACTCGTCAGTTTTTTTTACGACGTTTTTTATTAACAGTTTTATTGATTTTTCTACTTGTCAAATTCTAGACGATAAACATAGAAACGACCAGATTCATTGAAAAGAAAAAAAAAATTGAGGCCGGTATTAATTTGCGTTGTAAAGTGACCACACTGGTTTATTTGTTTTTACTAGACTATGTTACTCGGACCGATGCATGGATTGTAACGATACTCCATACATCGAAATCGGTTAAGGTGTTTAAAAGTTATGGTGGAATAAAAAACTCACATACATACATACATTAACCCTGAACACATAACACTCCTTTTTTGGGGCAGTCGTGTAAAAATACGTCAAACTGTAATATTTATCCTTTGGATAAAAGCTATCTGACCATTGAAAAATCAGCCTTTAATATTATAAAATAACATCACTAAATATTCACTAAACTGGCACTAAAATCAACTAATATTTTATTTTATTATAAAATATTGCACTATATTTTATTATTACGTGGAAATTGAACTTATTCATATTTAAATGTATTACTGTAATTATAATAATGTAGTATAAATGTTTAATGATAACATTAAAATAGTACCAGTGGCTTTAAACTGTAATGGCGGAAACAGACTTAATAGGGTATCCCCACATTTATCGACGTGGAATCTGCTAACACCGGTCAAAACAGCCTTTATGTCTACGTAATAAGGGTGTTACTAATACTATTCGCATCGGCTCGGCTCGGACGACGCGTCGCGACGCCGCCCGACCGACGGCGAAACGAGCCGTTTGTCAACATCCGTCGCAACAGCTGATAGAGAGAGTGGTGATACGCACTTGGCATAAGCCGATTCCGCGTCGATAAATGTGGGGAAACCCTAATACGCTACGCCACGCCACATTGGCTACATTTCATCTTGTGAAACTACTCTTTGTGTTTTAACCAATAAGCACGCGTAGAATGGCGTGGCGTGTTATAAGGCTGTTTACGCGTTAAGTTTACGTAATTAACTGTTAATGGCTATTTCAAAGTGTTTCTATAATATTGAATATAGTCAAGTTAAATATTAATATTTTACACATAAAATTTCTGGAATATTTTTTTGAAATTAATTTTGACGCTCAGTACAACAGCGCGGCTATAACACAGCAAAAAATTTGCCATTCAAATTAGGGCTTTAAATCGTGTGCGTTAAAGAAATACTTACAATAACAAATAAAAGGTGACGGATCGCGGGCGGCGAAAAATGAAGCAGCCATACAGAAAGATACAAAAAGTAGCTTTGTTTAATACTATTTATAGATAGACTAGGGAATTTGAATACATGTATTGATAACGTTTCTATAATATCGAAGTCTTTTTACTGCCACAGAACTAAACAATGGACGATTTTTTTAAATACCTGCCAGTAAATCCACCGTCAAATTGAGAAAACACGGTGTACTTAGGTCCTAATATTCAGTCAAATTTTGGAATGTAAAAACAATAGGATAATGAAAAAGAAATTTAGACTAAAAATATAAATTTATATTTTCCTATACCGCAATATTTTGTTGAGAATAAGTAAATTAAATCTCAATTTAAAATCGGCTTTATCTATATAACTTATTTTCTTCATTTTTTTGGTACTTTAGGGCTTAGACAAAGTAACAATTTCAAAACGATAACGAAGTTAGAAAAGACTAAAATGTATTGGATTGACATAATCCGCGTTAAGTCACGTGGTCAATAGACATCGTTATCGCAATTTGGTAGACAGTGTTATAATTCATAACGAAACCATAAATTCACGAATCGTTATCGTGTTTATCCCATACAAATGCGTAGACAAGCAGCGCTTTCAGTGTTCGCCTTCGCCTCGATCGTGGTCGCGACCATAGTGTTACATTGACTATGAAATGTTTGTCGTTATGTCAGAGACGATGACGAATTTAGATATCGTTTCGCTACGAAGCGATGTTACTTTGTCTAAGCTTCCAGACCGTTTACGCCTTATTGCATTTTATACATACTTTCAAGTCTTTAATTTTAGAAATGAATGAACCAACCGATTTTAATGAAGATTCCTACATATAAGCAGGATATATGTATAGATCTAAAAAGTTATTTGAAAACATTTTCGAAATGTCTTATTAAACATAATTGACCACCTTTGGTTGACTGGTAGAGAATGCCTAAGGCATTAAGTCCGCCTTTGTACTTTATTTGTTGCATAAAGTTTAAATAAATAATAAATAATTGGAAATCTCTGTTTTTATAGAAATCTTGAATTCGCTCGAATTCAGCAGTACTTTTTGAAAAGTGTTCTCAACTAACTTTTTAATCTGCCTCGACTGCCTCCTTGGTGTAGTGGACGCAAGCGCGACTGCTGTGCGCGAGGTCTTGGGTTCGATTCCCAGGTCGGGCAAAGTGTTATTGGGTTTTTTCCATCAGGAATTTCTCAGTAGCAGCCTCGGAGTCTGGATTTGTACCCATTTGATGGCAATAGGCTCGCCTCCTATTACATGGGACTAAAAACATAACTGGCGAAATGTGGGTGTACTAATGGGTACACCTCTGCCTAACCCTTCGGGGATTACAGGCGCGATGATATGTTAACTTTTTAAACTTATGTTTCCTGCTTATGTGTTGTGTAGGAAGTATAATTAAAATCGGTTCATTCATTTCGAAAAATAAAGACTTGCTTGAAAGTTTGTGTGATAAGCCTTACGGCGAAAACGCTTTTAACGAAAATAATTTTAACACAGTCGATTTCTTATTACAGCTGTCAAATCAACAACTATAGCTACAAGAAAATTGAGCGATGAACCAAATATTGAGCACATTATGCGTGCAATGGGACGATTTACATATTTTTTTAATTTTATAATAGACTTTTACGAATGATATGAAATCAACAACAATTTTCTAACACTATGTATGTATGTACATAATTTTGACAATTTTAATTTAGTAACAATTTTTTTTGTACCGAAATTTGATATATCGATGTCATATATTTTTCTCGGTATTTTACCGGGATAAATATCGGTACTAGAAATACCGAGTGCCTACATTTAAAGCAAAATTGTCGGTACCGGAATTTTACCTATTGAAAGTAAGGTACCGATTTTGTTTTTTTCTTTTACACGACATCACCTTATGCGAAATAAAGAAAAGCCTTATTATCTTTCAACCAATTACCTATAAAAATATGTACCATTACATACAAGTTGTATTTTTTTCCTAATAAAAATAAATTCAGTCTACATTTTCACAGTGAAAAATAACAACTAATTTGTTTTTGGTCTTCGAATTTAAATTTTGGGAAAAATTGAGCATATGGCCTATTTTTAGGCTACATCCCATTTTGAGCTGATTAGTGCAAGCGACATGTACTGAGTTCATGCTAAAAATATGTGATACAATGTTCCACCATGTATGTATATCAATCTGGTAAATATTTTCTAATAGATTACCGTGAAAATAAAGATAGCCTAATTTTACTGATTTGGTAATACTACCTTCTTAGCTGATCTATTCGCTTGCCCTAATCTGCGAAGAGTAATTCTTAAAGTGGAATAAAAACTATCACAATTTAGATATTTTCCTACTTAAACTTTACAAAAGGAAGATTTTTGTTCGTGAGACATGATCATTATTATTATAATTTTACTATTTTAATTAATTAATTAAATTGTTACTCTCATTATTGTACCGATATCGATATTTTTATTTACAACCTGTATATGGAAAAAAATATTATTTTGTGTAAAGTATAATATTAGTGTATGTCGCTTCCCGCCGTCTGTACGCTTAGATCTTTTAAACTACGCAACGGAATTTAATGCGGTTTTCATCAATAGATAGAGTGATTTCAAAGGAAGATTTGCGTATCTACATTACACCCGTGCGAAGCCGCGCTCGCAATTAATATTATATTTGAGATATAATAACACTTTTTTAATATACAGGTTGTATTAATTCTGATTGACATATACTTGATCGATATTTGAACATTTCTTTTTAAGCCTATATTAGAGCGACAACGTATAGAAAAGGTATTGATATCGGTACTATAATGTTACTTAATATATTGAGAATTAAATTCATAATATTCATAGGACATAATATTAAACCCTATGAATATTTAATATGCTTTATATACAGTCGTTATAAATGCAAGATTAACTAAGATATTATGAAATACATGTTTTTATAGGGTAAGTAGAACTTTCTATTTTGAGAAATCATTTCTAGGGCAATATTGTCTATGTTGTATAAGCAATATTGCCCCAGAAACATATATTTCGCCAGTCGAGTGAGGCTTACGTTTAGGCTATAGACTTTTTTAGACCTTTTGAACGCCATTGTCATTGTGACAAACGAAATCTTACCCTGAACGCCAACGTCACAAATTTATGACAAAATACACAACGCACCATATTATGAAATAAACAATTTAATCAAATTTTGGAATCCATATTTTTTATGAAGGTCATTTGACAGAAAATGTGGCCTGGCGTCAGTGGTACGGCGATACGTTTATACTCTGGCGTTCAAACGGTTAAAGAGTTGACAATTGTGCTTGATTTTGGCATCTAAGAAAACATTTTTTGGAAATTCCATCGAAATCGGAAATGTCGAAAATTCTGATGTCATTTTTGTATAAAAATCACATCGATGCGAAGTCGGGGTAGGTCGCTAAGTAAAACTAAAATTGTTTTCAAAACCATTGCGAAATATAGATTTATCAGCAAACATAAATAATTTATCAAATCTAATAATCATTTTGCTGGTTTTTTCTAACATAAATTCTGCCAAAACCAAGCCCGTCCGCCATTTTATTTTAAAAAGCTCTACTTATCTTTAAAATAAAGAAAAATATACCAACAATACACATATAGATACATCTTAAATACTACAGATATTAACACCAGAAATTGGCAAATTTAATTACACCTAATAATAATATGCACAATAATGCCGCTTATTATAAGAAAGCTCGTAGAGATCTGCCTACACCCTATGGGTATGGCGCGATGACACGAAATGCAATTCCAAACTGTTATGAGATTCTTTCATAAATGCTGTTTTTTTTGTACAAGAATTTTACTTATTTATTTTGACATAGCAACACTGGTTCTGTTATTATATTTTGACAACTGGCAATACATGATAGGATGGTTAAATGTGAAAATTCCTTTTTTTTTCTATCGATAGCTGACAATACTGGGTATTAGACACCATTAACAATAATTTAAAGACATTAACTTCTCTAACTAAAGAAACACTTTAGCCTCAAAAACCTACTTGAAAAAATTGTCCATGGTGTTTTTCGCTCGTTCTTCTCCATAGAGGCCTACCTCCGTTTTGAAACGAGCAACTAGCTTTAACTTTCCGACTAACTGACCGACTCCTTGACAATTCAAACGGCCTAATTAAAATAAATGCTTTTAAACCTGATAATTTTTTAATTAACTGTGATTTTTGTTGTTATTTTGGAATCAATAAATAGTAAGTCAACTGAATTGGCAAATAAGTGATGTCACAGTTCGATATTGGTGCCGATTCCCTTGGTCACAAACTAAACTAAAATTAGACTATTTTCATCTTTTTCTGTCCAATAAAACAAGAAAGAGACTAGTGTAAATAAGAGCTGTCAAATTTAGTCAATCTGACACATCCGTACAATTATAGTTGACATCTTAAAACGTGTGGATTAAAAATACGGAGAAGTTCAAGGCAAAACTAATTTGACATCGCTAACTTAGTTCTTTAATGTCACCGTCCTTTCCTTTCGTAGTATGTCAGTAAGAGATGTCAATTCTCTAAATTTTTGACAGTCCATAAACAGTATGTCAATTACCAAATTATGGAAGATGGAATGGACCTTGCTTGCAAATAAGCCATCACTTGTATATGCCATTAAAATAAGTAAAATTCTCAACAAAGCGGAATCGAATCACCATAGCAAAAAGTAGATGGTAAAGTCGCCAGTACATTAGACTAACTTTTTGTTGCAAAATCGCTCCTATTACAACCGCATAAGATCGGGAGTACCTTTAAGCGCTGTCGTCCGTACATCAACGTATGTCTGATAACGACTTCCGATTCCTGATGGCACGCAATATGTTCAGTTCAACACGAGTTCAAGTGTTCAATTGGCGTTCACTTTTGGTTTTGTGAACAATACACAATAAATGGCACATTATTGTATGCGTCAAGTCACTATTGCGCCGGCGCATTTTGTATTCCGATTTTTTGTTAATAGTCAAGACACTTCACATGTGTTACCGTGTTTAGTCCCGGTGGTGCGGTGGTCGCATCACATGTGGAGTGCTGAGGGCGCGGGTTCGAGTCCCGTGCGAGGCTCTGCGTGCTACAGCAGCGCTCGCCGACACTCGTCGCGGTACGCGCCCAGTGTTCCCCTGTTTCAGGTTTGCCATCTGAAATGGTTTTGGAGATAGGTAAGTTTAACAGTAGCAAATAACTAAATTTCTAATCAGTTATGATCTTTTTTATAAGAAATAGACACTCTACCGTTAAAGTAGAAACTTGAGTATGTTAAATTGTTTTAACTATTATGTTTAGACAGCAAAATGGCGGAGTTTTAACTAAAAATAATAAAATAAAAAGAAGTGAATTTAAAAAACTACCGTCTTTATAGTTATTTTTTTTACACATGCGATGTTTTTTTTTTAAATTTTTATATTGAATAATATAATTATGAGGTTCAAAGTCGTTTCTCAACGTTTGAAGTTATCATCTGCCTTTATTTGGGTCGGCAACGTTTGTTGTCAATGGCCTATAACATTTCCAATCCAATAAATCAGGAGTTCCCTATACAGACTGTTAGTGTAAACACCGTTGTCACTAAAACCATAGGTACTTAATTTATTATAAAAAATGTTTATCTGAATTTAAAAATAAATAAACAAAGATTTCTTTCACAAATTTAAAAAAATATCTGTCCGTCACCGTCCGTAAATTCATGGATACTATGCGCTCGAGTTACGTAATCACCGCAAAGGGCGTTGACTGGCCGTCCGTTATAACTACCTACATAAGTTTTAACTAATTACATCATTGTAATATAAGGTGAAATAATTTCGAGAAAAAATGAAGATTTTACTTACTTACTGGTTTCAAGGATAACGGTGTTTACACTAACACTCTGTATATATATTCATAACACGCCCCCTTTGCTGATGCTGCGGGATTCGGATAAATATTCACTCCACCGACAGGCCTCGACCTGCTGTATCTCAGCGGGTCCCTCTTCCCCACGCACCCTCGAGCACAGACCCCTTAGGTTAGATCCACATACCCAAAGCCATTACCTCATCTTTAAGACAATCCTAAGTCCGGCAGTGGGCCGCAACCGGCATATTGTCTCCTACCTGGCTTTTTGCAACTCTATCTGTCCCTCCAAGGTCTTGGCGAGGTAGATGACGAACAATTGAGATAGGGCGACCCCTAATGCGACGGACGCGATCGTGTACAGGTTCCTCTCGGCCCATGAGCGGACGATTTCAATGCAACCACTCGTCCATACGCGTTTACTTGCTTCTGCAACCTGGATACAGGAAAAAAGGTCATAAAAATCTTTATTTAGGACTAGTGATTCGCGCCGGCTTCGCACGGTTGCAAATTCCTAATCCACGCAAATTTAATATTATTTCACACAATCCGGGAAATTATGAACAACCAAAAAAAAAATTTTCTTTTTGATGATTTCAGGTTCTGTCTACAGTAAAAGTGACTTATATTGATAAGTACAATGACCCCTATTCAGGTTTCTGGTAAATAAACAATCACCCTGTATACAAAAATCCCAGCAAAAACCGTCGGGCAGTAGCCCATCAGACACAACAACCGTCGGGCAGTCTGTAGCCCACCAGTCACAACACCAGTCTGGTCGGAGTATCCTCTCTTGGAGGATGAGGAACTTTCCACCTTGTTCCTCATACCTCTAAAACCCTTCGGACTCACCGGATAGTTCTGCACTCCATACCCGCACATGATGTTGACGAGTCCGGAGGATATGTCGGTCGCGTTGATGCAGCACGAGAATGGAACCCCGCAGCGTTCCACAGACGGAGACGAGCAGTTGAAGTACTCGTTCTTCGACCAGTCCATGTACCCGTCCGAGGTCAGGCCGCAGCAGTGGAACTGAAAGACCAAAGGTCCAATTAAAACCCTGACTAAAGTATTCTTATGGAACAAGCCCACTTCAATGATTAACTATTTAATTATTTGATACTCGTTAAATATTTGATTTTTTTTTAAGATTATTTCATAATTATTACTTCTATAAAAAAATTTGCTTGCCTCACGATAGAATGTAATGGATCCTTCTCTTACTTAACAGCATATTTCAGCATATTTATTTTTTATTTATCTGTGCACCTACTTTGTTTTTGTCTGTGCATCACCCTAAGGTAGACTGGTAGAAAATTTCTAAGGCATTAAGTCCGCCTTTGTACAGTGTATTTTTTTTACATGTGCATAAAGTTTTAATAAATAATAAATAAATATTTTGTACCTACATTCATAGCAAATAAATTATTTCATTTCAACATTAAAATATTCCTCTTTCTCCTTATGAATTCGGAACTTTTCCTCTTTAGTGCAATATAACATCACGCCTGAAATCCCCGAAGGATTAGATTATGTTTTCATTAGTACACCCACATTTCGCCAGTTATGTTTAAGTCCCATGTAATAGGGGGCGAACCTATTGCCTGGGTTTAAATTTGACTCCGAGGCTGCTACTGAGAAATTCCTGATGAAAAACCCAATAACACCTTATGCTCAGCAGTTGCTCTTTACGACAACTAGACCAACCAGGTAATCAAAATGCAAGATATGTAGTAATTAGGTAGACTCACATCACTCTGTGCAAAATCGATGAAGTTCTGAAGATCAGGGTCGTCTCTATAAGCGTGGACCACTCGTTCTGTGAAGCTCAGCTCTAGTAGCCCGTGGAGAGAGCGAGGGAAAACGAACCCGCAGACAGCTCCACCCATCTCAACCAGGAAGAGGATGAGCAGACAGAGAGAATACTGTGGAAAGAATAATTTAATGTTTTATTTACCAAAGTTATAAATTCCTCACCACAATCTCAAAGGAGACTAGCCAAATACCCAGGAGATATTATAGTGCACGAGTATGCGTAAGCGCAGGTGCACTCCCTCTTTCCTCTCTGGCATAGTCTGATGGAATGGTAAGCCGACACGACCAGGGAGCGATCAGGCGACCAGCGAAGTGTCATCACACCTCCAAATTCAAAATTCCGGGTTGCTACTGAGAAATTCCTAATTGAAAAAACCAAATAACACTTTGCCTGACCTGGGAATCGAAGGACCCCACGCTCAGCTGACTCTTGCGGCCACGAGACCAACGGTGCAGTCAAAAATTCAATCAAAATTTATTTAATTGCCAATTTTAAATTAGTATTATGGTTAACCCTGGCTTGCGCAAACGAACCTAAGCCTTCTCTACGCATTCTTGCATATCTCTGTTCGAATCGCAGCCTTAATGTTTTCAAACAAAGTCGGCAGACTTCTCTGATTTCGTGTTTTGAAAATAGTTGATGGTACCGTAAAAACATTGGCTCCTCACACTGGATCTAACGATTATTAGTAAACTATACTCCATTTTTCATTCCCAACTAGCAAAATAAATAATATACAATTGAACTATAAAACTGTTGAACTGCTACAAAACTATTATGAAACCTTTACATGACTGTTAGTTGTATAATTCAAATACTATATAACTTTTTGCGAGTTAGGTTATAAAATATTGTAACACAAAATTCTTTATTTCCATTTTCATCATCGTCAGCCTATAATAGTCCACTGCTGGACAAAGGCCTCTCCAATCGTGTGTATATAGTAGTTTTTATATAAGGCATATTGCATTCACATGTTCATACTTATGTATACATGAAAATGTTGCAAAATATTGATTTTAAAAAGAGTATGTATGGAGTTTTTTGCCCATTCTTCTCCATACAAAACTACCTTTTGGAAGGGGCAACTAGATTCAATTCTATTTTTTCTTTTCTTGTATATGACGTTCAAAAGTACCATATAATGTATGTCATGTATGTCTTTCAATTAGACCATTTACAGGCACTTTTGAATTGTCAAGCAGTCAGTCAGTTAGTCAGAAAGTTTAACTTAGCTGCTCGTTCCGAAACGGAGGTAGGCGAGAAGAACGAGCAAAAAATAATATTTTCGCATCATGACAGCCTCATAAACAAGCAGGTAGAGACGTGCCGATAACAGAGAAGTCCCGTCTGCACTGATAAGAACGGAGATAAAACATGACTATTGTTACGCAAATATTCAATAATACAAACAGTAGAACATATCACGAACTTCTATAATATGTTAGTTTACTTAAAAACTTGAGAGGATGTAATAACAGCCGCACGGGTCGATCGCATCAGGTTAAGCTGCGGTTACCTGCCGGGGTTGGGCCGCGGATAGGTGACCATCTCTACACATCGAGACTCCTCCATGCCAGGGAAAGCACGTTAAGCCGTTAGTTCCGGCTGTCATACGTGGATCTTTGACAGTCGTTACGGGTCGTTAGAAGCCCGAAAGTCAAACAACCAGTCTTACCAAGGTATATCGTATTACCCAGTTACTGGGTTGTGGAGGTCAGATAGGCAGTCGCTCCATGAAAAATACTGGTATTCAGATGCATCCGGTTAGACTGGAAGCCGACCTCAACATAGTCGAGAAAAGGCTAAGCAGATGAATAGACTTACAAACTTTAGCAGGCACGTATTCTCTCTGAGTGCGCCCACGCAGCCCGCGAAGCTGACTATGAACACCACGCCGCCGAGCAGAGCGATCAGGAGACTTATGTTTAGCATTACATCGTATACGGTATCCAGCTGAAAAATGGAAATATTCTGTATTTTAATGTGCGAAATACACAATTTGTGTGCAAGTGTGTTCAACTAGAAACTTCAGTGTCTAGTTGCTTTGTTGCTGAGTTTGTGCATCGCTTAAAGCCTCGTATTTATATTAAACACTAGCTTTTGCCCGCAACTTCGTCCGCGTAAATTTCGGTTATCGCGGACACAGACGAAGTTGCGGAAAAAATTACCCTTGTCCTGTCATTTTAATTCGAAGCGACACGTGGCGCCATCTATGATCATAAGAACGTTATTGTGATTTCCCTCGGAAACAGTACTTTTTTTCGGGATAAAAGGTACCCTATGTTCGTTCCAGTAAACCTGGCAGTGGCAACGTATATGCAAAATTTCAGGATGATCGATTCAGGGCCTTAGGCGTAAAATGGTAACAAACAAACAAACAAACTTACTTTCGCATTTATAATATTAGTTAGGATTTGTTTAGCAACAGTTGATCAACGTTGTTGATGAACGGCAAGAATGCTGCCAGGCGTCAACTCTGCCACATGGCGTGATCAACTCCGCAACACAAGTGTTGCCCGCAATATGTTGACAGCAACGTGTTTTTGCAACCATGTTCCTAAACAAATGTTTATCATGAATACGACGGCTTAAGACTCTTAATTAATGAATATACTCACTTTTATTAGTCCTGTGGCTTGCCATTTGTCGATGAATGCATAAAGGCCCACGGCAATGAGTAGACCTCCGAATAACTGAAATTAAAATTAATGTAATAAATTCAAAGTGCTTCTTCTCATCGTGTGGGTAGTAAGGTCTTAAATTACTACCCTACACACATAGTGTCAGAGTTTCTAAACCGCCTCAAGGGCCTCTGACATGGTTTGAGTGGAACAGTAAGTCCAGGTTTCCTCACGATGTTTTCCTTCACCGATGCCAGTGATGTCCAAGATAAACTTAAGAAAGTACATATAAATTGAAAAATTCACATTGGTACTTGCCCGGATTTGAACCAACAATCTCATGCATGAGAGGCGGGCGCCTTAACCACTGGGCCATCACGACATTCAAAGTGCTCATTCGTGAGGAATCAACTGCAGGTTGTGGATTTTTTTTTTTTTTAATGGGACAAGCCCGCCACACTGTTCCCACCCACTGCAACTCCTGAAAGCCAGAATCAACAGTGGAGGCCACCAGAAAAGCGTCGAGGCAATGAAGCTCGACGAGTCCCAGAGAAACGATTAACTGTCTTGGGTCCCACAACGAAATTAATCAGAAAAGAATAGCGGAGGAGTAAGAAAAAAAAATAGTTTCCACTTCCCTCCATACAAGCAGGAGACAGAACAGAACAGGTTGTGGATGTGGAGATGAGTGACGAACCATGCTCCACCTTCTATCTTGCTCTCTGTGCCCCAAACATGCAGCCAAAGAGACCTATGTGCTGCCACCAACGATGCCATAGAAGCGGCAATGTTTTAGGCCACCCAAATTTAAAAACCTGTCGTGCCAGCGACACAAAGAAGAAGAAAGTGTTCATACTTTTTTTAACTTTGTCTCTCAAGGAATTTCTCCTGTATCATAGGTGTGTTAACAAACATAAACACACACACACACACTAACAATCAGACCCAGAATAACCAACTGTTACGCCATAAAATATTTGTCCCGTGCGAGGAAGGAACCAGCGACACACAGCGCAAGAGCCAATCGCCCAGCCATTGCGCGAACCGTGACGACAAGGATACTAAACTAAGGTACAGTTGCTAACACATCAGACGATAGCTTTTTGTTGTAAAATCGCTCGTATTACAACTGCATAAGATGCTGCAGTGTTTACCTTAACGCGCTGTCGTTCGTAGCAATTTAAAAACAATTTAGACATACATACATAAACTGAGGCAGAAACCACAGAACGCAACCTGCTACGATCCTTACATACTCCTTTCGCCTCATCTACGTTCATACATCTCGTCATACAAGCACGCCGGTTACGGGTACTCCGCACCTGATCTTTCTGAAGAACCTCACCAATAAGGTCAGTGTAGGTCTTCCTAGGGCGACCACTCCCTGCGTTGCCACTCACCTCTGCCATATAAATACCTTTTGATTTTGAATTAATTAGATTATATTATTTGTTACATACCAACTCTTAGAGAGCTAAATTTTTAAAGAAGGAAATTGTTACAATAGACACAAATTATAAAATTGAAAAACAGTAAATGAATGGGTAATTTAACTGTTCTACAAAATATTTTCCTTATTAAATGTTCATTTTTAATAGATTCTTTATTTTTACGATAGGAATTACCATTCAATATGTTTAGGGATAATTAAAACTTTTCCTACTACCTACTAATTAATGTTATAGATAACATAAGTTATAATGGAAAGTTTGTGTATCTACTTGGATGTTTGTTACTTCAAAGTCAAAGTCAAATAGTTTAGTAAGATCATCACAATACAGTGCGCTATGTTTTGTCTTAAGACATACAAATATTATAACATGCATAATAAATATACTTAAAAAATTATAAAATTAATAAAATATTACATAATTATGTCCAAAATTAAAGTGCATCATTTTATTTTAATATCTTCATATTCATCATATCAGTCAAAAGACATCCATTTGTAGACATAGGACAGCCATAACGACTAGTCCTGTGCTGCCGCATCCAATAGCTTCCGCTTTCAACCTTTAATAGCTGAACAGATTTGGATGATATACATACCAAGCTTTTACCCTGGTTTTAGTAGGTATATGATTCTACCTACCAGTGTCAAATTAGGTATTTTGTTGGTTATAAAAAAAAACAATTGTTTCAAATATTTTTACTGTAATGGTTGGAGTTTTGTCAAGCACAATGTAGAGTCATTTTATCATGTATAGGATAGCCTAACTAGGCACATAATACTGGCAGTTGGATAAATTTTTGTGTTAATACAAAATTAACTTTATTTCCATTGCCATACGGCATACTTTGTATTTCTCAAGTAAAGCTAATATTTAAACAAATAAGTCAAGTGATTCATGACATTTTAAAGATAGAATATTACTCAGTTAGGCACAGATACACAAAGCACTGAACAAACTAAGGTATAGCCATAATATAACGCCCATCACGCCTGTAATCCCCGAAGGGTTAGGCAGATGTTTTTTTTCATTAGTACACCCACATTTCGCCAGTTATGTTAAGTCCCATGTAATAGGGGGCGAGCCTATGGCCATCAACCTGGCACAAATCCAGACTCTGAGTTTGCTACTGAGAAATTCCTGCTGGAAAAACCCAATAATACTTTGAGTATTGAACCCAAGACCTCATACTTAGCAGTCGCGCTTTGCGACCGCTAGACCAACGAGGCAGAAGTAATTAAAGTTATAGAAATAAAATCTTTTGTCAGGGATGCAAGTGAAACCACATGTAATACAAAAGCTAATTCTTTTTAATACAAAAAAACCTTGTGACAGGAAAATATAGTCATAGGTAATTAATAATGTGTTAAACAAGTAATTTTGTTTAATCAATTAACAGGAAAAATTAAGCTTTAAATTCGTAATTTGTAATTTAGTCATTGATACAGTATTTTGTTCTCGCTAACACACAAAGAAATATGACATGTATGAATGAAATCCAATAATTATTTAAATTCATTAAGCATATTTTACAGTGGAAAGGAGGGAAGTTTTTGCCCAGCATTGGGACAGTATGGGGTAATTATAATACTCATCATATTCCTGCCCTTGTCCTATGTTGAGTACCTACTTGGTGTGAACACAACACATTTTCTTATATTCCGTCCTGTCAGCCATCATTCTATCACTGACTCCCTTTCCTTTTATATCATTCTTCACACAGTCTATCCATCTTTGTATACAATAATTATATAGTAATATTTAACAAGCAATATATCACTTTAAGGTTCCTTATTAACACGTTCAATTCACTCATAACACTTCCAATGCCCAGTTTGAACAAAGATATTAAGATTTTCTGTCAGTCATAAAATTCTTAACGATTAATCTTTAGGTTAGAAGCAACATCATCTATTTAGGTTGTAACCTACTTCATTTTTTCTTTTGGGCATAAAGATTTGTTCCTTTTTTAAATATTTTGAATTCGAATTTGGAAATTTTGGACATTCAAATTATGGCCAGTGTATGTTTTTATGTTTTACTTGTGTTTTTTTTTGTGATTGTGATTGTGACCAACGTAAGGTCTTTGCTCAGCAGTGGACCAATAAGGGCTATGCATAAAAATATTTTATTTTCTATTTGATGTTTTCAGTTCTTTACAGCTAATGTGGAATACATGGTTACCAGGTATAGTTGACCAGAAACATATCAAGTTCTTTAAAAGTTGTAGGAGAAACACCATGGGATACAGATAAAAAATGTCCATCCCTTCATTTTTTACTGACTTACATCAGAAGTACAACAAAAGACAAAAACAGTGTAAATATAAAATAACCTTTAGCAAAACTTTCATTATCAATAACACTATGACATCACAGCACCTCTTCTGAGAATTTGGATGTGATGCACACAGGTAAAGATAAATATAATATCAAAAATCTTCCTATATCCATAACAAACCAGTTATTTTTTCTTTTCTTACTGTTATAAAACATCAACGTATTGATTTTATAATTATAATAACAAGCCTCCTATGGTATTTTAAAATCTTTTGTCTCCTACATCACAGACTGATAAAAAATCGTGCTATTAAATAAATAACAATAGTTCGTATTTATCGCGATATCACATTATCGCTACAAAGGCCGGAACAATAGAGGACGGATGCGGTCGAGATACAAAACGAGACTTTATGGCAGATTCCCATTCCCATGTCTGTTTAGTTTCATCGAAAACAATGATTCACACACAAACAATGATGAATGAAATCTCTACATTTTAACTCTCTAACATTGAAAATAAGCAACATTTCCTTGAAATTACTATTCCTTATTATCATCCTTTTAATTAATCACTATTTGAACAAGAAATAACTTACCCAGAATATAAAATTCAATACAAAAATCATGTATTTTACACATCCGCTCACATAGGTGAAGTTCGGTCCGCGACGGCGATGCATTTTGATCTAATTTTCCATAAAACAATCACAATTTTAAACAATAACCGATCCACTGTTTATTTTTGTTGTTAATTTTAATTATCTTTTAAAAAATTCAACAGTGTTCAACATTATTGGCGAATGAGTAATCAACGTACTCCTCCGATTGTTCTACTGTCACTGTCACCTCTGTCCGACCATAGAGTCTAGAGACTAAGAACGTCGGACTGCATCCCACATTGACAATTATTCACAGATTGTAAAAAGTGTGGAGACAGGTTAATATTATCAAATTGAAACAGTTTAAAAAAATTGATATTTTCCTTATAACTCTTGTACCTATAAAATACAGAGCTCTAGCTCTGTGAATTCAAGAATAATGTACAAGATATTGTTTTTGTTAAATTTGGCAGTTGTTTAACCTGGCTCAGAATGTGAGCATGCTATTTTAAATCAATATAAGTTAGACCCCTACACACACAGAAGCCTGGCACCTCAGTCAACCTGGCTGCATGAAATACCTAATGAAACAAAGCATCGTATTTAAATTTTATCATTTACTTGTTATTATAATTAGGTATTGTTAGGTATTAGGTATTGTTTCTTGAAACAGGAACGCAGGTAGCTACATCAATATTCAGTGTCCTTTATCTATAGTCATCGTCATATTCTCAGGTTCATATTCATAGTCCACATAATGGTTCTTGATGATGTGCTTGTAAACAAACGCTGCCTTTCTAGGAGTGCGCGTGCGCGCGGGATCATTGTAATCAACTTGGTATAAGCCGAAACACGGTCTGAAACAGAGAAATATAACATGTGTATGGGTTTTGTACCCGAAGGATGACAAGGGGGTCATATGCTTCCGTCCGTCAGTTTGTCAGCAGGCTGTACCTATCTCATGAACCGAAATAGGTTTATATATTTCTACTGTCACTATTACAAATGAAAAAAATTTAAAAGAAATTAAAAATTAAAGGGGCATCCCATGAAATAAATGTGTTTTATTGTATGTAGTGTTCAATATTGTCCATTTATCTCATCCACAGCATCCACTCACATGTATCCCTCCAACCACTCCATATTATCCAGTAGACTCCATGCCATATACCCCTTGAGGTTCACTCCAGCATCCAAGGCGTTCAGCATACTCTCCATGGAAGCTCTGTAGTATGTAATTCTGTCATCATCTATCAGGCCACTGCCAGGATACGTGGCCCAGCCGTTCTCAGTAATGTACATCTTTGGGTTATTGTATTTTTCCTTCAGATGGGTTGTAGCGTGGTAGATGCTGTTTGGAGCCAACTGTGGATGAAATAATAAGTATTTGCACTAAGGGTTGCGTTCAAATTAAAGTACTAAGAAGTCTGGGACGGGGCCCCCAACGGGGCCAACGCCTGCCGGGGTTGCGGGACGTCTTAACAGGATACCGCGGCCCCGGAACGTAAAGGGCAACAGAAGGAACAGGAGACCATTTGATGAATTTTACTACCTTAAAAATAAAAGTATTAAGAAGTCTAGGCCAGGTTCTGACTATCTCCCATCTCTTGTACAGTAGCGGTCTTAAGTAGCATGCTAAGGTTCGAATAGCTGTGAACGCGGGGTACAGGCCATACCTACATCTGTATGTATATGTGATGTATTCAAACTTAAAGTAAAAGTCAAATCATTTAATTAATTAGGCCATTATAAGGCACTTTTGAACGTAATAACACAGTACCTTGTACACCTCAAATTCGCACACGACGTCGAAAGGTCGTAAGTTTAACCAAAGTGTCAATCGATTTGCTTTGTAGATTGCTACTCTACTTATGACCGTTACTGTACAACGGCCCATCTCAACAGAGACTAGACAACTAAGCAGATGATTATTTTGTTATACGCAAATGCAGGTGCAATCCTTCTTCCCTTATTCTCATGATCGATAGGACAGTAATCCGCCATAAAGGGAGAGAAAGGGCGAGATCAGGCCATGACCATCACCCACTGTTCCCATTGAAGGGAATTAGAAATAGCACAATCAGAATCTGCATTACCTGACCCCTTTTCCCTTCTTTTTCTTTCTAAGAGGGGTCTGGTCTCCCCTCTGCTTACGGCCTTAAATTGAATATCACTTACCCTCAGCCAAGATGCGGCAGATTTAGGCCAATCATCAGGAAAATATGCGCCAAGTCCAAGGTCGTCCGACAGAGAAGGCACAGGAAATACTGGTTTAGGGTCTGTCACTGACACTAAGAGAGTTGTGTAATGGTTCACGCCAAAGAAATCAAAGGATCCCCTGACGAAAGCCTTTTCTTCGTCAGTGAACTCAGGCAGTCGGGAGCGGCGAAACCCTTGCTCGGCGCTCTTTGCAGCTACTCTCTCCGATACTCGCTTTGGGAAACCGCCTTCAGCTGAGAAGATGGGTTCCGCGTATATGCCCCACTGGAATGACCAAGGAATATAGTCAAAGAAGTTTAATTAAAGACCATTAAAGCAACTTATCCAACTGTTTTAACATTGCTATCTTACCTCGAATTCCCTCATGAGTTCAGCAGCGTCAGCGTCTTCAGGAGAATCAGTTTTGGGGCTATGCCAGTTCACACTGATGGTGATACCACACTCACCCTTCTGCGTCGGCCTGAACTCTTTGTCGTATAAGCGATAAGCCTTAGCATGTGCCACTACCAAGTTCTTGGCACACAAATAAACACCCACGCCAGAGGTATTCAAGTAAGGTGCTTTGTTCAAATCCTCTAGACCCTCAAAACAGATTTCTCTGGGTTCGTTGAAAGTGATGAACTTTTTGACCCTGTCTCCGAAATTCTCGAACACAACCCTTGCGTACTCCTCAAACCAATCGCTGAACAAGGGGTTCATGAAGCCTCCTAACTCCTGCAGTTTTTGAGGAAGATCCCAATGGTAGAGAGTAGCCATTGGAATGATGTTATATTTGACCATTTCGTCGATTAAGTTGTTGTAATAGGCGATTCCAGCTGGGTTGATATTGTTAGACATGCCAGTAGGTAGGATCCGAGGCCAGGAGATAGAGAACCGGTAGGCGTCCAGGCCTAGCTCCCTCATCATCTCTACATCGCGCTTGTAGTTGTGATAGGAGTCAGCAGCGACGTCACCAGTAGTCAAGTCTTGGATGACGGTGGGGTTTGTATGGACCAGGTGGTCCCAGATGCTTTCACCCTTGCCTGAACAGGTGGAGAAAAAAATATGAATGAACTTGATTTTATACATTTTAAGTTATGATAGGCCCGTGCCTGGTTGTTCTCGGCTGTCATTCATAGATCTTTGGCAGTGTGTTAAAGGTAGTGAAAAACAGAAGTACAAAGGGTAAGACAACCTTTGGGGTTAGGGTTACCTAGTTACCGGGTTGATGAGGCCAGATAGGCAGTCGCTCCATATAAAACACTGGTATTTAGCTACATCCAGTTAGACTAGAAGCCGAAGCCAGCATAGTTAGGAACGCTAGGCAGATGATTGACACTAGACACTTACCGTCAGCAAACCATCCCCCCTCGACCTGGTAGGCGGAAGTGGCTGCTCCAAAGAAGAAGTCATCCGGAAACTTCCGCTGTTGCTTCGTGGTCGCAGCCAGGCAGGCTACCACCAACAAACTGCTATATAGTTTTTAATGTAGTTTAATAGTTTGTTTAAAGAAACCCTTGCTTGACTTTTGAAGTTATTCTGGGGTTGCAGTCCAGTATATTACTTAACGTAAGATCACGCCCGTAATCCCCGAAGGGTTAGGCAGAAGTGCACCCATTAGTATTTGTGCCCGGTTGATTGCAGTAAGCTCGGCCCCTCTTAAATGGAACTTAAACATAACTGGCGAAATGTGGGTGTACTAATGGGTACACCTGCTTAACCCTTCGGGTATTACAGACGTGATGTTATGTTTAATACTTTAGCTTACATACCTGAGGACTAGTAACTTCATGTCGTCTGCTGTACGTCCAATCAGAGAGGCTTCTGTGCCACCTGTATCACCGCAAACAATGCAACATGCATCTTTTATCTCAAACTTAGACCAAATCAACTCTTAATTATCTATTGTTTTGTTAGTTTTTGCTAAGATTAAGTACAATGTGTTATGTAATACCTATTAAAATAATTATTTATGCAGCCTTATGTGTAATTAGTAACTTGTATGACGTTTCGGTAAAATGGGGCAAACAGAGAGGCATGATTGAATCTGAAGGAAACTTAAATGGATTTTAATTTTAAACTAATATATTACCTAGCTTGTTACCAAAGGACACAATTTTGTAAATAATTTAGTATAAACAGTAAAGTCGTTTTTGCCAATAAACTAGTATTTTTCAA
The DNA here is from genome assembly GCA_949774945.1 of Hoplodrina ambigua. Lineage (NCBI taxonomy): Eukaryota > Metazoa > Arthropoda > Insecta > Lepidoptera > Noctuidae > Hoplodrina > Hoplodrina ambigua. Next base: position 8,780,407 of record OX458988.1, read on the forward strand.
CATTATAATCTTTTTAACTGCCTTTTTTGACTGCCTCGTTGGTCTAGTGGTCGCAAGCGCGACTGCTGTGCATAAGGTCTTGGGTTCGATTCCCAGGTCGGGCAAAGTGTTATTGGATTTTTCCATCAGGAATTTCTCAGTAGCAGCCTCGGAGTCAGGATTTGTGCCCGGTTGATGGCAATAGGCTCGCCCCCTATTACATGGGACTAAAAAAAATAACTGGTGAAATGTGGGTGTACTAATGGGTGTACCTCTGCCTAACCCTTCGGGGATTACAGGCGTGATGTTATGTCATGTACAATCTTTTTAAGTTTCTTTCTAATTCTCCCCTGCCTCTCTATTTACCCCGTTTTGCGGTACTTGAGTTTCGTAAGCTTCTGAAGTACCTATATTTTAAGTAGATATCTATTAAAATATTATGTGCCAACTTAGGTATTATTTTTAACCGACTTTTCTTTTTCTTTGTCTTAAAAGTAAACTTTGCCGCACACTATGGATTTCTCCAGTATCGGGAGTGCCCCATGGAACTCCTCACCGATGAACAGCACGTATTAGGTACATACAGTGAAAGAGGATCATGCAGATGAAACACATTTGCTATTGCTTATTAATACAGGTAGGGTTACCGTTTTTTTAATGGATTTGGATGATAGGAAGGAAATACAAAAAAGGGAAAAATAAAAAACGCTTTACACAAAAAGTAAACCCCATCAAAAACTACAAAACAAGACGGTGGCTTTGGTTTTGTTAGTGTTTCGTTGCCACCGACTTCCAAAAGTAAAGTTATTTGTCACTTTGTAGTATATTTGAAGGCAATTATATCTTTTTCAGCAGTTAATGTTAAGTAATTTGGTTTAATATCTAGATCGGACAGAAACGTAGGAAGATACATCAATCTTCAGTGTCCTTCATCTATAGTCATGATCATAGATTCAGGTTCGTATTCATAGTCCACGTAGTGGTTCTTGATGATGTGCTTGTAAACAAACGCCGTCTTTCTTGGTGTGCGCGTGCGCGCGGGGTCTTGGTAATCAACTTGGTATAAGCCGAAACACGCTCTGCGAAAAAGAAGCAATATGTTTGTCGTTTAGCTGTTTTCGTTTATGTCAAAAGGGCCGAAAATTCGTTTATCTCATCCACTCACATGTAACCTTCCAACCACTCCATGTTATCCAGTAGACTCCACGCCATGTACCCCTTGAGATTCACTCCAGCATCCAAGGCGTTCAGCATACTCTCCATGGAAGCTCTGTAGTATGTAATTCTGTCATCATCTATCAGGCCACTGTCAGGATACGTGGCCCAGCCGTTCTCAGTAATGTACATCTTTGGGTTATTGTATTTTTCCTTCAGATGGGTTGTAGCGTGGTAGATGCTGTTTGGAGCCAACTGTGGATGAAGTAATAAGCAGGTAAGAAGGTTTGGTGGTCAAGCTAAAACTTGAAGAAGTTTGAAACCTGGCCTTTTCAAAGGAAACTAGCCAACTAAGCAGGTGCAAACGTGTGAGCAAACGCGGGTGCTCACAAGTGCACTCTTTCTTCCTTAATTGCACTATAAATGACAGCAATCCGACACGGTTTGAGAGAAAGATGACACTGTCTATCTCTCACTGTTTCCAATAAAGAAAATCAGAAATATTACAATACAAATCAGCCTTGCCTGACCCCTCTTCCCTTCTTCTTTTATTAAGAGGGGTCAGGTGATACAGGCACTTGTCTATAGAACAGCTCATTAATTACGAAAAATGTTGACGCTGGGAGGTTTAGAATCACGTGTATTTAAATTTTTGGTGTAATACCGTGAATGTACATCGACTCAACTATCCTCAAGTCTATGTTATGTCATTTGATTCAAGATAGAGTAGTTAGTTACACTTATCTAATCGATAATATTTTGACAAACTTCGCAAAACAAACAAACTCAAGGCTAAAAGAGGGCGATAACGTAAGAAAACCTTAATATCTGGATTAAAATGAGATCAGATATGATACAAAAATAAATGAGTCACCGGTACTTCTTTAAACCAGAACACAGCATCATTGTTTCATTGAAGAAAAAATGTTTCTCGCTCAATCGAAAAAGAAAGATGTAGCAAACATTGAGTCAAGGGAGTCGGGGATTTACTTCGGTGGTATTAGGAGGATGGGCGTTAGCTGGTAAGGGTACATCACGCACACAATTAAAGAAACCCATCTCCCCCTCTAATTGGGTATCACTTACTCTCAGCCAAGGTGATGCAGATTTGGGCCAATCATCATCATAATAGTGGCCAACATCAGCATCATCCATCATAGAAGGTACAGAAGCTGCTTGTTTGTTATTTGTCGCTGATATCAAGACAGTTGTGTAGTGGTTCACGCCAAAGAAATCAAAGGATCCCCTGACGAAAGCCTTTTCTTCGTCTGTGAACTCAGGCAGTCGGGAGCGGGAGAACCCTTGCTCGGCGCTCTTTGCAGCGACTCTTTCCGACAGTTCCTTTGGGAAACCTCCTTCAGCTGAGAAGATGGGTTCCGCGTATATGCCCCACTGAAATAGACCAAAAAATCAGTTTAACAAAAGACCGCTTTAACAACTTATTCGTCGGTTTTAACATTGCCATCTTACCTGGAACTGCCTCATGAGTTCAGCAGCTTCAGCGTCTTCAGCAGAATCAGTTTCTGGACCAAACCAGTTCACACTGATGGTGATACCACACTCACCCTTCTGCGTCGGCCTGAACTCTTTGTCGTATAAGCGATAAGCCTTAGCATGAGCCACTACCAAATTCCTGGCACACAAATAAACACCCACGCCAGAGGTATTCAAGTAAGGTGCTTTGTTCAAATCCTCTAGACCCTCAAAACAGATTTCTCTGGGTTCGTTGAAAGTGATGAACTTTTTGACCCTGTCTCCGAAATTCTCGAACACAACCCTTGCGTACTCCTCAAACCAATCGCTAAACAAGGGGTTCATGAAGCCTCCTAACTCCTGCAGTTTTTGAGGAAGATCCCAATGGTAGAGAGTAGCCATTGGAATGATATTATACTTGACCATTTCGTCGATTAAGTTGTTGTAATAGGCGATTCCAGCTGGGTTGATATTGTTAGACATGCCAGTAGGTAGGATCCGAGGCCAGGAGATAGAGAACCGGTAGGCGTCCAGGCCTAGCTCCCTCATCATCTCCACATCGCGCTTGTAGTTGTGATAGGAGTCAGCAGCGACGTCACCAGTAGTCAAGTCTTGGATGACGGTGGGGTTTGTATGGACCAGGTGGTCCCAGATGCTTTCACCCTTGCCTGAACAGATGAAGAAATCAATATAGATTTTTTTTTTTAATTCTGATTATCGATCGGGGTGGTTGGAAGCCCGAAAGTCTGATAACCGTCTTACGAGGAGTATCGTGTAACTTGTTAAATAGATTGTGCAGATCAGACAGCAGTCGCTTCATAATACAATCCTGGTATTCAGCTGCAATCGGTTAAACTGGAAGCTGATTCCAGCAATATGAGAAAAGGCTAGGCAGATGATGATCTTTAATACTACGAACATACCATCTTCATCCCATCCCCCCTCGATCTGGTAGGCAGCAGTAGCTGCTCCGAAGATGAAGTCATCCGGAAACTTTCGCTGCTGCCCGGTGGTGAAGGTGACACAGACTATCACCAACAAACTGCAACAATATTTTATTGTTTTCGAGAAATTCTTACTTTTTTATTAACTTTTTCAGGAGAAGTTTCTTTGAGGCTGCAGTGTCAATTACTCGTCGTTAATAGCGATCACCTTAATGCTGAATTCAGATAATAGTCAGGATGTAACAATTTTTCGTCTTTACACTCTAAACTATGGTTTTATTATCAAATACTTACGAGGTCAAATCGGAGTGACGCCTAAATTAGGTACTAGAAGCAGTTAATTTTAGTTTATAATATATAAAATCACGAAATACCATAGTCCTATTAAAATTATACTGTTTTAAGAGAAGGTGGTAAGCCCCCAGTACAGTCAGTTAAAAAAATGGGATTAGGGTCTCCATTCACGCCAGATAATCGGTGCGCGAATTTCAATATACCAACGCAGATATCCTGACAGAAAGTCGGTTCTCTAAAACTATGAAATAATCGTCCGATCCGATAATTATCGGTCCTACAAAAAGTGTGACGTTGGTGGAGACTCTATAGCTACCTACCTTAAACCCAGTATCTTCATATCGACCGTTACGTTCAATCACACAGTGGCTTCTGTGCTATCTTTGCAGTATCATCGCGCACAGTGCAACATCCTATCCTTATCTCAAACCTGGACCACTTAGGTAATCTATTGTTTGTTGGTTTCTGCAAAGATTATGTACAATATGTTATGTAATATTTTATTTTGTTTATTGTTGTTTGTACTTACATAACTGCCTCGTTCGTCTAGTGGTCGCAAAGCGCGACTGCTGAGCATGAGGTCTTGGGTTCGGTTTCCAGGTCGGGCAAAGTGTTATTGGGTTTTTCCATCAGGAATTTCTCAGTAGCAGCTCGGAGTCTGGATTTGTGCCCGGTTGATGGCAATAGGCTCGCCCCCTATTACATGGGACGTAAACATAACTGGCGAAATGTGGGTGTACTAATGGGTACACCTCTGCCTAACCCTTCGGGGATTACAGGCGTGATGTTATGTATGTATGTATGTACTTACATAATGTTCTCGAGTTTTTGTAGGATTCTGAAGTACCTAAGTGATAGTAGGCATCTTTAAAGATTAGTGTCGGTATAGGTATACAGTGTCGGAATGTACCTTTACAGAGTGGAAATAATCAACAGGCCCTGAAGGAAAATCACTTTAAATACTTATCATATTATATTATTATATCATCATATCAGCCGTAGTACGTCCACTGCTGAACATAGGCCTCCCCTACAGATTTCCAATAGGACCGGTTGGAAGCGGCTTGGATCCAGCGCGATCCTGCGGTCTTTATCAGATCGTCTGACAACTTGTGGGAGGGCATCCTAAGCTGCGCTTACTGGTGCGTGGTCTCTTACATCCTTAAGAAAGATTATTTTACATAAAGGAAACATTCCATGAAAAGGCGTGAGTTTATGTATGTATGTATGAAGCATTCCTTTATTTTTATCTAGCTTCTGCCCGTGACTTTGTCCGCAAGTTGATTCCTCCATACAAACTTTAGACCCTCGTTTCGTGAATTTTATAAAATGCTTTCTTAGCGGACGTCTATTAATTATAAACTCTCCTTCCCAAATTTCATCTTTATAGGTCAAGCGGTTTTTGATATTTCGTGACGAGTGAGTGAGTGACCATTCGCTTTTATGTATAAGAAGCAAAACTGCATTTACAGTTTTCCCGATATGCTTACCTAAATCGGGAATCGAAACAGTTAAAAATACTGCCGTCCCGTCACGACACGCGCCCGTCCCGCCCCCGCTGTCTGTGTGTGTGTTGGGCTTAAGTACTTCAAATGAGCGATTGTACCTAAACTTACTTCTTGTTGCTAAGCATCGACATAAATTCTGTTCAAAATGTGACGAAGATAATGCATGCTTATCCTTATTTATTTTTAAATAAATATCTATCGGAAAATACGGCGGTTGGGTATTCTGTACTATTTGTTCGTTACGTAATTGAAACCCAGCTCTTTTTGACTTTTTTATTTTATTTTTACTTTTCTTGCTGTTGCTTAAAACTTCGCCTGCGTAGAAGTCAAAATTAAATTTGTTCTTAGCATTTTTTGTGCGCCGTGGAAATTCTTATGGATTTCCTCCGTCGCCGTCGTGGAGTTACAGAGGGGCATGCTGGACTCTTCCTGGCTAAAAACACCGCAGTGTTTCTCTTCTGCCTATTGCCGGGGATTCGCAATAAGCATTCACCGCGCTCCTTCCAGCTGTTGCTCACAACTTTGTCTGCGCAAAAATCAAATCTGTTCCTTCTTACGTCTCCTCAGAACACAGAGTGTCCCAGTGTGGGGTCCTAGGTGAATTATACAGGGTGAAAAAAATCGGCTATTCTCTACAAAAATGCTTTACATACTTGTGAATCCGCTACTAAAACTTTGCTTCAAAGAAATGCGGGAGCCCTGCCGCGGGCTTATCTAGTACTTACACATTGAATAAATAACCATGAACTTGCAGAATCCATCGAGATAAAAGACAGCTGATAGCAGACTTCGAGTGGACCTATCCCTATGATTTAAGATAAATATGTCAAGATCCCTGATGCACACCGCACGGTATATATATGTGTACATTATGTGAAGAGCGCAGTGCTTCGCTAATATCGCTGATATGAAGTTACTAGTGGTCCTAAGGTACGGAAATTTTGCCACCATACTTTTTTAATTTAGTTTTATTGTCCCTTTTGGTCCTTTAAAATATAGAAAACAGTTTTGTTTTTTTTTTGTTTGTCACAGTAATTATTTTTTGTTTAACTTTTAATTACGTAAGCAGCTGTCAATTTTTAGTGGGATGACAATTTTCATCTCACCTCGAACTCACTTCATCCAAATTCACGGATGTAATTTTTTACAGAATAACACTGCTGATGTCTAATTTTCCATCTTTACGATGTCTCCTATAATAAAAATAACTATGCTGCTGACTACGTTCCTAACTAAATGATGTAGTCATAATATTCTGTCTTGAACGATATCTTCAACTAGGCTAGTTTGTGTGTTATGGTTATTAGTCTTTTAACATAATGTATTTTTTTGCAGTTTGGTGGTAGCAGCCTGCTATGGCTCGGCAGTGAGGCAACAGAGAAGGTTCCCAGATGACTTTTTGTTTGGGACAGCGACTGCTTCCTACCAGATTGAGGGCGGATGGAATGCTGATGGTAAGCAGACAATTGTAAATAATGATACAAAGTACCATAAGGACCAACTTTGCAATTTACTGACAAATATTTTTAGGCAAGGGCGAAAGCATCTGGGACTACTTGGTGCATAACAACCCAACCGCCATCAGGGGGCATACCAACGGTGACATCGCTGCCGACACCTATAACAACTACAAGCGTGATGTCGAGATGATGAGGGAGCTAGGCCTGGATGCCTACCGGTTCTCAATGGCCTGGTCCCGAATCCTGCCCACAGGCATGGCCAATGAGGTTAACCCAGCTGGCATTGAATTTTACAATAACTACATCAATGAGATGCTCAAATATAATATAACTCCTTTGGTGACGTTATACCATTGGGATCTCCCACAAAAGCTACAGGAACTTGGAGGGTTCGCCAACCCTCTCATCAGCGATTGGTTTGAAGACTACGCTAGGGTTGTGTTCGAGAATTTCGGAGACAGGGTCAAGATGTTCATCACTTTCAATGAGCCCAGAGAAATCTGCTTCGAAGGCTATGGAGCCAGTACCAAGGCTCCTAGACTGAATTCCACAGCTATGGGAACCTATTTATGTGCCAAGCACTTGGCTATTGCTCATGCTAAGGCTTACTACGTGTACGATAAAGAGTTCAGGGAGAAGCAGGGAGGACAGTGCGGTATCACAGTCAGTGTGAACTGGTTTGAACCAGCCACGGATACTCCTGAGGATGAATTTGCTGCTGAATTAAGGAGACAAGGAGAGGTACAAAAATTCTATTCTATTCTTAACCTTTTTTCCTATTGTTTTACTGCATGTTGAAATATTATCTTACCAACTTCCTTTCCACTTACGACTTCAGTTAGCGCCAAAGTTAATATGTATATTATCCTACGTGAACACAAAAACGGGATCAATAATTTTCTATTTTTTAAGCGCTAAGCTGAGGCGTGAAAGCGGTAACGCTTGAAAGAGTAACAAATATCCATTCATCCTCACAAAGTTACTTGTTTATAATAGTAGAAGGAAGTACGATATTCAAGAACTTATTCAAATATTTTGATTACAGTGGGGACTCTATGCCCATCCAGTCTTCTCAGCAGAGGGAGGTTTCCCAAAGGAGTTATCACAAAGAATCGCAGAGAACAGCGAAAAGCAAGGCTACGCCCGCTCCCGCCTGCCGGAATTCACAGAAGAAGAGAAGGCTTTTGTCAGGGGAACTTCTGATTTCTTTGGCGTGAACCATTATACAGCATACCTGGTGACAGCGACTGAGCGTAAAGTTCCACACCCAGTGCCTTCTCTGGACGACGATTTGGATAACGCATCATATGCTGATGATGAGTGGCTTAAATCTGCGTCAGGTTGGCTGACGGTAAGTGTTCTAAAATTTTGTCATAGAATAAGGAAAATGGGAACGACTTCTGATTTTCCACCAGATTACATCAGGGTGTCGTTATTTTTCTGCGGATCCTAGGACCAATGAGCATCCTCCATGACTTTGACGTCTGTCCTTCTGACTTTCATCTTTGCTATCTTTTATAAACTTTTAGAAAAAATCGAAGCGTATGGCACGTAGTTGACAGCTGTCCTTGAAATTGAATATTTTCTTCCCCAGTTGGCACCAAACAGCATCTACAAAGCCCTAAATCACTTAAGAGGACTTTACAACGACCCAGTCTTCTATATTACTGAGAATGGCTGGTCTACTGACGAGAACGAAGAGCCGTATATCGATGACTTAAGGATCCAGTACTACAGATCTTCGATGGAGAGCCTCCTGAACTGCTTAGATGATGGTATCAAGGTTAGGGGATATATGGCGTGGAGTTTGTTCGATAACTTCGAATGGATGGAGGGTTACATGTAAGTTTAACTCGTTGTGATAAAGTTAAAATTGTACAGCAAGATAGTATCGTGGTTAACGGACTGAGGGCACTCGTGGAGGCAAGATTTCTCAATTGAGCTTATTTGGGTTGTAAAAATACACATCACATAGTCGTTAACTATGCATACTGCTTATGAAATTAAATAACACTAAGTAAAAAATATTGACTGCCTCGTTGGTCTAGTGGTCGCAAGCGCGACTGCTGTGCGGTTCGGGCAAAGTATAATTGGGTTTTCCATCAGGAATTTCTCAGTAGCTGCCTCGGAGTCTGGAATTGTGCCCGGTTGATGGCAATAATGGCATTACATGGGACTAAAAACATAACTGGCAAAATGTGGGTGTACTAATGGGTACACCTCTGCCTAACCCTTCGGGGATAACAGGCGTGATGTTACGTTATGTAAAAAATATTGCTAGGAAAAGACTATAATTTTTTTTTGCGAAAAATCACTGTATAAGCAGCAGTGATTTTGTCACATACATAATAATAGTCGATAGTGCATAATCTAACTAAAGCATGGAAAAAAACATACTTTTGATTGCATACAACAGTAAAGGTCGAGGCAGCATATTTTAAAGATTGGTTACAACATAAAAAAATAGTTTTCGTAAAAAACCGCGTCAAAAAGTTGAAATTTTTACCTTCCATAACTCCTAAACAAGTAGGTTCCCAGGTATGGTGATATAACTTTCGGCTGTGTTAGTTTTTTTGTTACACCCGTTACCTAAATGCTTTTTTTTGGGCCCTTTTATAATATTATTAGTATTCTTGAGCACCTTTAGCCACTCAAAGCTGCGCAGTGTATTGAAGTTAAGCAGTGTATTGAAGCTAGTCTCTATCACTGAGCTTAACTCATGATACAATTGTAGGATTAGTAGGATACCTAAATCTCCTCAGATCCCAAAAAAATAAGGAGTACACCTAAATATAATTCCATTATTTCCACAGTGAACGTTTCGGCCTGTATCACGTGGACTTCGAAGACCCGGCACGCACGCGCACGCCTAGAAAGTCAGCGTTTGCTTACAAGCACATCATCAAGAACCGCTACGTGGACTATGAATACGAACCTGAATCTTTGGTCATGACTATAGATGAAGGACACTGAAGACTTTATTTATACTCTGAAATTGTATTGTGACTGATGAAGAAATGAATGTTATAATTATTAAAAGTATTTTGCTTTAATTATCTAATTTTTGTTTTTTGTTACTTTACTGCCTCCCTTTTTCCAATCACTACAATTCCTGAAAGCCAGAATCAACAGTAGTGACTGTTGATTCTCGCTTTCAGGAGCCATAACTCCAGAAAACCACGAATACTATAATGACTTACGAGCCCTGGAGATAAGATTCAACTGTCTCGAATCTCTGAGCAAAAGCTATGTAGTTCAAAATAAACCATTTACAGAGAATTTGGATAAACTGGACTTGTGGTGAGCTGTCCAGGGCTGAATAACACGTACCCTTATATGTAAATTAGAGCGATCGAACATTCTGCTAGTTAAATTTCGAAGGAAGAGTCCTCCTTCTCCAAGGTCGCGGGACGTCATAACAGGATACCGTGACCCCGAAACCCAAGTGCAAAGGAAGGAACAGGGTGGATTTTTAGCCAGTAAAAGTCTGACAAACCCTTAGACTCCACTCAGGGCGGAATGACACATTATGATGATTTTACCAGCTCAAAAAAACAAAGGGTCCTCCTTCTCTCTAGATGACACTGGTAATCAAAGATCTCTCATGCCCCAATAGAGGGAATTTAAAGGGTATACACGTAAAACACGTTTCTTGTTTAGGGACCTCCTTTATTTATTTAAACTTTATGCAACAAAAGTACAAAGGCGGACTTAATGCCTTAGGCATTCTCTAACAGTCAACCAAAGGTGGTGAAGAGATAACATGGTAGGTGCAAATTCTGTCCGGTTCTTTAATTTGGAATTTTATTTTATTTCTAATATAATTTGTTGCCTAGCTCTTTAGTCTAGTGGTCGTAAAGTGCGACTGCTGAGCGGTCTTGGGTTTGATTGCCAGTTCGGGCAAATTGTTCTTAGGTTTTTCCATCAGGAATATCTCAGTAGCAGCCGCGGTGTCTGGATTTGTGCCCGGTTGATGGCAATTGGCTCGCCCCCTATTACATGGGACTTAAATATTGGTATAATACTAGGTACACCACTGCCTAACCCTTCGGGGATTGTAAGCGTAATGTTATGTTTATGATGATGTTAGGTGCATTAGTGTCAAATAATATGGGATTCGTTTATTGGTCATTTCCTGGAGAGCTAAACTAGCAAGCTGAGCTGTTAAAAATACATTTGGATAACCCAATAAAAACTATAATTTTACTAATGGAACCAACAACAAGTAGATAGTAGTTCCTCCTTGTTGTTGTCAACCAAAATACCTATTTTCAAAACAATCTGTCACAAAAAGCTATACATTTTAATATAACTGTCATGACGGACGTGTTATCATTGTACGTACTTTAGATAAAACTGTTTTCCATAAACATGTCAAAGTGATCCGTCGATCGATCTCTTATCAATGATCTTATCCTCCCCGCAACACATGAATGAAGACGTTAATCAGGAATTTAAAGTTTTACGTACGTAAGTACCTACCTAGTTTTGTATTTCTTTTTACTGCTTAGTCAAAGTTCCAACTTTTTGGTGCGTTGTTATACGAAAACCACTTTTTTAATATCATAACGACCCCTGTACTCTCTCAAATATAATTTGTGACACAAACCATGCTTAGTAAAAGGAATACTACGAGAAATAATTTTATTATTAAATAATTTATTGGAGAATACAAAATTCACACAAGTCTTACTTACAAAATTTTATATACATGCAATGCCGTGAGTATATTTTATCAAACCAAAATTGACAGTACTGTACCTACTTTTCGAAAATCCCGATAAAAATGCAACAAGTAAACAGATAGTAGACAGTTAAACCTATCCCTTGAGATAAAACTGTCCGCTTATATAATATTGTAAATACATAATCATGTTCTGCAGCCATCAAAGTGTTAGCGTCATGAAGTTGCTTTTGGTCCTCAGGTACGAATGCACGATTCATAAAAAAAAAACATCAAAATGTTATAATTATTAAGAATAAAACAACAACAATCTTCGTTGATTAATACGAAATAAAGGAACTTGTTTGCTGCGATTACAATGAATATGATAAATGTACTGTTTTTAGACAAAAATACTTCTCTGCTCATTATTTTAAGTAAATCCACCTCAGATAATATGGAATAACAGCTTTAGGAGAAATGGACCTTCAAAATTAACAAATTTTCTATTTGAGACAAGTGGTCCTAAATATCCAATGTTTAAAAACTTTCACAAAGGTCTATTTTTTATCATATTTTTGTTTTGTCACTGTACAGTTTAGTTGTCACAGTTTGTCATAGCTCGGCGGTGAGAACAACGGAGCGAAGGTTTTCTGATGACTTTCTCTTTGGGGCAGCCACAGCTGCCTACCAGATCGAGGGAGCTTGGAATGAAGATGGTAAGTTCATGGTACACTTAACATATAGTTTTACCGCTGTCTCTGCTCTGTGAACTGAAGTTTCAACATAAGTGCCTACATCGAGTTTGTTTGGAAAATGTCAAAATACCATCATGTACCAGTCAGCATTGCTTTGGATTAAAATGTGTAAGTTATAAGTACATATATTTTTCAGGTAAAGGAGAAAACATTTGGGACCACCTAATCCACACAAATCCAACAATCATCACTGACCTGACCAATGGAGACGTAGCTGCCGACTCCTACCACAATTATAAGCGCGATGTCGAGATGATGCGGGAATTAGGCCTGGATGCCTACCGGTTCTCTCTCTCGTGGCCTCGAATCCTGCCTACAGGCATGGCCAATGAGGTCAACCCAGCTGGCATCGCTTTTTATAACAACCACATCGACGAAATGCTAAAGTATAATATCACTCCAATGGTTACTTTATACCATTGGGATCTGCCTCAAAAACTACAGGATCTTGGAGGATTCGCTAACCCTTTGTTTACCGAATGGTTTGAGGATTACGCAAGGGTTGTGTTTGAGAACTTTGGAGACCGGGTTAAGCTGTTCATCACTTTCAACGAGCCAAGAGAAATCTGTTACCAAGGTTATGGAGCTGACGTTGAAGCTCCTATCCTATTTTCCACATCTGAAGGATCTTATTTGTGTGGCAAAAACTTGTTAGTAGCCCATGCTAAAGCCTTCCAGTTGTATGACAAAGAGTTCAGGCCAAAGCAGCAGGGGCAGTGCGGCATCACGATCAGCGTGAACTGGTTCGGTGCAGCGACTGACTCTGCCGAAGACGAATTAGCTGCTGAGCTCAAGAGACAAGGAGAGGTATAACAATTACGTTGTTTACTTAATATAAGTTTTATATTTAAGACCTAATCATTGCATTTCCGTGTTTGCAGTGGGGCATCTATGCTCATCCCATCTTCTCGACTGAAGGAGGTTATCCAAAAGAATTATCCGAAAGAATAGCTGAAAAGAGCGCACAGCAAGGCTACTCTCGTTCTCGCCTGCCCGAGTTCACTGAAGAAGAAAAGACTTTAGTCAGAGGATCTTCTGATTTTTTCGGTGTGAACCACTACACAGCGTGGTTGGTATCGGCGACGGAGAACAAGGGACAGCATCCTGTGCCCTCTCTCTTGGATGATATGGATGTTGGGCAATTTGTCCCTGATGACTGGCTTACTTCTGCTTCCTCTTGGCTCGTGGTAATTAATCATGCTTTCTCTAATATTCAACGGGGCAATAACTTCTATACGGGTTGGAAGAGACATCGTAACGCAATTTCTTACGATGGATTCAGGACATGATTCTAGATCAAATCCATATACGACCATATAGTTTGTTACGTTCCATCCGTTTTAGTAATTTAGTTCTATCTTTTTCTCAGTTGGCTCCAAACAGCATCTACAACTCCTTAACCCACTTGAACGCAATATACAACCACCCAGTCTTCTACATCACTGAAAACGGCTGGTCCTCAGATCCGCACAGTAGCCTGATAGACGATGATAGGGTTACATACTACAGAGCTTCGATGGAGAGTCTCCTGAATTGCTTGGAGGAAGGAGTGAATATCAAGGGTTATATGGCTTGGAGCCTCATGGATAACTTTCAGTGGATAATGGGTTATCAGTAAGTCCAAAGTTCTTTTTTTTTCCAGCGTGTCGCTGTCGACGACAAATATTTTGTTTGGATTAGTCAAGTATTTAGTTAGGGCGACGCCATCTGCTGACAGGTGCAGGTGGCAAGGGCGTGCACAAGGCGGAAGAATGGTGATCAGAAGCATGGACTGCGGAGAGGACAACAACTACAAAACATTCTGTATCAACGACTTCATATTCAATTTGTTTAATCACAGGAATTTTGATGTAGTTTTCCTTCCTTATTTAAAAAATATTTAAAAGGAAAAACGACTGCACTTTATTCAACTAGAGTCACTAAACTTAATTTTTACTTTGCTTTTCCTAAGAGAACGTTTCGGCCTGTACCACGTAGACTTCGAAGACCCGGCACGCACGCGCACCCCTAGAAAGTCAGCGTTTATTTACAAGCACATCATCAAGAACCGCTACGTGGACTATGAATACGAACCTGAATCTTCGACCATGACTATAGATGAAGGACACTGAAGTCTTTATTTATACTCTGAAATTATATTACGATTGATAATCCACATTAAAAGTATTTTAATTTTAATATGAGTTTATTTTAATTTCCTCAATTCTATTGCAATTGACAAACACAGATTTTTGTGTTTTAGTAGGAGAATTAAAAAAAAAGTTTACAGTATAATCAAATAAATAGGATTATTTTAGTAGTTGTTTTTCGAAATCAATCTGGCCGTGATACCGCTGGATTAAGGAAAGCGGGGCAATAAAATATAGTTTAACGACACTGCCTACCGCATACGCAACGGGACGATATATTCTGAAATACTGTCAAACATATTTAGCTAAAAAAACAAGTTTTTATTTATTATGTCGTAATTTTATTGGATTATTTATGCCTTTTGCATTAAGTACTGCACATTGTATATGTCATGATAACCGTACTAATACCACGCCATCGTACCACACGTACGTACTTTAGATAAAATCTCACTGTTTTCTTTAAACATGTCAAAGTGATCCGTCGATCGATCTCTTATCAACGATAATATCCTCCCCGCAACACAATGAAGGCGTTAATCATGAATCGGAAGTTTAGTAAAGAGTTCCGTACGTAATTTATTATTTATCTCTTACACATGCATATTTTATTCGCGCATGACCCAAGATATGTATTTGTAAAAAAATACCTGTACATTCGAGTACGCGATGGATCGACAATAACAAGCTATTTTCTTTGACTGCGTCGTTGCTCTAGTGGTCGCAAAGCGCGACTGCTGAGCACGAGGTCTTGGGTTAGATTCCCAGGTCGGGCAAAGTGTTATTGGGATTTTCCATCAGGAATTTCTCAATAGCAGCCTCGGAGTCTGGATTTGTGCCCGGTTGATGGCAATAGGCTTGCCCCCTATTACATGGGACTTAAACATAACTGGCGAAATGTGGGTGTACTTATGGGTATACCTCGTCTAACCCTTCGGGGATAACAGGCGTGATGTTATGTTATGTTGTTTCTTAGACTATCTGTCGAAATAAGGTATGTATTTACATTATAACTGTCTACCCAATTTGAGGTATATGGACGCAAAAAATTGTATATACTCGTATATTGATGTTGCAAATTTCCATAGTGCAGTGCCCATTCTCCTTTATTTGACCAATCATAGTATTTAATTAAATTCTTAAAGAAAAAAAAACCTAGCCTGATATTTCTATTTTGTATTTTTGAAAGAGCGTTCAAGTTTCAAAGTCAACAAAATAAAACCTAAGTATTTTATTTATTTGCTACGGAATCCTAAAGCTACTAAGCAACTTCTTACGTAATGTAAACTGGCTACTTGACTTTTGATAACTGATAAGCCGATATAAATGTATAACTATGTAAACATAGATTTTCTCATTTACGGAATCTATGAACGTTGATAATTTTAATTTAAAGTTTAATTTTAAGATTAACGCATATAAACAACCAAACAAAACATCTCTTCAGTTTAAAATTATTATAATTATTTATAGTTAAGAGTGGCTTATCAGATGGGACTTTAAATAACACTTACAGTTTATTTAACAACATAGTATAACTTGCGACGCAAAACACGCTTGGTAAAAGTCAGAGAAGTCAGTTTATTTCAGAATAGTTTTTGAAACTACTAAGGTAACATGTACTGTATAACATGTAGCACTTAGGCATATTTAACACTTACATTAATTCATTTAAATCTACTCATGTTACAGCAAATAAATTTGGAAAGAAAGAAGAAAGAAAGAAAATTGCGTTTACTGGCATTACATCAAAATTCATCAACTTAAAACTATGACAGCAGAGAATATATAATGCCAAAAGGGCCACAGCTCAGCTTAGTGCCTCTCTCTATTTCCCCTAATTTAAAGAATTATCCTAAACAAGCATTACCGCGGGCATTTCTAGTCAAATCAAATTGACAGCACTGTACCTACTAGTATACATAAAGATAAAAGTCACAAGAATACAGATAGTAGACAGTTTAAGCTATCCCTTGAGATAAATGTGTCCGTTTATATAAATTGTAAATACATAATAATAATCTGCTTCCTTCAAAGTGCCACCGACATGAAGTTGTATGTGGTCCTCAGGTACGAATTTATGATTATTAAAAAAATACTTAGATTCATTAAAGTATATATTTTTTTAAGCATAGAATTTGAATAACCCTAATATTTCGGAAAGTCGATACCTCTCGGCAGTAAAAAGCATTGTGGCCTGTGTCTTTTACGACCTTTGAGCTCGGAGAGTATCGATGTTTTAAAATAAAGAAAGTAAAATGATTATGATAAACGTTGCTCTTAGTCTCAGTATCTGTTTTAAATTAGAATAATGTGATAGTCATGTTTCTCTGTTTAGACGTTTACACGTCAGATTGAATGGAATTTAATTTAATTTTAAAATATGAACATAACGAGTGCGGCAATATATTTTTTTCTCTTCGATTCTTTTAAAGTGGTCTTTCCATCCGTGAGAGATTTGTTTTATATATCTTTTTTTTTATTTCCACATTTCATGTTTTTTTTTACTGTTTCAGTTTAGTACTGGTAGCCTGCCATGGCTCGACAGTGAAACAACAGCGAAGGTTCCCGGATGACTTCCTCTTCGGGGCAGCCACTGCTTCCTACCAAATCGAAGGAGCATGGAATGAAGATGGTGAGTCAGACCAGTGGCTACGTAGTTTGTCTGGGAATGATGTCATAACATTTGCAGCCATTTCCTAGTGTTACTTTGGTTTAGATTAAAATTTTGAATGTTGCCTATTTTTCAGGCAAGGGAGAAAACATATGGGACCACATGACCCACACAAACCCCACAGTCATCAGAGACGCGAGCAATGGCGACGTAGCTGCTGACTCCTATCGCAACTACAAGCGCGATGTCGAGATGATGAGGGAGTTAGGCCTGGATGCTTACCGGTTTTCTCTATCGTGGCCTCGAATCCTGCCTACAGGCATGGCAAACGAGGTCAACCCAGCTGGCATCGCTTTTTACAACAACTACATCGACGAAATGCTGAAATACAACATCACTCCAATGGTTACTTTATACCATTGGGATCTGCCTCAAAAACTACAGGATCTTGGAGGATTCGCTAACCCTTTGTTTACCGAATGGTTTGAGGATTACGCAAGGGTTGTGTTTGAGAACTTTGGAGATCGGGTCAAGCTGTTCATCACTTTTAACGAGCCAAGAGAAATCTGTTACCAAGGTTACGGAGGTGACCTTAAGGCTCCTATCCTGAATTCCACAGCTTTGGGAACTTATTTGTGTGGAAAGCACTTGGTGGTGGCCCATGCTAAGGCTTTCCACTTGTATGACAAAGAGTTCAGGCCGAAGCAGCAGGGGAAGTGCGGCATCACGATCAGCGTGAACTGGTTCGAGGCAGCGACTGACTCTGCCGAAGACGAAATAGCTGCTGAGCTCAAGAGACAAGGAGAGGTATTACAATTTTACTTTTTAAATTTTCAACTGTTTCTTTTACCCGCGTGTAAGTAGTTATCACGGATGCAGACGAATTCGCGGATTCAAAAGTAGCCCACAAGGTCCTTTCTTCAAGTTCAAGTTTAATCTGTACCAAATCTTATCAAAATCTGTATCGTAGTTTAGCCGCGAAAGCGTATCTTACAAACTCACTTGTGCATTTAAAATTTTATAGTATCGTGTGAATATCTAGATTACTAACACAATTATTGTATTTCCGTGTTTGCAGTGGGGCATATACGCTCATCCAATCTTCTCGACCGAAGGAGGTTTCCCAAAAGAGTTTTCTGACAGAGTGGCTGAAAAGAGCGCACAGCAAGGCTACTCTCGCTCCCGACTACCCGAGTTCACTGAGGAAGAAAAGGCTTTCGTCAGGGGGTCTTCAGATTTCTTCGGTGTTAACCACTACACAGCGCGGCTGATATCGGCAACGGATCACAAGGAACTGTTCCCTGTACCCTCTTTGTTGGATGATATGGATGTTGGGCACTTTGTTCCTGATGACTGGCTTACTTCTGTTTCCTATTGGCTTACGGTAATTTATATTTTTTCTCTTATGAGCGGAAATTTTTTGACAACCGAATTTCTGTCACGGATTCCAATCTTTATGGGCATAAACCAAGTAAGCACAAATACAAGTGCACAAATTCTTCCTTTACTCACAAAGTCCAATGGGACGGCAGTAGGACACTACCGAGGAGAGACCAGATGCGGAACACGCTTCCACACGCTCAGCAGTCACGTTTAAGACTGCGAGATTAACTGGGTATTCAAAAAAGTAAGCACTATATTACATTTTAGTTCTATCTTTTTTACAGTTGGCTCCAAACAGCATCTACAAGTCCTTAAGCCACCTGAAGGCAAAATACAACAACCCAGTCTTCTACATCACTGAAAACGGCTGGTCCACAGATCCTAACGATAGCCTGATAGACGAAGACAGGGTTACGTACTACAGAGCTTCGATGGAGAGTCTCCTCAATTGCTTGGAGGATGGAGTGAATCTCAAGGGTTACATGGCCTGGAGCCTGATGGATAACTTCGAGTGGATGCAGGGTTATCAGTAAGTACAGCTTCTTTAAAGGCCTCTTCTTATGCATACAGAGATAGACTTATGTTATTTTAAGTATAGGTTTCTTCACGATGTTTTCATTCACGGATGTCAGTGATGACTAAGATAAACTTATAAAAGTAACTTTGTTAATATTATCCAATGTTCCCTTTGATTTTTCACAGAGAGCGTTTCGGCTTGTATCACGTGGATTTCGAAGATCCAGCGCGCACGCGCACTCCTAGGAAGTCAGCGTTTGTTTACAAGAATATCGTCAAGAACCGCTACGTGGACTATGAATACGAACCTGAATCTATGACCATGACTATAGATGAAGGACACTGAAGATTGTTACTCTGAAATATTGTTTAAAATAAAAGTACTAATATTTGGCTGTGTATTTATGTTTCATTTTTGTAATGCTAATTATTTTGAATATAGTATCAATATAATAAAGAAGAAGAAGAATGATAGATTTTGGTCTCTTTTTGGGCACAAAATAATTCAGGTAAAATCGTTTTACGATTGTAAATAAGAGAGGGTTTCCCCATTGCTATCGTTTCCTAAAATTAAGCATAGATGGCGTTCAAAATAAATGTTACGATTCCTTGCATAGATGGCGCTAAACGTCTAGAAAATGTTATTCAATATATTGTTTCCGTGTTCCTTTTGTTATTTGGTATGATAACTAGATAACACATGTTTGACGTCATTATCTGTACCTAAATTATTCTTTCCATCAAAATTATCACTATTTTTTTTTATACTTTTTTTTAACAATTATTCAAAATTGTTTAGATTTTATTAATAATTACATATTACAATTTAGTTTCACATTTAATATAAATATACGTTTCACAAGCTAAAATAATTGTTGTTTTTTTTTTTTAAATTGGTCTTTTTGTACGCGCCCAATGACTCAATAGCAAAAAAGACCTTGACATCGTAAAACCATAGTCATTACAAAAGAAATCGTAACTAGATAAACACTAATGATATCTTATCCTAAGATAATATAACAGTTAGTTATGTAAAATATTCTTCAGTATACTTTACACAATGCGTGTCGTAGTGCTGTGCTTGTTGAAGTAAGAATTTCATAATTTTCTGTATCTAAATGTGTTTTGTGTACATGATTTTAAGAGGTTATGTGAGCTCTTACCGCTTAAATGAAAGTGAAGTGGAGTGATATTAACACCAGCATAGTGTTGGGAGAATCGTATTCCCGGAAAGTAACACCGTAGAGCAGGAAGGGTTATTCTGACAGAAATCCCGGAATTCACATCCTTAATTGAGTTTAGTTCTGTATAATGAGAACTAGAGTAGTTGTATGGTGCTGTCAAAACAAACCATTCCCTGTCAAACGATATTGTAATGATGAATGAATGAATTTTTATCACTGATAAAATTTTAATCTATTCTAAGTTGGATTAACATTAAACTGTGATTACTGGTTTTGGAATATTGAGTTACATTTAAATATAAATTTTATTAATATGAGATTGTGAATTCATTACGGTAGAACTGAGCTCAATGACGGATTTAGGAAGTTAGAACCACTTCTAAAATTCTTAATTAATAATTATATGGGATGGAAGTGACATCGTAACGAAAGCTTTTACCACGGATTCCGTATATGATGACCCCCAACTGTGATGTGTATAACAGCTGATTTTGCACCCGATATTTAGTGTGGCGAGCGCATTACATTATTATAAAGACTCAACTCAAGTAATAAAGGGAACATTATAGTGAATAGATTACGCTATAATGTTTTTAAAATTAATTATTGAATTGACGAAGCATCAATTCACCATAAGTACTCACTTTACACATTACACGCCAATTATCAGTAAATATTTTATTGCGTATCGAAGGACCAATTTCCTTAAACGTGAACTTTAAATTGAATTTGAATATGATTAAATAGAAGTTATGTCTTGAAATAAAATATTGGTTAGTGGTGTCTGCTTACACCTGTATTGCCTATCACACTAAAGACGGACACATACTTATAACACGCTACGCCACACGTCAAAAACTCATTGGCCACAGTTCATCTCGTGAAACTACTCTTTGTCTTTTGGCCAATAAGCACGCGAGTGATTGTGTAGCGAGTTATTACTTAAGTCTGTTTCCGCCTTTACGGTAGCACAAACATTTATTAGATAATTCAATAATATACCTATCTATATTGCGTTATGTACTACGTTACCGAGTTATTCAAGTAGATGATGCAATATAAAAACAAATAATACATATACACACATAATAGTATAGTCGCTCATTTTTTCATTCATAAACTAGACACAATTTCTTGAAAACTACTAGACCTTTGAGGCGAATATTATAGGTAGTTGGGTAGAACAGATTTGCGAGAAGGCCGCATTAAGGGGTCTTAAACTTCCACGCAGGCGAAGTAGCAGGAAAGAACTAGCAACCTACTAAAATTAATTAATTTATTTATTAATAGGTCAATTACAAAATAAAGTACCTACACAATATACATTTATAAGTGCAACAGTGTGTAATAAAAAAGTTATTTGAATAAAAATACATAACATAACACAACACCACGCCTATAATCCCCGAAGGGTTAGGCAGAGGTGTACCCATTAGTACACCCACATTTCGCCCGTTATGTTTTTAGTCCCATGTAATAGGGGGCGAGCCTATTGCCATCAACCGGGCACAAATCCGGACTCTGAGGCTGCTACTGACAAATTCCTGATGGAAACACCCAATAACACTTTGCCCGACCTGGGAATCGAACCCAAGACTTCATGTAATAAAAATAAACAATGATAAAGACGTATGTGTCCCACAGGTGCGCCAAACAGGCCCAGTTTAGCAGACAACGTTATTCGTCTTGGGCCTAATTAAGCTGCGTTTATATTTTACTTGCTCCTCGTGTGTGAAAAGTTTTTGGTTTCATACATTTAGCAGGTTGCTCCACGCCACGCGGGGGGGACTAATATGCTCAGTCCTATACTAAATGTATGAAACCGATGGCTTTTCCCACGCGTGGTGACACACGGGACAGATTAGTTATAAACGCAGCCTAAGTTAGATAGGCCGATTCAGAGACGGACTGTTAATTTGTGGGGCCCTGGGCTGGTAACACTACAAGGGGGCCTACCTAATTATTCAAGCTAATTGCCATTTTTTCAAAAAAACTGTTTGCTAAAATAATGCATTTAGATACAAGATACAAGTGAGTTAAGTTTGTGATTACAGTCGAAATTGAATTGCAGCCTATTATACCAAAGGCGAGGGAACGTCATGGAGCGGAGATTAAAGTGATAAAATACGGTTTTTGTTTAATGTTAGTTTTTTCTCCATCGTGAGCTGGGGGCCCTTTCTATTCAAGGGGCCATCAAAAAGCCTACTTATAGATCCGCCTCTGGGCCGATTAGCTTGATTGATTCACAAATCGGTTTTTGTCTTACAGTCTCCTGATCATCATCGGTTCCGATGGCTGGTCGGACAACCGGGTCCGCAAGTTTCCACGGAACTTCTTGTTTGGTGCTGCCACGGCTGCGTACCAGGTGGAAGGGGGCTGGGATGCTGATGGTATGGATATTTACTTTTTTACAAGCTTTTACTTGTTATGTATGTATATAACTATGTTTGTTCGGGTGGAATCTTGCAAGTCAATTTTGAAACAGATATATTCAATCGACTGTCTCGTTAGTCTTGTGGTCGCAAAGCGCGACTGCTGAGCATGAGGTCTTGGGTTCAATTCCCAGGTCAGGCAAAGTGTAATTGAGTTTTTCGATTAGGAATTTCTCAGTAGCAGCCTCGGCGTCTGGATTTGTGCCCGGTTGATGGCAATATGCTCGCCCCTATTACATGGGACTTAAACGTAACTGGTTAAATGTCTCTGCAATATTTTAAGCTTTGAGAGCCTTACGCCTTATGGCATTCCATAAAAACTTTTAAGTCCTTATTTTTCGAAATGAATGAACCGATTTTAATGGAACTTCCACTGGAATGGAACACTTAGGCCTAAAAAAGTCATCAGAGAACATTTTCGAAAAAAATGTATTACAGCTAAATTAGACCAATTTTAAGTTTTCCATAAAAACAGAGATTTTCATTCGTAATCAGTAATACGTAATTAACGACTACCAACAACGTCCCGGCTGTCATACGTGGATCTTTGACAGTCGTTACGGGTCGTCAGAAGCTCGAAAGTCTGACAACCAGTCTAACCTAGGGGTGTCATATTACCCATAACACCGGTTGCTTGGACCCTGCTCCCGACGCCGGTGGGATACTATTTTCTTAATTTTTTTGAAAAATGTTTGTATTTTTATAATAACACTAGCTTTTTCCCGCGACTTCGTCCGCGTGGAACTTGTTTATATCGTACTTGCATACAAACTTCTACTCCCCTTTTCACCGCCTTAGTGAGTGATTTCCGGGATAAAAACTATTCTATGTCCATCCCCGGCTCTTAAACAATCTCCATGCCAAATTTCATCAAAATGAACTCAGCGGTATAAGCGTGAAGAGGTAACAGACAGACAGACAGACAGACACACTTTCGCATTTATTATATTAGTATGGATTTAAAAAAAGAGAAGATGTAGTGACAAAGATAGAAAAGGGTATGTTTAGATGGTTCGGTCATGTTGAGAGGATGAGTGAAAGACCATTGACAAAAGGTATTTATATGGCAGAGGTGAGTGGCAACGCAGGGAGGGGTCGCCCTAGGAAGACCTACACTGACCTTATTGGTGAGGTCCTTCAGAAAGGTCAGGTGCGGAGTACTCGTAACCGGCGTGCTTGTGTGACGAGATGTATGAACGTAGATGAGGCGAAAGGAGTATGTAAGGATCGTATCAGGTGGCGTTCTGTAGTTTCTGCCTACCCCCATGGGAAAAAGGCGTGAGTTTATGTATGTATTAAAAAAAGAATTTAAATGATTGTGTATTTAAATGAATAAAGGAACAAAATAGAAAACTTTTTTCCGAATATGTTATTTTGTGGTCATCGCTCATTAAAAGCACGGTTCTGTAGAAACCTTGGCTGTTTGAGCCATATGCAAACTATTTGTTATGAGAAGAATATCACTTTTATATTTAGAATAGAGGCAGACCGTGTGTCAGCGGCTGTCAAGCTAGAACTAAAATTAGTAATTAATAATTTAATTTAAAGTTAATACACAAAGTTTAATCAACTAGATTGATAAATATATCCCGGTACAAGTGACAACCTACGTCTGGGTGTTACAGTTCCGACACGTGAGGAAACCTGGACTTACTGTTCCACTCAAACCATGTTAGAGGCCCTTGAGGCGGTTTAGAAACTGACACTAGGGTGTGTGGGTCGTAAGGCCTTACTGCCCACACGATAAGAAGAAGAAGTTCCGACACTGAATAATTAGCCACCAAGTTAGGGTCTTAACCACCTCGCGCCATAGATGCCACGTGTGGTTAATCATGTGGTATTTTTTAGTGCCTTAACGTGTTTTATGACAAGTAACACGGTACTGCAGTAATTTATATAATGTTTTGTAATTATGAACGCTTGGAAAACGGAGATTACCTTATAATTTATAGTTCTGTGACAGACACAGCGTTGCTCGTTTCACATAAATTATCTATACAAAGAAGTCGGCTTAAGACGGTACCCCGACCAAAACCTTGTTTTTAGTAGTGTTTCAATAGCTATTGTTGCCGATTCCCTTGTTCACAAACTAGACTAAATTTAGAGAATGGACATCTCTTACTAACATACAGCGAAAGGAAAGGACGGTGACATTCCGTGACATTAAAGAACTAAGTTAGAGATGTCAAATTAGTTTTGCCTTGAATTTCTCCATATTTTTAATCCATACGTTTTAAGATGTCAACTATAACTGTATGGATGTGTCAGATTGACTAAATTTGACAGCTCTTATTTTCATTAGGCTTTTTCTTGAAGAGAATCGGCACCAACGGTGCCGATTCCTTTGGTCACAAACTAAACTAAAATTAGACTATCTCCATCTTTTTGTGTCCAATAAAACAAGAAGGAGACTAATGTTAATAAGAGCTGTCAAATTTAGTTAATCTGACACATTCATACAATTATAGTTGAAATCTTAAAACGTATGGATTAAAAATACAAAGAAGTTCAAGGCAAAACTAATTTAACATCTCTAACTTAGTACTTTAATGTCACGGAAAGTCACCGTCTTTTCCTTTCACTGTATGTTAGTAAGAGATGTCAATTCTCTAAATTTAGTCTAGTTTGTGAACAAGGGAATCGGCACCATTATCTCATTAATTAAGAGAAATAAACGACATCTAAAAGCACTATAATAATGTTTGATATCTTATCATTACATTGCAAGATCTATTTTTTTAATGTGGTAAAAATACATTTAATATCTCCTTGCAAAATGATGACTAAAATTTTCGATTATTTGCTTCTCTTGCTTAATGCAACGTGCTATTAATTTGTGAATTGCACTAATCAAAATAAATAACTAAATGTTATTTATTTTGATGGTTAAATAATTATTATTGATGATTAATAAATTATAATTGCATGGTTCAATTAATTATCAGTTTATTTTCTCCAAAAGATTGTACAAATAATCATTTATTTACAAAGTTTGAATCCTAACCTAAAAACTCGAACACGTGCGCCGAGCACGTGGTTAGTGTCTATAAATACAGGCGACAGCCACAGAGCGGCTCAGTTGCGCACGAGCCGTCGGACGGAACACATCTCTGTGAGTCATATTTATACTGTCGTTGTTATGCTGATTGTTACGTCGCTAAATAAAAGTTATTCGAAGTGTAGAAAGTGTTTTATTTGAAGAAGATGGAAAATAACCATGGCGCCGCCCATCCGTCATCAGGGTTTGGAGAAGACCCTACAGAAAGTTAAAGAAACCTACTGGTTCGATAAGATGAGCACCACGATCCGAAGATACGTCGATAACTGCGTGGTGTGTAGAACTAGTAAAGGCACATCGGGTGCAGCACAGGCACAGCTTCATCCAATTGAAGAGCCAACATGTGCATTTCAAGTGATCCACATGGACATCACAGGTAAGTTGGGAACCCAAGAAGACCAACAGTACGTCATTGTAACAGTGGATGCCTTCACAAAATACGTACTCTTATACCATGCTACTGATAAAACCCCACACAGTAGGTACGCTTGCCGCCTTAAAACGTACAGTACATTTATTTGGAACACCAGTTCAAATAATTGTGGATGGAGGAAGGGAATTTTTTGGCGAATTCGCACAGTTTTGTGAACGGTTTGGCATTAATATTCATGCGATAGCACCAGGCATCAGCCGAGCGAATGGCCAGGTGGAGAGAGTGGTAGCTACATTAAAAAATGCCCTGGTAATGATCAAGAACTACGAGACCGAACAGTGGCACAGCATCCTTGAAGAGCTACAACTAGCGATGAATTGCACAGCACATCGTGTGACAGGAATTGCTCCACTCACACTCATCACCCGGCGAAAACATTGCGTGCCGCCAGAACTCAGTCTTGTGAATATCGATAAACACAGTGGGGATATAGAAGCACTGACACAACATGCACAACAAAAAATGGCCCTATCTGCGGAGCAAGACAGACACCGCTTCAATCAGCGGAAGGCCAAGATTCATCCTTTTCAAAGAGGACACTACGTGCTTATAAAAAACAATCCACGTAACCAAACTTCATTAGATCTCAAGTTCAGTGAACCTTATGAGATCTGTCGAATACTGGAGAACGACCGCTATCTAGTAAAGAAAGTCGTTGGTAGAGGACGACCACGAAAGGTGGCGCATGATCAGCTTCGGCGTGCTCCAAAACCAGGTGACCAGGCAACCGTATCGGCGGTTGATGATGAACAACCCACAATACCAGCTGAGACAATACAACCAATGCCATCGACCTCACGAACTGAGGAACTAGAGCAAAACTCAAATGCACATAACACACATCCACAATAAACCGTGAGTAGCAAAGTACTTTCTCAAAGAAATAATTATTCATTATCCTTTACCTTTTAGAACCTCTGTGTATAACACAGCATCGACCTTGTTCTTATTCCCAATAGAGCCTCTGTGTACCACGGCGAACAGGACCGCCCAGAGCACAGACACATAAACATCTTCCAATTTCAACGAGACAATCTCCGAGAAACAAAATGTGTGTTGACATGATGGAGGGTCGAAACACATAATAAAGCAAAAACAAAAATCAATACATAAGTACCTACAAAAGAGTACGATACCGTATAATTTATCACAAAATATTTAACAAAGAGGTCAACATAAGTTAAATGTTTGGCTATTTACAAAGTATCCCCATTAGTAGCATAGCTGCTTACAGATACCGAACTCAAAAAACAAAAATACACCCCGTTGTTTCAGACAAGTACAAGTTCGGCGTATCGGCGTATCGGCGCAAGTGCATTATTTAAAAAACCTCGTCAACTATATAAGATACAGCTACATCAACGAATAATTAGATTAAGAGTTGATTACAATTATGATCACGAATTAATTGTTTAAAAACACAAATTATGTTAATGTTATTTATTTTGATGATTAATTAATTATTATTGATGAATCATTAATTATAATTGCATCACTCTCCTGCCCACGACCTCCAAGGTGTTCGAAGCGCTCCTGCTGCGCCACCTCACACCGCATCTCACACCCAGACCGGAGCAATTCGGGTTTCGGAGCGAGCATAGCACGACGCTCCAGCTGTCGAGGGTCCTGCACATACTCACGGCGGCCGTGAACAAGCGGGAATACGCCGCCGTGGTATTCCTGGACATGGAAAAGGCCTTCGACAGAGTGTGGCACGCCGGGCTAGTGTACAAACTCGCCCACACCACAGCGCCCCGTCGCCTGATACAGGTGGTCTCCTCCTTCCTGCGAGACAGGACCTTCAAGGTTTCGGTGGAGAACGAACTCTCCGCCGCGCGCCCCATCGCGGCAGGCGTGCCGCAGGGGAGTTGCCTCTCGCCTGTGTTATACTCGGCGTACACCGACGACATTCCCGCCACGCACACCTCTACGCTCGCGCTGTACG
Source organism: Hoplodrina ambigua (assembly GCA_949774945.1). Taxonomy (NCBI): domain Eukaryota; kingdom Metazoa; phylum Arthropoda; class Insecta; order Lepidoptera; family Noctuidae; genus Hoplodrina; species Hoplodrina ambigua. The sequence continues at coordinate 8,808,335 of OX458988.1, forward strand.
CGGACGACGCCGCGTACATCACCACGTCGCTCTCGGCCAAACACGCGGCCGTCAAGATGCAGCGCGTGCTCGACGATCTCCCGGACTGGCTCAGCAAGTGGAGAATGTCGGTGAACGTGGGCAAGACACAGGCGATGATAGTGACGGCACGGAGCCGCACTCACCCACCGAACCTTAAGCTCATGGGGGGCGACATCGAGTGGACGAGTACTGCGAAGTACTTGGGGGTCACACTCGACCATCGCCTCACCATGGGCCCGCACGTCAGCGCAACAGTCGCGCGGGTCAAGCACACCCGCCACCTACTGCGCCCGGTGCTCTCGTCGCGCCTACCGACCCGGGTGAAGCTGGGGGTGTACAAGACGTACATCCGCCCCCAGCTCACCTACGCCGCCCCTGCCCGGCTCGCCCTCGCGGCCGAGGTGCACAGGAAGAACCTACGGACGCAGCAAAATCTCGTGCTGCGCCGCGTCACAAACGCCCCTCGGTTCGTGAGGAACGACGTCCTTCACCGAGACCTGCGCGTCGAGAGCATCGAAGAGTTCGCGGCCGACATGGCGCGAAGAATGTTCGCGCGTGCCGACGCCTCCACACTGCCGCACATCGCGGACATAGCGCCCTAGCACGCGCGACCGCCGGACTACAAGCGGTTCCCGCGCGACCTGATCGCTGACGTGCCCCTACCGGACTTGACGCCTGAGTGAGCCGCAACCACCCTACACGCCGCTCACTCAAACATCTGAACTCCACACTCACAACACCACGCCACACTGCGTAAGCGGCGCGCCGAGTTAACACGGGCGTCGCACGACCGCAGCGCACACACTCGAAAACTCCACACGCATACAAACACACATATGCCAACCCATCGAGCGACGTACACACACCATCAAATCGCTCGCCACACACTACAACGTCCCGCCCCCTGCTGCGCTATCGGCTAGACCTGATTACGTAGTAGCGGGGCGCGGTCAGCTTCCATCGTGGGTGAGCGCCAACCAAAACCGGCGCCCTTGTTGCTAGATCGACCTTTGCTGGGCCTTCCCTGGGTCACCAGGGATCTCACCCGGCAGGGGTCTGGTCGCACGGGCGCCGTGAAGAACTTAGGGCGCTCCCACGATCACACACCACAGACACTGACGGGCGCCGGGGGCAGGAGCCCCCCGAAAGCGCCTAGGTGCAAACATGCCCCCCCCCCCCCCTCCTCACCGGGAGAGGGGAGGCAAACCCAACGCCCGGTCCCTATTTCTAGGGACCGCGAACCTGATACCTCGGGCGAGGGGCAAACAGCCCCGTAACCGATTCCTCGCGCCCCACTCTGGGGCGATGAGACGTCCACCGACCGGAGCGGCTCAGTTGCGCACGAGCCGTCGGACGGAACACATCTCTGTGAGTCATATTTATACTGTCGTCGTTATACTGATTGTGTCGTCACTAAATAAAAGTTATTCGAAGTGTAGAAAGTGTTTTATTTGAAGAAGATGGAATCCCATCTAGGCAGATGATGATGAGACCATTAAAAGGCACTTTTGAACGTCATTTACAAGAGAAAAGAAAAATTATAATATTAAATCTAGTTGTAATTTTACACCTTGTATGTTCTAGAAAATCAGTACAGCCGTTTGAAGATTATCAGATCTTTTCTAATTCATTAATGAGTGTCGGCTTTTTTTTTATTGACGTAATAACTTATCATTTTTTTTTATTTACGAAAATTGTGTAAATGATAATATTTTACACGGAAAAGCACTTAATTTTTTAATCTTTCGATACTGCAATATTATCTTTCTTATTACAATTGAAAAAATATCTACAATCATTAAATTACGTGGTCCCAACAGTCTAATCAGAAGGCATGGGAGATAAAGACAAGATAGCTGAACTAATTCTTAGATTATTTATTATAAATGGGGGTCCTGTGTCAAGTTTTACAACAAAATATAAACATAACATCACGTCACGCCTGTAATCCCCGAAGGGTTAGGCAGAGGTGTGTATTAGTACACCCACATTTCGCCAGTTAAGTTCTTAGTCCCATATAATAGGGGGCGAGCCTATTGCCAGCAACCGGGCACAAATCCAGACTCCGTGGCTGCACAAGAAAATATTTTGAGGTTTATTCAAACTAACAATAAATAATTAATACCAGTCGTGGGTACGTTTACTAACACATTAACTTACATACACAAACAGCCAGACCCGGAACGACTATCTGTAGGTCATACAAATATAATATTTGTACCGAGCGGGAATCGAACCCGCGACACGCAGTGCAGCAGCCAATCGCTCGTGCCGTCAAAATTGTGACATACCAGCAACGTAAAGTATAAATACCATCCATGGGATACATAACATAACATCACGCCTGTAATTTCCGAAGGGTTAGGCAGGGTTAATGTGGGTGTACCCATTAGTACACCCACATTTCGCCAGTTATGTTTTTTATCCCCATGTTATAGGGGGCGAGCCTATTGCCATCAACCGGGCACAAATCCAGACTCCGAGGCTGCTACTGAGAAATTCCTAATGGAAAAACCCAATAACACTTTGCCCGACCTAGGAATCCATGGGATACGTTAAAAAAAAAAACATACGCGTCGAATTGAGAACCTCCTCCTTTTTGAAGTCGGTTGAAAAATCCGAAATAAAAAATAGCCTATGTGTTATTCCAGACAATAATCCATCTCAGTGCCAAATTTCATCCAGATCCGTTCAGCTGTTCTGGCGTGATTGACTTACAAAACATCCAGCCATCCAAACCTTTCGCATTCCTAATAGTAGTAAGATTTCTTTTTTTCATTTCCAGGCAAAGGCGAGAGCATCTGGGACAGGTTTGTCCATGAGAAGCCAGAGATGATAGCTGATGGTAGGAACGGTGACGTGGCCGGTGACTCCTACCACAATTGGCAGAGAGATGTCCAGATGTTGCGGGAGCTGGGCGTAGACTTCTACAGGTTCTCCATATCCTGGCCGAGGGTTATGCCAACTGGTAATTTTGCTTTTTTCTGTATTATAGAGGTAAAGTTTGTTAGTTTGTGAGGTTGTAGGGGGTTATCTCTGGATCTCCTGAACCGATTTTTGAAGTCGTTTTGAATTTGTGGAGGGGCGCGCCATGTCATAGTAGTTTATCTCTACGTCCTACGGCTGATATAATGATGATGATGATTTTTATTTGCAAAACGAAACCCGGAAAATATATCATGTAGTCATAAACAAGGCTATTATCAATTTCGACTCCACACCAATTTCTGTCCTTGGCCCATCGAGCTTCAGGTTATCAGTTGATAACCTACATGTAATGATTGTGTTATAAAAATCAACACCGCACATTGAATTATTAGGTTTACGAAAATATTGATAAATGTCCGTCAACAAATCAGTCATCACCACAACATTTGGCGAATCGCTGATAAACACGACATATAAACTATCGTATTTAGTATGTAAAAAGCTGTTTTTTGACTGCCTTCTGATGGTCTTGGGTTCGATTCCCACGTCGGGCTAAGTATTACTGGGATTTACGTACGTTTTTAGTAGCAGTTTCAGAGTCTGAATTTATGCCCGGTTGTTGGCGATAGGCTCACCCCTATTACATGGGACTTAAAACATAACTGGCGAAATGAGGGTGCACTAATCGATACACCTCTGCCTAACCCTTTGAGGATTACCTACAGGCGTAATGTTATGTCATGATGTCCCAGCGATGGAGACCGCCTGCCTCTATAAACCTCTATAAGCAACCTCCCTGCCAAACATCTTTTTACTTCAAGCGGTTTTCGATATCTTGTGATGAGTGAGTGAGTGTCCTTTTGCTTTTATACAATTTAGATGTACTTAGTAGTACTTACTTAGTTGTACTTACTTTGTAGTTAGTATATCCGGCAAGCGCAGCGTAGGACGTCCACCCACTAGGTACACAGACGATCTGATTAAGACCGCGGGATCGCGCTGGATGCAGGCCGCTTCCAAACGGTCTTATTGGAAATCTGTAGGGGAGGCCTATGTTCAGCAGTGGACGTCCTACGGCTGATATGATGATGATGATAGTTAGTATAGTACCTACTTCATAATACCACCCACTCGTGTCAATTTCAGCCTCACGAAAATAATTCATTCTATCACAAAAAAATTAAACCCGTTTCCTTCATTTACAGGTCTAGCAAACGACATAAACGAGGCAGGCTTCAAATACTACGACAACCTAATAGACGAACTCCTCAAATACGAGATCCAGCCGATGGTAACCCTGTACCACTTCGACCTCCCCCAAGAGTTACAAGACCTGGGGGGCTGGACCAATCCTCTTTCCATCACCTGGTTCGAGGACTACGCGAGAGTTGTCTACAAAAGATATGCGGATAAAGTGAAGTTTTGGATAACCATGAATCAGCCGAATACTATTTGTATAGATGGTTATGGCAACAATTACATGGCTCCTGGACTTAATATCAAAGATGGAGGTAGCTATGAGTGTGTGAAGAATGTTCTGCTGGCCCATGCGAAGGCTTATCGCTTGTATCAAGCGGAGTTTAAGAAGAAATACGAAGGTAAGTTAACTAATTAGTATAACAATTAACAGTACGGCTACAGCGAATAATTTGCCATTCAAGTTAGGGCTTTGACTATTGCGATTTAGAATATATTTTTAAATGATATAAAAAAAGGTCCTGTACAAATTTTTCTGTTATAATTTGGGCATGGTGGACATTAAAGAACATTTTTTTAAATTTTTTTAAATTCTCTACACGGATGTAAACGTTATACCACTGCCTTCGCTCTGAATAGTAAAAATATACCAAATTACTATAAATTTCTCAATAGAGACTAGACGAAGTATAATACAAGTACCTGAGAGATCTTGGACCTCACTGACGTTCAAATGTGACAACTGGTTTTTTAAATAACAGACTATTTTATAATTACTATAATAATATTCTTATAATAGGTATCTCTATTCGGTTTTCTTTTCTCTTCTTTTATTTTTATTTCTTGTAGATGTAGATTTTGTTGTTGAATTGATTTTTTAAGAAAATTCTATATTTCTTGTTACTTGAGCTTTAAGCCTGATCTTTATACACGTAAAATAAATGAATAAGAATATCGTTGCATTTCAGGCAACGTTGGCATCGCTGTGGCAGTCAATTGGTATGATGCGTTAACCAACACCACGGAGAATGTGGAAGCTACTGAAAGAGCGAGAGCATTTGAGGTGAGTGAGACACGTGATGTAGGAACAGCAGTACTATTCTCAAAAAACTCCCTCGATGAATGTAGGTGTGGTGAGCTTTCAATCCTTAAAGTCGCCGTCACGAGAAGCTATAAATTATGTAAATGAAGAACTTCTACTTAGTTACGTAGCGAAAATTCAATCGACAACAAATAATCCCAAATTCAAACAAAACAACTCACTGCCTCACTGCCACTGGACTGCCTCGTTGGTCTAGTGGTCGCAAGCGCGACTGCTGTTCATGAGGTCTTGGGTTCGATTCCCAGGTCGGGCAGTGTTATTGGGTTTTTCCATCAGGAATATCTCAGTAGCAGCCTCGGAGTCTGAATTTGTGCCCGGTTGATGGCAATAGGCTCGCCCTTATTACATGGGATTAAAAATATAACTGGCGAAATGTGGGTGTACTGATGGGTACACCTCTGCCTAACCCTTCGGGGATTACAGGCGTGATGTTATGTATGTATGTCAAACAACTCAAAGTCACATATGAAACTAACGAGCAATTTTACTTGGTCGGGTTATATCATAGCGATATAAAGCGCTGTCGTCTAATGTTTTGTGGTACTGGAACGCGTCTGACACAAGGCATTTAGGCCGTCATTTTGAAGTAAGTTCACTGACGCATTATTTGATAAAAGGGTTGCGATCCCCTGAATGTGTGTTTACAAAATTGATAGATTCTCGTGACGGAGACTTTAGTATCAGTCGTTCTATTCCATAAAAGTCTCTCTTGATGAATGTAGGTGATATGAGCTTGAGGTGACCTGTTAATCCCTAGCATCAGCCTATCTATATTGTGAAAGTCTCTTTCAGTGAACAAGAAATCAGACGGATATTGGACATTCAAATCCAAAATTATTACAATTAGGTACTTCGGATAGAAAAATCCTTAATATCTCTTCTAATATATTCCAGTTCGGACTCTACTTACACCCAATATGGTCCGATGAGGGTGACTTCCCACCCCTGGTCAAGAGTATAGTGGACAAGAAGAGCAAGGAGCAAGGGTACGAGACTTCTAGGCTTCCCAATCTAGCTCCTGGACAAGTAAAGCTCCTTAAAGGTTTGTATTTACGACAGAGGACATGAGCTTATTGTACTCCTATCTTTCTAGTTTAACAAAGTCAAAGTCAAAGCCAAAATATTCATTTCATATTCATCATTATCATCACCGAGGGACACAACAGACAATGAAAAAAAAAATTGAACATACATGGGGGTGGTTTGAATAGCCCAAGAAGAGAGGCTTCCAAAATTTTCTCTGCGTTTGAACGTCCTTATCTGGACCACCCTATGTTTAGTAACCGTTATCACAATATTATATTTTAATTATGAAAGACATTATTTTGTAATAATTATTAAATTAGTATTTTACGTTTATCAGATGTTATTTAATTTTAAGTTTTTATTCTTGGTGTGACACCATACTTATCCGGGTGCCACCCATGCTAGCTACGCCACTGCCTATATGAACTAATATAATTTTCACAGGATCTGCAGACTTCCTAGGAATGAACCACTATACTACCTTCCTAGTGCAGCCTGGTAACAAGAAGTTCGAGGTACCTTCGTTCGAAGATGATCGCAACGTGGTGTTCACACAAGGACCCGAATGGAGGCCTGCTAAGTCTCCATGGTTGAAGGTACGTACATCATATTCTCTCTGCAGACTTGGTCACGGCAGTCAATCTCAATGGAGACCAACCAAGTACGCAAGAGATGTTACAGTGCACGAGGGTATGCGCAACTACAAGTGCATTCCCTCTTCCCTGACTCTCATAGACCAATGGGACGGCAATCCGATGTCACAACACCAGCTTTCAAACTCCGGACTACTACTGAACCCAAAAGCCTAAAGCTTCTTTTGTATCCAAAAGACGATGTGTCGTGATGGCCCAGTGGTTAAGGCGCCCGCCTCTCATGCATGAGGTTGTGGGTTCAAATCCCGGCAAGTACCAATGTGAATTTTTCAATTCATATGTACTTTCTGAAGTTTATCTTGGACATCACTGGCATCGGTGAGGGAAAACATCGTGAGGAAACCTGGACTTACTGTTCCACTCAAACCATGTCAGAGGCCCTTGAGGCGGTTTAGAAACTCTGACACTAGGGTGTGTAGGGTCGTAAGGCCTTACTACCCACACGATAAGAAGAAGAAGAAGATCCAAAAGACGAACTCAAAATTCAGTTTTTCTGACTCTGGGATAGGAGAACGCTGGTTAAGACGCCCGCCTCTTAAGCATAAGTTTGTGGATTCGGTACCGGGCAAGTACCAATGTGACTTTTCCATCCTATGTACTTTCTAAGTTTATCTTGGACTTCACTGACATCGGTAAAAGAAAACATCTTGAGGAAACTTGGACTTACAATTAATATAAGTCTGAAATCGCCAATCCGCCTCGAGCAAGCGATTAATGCTCGTGCCTTCTCTGTATCAGAAGAGGCCTTTGCCCTGCAGTGGGACAAGAATCATTGCTATTTATTATTACTTTCATTTCCTTTCCCAGAGCGCCCCCTACGGCCTGTACAAAGCCTGCATCTACCTTAACCTGAACTACAATTACCTTCCCATCATTATGACGGAACACGGCTGGTCTTCCGACCCTGGGCTCCGAGACCAGATGAGGGTTGAAAATCTGAGGGGGTACCTGGGTGCCTTGCTGCTGGCCATGGAAGATGGGACGCAGGTCAAGGGGTATACCGCCTGGAGTCTCATGGATAATGTGGAGTGGATTGCTGGAACCAGGTTTATAGAGAATAAAAGAGTTATTTAAGTCAGGTTTTGACTTTTAAACGTCTAGGCTGCCATATTTACGGAACGTTTGAATAAATTTACTACGAAAAATGGAAACAAAAAATTGGAGTTGGTTGGTCTACTGACGCAAAGCCCGACTGCTGGTTATGGATCTTGGGGTTCGATTCCCAGGTAGGGAAGGGAAGGTATTGGATTTTACCAACAGGAATGTCTCAGTAGCAGCCTCGAGGTCTGGATTTGAACCCGGTTGATGGCAATAGGCTTGTCCCCTATTACATGGGACTTAAACATAACTGGCTAAAATGTTGGTGTACTAATGGGTAGATACACCTCTTCCTAATATGTTTAAGAACTGTACTATTGAATGACACCTATTTTATTATATTTGTAGAAGCCAGGTGGCCCGTCTTGCTCTATGGTAAAAGCCCATCTAATTTTGGGCCTGGCTATAAGGCTATCTTTCATTATTGTTAATTAACCTGACGAATTTACTTTTTACTGAATTTTAACATTCATATGTTAAAATTCAGTGATTATGAGCACTGATGATCACCAAATTGTTTGTGATGATTACAACAATGCTACCGGTTGATATATCCAGAACTCCGAAGAAGACCTTCCAAAGGTATGGCCACCATTTTCCAAATCTTATTTTTTATTTCCTTTTCAGTGAACGTTTCGGTCTGTACGAGGTGGATTTTGAGTCAGAATCCAAGACGAGAACAGCCAGGCTGTCAGCGCTAGTCTACAAGCATATCATTGAGAGCAGGGAGGTTGAAGACAACTGGAGTCCCAGCAACTTGAAGATAGAAGTCACCAAGACCGAGAAAAAGAATAACTATAAAGTCGAGTTGTGAATTTGAGCCTTGCTTTGGCAGAAGGTATAAAATACAATCTCGAATCGAGATAACCTTTGCTTGAGCATCGGAACAATCCAAGAACGTTATTTTTGTAAAAACACTTAAATTTTGTATAAAACGTACTTAATTGTTTATAAGGATCATTTTTGTTTGTTGAATAAATACATGTTATTTTATTGCAGATTTTTTTAATTTCACATCTAGCTATGCAAATAGTATTAAAAGACTTCAATAGATGGCTCTGTTAATAATAGTTTAGTATATTGGCAATAGATGGCGCATCAGGTAAGATTTTACGAAAAGAAATTGTATTCGAAAGACCTTCTCAAGCGGGCCAAATAGTACTTAAAAAATTCAACAGATGGCTCTGTTTATAATGGTTTATCATAATGATAATAGATGGCGCTACAAGTACGAATATGCTTAAAGAAATAGTTTGTAAAAATATTTTATTTTTTTAAGTTTAAAGCGGAGAAGTTATAGATATCGAAGAATTAAAGCACTCTATACCGTAGCCTACCATAGATAAGTACAGGACCTGCAATAAAGGATTTGGAAATGTTGAGTTATCACAACTTTTTAGACCAAAAATGTTACAAAACTAACTTTAAGCAGCACTTTTTATTATTCTCAATCTTTAATGCACCTCCCACATCCTCTTAAACACCATAACAAATATGTTTTTAAAACACTACAATACAGTACTCACGTACCGAATAAATAGGTAGCAGCCACGAATCGGCAAGCATTTAGGGGGTTAACTAAATGAAACCCAACTTATTTCGATCTTTAAAACGTAATTCTTAAGGTCGATTTTCGTTTGTTACGGTCGTCGAATGTTTGCCACCCGCGGCGAGTGTTTGGGAATAGTTTTTTTTTAACCTATTGTTGCAATTTTTTTTTTTATTGTTAGTAAACTAAATACCGTATGTAATATGTGTTCAAATTGGATCGAGGGCCTGTCGTGTATAATCTTTTGTTTGCATTGTTCAATTATTTAGATTTTTTACATATTTTTTTTTTGTTGCTGATATTTTTATTTTTGTGCAGTACGATTTTTTGAGAGATAAAGGAAAATTAAAGTAACGCCGCTTCCACGTCATTTCTTTTTGTAAAAAGAAAGCATTATTGGCGAAGTGATATCAACGCTTTGGTAGGTACTGTGAAGGTTGCTTGCTAAAGCTAGCAGGCTGGAAGACTTATACTTATTCCTTACTCTATGGACAAACCATTATTCGTATTTAGAATTAAAATAATATAAACGAACAAATTTTATACGGTGACAATTGTTTGGTCATTCGCTCAGCTGGGAGCAATAGTCACAAGCTTTTTTTTTTAATAATAATATCTTAGGACAACCAACACATTGCCATCTGATCCCAAACTAGGCAGAACCAGTACTATGGTAACCAGACAACTGATAAATATACTTATATATTTCTAAACACATACGTATATATAAATTACACCCAGACACAGTACAAATCATCGTGCTCAACACACAAAGATTTGTCCTGGGTGGGAATCGAACCCACGACGTCCTTCCTAGCAGTCAGGGTCACTAATTACTAGACCAACAGGCCAGTCACAAGCTATTTAAATATATTATAAGTCCGATCGTTCGTTTCACTAATTATATTATTTGTGCCCTGCAAGTAACCCCAAAGATCCAAAGGTGGATTAATATATAATACACAAAAAAAATAGGATTGAATCTAGTTGCCCCTTCCAAAAGGTAGTTTTGTATGGAGAAGAATGGGCAAGAAACTCCATACGTACTCTTTTAAAATCAATGTTTACAACATTTGTTAACAAAATCATAAACGACATGGCACGTGAAAGCAATGTATGTACCCTATAAAAAAAAAACTAATTAATCATAATAATTTAATTAAAAGGCACAAATTAAGAATTTAAAAACTAAAATATGTCTATCTATCGACTGTATACATAGATTATTTATATACTTTTCACACCTTCTCGCATCGTTTCATAACACTTCTCTAATATACCTCATGAATAAAAGGTATGTACATGCCTACTTAAGTACATATGTATGGCTATAGGTATATATCATACAAGGGGAGATCCTTTTATTATATTTGTAGGATTGCGTCAAAAATGTATGGGATGATGCGACGCCGTGCGTGAACATACATATTTATATGATAATGGAGACAGGTAAGTATGGAAAGGGAACCTTTTATGAAAATGAAGGTTATAATGATAGCATAACATCACGCCTGTAATCCCTGAAGAGTTAGACAGAGGTGTACCCAATAGTACACCTACATTTCGCCAGTTATGTTTAAGTCCCATGTAACAGGGGCCGAGCACGCCATCAACCGGGCACAAATCCAGACTCCGAAGCTGCTACTGAGAAATTCCTGATGGAAAACCCAATAACACTTTGCCCGACCTGGGAATCGAACCCAAGACCTCATGCTCAGCAGTCGCCCTTTACGACCACTAGACCAACTTAATAACTGGCGAAATGTGGGTGGCTAATGGGTACACCTCTGCCCAAATCCTCGGGGATTGTAGGCGTGATGTTATGTTATGTTAAAAGTGATCTTATTAGAGAACCAAGGAGCCCAAAATAATAAAATATTTTTTAAAACAAGCTTTAATTAATTTTTTTACAATTAAATATTGAGTATAGGACAATGGTACCGATTCCCTTGTTCACAAACTAGACTAAATATAGAGAATTTATATCTCTTACTAACATACAGCGAAAGGAAGGACGGTGACATTAAAGAACTAAGTTAGCGATGTCAAATTAGTTTTGCCTTGAACTTTACCGTATTTTTAATCCATACGTTTTAAGATGTCAACTATAATTGTATGGATGTGTCAGATTGACTAAATTTGACAGCTCTTATTTACATTAGTCTCTTTCTTGTTTTATTGGACAGAAAAAGATGGAAATAGTCTAATTTTAGTTTAGTTTGTGACCAAGGGTATCGGCACCATTGTATTGTCACCAGAACTAAAGGTCTATCATCATCATCTGCCTAGCCTTTTCCCAACTACGTTGGGGTCGGCTTGCAGTCCAACCGGATGCAGCTGAATACCAGTATTTTACATGGAGCGACTGCCTATCTGACCTCCACAACCCAGTAACTGGGTAATATGATACCCCTAGGTAAGACTGGTTGTCAGACTTTCGGGCTTCTGACGACCCGTAACGACTGTCAAAGATCCACGTATGACAGCCGGGACCAACGGCTTAACGTGCTTTCCGAGGCACGGAGGAGTCTCGGTATGTAAAGATGGTCACCCATCCACGGACCAACCCCGGCAAGCGTAGCTTAACCTGACGGATCGACCCGTGCGGCTGTTATTACTTAGCTACGAGCTCCTCTAGAACTGAACAGAACTAAAGGTCTATGCAGGTCGATATATGCTTTGCTTTTACGGACAACTTGCATACATACGAACAGTGCAAGTTAAATAAAAGCTTGTAATAATATAAAGCCGTCTCCATCCATCATTCACATCCATCCATCGCGCATGATACAATGATATACTCTTGCCGCGCCCTCGATCCCTCTAAACTTGAACCATAAGAAGCCGCTGAGTAGCACTCCTTATTATATTACACTAAGTATAATACCTCCGTCTTTTTGTTTGTGCAGACATTTTTGACGGAATCAGCCATACAGAGGAGAGAATAGAATAGGTTTTTATTACAGTTAGAAGTTGACTTAGTCTGCATTAAGAATTTTGTATTAAACTATGTTCTGCCCGCGATTTATCCGCGTCAATGTGGTTTCTCAATACAAACTTTAGACCCCTATTTGTTCCCCTTATGGGGCTAATTTCAGAAAATCCTTTTTTGTCGGATGCTTACGTCATACATCCGTGGATCCGTCAGTCAGTCATTTAGGACAAAGCATTTTTTATGTATAGAGGATTTTAGAAGGCTGGTGTCGCTAAATTTTTTCAAAACCAGTAAGTCAGCCCCCCCCCCCTATTTAATTTAAAAAAGTATTTCATAATATTGTTCTGAAGATATTTTGTTTACAATCGCAGTAGTATTTACTCATTTTTGATAATTTAATAATGAATTATAATTTAAGTAAGAATAATAAAAAAAAATATTTAACTGCTTCGTTGGTAGTGTTGGCACAGTGGTCGCAAAGCGCGATTGCTGAGCATGAAGTCTTGGGATCGATTCCCAGGTCTGAAAATGTGTTATTGGGTTTTTCCATTAATTTCTCAGTTTCAGCCTCCAGAGTAAGTATCCATGGTCTGAATTTGTACCCGTTTGATGGCAATAGGCTCGCCTCTTATTACATGGGACTTAAACATAACTGGCGAAATGTGAGTGTACTAATGATTTATATTTTGGACCCCTCGCTAAACAGTCAAAATAACAGTCCTCGTAACGTTCCACAAAATATCACTATGAACATTTTACTTCCATCAAAAACAAAAAGATTATCTAATCCCAAACACATCCAAGCGCCGCCACTAGTCTTAACATAACATACGAATCCAATTTTGTAATAACACATTATTTGTAATAGCACGTAAATGTACGCTTTGATCATATTCCATTTTCTTTTTTAATTTTGTTATTTCCTTGCTCTTACATAGATATAATTAAAATCGTATATAATTCGATGGCCGCATCGAATAAACGTACAAGAGCTATTGAATGTATTTTTATTTGGTGTTTTCGGTTCCTTTGCCCCTCCTCCTACCCTTTTTTTATACATTTTAGTCTAAAAATAATTAATCAATACATTGGTGCCGATTGATTCCCCTGTTCACAAACCAAACTAAAATTAGACTATTTCCATCTTTTTCTGTCCAATAAAACAAGAAAGAGACTAACGTAAATAAGAGCTGTCCAATTTAGTCAATCTGACATATCCATATAATTATAGTTGAGATCTTAAAACGTATAGATTAAATATACGGAAAAGTTCAAGGCAAATCTAATTTGACATCTTTAACTTAGTTCCTAAATGTCACCGTGTCTTCACCTTTTCTATCGCTGTTTCTTTAAAAAATTGTGCTTTTGAATTGTTCGTAAAGCGTGTCAACTACACAACTGTGAAGCCTATGCAGCAAAAATCGCGGGTAAGACCTAGTTAATTAATACTTAAGGCCTGGTTCACATTAGGTCAAACCGATAAACAACTTACAAATGCTTTTTTTGTAAAAACCTAACATAAAAGAGTGCCGTGGAGTTTCTTGCTCGTTCTTCTCCATGGAGGCCTACCTCCGTTTTGGAACGAGCAACTAGCTTCAACTTTCGGACTAACTGACCGACTCTTTGACAATTCAAAAGTGCCTGTAAAGGGTCTAATTGAAATAAATGTTTTGACTTTGACTTTCGTGACGTCCCCGGAGGGTCACAAAGCAGTTGTGAGCTGGCTGTGGTAACGACGATAACGACGGTGGTGTTCATATTAGGTCGGATCGGCAGCTTCTTCTGTGAACAGCTACATCCGACAGTCAGTCAACGGTAAAATAATTGTGGGTCCGATCTAATGTGAACCAGCTCTAACTTAGATTTGTTTAAAGCCGTGTCTATGGCGTGGCTGTGGCGTAGCCTTTTTTTTTTTAGGTGTTAAAAATCATCAAATGACTCCTTCCCTGGGTGGGGCGGAAGGGACTGTCAGACTTTTACTGACTAAAAAACCACCCTGTTCCTTCTGTTGCCCTTTACGTTCCGGGGCCACGGTATCCTGTTAAGACGTCCCGCAACCCCGGGCTGTGGTGTAGCCTAACTTCGCATACAGACAATCCTCGTACCAGTTACCCAGTCAACCAAAATCAATAAAATACATTCTTAAAATTCCATTATCGACGGTTACTTAAAAGCTAATCTGAAGCGCTCTTTACAATACTAAGTAGCAGTATCGCATTAAATTCACACTCGACCGGGCATTCACGTAAATAACCAACAATGGGCAATGCACACAATAGCCGTGTTGCGTAATTCGGCGAAATATTTGCATTAAGGCGTTTCAGATGATAGTCAGTTGCAGCGGCTGTTGCGCGGTTGTTTTAATTTTATGGTAACGTTTAAGAAATATAACATCAAATTTAGTATTGCTTATTTTCTTACTAGTAATGCTTTGTTAGACATTAAAAAAATACTCGATGCAATATTAGTATTGTGTAAGCAAAATGATACCTTATTTACCTTAATTTATACTATACCTATAAATGGGTTAGCAAAAAAACTAACTACCCCTTTTAAAGAATATTACTCTCAGTAAAGAGAATTGCTGAAAGTAAAAAATAATACCAGCCTGTTATTATCCTGCTGCAATAGCCTTCTCATACCTACTATATTTTTAATTATTTTATTTTTATATAATAGGGAAATAAACAATATTTCAAGAGGTGGCAATTAAATATTTTTAAAATGCATTTCTAAGTCTAGGTTCTTGCTGATGTTCAAAATAAACTTAGAAAGTACAAATGGCTTCAAAAGTCACAATAAGCACTTGCCTGTTATTGAACCCACACTTATGCAAGGGCGGATGCTTTAACCCCTGAGCCACCACAACTTTTAAAAGAAGGAAAAAGTAAAAAAGTTAATTAATTTTTTTTAATCAGTCTAATTTTGACTGCTAAGCAACCATTGGATTTAATAAATAGGTACACTACTAGCTTCCCGCTGCGAAACGCAGCACTTATCTGAAAGGGCTTTCTAAAAAATATATCAATAAGATAATCCTCTCCGACTCAAGATTATCTGGACAGACGGACGTCATTCAAGTTACGCATTATAATATTGTATTGTGTATTATTACGACCAAGCACAATGAAGGTGACCACAGTTCAAAGGAATTAACGTCTTTTGTTATGTACTTGTGAATTTATTGAGATATCTAAGTTTAAGTACCTACTTAGCTACTTACCGTGCGGCTTTGAGTTTGCCGACGGTACACTTTATGTAACACGGTATGTGTGTAGTTTTTATTAAAAATTGAGAGTTTTAAATGCAAAAGTAAAAAAAAAAAAAAAAGTATCTTCTAAGGAAAGATGATTTTCAAAGTATGTAGTGAAATTAGGAAAAAAATCATCAATTAAAAAAGTCTGTTAGCATACTGGAAAGTACGAGTATGCAACTTTTTGATTTATGTAATATAAGATCTGTACTAACTCCTTCCATGGTCGCAAAACGCGACTGCTGAGCATGAGGGCAAAGTGTTATTGGGTTTTTCCAGCAGAAATTTCTCAGTAGCAGCCTCGGTGTCTGAATTTGTGCCCGGTTGATGGCAATAGGCTGGCCCCTTATTACATGGAACTTAAACATAACTGGCGAAATGGTGGGTGTTCTCATATCCTACACCTATGCCAAACCAACCAGTGATGTTATGTTTAAGACCTGTATTATCTAGTGACACTTATTTTATTTTTGAAGCCTATATAATTCTAGGGTATAGGCACATCTCTCATTATTATTTTTAACCTGACGAATTTTTCCGATAGGCCAGTAACACACTGGTGCAAACGGTAAGGATGATACCTCCATTGTTATTTATTTGTGTAACTCAATACTAATGTTTACTTTGCCGGTGTTAAGTTGGTGACAATCGTCACAGATCGTACGAAAGATAAGATGGATTACTTACTTTAAAAGTAAAAGTGTTTTTGAGATTTCTGGGGAGAGATTGTTGGAGAGTGGCATAAATTGCGTATGTTGTGTGTTTAGGTTTGGATAGTGGTTTATAAGTTTTTTTTTTCAAGAAGAAAGACTTCATAGTAAAAAATACCAGCAATTACTAGCTTGTTAAAAATCTATTCTTGAGTACTAGGTATCGGAATACTTAAATTAATACTAGGGTCCATTACCTTTATAATTATAAGACCATTAATGTACATTATGGAACGCAATAAATGATTTAGTTTTTTTTTTCTTAAAAAATGTTATGTCAATTTTTCAGAAAAATAAGGCTATATTGAGCCAGAACTTTATTACTACACCGAATAGACGTTTGTTTTTAATGTCACGTAAAAGATTTTTTGTAAATAGGTCTCTAGTCTCTAGTGTAATTAATACAAAGTGTCAAACCGGTACCGTTTTTGAGTTATATTTTAGATAAAAAATATTTGAGATTTTTTTTTATCGTTAATGTTTCTTTATTTATTTATTTTACCTTATAACTTGTAATTTAAACGAAAAAAATCTTCATTTTATTATATGAACGGTATTTACTTAACAATGTACAGTGACCATGGAAGTTATCCAAACCTCAGTACTACACATGACAATGACACTCTATACAGTGGCTCAACCATCTAATTTGCGCTAACAGCCAATTTTTTTTCTACCAGCTAATCTCTATAAACATTGCGTACGGTGGATTGAACACAAAGTGTTGTTACTGGCCCCTGCTTCAATGACAAACTGTTCAAGCGCACGTAGGGTAAAAACACCAGTTTATAGTTGTTGATAGACTTATTTGTAAGTGTGTTACACACAGACTTAAAGCAACCTTTTTTAAGTCTTAATTTTTTCTGTAAGTTCAAAAGTCGAAAATTGAAACAATGCTTAAATTTAATGAATGCATACCGTTGAAACGGTAATATTATCAAGACTTCTGTAAATATACCTACCAAGTTTCTGGCCAATAAATATTAATCTATACCGAGTAGGTATAGATTAATATTTATTGACCAGAATTTACGGGGATTACGTATTAAAATAAAAATTGTCATTGTTATCTCTTCACCACCTTTGGTTGACAGATAGAGAATACCTTAGGCATTGAGTCCGCATTTGTACTTTTTGTTGCATAATGTATAGATCTATATAAATACAAATGAATAGCTTAATCATGTTGCTAAGCGCAAGACTCGAGAACAGCTAGACCGATTTGGTAGTTTCTTTTTGTTTTGTACTCGTAATTTTCTGGATAAGGTTTTTATGAAAGAAATGTCCGGAAAATCCCGAGCGAAGCTGGAGCGGTTCAATAGAAAATAAATAAAATTATATTAATATTATTGTGTGATATAAAATAGGTAATGGTTTGAACGGGTAGTTGGTTTCTTAATTTCGAAAGTACTTTTTTATAGAAAAGATTCCAAGATTTGAGAAAATTATAGTTTGGTACATTTTTGTTTATTCCTTCGCCTCTTTACACCACGGGCGAAAATAGGCCATCCTACCTTACCACCATCTCTTTATTATTTACATTTTAATCTCCAAATCGGCGTCGTGTCGTAACAAACACTGTCCCGCCATTATTGTGTAACTTTACACCCACATTTGTCACAAGTTTCTGCTAAGTGAAGATATTTAACAGATTATCTGGCGTAACAGAGGGATCAAGATTTGTTTGAGAAGATATGCTTTGCGTATGCTAGAGTGCAGTATGAAGATGAGCTGAAAAAAAAAGATGATTAGAAAAACATTTATAAAACTTTGCAAGTTCGGAGCTAAGGTCAAAATCTCACACAAAATAGGTATGTACCTGCAGACTAACCTAGTACTCAGGCGATATCATAGTGCATTGATTTTAAAAGAGTACGTATGGAGTTTCTTGCCCATTCTTCTCCATACAAAACTACCTTTTGGAAGGGGCAACTAGATTCAATTCCTTTTTTCTTCTTGTATATGACGTTCAGAAGTGCCTTATAGGGTCCTTATTGAAATAAATGATTTGACTTTGACTTTAAAGAGACAAAAGAAAAGATTTTGTTGTAAATTATTCGGCATTTTACAAGCTATACCTTTAACTTCAACCGCGTTCAGTTACGACTTTAGTTACTGCTCCGATCCCGTGTACCGTAGCGTGATGTTATATAGCCTATACTATTCCTCATGAATCTGGCTGTCTTACACAAAATAATGTTTCCAATCCGATTGGTAGTTCAAGAGATAAGACGTTTAAACAAAAGAAACTCATCAGATTTATGGAGAATAAAAATCAAAAACGAAAAAAAAGGTATATATCTATACAACGAGTGACGGAAAGGGTATATACATACCAAGAGCAAGGCTTCTTTGGATGAGAACTAACGATACGGCAAGGGTTTTTTAATCCTATCTCTACATGTTCAGAAATTATGATCAACAAAGAACACCGCCTGCAGTAGGCTACTATGTGGCACTACGCGTGCAGAATTACGGAAGAGATTTATCGTGATATTTGCCAAGTAACGTGGAAAGTTTTTGACCCACGTAGTGCGGTTTGACACGTTTATTATGATTTGAATTTAAGAAACATATGAAACCGAAAATTTGGTATCAATTCTTAGAGTATTTTATATTTAGCTAAAACCCTTGCCATATCGTTAGTTATCATCCAAAGAAGCCTTACTCTTTGTATGTATATACCCTTTCCGTTACACGTTGTATATGAATATTTAGGTACCTTTTCGTTTTAATTCATATAAATTATAACAGTACTATGTTGGGAAGTACTGGGAACCACACATCAAGAGCATCAACTCAAAGCTAAAAACATCATTATGAAAAAAAAACCCATTACTCCCCACCCACTCGTAATCAATACTCTTTTTACAACAATTACCGAAAACCCCTTTTAACAAGGGTATCACAATTAAAAGACCAAAAAAACATAATTTACCGGCCCTATGCAGTTTGTAGTACTCTCATCCAAGGGCAGCCACGCGCCGCCCATTACGGGTTTAATTAAATAAAACGCACGAATATGTTTCGTTCCGTGTGAAACGGCTTTATTGAGCAGGACGGTAATGGGTGATTTTTGATTTTGTATTTTCTTTTTTTTTTGTTTTATTTTATATATTTTATAGGTTACTTAGACAGCTGTAAAAAATATTGTCCACTGATAGTTAACATTGATAACCGAATTAGACAGATTTTATAATGCGATACTTATAGGTCTAAGTTAGGATATTCAAGACAGTATGCAATTTTAAACTGCATAGGAATAAACTTAAGACTGAAAATCAAAAGGGAATTTCTCACATACATAACATAACATAACATCACGCCTGTAATCCCCGAAGGGTTAGGCAGAGGTGTACACATTAGTACACCCACATTTCGCCAGTTATGTTTTTTTTTTAGTCCCATGTAATAGGGGGCGAGCCTATTGCCATCAACCGGGCACAATCCAGACTCCGAGGCTGCTACTGAGAAATTCCAGATAGAAAAACCCAATAGCACTTCCCCGATCTGGGAATCGAACCCAAGACCTCATGCACAGCAGTCGCGCTTGCGACCACTAGACCAACGAGGCAGTCTCACATATTAATTACTTATTATACCTAAAATTTAGCGGACGCGGACAAAGTCGCGGGCAGAACCTAGTTTAATAACATTTGAAACCCCACTTCCATTAATTTGTGCAATTTTATTCAATACCCAGTCAAAGATTCCCTTTTTTTCATCACTCCCATACATGTTCAATACATCTGAGTGCGCCGCGTGGCGTTTCATACACCACTTCGACAATAAAGCGCCCCATTCACTCTCAGACTTGAGAGCCGTCGCATTATTGTGCACATCGGTAATTTTGTAAAGATTGTTGCGATTTTTTTTTACTTGAAACTTTGCCGTTGTGTTAAAAAATAACTCGTCAATTTATTAATTTGGTGTATTTCTCCATTTATGTATTTTTTTCTCTCTCTCTACGTTGTATATAGTGTATGTATGTGTGTAACTGTATTTTTTATTTATTTATTAGGTTCACCAACGATTGTATACACTGATACAAACAATAAACAAGCAACAGATAATAATAAAGTGTAACAATCACTTAAAGGTAAACTCTGCATGCACACAAAACATTGTTGTAACTTACAAAGGAAAAAATAAATAAAACAAGTACTTTAAACCAAACTAAAGTTAAAAGAAAAATCAATAAAAAACAAAACTGTAGGTGCACAGGTACAGATTTACAAATATAAACATAACATAACATCAAGCCTGTAATCCTTGAAGAGTTAGGCAGAGGTGTACCTATTAGTACACCCACATTTCGCCAGTTATGTTTAAGTCCTTAAACAGGGGAGAGCACAAATCTAGACTCCGAGGCTGCTACTGAGAAATTCCTGATTGAAAAACCCAATAACATTTTGACCGACCTGGGAATCGAATCTAAGACCTCATGCTCAACAGTCGCGCTTTGCGACCACTAGAACAACGAAGCAGTAAACAAATAATTTAACAATAAAATGACTATAATACCCAAAACATTAGAACAAACCGATTATTATGAGATTGACCCTGACCTTGACCTTGACCTGATTGATCCTGTTTATGTGCTGTCTTAATTTATTGGCATATTATTATAAGCGTCTAGTAATTGGCATAAAATTATGTCATTTACTTTCCTTTTAAATTTTATTTTTGGTTTTTATTTTGTTATTTGACATTTATTACACTATTTTGTATGCCTTCTGGCGGGACATAGCAACATTTTATTTGTTTATCATCTGTATATTTATACGGTAAACAATGATTACAAGAATATGAATATATAATAATACCTATAATACCTATAACAATAACTAAACATGATCTCAATAAAATATATAATAAGTAAAACATAAATATTATTTTAATCGTAATTTATTTTATTTTAAATATTTTGAATATGATGTAACTAATCTCAATACCTATATGAATTGCTATTGTTTTCTTTTCTAAAATGTTATTATTGTTTTTTTAAATTTAATTTTAAAGTCAGAACTATGTTGCTGTGCCCTAAAAGGGTCCATAATTGTATTTAAATAGGTGTTAAGTGGTATTACTTATGTGGTTGATGGAAATTGTTTGATAATTTTGAGAGGATTGTTAAGTTATGGTATTTTGCTATATATAGGTATAGCTTTAAGCCTATGTAACATCCTTATTCGCATTATGGTATGCATTATATGATTATGAATATTTTGTACCCTAGGTTCACAAAATGAATAAATGATTTTGAATTTAAACTTTCAATAACCGCTAAAAAGTCTCAAGTATCACTTCTCCAACCAATATCAATAAATAGTCATCAACGACTAAATTCCTCTCGCAGTAAAGAGGTTTAACTTGGTAACCCCCCCCTCTCTTCAGCTGTGAATTACCCTCCACCGTCGCTATCTTACCAAGCCCTTGTTAATAGGGTGAATATCTTGTTGAGAAGAATAAGGACTTTCCTATTCGTAAAAATATCCAGCGGTTTCCCGTAACCTTTTCCAGGTCGTCAGTCCACCTCGTGGGGTCCCTACCACACAGAGCCTTCCGGTACATGGTCGTCGTGTCCGGTCATTGTGGTTATCTTTAGGGGAGGCCTATGTCCAGCAGTGGATGTCGTTCGGCTGACATGATGATGATGATGAAAGATTGGGTTGTCTCGCTTCAAAACGGGGATTATAAGTAAAATGGTTGCCAGGCTTATATATGATTGGGTAGGTCACGTCAGATGTCCCAAAGGGGATGGTCGGTATTGCTAAAGACTGCCCCGTAAGACGTGGCGTGATGACCTAGACGCACACTACGAGGCCTGGTTCGAGGTAGCGGAAGAAAAGAACACCTGGTAGTATCAGAGGATGCCTTTACCAAGTAGTGGGACATTACAGGATAGTTAAAAATCGTGCATGTCGTGGAGAATTTAGATATCGTGACAAAATAATTCAGTAATTGTAATGCTTGACAATCTGGACTTTTCCTAGTAGGAGACGTCTAGTTGTGCCTATTGGCCTGGCTCTGTCTCCTGCTTGTTTGGAGGGAAGTGGGAATTATGTATTTTTTTACTCCTCCGCTGTTCTTTTCTGATTAATTTCCTTGCGGGATCTAAGACAGTTTAAACGTTTTTCCGTTTCGCCGATCGCCACTGTTGATTCTTGCTTGTAAGAGTTGCAGTGGTTTAGGAAAAGCTTGGCAAATTTGTCTAGAAAAGTGTTTGTATAAAAAAGAAAAAGATAACAGTTTTAGTTCATGTTCATCCCGATAGATGTCGCTACACTACCAATTAGTCATAACACTTCCTCTCCCAACTGCAAAACAGACCAAAATTAATTCTGACATTAATTCTAATAACCGGACTTGTCCCGCGGCACAGCCATCATGGCGACCCTTCCAATAGGGCTTGTATTACGCGGTATTCCAATTTAGCTGGTAATGTGGACGGCTTTCAAGTAACGCAGTGTTATTTTGTGTGAGTGTGTGTACAGTTATGGACAACTACTTATGTAGGTAAGTATAGTTTGTTCAATTCAATTTTGATTAATTTTAGACAGCGTTGTAGTTTGTCTATTTTGTTTTTTATCTTTATTTTATTTTATTTAAATACAGACTTTTATTTACAGACTATAAATAAATAAGATATAGATAAATAAGATAACGTACCAATATATTTAAAAAAAAACAACTAGGTACTTACCTATAGTTTGCCCAATTCAGCAATGCAGGTTGCTGCAGATTGCCCAATGCAGGTTAGACTATAATCTGTGAATAATAAGTAACTTTTTTACTTTATTTAAAATATATTTAAGTACTGTTTTAATTAATAAGATACAATTAAAACAATAAAAGTAAAAGAAGAAACTAAATTCATAACATAACAATCACCCATTAGTACACCCACATTTCGCCAGTTATGTTTTTAGTCCCATGTAATAGGGGGCGAGCCTATTACCATCAACAGGGTAAAAATCCAGACACCGAGGCTACTACTGAGAAATTCCTGATGGAAAAATTGCCCGACCTGGGAATCGACAGTCGGCAGGCTCCGAAATCATTTTAAGGTACCCAAATATGAACGTGCAAAAGTTAAGCGCAGCTTGGAATCGTCGTCGTAAACTAGTTTTATTATAACGATGTATTTTGGCTGAGTGTACGCCTGGATTTGTCTCTGGCGAACGCATAATGTGGAGCTGACTATACATTGAATAAAAAAAAATGTTATTTTTTTTTCAATGTTTAATCAATGGTTTTTGTTTAAGCAACTTTTTGTATCTGTAACAGCGGATTAACAATTCGTAATTAAAAAAGAACGTTAATTTTTCAACTCCAAATTGATGTCAGAAAATCTTTCTACAAAAAAGAAATAAGAATATACTCTACTATCTATGCATCGAAATAACAAGCACATCTTTATTTTTCTTATTTAAAAAAAGAACGTCACATCTCCACAAAAACAACACATAATAAAAGCGAAATGAAATAAATAAATTCACACCTAACCTAACTGGAAAACGACGGTGTCAGAGAAAGTTAATTTGAAAATGGAATCAGCATAGCCGACCAATGGCGGGGGTGCCCGAGGGACGGCCGACCAATCGCGGCGCGGGGATTTTCGCGCGCTGAATTTTTATTAGCTGAGATAATAACGCGCCATTTTCCGACAGGTCCCCTTTTTCGTTTAGGATTCAGTGGGCGAAAATGTTAAACAACTCGAGTACTTTTGTGTTATAATCATGCTAGATTTGTTTTAGGCACATAAGTAGGTACCTACCTAGTGCTTTGAGTAAGAGGTGAAAAAATACTGATCTGACTGCTTACATAGCATAACATCACGCTTGTAATCCCCAAAGGGTTAGGCAGAGATATACCTATTACTACACCCACATTTTGCTAGCTATGTTTAAGTACCAACACAAGTAATGGGGGGCGAGCCTATTGCCATCAACTTGGCACAAATCCAGACTTCGAGGCTACTACTGAGAAATTCCTGAAAGAAAACTCAATAACACTTTTCCTGACCTGGAAATCGAGCCCAACACCTCATGCTCAGTAGCCGTGCTTTACGACCACTAGACCAACGAGGCGGACAAAGTGTTGTTCTATTTAAATCTCCCTCGGTAACTAGATTAAATTCATTTTTCATAGATATGACGTTCAAAAGTGCCTTTTATTAGCCTAAATTAAATAAATGATTTGTCTTTGACTTTGAATTTGGTGAATTTGCGCGCTTGCTTATACGAAAATCACTCCTTAACTTGCAACTACCAGCAAATAATTTATATAATAACAGAATGATAGGAATAAATTCTATGCTTTTACAGAACCCTCAGTCATTCAGAATATCTGCAGAACCCATTACCGCTCACGTACGATTCGCCCCTAACCGGGCTATATCTCAGTGTTGCCACTCGCGAAATGGGAAGTGACGTGAATGTGCGCGCGGTGACACGACGTCGATTACTGGATTCTATTCGATTTTCTATGTTTGTTGTAACACTGTGGTTATAATTAAGGGGAGGGGCGTTCTGTTTAGGTAAAAACGGTTGGATTGATTTTGTTTTTTAGGTGTATATTTTCTCTTTGATTTAATCATAGTTAGTATGTAGATACTTACTTTTTGACAATGAAGCTTTCAAAGCTTTATAATAGGGATTTATTTACCCTGGAACTTTAATATCCTTCACAATTAGGTACTTGCTTCTGCAATTAGGTACTACCAATCCATTGGCATTCTTTTTAAGAACTGTCAAAATGCGATTCGCCCATAGTAGATTATATTATAAAGCAAAAGTTAAAAGTGACGTCACACTTTTGACAACTTACAAAATCTAAAAAATTTAAAATTAGAATTTTTAAAGTAAATAAGTTCTTTGAATTATTGGTTAATGGTGCCAACTATTCATTTCTCTATATGGCCGATGTATTCTGTAAAAAATTGATTCCCTGCATTTAGGTAAAGTGGGCTTGAGGCGTGGTGGAATGATAGCTCATCTCACAAGCTCAAACACCTAAATTCAGTAAGATAATTTTTAAGTATAGTACCTACTTAGCATAAAATAACTCAATATGACTAAAAACAAGGATATGTATAAGATATAAGCTGTCATTATTGTAGTTAACAATAAAGAAACTAGTTTATTAGGCACTGGTAATCTATAAAATGATTATCCACCATAAAAAAAAAACTCGAAATTGCCTCACGCATCAAAAAACAGCATAGTAACAGTTCATTCCGATCAGACAAACAGCCCGAATACTATTCACAAACAACCACAGAGCATTCGAAATTCAAAAAAAGAACCGCGAGCCCGCAACAATGCTCAATGAACGAGTTCCTATTTATAAAAAAAAAGAAAAAAGAAAAACCAAGATGGCTACTTTCAAAGTTACATAATACAATTTCGCGGGGGTTAACTTATAAAATGTTTCTGAGTTGATAGCAAAGTTTTCTATCCGGCTATTTTCCGCCCCTGTTCGTTCAATAGGGGGCGAAACAAAGAAGATGGAAGCGAACCCTGGTCCGAAGGGTAATTGTAGCCTTCAATTGTTTTAAAGCTTTTAAAATTATTATTTTTGCTTTTGTTTCGTAATAATGGACGAGGTTTATTGGTAGACGTTTGTTTTTGTAATTAATAAATAATGGATGTTTTGTTTTTAAGACTTAATGGACAATTGAATAAAAGTACATTTATATTGTTGTTTTTTTTTTATACCTTACCTTTAATTAACTTAAATATTACACAGGGAAATACGGAAAAACTTAAAAAATATTCGGAGGTACAAAGTACTTTTAAAAATGCAATTCGGATCACAATAAATTCACAATTATCAATCTTCTATATATATTATCTTCTTTTTTTGGCTAAATGTGTTGCTAAACGCAACCCTCGAAAACGGCTGGATCGATTGGCTGATTATTTTTTGGTTGTATTCGTAATACCTATCTCGGAATTTTTCTTTTTTGAAAATCTATAGAAAACGTCAGAAATTTGCACCCGTGCGAAGCCGGGTGGTTCTCTTGTCAAAGATAAAAGTACTTGGTGAAGTTTAATTAAAGAAAAAAGTGTCTGATGTCAAATATACCCTAAATAAATATTTCGAACGTTTTCAGAGCATAAATTCACAAGAAGCATTATTATTAATTCAATGGTTTAAAAATGGAATCAATCAAAGTTTTTTAAAGAATGTTCCTTGTGGACTGAAACTGGCAACTTTACCAAATAGGTCTCATTAAAAAATTTAACGTAGAAATAAAATGGCAAAGGAAAAAAGTGTGAATCCTAAAATTCACAACTCGTTCGTTCGTAGAGTTACAGCCAGCCTGTATGGAACGTTTCCTTCGCCCGCGGCGAGAGCCGGCGACGGCTAATTATTTCCCGCCCTTTCCGTTTCCTGCCCGATCAACGGTTTCAAACTCCGTTCTCGAATGGACTCCGAATTCGAATTTGAAAAATTTTGAATGTGGAACGTGGGAGTTTTTAACGATATAACATTTTGGCGGAATTATAAAACGTGGTAATATTTTATATATTTGCTTCGTAAACCTTTAAAATTATTACACAACATAAAATTACGTTAGTATTTCCGAAGGGGCTAATTATAACAATAATGCCATGATGACCCAGCGGTTAAAGCGCCCGGCTCTCAACCAAGAGATTGCGAGTACCAATGTGACTATTTCGATTCTAATTTTTATAACTTCACGTTGGGTTAAAAAAAATCTTTTTGTATATGGTAGCCAGATTCACGTTACAGGCGTGATGTTATGTTATGTTATCACGCTTGTAATCCCCGAAGGGTTAGGTAGAGATGTACCCATTAGTACATCCACATTTCGCCGCAGTGATGTTTAAGTCCCATGTAATCGAGGGCGAGCCTATTGTCATCAACCGGGCACAAATCCAGAAGCCGAGGCTGCTACTGAGAAATTCTTGATGAAATAACCCACTAACACTTTGCCCGACCTGAGAATCGAACCCAAGACCTCATGCTCAGCAGTCGCGCTTTGCAACCACGAGGCCAACGAGGCAGTCAGTACAAGTCAAGTTTACAATACCACAAACTGTAAGCACAATTCTACAGCGATGCCTGACACATGAGAACGAAACAATTCTCTCTCAAAGTTTAAAACAAAGCGACATAATGAAGCCTTCCGTCTTGAGATGAGGCCGTTCTGATCAACGGCGCAATCGGGATGCTGGGAAGTTTGGACTTAAGACTATGTGTTGTGGCCTCATTTGGACTGAGGAAACGCTGGTAGTCTATTCTCAATGCAAACGCTCTCGACTGTTCTAAAAAGTTAGTGCAGAAAATTTTCGATAAATTGTGTTACAGCTAAATTCGACCGAATTTGAGTTTTCTATAGAAATAGAGATTTAAAAAATAAGTTAAAATTAACTAAAACCCGACTACGACAAAATCGCGCACTGAAAACTATAAAACAAGATCAATATTCGTTTGACAAATTTTTTTAAGTAATAGCCGTGGTCGTATGCCACCTAGCCAATAAAGATTGTGTGAAACAACCGCAGGCAGCACACGACCACGGCTATTACTTAAAAAATTCTGTGGTGTCGTTAGAAGCGTCTCAGTTGCCCAGCGGACAACTGAGACGCTTCTAACGACACCTCATTTGTCATGTAATGATAAGTAGTATAGAAGTTATGAGGGAACAAACAAACATACATACAAGGTACCTGTACAAGCGCATGTATGGATACTACCCATACATGTACCCAACTAGGTTTCTCTTGGGATGCTTGGGGTACAACTCACTGGAGGTCCGAAGATCTAATGACCAGTTAGTTGTCATGTGCAAGGTGCTTAGAGGGAAAGTAGATGCTCCTGAGTTAAACTGTGAACTGTGTCGTTTATTTGTCCCAAATAATTATCGCCGAAGCAGGAAGCACAGGCTGTTTGCAGTTCCAACTAGTAGGACTATTGCTCGGGCTAGATCTCCCATACCGCGTACCCTCACCGCGCTCAATGCTCTTCTGGACACCAGACCGGACTGTGATGTGTTTGCGGGTGAATGGAAGGTGATCCTGTCAGAATGCTTGAGGTACTGCGAGACGAATGCATAATAAGTGTATAATTCTTCGTACCATGTTTTCTTTTATTCAGTCACGTCCATAATAGATGATAACTCGCAAACAGATGGGTATAATTAAGCACACAAGTGTACAAGTTGCGTGTAAGTAATTACTGAGTCTCTCTGCAACTTTATTTATTTCGGTGAGTCGCCTTCGTCTGAGATACTTGGATAATGTCGGATGAAAGGTTTTGATACTTTTTTATTAAAGTACATATTTCCCGCGACTTCGTTTGCGTAAATATTGGTTATCGCGGACATAGACGCAGACAAAGTCGAATAAAATGTAGCAAATGTCTTTTCAAACTTACTCTGTACCAAATTCCATCAAGATCGATTCAGTTGTTTAGTCGTGAAAGCGTAACAGACAGACAGACTAACATGGTTACTTTCGCATTTAAAATATTAGTATGAACTTGCGACCTCTTGCTTCGCTCAGGGTGCAATAATCTAAGGGTGCAATCTACTGATGGGGCAAAAACATTGATATTTCTGTGCTATATCTAAGTTATTTACTAATATTGTGACACGTAATATTCCCGGAATATATTCTCTAAATTATAATGAACTAAGCGAACACACACAAACAGGGAAGCAGACTTCGATTTGAAATACCTACATAAGCCATAGATTTTTTATGTTCTTAAAATACATTTAAATCAGAGAGGCAAGCAACGCATCCATGGAACTTTTTTGTTATGATCATTGGCTACGTTAATCTACAATCTAATTCTAATTGTTATAACCCAATGCACGCTTGATATTTATAAACTAACTTTTTTGCTACTGTCAGTTCTTGTTAAGACCCAAATAAACTTGATACTTTTACCAGTCTATACCTTCATCTTCTCACAATGTTTCTAAAACGACGCAATTAGTGACAAAATCTTTTAACAGCGTGACTTTCGCTTTAATTATAACACATTAAGATTCAAGGATCAAATTGCATTAGTGCGACTATAAGAGTTTATTCATGCTCTTTAGAAGAATATCTCAAAGGTGTAGCTAACTTACAATATGCGGTACAGTTGAGTACAGAACTGTTGGCGAAAATATTATTATTTTAATTGCAAAATTCTGAAAAATATGGCTTGGCTAACATTATATCACAATTTATAGTCTACAAAAATAACCTAAACTTAAAACCTTAAAGTAAATGTAAAATTAGTTCAATTTATTTAAAAAAAAGCAGAAAGGAACCTCATAAGGCATAAAAAAATTGCTAATATAATTTTTTATTTTTTTGGTATGTTTTTTGTGGAATGTCCAACCTGATAAAAGTCTCGAACTAGTTGGTTTTTTGTTCTTATTTGTGCAGCTGAATTATTTAGTTCTTTATTAAATAACTCTAAAGCTCTATGATAAATAAATCTTAGCTACTGGATCATAAGACGAAATTCTAAAAACCACCAATTTTACCTGCTTATTAATTAATTACAAACATCCTTTGCAATAAATAAAAAAAGCTTTTTATTCCAGTACTAGCTTTTGCCCGCGACTTCGTCCGCGTAAATTTCGGTTATCGAGGATACACACGAAGTCGCGAAAAAAATTACTCATGTCATAAAATCATGATTCGAAACGACACGTGGCGCCATCTATGATCATAAGAACGTTATTGTGATTTCCCTCAGAAACAGTACTTTTTTTCGGGATTAAAGGTACCCTATGTTCGGTCCTGTACACCTGGCAATGTGTATGCAAAATTTCAGGATGATCGGTTCACTGGCTTTGGCGTAAAATGGTAACAAACAAACAAACAAACAAACTTACTTTCGCATTTTTAATATTAGTTAGGATCGTCTTATTTATTATATTTTTTTTTTGTTAATTTGAATTCTGCAAGAGACTACCCTGTTGTTCTCTTGATTGCAAGAGCGACTGACGAGCGTGGGTTCCTGGGTTCGATTCCCAGGTCGAGTGCACCTGTTTTTGCGCACTATAATATCTCCTGCGCACTTGTCAAGTCTCCAGTAAGATTGAAATCGGTGAAACTGAAATCGGTCTAGAGAATATTAGTATGCCAAAGCCAGATTCGGTGTAGGCCTCCTCCAACAATGACCACACAGTTTACATACATACCATAACATCACGCCAGTAATCCCCGAAGGGTTAGGCAGACTTGTACCCATTAGTACACCCGCATTTCAATAACACTTTGCCCAATCTTGAAATCGAACCCAAGACCTCATGCCAAGACCCAATACCATCCGGGGTTGCGGGACGTCTTAACAGGATACCGTGGCCCCGGAATGTAAAAGGCAACAGAAGGAACAGGGTGTTTTTTTAGTCAGTGAAAGTCTGACAGCCCTTCACTTGAAAGAGTCACTTGAAGATTTTTACCACCTAAAAAAAAAAGACCATCAAACAAACCAAATCAAGTAAACAGTAGCGTTCCATTACGTAAAACAAACACCTAAAGCACTAAACCACCCACTCACACAAAATGATAATATAAAATCTAATTTTCTTAAGCCATCACCATTTCTGTGTGCCCATGTACTCTTACAAGACGTCGCGCCACCGCAGCAAATTCGGGCGCTGCTTAACATTTAAATGTTGAATCATACTTGGAATCATCCCCCCCACCACCCTCGGCGACAGGAATAAGGAGGATAACACCCGGATTATTATAATAGCTAGTGTATTTTGTGCGTGATTGTATTTTTTTTTTGGGATTAGTGGTTGGAAGGCGTGTTTAGATTATGTTGTGTGTTGTCACGCGTGAAAATTGAAAAGAAAATCTACTAATGTGATGATTATTTGGGATATGGCTTTTTGGTATTTAAATGAATGTTTTTAAAGTACATACCATAACATCACGCCTATAATCCCCGAAGGGTTAGGCAGAGGTATACCCATTAGTACATCGGCATTTCGCCAATTATGTTCAAGTCCTATGTAATAGGGGGCGAGCCATCAACCAGGCAGAAATCGAGACTCCGGGGCTGCTACTGAGATATTCCTGATGGATAAACCCAATAACACCGCCGACCTGGGCATGGAACCCATGACCTAATGCTCAGCAGATTTCGGAGTCTGGATTTGTGCCTGATTGATGTCAATAGGCTCGCCCCCAATAGGCCATCAGCAGTTAAGTTTAAGTTCCATGTAATAACATGGAACTAGCGAATAGTGGGTGTACTAATAGGTACACCACTGCCTAAACCTTCGGAGGTTACAGCCGTGATATTATGTTGTGTAACATTCCTGATACATACATAGACTAGCTGCTTCAATCAAAACCCTCTATAATCGGGTAAAAATAATCCAAATCTTATCCACAATAATCTCACCCCGATCTCTATTCCAGCTAAGAGCGTCGCAAGAAAGTAAACTCAAGTAAATTTTAAGTAATAAGGAACCTCGCTAATCAGGCAGAGTTGGTTAATTACGATTAATACGCCCCCAATGTCCGAGTGGTGGCGGAAACACCCGAACGCTCACGGTAACAACCAACGAACCCCACGAGTTGAATATCGTTCGTGTTCTATTCGTGTTCTGAAGAATTTGAATTTTTAATTGCGCAGACAGGATAGGTATGGTTATTATGCCTACTTTCACTGAGAAATTGAGGGTGTGGAATTGGAATATTATTCTTGCAGGTTTAACTTGCCATATCTGGCGAAATTTGGGTGTACCTCTGCCTAACCCTTCGGGGATTACAGGCGTGATGTTATGTTAACTTGCTAATTTTATTTTACAGTGGTTGCAGTACTATATCTTGTAGTTTCATAGAATTTATTAATTCTGTATGTTTGAATAAAATAATTTTACTGCATAAACTACATTATGCTATTGATTTTACAAGTTCCAGACTAATTAGCTCTGCTTGCATAATTTTCTACTGCAATTTCCTCAGTTATTACTTTGAGATTTCTCTATTTACATACATACATAAACTCAGTTTTTTTCTCTACTTTCATTTAAAATAGATACATAAAAGGACAGACCAATCTGCGCCACCAACTAATCTATGCGTTCAACTTCGTTGATTCCAAGTTTAAATTTCGTCCCCTCAATGGAATCATTCGTAAATTTGAATTAAGAAATTGGATTGGTGTTCTCTTGTTTAGGTGTAATCAAAGGGATAAGCTCAGAAGATATTTACTTTTTGAAGAGGGAGGTCGTGTATTTTGACATTTTATCTGGTTTTACTTAATAAGGGGTGTATTTAATTTGATGGTTGTCGTCGGTTTGAAGTTATGATTGATTAATATAAATTTTAAGGATATTTTAGTCCATAATCTGATTCAAACTTGCTACAATTTTATTATTTGTAATCCTATTTGTGGTTAAATAATTTTATTCATACTTATATTACTAGTGTAAAAAAACGCTAAACCACATGTCATGGACCATATATCTGGAAAAATTTTGGTAACGGAGATATTGAAGGTTTGAATTCCAACTTTGGTCTTAGATTTTTACAATAATCAGTTTTACATGCAGAACTAATTTCCGACTACCCTCACAACCTTAATACTAATGCAAGCCCCCCCCCCCCCCTTATTTGTTGTGGTAGAAATTATCAAAAGAGTCCTTCCGCCCTGGGTGGGGCGGTTGTTTTTTGCATTATCTAGGCTTATCCAGGAGGGGGTTACAAAGGTCATGATCCCCTCTGGACTTAATATTTCCTTTTAATTCGATTTATTATTGTAATCGAAAGGGAGCCTGAACTGACTGGACCTGATGATATGCCTCCCCCCCTCCTATCTTAAAAGCGAACCACAACCTCACAGCGACAAAGCAAACACAAACACACGTAAGTAGCATACATCTGTTACTGTTGTTCACAGTATTTCAAATATTTCACACAAAATACGGATCAATGCGAACAGATATATTACTTAACTGTCGCAGACTTAGATGGATCGGGCGGCGAATAGGAACGGCACAAAGAGATACATGGGAATGCCATCAGTTACGTGATAACGTTAGGCGTCGTGCGCACTGTGTGCCGAACCGTTGCTGTACCTTACAGGTAGGTATATGTTATGAAGGTACATTAGGTGGCGTGTACACTAAGAGCGGAGCGAAAGATATGCTAATGTAGGATTAATTCGAGTTATAATGGAACGCTAGAATATTTTTATTTATTTATTCAAACCTTGCAACAAAAAAACTATAAAAGTGGTCTTAATGCCTTAGGCATTCTCTAGCAGTCAACCAAAGGTGTGAAGAGATAAAAGTCATCAATTTTTATGTTTGAGAATTCTTGTTGTACATTTCAATACTGTTAGGAAGAAAGAAAAACTTTTTATTCACGTGAAAGTGACGCACAATACACAATAATATACAAATTATATAAATATGAACTAAATACATAATAGAAAATCTGTCTGCCTAAATTTCATATTCTTTCTTTCTACTCCGAACTATTTCTTACCTTGTGAACTATTGTACACTGCGCTTGTGCAATAAACTATCTATGACGGTGGACAAAGTGTTTTACTTTGCTAAAAGTATACATCAATGATCGTTCACCACTACGAGTTCGAGGTAACAAAATAGCGAACATCATACTCACAACGCCATATAACTTTTAACTTTTTACCACATAACGCCTGTAATCCCCAAAGGGTTAGGCAGAGATGTACCCATTATTACACCCACATTTTGACAGTTATGTTTTAAGTCTCATGTAATAGGGGCCAGGGGGCGAGCCTATTAAATAGGGGGCTGTAAATTAATTTTGTCAATTTGGCATATTTCTTTATTTAAAATCTCCAGCAAAAGATAGTAGTAGAACAAAAGTAAAGCTAGTCTTACATAGATTTGTTAGCTTAGATATCGCTTTCAGTGGAGTGCTGCCTTTACACGCCCTCTTCACATACACTGAAAATCTATCACGTATTGAGTTATGAAAAAGAAAACATTTGATCTAAGTAATGGATTAAATAATACGTACCTATGAAATATTGAAAAATGTTTTTGATTCATTCAATGTCCTTTTTAACCGACTTCTAAAAAAGGAGGAGGACTTCAAACAATTGTTAAATTTTAGTATAGGTTAATCGTAGGTTAGGTTTGGTTTATTAATATAGGTAGGTTATAGTATTATTTTTAACTTTTAAGTGCTTTTAGAGTATTTTGAAGTCGGTTATTTGAAAAAAAAAAATTTTTTCTATGTTTATTTCAAAACTAGTGAACCGCACCGGTTTCGCTCGGATACAGTTTAGTAATGGTAATGACGTAGGCACGCGTTAAGAAAGGATTATCCAAAATTCACCCCTAAGGGGGTGAAACGGGGTTCTAAAGTTTATAAGGAGAATCAAGGGTAATGGCACTAAGCTCGCCCCGTATTACATGGGACTTAAACATAACTAGCGAAATGTGGGTGTACTAATTGGTAAACCTCTGCGTAACTCTTCGGGGATTACAAGCGTGACGTTATTTGATCGCCGATAACCGACATTGACACGGACGAAGTAGCGAGCAAAAGCTTGTTTGAAATTAATGTTTTGGTTCTAAAATCATCACGTATGTAAAACCTCCTTTAACAGCCACATAGACAGTCGGTACAATTTGAATTTTCACGGTCTATTTGTAGCAATGCCGTCGTTGAAGTCTTTGAGCTTTGTAAGCTGACGCCGGACGTCAATCAGACAAATTGGATGGCCAAAGAACGTTGAGTCCGTGACGTGTGCACCGGACGGCGAACGAGCTTCGTTTGAACCTATAGGTAGGTACGTTCTTCATTTCCACGTTCGATTTATGAATTTTAAATGTTTTCTTTTTTCGGCCGGTATTTTTTTTGCTTTTCAAAGTTCGAATTCGAATCAAATACTTACTTCATTTCCACGTTCGATTTATGAATTTTTAATGTTTTCTTTTTTTGACTGGTAATTTTTTGCTTTTTAAAGTTCGAATTCAATGAAAAACGTGTAGATATGGATGAGTAACGTTCGTAATTTGAATTTTTCCATTTGCTGAGTGTTGAGTCCAACGGCTTTGAAATTGTATGCGATGAAGTGGAGGTTCTGTTATTTTAGATTTCAGTGACGTCAGTTAAAATACAGTACTAGTTTAATGTTACTGTTACCGTATTTGTGCTATGATTGATTACCTAAATGATCAACATCCAAACATAGCTACCTATCTACAAGCGCTAGACGATGTGTC
The DNA here is from genome assembly GCA_949774945.1 of Hoplodrina ambigua. Lineage (NCBI taxonomy): Eukaryota > Metazoa > Arthropoda > Insecta > Lepidoptera > Noctuidae > Hoplodrina > Hoplodrina ambigua. The sequence continues at coordinate 8,844,032 of OX458988.1, forward strand.
ACATTTTTCATTTTAAAATTTTTCATTCGATATTTAATTACTCAAGTCCCACGTTATGAGACACAATTGATTTTCTATTGTTCTGACTTACCAGTAAGTTAGCCGGGGCTTAACCAGTTAAACACTAAATAAGTCGGCTAATCGAACAAGTCATTTAGAACGTTTTTTTTTTTTAAACATAACTGGCGAAATGTGGGTTTACTAATGGGTACACTTCTGCCTAACCCTTCGGGGATTGCAGGCGTAATGTTATGATGTTTTCTAAAGTCTGCGGTCTTTAGAGCTGGGAAAGAGATAAGCAGCTGACAAAATTACTCAAATATTTGTAACATCAAATCCGATAAACAGTTCGACACTCCATCAAAGCAACATCACATCCACTTCAACATCATCAACACTAACATCAAACAACAAAACTTAATCTCTAATCGTACTTTCCGGCAGCTAAAAGCAATCAATCAGCCACATATGGGCCTTAAAACCTCCTTTCCAATTACACCCCTCGTTATTTCAATCGGGCAACACTAAATTACCGAATAACATGTTGACGACAAAACGCTTTTCAATCTCCACTAACAATATAGCCCAAAAGATCCCCTTTTTGTGTAGCCCCCGACTGCCAATCTTGGCAGATTGCTTTTTTTCTTTTGTCAGTTTTGAATACGGCTCGCATGTACGAATACGTCCTTTGTAGATGATTAAATACTGTACACGGCGGTATTGCCAGATTAAAAAAAGTATTTGCGACCTTTTTGGTGGGGGGTTAAAGGCGAAAGAGGATTTTGTCGATGGTAAAAGTCTATGGTTTCTGGGTAAAATGCGGATTGGTTATTTAATGGTTTCTTGATTTGGACGATTTTGTGTGTGATGATTAATTTTGTTATCGTTTCGTTTTGGATGGCGATCGTATGATGTAAGGTTTAATCTGAGTTGATTATTTGATGTATGACAAGGTTATTTCTATATTAAAAAAATAATACCAGCTGTTATTGTCCTACTGCAGAGCAAAGGCCTCTTCTCATACAGAGCATTGATCACCACGCTCGCTCTGCTGTATTTAAATTTGCCAAAACCAACTAATTCACCCATTTTTTTTAAATAATTGTAATTTTTATTGTAGGATTTGACGCTAAATAATTTGTATTGTATGCAGACAGCTAACTTGCAACTAATTTTCAACAATGTTTCGAGTGTGCCAATTCTTTTGAATCACTATGTTGTATTGTGCACTAACACTGCTATATTTATTTCAAAATGATTGGACCACAAGTGAACTAAACAAAAAGAACATAACAATGAATTACAATGTAGCAGATCTCAAATCGGTTCTAAGCATAAGTTTTGTACTTCCATTGACCTGTTTTTGCGAAATAGTAATGTAAAATAATTTGGCATTGGCATATTGAATCAATTTGAATTGTTAAGAAATGGTGGGTTGGCTCACTTTGGCAAAAATAAGCTTATAGCTCCACCGCTTAGGTGACTCTTCGGCTGCGGGAATTAAATGATAATACAGAACCTAACGTTACATAATCTTAGGCATTGTCCAGTGCAAATTTCGCCTCTTGTATATCACGCTACGAGCACTCCTCCTTTCGATTCCATAAGCGGTTCAGCTATAGATACTGAATTTCTTTCATTAGAAATCTGATTAAAAAATACCAATAATTATTATCATAAATAACATTTATATTTCTACCCCTCACACAAACAAGAACATCTGAAGTCTAAACAATTTTTTAAACACCGTTAAACACAACACTCCCTTTTATGAAGTCGGTGAATCCAATACCGATACTCAAGGGAGTATATTGTAAAAGAAATAACTTTTAATATGAAAAATGGGATTATCATATGAAACCAGTACGTGATGCTATTCATCAAAGTTAATATCAACCTTAAAACGACCACATAAAGTAGAAAATTCAATTTCTGTAAGTAAATTGACAGCAAATAGAATTTTGAAATAAGAATGCTTACGCAATTTCGGTTTGCCGTTCGGAAAAGAAAACACAAGCGAAATTAGAGCTTATTGTCATACAGAAAAGGTCTGTAATATAAGTTTTTGTTGGTAAAAAAAGGTTTGTTATAGTCCGCATCTTTCAACCAAGTTGTCACCTCGCGAAAAATTGTTAACATTCTGTGGAGTGGTTTATTTCAATAAATATGAATGAACTTGTGTTATTTGATATATTTTTTTTGTGTTATTTATTTAGATTAACAAAGTTTTGTTGTTATTCCAGTGTCGGAGTGTGTTAATAATATTATTAGTGACATGATCGGGGATTATTATGAGGATTTATGTGGAAAGCCTTGAAAAATAAAAATGGCGGACAGTTTTTCCTTAAAAAAATTTATTTGTGTTTTTTTTTTATCGTGGAGGCCATCTTGATAAGTATATGACGATAATACGAAATAGCCCATAGGTAAAACGTTCACAGTTTCTTTAAAAACAAAAATTCAACCTGATTGAATAAGGGCCTTTTTTGAAGTTGGAAAAATTTACGCTTTTCTATGAAAAGTAAAATGGTTCCATGAAAATATATGACTTATTTTAGTTTCATATTATTTATCAACTAGCTTTACAGCGTAAATATTCTTACGATTTCTAAATTTTTCGCTAGTAAATTATCCAGAGATAACGTAGCTAGATTAGCGAAAGAAATCGGACTAATAGTTACGGAGATGACAGCGTTCAAACAAAAAATCTGATTTACAATATTAGTTTAAATTATTGAAATCACAGAACTACAAAACGCAACGAACTCTTTTCAAAACTAAAAGAAGAAAATTACATTCGAAACACAAAAAGCGCGCGCAAAACAAACATTCAAAAAAAGAATATTTTATTAAAAAATATAAACAGTGCGCGCTAACTCCAATCTAAAATGGAACAGCTATACTTTTTTTTTCAACGGCCATTGACAAAGGCACACCCGTCAAATGCCATTGCTTAAATGAGAACGCAGTCATTCGCGAATGTGGTGGAACGGAAAAATCATCGAGCGAAAATGTCATCGGTTCGCCCCGTGATATAGTACGACTGTGCGGTGCGGTGGCACTAGGTATCGTCATATTTTTTTTCAAACCAATTTAGTATGTTTTTTTCCTTTTTTATTTTTGAAATATGTAGTTAAGTCAAGAAAGTATTTTTTGCCAGGGATCTAGATCGTTTCTGAATACTTTCTAGATACCTTCCTACTCTTGTCAATTCATATTTAAGACACACTTTATTGTTTTCTATTGTAAATTAAGCATGAAATTAATCTAGCCACACTAATTCTGCTTTCCTACCCTTTTAGTTACAATGAACTGTGAGTAACTTAAGTAATTTTCATTGTGTTACATAAGAAGTCATAGATTTATTGACTCTTTTTAAAAATATTAAATGAACAAAATATTAATAAAACAAACAAAAAAAGAATCATCCAAATCGATTCATAATTGGCGGAGTAATCGTAGAACAAATACACAAAAAAAAAAAAAACATACGTCTCGAATTGAGAACCTCCTCCTTTTTGAAGTCGGTTGAAAAGAATAACTAGGTAATTCCTTTAGAAGAGGTAAAGGAACTCCTAAGAATAACATTCTAAGTTCATTAATAAGTTAAGTTACATAAATAATAGTTTTTCAATTTTTTAATTCTTTTATTAATTAGGTATAGATAGAAAACAACATTTTTAAGTTAATTGTTAACTAGAAATACAAGGCTTTTTTACTTATTTTATTTATTTATTTATACTGACATTGACAGATGAGAACTTAGTGTTAATATTGACGTTTGTTTATTTCTAATACTCTACACACCCCAATGACCTATTTTTTTTTTGTTGTAATTCTTTTTTTCTAAATGTCATTTACCTCGTTCTGCCAGCGTACACAAGTAATCAACAGAGTACTGAACGTTCACAAAATGGCGTGAAATGTGAAACAACGACACTCGACGTTCAATATAACGTGGTTTTAATACACTCTGACACTAAATAATTATGTTATTATAATAACAGTAACTGTGTTTTAGATTTTTCTTTGGTCCAGTGGTAAAAAGCACTACTGCTGAGCTTAAGGTTCTAGATTCCAGCGCTGGGTTGGGCAAAGGGCAGTTTTACTATAGGAAAATGATTAGGAGAGGATATGAATTAATGGAAAGTTACAAGAATCATTTTATTCGAAGGCTTTACTCTGAATTTGGACCCTAACTGTGCCATGCAAAGGACCTTATCAACGTGATTGCATATATTCTCTTTAACTAGGACATCAGCAGTACTGTTCTGTTCTCTCTCTGAGAATTTTGGTGAAGAAAATTTAAAATTATTAGGTAATAAAAAAAAACATTTACAGGCACTTTTGCTTTGTCAAGGACTCAGTTATTCAGAAAGTTAAAGCTACTTGCTCATTTCAAACAGTAGGTGTCTATGGAAAAGAACAAGCAAGAAAGAAGAATTTTGATTACCGTTCAGTAGAACATCCATGAAGAATATCAACATTCGTATTTGGAACAAGTGCATTCGAAAAATTCAATATTGGAACAAGAACGTTACAGAAGTTTAAAAATTCGAAATTGGAAACACGCGACCGTTGAAAGACGCGCGTTTGAGGTGCGCTGCGCTGATTAGGACGCAGAGAGCATTAGGTGTGCTTAGGGCTGGCACAGGAAGAAAAATGTAATGTTTTTTTTTAATACTTATTTGTTTTAAGCTCTATTCTCTTACTACATTCTAATATTTTTATAAGATCAAACGTATAAACCGTTTGTAAAATGCAGTTGACTATTTCACTTATCTGTAAATTCTCAATAAAACGGTTGGGAATTTCTTGAAAGATTTCTTCGAAACTTCTTTTCTTTTTTCTTCTCTCTTTTCTTTCTTGGTTTGGAAATCTTTGTGTAAATTAGCTCTCAATTGTTCTGTTAACAAAAAGAGATGGTGCTTATGGTCACGTTTATTATCTCCTTCTCTCTCTTGTACTGGAAAAATGATACATCACACTTCATTTGAAGGTCCAAATTGCACTGTCTTTAAAGAAAGTTGACAAGCGTAGGACAGAAGTCATTTTTTTAAATGACAGTAAAACCTATAGGAGATCTAGTTCTATTTTTGAATTTCTTTTTTTTTTCTTATTTTATCTCAAGCGTGTACCCACAACCTTGGCTGTCTCCTGCTGCGTCGTGATTGGAGCAGGCGTCACGAACCGCTGGGAAATCAACAGCGGCCGCGACACAGTGTTCTTATTCGACGCTTGAAAGCTGTGCCACAGAGTATGGCGTAAATAAACTGAAAAGAATATTTATTTTATTCGTTTTAAAAGGCATCATTTATCTGCGCAACTATACTGCTAGTGATAACGCAATTTAGGTAGTAAAAATGGTATTCTTCTCTTCTTCTTTATCGTGTGGGCAGTAAGGTCTTACGACCCTACACACCCTAGTGTCAGAGTTTCTAAACCGCCTCAAGGGCCTCTGACATGGTTGAGTGGAACAGTAAGTCCAGGTTGCCTCACGATGTTTTCCTTCACCGATGCCGGTGATGTCCAAGATAAATTTTAGAAAGTACTATGAATGAAAAAAATCACAAAAAAAATATGTTTTTATTCTGTCATAAATAGTTTTGTGCTTTTACTACGTTTACCGATGCGACGTTTACAGCTAGGCGTAGAGTAGCATCGTCTGTCGTCTTTAACAATAGCGTAGTAACAAGTAACATCTTAAGGGGCGCCGCTGGGCCGAGGGACGAAATCCCCCACGACTTAATTTGCTCACATTCAAGTTTATTTTTGTAACATCTTCGTCCCGCGCGAAAAGATAGGTGACAGTGGAAGGGACTGTGGGACTCCTGTCACAACAGTCCATTATGATTATGCTTGTATTCACTAAGGACGTAGGCAGAATATTGATCGTGCTGACTATAGATTGGGGCATAGCAACGTGTAACGTCTTCTCCTAGATGTAGGCAAAGACGTAGTAATGGCGTAGCAAAGTCAGACGTCTTCAACTAGGCGTAGACAGTGGCGTAGCAATGTCGTAGCATCGTGCACGGTCTATACCTAAACGTAGGCAGGGGCGTAGCATTAGCGTAGCCACGTGCGACGTCTTCTCCTAGGCGTAGGTTGTGGCGTAGCAAAGCGCTACGTCTTTGACTAGACGTAAAATAAGGCGTAGCAATATACTACAGTCGTAGACGATGTCTGCTCAAACAAAAAACGTATTCTATAACTTTATTATATGAATATGAAATTGTGTAAACTTTTCATTCATAATAAAAGCGTTCAGTTGACACTAGGCAGTGCCGCCGCGGGCAATTTCGGTGCGATGCGACATCGCGTCATGTCGCACTGAAATTCACGATACTGTGTATTGCCCCGCGGCGATATTTGACACCTACAGGGCAATATTTAACTTTTCAATTTATCTATACTTAATACAGGGTGGGTCGGACATTGGAACGGAAGTTGTTGCCATGAGGATTTAGAAAATAATTCTAGGCTGAGATTAACAGTGGTAACATGAGGTTTTAGGGTTCGATTCCCAGATCGGGCAAAATGTTATTGACTTTTTCCTTTAGGAATTTCTCAGTAGCAGCCTCGGATTCTATATTTGTGCCCGATTTATGGCAATAGGCTCGCCCCCTATTACATGGGACTGAAATATAACTAGCAAAATGTGGGTGTACTAATGGGTACACCTCTGCCTAACCCTTCGGGGAGTACAAGCGTGATGTTACATGAATTTCGAATGTTTTTCGCCCTTTTAACAATTTAGAGAATTTAAGAAAAAATAAATAGTCAAAATTAACCCTTGTAAAAATAAAAAAAACAAACACTAAAAACTACTAAACCCTCTCCAAAATTACTATCAATATCAAAACTAACAAATGTCACAAACTAAATAACTATAAAAACAGATTGGTAACGTAATTGTGTTCCAATTTGACACTACGTCACAAATAACCCTCTGTTGACACTGGATTACGATGTGTTACCGAACTATCACAACAGCGGCGATGGCAGGGTTAGGTTTGTCGTAATAGAATATAAAGCGCGGGGTTCTGTAGGTAATTTAAAATTGTTTTTAGCAGTAAATAGTAATGAGAAGTCTAGCGACTATAAGCGTTATCGTGCCTTCTCTGTGTGAGAAGTAGCTTTTGCCCTTTTTTTTAAGTGGTAAAAATCACCAAATGACTCCTTCCGCCCTGGGTGGGGCGGAAGGGACTGTCAGACTTTAACTGACTAAAAAACCACCCTGTTCCTTCTGTTGCCCTTTACGTTCCGGGGCCACGGTATCCTGTTAAGACGTCCCGCAACCCCGGCAGGCGTTGGCCCCGTTGGGGGCCCCGTCCCTGTGCTGACAGCTCTTTGAGGCGCGCGCGAACAGAACGCGCCGTCGACCCGGGCCTGGTCCTTGATCGGACGGCGAGCTACCCATTACTCGCCGTGTGGGCAATGGGACAATAATAATAATAGCAACTCTTGTGAAATTGGAAGTATGGAAATTAAAAAAAAAACATTTATTGCTTATACAGATGTTGACAAACGAAAATTTTGCATAAAAAGCACCTAAATACACAATAATTATGCTGTTTTGCCAATAATAACACATAAGTACATACTTAATAATAAACATTACTAGAAAAGAAATATATATTTGTAGCATCCAAAAAATCGTAATTTTTTATAGTAATTTTATATTATTTTAATTTTTATTTATTCGGGAAAATAAACAGTTATACATTAAAGTCTTATACTAAGGTACAAATATACAAGAGTTATAAATGTATAACCCACGACATTTTCCACAGCATATAATATCGTTAAATCGTTTAAATAATAGGCATTTTGTTATTTAAGAGGTTGTTCAAGGTCCATAACAAGTCCGAATTTAAACCTCTATACTATCTATAACTATACGTACAACATTGTTTCGATGATAAAGAATTTATTTCTATAAAAATACAATCTTGCTAACGGAACCCTAAAAATCATTACTTTAGCTTCCCCCAAAAAGCCATTGAATAACATTTTAATTTACACATATTCTGCCTCATTGTACAAAGGAATTTCAACCTTAAAACGATCAATGTAGAACGTATTTTTATATTTAGACTATGTAGGTACTCATTTTTGCCACTTTTTGATGAATTGATTCTTGAAACCTTCTCATCATTGAGTACCATCAGCTGTCATAAGATGAGACATTAAATACTAAACATATTCTGTGACAATCCACCAAAAATTTGACTTAATTCTGCCAAAATGAACCAACTCACGTCAAAAATTCACTCATGCATAGGTCACGGTTTCAGTACCAGGCAAGTATAAATGTTACTTCTAGTCATATGTACAGTAGCGGTCGTAAGTGGATTAGCAATCTCACAAAGCAATAGATTTACACTTTGGTTAAACTTACGACCTTTCGCCGCCGTCTGCGAATTCTGAGGTGTTCGTAAGTACTGTGTTAATACATAATCACTTTACACATAGATGTAGGTACAGCCTGAACCGCGTGTTCACAGCAATTCAAACCTTAGCATGCTTAGCACTTATGATCGCTTACTGTACTTCCTAAGTATATCTTGGACATCACTGTTAGTTTAATCCACTCAGCCCATTATATTTTAATAAGAAAAGAACTTTAAAAAACGCCTTCAAAAAGAAAAAAGTAAAAAAGAAAAATTAAAAATCGGTTGTCACTTTAAAAAAAAACGTTTTTTTTAGTCCTACTAGGTATGTTATCAAGATAAACACTATGTCAAGACACAAGACAGCAAAATACGCAATTACTCGTCCCTTTTTGAAGTCGGTTAAAAAGCCCTCTAATCTTTAACTAAATACTCAATAATCTATTCATAATAAAATCGCATGTTACAGAAGCCACCTCTATTTACCCATTTGTAAATAAAAAAGAGGGGTTCCAACAAAAATCATTCGAAACCGAAATGAAAAAGGTGTCAAAGATCGAATTTACGATTCATTATAGTTAATCCATATGAAATGGGGGACCCTAAAAACTAAAATCCACTTAAATAGCGACTCTATTCCCTTGGGATACGGTGTATTATGGTTTGGTGTGTGTTTGTGATAGATTTGATAAAATAGTGAATGCGTTTTGTAAGTGCCCATTGTGGCGACAGATGGTCCGTGAGGGAAGAGGACTGGGGTTCGATACTGATTCGGGATAATTTTGTTGAGGACAAAAATAGTAAGCGATTTATATTGAAGCTGAATGTTTTTTGAATAAGTCTTTTACTAGTCGGAGAAACGGTCTAATCTCCAGAAGTACTAGTCCGATAATAAAAATTTTTTTCGCTAATAGGCTACGTTATTTCTCAGTGCTTATAAGCTATATTTAAAAAAAATATATCCTTAGAAAAAATCAAGCGGACGACGTCGAAGGCAAAAGCTAGTACGTAATAAAATTAAGAACTTAGAAAAAGTTACTTTTACTGCCAATCTTTAAAAATACTTTAAATTTTTCCTTTGGTTCAAGAGAGATTTTAAAGACTTATAATACACGTACACTCCTATACGCAAAAACCTGCGTGCACAGCTAAGTAGTCGTCAATAAAAAAAGTCCGAATCAGAAACAAACCATAAAACTAATCATTCTTAAGGGTAACTCGAGCCAAAAGCCATCCACGGAGCGATTTTATGATGTTTTGTCATTCACAACTGGGAATTGGGATATCTCTTTAATGGACCCAATTTAGGGTTACGTAAACAAATGACGAAACGTAATGGGTTCTTAAGGTCTATTACGATGGAATTTAAAAACGCAACGGTTGTTTATTTACCTATTTAAAGAACAAATCAAATTTAAGAGCGTTTACACCGTACGGCATTTAATACAAACTTTCAAGCTCTTATTTTTCGAAATGAATAAACCGATTTTAATGAAACTTTCTCCGCATATGCAGGATACATAGGTCTTTTTCAGAGAACATTTTCAAAAAATTGTGTTACAGCTAAATTCGAGCGAATTAAAGTTTTCCATAAAAACAGAGATCTTTTTTTAAATAAGACATTTCGGAAATTTTGTCTGATAACTGTTAGCAACTAACTCGCGAGTTAAAAATTAACCATGACTGGCGCAAGCAGGTATATTGTAAAACGATCAAGGTAGAGAATATCATCAATTTTAATCTTAAAGACTGAGACATAAAGTGTATTATACTCTAAACCAGTGGTCGGCAACCTTTGGCAGGCAAGGGCCACATAAACTAGAAGTGGGCCGCACTTGTGATATTAAAACCTTTGTGATATTTAAATACGGGAAAAAAAAATGAAAAAAATAAAAATGGTATTAAGAGTAATTTTTAAAAAACATACAGAATTTAATTCGCACACATAATACATACTTATTATATCATATATTTGGGTATCATAGCTAGAAAAATTACCACCTTAAATCATTCAGAAATGAAAACTACAAAGTACCTAAATAAGTAACTGATTTAAGCGTCCGGTTTCCGAATCAGCTTTCCGTTCCGGTAGCATATATCTACATACACATACGTACATAATACACACATGTAAAACAATGCATGTATTGTGTAATTTATGTATGTGTGTATGTAAATACATATACGCTTCCGGAACGGAAACCTGATTCGGAAGCAGGCCGCATTTATAAAATGCGTGTAACCGACCGCTGCTCTGAACATTAAAAAAAATGGATCACAACTGGTTTCGTCACGAGATTTTCTCCATTATCTTTAATAAAGTAATCAAATGAACACCAAACATATTACTCAATGCGGAACCCTCTGCCCTGCACCCTAAACATACATCAGAGCACATCACTACATCACAAAGTAATAAGTATAACTGTGAGGGTGGCAACACTAATTAAACGGTGATTCGGTGTTGCCAGCCATTATGTCAGTGATTTTATTTATTTGTTTTTTAAATTAAACAATATATTTTTTTAGTGTAATTAGGTTATTCTTTTACATAAACTTACGCCTTTTTCCCCATGGGGTAGGCAGAAACTTATTAGTCTTTTATTCTTACATAAATTATAATACATTTATACATACATAAACTCACGCCTTTTTCCCATGGAGGCAGGCACAAACTACAGAAAAAAAAATACACACAAAAATAGAGGTCAATAAAAGCCTTAATGGGTTTTTACTAGAACAATTTAAAAAGGAAGATTTTGAAGTCAGAGTCAAAGTTAAAACCTTTATTTCAACTAGACCATTTACAGGCACTATTGAATTGTCATAGAGTCGATCAGTTAGTCCGAAAGTTGAAGCTAGTTGCTCGTTCCAAAACGGAGGTAGGCCTCTATGGAGTCGAACGAGCAAGAAACTCCACGGACACTCTTTTTAATTAGGTTTTAAGAATTGGATTAAATCTAAGAGGTTCACTCCAATATTCAGTAATAAGTCTTGACCAATATGAAGTAGGTACTTAATTATTATTTCAATGGTCCTATTGAAAGAGGTTGCTTTTTAATAATTGAAATAAATAATGTTACTTTGGACTAAGACACCAATATCTTTAATTTTATCCAGTAACGATCGAAGAGTCAGAACCTGGCCAGTGGCCACTTAGATGAATCCTCTCATTCATAAACTCCATAGGGTCACCCCTCTCCACTTCAAATCAAATCTAACCATTGATTCATAAACAAACATCTCAATTCGAATTTCGAACAGGCTTATTCTAAATTCAAATAGACAGTACGGACTGAAGGGAATTGAGTGGGAGCGACGCACACTGGGTTGTGGGCTATTAAAACAAAGGAGCAAGTTAAAAAAATTATAGGTTTTTTTTTTACTTTATTTAATACTATTCTAAATATGTAGTTTGGATGGGCGGATGTTTGTTACTCAATCACGCCATCGCCATAACGACTGAACGAATCTGGATTAAATTTGGCACAGAGACAGATATTTTGTGGAATAGCACATAGGCATAAAATGTTCGGTTTCCGAGTGAAGAAACGCCCAAAAATATAAAATGTGTATTTGCTATCAGTTGAAAAAACTAATACGAAATGCTAAAAAAACTACTTATAATATTTTTAATATGTAGCAATTACCAATCTTCTATATTTAGCGTAAACCTACTTAAATTTAGATATTGTATTTCGCTCACTCAGTACATTAATTTTTGAGTTCAAAACAATAAAGAATTTCACAATAATTGCATTATTTTAAGCGGTACTTTGCGTCCGTCAAACTATTAAAATTGACCTAATTTATCATCATCAATCATTCCACCCTTTATGTTAAAAAAAATAATAAAACAAAATATTAATCCATTGAACTGAACAATCTACCACTGTGCGTCAGTCCTTCTGAGAGCTATTACACGACCGGTTGGCCAAATGGCGCGAAACCCGACCCTCCATAGACTAAACAATAACATTAATGTGGTCTGTTCTGTAATGAGGCCGAAAATAATGAGGTGTGTTGTCTATGCTTGCTTTTTTTTAATGTACTGGGATAACTTTAGATATTTATACTATTATTATGTGTTTGTTAATATGAAATGTAGACAGGGTGTATATTTAATTATGTCCAATTATTTCATACTAGTTGCTGCCCGCTACTTCGTCTGCGTGGAATTCATTTTCAGCTAGTTTTTTTTTATTTTTTCTCTTCTGATTTTCTTAAAGGCAACATTGATTTACAAACTTTCAAGTTTATAATAAATCTACATATAGAAAGATGAATTCAACAATTAAATAAAAAATAAATACCTAATACTAGCCTGTTATGTACTGTCCCACTGCTGGGCAAAGGCCCCTATGAGAAGACTCATAGAGAGAAGGTATGAACATTGATTACCATGCTTGCTCAAGGCGGATTGGCAATATCAGCCATAAAAAATATTATAAGCCCAAAAAAAATACAAGCAAGCAAAACCACAGCCTTTAAGTTAGTCCATTGTTCCCTAGATGTGTCATAAAATGCGTGGGAGTTCTCATTATCAGCCAATAGACAACAGAAGAAGGTCCTGTTAGCCACAATGAGACGTAATTGTACTGTAGTGCTGCCCCCGGACATGGGGGGTTAACGGGATATATTGTCGCTAGCGACAGGATGGAAAAAACTAACAAACAACTAAAAAGTACGTACAAAATTAGTACTAACGTACGTACAAATTATAGTAAAAGGTCACCAAATACAAAACTATTTTGAATTTTCGCTAATACTAAATTAGCGAAAATTCAAAATAGTTTTGTATTTGGTGACCTTTTACAATATTTTTGTTGTTTTTTTGGTTGTTTGTAAGTTTTTTGTGTCGTGTGGTATTACAAGTAGAGGGTTTTTTTTTATCAAAATGAAAAATATTTGTGTGCATTGTTAAGAGTATTTTTTTTTATGACAATCATTATAATAAAGTCTAGATTAACTAGAAATTTCCCAAAGTATAGGTAGCTCAAGTGAGCGTAGTATCTGTCAAAAATTAAATAATACACTTCAAAATGACTCTCAAGGTTCGGATAGGTGAAGGAAAAAACTATCTCATAATATTCTAACGCAAGCTTTCTATTTATTATGTTATACCAGTTTACGCTCGCGATTTCGTTCGCTAAAATGTCGGTTATCACGGGGTTTTTGCACGGAAAACTAATTCTTTATTAAAAAGTGAAAGCCTCGTCAAAATCTTTCTAGCCGTTTCGGTAATTAGCCGGAACAATCAGACAGGCAGACAAAAGTATTAAAATTGTTTTCTAAGCATATTTATTTTGGATAAAGCTATTTTGACATTACAAACAGGCGCTTTCTCATCGGTATGCTAATAAGAAAAACAGAAAAAAGAAAACAGGTACTTTCACCTTCATCCATTCGACTCATCGATTTTCGCCAGCTACCCGCTAACCCCTCGCACAAATTCTCGCCGGTGGCTACAAAACGGTTTACTTTTCCACTTACTTTGTGCACGCACTTTTAGTAATGATGACCAATTCCACTTGGCCTGCCCTGCCCAGTTACATCCAGCTTTAATTGGCCCTCATTTATCTTCTTAATGAACCATATTAGAGGTTTAAGTATGCTGGTCAGTGTCTATAACGTAGCCAGTTTTTGATGATCTTTGTAATGAAACAGTTAGTACGGTTTCAGAGGTCAAGTTAGAACAGAATTTTCTATGAAAATTTGACTGAAGTTGACATTAGTACTTTCTTTGGTACTTAGACCTTCTTGTACTCAATAATAATTATATAATCCAGTCAGTGATGAGGTAGCGGAGACACAATAAGTCCATTTTAAGTTGACCCTGACAATAAAGCAATTCCTTCAAACTCAGATCTCTGATTACACTGGACCATAAAAAATTGACCTCTGTGGTCTTACATAAAGTTGGCAAATGGAGGTTTTACAACACTGGTGATATAATACCACAGTTAAAAGCTTCAGTAAGTGAGTAGGCAGGGTTCAAGGTAAAGTGGTCATCGTTTATATGAAACGTAATTACCCATGTGGGATTTATTAAATACATTGTGTTGGCTAAAAGCTATGGACAATTATCTGTGGGGTGTGTGTGTGTCAGGGGGTGGGGTGTACGTGTGACACACATGGATGATAATGCTACCGTGTTTTGTGTACAAAAGGTTTATCTACTTTTTTAAAATAACTTAAGTAAAAATCTAACGTGGTTGTGTTTTGTTTTTCTTTAAAATTAAGAGCATTTCATAACATAATGGACAATATTCACCAGTTTTATAAAAAATACCGGCCAAGCGCGATCCAGACTTGCACACGAAAGGTATATTTAGAAAAATACGCCACGAAACACGGGTCTTGTACGACCACCTTTATTTTTTATTTTATTTTACTGTTATTATTTTTTTGTTACAGCAGCCATAGTTAATACTGAATTACACACTGTATAAAAATTTCAAATGTCTACTTACTACGGTTCAAATAGAACAGCCTTGTGACAAACGAACGGACATACAGACAGCAGAGTCTTAGTAATACGTTTGCGTTTGGCACCCATGGTGCCGATTCTCTTGTTCACAAACTAGACTAAATTTAGAGAATTGACATCTCTTACTAATATACAGAGAACGGAAAGGACGGTGACATTTAAGAACTAAGTTAGCGATGTCAAATTAGTTTTGCCTTGAACTTTTCCGTGTTTTTAATCCATACGTTTTAAGATGTCAACTATAATTGTATGGATGTGTCAGATTGACTAAATTTGACAGCTCTTATTTACATTAGTCTCTTTCTTGTTTTATTAGACAGAAAAAGATGGAAATAGTCTTATTTTAGTTTAGTTTGTGACCAAGAGAATCGACGCCAATGAATCGGTTAGTCTCGCTATATTCTAATCCAACTATGCACGACTTAAAAAATACCTACGAATTCTTCGATTCTACGAAAACAATGAAAGACACAGTTGGAAAGAAAAGTGTTACGTGAAACGTTTTGAAAAGTGTGTAGCGCTATTCGCATGCGTAAGAGTCTGTAAGTTAAAATGTGTTATGTCTTGTTACAAACTGATTACCCAAGAAAAAAAGTACTAGGGTGTCATAGAATCGAGCAGGTATACCAACATGTAAAGTACCATTATAATTACTTAAAAAAATCCAACGTGGTTTGGTTCGTTATGACAGAACTAAACACAGACACATCACAACGCACTTAACAACAAAAGAGCCAACCATTCGATCATTTAGTAACTGTTTATGATCATTAAACTACCCCACCTATGGGAATTCCCCCCTCCCTAGCGAGTTCTCCCATTGAGGGAACAAATGTACCAGAAGACGGATCTTCCGTAAAATTGCTCGTGTTTCTCTAACAGTTGTTTGGACAATTTTTTTATTAATGCTCGTGGTCTCATGTGGTTTTGCTCGTATTTTGTGATGATAATAGTTCAAAGTGTTTTTTGTGGTTTTATAAGCTTAGCTGTTGTCTTTTTGTAGTTTGACCATGTTATTGTAGATAGGGTGTGTGTATGTGATTTTGTAAATACATAATTTTCAATAGAGGTTTTAACGCTGAAATCCAGCGCCGTGGTTTCGTGCCTTCGTGCACGGGCCCCGGTATTATGCTGAGCGTCAGCCGTTTGGCGCGGTAGTAACGCATATTTCCGTATAGGATTTTTTTTTTTTTAGATTGAATACCAATTTGTTCTTGTTGTTCTTTAGTCATCATCATCTGCCTAGCCTTTTTCCAAGCAAGCTGGGGCCGGCTTCCAGTCTAACCGGATGCAGCTGAATACCAGTATTTTACATGGAGCGACTGCCTACTGACCTCCACAACCCAGTAACTGGGTAACTGGCGTCTTGTTATTCTTTAGTAAAAACAACAAATATTATGTATGTACGGTTTTTCTTTCTTTTCTAGCCAAAAATCCCAGACCAACGAGACAGTGTCTTTATTATTAAGTACCATAATTGATGTCAACTATGATACTTCATGAATACATTGAAACAAAAAGCCGGTCTTTCATAATAAAGCAGACATGCCAAATAAACCGAAAGACATAATCACATGTGCGCCCATTAACGCAGAATTAAAAATCGCCACCGGTTAGGGGGTGTAATAGCTAAATCATGTAACTGTACCCCTTGCCCCTTTGTACCCCTACCCCGTTGTACCCCTATTGCCTCGTTTAGGGGTGTTATGGTAATATCATATTGTGGAGTACCAATTTGTTTGTTGGTTTATTAGTGTTTATTGAGTTATCTAAATGTTGATTTAAATCTGTCTTTTTATTGCAAGCTTTTATTTAGCTTGCACTGTTCGTATGTATGTGAGTAAGTTGTCCTTTCAAAATTTGCGAACCATTTTTCGACCAATTGTTGGTATCCGATTGAGCTGAAATTTTGCATTCACCTTTAGTTCTGATGACAGTACAATGTCTGATACTAAATATTGCAATAATTTAAAATTAAAGCTTGTTTTTACACGACTGCCCCAAAAAAAGGAGTGTTATGTGTTCAGGGTTAATGTATGTATGTATGTATGTATGTGAGATTCTTTATTCCACCATAACTTTTGAACGCCTGAACCGATTTAGATGTATGGGGTATCGTTACAATCCTTGCATCGTTCCGAGTAACATAGGCTAGTTAAAAATAAAAAAAATCCTGTGTGGTCACTTTAAATTGTAAATTAATACCAGCCTCAATTTTTTTTTTTATGAATCTGGCCGTGTCTATGTTTATCGTCTAGAATTTGACAAGTAGATTTAAAAAATATATAAAACTGTAAATAAAAAACGTCGTAAAACAAAATGACGAGTAAACAAAGTACAAATATATGCAAATTCTCGATTTTAATGTTTTTAATTATAGTAGCTTGTTAAATATTTTTTTTGTTTGTAGATTTTGCGGGTTAGATTCCCGTAGATACAGTGAATGTCGTCTTTATCGTGTGGGCAGTAAGGTCGTACAACC
This sequence comes from Hoplodrina ambigua, assembly GCA_949774945.1. NCBI lineage: Eukaryota > Metazoa > Arthropoda > Insecta > Lepidoptera > Noctuidae > Hoplodrina > Hoplodrina ambigua. The sequence goes on from OX458988.1 coordinate 8,861,397, forward strand.
CCACACACTAGTGTCAGAGTTTCTAAACCGCCTCAAGTGCCTCTGACATGATTTGAGTGGGACAGTAACAGGCTGTTATAAATCCAGGTTTCCTCACGATAAAGTGAATGTCGTGATAGACACTGGTCTATCACGACATTCACTATTCACTTCAGTTTTGAGTATGAGATGCGGACGCCTTAACCACTGGGTTAAGGCGTCCGCATCTCATACTCAAAACTGTGGGTTCGCATCCAGGCACGGGAAAGTATTTAAGTGATTTTATCTATTTTAAATGTGCTTTCAATGTTTATCTTGGACATCACTGACGTTGGTGAAGGAAAGCTGGACTTTAATTAGTATGAGATTGAAGTCGCCAATACGCCTTGAGTAAGCGTGGTCAATGCTCGCGCCTTCTCTGTATGAGAAGAGGCCTTTGCCCTGCAGTGGGACAATAATATGCTGGTCATTTCTTATAGGCAAGATTCTATTTTGAACTCTGATATTATATACTGTTATTACAATTTTATATTACCAATACTTAAAATTATAGGTAGAGGAAAACGCTTGTCATATACTAAGACAAGAAGTTCAAGTGTTTATATAATGAAACGTTCAATATAGATAAGTACATTACCTGTAATAATTAATTGTAATGTTTAAATAATGTAAAGGCAGTGTTACATTTGAGACGCCTCTTTAAAAGTCCAATCAAGGCAGATGTTTTCCAAAGTTTTTAGAGATCGATTTTTATGGACAGGTTCAATACCTTACTGCGAATTATCTTTCGCCTTTTAAAAACGAACTGTGAGCAAACTCAAAGTCTACTTTAGAAAAGGCAAGAGGCATAGGTATTTTATCTTTTGGCATCTATGCTGTAGGTGATAAATAGGAGATTTAGGCAGTCAAGTGCAAAATTTTGGAAATTAATAAACTGATCCTAATTCTACTTGACAATAAGTTTATTACTTGCTTAGAATTAGGAATTAAAGGTTTATATATAAGTTAAATACTCTCAAAATTAATTCCTATCTAAGGACTCGCTTAAAAATCATTTTTTATTATTTCCTACTGGCCAGAGGCCACCCCAAAATCTTCCCAAGTTTTTTTCCATTTCATCTCTGCCTTTTTTCAAATAATTAAACTCAACCCGAGGCACACAGTGTACAAGCACCTTAACCCACCCACATAGTTCGGAAATTAAGCGTAATACGTAACTTGAGCCTTAGGCAACCATAATTAACGACTTCAAAGCGTACTCGCATCGTTATATCGTTATTGTTACGTTATTTTCAGCGTTATCATAACTACGTTGTGTGCACGTGTGGTTTTTAACAATGTAATTGATAGCCGTGTTTTTTTTTTTAATGAATTCTTTTTTTATGTGAGCTCGCAATTACTACACAGGCATTTTTAAATATTGAATTTTTATTTTTACGTACGTTTTGGTCAATGTTTTATGTGAAACTAGGTTTAGCCCGCGACTTCGTTCGCGTCAATTACTCAAGTCCCACGTAATGAGACACAATTGATTTTCTATTGTTTTGTCATACCAGTATGACAGCCGGGGGTTAACGCGGACTGTGTCCTTTCTTGAAGTTCAAACTTACCCAGTACCGAATTTCATCAATATCGGTTCATTGGTTTAGTCTTGAGTGCGTAACAGACAGACCTAAAGAGAGACATAGTTACATTCGCATTTATAATAGGCAGGAATCAAATATAATAATCATGAGGTGTAAATAAAATCCAATGTCTAACAGCTGTCACCAATAGCCTTAAAACTCCTCTCGGGAGCGAACGAAGCAATTAAATGCACAACAAGGTACAGTAAATCTCATAATTGTCATCAATATACAGTTATCTTGTCCAAACAATTATTCCACTACAATAAATAACAATAACATCGTCAACCAATCCTTACTATTGCAAATTACCGCCATCTGCTTACGTTTGACAGATCCCAAAGGGTTTTGGCGCGCTTCTACCAACTGTCAAGCGGCCATCTTGCGGCCATAGACAAACATTTGCAATTTTACGCGCCATTGAATCTAGTTTTGTTAAATTAGCCGTATTTAATCCATTTTTAGTTTACAATAGAGTTGTAATGCCAATAACCGTTTTCTTTATTTTAAAATACGATACGGTTGTTTTATTTTGTTGCCTTTGTGTTCCATTTTCGGTACTTTTTGAGTGGTCATGTGGAAAAGTTGATTTTTTATATCGTTTAAGTTTAATATTCTCTACATTTCTGGTTTATGCGATTAGATTACTGATACAAGTTTAGGTAGCTACTATTGTTTAGTCTAAGATGAGTTAACATAACATCACGCCTGTAATCCCTGAGAGGTTGGGCAGAGCTGTACCCATTACTACACCCACATTCCGCCAGTTAGCCAGTTATGCCTAAGTCCAATGTAATAGGGGGTGAGCCTACTGCTAACGACCAGGCACAAATCCAGACTGCGAAGCTGCAAATGAGAAATTCCTGATGGAAAAACCCAATAACACTTTATCTTTGTGTTAATGTCGTTCGTTTACCATAGTTCTGCTGAACTCCTCATTTCTTATTCGATCTTGCAGAGAGAGCCAGACCATAACCCTCTTTATGGGCGTAGCCACGGTGACGCAGAGTGAGGCGCTTGCCCCACCCGACTAGTTCATGGGTGATTTATTTAATATTTAAAATATCAATCAATACTAATATTCCAAACGAATGAAATATCAAAAATTATTTCATTTTTTGTTAAGAAGAAGAAATTTTTAATTACACACAAAAAAAAGGTTTACAATCTAAAAATTATACCATAGTTATGTACGTTTAACAATACAGTATAGGTACTTAATACTTTTTATTAGTCAGCATTGTCCCACCCAAAATCAAAAGTTGGCTACGCCGATGGTAAGTAAAACTTACCACACACGCATTTTAGCATCCCCAAAAAAACACAAAGAGTAAAAAACCGCCACAAAAATTGAAACTGAACTGAATCTGCTCTCATTAGCAATCAATACCGTTCATTTATCCCCTGGACATACAGCACAAAGCGTCGCCACACGGACTGCCGGCAGCGGTGCGTGAAATATAAGAGCACTCCACAAAAGGGCTAATAACTCGTGTGAAGCACCCTTAACGCTCCCCCGGTTATTGGGGGAAGTGATAAGCGGTAGCGGGTATCGCAAAGGTACATATTTGTAATCATACAAATAGTATAAAACCCTTAGGAATCAAATCTTTGCAATAAATGTGTAAAAAAACGATTATTTGACCTTTGACCTTGAAATATCTGAGGTCGCGGACACCCTACGATAAGTAGGTTTGAGACAAGTTTTAGGGTGTCAAAATAAAGGTTTATACAACTTTATAGCTGACTATCTCTCATTCCGAGGTGAAACCCCTAACTTTCCTGGGCTAAATAACCATCGTGATTTGGTCGATAATTATTATGAAATGCTAAAAAAATATCAGGTGGTTTACTCAGTAATAATCTTCCTCAGTGTCCGCAGTTCCTTAGTCATCTTTCATAACTGTCTATATTCTGTCAAATATCCCTCGCTGACAGCACATCTTAAGCTTACACACAATCGATTAATTTTACAGAATTACCTACACATACAAAAATCGTCGCTACATCTCAAAACTTAACCCACACAAAACGAACCCAGTACGAAAAATATGATGTTATCTTTATTCTGATCGGATCCTTTGTCGGCTGAAGTCGGGGACTATTGTCTACAGACAATTTTTTTACATGGCGTCTGAAGCCAGTAGCTACTTACGATGGGTACTGTTGTTTTCTAGTGGTATTAATATTATTTTTGTTTGTCTATTGTCGATAGTGTAGGGTCTGCAGTTTTTTTTGCAAAGGAGGTTTGCTTTGTCTATGATTCGTATTTTGGGTGAAAAAAAAAAGACTTGAGTTTATGGATACACTTAATGTAATTCAATGAGGATTTAGAATCAATTGGAGAAGCGTTGGGTTTAGTTAGAAATTATGACGTGACGTCATAATTTCTTTAATTATTCAAAGAATTTGTTTAGGACAGATGACGCTGATTAGTTTCGTATAAATCTACTTTAAGGATTTCTCAATCTAATCCGAAATCGCGGAATAAAAAGTAGCATAATATGATCTAACTTATCTTGAGTCAAATTTCATTAAAATCATTTTAGCACTTTAGTTGTGACTGAGAAATGCGGGAGCGAAACGCAAAACGATAGATGGAAAAAATGAATATAAATAAATAAATAAATATCTTGGGACAACTCACACACGGCTATCTGATCCCAACCTAAGCAGAGCTTGTGTTATGGTAACCAGACAACTGACATAAGTACATACTTATATAATTTATAAATACATACATATTATAAATAAATCACACCCAGACATAGAACTTGCAATCATGCTCATCACACAAAGTTTGTCCTGGGTGGGAATCGAACCCACGACCTCCGGCTTAGCAGTCAGGGCCGCTAACCACTAGACCAACAGGCCCGTATATAATAATAACAAGTGCAATGAAGATACATAAACCTTCCTCTTGAATCAATAAAATTCGTTGCGCAATTTAATGGATCGTGCAGACGACGGGAATAGACTTTGTTTTGTACTATGTAAAGATTAGTATGAATAAATCACAATCACCTACCCCCAAAACATACCTTTATGATCTCAACGACACTGACAGAAAATCGGCTAATCAAAAAACATTTCACTCTAAAACCTAACGTGTATGGACGTCGTCGTGTGTAGGCGTCAGCGCACGCGCCCATAAATATACGAGTACGGCTAATGACTCCATAACTGATATTTACGTTGGACGTGTATTCGCGTTGAGGTTACCGCATTTGATTCTGTGGGAACACAGTACATTTGAATTATACGAACTATACGAAATAGACGAGAGAAGATTGGCGACTTCAGACTTTTATTAATTACTAGCTTTTGCCCGCGACTTCGTCCGCGTAAATGTCGGTTATCATGGACGCAGACGAAGTAGCGAAATAAAAAGTCTTTAGTTAAATTATAAATATAATTTCTAAATCTTTACCTTAAAGCTTCTTATCGTGCTATCAAACTGACCCAAATTTCTTCTAATACATACCTACATACATGCGTATTTTCTAACTTTATCTTGGACATCACTGACATCGGAACCATCGGAACAAGACAAGCATCGGTTATGTATAGATATGAAGAGTAAGTACGGCATAATTAATTAATAATGTCTTTGATTGAAACTTACTTTAATTTATAAACTGTTTATTTTGTACTTTTTAAATTAAATTAAATTTGAAAACCTCCATGGGTTTCTAAGAAAACTTCAACTATATCTGACGACCCTGGTTACATATCACTTTCATTGACTGCACATCACATGAGACGGCTGAATTCATGACCCGAACATTTGTACCCCGAAAAGTCACTAACAAAATCTAGCAATGTACCAAATACACCGACCTTAACAAGAGTGAGGCCACACCGAAGCCATAGACTCACTCCAAAGTAATATATGTTGAACAAAAAAAAGGCAGCCAGTCCGCAGTTATCATTGTAAAATGAATTAAAAGAGTTCGTCTAAAAGTACGGTTTCGGCAAAGGATTGAATAAAAATGATAAAAATGATATACGATGGCTCGTGCTGGCTTGATGCGAAAATACCTCGGCTTATAGGGATGGGACGTCGCGGTGGGTTTGTATCGATGATTTTTTTTTGTTTTAAAAAGTGACAATTGAGAGTGAGAGTGATTTAGTTCAAACTGAGTTTATCATAGGACATAGTTGCCCTTCTTTCTCACTGGGCACTCTAGGCAAGTGCCCAGGGCCCCAAGAACGTAAGGGGACCTAGTCTGCCCTAAAAAAAAATATTATTTGGAGTCCATTCCATTACTAGCACTATTAGTACCCAATTTTATGACAAAATATTTGCAGTGCGATTTACAATGAGATAAATATTAACTCATTAATTTTATATAATTTAATAAGATACAATTAAACATTGAAAGAAATTCAAATTGCTATTTATTAAAATACGTTAAACACACCCTTATGTGCCCAGTTTGTAAAATTGGTTAAGACCAAGATATCCAGAAATTGTGTGAAAAAGATCAAATAAAAAATTAGGTTGTTAGTATACTATTAGGTACCTACTCTACTTTACCTCATAATACAGTAAAAAGTGCACAAAAGAAAATAGATGATTTTATCGATATATTTTCCACATCCCTACTCCATATTTAGTAAATAAAGATGCTTTCCCATTAGTCAGAATTGAATTTTATTTCATCGAAGTACGTTTTTTAAATAACAACCAAATTGGCGAACAAACAGGTTTCCGTTAAAATTAAAATGTCTATTAATTGAGCATGCGCATCCCAAATAACCTCTAAAATAACGTATGTACAGTTGAACAAGCCATTTTGTATACAGACAGCTTCATACATACATAAACTCACGCCTTTTACCCATGGAGGTAGGCAGAAACCACAGAACGCCACCTGCTACGATCCTTACATACTCCTTTCGCCTCATCCACGTTCATACATCTCGTCATACAAGCAAGCCGGTTACGAGTACTGCGCGCCTGACCTTTCTAAAGAACCTCACCAATAAGATCAGTGTCGGTCTTCCTAGGGCGACCCCTTCTTTTTTTTTAGGTTGCTAACTGGTAACAAATTCAAAGCATTTATTTTAATTAGACCATTTACAGGCACTTTTGAATTGTCAAGGAGTCGATCAGTTAGTCAAGAGGTGAAGCTAGTCGCTCGTTCCAAAACGGAGGTAGGCCTCTATGGAGAAGAACGAGCAAGAAACTCCAACTACTTTCAAACAATATTTCGGCAATTTTTCGGCTATTTTTTGAGCACCAAAAGTATTCCCATTTAAGTGGTACTCTAACACCACGTTAAAATATTGATTGGTGCCCTATGCATTCTGCTCAAACAGGAATACTTCGTTTCGGCTGTTGTCGGGATTTTGTATTTATATATATATTTCGTGGCGAATTTCGATTGCGCGATGTAGGAATTGTCAGTAATAATTCACATGCTGTGTGAGATGTTGCTAGAGATAAACTACTATAACATGACGCCCTTCCACAATTCAAAACGTTTGAAAGTATTTGTAATAATATTTACAAGACTCACAACGCATGTATGCGTATTGAGACGACTCTCGAAACAAAAACAAATCAGCGTGCTTGTTGCTTGACTAGCGCCATCATTAACTACTCATTATTATTGAAATAGTAATATGGAGGGGAGCGCCATGTGATAGTAGTTTATCTGTACATAACTATCCATTTCGCAGCAAAACTATGACTTGCTCAATGATCTTCTAGGCTAGTGTAAAGCCTCCTCAACACACACGCGCCTCCCGAACCAGCGTCAAAAGAATTAAAAAGTGCCCCACTACTCCGCCCAACGTATGGGTAACAAAAAACAGAGTATAACGTAGTCAAAGTAACGTTATTAACGGCGGCTTTGAGCACGGATTAATGTTCGTAGCTACCTCCAAATTGGGGCTGCGTCCGATCAGCTTGAAGGTATATTTTTAGATATTTTTTCGAGTAGTAGAGGTAGGTACAGATAGGTTTTTTACTAGATATAAAAATACGAATCACATAGCCATAACTGAGTAACTTTTAGAACTTTGTTAAGAGCGGTTACGCTGTACGGAATTTTATATTCAAACTTTCAAGTAATTATTTTTCGAAATGAATGAATTGATTTAATGAAACTTACTTATGAGCAGGATACATAGTATGAAATGCTGTAAGGCGTAAACCTGTACGATTATGATAATAATCCTGTCAACCTATTGCCCTGCTGCAGGGCAAAATCTCTTCTCATACAGAGAAGGCACGAGCATTATCTATTCTAATATTTTACTACCAAATAAATTATGAGCACTTCACGCGGGCAAAAGCTTGATTATAGTTAGTAGACGCCCACTAAGAACGGATTTTCCAAAACTCACTCCCTACGAGGAAGTAACGGTGTCCAATATTTACGCGGACAAAGGCGCGGGCAGTAGTTAGTATAAGATATTTTCCGTAACCGATCATTGCATTATTTGATTCAAATACTAATTGATATACTTGCATTTTTCGATTGAACATTAACAAACGTCATCTAAAAAAACGGCTCACCAAAAACTAAAACCAACTTTTATTAAAATATCATCACGCATCCACTTCGAGGGGTAAGCAAAGATGTGTATCTTTGCCGTTTGAAATATCATCCCCTAATGTGGGTCACGCGCCCCCGCGGGCCGGTGTTGCCATTTAAATAAAATTACAATTAGATACGGAGTGTTTTGACCACTGGCAACTGCTTTATTCATTTAGTTTTAACTGATAAATTATATAATTCTACTTTGTAGAGTTTGGACTTGAGTCATTTTTTATTATCTCGGATAGATACCTGAATTTTTATGCTAGTAATTTCTCCTGTTTTGTGTGTGCGTCACAAACATATAAACTGACGATTTCTGTTGGACATACAAATATTTGTTCCGTGTGCCCAATACACTCCCATCTTTCATCATAAGAATTTACCTACCTATATCTTTAACAGTTCTATACTGCCTACCACTGTTCCACTCAAACCATGTCAGAGGCCCTTGAAATGGTTTAGAAACTCTAACACTAACCCTAGTGTTAGAGTTTCTAAACCATTTAAAGTAAGTAAATAAGTAATTTTAGTAAGGTCTTACGACCCCACATACTCATGTGGGGTCGTAAGACCTTACTGCCCACACGATAAAGAAGAAGAAAGAGGACGAGTTCTTTTTTTTATTCTAATACAACGTGTACTTATCCAAATATTATGCCAATTAAAGTACATAATTTATATTGTACATCAAATAACTTCTGTTCGTCACGTGACAAAGTTGCCCCTTTTCTCAGTTAAAAACTCAATTAAAAAGAACTTGAAATGAAAATTGTATGATTTGACAATTAAAAATTACTATTTTTCTTCATTCAAAATCCCACAATATTGTCCCAAGTTCTTACTACCCGTAGTCACACGACACGTAGATGTCCAACTCAGAGGGGCGACGGAATTAATGTCCGATGTCCACGGTCCTCGAGCATTAATTGTTAAAAATCGACCATCCATTAACTAGAAGATAAAACTTATATTAATGTTAGTTAAATTAACATTTTTCTTTAATTGAAGACATTGGCAGGACTATTTTTTTATACAAGGCTCGGTTACAGACTTATGATTATTTAGCACTCCCCCGCGACTTAATTCGCGTGATTTTCTTACGAATCCCTAATTTTTTATAATAAAATATAGCCTATGTCACCTGGGGATAGTGGAGCTTCCCAACGATGAAAGAATTTTTCAAATCGATTCAGTAGTTTCGGTGCCTATTCAATAACATAACATAACATAACATCACGCCTGTAATCCCCGAAGGGTTAGGCAGAAGTGTACCCATTAGTACACCCACATTTCTCCAGTTATGTTTCCTATTCAATGTAAACAAAAAAACAAAAAATCAAATCTTTCCTCTTTATAATATTACTAGCTTTCGCCCGCGGCTTCGCTCACGTTAATTTAGAATTTGCTAATCAATTCGGGTTGTACTCGGCTTGAGTGCATGAGTGAACCATTCATTTTCTGACACCCTAGTACTTTTTTTGATAAATCCAGAATGTTGACCTTTCCACTCTGACTAAAACTTTTTATTTCTACTGCCATAGAGATATACCTTTTTATGACACCCTAGTACTTTTTTTTCTTGGGTAATCGTAAGTAGGTTGTAATAACCCCGAATTATCAATAATCGATTTTATGACACCCTAGTTGAAGCTGGTCCATTGACACTCAAAACTCACAAAGTGTATTAGGTACTTAAATTTAAAATTCGAGCATGATTTGAAAGACGTGTGGCGCCATCTATCACCAAAAGTAGGTTATTGTGATTTCCCTCGGGAACAGTACTTTTTTTCGGGATGAAAGTTACCCTATGTTCGTTCCTGTACACCTGGCAATGTATTTGCAAAATTTCAGGATGATCGGTTCAGTGGCTTAGGCATAAAATGGTAACAAACAAACAAACAAACTTACTTTCGCATTTATAATATTAGTTAGGATTATAGAAGTATAGATAGATTAGAACTCTCTCCGCGACATCGTTCGCGTGATTTTTCTTACAGATCCCTAATTTTTTAAATATGAAGTAAGTAAAACATAACCCTATTCAAATAAAAAACCTAAATCAACAAAAATTAATGTAAAACCAGTTAAAACTTATTCCTATCTACAATATTGATAAAATAATTAAAAAAAAAGAACAAGCAGATGTCACCGGTTACGTAACAATTAAAATAAAGGTGACATTGGTGCCGATTCTCTTGGTCACCAACTAAACTAAAATTAGACTATTTCCATCTTTTTCTGTCCAATAAAACAAGAAAGAGACTAATGTTAATAAGAGCTGTCAAATATAGTCAATCTGATACATCCATACAATTATAGTTGACATCTAAAAACGTGTGGATTAAAAATGCGGAAAATTTCAAGGCAAAACTAATTTGACATCGCTAACTTAGTCCTTTAATGTCACGGAATATCACTGTCCTTTCTTTTCGCTGTATGTTAGTAAGAGATGTCAATTCTCTAAATTTAGTCTAGTTTGTGAACAAGGGAATCGGCACCAATGTCACCCCTGACAGTTGACATGTCACTTCTAATGTCCCTTATGCTAGGCAACTAATTATACGTGACTATTAATCGACTATCAGTCGTAACGGATATACCGAACATCACTATTGAGATGGTAATTGCATTCTTTTATCATTTTTTTTTAATAATGTTTTATTTCCTATTTTGCCTTCTTCTTTTTGTATCGAATATAATTCCATACTTTTTATACTTCCATAGTATTATACTATTACGTTATACTATATCATACTACATAATAATTATTTGAAAATAATGTCAGTCTGTTTCTCAATCTGTCTGTTAAGCTTTTACGACTAAAACACTGAATGGATTTTGATGAATGAAACATTTAAGTAAAATACTAAAGTAGGTAAACATTTAAGCACGTATCATCATAAATACATCGGCAAAGCCACTTGATCTGATGAATATGACAATTGTAAAAAAATAAAAAACAAAAGTACACTTTTAAAGTGTGATTGGCTACCATTTGAGCCCCAGAAATTGTCACGCCATTCTTCCCATGATTTGTAAAAAACCTTAAAACGCCAAACAAAAAACAAACTTAATACGTTTTAAAATATAAAGTGATTCGTTTCTAATTTCAATCAATGACTCCATAAAAGAGCTTTTGAGTGACAATTTATTCCTAAACGTCAAAGACGACCTCCAAAATCAACCTTATTGTAACAGCCATTAGAATAGTATTACTAAGTCTATAATCGACTAAATATCTATGATTTAGGAGCTTTGTAACACGACCCAACACTATTTACCTATTCATTTTTCAAAAAAGGAACTTAACGCCCAAATCGACGCGTTAATACTCAACAAAAGGAAAAATAAACGGCTTTGTGTAATTCGACAAACTTATTTTCGCCGTATCCCAAATACAAACAAAGCTTTACTGTACTTTACTAAGGTCTACTTTAGAATGAGATCTGTTTTAACAAATGTATTATTATTGAGGCATCAAATATAAGCAAAAAAGAAAAATACGGCTCCCTACGTTTTTTAAACATGTAATTCGTAGTTTCAAATTGCGAACGCGGCATTCTTATTTCAAAACAGCGAGGTGTCATTGGACACTCCCTCTTGGGTATGGCATCAAGAAATTACTGTTCGTAAATATTTTAGATTGTAAAAAAGTATATTAAACGAATGTCCTATAATATTATTATAACTTACGTATTACTTTAAGTACGTTAAATATTAAAAGCCGCAAACATAATGTCTACAGACATGTAATGATAATTTATTAAACCTTTTTACCAATTTTCTGCACCATTATCCAGTTAAATTTTAAACGATCGCCTTTAACAGAGATTCATTATTGAAACTGTTTATTTATTATAAATGATGCGAACAAATTATCGTATTACTGTAATTAAGCAATCCATCAAGTATCTGTCTATCAATCCAACAATTAAATGAAACAAATTTTATATAAAGTGCCGTAGGTAATGTCGGTTTCAAAAGCTTTTGTGCAATTTATCATTAATTTATTGTGGTTAATTTTGAATTTGGTGTGATACAATTGTTTGGTGTGACATCAATTTGGTTTTAATCGAGCTAATTCTAACAAAATCTAACCAATTAGATATCTGTAATATCTAATTGGTTAGATTTTGTTAGAATTAATAATTATGGCAGTTGACAGATTTAATCGGTTCATTTACTTTCTGTCGTTATTCTGTCTTTCTTATATGTCAAAAGTATTTTGACGATTATTCGATGGAATTCAAAAAGTTCTTTTGTCGATCTCCATAAATAGGATAGATTGTAAAGCAAAATTTGTAACAAGGCTCATGGACAATCGATTATGGATTAAAATAAATATACTTACATAATTTAGAAAACATACGAGTCGCTATAAGAATGTCTTTATTAACTTTTTGAAAGTCGGTAACGCGTCAGTACTTACTCCGAACCATACATCGAACGCTGCATTTTGAAATTGGAATCGTATGTTTTTAAGATGGCCGCTTATTGTCACCAGCTTGACACCACGGAGTTTGAAACACATCGATCTGTGTGCGATAACTTTTTATATTTCCGTATTAGCGAGCTTTAGAAACTTAAAGAAAAGGAGCCGGCTTTTATGGATGATGTATTCAAATGTGTGAAAGATTTTAACATTACGTGATAGACTTGGTAATTTCAATACTGAAATGACAAAACCTGACATATTTAAAATGTTGACAAGAAGAATTATTAGGAAGAGAAAATAAAGTTAGGCGAAAAATATCTAAGCTCAAGATTTTTTGTCATTCAGCACGAACGGCAAAAAGTTGCATCTGTCAAAAATACACTTATTTTTGTGACAGGCCCCCTAAATAGCTATTGGAAGCCAGAATCAATAGAAGCAGCCACCAGCAAAGTGCGAAGGCTAAGAAGCTCGAAGACTCCCGGCGGAGAAACGATTTAACTCTTTCGGATTCCGCAACGAAATTAACAGTGGAGGAGAAAGTATTAACATTATTTTCACTTGTACCTACAAGCAGGAGACAGGACAGAGCTAGGCAATTAGGCACAATAGAGAAAAACCTTATTGCCTAGCAAAAACCGACTAAACTACCTTTTGGAAGATGCAACCAGATTCTTTTTCTTCCACGTAAACGACGTTCCGAAATCAGAAGAGCCTTTTAATGGTCTTACTTAAATAATTTGACTTTGACTGTCAAAAATACTATACATCAAATTACTCATCCAAATAAAAGCTGCTTGCTAACCAGCGTGGATGAACAGCATTCTGCCCTTATCATACATCGCGACGAGTGCGTAACTGGATTTGTGCCGCGCCGCGTTTTTACATAAATTACGCGTTAGTGGAAACGCACCCTTAATTGTTTTGGTTATATTAAGTATTTCCGTATTTTAATTATTTCTGTGGTTTAGTTTTCGGTTTCTAACATCACGCCTGTAATCCCCGAAGGGTATAGCAGAGGTGTACCTGTTAGTACACCCACATTTCGCCAGTTATGTTTAAGTCCCATATAATAAAACGTTGGTCTAGTGGTCGCAAAGCGCTACTGCTGAGCAGGATGTCTTGGATTCGATTTCCAGGTCGAACAAAGTGTTATTGGGTTTTTCCATCAGAAATTTCTCAATATCAGCCTCGGAGTCTGGATTTGTGCCCGGTTAATGGCAATAGGCTGGCCCTCTAATACATGGGACTTGAAACTTAACTGTCCTAATGTGGGTGTACTAATGGGTACACATCTGCCTAACCCTTCGGATATTACAGGCGTGATGTTATGTATATTAGTAGGATTTTGCACACATGGATATTGCTTATATAATATTATTATCAAGCTTAACACAAATTATAAATTTTATCCCGTTTTTCTATTCCCGTCTTTTCATTCCCGTTCCTTAAAGACTTAGTCATAGGCGGGACAGAACCCAAAAAATCCTGAATTCAGAAGTCAAACAAGCAACAACACTACCAACCACTGCATCGTACAATTTATAGTCTAATTACACGTATATCTGTCCGCCCGTCCGGCTGTCCGGAACATAACAACATGCTAATATAAGCGGACGCAGCCAAAACATCGGGAAACATCGGCTAACATCGTGTAACGAATATTAATTGTTTTATTAATGAAGGTAGTTTAATTTGAAGTAGACGATTGGTTGGTTTGGTGAAATGGATGAATCGTGTTTAGGAATTTATTCTTACTAACTTCCTCTTCAGAATTTATTCTTGCTACCTGCGGCTAGGTCTTCTTTATCGTGTGGGCAGTAAGGTCTTACGGCCCCACACACCCTAGTGTCAGAGTTTCTAGACCGCCTCAAGGGCCTCTGACATGGTTTGAGTGGAACAGTAAGGCTGGTATAAGTCCAGGTTTCCTCACGATGTTTTTCCTTCACCGATGTCAGTGATGTCCAAGATAAACTTTAGAAAATAAGTACATGTACATGTGTGACTATGTAGTTACAAGTGTTTTTTTCTATCCGTGTTACGAGTTTGGTTACTGCTACGTGTCAATAGGTCGTAGCGTGACGTTATATAGCCTATACTACACCTCGCGAATTGGGCTATCATATTATACAAAAAAGAATTATCAAAATCGGACCATTCCGTAAAAAGATATGCGTGGTCATACATAAAAAATAAAATACACGCGTCGACTTGGAATCTCCTTTATTTTTTCGTCGGTTCAAAAGATTTTTTCCATTCTGACTGGTCGTTCCAGAGATTAGCCCTTATACAAACCAATAAAAAATCTCTTCAGCTTTATTATATCAGCATATATTGCACGCTGTGGTCTCCTATAAGTGAAGGAGTACACCTGCAATCGTTGTCGACCATTATTTATATATCAAGTTTGTGTATATATTTTGTTGGAGATCCTAATTCAGTAAAATATCAGTATAGATGTCTCCTCCACCTTCTGCCAGCGACAACTACCGTATGAAAGTCATGGCTGAACGGATCTAAATGACATATTGATAGATTATAGTCTGGAACAGCACATATTTAATCTACTTTATATCCTGAAAAATTTTACGGTTCCCGTGAGCTCATATAATATCAACTTTGAGGCAGGCGACGTCGGGGGCAGAAAATTGTACATAAATAAAACAATACATACATGTAATTTACCCCGTAAGTACCTACACCAGATAATGGCATTTTTAAAAGAATAATTAGCACACGTCGGCATCATTTACAAAATTCCGTAACTCATTAATTAATTATTTTATTGCATCAAATTAATGTCAGTACTGAACGTGTTGCAACTTAAATATGGATATAAAACTATGGTCACTTAAAATGCAAACTTTAATTAATTATAAATTATAAACAAAAATAATGCGTTTTTAGGGTTCCGTAAAGTGTATCAACAAGACCTTTTTACTAAGACTCCGCTGTATGTCTGTCAGTGGGCTGTATCTCATTAACTGTAATAGGTACAGAGTTTGAATTTTCAAAAAATGTGTGTTACTGGCAGGCCGCTATAACAAAAAGTAACAAAAAAAATTAAAGAGTATCTACCCAAACAAGAGTTTTTGCATGTAGTGTTAAATATAGGACTAGCGACCCGCCCTTGCTTTGCACGGGTGCAAGGTAGTTGTATAAACCTTTCATTTTAATCACTCTATCTATTAATGAAAACCGCATTGAAATCCGTTGCGTAGTTTAAAATATGTAATCTGATCTGACTTTGTTTTATTAGCTTGTGCCTATTACTTCATCGTGGACGAAGACGAATTCACAGCCTAAAAAGTAGCCTATATCCTTTCTTAGGGTTCAAAATTAACCCGTACCAAATTTCATTAAAATTGGTTTAGTGGTTTAGTCGTTAAAGCGTAACAGACAGAATTACTTTCACATCTATAAGAGTAGTAAGGATAGTTGCACGGAACCATGTATGTGAAAGTCCGACTCGCGCTTGTCCAATTTTTTGGGAGACATGTCGTGATGATCCGCCATAAATTATTTAAAATTATGTTTTTTAATTTTACTTTGTACACTTTATCGGGATGTTTAATTAAATTCGTTCAAAATATCGTTGGATAAGGGTTACAGGCCATATGTTTTTCGGGGAAGCCGTCTTAATTTTGAATGCGCAAGAGTTCACCCTTGAGGCAAATACGATGCGTTGCGGCACTTAGATAAAATCGCGAAATGATGTATATTTTTTGTGTAATTTCTTGATTTTGTTACGGCACAAGCAATTGAAAAGCGTAGACAGTCCCTGCTGATTAAAATATTACAAAGAATAGGTAATTTATTTTTTGTATGTATGGTTATTAATGCTGTGGAAATGCGTTCCTTGCGAAGTATGTGTGGTGGAACTTTGAACGATAGAGTGAGGAATGAGGCTATAGGAGACCGTTTCAGATTAAAAGAGGATATAGTGACAAAGATACAAAAGGGTATGCTTTGGTGGTGGTGGTGAATAATGAGGTGTGATCTTCCCAAAAAAAAATATGTTCATAACCTTAAAGAATTTTCAAACATATAACATCTTAAACTACGAAAAAGTTTGATTTCATTAGATGAGTGATTAATAAAAACTTAACTAACCGAAATAATTACACCAACATCGTTTTTCTAAGCTTGTCAACCCTAAAACGGAGGCCTGCGCTTGCGCACGCTTCGCCCCCAAAAATTCATTATCGCGCATCGTTGAATTAGATCTAACCGCGAGATAGTGACGTTAATAACGGTCTTCTGTGTGTTTGTTTGTAGGCAGCGGGTTAAATTGCGCAGGAGTTGATAATTTGTGATAAGTGGAGATATGGAATAGTTAGATGGTTGGTAGGTGCAGCTGTTAATGGGTTTGTTAAGTCAATAGTCAATTATTCTACATCACTATTTTAACATAAGTAATTCCATTAAATTAACTTTGTTTGCAAGAAATATTTAACTTTATCTTAGTGTATACTATTATATATGCGATAGTTTGTGGTGATGGATGTATGTATGGATGTTTGTTACTCTTTCGAACTTAAACGACTAAATAGAACTAACTAACAGCACACATTACAGACATAGGAGATTTTTTTATCCCGTGTTTGTGATTGTTCCCGTGGGATGTAGGATTTGCCTTAATTCTGATATGTCTACGCAGACAAATTCACGGGCAGATGATAACAAATTAATATCAAATAATTTATTTTAAACTAGCGACTCGCCCCGGCTTCGCACGGTTGCAATCTCGGACAAAAGCTCTCGGCGCGGCGCTACGGCTTGACTTTTTCTGACACTTCCAACAATTATCGTTGTATTTCAACCAATTTACACAAAACCTTAATAAATTATATACCTAAACCTCTCTCACGAATTACTTTTTCTATTGGTGGAAACCGCATGAAAATCCGTCCTATAATTTTTGAGTTTATCGCGAATAGACAGACAGACGCGGCGAAAGGCTTTGTTTTATAATATCTACTCTAATATTATATAGAAGAAAGATTTGTATTTTTGTAACGAATTAGCTCAAAAACTACTGGTGTAGTGTAACTCAATTACAGGCACTATTGAATTGTCTAGAAATCAGTCAGTCAAAAACACTGCCGTAGCGACACTGGCATTGCCGGGCACACGGAGAGGGAGGGAGGAGCCCGAAGCGTTGCAATTGACGGTTGAGGAAACAGACAATTTTAAAAACAGGTACAATATTTAAAAGTTTCTAGTTGCGGCAACTAGCAATAACTAACTTAGTCATCGATTGCAGCAACTGGAAACTGTTGACGATTGCCGCAACTCGAATCTCGAGTTGCTCTGTGTGCGCAGTCTAATTGAAATGTATGTTAACAGCTAGTTGCCAGCTAGTTGCCAGCTAGTTGCCAGTTGTTGCAATAGTTGCTCTGTGTGCAAAGCGCCTTTAATTAAAACTCTGGCCTGCTAAGCCTGTTGGTCTAGTGGTTAGTGGCCCTGACTGCTAAGCCGGAGGTCGTGGGTTCGATTCCCACCCAGGACAAACTTTGTGTGATGAGCATGATTGTTAGTTCTGTGCCTGGGTGTGATTTATCTACAATATGTATGTATTTATAAATTATATAAGTATGTATATCAGTTGTCTGGTTACCATAACACAAGCTCTGCTTAGCTTGGAATCAGATAGCCGTGTGTGAGTTGTCCCAAGATATTTATTTATTTATTTTATTTGGAAATCAACAAAATATTACAATAAGATGAATTGATCAGTACATTCAAAAACAATAAAGTATTGAGCAATCGATAAGGGCTGGGCATAATATCAAAAGGGCACATTAACTTTCGATAGACTCAATAAACAATTGTTATGTCGACCGCTATTCGATGTGTGTTAGTGTACCATCACACCTGCACGATGCAAGAAAGCAAGAATTTAAGAGCGTTTTTACGCCGTACGGCATTAAATACAAATTTTCAAGTCCGTATTTTTCAAAATGGATGAAGCGATTTTAATGAATCTTCCTTAGCATAGGTAAGCAGGATACGTAGGTCTAAAAAGATATTAGAAAACATTTTTGAAAAATCTTATTAAAAAAACGCCTCGGACTGCCTCGTTGGTCTAGTGGTCGCAAGCGCGACTGCTGTGTATGAGGTCTTGGGTTCGATTCCCAGGTCGGGCAACGTGTTATTGGGTTTTTCCATCACGAATTTCTCAGTAGCAGCCTCGGAGTCTGGATTTGTGCCCGGTTGATGGCAATAGGCTCGCCCCCTATTACATGGACAAAAACTTAACTGGCGAAATGTGGGTGACCTAATGGGTACTCCTCTGCCTAAACCTTTGGGGATTACAATCGTGATGTTATGTATGTTATTAAAAAAAAACATTGAAACATTGTTGTAGTTATTTTTGTTTTTGTTGTTAATTAAAATCGATCGATCAATTCGATTAAATTTTGATAGAATCACCCTGTTTCTCTCTACATTTACGGCTATTTGGGAAAAAAGAGGCATCGTTACGTAAACTTTTACTGATCTCCAAGTCTTGAGTTATATTGTCTTGCCTCTAGATGTATAGGCACACGAACCAACCCCGAATAACAGCCAAGCAAGTAACGGTATACTTGCGCAAAAGACTTGCACAAGAATGCATTACTTAAAGAATGAAGAAGCGTAACTGCGTAACCGAACCATTTGTGAACTATCTCGCGACTTGTGCAAGTATATCATTATGTCAGACCTCTTTATGCAAGTCTTGCATTATCCTTGTCTTGCCTGCTCGTGTACAGTCACACTAACTAGCCAGTAATGGCTCGATCGTCGGAGAGCCACATTGAACCACTCTGTGTTATTAGAAGTGGGTGAAAATTACTGTTTTCACCTTAAGGGGCATCTTATCTGTTTAAGTTATTATTTGATCATAGTTTCGACATTTTTTAACCAGGATTTTTGTAAAAACCTAATTTAAAAGAGTGCCGTGGAGTTTCTTGCTCGTTCTTCTCCATAGAGGCCTACCTCCGTTTTGGAACGAGCAACTAGCTTCAATTTTCGGACTAACAGACCGACTCTTTGACAATTCAAAAGTGCCTGTAAATGGTCTAATTGAAATAAATGTTTTGACTTTGACTATTAACCATTTTTTAATTTCGTTCTCAAGGTAGGTCTCTTAAAATTGAGACTGAAATGATAGGAAGCTAGAACAAAGTAATAAGGTGTATCATGTATAGTGGGCCTATTTACACTAAATTTTTTAAAAAGTAAAGTTTCTTGCTCGTTCCTCTCATAGAGGCCTTCTACTGCCTAACAGATCTACTCCTTGACAATTCAAAAGTACCTGTAAATGGTCTAATTGAAATACATATTTTGACTTTGTACTTAATCATTTATTTTTAGGCGGAAGAATATACGAAAGTTCGAAGAGATGTATGTTTGTTATTCAATTACGCCGGAACGGCTGAACGAATCTGGATGAAATTTTACACAGAGATAGATTATAATCTGGAATAGCACATGGGCTACTTTTTATCCTGAAACAAATTATGATTCCTGTGGAATAAATATATTAAGTATGACGCGTGCGATAGCTATTTTCAATTAATGTGGTATTAATATCTTCTTCTTTATCGTGTGGGCGGTAAGGTCTTACGACCCAACACACCCTAGTGTCAGTTTCCAAACCGCCTCACCGGGTATCGCTTCGCTCTTTTGTTTTAAATTCGACTACCCCTTAACGATAGCGAAAAGTGAGGCGATAGCTAACACAGTGTAGCACGACATTCGCTCGTTACACAGACGAACGTCTATTTATTTTGAGTAAAATAAAGTAATATACAACGTCATGTACAATAATATGTAGGTAAAGTAGGAAGGTACGCCCAGCGATTAGAAACGTATTAAGTTATTATCGAAATAGTTTTATCGGCTTTTTATTTTGGGAATAGTATTTGCAGTCGTTTATTTTTTAAGAGCGTTTATGCCGTACGGGAATTCATACAAACTTTCAAGCTCTTTTCTTTTCGGAATGAATGAACCGATTTTAATGAAACATCCTACATAAGCAGGATACATAGGTCTAAAAGAAATCAGAGAATATTTTCATAACATAACATAACATCACGCCTGTAATCCCCGAAGTGTTAGGCAGAGGTGCACCCATTAGTACACCCACATTCCGGCAGTTATGTTTTGAGTCCCATGTAATAGGGGGCGAGCCTATTGCCATCAATCGGGCACAAATCCAGACTCCAAGGCTGCTACTGAGAAATTCCTGTTGGAAAAACCCAATAACACTTTGCCCGACCTGGGAATCGAACCCAAGGCCTCATGCACAGCAGTCGCGCTTGCGACCACTAGACCAACGAGGCAGTCAGGACCAACGGGGCAACGGGCGCTCAAAATTCCCCCATCATTAATAGTTATTTGTTATACAAGAGTGCAAAGTTGCTTTTTAACCGCGTGTTCAATTTTGATGACCGAGCAAGCGAAGGATTCTAAAATTGAATCACGAGCGCAGCGAGTAATTCAAAATTAGAATCCTGAGCGTTAGCGAGGGAATCAAAAGAGCACGAGGCGAAAAATCTTTGCACTCGAGTGCAACACGTAACTTTTCATTCCACCTCAGCGAGGAAATGACTAAATGCAAAAAAAAAACGTTTACAATCACAAGATCGGTACCTACACTTTTATCAACAGTTTCAGTCAATTCTGTTGGCGTCAAGCAAACTTCCTCGTCGCTAGAATCACTCATTTTAGTTTTTTCACTTGATTTCAAGTTTCTTGTTTTAATATAAGGTTTAACAATGACGTGCAAAGCAAATTGAAAAAAGAACACCAAGAAGGTTCCGAGTCTGAGTTTTTAACAAATTAAAAAAAAGTTGTATGATATATTCGGCACCATAGAGGTAGCAGTAAATAGGTTTAATGTTTTTTTTAATTCACAAACTTAGTGCACACGATGTTCTAAATTCAATTTACTTTATCCTCTAGAGAATAAAAACGGCTTTTCCACTCAGATATTGAAGATTAAAAATACTCTTTCCGAGATGGTGGGATGAAAACTATTTTGACACACTCCTAATATTAATGTTCAACTTTCTTTTTATTATCAATTTGTTAAAGTATCATTGCTTTTCACGCGCTATTAACCCGAATAACTATTAGATAGTGTGTTTTAACTAAATAGACCATGAACTGCTAGGTTGTGGTTCAAAGTTAACCCTCGGATTGCTTATCCGAAATCATAAAAAACTAATTAATTTTATATTTTAAAATTAATATAGATAATATTTATATATTAAAATATTGGACGTTTTATTGTCATCAGAACTAAACATGTTTGCAAAATTTTAGCTCAATCAAACCAACAAACCAACACCAACAAATGGTCGAAAAATGGTTTGCAAATTTTGAAAAGACAACTTACTTTCATACGTACATACGAACAGCACAAGCTAAATAAAAGCTTGTAATAAAAAGAAAACTGTGTTTATGGTCAAAAAATAAAGATTTTATTTTATTTCCGTGTTTAAAAAAAAATACATTTTGAAAAAGATCTTTATGGTGTAAAAGATTAAGTCCAAAATTCGTCGAAGGCTATTTCTAAACTGCCTAATTAACTTAGCTGTGTATACAAAATCGATTATCGTTTTCAAACGCATCTGCCGTTCGAAATTTGAATAATTACAAGTTTTAAATACAAACACGTTAAACTCGACCAAATTACAATGCGGTCGTCAATGGCGCTAGTGTCTTCGCCGAATGTCAATTAAAATGAAATGTTCCATACATTATTTTTAGTTCCGTATTTTTCCGTCATCATTGAAACATGGGCTGTGTGACATCGAGTCGGCCATTACGGTCGTCGTGTCGTGTTATCTGTTACAATAACTGACAGTTCACCTAAATTACCTCTTAACATGTTATTAATTGATACTGTGGAGTTTTTTTGGACGCTTTTAAGCAATTAAAAGGTTAATGTAAACAATATGATACTCGTAGGGTAATAAAGGATCTTTTTTAGTTACCTACACTAAGCTATAATATTGTGTCTATCGTGGTTCATGTAACTAGAAAAAATAGACGCACAAGCGTTAAAATGTATATACATCACATTAAAAGACAAGTTTACTTTTAGATTTGAAAACTAGAAACTCCTTAAATACCTACTTACACATTGAAGTTTTAAAAAGCAAACTGTCAAAATAAAGAATTTATGATCCATTCAATCTTGTCAAAAGAATTCTCATTAGCAAATGAAAATCAAAGAAACAGCTGCACTTAATAAAAACTCGAACATGGCGGGCGCACGTTCCAAATTCAATTTCGATAATTAAGTGACAGTTGATAAAAACAACACGGAGAATCCCCGACGCGCGCCGTACGACAATCGGAGCGTGCCGACACTTGCGAGCACGCGCGATCGCACGATAAAACCCACCATTTTTAATTAAATTGAGATTCCTCGACGCACTAAGTTGATCTAATAATGCCATAGATGGCGTTAAACTCACAACCAAAATTCGAAAATAAACTGTCAAATTATCAGGTCAGAGTCCACATTCCTTTGCCGCTATAACATTTTTGTGGTACAATTAAAATTTTACCGCCAATTTTTGGAAATGATATCATAGCGCGGCAATTATAAGGTCCATTTTAATACAAAATGACAGTATGGCGTGCCGTTTCCGGGGATGCATAACGGTAATTAGAGGATTGTCGTGATAAACCAATGTAATCTCTATTACTTAACGATAAAATCCAAATTGCTTTATGATAATGGCGGGCGTTCGTGACATGGCGTCGTTTACGCGGTAAAACAGACTGTTTTGTAACTTTTTTACGACTGGTAATAATCGAATTAATATCGCGAATCGCTTAATTAAATTGATATATCCGTGAATGGTCAGTTAATAACGATCACGAATATTAATTAACATCGATGATTGATTAAATATTATGACTTTATTAATGTGAAAATTATCGAAAGTGAAAATTACTTAATTCAATATTTGTTTTATCAATTTGTTCGTGAATGAGTTGATAAGTTTATTTTTTAATGAGCCAAGTGATTAATTTAATGTTTTATCACAATCTGATAACAAAATAACTGCATTGGGTATTTTTATTTAGCGTGTTTTGTAGTTTTATGTTTCCGATATGTTATTGTTTTGTCTTGCTCCAGGAATTGAACCCGAGCGTTAACTTTCACTTCCAATCGAAAATGCGATGATTTCTTAACTATTTGTAAAATCAAAATGAACCTTATCCGTCTTCTTCTTATTTGATAAAAGTTAGGATTTGAAGCAAAGAGTCCAACTTAAATAATAATCTCCATAGTCCGATAAAACGGCAACACTTTCATGGAGAGGCACGGGGGAATCACCACGAACGTACAAACTATATGCTACTTAGAAATTCCTACCAAAAAAAAAAACCGTTACCATTTTACCCGACCTTGAATTGAAACCCAGAACACTCAGCTATCGAGCTTGCAACCACGAGACCAACGAGGCAATTTGAAAATCTTTTTGTTTTTAAGGGAAAGATTCAACACCGCAACAAGAAAATTGCTAGCCTATTCTTAACCAAATACTAAGTGATAGGAAATTTTCCAGTTTCTAAAACTTAACAACATACACAGCTGAGATTAACACAATCGATTTATTTTATTCATTTTATTATAGTTTTCATTTTCCATTGTGTATTCTGATTTAATTTTTTCGGTTTCTATATTTACTGTTAGCTAGTTGTCAACTTATTGTGCATGCTGTGGTCTTAAGTGAAGGAGTACAGTCACGAGCAAAAACTAGTATACACCTGGAAACATCACGAAACGATTTTTTTTTACTTTGAATTCAATGCTACTATGAATAAGGTCATAAATTAAAGTTGCAACCATTATTTTACATGAAAATCGCTTTTGAATTTTGCTATGTGTATACTTGTTTTGCTCGTGACTGTACACCTACATAATACGTTTTGTTGACTATTGTTATGTCTTGATTTGTGTATATCTTTCGTTGGAGATTCTAATAAATAAATAAAAAATAAATACCTTATAATTTCTCGTTTAAAACTCGTAGAAACTGAAAACCCACACTATTACTGTGTTACCACAAAAATAACCATCCTTCACACTTTCCCCGGCCGGATGTTGCCAGCGTTAAAAAAAAAATTACCCATGTAAACCAGGCAGCGCATCCGTACCGGACGCGTGCCTCCCACACCGGACGTGGCCGGAAACGGTGGAGCGGCGACGTGTTAGCGGCGGCGCCGCGTGCCAACGTTTAACTACCCTACTTTCTGGTTTTCTGATTGCCTGATAACGTGGCACGCGATTCTCATCCGAGTGTAATTTAATTATTTTTACTGTTTTTTTTTTTGGTATTGAGAAATTGTTTTGATGTTTCCTTATTTGTTTGCTAATGGCTTTTTATGGTTCCATACCCGAGGGCCAATGTAAAATCATATAAGAAACTTGTTGTTTTTGCTTGTAGTGGTAATTATTGAACTGTCGTACGAAACTCTTTGTGTACGAATCTTACTCGCATTTGGCATTTATGTTTGTCGTTTGAACTTTAGCGAAATTTAGCAAATAGTTTCCTTGCCCATTCTTCTCCATATGAAACTACCTTTTGGAAGAGGCAACTAGATTAAATTATATCTTTCTCTTGTAAACGACGTTTCCTTTGTTTTGATTTGACTTTAAAAAAATGTTTTGATAGATATTTGTTACTCAATCACGCCAAAACGGCTGAACGGATCTAGATAAAATTTTGCACACATACAGATTATAGTCTGAAATAGGACATAAGCGTTATGCTGGAAAATGTACAGTTCCCTTGGGATAATATAACGAAAACTTTGAAACGGACTAAGTCGCAGGCAAAAGCTAGTGTATTTATAGGAAAAGGGGGGGGGGGGTCCTTATTGGTGAGGTCCTTCAGAAAGGTCAGGTGCGGAGTACACGGAACCGGCGTGCTTGCATGACGAGATGTATGAACGTGGATGAGGCGAAAGGAGTATGTAAAGATACTCGTAGCAGGTGGCGTTCTGTAGTTTCTGCCTACCCCCATGGGAAAAGGGCGTGAGTTTATGTATGTATGTATGTGTATTTTATAGGCAAAAATAAACGACACATAATTATTGCATACTCGTTTTATTTTCTCGCCTTATCTCAGCATAATCATATTACAATTACGAAGATCTTTCAACTACTATCAGTTAATAACATTAATATTTTAGAATTAAGCATTGGTTTCATTAGTTATTTATTTAGGCTAGCAATATTACAGAATTACATTGAAGCAACATGGCAACACAGTATATAATTTTTAAAAAAAACGTAATCGAATAGAAATCAATAGATTTAAATCTGAATAAAAATATTTTAAAAATACTGAGGTTTTAAAAATACTTAAAAACAGTAACACAGTTTTTGTTTAAATCTTAAAAATATTTACAGTATTCTGAGCATTTTAGTCGTTTTATTTTTAGTTGCGTTTTTTTTTTACTACAATGTTAAAAGTCGCAGGTTTTTTGCGTTCCTTTTGATATGCCAATTCACAAGAATTAATTAAAAACGTGAAAGAATTTAGCTAGCGAAGTAGAAGCACTATACAAAGTTACAGCTATAATGAAAAATAGTAGTTCAAACATTGGTGCCGATTCGCTTGTTTACAAATTATACTAAAATTAGACTTTTTCTATCATTTTCTGTCCAATAAAACAAGAATGGGACGGAAATAAATTAGACCCGTCAATTTTAGTTAATCTGAAACTTCCATACAATTTTAGTTGACATGTCAAAATGTATTGACACGGAAAAGTTCAAGTCAAAACTAGTTTGACATTTCTAATTTAGTCTAAAACGTCGCCGTCCTTTTCTTTCGCTGTATGTTAGTAAGAAATGCCAATTCTCTAATTTCAGTGTAGAGAACAAGGGCATCGGCACCACTGTTAACATTTAAAAACTAAGTTATGCTACAAAAGCATTCCAGAAACTTCTCGACATTTTATTAACTGTCAATTTTAAATAAAGAACGAATTTTTATTTTTAAACGGCGACTAGACATAGACAATAAAAAATATTACAGAAATAAAAAAAAAACTACAAATCGAACGCTTACATTTAAAAAACGAATACTCAGTTCTTTCAATAGCTACTATTTACAAAACTTATCGCCAAATAAATAATAAATACATGGAGGATATTTAAAAACATTTCTTATTTACAATAATATACAATACGGAATGACATTGATCTTTGTACGTTACATTTAGTCGAATCATTTTACTATTTATATTATTTTACCAACGACACAGATTTACCGTCAACTCTTTGCACCAGTTTAGGCGCTCCAATTGAACTTGCTCCTTACAAAAGTTCAATAGAAGCGCGCAAAATGTGCAATACCTGAACGCACAACCCGGTCGAGTTAAGTTTGCACTTTATGTATGCAAAAATGATAGTGAATGTTTGTTAAAAACTGTCGGCTAGTTTAACTTTTAGTAATTGACATAATGTTATATCAATTACTACGATTTAGTAGTAGTTATTTTAATCCTTAAGTTTTATTATTATTATTATTGTAACTAACCGCAATGCAGCGAGGTGCAAACTTAGCTCGACCTGGGGCCGCCATCCCTTACAACAGGATCATTTTAATATTACTTTTTAATTCCAGTTATTGGATTGTCAACTCTCGGCACTAAGACGAGCGTTGAAAATCCAACAGTACACAAAGCAAAGTAGCCCTCCAGGTTGTAATTCAAAATTAACGGTAAACCCTTAGTACTACATACTACACACACAATTCCAATGAAGCATCTTCCGTCAAAAAAAAAAGAAAAATTGTCCATCTTTACAAGTTAGTAAAACCTTTTTTGTTGCGCGCATAGAACGTAGTACTACGCCGGTCGCAATTTATCTAGCACGTAAATAAAATGGTCGGGGCGTGTTCAGATAAGATTAAAACTCATGGCAATGGAGCGCTGGTAATAAAACCTTTTAGCATGGTCACTAGCTTTAATTCAACAAGTTACCTGACTGCTGGCTTGATAGGATTTCGATGGGTAGCTTTTTAAGCGAATTTAAAAATGGAATTGTTAATTTTTAAACTGTCATTTTTAAGTTCGGAATAGGTTGAGCTATGGGTTTCCTCTTTTCACTGTGGTATCCAAGATGTATTTCTGTTCCATCAGTACACCATGACGATGATGATGTCATGATGGCCCAGGCGCCTATGATTGCTGATTCAATACCGGACGAGTACCAATTTGACTTCAATTCATATATGAACTTTCTAAGACCATCTCGGACATCACTGACATCGATGAAGAAAAAGATCTTGAGGAAATCTGGACTGTATACGCCTTATTATAAAACAAAGTCTTTGCTTAAACCAGGTTGTAACCATTGAGCCAATTTTTGTATTACAAACTTTAGTTTTATCGAAATAAAGTTTGAAATCCATTCATCAATTTGAGTGGTTACCAGCTTGTCCATACATACCATTGTCACATTGTTTTAACTGTTACACTTAAGGGTTCAGGCTCCTTCCAGCCGTTTTAAGCTATCTGCTTCCTAAGACTCCATTGGTAACACACTGGTCCCATCCAAACACGCCCAAACACTTAACCAACTTATAAATAAGTTACTTTTGAACGATTTGGCAATTACACTCACAATAATGACTAGTCCCCGCACTGACATCATTCAGAAATGTCCGTCGTCCGAGCGTGCGGGCTCGAGCGAACACTACACGAGGCTGGACAGCGGAGCCCTGGAGGTCACAGGCGACGACGGCAGCGGCTGCAGCTGCTGAGGAGCCTGCGTGGGGAAGTACACCCCACCAACACCATCGTTGAACTGAGGGTGCAGCGGCATTGGTGTGTGAGGCATCGACGTCGGCCGCGATTCGTGGTAAAGAATCGGCACGCGGACCAATCTCTGGGCAGCATGCGCCATGTTAGCAGCCTCTAACTCCGCAGCCAACTGCCTCTTCCATTTATTCCTTCTGTTCTGGAACCAGATCTTCACCTGGGTTTCCGTTAGATGCAAGGACGCAGCTAAACCAGCTCTTTCTGAACTGCTTAAGTACCGTTTCATATCGAAGGTCTGTTCTAGCTGGAAGACCTGGGATCTGGAGAAGACTGTTCTTGTCTTCTTCTTTCTCTTGCCGAGGTTCGCGTTGGGATCTCTTTTTTCGTCTTTATCGAAGTCATCGCTTTCGTCTACATCTGGATCTGAGTCTTGGACGTCTGGTTGTTGGGGGTAGAGTGCTGGGTGCAGGCGAGGGGAGCGCGGGGATGATCGGGAGGGGGAGGGAGGGGTAGGGGCTCGTGTCGGACTCCGGATGCGAGGGGAACCTCCTGCTGATCCTTCTTCGTTGGTGGTTGAGTCTTCTGTAACAAGAGTAAGGCTGTTAGTAAGGTTAAAGTGGAACTACACTGGCTAGCAGGGTCTCATAAAATTTTTGATTCTGACCACAATCATATTTCAATGAAAACAAATGAATAACTGCCTATTTCTTTTTTCAAAGTAAATTAAAGTGAAAATGATTTAAAACTCATCAAAACACAACCTCCTATAAAATATTTAATCCTGGCCAATATCATAATAAAAAAACTAATACAAATACTACTTATTCTCTGTGATAATATAAAGTAATTCTTTTTTCAAAAAACAAAACCCGTCAAATTGCCCAATCAAAGGCGTTGTTCGATTTGTATTAGGATTAAATCGACTAACAGTAATTGGATATGTCCCTACCCTATTTATACGCAGTCGAGTACTCGATTCTAGCCACAAAGAATCCTTACTCGTTAATCCGCACTGATTTGTTTTAAGCTCTATTGACTTTACAGGGTGTTGGCTAAGCAATAAATGTGTTCGTTTATGTTAGAAATTATTTATTTAATTAGGTTAAAAGGAAGACGAAACAGAACACCGGAAAAAGAATTTCTACCTACTAAGTATTTATAATGAGTTTCTTTTTTTATAACATAACATCATCATAACATCACGCCTGTAATCCCCGAAGGGTTAGGCAGAGGTGTACCCATTAGTACTCCCACATTTCGCCAGTTAAACCCAATAACAGTTTGCCCGACCTGGAAATCGAAGACCTCATGCTCAGCAGTCGCGCTATGCGACCACCAGACCAACGAGGTAGTCGTATTATTACACAGGCTTTAATACTATTCCTCATAAATCTAGCTATCATATACAAAAAGACTTTTTCCAATCCGACCGCTAATAGTTCCTGAGATTACCGTATTTAAACAAACAAACACAAAAAGCTCTTTAGCTTTATATTATACCTATATCAGTACAGATAGACCATAGACAATATAACCTCAATAACAGAGGTTCGCAATCAAACCAAAAGCAGAACCATAGACTATAGTTACGCACCAAAACACAACTAATGAAGCGACTACTAACCAACGTAATAAACAGTTTGTACCAGTTAACTAGTTCGTAGGTGAAACACTAGACAACTAGCTAATTGGCTTTAATGAACTATTACTTTAGGCCAGGGGTTCTGAAAATTTTTCTAGTTATGAATCCAGCGTTATAGGCCCGAATGAGCGAAAAAAGCCTTAAACTTCATTTTGTTATTTTAAGTAAACACTTAAATAAAATTACTTAGTGAGAAATTATTTAAGTAGCTTTTAAGTGAAAACTTATTTGGTAGAGACAAAACTAGTAGGTTCTGCAAAAGGGACTGCGTCACCAACATGCCAATGTAACATGTCGGCTGTCCCCATGGCTGCCAAATTTTTGTTAGATATTTGTAGATCGTCGAAAAGTAATTCCTAAATGACTTGAGATATGCAGTAATCACCAGACCTGGCGTAGGAACTGGTGATGAAAATTGACGTTTAACCTTTTTGCATCATAAACAATATTCAGACGAAATTGGCTGAATAGGAAAATTCGAAACACAATTAAAAAAAAAGAAATTAAAAATTTGAAAATGGAATGTCCCTTTTTCTGTTCTACACACTTGTATGAATCACTTCATTTGAATTAGAAATTTAATACCTGCTTGCAATGGAACGTATACCTTAAGGTACTAAAGATAGAGGTCAGTATTACATACTAGTTCACATTCTAAATTTAAACAATGCTTTTCAAACCAGTATAACAAAATTCTCTAACATGTCCACAAGCCTTGATTCGCAAGCTCTTGTTTATTGGTCGCATAACATGACACGGCCACTGTAACTTGACCTGTTACTCCACAGTTTGGTCAAGAAACTAAAGGTCTTTCTCACTGGTTTTTAGTGATGTCTGATTTGCATTGATTTTTGAAGCCATGCGAATAATCCTGTGTTAGTACTCGCTTGCTGTTTACACAAGCGCTTACGAGTTAAGCAGTTTACGAGTTTGTGGACCAAGATATTATTCAATACTTAACAACGGAATTGTTACGGTGAACTCGAGGTATTTGCATAGTATTAAGTCATTCATTTGTGCGAAAAGGTGTAGGGGGAGCTCGTGGCTAGATAATTACAGCCGCACGGGTCGATACATCAGGTTAAGCTACGCTTGCCGGGGTTGGTCCGTGGATGGGTGACCATTTTTTACTCACCAGGAACGTCCGTACCTTGAAAAGAACGTTAAGCCGTTGGTTCTGGCTATCATACAGACAGTGATGACGGGTCGTCAGAAGCCCGAAATTCTAACAACCAAGACTGGTTGTTAGAATTTCGGGCTTATACCAAGGGTTATCGTATTACCCAGTAACTGGGTTGTGGAGGTCAGATAGGCAGTTGCTCTGTGTAAAATACAGGTATTCAACTGCATACAGTTAGACTGGAAGCCGACCCTAATATGGTCGGAAAAAGGCTAGGCAAGTTCCTGAGATCAGTGCGTTTAAACAAACAATTTTTTCAGCTTAAGTATAGAAAGTCAAAGTAATCATTAACTAACTCGACCAAATACTTTTTCATGTATTCAAAAGGATGTAAAAAAACTTTCAGTCAATTTTAAGACAATTTTTTTTTGCAACTTTCCATGCGATGTTCATTTAAAAACCTCTTTTGAAGTTTGGCACCCCACACCTGCACCTCCGTCAATAATCATAAAAATTAAAAAAAAAAACGCAACTCAAAAACCGAGCAATCAAACAAAACAGCGTTCCGTATAAACCGCATTCGAAAATTAAAACGAGCGCGCGCGACATCACTCTAACACAGCGACGACACCGCATTTGGCGCGAACTGATTCGTATAGGGAACGTTACGAGTGGGAGCGAGACGGCTATACGTTTGTTGTTTCGTTGGTAATTGCGCTGTGATGGTAGAAAACCATTGTTCAGTCGGTTTGGACCGCGTGAAATGGTGCCGCTTTTGTTTCGTCAGTGAGATGGGTTTGGGAAAATTAAAGCAGCCTCGAGTGGGGGCAGAGCGTGTTATGGTGATTGCTTGTTTAGAGGTACCGCCTAGACTAGCGGGTTTATGTCGCTTTTTTGATGTTATTTGTGTTGACAGTTGTTATATGACGTCACGTTCTGTAGAACAATGTCATCAGTTTGGCTGTAAATTCTATACAGGGTGTATACAATGTGATTGTGACGTAGACGGCGATTTATTTAAATTTTATGCAATGCAGTATAAAATCGAACTTAATGATTTAGGCAGTCTCTGCCCAATCAACCAAAGGTGGTGAAGAGATAACTTGGCAGGTGTAAATAACCGCAAAAAAATTAAGAAAGAAAAAACAAAATAAAACGAAAGAGCCGAAAGTAAATTTTCTATAATTTTATAATCTTTTATAACACTCCTTTAAAAGTTAAAATATAATCTATGGATCCCTAAACGTTTAACGATATACCCTGTATATTTAAAAGTCACTTTTTTTTTTTTCTTTTTAGTTTGCGTTGTTAGACTTCCTCATTGGTCGGCCGCAAAGCGTGACTGCTGAGCATGAGGTCTTGGGTTCGATTCTCACGTCCGGCAAAGTGTTATTGGGTATTTCCATCGAGAATTTCTCAGAAGCAGTCTCGGTGTCTGGATTTGTGCCCGGTTGATGACAATAGGCTCACCCCCTATTACATGGGACTAAAAACATAACTGGCGAAATGTGGGTGTACTAATGGGTATACCTCTGCCTAACCCTTCGGGGATTACAGGCGTGATGTTATGTTATGTTAAAATGTGCGATCCTGTCCAAATTTTTCTGTAATAATTTGGGTGGAATGAGTATGGTGGAACAACATTTATATTTTTTAATGATGGCAAAAGGCTCGTCCCCTATTACATGGGACTTAAACATAACTGACTAAATGTGGCCAACCTAACCTTTTGAGGGTTACAGGCGTGAAGTTATGTGTTTTCATTTAATACAGGAATAGTCCGTGGTTAATTTGTCATGGATGGCTGTTGAATGATTGTGAATACCTGGCTATGCCGATGTGATACCGATCACTCACCACTATGGCTCGATTGTAAAGGTATCTATCGCGGGTGGATTGTGGTCTTTCAGATATACAAGTAGTAAGTACCCATAGCACGTACAGTCACGAGCAAAAACTAGTATACACTTATCAAAATTCAAAAGCGATTTTCTTCTTCATCATGTGGGCAGTAAGGTCTTACGACCCCATACACCCTAGTGTCAGAGTTTCTAGACCACCTCAAGGGCCTCTGACATGGTTTGAGTGGAACAGTAAGTCCAGGTTTCCTCACGATGTTTTCCTTCACCGATGCCAGTGATGTTCAAGATAAACTATAGAAAGTACACATGATTTGAAAAAGTCACATTGGTACTTGCCCGGATTTGAACCCACAACCTCATGCATGAGAGGCGGGCGTATTAACCACTGGGCCATCACGTCACGCAAATTTTCTTGTGAAATAATGTTTGTTACTTTGATATAAGACCTAGTATTGAATTAAAAATACTATATTCCTAAGAACATGACATTTCAATCAATATATTCGAAGAGAATAGCTTCCCTATGTTGCTAAGTGTATACTTGTTTTTGCTCGTAACTGTACGGTCGAACAAGCTATTTGGTTGACAGACAACAATAATTATATTTTTGCTACATTGCCATTCATTGTTGTTTTGTGTTCACTTTTTTTAATTTATATAATCTTTATGCAACAAAGAAGTAGGTACAAAGGCGGACTTAATGCCTTAGGCATTCTCTACCAGTCAACCAAAGGCGGTGAAGAGATAACAAAGCAGGTGCAAAAATTGTATATGTGTGAGAAAAATCAAATATGAGATTTTAAAATAATTTTGAATCGTATATTGAGTGATTGAAAAGAATTGAGACACCTATTGAGTGGTTGAAACATTGTTTAAAACTAGTTGCAAGTTAGCTGCCTGTATAGCAAATAGCTTGTTAGACTGTACATAACTGACTGTCTCTAATTTTTTGTGTAAATATAAGTGATTTTTCACACAACTAAAAAAGTAGGAAGTTCCTGTTTTCTTTTCGTATGGTAGCGAGCAAAATAACACGCAAAATATATTGCGTATGACTACATAAAACGGTACAGAGGTCGATTTAAAGTTTGGTAGTTAAAATTTTGACCTTCAATACGAGTATCTCCGTAACGAGAAGGTTTCCAAGTATAGTCCAAGAAAATTATTTGTAGAGCTTATAACTTCAAGCTTCTTAAGTAACTTATTATATCGTTTATTTTTATATGTTTGTTTTTTTGTTTATTTGGCAATAGGCTCGCCCCCTATTACATGGGACTAAAAACATAACTGGCGAAATGTGGGTGTACTAATGGGTACACTTCTGCCTAACCCTTCGGGGATTACAGGCGTGATGGTATGTTATGTTTTATTTATTTGTATTTTTGACTATTCCAAAAAACACCCTTATTTTACACATAAGTGGTTGCACATAGTGTAGGTAGTCACGAGCAATAATATGTACAAATGTATAATAATGTGTAAAAAAAACTGCCAAAAATGCATCACTACTAACATTTCTAACACTAGAAATTCCATTTTCAAATCAAAAATTCTATTCCAAATTCAAAACACAATTTCCAAATAACCCAAAATCACTTACTGGACTCGACTAACGGTTTGTCAAAACGCATTACTAATCCTTTCAACCTGACACCAAAATCACATCGGTAACTCGATACATCGCATAGAATCGATTAGGTACGGACGCCCCACTAGTGCGCTAATCTGTGACGGTAGCTTGCTGACATCATTTATTATCTGTAGCCGAGTAATAGACAGTAATGGCTGTGTTGTTTAGAAATGACGCGGGAAAATGGGAATGGATTTTCCGGGTTGGGTTACAATAATTTATGTATATTACTACTGGTTACTAGGTACTTATGTGAGTGTCTGTTTGTGTTAGGAGGGTGCATTCTACTAAATGATAGTCAAATGCGACATAACACGGACGTGTACTGTGTTGTAATCACAATGTAAGTTCAATTGATTTTAAAGTGAAAATAAAGAGAGATAAATAATTTGGCACATAATAATAATTTAGTAACATAAACACATAACATCACGCCTGTAATCCCCGAAGGGTTAGGCAGAAGTGTACCCATTAACACTCCCACATTTCGCCAGTTATGTTTAACGGGCGAGCCTATTGCCATCAACCGAGCTCAAATCCAGGCCGAGACTGCTATTGAGAAATTCCTGATGAAAAAATCCAATAACACTTTGCCCGGTCTGGGAATCAAACCCAAAGCTTCATGGCCCAAGTTTCAGCAGTCGCGCTTTGCAACCACTAGACCAACGAGGCAGCTTAATATGTTAATAAAAACTTTAAAAAACAGGATATCTCTGAAAGTACTTAAATACTCTATATTTAAAACATATTTCCACAGAAAACTGTGACCGTTATCATAGAAGTTGTTATCGTACAAGTTTTTAACGTGGCGGTCGAAAAGTTAAAAAAAGAACATCTCCATTGATATACGTACCTCTCGGAGGCGTGGTCCTGTCCTGCGGTCGCTGCCAGTACCACGGAGCGGGCACCAGGCCACCGTACCTCCCTGCCAGAGCGCTCCACTGAGATATCAGACCCAATCTGTAACAATTAAATGACGTTAGATAAGGCGATACGTGTCGTGATGGCCCAGGGGTCGAGACACCTGCCTTTTATGCATGAGGTTGTAGGATCGACCAATGTGACTTTCTCAATTCATAGAGATTACTAGCTAGATTAAGTTCGCGTAACTTAGTTTAATCTTAAGTTTCTCCAAAGTTCTTCAATACAAACTTTGAACCCTGTTTATCCCCCTAATTTTGAAAAATCCTCTCTTTGCGGACGTCTACTAACTGTAAACTACCTCCCTGCCAAATTCCATCTTTATACGTCAAGCGGTTTTCAATATTTCATGTGAGAATGTTACAGTCTTTATATAGATTTACAGAATTAATTATTAAAAGAGAAACTAAAACTAAATGGCATCAAAAAATTCTTCAGCATCGTCGCAACTGGAAATGTGCCCAAAAGACTGGCCACATTGCCACGTTGGATGGCAATGATTGACCTCCGGCCAAGATAAGCCAGTCCTTGGGTCACGGGCAGTGTCAACCACCGTTTGGTCAACTCCTTAAAAAGGCCATGGACACACGAACCCCAAGACCCAAGGATTTCCACCCCAAACACCTCGAAAATATATGTAAGTTACCAATTCATATTTATTGTACCAGAGTAGTCTTATTTAAAAAGATAATTGGAAATCTATGTGTCTATAAAAAACTTAAAAATAGTCTATTAAAATCTGTCTAATTGAAGCGTAACACAATTTTTCCAAAATGTTCTCTGATACGTCATAAACGCTCTTATAATCCATACGTCCTATGATGGTGCGGGTGACACATGTCAGCAATTCATCTATGGATGTCAGAATCGCATAACTAGGTCAGTGACATTATTAAATTTACTACCGTAAAACGGGGTGTATAGAAAGGCAGGGGTGAATCGAAATGAAACTTTAAAAGAGATTTTAAT
Source organism: Hoplodrina ambigua (assembly GCA_949774945.1). Classification (NCBI taxonomy): domain Eukaryota; kingdom Metazoa; phylum Arthropoda; class Insecta; order Lepidoptera; family Noctuidae; genus Hoplodrina; species Hoplodrina ambigua. Next base: position 8,897,920 of record OX458988.1, read on the forward strand.
GTTAAAATAATATAGATCGTTGGCAAAAAAGACTCTCCTTTTTTTTCTGAATTATAATTTACGAATTAGTCTCATTGTTGGCGACCAACTTTATTAGTTTGATTTTAAAATCCCTTTTAAAGTTCCGTCTCGATTCACCCCTGCCTCTCTATTCACCCCGTTTTACTGTAGTTAATTACTTGCTTATTACTGATTCCGTATTTTATGACTATGATATTAGTGTGCAGTCAAAATATTCAATCATGGTTGTAAATCGCCGTAACGTTCAAGAGTGAAAAGCAACAGTTTGACAAATGTTACTGGCACCATCCTAGAGCGTGAGGAGTATAGTGTATTTTTAAACCTGTTATAGTTTGCTTGCTCCGCATAATAGATAAGTAATTAAAAGAGCTTATTTTTTACACGACTGCCCCAAAAAAAGGAGTGTTATGTGTTTAGGGTTAATGTATGAATGTATTTGAGTTTCTTTATTCCACCATAACTTTTAAACGCCTGAATCGATTTATGTATGATGTATGGGCTATCGTTACAATCCTTGCATAGTTCCGAGTAACATAGGCTAGTTAAAAATAAAAATAAATCGGTCGCTTTAAAACGTAAATTAATACCAGCCTCAATTTTTTTTAATGAATCTGGTCGTGTCTATGTTTATCGTCTAGAATTTGACAAGTAGATTTAAAAAATATATAAAAAAAAACGTCGTAAAAAAAACTGTCGAGTAAATACAGTATAAAAATGTACAATTTATGCAGTCGTGTTTTTTTAATATTTTTAATTCTAATTATTCTTGTTCTTTATCGTTTTACTAAATAATTATAATGTATATGTGAATGAGCACTGTTTGTTATGTTCATGTGAACCGAAATATGATATCGTATGTCACATAATCCTGTCACACTACTGCTGTTAAAATCTCATTAAACTGTCATAAGCTTTACTGAAAACACCTTAAAAATGTCTTGACACGTATTTTGTTATTAGTCAGTACGTAATGACCCGTAGGTATTATGTTTGTTTGTTTACTATGCCACTTTTTTTTCAATATTTGTGAACATTGGAATTTCCTAGGCCTTCTGTTTGTGTAGAAAAGTTTTTTTTTTCCGTTTATTTAAAGTCAAAGACAAAACACTTCAATAAGACCATTTACAGGCACTTTTAAATTGTCAAGAAGTCTGTCAGTTAGAAAGTTGAAGCTAGTTGCTCGTTCCAAAACGGAGGTAGGCCTCTATGGAGAAGAACGAGCAAGAAACTCCACGGACATTTTGGTTTTTACAAAATCGTGTTATAATCATTCTTGTTGCTCCTACATGTGTACAATGAAGATGAATTTAAAACATTAATAAAACATTATAAGATTATGGATGTTAGTCATGGCAGTTAACGAGGTAACTAACATGACGTAATATCCGTATATTTATCTTGTACTAGCGACCCGACTTCGCACGACTGAAATTGACTAAACGTCACATTTTAGATCCTGTAGATTGTAGTAACTGAAGGTTACATGTTTGACAGATGTCAATATGTCATCACTTGAACCATAGAAGCAAAACCAGTATGTCATAATTATGTAATTAAACATAATTATTAATAATATGAAATAATATTGACATCTTTCAAACATATAACATAATTTTCACAAAAAATCAATTGCTACATAGATTTCCAAAAAAATTTAAATACAAATCTTGTTCAGACTATTATAAAAACAAAAAAGATCTGCAACATTGATTTTCATTCATTGAAATAGTTTTCTCAAATTGTATTTATGTAAGTAATAACCATAGTTTCTAAGTTTTTGTATACTAACCGGTGGATCTAGTTGTCCCAAAATAAACAATTTTGAATTTGTATTTTTTTTTTTTTAATTCTCTGAATTCTTTATAGTTTAAATACATCTCTGGCAATATTACCAGAAAGGTAACAATAGGGCAGACAACATAATTACCAACCTAAGAATATTTAAACAGCTACGAGCTATTCCAAGAAGTATCAACACGAGAGGAGGATTCAATAAAAAAATAAAACACTAGCATAAATACAAACTAAGGAAACCTAAACAGTATAAAGAGAGAGAGGCTATAAATCAGCGAGGAGAGATCGGCGGCAAAATGTTAGATTTTAGAGTAGTCCCCATTGTTAGGAACAAGCTTTCTCGCTTACCGAACGATTGGGAGCCGCGTATAAATATCGATTGTTGCCAAAGAGGATTGCAGCACTACGCTCTGGGGACTGTATAGTTGTGTAGTGTTGGGATTGTGTCGATAGATTTTTGGGGTAATTATAAACTTTATTTTTTTTGTATTTTTTATTTATTTAAGATATGATAATAAATTAGCTTTTTTTTAAGATGATGGGATGTGTTTGTTTTATGTTGTGTTGTTTGTGATCTAATTGAATTTTGTTATTATAAATAAGCTTTGAGTTTATGTTAATTATCATAAAGTTATGTACAGTTTTGATTGAAATACATTTAGTAAATATTTTTTTAAAAAAATCTTAACGAATTGAATCCACCAAATTATAAATTTTATTTTAAAGGAAAGATTTTAAAAAAATAGTACCCCAAGGATGAAGCTGGTTATCTCTGCCTACCCTAATAACCTAAAGCAAAAGAACTTGAATTAATAAAAGTCCACAAATATCAGTTTTTATTAAAAAAAAATTGGAAACGTAAATATTGCATCAGTCCATTATTGACAAACTTCACACACCACAGTCAAAGTTTACTCAAAACATAGAAACAGTAACTATTCCTAATAATTTTATTCATGAATAAATTATATAATAACCAAACGCATCACTAATTAACGTAACAAAGTAGAATACTCATGTGCTACGCTTCTACGAAAAATGCTACGGCGTAGGCGAGCGTAGCTCGTAGCGGACGCCTACGAATAATGAGCCTACGAATTAAATTGGGTTTTTCAAATTGTTAATTGATACCAATAAAGTATTCTACGTGAGTATTATTAAGGCTGATTTTACAACATACTAAAGTGCCGTTATTTTCTTTTTAACCTTTTTTAGATTTCAATTTTTTTAGCTTTTGTCCGCGACTTCATGAATGTCGATAATCACGGATATAGACAAAGTCGTTCAATAAAAAGTAGCCTATGTCCTTTTTTAAGGTTTTAGCTTAGTCTGTACCAAATTTCATCAAATTCGGTTTAGTAGTTTAGCCGTGAAAGTGTAACAAATAAACAATTTTACATTTATAATATTTGTGCATATAATAATTATGTTAAACTAGCTTTTGTCCGCGACTATGTCCGCGTGGAACTTGTTTATATCGTACTTGCATACAAACTTCCACCCCCTTTTTAAAGCCTTAGGGGGTGATTTCCGGGATAAAAACTTATATGTCCTTTTCCGGGTCTTAAACTATTTTCATGCCAAATTTCATCAAAATCGATTCAGCGGTTTAAGCGTGAAGACAGACACACTTTCGCATTTATAATATTAGTATGGATTATGCTTGCATATTTACCACTATTCTCATTTCTCGAAATACTAAAATTTCCTTATTTATTTCGATACTTAAATCGATAATTCCAACCCCTACCTCCCACCACTAAAATCGATTCCATATTTTCCTATTTCGCTGCAAGTTTATTTTTTATCGATATTTCGAATAACAATAACGATTGCGAGTCTTTTATCGACTACATTTTATTGTTGGAAGCGTCGAGTGTAGCATAATGGGGAAATGAAAAAATGCTCGCATAGCGCTTATTTTACAGATGCCTATTGTTGAAAGATTTCAGTGTTGTCACTTGCTTGAATGGCCGGCCTTTTTTTTTAGGTGGTAAAAATCATCAAATGACTCCTTCCGCCCTGGGTGGTGCCGAAGGGACTGTCCGACTTTTACTGACTATAAAACCACCCTGTTCCTTCTGTTGCCCTTTACGTTCCGGGGCCACGGTATCCTGTTAAGACGTCCCGCAACTGGACCTGGCCTGGACTGATGTGTGTACACAATGGGACGTAATGGACGCACTTGGTCGTCTTACCTTGAGTTTAGTGAACATGTAAACTAGCAGTTTATAATAATACTAGCCACTGCAGGGCCGTGACCTCTTCTCTTCCAGAGAAGGCGCGAGCATTGATCACCACGCTTGCTTAAAGATTTATTTTATTAAGATTTCAGATTTATCTTTATTATAAGTCCAGGTTTTCTCATGATGTTTTCCTTCACCGATGTCAGTGATGTCCAAGATAAACTATAAAATAACAATAATGAAACAGTAAAAATTAAAGCAACTTTAATGATTCATAAAGTCAATAAGCAAGTAGGTATCCGGGCAAGTACCAAAGTAACTTATTACTTACTTTCTAAGTATAACTTGAACATCGGTGACGGAATACATCGTAAGTTCGTAGTCGTAATTATTTAAGTCCAGGTTTCTTTACCGATGTCAGTGATGTCCAAGATAATCTTAGGAAGTATAATGTGAATTGAAAAGGCACATTGGTACCTGTCCGGTATCGTAACCGTAGCCGCAAGTCGACATAACGAATTCATTATTGTTAAAGAAAATTAACTTGCTTTGTCCTTCATATTCATCAGACAGATTAGTATCTGTACTAGCGAACAGACAACCACCTATTAAATAACAGAACTAGAAATTGAGCGTCAAATATAAAAGAAGTCCAATCTAAACCAAGTAAAAGAACGTTATATTTTAACAAACGAGCCAAAATCTTGAAAATCTGCCTAAAATCTGTAACCAAAGTACCCTAAAACAAAGTAAATCCAAACTCAATACCAACTAATAAAACCAATAACCTCAAAATCAATAACAAGAAGAACATAAGAAAGTAAATCTGAAAGAAAAAAAATCCCGTCGCCCCACATTACCAATTCGGCTCCTCAGTAATCCAAGCGGCGTACTCCGCGCAAATTCCATTACACGATAAAACGAACGCGCTGAAACGGAGCACCACGCCGCCATCTGATTGGTCGGCACACCGCGCCGTGATTGGCCCACTCACTAACCCCGCCTCCCTCTGGGGGTATAAAAATCGATGCGCCGCGTACACTTACTCTTTTTGGTGTCGCACGTCCACCGACACTTTTCACTTGTTACTAATAATAGCGTTTGTGCTATCTTTTTATGGTTTAAAGTGTTTACTTGTATCTGTTGTCCGTTCAGGAGACGGGATGCTATTGTTGGGTAGGGTATGCTTTTAAAAGCATTGTGTTCTTTTCAATTTCAGGTTGAAGACGATAGTGTGCGGTGTAAGCGAGGCCACTCTCATGCTGCTTCGGGACAATAGGCTTTGTGTTGTACGAGTAATGTTGTGGACGGAGATGGGTCTACCTTCTAAGTACTTTGTAAAATCTATTTATTTGAGAAATTGTTACCAATATGGTACAATATGGAGCTACAACTATTAAAACAACTGATTTAGGAGCGCCTTAGTTTCGTGTTAGGGAAATACTCGACCAAACTGAAACTGCTCTAGAAAATCAATTTCGTGGCACACAATTTTAGTTCCAAATGAAATGACAAATGAAAATCAATTTTCAGAATACTTTTCCAATATTTTGCTGTTTAAATCCTCGATTATTACTGGTTTTAGATGACCACTGAAACCCAGTGCTGTGCTGTGGTCCCTTACAGTACAGCATCATATCATGCTGGGTGGTAGACCTGCTTGATACCAGTTAAGACGCTGATAACGATGCTATCTCTGTTCTGTGCCCATCAAAGCCCTCTTTATTGTACTCACTGTGTGACAATAAGCATTTTCCTCTCATTTCTTTCAGGCACCAATGTGACTTCTCCAATCCAGATTATGTACTTTCTAACTTTGGACATCACTGACATCGGTAAAGGACAACATCGTAAGGAAATCTGGACTTTATATTAATTTAAGTCTGAAATCGCCAATCCACCTTGAGCAAGCGTGGTGATATGCTGCCTTCTCTGTATGAGAAAAGGCATGTTAATTTTCTTTCTTTCTTTAATCTTGCAACAGTCCTTATTAATAGCCTGCAAAACGAAATCGTCATTTTCTCATGTCCTATCAAAAACTACACTACCTACGTCATCAAAACATTCACATCAAACAAAAATTTCAACCCTTAATAATTTCAAAAGAAATCGTTGGGGTATAAAACGGAGTTCTCTTCACCCCTCTGTACATAAGCCGCATTCCTTTGTAAAAATCAAAACACCCTTATATGAAATCGTCTTAACCAATAAGTAGGTAAGCACGGCTCCCCTTAACTGAAGATTGTATACTGAAGATGGCGTGGTACAAGTTATGAGACAAAGAGATATGTAAATGTTTTATTTGAAGACTAGCACTCTTCCTGCGACTTCGTACGCGTAAGTTTTCTTACAGATCCCTATTTTTTTTAAATATAATATAGCCTATGTTACCCTGGGATTGTGTAGCTTCCCAAGACTGATTTTAAAAATTCTGCAAATAGGAAGCTTCGTTATCATTTGCTACGTTATCGTTATTAGTGCTATAGGCTATATTTTATTAAAAAATATTAGGGATCGAATCGGGAGGAACCGCTTTAAAAATCTTTGTGTAGTTAAGATCTAAGCGTACAGACGGCGGCTTTGTTTAAACTATTTAGCGACTACGGACCCTTGGTTTATTAGTTAAATATATATATATATATAGTCATGTTTATTTGCTCATAGGTGAAAGAATTTTTAAAATCGGTTCAGTCGTTTTTGAGTTTATCTATTACAAACCAAAATATAAATCTTTTCTCTTTATAATATTAGTTTAAAAGACAAAGAAGTAAAATATCGTCGTCTCTGTCTATATTTTAATAGGCAGTAAAAGTCGTACTGCTCGAATTGCTCTAGACACAGAAATTAATGTTAATTGGTGTGTTCCCGAAGAAGGATCATTAAGAACTTTCACATTAATAGGTACAGGTCTAAATGATAAACTTTTTTTATTAATATGTTAAAAAGTTGAAAATCATGCTAAAGACAGGGTATTTTTTGCACTGTCATAACGAATTTGTCAGTTTCAGCTTCATATTTTTTTAAATATTATATGGGTTTGCTCTTGACTCTAGACTTGAGTCTAGATTAGAAGTGACATAGACAAAGTCTATGATAAAACTAAGAAAATACTTCTTATCAAACAGATTAATTTAAATAATGAATTGTTAGAACATAGACGTCGAAATAAAGAGAACGTTAATGCATGCAAGATAATAAAAGCCACTCAAAATTATATCTGACGAATAATTTTCAAATCTATTTCTTAATAATTTAGCTAATAATCAAGAAAATTGCATATTGCTGAAAACAACACCAAAATTTAAATAATTATATCAGATTGAATACGATAGAATTGACGTGATACCTATTTTTAATCGCCCTGACGGAAACAAATCTGCCGTTTGTAAAGTTCAACTAGATTCTTGATTCAATATTTTTTTTACGTAAATAACATACAATGATTGCATTTTAATTTTCTACATGAAATAAACGATTCGACTTTGGATAAAAACACTGTATCCCAAACCCCGCTTCAGCTCACCCCTTGGACCATACACCATCGCATTAAATTATTTACATTTAACGCTCCCTTCGAAGTGGCCGGATAGACGCGGGGACGCATTCAAGATGTCTGCTCTTTGCGCTATTAACTCCCGCAAAAGAGGGGTACTGTATTAACTGAGATTTAAACGAAGATTGGATGTATTAAGGCCTGTGATTAGGAGTTTAAGAAATATTGAGTATGGTTTAATCAAATGCTGTATGGTGAGTCAAGTAGGGTGTGATTTCCTTATTATACACTAGCTTTTGTCTGCGACTTCGTCCGCGTAAGTGTCGGTTATCGTGGTGGAAGTCGCAAGATAAAAAGTAGCCTATGTCCTTTTTAGGGGTCCAAACTAACTCCTTACCAAATTTCATCAAAATCAGTCTAGTCGTGAAAGCGTAATTGGAAGACAGACAGTCAGAGTTATTTGGATAGTATAAAACAAAATCGCCAACCGCCGTCTGTACGCTTAGATCTTTTAAAGTCCGCAACGGATATATTCACCAATAAATAGACTAATTCAAGAGGAAGGTCTATGTATCTTTATTGCTTATAATCTAACCAGTAGTTCCGGAGACTAGCACCTTCAAACAAACTAACTTTAATTTTATAGTATTAGTATAGAAGAAATAATCCAATACATTAATTTCCCGAGCAAAAAAAAGGCCAACACTTTCAAATTTCATCAACCATAACGCTTTTATCTCACCTCAGAGCGAGCTGTGAATATAAATATAAAAATCAATAGATATAGGTTAAACCTGGCTGTCCCGCGGGATCCCGGGAACCTCGTAAATAACTCCAACGACACATAATACGGGATCAACGCTGTCCCGGTTTACGAGGGGACGAATCTCGTCCCAAAGTCTGAATTTTGTTCGAATTTCAGGAAACTTGACGATCTCTACCCCGTATGTGGGGTTTAGTTTAGTTGAAGATAAACAGTAGAGGTTTATATATACAGTCACGAGCAAAAACAAGTATACACTTAGCAAAATTCAAATGCGATTTTCTTGTGTAATAATGGTTGTAACTTTGATATGAGACCTCGTCACCAGCGTGCTTGTATGACGAGATGTATTAACGTGGACGAGGCGAAAAGAGTATAAGAATCGTAGCAGGTGGCGTTCTGTGGTTTCTGCCTACCTTCATAGGAAAAATACGTGAGGTTATGTATGTATGTGTTTGAAAATGTTATGAGAAAAACAGTGAAATGACAGTTTAGGCTTTAGTAAGCATTAGAGGGTTAATTTACATCTATACCGAATCCGAAAAGATTTAAAACCACTTACATTTCATCATCTGCCTAGCCTTTTCCCAACTATGTTGGGGTCGGCTTCCCGTCTAACCGGAGGCAGCTGAATACCAGTATTTTACATGAAGTGACTGCCTATCTGACCTTCACTACCCAGTAACTGGGTATACGATACCCCTTGCTAAGACTGGTTTTAGAGAAAATTACTTATGTACATCTGTTTGGTTCATATTCTATCCAATAAGTTACAACGATGTGCCTCAACATAAATATTCAAATAAAACAGTTTACACGAAAATAAAACAAGGAAAAACTAAAAAATCTCTATCACTTAATAAAAAAACTAGGACGTATGAATATTCAACGACGTCCTTCACGTTAAAAACACCAATTAACATCAAAACCATTTACTTAATTAGCAACAAAATGCTTTTAAAACAAAAATTATTCACCCTAATTCTTTGTAATCTGTAAATTCACAACGTATTTTTTCACCTAATTAGAACGCTGTCAAAACAGGGATAAACACAGATTAGGCATGAAAAAAAAAAGTTTTTCAAGATGGCTGCCACAATGACAGATCGTTTACACAGATACAAAATGTCCCGCCACTGTAAATTAAGATGGGGAAAGAAAAAGGCGCGAACAAATGTTTAGTCTTACAGATGTTGGGTTTTTATGGTGTTTCCTTGTAAATGGAAAGATTACTTTTTTATTTTGGGGTGCAGACACCGTGAAGGTTTTTTTGCTATTGTTTGTGATACTGTGCTTATGTCATCAATCTTTTTATTCTGAGCGCATTAGGACAGGAGTTCATGAGTTTGCATTCGAAATTGTGTTGTCAAAATCAAAATATTTATTAGTACGCGCCACGAAAGATGAAACTTGACAAGAGTCAGTAATGGGGAGCTTGCGCAGGTATGGATGTACGAAATAGTTATCCATAATTTGTGTATCTATTAGATTTTTCTATGAAATTTAGATTAAAATTCTCAACAATATTATAATATTTATTACGAAATAAAGTTATGTGGTGTATCAAGTCTCATCGTTCCACCACTGGGGCAATAAACACTAACATAACAGAAGAAGAAGAGATAACATGGCAGGACGTACGAAATGGTAAAAAAAAAGACGGGTTGCACTCCGGGAGTGCCGGCAGAAGTGAAAACTTGATTATTAACGTTGAGCATGTTTGATATTTTGGAATGGTTAGGGAATAATTTTACACCAATTGCTTTATCAGTATAAAAGTACTATCATTTATGTGGTAGAATACAATATTCATTTATTGCGCTATCGTACACAAACATGACAATTTATATTACATTAAAAATTTAACACTTTAAAACTATTACAATTATTTTACATTAAAAAGTTTATCTCTCCGAAAAATCAAGCGCCCTGCGCTGCCTAAACGAAACAGTAGGCCCAGGCATACATTTTCGCCGCGCCGTAGAGAAGGGATAGCTGTCTACTCTCCATCCGTCTTACGCTTTTTCGATCAGGTCACGTGTCCTGACGCGAGTTTAAGATTTTATACCCATTACAGAAAAAGTGCTCAACGCCGCTAAAGAAGTTTTCACTTCAAAAACACACATAACTATCATCAACATATATTTTTTATAATCCTTTTCCATCCCACTCCGAATCTTCTATCTCAATTATCCTTATTCTAATAACAAATACCTAACAAAATTAATCACGTTAACCTAATTAACGTAAATCGTACCTTCAAAAAAAGCGCGCCAAAACTTCTACGCCATCTTGTTAACCCTGTCAGTAAGGTCCATCCAATTCGTAATTTGTTACACTTCTTACCCCATTTGAAGGGTTTAAGGGGTGTTGGAGATAAAAAGGGATGTTCTATAAGACAGCTGATTACATGGGGATGTCGGGCCCGCATTATAGTGGATGTAAGGATTCAGTTTTACGCCAGTTTGGATGTTTGGATGTTTAGAAGCCGTAATGACGTGCGTGAGGTGGTAATGTTTTTCTTTAGTTTTGGGATTTTGTGTGTTTTTTTATGTTTAGTTGTGATTGCGTGTGGTTTTACTTTAGATAAATAGACTGCCAGTTTATTATTAACTAGTTTCTGCCTGTGACATTGCTCGCGTGGTTTTGTTTGCCCGCGTTTAGTTACGTCTTTGGTTACTGCTCTGCTCCCGTAGGTCATATGCGCGTGATTTTTCTTACGAATCCCTATTTTTTTTTTCAAATCGGTTCAGGAGTTTCGGAGCCTATTCAATGCAATCAAACAAACAATCAAATCTTTCCTCTTTATAATATTATTATTATAGTATTGATTAAGATAACCATAACCATAATTTTCAATAAAAAAGCTTCAATTTATTTAAAAATTTATCGCTATAAGCTTTAACTCAAACTTTACAAGCGATTTGAAACTCGTTAGCCCTGCCCGAGAGCTAATAGCCTAGGATATTACGTTAAGCTCGCCGTAGGTACTTATCACAACTAGGTTTAAACCGATCTTATGCGGCCTGTGCTGTGTTTAGATGGTCTAGTTACTGGTAAGGCAAGTCGAGTTAAGTGGTGAGTTGTTAGTATATGTAGTTGTAAATATAGCTGTTGTAGTAGATCAATGCAGATAACGTATTTGTGATTTACTAGCTTCTGCCCGCGACTGCGTTCGCATCAAAGTTGATATATTATCCCAAGAGAATCGTAAATTTTTCGTTAAAAAATTATGCCTATGTGCTATTTCAGATTATAACCTATCTCTATGCCAAAGTTCGTATTTTTGTTAGTAGTAAGATAAAATGTAATATTTCTATCTATAGATTTTAAAATAAGATTATATGGTTTATATATAGAGTGTCATTTAATTTCTAATATTGTTAAATTATCTAATAATCTATGCCTAATAGAGAAAGGTTACTCTAAAAAAACACAAAAAAGAGTTACTCTAAAAAAAACACAAAAAAATCGCACTAATAAGAACATTGAGTTTTAAAAACTAAAATAAAAAAAAAACAAATATTCCTCAGATAGTCATTAAAAAGGATGAAACAATAAAGTTTTATAATTGTTTTTAAGAATCTTTATTGTGCTGTATCATAAATTAAGAATTAATGTAGTCTTCAATTATAATTGAATAATAAAAGGATGCACGCGTTAAAGAATGATAACATTTTTTTGCGCTAGGTTAGGTTATAAAAATAAAAGCTTGTAATATAGCGTTTATGACTCAATAAAGTAAACGTTATTAGAAAATTGCATTATAATTAAGTAATTTGCCTACAAAACTGACCAGCCATAATACATTTACATACATTGTAACAGTAACGCCATTACTATTACTTGACTTCTGCAAAAGAGGTAATAAAAATATGAACGTTTTTAAAAGAAATTATTAATTCGCCGATTAAAAATAGACAATTCCGTTTATTACCTGATGCAAATATTTCTAATATAATATTAATTATAAACAGCCTAGTATCGTCCCTCTGCAGGTCAAAGGCCTCTTCTCATACAGAGAAGGTTGATCACCATTGATCACCACGCTTGCACAAAGAGAATTCGCGATTTCAGACTTATATTTTATAGTAATAAGTCCAGATTTCCTCACGATTTATCCTCCATAATGTCAGTGATATAAATTTTGAAGAGCTTATTTTGTTAAGTATATTTAATGTCATTACTTTACTAAATTCCACTACCCCAAGCCAGCAGACATTCCAGTCGAGTAACTCTCCCGTGCAAACCCGCATTCTATCTGAGATTAAGTCTGCCACAACCGCGTCGGTCGACCGCCGATCGATCCCAGCATTATACCGGCCAGACAAGTGGCCAGTTACTCGCCTTGAATAGATTACCGAGTTTAAACACTCCTATATTGTTAGTGGTTGTGTTCGATGTTGTATCGTGTGAATGAGAGGGAAATATGTTGTGGTCTCACTCGTGTGTTCTAGGGTTCAATATAATTGAGATTATGTACGTTTATGATGTTTTACCCTTTGTATTTTTTAAACAAGAAAAGTGACTTAAAGAGAAAGAAAGAAAAAATGTTTTTTTCACACAGACCATGTGGTACTAATAAAAATAAGATAATTTGATATAAACACACGGAAGCCTTATTAAATAATAAATAAAATCATGACGACTTCAAGATCTTCTTTATCGTGTGGACAGTTTAGGTCTTAGGACCCCACACACCCTAGTGTCAGAGTTTCTAAACCGCCTCAAGGGCCTTTGAAATGGTTTGAGTGGAACAGTAAGTCTAGGTTTCCTCACGATGTTTCATATTTATAAACTAAACATTAACACATGTTTGGCACCAAAAATAAAAGTGTTAATTTTTCCTCAACGTTACATAGTTTTATAGGCAATTTGCGTAATTAATTTTGATTTTGTGATGTTTTCTTTTTACACCACATATTTATAAAAACGATCCGCTTGAAAAGACACCTGAAATTTTTGGTTTATTATCTTATCAGCCGAACGACGTCTACTGCTGGACATAGGCCTCCGCTAAAGATAGCCACAATGACCGGTCTTGCACTGCCCGCATCCAGCGGTTTCCTGCGACCTTTATAGGTTCACCACGTGGGGGGCCTTCCCACACTGCACCTTCCAGTACGGACCACTCAAGAGCCTATCAAGGTACTAAGATTGTAAGAAGATTCAATCCCCTTACCTGGACAACATAGCATCATTAGCACTCCCAAAATGATTCGCAGCCAACGCCGCTTCTAGCACATTGGACTCTCTTCTCGGCTCCGCACGGTTCAAAATCGAACTGATAGAGAAACTCGTGTACGGCGCACTGCCTGTCGCCTTCTCTTCTTTATCCTTCTTCAGCTCATAGAACGGACTCTTCTGGTCCTTTCTAGAAGGGGAGGAGGTGATGTCTGGGCTGCTTGCGCCGGAGACCACGTTCACTTCGATGTCCCGGTCGTCTTGTGAGGATACGGGAGAGTCCATTTTGTTGGTTACTGCCTCATTTTATGGTGACCTGGTAAATGAAATTAAACACTGTTTAAAATTAATAACATAATTTAACTGTCCTACTGCAGGGCAAAGGCCTCTTCTCATACAGAAAAGGAACGAGCATTTCATTAATTATAAGACCAGGTTTCTTCAGTGATGTCCAAGTTAAACTTAGAAAGTAGAAATGAAAGTCACTTTGGTATATCCCCGTATTGCTTGCTTTGCTTTTTGAATTATTATAGTTGCTTTATTTTTTACTGTTTCTATTTCATAATATCTACTTTCTAAGTTAATCTTGGATATCACTGACATCGGTGAAAGAAAGTATCATGAGAAAATCTTATAAAGATCAAAAATCTTAAATCGCAATCGTGGTGATCAATGGCCTTTCCTGCATGAGAAGAGCCGTTTGCACACCAAGGACTATAAAATAGATACTTATTATTTCTCATATACGGAGTTAAAGTTCCCCTTACTGTATGGTATACTCGGGTTAATCTCGGAACGTACTACAATACGAAGGATTTCTCATATAAATATCGCAAACAAGATAAATTTGAAAAATCGACAATGATGGCTGTTGTGATATTAAGACCAAGTTACTATAGCTAAACCGTTAAATTGAGTCCTCACCAGTTGTTTTGGTTCACCGTTAACCACTGTGCAGTCACATAACTTAAGAACTGTCCAGTGCACATTTCACCTCTTGTGTATCACGCTACGAACCCGCCGCCCGCACCTATCCCTCCCCCCCTGTACCCCGCAGGCGAGGACTCGATACCCCTTGGTAAGACTCACCATAACCAAACTAAACTCCACTAAAATATAAACTATTGAAACTTGGGATGCTCTAAAAGTTAGTCTCCTAAGACGTTTAACATGATCTATAATTCAGGACATTTAAGTGCCTTATTGTTCTAAGCTTTATTTAGTCTCATCCCACGGGTACAGGCTAATATAACGAGGGTGGGTTCACCCCCATTGTTTTGAATAAATAATGAATTATAAGGATTTTGGATGAAAAAGAATTTTTACCGTAATCGCGTTATGGGATCAGGGTTTAAGACGTTTTTGGGGATGATATTAGATTAAATAGAGCCTTTTATAGTGTTTTTGAATTTTTTATAAGTTAGAGTGATATTTCTTTGTTTAATTTGTAAGATATACACTACTAAGCTTTAGTGATCGATGAACAAAATTGGCGCTGCGGTTTATAGACTGTTTATTTTCTCATTATTTTTAGGCTTCTAATTTCTACTTAAAGATCTGCCATATTATTTAAGACAGCACTGAAAAGCATCGTTGGTAATTATGTCTATGTTTTTTCAGTGATGTCGTGAACCACGAAAATAATCGTCTGATTCTTTTCCTGGTTGCAAGTGCGACTGCTGGTCCAGGTCGGGCAAAGTGTTATTGAGTTTTTCCATTAAGAAATTCTTAGCAGCAGCCCGGACATACGGACTTGGTGGTGTAAAATCTCCATGTCTCGTGAAGCACATAGACCCCGTGGTCCTGCGCCACATCTGGCCCCAGTCGTGACAGACTGTCGACCCATCGGAGCGAAGAGGGAGTGCTCCTTTGTTTAAGCACACACTTGTGTACAATAATATCTCCTGCGTACTTGACTAGTCTCCAACGGGAGAGTATTAAATCGCTTTTTACGCCTATGACAAAACACTGAAATGTATGTCCCCAACTTAATAAATTGGCTGATTTTATTTACAAAAAATGTTCATCAACATTTTCACACCAATTTCAAAAATCCTTTTTAACGAATTGCAAAAACGATTTGGCATCCAGAAATCAAATGAGGTTAAATATAAAAGGGTAGTATCGGATGCTGGCTAGCCGCATGTGTATACAATACGCCAATTTAATGATAAATGCTCTCAAACTGCCGCTGAAATGCCATGTTTTCAGCGGCAATCATTGCTGAATTCAGCGCTGAGTTTTTACTCGACTGCAATGAGATGCGTTTAAGTATTTTTTTTATATGTAGGTTAGGTCCGATTACCTTGATTTTGTAGTATAATGTTTTAGAGGAGGATATTAGACGGAATATTTATTACGAGCGCCGTCAGTTGGGATTGGTCATCTCTTAACTGCAATGGCTTACGTCTTTATTATTTTTATTTTATTTTTTTATATTCATCTTCATTAAAGAAGAAGCAACAAAAATATTGTACCTTGTACCTAACCAGGATTTTCTAAAAACCTAATTGGAAAGAGTGTCCGTGCAGTGACTGTTTCGTTGGTCTAGTGGTCGCAAGCGCGGCTGCTGTGCATGTGGTCTTGGGTTTGATTCCCAGGTCGGGCAAAGTGTTATTGGGTTTTCCAACAGGAATTTCTCAGTAGCAGCCTCGGAGTCTGGATTTGTGCCCGGTTGATGGCAATAGGCTCGCCCCCTATTACATGGGACTAAAAACATAACTGGCGAAATGTGGGTGTACTGATTTGTACACCTCTGCCTAACCCTTCGGGGATTACAGGCGTGATGTTATGTGATGTGTCCGTGCAGTCTTCTCCATAGAGGCCTACTTCAACGTTCTGACTAACTTAACGAACGAGGTAAGTTTGAATTCCAAGAAAAGACATAGGCTACTGTTTACTCCGCTACTTCGTCTGCGTCCGCGATAACCAAAATTTACGAGGACGAAGTCGCGGGCAAAAGCTGGTACAATACACGCCTCGAAAAATGAGACTTGGCACAACACACAAACTTCATTATATCCTAAACGAAAAGTGCTGAATAGATACACAAATTATGGATAACTATTTCTTCATCCATACCTGCGCGAACTCCCCGTTTCTGACGTTTGTCAAGTCTCATCTTTCGTGGCGCGTATTGTAAGTAATAAGTAAGTATGAAATGTCTTAATAAAAGAAGTGCAACTGAAATTAATTAGCGACATTTTTCAACTAATTAAGTATGTAGAAGGGGTAATTATAATTGTTGGCACGCGTCCGAGATATCTGATATTCATATCGAGGGCTTGTGTACCCTGTGACTTGTGGGCGGTATCTCCCCTCGTTATTTTGGTTGTGGAGGTCAAATAGCGGTCTTAATGTGTAAAAAACTAATATTTTTTGGCTGAAATAAATCTTTTTTAAAATTATAGGAAACATTTACGAGCATCCAAGCATAAAATTGGTTTACACTATAAAGCTGGTTAACATACGTAGTACGTCACATATAAAAGTCCAGTTAGCAGAAATGCAGTGTCAGGTACAAGTGATATGGCATTTTATGCTGACCTGTGACTACAATTGGTTCTAGCCAAGTGGCAGTCTAGCCACAAAAAATCTATTAAACAGACGAACAAATTGACTGACTTTTAAACTAATCGCCTTAAGGCATTCGCGCTTTCACAGCACAGCTCCGACACAACATATAATTTGCTATTCAATTAAGGTCTCTAAATCATGTGCTAACAAAACAAACAACAACACAAAACAAATAACATTTCGTAATGACATGATAAAGAAGGCGACGACTCGCGGGCGGCGCATTTTTAGTTGGATTTTTGAAGCGATGTCAACCGGGCGGTTGCTGTTTTAAAAAGCGATGACCATTATTGTTATAAGTACCGCTAGGTTATCGTGTAAAAAGGTAATATTCAACCGTCCGCGTCACTGGGTCACGGGTTTCAGCCATAAATACACCTCTTTATGACTTAGCTGATCATATTAGCGAAGAATTGTTTATTTATTCATATTAGTTAGTTTTTATATGGTTTAATGTTATTCAAATGTTATGTTGAGGTTAAATAAGTACTTAACATCATAACATCATGCTTGTAATCCCTGAAGGGTTAGGCAGAGGTATACCCAATAGTGCACCCACATTTAAGTCCCATGTAATAGGGGGCCAGCCTATTGCCATCAAATGGACACAAATCCAGACTCCGAGGCTGCTACTAAGAAATTCCTTATGACAAAATTTACAACACTTTGTCCTATGAATCGAACCTAAGACCTTATGCTCAGCAGTCGCGCTTTGCGACCAGTAGACCAACGAGGCAGTCTAATGCACTTAGTAAAAGTCGGTCATTTGAAATTACAAACATACACTACATTCTTTTTTGTTTACTTTAAATTATTAAGTAATAAATTAATTTACGAAAATATTTAAACTAGCACTCTGGCCGCGACTTCGCTTGCGTGATTTTCCTTTCAGATCCCTAAGTTTTTTAAAAATATAACATAGCCTATGTTACTCTGGGTGAATATACCTTTCTAACGGTAAAAAAAAATTGAAATAGGCACAGTAGTTTTTGAGTTTATCCATTACAAACATATATACACAAAAATATAAATCTTTCCTCCTTATACCTCATATGGACATGCAAAAAGTCTGAATTAATGTCATAACATCACGCCTGTAATCCCCGAAGGGTTAGGCAGAGGTGTACCTATTAGTACAGCCACATTTCGCCAGTTATGTTTTTAGTGCCAATGTAATAGGGGGCGAGCCTATTGCCATCAACCGGGCACAAATTCAGACTCCGAGGCTGCTACTGAGAATTCCTGATGAAAAAACCCAATAACACTTTGCCCGACCTAGGAATTGAACCCGAGACCTCATGCACTGCAGTCGCGCTTGCGACCACTAGACCAACGAGGCAGTCAATAAATTAATGTCTGTTTTTTAATTAAAATAAATAAATAAATATCTTGGGACAACTTACACACGGCTATCTGATCCCAAGCTAAGCAGAGCTTGTGTTATGGTAACCAGACAACTGATATACATACTTATATAATTTATAAATACATACATATTATAGATAAATTACACCCAGACACAGAACTAACAATCATCAATTATATTATTATAGTATAGATGACGAATAAAAATATAATAAAAACACACACCAAGCTGCGCCCTCCCACTAGTTGGTACTTACGTAATCGCGTAACAAACAAGATGGCGATATAATTAGGTAATTAGTACAAAGTGGTACGCATGCCGCGCGCCTATCAATCAGATCACATGCTACTTACTAATATGTTATACTAATTGACATTTAAAGGTTCTTCAGGACATTTTGGTCAGGATTATAATTATGTACTTACGTGTTTAATTAAGTTATTTAGGTGTGAGTTTTTGGTATTTCACTAAATCATCATCTGCCTAGCCTTTTCCCAACTATGTTGGGGTCGGCTTCCAGTCTAACCGGATGCAGCTGAGTACTAGTATTTTACATGTAGCGACTGCCTATCTGACCTCCACAACCCAGTAACTGGGTAATACGAAACCCCTAGGTAAGGCTGGTTTTGGTATTTCACTAAGTATATGTACTTTCTAAGTTTATCTTAGACTAGTCCGTTTCAAGGTTTTATTGTTTGCGTGAAACCCTAATTCTTTTTCTAAAATAAAAGCCTAAGTTACCCCTTATTACATCAGCTATCTGCCTGTGAAAGACCCGTTAAAATCGGGCCAGCCGTTTTAGAGATTAGCGGGAAAAATCAGACAGACAAAAAATTAAAAAAAAAAAATAGTTAGAAGTGTAGTTATAGTGTGTAGTAAAAAGCGGTTATGTTAATATAACAAACAGACACTTAAATTTTATTTATTTGTATAGGTAGACATCACTGACATGGGTGCTTTCTAAGAAGCACGTTAAGCCGTTGGTCCCGGCTGTCATACGTTGATTTTGGCAGTCGTTACGGGTCGTCAGAAACCCCAAAGTCTGACAACCAGTCCTACCAAGGTGTATCGTATTACCCAGCAGTTACTGGGTTGTGGAGATCAGATAGGCAGTCGCTCCATGTAAAATACTAATCCGTATCCGTTCTAAGCGGACGTTTACTAACTATGTACCTATAAAGTAACACTCGGCCAAATTTCATCTTTATAATCAAGCGGCTTTTGATATTTCGTGAAGTGTGTGAATGAATGAGTGAACTTCCACTTTTATCTATTTAGATAGATTCAATAGTCTTGGCAGAAATCAAATCAATTATTAAAAGCCATTCCCGTCTCTTTCTTTGTCGTGTGGGCAGTAAGGTTTTAGGACCCTACACACCCTAGTGTCAGAGTTTCTATACCGAATCAAGGGCCTCTAAAATGGTTTGAGTGGAACAGTAAGTCCAGGTTTCCTCACGATGTTTTCTTTCGCCGATGCCAGTGATGTCTAAGGCCATTGCCGTTTAAATTATTCTCGTAATTCTCAGCCTAGAAATAATTGTTTTATCACCAACCACATTGTGTTGCCAGTAACAAAATACTAAAGATAAAATCACGAACAACGCCGGGTGTTCCAGATTCAGTGACGCGTAATCGATATGAAAACGATACTTTTTATCGATTATCTTTTACAACGCCCGTACCTTTTAACTTTTTAATTAAAAGTTTACGTAAAATATTTATTATCTGTTGTCATAATATGTTTTGTGGTTTGGGAATTATGTTTTTATAGAATTAAAGTAGTGCAATTTTTTTATGGATTTATGTCTATTCTTAAAATGCACCTTGATGCACCTCTTGTGTGAATAAATACTTGTTTCTTTTTCTGTTATGTATGTTATTTATTTAAGGACTTTGGATGATTTACAGCTAAATACAATGGTGATAAATAACAGCATGATTATCTGACAGCCAATACAAGTCTTCACGTCTAGAGCTTGTGTAGTATAAAGTACTGTGGAACAAAGTATACACACCGCCAAATAAGGCTTTTAAAAGTAAAATATGAAGGTAGATTATCACCTAAAAATATCACATAATCACCTAGAAATTATGACAAGTGGTTTTCAAAGAGAAACAAAATTAAAAAGGGTCTATTAAATCTAAGAAGTTTTAGAAAAATTCAATGTTAAACACTTTTTTACCGAGCTCACGCTAGTTTAAAAAATGATGATGATAATAATGTTTGACAGAATTTCAGAATAAACCTCTTTTAAAGAACAGAATCGCTCCGTTGCGTATGCGGTAGGCAGTGTCGCGCGACTATGTCACTGTGTACGTGCGAGTTCATCGCCCTGCCTGCCTGAACCCCAACGGCATAATTGCTAGTTCGAATTCGAAAATCAAAAACAAAAAAAAACAATTTATTTCTAAGGCATGATGAAAACCACTATCATTTTTACCTCCTTGAATATTACGACAATACATAACTGCAGCTTGAATAGTTTCACTAGATTCCTTCGACTTCGTCCGCATCAATGTTGATTTCTTGATTCAAAGTTTAGACCCTAGTTTCACTAACTTAGGGGATGAATTTTGAAAAAATCTTTTTTAGCGGACGTCTACTAACTTATAAACTACCTCTATGCAAAAAAACATCAAACGGTTTTTGATATTTCGTGATGAGTGAGTCAGTGAGTGAGCTTTCGCTTTTATATATTTAGGGCTAATTTTTCAATTGTCAGATAACTCTTAACGGAGGCATAAATATGGCGGTTTGACAGCTTTTGTATAGAAAATATGTCAAACTGTTATAATTTAATTCTTTAGATGAAAGTTTATTTATTTATTTATTTATTTATAGTTAATTAAAACGGTTACAAACCAATTACAATAATTAACCTAGAACTAAATACTAATATTATTATAAAAACTACTAAACACTTAACAAATAACTATATAATATATAAGTTATCTGACTATTGAAAAATCAGGCAAATAAATAGATTAAAGAGTCTATCCCATAAAGTCTGGATGTTGACATCGATCTCTTTAACACAGTGGTCCGTAAACTGAAAAGGATTCCCTGTTTTAATTACTTTGACACCTGATTAAAATTTCGTGTTTGTCTATACCTACCTACTGTCTTCTTAATTCTTTTATTTTTTTAGTCAATCGCCTAAATGTGAAAACTTGTAATTGGCCTTAATTTGAGTTAACTGTTTATTTTTTTTCTGTTATTAGCGTAAATTTCCTAAGAAAATAAAACAAAATAAACCTTTCCGGGCTCCATTTTAACGTATTTCCAACAACATTCTCAAAAACATAGGTAACAAGATTGCAAGCAGATGGTCATTTTGAAGATAAGCATCTTTTGTAAAGTTTAGTGTGTAGTAAACCTAACCCTTTGCATGCTAATCGCGGGACAGTGTTAATTCGGACGGCTTACACACCGTAGCGATGCGACGGTTAGATTAGAATTTTTGTATTCTAATTTTCTAATGTCATTTTGGCGTTTTGAAATTGAAAGGTTTAGTTTGTCAGTTGAAATGTCAAAAAGTCGAAATGTCTTGTTTAAAAAAAGGAATGTCTCGTTAGTCTAGTGGTCGCAAGCACGCCTGCTGTGCATGAGGTCTTGGGTTCGATTCCCAGGTCGGGCAAAGTGTTATTGGGTTTTTCCATCTGGAATTTCTCAGTAGCAGCTTCGGAGTCTGGATTTGTTCCCGTTTGATGGCAATAGGCTCGCCCCCTATTACATGGGACTAAAAACATAACTGGCGAAATGTGGGTGTACTAATGGGTACATCTCTGCCTAACCCTTCGGGAATTACAGGCGTGATGTTATGTTATGTCCTTAACTAACTTTTTAGACCTAATATATCCTGCTTAAGTGTAGAAAGTATCATTAAAATTGGTTCATAAATTTCGAAAAATAAGGACTTCAGAGATTGTATGAAACGTCGTAAGGCGTAAACGCTCGCGAATAAAAAAAAAGCAATCACATCGAAATAACTTTGACGTGGGTTAGTTCGTTTTAGCAGTACTGCACTCAACTGAGGCAACGATTAATTCAAGATAGATTATCAGTTTTATCTTTATCCGAATGCCCTGTCACCTGCACACGTGAGGACCTATTGTCTGCGTCAGCGGATGGTGCTGTTACAGCTGAATACTGGGCCAAACAAAATAATAACAAATTGTTATAAATTAGTATCTATATTTGCCATCGGTACGCTAAGAAAAAGAATAGATTAAACTTCAAAAAGTTAAGTGAAAGGATATGTCTTTTCCCAGCAGTAGGACACAAAAAGGGCAATAAAAAGGAAAAAAGCGTTACGCTACGGTGTAACAGACACCCGGCGATGTCCACAACGCGTCTTAGTTGAAGAAGGGTTATTAAAATTATACTTTGTAATGTATTTTTATGGCTTTAGCGGTCGGCTGTTAAAAATACATTTATAAATTAAAAATAGTGTGTCAGTAAAGGTAACTGTAATAGGTGAACACTTACGTGCAATTAGGTCTGAGTACAGCTTAATTATAATCGTATTGATGACAAATGCAAAACGAATAGTGTCCAAAAAAAAATACTGGTATAGTACAGTTAAACAAACTAATTGGTAAACAGACAACAATAATGATCATTGTCTTTGACTGCCTCGTTGGTCTAGTGGTTGCGAAGCGCGACTGCTGAGCACGAGGTCTTGGGTTCGATTTACAAATAATAAATGATTGAATGAATGATTGATTCCTAGGTCGGGCGGTGTTTGTGGGTTTTTCCATCACGAAAATCTCAGTAGCAGCCTCAGAGCCTGGATTTGTGTCCAGTTGGTAATAGGTTCACGCCCTGTTACATGGGACTTAAACATAACTGGCGAAATGTGGGTGTGCTAATGGATACTCCTCAGCCTAACCCTTTGGGGATTACAGGCGTGATTTTGAGATGTCATTTTATTTTTCTGCCTTACCATTCATGGTTATTTTGTGTTTACCTTTAAAGCTTGTGGTGACTAATAATTTTAAGCCTATTTTGAGTGATTTAAAATAATTGACACTCGAAATATTTGCCTGTATCCCAAATGGCTTTTTCGAGTGTACCTATGAGATGACGAGGCTATGATGTGGTTGGCATAGTGACTGAAAAATACTAATAACATAACATAACATCACGCCTGTAATCCCCGAAGGGTTAGGCAGAGGTGTACCCATTAGTACACCAACATTTCGCCAGTTATGTTTTTAGTCCCATGTAATAGGGGGCGAGCCTATTGCCATCAACCGGGCACAAATCCAGACTCCGAGGCTGCTACTGAGAAATTCCTGATGGAAAAGCCCAATAACACTTTGCCCGACCTGGGAATCGAACCCAAGACCTCATGCACAGCAGTCGCGCTTACGACCACTAAAATACTAATACTAAAAATACTAATAATTATTATAAAGAGGTAAAGTTTGTTTGTTTGTAAGAGCTCTGTAAATACTGATCCGATTAAAATTCTAGCGTTCCTTAACGGATTGCACTGAATTTGGCATGCAGATAGTTATTATATACATAACCTATATTGTCAATTATATGTGCCTGGCAACTATATAGGTCACCGCTTTAGTAAGAGGCACAAATTGTTTGCACGGCCAGCATGTCGTACGGTCGCTAGAGCAGAGTCGCCGGTGTGTCGGACTCTGGAAGCCCTCAATGCCCTCCTGGCAGTCAATCCTGATTGTGATCTGTTTGCCGATGAATGGAGAGAGATAATGCGAGGGTGTCTGAAGTTTTGCGAGAGAAAGTATGAGAGAATATCCACTGTTATTTAATAAGTGTTTAGTAGATTTTATAATAATATTAGTATTGTGTTCTAGGTTAATTATTGTAATTGGTTTGTAACCGTTTTAATTAACTATAAATAAATAAATTATCACGAAGGAATGCGCTAAAAAAGCAAATTTTAAAATTTACCCCTTATGGGAGTGGAACAAGGGCCCGACATTTACGCGGACGAAGTCGCGAGCAGAACCTAGTTAATGATAATATCACTCAAGTTACTTTCCACTTTGTATGTATTACGCAGAAAACACGAAACGTCCTTGTTTGCCAACAATAGAAAACCATAAATAAAAATAATTTATTTCAAACTAAACGCAAGTCCCTGAAGACACAATATTACTGTCATCCGTGACCATCCATGACACTTGTCAGCCGTTTAATATACCACTTTCTAATTAACACTTTCGTAATTAATATTTAAAGTAGATACTTCGTTTTTTATTGCCTGACAAATCGGTTATTTAATTAGACTTTTTGAAAGCTAAAATTTGGGTGTAGCTAATTGTTATAGATAGTATGTGAAAAAACTGGTTAAGTACGAGTCGGATTTGCACACGAAGGGTTTCGTACCACCACATCTACTATTATTCTTTTTTTATTTTTTATTCATATGTACCTACTTTCTAAAGTTTATCTTGGATATCACTGGCATAGGTGAAGGAAAACATCGTGAGCAAACCTGAACTTACTGTTCCGCTCAAACCATGTCAGAGGCCCTTAACTCGTTGACTGCGAGAAAACACACACGTTGCGTTTTGACTAAAAAACGCAAGTGCGGCGCACACACAAACGTGTGTGTTTTTCTATGGCGAACACGCGAACATTGGTAGCTAGCCGCACTGGCGTTTGGCGCAGCAAATGTTCGTCCGCAGTCAAAGGGTTAAGGTTTAGAAACTCTGACAATAAGGTGTGTGGGGTCGTAAGACCTTACTGCCCACACGATAAAGAAAGAAGAAACTATATTCAACACAACATATAAAAGAATAAGTTTATAATCGCAAAAAAAAAGATATTATTTTGTGATGTAACTACAAAACGGTTTCAAAATTTATTCCTTTACTTGTACTACATAGCATTGCTTCTTGCCAAATTTCATGATTCTAGAGAAGTCCGCAATAGGCTTTGATTCCGTAGCTAGCGGCAAAATATCTTTAGATTGCGTTGACATAGAAGTTTGATTTATTCACTGTTCTAAGAGGTAGCAGACCTGAGCATTTGATATTAATTTCAGCTTGATACCTTCACAAGTTTCTAAAAAAAAGGGTTTGACAGCCGGACAGCCAAACAGACAGACGGGAATAATGAATCACTAACATTTACCCGCGATTTCTGTCGCATCAATGTTGGTAATCGCGAATAACAACGAAGTCGAGGAACAAAACCTACCCGTCTTCTTCATATCCGTCGGATTATTTGAATATCCAATTTAAATTTTTTGGGTATTTTTGCATCTCAAAATGGATATTTAAAGAAGATTCCTAAAGGTCATGCCGCATTATCCCAGCACCGCAACTGCCCAGCAGCAGCACGGCGTCGTCGCCTCGAATTTAGACTTGCAGCGCGCGGACTACGAGTCGAGTTTTATGGTAGCGGTAAGCGCGCTAACCGCCCGCCTTTGGCTTTTTCATGTTGACATTGGTGCCGATTCCTTTATTCATAAACTCAACTAAAATAAGACTATTTCTATCTTTTTCTGTCCAATAAAACAAGAAAGAGACTAATGCAAATAAGAGCTGTCAAATTTAGTAAATCTGACACATCCATACAATTATAGTTGACATCTTAAAACGTAGATTAAAAATACGGAAAAGTTTTAGGCAAAACTAATTTGACATCTCTAACTTAGTTCTTAAATGTCACCGTCCTTTTCTTTCGCTGTATGTTAGTAAGAGATGTCAATTTTCTAAATTAAGTCTAGTTTGTGAACAAGGGAATCGGCACCATTATGAAATATACTATAACTAAACACGATTTAATGCTCTAATTTTAATAACAAGCAAAATGCTGGTTTGGTGCGGTGCCGTTGCGGGACTGCGATAATGTGCCATGACTTTAAGGCTTAAGTTAAGGTAAAGTAGTACACAAGTATAAATAGTTAAACTATTTACTTTATAGAATGAAAGAAAAAAAAACGAACATTTTTGCTCTTTATGAGGCTATTTCGGGTATTTAAGGAAAATAATACTACAAAATAAATCTTAAACCTTTAACTACTAAGAGTCTAAACAATATCGTATAAGAAAAAAAAATACGACAGCTTTAAAAAGCTTTTTTCCAAATAAACTATGAAAATACTAACTTTTGCCCGTGTCTTCGCTCGGTAACTTAGTTTACTTCTACGTTTCTCTTAAGTTTTTTGATACAATCTTCGAACCTACCATCTCCTTGGGAGGTTAATTGTTAAAAATCTCTTAATAATAATCTACCTCCGTGCCAAATTTCATCTTTATACGTCAAGCGGTTTTCGATATTTCGTGATGAGTGAGTGAATGTCCTTTCGCTTTTATAATTAAAAATCAAACTAATTACGAACAAAATATATAAATGCTTATCAAGATGTTTGATAAGAGCATATTAGCATAGCGTCGTAGCACTTAGCTACGCGGCTACGCTGCGCTACGAAGGTGCTACGACAAGTAACCATCTTTCTTGTTTTAAATTATTCAATACACTAGGTTCTACCCGCGATTTCGTCTGCGTAAACTTTAGAATTAAGGCGAAAGAGAAATTCATAATTATCCTGCGGCGGGACATAGAGCTCACCAAAACTTAAATATATTTTAAAGAAGATCTTTTATGTACATAAATAAAGTTTGTTCACAAATAAAGATTGATTTTGTTAAGGTTGGTCAATATTTTGATGTGTGCCTCAGCTTATTCCGTTCAGCCGTTTCAAGCGTGATTGAATAACAAACATACAAAGTATCACATTTATAATATTGATGTAGCAAGAAGTCAGATTATAATTTACTGTTAGTTAAAAGTTAATAAGATTTTTTCCGTCGCATTTTGGTAAAAATCAACTTTTAATACTTAAAATACTTATTTAGCTATTTATTTATTTTTTATTTTGCTACCTATATAGGTATGTAAATATTTAAATTAATTTATTTTTATAGGCATTTATAAATTTTTACTTTCTATTAAAACACCTACTATTCAGTGTCCATATATTCGGGAAATCATCGTGTTAAAATTCGAAGTACTAGCTTTTGCCTTCGACCTAGTCCACACGGAACTTAAATACCAAACGTGCCTATGGCAATAGCGTAGCTTTCTATCAGTGAAAGATTTTTTGTAATAACATCAGTACTTCCAGAGATTATCTTTTACAAACAAAAAATGAAACAAACTTCACTTTATAATAATATTAGTATCGATATTTCCAAATTAGGTACCTACCTACTATCTTACAAGTTCAAATAATATTTTTTTTATCCAGTACAACACGACGGTAAATATAAAATAACTAAAAGTACGTAACAATTTAACGTTTAAGTATATATCGTAATAAAAAGTCCATCCAAAAGATTTAAACGCGTAAAAACTATCCTTTGAAATCCTTTCTAAAAACTTTGCAAAAATAGTTAACAAAACCTTCTTTAAAATGATGTAGAAAACCTTTCTAAAATATATTTAATAGTCTCTGAAATTAACCCGCACATAATAACATACACAAGATTTTATAAATATAGATTTGAAAATTAACTTGCGTCTGTTTGCGGCCTAAAAAAGATTATTTCTACGTCAAAATTTAAATTCTCAAACCTGTCAAAATTATCAGCAATTTCCACCTCAATTTAACACAAGCACACTACTTTAAAATACATAACTCGCATCTAAGTACACAACACATAAAAGTCCTTTAAAAAATCCACTGTCTTCTAAAAAATCGAGTTAACAAATTGTTTTATTGAAACATGTCCGGGATGTGTGGGCTCGCGCGCCTCCGCGGCTGACTGTACCGCTGTTACTGGTAAAACTACCCTTAGATTTTGGGGCGTCACTCTTAGTAGGGTCCTCCCCTTACACCAACCAACCATGTACCTTATAGCCATCCTTTTCCTACTAAAATACCAAGATATATGCTTGCACGATTTGTTCGATTTTCGCTCTTAACTAAACGTATTAAGGGTGGTGTGTTGTGTGTGATATGTTTGTTTTATTAAAGGTGAAATCATCGATCGTAAAAGTGGCCGTCCCGAGTTGAGTCTAAGACAATTAAGGTTCCTCACTTAGCTTTTAAATCGCTGAAACTGTTCCCGTGTTTTTGTTAAATTTGGTGGACTCTGGTTTATAATGGCAAATGGTTAATGTGACGGTCCACTGCTTGTTTTAGACCGTTTTGGTAATTTATATAAAACTATTTAAGTTTAAATTGTATGGGAATGGGATTCTCGTGTTGTTTAAGATCGTTTCGTTTGACATTGAGCTTAGGAGTGGTGATTGTCATTTAAGTGGTGATTAAGGGGTAGTCTTCTTTATTAGTTGCGGCTGAAGTATTGTCGTACAGAATTTGAAGGTGCTATTCAAATCAGCCAGAATCAGTTAGATAAATATCTATTAAATAAAATTAGTGCCCGTTTGTATTGTCAAAATAACAGCTTTTTACATAAAAGTGTTTGTTTACACTTTAATATTTCGATTTTAATGGGACTTTAACTGGCATTTAGCTGTTATGATAAATAACTTAGGCATACTTTTATTTTAGAAAAAGAATTAAGATACCGCGCAAAAAAAGCGCCGCCATAACCGACATTTTCGAATACGAAGTCACAAACTAGATAACAAATAAAATTTATACATAGTCAACAATTCTATATAGGGCTATATTTTCAATTAAACATACACATATATCTATACTAATACTAGCTGACTCGGCCACGCGTTGCTGTGGCTTAAGTAAAGATATTGAGGTCAATAATCGAGATAAAAACTATGCTAACTTTTAAGTTTGGCCAATTTACACACAGTAAGCCATATTTAATAAAAAATGGTTGAGTAGTTTAGGAGTCCTACCCGGACAAACAACGTGACGCGTCATTTATATATACATAATTAAGATTATAAATGCGAAAGTAACTAGTCTGTCTGATAGGCTTTCATAGCTAAACCATCAACAATAAAGGACATAGGCTACATTTTATTTCGCAACTTCGTCTGCGTCCGTGAGAACCGATATTTAGCGGTCGAAATCGCGGGCAAAAGCTAGGCACTTATCAATAAGGAAGTTTATTTATTTACATACATACATAACATCACGCCTGTAATCCCCGAAGAGGTGTACCCATTAGTACACCCACATTTCGCCAGTTATGTTTTTAGTCCCATGTAATAGGGGGCGAGCCTATTGCCATCAACCGGGCACAAATCCAGACTCCGAGGCTGCTACTGAGAAATTCCTGATGGAAAAACCCAATAGCACTTTGCCCGACCTGGGAATCGAACCCAAGACCTCATGCACAGCAGTCGCGCTTGCGACCACTAGACCAACGAGGCAGTTTATTTATTTATTATGGGAAAACCAACAGTTACACACATTTCTTAATTTAGTATAATAAAACTTATAAAGTATGTATACATGTGTAGCTCACGACGTTATCCACATTTTAAATAATACAGTTTTTTAGGAACTTTTTTGCATGCGAGTGAAACTTGAAAAAAGAAAAAATAAAAATAATTATATATAAGAGTTTAAATTAAACTAAAGGTAATCTAAATATTTTGCTTAACGGAGTCATTAATTAATTTAATGACTCCGAATGAATGAATTGATTAATTTTTTATTTATTTTTAAGTTGGTAGGTAGCAATAAAGTGACTTAATTCACTACAAAACACGATTTTTCATTGAGAAATTCACCCACATTTCCCTAAACCTATCACAACCCGTTCTCAACCCAAAACCGTATTTTTCCGTCAATTTCACCCTACCTACTTCACTCCTTCGGTATAAATAGCCCGAGCCTTAGGCAGCAACTACAATGGCTTAATAGCACGGCCCTTAAGGCAAGAGCTACACTGTCTAAATTAGTGTGGTGCCCGCGGGCAATTCCGGCGCGTCCCCGTCCGTGTGATGCGCCTTAATGACTAATTTGCCCTTATAATTGCCCTTGTAGGTACATTTGGGGTGGCGTAGGTAGTCATGGATGGTTTTAGTTTGTATAAGAATAAATGACGATTCGGGAGGGGAAATAACATAGGAGAAAACTTATGTTGTGTTAATGTTGAGGTAAATAATCGTAATTAGGTATTGTAAATATCGGTATATTGTGTTATTAAATAAGTAGGTATGTACTTACTTTTTATATAATCTTTATATATCTGTATAAAGGTACTAATCCATACATACTAATATTATAAATGCGATAGTAACTCTGTCTGTATGTGTTTAACGCTTTCACGACTAAAGCACTGCACCAACTTTGTTGAAATTTGGTACGGGGTAAGTTTGAACCTTAAGTCAAAGTCAAAGTCAAAAACATTTATTTCAATTAGACCGTTTACAGGCACTTTTGAATTGTCAAGGAGTCGGTCAGTTAGTCCGAAAATTGAAGCTAGTTGCTCGTTCCAAAACGGAGGTAGGCCTCTATGGAGAAGAACGAGCAAGAGAGCAGAAACTCCACGGCACTCTTTTATTAAATTAGGTTTTTACAAATCCTGGTTACATTATTCCTGTTGATTCTACATGTGATCACAATGAAGATGAATTAATAACAGAAGCTAAATATTTAAAAAAAATTAAAGATGTAAGCTATAGCAGTTAAGAGATGACCAATCCCAACTGACAGCACTCGTTCACGAGCATGACGAAGAAGAAAGGATTTAGGTTACTTTTTATTCCGCGACACTTCGTCTGCGTCCGCGCTAACGGACATTTTCGCAGGCAAAAACTAGTACATAATAAATAATAAAGCTGAAGAGATTGTTAGTTTGATTAAACGTGTCAATCTATGGAAGAATTAGTCGAATTGTTTTTTTTGTACGTGATAGCCACCAGTCGAAAAATTTAAAATCTAATATTTCTCCGTCGGTCCAGAGTTCCCGAGACAAACAAAACTTGTGGAACACGCTCACATCAATTAATCGAACTGAAAAAAAGAGCTCCTAATCTTTAAGTGGTTGAACAAATTATCTTGAAATTATAGATAAGAACTCTCGATCAAATTTGTCACCTACCAAACAAAAAAAAAATTAAAATCAGTTTAGCCGTTTGGGAGCTAGGATGGTACATCGTATTGACGTATAATCCGTATAAATATTGTTTATACAACATTTATTTTAAAAAGTGCGTATGTATGGAGTTTCTTGTCCCTTCTTCTCCTTACGAAACTTTTGGAGGGGGCAACCGTTAAAAGTAGCCTTTCAATTATTGTCTAATTAAAAAAAAAATGTTTCTTTTGCGGTCAGTTGTAATAATGCAAACATAATGGAAGTATTGCTCTACCATTAATTGATTTAGTTTCCTCATAATCTTCTACTTTCAAGTGGCTTCAGTATTTTAGCAATAATAGCTAAATTGAACTGGTTATTCTTTTCGTAAGAAATCCCATTATTACATTTTTTATTTTATTTACCATTTTTTTTTAAGACTGCCTCGTTGTTCTAGTGGTCGTAAAGCGCGACTGCTGAGCATGAGGTCTTGGGTTCGAATCCCAGGTCGAGCAAAGTGTTATTGGGGTTTCCCACCAGGAATTTCTCAGTAGCAGCCTCGGAGTCTGGATTTGTGCCCGGTTGATGGCAATAGACTCGCCCCCTATTACATAGGACTTAAACATAACTGGCGAAATGTGGGTGTACTAATGGATACACCTCTGCCTAACTCTTCGGGGATTACAGGCGTGATGTTATGTGTTATGTTTATTTTATTTAGCGGCAGAAAGTGATGCTCTCGTACTACGAGTAGTACTTTTGTTTTAGCGCCATCTATGTAGGTTTCTATAAACCAATGCATCCTGTTTGAAGCTTTATTGTTGCGTCCGTAGCTGTTCTGGCAAAGCAGCGCCATCTATTGGGTGGTAACACAAAACCTCCGTGCCTAAAACTGTTACGTTTACATGCGCAGTTATGCGCGATAGAAACATATCTTAACCCAACGCCATCTAGCGGACAGTAGGTAGTCAACATAATGGAAGAATAAATAAAAAATACGTAAAATTATGTCCAAAATACTTTTATTTATCAACAGCTTTATGTATAAAACATTCTCACTATGTACTATCAACACTATGTTGGACTTTTAATATGTACTACAACCCCGTAGTGTGTGAATCTGTACGAATTTCAACTCTATTCACAAGCATATAAGTTCAAGCCAAGCGAATTATGTATACCCGCAATTAAAAATATTATTTTATCAACCTACCGTTGAATTTGAATAAAGAACCTTGTATAACGGTTTTTTTTTTATATTTTTTAATTACGGGTATAGTGTCATTCTATTTTCTCAAGTTCCATAATTGTTATCAAGTCATTTAAAAGAAAATTAGGAAACGTTAGTTCCATGAGACGTCATGATTGTCTATGGCGCTACTGTGCGTTTTTTCTCCATTTTCATTTCATTCTATAACATTCAAAATTAGTTTATTTTTTGACAAACAGCGCCACAGATTATATGAGTGTATTCAAAGTCAATTTATCATTTTCACATACTTTTAAATCTTAAGAGCTAACAATTAAGATTTATAAAACCGAAATGTATAAAATTCTTATACAAAAGTAGTGTTCAAATCAACAAACAATTAGTCACAAAACGAAATCAAGATGGACCTACATTACGTAATACAAAACAAAAATTTCATATTTTATATTAATGTAATCTTAACAATTCCTAAATGCTACAAAGCCATGATCTTATTTTTAAAGAGTATTGATTCTATGTTCGTAATGACTTGTTTAGCTGATTAAATTTAAAAATACGTACAAAATTATGTACTACATAGTCTTTTCATTCATGTTACTTATCATTCCTTAGAGATTACGCTTACGTAAAAAGAAAGAAAATATTTGTTATCTGTGCAGGCTGTCAAACAGATAGCTGTCAAAATTTGCCGGGAATGACCTGTCAGATGGTCCATACACTTGTCAATTTATCGTCAGATTTTTTGATGCAAAAAGGTTAACGTTGAACCAAATAATGGATGATAATTAGTTGTTACATATGGTTAGCAATATCGTGTAATATCTATATTTACAATAATGTCAATGCACATAGGTAGAAATGAACTGACAAAAATTATTGTCTGTAAATAAATTGCCCAGTGTATGGTTAACTATAGACACAAAGAGGATCTTATCGCCTAGACAATAAAGTTGCTTTTACACAGTCGGTGGAACATAAATCGGAAATAAATTACAATACTAGTGGAACTTAAAACATATTTAGTTACAAAAAACACAACTTAGTATTAATTGAAGGCCAATTTTAATAACAAAACAGGAAAATGATTAATCTGCATTTTTTTTTAAGTTTTAGTCGCCATTTTGATAACTCCACGTCTCTAGCCGTTAGAAACTATGCAATAAAATCTTTAAACTTAAAACCATTAAAATACGCTTAACTGTACGTTTAAATAAATTATCACCACAAAGATAAAACAAAAAAATTATCATCTAGTAACATTGACTAGATTTGAAAATCAATCTAATTGCTGTTTTTCTACACTGGCAACTCCAAGCAAACTAATGAAATGTTGCCTCCTACAAAATCTGGTTTATTTGTGTTTTAATGAAATAAAAAACAATATTATATTAGTTTTTGTGTCAAGTATTTATTACAATTCCTTTGGCAATATCTGATGAGTGTCAGTACTATTCTATAATAAATTGAAACTAAATGTGACTTAAAAGAACCTACAGTGGCGCCATCTACATTGCTTAGACTTCGTATCATTACAATAGTATAAGGTAGTTGACACCATAAACCATTAATTCAGAGACATCATTTTATTTTAGCCCTGAAACCCCGATTAATTCTCTATTTTTGATTTTAAATTGCTTTCAAATTGATAAATAGTAAGTCAATTGAGTCGGCACAAGTCTTTGGGAGAATCGCGTTTTGACAGGTCATAAAAAGTACGTCAATTGATTAGTGATGTCATCTACCATTGGTCTAAACAAATACGCGCGAAACGGAACTGTAGTTGGATAACTCAATAGGTTATAAATTAACTGTACATTAACATAAAATGTAAGTCACAAAGAATTTCCTATAAAATTCGGGCTGACACGTACACGCAAACGTAGATTTTCTAGTCGACGATTACCAGAATTACATACAGGGTTAAAAAGTAGCCTATGTCCTTTCTTTGAAAAACTCCGCACAAAATCTCATCAAAGTCGGTTCAATGATTTAATCGTGCAGACAGTTACTTTTGCTTTTTTTTTAAATGTGGATTATCTTCTTGTCGCGTGGCATACTGTCATGAGCGCACTGTTGATACTATTTTAGTGGTCTGTGGTCTAGCAGTGTAGATTTTTTTTTGTTTTTTTTTTTTATGGTATCTTTGCTTTGATTAATATTTAAATACAACCAATATTTTGTGTCTGTATGTTTGCCGGAATTTGTAACCGCGAATTTTATAGGAATACGCTTATTTTAATAGTCCAGTCTATAATGAACTTAAGGTCTGTCTCACCACGTCTTTAAACACTATTCCCTAAATACATTCAAAATTGGAACAGTATTTTGTAAAGAATTTATATGCCAGGTTTCATCAAGTGTAGTGAAACAAGACCTTTTTAGATTAAGCAAGAAAAGTGTAAAACTAGGCTAGTCAATTCAGTGATTTGATAATTTTATTTAAAATAGGAACAGTATTTTTTTTTCTAATTTTGGCACTTAAATCTCCATGGAAGCTTCGTTTTATTATTAGAACTCTAAATTGCATTGAACGTTGTTGTGTTCGAAATGACGTTTAGTTTTGAATATCGAATTTTTCGCACATGGATAATTTCTAAACGGCTTTTTTTTAAATTAAACATGGCTTTAGCTTATTGATTTTAATATCTTTAGGTTATTTTTTGAGAGCTTGGATATCTGATATAATTATTTCGGTAAAAATATTGGTCCCGTTTATTAAAGAAAAAATCTGTCTGTAATCAAATAATCTAAAAACTATCCATGCGCAAAATATAAACCATTTCTAATTATTGGACCGATTCAGAAAACCAATCTTTGCTATCTCTTTCTGGCAGATGAAGTATGAAAGAGACGGCAGACAGAAAATGACAGCCGTCAGATAATTTTGCCGCCTAAAAGCACGCTAACAATTTGACAATAACTGACAATCATCTCTTTCTTGCTTGGCTTGTTTATGATGGCTAACCCCATCGGCGCCATTTTAAATTCCTTAGTATTTTTCAGCTGTCTTTTTAAAGTGTACAAAATAAATTAAAATTGTGTGTACAGATATACATAGAAATAACAACCTTAAGGTTTAGGTAATACATAACATTATAGCGTCAAATAGTGGTAACAGTAGTTCGATGATTGTACAAATATTAATACATACAGTTTTATAAAGATTGTGTAAAGAATATTTACATAAAATTTACTTTAGCGAGACGTTGTTTTGCTACGCAAGCGCAGTTTAGACAACGCATTTGCACCGTAAAGGTCATTGGTCGCTCCGACACATCAAATAATTCGCCATTCAGTTTAGGGCTTTAAATCACGTGCATTAAAATATCTTTCTATAATGGCAAGGTAAAAAAGGTGACGGATCGCGGGCGGCACGTTTATTTGCAGTTTACTGTTAGATTTTTTAAGCAATTCTGGCAATACCTGTGCCGTGTCGGAGAGTAATGACTGATGATAATCATGATTATGTCCAATTTATCCAATGTTAGAGCTGGAAACTCCACAGCATCAAACGCTGCGTAAATTCTACGTAAAGGCCAATTTTTCATAAACATTGATTCATCGACAAACGTCAACGCTTGACGGAATTAGAAAACCATAATTTTGAAGAGAATTTGACATAATATTTTAGGTAAGAGATTTTTACTCCTAATGGTCCCACCATTTTACATTCCCGCGGGCACAGTGAAGGCATTTCAACTTTATACAAATGTATATGACAGTATTTTTGACAATATTAGGGTGCACCAAACATTGTGCGTCGATTAGACCATTTTTTCTTTTTCAATTCGAATTTCGAATCAAATAACGTACTTCGCCGATCAAAAATTATTATTAAAGGAAGGAGGAGAAACGAAAATTAAAAAGAGTCTATGGAAATATTAAAGGTCTGTCAATTTTTTATTCAATGAAAGGTTTACATATTATGGAGTTGATAGATTCGAACGTTCGCAGTTTAAAATCCCACTCCATCTTATCGTAGCACTCCCAGTAAAGAAAGATCTTTATTTAAAAAAAAAACAAAAGGCAGTGCCGTAACTGAAGATATAAAAAAAAAAACAAATATTTACATCCATGAGGTAATTCAACTAAATTAAAAACTAATTAACTACAAACAAAACGGTAAAGAAGAAGTCGTGACACCTCGTGACTAAACTATTATGGAATCGGAAAACATCTTTTAATGGAGTGAAATTAATAATAATATGTGTGAAATGAAAATCATAATGAAACACTTCCACTAGATGTCACAACTCGTGAGCAAATTTTGTTCGCAACACAACACTGTCTTTTTAATTGCACATCTAGGTAACTGTCACTTTGACAGCTGTCATCCTTGACAGGAGCTGTCATTGCACACCCCCGCAGAAACCAGAGACGTTGAAACATAGACAAACCATTTACAAAATGATTCGCCCGAATGTAATAAGAATTTCATGAATAATTCGGTTGTAAATCCTAATTCATATAATCTCACTCTTTTTTTTTTTCAATGATATTTCGACCTGACACAATTTAAATAATCTGATAAGGTATACAAAGCCGGGATAATATGTATAAATGTCAATCAGTACGTAATATCATCTTGTATACATTTTTAAATCATTTTAGTCATACTAAATCGCTTATCTACTATGACTGACAGTCCTACCGAGGTAAGTGTTCAAATACTAAATATAATGCTTACCGACAAACCAATCAGAAGCCAGCGTCTAGTAAATTCAACACAATTTCACAGTCTTATCAAACTACACCACTGTCACTTGAATCACTTAGGCTGAATCTGATTCATGCCTTTGCCACTACATTAAGCCAACTGTCACTTTGACAGCAAATGTCAGTGCCATGATGATTGCCCGGCCAAGTGTTAGTAACTGTCAAGGCTTGGGATCGTCTGGGCGTTTGCGTTGGCTAAGTTTCTTCTTCATCTCTAGAAGCATTTGCTCAAAGGACATGTCGTCATTTCTTCGGATCGGTGGCGGCGCCGCTTGGCCGTGGAAGGCGCTTTCCGTGTACTTCGCTTCGAGACCATCTTGAAAGAGAAAATTATGCAATTAGACTTTTTTTATCGTTTTAAAACTAAACACAAAACTTATGAATAATAATAAAATAATTTATAAAACTAAAGAAGAAAAGAGTTTTGATGTAAAAATGCATAAAAAAGTTATCAACTTAATTATCTGTACCAAGTAATTGATGTAGGTAATTCGCGCATTTATACAGATCAGTACTTTTCCGCCGCCAATCTCTCCCAATTTTCAAGAACAATCGCAATTTAATCGCATTCTCAAACTATCAAGAATACCTCTAATTTTTCTACATAAACTTTAATGACATTGATTGTCACTGAGATTTTTTAAGTTTTTAATTAGTAAAATTTTATTAGAGATCTGATCTCTGAATGGCTGAATCGACATCTAAGTTCAATGTCCTCTTGAAACGACTTGATAAATATAAGGGACTTATTGGCTATATTTCAGAACCTGCTCTACACAAGTAAAAATCAACGAGTATAGTCAGATTTACTCACCGAGATCAGCGTAACTCTGCCTGCAGAAGGCGCGTCTCCCTCCGAACCCGACGTCGTACTGCGGGAAGGTGCTGGAGGCTTCCACTGCTGACCAGGCGTCGCGGGCGCGCTGGTACGTTACGAAGCCGTAACGCGAACTGTTAGCAGAAATTAGTTTCATATCAGTTCGCTTTAATGGGGTTTTTACTTGTAAAGATTAATTACTATAACATGGCGCCCCCCCCCATTTGGAAAAAGTTTGAAAGTATTTACAAGACTCTCTAGGAAGACCTACACCGACTTAATTAGTGAGGTCCTTCAGAAAGGTCAGGTGCGGAGTACTCGTAACCGGCGTGCTTGTATGAAGGGATGAATGAGGCGAAAGGAGTATGTAAGGATCGTAGCAGGTGGCGTTCTGTGGTTCCTGCCTATCCCCACGGGTAAAAAGCGTGAGTATATATTATGTATGTGTATCTTACCCATCCTCCTTGCTATGAAGCCGGACTTCAAGCACGTGTCCGAACTTGGAGAACTGGTTCTTCAACGTGAGCTTAGTGACGTCTTTCTCCAGACGACCCACGAACACTATGCGACGCTCTTCCACTGGCGTGTTGCTTTCTCTGTAAGACGAAACAGTGTCTACACTACCGAATTGAGAGACTGTATTGGTAGCTGTGGTGGTTATGATATAGTGCTAGGTTTCTATGCAAAGCTCCATGGGACAATGACACATTCTAGACAAAATCAAACTAGTTATTAATGATTTTCATTTTCCTTAATACTTATTTTTGTTTCATTTTTATTTATTTTTGAGTTTAAAGTGTGTTAAAGATTGCGCGTACTCACACACTATTTCACGTTGGTTGAGATGTTAAGAGTGGTCGTCTGTAGTTCCAATATTTGTAAACACGTGAACACTATGTATATTTGAACTTATTATAACTTTTAAATTCTTACTTTGTACCTTTTAATTATTTTGATTTAGTAGTTTTATAAAGGGTACACACATTGCTTTCACGTGCCATGTCGCGTATGATTTAGTATACAAATGTTGTAAACATAGATTTATTATGTACGTATGGAGTTTCCTGCCCATTCTTCTCCATACAAAACTACATTTTCGAAGGGGCGACTAGATTCAATCCTTTTTTGTGTATGACGTTAAAAAGTGCCTTATATTGGCCTAATTGAAATAATTAATTAATTGTCTTAGACTTTGTACGGACGAACAGCGCTTTATAGGCGGATACAGACAATGCAAAGCATGCGCCGCGCACGCCCCTCGATATAAGTTTGCTTCGAGTAAAAATCGACTTAGATAGAAGTAGACTCTATAAGCCTTCTTGAAAAACACCTACAATACTCTGTTAAAAAACTCAAACAATATACATAGTTGTGTGTTAGCAGTGGTTGCATCTCAAATGAGCGCCAATCATTGCAATTTAAAATGACCTAGAACAATAACAATGATGCGAGTCACATGACACGCGTTCATAACCAATCGATAAAACATAAAAGAAATGAATTAAGAAATTCATCCATTTTGTCAAACGTTTGTAATGAATTTTTACCAAAGCTGGATCCAAAAAAATGCGATTCGTTCGCGTGATTTTTCTTAAGGATCTCTAATTTTTTGATTATAAAATATAGCCTATGTGATAACGCATTTTCCAATTTGCGAAAGAATTTTTAAATCGGTTCAGTAGATACAGGATCGACATATCTTTTACTTTCACTAAAAAAAGGTTTTTAGTCCCATGTAATAGGGGGCGAGCCTACCGCCATCAACCGGGCACAAATCCAGACTCCGAGGCTGCTACTGAGAAAACACAACTGACGAAAACATAACTGGCGAAATGTGGGTGTATTTGGGTACACCTCTGCCTAACCCTTCGGGGATTACAGCCGTGATGTTATGTTATGTGTTAAAAAAGATAGTTGGAAATCACTGTTTTTATTGAAAACTAAAAATCGCTCGAAAATACGCTCTGCTGATGCGCAGGAAGTTTAAGAAAATTGGTTAATTAAGATAAGTAAGGACTAGAAAGTTTTTATGAAATGCCGTAAAAACGCTCTTAAGACAAAGAATAAACCCAACTCACCTATCTTCTGAACTGTAACTCCTATACCCCTTCTGATTATACAGCTCATCTCGTTTGTATGGACTGCAGGACTCCCGCGACTTCCTGGAGCAGGTGGATGATGAACTGGATCCAGACGACGACGAAGAAGAAGAAGATGACGAGCTGGAACAGTCGGGTGGAGATTAAATGGTTATCAAGGACAGATGTATATATGCATTCTGGAAGGTTATTCAATTTACTGGTCGACTGGAAATCACACACACATACAGGCAGACTTTTAAGCCCGACACACAGAGAGCGGGAGCGTGACGTGAGCGGGACGTAAGCGTGACGTGAGCGGGACAT
Organism: Hoplodrina ambigua; assembly: GCA_949774945.1. Lineage (NCBI taxonomy): Eukaryota > Metazoa > Arthropoda > Insecta > Lepidoptera > Noctuidae > Hoplodrina > Hoplodrina ambigua. The sequence continues at coordinate 8,938,402 of OX458988.1, forward strand.
GAGCGGGACGTGAGCGGGACGTGAGCGGAACGTGAGCGGGACGTGAGCGGAACGTGAGCGGGACGTGAGCGTTGAGTGTGTGGACATCCATATAAATACAAGAAATATAACCCAACGACACGCTCACGCCACGCTCACGCCACGCTTACGTCACGCTCCCGTCCCGCTCCCGCTCTCTGTGTTGGGCTTTAGTAACTGCACTCTTTTCAAGGGTTAAAAGTACTCATGAACATGAAGAACGTTTACTACAGGACCAACTCCGAAATATTAAAAAAATAGATACCCCTTGGTAAGACTGGTTGTCAGACTTTAGAACTTCTGACGACCTGTAACGCCTGCCCTTTGACAGTCGTTACAGGTCGTCCAGATGACAGCCAGGCCTCACAGCTTAACGTGCTTTCTAAGGCACGGAAGAGTCTCGGTGTGCAAAGACCCATTTACGGACCAACCCCGGCAAGCATAGCTTAACCTGATTTATCGAACCGTGTGGCTGTTATTACTTAGCTCCACTAAAAAAACAGAATTTGCATAAAATTATTGGCCAGCTAACATAACATAACGCCTGTAATCCCCGAAGGGTTAGGCAGAGATGTACCCATCAGTAAGTAGTACCAACCAGCCAACCTTATTAACCAGCTGATTTAACGAGAACTTAGTAGGAGCTTGTGAAACAAAAAATCACCCTTTTTTCTAAAAGTTCAAAAGTATGGCACCATCATTAATGGTGATTCATTGCACAACGAAGCCATTTCAAATAAACTCTCCACCTACAATCGTGGCACGTGTTCGTTCACGGGTCGTCTGCGACCCGCACCCCAATTGCGTAATACTGTCGCAATACAGAACAATTTCTGATTCAATGTAGCTTTATTTTATACAGGATTTTAGTTTAAAACATAGGCGTATAAGGATGGGGCTGGCGGCCACCCTGCCCACCCCAGGATGTTGGGCTACCGATTCAAAATTCTAGTTTGGATACCGTTTTTTATCGTGGGGAAAACCGAAAAAGGAAGATGAGGGAATGGGCCGGACTCTTACCGGCTAAAACCACCACAGTATTCTTCGGCAAATATTTGCGAGGATGTATGGGATTCGCTCGCGCATTCTACCGAAACTTCGTACAACACGGTCATGACTTGGGATCAGACCCCCCTCAAAAATAACCCTAGATACGGCTAATCCTAATCTTATGTCTAAAAATTATGCCTGTAGGTAACATTTCTCCCCCACCGGGAGCATTGGCGAGGAGATGCTCGTCCTTAGTCTACTGTTTGGAACGAGCAACAAGCTTCAATTGATTGACCGACTCCTTGACATTATGAAAGTGCTGTAAATGGTTTATCTTACAACTACTCGTATTAAACATGCGAAAGTTTGGATGGATCGATGTTTGTTACTGAATCACGCCGGAACGGCTCAATGGATCCGGATAAAATGGCACAGAGATAGATTATAGTCTGGAATAGCACATAGCCTACGTTTTATCCTGTTTTAATGGGATAATATACGATTTTGGCTTTAATCTGAATCTCACGAACGAAGTCGCTGCTAGAAACTAGTAAACAATAGTCTTCGCAAAGGAATTGTGTTAGGTAACACGTAGGTCTATCTAATTGAAATAAGATTTATATTTAGCTACAGAATTAACAAGGAAAACTGAAACCTGTAAACATAATATGAACTGTAATACCTAAACATTAGAATTACTTTTCCTTAAATCACCCCTTTTTCTTATACTTGCTTGCCAGGATGCTAGATATTGGCCAAATTTTCTCTAAATTTGAAACGTTTTATGTACTTCAGATAGATTGGTTTAGAGTTAAATCATGACCAACAAGATATTTTGTTATTCCATCGTCGCTTAAATGACTTTGTAGCTTTTTCATGAAATCAATAAGGAAATCCTACAATTGGGTTTTAGTTGTTCGAGAATGAACTCAACCACATCAAAATGTCTCCCATCATTCCAAGTAATTGTAGTGATAATTTAAAATCTATTCTAAGCATAAGTTTTGCGTAATTTATTATTTTAAATGCGGACATTAATCATGTCATACTTTTTCCCAAATCTCTACATCGTATAAAACAAAGTCGCCGTCCCGCCGTCTGTACGCTTAGATCTTTTAAACTACACAACGGAATTTAATGCGGTTTACATCAACAGATAGAGTCATTCAAGAGGAAGGTTTATACGTATAGTTAGTACTACATTGCACCCGTGCCAAGCCGGGGCGGGTCGCTAGTACTTTTTTTACGGCACAAAAAAAAACTACATACCAAAATTATACAGGGAGAGAATTTTATGTGATGTATTGCAAAATCCCTCCCTGTAAAATATCGCTAAAGCAAAATGCTTACCTAGTCGACGAATCCGAGCTTTCAGAAACCGTAGGTTTCCTCAACGGTGGGGTCATTGACTTCGCAATTTTCCTATCATGGCCGTTAGTATGAGGACTTGGCTTCGTTTTCTTGGCAACAGGACTCTTTGAACGAGCCTCCGTCGGCCTTGAACGAGATCTAGAGCGGTTAGAACGATCGCGTCTAACTGAGGGTGAGCGTCTTTTATGGTATGGAGATCTGGACCTACGTTTCCTCTTATAAGGAGAATCAGATCGTCTGTATCTCCTGTAGCGACCACGAGATCTAGAGCGACTACGACTGCGACTACGCGACCGTCTTCTACGACCACGCGACATCGACCTCGATCGACGCCTGTACTTAGATTCGTATCGATCCTTCGATCTTGACCTCTTCTCTTTTGTTTCAGTCCGTTCCGTTCTCACTTCTTTAGGCTTAGATGCTCTATCATCTGGTTTTGCCTGTTTTAGTTGACGTTCGTCGTTTTTGCGTGATGGGCTTTCATCGCTTGATAAAGACATGTCACTGTCGTTTCTCTTTCGGCTCACCGGGCTGGCTCTTTCTTTGGGCATTGTGGCTGGCAGTTCCGCGAACTCGGCCACCGGATCAGTTTGTATGACCATGTTCGAGAACCCTGGTTTACTTCTGTGCTTACCCAAGTGTAGGATGACTTTGTCTTCCCCGTGTTCAGCTTTAGGATCATATTCTCTAACTATCGTGGTCTTTACAAATCTGAAATCGCGTTTCTCTTGGGGAGATTTAGGCTTTGAGTGTCTGTCGTCATGCTTTCCAGCAGCCTCTTCGGGTGCTTTCTTCATGACTACATCTTGGATACTAGAGAATAGAGAGTTACTCATTATTTTAGTCTCAACTTGTTTCCCTACACTTTTCAAAGTAGCTGTTATATCTTTGTATCGTTCTTTGTCTATTTTGATGTCTGAGTGCTTTTTCTCGTCAACTGGACTTCTTTTGTCTCTTTTAACATTATCAAATACGTTCTGCTTCAGTACATGATCTGATTTTTTTATTTTGAAATTAATCATGGATTTTGATTCGGCTGTCGGAGATGTTGCTTTTATAACTTTCTCAACAGGCTCTTCAACGTGACTGAACATATTTTCTTCTGTATTTGTTCCTATGCTAACAAGTATAATTTCTTCGTAATCAGCTGACAATTGAGGCTTTTCTTTAGGTACCGGCAAAACTTCTGGTTGACTCATTCCTACAATTTTCATCATCTCGGCGTCACTTATCAACGGTTGCAATTGCAAATTCTCTACTTTGGGTATCTTTCTCATGACTATATCTTCATCTCTTTTCCTCATAGCCTCAGCCTTTTGTTTCTTTGTGTTCATGAGAATTTTCCTAGAAGCCTCTTTGATTGGGTCGAAGAATGTTTGTTCAGTGTTCACTTTGTCAGTTGTGTTTAATAAGCCGTTAGGTGGGGTCTGCGATATTGGACATTTGACTACTTTGTCAAGTAAAGGACTAGGCATGTCTGGGAATATAGCCTCTGGACTCACCGTCGCAGAACTGTTATTCGAACAAACGCCTCTTCTCAATTTATATTCCTGTAGATTCAGTTTCTTTTTCTTCAGAGGTTGGTCAGCCTCTTTTTTGATAGCAGCCTCAAGCATGCACTTATTCAGTTCATCGTCAAACGGTCTCTTTTCCGTTTTGGGTTGCAACGCTTGAGGTATCTGAACATCTTGCTTATTACTAAACAATGCTGTATAAAAGTTTTCATTTTTCGGACGGGGTTCTTCCTTTACAGTAACAGTCTCTACATTATTTACAGCTTTACCTTTGCTCCTATCTAATTCAGTAATATTTTTTTCCTGTTTTTCTACATTGTTCGTTTTATCACTAACACTATTTTTACACATGTCTATATTTTTATTTTTCTGAGAGTCTATGTGATCACAGTTTAGTATAACTTCAGATTTATTTTTAATAGTTAACTTAATGCTACCATTAGAATTTTGACTACAATTATCACTCGCTTTAGAAGCACTTTTGATCATCACAGAACTGTTAGATTTATCTTTAAAACTATCGGGCGCACTGTGAGGTGGGGAAAGTTTTTTACGACAGTTCGACTGTACTGGCGGTTTAACACTCGGCTTTACACTAGTCTTCTTTTTAGCGTCTAAATCGTCTGGTTTAGTCACTTTTTTGTTTTTAGCGTTATTGTCAGTTTCCTCGTCACTACTGAGATGGTACACTACTTTTTTGCTTTTACACGACCTGTGTCTTGAGTTTAGTATCCTGCTATTGCTAGACAATACTTCTGGTTTGAGAAGGCTCTGCCCTCCCTTGAGGTTGGGCAGACTGTGCCGCTTTTTCGACGAACAGTAGTCATGGTCCGAGTGTACAGGACTTTGTGACCGCCTGACGGTAGTGTTAATTGGCGTCGGCATCTGTAAAACGTATTGCGATTGAATGTGTCCTTTAACTTGACCTGAGAAGCAAACAGGACATTAAGATACTTACCAGTATTTGCCGCATTTTATTCTTGTTTAGCTGCACGCCCGCGTCTTGAAGCCTCATACCGTTTGTCAAAGCGTTCTTATTGAAACTCTTTATCTTTGGATCTTCAGTTTTTACTACAGGTATCACCTTTTTCTTAGTGTTTAGTTTTTCTGTAGCTTCAAACTGTTCCAATAGAGAGTTCAAGTTGTTCGCTTCGAGAACCGGTATGACGGTATCGTTGCAAGACTCTACGTCCACAAAGTCTTCCAATTCACCCTTTGAGTCTGCCGTATTTTCCTTCTTTATAGTTGTTTTCTCTATGCAGAAATCTAAGACAGTTGGTATTGGAGTAGATGTTCGTTTTAATAGAGGCATTTCTACTATTGGTGGTGCAGTTTTGATGGTAGCTTCAAGAGGCCGTTCAATTTCCATATCTTGATGACTCAAATCATCTTCTTCGGGTTCAGTTTTAGGTTTTGTTTTGTTGGTTATTAGAAAACTGTTTACATCTTCTTCTGTCAGTGTTCGTGGCATGTCATCACTTCTATTAGCATTCTCTGATTTATCCTTATCGTTGTCAAAAGCAAGGTCAGACAGGTCTAAGTTCAAGTCTTCGAAGCTCATGCATGTTTTTACGTCATCGATGTCCATGCAAATATTCTGCATGGGCGACTGTGGAACCGAACATGACTTTTGTATGTGTCTGAATTTAGAGTATGTCATGTCTTCTAAAAGATACCGCTTAAGCTCTTCAATGTTAGGCAGAACTTCTAAATCAGACTCGTTTATTGACACATCAGCATTATTCTCCTGTTCATTATTATTTTCGGGTTCATTTTCAGGTTCAGAGTTTTCCTCTACATCTTTTTTTATTTCAGTAACAAGAAAGTCTTCTACATTAGGTACAGGAGCTGGTATGTGAAACTGTGTGCTTTCTTCTTCAGGTAACTTGTGTTTTATGAAAAAATCGTCGATATTTGGCACTGGTTTCGTTTCTTTACCTTTGTCCTTTATAAAATATTCGTCTACGTCTTTTACTACTGGGCCATCGGTATCCAATATGTGTTCGTTGTTATTATTCTTAATGAAATACTCATCGACATTTGAAACTACTGGAGAGTCTAAATTAATATCTAGACTATCCTGACTTACTGTATTTCGTTCTTGATAATTGACTTCTCTGTAGCTACTATTGTCATCATTTATGCACTCTGTCTCCACGTCTTTTTCACTGATTGCATAATCTACTGTCTCTATTTCGTCATCTGAAGAAGCTTCGATTAAATCTAAATCAGGGTTGACAGTGTAAACAGTAATGATATCATAATCATGGCCTTCTACTAAGGAGTTGTCTTCTATACTGTTGGAATTGGTTATGTGTATGTTATGGTGTGAATTTGAATGGATAACGTCATTGTCATCATCGACTTCGATAGACTCATCGTCATCATCGTCGACATTAACTTCGTGTACTACTATAGCTTCTTCGAGTTCCTCGCTGCTGTCATCTGCATTCTCTTGTTCTCCATTTTCTTCCAAGTCTTCCATACTTTCTTCTAGACCTGAACTTTCGTCGTCCGAACTCGTATCTTGACTTGATTGTGTTATATTCATCTGAAAATAATGAACCAAAGTTTATGCTTGAGGTAAATTAAGTACTTGGAAATTGTTTTATAAATGTACTACAAGCATAAACTGTTAAATACAGAAAAGAAGTCTAACTCACAGTCTGATTCTGGCACCAATCGCCATTACTGCTGTCCACAGAATGCCTCGGCTGGGGCACGCTGATCTGAGGGTACTCGGGACTGTTCTGGTTGCAGCTGCTTTCGGAAGACAAGGAGTCACTCTTCATACGAAGGATCTTGTGGCCGATGGGACGGAAGCGCGCCTGGTGATACGTATTTAGTATGTGCGACTCCATGTCTGTGGAAAATGGAATCATGTTTAGATTTTTTTGGTGTGGGGAGTGCATTTTACGTCGTGTAAAGGCAAATACGCTCTTGTATAATCGTGGGCTAAAGAAGCATAAGTTTGAGTTATCATAACGCTAAGGCACATGAAGTTACTTAGTCTTCTCTACATAGAATAAAATAAAGTAACTTCCTGCCGTCTGTGCGTTTAGATCTTTAAAACTACGCAACGGATTTTAATGCGGTTTTCATCAATAGATAGATTGATTCAAGAGGAAGGTTTATACGTATGGTTAGTATTTACATTGCACCCGTGCGATACCGAGGCGGGTCCCTAGTAATAAATAAAGATAAGTAGCCTACGTTTTGTCTTCAAGTTGCGCAAGCGCTAGTTAACTGTAAAAGCGTAAAATAACTTTAAATTCTTGAATGACAGCGAGCGAGGTTATTGTCTAAACTGAAACCACAGACATAGAAATAAAATAGATAAGCCAACATGTCAGCCACTTCCTGCATGAAGCCTGGGAAAAAACTGCAAGAATTAATTCCGTTTTCCGGTCATTAAAATTATGTTTTAGCGATATTATCGCAAGTTCAAAAGTGAAGAACTGGGTCTTCAAGAAATACACGAACAGAATAGAAAATTATTCTCGAAATATGTGTTACTTCTCTGTATTATATTAAAGTCTACAATAACGGCATCATAAAGCCTCAGTATTGTGTGGCATTCCCTTTTTTTTAATAGATCAAATATATTCATCAGTAGATCAGAAGCGGCGTCAGCTTCGCATTTAGTCTTGTTATTAGAGTTACCAGGCGTCCGGTTAAAGCCATACACACAGGTCCGGTTAAAGACATAGTCAGGTTTGTAGGTTGCGTGTCCGGCCACATTAGTCGGTGTCCGGCATGATCAGATTTTCATAGGCTTCTTAAATTTATTAGAAGTTGAGTTGATATTTTGATAGAGGATCGAAAATGAAATACAATAATGTTATCATTTTAAAATTCAGACAAAAAATCCGGTTATTTTTACCCAAAAATCTGGCTTATTTCTGTGGTGGTTCGGCTTTTGGAATTTAAGATCTGGTAATCCTACTTGTAATTATATCTACTGAATATAGGAGACCGACAAAAAAAAATTCTTTGTTTTGAAAAATATAAGACTACGCGACTTCAATTCCGTAAATGTCGGTTATCGCGAACGCAAACGAAGGATTTTGTATGCTTGACTGTTTGTTCAGGCTAATTACCGAAACAGCTGAACCTATTTTGACGGGACTCTCACTGGCAAATAGCTGATGTTATGGAGTAACTTAGGCTCCTTTAATTCTAGTAAAATAATTAGGGTTTCCACCAAAATAATAAAACCTCACGATAACAAACATTCCAGCAAACGAAATCGCGGTAATAAGCTAGTCTAGCTAGTAATATTTGTTTAGGTAAATGTAATCACGTAATTATTATTTGGAAGTAGGTAGGTATCTGAATCATTGTTTTCCCAGAAGATAAGAAATACAGATAATAATTATTTATCAACAAAATACTAGAACATTATATTTCGATAAAAAAAAAATATTACGTTAATTCAGGTTATAATTCATAAGAGTTACGTTTTGAGACATGGGGCGGCCATTTCGTGACAAAGTAATAAACACCTAAATACCTACCTAGTTTATTGTACTTATTGCGTGTCAAAAAGCTACCTTAATCCATACCATGTCCATACTAATATTATAAAAAATACGAAAGTGTGTCTGTCTGTTACCTCTTCACGCTTAAACCGCTGAACCGATTTAGGTGAAATTTTGTATAGAGATAGTTTAAGACCCGGGGAAGGACATAGAATAATTTTTCATCCCGGAAATCACCCCCTAAGGCGGTGAAAACGGGGGTGGAATTTTGTATGCAAGTACAATATAAAAAAGTTCTACGCGGACGTATTCGCGGGCAAAAGCTAGTTTATATTATAAATGCGAAAGTAACTCTGTCCGTCCGTTTGTTACACATTCACGACTAAATCACTAAACCGCGATATCTATAAAAGGTACGAGGTTAGTCTGAACCACAAGAAAGGACATAGACTACTTTTTATTCCGCGACTTCGTCTGCGTGCGCGACAACCGACATTTGCGCGGGCGAAGTCGCAGGCAAAAGCTCGAAGATCGATCGCGTATCTATGATACCTGATAATATCTTGAACAATTTAAACTATTTGGAACCAATGTGTCGCCTCGTTTACTGCCGGCGTCAGAAGCGTTGCACATGTTTATCTTGGACATCGGTGAAGGAAAAACATCGTGAGGAAACCTGGACCTATACCAGCCTATTACGTACTGTCCCGATTGATTTTGATCCTGACCGATTTCGGGCACAGCGACTTGAATCTTCCTATTGAGAGCATCGCTGGTGTGCTCTCAGGTGGCTGAGAGCACACTGTCCCACTCATACCATGTCAGAGGCCCTTGAGGCGGTTTAGAAACTCTGACACTAGGGTGTGTGGGGTCGTAACACCTTACAGCCCACACGATAAAGAAAGCGTTGCACATGTCTTCAACGGTGCAGGTGAACGGACAATTGGGACACTTCAGCATATGGGACATAGTCTGATCAGGAGCTCCGCAATCGCACTGAGTGTCACGAATTCATTCCAATTCAGTCCCATTTCGCAAAATTACGTTTGCAGCGGCCTACTTGAATGCGCAGTCGATTTAATGTCTTCCAGAAAGACCAATGCAGTTCACAATAGAATAACAATACAGTTTATTGATTCAAGTGTAATTAAGGTACCTACATATTCTACTTGTATCTTTTTATTTGGTTGCATTGTATAAAATGCCTGTCTTTTAAAAGACTTTCAAAGAAACACGTATTGTGTACGTAATGTAAATACCTGTCGAGGTGTAAAAGGACACGTCACATTGTCGCTAACTATGCATACTGTCCATATTACGCAACTTTCGCATAAAAACATGACATAACATCACGCCTGTAGGCTGTAATCACCGAAGGGTTAGGCAGAGGTGTACCCATTAGTACACTCACATTTCGACAGTTACGTTTAAGTCCCATGTAATAGGGGGCGAGCTTATTGCCAGCAACCGGGCACAAATCCAGACTCCGAAGCTGTTACTGAGAAATTCCCGATGAAAAAACCAGTTAACACTTTGCCCGACCTGGGAATCGTCCAAGACCTTATGCTCAGCAGTCGCGCTTTACGACCACTAGACCAACGAGGCAGTATTTATAATAATATACATAATTTTTAGTATGGATTCTGTAAAAAATATCAGCGGCCGAAGATATGTTGGCAACCTTATGTCTCCATGCCAGGTCTACCTATAACTATAGCTTTTTGTACATCTCTATGAGAGAACATAAAAATTATTAGTCAAAACTAAATATTTCTGAAATAACAGGATAAGACGTTTTTGTTCAAACAAAAAACTATAATTTAACAAAATGAATCATAACTATTAAGTCAGGTTGTGCAATAAAACATCATTATTTCAAAATAAGTATGCAATAGTCTGCCTCACTGGCCGCTAACAATTGACATTTGACAATTGACAGAACTCAACTGACTAACAATGTCAAACTGTCAATAAACAAACTCTCACTCAACACCAACAAAAAGACTCAATAAAAAACCCAAAAAAAATAGTAAAATTAAATAAAATTAATGACAAAAAAAAGTAATCAACAATTTATTACAACACATTGTGCTATAATAGGATACAAGGTATGGTATACATTTTAAATCATAATGATTTAGGTAATTTTGTAATACCTAAAGTACTTAGGTAGTGCAATAAACTTGAAGCGCACTTACTTAACTGCAGCTTATCACTCATTCGAACTTATCACCAGTTTTTATAGTGATAAGTTTAAAATATAGTGATAAACTTTATCTTGCTGGAGGCCATTTGTAAGTTATACTAAGATCTAATCTATAGCAGAGGTAAAGGGTCAGTTTTAGTAATAAAAGCTGAAGCCTAAACAGCCATTTCAGTCTGGAGTTTCTTAAATAGGGGAAGAAGGAGGGTAACTGTGTTTGTGCACTAATAAAATCTCAAGACAATAAATTACACTTGCCCAATACTGAAAGCTTATATCAAAAGAATATTTTGATCTGATTAGGTATTAAATTTAGGTACTATAAATGAAATATTTATTTCACTGTAAGTTGCACTTTAAAAAAATTAAGTGGAATAGGAACAAAGTACACTGAGTGCACACTTAAAAAGAATTAAGATCAATAACAAACTATGAATCATTGTTGAGTGGACCTTCATCTTTTTCTAACATTTCAAAACTATTTTTAAACCTTATTTTTTTACCAGAAAAAAATGTCAGCTATTTAGGTGTTATTGGTAAAGTTGTATCTATTGTGTACTAATAATTGACTAGGTTTTCCCTGCAACTGTAGAGTGAAATATTGGTTATCGCGAATGCAGATGAAGTCGCGTCTTAAACAGTACCCTATATCCAGATTCTAAGCTACCGCTTTGTGAAATTACATTACAATCGGTTGAGTATTTTACTATGATCAGGTAACAAACAGACAGACAGTTACTTTTGCATGTATAATATTAAATGATTGAGTATTTTTTTTTACATTCCTAAAAGCATGATTTATTTGTTCAATTATTACAAAAACAATCATGAAATCATTAGGTACATAACTTTCAACACTATCCAATTGAGTCACCCAGAAAGATACAATTAATAGTTTTATATTTTATCACTGGCCATGAAAACAGACACAAAAAAAAGTAAATCATGTAAAAAATCTCGTGTCACGGTGTTTGTTGTCGCATACCTCCGAAACGCCTCAACCGATTTTTATGAAATTTTTTATCATGCTATATAATTGGTAGATTATGAAAATAGATCGTAGAGTGTATATTTTATACCGATAGGTGATTAAATTAACGCGGACGAAGTCACGGAGAAAAGTTATTTTTTTTAATGCTATAAACAGTGAATTAGTAGACACAGCAAGTATAATAAGCCTACATATAATCAGGGTATTAGGAAATGTTTGTTATGCATTAAAAACTAAATAAAAATGTAAATTACATGCAAATATTGTATTATTTGCATTCTACATTTAAATCGTCTCAAGTTACTGTCCTTTTGATGAATCATTAGAATAAATTAACTGTTGTGCGTTCCTTTGTTTTTGTGCAAACTTTAGATCATATCGGAAACTGCTGGACGTGTTACGCAAAAAATGTTTCTCATGCGGTAAGGTTAATGAACTTTTTAGAGTTAACAATGAACCGTTTGTTTATGATATTTAAGATTTGATCTAGAAAGTTGTTTGTTTATAACAATTAATGTTTTGAATGATGAAAACAAGGTGAAATCAATAGGATTAGTAAAAAAATCTACAAATTATTTATCAGCTATTGAAATGTTAGTCAGCTTAAGAAATGTTATAGCTATTGTGTAAATACAGTACTGTAATATCTTTTTCTTTTCATGTGGGCAGTAAGGTCTTACGACCCTACACACCCTAGTGTTAGAGTTTCTAAACCAATGCCTTTATCAAAAATTCTATCAGAGGGTTAAATTAATAAGAGGCATTAACCATTCGGTAGGGATTTTTAGTTCTTTGCATGAATAATAATTAGTTCTAAAGAGCTCTCAATAGCACAGCTTCATAATAGATGAAAAGGTTAGAAATTATCCCTGTTTTAAGTCACATTATCATAAGCAAGTAGCAGTATGCTTAGTCTTCAAAAATAAGGTACTTAATTGATTACAAACTAAAAGGCTTCGGAAGGCGAATTTTACCAATTAAAAACATTCAAAATCTAGTCACAATCTCATATCAGTGACAATCAATTGCAAAATATGTAGGTTAATTAGGCAAATTTTTTACAGATAAAAACTAAAATTAGTTTGATATCATGCACAAGTTAGTAAAATATAGCCCCCTAGATAGAGTTGAAAATTCCATAATTTTGAGCTATTTGTGTGCAAGATAATAAAAGCCACACAAAATTGTACTTAATTTGTGATGATGTTTAGTTCATTATCAATTAGAAAATGAAAACTGCTTGCACATATTGGAGTTTGTGCTGACTCTGAATTACTAATACAGAAAATGTTGATTATAGGTATTTTACTTAATCCGTTGAGTGTTGAATGCATTGTATAGGTACAGTAGCCGTCATAAGTGGAGTAGCAATCTACAAAGCAAATCGATTGACACTTTGGTTAAACTTACGACCTTTCGACGTCATGTGCGAATTTTGAGGTGTCATAGGTAATGTGTAACGTTAAAAAGTGCCTTATAATGGCCTAATTAATTATATGATTTAACTTTGACTTTGAATACATCACTTACATACACAGATGTAGGTATGGCCTGTACCCTGTGTTCACAGCAATTCAAAGCTTAGCATGCTCCTGCACTTACGACCGCTGCTGTACATAAAGTGATAAATGAACACACATGCAGCGTTCAACTAGTTTATTGGTTTATTTAAGTATTAAAATTTATCTGTTAACATGTGCTACTAACCTAGACCACATTATAAATTAATGAGGACAATCTAATCACAGTATCTATTTGTCAAAAATTCCTGCTTACCTACATGTTTTACCTTTGATTGCCACTAAGTTGAGATTGCAAAGAAATTTTGAATGTTTTTGATTTGTAAAATTGACCTTTATGAATCTGGTAGGACATTGAAAATTGACTCTTAATGGTTTATGTTTTTTTTTAATAACCTGTACTAAAGGCAACATTAGGTACAGGTCGACCTATTAACTTCCTAATTCTATGAGAAAAGGCTGTTAATAGTTTTGGTCACAGTTTCCTAGGGGGCGTATTTTTATATGATTAAATCTAAATTTTAGGTTCGTAGACTTCATTTTTGAGGTTAGGAGTTTATTATGATTTGATAGTGAACTTCTGCTAGTTTTGAAGATTAGGGAATGCATAAATCCTCTAATTTAAATATCAACAATTACATTACTGAATTTTTTTCAGTTAATTTATGTCTAGTAATTAACCTCGTCAAGATCATCAGACCCTAAGGTCAAATGTTACTATTTTAAACAACAAAGCATTTCAATGTTATCTATTTTGAATCTTTAAACATTATCCCATAAAATTGTTATTACACAAGCTCATATTTCCACAATCACACAAATGTTTACATCTTGCTACACTTAAGTAATCAATGCAATTATATTATATAGTTACAGTTAAGATTTGTCTTAAATCTGACGCCAAAACCACTCCATACCGACTGTCGTCACCGATAAGCACCAAAATAATCTCGGCTAACTGTCAAACCATGTGTGAAACCCAAATAATTTCACGTGACCGCATCAAATTCTGCTCTCCAGCGAATTTAACAGCTTCACTTACTTCCAATACCCGTAATAACACGCGCACCGAACAAATAACGGTTAATCCATCGTATCGCTGAACTTGCAAAAAAAACTGCACTAAATAATAACGCGTTTTTAGGTTAGGTTCACGGAACCAGATTTTTGCATTTGTATTTACATTTTAACGTATAATATACCATAGTTGTGCGTTTTTATAGGTTTTTTGATGAAATAATACTAGTTTGTAATCAAAACTGGAGAAATAAACAATGATTATGCGAGATGAATCGCCCGCGCTAACCTAACCTTGATCACGGTACTCCGATAGATTTCTAGTTCAAGGTCTTATGAAAGAACTGAAAAGTCACATGAAGGCGTTACACAAACAAAACTGAAATATCATTGCGACCCGCACAGAAATCTATTTTAAGACAAACAACAGATGAAAAAATCACTAACCTTTACAACCTCAGGTGACGGCTTTATCCATGTAATTATTGTTGATATTCAAACACTTTTAAACTTACACAATAAACACAGCACGTCAAGCACAAACGTATGTTTTTAACACTTTCAAGATGCACTACGGGTAATTAAAAAAGGTTTTTCGTAAAAAATTAACACTTCACGAAACATCACATGTTACGAACTTCACGACAGCAGAACTGTGTGTTGCCATAATTTATTTTACTACTTGTCAATGTTGAGTAGACATGTTTGATTGCACGAGTTCAATTTTAATCGAATAGAATTACTATTCTAAATTAGGCATTTTTTAAATTGAAATCTATTAACTTTAACTTTATTAGTGCTATCATGTTTTCGAGGAAGTGAAATTCATCTAACTGGTTATTATTTTTTTTCTGTCGCGTTTCGCAAAATAACTAAATACTCCGTTCTGTGGCGCGCGTCGCAATCGTCACTGTCGCATCTGCGTTACTAGATTACTATATAAAAGCCATTATTAAATAATTATATTAAAACAGTAACTTATTGCTTTTAATATCATAGTCAACACATTTTTCAGATGACATCTAAGATTCAGCATACTGGTTCAAGTGAAAGCAAATTTACATTAGCCTTAGAAGATGGACAAAGTACTCCTCCTAAAGTATCTTCTTCTGTTGGTGTAACTGTCTCCCAACATGCAGAAGGAGGACCTCAAATCGATATTATGAAATGCATTTGTAAACCATCCGAGGATGAGGTAAGCATTAATTGGTCGTTCATACCTATTAAAGCAGGAATTGTTTGCATTCTGGACTTTCATAAAATGATTAAGTCGACATTCTGGTATCACTTACAGTTAAACTTTACGCATACACGTATGGGTAAACTACAGTTATAATACTTATTATTTGAATTGTATCATGGAGAATTTATTATACTACCTACTGTTTTAACTTAAGGCTTCCAGCCACACTAAATGTTATTTGTTGCTATATCGCGATATATTTGACTAAAAAAGGCATTTTATTTTATTTTGCATAGATTAGGGTTCAGAAAAAGCCATCGCTCAATACAGAACTTGAGGAAATTCTAAAGGAAAAGGAAAAAGAACTGCGAGAAGAATATGAGAAAATATTAGAAAGAGAAAAGCATTATATGAAGGAAAGATTTGAGTTCATTTTATTGTAAGTATAAAAATAGTAACTCCATGTTGTTGGCTGTTGTTTAAAAAAATTGGGGGTCTTGTTTAATTATTTTCTCTATTATATAGGAATGAACAAACTCGCACATCATATATGCTTCGAGAAGCACATAGAGAAAGGCAAGAAAAAATACATGCGTTACAAACACAATTGCAATGTAAAAACTTAGCAGCTTTAATGTATGTCATGTGTACAGAAAGAAGAAGAAGTAGAATAGAAAAACTAAAAATAATCCAAGGTACCTACAACATTTTTAGTCTCACTGTTACTATTCACAAAGCCTTCAAAATCATGTCATTTTTATAAATTCACTAAGTAAATAATATTCATAAAAAATATTTTCATTGCGAACAAATGAACTTATCGACTAGTATGTGATTGTATAAAAAAGTAAGCTCGATTTCAAATTCGATTGAACTCCTTACAAACAATTCGAAACATCCCATCCCTAACCGACGCCTTGTGGAATAATTTATTTAACTGGCAACTCAGCCAACAATGCAAGAATCTCCACGCAGAGTTTATTTTACAATTTAACATGCGTGAAACGAAGCAAAATCTCGCGCACTATTTTCACCACGCTTGTACATTAGGTACGAGCTTGTGGCAAAATAATTTGTTATCTGCCGTGTCGTCATTATAATAAAAATGATACATAAAACATTCACTGTTTCAATTTATTGGCATATTTAGGTACTAATTATTTTTGACATAAAACTCTGTCTATGCCTCACCTATTTACCGGCTCTGGGCACGGTCAGTGACTTCCCTTGGATTAAGTATGTACTCGTCTAAGAATCTTGGATCGTCTGAATGTAGCCATAAGCATAACTATATTATACTAGCTTTTGCCCGCGACTACGTCCGCCTGGACGTAGTCGCGGGCTATAACGTACTTGCGGTTTATAACGTACTTGCATACAAACTTCCACCCCCCTTTTCACCGTCTTAGGGGATGATTTTCGAGATAAAAACGCTCATTCTTTGTCCTTCCCCGGGTCTTAAACTATCTCTGTACAAAATTTCATCGAAATCAGTTTCAGCGGTTTACATAAGCGTGATGTAGCGCCTTTAAGCGTTATGAGGTAACAAACAAACAGACACACTTTCGTATTTATAAAATTAGTATGGACTATCTGCCGCCCGCGGCTTCGCCTGCGTCAATTTGTATTACCCGAGCTCTGGACCTTTTCCGACTTACTTGGATTTAGGCTGCTTTAAAATGGTTTTCTCAACAGATTACACAAACTATATCGGCGTATTACAAGATATATTGACTCAAGGACAAGAACTGATACTACATTTATCCAGAGGTTACAAGACGGCGGCGAGGGTAGACCATGAATGGCGCGAAAAAATGAAAAGAGTCGTCAGTGAGGTGAGGGACATGTTTTATCTTACCTACAATACGGCCCTGAAGTTAGCCGATTGCTGCGCAGTAAACAATTTCGTTTCTTTATGATCCATTGCGCAGCGAAACAGCTATCTTCAGACCTCCAAAATACGTCGGCCGTGTATTTTCCTAGGACATCACTCCTGACTTCAGTGGTTCCACCACATCCTAATTCAGGATAACTCGACCCCAGGATAACTGGACCCCAATAACATGACCCGGAAAACTTGATCCCAAGAGAACATCACCAGGACAACTGGATTCCGATAACTCGCCCCGGACAACTCGACACAGACAACTCGATCCCACAGCAATACGAACCCAAAACAATACGATCTGTAGGCTTACTCTTGAACGAAATCGAGAATGAGATTGGAATCGACATTACATGTACATCCGATCCCGTTTCAATTCCAATAAATATAAGAAGACATTTATTTATAGAATTAACGAAATATTTAATATTTTAAAATTTGGTAATTTACGTTTTCATTTGTATGGCAACCTCATGTCAATCGCTGTAGTCAAACATGCAGTGGATTCCAATCTCATTCTCGATTTTGTTCAAGAGTAAGCCTACTGAACATCTCGACTCATATGTATCTTATGTACCTACTCCAAATTCTGTAGCCCAAAATTATATGACTTTCAAAGATGACACACAAAACGGTACCCCATCCACCGACTGACCGTGGCAAGCACGCTTAACCTCATCTACATGATTCCAAGCCATAAAACGGATTACTTCTATGTGGGAACTTCTTATTAATAACGTAGGCAGGTACTTATCTAATGCTCGCGGGAATCTTGGATTGCGAGATAATAGACATACAGATAAGTATGTACATATATACTTATGGCTTATCTAAAAGTGTAATCTATCGATTCAAGGTCAGTTAGTAAAGAGCCACCTATGTTTATCAAGAAGCGAAAAAACCTAGCTAAGTTATTTCTTAATAATACACGCCACGTAAGATGAGACTTAACAAGCGTCAGTATAGTACGGCCGACGTATCATGGCGGTCTGAAGACAGTTGTTTGCCTGCGCAATAAATCTTACAGAAACGAAATAGTTTACTGCGCAGCAATCGACTAACTTCAGAGCCGCCAAGATACGTTAGCCGTATTGTAACGGGGAGCTTGCGCAGGTATAGATGTACGAAATTAGTTACCCATAATTTGTGTATCTATTCAGGGATATTTATTATTTATTTGATTAAACTTCATAACAATATTGTAATATTTATTACGAAATAATAAAGTTTGTGTGGTGTGTCAAGTTTCATCATTCGTTGCGCGTATTGTACTTACTTAGCTAGAAGACTTTATTGTGTAAACAAAATTTATTGAGTTTGCGAGAATCTGCCTACCCTGCAACTATCATCATCTGCCTAGCCTTTTCCCAACTATGTTGGGGTCGGCTTCCAGTCTAACCGGATGCAGCTGAATACCAGTATTTTACATGGAGCGACTGCCTATCTGACCTCCACAGCCCATTCACTGGATAATACGATACCCCTTGGTAAGACTGGTTGTCAGACCGTCAGGCTTCTGACGACCCGTAACGACTGTCAAAGATTCACGTATGACAGCTGGGACCAACGGCTTAACGTGCTTTCCGAGGCACGGAACAATGTCGGTGATTTAAGATAAACTTAAAGAGTAGGTACTTACGTAAGAATTAAAAAAATTTTATTGGTACTTTCCCAGTAACTAATAAGATATTTATATTTCATTCCCCAGTTCTTGGCTTTCATTTACAACTTCGCTGGAGGCGATCCTGATACAAACCAGTACTTCATAGACCTGCCCAAGTTGCTAACAACCAAAGCACCAATAGTGGACAATCCTAACGAAGACCCCTGTGACGTGGAGCCAGAAGAACTAGATTTCGATTTTCCTGTTCAAGATGGATTCTCTACACGTAATTATCATAATTTATTCGCGTTATGAGCGGTTACGCCGAAAGAAAAAAAGAAAAAAAAAGATTATTTGACACAGGCCATGTGCAATATTAATAAAAACAAAAAGGAAAAATAACCATTATTGTATGCCCCACAGCTGCGCCCCATGGCGTTCCATAGGAACACTCAAGCCCTTAACATAACATAACATCACGCCTGTAATCCCCGAAGGGTTAGGCAGAGGTGTACACATTAGTACACCCACATTTCGCAAGTTATGTTTTTAGTCCCATGTAATAGGGGGCGAGCCTATTGCCATCAACCGGGCACAAATCCAGACTCCGAGGCTGCTACTGAGAAATTCCTGATGGAAAAACCCAATAACACTTTGCCCGACCTGGGAATAGAACCCAAGACCTCATGCACAGCAGTCGCGCTTGCGCCCTCTAGACCAACGAGGCAGTCAACAACTCAAGTCCTTATTTTTCCAAATAAATGAACTGACTGTAATGACACCATTTTCCTCGACGATATGCCTTATTTATTTATATTATTCCCCGCAAATAAATAATTATTGATTGCCTCGTTTGTCTAGTGGTCGCAAAGTGCGACTGCTGAGCATGAGGTCTTGGGTTTGATTCCCAGGTCGGGAAAAGTGTTATTAGGTTTTTCCATCAGGAATTTCTCAGTAGCAGCCTCGGAGTCAGATTTGTGCCCGGTTTATGGTTTATGCCCCTATTACATGGGACTTGAACATAACTGGCGAAATGTGGGTACACCTCTGCCTAACCCTTCGGGGATTACAGACGTGATGTTATGTTATATTATTCCCCTTATTCACCGTCTAGCCGAAGAGAAATTCTGGTGGGATGAGTTGGACGCTGAGGATCGTCCATTCATAATGTATGGTGACATGGCCGACTTCACACCTGATCGGCGCCGTGAGGTCCTCAAGCATATTAAGGCGGAGAAGACGGCACCGTTAATTTGGAAGAAATACGGTATGTCGATGGCATTTCCATTGATTTATTATAAATATTTAACTAGCTTCTGCCCGCGATTTCGTTCGCGCGAAAGTATATAATACTAAAAAATATATCCTATATATGACACTCCCCCGTAAACTAGCTTACTATCCGCAAAAAGAAATGATTTTTTTCTTATTTCATTTATTTTTATTTTTGTATGTAAATAGCGCTTACTACTTACTTAAATAGTCTGTTTATTGCTATTTAACCTATTAAAGGGATCCTTGAAATTCCGCTTGATTTCCCGAGAGTCCGTAGACTGAAAAAGGTTCAAAAACGCTGGTTTAAATGACAATAAGGCTCGTATACCTATGAAACGTTAACTTTCTTAGTCAGTGAGTCAGCTTTGTGCTTTTCGCACTAAGAGCCGTGTTCGAGTTCGAGCTACATAAAAAAACTCAAGACTCGAAAGAAAGAAAGAAAGAAAAACTATTTATTCCCGCGAAAGTGACAGACATTACATAAAAAAAAAAGTTAACAATAGCTTAACCCAAAAACAATGAAATCTAGAAATTCACAATTCATTAGAAATATCGTACATGATGCAGGGTTCTGTACTACAGTAGATTAGTTAACCAAGTGATAGAAATACGAAAAAAAAAAAGTTGGTACACTGGTCTTGGCAGACGAAGTCGCGAACACAATCTATTAAGAAATAACTTTACATAAACAGACAGATTTTAAGTAATAATAATAATATCTTAGGACAACTAACACATCGCCATCTGATCCCAAACTAGGCAGAGCCTGTACTATGGTAACCAGACAACTGATAAACATACTTATATATTTCTAAATACATACATATTATAGATAAATGACACCCACGACCTCCGTCCTATAATGCTTTATCCAGCTTTCAGAGAAATGTTCATGACGTCGAAGTGTGTCCATCTGGATACGATCAAGGATAAATATCAGTTGCCTGTGCCCGTCAAATGGGAATGTTCGCATGCGCACTCGGTGCCAGACCACGGGGAATTGAACGAGGAAATATTGAAACGTCCTTCTAAAGCGGTATGTTTACTATTTATTACTAAATGAACTAGCTTTTGCCCGCGTTTACGTCCGCTCGGAACTTGTTTGTATCGTACTTGCATAAAAACTTCCACCCCCCCTTTTCACCGCCTTAGGGGGTGAAAAAGGGGGTAGAAACTATTCTATGTCCTTCCCCGGGTCTTAACCTATCTCAATACAATATTTCACCTAAATCGGTTCAGCGGTTTAAGCGTGAAGAGGTAACAGACAGACAGACAGACACACTTTCGCATTTATAATATTAGTATGGATCTATAGAATCTATACCATATAATTTTCTATATCTATCTAGTAGCGAACAGCCCCCGGCTTCGCACGGGTGCAAATTTCTGTGTTTTCCGGAGAATTTTTCTAAAATTTTCTTTCGTATAAACATTGTCCGAAAAATTACGTACACAATAACAACATAATTATAAGAATCAGCCAAATCATCCAGTCGTTTTTGAGATTTGCGCTTAGCAACACATTTGCCTTTCATTTTGATTCCTATAGATATTAATAATTTAGTAAGGCTAAAGAATTATTGTTTGCTTGTTTAAACGCGCTTATCTCTAAAACTACCAGAGCGATTAGAAAAATTCTTTTTGTATAAGATAGCCAGATTCATGAGGAATAATAGGTATAGGCTATATAACATCACGCTACTACCGACGGGAGCGGAGCATTAACCAAAAACGTAACTTAGGGTGGGTAAAAAAAAAAGCGGACGCAGTTACGGGCAAAAATAGTAGTATTAAATCGTATTTCTTTTTTGGAAAATTGTATGCTATCGAGACTACAATCATGCGGTTAGGTATCGGTCACTGAGGGCGAGACTCCACCAAAGCTGAGATGAGAAGAGATGTGTCTCACAACCAATCAGCTCGCGTCGTTTTGACAGCTCAGCGCTCAGCTTCAGCACAATACAATGTGCTATTGGTTAATTACGAGACATCTCCTCTCGTCTCCGCTTTGGTAGAGTCTCGCCCTTATTACCAGCCACCCTGGGTCATTGAAATTTTACCCGAAACCTGGAAAGGGGTCAGTGTACTCATCATTATGAACAACTTTTACTATGTGACCAACCCTGAAATCATGAAAAAAAAACAGCTGATTCATACATTACGATCTTGTTATGTAGCATTTTTGTAGGGAACAGCTGTTTTATTTTCATGGTTTCAGGATTGGTCCCATAGTAAAAGTTGTTCATAATGATGAGTACAATGACCGCTTTTCAGGTTTCGGGTAAATTTTCAACTACCCTTTACGACTTGCTTTATCTCTTTCTAGTCGCTTGCACTGAACGGCAAGTCTCGTTTACCAAGTTTAGATATACGAGGCATGGGATCAATACTCAAGATCATGTGAGTAAATCTTAAAACTCTGTCGATATCCTAATTCAGGTATTAATTTCAGGATCAGTGCCACAGTTTTCTTAGTCAAAGTCAAAGTCAAAGTCAAAGCCAAAGTCAAAGTCAAGATCAATTTTACAAAATTGAAATAAATGATGTTAAACTACTTAAACATAACTAAGGTTTTCTGTGTACCTACCTATTCAACATTTTCTATAAAATATAATATAATGACCAAAAAAAAAATAGTTGTGAACGCCCCCCTGAACTCCTACGGGTTAGCACAGATAGAGTAGCAATTAACTATAAGTAGTAGTTTTTATTGATTAATTGAAAATGAACATCGTGAGTGCGTTTACAAACATTAACTCACTTAAACAAACAGCCATACCCGGATACATCGGATCTGTAGGTCGTACAAATATTTTATCCCGTGCGGGAATCGAAGCCGCGGCTCGCAGCGCAGCAGCCAATCGCTTAGCCACTGCGCCAAGGTGTCGTCATATTGATGTTATGTCATATGATTTCAGCACATCATCGCCAAATGGACCGCCTCCAGCTGCCAAGACTGCGCTCCTTGGCGCCAGGGATTCTATGGAGATCACATCAACCACCAAAATGGTAAAACTTATCCAAATGGATTTAATAACCAAAGGGAACAAGCTAAGATTTAAAAAAAAACACGACTGCAAAAATTGCACATATTTGTAGGTACTTTGTTTACTCGTCAGTTTTTTATTTACAGTGTTATATATTTTTTAAATCTACTTGTCAAATTCTAGACGATAAACATATACACGACCAGATTCATTAAAAAAAAATGAGTCTGGTATTAATTTACATTTTAAAGTGACCACACCGGTTTCTTTTTATTTTTGACTTGTCTATGTTACTCGGAACGATGCAAGGATTGTAACGATACCCTATACATCTAAATCGATTCAGGCGTTTAAAAGTTATGGTGGAATAAAGAAACTCACATACGTACATACATTAACTCTGAACACATAACACTCCTTTTTTTGGGGCAGCCGTGTAGTATATCATAAGAACTTCTTCTTTCGTGTGGGCAATAAAGTCTTACGACCCCACACACCCTAGTGTCAGAGTTTCTAAACCGCCTCAAGGGCCTCTGACATGGTTTGAATGGGACAGTAATAGGCTGGTAAAAGCAACAACAGAACATAAGCACCATAAGAACTGTCCAATGCACATCTTACCTCTTGTGTATCACGCTACGAGCGCCTGCCTGTACCCTGCACGTAAATACATACATACATACATAAACTCACGCCTTTTTCCCATGGGGGTAGGCAGAATCTACAGAACGCCACCTGCTACGATCCTTACATACTCCTTTCGCCTCATCTACGTTCATACATCTCGTCATACAAGCACGCCGGTTACGAGTACTCCGCACCTGACCTTTCTGAAGGACCTCACCAATAAGGTCAGTGTGTGTAGTGGCATGTACTTAAGTACCTAAGCAGTTTTAGCTATAGTTATATATTAATACAAATATAATGTTCACAGCGTGAGCGGCATACCACTAAAGCGGATTCTGTACATTCAACTCACAAGGAAGTTGTACTTGACATCGGAAAAAGACGCGTAAGTAGACTACCTCCAGACCTCCAGGGGCGTAGCTACCGTTCAACCACACGGGCCCCTCAGTTGCAGGGGCCCCGAACCCGCAGTGATTAATCTCTTACTGTTTTGTCGTAGACATCTGTATTCACTGAACTTGAAGAAGAAGAGGAAACGTCCTTGGAGCCGACGTAAGTTAAGAAATGCACATAACATCACGTCTGTAATCCCCGGGGCGACCCATTAGTACACCCACATTTCGCCAGTTATGTTTAAGTCTCATGTAATAGGGGGCGAGCCTATTGCTACCAACCGGGCACAAATCCAGTAAGATGTTATTAACTATAAGTCTAGGTTTCCTCACAATGTTTTCCTTCACCAATGCAGTGATGTCCAACATTAACTTAGAAACATGACCAGATTTGAACCCACAACCTCATTTATGAGAGGCTTAACCACTGGGTCATTACGACATGAACTCATATTTTGGTTAATATTTTTTTTTTTTTTTGTTTTTTTTCTTATTACAGCCAACCGTCTATGACCGGGAAGTTATCCGCTTCTCATCAAGATGATCATATGGAAGATCAATCAATACTTGGGTATGTACCTAAACTAAACCTATGTAGATTGTCTTTTTGTGTATCAAAATCCCCTTGTAGGGGATGTGGACGTGCATTAAATTAAGAACGCTAGATTTACGAAAG
The DNA here is from genome assembly GCA_949774945.1 of Hoplodrina ambigua. Taxonomy (NCBI): domain Eukaryota; kingdom Metazoa; phylum Arthropoda; class Insecta; order Lepidoptera; family Noctuidae; genus Hoplodrina; species Hoplodrina ambigua. Next base: position 8,963,135 of record OX458988.1, read on the forward strand.
GGTGAAGGGTTATCGCGACCGTGCGCGATGGTAATATGTTCGACTAACTTTTGCAAATCGCAGCGCCGCTATGCCCCCGCCCCCCTCCCGCTCGCGAGCGTCTCCCGCGCCTTACGAGCCCCGGATTTATTTAAAAACAACAGAATAAGCAGGTACATAGGTAAACTATAAAATATCATCACGCGTCGCCTACGGGTGTAAAAGGAACAGCGGACGAAGAGATTTTGAATCAGAAGAAAGCGCTTTCCGGGGTTGGTCCGTAGATGGGTGACCATCTTTACACACCGAGACTCCTCCGTGCCTCGGAAAGCACGTTAAGCAGTTGGCCCCGGCTGTAATACGTTAGATCTTTGTCAGTCGCTACGGATCGTCAGAAGCCCGAATATCGGACAACCAGTCTTACCAAGAGGTATCGTATTACCCAGTTACTGGGTTGTGGAGGTCAGATAGGCAGTTGCTCCATGTAAAATACTAGTATTCAACTGCGTCCGGTTAAACTGGAAGCAGACTCCAACATAATTGCGAAAAGGCTAGGCAGATTGATTGAGTTATTAGAAGAATCTATCGCTGTCGCCTGCGATCGCTCGGTGTGCGAAAAGGACAACTGCAGATCCAAATGAATAGGCTAAGTTAAAACTCATAATTCGGGGTTTGGCCCTATTGAAGGTCAAACTTCCAACATTTTTTAACGTTTTTATGCGCAGGAGTATTCACAACGACAGTCTCTATATGAAGCATATGCCTCGTGATACTGAAGACAAGATTCACTACGAGAAGGTTCGAATATTTAAAACTTTTATATGGATCTGTCACTAAATCTAATTATGTTCAATCGCGGGCAAATCTCCAGTTTCTAGGTTCCTCGGACAAGCAAAATATGGTGTTAGTTTACAATGATTTTGCTGCAGTTAGCTTTCACAATATTAAACTAACAAAACTCTTGTGCTTGGTCTTTAAATTTACTGTGTGTAAATAATACTGCATCTGGTACCTACTTTGACCGAATATTTGAGCAACCAATTAAAGGCTCCTACACACAGTGCCGGCGGTAGGGCCGCTGGCTTTTGCCGAACAGCACGTGCCGTCGGCTTATGCACAAAACCGTGGAGCATCATTTCAGTTGTTAATTGTCCATAGCGAACTGTTCTTGCAATCTGCGCGGTACGCCGTCATACCCGGTCGGCTATGCCGGCGGCTCCTTTTTGTGGCAAAGCGTGCGGCTTTATAAGCCGCTGGCACTGTGTGTAGGAGCTTTGAGAATTATAGCGTATTGACAATTTGCTAATACTTTATACGCAGGCGCAACAAGAATCTGCTCTGCAGTGTGGCAGCATTATAAGTAATTTCTCACAATGATGTATTAAAACCTCGTCCCTACAGATTTGTCCCATGGACCAGTGCCAGCGTCTGCAAGTGGATTCCTTCATGAGGTCATTGCCGCCTTACATGAGAGCCAATCCCTTCACGCACTTCGAACAAAGTTTCGACGAGTATGAAACTTGCTCGCCAGGTATGTTATACAACATAACATACAAACCCGTAGATTCAACATGAAAGATATAAGTAATATTTAGAAGAGTTTTGCCTTGAGAGTGACTGCCTCGTTGGTCTAGTGGTCGCAAGTGCGACTGCTGTGCATGAGGTCTTGGGTTCGATTCCCAGGTCGGGCAAAGTGTTATTGGGTTTTTCCATCAGGAATTTCTCAGTAGCAGCCTCGGAGTCTGGATTTGTGCCCGGTTGATGGCAATAGGCTCGCCCCCTATTACATGGGACTAAAAACATATCTGGCGAAATGTGGGTGTACTAATGGGTACACCTCTGCCTAACCCTTCGGGAATAACAGGCGTGATGTTATGTTATGTTAGAAGAGTTTTGGCTTCAAATGTATGACTGATAGGGTTGGCGAATCAATAGGGATAAAAACCCCAACTAGTTAGGTAGAAATTGTAGATTAAATACTACCCCGGTCCGCTGCCTCGTTGGTCTAGTGGTCGCAAAGCGCAATTACTGAGCATAACTTCTTGGGTTCGATTCCTAGGTCGGACAAAGTGTTACCTATTGGGTTTTTCTATCAGGAATTGTGCCCGGTTGATGGCAATATTCTTGCCCCCATAGATCCAAAGTGGCGAAATGTGGATGTACCTACTAATAGGTACATCTCTGCCTAACCCTTCGCGGAATACAGGCGTGATTTTATGTTATGTTACCATTCCTTTTTCAACAGAGCAACTGGAAATACTAAAACAGCGTATCGAAGCAAAGAAGCACGGTGATCAGAAGGACAATGTCGACGAGGCTGAAGAAGAGAGTCCGCTAGAAGACTGGATGAGCACCGGTGTGGGTGTGCAGACCTCGGATATGAACCTGCCGCCATGCACCTGCGATGAGAAAGGCCTGTCCAACGCTGCGTCCAGCAGCTTTATGTTTGACGGTAAGTGAGCGTTTCTGAGGAGCTCGTGGCTAAGTAATAACAGCCGCATGGGTCGATCCGTCAGGGTAAGCTACGCTTGCCGGGGTTGGTCCGTGGATGGGTGACCATCTTTACACACCGAGACTCCTCCGTGCCTCGGAAAGCACGTTAAGCCGTTGGTCCCGGCTGTCATATGTGGATCTTTGACAGTCGTTAAGGGTCGTCAGAAGCCCGAAAATCTGACAACTAGTCTCACCAAAGGGTATCGTATTACCCAGTTACTGGGTTGTGGAGGTCAGATAGGCAGTCGCTCCATTTAAAATACTGGTATTCAGCTGCATCCGGTTAGACTGGAAGCCGACCCCAACATAGTTGGGAAAAGGCTAGGCAGATGATGATGGTAAGTGAGCGTTTCTATATTTCGACTTTTAATTCTATTCAGTAACTTGATATTTCAGAGAAACATAATGTTACCATACTACAACTAATAGTGTTGGGGTAGTGAATGATTTTGCGTAAGGAACGAATGATAAGAATGGTTTAATACCAAGTTAAGTACATTATTTAAGTTCATTCCATTTCGTTCATTCAAACCACCTCACTATCTTTTTGATGTCAAAACTTGGTAACTCTTTGTCTGTCAAGTTACTGAATAGAATTAAAAATCTAAATAAAAATGGTTATTTTTTCAATACCTAGTCAGATAACTTTTATCCAAAGAATAAATATTCAATGACAGTTCGACATATTTTCTATACAAAAGCTGTCAAGCCGCCATATTTAGACTTATCTGACGATTTAAAAATTAGCCCTTACACATTTTATTATGCTAGACTTAGGTATTAACTCTTCCTGTTCATATCTAGTTGCAAATCTGATGCCTGTGAAGCTAGCGATGGACGCTGTTCACCGCGAATGTTTCTACGACGATAGAATCAATTTTGACAGGTTCAAACTAATCGGTCAAGATAAGGATGACAGCGAGAAAGAGTGAGTTAATTTTGTCATCTTATTGTCATCATGTTACTCTTATTACTGTTACTAGCTAATACCCGCGACTTCGTTCGCGTAAATGTCGATTAACATGTAGTTTTATGTTTTTTGAACCCTAATCGGTTTCCGTACCCAAAGGGACCCTATTACTAAGACTCCGTTGTCCGTCCGTCCGTCTGTCTGTCAGCGGGCTGTATCTCATGAACCTTAATAGCTAGAGTTAAAATATTCTGTCACTGGCCTGTTGGTCTAGTAGTTAGTGACCCTGACTGCTAGGACGGAGGTCGTGGGTTCGATTCCCACCCAGGACAAATCTTTGTGTGTTGAGCACGATGATTTGTTCTGTGTCTGGGTGTAATTTGTATATAATATAATATGTATTTAGAAATATATAAGTATATTTATCAGTTGTCTGGTTACCATAGTACAGGCTCTGCCTAGTTTGGGATCAGATGGTGATGTGTTGGTTGTCCTAAGATATTATTATTCCATTTATTTATTTATTATTATTATTATTCACACAGAACGTGTACTTCTATTGCCGCTATTCCAAAAAAATATAAAAATTCAAGGGGGTCCAAATACCAGGTCTCTGACCTGGTATTTTGCGTTTTTGTCTCGAAACTATAATGGCAATACTGTTATATCTTCTACGATGGTACGGAACCCTTCGTACGCCAATCCGACTCGCACTTAACCGGTTTTTAATAATAATAGGTTAGTTGAAAATATGTAACATAATTAGGTATGTTAATAAGCCACCCTACCTATCTATACCCCTATTAATCTTTACAAAGTTTAATAAGAAAAAGCACGCCTATGATAATGATGTACAGTCAACAAAAGGATAGGTATCCAGGCTCGTCAGATATAGTTGAAGTTATCTTAGAAAATGATGGATGTCTTCGATTGAAACTTAACTTAATTAATGAACTGTTTATTGTCTCACATATCACGCCTGTAATCCCCGCAGGGTTAGGCAGAGGTGTACCAATTAGTACACCCACATTTCGCCAGTTATGTTTTTAGTCCCACGTAATAGGGGGCGAGCCTATTGCCATCAACCGAGCACAAATCCAGACTCCGAGGCTGCTACTGAGAAATTCCTGATGGAAAAACCCAATAACACTTTGCCCGCCCTGGGAATTGAACCCAAGACCTCGTGCACAGGAGTCGCGCTTGCGACCACTAGACCAACGAGGTTATTGTCTACTTTTTAAATTAAATTACGTTTGAAAACATCCATCGGTTTTTAAGAAAACTTCAACTATATCTGTAGTCTCTTCATACCAGCTGTCTCATTTATTGACTGTACCTATATGAAAAACAAACTTGAGATGAAACTTCTCTAAATTAGTTGTTTTACGTTAGCACAATATTTTGCGCCTGCCATGTTATCTCTACACCACCTTTGGTTGACTGGTACAGAATGCCTAAGGCATTAAGTCCGCCTTTGTACTTCTTTGTAGAATAAAGTTGAAATAAATATATAATCTGAAACTTTATTTTCAGGGACAAGAAGATTTTAAATTTGAATTTCAAGCACGACAGATATGAGGAAATTAAGAATATATTAACGACGCACCCCAGTTTGTTAGATATATTCCAGGCAAACGCCCGGTAGTACCTAGTAACATGCATTTAATTAGGGTCACCGACCCTACTATACAGGGTAATTGAAAATATACCCGAAACATTAAAAGGGGTCATTGTACTCATCATTATGAACAACTTTTACTATGGGACCAACCCTGAAATCAGGAAAAAAAACAGCAGTTCCCTACAAAAATGCTAAGTACATAACAAGATCGTAATGTATGGATCAGCTGTTTTTTTTTTCATCATTTCAGGGTTGGTCCCAGGGTAAAAGTTGTTCATAATGATGAGTACAATGACCCCTTTTAAGGTTTCGTGTATATTTTCAATTACCCTGTATAATATAGCAGGGGTCACCAAATGGCGGACCGCGGATCCATTTTGTGCGGGTCGCGAGAATAGAAAAGAATTAGAATATAATTTATTTTATCCATCTTAGATACAGTAGGTGCACCAGAAGTAAACATAAAATCGTTGCTACTAAAGTACTTGCATAGTTTTTTAAGTTTTTAATGTACACTAACGAAGTTTATAAGGTACACTTGCACAAATACACAGTAAAATCAAAACTTAGATAACGATTATTAAGTACCAGCTATTGCCCGCGACTTCGTCCGCGTAAATTTCGGTTATCGCGGACACAGATGAAGTCGCGGAAGAAAATACCCATGTCCAGTCATTTCAATTCGAAACGACACGTGGCGCCATCTATGATCATAAGAACGTTATTGTGATTTCCCTCGGAAACAGTAATTTTTTTCACGTTTTAAGGTACCCTATGTTAGTTCCTGTACACCTGGCAAAGTATATGCAAAATTTCAGGATGATCGGTTCAGTGGCTTAGGCGTAAAATGGTAACAAACAAACAAACAAACTTACTTTCGCATTTATAATATTAGTTAGGATAACAAAGTGACATTGCAACTATGTGAATAAAACTTGCTTAATTTCGAGAACACAGCAAAATGCACTACAAACTGCATAATTTATTAAAAATGTACGTATCCCCCGCATTATCTTTGTTGACGTCGAAAGAGTTCGCGGATTGCGAAAGCGTTGATCGTCGTGGTGTGAAAAAAAGCCTTTGTTTTTTCTGTAATTTGTCCAATATTTTTTTCTTTACAATGTTGTTCGGACCGCGATGGTCATTTCATTTCTTAAAACGGACCCCGAGCGAAACTGTTTGGTGACCCCTGTAATATAGTATCCTACCCCGACTAGTATATTTCTGAAAAAGTATATAGTAACTGCTATTTTCTTAAAGGCGTCGAACTCAAAACAAAATTTATATTTGTTTCAAAATGTTTATGCGTAAGGGTGCTCTCTCACCGGGAGCATTCACGTGTATTGTAACATTATAGATTCGACTTTGAGCCTTACATTACAATAATACCTCCCTGACTAACGAGCATTTGCGTGTAATTTAACATATAGATTCGACTTTGAGCATTACATTGGAAGTGGAGCGCATTGATGTTACAAGTTGTATCAAGATATTACACATTGTATCATTACAAGGTGCGCATTGTAATGCTCGATTCTCCTCCTTCACTGATGTAATGCTCAAATCTGTAACGATAAATTACACGGGAATGCTCCCGGTGAGGGAGCACCTTAAAACGAAACGACGATAATTAATTCTGGACATTATTCCGTTATGTCAAGTTGACAGTACGTTCACTTTTTACCTTCCGAGGTAACGAGTAGAACGAAGTGAATATAGAGGCAGAGGCGAAGCTTTAAAAGGAATTTTAACGTTAAACTAATAATGTTTGTCGCCAACAAGGAGACCAATTTGTAAATTACATATAATTTAGTAAAAACAGTAGTCTTTTTTTGCAAACAAACTATATTATTTTAACATTTAATCTCTTTTAAAGTTTCGTCTCGATTCGCCCCTGTCTTTCTATTCACCCCGTTTTACGATACCTTTTTTATATTTTTGCTGTCTACTATATTTTTATGGATAATCATTTTAAATTAAGAGTTATAATTCTATTTAGTAACTTGACAGTTAATCAAGTTTTGACTATAAAAAGATAGTTAGGTGATTTAAGAATGAACGAAATTGAATGAACTTAAATAATGTACTTAACTTAGTATTAAACCATTCTTATCATTCGTTCCTTACGCAAAATCGTTCACTACCCCAACACTGTTAGTTGTAGTATGGTAACATTATTTTTCTTTGAACTGTCAAGTTACTGAATAGAATTAAAAGTCGAGGTAGGTATAAAAACTACTATTTTTGACAGACAAAAGGTTGGTAAATCTAATTAAAACATCCATGTAGTGTAAACTTTTTATTTCTAAATCATTAGTAACAAACAAACTAAAACCTAATAAAAACATTTAAATATTACAGACGCGTTTTATATCTACTTTAATAAGTTATTTATATGACTAGCACAATTTAGAATATCCGAATACATTTTATTTAAATATGACAAACACGATTACTCTAAACTCTTTTTTTTTACATAAAATAGTCCTGCAATTATTTTGTGGATTTCATTTTACTTAGTGGCACATACATAATTATTTTCTTGGAATTTATTAAAGGTGTAAAAAGACATGAACACATCACATAGCGCACCTTTTGAGACGGAAGAGTCAAAAGTTTTTATATCCAAAATATCAGTTTCTATAGAGCCAGTGCGAGTGAGAAATGGAAATGATTAAATGGAAATATGTCAGTCATACTATATTATTGTATTCAATTATGGATAGATTGCACGATTTTAAGAGTTTTAATATTTTACTTATGGAACTGAAGAGCTACAACTTTACATTGAGAGAGCTGCATGTGGCTCGCGAGCCGCAGGTTGCCGACCCCTGACATAGCCGTCAACTACGTATTCTGCCCACCAAACAAAGTAACTTCGAGTAAATTGTTTTGCTGGGAAACGACTTTATTTTTTCCTGAGAAAAATCACTCTTAGTAGTGCGCAATATAACGCACACGAAAAATTGTACTTTCCGGTGCATGCAACACTTTATGGGTCATGGCAGTATTTAAAGTTTAGATACATAACATCACGCCTGTAATCCCCGAAGGGTTAGGCAGGGGTGTACACTCACATGTCGCCATTTATGTTTAAGTCTATTGCCATCAACAACAAATCCGGACTCCCGAGGCTGCTACTGAGAAGTTACAAGTCTAGTTAAAACATTTTTAAAACTGGTTTCCGTAAAGACATGTCAAAAACTTGGCACTTTGACCTTCACTATTTTGGTTACGAAGGGGATATGGTTCCCAGGTATGGTATATGTCCCAATGATGGGAAAATTGTACTCTCAGATACGTCTTTTTACACCCGTCATAAATATTTTTGTCAGCCAACACGAAAACACACACTTCTAATGTTTGAAACACAAGCACTACACTAATTAACCATACTTGTTACGCCATCTTGCATATGTACAGTTTGTTTACAAGAAATATTGCTTATATCCGTTTGTATCGTCTCTTGGATGGTAATTAAATTTTCTTGTCTCATAACACTGTCTTTGAAATCTTCGAAATTTTCTGGGTAACATTCCATTTTGTCTTCCATATCAGCCATCTCAACTTCTTTGAAGACATCTGATTTTATTCTGTCGACTGTGTCTTTATCGTTGAGCTCTGTTACCGCGACTTCGGTTAGACTGGGTATGGAGATAGTTTTAAAAGAATCTTTGGCGACGATAGGAATCTTAGACTCCTCAATTTTATACTTCGATGACACGATTTTAAGGGAGTTCGTTTTGACGGGCAGTAGGATGCATTCTTGTTTCATAGTCAGGTTTGTGGAGCCAGAAGCTGAATTAACTGACTGATTGCTCGTGAGGACTTCGACCTCCTTTCGCCACATCTGTTTTCTGTCCAGCTGTTTTTGCAGCTCATATATTCTTTCGTCCTTCAGTTTTAATAGACTGTCCAGATGATCAACCTGAATGGTAACAAAAACATGTTTTTTATTAAGTTTCGTGCCCAATTGTGAAAACGAGACCAAAGTCAGTGTTGTCTGTATGTCCGTCTGATTGTCACTTATATATTTTGACCGTAATAGGTAACTGGTTTTAGAGAAAAAAGCATGAAGCATTGGAATAACTGTCGCCAGCCTGGCGCAGCACGACATGTCGGTGAGGGGTCACACTAGCGTGTCGGTGAAGCGATTCTATAAATTTTGCTCCTACCGAAAACCGCTAAACTTCAACAATGTAGTGTTAAATATTGTAAGGCAGTATGGAACCCCTTGCGTGCGAGTCCGACTGGCACATAGCCGGATTTTTTAATGCCTCAATGGTATTGTTTCTACTCACTTTTTGTTTGAGCACATCAGCAGCTTCCTTGGCGTCTTTCAATTCAACTTTGAGCGCGCAGTACGTGTCGTAGTTGATCACCTTCTGCTGCAGATTCTCCAACACGCCGTTGACCCTTATTTTGAGCGGCACCATCATCACGTGGTCTGTAACATTGTTAATTGTTTATTTCCCTACTACTATACTTAAATAAACACAACGACCGGTGCTGGGCTGCCCGCATCCAGTGGTTCGCCGCAACCTTTAACCAGGTCGTCAAGTCCACCTCGTGCGGTGCCGACCCACACTGCGCCTTCTGGTACGTGGTTACCACTCGAGAGCCTAATGGTTTTCTTTAGGGGAGGCCTAATGTCCAGCAGACGTCGTTCGGCCAATATAACTTAGATACATTGTATTACCTAAGTAATTTAATAAGACTAACTATCTCGTTCTACCTATATGCGAGGTTCTCGATTATGCCAACAAAAGAATTAAGATCTTAAATGGGTGCACTCAAACCATGTCAGAGGCCATTGAGGCGGTTTAGAAACTCTGACACTAGGGTGTATGGGGTCGTAAGACCTTACTGCTCGCACGATTTTGACTTTGACTTTGATAAAGATAGAGTGGGTGCCAAATTCTGTACATAATCCTGAAATATATTTACACAAAGCTAGGATATATGTAGGTATTGAAGCTCAAGATTTGACTTGGCTACATACATACATACATAAACTCACGCCTTTTTCCCATGGGCGTGAGTTTATGTATTTATGTATGACTTGGCTAGTTTTCAATATTTCGAAATTGTTAGATATTTTCCAAAACTTGAACGTGAAAACTAGCCAAGATACGTTTCAAAAACCAATAAAACGTTCGATAGCTTAATTAGTCATACCCTCAATCAAGTGGCCAGTACCTTCGTCACCGCAGGCTTCATAGTAACTGCCGCCGCTGGACATGTTCTGCTCGAAGTCTTTCGTAGACTTGTTCACTTCTTCGTCGCGACGGATTTTATCTCGAACTGAAATGAGGAAACAAAACATTTACGTTTCCTTCTGCTCGTGGATTTGAAGTTATCACCTAAATTGCTGACGCCGGACAAAAACCCCGGACAATTATCTGAGGTTTATAATTTAAAAAAAAATACAATTTTTTTTTTATTATAAGCTTAAGATAATTTTAGGAACTAAAATTAGGTTTTTAAATGTCGCTTATAAGGCTTAATAATTACACAGTACAAAGGCGGACTTAATGCTTTAGGCATTTATTTACTACCAGTCTACTTTAGGATGATGCAGAGACAAAACGTAGTAGGTGCACAGATACAGAAAATTTTGCGAGAATAAAATATAATAATAAATACATTACATACATACAAACAAAATATATAAAGTAGAGAGAGATAAAAATACATAGGTGGTAAATAATTCAGTCAGTCAACTCACCCATGATCAGCACTCTCTCGATGACCCCAGGTGTGCAGTTAGCGAGCTGTTCCATGGTGTTGCAGCACAGGCTCAGCTTGATCTTCTTCAGCACTTTTCTGTTGAGCGTCATCCAGTTGTTCAACTTCAACGAGTGGCTGTTCCGGGGTGGGTAGTTGTGCATCTCCACCAGCTTCGGGTAGTGGATGCTTAGCATCTCTGCTAAGAGGACTGGCAAAGGAAGAAGTGGTATAATTGGGGTTAGTTTAAAAAAAACAAACCAGAAACCAGATTTCTGGTAGAGAATGCCTAAGGCATTAAGACCGCCTTTGTACTTTATTTGTTGCATAAAGTTTAAATCACTACATAGTATAAAACAAAGTCGCTTTCTCTGTCCCTATGTCCCTTTGTATGCTTAAATCTTTGAAACTACGCAACGGATTTTGATGCGGTTTTTTTTAATAGATAGAGTGATTCAAGAGGAAGGTTTATATGTATAATAACATCCATTAAATAGTGGAGAAGTACTGTTATTTTTGTGGTTTCTAATGTGATGTCGTAAATAATTACATTTTTTCCGCTTACATTGCAAACGCAGGCTGAACCCTACGAGTTTTATCAAAATAATGTACTAAGTATTGTACACATTGAAAAGGTCTACAGAAAAGTCCGTGATGGTATATGTCTATCTCTTATGGATAACCCACAATAACTTTTTTTTGTCATTTACTTTTTACGACAAATAATGGCTAATTTTCGAAGCGATTTTAACCAATACAGCAATAATCCTAAACCAATTAAATACCTTGAATACATTGTTCATTTAATATAGATCTATATGGCCCTTTACACCGTATGACTTAAGTGAATATTTTCGAAGATATTACAGATTTAAAAATTGCGGGACGTAGCGTTTGCGGCGGTACCGGCCGGCCGCCCGGTGCGGCAAGAGCGTGCCTATAAAGCTGTGAACGTTGTTTATAAAGACATTCTGTAATAAGTTGTAAAAATAAAATAAATAGTTAAAAATGTAAAAATTAAATAAGTAAAAATGTAGTGTATGAATTTAGATATTCCAAAGATAGCAGGAAATCTTCATGGTATAGGGAAAGGGGGATTGTTTTACTCCAAATTTAACGCGTGCGGGCCACGGGCAGTAATGAATAAATCAAAACTACTGGATCGATTTTAATCACATACCTAGGCTATATATTTTATACCAAATCATCAAAATTTCGCCCATTTTTCGAGATAATTGTAATGATTTTGAATAGAATTGAGATTGATTGAAGAGCGGATAAATTGTCAGACAACTTAGCAACTTGGTAGAATGCATCATCATCATCTTCCTGCCCTTGTCAAATGTAATCAAAATTAAATCGTCTCAAAATAAAGCAAAAGTCTAAGCAACCATGCAGTTTGATTTTGTCTAGAATGTGTGATTGTACTATGCGGGACCAGCATAGTTTCCAAGCATTCTTATCTTGATTAATAATTCGTAATCTACACTAATATTATTTGTATTTTTGTATGTTTGTAACGAATTAGTTCAAAAACTACTGGACTGTTTACAATTTTTTTTCACCTATGTAAAGCTACATTATCAGCAAGTAACTATATTGTATAATAGGCTATATTGTATTGTCCAAAAAATAGGGATTCGTAAAAAAAAACGTCGATGAAGTCGCGAGCAAAGTAAGCTAGTACCTATATTATAAAAACCAATGTAATGTAGGTATCTGATTCTATAATTTTATTTAATAAAAGCTTGCAATTTAAAAAATACGTCGCTGTGCTCTACCAGGGTTCATGTTAAAACTTATACTACATATTTTAACAAAATGAGCAATAAATAAGGACCATACCAGCATCAGAGAAGTCGCGGTTAATTTTTTTCGTGGCTCTCGACAATTTGAATGTGTCGACCCAGGCCAACACAGACTCGATATCCGACATAAGTAAAGGGGAATCCATATTAGTCATTTTATATCATTAAATATTATAAATAATGAACTATTTTATTTATATACTTTATTTATATTATTCTGTATTGTTGATTGACAGTATAAATTTCGTGTTTGTTAAAATGTTGAAGGTTGTCACACATTTTTGGAAATTTTTTATGATCTGTCTTTTTTGGCCAGTGGCGTTGGTCACAGTAAAAAGGTTTTGGTAGTTGTGATCTCTTTAGTGGACCAAAAAGTTTGGAATTTAGTTTCGTTTCTCATTATTAGGGTTCCGGGTCTCAGTTTCGGCCGAAATCGAAACCAAAACTTCTATAGGTCATATCTTCGTGGGTAAAATAAAAAAAACATTATCATCAGTCTCAAACTGACGCAAACAAAACAAGCATGGAAATTCATGAGACTCAAGACGATGAGCGCGAACACAGCAAAATGTTAAGTACTTCGTCGCTCACAGCTCACATCACGCCTGTAACCCCCGAAGGGTAAGGCAGAGGTGAATCCATTAGTACACCCACATTTAGCCAGTTATGTTTTAATCCCATGTAATAGGGGGCGAGCCTATTGCCATCAACCGGGCACAATTCCAGACTCCGAGGCTGCTACTGAGAAATTCCTGACAGAAAACCCCAATAACACTTGGCCTCATGCTCAGCAGTCGCTCTTTGCGACCAGACAAACGAGACAGTCTTTTATTTTCATCATAACGTCAAATCAATCATGAGCATTTTCTCTAGCTCCATTAGAAAGCGCCATTTTGCGACACACGTCCATCACATAAAGTGCATCGCATTTACTATATTATGTGCAATGCTCAACCATTTTAATCTGACTCCTCTCCTCTCAGCGTCCCAAAAGAATTGTGAAGAAAGATGCAGTTACGAGTGTCTATGTAGGCTGGTCATAGCGGTATTGTAACAGCTCATTTTCTATAGAAATTTACTTTCTATCGTTTGTGAACGAAGTGACAATCAGTATAACCATTTGTGTCAAGTGTTAGCATTCATGGTTAAGTAATTAAAAAATTAATAAAGGAACGTTAAAAAATAATGCTTACCTAACTAATGGGCAGGTCCGAATTATTTTTTACTTACAAATTTTTTTCGTGCTTTCATAAATAAAATGTTAAAATAAAGAATACTTTTTAATAAAAAAAATTAATTTTTCATAATATTATTAAAAGTTTTTTTTTATATATTTGTATAAATTTAAATAGTAGAAGGTATTTATATGGCAGAGGTGAGTGGCAACCCAGGGAGGGGTCGTCCTAGGAAGACCTACACTGACCTTATTGGTGAGATTCTTCAGAAAGGTCAGGTGCAGAGTAATGTATGAACGTAGATGAGGCGAAAAGAGTATGTAAGGATCGTAGCAGGTGGCGTTCTGTAGTTTCTGCCTACCCCCATCGGAAAAGGCGTGAGTTTATGTATGTATAGTAGAAGGAGTTCGTGGCTAAGTAACAACAGCCGCACGGGTCGATCCATCAGGTTAAGCTTCACTTGCCGGAGTTGGTCCGTGGATGGGTGACCATCTTTACACACCGAGGCTCCTCCGTGACTCGGAAAGCACGCCCCGGCTGTCATACGTGGATCTTTGACAGTCGTGTCGGGTCGTCAGAAGGCCGAAAGTCGGACAAGCAGTCCTACCAAGGGGTATCGTATTACCCAGTTACTGGGTTGTGGTGGTCAGACAGGCAGTCGCTCCACGTAAAATACTGGTAATCAGCTGCATTTGGTTAGACTGGAAGCCGACCCTAACATAGGTGGGTAAAGGCTAAGCAGATTGATTGATCGAGAAAAGTTATAGACATTACGCTACGCTCCGCGGAACGAAGCAGGAATTAAATACTTATTATAATTAATGCAGATGAAACCACGGGATATTAAAAGTATGACAAAAAAATAATAATACCACACAATCACAAGTTAAATATTGCCCTAGGCAACATTAAGAAGCACCTGCTACATAGTACATAGCAGCCATCTTGAATCCAAAACATCACTTTCTACAACTATTTGCGTTTTCACAATGCGCTTGCGACGGTGAGATGACAAGTTTCGTTTTTGTACTGGCGCGCACAAAAGCTTTTATGCTCACGATTTGAAATCATCTTTTTGTTTTACATAGCCCATTTATCGAAGAAGACGATGTAGTATGATAAAACGCACACTATGTAGTCAAGCATATTATAAGTTAGATGATTATATCACGGACAAAAATGCTTGGCTAAATGCTAGTCCTGCTCCACAGCCACTCGGGCTCACTAACTAGGATTGTTATTTTTTATTTTTTAAGAGAATGATGTTTCTTACCCTCTTTGTTGACCTGAATAACTTGTACTGTTATCAGTACGAGTACTGTTTTTTTTTTTTTTTATATACATACCACAATTATATAACAAATAAGTCCACTGAAAGTGCTAGTATTGTATAATTTAATATCATTTATTTCCATTTTGTAAATGTGAGTACCATGGAGCGTTTTTTTTTACTTACTGAGTACTACGTGTTTTGACTTAATGATCATGGCAGTTGGGAGCTTGTCATGCTCACTCAAATGTCTCGCTGATGGTGGCGCGTGTGTTGGATCACTTGGCTCCCTTCATGATGGTTGAGCTAGGTGGTGCTGATCCATGCGTCATGCTCGTGAACGAGTGCTGTCAGTTGGGATTGGTCATCTCTTAACTGCTATGGTTTACATCTTTATTTTTAGTATTTTTTACAACTGTTTTATATTTATCTTCATTGTTTTCACATATAGACTCAACAAGAATATTGTAACCAGCATTTTGTAAAAACCTAATTTAAAAAGAGTGCCGTGGAGTTTCTTGCTCGTTCTTCTCCATAGAGGCCTACCTCCGTTTTGGAACGAGCAACTAGCTTCATTTTTCGGACTAACTGACCGACTCCTTGACAATTCAAAAGTGCCTGTAAATGGTCTAATTGAAATAAATGTTTTGACTTTGACTTTGAGACTATTATAGCCTGGCAGCAGTAATCAAAGATGTTAATGAACGCGAGTGATCGCGGAATATTGTAAGTCTATTACTTAATACAGCTTTAATTTCATATGCGGCGTCTCTCCGCAGACCATGGCTCCCCTTTTACCTTGTGCTGCATGCCCTGTCACATCTGCACACGTGAGGACCTAATGACTGCGTCAGGCGGATAGTGTTGTCATAGCTGACTACTGGGCCAAACAAAAAAAAAACAAAAAAATGATATTATTTAGCGCTAGCGTCGTTCGCGTAAATGTCGGTTATCGCGGACGCAGGCGAAGTCGAAGTCCAATAAAAACTAGCCCATATCCTCGGTTTGGGTTCAAACTTACCCCATGCTAAATTTCATCAAAATCGGTTCAATGGTTTAGTCGTCAAAGCGTAATAGACAGACAGTTACTTTCGCATTTTTAATATTATTATGGAAAAGTTTATTTTTGCCATCGATACGCTATAATGATTAATACAGCAACGTTTCTTCAAGACTGTACATGTCCGCTTGTTAATGCTGACTCAACGTCGTACAATTTGTGCAACTAAGTGTATTTACCGACCATTCTTATGCTTATAGACATTGAGTTGCGAACCTTCCAAGATAATATTGACTCTTCAAAAATACCGGGTAGTAAAGGTACCCACCCTGGCCTGATGAGGCCACAGAGACGGGTCAGCACCAGTCGGGGATCGAGGAAGGCGCGTAAGTTCCCGGGAACCCTGGCGTAAGTGTGGGAAGGGAACAACGGGGTGGTGTTTAGTCAATATGAGTCTAACAGACCACTCCGCCCTTCGGGGCCTGCGGGCGACGGACTTGGGGGCAGTCCGTGGCCCGAATAGAAACAGGCTCGAGAGTCAAGAGCGAGTGGTGTTCCCCGCGCGCTTTTACAGAGTCTTCACTGCGTGACGGGACCCGCTTTGTGGTGCTGGCGGGTAATGCCTGCCGGGGTGTGGAAGAATGCTCTGAGCGCCCCCGTGCCCCGGCAAAAGGTAGGTAGGTAAGGTAATTGGAGGAACACCGTGGGGTTTTAGTCGGTAATAGTCCGACACACCCCTCCACCTTCCCCGAGGTGGAGGAAGTCCATGAGGATTTCCCCACGAAGAAAAGAAAGACCCGTCCGCCCTTCCCAGGCAGAATGTGGGAATTACTACACCCACATTCTGCCTGTACACCTCTGCCTAACCCTCAAGGGATTATCAGACGTGATGTTATGTTTATGTGTTGTTTATGACAATCTCCACACTCCTGTTCAAGGCTCATCCAACAATACCATCCGCCCATCTCACCGTAACCCCCAACACTTCTAGATCGCTCATATTTCCATGTCCGGAAAGCATTTCTTCGAACTATACCCTATAGCCCCTATATACCCCTTTCTTCGAACCTATAGGTAAGTAGGAAAACTGAGCGAAGATCATGCGTTCGTAACGACATAATAATCACATTACAAGAAGCTCTCGATGGCTGTTCTGGTCAGGGTTAATGCGGAAAGCAATATTCTAAGGGTCAGTGCAACATAGCAGCAATATGGTGGAGCAATTTTCATTCATTTAGTACATAGACTATTTAGAACCATTTCAACCGACTACTTCTAAAGTTTATCTTGGATATCATTGGCATCGGTGAATGAAAACATCATGAGGAAACCTGGACTTACTGTTTCACTCAAACCATGTCAGAGGCCCTTAATGCGGTTTATAAACTCTGACACAAGGTTGTGTAGGGCCGTTAGGCCTTACTACCCACACGATAGGAAGAAGAAGAAGAAGAACTACTCAATTGACTATGCTGCCTAATGGATAATCTGGCACTACTAATAAGTAGATATTTATGATGTACCTACTTATTGTTACTAAATTAATAATAAGGTGGTAACATGGTTCTTTAAACAATAGTCCCAAAATAATTTTATTCTCCGCCAACTTTTAGCGATGCTAACGCCAAATATATCTTGCACTGTGCTACAAACCTAAGCAACTGTTCTCTAACGAAAGTCGAAAGCCAAAGGCTGCCAGTCCTAACACGACATCCGTCCGGTACACACGCGTGTTTCACAGTGCTGTGGTTACGGGAATATTTAGCTGAAAGAAATTAATT
The DNA here is from genome assembly GCA_949774945.1 of Hoplodrina ambigua. Lineage (NCBI taxonomy): Eukaryota > Metazoa > Arthropoda > Insecta > Lepidoptera > Noctuidae > Hoplodrina > Hoplodrina ambigua. The sequence continues at coordinate 8,980,899 of OX458988.1, forward strand.
TAAAAAAAAAGGTAAGTTTTTGTGATATTATAATTATCGCCTAAACTATAATTTCAATTAAAAGTTTATTTTTTTAAGTACCTATATAATATCATTTAAAAAAATACAATCAGAAAAAAAAAAAACTAAATGACATCAAAAAAAATTTTTTGTTTTAATTTTATGCCATTTGGATTTAGTTTCTTTTTTTTAATAAATATTGCACAAATATAATTAATATACTATCATAAGATGCGCAAGAGTTTATATGTGGATTGCAATTCAAATCAAATGAACTTTGCCAACATGAGTAAATAGTATACCTAAGTAATAGACATAATAAATATTCATTACAAAAAAGCGGATCTCCATATTCTCGTGCTTCGTCTCATGCGCATGCAAGTTATAATTATTAAATTTACATTAATTTAAATAACACAGTGCAATATTAATAAAACGCTTAAAAAAATAAGAAAAACATGAAATATAGAAACTAATTAAAGTAAATAATAACTGCCTCGTCGTTAGTGGTCGCAAATCAGGACTACTGAATATTGGGTTCGATTCCCAGGTTAGGCAAATTGTTAGTTAGGTTTTCTTGGAATTTCTCAATAGCAGCCTCGGAGTCTGGATAGTGGATTTGTACCCGATTGATGGCAATAAGCATCGCCCGTTATTACATGGGAATTAAATTAAATGGATTGGCGAAATGTGGGTGTACTAACGGAGTACACCTCTGCCTAACCCTTCGGGGATTATAGGCGTGATGTTATGTTAATAAATATATATTTTCACTAGCTTCTGCCAGCGACTACGGGCGCGTGGTTTATTTACCCGCGTTAAGTTACATCTTTGCTTATTGCTCTACTCCCGCAGGTCGCAGCGTGATATTATATAGACTAAACTATTCCTCATGAATCTGGCTATCAAATACAATAATAATATTTTTTTCAATCCAACTGTGAGTTCCAGAGATTAGCGCGTTTAAACAACCAAACAACATAACCTTTTAAATATAGATCTAAAAACAATAGAATACTTAACTGGTTGAACCCTACTCCGTCTGACCTGGGAATTGAACCCGAGACCTCTCGCTAAACAGCCGATAATGCGGCCACTAGACCGGAGGGCAAACGTGTAACGGTATTGATTACCTGTGCGTCTATTGTATTACAATATGTAACCGAAGTATTTGCTACTTTCTTTCATTGAGAAACGTTGTTTGTGGTTTGTGACGTTTCTAGACTTATAGCCTTACCTGAGTTGATCCAAAAGAGACTTTAAATCAGGGATCTTAAGGACCCATAACCATAACAATCTGATATCTATCTTCTATCTATCTATACATATAAAATGCTTTTGCTGAATGACTGACTGACGGATCAATGTACAGCCTAAACCGCTGTTTGTTGAGTCCTGAAACTTGGAGGGTGTTTTCTTTGTATGACGTAGGTATACGATAAAAAAGCATTTTCCCAAATTCTACCCCTTAAGGGTTGAAAAAGGGGGGGGAAAGTTTGTATAGGACCGCGTGATTTCTTGGTCCGATATACTTCTTTGCATAAACATTCTTTAACAGAATTGATGGAAGATGTGTTTCGTATTTTGGGTGACATTCATCCCCTAACAAGGGGTAGAAAGTTATTTTGGGTGTTCAAGGAGGTCCGAAATAAGATTTTTCAATACCTACCTATAATAATCTTATCCAAATCAATGTGCACAAAGTTAATCGTCTTTTTTTTTATTTCGGGTTTTTAGAGAAGGTATTACAAACTCTATGTAACTTACCTCCTTTAGATAAAAAAATAAGATAATAACTTTAGATTAACCAAAAGTTAGAGGCAGAGAGACCTTTCCGATCTCTGGTTTTTTTATTACTTACCTTAAGGTGCTCCCTCACCGGGAGCATTCGCGTGTAACGTAACGTTACAGATTTGAGCATTACATCAGTGAAGGAGGAGAACCGAGCATTACAATGCGCACCTTGTAATGATACAATGTGTAATATCTTGATACAACTTGTAACATCAATGCGCTCCACTTCCAATGTAATGCTCAAAGTCGAATCTATATGTTACATTACACGCAAATGCTCGTTAGTCAGGGAGGTATTATTGTAATGTAATGCTCAAAGTTGAATCTATAATGTTACAATACATGTGAATGCTCCCGATGAGGGAGCACCTTTAGCCTCAGAACCTAAGTAGTTACTGTCTAATCTTTTTCTATTTTTAATTTAATTCCTTCATTTCTTTAAAATGTGAAAGGTTGCATGCGCTACTGATCTTGAAGAACGTCGCACTTTCTTTTGTAAGTTATAATTAGTTAAATTATAATTAATTTTTATTATTTTAACTCTAGTAATGATCATTATGTAATAAGTACTTAGTAGTCGCGAAAATATTAAACCTGGTAATCAGTGCAAGAAGTTGTGTGTCTAAGTTTTCTTAAATCTACATTTTTTTATTTGACTTGCAAGTACCTCTCGACCGTTATGTTGTTCAATCCCGTACCCTCGCCCAAAGGTTAGTCGAGGAACACCGTGGTGGTTTTAGCCGGTAAGGGTCCGGCACACCCCCGTCTTCCCCTGGACGGGGGATAGTCCATGAGGATTTCCCCACGATAAAAAAAAAGGATTGCACAGGGCTAGTATCTGCCTGCGACTTCGTCCGCGTCATAGTTGATATAGATACCTATTATCCCACGGGAACCGTAGATTTTTGCGGGATAGAAAATAGTATATTCCCGACTATAATCTACCTCTGTACAAATCCGGACTCGTTTAACCGTTCTGACGTGATCAAGCATTAATTCAAACAAACTTTCGCATTTTTAATAGTATTTGGTTGATACAAATTAATATATTATTAGATACAATTTTTTTTTTTTATATAAAATTGATTCCCTATTTCCCGTAAACGACTGGACTAATTTCACTAATTTAACTTTTTTTGTTGAGTTTGTTATTGTAAAAAGAAGAAAATAAATAGCTTGCAACTTCTCCCGCCTAAACGTCGGTTATCGGCGATGTTTCCTTTTCGCGAAACGTTAAGCCGTTTAGGAGATTAGCCGGAACAAACAGAAAAACAGTACAAGTTCCTCGTAAACATTCATAAGCACTTAGTAAAAAGCTGTTATTTTGCCATCCAAAACAGACACTCTTTAATTTTATTGACATGTTTGTATAGTTGGCATTTTGACATATTGTTGTTAATGCTTTGTGTAAACATTTGTAGTGAAAGGGAAAGTTAAAGCTAAAGAAACAATTTTGTTTCGAGGGCCTACGCAACTAACCGATTATCCAAGACGCTTCAAACATTTAGAAATTTAGCGTTTGTTATGTTTGTTAGTCGTGCTGTTCTTCCTAACAGCCGGAAGTAAAATTCTGTCATGGTGAAATTAGGTTGAGGTGAACCGTCGATCATTAGCATCAGTCGACCTATTCGGAAAATGTTCTATTGGTAAAAATCATCAAATGAGTCCTGCCTTCCTGGGTGGGGCGGAAGGAACTGTCACACTTTTACTGACTAAAAAACCACCCTGTTCCTTCTGTTGCCCTTTACGTTCCGGGGCCACGGTATCCTATTAAGACGTCCCGCAACCCCGGAGACGTCTCGCAACCCCGGGGAAAGCTACCCTTCGGTGAATTTAGATAAAGATATTTTGTGTTGAGCAATTGTCAATCTGTAGCTTTAGACTGTCTATTCTGTAAAAAAAACTCTCTCGTATCACTGGAAGGGAAGAAGGAAGGGGATGGCACTGCTGAACGTAGTCCTCCCCTGTAGATTTCCAATAGGACCGGTTGATTTCCATTGAGATTGAAAGCTCACTTGACCTAATATCCAAAAAGATTCATAGATTTATAGCTTGTGGGTTCAAAACATGAATGACTGTTTGAAATATACCTTTATTTGCTAAAATGTAATGATGTACGGACGACAGCGTGCTAAGTTACTCACTGCAGCATCTTATGCGGTTGTAATAGAAGTGATTTTACAACAAAAAAGTCTAATCTGATGCCTTAGCGCTTGTAAATTCGGTGTTACTCAATTTGTTTGTTGCACTATAATTATTCAACCTTTCGGTCGTGTGAATAACCTATTATTTTGGAATATTGACATTTTAAATTTGCAATAACAATATAATTATATTAATATAATTATATTATATAATTATGCAATTTTAAACTCAATTGGCAATCACTCATCAGACATCTTGGGTAATGCTGTATGACGAGATATATGAACGTGGATGAGGCGAAAGGATCGTAGCTGGTGGCGTTCTGTGGTTTCTGCCTACCCCCATGGGAAAAAGGCCTGAGTTTATGTATCAATAGTAAAATAAAAATATTTTTCTTTAGTACCTGGGTGATTTCTGAATACGAATTAGCTATCTTGCCGCTGGGTTTAGGTAGGCGGGGAGATGAACATACATGCATACAGTGATTTTGCCACTGGTCACTGCTTACCGTATACAGAGCGATTCTGTTCTTTGAAAGAGGAGTATTCATAAAATACTGTGAAACAAGAACGACAAAAAAATACAAGTATTTATTAAATACTAGCTTTCGCCCGCGGCTTCGCTCACGTTAATTTAGAATTTGCCAATCCATTCGGGTTGTACTCGGCTTGAGTGCATGAGTGAACCCTTCATTTTCTGACACCCTAGTAGTATTTTTGATAAATCCAGAATGTTGTTGACCTTTCCACTCTGACTAAAACTTTTTATTTCTACTGCCATAGATATATACCTTTTTTATGACACCCCAGTACTTTTTTTCTTGGGTAATCGTAAGTTGGATGTAATAACCCCGAATTATCAATAATCGATTTTATGACACCCTAGTTGAAGCTGGTCCATCTACACTCAAAACTCACGAAATGTATTAGGATACTTAAATTTAAAATTCGAACATGATTCGAAAGACATGTGGCGCCATCTATCACCAAAAGTAGGTTATTGTGCTTTCCCTCGGGAACAGTACTTTTTTTCGGGACGAAAGGTACCCTATGTTCGTTCCTGTACACCTGGCAATGTATATGCAAAATTTCAGGATGATCGGTTCAGTGGCTTAGGCGTAAAATGGTAACAAACAAACAAACAAACTTACTTTCGCATTTATAATATTAGTTAGGATTGACCGTAATTTTGATTTGTCTGTTAAGGCAACCGCCTGAAATTTTAACAACAGCACCTTATATTGATAACCTACATAGACCAGGAGAACATAGCTCGTGTAGGTCACCATTTAAAAATAAAGATGATCATAAAAAAACCCGTGACTTAGCATGGCATGTCGCCGGTTGCGTCAGTTCGACATTCATGACAGGAATATCAAATAACAATACACACTACACTATCAAAATTGCGACATTTCTCAGAATGCTGAGCGCGTAATTTGTATTCAATGTCCATTGACCTTGTACAGGTGGGTCAATGACCTAAATTACTTTAAATTGTTTAGACCTATACTTCTATACTAATTTTATAACATACATGCCGACGCCACACGCCGTACGTACATGTTGTGATGGCTCAGTGGTTAAGGCGCCCGCCTCTCATGCTTGAGGTTGAGGGTTCAAATCCGGTAAAGTACCAATGACCTTTTCAATTTATATGTACTTTCTAAAAGTTTATCTTGGACATCACTGACATCGGTGAAGGGAAACATCGTGAGAAAACCTGGATTTATACCAGCCTATTACTTTCCCTCTCAAACCATTTCAGAGGCCCTTGAAGCAGCTTACAAACTCTGACACTAGGGTGTGAGGGGTCTTAAGACCTTAATGCCCACACGATAAAGAAGAAAAATACCTATTCTTCTTTTTCTGCCCTGCGTTCGAATGAACGCAGGGCCCCACGCCCAAAAGTTGCGCATGCGACTACGAGACCAGCGGGGGTTAGAGCAGCATTTATTCCCATTTGCGTCATCTACTAACTACCTCTTCTTGTTGTTCAAACAAAAAGTCATGACGCATCGGATAAGCTAAGCCACAAAGAAACCACAAAGTTTAAAAGGTATCTTTTTACTTAGGAAGTGGTATTCTATAGATTACGTAAGCCACCTTTTCTTATTGATTAAAAACCTGTTCTGTTAGGCGGAAGTGTGTGACCCCTTTTGTATTGACACTTTGAATTGACCCGTCATCACCCGGACATATAACAATAACACCCGGATTTCTCGAATGAGAAATTTATATGTCACTAATTCTTGTAACAAAAACTTTGCGCGCCCAATTACTCAAAACTATGCAAAACGTACTTACTGCTCTTATCGTTAGCGCGGCAGAATTGTCAAGAGCGTGTAACTTGCTATAATTGGTTGGCAGAATTATCAATAAACAATCACAGGAACAATGAAGATAGCCTTTCAGGCTGATTTACACTCATCAATGAAGCTACATTTTCGGCACCGTCCCGTATCAGTGATTTCTTTTTTATAGATTCCCTATGAACGCGCTGGCACTGAAACTGAAAGCAAAGCGTCACTGAAAAGTGTGAACGCGTAACGGCAAGCGCAGCATAGGACGTCCACACGCAAGGTGGACAGACCGGTCCTATTGGAAATCTGTAGCAGCAGTGGACGTCCTGCAGCTGATATGATGATAATGATGATGAATTTGTCCTATTAATTTATCGTTCGAAAAACCTGGGGCTAATCCCTCATTGCGGACATACTTAACATGAAATCAACTTAGCTATCGCTGACAAATCAATTAATAATCGATTATGTAATTACAGACTGACGTAAAACGATAGATTATGTAACAAACACTGTTTCACCAAGTTTTGCTTACAATAATATCAATTGTTTCTAAATTAAAAGTAGCTCCTTAAATAACGCCTAAGTTACCATCAGCTATCTGCCAGTTAAAGTCCCATCAAACATGGTCCAGCACTCCAGCCGTTTCGTATATCAGCTGGAAAAAAAATCGTCACAAAAAAAATGACAACCCGTAAAGGAAATCACGGTACAAAAAAGATTGGGAACCAATGGACTCAACTAATATTACTAAACTAAAATACAATCCCATCAAAAACATTTCATGTCAAATGTTGCCAAGACGACCACATAAGGTTTGCTCTGTGAAAAAGATATCAGATCTCATGTAGAACCAAGCTTCTGAATCTACACGGCCTGACTCTACCGACCCTAACTTCACAAATTCTATATATCAGTAAAAATGTATGGTTTCGCCGTTTCGCTACCGTCGTGGAGGTGATGCGAATATTTAGTTTCTGAAGTAAGTAACGAAACAGCCAAGAAAAGAGATTAGCAAATTCTAAATTAACGCGAGCGAAGCCGCGGCGGTAAGCTAGTTAATTTATTACTAGCTTTCGCCCGCTGCTTCGCTCGCGTAACATGCAGGTATTGTAAGGTTAAAGTTCCATCAGTGTGCAATTGATTACGTGAGAATAAAGACGTCGTCTCGTAGATATATGTATATTAATAATAATCGTTTAGTATTGAATTGTAGTCTAGAATATTAATAACTTAACAGCTGTGTTATTGTTCCTGAAAATATAAAAGTTTGGAAACGGTTCAATTGAATAAATTGTGTTTGCTTTGTAAGTATTTTTACTTAACTTTTTTTGTTGTTAGACTTTTGAACGAAGTTTTTAACGCGGCTTACGGTAGTATTTAACTGACAGATATCGTCACGTAAGGAAAAAGCTTTTTGCCCCCTTCAGGGGACCTTCCCTCACTTTATCTTTCTATTAAATACGGGTGTCAGTAATTTCGTTTCTCGATCGCAATATTGTTTTATAGTAACTTAAGTTTATCTAAATACTCGTATTATTTTGATTTCGTTTCACGGTGTTTGTGGTCCATTCCTCCAAAACGGCGCGACCGATTCTGGTATTTTTTTAAAAGTAGCTCCTGGTACAATAGGTACATATTGGTTTGTTGGTAGAATATTTGTTAGGTATGAGAATAGGTTGTAAAGAATTTCATGCAGGTGCACTAGGCAAATATACAGGGAGACGAAGTCGCGAGCAGAAGCTAGTTATTTTATAAGTACCTGAAGTTATGATACTTTAGAAAGTCTCTCTCGAAAATCTGGTATGATTTTGTTGATACTTTCTAGTGTGCATGTGGGTATTATGTGCAAAACGGATATTTCCAATTTAAAAAATCATTCGAATTTGGAATTTTATAATAAGCCAGTTGACACCACCATCAATTGACGCACTTTTATGACCTGTCAAAACGAGATTCTTCCATAGATTTTGTATGGCAATAACGGTCCTATGACATCACTTGTCAACTCAATTGTCTAACTATTTATTGATTTCAAAGTCACAAAAAAGTAATTTTACAATAAATTGAAAATTAATCGGAAATTCAGGGCTAAAATAAAGCGATTTTTTAAAGAATTATTAGTTAATTATTAACTAATAATTCTTTAAAAAATTTGGTAGATGACACTATTATTATAATAGTGTCATCTACCAAATCCTCGCTTGCCAGTCACTACCTACTATTAACAATGCTCCTTCATGACCCTGACCCTTGGCAGAGCTGAACCTTGCATATCCAATTTAATGGACACAAGTTCTTGACCATGATTCTAGCCACCACATTGACCCAATAATTGATTGCAGTACAATTTTGCAAGATAATACTTTACCGAACTGCTGACCTTCATGATGCTACTGACTTACCTGTGTGTTTAACAAACAATAGGTACCTAATTAAATGTTACAAAATTGTTTTAAGTCGTTCGACTTAGTGAGTTTGATCGCCTTAACCTAAATGAGTGCTAGACGAAATAGATCAGAGAATTTAAGTCAAGGTATTATATTAATTAACTAGCTTCTGCCCGCGACTTCGTCCCCGTAAATGTCGGACCCTCGTTTCATGACCTTAGGGGGTGAATTTTTCCGGGTCGACGGCACGTTCTGTTCGCACGCGCCTCAAAGAGCTGTCAGCACAGGGACGGGGCCCCCAACGGGGCCAACGCCTGCCGGGTTTGCGGGACGTCTTAACAGGATAGTGGCCCCGGACCGTCAAGGGCAACAGAAGGAACAGGGTGGTTTTTAGTCAATAAAAGTCTGACAGTCCCTTCCGCCCCACCCAGGGCGGAAGGAGTCATTTGATGATTTTTATCACCTAAAACTTTTTTTGGAAAATACTTTCTTAGCGGACGTTTATACGAGTACAAACTACCTCGCTACCAAATTTCATCTTTATACGTCAAACGTTACAGATGCGGAATTGGATTCCCTAGTTAGGACTATATAGTATTTATTACCCATCTCTATTCAGGGTGTTGCCCAAGGCACAATTTTCACGTCCTCTTCTTCTATTCATGTCAATTGACGCGAATTAAATTTAGTCCGACCAGGATTTGCAGCTCTATCATTGGCCTCGTTTAGATCTTAAATGGTGCAGGTGGCTGTGCACGACGGGCAATTGAGGAGGTACATTTTCAACCGAATACAAAAAGGAGGAGGTTCTCAATTCGACGCGTATGTTTTTTTTCATATCAAGAATGTAGACGTATCGCGAAAGTAGACACGATCGGAGTCGGTCGTTGTAAATTATGCAACAAAGTTACTACAAAGGTCAATGATAACCAATTCGAAATCAATGCAGGTAGTATTGCATGTGTTAATCTGACGGTCATAAGCACAGCCAGACAGACAGTGTTAGCTAATCAAACGTGATGATTTTCTATGTAATACCTATACAAGCCGATTTTTAGATCATTCAGAGGTTTATTAGGTTTATTAGGGAAACTAGTAGCTTCGTTATTAAAAAAAATATTATTATATAATTTATTATTAATTATTGTATTATATTTTTATAGAAAACAGCTACTTAACATAACATCACGCCTGTATCCCCCAAGGGTTAGGCAGAGGTGTACACATTAGTACAGCCATATTTCGCCAGTTATGTTTAAGTCTCATGGGCGAGCCTATTGCCATCACTCGGGCACTAATCCAGACTCAAAACATCTTTTAATTTTTCAGAGTTAATCCTATAGAAAAAGTTGTTAGTATTTACTTTCATCTTGTTCATACTTATATGCCATGAAAGACGCGCAATTAAAAAAAAATGCCTGCCTATACGTACGTACCTATCTCCTGGTTTGAATTTGCTAACGTAGTACTCATACCTACTCATCTGCCATCTCTCTCTTTCCAGACATGATCGTCGCCGAAGCTTGGAAAGCCAGCTACCTGTACTGGGTCTTCCCAGTTCTCATAATCGTGTCAATATTCGCGATCCTCGGTCTTTTCGGAGTCATCTTTGCGATCAGACTCTTCGCAAAGTACACCTGCGGACATTTCCGGAAACCAACGAGGATGGACGGAAAGACAGTGATTGTGACCGGATGTACCGGTGGCATTGGGAAGGAGACTGCGCGGGAGTTGGCTAAAAGAGGCGCGAGAGTTATCATGGCTTGCAGGAATTTAGAGGCTGCTGAAAAAGTGAAAGGTGAGTTTGTCATTTTCTTGTCTGACTGACTATGTCCAGTAGGTACGGGGATCGTCGAAGGGGAATACGCTTCCGTAATTAAGTACTTAAAGTCAACCGAAATAGAGTTCAACATTGAAAGCGTTGTAGAAATAAATGTATGGAATCATAATTTTATTGTGCACTCAATTTTCAACCTTAGGTATTTCAAATCACTTAGGTTCACAATATTATATTTTATCTACGTTTCACTTGCCTCTGACGAACGTTCTCGGTACAAGTTGGTTTTGAGTCTTTCGGTTTTTAGGTAGTTTCGTATGGAGAACCATACGAAACTACCTTTTGGAAGGGGCAACTAGATGAAATTCATTATTTTTATTTTGTCGTTCAAAAGCGCCTTTTAATGGCCTAATTTACATGAATTTTACTTTGACTTATGTTTTTACAACTTTTTAGGAATAGAGCTAGATGGTAACGTACAATAAATAATAACATCTACAAATTAATTTTCAGCTGAAATCATCGACACAACAAAGAACACGAAACTCATTGTCAAGAAACTCGACCTCAGTTCATTCGCGTCCATCAGAGAATTCGCTGCAGACATTAACAAAACTGAGACGAGGCTAGACGTATTGGTCCACAACGCCGGTTACGCAGACACCTTCAAGAAAAGGACGACTGTAGACGACCTTGAGATGACCATGGAAACCAACCACTACGGCCCGTTCTTGCTGACCCATCTTCTCATCGATTTACTGAAGAAAAGTGCCCCATCAAGAATTGTGGTCGTCGCTTCATCTCTATACCGTCTTGGAGAATTCAACATCGACAAACCAAATCCGGTTGACACGTTACCCGGGTACCTTTACTACGCTTCGAAGGAAGCTAATATACTTTTTTCGAGGGAACTAGCCCGAAGGTTGGAAGGCACAGGAGTCACCGTCAACTGCTTACATCCCGGATTGATTGACACCGGTATTTGGAGCTCTGTGCCCATTCCGTTGAACTGGATACTGTACCCAATAACCAAATGCTTCTTCAAGACTCCTGAACAAGGTTGCCAGACTTCTGTCATGTTGGCGGTGGACGAGAAACTTGAGAAGGTATCAGGAAAGTACTTCTCTGATTGTAGAGAGAGTTCGTTGTCTAGTTCCGTCAGTGACATGAGCAGAGCGAAGAAAGTATGGGAGATTTCTGAAAATATGGTTAAATTGGGCGAGGATGATCCTAGGATTTAGTAAAAAGTCTTGTTGGTACTTAATGAAAATACGTACTTACAAAAATATCGATTTACTTGAACTTATCGTTCTAAAAGAAGTGTTAATGAAAATGCTTTTCTGCGAATAATTTAATGATTTGAGTCACTTTGAAATTTTTCCTATTTTTGTTTGCTTTTTACGGTTTCATACCTCAAAAGGACAACGGAACCCTAGATCAGTTTTTGCCTTTCCGTTACAAAGAAGTTATTATTTTAATAATAACGTATTATAATTTAAGAGTGCAACGAACTATACGATGTATTTTGAATTGCTAATGTTTAGATATTAAAGTTTTTTAATATTACAAGTGATCTTATTTTAATAATATTTTCATTTTTTTAACACTAATTACATTAAAATTTAAATTAGCCTACATTTACAATTTTGTGAAAGGCTGGTACCTAAATTAAATTTAAAAATTTAAAAAAAAATCTTCTTCGTCTTTATCGTATGGGCAGTAAGGTCTTACGACCCTACACCCTAGTGTCAGTTTCTGAACCGCCTCAAGGGCCTCTGACATGGTTTGAGTGGGACAGTAAGAGGCTGGTATAAGTCCAGGTTTCCTCACGAGTGAATAAATAATAACACAATTTAGTTAAGATTCATTTTATTAGTAAAAACTAGTTAGTTACATAATGGATAACAATTAAAAGCTAATTAACTACCTAAATTAACTAATATATCATATTTTATGATTGTAAAGCTTTAAAAAGTAATCAGTTACACAATTCGACTATTACACAATGGCGAAATATTAGCAAGTGTTATGAAAGGTTACAGAATTAAATTGATGCACTAGGAATCCAGGTCATCTAACTATAAATTCATACATCCATATATTACAAATGCGAAAGTAACTGTCTGTATGTTATGTTACGCTTTCACGACAAAACCACTGAACTGATTTTGATGAATTCTGTAAGGGGCAAGTTTGACCCCGACAAAAACTAGATATTTAAAACCTCAAATCTGTTTTTCTACTTAAGCCTGGTTTACACAGAGACAGCTAGCATGCAACTCGTACTGTATGAACTGATTATACGAATGCCTTGCATTGCGAATTGAAGCTATCATCCGAGTAACTTCAACATATTTTTGTTTTGACTTGCCTACTTGCTCACTCGCATGGTAGCAGCTCCCACTTCACTGGCATCGTTCGGACGCATTCTGCAGTAGCTCGCCAGAAGAAGCCCGAAAGTCTGACAACCAGTCTTACCTAGGAGTATCGTATTACCCAGATCCGGGTTGTGGACGTCAGATAGGCAGTCGAACCATGTAAAATACTGGTATTCAGCTGCATTCGGTTAGACTGGAAGCCGACCCTAGCATAGTTGGGAAAAGGCTAGGCAGATAACACATCTCGCAAGAGACTAGGAAACATACAAGTGATATAGAATTACACAATACGACCTTTCTACTGTCTAGTTGCACTCGTGCTGTGTAAACAAGGCATTAGCATGTCGATGCAATTTATACTGGGTTAGTCTTAAAGTTAGCCAAATCCAATCAAATTGTAAATCAATAAGGAAATAAATGAAGTCGATTTCGTAACATTTTATAAATAAAAAGAACTACACATTATTCTATGTTTCTGGGTTTACAAATCCATACTTAATATTATAAATGCGAAAGTGTGTCTGTCTGTTACCTCTTCACGCTTAAACCGCCGAATCGATTTTCATGAAATTTGGCATGGAGATAGTTTAAGATCCGAGGAAGGACATAGGATAGTTTATATCCCGGAAATCACCACCTGAGGCGGTGAAAAGGGGGTGGAAGTTTGTATGCAAGTACGATACAAACAAGTTCCACGCGGACGTAGTCGCGGACAAAAGCTAGTTAATTATATGTTGTTAAATCTGCCTTACACAAGCCATTGTGATTTATAGCCGCTAGATTATACAGTATAAAAATAAATATATTCATCTAGACCCGATCTAGGGTACCTAGAAACTAACATTCATCTCATAACTACATGCATGCAATTCTAGTCTTTAAAATGGTACTTTTTTATAGAAGTTACTAATTATTTCTTTAAACAGCGTGTCGTTTCGATAGCGTCGAATTTAAGGAGGTAATTAGGCTAGTGATTCTCAACGTGAATCAATAATGAAATGCATTACATTATCCTTTTTATTTTTTTTTGCATTTCATTATTGATTCACATTGAGAATCACTAGCTAGCTGGCAAGATGGCTACTTCGGACCCCAAAAACATATAATATGTATATGTTTTTGGGGTCCGAAGTAGCCATCTTGCCGCTGGATTTAAGACAGGCAGGGAGATGAACCCGCACGCACACAGTGACATAGTTCCGCGACACTGCCTACCGCATGCGCAACGGGCGATTCTGTTTTTTGAAAGAGTTTATTCTGAAATACTGTCTAACATAAATAACTAAAAAACAAACAAGTATTTATTAATTAATTTGATAATTTGTCTTTTAAGATAACCTCCTGAAATTTGACTACGATTCAAAATTACATCTTGTAGATATCGATAACAATACTACACTAAATCTGGCATAGAGAGTGGAGATAGAGAGCTTGATATATGCGCTATTTCATAAACTTTAAATTTAATCCCGTACACAGTAGTTTCAAAACTACACACATTTAGACAAAAATACTGGATTTTAAATAACATACACACAAACATAAACTCACGCCTTTTTCCCATGAGGGTAGACCGATACCACAGAACGCCACCTGCTATGATCCTTACATACTCTTTTCGATTCTTTCACGTTCATACATCTCCTTATACAAGGACGCCGGTTACGAGTACTGCGCAGTACTCATAACCGGCGTGCTTGTACCTTTCTAGGGTGTCTAGGCGTATTTTAAATAAGTATTTTTGTAATACTCCTTCTTAAAACTTACTAGTCTATCAAATCAAACTGGTCTAAAAATGTGTGGTCCACACCTAACGCTGTGCCGAGACTTTCCCGAGGTTTTCTGCACGGAGGCTCGTCTTCAAAGCAGATCGGATCCAAATAGTCCGAAGACTTCTTCGGTAGCACACTGCAACTGGGACTCAAAAGATCAGGTAATAAGACCCTATTTGCTGTGAACACATCTACGTTAACTGTGTTGAGATTTTCCTTTTCTTCTACAATAGTTTTGAATTCGTTGCCATCTTCACAGCTTTTGTCGCAAGGCAGGACGCTAGCTCTGACTTTTTTAAACCTATTGATAATTTTCTCTAAAGAACTTGTTTTTCTTATCAATTGTGAGTTAGTTTTAGGCGTTTCAGTCTTTATTTCTTCTTCTAGAATGTTCTCTTGCAATTTCGGCACGTTTAGATCAGTAAAATGTGCCTTATTCGAGTCTTCCTGAGTACTTGTTGGCAGTTTCTCTGGCTCAGGAGTTATAGATATAATGGGCAGACTAGTAGCATCAAATATCTTTCTGTTGCTATCTAGTCGCATAACACCGTCCGGAGTTCCATAACTATTATCTTTTTCCAACGCAGAGATGCCGGATACTTCGAGAAGTGGACAGTCCTCTTGCATGATAGACAATTTCCTTGGAATCGGAATCTTGGACCTCTTTTCTCTATTGTCAAAGAGGTTGGGTGACGAATGACTTCTAATTAAACCATTACTATCAGTAGAAGCCACAGATTCGTTAAACAATCCACCCTTTTTAACATTTATATCTGGCCTCTCAGTCTTATATTTAAACTTTTTGGAGCTGCTCGACTTCTTTGTAGATAATAACCTCAAAATTTGTTGTTTAGTGAAACCCGAGGAACATTCCGCAATGGTTTCATTGTTTTTGTAGTTTGTTTGAGACAATATTGACATGTTCAAGTTCTGTGTTGCGTTTAGACGGTCATAGGAACTGATGCGGCATGATATGAGGCTCTTTAAGAAGTCATCTCTTGGTCCTTGGTAAAATGGAGCATTGAGTAATGACCGTGTTTGCGGTTTAGCAAAAGCATTTGCTCTTCTACATAAGTTGAATTGATGTTTGGACAGGTTGAGAGGTGTGAAAGTGTCAAATATAACTTGAGATTGCAGGTCTTTGCCCATCTTCAGGTCTGAAAGGTCAGGTAATGGTGGTATTTCTGAGAATTCTTTCAGTGATATTGATCGGCTGTATGATGTTTGTGTTGGCTGAAAACAACAGTTAATTTTAAATTATTCAGAATGTAAGTAACTATAACTAGCAAAACATATATTTTAATGCATTAAAATTTTATTTTTATCCCTTATCAATTGATATGTCTATTGCCTAAACAATACAATAGTTATAGATAAAACAGCAGAATCTTTTAGGCATTCCTGCAGTTATTGCTGAGTCATTGTACAGTGTCTCGAATCAGATTGAAGAACAAATCTAATATTTTATATAACAGGTATTTGATACCGAGGAAATGTCTAGTATGCAGGATACGTAAAAACTTGTAATATTTTATTTAATAAATAGATCTCACCTGAAGTTTAGCTTCAGCATTCATTACTCTGTCCAATAGTATCCTCATAGCGGACACAATCTCAGTATACGTCCGTCTCCCGCTATCCAAATACTCATTGAACTTGTATATTTCATCACCAATTTCATTATTTTTCAATATAAAACATATTGAAATAAGGAACGCTCTGATTAGGTTAGGGAAACTCAATTTATCATCTTTTACAATATTTTTGAGGATGTATTTCTGTTCACTGTTGACTTGGTTTTGTAGATCTTTGGTACAAATATAGTCCGTTTTTGGATTATACTCTAATGTGTAAGAACTCCTTTCAATTTCGCCAGTTTGTCTGGCAATCAGCATTTCAGTGCAATCACGGGTTTCTCTACAGCTTTGAAGGAACGGTTTAATTTTCGTATCCCATTCGTTTTCTAATTCCGTGATTCTATTATCTGTCTCAGCTAACCAGTCATCAAAAATTAGGGAAGACTTATGGACATCTTTTATTTTCAAAATTTCTTGTCTTGTTACCTCATTAACTTCATGCGTTTTTAAAAATCCATCAACTATATCATCTAAATAATTCTGTGTGTTTAGTTCAGTCATTTTATTCTCCATTTCAGTTATTTTCTTGCGAAACAACTCTGCAATTTTCTCCATTGCACTTCTCTTGCACAAATAATTTGAAAACTTACTTGATATTGTCACCGTTTCCTTTTCAATATTTTCTATAAAATCTTCTGTTTTTATCTTGTAATTCTCAGTCATGCTATTATACAGCTTCTTTTGAGTATCCTTTATCATTTTCGACATCAATACTTTTTGGACGGCGAGTTGAGACAGTTGGAATATCAACATAGTAACTTTATAGCAACCTGGGTTGACCAAGTATGAGGACATGACTGGTGATAACAAACCTTTGTTGCTGTAGTCGCTGATGAAGTTCGAAAGCTCGTTCCTGTACGCTCTCTCCGTCTTCGTATCATATAGTGGCCAAGGCAATGAACTGGAAGACTGCGTATCGATTATAGACACCAAATAGTAAGACAAGTGATTGAAGAAGTTCTGTGTTGGTTTTTCTAATGCATTATCCTTGAATATCAGCCTGCTGAGCTCAGAAGGCATTTGCTGCAGTTTACTGAGCATTCCCAAGTTCAAAATCGTCTCTTTCTTGAAAGTAACAACAAGGTCTCTTTGCATTGTTAATGTAGCCATTTTTGCACTTTATTTTCACATAGATGCACTCCGTAACACAAAATCGTTTATTTTTACACCACGTTGTACACTGTCGTGACGTTTTAAATCATATTTTATAGAGTTTTTACAATATTTTAGAAATAATAACAAACCATAGAAGCATTACGCATTTTGGATTGAATGAATTCAAATTGAAATGTCATTTTTTTCCGTTGATGCCGCGTAGTGTTGTCAATTAAGAACAAAAATGTTTGTCACTAAAATGTTTACTAATTCATTTTATTGAAAAAATCATAATCATAAAATCTTCAAATCAGATTCTATGGATCAAATTAAAAGTTATAACTGAATAGACGTTTTTTTTTTATTATTTACCATTTAAAATTCCAAAATACCAATGTCATTGGAAATTCTATTTCTCAAAACTGTGTTTGCTGATGCTATTTTAAGGCTATATTTTGCTGATTATAATGTGCAAGAATTTGAATATCAACTTGTAGATGTAGAGAGGAAAAATCTAGCGCAGGCCGGATGGCACGGCACGCCAGCATTAACGACTAATCCGTCGTGCTCTTGCTTCCGCCGGAGTGCCAGCTGTTCTAGAACCAATTGGCTTGGCACGCGACAATGGGAAGAGACCAGATGGGATGACCATAATGCCTTGGAAGTTGGGTAGGCCTTTGGTGTGGGATGCAACATGTGTCGACACCCTTGCGCCATCCCACCTTCCTAGCACGACGTGCTGTGCTGGGGCTGCCGCTGCTGGTGCCGAAAACCTCAAACGACGCAAATATAACAACCTTCTTGGAAGTTATGTGTTTGAGCCGTTTGGGGTTGACACACTGGGGCCATGGGGTCCGAGCGCTCACCTTGTTTTTCGGGACATCGCCAAGCGACTGTTCGACTCTTCACACGACCAGAGGGCTGGCCTTTTCTTAGGTCAAAGAATCAGCATTGCCATACAACGTGGCAATGCTGTCAGCCTTTTGGGCACTTGCCCCATTGACAGCGACGCGGACGAATTTTTTGATGCCCTATGAGATTTTTCCTCTTTGCCTTTTTTTTTTAATTGTACATATTTTACATTTACTTTAAGTTTTATGTATAGGTTAATTATTGTATAATTATTATGGGAATAAAGAAAATCGAGTAACTTGTAGATGTTGGGTTTGAAGTTTAACCGCTTATCAAACGAAATAATGCTGTTGCCATAACCAGCCCAGTTTCTGAACAAAAATTAGTTGATTGCTACATTTGCTACCTACGTTCCCAATCCTAACAAACATTCCGTTACACGTACACCTAAAACCAGCAAAGCGAGGAATACAAATAACATATATATTTTTCTATTATTAAGCAATAGATATATCATATTTTACGATATTTGACGATATTGACTTTTTCAAAATTTACTTTTTATGTAGGTTAACAATACATAATTCTTTAATAATTTTGAATACCAACAATAATAATTGTTTTTTCTTTTCTTGTAACACGAATGAAACGAAACATATAACTAACTTAACCTCCAAAATTAAAAACTTTTCCTGGGGAGCAAACAAAACTCACGTGTTTGTTTCTCCCCGAAAAATGAAAATAAATTGAAGAGAAGCGAAAATGGTGCGTAATATCCTTATTTAGTTTAATTAAAAAGTGTGGCGGCAGTTAGTGATACAAGTTTTGTGTAATTTCAGAGTAAGTTGTATGTGTTGTACGAGCACAGCGCGGGTTTCGCGCTGTTCAAAGTGACGGAGTTTGAAGAGCTTGCGGCATTCTTGCCTCAAGTAGAAGAGTCTGTGACTGACTTGCAGCGATTCAACTCCGTCGTGACTCTAAGTGGGTTCCAGCCTTTTAAATCGGCGGTGGTCGCTTTGGAAAACATAAATGCGATATCTGAAGGTTAGTTGCCGCGTGGGAAAGCAACTAAGTTATGGTTTTGATTTTATTTTTTGCTGGCCTTTACTGTCTCTCTCCTGATTAACTGAAGGTCTCCCTCATTTAAAGTTCTAAAAAGTTTTGATTCCAAACTTTTTTTCTATAAAATATGCTGTGAAGAATTAAGCAGTAACTTTATTTATCAGATTTGACCTAATTTTCATAAACTCGATGCTTATCATTTTGAATTATAGGAAAGAACTTATTCTATAAAAGTCGGATGTTTAAGTAAGACTGAATTCAGGACAAACATTGTTTATAATTATTGACAAACAAACACAAAACCACAACAACTAAGTACCAATAGATCATGCTAACTAAATCAAAAATATCTCATGTGTATCTATTTACAAGTCATGTGTGATAAACAGGTATACTATCAGAAGACTTGAACCTTTTCCTGGAGGGGGCGCTGCCGAAGCGCAAAAAGCGTGGGAAATGCACCCTGGGTGTATTAGACCCCAAGTTGGGGGCAGCCATCAGCGAGACATTGGAGATTCCCTGCTCACATACTGGGGCTGTTCCAGAGATTGTAAGAGGTGAGAACTCTCTTATTCTTACTGTTCCCTATTGTTATAAATGCAAGACTTTGTATGGATGAATGTTTGTTACTCAATCACACCAGAACGGCTGAATGGATCTGGATGAAATCTAGACCTCTCTTACCTCTAACATTTTTAAATTGAATTAGTTATTAGATGATTCTATTTTTAGTTTTAAAACCTTTGAAAACTAAATATTTACAGTTTTTAAAGGTTTTTTTTTGTTACCAACAGAACTTTAATTGTAAAATAAAAGATTTTCCTTGTCTTATATTATCAGCACACTTTGATCTATAGCAGGTGTCCTAACTCCACCTGTGATAATAATAGTAGTGCTAAAGTGAACGCAGTTATATCCACACATGTACCTAAATAATAAGTGTATTGTGTATGAAATTATCTGCTACAAACATTAATTAAGTACTGTAATAACCTTAGGCTCTAGACAGACGGACTGCATTTCGACAACTGCCAAATTGCAGTTTGAATGCAATAAAACTGCTAACCAATTGCATGCCGACTGCAATCGGGCTGCATTTAGCGTGCGCGTAGTTGTTGGAACTGCACGCCAACTGCACACCGTCTGCACGGTCGGTTGGCAGTTTCATTGCAGTTATGGTAACTGCATTCAAACTGCAATTTGGCAGTCGGAGTGCGGTTGAAATGCAGCCTATCTGTTTAGAGCCTTAGATCAGACTCAAAGATCGACTTTTTGTTGGCAAAACGTGTGATTTACCATTGACTTACTTTTTGGAATTTTAAATGAAATAGTATAGTTCAGTATACGGTTAAGTAATATTTTTTTTATTTTATATAAGAGTCAAAAACATATAATTAGAAAATATTGTTAGTTGCACTTATTTATACCATTTTAAACACAAGATGTGCAACGCGCAGCCTTTGGTTTGATTACGTTCGGCAGTCTGTTATACGTATTTACTATTTATATTTTTTGCCTTGCCGCGATCTACCTGCCCTAGATTACTATGTACTTGGTATCGAGAATTCCAATATACTGAGATTAAAACACTTAGTTTACACCCTTTGCAGTCACAGTTAGGGCTCCCACACAAAACCACGATGCGATGCGATACGATGTCGCATCGCAGGAATTTCGGGAACTTGAATTTCACAGGAATTCTCAGATGTTTGCTTTATGATGCGATTCTTGGTTTTGTGTGGGATCCCATAGGGTAGTCAATACACTAGCAATTATCTAAAATCTTGCTTTTACAGGTATTCGCCATCACTTCCACGCTCTCATCAAAGGGTTGACCCTGAAGGCATGCAGCGTGGCTCAGCTTGGTCTGGGCCACTCATACTCCCGAGCCCGCGTGAAGTTCAACGTGCACCGAGTTGACAACATGATCATTCAATCTATCGCACTGCTTGATCAATTGGACAAGGATATTAATACGTTTTCTATGAGGATCAGGTAAATATGTATATTAAAATTTTTAGGGTTCTGTACTCAAAAGGTATTTATATGGCGGAGGTGAGTGGCAACGCAGGGAGGGGTTGCCCAAGAAAGACCTACACTGACCTTATTGGTGAGGTCCTTCAGGTCAGGTGCGGAGTACTCGTAACCGGCGTGCTTGTATGAAGAGATGTATGAACGTAGATGAGGCTAAAGGAGTATGTAAGGATCGTAGCAAGTGGCGTTCTGTAGTTTCTGCCTACCCCCATGGGAAAAAGATGTGAGTTTTTGTATGAATGTTCTGTACTCCAAGGTTGCCAAGAAGACTAAGGGCCCTATCTCACTAGGACACCTTGGTGGCGGCCACCTGTTGTGCCAACAATAAAATGTAATCAACTCAATTTAGGAAGTTGAACCTTTTTTGTGTAATTTCATATAATTGGTAGGCACTTGAATTTTTTACAGTGTATTCTATTACACTATAGCTGCTATAACCACAAATACTTAAACAAAATAGATTGCACGATGGCACAGAATCCTTTGTGAGCAAGTCGCAACTTTCACTATTTTAGATAAGTTTTTAGAAAAAGAAGTTTTTTTTTTTACTTATTGTAAAGGTGTCGTAATTGGGGATGTAAAACTGCAGCGTTCTTTTCAAGTTTCTATTTAAATACATTGCCATTTAACTTAACATTCTTCCTACAGAGAATGGTACTCCTACCACTTCCCGGAGCTGATCAACATAGTCCCAGAGAACCAGCTCTACACCAGGTGTGCGGAATACATCAAGGAACGGAAGACGTTAAGCGAAGAGTCTGTGGAGCCCCTGACAGAGATCCTGGGCGACTCGGAGAAGGCGCAGGCTATTATTGACGCGTCAAAAATGTCTATGGGAATGGATATCTCGCCTGTGGATTTGATTAATATACAGATGTTTGCAGGAAGAGTTGTCAGACTCAGTAATTATAGGTAAGATTTTTTTTAGTAATTAGTTTTCATACCTTCCTAGCTTCTAACCGCGACTTCGTCCGCGTACATGTCAGTTATTGCGGACGCAGGCGAAGTTGCTGAATAAAAAGTAGTGTATGTCCTTTCTTGGGGTTCAGACTTATGCCATACCAAATTTCATCAAAATCGCTTCAGTGGTTTAGTCGTGAAAGCGTAACAAACAGACAGAGTTGCATTTATTATATTAGTATAGATGACACTCTGCAGTAACGTAGTTTTGCATCAGTGAGAGAATTTTTGTAATTGGACTAATACTTCCGGAGATTACCTCTTATGCATAGAAAACAATATTTCCTCTTTACAAAATTAGTATAGATATCCTTACTGGATTTATTTCTCAATTCTTTAAATTTTTAAAAACCTTACAGTTTTATTAAATCGCAATTAAAACTATTTTCTTCAGGAAGCAGATATCAGAATACCTTCACACAAAGATGGAGTCAGTGGCACCGAACCTGACCACATTGGTGGGTGACCAGGTCGGGGCGCGTCTCATATCTAAGGCCGGTTCCCTGACCAGTCTGGCCAAGTACCCTGCGTCAACACTGCAGATATTGGGTATGTATTATATAGTAGACACCATGAATTTATTGATTTCGCGATTCCCCCATAGATTTTGTAATAGCAAACTGTGACATCACTTATTTGCCAGATCAATAAGGTGCTGCCACACTGCTCTTTAAAAGTATTAACAACCATTTTCTAACACTAATACATAACAAACAAATGTTAGGAATTGTTACATTCTATTATGAATTGTTAAATGTTTTAGGTGCATTTGAAAAATCGGCTCGCTCGCAGTTTGGATACCCTGCTGTGGCCTGGATTTGTGAAACAAATTATATTAATTTTATTAATGTTTTGTTACAATTTGTTAACTAACATGAAAACATTTTGTAACATTGTTAGGTGAACAAATTGTAAACATTGTTAAGCAGCAGTGTGGCAGCACCTATAGATTACTTATTGACTTTAAAAATTAATAAATCACGTTTTTTATTGTTCAGGTGCCGAAAAAGCACTGTTCCGTGCTCTGAAGACCCGTTCTAACACGCCTAAGTACGGCCTGCTGTACCACTCGACGTTTATCGGCCGCGCGGGGCTCAAAAACAAGGGACGCATCAGTCGGTACCTCGCCAATAAATGCTCTATAGCTTCCAGGATCGATTGCTTCTCTGGTAAGGAATACCTTTCTATTATTTTTAAGGCATGTCTTCTTAAATTTGTCCTGATGGCTTAGTGGTTGAAGCACCGGCGTCTCAAGCACGAGGTTGCTGTTTCGATGCCGGGCACTACCAAAATGTGACTTTGTCAATTCATTTGTACTTTGATCTTAGTTTTCTTGGACATCACTGACATCAACAGGATAAACTGAAAAATCTTTTTTTTGCAATCATAACTTATCTATGGTACCATTGTCATCAATTAAAATGTGTGTAAAAAAACGGGGTCAAGCCAAACGACCATCCTGGATCCGCCACTGGTTTGGCTCGTCATGGATTCCTGGCGTTCATTACACAAACACCTTATGGGACCATGGACCACAGGTTAAGAAATCCAGCTGTACCATATCATAATTACAAGAAACAGATTTTGGCATTTTTTTTTAGATTGGTTTAATTAATTACATAAGCCCCAAGTAGTGATAGTCCAGGGCCCCACTAATTCCGTCCCTAAGTCCGGCTCTGATTCTCATTGATATTAAGCACACTTTGATCTATTGCAAGTGTAACCTGCACTTGTGGTAATAACAGTAGTGCAACAGTAACGCGGTTATATCCACACATGAACACTACAATGTGTGTTATATGTACTAAATTCACTGCTACATTTATTCTTCTTATTTTACAAATGATAAATTAATCTATACAAATATATTGAAGCTAGAGCTTTTTTGTTTGTTTAAATGTGTCTATCTCTGTAACTACCAGTCGGATTGGAAAGAATATTTTTGTATATGATAGCCAGATTCATAACACTGGTGTCTAAACCATACAGACGAAGTCGCGGGGCGCTAGTTACTACATAAGTTTACAGAGGCCCCTTTGGCAGCTTTACTGTCTTATGTTAGCTGTAAGTTTTGCTATAGAAATTACAAATCATAAGCGCGCATCTTGTGACTCGGTATTTTAATGGTATAAGGTTTAAATTTGCAATAACTAAATTAACTTAAATTTTTTTCTTGCAGAAATTCAATCGACAGTATACGGCGAGAAGCTACGCGGGCAAGTCGAAGAGCGTTTGAAGTTCTATGAAACCGGTGACATTCCCAAGAAGAACATAGAAGTCATGAAAGAAGCATTTGAAGAACTACAACAGACATTAAACGCGGAATCTAGTGCCAAGAAGAAAAAAAAGAAGAAGAAGAAGAAGGAATCAGAAGAGGTAGCCATGGATGAAGATTAGCTGTCAAAGTGACAGTTCAAATGTCAAAGTGACAGATTTTTTTATATAAGTCATAGCCATAGGGGTATAACTCTAGAGATGCCCTTAACTTTTAAATTCATGAAGAAAATAACTGTCAGAACGTGGAATGTCCAGCATTTCCAGTCACGACCGACTAGGAATTTCTAGGTAATAAACGTACTTGAGAAAAACCTAGTCAGTTTGTTCTAAAAAAGTATTCATTCTGCATCTCATGTTGATGTACTATTTTTCCAGCTGCCATTTTGAGTGTGTTGACATTTCAAGGCGGCAGCTATTTTTTTCTTAGTATGGGCTTCTCCATTGTTATACCTCTATGATCATAGTAATTACATATTTTTCAGACAAATCTATTGATGTGACCTCTTTTGCAGTTAATACATTATTTTTAAGGATTGATTTGTTTTATTTGATGTTCCTTGGACCCAATAAAAAGCACACTATAAATCCAGGGAAAGTACACAAAAGTACGTTAATAAAAACCAATTAAAAAATTAAATGGAGTAACATAACAAAAAGCAACCCATACAGAAGCAAAGGAGTGTATAGTATGCGCCCGCGCACATAAGGGAGTCGAGAGCGGTGGCCTCTCACGGTGGCATGAGAGAACGTCATGCCGTTTTCCATCACGGCAAACTAGTCCATTTTACTACCAAAGCGCGCCAACAGAAGTTTCACTAAAAAAAAGCAATCGATTTCCATCTCTTTATTGCAATATGACTTTCTCTTAAAAACTAAGGCACTTATCCAGTAATAGCAAGATGTTCGCTACAGTTGATCTTAACGTTGATATTGACGCACGCCAGTTGTGTCACGAAGAACTTGAAGATGTAGGGGATGGCTATGGAGACCAGGCTGCCGTCTCCACACAGGCGGCATGTCTCCTTACTGGTCTCGCTCTTGCCTATTATTGGGCCGAGGAGAGTTCCACATTTTGAACAGAGAATAGCCTGAAAAGGAAACATAATATGAAATACTAGTACTTTGGTAGTGACTTTGGATTTAGGAGCTTAGGAAACTTGCATTTCCTGAAAATATCCTAAAAACAAATATAAATTTTCATTATTTTTTGTTTAGAATAGAATAGAATAGAATATCATTTATTTGCAAATATGGGTTATATATACATAAGTAGGTAGTAGTAGGTTTTCAAAAAGAAACAGATTTTTATACACATTTCTCATATGACAGCCATTGTATAAGGATGTCTACATCACGAAAAGAACCTGCTGTCCCATTTCTGGTTTCCAGTTTCACTAGTTTAAGCTGACTCGATGAATAAGTTAGTCAGAAGTTCAAGCATCTCTCTTTACATAACATTGTAAGTTGTAAGTTAGAAATCGTCAATCCGTTTAGAGAAAGCGTGGTTATGAATAATGCAGATAGGCCTCTGCCCTACAGTGACACAGTAATGGGCTGTTTACCTCAGTCTTGTCAGAGCAGTGGAACAGTCGGTCGTGCAGCAGGAAGGCGGCGCCGTGCGAGGCGAGCGCGTCGCGCTCCATCTCCCCGAGCCGCACGCCTCCGCCGCGCCGCCGCCCCTTCACCGGCTGCCGCGTCAGGGCGTCCACCGCGCCCGTCGTACGCACCTGGGAATGAGAAACATGGTGTAAAGTCTCTTATACTCCGTCGAAAAGGCAAGATCCCCGACTAGACAGGTGTTGTCTGGTGGGCTACTGCCCGACGGTTGTTGTCGGGATTTTCGTATGCCAACGTCGCGCCGAATGTAGATTGCGCGATGAAGGAATTGTCAGTTGTAGTTCACATGCTGTGCGATAGATGTCGCTATAATTGTAAAACACAACTTTAAAAAATATTTTATTTTAGGCCTGAAATCCTGCTGACGTAATAAAAACATTATTCTTTAAAAAAAATAGCTTTGAAATCAATGAATAGATATTTCAATTAAGCTAGTAAACAAGTGACGTCACAATTTGCTGAACAAAATTTATGGGGGATCGAGTTTTGTCATAAAGAGTATGTCAAAAGCTGACTGTCAACAACAACATAAAAAAAAAATTGTGGTAAAAAATTAGGTCTGTTTTTAAATAAAGGATTTCTAGAACAAAGCAATTCCGATTATTCCAAGATAATGACGTCAAAAACAATTATTGAGCCAACCAGGATAATGGTTTTATAATTTTAAGAGCGTTAAATTGAAGTAAATAAAAGATTTAGAAATCCAAGATGGCGTCTACAAACGATGCGAGATTTCCGTCATACGTACAAAAACCATAGACAATAAACTTCTAAATACAAAATGGCGGTTCAATTATATCTTCTATTTCTAAAAGCACACTCACCTGCCACTTATCAGAAACCATATGCCTAAGTCTTTGATAATGAATAACTCCGTAGAATATGTCAGCATCCATCTCCCTGCCATCGACCCCGCTGTACATGCGCTCAGTGCCGTAGTAATTGTACCCTGACGCTTCCAGCAGACGACCGAAGTAGTTTATAGCTGTGTCTTTCTCGTTGAAACGGAATGGCGTCGCGTCGTGGACCTTTGGAAGAGAGAATAGAATAAATCACTTTATTTACACACTAGCTGCTCCCTGCGACTTCGTACATCTAAGTCAGGAGTCACGTCACTTTGTGACCCCCACAAAGGGACGTGACTCCCCCAAAAATCGTTCACGTCAAATTGATCCTTAATTCAGAAAACAGTACTTCTGTATACGGCCCACACGACGTTGTTAAAAATGATATAAAAGTTCAGAAACATACATAAACTGACGCCTTTTTCCCATGGGGGTAGGCAGAAACCATAGAACGCCACCTGCTCGATCCTTACATAGGCTCCTTTCGCCTCATCTAAATCATACATCTCGTCATACAAGCACGCCGGTTACGAGTACTGCGCACCTGACCTTTCAGAAAGTTTAGAATCAAGTGATATTCACTCACATGTCCATGTATGCTTGCGGCTTTGCCCGCCATGCACTCTATCATCATGGCTATGGTCATTCTGGAGGGGAAGCCGTGAGGGTTGAACAGTACATCCGGCACCAGTCCTGACTCCGTGAACGGCAGATCTTCGGTCGCCCACTTTTGTGAGCAGATGCCTTTCTGACCTGCGCGTGAGGCGAATTTGTCACCAACTGTTGGATTTCGCTGTAACACACAGATGTTGCTTTTTATGTCTGGATAAGGCACGGTTAAGATGTGTTTACGCCGCACGGCATTAAATTCAAACTTTCAAATCCTTCTTTTTTTTTAATGAATGAACTGATTTTAATGAAACTTTCTACACATAAGCATTAAGCAGGATACATAGGTCTAAAAAGTTGTCTTGACAGTGTTACTTTAAAGATCAGTGCATAGACAGCAGCATTAATTGACTAGCAATACCCCGTGGTTCTACCCCCGTTAAGTTACGTCTTTGATTTCTGCTCCACTCCCCCAAAGACCCCATGATGACCTCCTCAGAGGGTTATTACTCTTGTAGACAGACTAATGGTCATCGCTCATGACAGCACTGCTCCGACACGGCAACAAACCGCCTCGAAAAATCCAACCGTATCCAGTCAGCGCGCCGCCCGCACGCCGCCACCTTTTTATCTTGTCATTATAAAAATTATCTTAACGCATACGATTTAAAGCTGTAACTTGAATGGCAAATTATTTACCTGTAACCGCAGCATGACGCAGGCCTTCTTGAGCGGTCGTGAGCTGAAGTCCCCGCACAGCCTCACACTGTCCACGAACACCTCCTCCTTGCCGTGGTACTTGCTCACTATGAACGTACTCTTCTCACCGTCGTAGTAACTGCGGGTAGATCAGTAATGTTAGCAAGCAGTTCAGTGCAGTGTTGTTGGTCTGAATGCCTCGAAGGTTACCAGGTAGGCCAAAAAAAAATTTGTTTATCCAATATCACTTAATGGGCTCATCTACTTTAAAATGTGACGTGTAAAAGTGTTATTTATAACCAATTTACTAAATAAATATAATTTCATTTGGGTAAACAAATATTTGTATGCACGAGAATTGGGCCCGCGATACACAGAGCAGCAGTCAATCGCTTAGCCACTGCGCCAACCGTGTCGTCAAATCAAAATGTTACATTATTATACCGAAAAAAATAAGGTTTAAGAACTTTATTTCTCAACAAGAATTACATTCACTTGTATGAAAAAAAACTTATTTCTAATTGGAAAACATTTTGCAACGCAACGGCTACATTAGATCTAGACAGGAAAGATACTTTAACTTTATAAATCGACTAAAATGTGTTTCTTTAAAGATTTTTTGAAAATAAACAATACGAATAAAATACAGTAAGATATTTTACCAATAAAATGGGTCTTCAGGTTTAACTCTAGCCCCGACAGCGGGCAGGCCGTCGTCATCGATGTGCTTTGCCAAGTCCGGTTTAGAGGGGTCCAGGCAGAAGTAGGAGGCGGGATGGGCCAGCTCTATGAAGTCCGCTTTGTACACAGAGCCGGCTGCAAAACCTCGCTCGTACGCGGACTTGTTGATGATCATGGCGTCTTCCATATCGTAACCCTGAAACAAAATTTACATGTTTTTTTTTATTGAAGAAGTACACCATTTGCTGATGGATCGTGGAGAACCAAAATGAAAGGGGAATATTAATCAAAAATAAATAAATATATTTGAGGTAGGTTTAATACAATTTTAGTATAATCTAAGTCAGATGTTGGCAAAAGATTTTGTGAGCTGGTGTACTTTTTTGATTAAGATCATCATCATCGGCCTAGCCCTTTCCCAACTATGTTGAGGTCGGCTTCCAGTCTCACCGGATGCAGCTGAATACCAGTATTTTTCATGGAGCGACTGCCTATCTGACCTCAACAACCCAGTAAGTGCATACGATACCCCTAGGCAAGACTGGTTGTCAGTCTTTCAGGCTTCTGACGACTCGTAACGACTGTCAAGGATCCACGTATGACAGCCGGGACCAACAGCTTAACGTGCTTTTCGAGGCACGGAATGATGTCAGTAATGTCTAAGATAAACTTTAGAAAGTACATATGAATTGAAAAAGTCACATTGGTACTTGCCCGGATTCGAACGCACACCCTCATGCATGAGAGGCGGGCGCCCCGCTCGGCCATTACGACATTGATTTGACTGACTTTTTTGATTTAGATCCCAGTTTAATTTAAGACCTAAGCATTTGTTATATTATATAGTTTCAATAAGGCATGATGGAGTTTGCGTATCCATAGATGCTTTAATGAATTACATAAAGACAAAAAAACCTTTATTTTCCCTTAGTTGCATAATTATGCAGTATGTGTACGTAACGGCTACGTTTAAGTCTTCTGCCCAAGATTTTATTCGCGTAGTTTTTTTCACCCGTGTCAAGTTACATCTTTAGTTACTGCCGTCGGTCGTAGCATGATGTTATTAAAGCCTATCTATTCTATTCGTCATGAATCTGGATATTAACTACAAAAAAGTTGGCTGTCACGAGGCGCCCGGCAGAGGAGAAACATCTCAGTGAATATTCAATTTACTTATTGATAGAAACCAAGAAAAAAAAATTGATGCTGCTCATACAGAGAAGCAGCAGAGAAAAGTGAGTGGATAGTACGCAGTTACGCACGCGCACACGAGTGAGTCTAGAAAGGTGGCGTAGAGGGGAAACACGACATGAGAGAAAATTCATTCACAAGACGAATAAAAACTGCAAAGGAAAAATAACCGGTAAAAATACGGTCTTTACTTTTTTCTTGCGACAACATTAATACCAAATATGATTCTGCTTTGCGTATGATTCTGCTAATTTTGGTAACCGTTTTACGAATAATAGAGGAATTGTTTAGGATCTGCAGGGAATTCAGAAAGAGATTCACTTTTAGCAGAATTGCTCTATGTGGCCTTTTTAGGCCCCAAGGTCATGCCTTTTGCCGTCACGGCAAACTGGGCGATTTTACTGCCAAAGTGATCAAATAATATAAATTTAAATAGCGAAAATCCGTATTTCTAATGTTATACTCACAGTATAAGAAATGACAGCGACTATAGCATTAGTTCCACAAGGATAGTCGTCGAGTCCAATATTGTCGTAGTGCGTGGCTCGGAACAGCGGGGTGGCTGGTGTCTGCAGCCGGTATAACTTCGTCTCCGCGTTTGTCAGCCACGTGTGTATCGGTGTGCCCATGGTTTGCTTACCCATTTGACACTGGTACATGTTACTGAAATAAAACGGTAAGGAATGGTGAGACAATTGAAAATGAATGGTGAGAGAATTGATAATGAGTAATGAGAGAATTGATAGTGAATGGTGAGAGAATTAGAAAATGAGTAGTGAGAGGTTGAAAAGAGTGGTGAGAAATAAAAAATGAGTGGTGAGAGAATTGAAAATGAGTGAAGAGAGATTGAAAATGAAAGGCGTGAGATTGTAAATGGGTGATGAGAGAATTGATAGTGAATGGTGAGAGATTAAAAATGATTGGTAAGAGATTGAAAATGAGTGGTGACTTGGTGAGAGATTAAAAATAAGTGGTCAGCGATAATAAATGAGTGACAAGAGATTAAAAAGAACTGCAGAGATTTTATATTAGAGTCAGAATTAAGGAGATATTCGAATAGTAAACTCACCGTGGCGACTGATTACAATCAGGCATCGGTACTAACTGAGCCAAGTTGCTCATGAACGCGGTCTGCGATAACTCCACGTGTGTCGTTTTGCCTGAAATAAGAAATAATATATTCTCCAGAGTCAAGACTATTCTAGTGATCGCAAAGCGCGACTGTTGATCACGAGTTATTGGGTTCGATTCCCAGGTCGGGCAAAGTGTTATTGTGTTTTTCCATTAGGAATTTCTCAGTAGCAGCCTCGGAGTCTGGATTTGTGGACGGTGGATGGCAATAGGATTGTCCCCTATTACATGGGATTTAAACATAACTGACAAAATGTGGGTGCACCTCTGCCTAACCCTTCGGGGAGTAATCCCCGAACTTTGATTACTAACCAAAGACAAACTAATTGGACGTAACATTAGCATCAAATGGGAAGATTAAAATTGGTTTTTACATTTCACCAATTAGTTTTGTGGAGACTTAGGGCTCCGCGGGGCATACTTTGAGCATGGCTGGTTTAGTGTATCGACTTCACCTTTAAGGATCTCGCTGTGCGTGACGGCTATGTCGAGGTACAGCTGCTCCATGGTGCCGATGAGCTCGAGCTGTCCGGTGGACAGGTTGATGACCGGCCGCATCATGCGCGCCTCGCTCGTCATCAGGAACACGCCCGCGTATTGGGAGCATATCTGACAAGGGTTTAACTTAATTAAACACGTGGACATTTTTGTATTCCGTTGCAGTTTTTTTTTGTAATTTATTTTATTTAACTTGACATTTTAATTTTATTGCATTCTATTCTTTATTTCTAGTGATGATGACGTTGTGTATTCAGTTTGTATTTTGTATGGGTTTTGCCAGAATTAAATGAATTTTTTTTATTATTTTTTTATTATTATTTGTCAAAAACGTGAAACAAGTAACGCGTAACGTTTATACTTCACCTGCCCGCGTGTCGCCACGCGTGGAATAGCTATCGGTTTCATACATTTAATCGATTGATCAAGGGCGAATCCAGCCTTCAAGTGGGGGGGTTCATATAATAAGGTCTAGTCAGGAAAGGCTCCGTTTCGATTACAATAATAATTCTAATTAAAAGGAAATATAGTAAGCCCGGGGGGGGGGGTCGTTACCCCCATGACCTTGGATCCGCCCTTGCGATTGCTCCACGCTACGCGGGGTAGTGCAAATGTGATCAGTCCTACACTGCTCCCAGTCCCAGTCCTATATCTGTCAGTAAGCCAGAATCTCTACAGTACACACACACACGCCCCTTCACACACACAATACCCAGGTGCCTTAACCCATTGACTGCGGGAAAACACACACGTTGTGTTTCGACTAAACAACACAAGTGCGGCGCACACACACCGTATGTGTTTTTCTACAGCGAACACATGAACTGTGGTAGCTAGCCGCACTTGCGTTTGGCGCAGCGAATGTTCGCCCGCAGTCAAGGGGTTAAGCAAACATATTTTGTTTTTTAGAACACCTACTTGTTTCTTTGGCACGACGACAATCTCCGTGGTAATAGGCACCTCCTCTCCCTTGATCTTCAGGGTCCGCAGGTAGGCAGCGGACTTCTCCACCGTGTCCTCCGCGAAGTAGCCCACGAGCCGACCGTCCACGAACACAGGGTACTTGTACACGTCGCGAGAGAGGGGGGTCTGGGCCACGGAGCTGATGGCTTCCATACCTGGAAGAAGGTAATTTTTGTTACAGGATCTTGGGGTAAAAATGTCAGAATTGACTGATGATAAGTCCAGTTCCGCTGATTATTATCAAATCAAGGTGCTTTTTAACCGGAAAGTACTCACAAAAATACCTACTTACCACATCTTTCTAAGACTTGCGGTAATGCTGCAATTTGCTTGGGGTCGGCGTGCTGTGTGACCTGCACAAAAAAAAAATAATAACTCGTTCTGTTTCTTTCACAAATCCGTCCTTACTGTCCTTACTGTCCGTACTCACAATCGAGACCATAGAAAAAATATCAAAACACATATTTTTTATATAAATAGTACCTTATTCTGCTTCATACAAAGCTATTGTTTGGCGCAAGCAATTAGGTTGAACAAATGATTTAAATTTAGCTGCGCATACGCACCTGCGCGGTCATGGTGAGGTGGTTGAGCAGACCGCAGGGGGCTCCGTCGGGCGTGTGCACGGGGCACACGAAGCCCCACGCGTCCGGCAGCAGCTGCCGCGCCTCCGTCGTGCGCATCTCCATGAAGAACGAGCCGCGGTGGATGGACCTGCGCGTGCACACCACTATAATTGGGTACTGATATTACAATGATGTAATTAGTTAAAACTTATGTAGGTAGTTATAACGGACGGCCAGTGCAGCAGGTCAACGCCCTTTGCGGTGATTACGTAACTCGGGCGCATAGTATCCATGAATTTACGGACGGTGTCGGACAGATTTTATTTTTTTAATTTTTGAAAGAAAACTTTGTTTATTTATTTTTAAATTCAGATAAACATTTTTTATAATAAATCAAGTACCTATGGTATTAGTGACAACGGTGTTTACACTAACAGTCTGTATTTCATTTCGAACCGTTTATTTATTAGTTGAAAAAAGACTCCAGTTGCAAATAAGCCTAATGCCTTTTATAGGCCTTTTTGAAATGACGAGTCTTAAATCCTTCTTTATTGGCAAAGCTATAGAAAAGGACCGATAGACTTACATTACATCATTCATACATATACATATATATTTTTTTAATTTTTCTTTTTTTTTAATATTATGTGCGTCATTTTAGCTTAAATAAACAGTTTTTCTTTCTTTACATTTATGGCCTATAAGAATACTAGTAGGTACTCGCGGCTTATCTCACATGACTTACTTGAAATGTGACATGTATCGCATCCTGTTGATATTCTCCGCCACGATGGTGAGCCCCTTGTACTGCGCGAGGTTCACGTTGTTCGACGGCGC
Organism: Hoplodrina ambigua; assembly: GCA_949774945.1. Lineage (NCBI taxonomy): Eukaryota > Metazoa > Arthropoda > Insecta > Lepidoptera > Noctuidae > Hoplodrina > Hoplodrina ambigua. The sequence continues at coordinate 9,015,011 of OX458988.1, forward strand.
GTTCCCTGTCGCGAGGAACGTCTCCATCTTCTGCTCCAAGTTGCCTGAACTGCGGAGGATTTGTTGGAGCTCGTGCTGATGGGAATATATTTCTTTTGTTTAAGATGGGTTTGCTTTTTACTGTAGTCTAGGTCAGAGGTACATACACATTTTGTGAGATTAAATTTCGCATGTAGATAATTATTATGACGTAAGCATACGCTAAGAAAGAGTTTTCCAAAATTCAGGCCCTAAAGGGATAAAACGGGGCTCTAATGTATCTATGGAGAAACAAGATTAGATCGCCAATCACCGTCATTTACGTAGACGAATTCGCGGGCAGAAGCTTGTAATAAAATTAAATCAATAAAAAATATTTTCATAATTTATGACAACTAACCTGTCCAATGTTTAATTTCTTCGAGGTCTTCGCCTTCCTCATGATCTGTATTCTGACGATGGAGATCAGCTGTTGCAGCCTCTCCTTCAGGATCTGAAGGTACAGGTGACCGCCCACCAGTAACTCTTGGACCATCACAGCATCTGCACCTTCTACCTGGTAAAGGAAATAGGGAATATTCCATATCTATTCTATATACATACTAGCTGACCGGTCCACGCGTTGCTGTGGCTCAAATTTGCAATAAAAAAATATTAAGACCAATAATTGAGATAAAAACTATCCTATCTCTCAAGTTGGATCGAACTGCACATGGTGTGCAAATTTTATTATAATCGGTTAAGTGGTTTAGGAGTCCATTGAGGACAAACATTGTGACACGAGATTTATATATATTAAGAAGATTATTATATAAAAATTAATTGCTGTTCGTTTGTCTCGCTAAAACTCGAGAATGGCTGGGCCAATTTAGCTGATGAATTTGCAATATTTGTCGTAGTCCAGGGAAGGTATAAACAAAAAAAAACGGTAATGTCGGCCTCAAGGGTAGAGTTAGGGTAAGAGATAGGATACCAACCGAACGAAGATGTGGCTGGTCAGCTAGTTAATTTAAAATTTTGTTTATGTCTGGTGTCTGGTCTACGATTGCTGTCGGGATTTTTGTATATAAGCTAACGTCGCGCCGAATGTTAATTGTGCGATGTAGGAGTTATCAGTTGTAGTTCACATGCTGAGCGATCAAAGTCAAAGTCAAATACTTTATTTCAATGAGGCCATTACAAGGCACTTTTGAACGTCATACACAAAAGAAAAAGGAATTGAATCTAGTTGCCCCTTCCAAAAGGTAGTTTTATATGGAGAAGAATGGGCAAGAAATTCCATCATCATCATCTGCCTAGCCTTTTCCCAACTATGTTGGGGTCGGCTTCCAGTCTAAATGGTTGCAACTGAATACCAGTATTTTACATGGAGCGACTGGCTATCTGACCTCCACAACCCAGTAACTGGGTAATACGATACCCCTAGGTAAGACTCGTTGTCAGACTTTCAAGTTTCTGACGACTCGTAATGACTATCAAAGATCCACGTATGACAGCCGGGACCAACAGCTTAACGTGCTTTCCGAGGCACGGAATGATGTCAGTAATGTCTCAGATAAACTTTAGAAAGTACATATGAATTGAAAAAGTCAGATTGGTACTTGCCCAGATTCGAACCCACAACCTCATGCATGAGAGGCGCCCGCGCCTTAACCGCTAGGCCATCACGACTTCAAGGGCAAGAAACTCCATACGTACTTTTTTTTAAATAGATAGATGTCGCTACGACTCTATACCCAGATTATGTGTATATCTTTTGTTGCAGATACAAAATAAATATGCGCAATTACCTTACACTTATTCTGCACCAAATCATACAGCTTCTGGGCCATGAACACCAGCGCATTGAACTTATCCTTATGCTCCTTCAGGTGGATCATGACGCAGCGGTTGAGGAGGAAGTCTGCGGCGTCCAGGTCCGACGCCCAGGGGGGCAGCTCGTACAGCTTGGGACGGAACATTCGGCCCAGGTATGAGCGGCAGTCGTACGACGAGTGGAGACCCTCCTCGTGAAGTTCTCGGAGCATGTTCTGGATGCAACTGTGAGGACGATTAAAAACAAGCTTTAATGTCTTTAACTTTGTCGTTTTCTACTCTTCAAGCCCTTTCATTTGATACCCAAATCAAGGAGACTGAAAAAAAATATGTAATCCGCCATCTTGGAGCGGCGGCCATATTGAAAATCATTACAACATCGAGTATTGGACATTGTATTGTCACCAGAACTAAAGGTGTATGCAAAATTTCAGCTCAATCGCTTAGCAACTAATGGTCGAAAAATGATTTGTGAATTTTGAAAGGACTACTTACGAATAGTGAAAGTTAATTAAAAGCTTGTAAAAAAAATTGTTAGGGCTCTGTACCCGAAGTGATCCTATAACTAAGTCCTTCTGTCCTACTTCACTGTCTGTCCGCCTGTCTGTCAACGGGCTGTATCTTATAACCCGTAATAAGTAGGGCTGAAATTGTTGCAGTGTTCTATTGCCGCTATAACATCAAATAATATATGAATATGAATAAAAGTTAAAAATGAAAGCAGGTCACCATAAAAGAGATCTCGTTTTTTTAGCTCAATACTATAAGTTTTGTTTTCAGACTTACTTGACATAATACAGGTCGTTCTTCTTCCCGTGTAGCAGCAGCCTGTATATGTAGTGGTCGGGCCAGTCGACCAGGCACTTCATGATGAGCAGCAGGGGAGCATAGTACATCATCTTACGATACGAGAACATTAACTTGCATGTACCATTGTTCAAAAAGTGGAGGACATTGTTCTGTAACAACATAATATGTGGGCTAAGTGGCTAAGTAATAACAGCCGCACGGGTCGATCCGTCAGGTTAGGCTACGCTTGCTGGGGTTGGTCCGTGGATGGGTGAGCATCTTTACACACAGTCTCCTCCGTGCCTCGGAATGCACGTTAAGCCGTTGGTCCCGGCTGTCATACGTGGATCTTTGACAGTCGTTACGGGTCGTCAGAAGCCCGAAAGTCTGACAACCTGTCTTACCAAGGGATATCGTATGATTCGTTTACAATTCTTGAGTTGTGGAGGTTGATGAGGAAGAATTAAATTAAATAAAAACAAAAAATTAAGAAATAATGCTAAGTAAACAAAAAATTAAGAAATAATGCTAAGTAAACAAAAATGATCTGACACGCTCGCAGGCCGCGGTTGCTTTAACGCGAATCAGTTGTAAACGAAGCGTCACGGAAATTGCCGAATACCCCCGAAAGTGTGATCGGCTTTGCCGTCTAGTTGGCCGATTAATCGGCCCTTTTACATCCGACTACCAGTAATAGTCGGCACATTTCAAAAAAATTACACTAAAAATTTGTAATTGTTAACGAATAAATACATACAGTGCTTGTTTGATCCGAAGTGACACAGCGGACCATAACTCCAAAGTCAGAGAACAGGTTTCCCCTCATCCTCCATCCTGAACGCTTGATTGCAACAGGGTAGTTACGTCTGGTCACCAATAGCATACGGGCTAAACGCTCGTGACCCTGTAAAAAAAGATAAAATATTAAGGTTGATGTAATGTATTTTTAATGTTTCACAATGGTCCAATCAAGAGACTAAAAGTGCTAAATCGCAAAATTAAAATTATAACAGCGCCTTATTTACCACTAGGCTATCCCAACAACCCAAGCTAAAAGATCATTACATCAACTTGATCAATACAACCTAACTGTTAATTAGCGCGTTGATCTAATCTCAGGCCATGGCATGCTAAGACAGACCCCAGGGGTCTAAGTGTGTGCCTTGTTTAAGTATAATTATGCAAAAAAATATGTATTTATATATAAAATAAATAATAATAATAACAAAATTTTAAAAAAGGATCATAAACATAACACATCACGCCTGTAATCCCCGAAGGGTTAGGCAGAGGTGTACCCATTAAATAGTACACCCACATTTCGCCAGTTATGTTTTTAGTCCCATGTAATAGGGGGCGAGCCTATTGCCATAAACCGGGCACAAATCCAGCCTCCGAGGCTGCTACTGAGAAATTCCTGATGGAAAAACCCAAAAACCATTTAAAAAAAAAAAAAAGGAAAAAGGATCAATTTAAATAAAAAAATATCAGAAGCTTACTGCGCTGGTTTGACTTGTCACTTTTCGTTAGAGAAAAACCACTACTCCACTATTTCCTCACTACAGCATTCATAATATTTATGGAGAAGAAGATATTGGAGATGTGTATCTTAACTCATTGGCTGCAGGCGAACATTCGCTACTTCAAGGCCACGGTCAACAAACCAGGTGTGGGGGAACAGCTACACTTCGGCTTGGCATAGCAAATGTTCACCTGTAAACAATGTGATGCTAACATAATCTCAAACTTCATGATTACCTTCACAATAAAATATCCCCCCCACTCATCGGAATGTTCATTATGCTGTACCAATTCTTCAGGAGATAAGTCTGCTAAGTGGCACATTTTTGACTGAAAGAAGATAACAAATCAATGGTTAAAAATTTTTGTTAGCATTTTTTATTTTAATTACGGTTTTTACCTAAATGGTGCCAAACAAGATCCTATTACAATACATGTTATGAAAGATGAGACTTGAAACACCACATAAACTTTATTATTTCGTCATAAATATTATAATATTGGTAAAAATTTTAATCTAAATGTCAGATAAATATTCCTGAATAGATGCACAAATTATGGATAACTATTTTGTACATCCATGCATGCGCCAGCTCCCCATTATATGTCAATTCTAATCATTTGTGGTGCATAGTAGACTGTCTGTCTAACCATACATGTTGTATCTTCATATTAGAATTAAAAAAAAAAATTGCCCCACGCTAAGTATTTCTCTTGCATTGTGGGTGTGTTTACTGTTTACAAACATACAAACTCATAAACACAAACAGTTAGACCCAGATCTGTGACAAGCTTTTACCCGAGACTTGGTTTGTGAATTTTCATACAAGACCGTAGTAAAAAAAAACATTTACTGTAATAAAATTTATGCAATTCCTATTACCGCTACAATTTTCATATTCGGACCAGGTGAGTGTGTTACTAAAAAAAGCACTCTCAGCTATAAAATATAAAGTACAGAAAAAAAAGCATTACCTTCACCATAATTGGTAGAGCTCCTAGAGACCTGTCCACAGTAATAGACTTCTCATCAATAGTCATCGTCAACCGGACTTTAAAATCACCTTTATATGTCGCTGCCCGTTGTCTACACTCCGTAGGTAGAACGGTCTGGTTTTTAACACCAACTGCCTCCATAGGGACACTGGGCTTGGCAAATCCTGCCTCGTCTATTGTTATTTTAACCCTTTCTCCGCTCGGTAGCTCAAATTCAGCAGGTACAATGTCGGTAATGGCAGCTTGCAAACCATCTTGCAACATATAGTTAAAAGAATCTATGTGAGGCGCTCCAAGACATTGTAGGTGCTAAAAACATAGAATAGATTATTCCCCATCGTCAATATAAACTTTTTGCACAATAAAACAGCGGAAAATCAACAAAAAAAACAATTTTATAGGTTACGAACCGGGTTTGCGATTTTTGGCGGTTTCCGATAGTCTGGGTGGCTTGTGTAAGCTAGAGAAGGATTCTTAGATATTTTCTTTGAATTCATTTTGTAGCTTGTTAATCACATTTAGGATTTTATGGTAAAATAACAATGCATTATCCCAAAAAGTACACACCACATGTGTTTTGAAATGTCAGTGTTGACATTGATTGACATTATAGTGGCAATTGACAGCAATGACAGAAGGACAGGGACACCATAAAAATGTTTGTAAACTTCAAATACACTTTAGTCTATAATGGGGTGAGTACCTAAACCATAACAAAGTGTAATAAATTATCGTTTACTTTTTTTGTTAATGTGTTACTAATATCACCGTTATAACTGTTTTCGCGTGTACTGTCCCATTCATAACATAATATCATCAAAGAAAAACAAACATCATATGTTTTTGTATTGCGTTTCAAAAATCAACAAAGCTTTCGAAATCCATACTATCCAAACTATATTTATGAAAATTCGAAACTAACTTCTATTTGTCTGATACGCTTTCACAACTAAAGTATTGAACCAATTTTAATTAAGGGATAAGTTTTTAAACCTTAAGACAGAACATAGGCTATCTTTTTTTCCATGACTTCGTCAACGTCCGCGAAAACCGACCGAATTTACTATAAATAAATAAATAAACTCTTTGATGTATTTGCAGGTCTTGTACTTACTATTTCCATATTTCCATAGACTATTTTAACCGATGGTCAGCACTCAAAATAATTTTTGATTCCCTCCATTGAATGTACTCTATGAGCGGGAAATTACGTGTTCATTGACTAATTGAGTTCTAGAAAGAAAAGGCTGGGCTGGACGCTGGTTGGCTTATTCAGTATTATCAGTTCAGTGCAGTCTGCAACGAGTGCAACAATAAAAACCTGCAAGTCTGCGAGCACCAATAACGCTGTACGTTTCTTCAGTGATGCTTGAAAACTAATAAGTGCAAGTGGAGAAAAGTAAGTACTTTCTGAATATTTTTATTTCAATCCAAGAATAAAATACTTTATTTTTGTCTAGGTACTTAAGATTCGAATTCAATACTGTACATATTTTTGTCTAGGTACTTATGAATATTTGTATAATTTCCTTAGTGCTTTATCACTGCTTGCACACTTCAATTCAACTTCAATTAATGTCGATTCAGGTATTACTATGTACTTACTAACTTGAAGTTTGGAAGCTTCTGCCCGCGTCTTTGTCCGCGTCCAAGTTGATAGGTATCTACCCAAGGGTACCGTACATTTTTCGGTTTAAAATGTTACCTATGTCTGTGCAAGATAAAGTTCATCCAAATTCGTTTAGCAGTTTTGTGGCGTGATAGAGTAACAAACATCAATTTTATCAACTTTCGCTAGCAGTAAGTTGTGATTTTTTAACCCTCGACGCAAAATGGCGGGGTTTTATAAGTTTGACGTGTCTGTGTGTGTGTCGGTGGCATCGTAGCAACGGATAAACTGATTTTATTTTTGTTTAAAAAGAGTGAATTAATCTGGAGTGTGTACCTAACTACCATGTTTGATAAAAATCGGTCCAAGATGGCCGCCGCAACAAAATGGCGGTTTACATATTTTGTCACAACTCCCTCATTGCATACACGAGGAGCAAACCAGTACATATATAACTACAGTCGACTCTTGTTAATTCAAACCTGCGATAATTCGAACCTCTCTATAATTTAAAGTTAACACGAGTTCCCTACAAAATCTCTTAATGTTTCGAATTAAATCAATACCTACATTTTTGTGCACTTGGTACTTAATTCGAACGAAACAATCAGTGCTACGCTACAAATCGTAAATTTTTTACCAGTCGAATTTTTTACAAGTCGAACTCGTCGGCGTCAAACACTCGACAATTCAAAGTTGCAGAGAGAAAGACACAGAATTTCACAGAAAGATTCTAAGTAGGTACTACATTTTGAGGCAAGTTCAAACTTGTATCATCGTACACGCGCTTGATATTTGATATTTCAAACACTCGATAATTCTTAATATTTTAAGAGTCCCTCGAAATTCGAATTAACGACAGTCGACTGTATAGTAGTCCTTAGTGCAAACTTGACCGGCTAAAGCTGGCCGCATAATTATGTAGGTACTTGTACTCTTTCCTGATTGGACCCTATTTTGTGTGTGCACCGGAAATCGCAATCTATGTTTAATACTCGCCACACATTTAGCACGATCGTAAGCCCTGTAGGTGTCGAGTTTCGGTTACCGAGAATTTTTGTTGCCGTTTCGATATCTTTGTTCCAATGCTATCCAGATACCTACGCATATTTAGTTGTATCAATTTTTCAACCGACTTCAAAAAGGAGGAGGTTCTAAATTCGACGCGTATGTTTTTTTTTTTTTTGTTTTTTTTTTGTATATTTGTTCTACGATTACTCCGCCAATTATGAATCGATTTGGATGATTCTTTTTTTGTTTGAAAGAGTACTTATAGTTCCGAATAGGCCCCATAGGAATATTGTCATGATCTTATGATGAACTTTGGAGATATAGAACGGAACTCCTTAAAAAATCACAGCAGAACCGCCGTAACAAGAAAAATTGCTTTGTTTATACGTGTAGTCGATGAGTGACTGAAGGAAGTGGGGAGGGGGTACGTCAATCCCCCTCCTACCACTTTAAAAAATTAAATATATCGTGTGAGGTATTGTTTGAAAGGGCTTTATGTAAGGATTTTAAACATTAACACACAAGCACTAAAAAGTGAAAAATAAAAACCTTTTTTACAAAAAAATATGACCGCCTTCAAAAACTACAAAATAAAAAATAACTTTAGCTTGGAAGTCGGTGGCAATACCTACATAACAAGAAACAAAACCAAAGCCGCCGACTTTCAAGCTAAAGTTATTTTTTATTTTGTAGTTTTTGAAGGCGGTCATATTTTTTTGTTTCCAAACAACGTTTCCGTTTTCCGTTTGTTACGGCTTATCTCTGAAATGGCTGGACCGATATTGACGGGACTTTCAAAGCATGTAAATAATTTAGCCTGATTTAGACGTTACGATTTGTCGTACATTGCGGGACCGCGCGGCTGTCGTGTCACAGGTGACCGATCATCGACGGAAATGCAAGTCCCACTTCCACTGAAGCTATCAGACTGAAATTTTGCACACACGTTTCGTTCTGGTGACAATGCTTGATTATATAAGTGACGTCATTCTAAATCTTATATGGCGGACGATACAGGTACTTAATAGACACGACTATAACCAGACTGATAGACTGGAGTATCTAATTAATATTGATTCTTGTCCATTTGAAATAATAAAGTAGGTAATGCCCAGATTTTATCTATAATTTAAGTACCTAGAACTTGGCAGTTGTATTATCAAAACTTCATGATAAATTCTAAGTAAATCAATAACACTTTGACGGGCCTGTTGGTCTAGTGGTTAGCGTCCCTGACTGCTAAGCCGGAGGTCGTGGGTTCGATTCCCACCCAGGACAAACTTTGTGTGGTGAGCATGATTGTTAGTTCTGTGTCTGGGTGTGATTTATCTATAATATGTATGTATTTATAAATTATATAAGTATGTATATCAGTTGTCTGGTTACCATAACACAAGCTCTGCTTAGCTTGGGATCAGATAGCCGTGTGTGAGTTGTCCCAAGATATTTTATTATTTATTTATTTACTTTTCTGAATGTTTAGTCTTAGAGTATTATTTTTACGTACCTACTGTAGCCGCCAGGGGGCATGGGTCACCATTGTACCTGGATATTATCCATCTACTTTGATTAAAACACGTATACTTAAATTGACTTCGTGTATTAATGAACTTATCTCCTAACACAAATTCCTAAAGGATAAACCCAATAACACTGCCTGGGAATCGAATCCAAAACCTCATGCTCAGCAGTCGCGCTTTGCGACCACTAGACCAACGAGCCGGTCCACTATTCCACACCGTCAATATTTATAATTACTATAAAAAATTTAAGGCTTGGAACAGGCTTTTAACACGCGACATCGCGCGGGTAACTTGTGTACATTGACCGCAAGACGCCTAGCTTTATGTCGCTGCTTATTATAGAAATTTTGTTAGATATTTATATTGAATTATTTAAAATTATTGATAACATTTATATTTAATTCCAGAATGGCGTCCATATATTCTAAAAACGGTGTTCTATCAGGTCACGTAGAACATTATTGTCTGATCTGCGCAGAGCTATTTACGAACGAAGAGGAGACTCTTGCGCATATTGTTGATGAACAGCATAAGGAGAAATTAAAGAACTGTGGATATTTCGAGAAATATAAGGAAGACTTCATTAGAAAGGTAGGTATTTAAATTATTCGTTCATTCTTCAAAGTTAGAGTGAACAAGCTTCTGGGTAAGCTCGCTCCATCGTAGGCTTTGTCTCTGTCACCTCTAGACTAGAGTCAAGAGCAAATACATATCAAATAAAAAAAAAATGTTATTTGTCAAGTTCGTTTTTGATGTGACACATCTATTGGCGCACTTTGACAGTAATATCAACAAATTTGCCGTGACGGCAAACGGCATGACGCTCTCATGTCGCCATGGCCTATTTGTATACGAGCAATTTATTACTCTGTTGTTTCTCTGAATTTTAAATATTTACCAAGATATATATTTCACATCTGTCGGGCGTCTCATGTTGTTTAGAGTAACGTTTACTTGGACAGATCCATTTTAATATGTTCTAATGTAACTCATTTATAACCAATAGCTTCTGCGCGCGACTTCGTCCACGTGGTTATTTTCACCCGTTATAAGTTACGTCTTTATTTGTTGTAATATAGCTTAGCCATTCTCGATAAATGGATTATCGCAACACAAACAAAATATATTTTGAATTCGAACCAGTAGTTCCTGAGATTAGCGCGTTCGACCAAACAAAGTCGTCAGCTTTATAATTTTAGTATACCTATAACTCCAATCGTATCGAATCGTGTCGTACTCCTCGATATCGTTGGTATCGTATTACCCAGTTATTGGGTTGTCAAGGTCAGATAGGCAGTCGCTCCATGTAAAGTACTTGTATTCAGCTGTATCCGGTTAGACTGGAAGTCGACCCCAACATAGTTGGGAAAAGGCTAGGCAGATGATGACATATAACTCCAATTATTTAGCCAAAGTGAAAGTCCATAGTTTACGAGATTTTGTAGTTAAGTTTCGTAAAAATCAGTTTACTATAACATCCCCTTGGCAATGTTACTATCTACTGTTCCGCCTCGCAAAGGACAAATTGAAGTTCGTTAGTAGTTGAAGAGGCACTATGAAGGAGGAGGAAAAGAAGAAGAATAATAGAATAGAATTGAATAATTTATTTTGGATAATTAGAAGCTTGTTAGTATATCTTAGCAACAATATTAGCTTACAATTATGTTAGTATTGTTGTATTGTTTATGTCACTACTGATTGTCATTGGTTTCTGTTACAGGCTCAAGGCGTGTACTACTGCGAGCTATGCAGCCTCACATTCCCCACCGCAACGAAAGTAGAATTACACATTGACGAGCAGAGTCATATCACAGAAAAAAACAAAATCACTCCATGGATCAAACGTGTGGGGAATGATATCATAGCCTTTAACCAGTTCATCATTACTGATGATGCTTGGAACAGCTGCGTTGAAGACACTTGCGTCTTATGTAATGCTGAGTTTGATGATAGCGCTACTCATAAGATCATAAGAAGCCATATTCTCAATTTGATCAAAAGTGAAGTGATTTTTGACAATGTTAATAAAACGGTTTATAGAACGGTGAGTTGTATATATTATCTATCTTCGATACTCTATACAAATAAATAAAATTGAAGTGTCTGTTTGTAATATATAACAGCTTTTTACTACATGCACATGAATGTATATAGGTTACATATACCAAAATAACATTTTTTCATTATCGTTTTGTCTCTTTATTTACAGATTGATGCAAGATCCAAGCAGTGTCTTACTTGCAATGTGATCATTGAAAATGATCCAACAAATCATTTCGAAACAGTTGAGCATAAAGAAGCATATAAATTGTATGACAACAGTATCCAAACATATGAACAGAAAAATACTACACAAGGTAGCAAAACTGCTAAGAAAGCAACTCATAGCGTGAAAGAAGATAAACGTGTTGATGATGGTAATGTCAATGGAGACATCAATAAAGAAGCAGGTAACAGTGCTAGTAAAGATGTCAAAAAAGAGGCTAAAAAAGAAGCCACGAAACCTGTTGACAAAGAAAAAGAAAAGCCACTACAAACAGGTAAGAAAGAAAGTGCAGAAGAACTTGACAAGATTTACTGTAAAAATTTAGGTGCCAAAAACTACATAACAGGCGATATTGGAGAAAAATGGTGCATTCTATGTGAATGGTTCTTAGTAGATCCTCCAGAAGAACACATTCGTAGCGAACACCACCAGACCATACTAAAAGCCCACAAAGAAAGATTGGCAGAAAAGAATAACGACGTGTCAAGTAAAGACGAAAACTCAAATCTGCATGAATCCGTAGACAAGTACCAAAACAGCAATGTCAATATTGACTTGATAAACGAAACTGCCTTTTGCAAGAAATGTTCAAAAAACATTGATTTTAATACTCCCGCTATCGATAAACATATCGAAGAACATATGAGGACAGAAAAAGAAAAAAGAACACAGAAAAAGTCGCCAGAGACTCTCTGTTCGGGTATAAAGTCAAATGGTACTGATAGAACTACCTTGTTCACAAAACCTGTGTTGCTTGGTAAGGACAAACGTTCGCGAAAGACCGTGTCGGTAGGAGATTACGCAAAGAAGCATGGATTGACACACAATCGAGCCGACAGCAGCTATTACTGCCACCCGTGTAGTAGACGCCTCCCGTCTGCACTCGATGACCTACAAAAACACGTTGCTAGCAGAATACACACAGAGAATACGAAAGAATCGTTAAAAGCACCATCACCAAAAAAAGTAAAGGAACCACTTTCAGAATTTCTTAAAACATTTGAATTTGTTCAGACGAATGACGAATTGATCATGATTATTAACGATAAATTTTGGATCAACGCGTTTGGATTTTTACTAATTGCTAAAAATAAACACGATAAAATCTTCTGTCATGGATGCCATATTGATTTGACCATGAAAAATTTGTTTGAGCATATATTAACGACTGATTATCACAGAGGAATCGTCGAGAAATGCCTTATAATATCTTCATTGGAAAATGAATTCATTAGGGAGGTAGGTTATCGATTTATTATTTATTTATTTATTATTCTAAAATTGTGTTCATAAATTTATTTACTTTTCAGTAAATGTGTATAAGGCCGTGGCCAAGGGGTGGGGGGGGGGGGGTACTTATTTTAGGGTAAAATTGTATATATAGAAAGAACTCTTACAATTTCAATGTCAACCATTTTGTTTTTACCACTAATATTTTTCAGATAACGCTGGATGTTTACCATTGTGGGTACTGCAACATGTCCGTGAATGATTGGGATGACGTTTTAGATCATATAACGATGGCAGAACATATAGAAAAGAAGTCAAATGCAGAACAATGCCTCCGAGACCACAAACCGAACTTGTACCACCGGGTAAACATGACAGAAATGGATGATGTGGTACAGCAATTTGTCCTATTCCATCGAAATTAATATGTTTAATAGAAGACCCTTCGCTGTGTTAAAAAGACTTCATAGACCGTTCAGTTTTCGCCTGCTGACACTGTGACGTCACATATCATAAGAACAGGGCCCCACCGCCATCCCTTAAAACAATATCAATTTAATATTACTTTGTAATTTATGTCGTTGCATTTTCAACTCTCGGCGCTGAGTCGAGCGTTGAAAATCAACAGTGTGGAAGGCAAAGTTATATTAAAATAATATTGTTTTAAGAGATTGTGGTAGGCCGTGTCCAGTGCATATTTCGTATGCCAATGGTGTATCAAGTTAAGGGCGCCCGGCGCCTGCAGCTCTCCAGGTCTCCATTCTCATCCAACCCCCGCGTCCCTGTACCCCGCAGGCAAGGACTCAAATAAGTGTATTAGCTATAACTTACTTCGGATACGTTGACCTTGTTGTGTTTTTCTTAATGTGTGTGAACTTCAGTCTAACTATAAATTATATTCACTGACCCTAGCTGTGCTTACTGCACTTCAAACTTCTAGCACGCTGTGTTTAATGGACTTTGACTGTATTCTAATACGCTGACTAGTTGTGTTTACTGGATTTCGACAAGCTCATAATACGTTGACCCTGGTTATGCTTACTGGATACCGACGGACTCCTTACACATCGACCTTAGTTATGCTTACTGTATACCGACGGACTCCTTACACATCGACCTTAGTTATGCTTACTGTATACCGACGGACTCCTTACACATCGACCCTAGTTATGCTTACTGTATACCGACGGACTCCTTACACATCGACCCTAGTTATGCTTACTGTATACCGACAGACTCCTTACACATCGACCCTAGTTATGCTTACTGTATACCGACGGACTCCTTACACATCGACCCTAGTTATGCTTACTGTATACCGACGGACACCTTACACATCGACCCTAGTTATGCTTACTGTATACCGATGGACTACTTACACATTGACCCTAGTTATGCCTACTGTATACTGACGGACTCCTTGCTTATTGACCCTAGTTATGCCTACTTGATTTCGACAAACTTATACATTGACAAAGTTGTGTTTTTATTGTTAGCATTATGTCGCGTGAATTGTTATAAATGTGTTACTGGCTGTAGCATTTATATTTGATTATTATTTTTACTGCAGCTATAAAAATGTATGTTTCGGATTGAAAGTAGACTGCCGAACTACTACTAAATTGTAATTTCGCTCAAAGCCTGAAAAGAATAATAATGAACAGTAAAATTAGATTTTTAAAGGCTCAGAAATCAAGAAATCGTTAATCAATTGAGTTAGCTAGTAAGTGACGTCACAGTTTTCTTTTACCGTACAAAATTGTCAGGTCTTATAAAGTATGTAATTGATCTGTGGTGTCAAATACCTAATTATAGTTGGATCTACGATTGAACAACTTTGCCTGTTTTAATAATTATTTTCTTTTTAGTTATTATTTCATTTTTCGCTTGGGTTGTCATTGGTTGTCAACTATACATTCTGGATTGTCAAATCGTCAATTTAAAGTCAATTTAGTCAACGCTGATTTGTATTCTGGATAACGACTGACTGAAGACGCGTAGATTCGCTAGTAGGCACATGGATACGTGACAATGCGCGCGCACCAATCAGCGTTGTTCACGCGCAGACGCGCGATTTCCGAAGAATGCGCGCGACTTTTTAAAATCTCATCTAACGTGTGCGTTACGCTGTGGAGTTAAGGTTGAATTTGTTATGTTCAGTTTTGGAAAGACGCTTCAATGCGCTTCGACTCTGCGCCAGTATAAATTGACCCTATAACCAATAGTCAGTTGTTAAAAAAGTAAGGGCAAAAACGCTTTGCTTTTACTTTTCATAGCTTCAATATGTTACTGCTGAATAAAACGTAATTTCCTTTATTATAGAAGCTTTACCAATTACTGCTAAATCCGTTGACAATATCACTGTTCTTTTTTAAATTGTAAGTTGTGTGTTTAGTTTTAAGTTTTAATTAATTTGATTTATTTTTGTTTAACATAACTGTGCTGATACCGATGGAAAAACATAAACATAAACTAACATAAACTTAGTAAATAAGCATTCATTTATTCGATAAATAATAAAGTTTTTGATATCTAATAATAATACCAGCCTATTATTGCCCACTGCAAGGGAAACGCCTCTTCCTATACAAAGAATTGATCACCACGCTTGCTCAAGGCGGTTTGGTGATTGCAGATGTTTTCCTTAACCAATGTCAGTGATGTCCAAGATAAACTGACGGCCGGCGCTCCGGGGTCGCGGGACGTCTTAACTCATTGACTACGGGAAAACAAACGCTGTGTTTCGACTAAAAATCGCGAGTGCGGCGCACACACACCGTATGTGTTTTTCTATGGCGAACACACGAACAGTGGTAGCTAGCCGCACTTGCGTTTGGCGCAGCGAATGTTCGCCCGCAGTCATCGGGTTAATAGGATAATGGGCCCCGGAACGCAAAGGGCTACAGAAGGAACAGAACGGTCTTTATTCAGTAAAAGTCTGACAGTCCCTTCCGCCCCTCTCAGGACGGAAGGACTCATTAGATTATTTTTACCAACCAAAAAAAGGGCCGGCACTGAATGATGCTTTGGTATGACACGGCATGCCGCGTCACGTCGTGGCGACCCTCAGCAATCTCAGGCTGCGCGCCATTCGCCGAAAACACCGCCGCACCCATTTCAAACCTTATTTCAATTAGTTTAGCTAGCATAATCCTGTGACCTGACTTGTGACACACATCATCACATCGCATCATTATGGTGCTGGCGTGCAGCTGCAGCAGGAAACGTCTCCGTGCCAGGCATCTCTTCAACGGTCGCTGGTATCTTCTTTAAACTTCGTATTCAACATGTTTAGGTTAAATAGCAAACCGTCATTACAGTGATGAAATTAAGCTGCATAAGGAATCGTCTCCATGCCTTTTTCACAAATTTTCCAGTACACCGTAAGTATTGGTAAAGCCATATTGGTACTTGTCCGGATTTGAAACCACAACTTCATGTATAACAGGCAGACGCTTTGTCCGCAATCATATGGCATAGCATTTTATTACAGTTCTTCAACACATTGCTATTTATTATTTGTAGGCGCTCCGTCACGACAGATTACCACCTCGTTGAACATTATCTGTTCTGAGATAACATTAAATCTTGTAATATTCTTAATTTTTATGCATTTACGGGTGCACTCCCTCTTCCCTCACTCTCATAGCCCGATGGGACGGCAATCCGATACGACCGAGATCAGACGCAGGACCAACGGCTTTACGGGCTATTCGAGGCACGGGAGTGTCACACCACTAACTGCCAAGCTCCAAGCTGTTGCTGATAAATTCCTAATAGAAAAACCGAATAACGCTTTTCTTGACCTGAGAATTGAACCCAGGAACTCATGCTCAGCAGTCGCGCTTTACGACCACTAGAGCAACAAGGCAGTCAGCAAAGCAACAACGAGCATCAGCGAGTAACAACGACCCAAAATTTTACATTTTTTTTTTAATTGGGACAAGCCCGCCACACTCTTCCCACCCACTGCAACTCCTGAAAGCCAGAATCAACAGTGGAGGCTACCAGAAAAGCGTCGACGCAATGAAACTCGACGAGTCCCAGAGAAACGATTAACAGTCTTGGGTCCCGCAACGAAATTAATCAGAAAAGATATTTTACTTATAAAAAATTAGGGATCCGTACTTCAATTCAGGCGTGTGAAGTCGCGGTCAAAACCTAGTTAAGTGTCCATGATATTAAACAATACCCGCATGATTTGACTGTAGATCGACAGTGCTATAAGGTAAACACTGCTGCATCTTATGCGGTTGTAATAAAAGCGATTTTACAACAAAAATGTATAATAGTCTGCTGTGCTGTCGACTGTACTTAGGCACCACACATTTTAAAAAGATTGCTTATCTCTTGTGGCCTAAATACTAGTACCGACTAAACTGGACAGAGGGAAAACTATAATATTGTTTTTTTTTAACACTGGTTCGAAGTTCTGTGTTAGTTTTCTGATAATAGACACTATAATCTGGATTAGGCGCATAATGCCACATTCGCAAAATGACATATTGAAATTCCGCAAAATGTGAGGAATTTATTAAAAAACAAAAAATACTGAATGTGCCATTACGCTCAAATGGCCTTTTGCGAAAATGGCATTTTGCTCTTGTGACGTTTTGCTAGTGTGGCATATTGAGAAAAGACATTTTGCGAATGTGGCATTGTGCGCCTAATCCTATAACCTATTCGTATTCTACTAAAATAATCTGTAGCGTTAATCAACACTCTGTCAAGTGTGGTGATTATTTATTCGTTAACCTGTAATTGTACTCACCTTGCCTTTGTCAAAAAAATGTTAATTGAAAATAATTTTATTTATTTTCTTCTACAAGCTATGAGATTTTTTTCTACATTATGTATTGTAATAATTATGAAATGGGAGGTATAAGCTTATACTTACTACGTAATTTGTGCTGACGGTCTCATTGTTTCCTTATGTTCTTTTTAAATAGGTATAAAAATGGGCAATTAGCTCGCCCCCTATTACATGGGACTTGAACATAACTGGCGAAATGTGGGTGTACTAACGGATGCACCTCTGCCTAACCCGTCGGGAATTACAGGCGTGATCTTATGTGTATTTTAAAATTACCCTTGTCGTAGTAATTTGTGACGAATACCAGCATACAGCGGCGCCGAGTTTTTAAAATTCCCGTGGGTGCTCCAGCTTTTTTAATAACATACCTAGCTACTTATACTTTGACGGGCCTGTTGGTCTAGTGGTTAGCGGCCCTGACTGCTAAGCCGGGGGTCGTGGGTTCGATTCCCACCCAGGACAAACTTTGTGTGATGAGCATGATTGTTAGTTCTGTGTCTGGGTGTGATTTATCTATAATATGTATGTATTTATAAATTAGATAAGCATGTATATCAGTTATCTGGTTACCATAACACAAGCTCTGCTTAGCTTGGGATCAGATAGCCGTGTGTGAGTTGTCCCGAGATATTTATTTATTATTTATTTATATACTTATATTTTTGTTATTTAATAGACAAGAAAATACAAGATATTTAGAAAATATAATTTATTGTATTACACAGCATTTTGTACGTTTACGTAAATCTAGGGTAATCGCGGGACGGGTTAAAAGATGAGAAAGAGAATTATTTTAGATAGTATTCATAATCGTGGGTGCACGGCACCCACTGTTTACCTCTCGTGGGTACTGGAGTCCCCGAGCACCCACGGAGTCGGTGCCCCTGCCTGCATAGGAACTTACCTAAGTCCCTACTTATTATTTGAAACTCGTAACGTTATAAAAATAACCATTCCAGAAAAAATTGTGCGTCATTTATGTAGAATACGCGAGTTAACGTCAATACGTAAATATTTCTACCTGGAATTTCCTCATTACAATATTCCCTGACGTGACCCGAACCACGCCTCCATTTACGTCACGATTGGGTAAAGCTGCCTTATAAGCCAAGACAAAATCAATACCAGCCAATCTTATTCTGTAGTTTCATTAAAAAAGGTGGTTCAATAAATTTTTACGTTTTTTTTAACAATTGAAGGTTGCATAATATTTGACATTAGGTACGCATGTCAACGCACAAACAACGTCGGTATTTTTTTTAATTCGGCCAGTGCTCCAAAATCGTGCGGCCGCTGCGCGCGCTTGGCTGTCCGACAGTGTACCGCGCCAACTATCGTTACATAATTTAAAAAAAGAAGCGCTTTGCCTGGTTACCGCTAGTGTTCAGTGAATTTAGTTTGTGTTTTCTTGTTATTTTATAATTATTTTGACATATTGTTTGTAATTTGGTGAGTACTTTTGTTTATTTAATATGATTTTTATTTTTTTAAATACCTACTGGTTATTTAAGTGGGTTTAAATATTTTTAAATTAGGCATTTAAATGAAAATAACTAAATAATTAAAAAATAATCCAGTTACTGTAATGTACTTACAGTTGTAATTATTGAAATGGATCAATGCAATCGTGATTCGACTATTCAAAAAATTTTTTTTTCTCTATTGAAGGTACATATTTTTTTTTAATTCAAATATTTATGTTATAATTGGAACAGGCATTACTTAACATAGACTCCTACGTATGCTTTTATATAAGTTTACAAAATGTAGAAGAACGATTTTGGAGGGAAAATCGTTTGAGAATTATTTTCTATCTACCTTCAATGTTTAAAAAGAAAAAAATTATATAGGTTCCACCACGTGTCTTCTGTTAATTTTAATATTCTCTAAAACAATGTAAACGCGTTAACTAAATACTTCAGATATAATCTCTAAAACTTACGCAATGCGGTTAAAAATATTTTTCCAGCCAACACGTGATTTAGTAAGTACAACGTGATTTGTAATATTTTTTTTTTTTGTTATTTTTCTGGGTAAATTTCCTATAATTATATCGCCCATTGCCAGTAACTGCGAAAAATTGGCAAAAACATAGAAACATCACGAAGTATTGGTATTTTATTTTTTCTATTCAAACAACATCGTGTTTCAAATTACATTTTTTATATATCTAATTATTTTTGCGGTCTATTTTTCGGCCATTTAATTTTTTATTTTCAAATTTGCATGTCTTGGTACCTACATTTACAAAAAATACTAATTACAATAAATAAAACTGTCTGTGTGACTGCCTCGTTGGTCTAGTGGTCGCAAAGCGCGACTGCTGAGCATGAGGTCTTGGGTTCGATTCCCAGGTCGGGCAAAGTGTTATTGGGTTTTTCCACCAGGAATTTCTCAGTAGCAGCTTCGGAGTCTGCATTTGTGCCCGGTTGATGGCAATAGGCTCGCCCCCTTTTACATGGGACGTAAACATAACTGGCGTAATGTGGGTGTACTAATGGCTACACCTCTGCCTAACCCTTCGGGGATTACAGGCGTGATGTTATGTTATAAAACTGTCTCAAAAATCAATAAAAAAACTGCAAGTACCTACCTATATTAAAGTCGGTATAAAAGCACGTCACGATTGAAAACTTAGTTAAAAATTACCCTATAAGAGAAACATGCTTCTTTGTATGTAGTGTTAAATAATAAGTTGTTAAATTATATAATAGGATCCATGTACATTCTGCCTTGCATGCAAATGTAATAAAAGTAGTGGTTAAAATAAAGATATTACAAAAAAATATCATTTAATAAATCCTGCACAGAATAATAACATCTATCTATAAGTAATTCTGTAAAACGTTTTTTAAATTTTTGCAACGGTAAGTTTTTAATTTGGTCAGGTGTTTTGTTAAAGATTACAGGAGCCATTATTATTGTAGTGAAGATTATTGTAGGTTCATTGATACAGAACCCTTCGTGTGCAAGTCCGACTCGCACTTGGCCGGTTTTTTAAAACACGTACTTATTTATGTAATTTCGATGGCGAAAATTATGTTACAATCTAGTATCGACAAAAGATTATGTAAAGTTTGTAATTATGTAGAATATTGTTACCA
Organism: Hoplodrina ambigua; assembly: GCA_949774945.1. NCBI lineage: Eukaryota > Metazoa > Arthropoda > Insecta > Lepidoptera > Noctuidae > Hoplodrina > Hoplodrina ambigua. The sequence continues at coordinate 9,035,667 of OX458988.1, forward strand.
ATAACTTTACGTATTGATAGGCCTATCAATTATATCGAAACACACATCAAACCGTTGTTCACTTGGGGCGCCTTCCTATTCTGTGCCTTCCGGTACGTGATACTCGAGAGCCTTATAAATGGCCCTCTGGTGTCAGGTCTGAGGTCATTGTGGCTATATTATATAGTTGAGGCCTATGTCCAGGATAGGACGATATACATAATCATGATAACCGTTGTTTCGGACGAGTTAAATAGTAACACTTTCGGGGGTATACTCTAGTTATGGCTTGATTAAATTATGCCTAGATTTAGTTTGAAAATGTTGTATTACCCTCATAGTTATAATTTTCTCCTTGAGCAAACGCGGTGATCGTGCCTTCTCTGCATGAGGAGAGGCCTTTGCACTGCAGTGGAATAATAATATGATGGTATTATTATTATTAAATAATTTTATGCATGAACTAGCATCCGCACGCGGCTTCGCTCGCAAATTAAATTTAAAATTCGAACATGATTGGAAAGACATGTGGCGCTATCTATCATCTTAAGACCGTTATTGTGGTTTCCTTCGGGAACAGTACTTTTTTCGAGATGCAAGGTACCCTATGTCCGTTTCTGTACACCTGACAACGTATATGCAAAATGTCAGGATGATCGGTTCAGTGGTTTAGGCGTGGAAAGATAACAAACAAACAAACTTACTTTCGCATTTATAATATTAGTTGGGATCTTTCAATTTCAAATTTCTTTCCTATAACCAGTTATTTATGAACCAATTAATTTAGCTAGCTGTCACCAATATCAGCGATAAATAATACAGTTTATCTCGTAGTGAATGCATTTTATATTACAATCACAATGTTGTGCGAATCAGTCGTTTATCAGGCGAGATGATTAACTCAATATATTTTTATAAAATAGGTCATCAGTGTCATACGCCACATAATAATAATGCTTTAACGGATGTAAAAAAGACACGTTATTTGTGTAAGTTTGTAGCTTTAAACCCATCAGTACACCCATATTTCGCCAGTTATGTTTAAGTTTTATGCAATAGGGGGCGAGCCAATTGCCATCAACCGAGCACAAATGTAGACTCCGTGGCTGCAACTGAAAAATTCCTGATGGAAAAACCCAATAACACTTTGCCCGGCCTGGGAATCGAACTCAAGACCTCACGCTAAGCAGTCGCGCTTTGCGACTAGACCAACGAGGCAGATGAGGCAGTACGTAGCCTTATTACTTTTTTATCGCCCCCCACTTTGAAATCCCCTGGTCTAGAAGCTAGAAGTCATGCACTGAATCTATTTTAAAAGTTTGTTGTAAAGATATTCCTTTCACCGCGTAAATTATGTTTCCTTTTCTTATGTCACTATTCAGGTGGAACAATGACATAATTATACAAACTAACCGTCCATGATCGATTCCCAAGGGATCAGCAGAATACATTAATTGACTTGATTGACCTACTTGCTGGCGGAAGCGTTAACCTGTCTTAACCCACAGATTAACTGGCATTCTTGATCGTCCGCATAGTCAATCTCAAATGCATAGTTTTTTTTTTTTAACTACCTTTTTTTATCCCCCGACGAAAAAACAACGGGATGTTATAAGTTTATCGTGTCTGTGTGTGTGTCTGTCTGTGGGATCGTAGCTACCGAACGGATGAACCTATTTTGTGTTTTTTTTTTGTTTGAAAGTTGAATTATTCAAGAGTGTTCTTATATGTTTGATTAAAATCGTTCCAAGATGGACGCCGTCGAGGGTTTTTTTAACTTAATGGAAAAGAGTTCGTAAAAGGATTTGGGTGAGGCTTTTGTCCAGCAGTAGGACATCGTAAGCTAAAGAAAATTTCCCATGCGGCTGTTATTACTCAGCCACGAGCACCCTAGGCTACCATATTACCTCACTTAAGTAACTCTTTGACCCTGCATTCAGTAATGTTGGCGCCTTGTCTAGTCCATTACTACAGTCCTAGAGTTCCAACATCTAGTCCATCATGTTGGAATTCCATCGCTGGCGTTTGGCAGTGTGACTTTGACAGCTGTCAGTCATGTTAATTTATACTATATACTATACAAATAAAATGCTTTGTCCTGAATGACTGCTGACCGACTGATCGATCAACGCACCGCCTAAACCGCTGATCGTAGAGACCTGCAACTTGGAGGGTGTGTTCTTTGTATGACGAAGGCATCCGATAAGAAAGGATTTTACAAAATTCACCCCTTAAGGGTATGAAACGGTGGTTCAAAGTTTGTATGGAGAAATCGACTTTGACGCGCTTTGTGTAAAGATAATAAATCGTCTCTTGCCTCGATTAACTAGGTATGGGACTGTAAAAAAGTTTGTAACTAATTCTAAACATACGCTAACAGTCGGGTGAAAAGGTGCCAAGTCATTTTGTAAAGTACAACAATTAGTTGACCCAACTAATTTAGCTGTTTATTACAGTAGATGGGAACGCACTTGCTTTTATTTTGGGCTAGTTTCTGCCCGAAACTTCGTCTGCGTAAACTTTATAAATAAGCCAAAGTCTTAAATTAAGGGCCTTCACACAGTACAGTACAGTTTTGTTATAATCCGACGTCTTCCAATGTTAACGTTACCTTAAACGCTTGTGTGAAAATTGAATATAAATATAAACACATTAAAAAAAAAATTGTAGCCCACCGGTATCGGGAACAGGGTCCAAATTACCAGTGGTCAAAGCTCCTGAGTAACGAATCTCCTAACAATACGCGTTGTGTACCACTTTCTGAATCAAGCCCTTGATCCAACCAACGAGAGCTTAATTAGATGTTGGTCGAGGCTCTTGGCTATTAGGTATGCCATTAGCCGTAACAACTATCGACACAATGATTGCTTACTGTACTCACATCCCACATGTCGACAACCTCGCAAGCCAAGTCAAGATACTTCTTAATAATATTATCATTAATCATAGGTACCTACTCACCTAAAATTACGTGGCTTACTAGGTAGCCTGCAGGTAAAATTAAAAGTCAACACAAAAATTTATAAGGCAGGCAGGAAGGTAGGTTTTAAATGCCGCAACAGATGAAAAAACTGATTAAATATATTTTTGCGACTTTATCTTGTTAATTAATCTACGATAAATATATCACTTCAACGTAAACAGCAACTAAGAGAGATGCTAATCATGATGACAACATGACACTCCTATTTTTAACCGACTTTGTGTGTTTGTTATCGTTAATATGATAACCGAGTTTAATGCTGCCGATTTGTGCAAATCTATAGACCTCTTAATTCTAATGCATTAGAATAGAATGGTGATCCAGTGGCGTAGCGTGGGTCTTCGGAATTGTGCAACCCTCCCCCTGCTGTAATGATTAGTTTAAAATATAATTATATTCAGTTTAAAACAGACCTAATGTTCATCGTACAACTTAAATATTGAAAGTCAAGAAACACAAAACGCCAGTTACACAAATAAATAATAAATAATAAATGGGAAAAAACGGCGGCCCACCGTCTTCTCTTAAAACAGTACCATTTTAATATTATTTTGTAATAATTTCTGTTCTTGGATTTGCTTGACACGTAACATTGCGGGGCGCGATATAGAGTTATTTTTTCTTTTCAATTTAAAAAATCGTGGCACATCCCGCCGCCCCTATGTCATATAGGGCAGTGCCCCCCCTTCCCCCTCCCCCTACAAGCTACGCAACTGCGGTGATCTCATTTTTGCATACGTGAGATGCAAATGCCCAACGAGCCCACAACGGTGGATACGCGCTGGTAAGTGTGAAAGGAGTAACAAAAATCGATCCAACCAACAACACACTATCGCGTTTATAATAATAGTAGTATTGTTCAGTATTTTAATAGATAACAAACTTTAAACTTGGTACGGATAGGCATACAACACAATCGTACACATTTGCACTTTGTTCGGGCGATAACTTAGTGGTCATTTTTATCTCCATTCACTTCCACAAATAGAGTTTAATTAATAATTATGTTAATATAATACTGGCCTCGTTGGTCTAGTGGTCGCAAGCGCGACTGCTGTGCATTTGGTCTTGGGTTCGATTACCAGGTCGGGCAAAGCGTTATTGGGTTTTTCCATCAGGAATTTCTCAGAAGCAGCCTTGGTGTCTCGATTTGTGCCCGGTTGATGGCAATAGGCTCGCCCCCTATTACATGGGACTAAAAACATAACTGGCGAAATGTGGGTGTACTAATGGGTACACCTCTGCCTAACCTTTCGGGGATTACAGGCGTGGGGGTCATAACCCCCCCCCCCCCCGGAGCCGCCCTTGAGTTAGAGGCAACGTTTTATCAAACTATGCTAACTACTTATAGCTGGCGAAGTGTAGGTGTACTAAAGTTTACACTACTGCCTAACCATTCGAGGATTACAGGCGTGATGTTATGTTAAAAATAATAAAAATAAAAAATGCCAGCCTGTTACTGTCGCACTGCAGGGCAAAGGCCTCTTCTCACACAGAGAAGGCAACAGCATTGATCACCACGCTTGCTCAAGGCGGGTTGGCGATTTCAGACTTATATTAATTACAAGTCCAGGCTTTCTCAATTCGTATGTACTTTCTAAAGTTTATCTTGGACATCACTGGACATCGGTGAAGAAAAACATCGAGAGGGAACCTGGATGTTAAGTTATGTTGTTAATTTTTTTGTCAGTTCCTATAGACAATACAGCATTACTTTATCATTTATTATCCACTCGAAACGTATTTACGGTACCTATAACACATTATCACGCTTTTGAAACGGATTACTACGGATAAGGTACTATTGAATACTGTAGCTAACCGTCGGATTATCTTAAGCCGGTAGGTAGCATCCTCGAGATAAAAAAGTAATACTAGATACGTAGGATAGGTACTATAAAAACACTTGGATTTTGGATATTGAAAACGATTACGTAATACAAATAGTACGCTATTTTCAATTGATATTTTTAAAAGTATCATATTATTATAAGAGGGGTCGCCCTAGGAAGACCTACACTGACCTTATTGATGAGGTTCTTCAGAAGGGTCAGGTGCGAAGTACTAGTAACACTCACCTCTGTCATATAAATACCTTCTCCATAGAGGCCTACCTCCGTTTTGGAACGAGCAACTAGCTTCAACTTTCGGACTAACTGACCGACTCTTTGACAATTCAAAAGTGCCTGTAAATGGTCTAATTGAAATAAATGTTTTGACTTTTTCTTTTTTCAATCGTCTTTCACTCATCCTCTCAACATGACCGAACCATCTAAGCATACCCTTTTCTATCTTTGTCACTACATTTAGGTAGTCTTATTATACTAGGTTTAGTGTTGTCGGCTCTCCTACTATCTTATAGCGGCTGAAAAAAATGCAAAATCTGAAGTCACTTATCCGTTTTGTGCAAGCGTAGCTATCAATGCTCATGCCAATTGGTCGATAATAGATATGATATTTTCATTTTCAAGTTAAAAGCAGAAAATTATTACTTACGCAAATATTAGGTCAGCGAAACCAGTTAAGCAATAATACGTATTAAGTATGTACATAAAATTACATATTCAATTAACATATACATGACTGTCTGCCCACGAACGCCGGGCCCGGCAGTGTTGCCAGCTGACCAACAATACAGTAGATTTAGTATTTTAAATAAATAAATGAATATCTTGGGACAACTCACATACGGCTATCTGATCTTAAGCTAAGCAGAGCTTGTGTTATGGTAACCAGACAACTGATATACATACTTATATAATTTATAAATACATACATATTATAGATAAATCACACCCAGACACAGAACTAACAATCATGCTCATCACACAAAGTTTGTCCTGGGTGGGAATCGAACCCACGACCTCCGGCTAGTCAGGGCCACTAACCACTAGACCAACAGGCCCGTCAGCCGTCAGCGTCATTTTATTTTCATTAGAAAATGTAATTTTGTTAAATAGAAATTGACAGACTACACATAACACCACACCTGTTATCCTCGAAGGGTTAGGCAGAGGTGTACCCATTAGTACACCCACATTTCTCCAGTTACGTTTAAGTCCCATGTAATAGGGGCGAGCCTATTGCCCTTACCGGACACAAATCCAGACTTCAAGGCTGCTACTGAGAAATTCCTGAAAGACAAACCCAATAACACTGCCTGACACAGGAATCGAACCAAAGACCTCATGCTTGATAGCCGCGCTTTGCGACCACAATACCACCGAGGCCTCTTATAAATAAAGTAGCTAAATAGGTTAGCATCTGAATATTAATTTATTCCAATTTCAAATGTCATTTACTACAGGTTTTGAATTTGTGTCTTGGCAACACCGTCGCGTCGTAACGTACAAACTTTAACTATTTTAGTCCTGTACAAATATTGCTGTTAGAATATCAAATACAATCTTTATCCTTGAACGGCTTATACAATGTTAGTCTGCGGTTTATAGACGGTAAACGAGTAATATCTTCAGTAATTAATAATTTAATATCGTGTATTTTATACCTACCTATCCATTTCAGTTTGCGGCAAATGTACACTTGACAAAAGAGATTAGTATGCAAGCTCTCTGTGGCTACATTGTATATACTTCAATTAGGGCAACTAGATTCAATCCTTTTTTTTATGTATGACGTTCAAAAGTGCCATATATTGGCCTAATTGAAATAAATGAATTGATTTTGACTTTTGACTTCGAAACCACCCGAAACTAACGGATAATCCGAAATAATTACATATCCGTATCTAGATCCGAAATGTCATATCCATAACATCCCTGCCTAAAATTACGTACTGAATCTATGGTTAAAGTTTTCGTTGCGATGTGTCCATTATGTCTTGCCTGCACACCAAAATATTTTGTTTAATGTACCTTGAAACGTGACACAAATAATTTATGTCAAATTGTAAACGTTATTAAGTAGTTATATCATAAACAATATTCACTAACAGGTAGAAACTATTTATCAAAAAGATTACATAAACATAGTGTGTAAAAATAATCAAAAGGTTATTATCAACAAAAATCAATGTTGATTACACATTTGGACTATGATAGTGCGACATAAAAATTGACTAAGATAATAATAATAAATCAGTGTTATCGTCACGTGTAGGTGGCGATAAAGTTATTTACGATAAATAATTAAAAAAAAAATTTAAAGTAATCTACACTAATATTATAAAGAGGAAAAAATTGTATTTTTGTTTGTTTGTGATGGAACAACTACGGGACCGATTTTAAAAATTCTTTCACCATTATAAAGCTACATTATCTGCGAGTAACATAGGCTATTTTATTTTATTTTTGCTCGGACGAAGTCGCGGGCAAAACCTAGCGTTTAATGATTTAAAAAAAAATGATGATATAATGTTTAATAACTTAAAAAATAAAAATTAAATGAAAAATAATGAAATAATGTTTGATAATGTAAAAAATAAAAATTAAATTAAAAATAATGAAATAATGTTTAATAATTAAAGAAAAATGAAATGAAATAATGATTAATAATGTAAATAATTTTGTATGCTATTTTGTAATTTTGTATTATGTAAGCTCTTCAACCCGCGCAGCCGCGCTGCTCATCAGAGCAAACTACGAAACTCCAACCTAAGAAAACTGTTCGTAAGAAAACTTCAACTATATTTTACGACCCTGCATACCAATCTCTTTTGTTCACTGTACCTGCCTTGTAACATTACTGTTGTACTCACTGTTGTATATCCGTCGGATTATTAGATAGTTGTATGACAAAGTCTAATTTTTAAATTGGGGGAAGGGGGGAATCGGCTATACCTAACATTACAGACTTAGAAATGTAATAATGCGTGATCTCACAACTTATGAATGCTTAAAGGAAACTGCCCACTCCTGGTATTATCCATTTGACGCCATTGACAAAGTGACGACATAGTAACATGACATCACGCCTATAATTCCCGAAGGGTTAGGCAGAGGTGTATCCATTAGTAGAGGTACACGCACCCTTAGATGGCCAGGACCTACAATAGTTTTAGCGTGAGCAACTAGACCTGTTAATTTACAAAGGGTTAACAGGTTCTTCTTTATCGTGTGGGCAGTAAGGTCTTACGACCCCACACACCCTAGCGTCAAGTTTCTAAACCGCCTCAAGGGCCTCTGACATGGTTTGAGTGGGACAGTAATTGGCTGGTATAAGTCCAGGTTTCCTCACAATGTTTTCCTTCACCGATTCCAGTGATGTTCAAGATTATCTTTAGAAAGTAATTAAATAAGTCACATTGATACTTGTCCGGATTTTTTTAATACTAGAAATAGGAACAAATTAGATCAACCAAGTTTCAGATTGTCGAAAGTAAGCACTTCTTTTATGGGGTACTGTGTAAAATGCTATAATAAAATACCAGTCGATATTCTCCAACTAAATGAGAGAAAATTTAAGACATGCATAAAACGCACACTATGTAATCAAGCATATTATAAGTTAGATGATTATATCACGGACAAAAATGCTTGGCTAAATGCTAGTCCTGCTCCACAGCCACTCGGGCTCACTAAATAGGATTGTTTTTTAAGAGAATGATGTTTCTTACCCTTTTTTTTATGTCGACCTGAATAACTTTTACTGTTATCAGTACGATTACTTTTTATTTTATTTTTACATATCACAGTCATCCAACGAATAAGTACACTGAAAGTGTTAGTATTGTATAATTTAATATCATTTATTTCAATTTTGTAAATGTGAGTACCATGGAGCATTTTTTATTTATTAAGTTACGATGTGTTTTGACTTAATAAGCATGGCAGTTGAGAGCTTGTCATGCTCACTCAAATGTCTCGCTGATGGTGGCGCGTGTGTTGGATCATTTGGCTCCCTCCATAATGGTTGAGCTAGGTGGTGCTGATCCATGCGTCATGCTCGTGAACGAGTGCTGTCAGTTGGGATTGGTCATCTCTTAACTGCTATTGCTTTAATTTCTTTATATTTTTTTTACTACTATTTTATATTCATCTTCATTGTGATCACATATAGAATCGACAAGAATAATGTAACCAAGATTTTGTAATAACCTAATTTAAAAGAGTGCCGTGGAGTTTCTTGCTCGTTCTTCTCCATAGAGGCCTACCTCCGTTTTGGAACGAGCAACTAGCTTCAACTTTCGGACTAACTGACCGACTCTTTGACAATTCAAAAGTGCCTGTAAATGGTCTAATTGAAATAAATGTTTTGACTTTGACTTTTGAACCCACAACCTCATGCATGAGAGGCGGGTGCCTTAACCAATAGGTCATCATGACATATATTTCATTCAGTCTACACCCAGCTTTATGCTCCCAAGGTTGAACCTCTCGAGGCAGGCTTCCGTCGTTCGATACGATGACACTTCACAATCCCTGATGGATTGTCTGATAACTGATAACGCACAGATTTGGCGCCGATTGCGCATAAACTAACCTTCTTGGAATAACACCAATAATTTTAAGCACGTGTTCGATAATAATACGAATAAATAGTAATATTTACGATAATAGTGATTGGTAATGATATTTTGTATGGTGAGTCAGCGGTGTTGTTGCAAATGTTCGGTTGGATAAAAATTATGGAATTTACCCATAGTCGTATGCCATGCCAGTGGCGGCGTAAGACTAAATTTCATGTCGGCAACAGACATTTTGCGAGGCCCTCTGGCTTGCAAAAAGATGGTATTGAAAAACTATTTTTCAAACTGATAAAGTTTTCGTCGTTTTACACGACAAACAATTTTACTAGTCCTTCTTCCTTCGAGGTGCGGGGCTCTTAGGAGTGCGAGGCTCTTAGGAGTGCGAGGCTGTAGGCAATGGCCCACGTCGCCCACGCTTTACGTAGGGGGGGCAGTAAGGTTTTACGACCCAACACACCCTAGTGTCAGAGTTTCTATACCGCCTCAAGAGCCTCTGCCATAGTTTGAATGGGACAGTAATAAGTCCAGGGGGCCAACCACAAGCTCTTAAAACAGTATTATTATAATATTACTTTGCCTTCTACACTGTTGGATTTTCAACGCTCTGAGCAGCGCCGAGAGTTGAAAATGCAACAACAGAAATTACAAAGTAATATTAAAATAATATTGTTATAAGAGATGGCGGTAGGCGCCCAGGTGTGGAGGTGGAGGAGCTCGTGGTATAGTAATAATAGCCGCACAGATCGATTCACCAGGTAAAGCTACGCTTGCCGGAATTTGTCCGTATATGGGTGACCATCTTGACACACCAAGACTCTCCAGTGTTTTTTTTACTAATAGGACAATGATTCCCGTAAAATCAAGTGTACCAAGTAATTTCTCGTGGGGGTATGTTTTTATTTAATTAAATTCCCTCTATATACAGTTTATTGAGCAAATACATACAAAGTAAGAAGTCGGCGGTTTTGGCCGAATAGTCGCCGACTACGTAAGTGGCCGGATAGTTGGCTTAATCGACTCTAGTCGGAACATCCCTACTAATTACTACCTATTTAGTTGTTAAAGTGTACAATTGTCTGTCGTAATATTTTATAATCTAAGAAGCACTTGACCATATCTTTTCCACTACTAGTTGAAGGGTACACTCATCGTAAACTATTCCTTGAAAATATTCTGTTATCAAGACTTGTGCGCAATTTTAATTAGGTGTTATTGTATAGGCATACCAAGCATTTCAGTAGGTACTTGTAGAATGAAAACCAATTCTGACTTTTACTATTGTCAAAAAAACTGCGAGAAAAATTATTTCAGAGATTGGAATTTTAGGATCTCCAACAAAATATATAGGTGTATAACTTGTAGGACACCACAGCGTGTACCTAAAATAGATACAGAAATATTATAGTAGTTGCTTATGACAGAATTAGAACGATTTGCTTTATCAGCATTGGGAACAGGTTCCCTAGATATCTAGCCTTTCACATTTAAGATGCAAAGTCTAGATAGTCAGTAATTCTGAACGCAGCAACGCTAAAGGTAATTTTGTACCCATACATTTTATGATGAATTTAAGTTGATTCAAAGTCAAAAGATATATTTCAATTAGACCCAGGCACTTTTGAATTGTTAAGGAGTCGGTCAGGTCAGGAAGTTAAAGCTAGTTGCTCGTTCCAAAACGGAGGTGGGCCTCTATAGAGAAGTACGAGCAAGAAACATCACGGCACTCTTTTCAATGAAAGGTGTACTTTGCCTAGGCAGTGGGACAGTAATAGGCGGGTATTTTTATTATTAATATTAATCATATCAATAGTAATTCAGTTGCTTTTATTATCTCGTTGTAAGAACTAAAGAATGATAGTCCTCTAGCCAAAACTTGGTATACGTAGGTATAAATAACTAGAAAGTTTAAGCATCTTAACAGGATAAACGACGACTTCCCTTTGTAAAATTGGACTAAATTAAATAATGTTCTTACGTTGTGTTGCGTCGCTCGTTTGACAACACGGAGGCGGGTCCCCCGGTTTGCTCCTCACAGCAGACTATTTAGGGATTGGAAAGTAATTCTTAGAGCTTCAATTTGCGTTTGGTATTGGACTGAAGCGATGCCGGAGCGATACGGGAGTCGTTTTTTCCATACAGTTCACGGGTTGAGAGCACAAGACAATAAAGCGCGAGCGCAAGACAGTTAGACGATAAATGTATAAAAAAACCGTCCTTGTCCAGGACGCACCGCTCTGGCACCGCAGCAGTCACAGGCACAAGACACGGTCTTACAACTAGTGCATTTTTTTTCCTGAAAAATCTTTACATTACCGCAGATGCAGTTAGGTAGAAGGAGCCACCAACATGATTTCATTCAAGGCCCGTCTAGAGCAAGCTTCGCCAATAGTCCAGCACCAAAAGTGGAAATTCAAAGAGCCCTTAGATAACCTCCTTACTGTAAGGAAGGAGTTCGGCTTTGCAAAACGTTTACTCGATTCTGTCAGTTGTCACTCACATCTGTGTGACAGCTGTGGCGATAGCATTTCTTAAAAACTTTATACCTTTATTCCTACCTACACCGACTGACTAGCTATTACTGCCTCGTTGGTCTCGTTGTCGCAAATACGACTATTGAGCGTGTGGTCCTGTTTGATTCCCATGTCGGGCAAAGTGGGAAATTGGGAAATTGGGAACTTCTCAGCAGCAGCCCGGAGTTTAGTAGTTGGTGGTGTGATACGGCCGTGTCTCAGAAAGCTCGTAAAGAAGTTGGTCGCCTGATCTCTCCCTAGTCGTGTGGGATTGCCGTCCCATTGAACTATGAGAGTGAGGGAAGATCCCATAGGTCTGATGTGCTATATTTCCGGTAAGATTCTTGCGAGATTTGCCGCTATAACCGAAATTCGGTCAAGAGAATAGGTATTATAGGAGACCGAAATACAGCTTTAATACTAATTTATTCTCTAAACCGGCGTGCTTCAAGTATGACGAGATGTATGAACGTGGACGAAGCGAAAAGAGTATGTATGATCGTAGCAGGTGGCGTTCTGTGGTTTCTGCCTAACCCCCATGGGCAAAAGGAGGGAGTATGTTAGTATACTATTTTCCTCATAACAAAGAAACATGGTTAAGTAAATCAATACAATAAATCTTAAATCTTAAATAAATCTTAAATATCTTGGGACAACTCACACACGGCTATCTGATCCCAAGCTAAGCGGAGCTTGTGTTATGGTAACCAGACAACTGATATACATACTTATATATTTTATAAATACATACATATTATAGATAAATCACACCCAGACACAGAACTAACAATCATGCTCATCACACAAAGTTTGTCCTGGGTGGGAATCGAACCCACGACCTCCGGCTTAGCAGTCAGGGCCACTAACCACTAGACCAACAGGCCCGTCAAAAATATTGAATACACAATGCCGGATTTACACCTTTAATCCAGGGTCACGCGTTCGTTGCTCTTGCGCAACAAATATTTGAGTTATCTATTAGCTCAGCCCACGGTACGCGAGAACAGAGATGTTAAACAGTTTGTCTATGGCAGAGGTTTTAAAAGTGGGGCGTGCCACCTAACGGGATACAGAGACCAGCAAAGGGGGGCGTGGACCACCATGAGTGTAGTTGAAGACCTTATTTACAAACTTAGTAACATGCTAGGTTTAAAAGTTAGACATCTAGATATAAATTTTCGTAATCATTATCGACCTAGAATTTTCTAGTCTTACCAGATGCAGCTGAATATCAGTATTTTACATGGAGCGACTGCAGCCTATCTGACCTCCACAACCCAAACAAGAAATTTTAAACATAACAACAAAAACATACGTAAATATATAAACGTTTTCGCAATTAAAAACTCTATTGTGTTTTTTTCTGTACATATAATCTTTGGTAGTTGCCTAAAATGAAATAATCTGGGCACGGGCAGGGGACACGGTGATATCGTGATGGCCCATTAGTTAAGGCGCCCGCTTCTCATACATTAGGTTGTGTGTTCAAATCGAAACGATTACTATTTTTACTGATTTATTTTTTACGATGATATTTTTTCATTGTAGAAAGGGGGCACATCACATCATAAATAAGTTTGAGAACATCTGGCCTATGGGTTGTGTTCATCTTGTGTGTGTGCACACTTACGGGACGTAGGCTGGGGCTATGAATACAGACTGTTAACTGATAAAAATCCTTGGAATACAAAGAGTCATTCTTTCTTATGCATCTATTATAATGTGGTAGGGTTGCTGGACTTTGAAATTGTAACGTTTGACTTGCAAAATATTTTTCTTCTTGTAAACCGCATATTTAATTTACTCGTATTTCCTTTTATTTACTAATTCGTGGACTGCCTTGTTGGTCTATTGGCCACAAAGCTCGACAGCTCAGCATTAGGACTTAGGTTCGATTACCAGGTCGGCCAAAGTGTTATTGGATTTTTCTACCAGGAATTTCTCAGTGTCTGTATTTGTGCCCGGTTGATAGGCTCGTCACATTTTACATGGGACTAAACATAACTGGTGAAATGTGGGGGTACTAATCCGTACATCTCTGCCAAGCCCTTTGGGGGATTACAGGCGTGATGTCATGTTATGTTAAGTTTTAATGAAATAATTAAATGAATATGTCACCGGAATAAATTGTAATATTTTACGTCCACATTTTCGTAATAAATTTACGAAAATGTGGACGTAAAATATTACAATTTATCTCCCGTTTAGAATCTTACGAAAGTTTATAAACTTCCTAGTAAATTGATAAACTTACGGATCTTGTTATTTTCCGGTGACAAATACATCTCTCCCTATGCAGGAGGGATGTATTGGGATGAAACGTTAAAAGTAATTTTGACGTTAAAATAATATAATTAATTTAACAGTTGATTTAGTTTTCATGATTTCAGGGTTGGACCCATAACAAAAGTTGTTCATAATAATGAGTACAATGACCCCTTTTCCGGTTTTCGGTAAATTAACAATTACACTGTATATAAAAAAAAACATAGACATCCTAATTTGTTTTTTTAATTTTACAATTTTAGTCAACCCTACAACTCCTAACAGCGCGGAAATAACTACACAATACACTTTTATGAATATGTCAATCGGGACCATGACTGGAGATCACCTCGTTGGCTCCATTGAACTTCGTTAGCGCTTAAATGTACTAGCAATGCACTTGATTTGACCCCTGTTAGGAACTGCATCTGTTTACAGCATCCTCTGGTCGAATGTACCAGAAGGTATTATAGCGATTGGAATAAATGATTTGTTGGAAAGATATTTGTACCAAGTTAAAATGTTTGTGAAATTGATAGATTTTTATGAATAGATTGTAGATTACATGACATAATTATGATATTAATAAAATACTGTCTATAACAATTCTCGTGTTTGTTACCTTACCAAATTCCTCCGAAACGGCTGGACCGATTTTTATGAAATTTTGTGTGCATATTGGGTAGGTCTGAGATTAGGCTAACATCTATTTTTCATACCAAAAATGGCGGTACTAGGTTCGCTAGGCCAGCTTATCTTATACAATCTACCTTAAGTTAGACATGCAAACATATCATTTTAATTGGAGGTAATTATGAAGAAACTTAGTAATCAACAGAGCAACAGTCAAATATCAATGTGGGCAGCATTAGTACGAAATATAATCAAAACTTTCGCGCAACATTTAGTAGATACAACAACCGGCTAAGTTCGAGTCGGACTCGCACTCTGTGGGTTCTATCACGGTACAATATTCTTCTCCATGCGAAATCTTTTGGAAGTGGTTATTATATTCAATTCGTTTTTTTGTGGATAGGTATATGATGTTCTAACACATACATAACATCACGCCTGTAATCCCCGAAGGGTTAGGCAGAGCTGTACCCATTAGTACACCCACATTACGCTAGTTATGTTTTTAGTCCCATGTAATAGGGGGCGAGCCTATTGCCATCAACCGGGCCCAAATCCAGACTCCGAGGCTGCTACTGAGAAATTCCTGATGGAAAAACCCAATAACACTTTGCCCGACCTGGGAATCGAACCCAAGACCTCATGCACAGCAGTCGCGCTTGCGACCACAAGACCAACGAGGCAAAAAATGACATGATGTTCTAAAGTTCCTTATAATGGTCTTCTTGAAATAAATTTTGACTTTGACTTTTGACTTTGATGCAGAAGTAATTCCTAATACGGGGTAATGTTTTAACCAAAAAAAAAAAACAAAACACCGAGCGAGGTAGATTTTTACAGAATGGTATTACAGGTACCTGTATGTAACAGAATTATAGCGGTACTCCGCTATAATTCTGTTACATACAGGTACCTGTACTAGTAAGTAAAGACTTATTTACTGTTCAAATTAGCACAATTAAGCAGATTATTAGCGCAGCCCACAGCGGTCACACCAAGGCCTCAGTACTTGTTAATATCTGAGTTAATCTTAATTAAACACCAATGGAACTTGTTTCTGATATGCATCTCAAACTTGTATTGCTAATTTTAACCTAAATTGTGGTAGGAAAATATTATTGTCGTAAATTGTTTGATGTATACAAATAAATAATAATTAAAGTGCTTTTTACTAAATGCATATATGTTATGAACTGCCTTTTGCCCATGACTTCGTCCGCGTAAATGTCGGTCGTCGCGGAGGCAGACGAAGTCGCGGAATAAATATAGCCTATGTTCTTTCTTGTTTTTATGAGATACAGTTGGTAACAGACGAACGAACAGCGGAGGCTTAGCAATAATAAATAGGGTTCCCTTGGAACCCTTTACTAACAGAACCATACAAATTTATTCATTTTTTCTCCTTGTTACAGAATGCGAGTACCAGGACAACATAACTGATCAAAGATGGATAAGCCAACGATGCATATGCTGGATGTCCAGGAGAAGGGTGGACAGACCAGAAAAACTAATCAGTACATAGCTGCTGTTGCAGGTAACTATTAATTGACATAACATCACGCTTGTAATCCCCGAAGTGTTAAGCACAGGTGTACCCATTAGCATACCCACATTTCGCCAGTTATGTTTAACTTTTAAGTCCCATGTAATAGGGGGCGAGCCTATTGCCATCAACCGGGCACAAATCCAGTCTCAGAGGCTGCTACTGAGAAATTCCTGATGGAAAAACCCAATAGCACTTTGCCTGACTTAAGACCAACCGACCGTAAGACCAACGAGAATTGTAATATTAAAGCAAGTAAAAAAGATCCGTGATCATGTCAGGGATATTCAGAATGGTGGGTGTGGTTTATTTATTTAAACTTTATGCAAAAAAAATTACAAAGGCGGACTTAATGCCTTAGGCATTTTCTACCAGTCAACCAAAGGAGGTGAAGAGATAACAAAGCAGGTGCAAAAAATTGTACATAAGGAAATAATCAAATTTGAGATAAGCCAGGCTGGATTTTAGCCGGTAATTAAGAGTCTGGCACTGCCCAGACTGGCCCAGCATGGGGACAGTTTGGGCGTCCATGAGGATTTCCGTCTCCAGCCCGAAACGAAATACCTACTATTTCTCTCCCGACATAATTTCAATTTGACACGACTGGGGAGGTGTCAGTACAAAGACTTTGCGGTCGATCTTTCGAAGGACACTTGGGTTACTGAAGCGCATTGCCCTGTAAAAGTCAAAAGTAATATAACGTTTAAGTACAATGAACATCGTAATGGGTTTAGTAAATGGCAGCTATTGTTTTAATTTACATAGTAATGATTATGAATTCAGTTTGCATTGTAGACAATGAGCAGTGCAAGCGTGACCTCTGCTCTGTGTTGCCAACCTTGTTCCACAGTGACATTGCAGACGACTGTAAAAAAACGTAGAAAATTAAATGTAAAAAAAAAGGTTTTCCTTTTCATGAGTCCGCTGTCTGTCTGTACGTCCGTCTGTCACAGGGTTGTATGGGGCCTGGCCGGTTAAACCTTAATTGTAAACTTTACTTTAGATAAAAAATAATTTACAGACAAAAAAATCTTTTTTTTTTTTTAACTGCTTGTCGATCCATCGTCTTGCTTCGTTATCGACTAGATATAATACCTACTTTCCGAATTACGTGGACTAGAACTTGAATTTGAATTTGAACCCGACTACGGCGAAGGCAAAAAAGCAGGTATTGATATCATTGTAGATGGCATCATTGGCAGACTATGTACGTTTGTATGTTACACCGTAGCGCCTAAACGACCAAACCAATTTTAATAAATTAATGAGGTGTCAATAGATTCGTAATAATGACCCGGATAACATAGGCTAATTAAATTTTATAATTATTTTTATATTTATAGATTTTATCAATGATAATAAATGTAAGACTCAAACTGTTATAAAAACAATAGTTCTATTCTAAATAAAATATGAGTAACAGAGTAGCAATGCTTATCTAACGCTGTCCCGCATTATGTAAAACAAAGCCAATCACACATCGTTACAATCGTCATAAACAAAAATAAATATTACATTGACACCTCTTAGCGTACCAATATTGGCCCAACAGCTGCTCTATTTTTACGACGACCACAAAATCTTGGCATGACACGGTGGCGCCACTTACTATGCCAAATGTCAAAGTGATGTCAAAATCCAGTAGGAGCATATTGCGATTTTGTCAAAGTCAAATAATTTATTTTAATTAGGCCATTATAAAGCACTTTTGAACGCCATTAAAAGAAAAAAAAAATGAATTAAATCTAGTTGCCCTTTCCAAAAGGTAGTTTTGTATGTAGAAGAATGGGCAAGAAACTACATAGAATACGTACTCCTTTAAAATCAATGTTTTACAATATTATTATTTGTATACAGAGTCATACGTAATTACATGTGAATGCAATGTAACTTATATAAAAAACTACTATACATAATATTATATAATAACACGAATTTGAATTACAAATTAAGAATAATTGGCGATGAAAAAAATATTTTTATTAGTTCCATTTTTATCCGCGTGCCAACTTAAAATGGTATCTAAGTAACCTGAAGCTCGACCTCATTGGTCATTTTGACTGCATTAGATCATGAATGAATTCTGATACCATTATTTATATTTAATTAGATGAATCATAGATCGTTTTCTATAATGGGACGTATAAATTAATTTAATTGTTTCAAGTATGGTTTGTGGTGGAGTAAGCAGTGCCAATACTCATTTGTAATAACACCTGGCTAATTAAGTAACGTAACATCACGACTGTAATCCTTGAAAGGTTCGGCAGAGGTGTACTTATTTGTACACCCACATTTCGCCAGTTATCTACCAGTCTAGTGGTCTCAAAGCGCGACTGCTGAGCATGAGGTCTTGGGTTCGATTCCCAGGTCGGGCAAAGTGTTATTGGGTTTTTCCATCAGGAATTTTTCAGTAGCAGCCTCGGAGTTAGGATTTGAGCCTGGTTGATGGCAATAGGCTTGCCCCCTATTACATGGGACTTACGTATAGCTGCCGAAATGTGGGTGTACTAATGGGTAGGTACACCTCTGCCTAACCCTTCGGGAATTACAGGCGTGATGTTATGTATTTTGTCTTTAATAACTTTCCTTCGTTAGCTTTGTTCACTTTACTAGCAATGTTTGTCCTTTGTATGACATGGTCGCTCATTATAAACCATAATCTTATCATCCACAGCTGCGATCGGCGCGGTGGCTGGCGGCACAATTCTCGCGTGGACATCACCAGCGCTGCCTCAACTGGAGCCGTTCAAGAACGTGACGGTGGTCAACGGAACATCTGTGAATGTGACAGCACTCAACACGACAGCAGGCAACTACAGCGGGTACATCAACTCGCTGGGACAACCTGCTGACTTTTTGCTGGACACCAAAGAAAGTAAGTAGAATTGAACATTTGAACACATAGATAGCTCTATACTTTTCTACTTGTACAGTAAGTGGTCATAAGTACAGTAGCATGCCTTTTTTTTTGACATACATACATAATATCACGCCTGTAATCCCCGAAGGATAAGGCAGAGGTGTACCCGTTAGTACACCCACATTTCGCCAGTTATGTTTTTAGTCCCATGTAATAGGGGGCGAGCCTATTGCCATCAACCGGGCACAAATCCAGACTCCGAGGCTGATACTGAGAAATTCCTGATGGAAAAACCCAATATCACTTTGCCCGACCTGGGAATCGAACCCAAGACCTCATGCACAGCAGTCGCGCTTGCGACCACTAGACCAACGAGGCAGTCAGCGGCGGTTTTTTTTTTGAGTTGTAAAATATCATCAAATGAGCATCAAATGGGCTGTCAGACTTTTACTGACTAAAAAACCACCCTGTTCCTTCTGTTGCCCTTTCCGTTCCGGGGCCACGGTATCCTGTTAAGACGTCCCGCAACCCCGGACAGTAGCATGCTGAGGTTTGAATTGCTGTGAACACGCGGTACAGGCCGTACCTACATCTGTCTGTACTAATACTAAAAGGATAATGACTTGCAAAAACAATATTAATCACACCAAAAGACCGACGTGAAACTGACGCACGTACGATATTTTGATACCTCTATACTAACATAGAATCTTACAAAATGTATATTTTCTTGCGCAGTGTTTCATAAAATGGGAAATGCCCGATCACACCTTCCTGTGTGTGTGTCATAAAAACATCACTGCTGGAACTCCCAGCTAGATTCATTTTACAATGTAACTGTGCTAGTTATTGGTCATCGCCCTTACCGTCATTTCTAGAATTACATACTTACCTAAAGAGAACTAAAGGGTGCTATTACTAAGGCTCCTCTGTCAGTTCGTCAGCCGTAGTTTCCTTAGCCTTATGTGTTAATTTTACATAAAACCACGCCTGTAATCCCCGAAGGATTAGGCAGAGGTGTACCCATTAGTACACCCACATTTAGACCAAGTGTTTAAGTCCCATCAATCGGGCATAAAGGTCTTGGGTTCGATTCCCAGGTCGGGCATTAGGATTTTTCCATCAGGAATTTCTCAGTAGCTACCTCGGAGTCTGGATTTGTGCCCTCATACATGGGACTTTAACTTACTTCATGGTCTGACAACCAGTTGTACCTAGGGGTATCGTATTACCCAGTTACTGGGTTGTGGAGGTCAGATAGGCAGTCGCTCAATGTAAAATACTGGTATTTAGCTGCATCCGGTTAGACTGGAAGCCGACCCCAACATAGTTGGGAAAAGGCTAGGCAGATGATGTCATGGGACTTTAACATAACTGCTGAAATGTGTGTGTAATAATGGATACACTTCTGCCTAACCCTTAAAGTATTACAGGCGTGATGTTATGTTATATTTTCTTAAAAACAACGTAGACTATTATTGTGGTAGACACAAAGTGCTTACAAAGCAATAGTAATTTATAGACCACTTGCAAACCGTTCCAAACAAACTGTTTCCGTTGCAAACACTACAAAACAGCTGTAGACATATCAAGTTTCTAATCAATGCTTTAAGTAGAAGTGATAGGGACGATTGAAGCAATGTAAACCCGGAATACTTATTAGAAAGTACGATGCTTGGTTCCATCGATAAGCGACGAATTAAACTGAATCGCATACTAACCGTTGACTTAGGCGCTTTGCACACACAGCAACTGGCAACTAGCTGTTTGCTGTTTATATTTCAATTGGACATAGCAACTCGAGTTTCGAGTTGCGGCAATCGTCAACAGTTTTCAGTTGCTGCTATCGATGATTAAGTTAGTTCCTAATTCCCGCAACTAGCAACTGTTAAATATTATACCGTTAACGCTGATGACTTCATAGATTGAGCAAATCGGCTATGAAAGTTGCTCACAGATAATAAAGTTGCGGGAATCGTAAACGTTATAGCAACTGTCAACTTTTACAGGGAACTTTAGTTGATAGTTGCAACTTAATCCGTGTGCAAAGCGCCTAATCCGCGTCAAGCTATATCAATAAATAAGTACGTCATTACTGCTAATTAAATAAGAGATATTTAAGGAAAACATATGAATTTAAAATAACTTAATAGGTTAGGTAGAAACCCTACACAAAGTTCTAACAAATTCCTACCAGCTAGTTTTATTTTCCTGTTGTTAAAATTTACTTTAATTTATTTAAAGTGGACTGCCTCGTTGGTCTAGTGGTCGCAAGGCGCGGCTGTTGAGCTCGTGTTCAGCAGTCGCGCTTTGCGACCAGTAGACCATCAAGGCAGTAAGATCTTGTTTTATGAGCATAATCTACATGATAATATGAAATCGTAATCGTACGTATTTAGTCGTGACCGTGACGTGAGGCACATTTTGTTTTGTCATCTATACATGTCTGACGGTCAAAAGGTTAAAACATGTAAGGGTCGGTTCACATCTGACGGAAGATACGTCGAACGTATCGTCTTTAGTATGGTCGACGCACTAACGCATCATTGGTTATTTGTGTATGGTTGAATATTTTATTATCTGTTTGACGGTTTCCACGTTACGTGACTGACGATACGCGGCGTATCTTCAGTCAGAATTCAGATAATGTGCCGACGCTTTTTTTTTAAGGTGGTAAAAATCATCCAATGTGTCCTTCCGCCCTGGGTGGGGCGCAAGGGGCTGTCAGACTTTTACTGACTAAAAAACCACCCTGTTCCTTCTGTTGCCCTTTACGTTCCTGGGCCACGGTGTCTTAAAGCGTACAGACGCGGACGGCTTGTAGCGACTTCGTTATAATTATGTTACGTAGAGATATGCTGTGAAAATATTTGCTAAAGCACGTTATATTTACGATCTGTGACGACTGAACGGCGGTGGGCGTTTGGCATCCCATCTGCGATCTATTTTAGTAGTTAAACAAAAAGCACACACCTCCCATTAAGAGTTGCACGATCTTTATGATTGTAAACATGTGGGTTGGTATTTGAAACGTCTTTTTTTACAACTAATCCTGAAATAAAGACCCATGCTTCTTGTTTCATCGTAGCCCTAGTGTTTCTATACATATAAAATGCTTTGTTCTGAATGACTGATTGTCGGATCAACGTACAGCCTAAACCGCTGATCGTAGAGACCTGAAACTAGCTGTATTCTTTGTACATATAATGTAAACATCCGATAAGAAAAGATTTCATAAAAATTTAGTTTAATAAATAAAACTCGGTTATGCACCCATTTTAACAAATTTTATTTTGTTTATTTATTTATTCATCAAACAATTTACATTGTGTCTGAATGTACCTACACACCAAGAAAAAATAATAACAATAATCAGTCTAATAGTCAATACATCATAACAGATAACTTAATTAAATGTCACGTACCATTATAATTATAACCAATAACAATATAAAAAATAAGAAATGACAACGAGGTGAATAAAATAACCTTCCAAATAAATCACATCACATTCATTCATACGAGTACCTAGATATAATTACTGAAAAGTTTACATGTCAGGAGAATGAATGTAATTTTTTTTGTCTTGGTTGGGTTATTTTTTAATATTCTCATCCCCTGCGTTAAATTACGTCTTTGATTGCTACTCCGCAACCGTGACTCAAAGCGTGATGTTAAATAAACTATTATTTATGAATCTGGCTATCATAATATAAAATATTTTTGCAGTCGGTCCGGGAGTTCCAGAGTAGTTAGAGAGTATTGTTTTTTACACTACTACTCGAGTGGAATTCTTTGCTGAAATCTGTTTTCTAGTGAATAGGTCACTTTCAGGCATTCGTAGATCCTCTCCGAACTACATCATCGCCACATTATTTTTATAATTCGCAGTTTGATGATAAACATCGTCAATTTACACAAAACGGTGCCTACATATTTACGATCAAAACATTTTTCTTGGCATACGTTTCTGTGACGTACTAATCACGAGACTAAATCACAAGACACGCCCCTAGAAAAAAATAAACAATGTTTTCAAAACACGCAAATTATGCACTAATCTTGTAATCATCTCGTTACTAGATTCCGTCCGCGACTTCGTCAACCCAGGTCTCGTTTGCCTATCAGGAATTTCTTAGTAGCAGCCTCGGAGTCTGGATTTGTGCCCGATTTAAGGCAATGGGCTCGTCCCCTATTAATAAAAACAAAATAAAATAAGCATTTATTGCTGTTAGATTGTTTCTTATTAAACTAAACATAACTTTTAAAATAAAAGATAAAAATAGAGGTAAGAAAACTATAAATGAACTTAAACTAAAGATATTCTCGGCATTCGGCCTCCTCTAAGGATATCCATGAAACAAATGGAAATCCTTAGAAGAGCCCTTTGTCGAAAGACAAGCTCGCCCCCTTTTATATGGGACTTCAACATAACTGTCAAAATATTAGTACACCTCTGCCTAACCCTCCGGGAATTACAGGCGTAAGGTTATGTTGATAAAAAGCTACACTACGGCCGAGTGTCGTAGGTTGAGTTTTATGTTACTTATTGAGTTCTACGCGGACGAAATCGCGGGCAGTAGCTAGTATGATATTTCTACTTTGAAAATGTATTTTGCAACACACGTGGGATGAACTAGACCAGCAACAACAGACGTCATCACACAATTAAAATGTCATGAAGTGCGCTTTCTTGGTTTGTATTTGGATCAGGGGGAGCAATTTTTAACAGGATACTGTAACACCCTGACGTGGGTTGTTACTCTTACCGGGATATTTGTCTATTATTGAAAGACTTATTGATCTTTAAACTTTGTATTCACTTTTTAATTAAATTATATTATGTTAATACTAATTCTTAGTCTAGGTTTGACACACGCTGACACGCGGTCTGCCTATATTCAAAATATAAAAGTCATATTTATCTCACAACAGCCAGGGTCTCTACAATACCGTGGCCCCGGAACGTAAAGGGCATCAGAAGGAACAGGGTGGTTTTTTAGTCAGTAAAAGTCTGACAGTCCCTTCCGCTCCACCCAGGGCGGAAGGGGTCATTTGATGATTTTTACCACCTTAAAAAAAGGGGTAGCAATTCTACTATTAGTAGAATTGACCAATTTTTGTTACTAAAAACGTTTAAAATCTAGTCACAATCTCATCAGTCAGTACGGTACGGTAGGTACGTTAGATGCTGTTTTGACTGATTGAGCCTGTGATTAGAATTCGGATTCTAATATTAGTCTATCTGTCGTTCCTAAAAGTTCCTAGAATTGCGCCCTTGAACATAAGAATGTAGTGCTTTTTTCCAATTTTTGACCACAGATTGATCACCGTCCTTTTGATATTATAAAGCCTTAAGATCTACTATATACTGGTCCCGTATTACAGCCGACTCTCGACTTAAAACTTTAAACAATAAACAGAAGTAGAGGTAGTTTTACTTATACTTAGATGGAAGAATAAATCAGTGGATTTCCTTGTCAATGTTTCCTACTAAATATAAACTGGGAAGCTTCAAGTCTCCAGCAAATAGGACTGTAATTCAACCGAGAACTATTTTAAAAATTTCTGCCCAGTCGATGACGTCACCCACAAGATAATCGTGGAACAAAACAAGATGAATAGGTTATTAACCCTTTTGAATAAAGATTACAATACATCAGCGCATCCTGTGATAGAGGGCACTCAACTGACGCTATCTAGCTGGCAGGCCCCCGGGTTACGTAACACATATATGTATGGCCGCAGCTCACGATGCGATTCGTTAGGTATGTATGTTTACGATAATACGTCATTTGGATTTGTAGTAAAAATAGAGAATGAATATGTGAACGCGAAATTTGCAAACATAATACTTACGCGACTTTGTCCGCGTGTTTTTTTTCATCAGCGTTATGTTACTCAGGTACGTCTTTGGTTATTGCTCTGCTTCTATGGGTAGTAGTGTGATGATATAGACTATCCTATTCCTCATAACCTGGCTATTTTCTACAAAAATATTTTCTCCAATAGAGCAGTTCCAAAGATTAGCGCATTTAAATAAACAAAAAACTCTTTAGCAATGATTATATTAGCTGTATAAGTACTGCAGTATTCTTAGTAAAAAATAAATCGGGATTTCAGGGCTAAAATAAGTTGCTTTTCTAGTGAAGTTTTCTCTTGGAATCATTGGTTAATAGTGTCTAAATCCGTGTACGGCATCGGCAGTTGCCATTTACAAAAATAACATAGAACAGAACTTCCATCTTCAAAATACCAACGGTTGAACATATTTTAGCTTATTGTTCCCAGAATTCACATTTTCTTTTTTCCTTTCAGGTTCCTTAGTATCTTCAATCCTGGCCATAGGGGCAGCGGCCAGCGCCCTCCCCGTGGGCATGCTAGCTAACAAGGTGGGCAGAAGACCCACTGTGCTCATCTTATCTGTGCCGTTCTTGCTCAACTGGCTGCTCACCATCTTCGCCAATGGCGCTGGCATGCTCATCGCTGCGAGATTCTTCGCTGGAATAGCTACTGGTAAGTCTTTATCTAACATCTTGAACCAGATGCCCCTCCATATGAGAAACAGGGTGTTAAATTTCTCATCCGTTTGCGTCCATTGCGTCAAGCAATGGATGTAGTTCGGCTGAAATGGTGATGATGGACTATCTACTAACCTTCTAACTACAACTATGAGCTACCTCGATGACTATGACAGCCTCGTTGGTTTAATGGTCGCAAAGCGTGACTGCTGAGCATGAAGTCTTGGGTTCGATTTCCGGGTCGGGTTAAGTGTTATTGGGTCATCAGAGATTTCTCAGTTTCAGCCTCGAAATCTGGATTTGTGCCCGATTTATGGGAACCGGCTCGCCCCCTATTGCATGGGACTTAACCATAACTGTCGAAATATACGTGTACTAATGAGTACGCCTCTGCCTTACCCTTCGGGAATTACAGGCGTGATGTCATGAAGATTATGAACTAACAGTTTCCCTATGTTTCCAGGTGGTGCCTGTGTAGCAGCACCCATGTACATCGGTGAGATTGCGGAGACTTCCATCCGAGGGTCTTTAGGCGCCTTCTTCCAGCTGTTCCTGACTGTGGGGATCCTATTCACCTTCGTGGTTGGAGGGTGGACGCATTGGCGGACCCTCTCCATCATATCTGCTGTCTTCCCTGTTCTGCTCGTTGCTGTGTTCTGGTGAGTGGTCTTTATATTATTATTTTTTCTTTTATATAACATGGATTTGCTCTTGACTCTAGTCTAGGTCAGAGGTGACTGAGACAAAGTCATGTTAAACTAATGGACTGCTATTATTAATATTGACATGTCTTGGTTTTTGATTACCAACTTAATAACAATCAAGTTGGTTTTTCTATTAGTAATTTCTCGGTAGCTGCCTTGGAGTC
The DNA here is from genome assembly GCA_949774945.1 of Hoplodrina ambigua. Lineage (NCBI taxonomy): Eukaryota > Metazoa > Arthropoda > Insecta > Lepidoptera > Noctuidae > Hoplodrina > Hoplodrina ambigua. The sequence goes on from OX458988.1 coordinate 9,062,259, forward strand.
TGGATTTGTGCCCGATTGATGGCAATAGGCTCGCCCCCTATTACATGGGACTTAAAAACATTACTGGCGAAATGTAGGTGTACTAATGGGTACACCTCTGCCTAATCTTTCGGAGTTTAAGGGCGTGATGTTGTGTGTTTAAATAATATAAAACGTATTTAAATTAACGATTAATTAAAGGAACTTTTGTAATAATTATGATAAATAGTTGCATAGTTCACGTAATTATGATAATGAAGTTTCAGAGTTCACTTGCTTTGTTGTTGAACTAAAAATAGCTCGTAGGAGTCGCAAGTGACGTTTTCCTTCCCATTGTTTTATTATCAACAATGTAGGGATATACCTGGTTTGTTATTTTATTCTGGTTTATCCATGCGATAGGAGATGGTGAAAAAATTGGAGCCGTTGATATTAAAGAGCTGAAAATGTTTTATCAAAAAGACTGGGCGGTCGCGGTTCCCCCTTCAAGAACCAACTTATAAAATTGTAATAATAACACAATATAAATGAAGTAAAAACTAATACTAAAACATAAAAAAATAGTTAAGTTAATTTAACACGTGTTTAGAATTAAGGTTATACAGCTGGCCGCTCACAATGCTTGCTGCTTTAATCTCGACGCACACATACAGCATACCTAGAGGGAAGGCCTAGAAGGGGCCGGGCGTAACGCTTTTTCCTGACGTGCAAAAAGATGTTTTCAACAGATATAACAAATAAATACTGAAAAAGTTCCTACTACATTACAATATGGATTCATTGAGTTATTCTGTATTTCAGGTGGATGCCCGAAACTCCTCAGTATCTGCTAGGCAAGAACCGCAGGCGCGATGCGGAGAAGTCTCTACGCTGGCTGCGAGGACCCGACGCGGACCTTACTTCAGAACTTGAGGAGATGCAGAAAGATGTAAGAATCAGCTATATTATTCCCTATGCTTACTTTTTTTTCCTTAGTCCGTAACCAGAACTATCCCTGGTGTGGTACAGAACCAAAATTAACCGATTGCAACGATGGAAAGGTACCCTTAAGTGTCTTTTCATACCCGTTATGTAGTAACAGGCTTCCGGGGTTGTGGGACGTTTTAACAGGATACCGTGGCCCCGGAACGTAAAGGGAAATAGAAGGAATAGGGTGGCTTTTTAGTCAGTAATAGTCTGGCGGTCCCTTCCGCCCCGCCCAGGGCGGAAGGACAAATTTGATGATTTTTACCACCTCAAAAAAAAGTAGTAATAGGCTTGCCCTAATAGTTAAGCTAATTTATTAATGCCTAATTAGATCCTAACGATTAAAACACTCTTACAGGTGGACGACGCGGCCCGCCAGCGCGCCGGCATGATGAGCATGGTGACCAACCGCGCGTCCCGCATGGCCCTCATCTGTGGACTCGGCCTCATGTTCTTCCAGCAGTTCAGTGGCATCAACGCCGTCATCTTCTACACCAACAATATCTTCCAATCAGCTGGTTCCGACATCCCTCCAGTCATCGCGACCATTATCGTCGGTGTTGTACAAACCATTGCTACGTACCTCTCCTCTGTTTTCGTCGATAAAGCTGGCCGTAGAATTCTCCTACTCCAAAGTACGGCCATCATGGGACTCTGTCTTATCATCCTCGGCATCTATTTCAAATTGCAGAAGGACCATTATAATGTCGCTTCCGTTGGCTGGATTCCTTTAGTCTGCTTGATCTTGTTCATCATTTCTTTCTCCATGGGCTTCGGTCCTATACCGTGGATGATGATGGCTGAACTGTTCCCTGTTGAGTTCCGTGGTGCAGCCACCGGAGTCACTGTCATTGTGAACTGGATGTTGGTGTTTGTTGTCACCCTATGCTTCCCCATCATGAAGGATGCTATAGGTATCTACAGTTGCTTCTGGTTCTTCGCTGCCTTCATGATCCTCGGAACACTTTTCGTCTTCTTCCTTATACCAGAGACTAAAGGTAAAACTGTTTCGCAAATCCAAGCTATACTGGCTGGTAAGAAATCTTAAATGTAGAAATAAATTGGGGTCACTATGGATTTAAAAAAGACGTTGAAACTATTTAGAGGTTTGATGGAATAATTTGGTAAGCCCTCTATGTAAATGTTGTGATAAATATGTGAATGAAATAAGGTAAATGAAATAAGTAATTAGGATTAGGAAATCCTTATGGAAACTGCAGAATTGTAACAATGTAAATGTTGTTATAAAACGCCATTCTTTGAAATTAATTACTTTTACATGACATACAAATTATATTAAATTTTAAATTATTTAAATTATATCTGAAATCAATATCTTTATAGATTATATAAAATTTGGTTCAGTATAATCTACTGTTTTTTCGTAAACATAATAAATATATTTTTTTGTATAATTATCGATAACTTGTAGCTCCACCGTATTTTGCTGCTATTATAGTTCGATCAGGATACCTATATCAAAAAAATAAAAATAATTATTTAATTATGAACAATTTCAATTACATTTTATTTATATTTTCACTGTAAATAAAATTATTATATGAAATTGATGAATTTATGTGAATGTAGATAATTTATAATATAATTTAATTACAAAAAAAATTTAGCCAAATAATAATTTTAGACTCTTAGCTGGCCTAATAGTTTGTAGATTATTTAGACTTTTTTGCTATTAATGCTTTTTGTTACGTAATACATAATGTAGCTGTAATTATATAAAACAAATTAGGGATCAATTCCGTCAAATATCAGTGCCAAAAAAAACATAAAATAATTTGATTATTATTATGTAACAATAAGTGTTAAAGCATTTACTTTGGTTAAATGTTAAATTAGAAGATAAGAAATATTTAACTAGTAAAATCAGATTGTATGAGTGCTCGAGATCAATTTATTGTGATATAATACTCATATAATGTCGAGAGACTGTTTCATAATTCATATAAAGCGATCAAATTGTTATACCTACATAATATAATAATAATTATGGCATTTTTGTCGGTAAGTTGCCGTTTTATTTATAACTGCCAAAAAATAATATGAGAAATAATGAAAAATCATATAATTGTTATAATTTAAGGGAATAAAGTGTATATCACCAATTTGCTTCGTAGTGCTAATTAGTATAATTAAGCAGCAACAGGTTCTAAATAATTATAAGTAAAAAAAGGAGAATAATTATTTGTGAAATATCGAAAATAATATAATTATTTTTGATTTGTTGCTGCAATAGTTATAGTTGATATTGTGATGAAAATAATGAACAAATTAGACGTAGTTTTAATTAAATTTAGAGTATTTAGAGGCCTTTGCCTGATGCAAAATAATTAGGGAATGCCAATTATATGTATACTCTTATTAAGTAAGCTTTTAGAAAAATCAGTGCCTTATATTATAAATATGCTAAAGCTGAAAAGCAAAAAAAAATGCAAAGGAAATCTAGTTTTCAGCCAACATGTACTAAAAAATAATGTTAGGTACTTAAAATTAAGACGACATGTGCCAAATTAATGTATACAATATTGTCTGTTTTAGGTATTTTTATACAGTGATCGTTGTTAATGTTATAACTAATTGTTAAATGTTAAATTAAATATAATTTAGAATAATAAATAATAAGCTGTTACTTTTGGTTTTTTATTTATTACTTTTAGCTTCTGCTCGCGACTTTGTCTGCGTAAATGTTAGTTACCCTAAAAGGCAAAACCTGAAGTACCTAAAAAATCAGTATAGCTCGACAAATCCTGAAAAAATTCTCGCAATGTATTGCACTCACATTAGACTATGAAATCACCAATGCACCTTGAGCAAGCGTGGTGATCATACTCCTGCCTTCTCTGTACTAGAAGAGTCCTTTGCCCTACAGTGGAACAATAATAGACTTGTATTATCATTTTTATTTACTCTATGGTTTAGGACCCTAGAAATACATCTTTAAAGGTGTACGAGGAGCCGAAGCCAACTCGCAGAAGCTTCTTAGACAGCTTAAGGCAGGCTGCGTTTCCACATATCGTTAGTCGTTAGTCATTTTCACACAGATCTTTCGCTACACATTTCCGCACATCTCTGGTGGAAGCGCAGCCTTGAGCTAAAATGAAAACCTAATGGGTTATTATTGTTAAGTTTCCAATTTAACAAAGCCCGTTGTACTACATGGGTATTTAACAAACTATTCGAAAATACAAACAAAAAAATCTTACAACCAACTTTATTATTCAAAAAATTCAAAAGATTGAAGAAGTCAGCGACGGGCATTCTTTACTAATGGTTCTCTTCTCAATGTCATCGACCCTCGTCGAGAGCTCGGTGATCTGCTTCTCAATAGCCTTGACATCACTCCTGAACCCAGTGACAGTCGCATCCAGCTCTGTCAGGTATTGTATCTTGTTACAAAGCTCGTCATACTTTTGGGAGATGTAGTCTCTGGCATTCTGAGAGTCGGTCAGTTCCTTGTCAATCTTGTTGATAACTTCAAACCTTAGTTCGTCAAATTTTAACTCGACTCTTGTCCCAAATAAGTGCATATCCTCAACGGTAATATCCTTCTCCTTTATTTTGCTGTTATCAATAAATTTTGTGTGACAAGCCATTTTTAATGTTTTGGTATGTTAACACGAAATAATTTTATATTATGGTAGCAAATGTGCATTTTTGCGAAAAATTATAGTACTTAGAGGCGTGCTACAAAAAATATTCTCACCAATTCTCGGTGACACTTGGTGCAAAAATGGAAGCTAATTGACAGTTTTTAGTTTTTTAGTGTCATTTTTGTTTTTCTTAATAAGATGAATTTGATGCCTGTATATTTGAGGTATATTGGAAATTGAACCTTTTTATTGAAAGTAGCAATAGAGACTGCATTCGAGCCTCTTTCACTCCATAACAGTTGGTGAACCAGAAGAAAGTGAGGGTGACCTCATGAGGGGTTGGTTAAAATAAGATGCATCATCATCATCAATACCGTTTGCCTTACCCTAATTTAATTGAGTCACTCATATCTGTATATTATTTGACTAGCGTTTGACCGCTGAACGGTTTTTCTATTTTTGCACGGAAAAAATATTAGTTTAGCCTACAATAAGTAGTTGTCCAGGTCTAATTCAAAGTCAAAGTCAAATCATTTATTTCAATTAGACCATTAAAGAGGCACTTTTGAACGTCATTTACAAGAGAAAAGAAAAATTATCATATTGAATCTAGTTGCCCATTCCAAAAGGTAATGTTAGAAGCAAAACTTAAAAAAAAATTCTTTACACCCATTTATGAAACAAATAGATAGATAGAAAGAAAAAGAGAGAGAAGATCGCCTGGAGGCGGCATAACGCTTTTCCCTTACGTAACGATTAGTGCCAACTCCTATCGCAAATCGCATTAAGGAACTTCGATCCAAAAATGACAATAATAACACATTATAGATAATTACGGGTCAGTAGATGATAAATTAATCTTTTCATAAGTCAAGGTTTATCCCTTGGATATTGACCCACCCACACTGATCCCCACGGTATAAGCGCATGAGTGTTTGATAGTCCCCGCTGCACTTCGCCGTGGTGACCTGCTTACGACACAAGGGGAAGGGTGCAATGATAAGATAAGGAAGTGATTAGATAATAGTTACATTAAACTGTGGAAAGGTTAGGAAGTCAATACCGAAAGTGGAAAGGAAAACATTAGGACAGATATGCATTAGTAATGAGATATTTCAGATAGTTTTCATTAAGTTTATTGAAGAAAACTATTATTATTAGAGATTTGATGGAAAGAAAAGAAAAAGAAAAAACTTCCCTCGATTTCGCCAAGATTTCATCATCAAAGGATAGGCTTTGGAATAAAAAAAAAGATTCCAAATCGGTTCGTAAATGAGGGAGTTATGCGCGAACAAACAATGCAGAGAAACGAAAAGATCATTAATGTAGACAATGTAGATAATTTTTTGTTGATTTTTCAATAACAGCTGGTCCGATTTCGATAAAATTTTCATGGGACCATTTGGTAAGTATAACCTTTCTTGGTAACAAACAATGCGACACGAGAATTTTATAAATTAGAAGATAGTTACTCCACCCTACATGCCGAGGCATTATTTGAATCGTAGTAAAAAAAAATTGTCTTCCAAGAAAAACATGGATTTAATTTCTCTCACAAGGGTGGCTTCTTCATCTTCCTTATTCAACAATATTTATCTGCTGTTGATTACGATAAGTTCAACGAGCCTCATGTCATGGGGTCACAAGTTACCACATTATTATAATTATCTACTACTAACTAGTAAACTAGATAAGATATAGACGATAAAATATTATCAAGGAATACGGTGTTGACCCGAGTTAAGGTACTGGATTATTGGACTCCAATAATACCTAATATGTACCTACTACATAACATCACGCCAGTAATCCGCGAAGGGTTAGGCAGGGTGTACCCATTAGTACACCCACATTTCGCCAGCTATGTTTAAGACCCTTGTAAAAGGCGACTCCGAGGCTGCTACTCAAAAATTCTTGATGGAAAAATCATTAACAGTTTGCCCGGCCTGGGAATCTAATCGAAGACCTCATTCTCAGCAGTCACGCTTTACAACCACTAATCAACAAAGCAATCAAAATAATATCTAGGTATAAGATATTGACCCGAGTGAAGGTACTGGATTATTGAACTCATATTTATATTACATAATACACACATACATATGTACTATTATAGACCTAAAGAGCAGCAAGGGTACATCCCCGTATATCTTAGAAGCATCTTCTCTATAACCGTTTAAGCCAGCTACTGAAGTCATATTCAAACATATTCTCTCATAGCAAGTGAGATGGACTTATTCTGTTGTTCTCTGGGTGAATTCACAAGGGATGCTTTATTTGTTATTAGTTATAAGTTACAGTGAAGTTAGAATAATTTAAGACGCATTTACTGCATTGGGATGTCCTGTAATGGTATTTGTATATATAAATATTACATCAGAGATCATCTAAGTTTGAATCTTCATCTTGCAATGATTAAGATTTCAAATGACTTTGGAACAATTGAGGTTACTTCAACCATAACGCACCAACACACGTCATAAATTTCGTAACTTAATTCTGTATATTTAAAGCTGAATAGTTTTAATTCTAAGCCTAAGTTTTGAACTGTTTTTGATGGATAGTAATTGTAATATATTTGATGTATTAAATTAGTTTTTACATATAAAAATATTGCGGGTTGGTACATTTTAGCAGACCTAAAACCATTTTACTATGTCAATAAAAGCAGTATCCTCTGGATACCTCGTGGCACTAATAGGCTAAAACATGAAACATAACTAATTCCTATAACTGGCACAGGTAATGAAAATTCCTCGCGGAATTATCAACCACTTCAGGTTATCAAACACTTCACTACCGCATAATCATTAGATTTATCATCGACACTTTCATAATTGTAATTTTCCAGGACCTTGATCAAGTGACACATTTTTATTAGATACTGAGACCGAATTACAATACTTATTACTATTTATGACGTCATATACTGCCACGTTGGTCTAAGCATGATGATACCCAGGTCAGGCAAAGTGTTATTGGGTTTTTCCATCAGTAATTTCTCAGTAGCAGCCTTGGAGTCTGGATTTGTGCCCGGTTGATGGCAATAGGATCGCCCCCTATTACATGAGACTTAAACATAACTAGCGAAATGTGGGTGCACTATGGGTAATCCTTCAGGGATTACAGGTGTGATATTATGTTTAAAAATAATAAACTAACAGTTTTTCTTGTTTCCTTTTACCTCGTAATGACCTCTATAATATTTGAAGTACAAAAATTTTCAAAAAATGAGACGATCCTTTTCCAAATATAAAAGGGCCTAGAATGGTACCTCGAGGTATTCCAACTATTCTTAGCACTACGAGATCCTTTTGATCACTTTCTTCGTCATTACAAGTGCTTAATTTAATTTATAATCGTTTTTAATCTTTAGAATCTGGACTTAATGAGAAAAATGCTATTTTTCTTGAAACACAACATAAATATTAATTATTAGGTGGTCAAATGCCCTGCCAAAGGTTGGACAGATGACAAACACAGCGAACTGACATAGGGCACTGACCTAACAGGACGTGACCTATGAATATTAATCAGGTAGACTAAAATAAACTAAAAAAATGACTTCTACATATAGTTTCGAATCTCCTCAATAAAAAGGTCGTGCCAATGGCAGTGAGATCTTTATAAGATGCGTAAGACATTGTTTTTAAACGTGGAAGTCAAGGGCAAAAAGTCTTTGAACCAACTGTTCGAAAAATCTTTTAGAAAACAGTGTTCCATACTATAGATATATGTCCATGCTAATATTATAAATGCGAAAGTAACTCAGACTGTCTATCTGTCACAAAGTCACAGCTAAACTTCTGAACTGATTTTGGTACAGAGTAAGTTTTCACCCCAAGAAAGGTGCCGATTCCCTTGATCACAAACTAAACTAAAATTAGACTATTTCCATCTTTTTCTGTCCAATAAAACAAGAAAGAGACTAATGTAAATAAGTGCTGTCAAATTTAGTCAATCTGACACATCCATACAGCTAAAGTTGACATCTTAAAACTTATGGATTAAAAATACGGAGAAATTCAAGGCAAAACTAATTTGACATCGCTAACTTAATTCTTTAATGTCACCATCCTTTCCTTTCGCTGTATGTTATTAATAAGAGATGTCAATTCTCTAAATTAAGTCTAGTGAACAAGGGAATCGGCACCACAGAGTACTTTTTATTCCGCGATTTCATCTACGTCCGCGATAACCGACACTTACGCGGACGAAATCGCGGGCAAAAGCTAGTATTCATATAGGGTACATTTACCAATATCAATGACATAGGTACAAAGTTCAATGAACAGAATAAAATAAAATAATTCCATCTTTGTGCCTCTAAGAATATAACGAACAGTATTAATACGTAGGTAAATATTTAAAGCTTTGATACTAAAACTAACAAAAGTATTGTTTACACTGCACGTATATAAATAACTAATTTCGGAAGGAGATGTGATAAATTAGATAAATAACAGGTAGCAACGGTTCCTTTGTTTATAAACTGCAAAAAACAGCTACTAGGTAGGTTTTTATCTGCCAGGGCTGTGGAATTTGTTTGAAAGAGTCACCGCGGCCCTGGAACGCAAAGGGCAGTAGCAAGAATACGGAAGGGTTTTAGTCAGTACGAATCTGACACTCTTCCATTTTTTCTTTTCGACTTTTTCCAGTCTAGGCCCAGAGTGGAAAAAGTCGAAAAAAAAAGAAAACGAAATGCAGCTGTACTATTGGGTACACCCTCTGCCCTGCTCTGCCCTTCGGGGATTACAGGCGTGATGTTATGCTATGTAAAAAATAGTAGGTTTCGGTACCAAACCAGCAGTGCTGTTCTTTAAAAAAAAGTATCTGTGAATTTAGGAGATACGAGCTCGATGTAACTGCCAATCCCTAGTGCGCGGCGGTAAATCCAATAATGAAGGATTGACTGGAGAGGCGTCATGGTACCCTCACCTTCTGGTGGGCACAGGTGCTTTCTGAACACGAATGCTTCTTAATCTACCTCTGTCACATAGGCTGACTGCCTCGTTGGTCTAGTGGTCGCAAGCGCGACTGCTGTGCATGAGGTCTTGGGTTCGATTCCCAGGTCGGGCAAAATGTTATTGGGTTTTCCATCAGGAATTTCTCAGTAGCAGCCTCGGAGTCTTTATTTGTGCCCGGTTGATGGCAATAGGCTCGCCCCCTATTACATAGGACTAAAAACATAACTGGCGAAATGTGGGTGTACTGATGGGATACACCTCTGCCTAACCCTTCGGGGATTACAGGCGTGATGTTATGTTTATGTGTCACATAGGCCAGGAGATGGTGCCTTACTGCCATCATTGTTACTCCCCCAAGGACACAACACAGCATATCCTGGAGAAGTTCCCAGCTGTGGGAATGCAGCGCCGTTACCTTGTCGAAATCTCGATCACGGTTTGATGAGATGTTCAGTGTGCATCAGCCAAGGTCGTTTGGAATAAAACAGGTGCTTCTAGATTCACGTGCCTCAATTCTGAAGAAACCCGGCGACATTTATCATTTGCTCAAGAGGTGTGCTGTTGACTTCTTTTGCTTGATAAAATGCACTTCATTATTAGGATTCCGTGTTTGGAATTTAATTGTGATTTTATTGTTAGGTCCTTCCAAAAGATAATTATTTATAAATAGATAGCTTCACATGGCATAGAGTAGGAGGTAGACAGAGATATTATATAAAATAACATATAACATAACATCACGCCTGTAATCCCCGAAGGGTTAGAGAGAGGTGTTCCCATTAGTACACCCACATTTCGCCAGTTATGTTTTTAGTCCCATGAAATAGGGGGTGAGCCTATTGCCATCATCCGGGCACAAATCCAGACTCTGAGGCTGCTACTGAGAAATTCTTGATGGAAAAACCCAATATCACTTTGCCCGACCTGGGTATCGAACCCAAGACCTCATGCACAGCAGTCGCGCTTGCGACCATTAGTCCAACGAGGCAGTCAATTATAGTCAATTATATAAAATGTAGATGATATATTGGCGGGTTAATCGTGATGGACAGATCTATTTCTTTTGTGTTCATGAAAGAAATAGAAAGAGGCTTCTTGCTCCAACTTGGTTCTGCGCTGATCTCACACCGGTTATGGACTATAAAGGTTAGGGAAGATTCGACGGAGTGGACCTGTGTTTGAGCACACACTTGTGCACTATAATGTCCTGTGTACTAGGCTAGTCTCTATTAGCCGCCGTGAACGAAAACGGTCTGGAGAATATTATTATATCGATGAAAGTTCTACGGAACCGCTCGAAGTTATTCTGACTCACGCCTAGTTTTACCCTTCATATCAATATTTAGTTGTTTAAGATTGAATTTAGGTCTAGTAGTGGTTGGTGCGTTTTCGAGGCCGGTACACTCCTGTTTAATACCCGGTAAGTAGGTACTTATATAACTATTTATTAGTTGGACACTTATAATTAAAAACAAAACGAAGAAACTAGTGAACAAAAATTTTTTTAAAGTAATTATTTTTTGTGTGTGTTTTTTCAATTCGGATTTGGCACCGTTGGTCTCGTGGTGATAGGCATCATAAAATTTTGGGTGCGGTTCCCAAATCGGGCAAAGTGTTATTTAGGTATCTCCATTAGGAATTTCTCAGTAGCCGCCAAGAGTTTTAAGCCCTTGGTCCAACTCGTATTGAATTATCATTCTTTTGGTCTTGGAAAATTAGGGAAGAGGCCCCGTCTTCCCTAACTTCTTCCCTAATCCCTAACTTTTCCCCGCACCTGTGTAGCAAATATTGTTGGTCTTCCATGCACTTAGCTAGTTTTCGTTGAGCCTACCAGCCTATAAAGCTGAAGAATGTTTTGGTTGTTTATTTAAAGCGTAATATTTGGAACTGCCACTTAGATTGGAAAAAATCTTTTTTATGTGGTAGCCAGATTCATGAAGAATAATATCGACGGTCCCTACGTACATAAAGACATGTCAAAAGAGACTCCTTTAAACATGTCTTTATATACGTAGGGACCGTCGAATATAGTCTATTAAACATCACGCTACCACCTACGGGAACTTAGCAAAATGAAGACGAAACTCAGAGCGGGTGATAAAAACCACAAGGACGAACTCGCGGGCAGAAGCTATGCTAAATAAGGGACAACCAATTTCTATGTTCGCTATAACGGGAAGCTTCTTCTTTTAGTATCGATGATAGATGTTTTAATAAATCAAATTATTTAGGGCCCAGTACCTAGATCGCCACGTTTTCTGCCGCATTAGAATTGTTGCACACGTCGTCAAGTGTGCAGGTGAACGGAAAATTGGAACACTTCAGCATATGGGACATATTCTGAACTGGAGCTCCGCAGTCGCACTGGGTGTCGGACGGGTCAATGATACCCCATTTTGCCAAGTTATACTTACAGCGGCCACTTGGGTACGCAGCCGATTCAATGCCTTCCAGAGAGAAAAAAAAAGAACGGAAAGCTCTAGAACTCAGAATTCAGATCCCTAGGATGCTTTGAAGTAGGAAATAATCTTTGTTTACAATAAAACAGGAGTTTCTCCTTGCGAACAAACTTGGAGCGGTTCCAATATTTGAACGATAGCTGTTTGAGACAAGTTGACAGGACGCTATACATTTCCATTGTTTAAATGGGTTTTGCATCACATGTACAAGGCTATTTTCATAGATTTAGAATTTCCTGAAACTAGCCAGATTCATGAGCAATAGTACAGGCTATTTAACATCACGCTGCGGCATACCGGAGCGGAGCGGTAAGCAAAGAAAAATCACGCGAACACGAAATAACTGGGAACACTTTTTACGTAAGCTTAGAAGTTTGTTTTAGAGTTTGTTTTTGTTTAAGAGACTATAGACCGTTCTAATTTCAACTCGATACCTCCACGTGTTCTCGAGTTTTTTTTTTAATGTGATTAAAATCGTCAAATATCTCATTCCGCCCTGGGCGGGGCGGAAGGGACTGTCAGACTTTTACTGACTAAAAAACCACCCTGGTCCTTCTGTTGCCCTTTACGTTCCGGAGCCATGGTATCCTGTTACGACATCCCGCAACCCGGAATAGACAAAGACAGACGGACGGACGGACAACAAAATGATCCTATATTATAGATAACGTTTTTTCATTTTGAAGTAAGCAACCCTAAAAATTGATGCTTCTCCTAAAATCACTATATTTAGGTACGTAATAACTAACATGAGTGTGTGTGGCATCAAAATACTCGTGCGTTTTATTGTTTATCTATCGCTATTGGAGTCTGTCCGTATGTGATAGCCAGATTGTGGTATCACTTGGTCGCAAGCGCCGTCGCGGATACTAGCTGTCAAACCAATAAAAAAATAACGTGCTAAACCTTATTCAGTAATTAAATAACTTTATTGTGCTAACAGGATTTTTACTTAAAAGTGAGTAGAATTCTTTATTTTTTTATATTTTATCATATTATACAGTTTTATTATTCACGTATTTTTTATATCTCTGTGTTGTTAATAGAAGAGTGGATTTTTTTTTTGTTATCTCTACATAGTAGAGAATAGAGTATAGTAGAGAATATAAAACAAAGTCGCTTTCCACTGTCTGTACGCTTAGATCTTTTAAACTATGCAACGGATTTTAATGCGGCTTTCATCAATAGATAGAGTGATTCAAGAGGAAAGTTTATGTATCTACATTGGGTTGGTAGTTTCATAAACATATTGTAATAATTGAAAGACAAAATAGATGTATTGTAAACACTTGGACAGACCATTATTTATGTAAAGGCGACATTTCCATTACAACAGCCACAAATGAATAAGACAGTTGTTTCTACTACAATGGACATAGAAGATATTATTTGCAAATTTCTTGGTACTATAGTACTATAATACCAAGTTATGTTTAAGTCCCATGTAATAGGGGGCCAGCCTATTACGACATGGGTGTACTAATGGGTACACATCTGCCAAACCCTTCGGGGATTACAGGCGTGATGTTATGTTATTAAATGTATAATAGCAAGAAATTACTAGCTTTTACCCGCGGCTTCGTCCGCGTATCTCGGAACCCCGTTTCATCTTCTTAGAGTGTGAATTTTGGAAAATCCTTTCTTAGCGGATGTCTACTAATTATAAACAACCTCCCTGCTAAATTTCATCTTTGTACGTCTAGCGGTTTTCGTGAAGGAGTGTGTGAGTGACCTTTCGCTTTTATATATTTAGATGAAGACTTGCAAGGTTATTTTTGTTTTGACATCGCTGAAGAAGAGACGAAAATAGTCGTTGAATCGTAGTTAATAGTAGCTTTGGATCCAAGATCGTTATTTTGACGTATAACGCATGCGAATGGCTCAATGAAAGCTTAATGTGTTCTAAACTAGTTGCCAAAGAAGTAGATCAAACTTTACGTCATGAAAAGAAATAATAGGGATGATGACTAAAAAATAATAATTAGTCCATCTTTTAGAACGCCGGAAAATAGTAGATACGTATTTTTTCTTTTGCTTCTAAAACTTAAAATAACAAAGTTACAGAGCGGCGAAAGTTCGCGCTACGTCATTATTTCGTAAAATTTTTACGAAAGAGTGACGTCACGAGCCCCTACTCCTGAATTTGAATGTGCTGTATCTTTGTCAATATTATTCGTATGGACAAATAAAAAAATACGTATCGAGTATTTTTCTATAATTTAACTGACGGACTAATTAGAATCTTGTTGTTTTAACCCAGGAGACATCCCTATTACATTATAATTCACCAGTGCGAATCCCGAACTCTCGGCATAGGTATAGTATAGGCATAGGCAGAGGTGCAACACTGCGGTGATTTAAACGGTCTTCTTCTTCGCGACGGAGGAAGGAAGTCCATGAGGATTTACAGCGCGCAAAAAATCCGTAATTTTTTCCGGGATACAAAGTAGTTTAATAGTTTTCATGGCTATAATCTATCCCTGTGCCAAATTTCATCCATCCTTTTAGCTGTTCTGACGTGATTGAGCAACAAACATGCATACATACAAACTTACGCATTTATAATAGTAGTAAGATAACTACATTTGAAATGACTCATTGATTAATACAAAAGCTTTTGTTGTTACTGCGGTTGTCTATACTGATTCATCTCGTTCTAACAGTATTTAAATCTACATTGTAAGTAACTGGGGTCAGTTCTGATAAAAAAGGAAACCAAACCACGTCAAAATTTGTCCAATTTTTGAAAAAAAATTTTTGAGGCAACCATCATGATTTTGGCTATTTGACGCTGATTAATTTTAATATTGATTACTAGCTTTTGCCTGCAACTTCATCTCCGTAAATGTTCTGTGGAAAATGTTGTGGGTAGTAGGTATATTTATGCCAATCAAATTTTACGGGGTCCCCTTGGTCAAAGTGGGTCATTTTAAATACTTAGAGCATTTTGTGACAATTTGCATGTTGTGGGACGTTTTGGCAGAATTAAGCTCAGTTATAATGTGTAAATGTTTCAACCTGCCACATTTCAATATCGCTGCCAGTGCCAAAATACGTGGCATTTTAGTGTAAAACTAGAGATAATAATTTCATTGATGACGTGGAACTTTTTGATATCACAAAGTACACAAATATAATTTCAGATAATTTTCAAAACTTTTTTAAGTATTTTGGGTCCTTCACCTGGCTACGGCTGCTACGGCGTAGGCATGGGGGTTACGAAAAAATACTATTTTTCCTGTGGGATGTATAAAAAGCAACCAAGCTCCAAGGTCAAGGTCACTACCACTCAAGCTTTTCAGACACTCCCTATGACTGAAAGGCTTGAGTGGTAGTGACCTTGTAAAATCAACATAACATTAACATCAGCGAAAGCTCTGCTAATGTTTGATCTAAGTAGTATTATCATTATTCTCATATTTCATCTTCTTGCTTCTTTCTTTATCGTGTGGGCAGTAAGGTCTTATGACCATACAAACCCTAGTGTGAGTTTCAAAACCGCCTCAAGGGCCTCTGACATGGTTCGAGTGGAACAGTAGTCCAGGTTTTCTCACGATGTGACATAAGAAGCCTGTATTAAAATCCGTAGTCAGTGTAGATTTCGTAGCGTAACGTACTTTTTGTAGCGTAACGCAGCTTCCGTAGCGAAGCGTAGCCTCTGAAACTTAGCGTAACTTTCGTACAGCAGGCACGCGCGCGTAGGCTCTGAAACACAGCATAGCGTAGCGTATTCTTGGGCACCGTGAGCTCCATAGCGTAGCGTAGCTTCCAACGCGGAACTAAGCCCTACAACAATGCGGCAATGACATTCAAATATTTTAAGTAAACCACATAATAATTAAATAAACCAGTTTGACGCAAATAATGGCAAACTCTTAGATATAATTATTGATGTTGATAAACATATATAGATATTTAATAGATATCACAAAATAAATCAGTAATTATTGATTATGTAGTTAAATATTGTATCTATCTGACGCCCCACGGAAAAATACAACGATTTGATAAAGCTCATTTTCGTGTGTTTTATCTGCTAATAAAAATCTTGAACGTTTTATTGGTAAGTAGATTAGTACAGTAGTATATCAGAAATCAGATCAGTATCCTAGGTAATAAATAAAATCCAGTTGAAAGAGGTATTTTATCGTGTTTTATCGATGTTTAATGTTGTGTTGACGTGTCACTCTTTTTCTAGTGGTCGCAAAGTGCGATTGCTGAGCATGAGGTCTTGGGTTCGATTCTCAGGTCGCGCAATGTGTTATTGGGTTATTCCATCAGGAATTACTCCGTAGCAGCCTCGAAGTCAGGATCAATAGGCTCGCCCCCTATTACATAGGACTTAAACATAACTAGCGAAATGTGGGTGTACTAATGGGTACACCTCTGCCTAACCCTTCGGGGATCACAGGCGTAATGTTATGTGTTATGTGTACTTTAAGGATTACGGGCGTGATGTTATGTTATGTTAAAAAAAACGCAACCCCAAACAAGGATTTTTTCCTGTCACTTGAGTGCGTTTACAAACATATAAATAATTTACATACATAAACAGACAGAGCCGGAAGAACCCACGATAAGCAGCACAGCATCCAATCGCTCAGTCACTGCGCCAACAGCGTTGTGTGTGACATCTATATTAATATTAAAAAGAGGAAAGATTTGTTTGTTTGTTTGCATTGAATAAACTTCTAAAAATACTTTCACTGTTGGGAAGCTATACTATCCCCGGGTGACAAAGGCTATTTTTATTCCTAGAAAAATCTGTATCTACATTGCACCAGTGCGAAACCGGGGCAGGTAGCTAGCTTTTGATAAAACGTGTTAACTGTATATTTGAGTTATATCTACGTGGACAAAGTCACAGGCAGAAGTTATAGCTAGGTGTTATTAATGTTGGTTTTTCTTTATTCTATGGAAATAAGACAACATTCCTGTATGTTTATAGTGACCAGTTATAATTATATTCCCATATTTCTTTTCTAAATAGACGCAAGAGTATGTTGCAGTCATACAAAATTATATTTTATGCTTGTTCGGGAAATATCTGAAATTACAAAACTTTTTTTTACTGACATTGTCATCATTGTGATGGCCCGGTGTGTAAGATGCCTTTCATGCATCATGATGTTGTGGGTTCAATTCCGGTCTAGTACCAATGTGACTTTTAGAAGTCGTACTTTCTAAGTTCATCACTGACTAGGTTTTGCCTACGGCTTCGCTCTTGTTAAATTCGTATAAGTTAGTTTACTCCTAAGTTTTTCAATACAATCTTAGAACCCCCGTTTCATCCTCTTAGGAGTTGAATTTTGGAAAATCCTTTCATAGCGGTCGTCTACTAACTATAAACTACCTCCCTGCCAAATTTCATCTTTATACGTCTAGCGGTTTTCGTGATTTCGTGATGAGTGAGTGAGTCAGTGAGTGACCTTTCGCTTTTATATAAAACTAGATTAAAATCAAGATTGTTACTCAATCTGTCTGTTTATTTTTATACCAATACGAAGATTTTCTTTATCGAAATCTAGATGAGATCTGTATCTCTTGTTGTTTTCATACATTTGTTACTTTTCCTCATCATCCATCTATAAACGCGATGGGCACTTGTCGTTAACCAATCCGTCTTGTTTTATATCAATGAACAAAATCTGTGTCGATAAGAGATAGTGAAAAGATAGCAAAAAATACACGAATTTATAGTAGGTACAAGGAATATATTGACTGCCACGTTGGTCTAGTGGTCTTCGATTCGATTGCCAGGTCGGGAAAATTGTTATTTGGTTTTTCCATCAGGAATTTCTCAGTAGCAGCCTCGGAGTCTGGGTTTGTTTTTTTTGTACCGCAAACTAATTTTTACTATTCGAATGGACATCTTCGAAAACTCGGCATAGCGAAGTAGGGATGGATGCATGCGTATCATTTTAGGAAAGTCGTAGATACTATGATGCATCTAGGAGGTCGGAAGGTTATTACCGGAGTCTCCCGGGCAATTCGGGAGGGTTGGGAACTCTACAGGAAAGCTACAGGACATAAGCCTCCCCTAAAGACAGCCACAATGACCGCTCCAGCGCTGCCCGCTTTCAGCATAGATGATAGCTAATGTTCTAAATCGAACCTTAATTTTTAAGCAATAGGTTCGAAGCCTATTACCTAGAACCGGGCATAAATCCAATTAACTACTAACAAGTAAGGATTAGGCCAATATCAAAAGTAATATCTGAAAAATACACAAACTTTTTTGATAAACATACCTATTACGCAACCACGATTAGATCTTTTTGTTAATTTGCCCGATAATTTGACATTGCTGACGTGTCAATGTGTATCAATGTCATTAATGTCAAAACTATAATAAAAAAATGTACTCTGTGGCTTTCGACCACAGATGTACTGGTACACCACAGAGTACTTTGTAATGTTAGGAAACAGTAGACCCACAACTCATTATAGTCGATAAAAGTATTTTTCGGCTATGCAAAACAAGGAAAAATTGTGTTTTTGTATGCTGTGTGATTTTGGTGCTGTTCCTCGTGATTCCTGCTCTGGTTCTTCAAACATGAGGAGGGGAATCAGGTATCGGAAATAAATGCTATAACTTTCATCATTATCATCATCTTATGCCAGCCAAACGATGTCCACTGCTGGACATAGGCCTTTTCTAAAGATAGCTTCTTTAGAAAAGGCCTATGTAACAATGACTGGTCCTACTCTGCCCGCATCCAGCGGTTTCCCAGCACCTTTCCTAGGTTGTCAGTCCACCATATGGGGGGCCTTCCCACACTGTGCCCATTACGTGGTCACTACTCCAGAGCTTTACGATCCCAACTGCCGTCTGCTTTACGAGCTATATTATGCTATCTCTTCACCACCTTTGGTTGACTGTTAGGGAATGCCTTTGGCGAGGTATTCGCTGCGTTTTTACTCGTTATGTCTTTGATCACTGCTCCGCTCTTGTCGATTATAGCGCGATGTTATATAGCCTATACGCAAAAATATTTTTTCAAACCAGGCCAGTAGTTTCGAATATTAGCGCGTTTAAACAAACTCTTTAGTTTTTATATATTAGTTTAAATTGATTTTTGAGTTTATCCTTACCTGATATCTATCTTCCTAGATAGGGACATGATTTTTTGTTTTAACGGATTATTTTAAGATACAATCTAACATTGATTTAATTGGAAAATGGAAATTACCCTTCTTATCGTAATTACGGATGATGTAATATGAGTAACGTTAAACGTTGCTTTTTATTTAAACACTCACTTCCGCTCGCGTTTTCGTCTGCATCAAATAAAATATATTATCCTACGGGAACCATTTCCAGGATGATAAGTACCCTATGAGATATTACATTATATTACTTATATTATATTACAGACTATATTTCTATGCCAAATTTCATTCCCATCCGTTCAGCCGTTCTGGCATGATTGAGTTACATCCATCCAAACTTGAATGAAGAAAAAAGTGTATAAATATTTAGTGTATAAAATGCAATAATATCCGACTGCCTCGTTGATCTAGTAGTCGCAAAGCTCGACTGCTGAGCATGAGGTCTTGGGTTCGATTCCGAGGTCGGGCATAGTGTTATTGGGTTTTTCCATCAGAAATTTCTCATTAGCAGCCTCGGAGTCTGGGTTTGTGATGCCCAGTTGAGGGAAATAGGTTGGCGAAATGTGGGTGTACAAATAGGTACACCTCTGCCTAACCTTTCAGGGATTGTAGGCGTGATATTATGTTATGTAATAATCTGTATGTTTTATAGGAAAACAGAACAAATATACGTAGGTACTAACAAATAAGTAACTAATTTCATTCCCGTATCAATATAATTGAATGTCGTGGTCAATAGCTAATTGGCTATACCTACCTATATATATATGAGATATATGTACTTATCATTGAAAGTTATATGAAATTGTGTTTGTGTACTTTGTTATATCAAAAAGTTCCACGTCATCAATGAAATTATTATCACTAGTTTTACGCTAAAATATTACGCATTTTGGCACTGACAGCGATATTGAAATGTTGCATTTTACAATAAAACTTTATAATTACAAAGGTGCTTCTTCTTCTTCTTATCGTGTGGGTAGTAAGGCCTTACGACCCTACACACCCTAGTGTCAGAGTTTCAAAACCGCCTCAACGGCCTCTGACATGGTTTGAGTGGAACAGTAAGTCCAGGTTACCTCACGATGTTTTCCTTCACCGATGCCAGTGAAGTCCATGATAAACTTTAGAAAGTACATATGTATTGAAAAATTCATATTGGTACTTGCCCGGATTTGAAACCACAACCTCATGCATGAGTGGCGGGCGCCTTAACCACTGGGCCATCACGACACAAAAGTGCTGATTCCCTTGTTCACAAACTACTCTCATCATCATCAGCATATCAGCCTATGGCCGTCCACTGCTGAATGTAGGCCTCTCAAAGAGCGCCAAACATTACGGTCTTGGGCAGCCCGCATCTATCCGCTGCCCGCCACCTTCCTTAAATCGTGGGTCCACCGTGCAGCAGGACGTCCCACACTACGTTTGCCTAAACGTGGTCTCCTCTCTAACACGTGTCTGCTCCACCGACCGTCTGTCCGTCTGCAGACATGGCCGGCCCTCTTCCACTTCAAACTACACTAAAAAGAATTGGCATCTCTTATTAACATACAGCGAAAGAAAAGGACGGTGACATTTTAAAACTAAGTTACGAGATGTCAAATTAGTTTTGCCTTGAACTTTTCCGTGTTTTAAATCGATGCGTTCTGACATGTCAACTAAAATTGCATGGAAGTTTCAGATTAACTTAAATTGGTAGGTGTAATTTATTTCCGTCCCTTTCTTGTTTTATTGGACAGAAAAAGACAGAACATTCTAATTTTAGTTTAGTTTGTGAACAAGGGAATCTGGACTAATTTCATACTCTGCCTACAACATAGTACATAAGAAGTTCACATAAATTGCCTTATTATGTTCTGTAATTAATAAATAAATATGCATTAGGTACTCAGTACAAACAACTTACGAGAAAACTAGGAAATCATTACATTAGTTTATGTACTTGTACCCATGTTATGTGTGCGCTATTTACTGTCTTATGTCATCATTTACATAATAATATTTAAGTCTAGCAAACTACATGCGTTTTTGTTTTTTTAAATATACCTATACATATACTATTATAACATGGCGCGCTCCTCCATATTACTATTTCAATGTGTAGTCACATCCGAATGAAAGAGTTTATATGTAGTTGTAAGTAATCGTCTTCAGTAGCAGGCTTAGATTTGTTTTTCAAATAATCATAAATAGCCGATGTTTCGGGAGCCGTCTCAGTACGCACACATGCGTTGAGAGTCTTTTTTGTTTTTTTTTTTCGGTATGGCATCTCGCAGGTCTACCTATGAGGTTGTCGGCTGCTTAACCGGGCTTTCCTGTGGTGGACCTCCAGTCTTTTAAATACTTTCACAAACACTATTAAACTTTTTGAATAGTGGAGGGGCGCGCCGTGTTATTGTTTATCTCTAGGTACAGTCAAGAAAAGAAATAAGTTACAATGGTCGTCAGATATAGTTGAAGTTTTCTTGGAAACCGATGAATGTTTTCAAATGTAGTTTAGTTTGAAAAGTTTACTATTGGTGCCGATTCCCTTGTTCACAAACTAGACTAAATTTAGAGAATTGACATCTCTTGCTAACATACAGCGAAAAGAAAGGACGGTGACATTAAAGAACCAAGTTAGCGATGTCAAATTAGTTTTGCCTTGAACTTTTCCATATTTTTAATCCGTGCGTTTTAAGATGTCAACTATAATTGTATGGATGTGTAAGATTTACTAAATTAGACAGCTCTTATTTACATTAGTCTCTTTCTTGTTTTATTGGACAGAATAAGATGGAAATAGTTTGATTTTAGTATAGTTTGTGACCAAGGGAATCGGCACCATTAAAAGTTTTAATCAAAGATGTGAAGTATATGGTCCATAACAAAAAATGATTATAATAATGGGAAGAAAATAGGTATATAAGTTTCGGCTTCCATAACGATTATATCTTTCAGTTCTTTTAATCGTTGTTATAATCGGAATTAAAATTAATCCGGGTGTGTACTAGTGAGCGATTAAGATTATCTGCTTAAGCGTGGATAAAACACTTATTTTATATTAAAAAACATTCGTTTGTAGGCACCTATACAAATTAAGAGCTTATTACTAGTTTACCAGGTCTTCAAGATTTTCTCAGTAGCAGTCTCGGAGTCTGAATTTGTGCCCGGTTGATGGCAATAGGCTCGCCCCCTATTACATGGAACTTAAACATAACTGGCGAAATGTGGGTGTACTAACGGGTACACCTCTGCCTAACCCTTCGGGAATTACAGGCGTGATGTTATGTATGTTACTTGTTTACCAGAAACCTCGTTTGCTTCGTTGGTCTAGTGGTCGTAAAGCGTGACTGCTGAGCATGAGGTCTTGGGTTCGATTCCCAGGCAATGTGTTATTGGGTTTTTCGGGTTCGGGTCTGGTTTTTTGTTGTTGTGAGTTGATTATGTTTGTAAAGACACCTACAATATAGGAGAAATTACTAGAGAGGGGAGACGAGTAGAAAGGGGATTTGTTTTATTTGTTTATTTGAGGAGGAGAAGGTACCTTATCCTTACCTACCTACCTATTTGACGGGCCTGTTGGTCTAGTGGTTAGTGGCCCTGACTGCTAAGCCGGAGGTCGTGGGTTCGATTCCCACCCAGGACAAACTTTGTGTGATGAGCATGATTGTTAGTTCTGTGTCTGGGTGTGATTTATCTATAATATGTATGTATTTATAAATTATATAAGTATGTATATCAGTTGTCTGGTTACCATAACACAAGCTCTGCTTAGCTTGGGATCAGATAGCCGTGTGTGAGTTGCCCCAAGATATTTATTTATTATTTATACACTGTCGGTAAGTTTACGTAGTTACATGTTTTCATGAATGACCTTTGCGATAAACATTATCGACAGGTGTAATCACTTTTTACGTAATCCAGTATATATTAGTAGATAACGTATAAACCTTATTAATTAATTCGATGCGAAAATATCCACTACTTAATTAGTTAATCAAGGTCATTTCATGTCAAAGTCTTCGTTTTATCGATGTGTAAAAGACTGCTGACGTGGCAATTGACAATCTACACTAATATTATAAAGAGGAAAAATTTGTATTTTTGTTTGTTTGTTGTTCCCCTATTACATGGGACTAAAAACATAACTGGCGAAATGTGGGTGTACTAATAGGTACACCTCTGCCTAACCCTTCGGGGATTACAGGCGTGATGTTATGTTATGTTTGTTTGTAATGGATAAACTCGAAAACTACTGGACCGATTTAAAAAATTGTTTCGCCATTAGAAAGCTACATTATCTGCGAGTAACATAGGTTATATTTTATTTTATTTTTGCTCGGACGAAGTCACGGGCAGAAGCTAGTTTTCAATAAAGTTTTAGATTTGGAGGTTGTTGAGATACAAAAAAAAATTTATAGGTCCTAGGGACTTGGTCTCACTAGTTTAAGGCAGGGGCTCCATAACTTGGTTATAGTAGGGGAGTCCAAGTGGGGAGTTAGGTAGCGCACAGCAGATAAATATATGGGGGATACCTTGCGCCCTGTAAAGTACCTCCACACTGGGGCACTGGTACACCGAGCTACGCTATGAAAATCAAACGATCCTATTCAAAGTCAAAGCATTTATTTCAATTAGACCATTAGGGAGTTTTGAATTGTCAAGGAGTCGGTCAGTTAGTTAGAAAATTCACGCTAGTTGCTCGTCCCAAAACAGAGGTAGACCTCTATTGAGAATTTGGTTCTTATTGTTTGATATCAAACACTTTCATAGAGTTCGTCTTAAAGTATTCAAAGTCTAGATAACCTAGCTAAAATCTAGCTACCTAGGTTATTCAGATTTCGCAATGCGACACACAATTGAAGGGCAAACACTCATCACAAGTGCGCTTGAAATGATAAATGCATAATTTATATGAAAAGCCAGAGAGAGACACTTTATAATGCAACATGATAATTTATAATGTACTCTCCACTTTAAAATGGACTGCATTAGTTAGTACCTAGCTATTTTCTAGAACATTTCAGGACAGATATACAGGCTGACTTTTAATAGGGCAGTAGGTGTGCACCAATCGAACTGCCTAGCCTTTTCACAACTATGTTGGGGTCGGCTTCCAGTCTAACTGGATGCAGCTGAATACCAGTATTTTACATGGAGCGACTGCCATCTGACCTCCACAACCTAGTAACTGGATAATACGATAGGTACCCCTTAGTAAGACTGGTTGTCAGACTTTCGGGCTTCTGACTACCGGTACGAACTGTCAATGATCCTCGTATGTCATCTAGGACCAACGGCTTAACGTGCTTACCAAGGCACGGAGAAGTCTCGGTGTGTGAAATGGTCATCCATCCACGGACCAACCCCGGCAAGCATAGCTTTACCTAATAGATCGACCCGTGCGGCTGTTATTACTTAGCCACGAGCTCTTCCAATAAATCCAAGACATAACTTCTCTAAAGGAACACTTTATAATAGCCCAAAAAACCTGATTAATTTTCAATAAACTATGAAAATAGTTGTTTTGGAATCAATAAATAGTTAGTCAATTGAGTCGGTACAAAAAAAAAAGTGTTTTCAGAGCGCCTAATGCTTCGATCATAGCGGTCTGAGGAAACTCATTGTTAATTTTATGTATAAGTATGTAGGTTCAATTAATTTCTGATATTGTGTAAAAGTGAACATAATTCTTCATGCTTTCATTGAAAACTACGACTCACGATTTACTATTTCGAAAACCATTTGATTTTTTTTTCTTTTACAAACAGAAAGTAAATTTTCCTGTGTCGTGGGTTCAAACATATAAACTCCCATATACCGACAACTAAACCCGGAACAACCATCTGTGGGGCGTAGAAATATTGGTTTAGCAAGGGAATCGTACCCGCATGAAACGTAGCGCAGCAGTCGTCAATTGCTCCCCAACCGTGACGTCAAATTGACAGACTGTTGTTAGTCAACAACTATTTCCCCAACTCCAGTCTAAGCTCATGAATTTATTTGTAATGAAGAATGAATAATAATGTTTTAATTATTATAATTTCTAAGCGTAGTTCACGCTTGCTTGGCATCTGTTGCTTACCTACGTAAATGATTTATCTGCTCCAAGCAGGAATAATTAGAATCGCTTTGATAAATTAACTAATTGTTGCCTAAAATAGATTTGATTACGGTCGGGTTCATCAGGTTGCGCATGGCAGACTACGGAAATCATTGTAAAACATAAAATATTCGACTAACGTAACGCCTTAAAATTTTGTCATAGCAATTAATCACATAAACGAGTTATGATTTTGTTATCATCAGGAACTTTTGACTAACTATCGAGTATGACATATTTGTTAATTTCCTAAATTTTTAAACAGGCATTTCTATCTTTAAGAAATGATCATTATCTTAGTCTCAATCTGACAATTTTTTTCTTATTTTCGTAATTAAGGTTCCGTACCTCAAAAGGCAAAAACGGAATCCTAAAGCCACGAATCACTTTGTTGACCGTCTGTCTGTCTGTCAAGAGCCTTTTTCTCAGGAACGCGTGGAAGTATCAACGAGCGTGTACAGATTTTCGAAGATGCAAAAAATTATCGTGACCTTGATATCCTCGAGCGCGTCAGATTACACAGACAGTTCAGTTTGATGTCCTTGTCGTGCTGACCCATAATCTGACAATTATGTGGAGAAATTTCCTTGATCTGATGGTTTGAACTTTTAATTTTTTTAAATTACCTATTGTCACAAGAACAACCATCGATAGAACAACTAATAAAAATAAGAGAAATAATTAAGAAAGAGATAATTGGGCAATTAAGAGCAGTGACAAATACATAGTTCTTAGCAGCTGCTAGTACAAAAAATTATTGATTATTTTAACTACTTTTGCTTGTGGAAATCTGCAGATTATATTGTTCCCGTAATCATTGAAAGATTTCCTATAAAATAAATAAAAAATCAACCGCGCTTGAGAATGTCCTGGTGACATTTTTTTTTGCGACTTTGTGGCTTTCCTAATTCCTTACGTCACGCACAAATCATAAATAGTAATATTATAAATGCGAAAGTGTCTGTCTGTCTGCCTGTTACCTCTTCACGCTTAAACCGCTGAATCGATTTTGATGAAATTTGGCATGGAGATAGTTTAAGATCCGAAGAAGGACATAGTATATTTTTTATCCCGGAAATAAGGCGGTGAAAAGGGGGGTGGAAGTTTGTATGCCAGTACGATATAAACAAGTTTCACGCGGCCGTAGTCGCGGGCAAAAGCTAGTCGAAAAATAAGGGCTTGAAGTTTTTTATGAAATGCCATAGTACAGCGTAAATGCTCTGGCGAACTGTGGGTGTGGGTACTAATGGGTACACTTCTGCCTAACCCTTCGGGGATTACAGGCGTTATGTTATGTAATTAGTTAAATTGGCGTTCACACCTAGGCATTCAATTTAGCATCGTATCACTTCTATTTGAGGTGCAAAATAATCTTTTTTAGAATTGCATTTCCACGAATCAGTGTTATGATAGCAACTGCAGGCAATTATTTTTATAACCTAGCTTTTCCTGTTATGAGTTATAATTTTACGTCAAATTAATACAAATTACCACCATTAAATCGTACGTAAGAACTGTTTTTTCCAAATGCGTCACGTGCACTGTAAAAACAAAAAGTCTTCCTGTAAAACGGACCCACCTTGAAATGAAATACTAACCTAATTATTTAGAGTTCTGTAAGTAAATAAACAAGAATCACTCTTATTTTCCCAGGTCGGGACTGCCTTATTGGTCCAGTGGTCGCAAAGCGCGTCTGCTGAGCATGAGGTCTTGGGTTCAACTCCCAGGTCGGGCAAAGTGTTATTGGGTTATTTCATCAGTAATTTCTAAGTAGCAGCTTCGGAGTCTGGATTTGTGTTCGGTTGATGGCAATAGGATCGCCCCTATTACATAGGATTAAAACATAAATGGCGAAATGTAGGCATACTAATGGGTAGACCTCTGTCTAACCCGGATTACAGGCGTAATGTTATGTTATGTAATAATTTTGGGGTCCCTTAAGTAAATAAACAAAAAAACGCTTTTATTTTTTCAATCCGTCTGTTTGTCCATCACAAAAAAATAAAAAAATAAACTGTCGATTGTTTTTCAATTAATGCTGCTAGCTTTTGCCTGTCTCTGATTTTAGCTTCTTAGTCATGAGATGACCAATTTACCTGTTGACAGACCCAAAATTCGCGAGATGGAAACTACTGTCTTACTAATATTTCAAACATACTTTTTTCCTTAAGGATAAGGATTCTTAAATCACATAAGATTCAGAGGAAAACCTAGCTGCTACGAGACGTGCAGTTTCTCAAAATATTGTCATACAGGAAAACGGAAAGCGGAAGTTAGTTCGGCGCCATTATTCATCTCGTCTTTGTCTTTGCTTCCGATGTGCGTGCACGCAGCTTGCTGTGGACGGAATACTGATTGTCTTTGATTGTGTTCTTGATTTGAGTTGCATGCTAGGCTTCTGTTGCTTATTCAACAACTTTATAAGACAACCTGATAGATTGCACTATGCGGAACCCATGATAAATGAAATCAACTCGCATCACGTACAGTACTTAGAGGGCGCCGATCGGGACTCTATTTCTGATACTCCGCTGTCTATCTCGTATGTTGTATATCCGTCCGTCTGTCACAGGGTATCTAATAAACTGTAAAAGGTACACACTTGATATCTTCAGTGCGTATTACTATAAAAAAAAACAAAACAAAATTATTTATTTCGGATAACGTGGATCCATAAAGGTAGGTGACAAACACATAAAATTATGTTACAAATTACAGCCAAAATTAAAATAAAAACAACATCCAATAACAAACATCCATAAATTAAAAATTATACATTAAAATCATAAATTAATGCCGTAAATATAAAAATACAAGAAACGTATTTTTTGTGGTATTTAATGTTAAATATTGTACGGCTGTAAGGAACTGTACGCTTGCATTCCGACTCGCGCTTGGCTGGATTGTTTAATTAGTACCTATTTGGGAGTTTCTTCGTCTATGTTTTTTTTTTCAATTTTGATCTAATTTAACGATATTTTAAACATGAAACTATTTTTTTCACAAACCAGACAGTATAGTTTATTACCGACTGCAGATGGAGATGGATATATTTCGACATTCAAATAGGTACATACATACCTACTTTAAGTACCTACATAATATCTAAGCGATATTTTACTGTATCTGTAATTTATCTGCGAGTTATCATAATAAATACATGCACGATAGCCGCTGAGTAATTTATCGAGACTATACATAATATGTTACGATAAATGGATGTAGATATTATGTTGCACCGGTTAGAACAATCTGTGGAAATAAACGCGTCAGTGATGAAATGATAAATTTATTGGAACTATGAGGAAAATCGATACTTGAACAGATGTGAGTGTGGTTTTTTTACAGGGATGGACTCAGGTGCAAGTTCACTCATATTAGGATTGATATACTTAATTAATTACATATACTAGTGCCATCTTAAAAGGCCCAGTCGTGTGGTGATGGCCCAGTGGTTAAGGCACCGCTCATGCTTGAGATTGTGGGTTGAAATCCGGGCAAGTACTAATGTGACTTTATCAATTCATACCTATGTACTTTCTAAAGTTTGTCTTGGATATCACTGGCATCGGTGAAGGAAAACATCGTGAGGCAACCTGGACTTTTACCACGCTATTACTGTCCCACTCAAATCATGTCAGATACCGTTGAGGCGGTTTAGAAACTCTGACACTAGGGTGTGTGGGGTCGTAAAACAAAAACAACCCAATATCATTTTGCCCGTCCTGGGAATTGAACTCAAGACCTCATGCTCAGCAGTCGCGCTTTGCGGCCACTAGATCAACTAGGCAGTCAATTTTTTTACTCAATCGTCTTCAAATATTTTGCGAAGTTACATAATTTTTCTGGGCAATGGAAAGGTTACCTATTCAACATAAAATAATAATTATTAATAAATAATACCAGCCTATTAGTGTTCCACTGTAGAGCAAAGGCCGCAATGCTGAGCGATCAGCTGCTGCACTGCGTGTCGCGGGTTCGACTCCCTCTCGGAACAAATATTTATATGGCATACAGACGTGTGATGTTATGTGTCTGTAAACGCACTCAACGATACAATATAAATCCCTAGAGTGGGGGAAAAAAATGTAGGCTCAAGTAAAAAACGAGCCGAAATGAAACTTCAGCAACAGCCAACACGTCAGCATAAGAGCAACGTGTCTGCATTGTCTTAAAAAACTGGCATTAGCACAATCATATGACGTCATAAAGCCAATAATGATTGTGCTGCTATGATGAGGGAAAAAAAATATCTAAGTTCATGGCACTACCATAGATAAAAGATCATATTTTTTTCTGTTGTGGATCAGAAGTCACCAAAACTTATATTTAAACCCCTGAATAGACACTATATACACTAGGGGGTAATTTTCATATCTTTATAGAATATTTGCATTTTTAATCTCAGTGTCAAATTTATTTCAATATTCCTACATTTTTGACAAGATTTTATCATTTTCGCTAAGATGAGATTGTGACTTGAATTCGATCATTTGTCATTTATAGGTACAAGAATGATTTGCCTACATTTATTTTGAAAAATAGAACAGAATTTATTTAAAAAATCTGATAAGTTTATACGGATTTTATTCGATTGAGTTTTAAAAAATACCTACCTCTAATTTTCTTTTTTTGACAACTTTTTGTCGTCGATTGCTTTTTGTAGCTGAGTTTGCGACTAGAATAAATTCAAACATTTAAAATGAATTATTTTAAAAGAATTGGCCTGTCTTCACATTTTCAAAAATAGTTTTTTTTTTTAACGAATGTTTTCGATGGTCATGAAACAGGCCCTTAACCTATCCAAACATTAAAAAAAACGAATATTATGATAGTGATGTTGTTATTTTGTCCATTCGATGTCTTTCTTATCTGTGACGGGTGGCCCATTTTTTATCATTGACAGTTAGGTTTTTTTAGGCGTATCTGTTTATTTACTTAACACGTTACCTGCGCCATCACTTTCAAAGAACTTTCAGCTGGTGCTTTGGAGACCTAAAAGATCTCGAAACTAACCTACATTTTGGTGCGTTTGAGACCTAATCAGTCTCCTAAAGATACAGTTTTGAAAATAATTTATATCTTCCAAAAAAACAATCAAATATATTTAGAAGTTATTGTGGGCGAGAGATAGCCTATTGCTTTATATTTTGCTAGGTTCGCACGCAGTTATGACATTTGAATAAACTACCAATAACAAAAAAAAATATGATATCGATTGTATCTCGTACCGCAACCGAAGATAGTTCAATATGTGTAGTAAGTAGTGATGGGAATAAAATAATATCTCAGTTGTCGATTGAAAAAGTTCTATTTAAGGTTTTTTTCATTAAAACATGGTAAGCACATTGATTGCTTGCATTGCGCGCAAATGGTAACAATTCGTTTAGTTTTTTTAGAAGCGTCCATTGACGCTTCTAAAAAAACAAACACAAACAGCATTCTGTTTAATGTGCGTCGTAATTTAAATCTCACCAAAATAAGTAGATTTTTTACACTTTTTTCTTTTAAAAGCACTCATTGTATAACAAAAATGATAATCAACACGTAGGTATATACGCGAGTGTTATTTCGAAAACGTGCGCGCGACCTCCCACGTCGATGCTAGGACATCACTAAAACAACAACCTTCCCTCTCTTGCGTCTACGAGGCGTACGATTCCACGAGTACCGACACATCTCCTAACGCAAGGAATGAAAATAATTACAGTACTGTGCGTTAGGGACCTAATCCATCTCTAATTTCTTTTTTAATGTCCTTGAATTCAGCTTTAAGTAGGAAGCAAATATGTATATTTGTCCTACTCATACCTAAAGAACTTTACACGTTAGATCCTCCCGCAAGGAGTGAAACAACACGATTATGTTCAACGCACAATACAAAAGTCCTGCAAGAGATCTGATAGATCTCGTAATGCAACGAACGTGTTTTTAAGTTTATCTTGTAACTTTATTATAGACGATTTATGGAGTCGATTTCTGTGCGATAAAGCTTCCATGAAAACTCACAGGTTCACGACTGTATTTACTGAGCCAGTAAACTTGCTTGACTATGGTAAACAAGGCCTAAAGTCTTTACTACAAACAATAGTATTTTTTTGGTAGGTATTGTTAAGCAAAAATTAGACAGCGTTTACTACTTAACGAGTCCTACCTACTTCCTGATAAACAAATAAGTATATTGAAAGGTAAAACAGCTGTTAAAGCCTCGCTTGGAAAAAGTATCATGCAGGGCTTATAGTTTATTAACAAAATCATACAGGAAGGGGCTTGCTGCAGCCTTCTTTCTAATCCATCCTCCATTCCTTACGTACCCATTGAGCACTCTTGTCCCTTTCCCTTAGTGGCTTTTTTTAGAGTGACAGCTCTAAGAGCAATGAGGATTAACCCGTTCGAAGCCCAGTCAGCCATGCTGCTAAGATTATTCTTAGCCAACTTTCCGGATACGTATTGATGATGATCACAGCCATCATGGGGGAGCACATGAATGGGAAAAATCCCAAATTATCACACTATATTAACACGAGGTCTTCATCCACAGTCTTGGCGGCAGAACAACGGGTGTTTGCCAAACATCCACCATCGAGCCCTGCTCGACGTAAACGCAGCAACGTAACACATCGAGTGACGTCGTGTGACGTCGATGGAAGATAGAAGTTACGCTTACGACCCGGTTGGTCAGACCGGTGCGCCAGTCAACCAGCAAGCGTACAGAATGGAGGCAGGACAACTGTGGCGGCAATATGTCATCGCTGGCATCGGTATGTCCATTTTTTGTTTCCTTTATTTTTTGTTACAGTGCCTAATAAAAAATATATAAAGTGATTTTGCGTTAAAAATAAAAAAAAAACAATGCGTGAATAAAAATGCGCGGGAAAATTTTAAACTAACTAGAATTGTGTTTTTGCTTGTCTATTGTCGTATAGTGTAATTTTAAAACGAGATTGAATTTAAACAGTGAGCATCTTTGAAGTAAAGTTTAAGTGTTAATTGTGATTATAAAATTGTAACTAACTATGTAGTTAAAACAGCGTGAAGATTACAGTTGAAACAATTGTTTTGTGCGACATTACTGGCGGAACGAATCGTGAAATAATCACAATTTAATGACATAGCCTACACAAGTTTTTTTTTTCGATCTTACCGACCATAAGTAAATCTACTTCGTACCTACTACTATTTTATCGCAATAAAAATTATCACGTTTGTGCAAGTGTAAAAAAACCGCTAATAAATTTTATACGACCGTTTCTCATAATTCTTAATTGTAACTACCAAACAGTATAAAAAAAATGTCGTAAATTATCGGGTGAATGCATCAAGTGACAGGAAAATAAGCGCGAAGGTAAAGAAAAATGTATGACGGACATTAAACTTATAAAATATGTACATATGTAACGTGAGCATGGGTCAGGCGGAATAACAATAGATGTCAGTGTGTTTCTAGAGGAAAAAACAAACAATTGTCCTGAAACCGGATTGGTGAATTTTCCCGCGATTTTTGTTTGCAAATGGCGGTTGCATAATTTTTGGCATTATCTGTGGATGGGTTGAATGGACGATTTTTCTATAATCGTTACGTTCATTTAACAATGTTGCTTAATTAGACATTTATTTCATTCATTAATAGTATAGGTGTTGCATAATTTTGATGATCTTTGCACTTAGGCATAATTAGTCTGTTGTTGAACGACTGCAGAATACAAAAAAGGTTTTTTTTTTTTAAAGGACGTCATTCTTTCATCTACATCATAGACAAGTACTTAGTAAAGAGGTTACATTATTTTAAATGAGGAAATGCATATTTACATACTTAGTTAAAACATTTTGTAAACGTTCAAAGCAAACGTAATATTCTATGTGTGGAGGCTTGTAATTAGCTATCCGTTATTATCACACTCTTTATATCGTTGGTTTGTTAGTCTGTAAGCCTTCTGTAAAATAAAATTAATAATAATTCAAGTCTAATGAATAATAGCCTGCAATGAATAATAACCTACCTACTTACTAGTTTTCATGGCAATAAGCTCGCTCCGCATTATATGGGACTTCATAACTGGCGAAATGCGGGTGTTACTAATGGGTACACCTCTGCTGCCTAACCTTTCGGGGATTTCAGGCGTACCCCTGTTCTAGTTAATATGCAAACTATTGTAATTAATGAACCTACAGAGCTATCCATCACTTCTACACATTACTAAATATTTGAACGTTTCTATTGTTCAATTATCTATGTAACACAAAGTTTATTGTGTTACTTAGGTATTACATAAGGTCGTAAATATATCAACGTGTAGGTAAACTAGCTTCTGACCGTGACTTTGCCTGTGATTTCAGAATTATGCTAATGTCTAGAATTATTCTTAGGGAACACAAAAAACGGGATAAAAAGTCTTTATTCCAGACATAATCTACTGTCTCTGTGCCCTTCATCATTATTCAGCGTGATTGAATAACAAACATCCATCCAAACTTCCGCGTTTACTTAAAACAGGATGAACAAAGTAAAATCGGAATTTCTTGCCCAATATTTTTTTTTTGTAAATTTTGACGTTTGTATTTTTTTAAGACAGTTCCATTTTCGGGTAGGACTTAAAGAAATTGGAACCGGGGGCATTGCATTCGATTATTACACGCCCAATCCTACTTAAAAAGTATTTTCGAAACTTGCTTGCAGATAACCCCATTTAACCGATAGGGAATTTTTAACACTGTCAAATACCTTTAACTTTAACGAATTTGCGTTACAGTGATCGACTAATCAAAATATTAGGTACTTACAACGAATTTAGGACACTTCCAGTGATACGAAGTTCATTGTGTGCGTAAATTAAATTTGATTAATTTTGTTTTAATTATTATTGTCAGCTGAAGGTCTTTCAGATATTTATTTACTTAAAATTAATACATTTTTATCACAAAAAAGGACGTCACGTATTTTTTTTCTAAAATACAACCAGTCGGTCAATATTTTCGAATGAAGAATAACTAATAAGGATTTTTTCTTAAAATGAATGCATGCACTGCAATGCACTTTGGTATGGTAGCCATAATTTTGTGTAAACTATGGATTTTTCTATAACTATGGTCATGAAAAATTAGTATACAACGTGTTTTTTTTTTTGTAATACATTTTTTTATGAGTATTTGTACTCATGAATATTCAAACTTTTACTACAGGACCTTCTCTGAAATGTGAAAAAAAACATCAGCTGTCCCACACATTTTGATCGTGTTGTGTTGTAGTGCATCATTGTAGGCACCAGCTGATTTTTTCCATCCTTTTAAAAGTATTTACCTTTATTGGAATTGTATATAATATAATAATATTACTTTCTCCATTTTCAATTGATAAAAGTTACTTTAAAACAAACTCAAATAAATGAAAAAACATGCGCGCAGTTGATTGCACAGGATTAAAGAAAACCACTTTCCACTCTAATCTAGATAAAATATTTGCGATAAAAATTATAAGTACATTACGTACGTGATATTTATTGTTAGTTGCCCATTAATCTGTTCTGAGTTTTATGAATAAAGTAGTGTTTAATGTTGTTGTTGTTTATGTTCAAATGCTAGCCATGACGCTGGCTGATAACGGGGCTATTATCAAACGATTTTTTTTAATCCACACGTCATTGAAAGCTCTAAAACGTTTACTAATAACAATCAAATCATTTTGGCATTATGGAGCGTAAAAGACATATTATATACGTTCCCGTTATTAACGCATTCGGCCGATCAATTTTAAAAAAATATATATATTTTTTCGTTTGTCATAAAAAAATAAAGAATAATAATAGTCATTTTAGTGTCTCATTTTATTTACACAATATAACATTACGCCTGTAATGCCCGAAGGGTTAGACAGGGGGTTAAGATTTCCAAAACCGCATCGTCTAAATAAGGATTAAGTCTCGTTTAAAAATGTCATCAATTTTGTTAGTTACTTCTCTGCCCTACCCACGCAAACAAACATAAAACTAAAACGTCATTAATAAAGTAAAATTCCTTAATTATATAATTTTGACCTCCAGTTAAACGTTGATAAGACAGGGTTACGAGGCTTATCGTAGTCCGCGGACAGTTTGCAATAAAAAAGGTTATCCGGTCTATAAACACAGTAAAAAGGTCATGTTTAAGACTATAATGAAAACAAAAAATCTTAATAGTAAATAATAAATAAAAAAAATTGTAAGTATTTATAGTAAATGGGCGATTGGTTTATGTAAACTAAATGGTATATTCGTCTAAAGACTGTTAAAAGGGGCTTCATTATTGCTAACCAAAATCATTTTTAAATTCCGATTGGTTTTTGAAGATTAAAATCTTAAAAACCTCAGCTAGAACATTGAATTGGTTTATTGAAAAGAAAAACTGCTTCAAAATGCTAAAATGGTTGTCGTTCTTTAGCAAATCTTGGAACCAAGCGCTACTAAGTTAACCAAAATAAAGTAAAACTTAAGATAAAATATCTGTAGCTTAGTTTTTTTTTTATTACTCTATGAAGGCATGCTCTTGATGTTTAAATTGGGCACTAATCAAATTATTTTATTGCGGAATCGTAAAAATATCCGCAGAGTGCGAAAGACGTATCTAAGCCCTAAGCTATAAATGAAATCTTTTAATAGTTTATTTTGTTTCTTATCATGACAAGATTGTTATTTTATTATAATATAAAAAATATTTTAATGTTTTATTTATTTATGAAGGATCACTTGTAGATACACTGTGTTTCACAAAAAAAAAACATATCTATACTTTAGTTTAATAAAGCTAAAGAGTTTTTTGTTTAAACGCACTAATCTCTGGAACTTACAGTTGGATTAGAAAAAATTTTTTTTTAGTAGTTTGCTAGATTCATGAGAAATAGTATAGGCTACGTATCATCACGCTACGACCTGAAGTTGCGGAGCAGTAATCAAAGACGTAACTTAAAGCGGGTGAAAAAATAAAAAACGCGAGCAAAGTCGCGAGTTGTTATTTAAAATTAAACAATAACATTGAACAACAATTCCCAACGCTAAAAAGAATTGCTCATCGACATTTGAATTAAAATAAAAGATAGTGAAAACCTGTATATCGTGTTATCGTAGTTAATTGTACAACTTAATTAAATAATTATTATTCAAAGAATGTTTGACGTAACTTTTTTATTGGAGTAGGTAAGTATAGTGACTATTTATTGATTGTTTATAGAAGCAAAATATTATCAATGGTCAAAGAGGTACAGTATATCAAAAATATAAAAATGCAACAATCATATTTTATTAAACAACTAGCGACCCGTCCCGGCTTCGCACGGGTGTAAGGTTGATACATGAACCTTCCTTATGAATCACTCTATCTATTGATGAAAACTCGCAAAAATAAAAGTTTAAAAGATCTAAGCCTACAGACGGCGGGAAGCGACTTTTGTTTTATAATTATGCAAATCAACTTCTAATCTCTCGAAGTAAATTCCTAATTTCTTTTTCACTCGATTCCAGTAAGTGTTTCTTATCCAAAAAACGTGACAACTGCAGAAATTACGATGTTTTGATTCAAACTGACCCCGACTACATACGACTGTTAATACTATCTTAGTTAAACGTATCTGTAGAAACTATTAAACAAAAAGTAAACAAACTGCAATATTTATATATTTTTTATAGATTTTTCCTCATTTATATTTTTTTTTATCAAAAAGCGGTTGCATCATGGTCACCCGATTGTATCCGCTGTGGTTAGAATAAAAATGGAGGATTGGGTAGTCTTTAGCGCTAAAATAAATAATAAACCGTAATTCAGTTTTACTCACACATATCGGTGAAGTAAAACATCATGAGGAAATCTAGACTTATCTCTACATAGACTACATAGTTTGTTTTAGCAAAGTCGCTTCCCGTCGTCTTTACGCTTAGATCTTATAAACGCCACAACGGATTTGAATGCGGTTTTCACCAATAGATTGAGTGATTCAAGAGCAAGCTTTATGCACCCGTACGAAGCAGGGACGGGTCGCTAGTAATTGCTAATCCGCCATGAGAAAGCGTGATTATCAATGCTCGTGCCTTCTCTGTACGAGAAGAGGCCTTTGCACTGCAGTGGGACAATAATAAACTCGTATTATTATTACTACTACTAGGTAAGTATTAGCTCAAAACTTTCTCTTTTGTCTTTAAAATTCCTTTTTATGTTAAATAAGCAGGTTCTTAATCTTGTATTTTTCTCTAAAATGCATCGAAATGAATTCGTTTTTATTACGAATACCTACATAGTCCAACATCAAAATGGTTGTGGGTTAATGCTAAAAATAACTACGATTACAATTTAAATAGCGTTCGGATGTACCTACTTAAGTATAAAAGCCACCGTACGTTACAGTTGGACAAGGAAATTAGTTATAAAAAAAATATGATTGTCAGTCTGTCACAAATTACCTCGCGTAATTCAGATATTACAGTAATCTTCGTCGTGATTCACCAGTGACGTTAGCTGTTAGTTAATAGAGAAGTCATGTAAAAAATATATACATCTATTTATAAAAATATAAAATATACATGATTCGCGGAAATGTTTGCACGCGCATAACTTCCAAACGACTGCATAAAATTGGATAATTCTTTTTTTTGTGTTCGTTATTCTCAGATTACACCTGTATGTATGGTAAAAAGTATGTAAGCATAAAAGTTTTTTTTAAATCGAACAGAATTTTGAATAAATCTTATCGAAGTGGCCGGAGCAGTAACCGAGCGAGTAGCTAATATAAAATAAAAAGAGAGCAAGAAAGAAATATAAGTTTTTAGAGCGAAATAGATTTCACGTGTTTTTTAAACCTTTTTTACGTAACACTGTGAGATCACAAAAATACGTACGAACGTACAGTCACGAGCAAAAATAAGTATACACTTAGCAAAAAGCGACCTCTTGTAAAAAAACGGTTCCAACTTTGATATAAGACCTATTTCATTGTTGTATTCAATTCAAAATACTGTTTTCCTAACAACATAACGTTTCAATCAATAAATTCGAAGAAAATCGTATACTTGTTTTTGCTCGAGACTGTACACACAAGATAAAAGATAAATAATAGGAAAATAATATCAATTCACACGTGACTTTTCCCATATCGTATCGAGCAAAATCTTTAATAGATAATAGGGAACCTACCAACATGTTACTGATAACGTTGCCCTATCACCTGGATATCGAAGATTGTACACGTAGTAGGTACTTAAACATTAAAATATTTTGATGAGATAAACATTTATCTGCTTGTAACTTTTTACAACATTCACAACATTATCACATTTGCAATATTTTTAAAGTATAAACATTCCTGCGTTTTAAAGATGCATAATGTACGGTCAACAACAGAAGTCGACTAACAGTGTTACTTTATTATATCCTTTATATAGCCACTAAAAACACAATGAACTACTTCTCAGTATTTCAGGCAATAGCTAAGGGTTTATTCATCTTAATTGTAAATTCAGTTTGTATTTCCTTTATTATTGTGCTCAATAATTTAAATGTTAATCGACTTTTGTTGCTGACTGTACCTTGCCTAATTTATCTTTCTTAGGTACTAATAAAAATGCGAAAGTTTGGTTTGGATGTTTGTTACTTAATCACGCCAAAACGGATGAACGCATCTTGATGAAATTTGGCATAGATATAGATAACAGTCTTGAATAGCCCAAAAATAAAACAAAAACTTAGACAAAAATTGTGTAATCTTATTATTATTCAAAGGAATTTAAATTAAAGTGTCATCGACTTTCTAAAAGTGTTATTGGGTTTTTCCATCAGGAATTTCTCAGTAGCAGCCTCGGAGTCTGGATTTGTGTCCGGTTAATGGCAATAGGCTCGCCCCCTATTACATGGGACTTAAAAACATAACTGGCGAAATGTGGATGTACTAATGGGTACACCTCTGCCTAACCCTTCGGGGATTACAGGCGTGATGTTATGTGTCATCGACTTTTTGAAGGTCGAACAATGCTTTTCATTTCCACATTTATTGAAAACGAACTGTATGTAAACATTTATTGTTATTACTTAGACTAACTTACTCTTACTGTCATACGTGGATCTTTGACAGTCGTTACGAGTCGTCAGAAGCTTGAAAGTCTGTCAACCAGTCTTACCCAGGGGTATCGTATTACCCAGTTACTGGGTTGTGGAGGTCAGATAGGCAGTCACTCCATGTAAAATACTGGTATTCAGCTGCATCCGGTGAGACTGGAAGCCGACCCCAATGTAGTTGGGAAAAGGCTTGGCAGATGACTTAGACTAACTTACTGCTCCCTAAAACTTCGTTCGTCTGGTTATTTTTACCAGTGTTACGTCTACAGTTACTGCTCGGCTCCCGTAAGTCGAAGCGTGGTGTTATATACCCTATACTATTCCTCATGAATCTGGCTATCACAAAGAGATTATTTCTACTCCGACTGAGAGTTCCTGAGAGATAAGCGCGTTTAAACAAACGTAAAAAAAATGTCTTCAGCTATTTAAGTATAGATAGGCGATTCTTTTTTTTTTCTGAAACTAAATCATTAATATATGTAAACATGAACGGTTACTAATACATCTTAACCAAAAAATATTTTAGTGCCCTATTGTTATGAATTTCCGCTGTTTTTCATTGTCAAGGTTGCATTACTAATAGTATGACAGCAATGATTTTAAACATGTCGATAACGACCCAATTTATATGCGCACTACAGCTACTTAATTGCACTATTGTCAGGCTTTATAGACTGTAAAACCACTGTCATATCAGTACCTATGTATGTAGATACATCTTAAAATAATGTAGGTACTAATTGTCTTATAGGTATCTAATTATCTTACTTTTTGAATTTATTCTAAAATACTTTTTTTTAGAATATTATTGCATAAGATTGAGATTTGATATCAATTTGACGTAAAAAAAATGGGTGTCGATCGCTCTACTTTTTTATTATTTCAAATTGCTGACGTTATTTTTTTATTCTTTCATTAAATGGTAACGTAGAACCTAGAATGAATTAAATTGTTTATTTATTTATTTGTTATTTCAAAAACTAAAACATTTTTTTTAGAAAATTGTCCGGAAAAAGAACTTAGTTATGGTGACTCTACTTTTATCAATTTTACGTAGCCTGATTTTTACTAAGAATCATTACAATAGCTGGTCTTCAAAGAAACCAAAGTCAAAGTCAAGTTCACTGCTAAGTTACATCTTCGATTACTACTCCACTCTATGTTGTGTTGAAAAAAAAAAACAGCTGATCCATACATTACGATCATAAGTAGCATTTTTGTTGGGAAAAGATTTTTTTTCATGATTTAATTGTTGGTCCCATAGTAAAACTTGTTCATAATGAGGAGTACAGTGACCCCTTTTAAGGTTTCGCGTATATTTTCAATTACCCTTACATTAAACTTTTTCTAATCGAACTAATAGTACCAAAGATTAGCGCGCTTAAACACACTAACAAACAAATAATCAAATAATCTATTCAACTTTATTATTTAATTAAAATTATAAAGTACCTATCAGTCATCAATTTCATTCATCATCAGTTTACGAACATTAAAACTTTGGCAGACGAATGAACATTTCGTATGTTGACTTCCTAATAACTCCCTCGTCGATCTAGTGATCGCTAAGTGCGACTGCTAAGCATGAGGTCTTGGGTTCGAATCCTAGGTCGGGCAAAGTGTTATTGGGTTTTTCTATCAGGAATTTCTCAGTAGCAGCCTCGGAGTCTGGATTTGTGCCCGGTTGATGGCAATAGGCTCGCCCGTATTACATAGGACTTAAATATAACTGGCGTAATATTATGAGTGTACTAATGGGTAGGTACACCTCTGCCTAACCCTTTGGGAATTACAGGCGTGATGTTGTGTTACTTCTTACTAAAAAACGAGATCAAAAACCATATTACTGTTTCGTTTTATAATGCGGAAAAGGAGGACCCAATGACAACGCGTATTTTTTTTTAACGCCATACTTAGCCAAAATATTTTTAAATCACAATTTAATGGCATCGTATTCTATTCAACAACACTAGTTCTAAATTTAAACTGGTTTAAATTTAGAAACACGGGCTGTGAACTGTGAAGACGTGTGTTCATATTATTGTCCAACGTCACCTTTTGATAATGTGCATGCTTGTTTGTTTTAGTGACACATTGCTTAGTGAATCTAGTTTTTTTTTTCTTATTACCTTTTGCTTGCCATTTTGTCTGCGTTAATTTTATCTTAAATCCCAAAGTTTTTGATATGTTTTAATAGACTGTAGCACTCAGGAAAAATGTAGCTTACTATTAGTGAAAGAATTTTCAGAATCGGAGCTTCAGTGACGGAAATTCGCACGTTAAAAGAAAAACAAATTCTTTAGCTTAAGGCTGATTTTTCAATAGCCAGATAACTTTTATCCAAAGAATAAAATACCTATGACAGTTTGACATACTTTTTATACAAAAGCTGTCAAACCGCCATATTTATCCCTCCGTTATGAGCTAAATGATGATTGAAAAATTC
This sequence comes from Hoplodrina ambigua, assembly GCA_949774945.1. Lineage (NCBI taxonomy): Eukaryota > Metazoa > Arthropoda > Insecta > Lepidoptera > Noctuidae > Hoplodrina > Hoplodrina ambigua. The sequence continues at coordinate 9,103,955 of OX458988.1, forward strand.
GCACGTAATATTATACGGACACTGGACAGATACTTTCGCATTTATAATACCTAGTGGTAAGAAGAATTCAACAAAGTAAATTAATATAAAATGGCCGTTGAATACTTTTGTTCGCGATACGATTGTCGTTCAATGATCATATTCTATTATGTTCGAATTTATAACGCATTGACCACTCAGAGAAATCGTCTGTTTTAAGAACTACTTAAGTAATAAGAACTATCTTCTGCCTGCGACTTTGTCTGCGTAAATGTCGGTTATCGCGGACGCAGGCGAAGTCGCGGAATAAAAAGTAGCCATGTCCTTTTTTGGGGTTCAAACTTACCCCGTACCCTTAATCAACATTGGTTCAGTGGTTTAGCCTAATAAAGCGTAACAACTAGCCAAATAGACAGTTACTTTCGCGTTTAGGATGAAAGGCTACGTCTTTTTCCGCGACTTCGTCTGCGTCCGCGATTACCGACCTTTATGCGGACAAAGTCGCAAAAATTTTATATACACTATGAAGTATTCAGTTTCATTAAAAAATTAAGCTTGTATGTAATTAGTAGATCGAACAGAGTTTCGTCAGTAAAAACTCGATCTTGTGTCCTATCAAGGTACCCACCCCTGGTTTAATGTACCTATTGTAGGTACTATATTTAATTATAACAATGTCACTTTGTTGTATAATTCACTGTTCGTGTTTATAAAATACTAACTTTTCTCGTGTTTTCATCTGTGCGAATTTTTTTACGGAACCCTATTTTTTGATAATTAAAACGTAGCTTCCTATTGGAGAAGGAATTTTTAAAATCGGTCCAGTAGTTCCAGAGATAGCGTGTTCAAACATAAAACAAACTCTTTAAGGTTTATGAAATGAGTATCTATAAGTACAATGTAAAACAAAGTTGGTTCCCGTCGCCTGTACACTTAGATCTTTTATAATATGTTCAAAGCCGGGGTGGATCGCTAGTAAAGTTTAAATACCTAACATTTTTTTATCCTCAAGGTAGCTAAAAAACACAGTGCATTTGCAAAACAAAGTTGATACTAGAAAAAAGTGATAGAATATCTTAGGAAAATGAAACAGTGGTGCTGATTCTCTTGGTCACAAACTAAACTAAAATTTGACAACAATTCCATCTTTTTCTGTCCAATAAAAAAAGAAAGAGACTAATGTAAATAAGAGCTGTCAAATTTAGTCAATCTGACAAATCCATACAATTATAGTTGTCATCTTAAAACGTGTGGATTAAAAAGACGGAAAAGATCAAGGCAAAATTAATTTGACATCGCTAACTTAGTTCTTAAATGTCACGGAATGTCACTGTCCTTTCCTTTCGCTGTATGTTAGTAAGAGATGTCAATTCTCTAATTTTAGTCTAGTTTGTGAACAAGGGAATCGGCACCAATATCAATTGAGTTTATTCGGTTAAAATAATTCGGAGTTTTTGCTTTTTTTTTATATAGCCGCCGTTTCATGTGGCCCGCTTTTGTGGGCCAGACTCTAAGGACTTTTTTCACTCATTTTTTCCCAAAGGTCCGGCTTTACTGGCATGTGGTTTACACATTACGGTTCGGTTAATATAATTCGAAGTTTTACTGTCTTTTTTTTAAATAGCCGCCGTTTTATGTGACCAGCTTTTGTGGGCCAGACTCTAACGACTTTTTTTACTCAATTTTACCCAAAGGTCTGGCTTAACTGACTTTGATTTTGACATTCCGATTTTAGGATCTGGCAACCCTTGGTACAACAGATAATTTACCATAGATAATATATGATTGGATTATCTATTTTTCACTTCATTTTGATAAATATAGATACTGTTGCGTTTGGATGAATCATGTCAGGTCTAGATTTGTATTCATACAATATGTCAGAATATTGACACAATAAGACATTATCGCTATCTTTAGGTATTGTAAATCTTACGACATCTTCAGATATCTTATACCTACTTTCTCACTTGCTACTTTACTAGTAATACCCCGCAGTTTCACTCGCGTTAAGTTATGTTTTTGATTACTGCTCTGCTCTCGTGTGCATTAATTTCTGATAAATGCTCTGCAAAGTTGATATATTATCGCACGGGAACCGCACATGTCTTCGGGATAAAAAACCACCGATTAATAGCCTATGTGCTAAACCAGACTATAATCTATTTCTTTATCCAGATCCGTTCAGCCGTTCTGGCGTTCTTGAATAACCAGTTAACATCCACCCATTCAACTTTCGCACTTATTGTATAGCAGTAAGATACCTTCTTCAATAAATAGACTATAATACTAGGTATAACACAAAAACTTTTTCTCAAATCGTACCAGTAGTTCCTGAAATTAGCGAGTTCAAACAAACAAACAAAACTCTTCAGCTTTACAATATTAGTAAGTATAGATGTCACAGTCTTATTGTGTGGCCTTCAGTGTCATTGCGGATTACGTAAAGCTTTATTTTTTTTTGCAAGTGGCAACAATTTTGGATTTATTGGATTCGTTATTATCAGAACAGTCTTCGTCAAAATTTGCCCAAGGTTACATAACTACTAAAGAGTAACTTCTGCCAGCGACTTCGTCCTCGTCAAAGTTTGAATCCCATGGGAACTAAGTATACCTTTTTTCTGGGATAAAACTAGCCTATGTGCTATTTCACAGACTAGCTTTGTGCTATTATATTGTTTATAAATGTTTTGCTTTTGTTGGAGTTAAATGTAACTGGCGAAATGTAGGTATGCTAATGGATACACCTCTGCCTAACCCTTCGGGGATTACAGGCTTGATGTTATGTGTTTATCAATCAAAAAGTTAACAAAGATATACAAATAAGACAGTTTAATTTTTCCTCTCAAAATATATTCTTTGTTCAAATACAATGTTTGAGATTCAATATTTATTTTAATAAGGTAAATGGTAGATAAATTAAATAACCATGTCGGTATCTATGTGATACCTAGTGATTAATGAGGAAAACATGACTTATGTGCGCTTATAAATACATCTAAATATACAGTGTCATTGAAAATTTACCCGAAATCTGAAAAGGGGTCATTGTACTCATCATTATGAACAACTTTTACTATGGGACCAACCTTGAAATCATGAAAAAATACTCAGCTATTCCATATATTATGATCGTATTGTGTAGCATTTTTTTAGGGAACAGCTGATATTTATTTTTCCATGGTGTCAGGGTATCGAAATGGTTCTTTAATTTATCTACAAATGACCCCTTTTCGGGTTTCGAGTAAATCTTCAATTATCCTGTGGTATAAATATGAGGTAAACTGACATTAGAAAATATGTCGATTTTGACATCTGTCATACTGACAATTCGACCCCGAGAAGCAGACTGATTCAGCTTGGTTAACGGATAGGCATATTTTAGCATCGAACTGAATCAGGTTGCCTAACGAACAAGGGGATATAAAAGCGAAAAGTGACTCACTCACTCACACAACACAAAATATTGAAAACCGCTTGACGTATAAAGATGAAATTTGGCAGGGAGGAACTTTATAGCTAGTAGACATCCGCTAAGAAAGGATTTTCCGAAATTCACCCCCTGAGGGATTTAAACGGGGTTCCAAAATATACTAATAGGTACACCTCTGACTAACTCTTCGGGGATTACCAGGCGTAGAGTGTGTATTATAACACGAACGCAGATCGTAGTATCAAAGATAATAGAATACTATTGTAGTAACTATCAAATTGACCGCAAAAGATAAACTGACAATGAACAGTGCCGTAATTAGAATAACAAAGGATCTAATACATTAATCTAAACTTGTGTATTGATTGTTTTGTTATTCCATAAACTATCTCCCTGTCTGTTAAAACATCTGTCGTAGAATACAGTACAACCATAATAATAACGAACCTCAATATAACCTACTAGCGGTTCCCCCGACTTCGCCCTCGTTTTTATGAAGTTATAAAGTTATTATTTAGGTCAAGTTTGTAGCACAAAAAATAAAGGATTTTTATACAAACTTGCGAGAGCCATTATAGACTTCCTTAATCCGTCCCTGGCGCAAAATCCGTATTAAGCGGACGTCTACTAAGTTCTATTGACTACCTCTATGCCAAATTTCAAGTTTTTAGCACAAAATATGAAGGACTATCATACAAACTTCCGAGAGCCATTATTTTTTTTATTTTAATAGATTAGTATACAAACGTCTTTTGTGTCAATATTTTTTTTATACAAGGAAAAATGATTGCATACCGATAGACCATAAGCCACACCAAAGCTACTTTCTAAGTACTACATGGTACACAAGTGACTTTTATAAGCACTATGGTACACACACAAATGAGAGGGCTTGGCCCCATAAAATGCATCGACATGTTTACAAGGTATATTATACGAGGTTACTTTTAGTCGTACGTAACTTAGAATGAGGGCTGTCATCCGTCCGGCATTACCCGCATTCGTTAAAAAAAGGTGTGTGTCAGAGGAATCTTTTTTTATGCGGACCCCGTCGGATATGAAATTCCTTACGTTTTTGCACTCACTCCCTTGCATAAAATACATAATAGAAAGAAATAGAAAAAGAGGAAAGAACGCGCCTGAAAATGTCATAATGCTTTTCCTTACGTGACGATTTCTGCCATTTAAATCCTACCGCAGACCCCGTTAAGGAATGTCGTTCTAAATAAATTGCTAGAAATTCATTCGTTATCGTAAAACACATCCAAACTAACTCTAACACTGCAAAAAGAATGCTCGTGTGGCGTCCGGGAATGAACACAATTATACCTAATGTCCGGGAATTTAGAAGTTTTTGTCCGGTCATGGCAACCCTACTGAATAAACTCGTAAACTTTACTGGTTTTTTATGTAACGTGTACTGTGGGAAACATTTAAAGTTAAGTGGTTAACTCATTGCCTAGTAGGTACAAAGATAGATGCTACCATTATCGAACGAAAGGTGTGCATGGCTGCCCCGTTCGTCTCGTGGTTGCAAACGCGACTGCCTTGCGTGGGGTACCCAGTTCAAGTGACAATTCAAAAGTGCCTGTAAACGGTCTAATTGAAATAAATGTTTTTGACTATTTTTATGACGTAAGCACACACAGATTTTCCAAAATTCACCCTCTAAGGGGATGAAACAGGGGTTCGAAGTTTGAATAGTACAACAAAATTAGGTCGCCAATAACCGAAATTTACGCGGACGAAGTCGCGGGCAGAAGCTAGTAGTTATTTTCTAGTTTCTAATAAATAGTCATAAATTAAACTGCCTCATTGGTCTAGTGGTTGCAAAGCGCGACTGCTGAGCATGAGGTCTTGAGTTCGATTTCCAGGTCGGGCAAACTGTTATTGAGTTTTTCCATTAGGAATTTCTCAGTAGCAGCCGCGGAGTCTGGATATGTGCCCGGTTGATGGCAATAGGCTCGCCCCCTATTACATGGGACTTAAACATCACTGGCGAAATGCAGGTGTAAATGTGTACATCTTTGCCTAACCTTTCGGGGATTAAAGGCGTGATGTTATGTTTAATACTATACTCTTATGTTTATTACGCTAATCAGGAAACTGTTCATCAAACATCAGCTTAAAATTAGTTTTTCTAATCTTAAAATAAACGCAGTCGCCGAACGAATCTGCTGGCAACACAAAGATAATACCCAAGTTTATTGTGGCAACACTTATGTATATATTTAAATAAAGATTTATCTTACTCCATGTAGTATTTATAGTGGAGATAAAGTCTTATAATAATGTCATATCTTTACGACATCTTTCTTAAATATTGACAATGGCATACAAATATCGACGTGGAACTTTTGACGTGGTTGTCATGTGGCTTCTGTACACAGTGGCCCATCTTGTAGTCATAGAAAGTTTTGCGATGGATTTACGTTACCTTGCGCTTGAGTTAATATTGTCATGACAATCAAGATCTGTATTTACAGGAAGAAACTGCCCTTATTTTGCCATTAAGGGTAGTCGGGGCTATTACGATTGTGGAATAATTCTGACCAATCAGTTTTTACCACGACGACGCCTTTGACTGCTTCGTTGGTCTAGTGGTCGCAAGCGCGACTGCTGTGCATGAGGTCTTGGGTTCGATTCGCAGGTCGGGCAACTCGACCTCTGCCTAACCCTTCGGGGATTACAGGCTTGATGTTGTGTTATGCAATCAGCTTTTATTACAACAGCACAGCAAATAATTTTCCGATCAAGTGAGAGCTTTATTAATCAAGTGTACGTTAAAAACACTAGGAATTTCTCCTGTTTCGTGGGTGCGTTTACATGCAAACATATAAACTTACATTATACACAAAGAACCGGACCTTTTTTTTTTTTTTTTTTTTTGAGGTGGTAAAAATCATCAAATGACTCCTTCCGCCCTGGGTGGGGCGGAAGGGACTGTCAGACTTTTACTGACTAAAAAACCACCCTGTTCCTTCTGTTGCCCTTTACGTTCCGGGGCCACGGTATCCTGTTAAGACGTCCCGCAACAAAGAACCGGACCTGGAACAACTATCTGTAGGTCTTACAAATATATGTATGTAACTTGCGGAAGTCAAAACCGCGACACGCAGCGCAGCAGTCAATCGCTTAACCATTGCGCCCATCGCGTCTTCAGTACACAGGGTTACTTTTAAAAAACACCAGCAACCTGATAAGAAGTCATTGTACTCATCATTATGAACAACTTTTTCTGAGGGATCAACCCTAAATACAAGAAAAAAAAAATCTGCTGTTCCCTACAAATATGCTATACAACACAATCATAATGTAAATATGAAACATCAGATTTTTTTATAAAAAAAACAACTGTTTCTTCAACTTGTATTTACGTATTATTTTTTTTGTTCCCCAGCAAACATTGCGATTGCCTCGACGGGTTACTCCATGGGATGGACGTCTCCCGTCAACCTGAAGCTTCAGAACACCACGGACAACCCCATAGGTGAACCAATCACCACGGACCAGGAAGCATGGATCGGCTCCCTGCTCACTGTCGGCGCTATCTTCGGTAATTATAAAACTTGTGATTGTATTGTTAAACTGTAGAGCAAAATGTCGTAATGGCCCAGCGGTTAATGCGAGAGGCGGGCTCTCATGCATAAGGTTGTGGGTTCGAATCCGTGCAAGTACCAATGTGCCTTTTTCAATTCATATGGACTTTCTTAAGTTTATCTTAGACATCACTGACAACGTTTTGTGCCTCGGAAAGCACGTTAAGTTGTTGGTCCTGGCTGTCATACATGGAGCTTTGACAGTCGTCAGAAGCCCGAAGATCTGACAACCAGTCTTACCAAGCGGTATCGTATTACCTAGTTACTGGGTTGTGTAGGTCAGATTCCCTCCAAGAGATCGTCAACAACGTCAAGGCGCTGCTGTCCTTCCCTATGGAGCTGGAGAGAATTGAGTGATCTACTTCCCACCTGTACACAAAATACGCGCCGAGTCGTGGAGTTCCGTCCACCAGTCCTTTAAACAATACCGTGATTGCAAGTTGCGCTGACGCAGCGTTAAGTTCAAAGGAGTATTTTAACCAACAAGATCTTCCATTTCCCCAGGCCCATTCCTCGGTGGTTTCGCTGCATCAAAGATCGGTCGCAAATGGGGTCTCCTCAGCACTTCCATCCCGCTGTTCATTGGTTGGATCTTGATCGCGGCTACCAAGAACGTGGGCATGATCTATGGTGGCAGGATCTTCTGGGGTCTAGCTGTCGGAATGCTGTTCACGATCTCGCCCATGTACTGTGCTGAAATTGCTACGGTAAGATTGTATTTTTAATTCCTTAGTTTTTTCTGTAATTACTAACTAGGTTAGCTTATCGTTATTATTCTTATTTTGTTTACTATAAATTGTGCTGGCGGTTCACACCTCAGATTCAAGTGAATGAGTCTTTGACCTTCTCCGAAAGACTCTTATCTCTATCCGTGTTACGTAAAACAGAGTCAATTTTCTAATTGACGCTTATAGTGACTGCATTGACTGAGTGATTGGCTGCTACGATGTTACAGAACAAATATTTGTAGTCCTATAAGTAGTTGTTCGATTTCTGGTCTTTATTTTGGGATCTTCGGCTCACTTCCCAGGTCGGCTAAAGTAAGTAGTATTATTAAATTTTTCCATATTTTTGTGATGCCGTATGTACGTTTTTTTTTTTGCCGTATGTACTGTAACTTAAACAGCAAATTAAGGGTATACCTTAACCTTTACACGTTACTCTATTAGCCAATTATGGTCATAGCTCATCTCTTACCCTCTCTATTCCAGGATGATTCTCGCGGCGCCCTCGGTTCGTTCCTGCAAGCGTTCATCACGCTGGGTTACCTGCTGGTCTACGGCATCGGGCCGTACGTCTCCTACATGGTCATCGCGTACGTGGGTATTATCTTCACCGGAGTCTTTGCTGTGGGATTCTTCTTCATGCCCGAGTCGCCTTTCTACTATTTGACGAAAGGTAAATATTGTTGATTCTTGTCTTACCTTTAGATTTTTTTTTTAAGATTTAGGTAGTCTTTCAAAAAAATTCTCTTATTCTTAAACATAATAATTATGACGATTTAGAAGAGAGTTAGTAAATGATTTACTTCGAGGTCAGACTCTATTTTGACTAACTAATCTAACTTTAGAGTTTCATACAAAATCACTCTCCTACTGTCTGCCGCTAAATATTTCAAACTTCGTCCAAAAGACCTATCAAGCAAGACATCGAAAAAGAAACTTTATTTTGAACCTATAAAACCATTTTTTTTACAAATCTTAGAGGCACCTTACAGACATTTTTAACATCTCTTTAATCCTTATGTCTCTTGCCTAGGCGACCGTGAGTCAGCGACCAGCTGTCTGGCCAAGATCCGAGGCCGCTCTCACGAAGGTGTGCAGGCCGAACTCGACAAGATGGCTGCCGATGTCAACGCATCCATGGAGAAGACTGCTACGGTAAGCTATTTAACCACTCTGCTCGACAAGATTTTGACATTTGACACATCCCTTGACTCGGCAGGGTGTTGTGGATCACGTCATAAAATTCTGGAATTTACATCAACTTTCAGGATTCAATTTTTTAAGAAAAATTAACGTTTGCAGCTATTTTATAGAATAAGTTTATGGCAAATATCTTTAATTATAACTCGAGGTCGGTTAAACCACTTCAGATCACTGCAAAATTGGTACAATATAAGTTTTTCTGCACCCTATCCAAAGGCAGACCACTCAGATTAGCTAAAATTAAGTACATAAAGAACCTTCTCGCTTGCTGAAAAGATGCATTCAGACGATATAAAGACATTATCATTCCATCTCCATTGTTGTTTTTGGCATTATCCATACATAAGTACTTTAAAAATACAATCAAATTCGGACAAAATTTACACAAAATTGTGGCACTTCTTAGTGCTGACCGTTTACCCAAGTTTCATAATTCGATTCAAAAGTCGCGTTCAGCCAAATCGATACTTGAAATAAAATCGAGGTTGGCCAAAGGAGTCTGAATGAAAAAAAAAACCTTTTGATAATATTTCTCAGGATTTATATTTTATATTAAATGGATAAATAAACGCAAAGCTTAATCAGGAGCTTAAGTTATTTTTAATAAAGTATAAGATTTACTTAAGTAGATATTTTAGCCGACTTCAAAAAGGAGGATGTTCATAATTCATTAAATACATAATTATGCATAAATCTGCTAAAATATTAGCTGAATTATTTTGTTTTACGTAGACTTAAAATAATGAGGTCTAAGTGAAAATCCAAGATGGCGGTCGTGAAATTTTACAAAAGATGCGTCATTCGTCATTTTCGGCAATAGCACCCCCGAAAACCATGGACATGACACCCATGACGCATATGTCGTTAAATTTAGCGGCCGCCATCTTGGATTTTCACTTTGACCTCAATTTCGGCATCACCACCCCCGAAAACCATGGATACGATACCCATAATGCATATGTTGTAAAATTTTGCGGCCGCCATCTTGGATTTTGATTGTAACAAACGGACGGACAGACGAACACACGCGTGATCCTATAAGGTTTCCGTTTCCATTTGGACGTACGCAACCCTAATCCAATGTTACAGCCCCAATCAAACTAATTAGATAAGTTAATTATTAATATTGATGCAAATTATTAGACGTTCTATTAAATGTAGGAAAAACGCGATATACACCAATCTGAGATAAATGTATACTGTGCACGCTGCATCCAATTTTAAAAAAGTAGATAACGCACAAAAATTAAAATTCTTAATTAAAATTTAATATAAAATTTTAGAAAAAAATATAGGTAGGTACCATAGGTATAGTTCATTGGTAAGGACCAATGAAATATACCTATCGTAGATACATATTTTTTCTGTTGAGTCTTGAACTAGAAAACTATAAATAACAATTATTAACTGAGCTGGATAGCATAAATAATTAATATTTATTGTAATTTAAACTTAAATTCCATTTATATTAATTTTTACGAGTCGATATCTCATATGAATAATTGTAATTACTCGAATCGATTGAAATAAAAAAAATAATCGATTGACATAATCACAATAGCACATCAATGCATTAAAAAAAAAATTGGTTGACAATTTCTAAGAACACAAAATGAGTAGTGGTAATGAATATTCCGTGTTTTTAGACCCGTGTTTGTAATTTACACTAAGAATTGGGCATTTTCTTGTTGTTTATTATATTTTGAATGACATTTGTCATGTTTTTTTTAATATCTAAATGTATTAGAGTGATATTTGTGACAAACAAAAATGTAAACACGCACGGATTGGCGCGAAGTTTCGACTTTGGATATCAAAAACTTTATTACCACTACTAATTTATGTTAAACTATGGATGAAATCGACAAATAAATCAATTATGAGTTATTTACTGCTCCTGTAGTGGAGCTTGGATGTCTAAAATCCACAATTTTTATGTTTTTTAGCCTCGACTACTATGGTCTTCAAAATGGCGATGATTGCATTTTCACACTTGGATTTTAAAACGGTGATTTTATATACTCGCGTGCTAAATCTTAAAGAGTGGATGGCGCTTATGAGTTATTTACTGCTCCTGTAGTGGAGCTTGGATGTCTAAAATCCACAATTTTTATGTTTTTTAGCCTCGACTACTATGGTCTTCAAAATGGCGATGATTGCATTTTCACACTTGGATTTTAAAACGGTGATTTTATATACTCGCGTGCTAAATCTTAAAGAGTGGATGGCGCTAACATTTAAACATTTTATCAAACTCTGTTACTTAATGCTCACACATGAGATTAGATGGCTACCATAATCAGTATTTACACTTATTGGTCAGGATGACGCATGCGCGAACTCCGGGGTCCAATTGGACCCACTACCGAGCCGGCGGAGGTTTCTGTGTTCGGGTCCAATTGGGGGCGCTTCCGAACTATACGGTTAATCCACCTGCCACTTAGATAAGTCAAAATGATTGTGACACGGCCTAGACGCACACCGGGAGGGCTGGTTTGAGGTTATGAAAGAAAACAATACCTAGAATGAGTAAGGGGAGGCCTTTGCCCAGGACTGGAACATATTAAGCAAGATAAAAATATGATTGTGGTTTATGTAGGCATAAAGCAATATAGCACTTAACATACGAATAATGCCTTTATTTAAGTGCAAATAAACAAAAATATGAGTATGAGCATCATCATATAAGATTGGCAAATCTAAAACTACTCTATCTCACACCAAGGAGAAATTGAGAATAAACAGCTAAATAATAAATGATATTTAGACTGCTTGCCCAATACTATAGGAAGTTATGCACCAATAAACCACCACGGAGTAGAAAATGGGAGTCACCACACTTTTGCTTTGAGCTATTTCAGACCCAAATTAAGCCAACCAAATATAATGTCCAAGTTTCTTTGCAAAATGACCACTTTCACCAATTGATTTCCAAGATCCAGAACAACTGACCAGGGCCTGATCTAGGGGGGAAGGGGGGGAAGCGCCAAAATTGAGCTCAAAGTCCAACAAACTCTCATGAATTTTTGTAAACTTGGTCAGAAACCGTAGTAGACTAACGTATTTCGTATACAATTAAAACAATATCACATCCCATCTTTGGTATAACAAGCTCATGACTTACTATGGTGTTAGTGTAAAGGGCATCGAATATTACATTGCCCGGAGCGGCTAAATAGCTAGGTCGGGCCCTGCAACTGACAAATAGAAATAACTCTTATCCCCTTCCAGGTCGCAGACGTCTTCCGCGGCAGTAACTTCAAGGCTTTCTACATCTCCTGCGCCCTGGTGTTCTTCCAGCAGTTCAGCGGTATCAACGCCGTCCTTTTCTACATGACCAACATCTTTGAGGCTGCCCACTCTAGCTTGGACTCTGCTATTGCTACCATCATTATTGGTGTTGTTCAGGTATGGACCATGGTCTTACTTCTTAGGTGTTTTTTTCTAGTTGTTCAGACTGCTGATCATGAAGTCTTGGGTTTGATTCCCAGATCAAGCACAGTGTTATTGAGTTTTTCCAATCGGAATATCTCAGTCTCAGTATGTTGTTCACTGGTATCAGCATGGCTAGTAAAATTAACATATTCAGTTGTATCAACATGACATGTTGTTTCAATATGTTCACTTGTATCAACTTGGTCAGCTGTATCAACCTGTTCGGTTAAATTAACATGTTCAGTTGCATCAACATGTTCCTCTTCCTGATCATGTTCAATGATATCTATAGTGCTGATTGCAGAGCATGGGTGTATAGGGTGGGGCAAGTAGGGCACGTGCCCTGGGCGCCTATCGAAGGGGGGCGCAAATATAGCCAATGGTATATTTTGTTCGTGATTTCATATTTCAATCGTGATAGCATACTCTATAGGCTTTCATGTGATAGGGCCAGGGTTCATACAAAAATGCCCATGATCCTTGATGACTCTTGGTCCTTTATTTTGTGTATCTTTTTTTATACTTGTATTTATTTATTTAAACTTTATGCACATGTAAAAAAAAAACACTGTACAAAGGCGGACTTAATGCCTTGGGAATTTTCTACCACTCTACCTTAGTGTATTATGGGGGGGAGCGCAAATATGATACGTGCCTTAGGCGCCATTTACTGTTGCTCCGCCCCTAGCTGATGGTAGTGGTATGGTGACGTGACCAAGTCACCATCACCATATAACAAAGGCTACTATGCCACACTGGGCCAGCAGCCATCACAGCTAATTGCTTCCATTGGCAAAAATATGAATCGAAACCAAGCGTACCATACGCCTTGAAACTAAAAGATAACCATTTTGAAAGCATTCACGAAATCACGACGTCTTTTATATGATTCCCTTCTTAAAATGATCATTGAACGGTTTCAGGTGATAGCTTCATTCATCACTCCGCTGGTAGTGGACCGCCTCGGCCGCAGGATCCTGCTGCTCATTTCCTCATGTGGAACTGCTATTGGACTTGTAAGTTAACTGTTCAGCTTACTTACTGGATTCTTATTAGATTAGGGCAAGGTCTCCTGGCCTAATTGGGTATTAGACATTACCAATCAATTAAAACGTAATTCCCCCATAAATTTTGTATGGCAATAGTAAACGGTGACATACATTTTTTGCCAACTCAATTGATTAACTATTTATTTATTTTAAACCGACTAAAAATCAAAGTTTACAATTCATTGAACATTAATCGAGATTTTTCAGGACTAAAATTTTGGGGCTTTTAAATATGTTCCTTATATTATTTTATCTGTTTCCAGGCTCTACTAGGCATGTTCTTCATCCTAGCTGATAACGGAAACCCAGTAGTAGATAAAATCGGTTTCCTCCCCATCCTGTCTTTGGTCCTGTTCATCGTGACGTACTGCTGGGGCCTGGGCCCGCTGCCCTGGGCCGTCATGTCCGAGCTGTTCCCCATCGAAGTAAAGGCCATTGCCTCGCCTATTGCGACCGCTTTCTGCTGGGTGCTTTCGTTTTTGATTACCAGGTTAGTAGCTGATGGTCGAAGTAAGTTTTTTTTTTTGTTTTGTCAATGTCGTGATGTCTTATGGTTAAGGCACCTCTTAGGGATAAGGTTCTGAGTTCTATACCAGCTATGCTATTCTCTAAGAGACAACGTCTTGGCTGTACTCGTCGACGAGCTCGTCGTCGAGACAGCGTTGATATCGACCGAGCGCGCAGCGCTGATTTAAACGGTATTCTCTAACGCAATATGGTCGTCGTCGAACTCGAGGCTGTAAACCTCCCGTCGCTGTATCGTAGACGAATTAGGCCTGTGAACAAATGTCTTTAAATCATAATCGATCAATCTCGACTGAGGGTTTTATGCGTTTGAAATATTATTATAAGGTCTATCTTTAACAATTTTAAGGAATGAAATATTACTATATACGAATTTCATAATTTATAAGAGCTAATTGTATTTTTTATTAAACAATTTATGGTTAAATGACGATTACTCGCACTGACAGTGACACCTGTGACACTTGACGTGAGCCACTTAACGAGTCGACGCAGCGCTAGTTTTTGTATACAAAACCACTTGTTATTGATAATATTCAACTTTAAAAACTTTTGGGTGCTTTACAATGAATCATTACCGACGCTGTTTTTTTTTAAACTAGGTACTCGACATGAGTATTCAAGCTGAAAAACTTTGGTTGCTTTTACGATGTTGTGTGTTGAAAACCAGCAGATGTTAGACATTTTTGAAGAAATAAGCGAGTCATGGTCAAGGCAGACCCAAACACTGCAGGATTTATGTGCATCTATCAGACGAAGGAGTTAAATGCCTCTGACATGGATCTACCATAGAATTATTAGATAGATGTTAGGAAATTTTGATTTCAAGTACTGTTTAAAACAATACAAGATTTTGATTTAATTTTGACTTTGTCTAGTGCTTCATGTGATTAGTCATAAATTAATTTATATCTTTTGCTCGGCTATGACTTGCCAGTAGTGAGTGTCAAGTGTCAGTGCAAAATTGGTCAATAAATCAATAAGATTGACTTTTACTTATGTATATAAATAAAAAACAAACTACATTACTGTTTTTCTTTATTTCTCATTGTCTGATTCTGTATACACATGCCCACACACACAAATATAACATCATTAGTAAGAAAAATGTAAAATTTGAAACAGGTTGAATATAAATAAACCAATAATAATAAACACCTTAAACAATATGAAATAATACATTGTTAAACTAACTAAAAATTGAATACTGATTTATCTCTGACTCTGCACATAACTAAACATTAAATACCTAATTAAACTCTTTCAGAAATTCCTATTTAGTGAAAATTCATGATCGTCTAATCAATTATGGTAACTATATCCTATCTAAACATGTTTTCCACTTCTGAAATAAAAGGGAAAGCATACATGACATACTCGCTTAACTAAATCTCGCCTACTTATCTGCCCGCTCACTAAGTCATCCAACACCCTGTGTACCAGTAAACGCCTGATTCACCCTTTCAGTATTCCAATTGTAATGCACTGCTGTGTAAATCATTGTTATGGCTCTCTAGAGTTCCAGCTTCTGGGTTACTAGTGGGAGTCATTGAATAAGGCCTTTACGGATATCCTGAGTCACCTGAAATCATTGAATAAAGCAGTAATTTAGTACAATCCTGAGTTGTGATAAAATGACCATTGTTTACTAGGTAAATAGAAAATTACCAAGTACCTAAGTATACTATTTCTCCATCATTGTTGAGATTTATCAATATCTCCTTAACCTTGTGTGTTTAAAAAAACAAAACTATCATGTGTTGCACCCCCAAAAGTCACATCCACATGCAAGATGTTTAGATCGGCATCATTAATCTGACATAAGCATAAAGATATATTAGATTTTTTTGTAGTACCATAACTTCCTAGTTCCTTTACTTACATTAAAAAAGTAACTAGGTACTTATTATCTGAAACATCATGAATTCATTGAGCTTTTGTTGGTGTATGGTTACTCACCATAACTCATTAAAACTTAGAATTATAAACTGTAAACAAACCTTTAGCCTTGGTTGGTTGGTTATTACCGCTGGAACGAACGACGGGGACGTAAATAAGGAGCTAAGTCACTTAGCAAAATATTTATTTAATTCACAGAAAGTCTGTAAATATCAATGAAATCACGATCACACGATATTGTTTTAAACTTTCTTAGTTGTTTCGCCTGTCGAGATTTCTCTACCACATCACTTTTCTTTGCTTCTTCTTATAAATATAGCTTTACAATTCATCGAGCTGTCATTTTTTCATTTAATTAAACGTTTAAAACTTATAAAACTTTAAATGAACTAACTAAATCCTTAGAGTAAAACAAATATATTGAGAGATACGCGCAAAAATCGTAGCTTTTGGATTTGACAGATGAAATCGAGGCTGTAGGCGAGGCTGTGAGCGTCGTCGACGCTGTTTTTTCTTAGAGAATACCAAAATGTATGAAGAACTGTCAAATCGGCCCTCCCAAGCCCTCCGTGAGTAGTTCAACTCACAGCCGTCGCAGCCTTGAGCGCTAGTGTAGTTACTAGCAGCTTAGTGAATACCATTCTGTTGATTCGTCGCTGAGACAGCGCTGCGCGCAAGGCTGTATGCTTAGAGAATAGCACTGCTGGTAGTACCCATGTGACTTTTTAGATCATCTGAATATCATGGACATTGTTGAAGAAAAAGATTGTGAGGAAACCTGGACTTATAATTAATATATGGTAGAAAATGTCTGGAATAGCCATACTGCCTTGATAAAAGTCTGGAATCACCAATCCGCCTTAATCAAACGAGGTGATCAATGCCTTCTCTGTATGAGAAGAGGCTTTTGCCCTACAGTGGGTAAATCCTTCTTTCTGCTTAATACTTTTTTTCTTTATTTTTCCTTTTTTTTTCCTAACATATTGTGATGACGTAAAAAGTAAAAATTATTCTTATTTCAATGACGAAAAGTCTATTTTAACTATGTCGTAACTATCTTTTCGCTTTTCCCGCAGATACTTCAGCGCGATCGCCGGCGCCCTAGGTATGGGCGGCACGTTCTTCATCTTCGGCGCTTGCTGCGTGGGTGCGTTCTTCTTCACGCTGTTCTTGGTGCCGGAGACCAAGGGCAAGAGCTTCCAGGAGATTCAGGATATCTTGTCTGGCAGGTTAGTAAGGCTATATAAGGCTGTCAGATGCTAAGCGATAGGTCCGCATATCACAAGAGTGTAGCCCTGACAGACAGGGTCGCGACAAACCGAGGAGGAGATGGGGCGACGCCGCGACGCCTTGGATGGCTTCCTTAGGAACTTGCGAGAGGAGGCATAACACAGAGGAAAGTAGGAGTAGAGGGAAGCTTTTGCCCAGGAATGGGACAAAATGGGCTAAAATAAATTGGCTATATACACGGTTACTTTTATGTGGTTCTGGAACCGAAAGCCATAAACTTGATCATCAAACTCGAAACGATTGGCACCATTTTTTTCAAAAAGTAACAATAAAAAACAGCTGTTCAGTACACCTTGACGAGTTAGACGAACATAAATAACCGTGTATACTGTATGTGGGCAGCACAGGACCGGTCATTGTAGTTATCTTAAGGGGAGGCCTATGTTCCGTTCCAGTATGACCTGTCCCGGATGGAGATTCTTGCCCATTCTTCTCCATACGAAACTACCTTTTGGAAGGGGCAACTAGATTCAGTTCTTTTTTTTTCCCCTACCTATTCTAATCTTTTTTTTTATTTGTTCACAGGCCGTCCAAGCCAGAGAAGGCATAAAGTGATAGATTAAACCGAATTTATAATGTGTGTTGATGTTTATATGAATATTCGCTAGATATTAGTATTACTGGGGCAAACCGTTTGTGCCAGGGGGTGGATACAACCCCATAACTATTGGATTAGTTAGGGATTCAATGAAGATGTTATTTTAAATGAGAGATTTGAAAAACAAAATTCGAACAAGAACCATCGAGTACGAGAATCGATTTAAAACTAGAACAAGAATTGATTTAAATTTAGAACGAGATGACATTCGATAACACTAAAAAATCGAAAAAAAAGCTAGCATCGACCTGCGTTTTGACGTCGTGTTATTTCTCCAATACAAAATGTACTCTATTTTACCAGAAATAAAGTTTATATTCAATAGGCGAAATAGCACGAAAAAAATTAAGTAATATTTATTTATAAGAAGAGTAAGAGAATGGGTGTTGTGAAAACTTAAGTAGGTACCTTTACAACTGCAGTATTTTGCTGACTGTACATGTTACTTCTTCATTGAATCCCTATTATCCTGAAAACATACTTTTTATAATATTTTTATTGCTAATTGGATATCAAAATAACTACTATTTATTCCAGTGAAACCATATTCTTTTATATGATTCATATTTTTCTATACGTACATTTTGATCTTCAATTAACAACAAAAAATAAATATAAAAATATATTTTTTTTTAATTGGACCAAATTTTTAAGAGAGTTTTAAAACAGTTTGCCTCTAAGTTATAATTTTTATGTTCCTTTTTTACGTTTGGGGGCGGAATGTGCCTCTAAAGCTGGCTACTGCCCCTAAAATGTTAGGTGGTTAAAGATAAGTTAACAACACTTGTAAGTACAAATTAGTGGAATTCAGACCGCGGTGGACGCAACTATTTGTGATAATAGTTAAATATTTATATTGTACATAATTATTTTTAACGTCTAATCATATTTTGTTACGAATATATTGTTTTATACTATGTGTTACTTTGTGTTTTATTTCTTTAACTAGCTTTTGCCCGCGACTTCGTCCGCGTAAATTTCGGTTATCACAGACACAGACGAAGTCGCAGAAAAATTACTCATGCATGTCCTGTCATTTCAATTATTTAGTGAAAATCATGATTCGAAACGACACGTGGCGCCATCTATGATCATAAAAACGTTATTGTGATTTCCCTTGAAAACAGTACTTTTTTTCGGGATTAAAGGTACCCTATGTTCGTTGCTGTACACCTGGCAATGTATATGCAAATTTTCAGGATGATCGGTTCAGTGGCTTAGGCGTAAAATGGTAACAAACAAACAAACTTACTTTCGCATTTATAATATTAGTTAGGATTAGGATTGCTAAGAAAATAATTGCCATTTCAGATAAAATTTATGAAAGTGAAGTCACCAAAAAAAAAATTAAAGAAACTAAATTGTTATTTTCGTATTTATCATAAAACTAACTTCCGCCCGCGACTTCGTCGGACGAAGTCAAGGAATCAGCTGTTCCCTATAAAAATGCTTTACAACCATTGATCACTAATTTGGTGATCGATGTTTACATTACAACACAATCGTCGCGTTAGAACAGCAGATTTTTTTTCATGATATCAAGGTTGGTCCCATAGTAAAAGTTATCCATAATGATGAGTACAAAGACCCCTTTTCAGGTATCGAGTAAATTTTCAATTACCCTGTGTATCTCTATGCCAAATTTCATCCAGATCCGTTCAGCTGTTCTAGCGTGATTCAATAACAAACATTCTTTTTTAAACTTTCGTATTTATAATAGTAGTAAGACTACAGACTACAAATAACTGAATTTTTAGAGTCATGTGGTCACGTTATTGTCTGTACCAGATAGGCTAACCCTTTATCTATATGATACAAGTAGATGACATCGCATTGCGCACGCGCAGCATTTATCTAAACGTGCCTGACTGACCACTATGATGACTAAATGAATGAATGGCGCAGATTGCCTCTCTAATCGCTTTTTTGCATGATGTGTCAGCGTTCAGCCATCCACACGTGACTATTGGCAATATTATAAGCCTAGCAAAATAGTAGATAAGCAACACCGTTATCTATTCTAATTTTTGATATGGCAAGCATCACTGACGTCAGCAATTTTTTCTGCCATTTCTATCATAGTCTTGCATGACAGAAATGGCAGTTATAACGAATTAAAAAAAGTTGTTGTTGCAAGCCAGACTTGCGCAATTTTAGACTTGCACAAGTATGCATACACATGACGTTTGAGATGAATTAGCACAAGTTTCAAAGCAAATTGTGGAAACAACGAGATGTCACGGTGACTTGACGATAGGCTAACGATAGGCTAGCGCAAGTAGAAACTTTCCCAAGTAAAGGTAAACTTGCGCAAGAGCAAACTTTTGCAAGTAATGATAGACTTGTGCAAGTTTATACTTGGGCAAGTAACGATAGATTTGTGCAAGAGCAAACTTGCAAAATATAACGATAAGCTTGCGCAAGTACACAAATGCGCAAGAACAAACTTTCGCAAGTAACGATAGACTTGCGCAAGTACAAACTTGTGCAAGTCTATCGTAACTTGTATAGCTTAATTAATAGCGATAGACAAGTGTGTAGTGTAGATAAGGTACAAAAATAAAACAACAAATAACATTAAAAAATACTGTATTTTACAATAAAAAAAGTACACAATAACTTTACACATCAGTCTTCACTCAAATTCATTCGAGACCACTTCTCTGTATCGATTCACCCCTGCATATTTAACCCTTTGACTGCGGGCGAACATTCGCTGCGCCAAACGCAAGTGCGGCTAGCTACCACAGTTCGAGTGTTCGCCGTAGAAAAACACATACGGTGTGTGTGCCGCACTTGCGTTTTTAGTCGCAGTCGTATCCCCCCCCCCCCCCTCCACACAAATGCAACGGGCGGGGTTCGAACACACGACCTCTCGCTCGCCAATACCATTACATTGTTAAAAGCACTTTTCCGCCTGTTTACATCTTTTCAAATAGTGAACAATAAAAAGCTCTTTTAAAAAAAAAAAAATAAGTAAAAAGCTCATTAGAAAGTTTATTGCAATTACTTTCTAAATGCTTATTGGTCACCGCTCGTTACAACAGTACCGCTCCGACACGGCTACGGCCGCCCGCAAGCCGTCACCTTTCACATCAATAATAATACCAGCCTATTATTGTTCCGTTGCTGGGCAAACGTCTCTTCTCATACAGAGAAGGCACGAGCATTGATCACCATGCTTGCTTAAGGCGGATTGGCGATTTCAGACTTATATTATTAATTATAAGTCCAGGTTTCCTCATATTTTCCGTTCACCGTCGTCAGTGACGACAAAAAAAAAATCACATTGGTACTTGCCCGGTAATGAACCCGCAACCTCTTGCATGAGAGGCGGGCGCCTTAACCACTGGGCCATCACGCCTCCCTCTTAACCCCTCACTTTTTCATCATATCATTGTAAAATAAACTTTAACGAGCTAGATTTAAAGCTGTAATTTGAATGTGAAATTATTTGCTGTTTAGGAGCCGTGCTGTTTCAACAAGCGATAACTTAAAAGCGTGAGATTTACTTATATTATTATGACTCAAAATGTTTATCGATGGCAACTAAGTTATAATATCTTAAACAGGCATTAAACATAAAACTAACACATTAAACGAGCTATTTACAAGTTTATAACTAAATCTTAATTTAAAAACAATAAATTAAATTCAGTTGTTGCACAAAGTCTTGTTCAACTCCTGCAGCATTTGTACAGCCAGCAACAAAAGTAAATTAGTTTCGGAAGAGATTTATGATTTTAATTTTGGTGAATTCTTACTTTTTTGTAGACAATTATTGAACACATATAAGACTACTTTTCCCGACTACATTGGGGTCGGCTTTCAGTTTCACGGTATGCAGCTGAATACCAGTATTTTACATGGAGCGACTGTCTATCTGACCTCCACAACCCAGTTATTGGGTAATACGATACCTTTTGGCTTACCAAAGGATAATCAGTCTTAACTGGTTGTTAGACTTTCGGGCTTCTGACGACCTGTAACGACTGTCAAAAATTCCACATGACAGCAGGGACCAACGGCTTAACGTGCATTCCGAGGCACGGAGGAGTCTCGGTGTGTAAAGATGGTCACCCATTCACGGACCATCCCCGGCAAGCGCAGCTTGACCTGATGGATCGAACCGGGCAGCTGTAGTTACTTAGCCACGAGCTCATATATAGGATTTAAAAACCTATTTATTATATTTAACGCTGCTCTTACTATTTTTCAATACAGACACGCCTACACTCGCGCAAGTTTTAACATACGCCTTTTGACAAACGATTTTTTTTCTTAAGATAAAAACTAAACTGCCTCGTTGGTCTAGTGGTCACAAAGCGCGACTGCTGAGCATAAGGTCTTGGGTTCGATTCCCAGGTCGGGCAGTGTTATTGGGTTTTCCCTTTAGGAATTTCTCAGTAGCAGCCTCGAAGTCTTGATTTGCGCCCGGTTGGTGGCAATAGACTTGTCCCCTATTACATGGGACTTTAACATAACTGGCTAAATGTGGGTGCACCTCTGCCTATCCCTTCGGGGATTACAGGCGTGATATTATGTTGTGTATGTTTATAAAAACTAAACAGGCGACCCACCTTCTGGTAAGAAATAATAAATTACTATACAATACTAAATTACACAATCAAAAATTCGGAAATAACTATCGACTTTTGTTGCTAACTGTACGAAACACAAATTCAAAATGTATTAAAAAAAACCTAAATTAATTAATTATTCAAATTCTTTACTAATATCATTCATACTAATCAAAACATCACATATACTGGCCGCATACAATCTAATATCAGTATTCTTCTGTATCTTAAGACTAGCACAGTACAATTTTTTGTGTAAATCAGCAATTTTCTCATAATCCTTATTAGATTTCGACCTACAGTACTGAATGATACTTTTTAATATAAAGTGTAATCTATTCTCGTATAGGGAAAGAAGACTATGTTCATTCTTCATGTTCTTCTCGTCGCTATCTTCTGGTTTTACTACGTCTTTCTCTTCTGGGTCCTTCTCTGATAGGAGCTTCATGATGGAGTGGCATTGGCGCAGGAGTTGTATGGCTGACTGGAGGGATTTTAGCTTGAGGTTTGGAGATACTGTTGATAGAAGAATTTTGAGTTATTATAGGTTCACTCAGAAACATTCAAAAGCGATATGCGTCCAATTTTGAGTACTCTACTATTGGCATCTGGATCTTAATCGGAGTTTGTGCGGCCAACGACAAGGTCATAATGTAATGTTATAGTAAGATCGAACCCTAAGAAGACGACATGAGAAAAAAAAGTGCCCGCGACTTCGTCTGTTTCGCTAGCTCCGCTACTAACCCCTATTTTGATTTAGAATAATAACAATGTCTTAAAACAACCAACACATCGCCATCTGATCCCAAACTAGGCAGAGCCTGTACTATGGTAACCAGACAACTGATAAATATACTTATATATTTCTAAATACATACATATTATAGATAAATTACACCCAGACACAGAACAAATCATCGTGCTCATCACACAAAGATTTGTCCTGGGTGGGAATCGAACCCACGACCTCCGTCCTAGCAGTCAGGGTCAGTAACTACTAGAGCAACAGGCCAGTCAATAAAATATACCCCATATGACTAAGGGATAGAATTCCTTCCTTCCTATTAGGGAAACAATTTTTAAAATCGAACCAGCAGTTCCTGATCTGAACGCGTTCAAACAAACAAACTCTTCAACTTCATAATGTTATTAGTATAGATTGATTCCGTCACCTGCACACTGCGTCTCCAGCACGGCGACATGTTCAAGCTGCACAGTGAGGAACATGCCCGCGTCCTCTAGCAGAGCGAACATGTTGGACGCCTGCTCATAGTTGGTGCGTGTCGCGTTCAGTAGTGTGCGTCGCTTTGGTCCTTCTTCTTGCGTTATTCTGAGAAAATAATTGGGATTAGAGGCCATCCATACTATCCATCATACGCTAAGGGAATGGGCTTATTGTGTAAACGGGGCTGAAGGTGTCCTAAGGCTACTTGACGTCACATTTATGACATAATTTTATTTATAAAATATCTATGAAAATTATTTTGAAGCGGTTGCTTTAATTCAATCTTTATAGGTAAAATTGTAAAATGTGTGACGTCACGCAAGAGGGGGCTGATAAATGTGACCATCAGCACGCTGTTAGAAAATAGCTTTTATGGTCTTATAAATATGGCTTCACTTTAATGTAGTATTAATTAACTTAATTTGAAAGTACTCTCCAAGAGATTCTACTCCGTTTATACCTACAAGTTGTAATTTGAATAATTGAATACTAATAAAAAGAGTCATTATAAACAACTTTTATTTTAAGAAACACTGGAAATCCGAAAAAAATATCAGCAACTCCGTGCATATTGTCAAGTAATGTGAACATAAAAAAATGTACCGGGTAGCAACTCTTATTTCTTCCTTCAGATTTATATTTATTAATTGAAATAATAATAATCAGTAGGGGAGGCCTATGTCCAACAGTGGACGTCCTACGACTGATAAGATGTTAATGAATTGAAATAAAAAATAAAAAAAATCACCTTTTAAATTCAAAAATAACGTCAAAATGGAATAGAATAGCTATTTTTTTTTTATCTTATAACGTGTGAGAGATGAATTAGCGCAAGTAACCGAGCCATTCACGGACACAACGTGACGTCACGCTGACTTGTGCAAGTCCAAACTTGCGCCATGGCCTGTTTTACTCACCGGTACTGCGAGTGATACAGCGAGCCAAGCCTGTGGTATATCATGGCCGCCCTGAACTGGTACAGGTACTGCCTCGGCCCGGGACTCAGCAGGCAGTACTTGAGGGCGTGTTTTAATGCCTCGGCGACTTCTGCCACCTCCTGCAAGTAAAGAGTTATGCTTAGTTCACATGACCGTGTGGTATTTTAACTACACATTGATACACATTCGACGTAATCTAAATCGCACCTTTGGTTGTCAAAATGTCTTCTAGGATATTATTATTATTTTTGATTTATGGTTCATTAATAAGGGAACTGTGAGGTATCAGTCGAAAGATTATGAAATTAGATTGATAATGGTGCCGATTCTCTTGGTCACAAACTAAACTAAAATTAGACTATTTCCATCTTTTACTGTCAAATAAAACAAGAAAGAGACTAATGTAAATAAGAGCTGTCAAATTTAGTCAATCTGACACATCCATACAGTTATAGTTGATATCTTAAAACATATGGATTAAAATTACAGAAAAGTTCAAGGCAAAACTAATTTGACATCGCTAACTTAGTTCTTTAATGTCACGTAATGTCACCGTCCTTTCCTTTCGCTGTATGTTAGTAAGAGATGTCAATTCTCTAAATTTAGTCTAGTTTGTGAACAAGGGAATCGGCAGCAATATAAATAGTATAAAATGAAATGGTAGTTTAATTCAAGGTTTTCATAAATGAGTATGTATGAAGTTTCTTGACCATTCTTCTCCATACGAAGCATTATTTCTTTCTTTAAAATGACGTTCAAAAGTGCCTTTTTATGATCTAATTGAAGTAAATAATTTGACTTTGGAGGTAGGTAGGTCCTATTCAATATGCATTTCAATTGAATTAATTCAATACTCTGACACTAAGCAACATCTTTTTCGTTAAGTGTTGTCAACACGACCCCGTGATGCCATTTTCCTGACCCCTAATATCTACATACGCCTAATTCAGAGATGACAGTCCAAATTATTGATGTATATTTTTTGACTTCATTAAGTTACTTTCGCCACCTGTGACGTTACGAATACTGACGTTGTATATATCGGGCGCGTCCTGCAGCAGCACGGCGCGCGTGTACAGGTGGCAGGACAGCTCCCACGCCACCAGCTCCCACACGGACGTGGCGCCGCACGTCTCGCGCGGGCCCAGCAGCGACAGCGCGGACAGGTACAGCTCCTCCGCTTCGTTGTACAGGCGACGCTTTTCAGTACTGTTGGAAAATAGAACGGTTTACTGCTCGTTGTCCTAATCAAAGTCGTTTATATTCATTAATATTCCTAAAAGACGCAGTGAATATCAATTGACGATTGAATTGGCCGTTGGTCCGGGCTGTCATACATGGAACTTTGACAGTCGTCACGGGTCGTCAGAAGCCTGAAGATCTGACAACCAGTCTTACCAAGGGGTATCATATTATCCAGATACTAGGTTGTGGAGTCGTTCCATGTAAAATATTGATATTCAGTTGCACCCGGTTCTGCTGGAAGCCGACCCCAAATAGTAAGGCAGATCAATTGAGTATTTAATACCCAATTACACACTAAAACATAACATAACCTCACACCTTTATACCCAAAAGCTTAGAAAGCAGAGGTGTACCCATTAGAACACCCACATTTCGTTTGTTATGTTTAAGTCCTATGTAATAGGGGGCGAGCCTACTGCCATCAACCGGACACAAATTCAGACTCCGAGGCTACTGAGAATTCCTGAAGAAAAATCTCAATAACACTTTGCCCGACCTGGGACTGGAGCCCAAGACCTCATGCTAACGAGGCAGTCACACACAGCACAGTTACACATTAAAATATAACACATAACATAACATCACGCCTGTAATCCCCGAAGGGTTTGGCAGAGTTTACCCAATTAGAACACCCACATTTCGCTTGTTATGTTTAAGTCCTATGTAATAGGGGGCGAGCCTATTGCCATCAACCATGCACAAATTCAGACTACAAGGCTACTGAGAAATTCTTGATAGAAAAACCCAATAACACTGCCAGACCTGGGAAACGAAACCAAGATCTCATGCTCAGCAGTCACTTTACGACCACTAGACCAACGAGGCAGTCACACACACTAAAGTCTACATACCTGAAACCTCCTTGATCACAATGGGCCTTGAACCTCAAGTACCGTCCCTTGTTACAGTACAAGAGAGCCAAGTTCGGTATATCATTGACTTCCTTGAAGATCTCCGTGGCTTCGTCGAGACACTCCAGAGACTTGCGAGACGTGACCGTGAACTGTTTCAGTAGGAGCTTCGCCTTTGGGTCCTTGTCATCTGGCTCTTCTAAGTATTTCATGTAGATTTCTATAGGCAAAGAATGGTTTTGAGTAGTTATTACGATTATTTTGTTAGTTTAAGGTGTGTTATGTTGCGGTTGAGATGTGAATGGATTTATTTATTTAAAGAAATATAAGCTAACAGTACAGGAACCAAAACGCTTATATGCTAGAATTATCATAGTACGACAACTAAATGAATATCAACAAAAAAAAAGTTAAATATGGTAAAAATGGATGTTCGTTTCGACTCTTATTATGATAAAACTCACACAGTCGGTGCAAAAAGAACAGGAATATGTTTGAGCGACTACTGAAACTGTACAGAAATAGAGTCTAAAATTGCTTAATTGTGCACTCAATTCTCAACTATATGTAGTAAATTTTAGTTCATATTGTTGCTCACTTACGATATGGTAGACACCATATCTCTGTAAGAAAAAATGAAAAATGTAGTGTGTGTATGTAGTGTGTGTGTGTGTAATGTGTGTGTCTCTGTAGGAAAAATGTTCAAAATATAATAACTGGCATAAAGGCTAAGAAGACTTTTAATAATCGTCAACTACGCTCGGCGTGTAGTAGTGTATACGTACGCTGCGCGTCGTTCATGTGTCGCACGGCGAGCTCGTTGCCCACGGACGCGAGGCGGCGCAGCAGCTCGGAGCGGCGCGCGGGCGCGGCGCGGGCTGCGCGGCGGTAGGCGCCGCACGACGCCAGCATGGCCGCCACCTCGTGCGCCGGCAGCCAGATGTCTGCGCACACGGACGCTAATAAGTATTTTATAATTTCTTATAACTATCATTTGTAAAATTTGACCATGTATAAATTGTCTATTAATAAAGTTCATTTTATTATGTGTCAGAGCCGTAAACTGCAGATCAAAAAAGAAACCATCCACGCGTCAATGGTAATAATTTGAGATTAACATCGCCTTTATTTCGAAGCAACAAGGACGATATTCGTAGTTCAAATTAAGTATAAAGTATCTAGATTTAAATATCCAAAGCCATGTTGATTTTTAATTCAAAATGATTCAAGCTCAATGACGCTGATCCACGCGTAAACGGTCTCAGTTAGTTGAGACTGATCATCTCTAAGCTACTTTAAAACTTATTATTTATTATTCTACATGAAGCCTGTCTACGTTTAGCTTCAACTTTGTAACTGATCGACTACTTCACAATTCAAAAATACCTGTAACGGTTTCATTAAAATAAAAGCTTATAAATATCGATTTTAAAACCACAAATGTCTTTCAAGACTGAATTTCTGAGCAAAAATTACACAAATTATTGCAAAAACCAACTCACCAAGTTCAAACTCATCAGCGACCACTTGTTCTACTTCCTCTGCCATATCATTTTCAAGTTCCAACCGTATCTTACTATCGATATCATGGTCCGTTTCAAATTGCTTCTTGAACTGTTCCAATCGATGCCAATTCTTGCTCATTTGAAAGTAATTATCACCTACACGACCTATCAACGCTCCAGCATCGACAACTTTACTTTTTATTATCATATTCGATAGTAACTTTTGACATTTACTAGCCATATCGATATATTTTAGAGAGAAACCGTATTGCTCGTTAGAGTAGCTGTATTCAGCTAACGTGGCGTATGCGAGACATATTTTTTCGTATAGAAGGGTTTTGAGATGCAGTTTCCAAGCGAAATTGTCGTCTCGATTAGGTTCATGCCATGTGGAGTAAACTTTTTTCTCTTTAAGAACTTGTATAGCATTTTTATCGATGTTTGATTTTGATTCGATTAAGCAGTTAGCTGTTTTCTCGCTTGTTTTTCGCTCCCGTTTCCGTCTTCTGCTGCGGGAGGAGTGTTCCTTGCCGTTGGCTTTCGGCTTTGTGATTGGTTCGTAACTCATCTTGATTGGTTCGTACGGGTTCGCCATTTTTGGATGTTGCTCTTCTATTATGATTTGCTGTTTTAGACGTTCGCGTTCTTCTTCCTGTTTGTAATTTAATATTTTTAGAGAAGTAAAATACAAGTAATTATTAATTAATCTTATTTCGTACATAACATAACATCACGCCCGTAATGCCCGAAAGGTTAAGCAGAAGAATCCATTAGTACACCCACATTTCGCCAGTTATGTTTTTAGTCCCATGTAATAGGGGGCGAGTGTGCGGGGGGGAGGTTTAATCTTATTTCATTCATTGTAAAGCCATTGTAAAGTAGTACTAGGTTGTTGGAAATAAACATATATTATATTATATCTAGAGCCACCTAAGGGGCCTTATTGGCCCCTCGTATGCCTTACAAAAACCTGGAAACTCAGGGTCCCGAGTTATATTATAAAGCAGAATTAAAACTCAAAAAAAAATTTGAAAAATATTTTGAGAATCTCTTCTAATAAACTACATCAACATTCGTAGCAACCGTGGGCATAATACGTAAGGGCGAGACGACACGAGACCGTCCTACTCGCACGTTTTATGACCGCGAGTGCCACGTTACGTGTAGTCTCGCGCTTATTATAGCAATAGCAAAATCATAACAATTTTAAAAAAGGACTGGCCTTTTTTCATGTCTCAAGCTGTATTGGTTACATTTGTTGAATACAGTCTATGTCAGTGTGAGTACTGTAGAGACCCTGGCTGGTTGAGCCATATGCAAACTATTTGTTATGAGATAAATACGATTTTTATATTTAGAATAGAAGCAGACCGCGTGTCAGCGGCTGTCAAGCCTTAGCTAAGAATTAATAATTTAAAAGTGAATACAAAGTTTAAAGATCAATAAGTCTTTCAATAATAGACAAATATCCCGGTACAAGTAACAAACCACGTCTGGGGGTAACAGTACCTTGCACTTGAGTATGGTGACGTTGTGCAGCGCGCGCAGCCCCTTGAGCGCGTGCGACAGAGCGCGCCCGCAGCGCTCGGGCGCGCTCGCGCCCAGCCCCGCGCCGCCCGCCGCTGACTCCTTGCGCTCCTGCAGGGAGAATGATTTGGTTGCATAACGTTGCCGCACACTATGTATTTCGTTCACAAACATACAGATAAACTACTATAACATGGCGCGCACCTCCATATTACTATTTCAATATGTGCAGTCATATCCATATGAAAGAGTTTCTACGTAGTTGTACGTATTCTTCTTCAGTACCAGGCCGGCAGATTTGTTTGTCAACTAATCATAACTAGCAACACCACGCGCGCAAGACAACGCGTGACACGTGTCATTTTCATAGAGTATGTCAGTGCAGCGCCATACTAATAATAGTGAGTAATCAATGACGCCGCTAGTCGAGCAACCAATTGCTGATTTAATTTTGTTTTTGTTTCGAGAGCCGTCTTAGTACGCACACATGCGTTGTGAGTCTTGTAAATACTTTTACATATAATTTTAAACGATTTAAATATGTGGAGGGCCGCGCCATGTATAATAGTTTATCTATACATACACTTTAAATTTCATTAGATAAGTATCAATCAGAAAATTTTCCTTGATTTATTTTCTGCACTCATACGATCGATGGCGATTTTTCACATATTGCTTTATGATCGTGTTCTCAACATTCCTACAAATTTTAAGCTTGTTCCGAATTATTATGAGTTTACCACTATTTTTTGAGCTACAATTTAGCTCACCAGACAAATTGCTTATTTTTTTTTATAATCGACCAAATAACCAAATCATATAATAATTTAGACCTTTTGATTGATGCAATTTTGGTCGAAAATTACGAAAACGATTTATATTTGTAAAAAAAAAGTGATAAAATTTATTGTTGTGGTTTTTTTATGGTTTATTTTATTTATTTATTTATTATTTTATTTATTTGGCTTGCCAACAAATGTATGAAATGGTATGGAATGTCTGGTTTCTTGGTGATAGTAAAATTTTTCATTACGATGTCCCTTCCACCCATTAAAAGAGGTTTAAAAATTGACTCACCCCGATAGTATTCCGCACCCTGTCCCCTATATCCCTGAGCGCCAACCCCCTGATCTGCAGCGCGAGCGAGGTGTCCGCCTCGCTATCCGATCTGTCCGCCCGCTCCGTGACGTCCACCTCGCTGTCCGACCTGTCCGTCCGCTGCGTCACGTCCACGGCGTTATCTGAACAAATGTCCGCCGGTTCCGGAGGGTAGTCCGTATTTACGAAGTCCGAATCTTCGCAGTCCGAGTCTGAGTTTTCTTCTAGATAATGGAAAAAAATATATAATTTAAGTTTGAATAAAAAAGCTCTTTCCATTTTTGCTGAAAAAGGAATCAATTATCGGCACTAAACGTTATTCACTACCAAATTAAAACCAACATTGTACCTATAGTTACAAGGTCGAAAATAAAAATAAAGTTACTCTAGTTCACACATAATAAGCGTTATTTGTTTCAGTAAAAACCACGTTGTGCCGAGTCCGTATCTGCCCATAGATCCCTAAATGAAGTAGTGAGTCCGTTAAGAGAACAAAAGTTAAATAATTTTTTTAATTAGACCATTAAAAGGCAATAATGAAGGTCATGTACAAGAAAAAATGAATTGAATGTTGTTTTACCTTATCCAAAACGTAGTTACGTATAGAGAAAAAAAGCTTTTTTACAAAAAAAGATAACCGCCTATTCGGGACTATACTCTTTCAAACAAAAAGAGAATCATCCAAATCGATTCATAATTGGCGGAGTAATCGTTGAACAAATATACAAAAAAGCTTCCCAAAAGTAAAGATAAAGATTAATTTAAACAGAAGAGTAAAACATACATGGATAAGTAAAGGACTTAAGCAGAGTTGTAAAACTAAGAGGTTTCTGCGTTACCAATATTATAAAAAGAAAACTCAATCCAACAAAACTAAATACACTAACTACACAAATTTATTACAAAAATGTATCTATAATGCCAAAAAAAATGCTAATATAAAATTTATGAATAAATATCAGAACACATGTAAGGCTACATGGACAGTAATAAAAAATGAAATACATAATCCTAGTCCTAAAAACAACATTGAATCCATCAAAATGAATAATACTATACTTACGGATCCAACACAAATAGCTTCCTCCTTCAACGATTTTTACCTTAACTATAACTCTAGACAGCAAAGTACAAATAGTCATTGTTATAATAAAAACCTAATAGCTAGCTCAATGTTCCTTGTTCCAATGACAGAAAGTGAAGTAGAACAACAAATTATGTTATTAAATAACACTACCTCAGAAGGCTATGACGAACTTAACACTAGAGTTATTAAGAATTGTGTTAAGGAAATCCGTGGTGTTCTAACGCATCTTATTAACTTGTCGTTTGTTCAAGGGGTGTTTCCAGATAAATTAAAAGTATCAGTTGTTAAACCACTGTTTAAAAAGGGTGAAAAGCTTGATGTTAATAACTATCGGCCAATAACTTTAATACCTATTGTGTCAAAAATCTACGAAAAATGCATGTATAAAAGACTTATTAATTACTGTGAGAAATTTCGTGTTATAAAGAAGCAGCAATTTGGTTTCCAAAAAGATAAATCAACAACTTTAGCTATCTTTTCACTCTTGGAAGCAGTAATGACTAATATCAACAATAATCAACTAACGACGGGATTATTTTTTGATTTATCTAAGGCGTTTGACCTGGTTTCACATAATCTGCTTCTTCAGAAATTAGAAACTATGGGAATTAGGGGACCTCCACTGCAGTGGATATCGTCATACATATCCGACAGACAGCAGTGTGTTACCATCACTAAAATTAATGCCCATAAGGATATGGTGTCATACCGCTCCGAATTTAAAAACACCAAACGCGGCGTTCCCCAGGGCAGTATATTGGGCCCGATTTTATTTCTCCTTTATGTGAATGACATTGTTGACATGACTAATCATAAATGCTTTCTGTTTGCTGATGACATTTCGATAATAGTTTCTACCGATAGAAAATTTAAATCAATAATTGATCATGAAATAGATATTAATAATACAATAGAAAATCTTATAAATTGGCTAAATAATAACAATTTATCTATTAACCTTAATAAATCAGTATATGTACAATTTAATAAATCCTATAACAACAAATTTAATGTTTCACTAAATATCTCTAAACTTCAGCAAGTAGCTCATACTAAATTTTTGGGAACGATCATAGACGAACATCTAGACTGGAAAGCACAAATCGATGGTGTATGTAATAAAATCAATAAATTCGTATACGCTCTTAGGCGGATTAAAAATGTTACAAACATTAAAACCGCTATAATGTCCTATCGTGCATATGTCGAGTCCTCGTTGCGATATGGCCTAATTGTATGGGGAAACAGTACCGACCATAATAAAGCATTCATCGCTCAAAAGAAGTGTGTTCGAGCTATTCAGGGCATTCCACCGGGCGAGTCTTGTCGACCGGTATTTAAAAGGCTTGGATTGCTACCACTACCCGCATTGTATTTATATGAAACATGTATGTTTGTCCGGAAACACAAAGATCTGTTTAGAACAGCAGCAGATGTAAGCTCTAGGAGTCGACGAGACCAATTTAGACTTGTTTTAAATGAAATCCCTCGATTAGCAAAATATAATAAAAGCTGCTTAGCTATGGCTGTGCGTATATATAATAAATTACCATGTCAACTTAAACTACTAAATAGCAGACTGTTTAAAATTCAACTGTTTAAATGGCTAAAAAATAATAATTTTTATAGCATTAAGGAGTACCTTGAACACAAGTTAAAATAACCACTTTGCACGCTTTAGTCTTAAGCAAAACATGTATTGATCACATATTTAAGTCATGTAACACCTTTTATACCATGTTTTATGCAAATAAATAAATCTAATCTAATCTAATCTAAAAAAAAAAAAAAAAAAACAACATACGCGTCGAATTGAGAACCTCCTCCTTTTTGAAGTCGGTTGAAAATGCGCTAGAAACTCCATATATGTAGGAGACGTCTGTTAGGAAGGGGTTTGACTTTAACTTTATACCTCCATGGGACGATATCTAGAGAAAAAGCTTATAAAGCAACGAGTTCTTGCAAAAATAACTCACCTTTAAAATCAGGGTTAGCAGGATTCGTAGTAGCCGGCACATACAAATCAGCCAACATATAGTGCGACGACGCAATGATCTGCGGGTACCTCTCAACCTTCAACAACTCTATGACATGTTCCAACAACTGCCGGACATGTTTAGACCTGTTCGTCATCCGCATATTCCTGGCCACTCGATACAGGAGCATTGCAACAGGCGTAGTGAACGGATTATCCAAACTATCTGGACAAAGCGACGTCAAATCGTACAGCTTGACCACGTCATCATGTGGACCTTTGAATAACCAGTACGTGTGTCCAGCTTTCGTGGCATTAGACTTTAGGAACGACAAGATATTCTGTGCGACATTTCTGATGACTTTTGGCGAGAATTTTGAGTTTTCCATATTTGGGAGATCCTCAGTCTTCATCGGTTCGTATTTTTGGACGATGCCGTCTAAGTGATAGCACATGAGCACCTCAGGGACGTTGCACATGAGGTTGTCGAGCCAGTAGTCGATGCCTGTGAGCACGTTGATAGGTTCCCGCGCGTCTCTGAGACGTAGGCTGACGCAGGGTCGGTCCTTGTCGCCGAAGATCGGAAGGTCGCTGCCGATAAGCATGTGGATGTCCTCGAAGGTCCAGAGGACGTTGCGGTTGTAGAGGTGCTCGTTTGGAGGTTCCTCGGCTCGAGTTTCAGGCTCGGGGAGGAATGGACCTGTGAGGAATATGAATTTTCAAAGACGATTTTTATATAATCTTAATACCCTTAATTCGAACGCAGTTTGTGAGAATGAATTGATGGATATTTCTACTCTTTCACACTAAATCGGCTGAACGGAATTTGTTGGAATTTTACATACTTTAATATTGATCTAGCTTTACACTTAGGATAGTTTTTCCCCCGTTTTTGTGCACCAGTATGAGAATTTAAGACTTTGGCTTAATTCTGAAGTTTAGGCAGACGAAGTCGCGGGCAAAAGCTATTTGCTTCATTGTTTTTTTTTTATTTAGCTAGCACTGTTCGTATGTAAGTTGTCCTTTAAAAAAATATTTTTCGACCATTTCTTGGTATTCGATTGAGCTGAAATTTTGCATACACATATTTTATTAATCATCTGTGGCGGTAGCGGAAAAAACGCAAAGAATATTGTTGAATTTTATTGTCAAAAAATGAAAGGGATTATGAATGTGTACAACTGTTCAATATAAATGTAAAATACATTACGTTTATCAGTGAGACACATGGTGGCCATGTCGGGGAGGGGCTGCGGCGGCGGCGGGCGCTCGGCCACGCTGTGCGACAGGAACTTGTGCGTCAGCTGCAGCGCCGAGCTAGGCGCCGGGGCCAGCATCAGCGTCGTGCGCTCCTGGTACGTGCGGAACGGGGGTTAGGGACGGTTGAGCCCCATGGACCCCGTACAGGGACTCCATATTGGGGAAATTTTATTTTAAAAATAGTTTCGATACCCAGTATTAGAAAGCCTTCTTTGAATATTGCGTTAATGAGTCATTATCGCCAATTGTTCACCTATAAACACTGCCGCATCTGATACGGTTGTAATAAGAGCGATTTTACATCAAAAAGGTTTAGTCTAATGTGCTGGCAACTTGTACATTTTAAGCTCATTTAACTTAAAAAAAGTGTTAGTCCTGATTTGAGATTTTAAATTGAAAAGGGGTTTAATATTGGCTACAAAAGTCTACAAAATGCTGTTTATGTAATACTTTAGTGACACATTAGCATTTAAAGGCACTTTAAAAATATTAATTAATTAAGGAACTAATTATTACGGATTTAATAATCAAATAATTTAAATAAGACAATTTCTGAAACTGGGTATGAGACTTACCTGTTCCGACATAGTCTTCAATATGTTTTCATAGAAGAAGTCTTTCAACCAGGACCATTCCGACTTCATGAGGTAATCGTACACATCGAAGTCGTCCAGAAGTAGGGTGTTCTCTACGCGGTGGACCATCATGCTTACCTAGAAACCAATGAATTATGAATACTTAAATTCTGAAAAATTTGGCAAAAGTTTAGCATGCCTATTTTAGCCAGTTACATTATTATAAACTTTTTTTTATAGTCAAAGTCTAATCATTTCATCATCTGCCTAGCCTTTTCCCAACTATGTTGGGGTCGGCTTCCAGTCTAACCGGATGCAGCTGAATACCAGTATTTTACATGGAGCGACTGCCTATCTGACCTCCACAACCCAGTAACTGGGTAATATGATACCCCTAGGTAAGACTGGTTGTCAGACTTTCGGGCTTCTGACGACCCGTAACGACTGTCAAAGATCCATGTATGACAGCCGGGACCAACGGCTTAACGTGCTTTCCGAGGCACGGAGGAGTCTCGGTGTGTAAAGATGGTCACCCATCCACGGACCAACCCCGGCAAGCGTAGCTTAACCTGACGGATCGACCCGTGCGGCTGTTATTACTTAGCCACGAGCTCCTCCAAGTCAAAGTCTAATCATTTATTTCTATTAAATTAGATCAGCGGTCGGCAACCCGCGGAACGTGGACGTCTTACTTTCGGCCCGTGAATGTTTTGTAAATTTGTATAAACTCAGTTACCTGATAAGGTACTTAGTAATTTTTATTTTTGTCAATGATTTACAGTGGTTATTTTTCTAGCTATAAAGCCTAAACATATAAACATAATATATGTATAATATGTACCAATACAATCCATGTTATAAAAAATGTAGTAACATTTTTATTTTTTCTATGAGTTATGGGTTAATATTATAAATAATCACAATTGCAGCCCGCCTTAAGTTTATTTTGCCCTTTCTTGTGGCCCTTGCCTGCCAAAAGGTTGCCGACCCCCTAATTAGACCATTGAAAGACCCTGTTTTAGATCATTTAGAAGACAAATAAAATAATTATTTCACTTACAGTCCCATTAGGCTGATAGGGTAACTTGAGCAGCTTCTTTATGCACTCGGCGCCGGATATAACGTCGACCTCACCGACACAGTCTGGGAACATGTGCGCCATCCTGAAGCTGTAAGGAGAAAATACTTTTTAGTATAGTCAACTTTCTTAGTTTCGGGAGAGCCCATGGCTTAGTAATAACAGACATATGGGTCGATTAATCAGGTAAAGCAATGCTTGCCAGGTTTGGTCCATGGATGAATGACCATCTTTACACAACGAGACTACTCCATCCCTTGGAAACCACATTAAGCTGTCGGCTGCCATATGTGGGTCTTTGGCAGCTGTTACTGGTATTCAGAAGCCCAAAAGTCTGACAACCAGTGATTATCTTTAGCATTTCTTATCCTAACACATGGTTTTTAGCATCTTTCTTTGGTCTTTAGCTTCTAGCTTTGCCGGGGCTGCGGGTTGTTCGAAAGAGATACCGCGCCCCCGGAACGCAAAGGGCACAAGAAGGAACATGGATGGGTTTTAGTCAGTAAAAGTCTGACACTCCCTCCCGCCCCGCCCAGGGCGGGGGAAGTCATTTGATGATTTCCCATCGGTAAAAAAAAAAAAAAAAAAAGCTTCTAGCTTATGCTATACCCTCAAAATCCATTTTGTCACAGATCTATTCCATTTACCGAGTCGCTACATGTTATGCCATAGTACTTTTTTTCTTACCTTGATAGTCCTGTGCCCCTAGTCAATATCTGCTTCAATCCATACGAGTCTATAGCTGCCCCCCAGTTGGAGGGGGGCATGTTGAGGTCTGTGTTACATTGTAGCCGGGCGTATCCTACCGGGCTTTGAAAGGCAGTGTACTTCACCACAGCTGTGGACTTGATTCCGGGGGAGGGACTGCGACTCTGGAAGTAACGAAGGACTTTAATTAGAATGCTATGAAAATAGCACATCACATCATATCTGTCGTTACCTATACTATGTATGCTCCTCTTTACATGTATTTCAGGGAAACCTACACTATTTCATTAGCCACAAGGATATTTTTTATTATGATAAAATGGCCATAGGCAAAAGCTGTTTTATAAATATTCATTATTATATATTGTTTAAGATCAAAGTTTATCAAACAGAAACCAAAACATGTTTGTTTTTCTACATAATAATTTAAAATTCAAATTGTTTTGTAAATGTATAAAATGTTGTTTGATAGTGCCTTTTTCAGACAATCATGTTTTAGGCATGTCCATATTAAAAAGTAATTTTATAAATAAATTCATGAGGTATTTCATTCGTAAATGAATCTTTATCTTGATTTTAGACAGTTTTAGGAACCTAAAAGTTCACTTGTTGATTTTCCAGCCATGTTGTAAGTTCTTAAACTTAACAAAATAAAGACTATTCAATAGTTTATTTTCTTAACATCTGCGCTAAATTATTAAATTCAAATTTCAATGAATTCCAGATTTTTTCTATAAAATTAATGTTTACCTTTGTGCGTGTTTGATCATTTTCTGTTTCCACGTCTTCCATTTCGAAGATATCTAAACACCTGGATGAAATTAGTTACACAACAGGAATGTATCCGCTTTTAGCACTAATATCATGCAATGTAACGTGGGTTTGGAATTTATTTGTTGCTCTTTTTCCGACAACTATCACGACCTCGAATTCTCGAATTCTCCACACTAAAAAATTGAATTGAAAATTTGAAAAATGACTCTTTGCTGTTCGATAGTGATATGTCATTCATACCAGATTGATCTCTACTGCTCGTGAAATAAAGATCATTCTAAACATTTAAGTCTGTTCAAGTTGAATAGCAGAGTTAAAAAAAAACAGATGTCAGTAAGCACATGTCATTGTCAGCCTGACATTAATATGAAGTATGAATGAATGGTATGAAGAGTAAAGTAAAAGTAAAGTAAAGTAAAGTTTATTTACTGTTGTTACAGTGGTTACTTTATAACTAGGTTTACATAATATTGTAAATCGGTAACATTTGGCGGTCCGTAGTTTGGTGAAAACGATGGTCCCCAAACTAGGCGATGCCTGTATCATGAGGACCAAGATTGCGATACATAATAATCCTTACCATGGTTTAGTTAAATTTAATATTATATAAAATTTATCTCAGGTACGAAATGAGATCAAAAGTTTTATAGTAATAGGTAAAATTCTTATAAACTAAAGTTATGCAAGCGAGGCTTAATTAAAATTTTAACATTATAAACAAAACAAAATAAAACAAAAAGGTGTGGGTGTGTAGGTGCTAGTAAAGTAGTACGTGGCTATACGTGGCTGTACGTGGCTAGTGCAGTGTGAGATGGGAATCTGAGTGTGAGTTATGACGTGATGATGTTTTCTGATTCATCGTATGAAAGACCTATTAGCCATTTTTTCACAATTGTTTTACATTTAAAGAGGGGAAGGTTAATTAGGTCACAGGGCAAGCTACTGATGATCTTGTTGAATACAAAAGTATGTAGATAGGCGGGACAGCTCTGGCTAGAAATGAGGTGGTTCGTTGTAGCGGGATGTGAAAGATGCGTTTGGAGGCTAAAGACTGAAAGTCAGATCTAGCTTTTATTGTTTTGTGTGTGTGTAGGTATGCATTGAGAATAAACAGTTGTCGGACACGGAGAACTTGAAACTCTTTATACAGGGAGTCAGTAGGGTAGAGATATGGTTTCTTTAAGAGGACTTTTATAACTCTTTCCAAGTCAATCATTGTAGATTTACCAGCTCCACCCCAGATTGATATCCCATATTGTACAATGGACTGGCATATGGCAAAGTAAACTGTTTTTAGGATAGCTTTTGGAGTACGGTCTCGTAATTTCTTTGCTATATGTGTAAGTTTCCTTACGCGTCCGGAAAGAAGTTGCATATGCGGTTTAAATGAGAGATTTTCATCAATGAGAAGACCTAAGTAGCGTATAGACGATGTCCTATCAATGCTTTCGCATGAACAGTCTGTGCGTGAGGTACTCGTAAGGGTCTGACATGTGTGGAATTTTAAAGATAGATGGCGAGGCGGGCTGGATGGCTGTGTTTTGAAGAATGTGATGAGTTTGGTTTTCTTTGTGTTAAGTGTGAGTAGGTTATGATTAAGTGTCTGTGCTACTATTGCCAATCCCTCCTCTGCGAGGCAATAGACCTGTTCCCAGGTGCGGGCATGAAACGTAATAACCGTATCGTCTGCGTAGGAAATTAGTTCCGCATTTGAAAGAGAGAGGTGGAGTATGTCATTCATATAAATTATAAATAATGTTGGGCCTAGTAAGCTGCCCTGCGGAACCCCGAAATTTATAGGTAGTTGACTACTTGAATGGTCACCTGATTTCACATATTGATGGCGATTGGTGAGGTAGCTGTGGAACCATTCGAGTGGTTTGCCCCTTATCCCTACTGCATCTAATTTTTTTAGGAGAAGATCAGTTGAGATTGTGTCGAACGCTTTAGCTAGGTCTAAAAAGATCGCCAAGCATCGTTCACCCTTTTCTATGATAGCTGATATCGTGTTCGTAAGCAGTGAAGCTGCGTCTTCAGTTGATTTGCCTTTTTAGAGTATTAATGTAAGTATGAACCTAAGAAGTATGTTAAGTATAGTCTGTCATTTACTTTATTGCGTTGAAGGTTTTGCCAAAATGTATGAAATACATTTTATATAAATAAAATTCCTTCACAAATTCATGTTTTTATCATCAAAGAATCCCATTAATATAAAAAAAACATTATTTTCCACATTTTATTATATCTTCTTTGGCTTACTAAAGTCTAACTTTTTAGCTTCTTCACTCCAAACTGTCTTTGCTTGTCTATGGATGGAGCAATCAATAAACAAGAAAGAGACCAAACCAAGCGTTCATGGCGGCCATTTTTATTACGTTTGACGTGTTTTGCTTGCGTTCGATTTGATGGTCAGTCGTCGCTTTGTGTTAATATTTCGTCTGTTATTCACTCTTTCAATTAAAATAATAAGTTTCGAGTTGTACTTGTAAGTATAATCATTTATTTTATATTTCAAATCAGTATTTGTGTCGTAGTCATTTCTTGAAACGGGCTACGTAAGCATTGTTGGTTTTAGATTTGTATTTTTGCATGTTCTTTTGTGATTCTCTAAAACTTTCTATGTCCTATAAAAAGTTAAAGTACCAGATAAAGATGTATTCGTTTAGTTATAAAATATAGTTACATTAGCTATGGTGTATAGATCAATACCTAGTGTTCGGAAAATCAATATTATGTACAATCACCTTGTGCTATTTTCTGCCGGCCGGCAACTTTCTATCACTACTTCAAAGCTTGTGATTTAAATACCACGCATCAGTGGGTGTGTCACACAGATTTGAGTGCAATAATATTCTGCTATTTGAGTGCGAACGACGTAAAACTCACTTTTCTTTGTGTCCTAGAAACTAAGATGGCGAACCGAAGACCTCAAAATAACAGTGGGCGTCGTATGGATTTTCAACGCAATGATCGCGGCAAGAACTTTGGCCGCAGCGGAGTCTCGCCGTGGCAGGGTGGCGGCCCAGGCGGGGGGCTACCGAACCTACTGCCCCTCTCTGGAGGCTCAACTGAAGCTACCCTGGCTCTAGCAAGTAACATCATCAACCTGCTGCAGCCGCGTCAGAACCCTGTCCCTTCTCTCCTCGACATGCCCATTAGACGGGACTTTGGTGGGCCCAGCATGGGTCGGTATGACCGAGGTTATGGACCTAGCAGGGTAAGTACTAGACTTTGTCAGAAAGGAGAGCAACGTAACAGTATAACGTAAAATTAAATGAAATTTGACAGTTTGATGACCTGATAATCCAAATTTATAATGTCTGGTATTTTAAATACTATTTCTATTAAAATAATGTTTGATGGTTATTCTATGCAAATATGTATCTCATTTCCTGTATTAATGTTAAAGTTTTGAAGTAATGTCTGTCATTTTCATGCATGAAAAAAGTATTAAAATCTACTGGAAGCCCCTTTGTATTGGATCCCAGAATCTTCAGTTAAAGTTCAAATAATGTTCATAATCACATTTTTAATGACAAACCTGAAGTATTTCAAATTTCAGCACTTCTTCGTGGCTTGTTGAGCCCTGCAGTTTTCGTACTAACAAAAATGTTCTGATCAATTCCCTTTAGATGGGCAATCAAGGTAATTTCCGGCGTACGGGAACTTACAATCGCTCCGGTGAGCGTGTCAACAACAATCGTAAACCGTATAGGCCCAATGATGGGCAGAGGCAACAAAACAAGAGTTCCCCGAAAAAGGATGCCGATTCAAAGGCTAAACCTGTTAAGGAGAGGTAAGGAACCCTGAATGTTTCCTTCCGGTGGTGACACCGCATTTCTTGTGCCTCTGCTGAGGTTGAGCCTCACTGTGAATAAGTTTCTGTTAACACCTTACGTTCACCGGCCTCTAAACTTTAGCCGAATTGGCATTACGTTAGTTTCTGCCTCTTTTGAGGTGTGAATACATTTCAGTTACAAATCTCGATGTTTGTTTTTTACGTTTCAATAAAAATTGTCTTCACCATAGGCAGGTATATATTAGTTATCTGTCTATACTGAAAGTTGGTCCGTCAAGGGACCTGACACTTGGAGCTTCATAACCCAGGGTGCATCACCCGTCACTGGTTTTTGCACCCATTTAAACCTTACGTTTAACGCTTGCTTCCTTGGATTGTAATGGACCAATAAACATTTAGTATTTGTGATTTTGGTAAGTGTGTAATAAGATGAATTGGCAAATAAATGTAAAATAAACTTTTCAGTTTTTTTTTTTCAGTAGGTATAGAAGTCATTCATTAGTCATTTATATATTACCAGTGAAAGTCACAATCAGTCCATCCTTTTCGGAGATTAACGAGAGCAAACAGACAGACAACAGACAAAATATAAAAACAATGTGTTTTTGATACAAGTATGATGTAAACATTTGTATGCATTTATTGATAAGCTTTTATTTTGACATTACAAACAAACACTTCAATTTTTATTTTTTTGTATAATTAGAAAATTTAAATGCATGGCAATTGGAAAGCTGTAAGTGTTTGAAATCAATTCAAATTATTTATCAGGCAATAATCTCACAAAATTGTATCAAACCACAACACAATATAAATGACAAACGTACATACATTTTACAAAAAAACACAGAAAACCTTATTTAAATGCCTCCTTATTAATGTATTGCTAGTCTTGTAATAGACAAACATGTAAACCCAATCCAAATAGCATAGATATCTTCATTGTTTCAAAACCATTAAAACCTCATTTCTATAAACCTACCTTTATTTACCAGCAAAGCGTCCCGCACTGAGACTGAGGACAAGAATGACATTGAATCTGGCGAAAATCAAGACAAGGAGAAGGGTGATGATGTCGTGGTCAAGAAGGAAACTCCTAAGACCAGATACGATGACATCAACCCTCAGTTGCTGAAGTGTCACATCTGCAACAAGAGCATGTGGGACGGCAGGTCTTTTGAGAACCATCTGAGCGGACGTGCCCATGCTATTATGATGACGAAGACCGCAGAGAGCTACGCGCTTACTGCTGATACTATGAGGCAGGAGTTTAAGGTAAATTATGTTGTATATCAAACCTTATAACTTAGAAATTTACTCAGCTCCATGGGACAAGTTCCTTACATAGGCAGTTGTTGTGTTCTGCAGCAGTGAACTTCAATCCACACAATAGGCTAGTTGACGCCACCATCAATTGACGTACTTTCTATGAGCTGTCAAAACACGATTCTTCCATAGATTTTGTATGGCAATATCACTTATTATTTTAAAAATTAAATGAGTTTTCAGGGCTAAAATAAAGAGTGTTTTAAAGGAGTTATGTCTTGCAATTACTGATTAATGGCGTCAACCGCACAATTAGTCACACTCTTGTCTATTTAGATATAATTTTACATTATATGCTACCTGTAGCCAAAAAAAGGTGAATGTGAGCATTTTTTGTTCCTGGGTAGAAAATCCTCATTAAACCACCCTCACGCCTCACTCCTGCCACACATACGCCGGAGATCCCGCGATCCCCGACAACACATTCGCCTTCTCCTATCTGAAAAACCATAAAAAAAGAATATATACGCGTCGACTAGAGAACCTCCTCCGTTTTTTTTTCGTCGGTTGAAAATACTCCCATTTCCATCAGATCCGCGAAATGAAACGCACTCGCAAGGCCGGTCAGCAACCAGCTCGGGACTTCTACTGCGCCATGTGCGACATGTACGCGGCCGATGGCGCCATCCATCGCACCACGGTGGGTCATCGCAAGCTGAAGAAGTACCTCCACCCTACCTGCACGTCGTGCCACAAGGAGATGCCGACCAGGATCGAGTTGGACGAGCATCGTCTGACTGCAGAGCATCTGAGGAATATGCAGGATAAGCAGGAGATTATTACTAAGCCGAAGCCTGAGGGTAAGTGGATATCGGCCTCATCATCTCATAAATGAGTTTTAAAATCACTTTAACACATAATGTTACTGAGGTTGCGGGACGTCTTAACAGGATAACGTGGCCCTGGACCGTAAAAGGCAACAGAAAGAACGCACAATGTGGGTGGACGACACATGACAGACAGACAGACTGACAGTCCCTACCGCCCCACCCTGGGAGGAAGGACTCGTATGATGATATTTACGACCTAAAAAAAATAAACAATTTTAAGATTGATGTTAAATAAGTTTGTAGCTTACAAAATCGTAAGAC
Source organism: Hoplodrina ambigua (assembly GCA_949774945.1). Taxonomy (NCBI): domain Eukaryota; kingdom Metazoa; phylum Arthropoda; class Insecta; order Lepidoptera; family Noctuidae; genus Hoplodrina; species Hoplodrina ambigua. The sequence continues at coordinate 9,148,332 of OX458988.1, forward strand.
AAAAATACAGCAGTATCCAAAGAAAGTTCTTGGTCCTTGCAAACACTTTAAACACAAGCATTTTGTTTTTGGGGTCTGTAACTCAAAAGGATAAAATCAAAACATGTAAATTACTTTTGGTCAATCTATAATAATTATAATAATTCATTTATTTCAGACATAGTCCATACATTTTAGAAAAAATAAAAACTACATAACCTATTACATAACGATTTTGCTCAAGATCTATTCAATATAGGAATTTGAATTTTGCGACAATATTTAGATCTTGTGGGCTTTTGACCTGCCATCGGTGTAGGCTTCTATGCTTTGCCCGCTATCTTACTATGCCATTTCTCCCCAGTGATGGTGATTTCAACCCTCAACATGGAGCAGCTGTACTTGCGCGAGGACCGCCAGCGTCGTCGCCGCAACGATGACAAACAGGAGAACGATAAGGATGCTGATGATTCTGAAGTGAAGGATGGAGAGGGTGATTCTCAGGTATATACACATTGAACATTTTTAACCTTAAATTCTTGATTTGTAATACTTTTTAAGTGTTTTGATTCAGTAGTTTCTATGTAAGGTACATTGCATTCACGTGCCATGTATGATTGTATGCAAATATTAAACATTTTTTTCATCAATCTCTTCCTGCAGTCTGGACCTTCTTAACGTTAACCACGTTAACGGCTTTCTCCCTTGTACATCAGTAGTAAATGCTTGAATTATGGAAATGGCTCTTACTGCTGACAAAATAAAGACGCAATAAGTCTTTCAATCTCCTGCAAATACTGTTTAAAGCATACCTTTGAATGCTATTTACAGGAAAAAATAGTTCTTGAATCTACTTGTCACACTGTCTTTCATTGTATTTATGAAGCTTTGCTTTCAAAGATACGAAATTATTTGATAGTTGAGTACATAAACTGCGTGTAATAATAAGTTGAAGACATCCATGTTCATTTTAAAATACTATCTTATCTACCAGGAGGAAGGAGCGAAGAAAGATGGCGATGCTGCCGCTAAGCCGGAAGCTGAGGAGAAGAAGAACTCCATTGATCAGGAGAACACCATCCTGGATTATAAGGAGGGTGATGATCTGCAGGGAACCACTCAGGACATGTTCCCGGCTTACAGGTTAGTTTAGCATTCAGATTCCATGTCCATAATGGACATTTGTTTAAAAAAAATGGCACTACTGGCAACATTATTTTTCCCCATTGTACGGACTACAACTGACAATTCCTACATCGCGCAGTCATAGTTTGCCGCAACATTAGCTTATATACAAAATCTTGTCAAGCGTCGGGTAGTAGCCCACCAGACAACACCCGACTGGTCGGAGGATTCTCCCTTTTCAATGGAGGATGACAAACTTTACACCCTGTTTCTCATACCTCTAAACGTTTACACGGTTTTCAGGCGTTTCAAAACTGTTTTTGATGTTTAAAAATTACTCGCTGTTTTCTATTTTAAATACATGAGTTTCAAGTTAGACATTTTCGTTTCCCTACAGCACCGAACGCGGAGTAGGCGGTTCCTTCCTCTCGGAATTCCGCTGCGTCCAGTGCAGTCTCTGCCGCAAGCTGTTAGACAGCGAGGAGACTGCGCAGGTGCATCTCCGCACCTGGAGGCACCATCAGCTTTTCACCCGGCTGCTGGCTGAAAAGAGCGGGACTCAGCTGGTATGTACTCAATCTATATGTATAGAAGGCAACCATCACTGACTGACTGATCTACCAACATACAGCTCAAACCACTGAATGGTTTGTGCTGAAATTAACGCACGTAGATAGTTATTATGTAGGCGTGTGCTAAGAATCGGAGGGTCCGACATTAACATGGACAAATTCGCGATCAAAACCTATTATCATACAAAGGTTAAGTTTGTCCGTTTTATGTATGTTTTATGTTTAGGTAATTTTTTGAAGTACTGGTAGAATTACACAAAATTCTGATACTGATAAAAAGCTACACTATTGCTTATGCTTCATGGTGTACTTGACTTTATGCGGACGAAGTTGCGTGCAGAAGATAGTATAACATAAAATTATGCTATTTCCTTTATGGATCGGTAGATGTGTGTGTAATTTTGCTAGTCATAAGAGCGAGCAATTGCGATTATTTAACCGCAGAAATTCAACGCATATAAATCGTGTCGATATAAAATCGCAACGAAAATGTACTGAAAAACTATGTTAAAATTGTGTTTTAATACCTAAATTGAATCGTTGTGCGCGCTCGCTTTCAAAACTATGTATTGTAATATGGTTGAGTCCATTTTTAAAATAATCCAAGAAGTGACTTGGCCAGCCACAAACAAACAGTCCACTACCATACAGTTTTTTTTTAGTTGCGAATGTCAGGCACAACTTAAGTCGTAACCTATATTTTTTTTATAGCTTGATGCTTCTAATTCCAATAGTATGACCTGTAAAAGCCTGTAGGCCTAGAAGCAAACCAATTTTAATAAATTACTAGCTGACTCAGCCACCCGTTGCCGTGGCTTGAAGTAAGTAAAGATACCTGAGGTCAATAATCGAGATAAAAACAATCCTATCTTTTAAGTTTGACCAAATTACACACAGTAAGCCATATTTCATAAAAAATGGTTGAGTAGTTTAGGAGTCCATCCTGGACGAACAACGTGACGCGTGATTTCTATATATTAAGATTTATCTGTGTATGTTTCTTGTAATTTATTAAATGTATTATCAAGAGACTAACATGACAGACTAACAAACACTTTTAAATATCTATTTTTAGCCTTACCCGTACCCGATAACAGAGGAGTCGGTAACAAAGAAAAGTTGTAGAGTGCGCGGTTTGTTTTGGTTCAGCCGTTCTGCTTACAAACGTCATGTAAGACTTCAGTAGCTCGCGACCGATGCGACCGACACGACAAACACTATAGAAATGTAATGAAGTTCCTACGGAGTCTCGCAACCGACGCAAAGGGAAAGAACACTAAACAAGAGTGTTGTCGCGTCTGTCGCATCGATCGCAGCGGCGGAATTCTACCTAAATCAATAACATGATCAAATTAGTAGATTTATTCCCGAATACTCAAACGACACCTTAAAAAAGAAACATAAAATATTTTCGACTTAAAAGCTCAATTAGACTGGGTCGGTTGCCTATAGAATTCGGGCAAACTACCTTGTGTAAATGAACGAGGTCAACTGCGCCAGTTTTCAGGCAATCTCGCCCGGATTCATCGTTCCCGAATGCGGGTGCAAGTAGTCGATTTCATTCAAACTACTCAGTCGTTAGCCCGTATTACAGTGCAATTACCAAAGTATTTAATGCATAGTTCAAAAGTGCCCTGAAATGGCCTAATTGAAATAAATGATTTGACTTTCAATGTTTTTCTACGGCGGAAATACGAACTGTGTAGCCAGCCGCACTTCGGGCTTGGCGTAGCGAATGTTCGCCCGCATTCAACGGGTTAAACTTGGTATAATTTATGCGTTTGAGCATTCGACCGTTACCGTCTTTCATATACCGCTGGCTACCAAAGTATACTAGGCACACTATATCTTATTATGCATGACAAAAAAAAATGTATAGTATGTTTTTCAAGATACATTTTGATTTTATGTTGTCATTGCTTGGTCAACTTACTCTGTTGATTTTGGAAGCACGCCACCAGTCCTATTCTTTTACTTAGTATTGATGTGTCTTATGTGAATTTGTGAATTATAGCATGAAAACTGTCCTTCTTTTAGCCTTTTATGTATTATTTTATTTCCTGGGTAAAGAAAACACTGCACTTAAGCCTTCTCTGAGAGACACTCCCTATCTCATCATCTGCCTAGCCTCTTCCCAATTAGGTTGGGGTCGGTTTCCAGTCTAACCGGATGCAGCTAAATACACGTATTTTACATGGAGTGACTGCCTATCTGACCTCCACAACTCAGTAACTAACACTACCAACATTCCCTATCAAATGGTATGAATTTGAATTTAGAAAAGCCCATCTAACAGTTTTTGAAATTCACATACGTCATTTTCTCAGATAGACACTTGAAAGATTATTTTCAATCAAAAGATGACGTGATAATGACTTAGCACAGACCCGACTCCTCTGTTACAAAATTTTAATTTGCTGTAGTTACAATATACTTTAATGACAGAGATAGCATGAATAATAAACCCTATTGTCTACCAAAATTTCACTTCCTCTTTAATTTTCCTTGTTTTATTCATTTATGTGTGTGTATGTGAGATTGTGTAGTGTTGATACAAATTCTACCTCCATAATAATTATCATCGATATTGTCAACAGGGACCCGAGGGCAACAAGAGACCTCTGAACGCTGAAGAGACGAGCGAGAGCGACGCCAAGCGACGCAAGCCTGATGAGGGGGAGGACCAGAATGGTCATGACAATGAAGATGAGGGCAAGGGTGAGCTTATATTTAATTATTTCCTAATTTGTAATTTCCAATTCAATATTACAAACTATTTCATACACTGAAATGGCAAAACATATCATAGTTGAATATTCAACCAATATTTACTTGTTTCCATCCATATGTGCATAACTATGTGTATGGTACCACCTGTAGATTCGCCAAATTTCATAATGTACAAAGGTGTACATTACGAAATTTGGCGAATCTACAATATCATTGGGGGGCGCGAAGGGCCCTGAGACTTTTACTGACTAAAACCACCACGGAGTTCTTTTCCTACACTTGCGCCGGGGATCTTGGGAACGACCGCGACTTCCGCGTTGCCCGACTAGGGGAAGTCAGGGTTAGCCCAAGACAGAATAAAATGATATGACGGATCAATTGAAATGAATGATTTGTCAATTTCTAGAATTAATCCTTTTTTACACGACTGCCCCAAAAAAAGGAGTGTTATGTGTTCAGGGTTAATGTATGTATGTATGTATATATGTATGTGAGATTCTTTATTCCACCATAACTTTTTAACCCCTGAACCGATTTAGATGTATGGGGTATCGTTACAGTCCTTGCTACGTTCCGAGTAACATAGGCTAGTTCAAAATAAAAAGAATCCTGTGTGGTCACTTTAAAACGTATTTTAATACCAGCCTCAAATATTTTTTTTAATGAATCTGGTCGTGTCTATGTTTATCGTCTAGAATTTGACAAGTAGATTTAAAAAATATATAACACTGTAAATAAAAAACGTCGTAAAAAAAAATGACGAGTGAACAAAGTACAAATATATGCAATTTTTGCAGTCGTGTTTTTTAATGTTTTTAATTATAGTAGCTTGTTTGGCTCAAGTTTTCGTAAACAACACTTTTTAGGTTATGTGCGTCACTTTCGTAGAAATAATTACATAGTTTTTCTTTCTTTCTTGTAGCCAAGAAATTTTTCCTAATAATGATAGCATTACAATTCTTTGCTATGGTTTAGTAGAAAGCTGGGCAATTTCAGGGACATAATAGATCTTAAAATTTGTTACCTGATACATAATATCACTTTCTCAGATGATGCAGTAGACATTAACGAGGATGCTATCTTGAACAAGGAGGATGGTGAGCCGGAGATGGGTCCTTCTGATGACCTGGAGAACTGGGAGCAGACAGTTGATGAAATACTGGAAGATGAAGCTGGTAATTGTAACTTTATAAATTATGATTATGGTTTATTAAAAAAATCAAAACTTTGTCAAATGATGGCAACGGCAACCACTGTGTGTTATTCATTTACATAGTATTCTACCTACATAAAACTTATTTAAAGTTAATTTTTTCACGAACTATGAAGTACATTCAACATCCATCGGTTCCTAATAAAACTAACTTTATCTGACGACTCTGGATACTTATTTATTTTGTTGACTGTACATAGTTTTCCATTAGCATTCCTATAAAGGTGAAAAATATTATGGAAACGACAATGAATGCTATTACCACCTTAACTTGCGCCAACTGTAGTTAAAAGTCTAGATCTTGTATACAGTACCAAGACGGCTTAATCATTTTACAAAATTTCACAGCCGACGGAAAAGGTGAAGCTGTAGAAGAGTCGGTCGTACCGGAAGAACCGGCGAAGTCGCAAGAAGTAGACAAGCCGAAGACCCCGCCTGCCGTGGCCGCCGTCGTCGACGACAAGCCGCGCGGCTCACCACGCGGACGTGGGCGCGGCCGGGCTCGAGGCCGTGGCCGGTATTAATCCCATATGGTACATTTCTTTTATTTTAACGTCCTAGGTCGTACACGCCTCGATGGTTTAAGCTCATACGGGGATCAAATCATTGAAGCTTAAATCATTCGAAATGGAAAAGTTTTCTTGCTAAACATTGTTTGAATACAAGGTCCCAGCATGTTTGTATCAAGACCACAACAATGTTTCCAACCTCACAAAAACATGTTGCTACAACAATGTTGTGCAACTTTTCTCTTTAATTGGTTTTATGTTCCATTTTGGGTCATTACAAAAATCCTTTTACAATTTGTGTATTACTCGCCTTTTTTAGAATTTGTGGCATAGGACGAGTGTGGGTAGATTTACAGTGATTGATATTAAAACTACTACTTCTCCAATAAAACTAGTTGAACAAATACCAATCCAACAATTAGTTCTTCAAGATAATCTTAAATTATCAATAAAATGATTTTTTCTATAATCAAAAGTATTGAAGCGTTTTGCCCAGTAGTGGGCCACAATAAGCTATAATAATATAATCGGAATTGTTTGTAGTTTTGTTCAATGTCATAGGTTTTATTATGGTGAACGCGCACTGATGCGACCACGGAAGCTGCCGCATGCGGCCAGCCCAGTCATGGCCGGGGTCGCATCAGAGAGCATAAACTGTGCACTCTAATAATTTTATAATAGGTGTGTGGAAGTACACGAAAGTGTATAAAATTTACATATTTAGAATAATCATCTCTGTTTTAGTCTGAATCTAGCTTAAAAATGTATAAGCAAATAATGTTATAGTAGATACTTTTTATTTTTAAATCCAATTATATCCATCAGGATATTTTAAACGCATTTTTTTTAAATCTTTTCTCTTCTTATTTTCTATTACTATTAGAATGTTTTAAAATTGTTTCATTCTTTCTTTAGCCACTAAGTTTTCTCAATAAAAATTATTTATTAAATGAAATAATAAAATGCCTGTTAGTTTTGTGTGAATGTGAACTTATATTCAAGTTTGTATGGAGAAAAATAATATTTTAACCAGGAATATTTACTTAAAAGCTATGTAAATTAAGTAACTAATCAAATAGAAGAGTAAACTTTCAACTTTAGCATGTAAAAGAATAGTTTGTATGTATCTTCTTTAGGACTGATTCAAATATATTAAGCTGTGTATTCACTGGCCGACAACTATTCACATATATACATTAAAATGTGCATTCTAAAGCTGGCTAGTAAATACAATGTGATTAGTATCGTTTTATATTATTGCAATGATTTCGAAGTCTTTACAAACAAGCGCGACTGAAATTGCAATAATATCTGGTGATATGTATATATTTCCATATTTATAATGTGTACTGGGGATGTTATGGAGGAGGTTATACCAAAAACAGAGTTTTTAAATCTAATTGGTCAAGAGTCAGATTGAAAGACATAATGTGTCAAATTTAGGCAAAAATAATCGAATAATAGAAACATTAATTCAGTAATCAGTCAAATATGGTCATGGAATGGTCATAATAATATGTAAGAAATATCCAATATAGCCAAAATCTCGTATGTATAGTTCCAACAGTCTTTGTTACAACCTTTGATTCTAAAGTACTGGATCCGAAGTCTAAGATGTAAATTCAATCGCCCTCTCAAAGCTCTGTAACATCCTATTACCGCCTTTTTGCTTTCGCTTACCGCTAGTGCACAACTATAAAATAAGGTAAACTATTAAATTTCTAGCACATTATGCTAAAAACATTGTAATCAAGACTTTAATGTATCTCGAAATTCTTTATGATAACCAATACTGTAGTAAACTTAGTTTAAAAAAAAATTAGTGTAGGCTTGCTTTTTTCTATTAGAAAATGTTTGTCACCATTATAGCAAAACTGTTAGAACTGAAAGTTTAAGAACTGGGTTTCTCTTAGCTCTTCATGTAAAAGGGTGACGGGCTAACAGTAGGATATTATTCTGTCATTCATCGAATTTTATGTCATGGTAAAAGTTCGCTTTTGTTTGACTAGCGAAATGTTGAAAAAACTACATCCCAGTTAGTTAGTCATCCTTTTGTCTGATGCGCTATTTTAATATAACTTACTGTGACTATTCAAATAAAGATAATCAGTAAAATTCTGTGCATTGTTTTATTTTACGTTTTTCTTCAAAAATATTTGTTAACATTCTTTTTTTTATTGAGGTTTGTTCTACCAATCAAGCCAGCCTACAGTCTCAATTATATCAAACTAATTCAATATGACTAATAAAAATGATACATTACTGTTTTTGCTGGTTGGGCTTTAGTTTCTATTATGTTCAATAAAACAAGCATTAAGTAACATTTGTTTCATTATCAGTAAGCACTAGGTAGCACTTCACTTGAGTGACATTAATGCAAACGTAGGGTACTTATAAATACCTTATTATTCAAGAAGGTTTCCAAATACCTACATAATTGATACATAACATACCTTTCCCCCAAGTATGCACAACAAGTATATAAACCAAAAAGTGTACAACAGCACTAAGTATATAAACAATCAATCTACTAGCTCTTGTAGCAATTAACATTTACTTAATGAGAATCAGAAGAAAATCGAGGAACTGATACTTATTACTAGCAGTTACAGAATGAAGTTGTTATCACTGGGCCTGGTATAAGGTGACTTGGGATACGAGTACAATTTGTGTTTTAACTTTCCACCGGCATAGCTGGCTTCTGCTCCGCTAGGTATTCCTAACATGTCAGCCCATTCTTCCGAGCTAGGTATCTGTATCACCTGCTCACTTCCTTGACTGTCCTCTATATCTCCTGTCTCTTCTTGTTCCTGGCTGTCTGTCTGGTCTTCCCTGCCATTAGCAGTAATCCTTCCTTCCTCTTTAGTAATGTCATTCACTGGTTTTTTCTTTAGTAATTGGTCAATATGCCTATTGACAACATCTCCGTCTTCAGTTGTTACCTACTTTGTAACTCGATGGGCCATCTTTACTCGTCACTGTGCCTGATAACCAACGTGGTCCGCTACTGTAGTTTCTGTACATCACACTTTGACCAACATTGGTATCCCTATGTTTCCTCAGCCCATTATTAACGATTTGCTGTTCAACTTGCTCATGTTGTTTATTGTAAGGCTGAATAGTATCGAGTAAAGTCCGTAGTCGTCTATTCATCAATAATTCAGCTGGACTTTTCCCTGTGCCTGCACATGGTGTCGCTCTTAATCCTAACAACATGTTAGGCATCCTAATATCCCATGGTAGTTGGTCCATTTTACGTAGCTTGTCTTTTACCGTTTGTACCATGCGCTCCGCTAAACCATTCGTTGCAGGGTGGTAAGGCGCTGTGGTAATGTGTTTTATTTTATTGGAATCTAAGAATCGTTTCATTTCAGATGAGACAAACGGTGTACCATTGTCAGAGACCAATGTCTCACATAACCCATGTGTAGCAAAGATCATTCTTAGATGTTTGATAACTGTTTCTGTAGTCATATTATTAACGATGAACACCTCAGGCCATCGCGAATATGCATCGACTATAATTAAAAAAACTTTATTTTGATAAGGTCCCGCAAAGTCAATGTTTATGCGAGATCATGGTCTTGTGGGTACAACCCACTCATAGCTGGTCTTTGGTGGCATGTGTCGACTTTCGAGACATTTATTACAGTTACCGACCATTGACTCGATATCTTCATTTAACTGAGGCCACCACACGTAGCTCCTGGCCAAAGCTTTTGTTTGTACAATACCGCTATGTGATTTATGTAATATGAGTAAAACTTCATTACGTAGTGACGGTGGTACCACTACGCGACAACCTAGAAGAATACAGCCTTCGTGTATAGAGAGCTCACTCCGATGTAACCAATATATGCGTAGCTCACCCTCCGTGACTTTCGGAGGCCAACCGCTCAAAATATGATGTATAACTCGCGAAAGTATCTTGTCCTTTTTTGAAAGACTTTCAATTTGCTGGATGTCCACAGGAAAGTCTTCAGGAGCCTCTGCCATCAATAGAATGTCACAGAGTTGTTCCTCAGGTTGCTCAGGCACTGGTTGTGGCCAGCGGCTGAGGCCATCTGCATTTCCTATTTGTTGGCCCGGCTTGTACACTATGTTGTAACTATGTGAAGTTAGTACAATAGAAATTCTTGTTAACCGTGGTGATATAATATTAGGTATTGGCTTTTTTGGATCAAATATACTGACCAACGGTTTGTGGTCCGTTACTATGGTGAAAGACCTTCCCATTAGATAGTTATGAAACTTTTGAATCCCAAACATAATCGCCGTCGCTTCTTTATCAAGTTGAGAATATTTCCGCTCATGTGAATGTAATGTTCTTGAACTCATGGCAACAGGTCGCTCTTGGCCGTCCTCCATAACGTGAGACAATACTGCACCTGCACCATATTCAGAGCTGTCACACGTCAATACCAACGGTTTGTTTAAATCATAATGTACTAATGTAATATCTGAAGATAGTAATTGTTTCGCCTTGTCGAAGCTTTCTTGTTCTACTTCTGTCCATTGCCACTTGTGTGACTTGTCAAGCAACCTGTGAAGTGGCTCAAGTATCGTCGCCTTTTGAGGTATGAACCTCTCATAAAAATTATACAAACCTAAAAATGCCTGCAGCTGCTGGACATTCTTGGGCTCCGGTGTTTTAGTGATAGACTCCACTTTAGCGGGCGCTGGATGAATTCCGTCGGCGTCGATGACAAATCCCAGGAACTCTACACATTCTTTAGCAAATTTGCACTTACTAGAGTTGAGTCGCAGTCCAGCTTTCTGTATGCGTGTCAATACCATGTCTAGGCGTCTGCACATATCTGGCAAGGTGTGTCCGCTAATGATGATGTCATCAATTAGAACCGCAACTCCCGGAACACCTGCTAGCAATGCTGTCATCAACCTTTGAAATACCTATTCCTGGACATGCTTTTATGCCGAACGCCAACCTGTGAACAGTGTAAAGACCTTTGCACGTATTCAAGGTCAGCAATTTAGCTGTGTTCTCGTCTACTATTACCTGTGTATATGCACGTTCTAAATCCAATGTGGTGAAATATTTTCCACCAGCAATGATAGCAAACACTTCGTTAGCAGTTGGCATAGGATAAGTATCCGACTCAGTAGCCTGATTGACCGTACTGCGATAATCGCCACACAGACGAATATCTCCCGATTTTTTAACGATAGGCACGACTGGTGTCGCCCATTGAGAAAAAGAAACTGGTTTAAGTACCCGTTCTGCCACTAGGCGATCAATTTCCTTCTCAACCCTGTCTTTAATCGCAAACGGAACGGGGCGAGCCTTAAGAAACCTAGGCGTAGCATCTGCCTTTAAATGTATTGTAACCGGATCACCTCGGTAAGTACCTAGACCCTGTTTAAAAACTTCATTATGTTTTTTAATCATTTCGTTGGAAACTGACATATGGAAATTTAAGACAGCATTAATACATACCTTTATGTTAAGGGCTGAAAACCAATCACGACCAATTAAGTTTGGTCCTAACCCTCTAGCTACTATAACATTCAAAACACACTTAATGTCTCTAAACGTTACTTGCACTGTTGTCTGACCAAGCACAGATATGGGCGTCGCTGTCCAGGTATGTAGATTGGCCGGCGCGGCGCGAAGGGTGGCGGCATCTCGTGACCGCGCTGATCGTAGCCTCTTCCACGTACTTTCGTTTACCAGCGAGACTCCAGCACCGGAGTCCACCTGCATCGTCACCGGCATGCCGTCTAGCTCAACCGTTACGTCATAGGAAGGTACTCGTCGTCCTACACTATTGACGCTGTAAATACCATTCATTTGAATATCTACGTCGTCACTATGGGTATGATTCACTTGTCTTTTCGACCATTTTTTCTTAGCAATACATATCTTTTCTATGTGTCCTATTTTCTTACAGTATCGGCACGTAGCTTTAATAAATCGACATTCTCCTCCATGGCGGTCACCACACCGGTAACACAATCGAGAATTACTGTTAGACTGTACTGCGTTGACGTCCATAGGCTCAGGCTCTGCCGCTGTCGTTGATGTAGTCGTCGTTATATTGGTCCCATGTGCGACATTCCCTGGGTTAGCATTTTGAATCATACAAACATCTCTCCCCGCACTCTCCGAAGATAGCATAGCTTGAACAACATTATCATAAGATAAATTGTCTTTTTTCAAGAGATCGTACTGTAATTTATGGTTGGACAGGCCGCATACGAGCCTGTCGCGTAGCATACGTTCCAAATTGGAAAAATTGCAATCGGCACTTATTTTTCTGAGCTGCGCTATGTACTCCGCAGCCGATTCACCTTGTTTTTGATCGCGTTTATAAAATTTGTAAGACATTGAAATTTCATTAGGTTTCGGACTATAATGTTTTGTTAACACTGTTACGATTTCACTGAATGTCACATCACTAGATTTTTTAGGCGTAATTAGCGCCAGAAGGGTGTCAAACACTTGAGAACCGCATATTGTATAAAAATTAGCCCTTTTTAATGAGTCCAACACAATGCCATTTGCTTCAAAGCAAAATTTTAACCTGTCCATGTAATTGTCCCAATTGTCTGTTTGAGCATCAAACTCTTTGTATTTCACTGCTCTGCACTCCATTTTAATTACTTTTAGTCCTCGTCGCCACTATTATGTTCAATAAAACAAGCATTAAGTAACATTTGTTTTATTATCAGTAAGCACTAGGTAGCACTTCACTTGAGTGACATTAATGCAAACGTAGGGTACTTATAAATACCTTATTATTCAAGAAGGTTTCCAAATACCTACATAATTGATACATAACAGTTTCAAAGCTAAAAAATTGACCAAGATGGAAAGAGGCATAGAACTTTTTCTGTGAAGTAAATAAAACTAGTATACACTATGAACATACACACATTAAAATATGTGTAGGGAGTATATAGTTCAAGTGCCAAAGATCAATAGAATTTACTAAGAGATACCTTTTTCTGCTAAATTAAATATTAGGAATAACTCGCTCTTTCTTCCTTATGGTTCGTGCACTTCAATATCCTACTATAATGATACCTGTTGCATTTAGTGAGAAAAGAGCTCAATTGGAGTACATTTTGGAATACAGAGACTAACGAGGGAGTATGTAAGAAAAAATAAATCTCCAATCTGCCTGGGCCTGTTGGTCTAGTGGTTAGTGGCCCTGACTGCTAAGCCGGAGGTCGTGGGTTCGATTCCCACCCAGGACAAACTTTGTGTGATGAGCATGATTGTTAGTTCTGTGTCTGGGTGTGATTTATCTATAATATGTATGTATTTATAAATTATATAAGTATGTATATCAGTTGTCTGGTTACCATAACACAAGCTCTGCTTAGCTTGGGATCAGATAGCCGCGTGTGAGTTGTCCCAAGATAAAAAAAAAAAAAAAAAAAAAAAAAAATCTGTTAATGGCTGAAGTTTATGTTAAGGTTGTGGGTTTCTTGTAATGGCAAATAAAAAGAAAACTCGTACCTATATGTGATTTAAAATTATTTATTAACTCAAACCTACGCCTTATTCTACTTCTTCTTCATCAATCTTAGCATTAACTTGGTGTCGTTGATTTGCGTTTTTTGTCGTTTGCTCCTTTTTTCAACAGGTTTGTTTTTTGGTAATTTTGTCTGTTCTGTAGTTTTGTCCTTTTTTTCCTTCTTTGATTTGTTTTCTGTTTCATTTCGTAGTTTGCTGGCTGTTATGTTTTTTACGAGAGCATTATTTCCACTAACTACCGCTTCTTTTAGTAAAATTTCCTTCTGAAATGTAACCTTTTTTTCGGCGTTTATTTTCTTTTTCAAAATTTTGTTCGATACTCCTTGACTTGCTGCTGCAATTTTCTGACTTTTAGCAACTTTGTTTAGTGCTTTAAACTTGTTTTTACCGAATTTCACCATTTTAATAACTGAAAAAATAAATACACAGTCCACACATTCAAGTGTCTTTCTTGTTTGTCTGTCACTGTCAACTTCTACGTCAATGTCATGTCGAAACTGTCATTTTCTAACTGCCAAGTACGTTTAGTTTCAGTTTTAACAGCAACAGATCGCAGTTCAATTTTTAAGTTTGATCTTTAGCTTTGTCGGTTTTTGACTTCTTTGATGGGTTCTGTGATTCATTTTGCAGATTGCTAGCTGTTGCATTTTTTCGTTGCGCGATATTTCTTTTAACTGCTTCTTTTAGTAAAACGTCTTGCTGAAACCTAACACTCTTCCCGGAGTGTATTTTCTGTTTTGAGATTTTCTTCGATACTCCTGGACTTGCTGCTGCATTTTTCTGACATTTAGCGACTTTATTTTGTGCTTTGAACTTGTGTTTGTCGAATTTCACCATTTTAATTACATTTGATTGAAAAATAACACAAAAATACACTACAATCCATAAGCAAGTGTCTATTTTGTTGTCTGTCAATCAATCAATTTCTTCATCAATGTCATGTCAAGACTATCGTCTAGAGTCTACGTTTAGTTTCAGTTTATACAGCAACAGGCCGCAGCGTTTAACTTGAGGTATCTGCGAACGTGTCTGAGAATAAACATAGTCTAATTTATTGATGGACCTTCCATGCCACCGATGTAGGAACCACGTGCAGCTTTTACGATTTAGGGTGTACCTGCACACGAGCCACGAGACGCGTCGCAATCGAATGGCTTGCTACAGGCTCAACAGATCACCACATGGTCAATGGCCTTAATGAAATGTAAAGTAGATAATAAAACGCAGTAATTTCTTCAATAATTTATTATTGTCATATCGTCTCTTTAAGACATTGCGCTTAACAGAAACATCGACACAACATGTAACATTGATATACAAATACATGATTAATCTACGACGAAAATGTTTAATTAAAAACTAAACATAATTATAATTATTACAAAAGAAAATGAGCAAAATAAATGCATTGTAATTGCATCAATATTTCTGTACGTTTGTATAATTCGAGCGCGTCTTAATCTATACTAATACACTAAAGCTGAAGAGTTTTTGTTTGTTTGTTTGAACGCGCTAATCTCTAGAACTTGCAGTCGGACTGGGAAAAAACTTTTTATGTATGATAGTCAGATTCATACGCTTTGAAACATCACGCTGCAACCGACGGGAGCGGACCATTAATCAAATACGTCACAACGTGGGTGAGAAAACCACCAGATGCGGATGTAGTCATTGCCAGAAGAAAAAGTAAATTTAAAAAAAATGTTGCCTTTTCAAAAAAATGGTATTGTATTTATACTTTTAAGAGATTCATATCGTGAGAATATTGTTGTTTCATGAAGTGTGGAGTGTATTTAGAAGTTAACCGACCCAGCGCATATGTTACGAGTATTTACAAGGAAGCAAGGCTTCTATAAAAGTAGTCAAGTTGCAATGATTATAATTCGTAGTGCCAGCGGCGTAGCTAGGCCTAGATGGGTCCGGTACAAACAACTGGTGGGTCTTCTATTTAACTGTGGTGAAGCTTATACCTATGGGAGGTAAATATTTTGCAAACAAATAAATCCGGGGAAGTTTAGCGTACAGCTTAAGATTTTTTACTGATGTGGGTTCGGGGCATTGGCTAATTCAGGGCCCTAAGGGGTTGAAGCCCCCCCCCACTCCCCAATATCTGAGTTCTTCCGTGACCTATAGTGAACTTGATATATTTTTATTTAAACTTTTTGCAAGCATTTCCCTACTTTAGGTATCAAATAAAATGTATACTTTTTTAGTGTTTACTTTGCAAAAAAATTGTCTTCAGTGGGGCCAAAAGACAATCCTGGATCCGCTACTAGTTTAGGGCCCCAAATCTGTGTAACGATTGATACAGCGTCAGCTACGCCCTGGGAAATGTGATCCAGAAGCTTTTCCAATGAATAATCTGACATAATATTTCGGTAATTATTAATTCTTTGCTGAGTTTCTTGATTGGAGCTATTCAGGTACTGAGACCAGTTAGACAGTTAAATGTTTACAAAAGTTTACATTTATAAATATAGAGTCAAAGAGTCCAATACAATACATATCTAAATATAATAATATATTCTTACATACATAGCTACCTCTGGTAACTGGCATTTGCATCTCGCAATGGAATGTTTTGAGTATGTTCTGAACTTTTATATTTACAAAGTAAAAAGTAACCAAAAGAATAACTACCAATAATTTCTATAATATAATTTACGACAACACCATTATATGCCAACATCATCATTTTTTTCATCTTACAGTCATACAATAAAAATAAAAATTATAAGAAAATATTCCTACGTTTTATATGCAGCATTCGAAGCTTTCAAAAAGCTGGTTCATGTCATGAAGTTTTTCAATAAAATTAAAAACATACTATTAATTAAATATTGGTACCTACATTATCTACATTCACAACATTAATAACTATTATTTTTATGCATTTAATTGTATACTGGACTATTTCCAAATATTATGTATGATTACATAATATTATATAATGAATACAACATCCAAACATTAAAAACTAAACTTATTCTACCAAAATCGAGTAATGTAATGTTTCTTTGGGAATGGCAACACTTAGATCTTAGTTTAGCACAGCCATACTGACAAATCAAACCATTTATAAGAAAATATATTGCTTTTAAAATAACATTAGAATTATTAGAAATACACCGACTACATTGTTATACTCTCCCTTGTAGGTATATCAGGCAAAAAATCTACGAAACTTACCTTATTTTTCATAAGGTAAATCCTATAGTTTAAGTACTGGGTGGTAACCCAGTAATAAAAGTTTGTCAATTAAGTCGGTATATTTACAAAACATATTAAAACAGTGATTTAATGAGACACATGATTATTATTATAAAAACGTAAGTATAAAGTTTGAAAAGCTAAAAAAATAAATACATACTTACATTAGATACTTATTTACGTAAATATTATTCGAGGTTGCAAGTTATACAATAAAAAAATCTACCACAAAAGGAACGTCAAATAAAAATGTGTCATTATTTTTTTATCCTAATGTAGGTAGGTACTCTCCTACATAATTTATATTTTCGTTACATTTAAAAACTAAACATGCGCAACGTTACGTAAACGAAACGTTTATAAAGCTTTCAACTTTTATACGAATACAAGTTACACGATATTCTAAGAGTTACATGCTTATAAAAGCTACAACTAATATTGTTATTAGATAGACATCTAGGTTAAATATGTATTGTCCATTTTAAGTAGTTACACTTAAAATGTTAGCTTTTGTGGTCCCAGAAAAGGACTGCATTCGTTTTATGAAACAGTTTTATTTATACAGGGTCATTGAAAATTTACCAGAAACCTGAAAAGGGGTCATTGTTCTCAACATAATAAAAAACTTAGCTAGTTCCTACAAAAATGCTTTACAACACAATCGTAATGTATGGAACAGATTTCTTATAAATTTTAAATAATCTGTATAATTATGGTCACACAGTTTTTAATATTTTAATTTTACCAATCAACCGTTTGTCACGCGATAAACTTAGAAACCCGAAGATTCAATGCAAATTTAATGTTATAATTAATTAAAATTCAAATAAATATACGCTAGGTACTTTGTAACTTAATAACCTTAATTCTAGTGACTGGATGCACGGCAGCGTGCACAGCCAAGTTCGTTAGTTGAAAATATATTTTTTTATTATGTATTTGATTTTTTGTTCGGAGGTGTCCATAAATTTTATTAAATGTCTAAATGTTTCGTTATATGTACGCATGTCTTTTGTTGCTTCAGACTTCCGTGCTTCAATTCTCTCGGCTAAGCATACGCTTTTATTACACAAAACAAAAAAGGTTTTTATTATGATATACTTACAAAAAATGGAATGTACGTCAAAGTAATAATGATAAAATGGTACTAAACCTATTTCTTTCGTATTTTTATTTTTGTGAGAGCGCCCTACGCCTATATCTTATACAGTAAATAATAATATATGGTTGCACAAATGCCTGTTTTGCCAGAAAAAAAAAACATTAGAAAATGTTGATACAAATGGAAGCCTGGCAGTGGACCCAGCAAAATTCAATACAGCTCTGCTTTAAATCGCGACTTTTTTATATTTCTGTACTTTTTCTATACCTATCCTTTTCTACTAACACACTACTTTTGACTAAATATAAATCTTTTGTCCTATTCTCTCACAGTAAAACAGGCAGGTATAATGCGGCCTTACCGATGGGGTCGGATATGTCATCGTATGAAGTGGTCGTGAAGCGCGTTCACTGGAAAATAAAACATATAAAATTGAATTTTAATATTCTGTAAATAAGGTTGGAAGTATTATTTGTTCAAAAGGATTGTTATGACATTATTGTTTGACATTTGTGTTATTGTTTAAACCTTAGGATATTTTATATTTTTTTGTTTTATTTTTTAATGATATTTCATAGCATAGTAAGTTCTAATATTAGTTAGGTATAACATCGTCTTGGTTTGTACTGTAAAGATGTTATAATTTTCTGTGTGTAAATAAATAATCGTTTGCTTTGAACTCACCTTCATTTTGGGACGCGCTGACAACGTTAACTTTTGTACAAGGAGGGTAGCGAAATCTGAAAAAGAACCCAACATTATCAAGAGGCTCATAGATCCCTTACACTATAAAAAAAATTGGTGTATTAGGTACTTAGACTATTATTTTAATAATACTCACTGGTGATGGAGCTAAGCCACCTGATCTTAGTCCTGGGATGCAGTAGCAGCAGGTACACTGGGACAGCTGTCAAGATCATGAGACATCCCACGCCGGTTTCCGCGGGAGACGCGAATGCAGGGAACGCTACCACCAGGATCGTGCAGATTATGTAGATTACTGGAATGGAAGATTTGAAATAGTTTAACGCCAATTCTCATAATTAGAATTGTTCAAAAATAATCTATTAGTGATCTCATCTCAGTGACAATGTCAAAAATATATTGGTAAGTTCACGGGTAAATTAGAGAAAATTTTGACAGATTGACACTGAGATCAGAATGTAAAAGTGAAAATATAAAAGTTTTTCTTCTGGTTGGAAGCCTGCAGTAAATATGAAAGCGAAAAATTCTCGCTTCTAGTTAAAAATTACAATTTATTAAAATACGCGATCCGACAGCCGACTATTAAACAAAAAAATCATAGCCATTTACTATTAAAGACCCGTATATGAGTGCTGACACTTTCATTGCCAACCCGGCTTCCGGGTTGAAAGATAATTCGTTCGTATGCCCACAACTCGGCTCCCAAGTCGTGTATATAGATAGGAATTATTCCCAATAGTCCCCTCTAGCCCTGCCCTCCGGGGTGACAGCTGGGAATTGTCTTCCCAGTCGTCAACGGGGTGTCAATTTGTGCCGACTGTTCTCTTTGAAAACTGACTAGAGCGGTGAAATGGGAAGTCTGCTTCTCAGTTGTCACCGGGGCGGGAGTGACATTTGCTACGATTCCAGCTATTGTTGACTTGTGACCATGTCCAGCACCTGCCTACCGGGTGCAAATTAAAAACGCTACTAGGGCTACCAAAAATAAACTAGGTGTGAATGAATGATTTAAAATAGGAACTAAAATAAGTAAGTGTTAAATCAATGACTAATTAATATAAATCAGCGCCACTTACTAGGGAAAAACAGATTGACTTTGATGGGTCGCTCGAGGTTGGGTTGCGTGTACCTCAGAACAGGTAAACACAGGACTGCTGCGCCGATACTCAACTGTAAAGAAAACATACATACATTGGAAATACCCGTTTTGCATATGATTTTTCAATCGTATTTCTAATTTTTAAACCTCGAATCGGATTTCTACTTTAGCGTTCTAATTCTAGGCTAGAGATCCTTTGTGATCCCACCTTGGAGTCATGCTAGTTTAGCTCTCCATTATAGTATCTTCTAAACTAGAACAAATCCGTGTAAAACCCGAACGAATGGCAGCCCTATATTATGTATGTGCGTACAGTAAATAAAACTCACCCAAGCAGAGAAGCCGACATAGTTGATGAGTGCGTAGATATCAGAAACGGTGAGGTAGAGCAGACTCAGTAGAGCGACGGCGAGCACGGCAGCCGCAGGAGTAGCCCGTGAGCTCACCATCGTCAGCATCTCAGGCATCTGGCCTTGAGCAGCGCCGGCGTAGAATAATCTGGAAGAAAAATTGGTTCGATTAACCATTTTTTATACAAAATTACACACACGTTGACAAGAGCAGTGTTGGTTATTAGCTTTATTGTATTTCATATGCCTTGTAGCAGTAGTTTAAGAACTACTGCCATTTATTACTTAAGAGTAATAGATGACAGAATTAATGGTTATATTCTCTTAGAGACTATTTAAAAGCCTTTTTTTTTTAATTGTAGGTACTTTTTATTTTAGACAAATGGATTTAGCTACCTTGACGAAGTGAGCAGCACTCCGTTCACGGCTCCAAAAGTAGAAGCTGCGACGAACAGTGGGATGGAAAGAGCGAACCAGCCAAACAGACGCTCTGCAAATGTAACTGCTACTGCCGCAGAACCGAGTACCTGAAGTTAAAAGTTTCAATATGCTTTATTTCATGGTAAATCTATACTCAGCATAAAAATAATAGATAAACAGTTATATACAATAAAACCATTTACGTTTTTTTTGTTTAAAAGCGTCTGCACATACAGCCAAGTTAAGAAGATATTCTCAATTTGGTAATCATTAATGCAAACTTTCAAAAATGTGTTTACTTACTATGTACCTACTTAGTACTTACCTTGTAATTTGTAATCATTTATTTTTCTTATTTATTCTCAAGATTTTAGAATTGAAAGTTTTAATAACATATTCTTAACTTGGCTATACACTGCCGTGGTGCCTGGATCTGTGAAGTGACGTACAACTAGGACAATGACTGTTGACCACTTTTAAACCTTATCACTAAGAATTTAAGGGTGAAAAGTGGTTCACACTTAATAAATCACCGTCACGTCACGGTCACATTACATAGCTACTATTTCGGTGTAAAGTGTGAAGTAATTACAATAATTGTTTACTTGACCAACCTTCGAAAATAAAACATTGACGAAATAAACATTTCCTCATTTTGACAATCATGAACTGAGGCGAGATTTACAAAGATCGGTAAGCAAAAAGAAAACCTAGCTATATTAAGTATAGTCCTTCCACGAATAAATGAATGGCAAATATCGCGTCATAAAGGTATAAAATCAGTTTTTTCCTGTGGTGTAAGCACTAAATAATTAAGTGAATCAAAATACCTAGTCTGTTTGCTAGAATCTGCTTAGATATCTAGCTGAGTTCATTATTAAGGGGTCCATAAAGGATTACTGTAGTAGGTAGGTAAGACAATGGACAATATTAATTAAATAAATTCCTCTAAACTCTATGAGCACATAGCGCAGCATCCAATCGCTAAATCTTTCCATCTTTTCGACGGCGCTACAGGCCTATAGGGGGTAAGAGATCCAAAAGAAATCGGGGCGTTGTGTAGAGGCTTGGGGAGCGATTTGTAATTTTATCTATTAAGTGGTTTTTAGGTAAGTGAAAAAATGGAGGCGCTACAAAATAATTTATTCTCAAAGTGGGCAGTAGACAAAATAAGTTTGGGATCCCTGGAATAGACCTACAGAATCTAAAGCAGAATATAAATGTGAAATTGTGTCTGTCTGTCTGTCTGTTACCTCTTCACGCTTAAACCGCTGAATCGATTTTGATGAAATTTGACATGGAGATAGTTTAAGACCCGGGGAAGGACATAGAATAGTTTTTATCCTGGAAATCACCCCCTAAGGCAGTGAAAAGGAGGGTGGAAGTTTGTATGCAAGTACGATATAAACAAGTAACAAGTTCCACGCGAACGTAGTCGCGGGCAAAAGCCAGTATAAAATAAGGTGTGGTTACCATACCTCAGTGGGCGACAGCGTGGTGTAGAAAGCGACGTTGGTGAAGGTGTAGACGACGGTGACCAGTGCGCAGGAGATGGCGATGGCACGGGGGAGGTTCCGCACGGGGTCCTTCAGCTCCTCAATAATGAAGTTCAGGTAATTCCTGGTGGAAAGGTAAAAAGTTCCTGTTATTTTAACGATTTTTAAAATGTTTAAATTGTCGAGAGCAATACAGGAAGACTTTTTTTATCACGTTCCAAATTTTTTCTAGGCATTAGGCCATATTTGAAAGAAAAAATTTTTGAAAAAAAAAATTCGTATGTAAAATTTTCAAAATAAAATATTGTTATATTATATCCGGAATACGACATACCTTTCCCATTTGTCGGTTCTAAGCCCGTGAAAATATGAAGGAAAAAATTGCAACTAATGTTTTTATTAATTATCAATGTTTGGGGGTGGGGCCAGGCGCACGAGTTTGGTCAGTGTTCGACGCGGCGCATAATGTCCACAACTATGTGTTGCTATATCTTAATATTTTAGTACTAAGTGATACTAAAAGAAAAAACACGTATTTTTTTTTCAATAACCATTAAACATATTAAAATTTGGAACCTGATAAAAAAATTACATAAATAAAAAACATTGAGATTTCAAGACTTACCATCCGCTGTAGGCGAAGAGTCCTGAGTAGAAGGACAGCGCAATGGAGGTGACGTCATCGGTGGTTCCCTCGAACGTGAAGTGCTGCACCTCACCTAGAACAGAATAAAATAATTAGGTATCTAAGTATAATTAATTAACAAGATAGCACATCATAACATTATGATTAATTTTGAGCCAGGTCGGGCAAAGCGTTATTGGGTTTTTCCATCAGGAATTTCTCAGTAGCAGCCTCGGAGTCTGGATTTGTGACCGGTTGATGGCACTCGCTCGCCGGTTGACTCGCTCTTATTACATGGGACTTAAACATAACTGGTGAAATGTGGGTGTACTAATCGATACCTACACCTCTGCCTAACCATTCGGGATTACAGTCGTGATGAAAACTTTAGTTACAGTTTACTAAGGGTGTATGTAGTTCAGACAAAATAAACTAACCTACATCAAAACTTCTCGCATAATACGAAATAGTTAGGGCCTCGAACTTAGAAACAAAAAACTGAATATGTTTCATCAAGTTAAAATTAAACTTGTTTGTGTTAACTAACACACCCTCATTTAAAAAACGTAGAAAAGTAAGGGGCCCCAAGGCTTGAATTAACTAGGGGCCCCGTCATCGTCACCTGATCCCGCCCTGCTTAAGATTAGTCCAGCATTCTATTGTAATGTCATTTCACACGAAATCCGGCACAGTCCGGATTGCAGCAATCATTTAATTCTCTCTTTGTGTGGACGCCTACGCACCCGGAGGAAGTGTGAAATTGATCTTATTTGTGCAATGTGCATGTCTGGTCTTTATAGACGGGTGACCGCTACGTGTTCCCTTGGCTACTGATGATCTTTAGGACCTAGGACGAGCGCGCGGATTAGCGTAACGTGAATTCGATCGATTTTGAGAGTTCCGTGGTTAGTCAATAAGGAAGTTTTATAGTTTCGTTAAATCCGTCCGTCCGTCCGTCCATTCACGGATTTTTAGTAGCCTGTTATTGCGCATGGGTTTACCATTTTCACGATTTTTCTACAATTTGTGGGTATCCGATTGAGCTGAAATTTTTCATAGATATACCTTTAGCTCTGACAATACAATGCCTATTACTCAATATTGCAATAATTAAAAATAAAGCTTGTTTTTAAAATTATTATTTTTTAATTGGTTTATTCTTTTTTTTTCTAGTTTTGGTTTTCAGGGCTTTCAGACCTAGAAATGTCGTGATGGCCCAGGGGGTGCCTTAACCACTGGGCCATCACCTCTCAAAGTCTCTATCATATGGTTGTGCTTTCGGACCCAGTTCATATGTACTTTCTAAGTTTGTCTTAGACATCAATGACATCGGTGATTGAAAACATCGCGACGGACTCAGGACTTGTAATAAATGTAAGTCTTAAATCGTCATTCCGCCTTGAGATCAATGGTGATCAATGCTCTGTATAAGAATAGAACTTTGCCCTTCAGTGTAACAGTTAAAGATCTTTTTTTTAGGTGGTATAAATCATCAAATGAGTCCTTCCGCCCCGATCCTTCAGTTGTCCTTTACGTTCCGGGGCCACGGTATCCTGTTAAGACGTCCCGCAACCCCGACGCACAGTAAAAGACTGGTATTATTTTTATATTCGATCTATTCGTGGTACTGACCTAAACGATCAATTAATTCCCTTTCATATTTGGAATTGGAAACCGAAACCGATCTTCGTTCAATCTTATTCCCTTACTTCGTTCAATCTCGGTGGAGTGTTGACTCAATTTACGTGAAGATTGCTTTCCGTTGTCAATAGCTCTTTTATCTATGTCTCCTTGAGCTCATTCCGAGCAGGTTATGCTATTGACATTTTGGTAGTTAGGGATCGATGCTTTTGTCGTGGACTATTAATTGTTGTGGTGTTCAACGCTTGAGTTCGCTTTTTGCTGTGCTTCAGAGGTCGGTTCGAAAAGAAATTAAAATCAAGATGATTGTTATTCATTACTTTTTTTTAATTTTAAACATTTCTCTACCATATAAACACACATACACAAACAATTAATGCCAGAACAACTTCCTGTAGGCGCTACAAATATTTGTTCCCTGCAGGCATCGAACATGCGATACGCAGCGCACCAGCCAATTCCGTTAGTTCACTTACTTTAGGTTACTAGGTATTTATACCATCTGGGCTAAAGCTTAGATTGCGAACGCCGTCTCGATTGAGCTAACCAAAAATGGTCCTTTGGTCCGCAACCATCGTAGTGCAAAGTACCTGCCTACATCTTTATTCGAATCATTTAAATACATATTAGCCTGTTTTACTACAATACTCCTCATGTCTTGATGTAAATAACAATTCACTCATTCACCATCAAAATAGAAAACTAGATTTATAAGTATTAATATTAATAGCGAATACATTGAATATTAATTTTAAAGCATTTGGGCTTGGTCAATAAACATCACTTTATATTCTTATAATTTTAAGAAGGTTCCGGGTTTATTTCTAGTTAATGAAGGCCGTATTTACTTTGATGTATGTGGATGGATGGAGAGCAAGAGGAAGACCAAAGAAAAGATGGATGGATTGTGTGAAGAATGATATGAATGAAAGGGGAGTCAGTGATTGCATGAGAGCTGACAGGACAGAGTGGAAGAGGAAAACGTGTTGCGCCGACCCCAAGTAACTTGGGACAAGGGCAGGAAGATGATGATGATTTACTTTGATACGGAAAATGTAGATAATATTAAAGCCGATTCACCGAAAGCTTCCAAAGGTAGGTATGGAGAAGCGGCAAGCTATGGTTGTAATGAATTTTATGACTCACTTTATCCTGCACGCATTTTCATCCGCATGGAAGTCAAGCATACTATAAAACATAGCCTATAAAACATAACAATTGGCAAAAACGTAGCTTTCTATCAGTGAAAGATTTATTGTAATCAAACCAGCATTTTCAGAGATTACCACTTATAAACAAAACGATAACATTACAAACAAACTTTGGCATAGAAAAATGACGTAGTTTACTTACAATGACCTAATAACTAATACCATACCTGTTAATCGAACGGTTATAAAAGACATTTTCATTTTTTCAATACTGTTCTAAACACAAGTCATTTATTGACTGCCCCTGCTGTCATTTGATAAATAATTATTATAATGGCCGTAGGTAATTATTATTAATTGTCATTTCTTGATTTAATTTAGTTTGTGTTTCAATGGCAATGGTGGAAAAATCGTTGTTTTATGTTTCTTTAGCCAAGTTTAAGTACCTCCATTCTCTACAGACTTATAGCAAAATGATTCTCTCGAAATAATGTGTGATTCATTTGTTATGTAAGAGAAGTCGCGATAATTTGCAATACGTTCGCCCCCTAGCACATGGGACCCGAAGATAAAACTAAAAAGTCCACGCTTCATTTAAAGGGGAGCGGGTACTAGCGGGCGAGACCCCTGGGGACGGGGATGACGCAAAAAGAACAGTCAGTCTTATTAGTCATTCTTGAACAAATGGTTAGTTGAATTTATAACTCTTGTCTCTTTTAGAATGTGGAGTTGACATATCGCCGTCCAACCAAAGATCAATACTGCAAAATGTAGATAGCCAATCAGCAATAGTGAAAGAATCGCCAATTTTATTGTGTTTGATGTATAGGTAGGTAATGTAAAGGCTTCGATTGTTTTAATTATGTTCAACCTTATTTTAATAGTAAAAATATAAATAAACAAAATTGAGGTGTCTATTTCCAAATAATTTTCATTTTTTTTAAGATATTTGTCTGATTTCGTTTGATGTCGTCGATTTTCACTGGCAGATAGCCTATGCCATAAGAAAAAACTTAGGCTAACTTTTATATCAGAAAAATAACTAGAGTTCCGCGCAAAAAATCAATACAAACCCGTGATAACTGACATTGACGCGACAGAGTCGAACAGGAGGAAAGAACATAAAGGTTTTCATTGAATAAACGTAGAAAGTACAAACTAATCGAAAAAGTGACATTGAAACTTGCCCTTTGCTAAAATTAAAGCAAAAATACAATAAAACATAATGATGTAACAACTATTTCCATTTCTAAGCGCCATATTTGCATAAAACCTAAGTAGATCACGGTCAAGTTTAAAACTATCATGTCGTGAACGCGATTGAGTAATCATAATAAACGCAATCAAATTCTTTAGTGGTTTGATTTGTTTTGATAGCTAGTAATATTTCATTTTGCTTTATTACACAAAGAATAATTGTAGCACTATCCTACTATTGTCCCACTGCAGACCAAAGCCCTCTTCTTCTACAGAGAAGCCGTGAGTATTGATCAATACGCTTGCTCAAGGCAGATTGAAGATTTCTGAGTAATATTAATTCCTCACGATATTTTCCTTAACCTTCACCGATGTCAGTGATGTCCAAGATAAACTTAAAAAGAATAAAATAAGTCATGACAGGTCTCGAAAAAAAATTCTTCATCTGTTTCGTCAATTACTAACCGTGTCATTGGTCCTTAGATCCAATTGGTCCTTTGGTCCTACAATCCCCGTAATATTTAGGCCAGCATAAATAAAATACACATACCTCTACAAAGCTGGTAGATGCCGGCAGCGATGATGATGAAGAGCGCCAACAGTTTGGCATAAGTGAACCAGTCTTGAACCCTCGTGGCTGCGCGCACCGACCAGCAGTTCACGAAGGTTAGCAGCACTGTGGACAATAAGTTGTTGTAGTATTGTTTTTTTTTTAATGACTAGTCTTTCTTATAGGAAATCTCTTTGACATTGAGTTGTTTTTTTCAATAGTCAGATAGCTATTATCTGAATAATAATTATAGTTTGACATTAGCTGTCAAAGCGCCATATTTATTAGAGCTATAGAAAAGTCGACCCTTAATGGAATATTCAATATTTAAATTGGTAGTTTGAACTGTGAAATCTTTTTTAACCTTGTTATCTAAGTACAACCTTGTAACAAAACCTTTCCGTAAATGTTCTTTTTTAAACCGAAAGCTTCAACTGTGTTAATAAGTACCAATACCAAGTTCGTATCGGAAAAGAGAGGAATTCGGAAGTTATTAAGTCGACTCCCCGTCTCAAAACTTATTAAAATAGCTTGCGTACTTCCTCGTACTGAAATATTTTATTATCTGGGGCGAAGACTCTTTAAAGTATTAAGTACTGTCGCGATCGAGAGTTGTGTCTTTAAATACATAAGGAGCTCTGGTTTCCAAAAGAAGCAGGAAAATACCATAATTTTATCGCTTTTGAGGGTTAATTCTGCTAAGAAAAATGATCTCTATAAAAGAAAAACTTATTATGGAAATTACGTCGTTTGTAAATGGACGATCCACTATATTAGTGACTCAAGACACGTCGCTCAAAGTTGATTACTCCCGTACAAAGTGGAACAAGGACCAACATCTGTCGGTCCTTGGTGTTTCAGGAATTCGTTTGAAGTAATTTCATTAACCTTATAAGTTAGAGAATTTCTATGCCCCGTGTGACGTCGGTAAATTATAGGTTAGCCAAAACTCCATCATAGAGGGTGTTAGGTTAAACGAGGGACGTACTTTTGAGGAGTAAGTTCTTATGTTAGTAACTGTTTTATTTAAAAAGAGTAAGACAGAGTTTCTTGCCCATTTCTTCCCATACGAAACTACCTTTGGGAAAAAGCAACTAGTTTTAATTGTTTTTTTTTGTATATGATCCTTAAATGGGCCTTTAAATGGTCGATCTAAATGATATAAATAATTTGATATTATGGAAATGTACGACAGTTGTTCCCACATATATTTTGTCGAGTTGTGTGAACATTGCGGAACAGCTGTTTTTCTGTCATGATTTCAAAGTTAATCCCATAGTAAAACCTACACCTTTTAATGAATACTAGACTCCCTTCATATAATTACATAACTCGTTTAATCTAACACCCTGTTAACATATTAAGCTTCTGTCAGTTTATAAAGGGTCAATCCGTCCCCAATCAACAAGTATTTAGCCGGGGAACATCTAACCTTGTCTTATCTCATCTGATCTATCAATTAACTTCTATCCAGTAAAATATACTCACGTATACAGCAAGCTGCCAGCAGTCTTGTGGCGTTTTCAGGAGGGTCACACTCCGGGAATATAGGTTTCAACACGTACACGCTGAACGTTAGCGCCACTATAGCCTGGAAACAAAGATGAAGGTCGGTTCACGTGGGGATAATAGAAAATTCCGAGAGTATCTCTCCACGGGCGAATAACTTCAGACATCTACGTCGTCGTATTTGCCAGCGAAGGGTATGAATCACCTTGAAGAGCCTCTATTACGCCTACCTATATTCTATAAATTGTGCACGCATATCTAAGAGGGGGCTCGGTTCCCTTGAGACTTGGTTCCAGACGGTATTTTATAACGTTCCAAATTATATTTGACTTAGCCGAACTTTCCTTAAAATTCTACTAAATTGAATAAGTTGGGATTAAGTTTTACTGTTGTAAAGGTCTACAAAATTGTTAAATTCAATACTATGCGGCGAAACGTGCCAAAGAAAGAATAAAAAAACAAAATCCTCCATTTGGCCCCACGTTGGGCGCCAATAAAATGAAACAGTAAGCTACATCAAATATATTGGCATGAGCTCTATACAATGATCTGTTCAAACGACTTTACGTACACATAAAGTTCAATCTAGCGTCACAATAACAGAAATCCAATGGAAATAACATTTAAATAAGTCCCAAGTTGGGCGCCAATAAAGGAGAATATCTGTTAGGTACTAAAACAAATCCTAGTAGCCGAGACAATATTGTGTTGTTCCCTTACAAAGTAAGTAAGAAAACTGTGTGATAATATGCTGGTATCAGTTCAATGAACTTTTTCAACAAATAAAGTTCAGTTCAGTATCACATTAACAGAAATCCAATGGAAAACATATAAATAAGTCCCGTGTTGGGCGCCAATAAGAGAAAATGTCAGTGTAAAAAAAAACTTGGCGGCAATATCGTGTTGTATTATAAGACAAATAAGAAAATATTAGTTCCCTGCAATGTTCTTTGAATAGGCAAATAAAAAAGAAAGATTTCTCGCGTGGGTCGTATGGCGTGTATTTGTTTACTTAAAGGTTTTTTTTTTGTGTGAGCTTATGCTTTCCTTATCACTGTAGGGTTTTGTTTAATTTTCTGAAGTACTGCATTAATATTTCTTTATTAGAGTTTTATTTAAATTGATAGTAAATAATAATTATTTTCTTAGAATGTTAAGTTATTTGATAATTAAAATAACGGATGGAATGTATACATTATCACATATTTATTATTAGTTAAACTCTGCAGTAACGTCTTTGGCCACTGCTCCGCTCCAGTGGGTCCTAGCTTGATGTTATAAAAAATATAACCTTCCTCAATAAACAGTAGTAGTAGTAATAGTTCCTGAGATAAGCAAGTTTTAACAAACAAATTGACTCTTCAGCGTTATATGATCCTAACTTACAAAGTACCTACATTACTTCAAAAAATCTATCAAGTACCTAGTAAGAAAATATTTTAATCCACCACAGTCATAAAAAATGCTGAAGGCTGTAACATCCTTAATCGGATTACTGACACTGACAGCAGACGGTAATTTATATTCCATTCTGGTCTCTCCTACGCAATAAGAATACGTCATTACACCCCCACGGCTGATGACATACTGAGCTTTAGTTATTGCGTCATACGAATATTCAAATTTCGAATCAATACAACGGTAGGTACTGATGCTATCTTAAAAGCAATGGATAAACTATAAAAAATATAAGGAACTAGGTATAGTATAAAACAGTTTATGTGAGGTAAAAGTAATAATGTGTTACGAGATACCTATCGAGGGTACATTGACATCAAGGTCAGAAATATATCTAGAATTTACTACTTCAACCTTAGTATTTTACTGAAAGGTATTGAATCAGAATTTGTTCTTGAAAGTTATTATTCTTGAACATTCTTAACAATTCAACAGACCGAAGTAATTAAATGCCAAATTAATAGTCGCATTAAAATAAATTAATTTTGAGGGTTTCGTACCCGAAGGGTGCCAACGGGATACTAAGTCTGCGGTTCGTCTGTCCGTCTATCAGCGGGCTGTATCTCATGAACCTTTGTAGGTGGAGGATTGCAATTGTCACAGTGTGTATTTATAAAAATAAAATTAACATGAAAATTACGGGGATCCTCACACAAGAAACGTGGTTGCATGTAGTGTTAAATATTGTACGGAACCAGCAGTTAGCCGGTTTTCATCTTTTCTTTGATCCTATGTTGTAAAAAAAATACTAATATATCCATTACCCACCAAGTGTAAAAATGAATTTCAAACATGACCTTCCCTCCCTGAAATAATCTGCTCGTAACGGCTGGCGGTTATCCCATAATTACTAGTCATTAACGTTTAAAAGATAATTAGTTTTACGTTATAATTAGTTCCAATTTTTATTTTGTTTTGCTCTACAGTAAAATAATATTTGTAATCTTACATATGTTTGAAATCTTTGTTTGGCATTCATATTTGTCTTGGAAAATCAATTTGTATGTTAAAAGTCAGTAGCCTGTACCCGACAAAAGGACCACAATTTACTTCGGATTTTCCGTTAATATGAAATTCGGTATGTTACTCACACCGACCTAAAAAATGTATTCATTGGATGTTGCGTCGAGACGGAAATAAAGCTAATATTTCAGTTTCCGAAGTACTAAAAACACAAAATAAAATACTTAGTTCTTTATGTAGTTATGCTTTTACTTGCGACTTTGTCCGCTTCAATATTCTTACGGATCCCACATTTTCTCTTCAAGAATAAAATATAGCTTAAAGCACTCAGGGATAACGTAGCGTAGGTACCATTAGCGATAGAAAATTCTAAATTGGTGTTTCTGGAGAGTAGTGCTTTCAAACAAAAAACAAACAAGCTTTAGTATTAGTATAGATAGTTGTACCTATGAAGGTAAATCTGTATATCCTTACCTGTGAACAAGGTCTGACGATCATACACTCTATCCAGAGCCTGACAAAGGCGGCGAAAGGACCAAAAGTCTGCATGATGTACGCGTAATCGGCACCGCTCAGCCGGATCATGGTGCCAAGTTCCGCATAGCAGTATGCACCTATCTGTGGACAAGAAAAGTATTTTAAAGTTTGGATTTATGGATAAAATGCTAAATTACTGACTCCTGATCATACTTATACCAAAGGAGATATTGCTCATAATTAAGAAGCGTTTAATACCTGTGTACATATTTCCCATAGGTATTTATTTCACAGTAACAAGAAAATCTACATTATTAGCTAATACAAAAGAGTTTAAAAATTTAGCTTGTCAAAATACATCCATTTAAAAGACCTCTGATCCTCCAAACGAGGAGGATACCTGTATTTTGGAGATCGGACATATCTCTTGCACGTTCAGATACAATCCATCAATCAATGTGTATTTAATATGTGAATTTAAAGAAAAGGATCATTATTTTTATCGTGATAAGGTACATGCAATCATGTACACTAAGCAAAGTTAAGCTAAGCCTTTTCGGCTCGAAGGACCAAAAAAGTGATTCTTCGAAATCGTTTAAAAAAAAATCTATTCTTCGAAAACAGACACGGTATATGGCAGCTTTGATTAATTACAAATACATGTCAACATTTGGGATGTACAATAATTTTAAATGTTGTACGCATCGTGGTCAGTAATTTTACAAAAAATAACAAAAGTAGGCCTGTCATCTTTATAATAGGACTAACCTTTTTCTTGTTTCGAGTAAGTCTTTCTATCTAATGATAATGATAACTTAGTTTCATCTCTACCGATATGCCAGTGGGCTACTATTTTTAATATGTATACTATTTAAATGTTTTTTATATGTGTTATAAATTTTTAAATGTAATTTAATATGTATTGTGAAAGAATAACTTAGTGTAATAATAAGTGCTTTAAATAATAATAAGTTTAAATATTTAATCAAATCGTTCCCTCTGTATCCCCTTGATTTATAATGGTTACTGACATCTTTCTTTTAGAACTCGGCAACACCAAGGAGTAATATCAACAATAAAAATAGGTACCTATAAACAATAAAAATACTTTCAAATAAAAAATGGTTTATAGGACCAGAAATGGCAATCAGAACAAGTGGCTGATTAAATGACCACATTCTACCATGAAACCACAGAGTTGTTGCAATAGGAATTCAAGATAAGCATTTGAACATAATAAGTTTTAAAACATCGTTCGACAACTATTTAAATCAATATTGTCCAAATGGATCTTTTTAATCCTGAAATTATGTAAAATAGGCATAAATTGCTTGTTGTAGCTGTTTCGGAAATCAGTCGGAAAAAATACAGTTAAAAAAAAAATCTTCTAAGAGTACCATGTAAATACTCATATTTGCTCGTAAAAAGCCGTTATTTTGATATTACAAACAGATACTTCAATTTCATTAGATGATATAGAAAATCCACAAGTACATTTCGTAAGTAAGTGACGAAAGAAAAGCTCTCACAATTCTCAATAAAAAATTTGACCAATACAATTGTACTAAAAGCTAAAATGTCCAACAAAATAAATGACAATATTATAAAGTTCACCACCCCTGGACTCGCTATCACTAATGTAATGTTCTGTCGAGCATGTGATAGATAGTGCTTTGTTTATATAATATACCTAATTGATTTAATTTTATATGCTACACGTGGTGATACTAATACATACGAATATATGTAACAATGTATTATTATGATGCACTGATAAGGAGTTTTGATGATATGTCATATAGGTATATAATAACGGAATTCTGTATAATTCGACGGACTAGATTCGAGAAGCGACTACACAGAAAAGCAAATAAGGAAAGGAATGATTAAATGAGGAAACACAGACAGATCCACGTCCAAAGATATAATTTTGTGCCCTTCTTGACTACTGCACTTCCTTATGAGCCGTTTGGAGATGAAACACAAGCACTAACACACTCAAACAGTTTTTCGGAACATCGCTAAGTGGCTGGTGGACCCTTCATTTTTGAGTCAAAGAATTAACATAGCCATACAATGCAATCTTGCCAACTTTTTGGGTATTTGTTGCATTGACAATGATTTCAATTGTTGAAAATAAATATTCAGTTCTGAGTTTTAATTAGAAACAAACGAATGAATACTGTCAAATTGTGAGCCTATTTCATTGGTCCTAAGAGACTAAAGAAGCAACCAAAAGGCTCAAAAGACCAATAATTCAAAGCAGATGAATCTCCAAATTAATAAGGTAAAAAATGGATTTTAAGATAGAACCGCATTAATACTAGAAGCTAAAAGACATGATATTTATGAAACAGCAATTTTTAATAAGTCCCTCAGAGCTTTGAAGCAATATCTCTTGCATTAAAGGAACCAATCTCTCAGATTGTCTTGTTATACTGGTTTTAAAATAAGTAGGTCTTAATAAGTCCCCTGAGTGCCTCTGTCGGAAGCTTTGTGGTTGGAAATAAAATCTGCAGATAAAGTACTTTACATTGTAAAATAGAAGTTAAATATTATATGGCTGATATTATGCTAAATAAAGTAAAAAAGATATAAACTAAAGTATGAGTTAACCAATCTGACAGTGCCCGTTCACAAACATGACGCGTCGATCAGAATTATTTAGCTCAACCATCTTTAATGGTACTGAATGATTGCACGTCTGCCTAGCCTTATATTAACAAAAACCATCAAAATGACTCACCATACTGAAAATTCCCGAAGCCACCCACACTAACAGACTAGCGTTCACAGATCCTGTGTACTTCAGCACCCCGGTCGGTGACACGAAGATGCCACTGCCGATGATGGAGCCCACGATGACCGTGATACCGTTCATCAGGGACATCTTCGCTTCCAGGGCTCCTTCGCCGACATCCTTCGCTTCTGGATCCCCTTCGGCATCCGATTTTAGAGCTTCGGTTTCGCATTCTTCTTTACTTTTTGGAGACCTGGAAATAATGAAATACATTTAGTGGGTGTATCTTGGCCATCACTGACACCGGTAATGGTAAACATCGTGAGGAAACTTGGACTTATACCAGCCTAACCATGTCAGAGGCCCTTGAGGCGGTTTAGATACTCTGACACTAGAGTGTGCGGGGTCGTAAGACATTACTGCCCACACGATAAAAGAAAAGAAAAAAGTGGTTAAGTAGGATATTGTGATCGTAGATGTCGTGATAGCCCAGGGCTCTCATGCACGAGATTGTGGACTCGCAACAAGGCACGGGCAAGTACCAATGTGGCTTTTTCTATTTCAAATGTACTTTTTAAGTTTATCTTGAACTTCACGTACAACGGTGAAGGAAAACATCGTGAAGAAACTAAAATCACCAATACGCCTTGAGCAAGCGTGGTGATCAATGCTCTTGCCTTCTGTGTACGAGAAGAGACCCTTTGCCTAGCAGTGGCACAACAATTTATTATTTTAGTAGGATTTATGACTGGCAATTAGTGACCGATGCTTAATTACATGATTGTACTCATTATAACAAGCAACTTTCCCGGTGAAACGTTTCTTTTTAAATTTGCAAAGCCCATGATTTCAGTCACCCCAATAGAATATTGAGTATCAATTAGGGTCATGCGCATTCAAAATAAAAAAGCGGTTCACGTCACTAATTACCTGCCACCCTATAATTTAGATTATAATTGGGTATGCTGCATGTCACCTGCACACGTGAGGACCTAATGACTGCGTCAGCCGATGGTGTTGTAACTGAACCAATTATACCATTACCATTAGGGTGTAAAGAGACCAACCAGATTTTCGAAAACCATTATTTTTCTACCCATACCTATTATTACGATCGTCTAGTACTGTACCAAAAATATACTGGACACTCAGTATAGACCAGCAGTTCAGTGACACAGGACGTTTGGTCTGATTGGATAATACTTCTTAATAGGATTTGTTACGTCTTCAATAGTATCAAAAATAGTTGTTACCTATTTATGAAATGTGTCATTATGTTCACTGTATAGTTATCGAGATTGAAATGCAAGACAATTTGAGATTAAGTACATGTTATATTTTCTAGAAAATTGATATTGTTACTTTCGTCCAGACCCATTGACAGATTTTTTTTGGACTTTTCCAACCGCTAGAAAATAAAGATAAATTAAGTTATCCAGCGGGAACCGTACATTTTTTCGGTATAAGAAGTAGCCTATAATGACATGCCAGACTATAATCCATATCTGTATCAAAATTCATCCAGATCTTTTAAGCCGTTCTGGCTTGATTGATTATCAAACAATTTTCAAAACTTTCGCAGTTATTGTATTAAGTAGGTAAGAAGTACGATCCTACTCTTCATTAAAATGTAAATAAAATTCTTCATTAATATAATAAAATTCAAGGTTTTTCTTAAAATCAGGTCTATCGTCAAGGAGACCGACCGGCTAGCCACAGTATATTACGTTAAACTGTGTCTTCCGTACTCATATTGCACTAGTCGGACTAGTAATTCTATTAAGACAATTTGTGAATCCAGCGTACAGTATCAAGTGGTCAGGATGCCACATTGGTAGTTTTCATAGTCGTAGACTCTATGAATGACTAGGTTCTGGTTCCCGCCACTTCGTCTGCAAAATGAATACTAAGTCCTAAATTATCCTACGGTAACATTATCATTATCCTAGCCTTTTCCCAACTATGTTGGGGTCGGCTTCCAGTCTAACCGGATGCAGCTGAACACCAGTGTTTTACACGGAGCGACTGCCTATCTGACCTCCACAACCTAGTAACTAAAAACGAGATACAATTAGTTATCCTATACTATTGACCCGCTCCTGCTTCACACGAGTGCATTGTAGATACTAACCATACGTATAAACATTCCTCTTGAATCACTCTATCTATTGATGAAAACCGCATTAAAATCCGTTGCGGAGTTTAAAAAATCTAAGCGTACAGACGGCGAGGAGCAACTTTGTTTTATATATGTAGAGATAGTTTGAATTAGAATTACTTGGATTTTGAAGCTTTACAACATGGAACTATTGGATAAAAACATCTAACATGTTATATTTAGCAAAGACGCCATTCAAAGTAGACACCAAAAACTTATTTAAAAAGCTATTATAACGGCAATAAAGTTTCTTTTCCCTTTATATATGAAATTCAGTAGGTACATACCGTCCATTCAAAAGAGAAATACAAATCAGAGTACCTAGTCCATGTGAATATCATTGTACAATGTTCCCAGACGTCTTTTGTGTGCGGTCAAAGGAGCGATTACGTTCAAAGGGAGCTTGAGAAAGAAACGAATCGTTGGGGTCCCGCAAGGACACATGTTTGGACCACTTTTGTGTTATAGTTTTTTCGCAAGCCTTTGATCGACTCGTGCAGAAGCGGCGAAGTAAAAATCTATTTTAGTTTCTTTTGAGACGAACAAAGTAAATAAAAAAAATAAACACAATCTTACTACTTATTGATACGAAAGTTTAGATGTATCGATGTTTGTTAGTCAATCACGCCAAAACGGCTGTACAGATCTGGATGTGGCACGGAGATAGATTATAGTATGGAACAACACATAAGTTAAGCTTTTTATCCAGGGAAAACAACTGGCGTGGTCTGTAGGTATATCAACTTTGACGCGGTTGAAGTCGCGAGCAGAGCCTAGTCGGAAATAAATCTTAAATTAATTTTGTGCGTAGCAACATTAAAAACAGATAAGAAATAGGTACTTATTAGAATTAATAAAATGTTTTCAACTATGAATCTACAAGTCACATGAGTATTTCGGCAGAATATATTTGTATTTAAAATCCGTATAAAACCGGTCGGGAATTAAATGATGCGACTTACATAACATAATTATTATGATTTCCATTAACTTAGAAGCGACACGAGACAATACTTAGTTGATAGAAAACATAACTTAGACGATTAACACACGGCACCGCGCACCGACGCGGTAGGCGGTGAAGCGGCGATTATGAAAAAATTAAATGGCTCATCCTAACTAATATTATAAATGCGAAAGTAAGTTTGTTTGTTTGTTTGTAACCACTTTACGCCTAAGCCACTGAACCGATCATCCCGAAATTTTGCATAAACGTTGCCAGGTGATCAGGGACAAACATAGGGTACTTTTAATCCCGAAAAAAAGTACTGTTCCCGAGGGAAATCACAATAACATCCTAATGACAGTAGATGGCGCCACGTGTCTATCGAATCATGATCAAATTTTAAGTTTAAGCATCTAATACATTTTGAGTCTAGACTGTCGATAGACCAGTTTCAAGTATACAACCTAGGAGTACGGAGTTGTTTGCTTAATCATTTTTTATGCCCAAAACCGCTGAAGAGCATACTGACATTTTGCATAAAGTGGCTACCAGACGGACCGACCTGCGGTTGCGGCTAACCGCAGGCCGCGGCTCCAACCGCTGTAAAAACACACCACCGCGGTCACAGTGGCGGCCTGAAGTGTCATTAGCGCGGTGTTTGTGCCACAATCGGACGTCAGTCAATATGGCTAACCGTAACGTTGTCTTATTACTCTCATGACTCATTAGCCCTCTCAGAAGATGAGAAAAAAGGTAGAAAAAAACCGTTTACTTAAACACTTGAGGTGGTGAGTGGTGTGAGGTTATAGTAGTTATAGTAGTTTATCTCTACCTATATTATCATTAGCATCGCATATTACTCTTAGGAATAGAGAAGTGTGGGTTAAATTTAAATTATTATTTAAATTCAACTATTTCTATTACAATTTTCATATTTGGTGTCATTTTACAAAGCAGTACACGCGGCCTGTTGTTAAAATTTGCAACTGACGCGGCCGCCACAACATTTCGCGTTTGTCTGTGACCCACTTTATATACGTTGTCAGGGATACAGAAAAACTGCGTAACTGACACTGTCATCACTGTGTCATCACTGACACTGACAGATGTAAATGCATTCATAGAGGATGCATGGAAGAATAAAGGCGAACTTATAACACGCTCCGCCAAATGTGAATTGATTTGGATGATTCTTTTTTTGTTTATTTTTTCGGAATTGGTCCCATATAAATACTGTCATGATCTGATGATGAACTTCAGAGATATGGAACGGAATTCTTCATAGGATCACAGCAGAACTGTCGTAACAGTAAAATTGCTTTGTTTAATGCGTTTAGTCGATGACTGACTGAAGGAAGAGGTTATAGTTGCTAAACTAACCGTGACCTATGTCGATGTAGATGTGTAGACAACAGTTTTCCAACGGCAAAGTTAAGTTTGTCCCTCAGTACTGTTTATGTTTTCTTTAGAGGTATGTTCGGTGTATTTTAATGACGGTAGGTAGGTTCCTTTTTTTTTTAATTGTCTCACAGCTCCAACTCAGGCAAAAGCTACTGCAAAAATTAAAGCAAAAATTACTGCTCAATGCCCGGAATCTTCCGTTCATGCCGCATTAAGAAAGCAAGCACAACCGGAGCGACAAGCAAATTTGAGAGCTGATGAGATATTTTATTAAAGACGGGAAAGCCAAGCCGTCCGCCCGCCAAGCTTCTCTGAGAGTGACTGAGACGCCCTTCTAAACGCAATTGCTTTTGGAGGAACAAGCCGAACGCCAGAGAGCTGTAAGAGCAACTGAGACGCCTATTCACACACGACACACAACACACATGATTACACGACTTCGTCTCAGAGAAGAAGCTCAGCCATTACAGCGACTGAAACTCCAGAACAGACGCAGGCGAGAAGGACCTCTCTTGCAGAAATGCAAACTGGACGCCGACGGACTTTTATGAGTCGCAGTCTGTTGGTCCGTAGGTATTTAATAATTCTGGATCTGGCCGAGCAACAAGCCGAGTACAGCCCGAATTGATTGTCAAATTCTAAACCAACGCGGGCGAAGCCGCGGGTAAAAGCTAGTTAATAATAATTAATGATTTTTTAATATGAATTGCTTTTGGCTTTTCTCTCGTAAATTGTAGGCTTAAATTTGCATGCTTTAGTTTTAAGCAGATCATGTAAGATCTCATTTATTTTTATATAACACCTTGTATATCAAGTTTTAAGCAAATAAAATATATTCCATTCTATTCTATCACACGTACACCGAATGGCAACGACGAATTTCATAGAGACCAATGCGCCATGAGATCCGCTTCACCGGTGGTGCCGTGTGTTAATCGCCATAGGGTAAGAAAGAAACAGGGTTTTAGAGTTTTTATATATGTTTACTAGCTTTTACCCGCGGCTTCGCCCGCGTTGGTTTAGAATTTGACAATCAATTCGGGCTGTACTCGGCTTGTTGCTCGGCCAGATCCAGAATTATTAAATACCTACGGACCAACAGACTGCGACTCATAAAAGTCCGTCGGCGTCCAGTTTGCATTTCTGCAAGAGAGGTCCTTCTCGCCTGCGTCTGTTCTGGAGTTTCAGTCGCTGTAATGGCTGAGCTTCTTCTCTGAGACGAAGTCGTGTAATCATGTGTGTTGTGTGTCGTGTGTGAATAGGCGTCTCAGTTGCTCTTACAGCTCTCTGGCGTTCGGCTTGTTCCTCCAAAAGCAATTGCGTTTAGAAGGGCGTCTCAGTCACTCTCAGAGAAGCTTGGCGGGCGGACGGCTTGGCTTTCCCGTCTTTAATAAAATATCTCATCAGCTCTCAAATTTGCTTGTCGCTCCGGTTGTGCTTGCTTTCTTAATGCGGCATGAACGGAAGATTCCGGGCATTGAGCAGTAATTTTTGCTTTAATTTTTGCAGTAGCTTTTGCCTGAGTTGGAGCTGTGAGACAATTAAAAAAAAAAGGAACCTACCTACCGTCATTAAAATACACCGAACATACCTCTAAAGAAAACATAAACAGTACTGAGGGACAAACTTAACTTTGCCGTTGGAAAACTGTTGTCTACACATCTACATCGACATAGGTCACGGTTAGTTTAGCAACTATAACCTCTTCCTTCAGTCAGTCATCGACTAAACGCATTAAACAAAGCAATTTTACTGTTACGACAGTTCTGCTGTGATCCTATGAAGAATTCCGTTCCATATCTCTGAAGTTCATCATCAGATCATGACAGTATTTATATGGGACCAATTCCGAAAAAATAAACAAAAAAAGAATCATCCAAATCAATTCACATTTGGCGGAGCGTGTTATAAGTTCGCCTTTATTCTTCCATGCATCCTCTATGAATGCATTTACATCTGTCAGTGTCAGTGATGACACAGTGATGACAGTGTCAGTTACGCAGTTTTTCTGTATCCCTGACAACGTATATAAAGTGGGTCACAGACAAACGCGAAATGTTGTGGCGGCCGCGTCAGTTGCAAATTTTAACAACAGGCCGCGTGTACTGCTTTGTAAAATGACACCAAATATGAAAATTGTAATAGAAATAGTTGAATTTAAATAATAATTTAAATTTAACCCACACTTCTCTATTCCTAAGAGTAATATGCGATGCTAATGATAATATAGGTAGAGATAAACTACTATAACTACTATAACCTCACACCACTCACCACCTCAAGTGTTTAAGTAAACGGTTTTTTTCTACCTTTTTTCTCATCTTCTGAGAGGGCTAATGAGTCATGAGAGTAATAAGACAACGTTACGGTTAGCCATATTGACTGACGTCCGATTGTGGCACAAACACCGCGCTAATGACACTTCAGGCCGCCACTGTGACCGCGGTGGTGTGTTTTTACAGCGGTTGGAGCCGCGGCCTGCGGTTAGCCGCAACCGCAGGTCGGTCCGTCTGGTAGCCACTTTATGCAAAATGTCAGTATGCTCTTCAGCGGTTTTGGGCATAAAAAATGATTAAGCAAACAACTCCGTACTCCTAGGTTGTATACTTGAAACTGGTCTATCGACAGTCTAGACTCAAAATGTATTAGATGCTTAAACTTAAAATTTGATCATGATTCGATAGACACGTGGCGCCATCTACTGTCATTAGGATGTTATTGTGATTTCCCTCGGGAACAGTACTTTTTTTCGGGATTAAAAGTACCCTATGTTTGTCCCTGATCACCTGGCAACGTTTATGCAAAATTTCGGGATGATCGGTTCAGTGGCTTAGGCGTAAAGTGGTTACAAACAAACAAACAAACTTACTTTCGCATTTATAATATTAGTTAGGATTATATAGCATTTTATAGTAAGTATGTAATAATTATTTTGTACTTGTGTGCACTTCATTTTATTTATTATGTAAAATATTTTAGTACTTTTTTTTTTTTCTAATTTTGTTGTTTTACTCTCGTACAAATAACTTGCACCTACCATGTTTCTCTTCACCACCTTTGGTTGACTGTTCGAGAATGCCTAAGGCATTAAGTCCGCCTTTGTACATTTGATGCATAAAGTTTAAATAAATAAAGAAACGGGTTTTTGAACTTACTGACCCTATGACCTTTACTATAATAAGTGTATATATTTTATTGAAGTTATTTACAAATGCGAAGGTCGGTTTGTACGCGTGTTACTTTGGTGACAATGCGTGAATCGATATCTAGAAATAGACAAGGTAGTAATGATAAGAATCGATTCTTGTTATACGAATAAAAAAACCAATGGCATGGTTGATATTTGAGCGAGGAGAAATATTTCCCCGATTGAATTTCCAATCTCAATGAAAACTAAGCAAGTACGCAGGACGTATTGTAGAGCGTAAGTGTGATTGGGTTTTCCCATCAGGAATTTCTCATTAGCAGCCTCGGAGTCTGGATTTGTGCACGGTTGATGGCAATAGGCTCGCCCCCTATTACATGGGACTAAAAACATAACTGGCGAAATGTGGGTGTACTAATGGGTACACCTCTGCCTAACTCTTCGGGGATTACAGGCGTGATGTTATGTAAGTGTGGGCAAAATATTGGTGCACTACGGAATAGCTTTTTAGGAAGTAAAGAACATAATAGAATAAACATAGCATCATCTTATCATCACGCCTGTAATCCCCAAAGGGCAAGGCAGAGGTGTCCCATGAAATAGGGGGCGCGCCTATTGGCATCAACCGGGCACGAATCCTGATTCCGCCCCGGCTACTGAGAAAAACCCAACAATACTTTGCCTGACCTGGGAATCGAAATCAAGACCTCATGCACAGCAGACGCGGTTTGTAACCACTAGACCAACGACGCAGTCTACGATGTCAATGAGTCAGTAATAGAATAGAATTTCTCTCTATTTAAGTATCCATGAGTCAAAAAAATTGTTAGTAAAAGTTTCAACTCCAATTATATACTGACAGTTAACAAAACAAAAATAAACAATACAAATGACTGGATTACCTGTGTGATAACTGATAACCCTTGCGAGATAACACAGCAGGGACCAACTGACCTCTAACCCCCCTAAAATCAGTTAAACAATACTTATCTATCACAAATTAAAAAGAAATCTCTTCGAAACCTTGAAAATATGACCGCTGAGCATGAGGTCTTGAGTTCGATTCCCAGGCCGGGCCAAGTTTTATTGGGATTTTCCATCAGGAATTTCTCAGTAGCAGCCTCGGAGTCTGGATTTGTGCACGGTTGATGGCAATAGGCCCGCCCCCTTTTAAATGAATCTTAATCTTATCTAGCGAAATTTGGATGTACAGCTCTGCCTAACCCTTCGGGGATTACAGGCCTGATGTTATGTTTATGTTGAAAATATGAAGCGTCATTCATTGTAACAAGTGTCGAACTCCATCAGCGGTACTACAGATTTGGGTCAAATGGAACTGTTAAAGCTTTCAAGCACTTCGAAGTTTGAGCTAAGGGTTGAAGTATATTCATAACTCACACCGTAGTAGGTGACCGTTCTCCAAAAATTGATCTCTGCTGTTTTATGAAGTACTAGCTTCTGCCCGCTACTTTGTCCGCGTTAAAGTTGATGTATTATACCACGGGAACCGTATATTATTCCGGGATAAAAAGTAGCCATCGTGCTATTCCAGATTATAATCTATATGTGTATCCGTTCCGTAGTTTTTGCGTCTTCTTCTTATCGTGTGGGCAGTAAGGTCT
The DNA here is from genome assembly GCA_949774945.1 of Hoplodrina ambigua. Lineage (NCBI taxonomy): Eukaryota > Metazoa > Arthropoda > Insecta > Lepidoptera > Noctuidae > Hoplodrina > Hoplodrina ambigua. The sequence continues at coordinate 9,191,926 of OX458988.1, forward strand.
TACGACCCTACACACCCTGGTGTCAGAGTTTCTAAACCGCTTCAAGGGCCTCTGACATGGTTTGAGTGGGACAGTAAGTGACAATAGATAATGACTCATGAGGAAGTTTTAGACATAATATGATTTATCAAGGTTTTGTATAAATTGGTTAAAATATAACAATAATTGTTGGAAGTGTCGGAAAAAGACAAGCCGCCGAAACTTTCATCAACGTTGGCACCCGTGCAAAGCTGCGGCAAGTTACTAGTTAATAATAGTACGTTGTGTAGGCGGGTCAATCTTCAAACAATAAGACCATAGATGAAGAATCAAATCAGATATTTGCTCTGAGAGAGATAAGTTATTATCAACGTTATTAGGTACTTAGTTCATTTAGATAACTCAGGTCATAAGGTCGATGGAGATAAGTGCGAGTTTGCAGTTCCTGATTGCTTAAAGAGGGTTTATTTATTTATTTATTTATTTTACTTTAATTAAAACGGTTAAATAACCAATTAAAATAATTAAAGACACAGAAGACATAAAAGTAAAAATATAAAAAAAAAAGAAAACACGAATATACATTTAAAAACAGAACAGAATAACTTCATCCCTTTCATAAATTCACCTCACAGTACTTCTGACATACCGACAAAATCTACGTCCATTCATCCGCAAACAGATCGTTTGTTGGATTAGAATCCAAGAGATCGTTAAGTACAGACAGAGTGCGAGGTACTGGGGACTTAGCGCGTGCAACGGTGCGACAAGAAGGCACAGCAAATAGCTTGTGCTTTCTGCCGCGGCAGTAATTAGCCGGGACAAAAAAGCGAGCCAGTGCAGTATGCAGATCAGGTGCGTCAATAGTGCCACGCAAAGTTTTACAGGCTATAGTGAGCTGATCTCGTGCTCGCCTTACCTCTAGCGAATTATATCCGAGGCATCCCAGTAGAAATTTCGTTGGGTATAGGTAAGGATAATAGCCATGTATGCGCTTATAAATAAACCTAAGGAACGCTTTTTGTACCTTTTCCAACAAAACCGAATAGGTACTCTCGTGGGGATTCCACACGCAGGAGCTAGATTCTAATTTGCTGCGAACGAGTGCATTATATATAACCTTAATAGGAAGAGAGGTACGAAAATCACGGCAATTACGCATGACAAAACCCAGCCTTTGGTAGGATTCCTTAGCCACCGTAAGAATGTGACCGTGGAAGGTGAGCTTTCTGTCGAATGAGACTCCCAGATCTTTCATAGCTACTGTTTCCGTGATAGTATTATTATTCAATTTATATTCAAAATGAACTGGGTGCCGCATTCGACCGAATATCATAGCGAAACATTTAGAAGAATTAAATTCCATCTTATTGTCTAAGCTCCACTCATATATTGCATCAATATCCGAGGGTTAGTGATAATACTACTGCAATCTTAATACAACTTAGGTAATACTGGGATCTATCGATTATTAATTTTCCCGACCGATTTTCGGCCACGGCAGTCAATCTTAATGGACATACCTAACATCACGCCTGTAATCCCCGAAGGTTTAGGCAGAGGTGTACCGATTAGTACATCCATATTTCGCCAGTTATGTTTTTAAGTCCCATGTAATAGGAGGCGAGCCTATTGCCATCAAACGGGCTTAAATCCAGACTCGTACTCGAGTAATTTCTGATGGATAAATCCAACATCACTTTGACCGACCTGGGAATACAACCCAAAACCTCAAGCTCAGCAGTCGCGGTTTGTGACCACTAGACCAACGAGGCAGTCATCTTAATGGAGACTAAAAGAATCAGCATTGCTATTTGCTATACAACGTGGCAATGCTGCTAGCCTTTTGGGCACTTGCCCCATTGAGTGCCATTGACAGCGATGCGGATGAATTGTTTTTTGGCCAGTAAGGTTCCTTCTTTCTTCTTATTATTTTTTATTATTCATTTTATTATTATTTTAATTTTCTATTGTGTATTCTGTTTTAATTTTTTCGGTAATTTAGGAGGAACACGAATGGGTTATAAGTTATAATCAGTAAGAGTTTGACTCCCTTCCGCTCCGCTACAAAATTTTGTTAAGAATACTTTTTTTGCTAGCTAGTTGTTAACTTATTGTGCGTGCTGTGGTCTCCTTTATGTGAAGGAGTACACCTACATTATACTTATTATATAATAGCTTTTGTTGACTATTGTTGTCTCTTCATTGGTGTAACCTTTGTTGGAGAACTTAATAAAAAAATAATAAGTTTTTTTATTTAGTAATACAATTATTAATAATCAATCAATATTGCTTTCGAAGTGATATAAACCGAGTGATACTCTCATCATTTCCAGTGACGACACAATTGGGGCAGCAATATAATTATCGAGGTCGGAGCGATATTAAAGTACCTACCTACCTATGTAATAATTTATTTACTCTGTTTGTAAACAAATCCCAAGATATTTTACATCACACATGTCGGTGACAAGGTCACGTTAACATGTTCGTGACGTGTAAGTGGAGTTTACTCCTACAAAAGTCACTCAAGACGGCAAAAGAAGAATTCGCTTCAACAAAAAAATTTAATACCCCCCGAAAGCGGCCATCTTGAACCGATTTTCATCAAACATAGCTAAGAGTACTCCTGACTTATTCACCTTTTACATAACATAACATCACGCCTGTAATCCCCGAAGGGTTAGGCAGAGATGTACCCACTAGTACACCCACATTTCGAAAGTTATGTTTTTAGTCCCATGTAAAAGGGGGCAAGCCTATTGCCATCAACCGGGCACAAATCTAGACTCCGAGGCTGCTACTGAGAAATTCCTGATTCCTGATGAACACTTTGCCCGACCTGGGAATCGAACCCAAGACCTCATGCACAGCATTCGCGCTTGCGACCACTAGACCAAAGAGGCAGTCACGGTAATTCACCTTTCAAAAAAAACAAAATCAAAATTGGTTCATCCGCTCGGGAGCTACGATGCCACAGACAGACACACACACAGACACGTCAAACTTTTAACAGCCGGTCCCGTTGTTTTAGCGTCGGGGCCCGCGGGGCTAAAAAATAATTCCCACGTACGAGGATTTTACAGAATAGCACTGCAGTGCTTAAGTCGCTTGTACAGCAGGCAAAAGGTTTCTTCTGATTTGTGTTTATGTTCAAGTCGTTCATTAAAGTCATTAAATCATTAACTGAACCGTATGGTAAGTAATTAAGATTCCAATTAGCTTGTGTGTAAGTAGGTCATTTATTTCGTCTGCCTTATACCTACGCTACGAATAAAGATTTAAAAAAGTTCAAGGACAAATAACGTAAAATGTTAATTGTTTAAACTCGTTAGCATTAGGTATTTAAGTAGGTATTAATAAGAAAGATTGCTTTTTTGTACCATTAAATTAAATCAATCTTCTCCATTTAATATAGGTTCACATCAAAGTTTGCATTATCCAATGGAAACTGTACATTTTTCCGGGATAAAAAGTAGCCTATGTGCTATTCCAGTCTATAATCTATCTCTGTGCCAAATTTCATCCAGATCCGTTCAGTCGTTCTAGCGTGATTGAATACCAAAACTTTTGTACTTTTAGTAGTCGTAAGATGTATTTACATAATAATATAATTTAATATATTTTTTCGCTATGCGTTAATAGACCACGAATTGTTTCGCGGTAATAAAATACGAATAAAATTATTTGGAAACAAGAATATTATATTATTTAAAAAAGTATTGGTAGGTATATGGTAATTTTTGTGTGATTTTTGTGGCTGCATACTTACTGCTTACCAACTCGGAACATCAGACTGACAAAAAAAAGGCTATTTTGATCACTCTGAAAAATAAAGTCGACATCGAAAATTCACTTTCAAAAGACTTAGGCTTTTCAATCTTCTGAATTAATTATTATAGGTACAGATATTTTAAAATAGCAAGAGTGAGCAACACGTGTTTAATCAAATTACACACGTGTCATTAATTCTTGCTATTAGAAGATACGATATTTTTAGGATCGAAGGGTTCAGTTACCGTGTACCCTTTGGGAACTGAAATTCGGACAAAAGGACCAAAAAATACATTTTGGTTAAATGTAAACTTATTATAACTAATTGCCTTAACCCACCTACTTACCTTTATTAAATTATTAAAAGGTAACATTGTATGTGTGTTAGAGTAAAAATCTTTCATTGATAGAAAGATACACTTTTGAGTAGGTACCGCAGGTTTTATGCTTTACTTAATAACCACGCGAACGACGTCGCAGATAGGGGCTAGTTCAAAATTAATTAATGAGCATTGTGGGTATGGTATGTACCTATAGTATAATTATCTAATTTAAAACAGGATGAACAGAATACTGAATCACAGTTAAACGAAGTATCGATTTCAGCATTTTCGGCTAACGAGGTTATTGCCGAAACAGCAGCAGCTTATTAATTTTAACAACCTTGCTATGCGGATAATTGCTAATTATTTAGGTTTATTCTACCAACTTAAAATTAGATCAGAAATTAAAAATAATTAACGTAGTGATTAAGGCAACAACACTATTTGTATAAGTAGTTAGCTGTCTATTTGTAGGTCATAATAAAAGTGCGGAGGGTTTTTTGTTTCATTTTTATATTATCATTACTTTTTATCGGTTATCTTATAAATATATTAAGTCTCTAAATATCTATACTTAAATATTGTAACTGAGAAAGTAGCTCTATCTGTATGTCTGTTACGCTTTCACGACTAAAACACTAAACCGATTATGAATAAAGGTATTTTTTTTAAAGGTCTTAAAAATCATCAAATGACTCCTTCCGCCGGAAGGGACTGTCAGACTTTTACTGACTCTAAAACCACCCTGTTCCTTCTGTTGCTCTTTACATTCCGGGGCCACGGTATCCAGTTAAGACGTCCCGCAACCCAGGATAAAGAAAGGTATGGAGTAAGTTTGAACCCCAAGACTACTTTTTATTCAGCGATTTTGTCTGCGTCCGCATATTTGGACATAAAGTAACATTGAAAATGTCACATTGATGGTATTTTAACATATTCTGTGCGACGTCCGACAGACGCAATTTACATACACGTTAACAATGACACATCTGCCAAAGCTGACGTCCTTGGCCTAGATTTATCAGAAGGGCTGAACCCCTAACTAAAAGCAGTGGACATTATGAGGTCGCGTATGTGTGCAAGTCGGTTTGTGCCAACTTAGGGGAGAATATATTAAAGAACAACTCAAACACATAAACGTTTAGCTGCCATTTTTTACTAAATTTTACCTATTCTTGTATAACGATTTTATAATGTTGCGTAATAATATATTTTGATGAACAAAATATTGTTCATTTATTTTATAAGCTCAAATGTGATATCTGATTAAATAAGTTTTTCTTTTTTCTTATTTTGAAATGATTCTGATCCTATGAAACTTATTTGAAACTGGAATTTAAGTCAATGATGTGGTCTTCTATAAATTTAAAGAGCACAAAAGTAATTCGATTAAATATTTTCAACCTTATTAGGTGTTTGTAGACTCACCTTATAAGGTTGAAAATATAACACGACCAAATTGTCGCGTTTTACATTTTGCCTTTCACCAGTCGAATGGTTCCTGGTTTTATGAACTCTCTGCTGAGGTATAAAATAAAACAAGTATTTATGCAGTTTCCTTACGAAACTATCTTTTAGAAGGTGCCACTAGATTCAATTTGTTTTTCTTGTAAATGACGTTCAGAAATGCTTTTCAACGGTCCAATTGTTATAAATAATTTGACTTTCACTTTGACAAAGTAAGCATTCAACGCTGATTTTGAAATGATTGATTTGCTCTGAATCAACTGTAACGGTCAATCGGACATACTAATTTTGAATTTCAGTAGAATTATTTTCTACAAAACAAGGCAACTCCAATAAATCAAATTAATTACGTTGAACTAATTAAATACAATATCCCAAATGTGTTACATTGCTATTCAAAAATAACAGTTTAATTTATCTACCTACATACAGAACTTATGCTAAGAATGGATTAAAATAATATTTAGCATCAAATATTTAAAATCCAATCCATTTCTAAGGAAAAATTTTGTTTCAGTATATACTCAGTCTTTAGGTCCGAGGTCCGTAAACCTGTTAATAAAACCTAAACTAAGTTTGCATTCTAGTCTATAAGATCTCAAATTAGTTGGTCCTAAGGTCCGAAACAGTAACTTTAAAAAAATACCAGATTCTCAACTAAATATTAAGATTAGAATTTTAAACCAATCAAGAAATAGTAGAACAACCAACCAAATATGGGGCACAAAAGATTTGACGCGGAAACCGTGGATTCAATTCATAAGTGCACCGACGAGGCTTCCTGCCTAATTCACTTACGTTGGTAGTTCCCGCTTATTAACTAATCTGTTTCGTAGCATTCAGCCATTATCTGACTATATTCATATTTTTAACCCGTGTGTGTCTGTCTGTGGCATCGTAGCTCCCGGAACGGATGAACCGATTTTGATTTTGTTTTTTTTTGAAAACCGGTCCAAGAGGTCGGAGGTTTTATTTAATATTTTTATGTTTTTTGACTGGTTTTCAGGTCATAAAGGAAAAACTGACTCTAGTGTGCCTGAAATTACATACCGTAAGGTCGTGATCTTCTGTAGTTATTGTGATGATATGGTTAAAGTGTTTAGTTTCTTTGTAAGGGGTAATCTCTAGAAGTACTAGACCTCAAAAGGTATCAAAAATTCTTTTACTGATAGAAAGCTTTACCTTCTATTGCCGATTGGCATAGAATATACTTTGAAGCTAGTTTCATAATGAATAGTCATTAATTCCTTAATTTTTGTAAGTATGATAGTTGACACTATTACCCAATAATTGCAAGACATGATAAGTTTTCTAAAAAAATACTATATTTTACCCCTGAAAACTAAGTAACATTGAAAAAGATACCTTTAGCCAATTTAAACTTGGCAAACATTTTTCTCTTTAAAATTTTGATAATATCTTACTTATAACGTGTCAAATTAGTAAAAAAGTAAACGTATCAAATTATCCACCGTGCCAAAAATAGGGTTAAAAATAAATAACTATTTTATTAGGTACATTCTATGCAAGTAGGACCGACAGACTTAATTTACATACACGTTAACAATGACACATCTGCCTAAGCTGACGTCCTTGGCCCAGAAAATCCGATTAATTTTCAATTAAAACTGTCAAATTTAATTTTTGATTCCTTACAAATCAATAAATAGTAACACAGTTGAGCCGATGTAAAAGTGACGTCACAGATATTTTTTGCAATACAAAATCTATGGGAGAATCGTTTTTTGACAGGTCATAAAAAGTAGGTCAATTGATTAGTATTCCTTATTGTATCAATAGTGTTCAAACTAACAACTTTTAGTTTATAGTGTTTGGAATCTTTCTAAGAAAGAACTGAAATTACACTCGATAGAAAATTAGAAGAAAATAGGTACCTAAGTAGATAATGCGTAGGTGTCAACACAAAATAAATTAGGATAAGAACATGAGCGATGAGTGAGTGAGCGGAAATCGATAGCGCCAATAACAGCTCCAATAAAGATTCCCTGCGGGTTTATTAGGTACCTAATCTTCTTGCATCTTCACGAGCATGGTTATCACGTACGTGTGTCTATGTATCTTCTTTCCTAGTCCTTCTTAATGAATTAAGAAGATTATTAATATTAATTCACACAACAATACATAACATTAAAATAAAATCAAAACAAAATAATACCTATCAATAAAAGAAAGAAGAAAAAAAAATTAGAGAAGAAAAGAATAATGTAAGTTCAGATGCTGAGATTGACGTTCGTCATTTTAGCATGGGTGAAATTTAGCTGTCTAGGATCTTGCACTATGATAAAATTAATACCTTGTCGGTCGTAGGTCGATAGTGTCGTGACGCGTGTTACAGGTCTTTAAGGAGCCGCCTAACTCCACACACCTACTCAACACATGTAGGTAAATAAGTAGGGCGGCCATTATACCGGTAAAATCATCAAAATCCGTGGACATTTGAGTGATATTGAGATATTTACCCTTACCCCTTGATTATTCACTTTGAAAAATATTTTTACAATAAAAATAAAAAACATCGTTTACACTTCTTTTAATTGATTGCTTATCTTTCAATTAATCGGAATTATCCTGACACAAAAAGGCTCCAACAATTCTTGACATTCCCTTTCGCACGACACCCGGATGCCATCTAAAGTGGGACTAATCCGGGAAATCTCGGACTAATGGCAACCCTCTACATGTACCTTATACTGAGTACATAGAGATAGAGGCATTGACGTCATGAGCCGGATTGCCAAACGACCCTTATAGAGTGCGACGATTATCGGAAAACATGGAGCTGAAAGATTTTGGAATGCGCTTTCGCGTAGATAAATGGTTGCTAAGGCAGCCACTGGTGCCAGTGTTGCGGGATTTGTTCGAAAGAGACAAAGCGGCCCTGGACCGCAAAGGGCATTAGGAGGAACACGGATGGGTTTTAATCAGTAAGAGTCTGACACTCCCTTCCGCTCTGCCCAGAGGGGAAGAAGTCATTTGATGATTCCCCATCCTTAAAAAAGAACCACTAAATAATGCCTACATAACACTATGGGGGCAATTCTAATAACTTTTCTGGAACGTTCTCATTCTAACCTCAGTGTCAGTCTGTCAAAAACACTTCAATTGACATTGATTGTCACTAAGATGAGAACGTAACTAGCTTTTGAATGTTTTTAGTTCCGGTTGTCTTTTTGACACTTATTGATTGCAACTTGCATTTGAACGTCATTACACGACTGCCCAAAAGAAAGGAGTGTTATGTGTTTAGGGTTAATGTATGTATGTATGTATGTATGTGAGATTCTTTATTCCACCATAACTTTCAAACGCCTGAACCGATTTAGATGTATGGGGTATCGTTACAATCCTTGCATCGTTCCGAGTAACATAGGCTAGTTAAAAATAAAAAGAATCCTGTGTGGTCACTTTAAAACGTAAATTAATACCAGCCTCAATTATTTTTTTTAATGAATCTGGTCGTGTCTATGTTTATCGTCTAGAATTTGACAAGCAGATTTAAAAAATATATAACACTGTAAACAAGAAACGTCGTAAAAAAAACTGATGAGTAAACAAAGTACAAATGCGTGCAATTTTTGCAGTCGTGTTTTTTAATTTTTTAATTATAGTAGCTTGTTTAGTTATTAGAATTGGTTTCTGTTGTTAATATTATTTTTTTAAAAGACGAAAACCAAGGGTTTTTACTAGAAAACCAACCAAAACCAAAGGGTACATCTCTGCATAACCCTTCGGGGATTACAGGTGTGATGTTATGTTTAAGAAAACCACTTCTTGAAACTCTGAAATCTACAAAAGATAGATCTTGATACTTTTTCTTGTTTTGGTTCATAAATCAAAAACCATTTACAAAACGGACTTCTTATGTCAAAATGACTTGTTTATTAAGGGTCTAATTGTTCAATGAATCTCTGGGTAGAACGATTTACGTTGTAAAGGTGATGAGTCGGCTTTTCGCTCCGTCGCCTTTTCGACCCCGCTTCAAAACCTCTTTAACAATCTGATGATGCGAATTTAATACAGAAGATTGCAGGATTTAGGCTTATAATGTAGAGGGTTCTTATTCAAATTCAATTGTAAATACTTTAAATATTTAGTCATTGATTTATCTTATTCTATTTATATAAAAACAATTGCAGTTTAAATGGTACGAAGTTCATCGGGCCATTCAGTTTTATAAAGAAAACGTACATATTATGCAGGTACCTATATAGCAAACATTTGCCTGGAATAGCAAAAAAAGGCTACTAAATATAATATAATATAATATAATATCCCAAAAAAAACATTAACGATAACCGAGAGATAATAAAACTTTGACGAAGCCGAACTCGGGGGCGGAACCTAGTTAAAAGATAAATATTAATTAGTATGAACACCAAATGACCTAAACAGGCCCATTTTGTTTTATTATCAACGTTTAAAACTATCTTTGTTTAGGTAACAAAAGACTACGTACCTTTTCCATACCTGATACTTTGTAATCAGTTTGTATGATTTGCATTTTATATTTTTTTAATTATTTACAGATAAACTGACGAGACGGCCTTGTACGCCAGATAAAACCGTTCATTGACCTTCCTTTTCTATCAGTTATAATTTTACACTTTCGCTTATGAACCTAGGTCAAGGACATACCCCAAGTTCAAGGACGGAAATTAAAAACAAATTAAAAACACTAGCAATTTCTCCTGTATCGTAGGTGCGTTTACAAACTTAAAACTGTCGTACATTTATAAAATAACTAGCTTTTGCCCTCGGCTTCCCTCGCAAATTATAATGAAATTTCGATCATGATTCGAAAGACATGTGGCGCCATATATCATTATAAGAACATTATTGTGATTTCCCTCGGGAACAGTACTTTTTTTCGGGATAAAAGGTACCCTATGTTCGTCTCTGTACACCTGGCAACGTATTTACAAAATTTCAGGATGATCGGTTCAGTGGCTTACGCGTAAAATGGTAACAAAGAAACAAACAAACTTACTTTCGCATTTATAATATTAGTTAGGATTAAGGATGCTACTATTGAGCTATAATCTAGCTCAGTCATTCCCAAAGTGGACGATAACGCCCACTTATGGGCGCTGCAGGCCAAAAGGGGGGCGGTAAGAGACTCAGAAAAAAAATCGGGGCGTTATATAGAGGATTTTGGCAAGCGATTTGAAATTTCATCTACTAGGCGGTTTTTAAGTAGATAAAAAAATGGTGGCGCTAGAAAATAATTTATTCTCAAAGTGGGCAGTAGACAAAATTAATTTGGGAACAACACATGGTGATATACCTAGCGTGTAAACTATGTTCTGTACATTGTGCATTAAATAAATAAATAATTTCTATTTTTGCATTTCCATTAAATTATTATAAATTATGAGTTTGGCTTAACTCTGATAGCCCATATTTTATTTCATACAGAGTTCTTGTTATGGCACGTTATGGGAGCCAGTTTGGCTAGCTCCTTCAATCGATAGCGTGCACTGTTAGGTCACTGGGTCGCCAGAACAACCATTATGGTTTAAGGCTTAAAAAAATCTGATCAATGCTGCTCAAAAATGTACCTAACTGTATATGAAAATGTTAGTCAAACATTTGACAATATTATCTATTATCTGGCGACATGTGGGTGTACTAATGAGTACACCTCTGCCTAATCCTTCGAGGATTACAGGCGTGTTATTACGTTATAAATACTGACAGCGCTCTCGTGTCGATCTTACAGATATTCATATTCATTTATTGCATACCATAATGTGTATAAAAAGATGTTATATTATGCTTAAAGCTATAGTACAGTAATGGACCCTGTTAGGGCACAGCAACATAGTATTAACTAGGTACCTACTTAGATACGTTTACCTACGTTAGCGCTCTCTAACCTCAGAGAACGCTAGCCCCATTCTCTCATCCTTCAACGTCCTTCGCCACGGCCAAGGCGAGAATATAAATGAATTGCATACCCAGCAATTGAAATTGATTAATAATGAAATATCCATTCTTATTACATAAGCATTTGAAACTGTTACAGTCAAGATCAATTTGCTGGATGATGACATGAGCAACTTGAATTGCTGCAACGTATTTTTAAATTGACCCAGGAAGCAATTCGGGCTGTTATGGAGTTTATTGTATTGTGTCGTTAATGGAGCGAGCAATAGAATCTGTTATTGCATGAGACTCATTCATTCGTGGTTTTGGTAAAAGTTAAGACTGACAAGTACTGCATTTTTCTTTTGCACGTTGACCTTTTGACCGCCATCGCCACCAAAGTCAAAGTCAAAACATTTATTTCAATTAGACCATTTACAGGCACTTTTGAATTGTCAAGGAGTCGGTCACCGTCGTGTATAGATACATAACATACATATCATCACGCCTGTAATTCCCGAAGGGTTAGGCAGAGGCGTACCCATTAGTACACCCACCACCAGTTATGTCTAAGTCATATGTAATAGGGGGGAGGAGGGGGGGGGAGCCTATTGCCATCAACCGGGCACAAATCCATACGCCGAGGCTGCTACTGAGAAATTTGTGTTGGAAAAACCCAATAACATTTTGCCCGACACAACCGAAGACCTCATACTTAGCAGTCGCGTTTTGCTACCACTAGACCAACGAGGCAGTCATGTATAGGTGAAAAACCAAAATGAACTTAACTAACAGTACTTTAAGGCTTAAAAATTCTAACTTACATTACAAATGCGGAAAGTAACTTCGTCTGTCTTTCTGTTACGCTGCCACGCCTAAACTACTGAACAGATTTTGATGAAAATTGATCCGGTGTAAGTGTGAACCCCAAGAAAGGTCATAGGCTACTTATTATTCCGCGACTTCGTCTGCGACCGCGCTAACCGGCATTCACAACGCAATCATTGTCATTTATTAAATTTAATCACGCAAATGGACATTGGTGACAGGTATTATAGCTTAGCATTTATCTCAGAGAACTACCTTGATCCTATTATTTTGTGGAAACGATGCCTAGATTGTCTCTCACAAAAATGTGCTATGCTGCGTGTCGCGGCTTTGTTTCCCGCACGGAAAAAAAGGCAGTATTTTTTTTTTGTTTAAAAAACGTTGCACCTCACTAGGAATTTGTGCTGTATCGTGGGTGCGTTTACAGACATAAAACTCACATATAAACAAACAGTTACACCCGGAACAACTATCTGTAGGCCATACAAATATTTGTTCCGTGTGGGAATCGAACCCGCGACACGCAGCACAGCAGCCAATCGCTCAGCCACTGCGCCAACCGTGACGTCAAAGGTGTTTTAAGTCTGGATGATTGTGTATTAAAGTATAAATGGTTGTTAACGCTCAACAATTTCTCCTACAAATTCCTAGTCTGGGAAAACGTATTTTATAAAAAAAGAAATAAAAAGAAAATAATTATAAGCTATAACGCCACTTTTCATGCTTGCACTGAGTAAATAGATTATCAACCGCAGAGTTAAGATCTTGCGCATCAAATAAGTTATGACGTCAGAGAAAATATTAAAAAAAAATTGCTTCTCTTACTAATTTATTAGGTAAAGTTGATATAGCATATAAAAATATCCAATCTAACCAGAGGCCAATGACCTTTTGTATTTTTTTTTAATTGAACGTAACAGAAGAAAGCCTCCGGGTTTTTCAATGCGAATAAATAAACCATAAACAAATAGAGAACACCTCTTTCAAATATTGCGACATTGCGAAATTCCGACTACATAGTCTATGGTCCATCAACTTGCAAACTTTTTACAAATGAAATAAAAAAGAAGAAAACAATTTTAAATAGAGAACGCTTCAGTGATTTACAATAACGGTTAGATGACGCAATCAACAGTTATCTTTCACTTTCAGCAGAATAGACTTGCCTTTCAGTAAAATATAAGTAGCAAAAACTTGAAATGGTCCGACGTTGAATTGAAAATATAATATTGAGTAGGTATGCGTGTCGAAAGCTTCGTGAAAGAGCTTATGGTTTGAGAGCTCGGAGTCGCTTGGCGTACGTCATTTAGCATGGCTGAAATTTTGAGAATAGAGAGAGGAAAAATATCGATGGCCGCATAAATTAAACGTGCAAGAGCTATTGCATGATTTTTTTTTCGGGTGTTTTTTATACATTTTAGTCTAAAAATAATTGAGTAATACATTGTACAGATCTGCTTACAAGGATCCCCGCGTTATTAAGGATTAAACGTTTTTATTTTCTCCTATAAAGTTGACTTTTTTCACTTGCAAGTTGCACGTTTATTCGATTCGGCCATCGATATGTCGATGCGACCTAACTTGCTTTAATGCTGGGCCCTTTTTCTGGTTTTTTTTTTTTGTATAAGAGGTATTTTACTCACTGACGTTCAAGTGATAAGGCTGATTATATAGATTAAATTTTAGCTATGCGAAAATGACGTACATTTGGTGACTATGGGATCTTGGACTTTCGTAGCCCAATTTGTGAGTTCGAGGGACAGGTATTTTAAATAAGTTAGTTGATATGTATAATAACTAAGTTTACACCTAAAGTATATATTATAACTGTCTTCTTCTCCGCTTTCTCCTTCTTCTTTTAGGTACTTAAGTAGGTACTTTTAAAAATGTTTTATTTTCTACATTATATTCAACCGCAATTTAGACATGGCCTGGCATTGCAGTAAGCACCTATTTGTGAAAAGATTAAGTAAGCTTACAAAAAATATTTTTAAATCTTTCGTTTCATTTGTGATGAAAACCTCGTAACAAGGAAAAGAAAAACTACCAGTGAAAGTCCTATCAAGAACGGTCAAGCCGTTTCAGAGATTAGCCGGAACAGACAGACAGACCAAATATAAAAAAATAAACATGTATGTACCTACATTTTAACATTCATATTTATTTTGTAAAAACCTGTTTTTTGACAATTTAAGTCTTGTACATTATTATATGCACTTCAATATTTTATTTATTTTACTTTCTACAAAAAACTTATAAAGAAAACGCCAAGAACAAATAACTCCACATTCGTCCTTTCGTAGAATCTAATATATTTACGAGTAGATTGATAGAATATTATCATAATAAGTAGGTATATAATTTATGTGCAACTGTGTACATATTATCACTTATCGATCTTTTCTTTCTAAAAATAGCTTACACATATAAAATCTTCTTTACACCGATTGTCCGGGGCTAGCTAGGGGTCAAAGGTAAAAGACATTTTGGGGTTAGACTCGGTACCCCTAGCGGGAGGGGGCGAACAGGGGTGCAAAGGGAGGCAGATCGATGACGCCACGTGTTCTTCTGACGCAAGCACGGTTTGAGCGCGGGAAAAATAATTTTTAATTATTTGAAAAAGGAATGTTGTAGCTTTGCTCATTTTTTGTTTTAGTATTATGGAAGTAGAAAGTTCCATATTTTTGTGTAGGTACAGGATTAGGTAGGTAGTTACTCTAAAATAGGGGTACGTAGACAAATCGATGCAAAAAAAATGGCTGTATAGTGCAAAGCTTTTTACAGCTACCTATCTATTATTAGTGATGTTTTATCATAGTTGTCACCAATCACGACTACGCTGATGCAACTTTTATCTGTTCTTATATGATTCCATCTGAGTATGATATAAGTTCAAGGAGACGATTATATTAAGTAGCTATACCTACATATTGGAAAACTCCAACCTGATTATTACTTAGGTGAAAGTTTAAAAATTAATAAGTATTATTTGGGGACTGAAGATTATTTGAAAGCTCTACCGGTACTTAGTAGCATACCTTATACGTACAGAATGAATACGCTTCATCTAAAAGAGATTTTGGCTTTTTCATTTATTTTTTATTATTAGCTCTATCTTATATAAAGTTAAATGAAAAAAAAAAATAAGCTTGTCTTTTGTATAAACAAACGTGTGTTATTTTTGTGTTGTGAAAAAAGGTTTTATTCTTCTCATAATTCGAACTAAAAAGCTTCGCACTTAAAGTTTTCTGTTCATATTCATGTTGTAATTAAGTACTTTCATACTCGCCCCTTTTATTTTTGAATAAATGGGTTCGAGAAAATTATTCATCCCCAAATTATTATCATTATTATTTAAATTTTATTATACACGTGTATCATAAAAAAATTGACAAAAATAGCTAAGTAGAAGGAAATGTCAAAGGTGAAATATTTATGAGTACCATAAAAACCGGGTTATTTGAAAATTTAATAAAATCAGACGCATATAAAATGAATACTCACATTTTGGTGTATTAAAATATTAAATTTAATTCACTAAAATAAATTTTGTAATTATAGAGTCACTTCACTGTAACTATTTCCCGCGTTTTTCTGCTGGAGCGACTAAGCCCACCAACTGGGGCCGCGAGACTGCCGTGCGCCAATTATGAAAGAGATAGAAGGTCACTTTCGACGGGTGCAATAGAGAAGGCCGTATAGTATTGAACGGGGGATGCAAGGGGTTGATTTATAAAAGCAGAACAGTCATCCTAGCTTTGATAGGCGTTCGATTTTTCGAATTTCATCTCGCGAAAATCGAATATAAATACACAAATAGTTATCTGGCTATGTGGAATAATATGAAATAAGTAAAAATATTAATATAATTAAATGGGACATTCTTTCGAAAGTTACTTTATATTTTTATTATTCAGCGATTTATTAGGTTTACTACTGAAAGTCAGTTTTTAAAAACATTGAAATACCTTCATATTAAAATCGTAATCATATTGAGGTAGAGTAGTTTATCAATAGATAGATAATGAGGTCATTGCAAATTAAATAATTGAGATATTTGTTATTGTAATTATTTTAAAGTTTTGTAAACTACTTGTAAGCGAACCGGTTAATAAACCAGATTATTTATCTGTATCGTATTCTGACGTACACTGTCAAATGTCAAGTGATTGCGATTAGAAGTCATATAATAATGTCAACAAACAGCTGATAAGTGTGTTTTGATTGTAGAATTTTGCCAATTTAGTTAAAATTTTAGAATGAGTGAAGCGCCTAGACTTCTCGTGCTGTACGGCAGCCAAACCTACACGGCTCAAGAAATTGCTGAAAGAATATGGCGGACGACAAAGGTTTTGGGATTCCGGGGACCGGTTCAAGCAATGGACGAATATCCTATTTCTCGGCTTATAAAAGAAGAATTTGCTATTTTCGTGTGTGCTACATCCGGCCAGGGTGATGAGCCGGATAATATGAAGAGGTTTTGGAAGTTTCTCCTACGAAGAAACCTGCCTTCCAACTCTTTAGCGAGGTTAAAATATGGAGTGCTCGGACTTGGTGACTCAACATATTTGAAGTTTAATTTCGCCGGGAAAAAGCTTAATAAGCGACTGATGCAGTTGGGAGCAACACCATTACTAGATATAGGTACGAATTTGTTGTTAATTCTCATTGTAAAGCAGTAAAATATGTAGAGCATGGGAGTTACAATTTGTATTGTTTTTCTTATCTGATAAAATTACTACTATGATTAGATTGTTGAGATGAGACATAGTTTTAATATCAACAAATTTTCCTGATATTCCATAACTAAGTTAACATTCATAACTGTAGTTGCAGATTGTCCATACCCTCTAAAAAAAAATTTTGACAAAATATGGCCATTTTACGAATAATTCTTAATTTGAATCCGAAGTAATGATTTTTTGTCTGTGCTTGTTCCAGGACTATGTGACTACCAACATGACTTAGGTCACGACGCAGTAATGGCCCCATGGCTAAAAGACTACCTTACAATATTAAAACAATATTACCCTCATATACAAATTGACAATATCAAAACCACATTTATTCCGCGATGGAAGGTATCTCTAGACAAAAATGAAGGCAGTGTGTCTTGCGACGGTTTGACGGAAGATATATACTTTTCTAAGGGTGTGAAAGACAGTTTTGTTGATGCTACACTTTTGGAAGTTACAAGAAATGAACGGACTACTCATGAAACACATTTTCAGGTAGTGTTGCTATGAATATTGAAATCCATAGAGGGTTCTATAATCTGTTGTTCTTTTTTTTTGTACTATTACTCTATAACTATTATGTTTTATGTCTCTTATTGCTGTCTTATTTATATATTTAATCTTTATGCAACAAAAGGTACAAAGACAGACTTAATGCCTTAATTCTCTACTAGTCAAAAATAGTTTTAATAAAGACTATTTCTAACTTTAAAATATTGAGTCTCTGGAAAAGTTTGGTTAACTTAAAATCTAATTATTTAATAATTGTAACAATACAAATATTTTTTTTAGGATGTAAGACTAATGACACTGAAGACTGCTGATAGCACTAAATTAAATTATAAACCTGGAGATATATTCAATATACGTCCACGCAATTGTAAGGATGAAGTAGAAGATTTATTTAATATTTTCGAGGAGCATAATATTGACATAAAACCGCATTACAATTTGGTAGTGGAAGAATATCATGATGGTAAGTTTTTTAAGAATTCGAGCTATCCTTCTTATATTGCGGGTCATTAACTTATTTCTGAACTAAAAACAAAGTACCTATTGAGCATTCTTTCTGAACGGAGTATTTTACGTTTTGTTTCTACTATGAAAAAATTGATAATAAATAAAAAGTATCAAACGTTATCTTATTTTTATATTCTACGATATTCTTTTCTTATAAATTATTGAAAAGTATTTCTTTAAATGGTCTTGAATTTTTAACGACGACATTTTTAGTATATTTTTTTAAATTATTCTACTTTACTAAAATTAGCAACTAAACGCGAACTGTCAAAACAAACACGTGTGTGTGGGCTGTCAAGCTAATCATGTCAGTGTCACTTTTACATCAAGTTGTAGCGTGCGTAATGTTTTCATCATAAAATCAAATTAATTTACCGTAAATAAGTTAAAATACAATAAATATTAACAATGTTGCGACGACAGGCGCGTTTGCGCCGCGAATATTTGTACAGAAAGTCTGTGGAAGACAAACAAAAGAATATTCAAGCTAAAAAAGATCAACTAAAACGGTGTTTGGAAGAAAACATTCCTATCCACGGAGATTTGAGAAAGGAGGCTCTGACTTTACAGAAAAGAATAGACTATGAAGATAAGGGTAAGTTTAAAAGTCCATTTATTACAAAATGTGTAACTTTTTGTTTGTTTACCAAATGCGATTATAACCTAAGATTTAACTTACTGCATGATGTTTCAACATGCCTTTTAATTTACGCGTTTGGTGATGCTGGAGCAGTGCGGGTATCAAACTGCACACGGATTGCATTTTTCCATACAAACTCCTGACGTTCGTAGTCCTGCCGTCTTGCGTTTTCAGCTCTCTACAAAGTCAACCGCCTAGCACAGCTCTGATGCCATAGCAGTCCGGCACAAAACGCACAAATTGATAGAACCCTTATTCATAAAAATGACGTCTGTCTCAGACACTCCTGTCACTGTCAAAATAAATAATGTATATGTTGATAAAAAGTGTACCAATAATAAAACTACATTGGCAACAATAATATTGTAGGTCCAGAAAGAGCAGCGGTTATCGGCAGTTTCAGTGGAGGAGCCAACACACAGAGCTCACAAGACGATGAGTACAGATACGCTGGAGTAGAGGATCCCAAAATCATGATCACCACTTCAAGAGAGCCTAGTGCCAGGCTCAAGATGTTTGTCAAAGAACTTAGGTGGGTAGCTTTTGATATTTATTTATTTTCAACTAGCAATCTGCCCCAGTGTCGCACGGGTGCAATATAGATACTATTTGTATTATTTATTTATTTCTTTAACTTCATGCACATTAAAAAAAATATAATTATTGTACAAAGGCAGACTTAATGCTTAGGCATTTTTCTAGGGTATTAACCTTTCTCTTGAACTCTTCTTGATGAAAACTGCAATAAAATCTATTGTGTAGTTTAAAAGATCTTCCAGATGGCGGGTAGGGATTTTGTTTTATACAAATGTAGAGATTTGAACAGGTTAAAGGTTCACACTCATTATTACAGGTAGGCTTTTACACAGCAAGGGACTTGCTATTCAAAATTAAGCTTTAAATTTAGTGCATTAAATTGTATTTTATAGTGACAAGATAAAAAGGGGACATTTTGTGGGCAGGGGTAGCTAACTGTTGGATTTTTCGAGACAATATTGTCTGAGCTATTGCTGTGTTGAAGTGGTGTTGATCCTGTTATAAGAATATTTGAAGAAAATGCTCATTTACATTTTTATTATTTCCAGGTTAATATTCCCCAACAGCCAGCGCATGAACCGTGGTGGCTATGAGATGTCTCAGTTGATACACGCGTGTCGCGCTAATGAAGTTACTGACTTCATTGTGGTACATGAGCACAGAGGTGTGCCTGACAGTCTGGTGAGTTGCTGTTATTCAGCTTTTAAGTTACCTAACTGAATATCCCAAACAAAATTTTTATAAATTGAAAATAAACAGCTGACTACTCTGTTACTCTTGTGGTTGCAAGTGAAACTGCTGATAGTATAACAGCCTGGTTTCGGTTCTCTGGTCCCGCAAATTGTTATTGGGTTTTCCATCAGTTTCTTAGTAGCAGCCTGAAGTTTACAACAGTGGTGTGACACCCCTGTGGCTCGGAATGCACGTAAAGCTATTTGTCCTGCGACTGATCTCTCCCGAGTTGTGTTGGATTACACTATAATATTTCTTGCATTACTAGTCTTTATTAAGATTGGGCAATGTCACGGAAATTCTGATGGGAGAATTTTTGTTTATTGACCAAAATAGCTGATGACATTTTCTTTTTGCGTCAGGTAATCTGCCACCTACCATACGGGCCGACAGCATCGTTCACGCTGTCTGGCGTCGTAATGCGTCACGATATCCCGGACATTGGACCAATGAGTGAACAGTTCCCACATCTGGTCTTCCATAACTTTAAGACTGAACTTGGTAAGTTGTCTTCATCATTAACTTGCATGCAGTTTTGATTGTTTATAAAAATATTACCTATTGCCACTACAGGGCAAAGGCCTTTTCTCATACAGAGAAGGCACGAGCATTGATCACCATGCTTGGTCATCGCAGACTGGTGTTTTCAGACTTATAATAATTTAAATAAAGTCCAGATTTCCTCGCAATGTTTTCCTTCACCAATGTCAGTAATGTTCAAGATAAACTTAAAAAGTACATATTGAAAAAGTCACATTGGTACTTGTCCAGTATTAAATTCACAATCTCATGTATGAGAGGCGGGCGCCTAAACCACTGAGCCGTCACAACATATTGTGACCTATTGAGTGACGCATTCTATCTACCGCATAGGCTCATAAGCGCATCTATAAACCTGCACTAAATATACACTAGCACGTTTTATGACTGCGACTACCACAAGTCGGAAAAAGTAAATTTTTAAATTGTAAGCTCGACTCTTATATAAATTAATGCGCAATTTGTCATCTCATGTATCTTGCGCACTTGTCTGCAGGTCTAAGAACGATGAGTATACTAAAGTACCTGTTCCCGGTGCCCAAGCCAGACTCCAAGAGAGTAATCACCTTCGCTAACAATGATGACTACATCTGCTTCAGACAACATACTTATAGAAAGGTAAATGAATGTCGAAATAATCTATCTAATAAAAATAAATTTTACTTTGTATTTGTCCTCTGTATTCCCAAAAAAATCGTCCGATTGTGATAAAACTTTCGTCAAATTCTGTTAACACAAAAAGAAGAAAAACTTTGCGCGGCCTCAACCCCAGTCAGGAACCAAGTCCCTGTCACCCGTATATGATACAAAGAGAAAGAGAAGGAAGGTTGCTTGAAAAGCGCATATCGCTTTTTCGAATCGATTTAAAGAACTCGTTTCAAAAACAAAAAAAAATCGTTTCTTGCCATTGCAACGAATGCCGGGCACAGCTAGTATTGCTAGTACATAATAATAATATAAAATATACAAAGTGAATAATATACATCCATACATACGGTCTCCTTCGTGTAAATTCCTAATGTCATGGCCATGATTGTAAAAAGATTAGCGATGACTAGTCGGCCTTTTGAAAATCGATTGTGAATAAATTATACTTATATTTCTTTTTATTATCTGGAAAATCGTCCATGTTTATCCGTTTCGCTAACCCATATGCAAACTAATCATTATTCCTTTCTCACAGGCCGGCAAAGACATAGAACTATCAGAAATCGGTCCTCGCTTCCAAATGAAGCTGTATGAGATAAAGTTGGGCACACTGGAGTCTCTGGACGCGGCGGATACGGAGTGGGCGCTGCGCCCGTACATGAACACGGCCGCTAAGCGACGGTTCTTGAGCAATGAGGATGGCTGGCAGGAAGAGGAATAAATACATTCAAAAAATAAGGAATAAATATTTTTTAGTACATAACGTTGTTTTATTGTCTACTATCTTCTGCCCGCGACTTCGCCCGCGTAAAGATAAACCTTCTGTAAAGTAAGTTGTCAACGCATCAATGACCATTGATAAGAGAATGAATTGAAATTGTGTATTGAAATAATTGATTTTAAAAAATATTTCGAAATTAGGGCATTCGAATCTTTAGGTAAAATTAAGATTCTACCTGAACTAGGAATAAACTTGTATCTCAGAATGAGTGCTAAGTGTGAATAAACTGTTTCAAAGAAACTTATACACTTCATTTATACATTCATTCATTCCTTTTTTCATTTAGACATTATAATTTATTCTATTATAACTACTTACAATTCACTTAGATTTAAGAAAATCATTTGGTCAATCATCCAATTTTTACTTTTTATTATTATTTTTTCTTTTAGTTCCATAAAATACCCACTGAATCTAAAACTTAATTAAAATAAACTTAAATTACAGACATGCCCGTCCCCGATTTCCTAAAACAACCTCACACATTATACGAAATTGCCGAACAATACTGGGACCTCCGCTGCTACCCGACGCAATACGTGTTTTCTCTTCTCGCACAAGTGTCCGATGATAAATTAGAAAGAGAGAAGTGTATTGAGTTTAGCTCCCCTGAAGGACAGGAGGACTGGCTTAATTATTGTAGAAGACCGAAGCGGACTGTGCTTGAGGTACGGTGTTTTACTAGTGTTTTTTGTATGACGAGATGTATGAACGTAGATGAGGCGGAAGGAGTATGTAAGGATTGTAGCAAGTGGGATTCTGTGGTTTCTGCCTACCCCCATAGGAAAAAGGCGTAGTAAGGACCTCGTCCGGGGAAGTACTACAACTATACCTAAAACCCTAATCCTACCCTTCCTAAACTACCTATGATTAAAAAAATACCTACTTATGATAAATAATACATGACATAAGCGAAGTTATAGTTAAGTTTTTCGTAATTTCCAAATAATTATTCTCAAGTTAGAACTTATTAAATTTTCCTACTAAAAATATGATGATCTCTTTAACTGGGGCTTCCTATTTCTTGCCCTTTTGCCGTGGGGTTACAGGGTTCATAATGATCTCAATTATATAAGTTATCACCTAAGAATACATCATGGAAAGATGATTTTTAATAAAGACTTTAATAAATCTTTTTTTTTCCACTTTCATTTCGGATGATAAAATCTTGACAACTATTTGACCTATAAAGTTGAAATTTTCCAGGTAGGTAGATTATAGGTACGAGAGGTCAACTAAGTACGGATTTGACTACCTATAAAACTACAAATTTCTTTCCAGGTCCTCCATGACTTCCACAAATCAGCATCAAAATTAACACTAGAAATTGTATTTGAGCTGTTCTCTACCATCAAACCCCGCTCCTTCTCCATAGCCAGCAGTGCCTTACCCTCAGAGGGACAGGACATCGACCTCCTAGTAGCTGTGGTACACTACCACACCAAGTTGAAGAAGCCGAGGCTAGGGTTGGCTTCAAACTGGCTGAAGAGTTTGGATGTCGGAGATCGAGTGTATGGCTGGATTAAAACTGGGACTCTTGTGTTCCCGAAAGATGTTGTGAGTATGTTTCTATTGATTGGTAAGAATTGATGAGAGTAAGTCAAGATAACCATTTGACTACGGCTGATATGATGGTGATGATTTGACTGCCTCGTTGGTCTAGTGGCCGCTAAGAGTCACTGCTCAGCGTGAAGTCTTGGTTTCGATTCCCAAGTCAGGTAAAGTTTTATTGGCATTGGTTTACTGCATCGTGTTCACCAGTAACTGGGATGTGGAGATCAGATAGGCAGTCGCTCCATGCAAACATCGGTATTCAGCTGCAACCGGTTACATTGGCAGCTGACACAACATAATTGGGAAAAGGCTAGGCAGAAGACCAAGTATACCTTATTTTAGGACCAATAGGATTGCTCTTAGTACACAGTCATGCAGATCTCATAGTACTGTTTTTACAGCTTGCTGTTAACTGTGCTAACGATGCTAAAATACTATCGCTTTTAACTCGTTGACTGCAGGAAAACACACACGTTGTGTTTCGACTAAAAACGCAAGTGTGGCGCACACACCGTATGTGTTTTTCTACGGCGAACACGCGAACAGTGATAGCTAGCCGCACTTGCGTTTGGCGTAGCGAATGTTCGTCCGTAGTCAAAGGGTTAAATAGGAGTAGGTATCTAAGCTTACGTCAAAACTTCCAACAGGTTCTATCCGAAAAAAATCACAGGCATTAAAAACCTTCTTTCTATAATATTAAACAGACCACACCCCACATCCTCATCGGCCCAGGCACCGGCCTAGCTCCCTTCCGCAGCCTCCTACAAGAGAGAGAAGTACAACAAACTGCTAAGAAAGATGTTCTCCACTTAATATTCGGATGTCGCTACAAGGAGAGAGATTTCCACTGTAGGGAGGAACTGGAGAGGATGGTGGCAGAGGATAAGCTGAGTTTGTACTGCGCTTTCTCTAGAGATCAGGAGGATAAAGTGTGAGTATGAGGAATTTTAAAGAAGTAACAAATCTATTCTTGCATTTTTTTCCCTAAGAAAACAAGTAAAAGAGGCAATAGGCAATTCTTTTTTCATGCAAATGATATTCAAATGTAGTTGCAGTCAACGAAAGACAGGTATACAGGGTCGTCAGATATAGTTGTGGATTTTTTAGAAACCGATGAATGTTTCAAATGTAATTTAATTCAAAATGTGGATGATAAACAGTTCATTAAGTTAAGTTTCAATAGAAGATTGTTGAATCTTTTGTTGACTGTATCTTTTTATGGTGTAATCAAATTGAAATCCCCCCCCACCCCCAAAATCCCATAAATCCTTCTTGAAATAAGAGATGTTTTACAATAACTTGTACAGGCACATTAATTCAATAATTATTATAAAAGTGAAGACAAAAAGTACAAAAAAAAAACATTTTGGTACTAAAATAGGTATAAGGTACAATAGTTACAAATTAATAAACAATCACTTTATTATCATCATCATTCGATGACTTCGAAAAACAATGAATCAGTGTGTGATGCATGGTTTGCTACACCTTTATTTTTCGCCAACAGCTACGTCCAACACAAAATAGCAGAGCACAGAGAGCTTCTATGGCAGTTAATAACCAATGAAGCTTACATCTACATATCGGGCAACGCGAAGAATATGCCCGACAATGTCCGAGACGCCTTCATAGAAGATGTTTTAGGTAAAACTGGAGGACACAGCATGGAAGACGCTAAGAGAATGCTGAAAAAAATGGAAGACAGCGGACGGTTTCAAGTAGAGGCTTGGTAATGTAAATAAGAGATTTTTGTTTGTAGAATTTTGGGGTTCACATGGTATTTGGTATAACACGCCTTTAATCACTCAAGTCCCATGTAGTGAGACACAATTGATTTTCTGTTCTGGCATACCGGCCGGGGCTTGAGCGGTTAAATTGGTCAGCTGCAACCATATTTTTTTCTGCAGTAGTTTTATAGTATCAAATATTTGACAATGAAGAAGTAGTTAGTAGTATTGTTTTTAGTTTGTATATTTATGATTGTATGGGTCAGCTTATAACGAGGGGCGGCGCGACGATGTTTGGAGAGGCTAGTTGTTTTGTAAAGCCGCGTGAAATCCAACTAGGCGAGCAGCAGCGCGGGTTTAGTGTGCCTTGCATACCTAGTTGCATATTCGTATTCCCTCACTGAAATATGTACCTTTTTGTGTAGTTTATAAAGCTTTATATTGTATCGCTATTTTATAAAGCGCGCCTCGTCGCGTCATGTCTCGTGTAAGGTGTGGGTAAATGGGTAATACACCGATTTTCAACGTTTTAAATCGTTTTGCGCTAATTATTTGTATATTTTGGTAGTTAAGAAAATCGCGCGTGTTGTTAGCACTCCGTTTTGTATGTAGTCTGTGACACAGCATGAGTACAATGTGAAATACGGGTGAAGAGGTTTAATCGTATTGTTTATACCAACGATCATCTAGCTATGCCCTCGACTTCGTTCGCGTGCGGATCGGTTATCGCGGGCGCAGACAAAACCGCGAGTTGATAGTAGCATAACGGTCCTTTCTTGGGTTCAGGCTTTTAAAATTTTATTAAAATAAATAAAATATAAATATAAATATCTTGGGACAACTCACACACGGCTATCTGATCCCAAGCTAAGCAGAGCTTGTGTTATGGTAACCAGACAACTGATATACATACTTATATAATTTATAAATACATACATATTATAGATAAATCACACCCAGACACAGAACTAACAATCATGCTCATCACACAAAGTTTGTCCTGGGTGGGAATCGAACCCACGACCTCCGGCTTAGCAGTCAGGGCCACTAACTACAAAAACGACTAAATCTGTCCAGTAGTTAGCTGTGATAGCGCAACAAACGTACACAGAAATAAACAAACTCGTAATTATCGCGCGAAGACGCGGGCAATTGCTAATTCATAATATTCTTCGAAATAATTATGTTGAAAATCGTAATGTGACCTCTTGTGATAGAGTAAAATTTCAAATAATTTTTTTTATCATCAATTTTGACTCGAATAATTATTAATATGCTATTATTGTGTTATAATTATTCCTATTTTTAATGAACAGGCGACTGTGATAATGTACCTATTTAATAACATTTAATAAAACCAACGAATAATGTATTATAAAGTGTAATTTTATTTTAATATAACACAGTCGATTTATTTACACTAGAAAAACGTTCACGTTGACGCTTCATATGAAAAAATATGACATACGTATGTATTTTAAATTTTATTTCTTATTCAAACTAAAACTATACTTTTTTCACACTAAGTTAACTTATAATTAATATCTTATACTTATGCAAAGTCATTTTACTCAACACAATTAAGTTTTTACTCAAAATATTTCTGAAACATGCTCATTAGGGCCACCCGATACCAGCACCGCCCCGCCTAAACCGGTGAGTATTCTTTGTATGTAGTACTATGGGTAGAGATAAACTACAATAACATGGCGTGCCTCTCCACAATCCAAAACGTTTGAAAGTATTTACAAGACTCACAATGCACGTGTGCGTACTGAGACGGCTCTCGAAACAAAAACAAATCAGCGATTTGTTGCTCGACTAGCGGCGTCACTGTTTGCTTATTATTATATTAGTATAGCGCTTTACTGTCATATTCTATAAAAATGACACATGCGTTGTCTTGAGCGGTCTTGCTAGTTACGATTAATTGACCAACAAATCTGCCGGCCTGCTACTGAAGACGAATACTAACTTACAACTACATAGAAACTCTTTCATATGGATATGACTACACACATTGAAATAGTAATATGGAGGGGCGCGCCATGTTATAGTAGTTTATCTCTACTATATTATTTAGTAGGGTTGGCAACCCTTATCCCATGTGACCTAGGAACTAGGAGTCAGTTCACAGACCTAACTAGAGTTAGGTAGTCCCCACAGCTTGAGGTTGCCGGCGTCTCGCTTCCTCTCGGGAGGCTCCTTGTCCTCACACGCGAACGCCACCAGGTAGCGCGACGGGTGCCACGCTACTGTGAACGTTGACGCTTGCACCGGGATCTCGGCTACTTTTTCACCTGACAACGGTAAATAATTATTCGTTTTAATAACTAGTTAAAAAAATATTTTTAAAACAAGCATTAATTTTAAATTATTACAATATTGAGTATGGGACATTGTATTGTCAGAACGAAAGGTAGATCCAAAATTTGAAATTTTTTAAAGGACAAATTACATACTAACAGTGCCAGCTAAATAAAAGCTTATAAAGACAGGTAACATAGCCAGAAGTTAGATGATTATGATGAATGACGGGAGTCATTGATGTAATTTTTTTTGTTATTTTGGACTGGGAAACCTTTTGATTACGGCGATACTAAAGGTCAAACTTCCAGTTATGATTTACGGTTTTTGGAACAAAGGTCCTTAACGCGGTAAGAGCTCACTGGCAGAAATCGTCATGTAAGGAAGGATAAAGCATTGGAACTCCCCTCCCTTTCTCTGTTCCTTCTTATGTGCGGTTGTGTGTGTGGGGGAGATCCGCGCAGCAAGCGTTGTGGGCGACCAGCTGTATAACCTCAATTTTAAATGTATTTACAATTTTAAACGTATATTCCCGTTATTCCAATTTTTTTTCTGCGCCCTGCTTTGGAACATGGGATGTCAAAGTTCTTTCTTTTTATGCCAAAAAAAATGTAAGTACCCGTACTCCTTGGCACGGCGTCTTGACTTACCAGTCTCAGTATCTCCTATGTCAATGATGTGATCCTCGCTGGCAGACGCGAGGAGTCGACCGTCAAAACTGAACGACAGAGTGCGCACAGGCCATTCTAATCTGTAACCGATGGAGAATTGGTTTGGTTAACAAAATTTGAAACCAGCGATAAACCAATCTGATTAATAGATACATCATACATTTATTTAATATGTAAACCGTATCATTGTCCTTATATTTTATCGACTTATGAGATACAAATGTGTCGTGATATTCTGCCCAATGGTTAACAAACCGCCTCTCTTGCATGAAGTTGCGTGTTCAATTCTTTCTATGTTTACCTTTGACATCACTGACATTAGTAAAGAAAAACCATTGCATAGAAACCTGGACTTATATTTTTTGTTTTTAATTTAAAAAACGTTGCCTGATACTTGGAATTTCTTCTGCATCATGGGTGCATTCACAAGCATATAAATTTACATACACAAACAACCAGATCCTGAACAACTATGTAAGCCATATAAATATTGGAGTGAGCCAACCGTGCCATCAATATAATTAAAATAAGTCTTAAATAGTTTATAGTCGTGATGGCCCAGTGCTTAAGGTACTCGCCTCTAATGCTAGAGGTTGTGGGTTCAAATCCGGGCAAGTACCAATGTGACTTTTTCAATTCAAATGTACTTTCTAAAGTTTATCTTGGACATCACTGACATCGGTGAAGGAGAACATCGTGAGGAAACCTGGACTCATATCAGCTTATTACTGTTCCATTTAAACCATGTCAGAGTCCCTTGCGGCGGTTTAGAAACTCTGACACTAGGGTGTGTGGGGTCGTAAGAACTTACTGCTCACACAAAAAAAAACTCTGAATTCGTGCCTTCTCCTCTGTAGGAGAAGATTCCTTTGGCCTGTAGTGCGTTCACGGTGGGTATGGTAGTAACCAATTTTTGCAGGACATATTGTGTTGTCACCAGTTTGTTTTACTACCATCTCTCTTACCTCGAGAATACTCTAAGACAAGCGAGCTCGTTGACGTCCCACAGCGAGACGAGGGCATCAGCGGATCCTGTGGCGAAGTACCGGCCTGTCGGGTCGTGCTCTATGCAGATACATGTGCCCGGGTGAGCTTTTAGTACTGTTTGGAGCTCCAGGGATGGGTAGCTAGAAGAAACAGGTAAGAATTTATACTTGTTAATTACAGGGTTGGTTCGAGGTAACGCAAGACAGGAGTGCCTTGAAGGCCTTGGGCTATGCCCAACAGTAGGACTGTGTAGGATAAAGAATTATTATTTAAGTCTTAATTTTTATTTAAGACTTTCTTTGTATGTTTAAACTTGCTTATCTTTGAAAGTAGCAGTTGGATTGAAAAAAATCTTTTTGCTTTTAGTGGGGTTTTTCTTTTTAAAATCCATTGTCATAAAATGCAGGATATTTACTTTCTGAAGAAACGAGAATAAAAGAAAACTTACGACAATATGTGCACACAGCCAAGTCCATTGGTCAAGTAGAACAAATCTGACGTATTGTTCCAAGAGATCTCATTCACTTCAAAGTTGAACTGTTCTTCTACTACCTGGAGAGAGCAGACAGAAGATAAGAAAAGACATAGGAGTGTGTGTCAGAGGTTTGCTACAATGAAAAATAAGCCTTCTAATCACCAGGTTAGATGCCAAATTTCTAATATTTCTAATATTATTAAAAATAAATTATTTGATTTGACTTATAGTTACAATCAATTCCTACATTAGTCTTGTTCTTTATTTTTTGGGGGCCTATGAGCAATGATGTCATATAAGCCCACCATAGGGCTGCATCACTGCTCCTATGAGCAGCCTGCAATTATGTAGCAATCTAGATTGCCACATAATTGACTAAATGATATGGCAATGCCGATTCTTTGACCCAAGAATAAGTTCTAATAATAATAATCAGAAATTTAACCTGCTACTCGGATCACCAAAAATACAAGGTACGTACGTGAATCCCAAGATAATAAATAATTATTAATAAAAAATATCACTTGATTCCCAGGTTGGGCAAAGAGTTATTGAGTTTTCCATCAGGAAATTCTCAGTAGCAGCCGCGAAGTCTGGATTAGTGCCCACCTTAATGGCAATAGGCTCGCCCCCATTACATGGGACTTAAACGTATCTGGCAAAATGTTGGTGTACTAAAGAGTACACCTCTGCCTAACCCTTCTGGGATTACAGGTGTGATGTTATTTCCCTATTACATGGGACTAAACATAACTGGCGAAATGTGGGTGTACAAATGGGTACACTTCTGCCTGACCCTTGGGGAGTTTCAGGTTGATGTTGTTATGTTTCAAATATTTCTACACATACCACTTTATAAGTCTTGGTATCTATAAAAGAGACGAGGTCCTCTTTGTTGCCCACAGCTATGGTGCTGCCGTTAGGAGACCATGCGATGTTGATGTTCTCTCCCTTTGTTGCTATGGTAGCTGCACACTTGTGGGTCCTAGAATGTTTGTACATATTTTATTAATATTATGTTTTTGTAAGCTGAGAAAAGAGTATTGTAAAATGTCATGTACAGTCAACTAAAGAGATAGGCAGGGTCATCAGATACCTAGTTAAAGTTTACTCAGAAACCAGTGGAAATTTCCAAATGAAAATTAATTTAAAAAGTACATAATATTGAAGATATTCCATCAGTTGATAAGAAATCATCAACTACATCTGACGACCCGATACCTATGTATCTCTTTTGTTGACTGTACATACAAAATATTGTGAAACATTTATTTTAAAAGAGTAAGTATAAAGTTTCTTGTCCATTTGAATCTTCTCCATACAAACCTACCTTTTCGTAGAGAAGTGCCTTTCATTGGTCCAATATTGAAAAGAGTTATTTGACTTTGACTTTTAATAGTAAAGGTTAAATTTTACATACATAACATAACATCACGCCTGTAATCCCCGAAGGGTTAGGCAGAGGTGTACCCATTAGTACACCCACATTTCGCCAGTTATGTTTTTAGTCCCATGTAATAGGGGGCGAGCCTATTGCCATCAACCGGGCACAAATCCAAACTCCGAGGCTGAAACTGAGAAATTCCTGATGGAAAAACCCAATAACACTTTGCCCGACCTGGGAATCGAACCCAAGACCTCATGCACAGCAGTCGCGCTTGCGACCACTAGACCAACGAGGCAGTTAAATTTTACAGTTTAATTAATTTAACAATGTGGAGGTACTTATGTTTAGAGGACCATAAGCTAGCCGAAAATAATATAAAACAATTTACCTTGTATCCCATATCCTAACAGATTTATCTCCGCTCGCCGTACTCAGTAAATCAGGATGTGAAGCATGCCAACACAGCTGATCAACGGAGCCAGTATGGCCTCTGAAGACAAAGTCTTGCACCTAAAACCGAAAAGGTTTGATGCTAAAATACCTTTGCCTAACATAAACACAAAAACATAACCTTACTTTTACAAGTCACAAAATATGAATGAATAAAATTTATACTTTACTTACTAGTCTATTTCTCTCTAGAGTAAATATAGCCACGCTTTTGTCAAACGAGCCTGAAGCAAGGCGTCTTCCATCACAGGACCAACCCACTGAATGTACTTTGGAGGAGTGTGCAATGTATTCGCGAACGAGATTGTGTGACACGAAATAACTTCGTAATTCTGCTAAATCCTCTATTGGAGACTGTGTCGGTTTACTTTCTTTCATTTTGTATGAATTTTGTTTTCGAAAAAAAACAGTAATAACAATTATAGCGGCAAATATATTCGCCGCAAAACACTACACACAATGTCAAATGAAAATGACAGAAAGTGTCAGTCAAAGTCGCAAACAGAACGTTGCCAATACCTTTTTTTAAAGGTTGTCAAAGAGAAATGTCAGTCTCATCACAAGGAGCATAGACAAGTAATATTTGAAAAAAGTTTCAAATAATCTTTCATAGGACGTGGTGCTGTATCGCATAATACAAATCATAGTCAAACGAAATAATTATATTTGAATCAGTTTTATTAATAGCATTCCAACATTTCCAACTATCAATTACGTTATACCGCAGCAGTTATTTTATTTGCCGATGTATTTCCGCCGCCAACACTTTATTTGAGTATGGAAATACGCAACCGGGCTTAACCATACTATGTTCATAAATATCATATGGCACAACTTCTCCTGAAAAAAATTACCGATCATATTAAGATGAAATGTAAAGGCATGCAATTGGCCAATGACCGTTTTATTTTACAACAACATAACATCCCCGAAGGGTGATACATGGGTGCAGAGGTGTACCCATTAATTAATACACCCATGTTTCGCCAGTTATGTTTAAGTCCCATATAATAGGGGGCGAGCTTATTGACATCAACCGAGCACAAGTCCAAACTCCGAGGCTGCTACTGAGAAATTCCTGATAGAAAAACTCAATAACACTGCCAGACCTCGGAATGGGACCCAAGACCTTATGCTGAGCAGTTGCGCTTTGCGTCCACTAGACAAACAAGGCAGTCGTTTTTTTTATAGTAAAATATTTAAATAGCTAGCCGAGAGGTTGATCACACAAGGTGGTGCTTCAATGATTTGAGAAGAATAAGTTGAACTTACGCCGAGAGAACACTTCACCCTTGGCGGAGTTGATATGATATGGCCCACTTGAGCGAAATCCCTCTTTAAAACATTAGAGGGCAATATAGTCGAGCGCAATAACGCAGCACACTTATTTCTTAACATTTCGTAAGATCTATTCGTAAAATTCTTCTCTTTGAAAAAGTCCTTGCGTTTCTTGACAAACTGTCGAACTGTTATTTGAAATATTTTTTTTACTTGACTATGGTTGGTTTTATTACCAGCCAGTGTTTATAAATACCGCGTTGTATGCAGGTTTGTATCCTATTATAAACATAAGATAAAATCGCAATGAATTTTGTTAATCCGTTTCAGAGTAACATTATGCCACAGACCGACCAGAATAGGGGATAAATAAAAAAATATGTGCATCAAAGATTTTATTTCAATTGATTCAAACTTAACATAATTAATTATTACTTAATTAAAAAAATAGATGTTTTTTACCTCTTTTCAACGAATAAATAGGTAAGGTACATCGCATTCACGTGTCTGTTGTATGATTCTCTATGTACAAAAATATTGTAAAACATTTATTTTAAACTAGCGACCCGCCCAGAATTGGCACGGGTGAAATCTAGATACTTAAACCTTCCTATTGAATCAATCCATCTATTGATGAACCGCATTATAATCCAATTAGTAATTTAAAAGATCTAAGCGTACCTTCCGTCAGGTGGCCCCGAGTTGCTCTATGAAGCGTACAGACGGTGGGAATCGATTTTGTTTTATACTTTGTAGAGAAGAATATGTATGGAATTTCTTGCCTATTCTTCTCCATTCGAATTGCCTTTTGATAGGGCCAATTAGATTCAATTCTTTTTTCTTGCATATGAAGTTCAAAAGTACCTTTTAATGGCCTAATTAAATTAAATTATTTGACTTTGATTACCACTATTAAGTGTATTTAGGTAATAACGAATCGTTCTTATACGGTCAACCACGACACACGAGTATATCACGAATTAGAAAATCAGCCCTTATTACCATGGAATAAAGGCGCTGTTTAAATCAAACGGTCACTATGGACGTGCGGTTGACTGTACCATGAATAACATACTTATCACATTACAGATCACAGGTTGTTCTTATCAAATAGAAATCACAAAATATATGAACTACGGGATTCGCTTAAATTAATGTAGTTTTAGAAAATAATACGTATTTATTTAATCATAGAGTTCCGTTTTAAGTGCGATTGACTTACTCATTCATTACAAGATTTTTTCTAAATTTATTATGTTCTATCTATACTTTGTACTTTTTTCCTTTTGTTTGATCGCGCCTATCTCCGAAAGTACTGGTCCGATTCTGAAAATTCTAAATAATCTAGCTTCTGCCCGCAACTTCGTTTGCTTGGAACCATAAAACATCGCTGTAGTGTAGCTTACTCTCAGTGAAATCATTTTTGTAATTGGACAAAGAAGTTTACCTCTTACAAACAAAGAAATAAACAAAGAAGCTTGACCTCTTTACAATCCATACTAACATTAAACATGTGAAAGTAACTCTGTCTGTCTGTCTGTTTCGATTTTGTCGACGAAACCACTGAACCGATTTTGATGAAATTTAGTAAGGGGTAAGTTCGAACCCCAAGGAAGGACATAGGCTACTTTTTATTCAGCGACTTTATCTGCGTCCGCGATATCCAACGTTTACGCGGACGAAGTCGCGAGCAAAGTCTAGTATAAATATATTCTTTACTTAAATGAATCTTCACTAATCTGGGTACTTAGCCTTAGCAATGATATACTTTTCTAAATTAAGCATGTGTTTGTAAAGTGAAAATGTAGAACAATTCAAAATGGAGGCGCATTCTCTTATTACAAAATAGAAACTGCTTGGAGTATTCTCTTTCAACTCTTCATCAAATTTCTTATGCCAA
This sequence comes from Hoplodrina ambigua, assembly GCA_949774945.1. Classification (NCBI taxonomy): domain Eukaryota; kingdom Metazoa; phylum Arthropoda; class Insecta; order Lepidoptera; family Noctuidae; genus Hoplodrina; species Hoplodrina ambigua. The sequence goes on from OX458988.1 coordinate 9,226,553, forward strand.
TCCATAGACCGGGTCATAAAATCAGTGTCGTAATGCCGAAACCAATATTTGAATTCTGTAACTTTGTCTCCATTTATTAATGGTTCGAAGTTATCTTCCCAAGCGATTCGTTCTTCAACCATCCTTTTTTCTTCTTTTATAACATTTAATGGTATATCGTCTTCTGAATCGCTTTCGTGTATCGTTTTAACAGGTTTCGCAGCATATAGCTTTTCAAATTCTGTAATATTTTCATTACATTCTTCAATCTTTTCGTTAAGTATCTGTTCAAGTTTAGGGTTATCCTGTATATTGTAAATGTCTTCGGGATTTGGTTCTGGAATCTTCATTTTGATGTATAATTGATTAACGTCATATTTCTCTTCGTCAAATTTAGGATTGGCTTTTGGTATCAAATCTTCTATTTTCATTTCTTCTTCTCCTTCAAATAGTTTTGATTCATAATTTTCATCGAACTCTTCTATGTTTTCTGTTTTATCTTGATTTTGTTCTTTGTCTGTCTGTTCTAGTATGCTTATCTGTTGATTAGCAATTGATAGATTCTCTGGAACATTATTTTGATTTTCTACATTCCCAATAATAGTGGAACTTCTTCTAGTTAATGCATCATTGACTTGTTCTTCATTCTGGTTAGCTGTTTCATTTTGAGTAATATTTAACACACTATCTAGCTGAGTGTTTCGAATAGCTAAACTTGCTGCTTCCTGCATTTTAGAAAGAAAATCAGATTCTTTAAGACTATAGTAACCAGTAATTAGTTCTTCTACTTTCGTTCTGGTCTCTCCACGATTTATTTTAGCTCTTTTTCTGGGCTCTTTCGGTGTTTCTTCAGTGCTAAACGTGTCGGCTTTCCTTTTTCTAGGTTCTCTAGGCGCTCTATACTCACGAGGAATTGCTATCTTATATTTTCTGCAAGCTAACAGAATTAATTCTTTAATTGTTTGCTCTCGGTCAAAAGTTTCTGGATTAAAAGGTATTACACTATCATCATCAGAAGCGTCACTTATACTGGCGCGATCATCGTAGAGAGAATTATTGTGCTCTAATGGTTGATCTTCGTTATATAAATCTTCAGGGTTGTTGAGCTCCATTTCGTCTTTTACATCTAGTTCTTCAAATGAGTCATCGAAAATATTCTTGTCGTTATCCTCTTCTGTTATAATAAATCCTCTTTTATCGTTTTCCTTACCTTGATTAGTAATGTCTGTTATATTTTCAGTTACTTTAGTAGCATCTTTTTCGTTTCCTATATTTTCAGAATCAATTTCTTCTCTATTATCTTCTTTCTCACTCTGATCAGGGACATCTATATTTTCAGTATCTCTAGAAACTTGTTTTTCATTTGCTGGATTTTCCGACTCATTAATTTCTTTCATACTCCCATCAATGTCATCTACATTTTCAGTTTCTGTACAAACTTCTTTTTCATTGACTGGATTTTCTGAATCATAACCATGATCGCTTTCTTTATCATTACTGACGTTTTGTACATCTTCACTAGTAACATGTTCCATCGTCGGTGGGTTTGTTATCATCCAGTTCTTATTTTCACAATTTTTTACATAAACCATTTGCGATTTACTCTTTTTCGTGACTATTGTGCCTAGAATAACTTTGCCGACTATTTTTCTATCTTCACTTACTCCCTTGATTATGTTAACTGAATTTGTGTCTACCAGCTCTAAATGTTGACAAGCATAATTGAGGGAATATTGCGTAAAATCTTCACTGAGAAGAACAATCATTTCTTGGTCCTGAGTATGCTCTATTATAATTTCTGTGTAGTCAGACATAGGTGTCAATGTTGGTTGAAATAAATGTTTTGGAATAACTCTTGCTTCATCTTCTTCAGGTATTTTGTTAATCAAATTCATTGCTGTTTCGTCTTGTAACTCTCTATTGTTCTGTGGCCTATCATTCATATGTTCTAAATAAACATGATCATCAATGTCCAGACCATGCCGCTCTGCCATATGTAGAGAGGACTTGCTAAGTGTTATCTTTCTAAACTGCATGTAACTGCACCATTCTCTAAAAGAAAATAGCCTTGCGCTTGGTTCTGAGTATTTTCCCATCTTATGTGATTTGGGCAGATTCCTCTCATCATTTATCTTATCAACGGTGTCTGATAACTTTTCTTCATAATCGCCATCTAGCCCAAAGCACATCTTTAGAGCTACGAGAACATAGGACATGCCCACACCTTCATAGTCAGGCATTTGTACCAGGTGTTCCTTGGATCTGTTAGTCATATCAAGGAAGTCGCAACGATGGAAAAACATTAAAGAGTGTATCAATGGTTTGATATCATTTGGGAGGCATAGTTCTAAGAGAAAATCATCAATAATTTTCCTCATATTGGGGACTTTTGGTGTGCCCAAGTCAAGTTTTCTTAACAAAGACATTGCTAGCGCTCGGGTCCAATGCATATTACATACCTTGCTGTGCACAAACTTCATCCACTCGTCTTGTATGCTTTTGACGTGGATGTCTTTTGGCAAAAATCTTTGTAGGTTAGAAAAGTTCAAGCGTTTCTCTTTGATGAATATTAATAAATGATATAGCTGTATGTCACTGTCATCTAGGTTCAGTGCTAAGTACAGCATGGCTATAATAACTCCTTTGGACAGGAACTTTATGTCTCTCCGGGAGCCATCCATTATAATATTTTTATTGTACATCTTAGTTGTTTCTTTATTTACTTGTTCATTATCGTCTTCATCAGGAATAGGTTGACTGCTACTATTTTCTTCTTCAACCATAAACCTTGATAATGTTATATTTTCATTATTTTCTTCTTCACATTTTTTTGCCAAGCTGTAAAAATTAAATATTGGCCGTCATTAGTTGTAGTCTTTCTTCTCCAAATAAGATAAACAAAAAGGCGTATTGTGTGTGATTGCCAAGTTACAGAGTAGAGAAAAAAATACATGACATACTTAAATAAAACTCTTTATTAGTAAAAACAGTTTCAATTGCGAAGTATTTATTTACTGAAATGAATTATTTTCTATGGGCCACTTTTTATAGATTGCATATTACTCCTCTGCTTTACCTGATGATGCATTTAACTATGATGCATGCATATTTGCCCGAGAGTAACTTTTCAATTAACCCATTGACTGCAGGAAAACACACATTGTTTCTATAAAAAAGTAAGGGTGCTGAACACCGTATGTGCTTTCCCTCATCAAGCCACGCTTTAGGCTTGCCATAGCAAATATTTACCTATATTCAACATAATTAAGACAAAGATATTATAGTCAATGAATGACCAATTGAGAATGCCTAAGGCATTAAGTCCGCCTTAGTACTTTATTTGCTGCTTAAAGTTTAAATAAATAAATAAATGCATACTCTTGTCTTACCCTAATTTATCTTTTTTCTGATATTTCTTGATGTATCTTGTCCAGATCCAAAGGAGTTTTAGTTTAAAGGTGGGTTTAGCTCCAATTGCGATCAGCTCATCAGCCAGACCCGATATTATAAAGTTATATGCATGCCATTTGTACCATTCCCCGCTCACTGAAAAACAATACAAGAAAACATTAACTGTCTATAATTATGTTTTCCTGATTTTGCATTAAACAAGAAGACCATAATAGATATGTTTTATTGCCTGAAGAAGGCATATTAAGCAATGGTAGCTTTGAAATGTAATTATTTAAAATGGAATGTCCTTGAAAATACAATAAGAAATTAATGAGTTGCAGAGGTCATTAGGATTTAGCCATACATACGTAAACCAAATCCAAGACACGATTGGCTGCTGTGCTGCGTGTTGACGGTCTACAGGTTGGTGCTGGTCTAGGTATTTTGTTTACGCGAGTGTTTGTAGGTAGTATTTATAAACGCACCTATGACGCAGGAGAAATTCTTAGTGTAGGATAAAGATTTTTCTTTATAAGAAAGAGAACTTACTTTGTATCTTACTGTCGTGAACTTTAACAATCTTCCTCCTCGTTGCTAAAGCAAAAGTGCCGTCTCCTAAAGCTTTTTGCTCAACCACAGTCTCGCGCACATTTGTATTTTGAGTGTTACATTCCGTGCAGTAATAATATCCGTCTATCAATTTTAATGCGGTGCCACCACATTCTACACAGGGATCGGCGGACTGCATTTTAGAGTAATAAGTTAAGTATTTTAGAAATAAGACTTTATTAAGACTTTATTGACTACAAAAAATAATTAATACGAATCACATGCGGCGCTCCCGCCACTCACTGTCAATGTCTAATAATGAAATAATGATGTCAAAAAAAAACAAAAGTTTCAATGTTGCTATACACAAAAGTGAAATCATGAAGATCAAGAATTCTCAGTCATAAGTTTGAGGGGTTAGATAATAATAGCAATGCTATGTAATTGCCATAAAATAATGGTGACCGCTGCTAATTTCAATTAAAATTAATTATTTTTGAGATAGTAATGCATGCTTAAATTGACGTACACATTATTACCATAACAAATAAATTCTACTAAACTAGGAGTTTAAGCTTAAGAATTAAGATAAAATTAGGTGCAGGCCTACTGATAGTAAGCGGAAGCCGGGCCAAAAATGTCTTTAACTTTGTGTTGGCTTTTTATACAACACTGCTTTTGAAATTTTACAAATAAATGCCTTGTGCCCAAGAGACTTCACAAGTGTAATAGAAAAACCATAATATTAAAGCACTTAAAGCACTTAAAGCTCAAACCAGACTGCGATCGATCCAGGATTCCAGGATGGCCAGTAGTTTAAGGATCACTACAGATTTAGTTATAATCTCAATACATTACAAAATCCTTATAATTCGAACTCTTAAGGTTTCTGATTGCATACTTGACCAATGATTGGTTCCAGGCAAAGATTGGGATCAAGATTATGATTGAGGGAGACGATTCTTTTTTTTTCGTCTTTTTTTGTTGGGGTTTTGGCTGTCGTTTTAATTATATGCTAGTTGTCACTATTTAAAAAGATAACTGATTTAAAAAAATGTACGTTATTTTATTTTCAATCTTAGCTGGACTAAGATTGAAAATAAAATAACGTACATTTGATGATGAGATGATGAGTGATTGATCTAAAAACAACAGTGATTTATTTGTTCTAGGAACCTAATCACTCGTCCGTGATTTAAGTAGTCTGTATAAATCAGCACCTACAAAATATTACGTATTTAGGTAGGTAACTATTTAAGTACCTTTAGATCAGTCATGGTTCATGGGTCATGATTCGGCCACGTTGAGAGGATGAGTGAAAGACGATTGACAAAAGTTATTTATATGGTGAAGACCTACACTGACCTTAATGGTTTCCTTCAGAAAGGTCAGGTGCGGAGTAACCGGCGTGCTTGTATGACGAGATGTAATATGTAAGGATAGTAGCAGGTGGCGTTCTGTAGTTTCTGCCTACTTCCATGGAAAAAAGGCGTGAGTTTATGTACGTATGTAGATCAATCTATTTTTCATATTTTATTAGACTTTGTTTCTATTTATGTGTATTAATAAATCCCCAAAGGGGGTTCATTTAGAACCTAGCCATCCAGTAGTGATTATGAGATTTAATTAAAGACTTCTGTGTCCTATTTCTGTTGTTAAATTTATTAAATTATTCAGTAACTCTGGCAACTGAATATAGTAAACCACATTCATAATATTTAGTGAGTCACTAAGCGTCACAAATAGTGACGTTCCATTAAAATTATTCTTAAAAAAAACCGTGATGGTAGTTTTTTTAAACGATGGTATGGCAACTGGAAAGTAGAAACACTGTAAAAGTGGTAATTTTCGTAGCGTATTGCTGTCCGTCATCAATAACTCTCGTAATTCGGGCGTGTGCTCCTTTTACGCTTTTATTGAAAGAAACTAACCGTTTTACACCACCGCCGACGCACACGAGCGTTCGCGCCGCCGTTTGCCGCTCAAAGACTGTCATGCTATCGTCGTTTCCACCACACCCCTGGGTATCGTGAATCGTATTCGTGAACTGTTGCGTGTTTATTGCCGACGGCAGCGTTTGAGGCTGTTGTACGGGTTGGATTACGTTAATCTGTGTCTGGTGTAGTGTTATGTGTATAAGTTAGCGGGTTGCATAGTTGTGTTGTTGAGCGCGGGACACATTGATGGGCTGTGTCGTGCGCGTCTGGCAGGCGGCTGAGGGGCCGCAGCGGCGGGTTCTTGCTTCGTGGAGGGTCTACGATAAAATCAGCCACACTGGAACTGATGGAATTAGAGAATATCGTCGCGAACACTGTTTATTTGAAAGCCAGAGAGGGTAGGTACCTGCTTAATTTTATGCCGTTTGTTTTCAGAATCATAGCGTAAATTTATAGCACAAGACTTTAAAAGTATAATTTTTCAGTATATTTGTGATATTTCGCTGATTATCACAAAATTAATTCTTAAAAATACTTTAATACTTCTTTATAACTTCCAAAAAAAGTAGGTACTTACGTACTTTAACTTGTTTCAATCATTACATAAGAAAGTTATTTTTCTTTTTTTATATCATAGTTTTTATGAGATCCTCAATTTGACTACTTTTTATAGCTTTGTATGCCATAGTTTCTGCATGGCCAGAGTCTTTTTAAACAGTTATTTCAAAGAACTGAATATAAAATGAAAACATTTGATTATTATAAGGTACTTAACCCAATAAGTATGCAATCAAGCAAAACAGCATGTGAACTGATAAAAACTTCTCATAATTTCTCCTAATTAAAAAATCTCTTATTCAAATTTACACCTTATCTTTGAAACAATAAAGTCAATTATAAAAATGCAAATGCATCGGATACAGTATGAATGTTGATCATTTAAAATTATAATAGAAATCAGTCTGGTGTACGAGAATTGTTCACGTGAAACTAAGTAGCTAAGGATTCGACATTCAAAACATTTGCACTCCGTTTCTATTTACACTGTATTATTATTTATTGTTTAATGATTACGATTGCTGCAATTGAGGAAACCGTACTCTGTTATTAGTTGCACTCGTTATTACGATTCGTAGAACATGTAGATATTGATATGTTTCTACAAAAAAAAAATAAGGAAAGACTTGCTTTTCCTTAATTAAGTTTTTTCATTTCGCTCTACTACGTACATGGTCCGAATTCCTATACTTCAGATGATAATGTTAAAAAAACTTATTAACTTCTCTAACTCAATAGTACATAAACGTAGTACTTGTTCAATAAGCGTAAGTCATTATGGAAATCATCATTAAATTTGTAGGTATCTAGTTTTAACATATTCACAAGACCAGTCTTACAAACCTGTACGTTATTATTGGCAGATGTGTATAAAAACATGAATTAAGAAGATATTTATATACTAGAAATACCCTGCAGTTTTATGCTCATCTTTTATCTCTGACCCTGTGACTTGTAGTGTGGTGTTATAACATAGCCTAATGCTATGTAGCCTTTCTCGTTATACAGGCTATATAGACAAAAAGATTTTTTCTAATCAGGCTAAAGCAAATAAGCTCTTCAGCTTTTTAATGTTAGCCTAGTATAGATTATGCATGTTGCTACATTTTATGTGCCTAAGATGTTCCAATTTTTGGGCCTCAAAATTTTTTTCTAGCAGTAATAAAAGAAAAACAAAATTGTTTATAAAATGACGGAGGTGTCAAATGCCTCAAGAGATGTCATGTTTTACAATTAGAACAGAGTCTGCATCATAGGTTTTAACGAAAATAAGATTGCTTGTTCAATGCAGCACCTGAAACAACACGATTTTTTAATCTGCCGTTCTATACAAACAGTTCAACAACTACATGGTCAAAATGGGACAATGCAAATTCTTCTGATCACTTATACTGTCCTATAATGCACATTCATTGACATTATACACTCAGGGGCACATTTAACCGGCCACCTACATTTTGTCGATTATTTCAAAATTGTATCGGATTTTAACTAATTTTGTTATAAAATTACTTTGGGTGAATCTTTAAGAACACAAATAAAACATGTGTAAGTTGTGAAATGGTTTAATCAAGATAAAAAAAAATTAAATGCGAATATACAGTTTTCTGACCAAAAACGACATTCAGCAAAATTTTAATTAAAAAAAAAGTATGCTCTAAATTATGGCACTAATAACGCGTATTTCCTCCTCTGGCCCTAATCACCTCTTGTAATCGATTTGTAAGCCCGTCCATTATGTCTTGGATGTCGCTTTGTGGAATGTTCCTCCACTCCTCAACAGCTGCAGTTTTCAGTTCACTGATGGTCGTAGGAGCGGGTATTCGACTCCGAATTCGTCTTTTTAGGTTGTCCCATACATGCTCTATCGGGTTCAAGTCAGGACTCCGAGCTGGCCATGGTAATCTCTGAATATTGATGGCGTCCAAGTACTCTGTGACAATTCTCGCGGTGTGTGCACGAGCGTTGTCGTGCATTAAAACAAAATTATCGCCAATGAATGGAGCAAATGGCATCACATGTGGTTCTTGGACTTCTGTCACGTACCTGTGAGCATTAACGCTGCCTCTATCGAAGACCACCAACTCTGTACGGGCCTCGTAACAAATGCCACCCCACACCATAATCGAGCCTCCTTCGTAGCCTACTGTTTCAACCACAGCACATTCAGCAAACCTTTCACCACGGCGTCTATACACCCGCTGACGTCCATCAGGACCTCGTAAAGCGATTCTTGATTCATCGGAGAAGAGAACTGCTTTCCATTGCTCTCGTCCAATTTAAATGTTCTCGAGCAAAAGCAAGTCTCGCTCTTCTGTGAGTTGTCGTTAGCTGTGGTACTCGAGCTGGTCGAAATGATCCCAGATCCCTCTCTGCTAGCCTTCTTCTTATTGTTCTTAGGCTCACACTTACATTTCGTACCTGAAATAAGCGGTTACGAGCCTCAGAAGCCGTTGTAAACCGATTTCGAACAACATTCAAGACGATGAAACGGTCGTCTCTCTCTGATGTACACCGTCTACGACCTTGTCCTGGTCTCCTTGTGTAGGAACCGGTCTCTCTGAAACGCCGGATAGCATCTTGGATAGTGCTTCGTGGATATCCGAGCATTCGTCCAATCCGACGCTGGCTGAATCCAGCGTCTGCAAGTGCCACAGCCCTAGCTGCTTGAGCTGCGTCTAGTGGCATTTTAATGATGTAAATAAGGTCACAGCACTTCAATACCTCGGTTTTATTCGAAACAATGATAAGACAACGTTGTAAAACAAATTTATTCTTTACACAAAACGAGGGGCGAGACTGTCAAATTTCTACTGAACTGATTATTGTTGAATAAAAACCACAAAAGTAAAGAAAAACGCGGGTATACGTGTTTTCTTCATTACAGATACACCCACGCTAAAGTTACGCCTAGTAGTCAAAGCGCAAGTTAACATAAACAAACGATATGAAATTTCGAATGAGTGGACGGTTAAATGTGCCCCTGAGTGTACTTTAAAACCGACCAAGTGCGAGTCGGACTCGCGCACGAAGGCTTCCATGAAAAGTAAAAGTTTCTATAAAAAGTAGCAAAAAAAAACACATTTGGGTTGTTACAGAGGCTACAAAAAATACCTACCTAGGGGGGGTGTGTTACCTAGGGGTATCGTATTACCCAGTTACTGGGTTGTGGAGGGGAAAAGGCTAGGCAGATGATGATGATGAGAGGCATAAATATATCATCTGTAAAAATAACTGTCGAACAGTCTGGGTTCATGAGATACAGCTTGGTGACAGACAGACAGACAGCGGAATCTTAATAGGATCCCGTTTTACCTGTTAAGGAAAAAAAAAAACAATGTTATTCATGGCGGTCACAAATTAAGGAATGTTACTCAATTCTAATGAGGAAGGAAATGATTTAAACGTGGAACGTAAATAATAGAGGACATTATTTTTTTGAAACATATTTAATAATTACATACATAATTTGAATGATATGGTGATTACTTTTAAAAGTGCTATAAACAACATGAATATAAATACAAACATGTTATATTGTTGCATGTTTTTAGGACTAGCCATGCATATTTAGCTCAATTTCACTTTTATCCATAGAAAACACTAGTTCAAGAAGATGGGTACGCATCTGTTCAGCTTACTGCATATGAATGAATGCAATAGAAACCTAGAGTCTTCTATAGACAAAAGTGAATGAGAGTTTCGTTGTTAATTTGAATCTGTACATGTGCCACAAAGCATTTTGAGTGAGTACTTTGTGAGCTAAAGATTCGTTGGTTAGAGAAATGCAAGTACATAAGACAGAAACCCAAATACTTTGCAACAATTTTAAGTAGTTATTGCATTAAGTATCTACCTAAAAACACTTAAATGATTATGTAACAGTTACTTATTAGTAATGATTAATGATTACCTAAGTACCTATTATATATATTTTTTTTTACAAAAATGGTAATTGCATAATTGTACCCACATAAAAAATTCACTTTATATTATACTTGCTTAGCTTTTTTTATAATCATCCTTTAAAAAAGGTAAATTAAAAAAAAGGACCTTCATACTCAGAAAACTGGTACCTACTCAGGTAAGCAGGTTTTCACACATAAAATCCATAACATTGAAGCAGTATCAATGAACCTATAATTAGCCGCTACCTAACATATCCTTGAGGCGTCTAAAATGTTTAATTAAACAATCATCCTGTTTTTAAACTGACTACATTATTAGCAAGATATTCAATATAACATGTTTATTTTACCTGCATTGTGTTTCTATAGGTGTAGATATTTTTATTCATGAAATATCCTGTAACATATGTTTAGCCATCACTAGTACTTAATATAAAAAGTTTAAAATTGTTTTGTTTGTTTGCATGAACGCGCTTATCTCTGGAACTACAAGTCGGATTGGTGTAAATCTTTCTGTATATGATATCCAGATTTATGAGGAATAGTATAGGCTATATAACATCACGCTACGACCCACAAGGGCTGAGCAGTAACGAAAGAACGCGGGTGAAACCATATGATAAATACATAAAGGCTACAACATATTTTAACTAGCATAACTTAAGGTCACGTTGCTTTGAGATGTCTGTCAGACTGCTTGAACTTGTAAGCAAGTTATGCACCGTATCTAATTTGTGCCTAAACCGCGCACGCACGACGAAAAGACGACAAACTTGACGTGTCACTGATCTAGCATTCAAATCAAACGCTTAAATTGAAAGAAATCTTTTTTTCTCGGGAAAATCAAAGTCAAAGCCAAAGTCAAATCATTTATTTCAATTATTCCATTAAACGTCACTTTTGAACGTCATTAACAAGAGTTTTTTTTTAATAATATTGAATCTAGTTGCTCATTCCAACAGGAGAAGAATGGGCAGGAAACCTAATAACATACCTACTCTAAGTAGGCTTAGCATTTATTTCATATTATTATACGAACGTGAAGACGATGTTCCTAGAATAAAATTTATGTAAAGTACTACAATACGTACCAAGTGCCATGGATAATCCTCATGGTTACCCAGTATCTGGGGAAAACCGAGGGTTATGTCAGACTCACTCGCCGCCGTCACAGGCCTACGTCTGATTGACGAACAGCAAATTGACGGAGCCCCAAAACAATGAGGTCAGATAGCGATACAGTGCAGCATTCATGTGTGATTAAATCCCGAATAGGTTTATTGACTCAGGCGAACACCTTACCCTTGTAGTAGTATCTATTGCGGAAGAGCAAACAATATAGAAGGGGTGGCAGAGACCCTTGTAACTTTGAACAACAGACTCATTGAACATTGAAATGTCGGTAAAGGTTATGGGTGGATACACACTTGCTATCTACCTAATACTAATATAAGGTTGATCGCTGAGCTCGCGAACAAAGTCAAAGTCAAAACATTTATTTCAATTAGACCATTCACAGGCACTTTTGATTGTCAAGGAGTCGATCAGTTAGTCCAAAAGATGAAGCTAGTTGCTCGTTCCAAAACGGAGGTAGGCCTCTATGGAGAAGAACGAGCATGCGGAGCATGTAACTCCACGGCACTCTTTTAAATTACGTTTTTACAAAATCCTGGTTACAATATTCTTGTTGATTCTACATGTGAAACAACTACCTACCAGACGGTTTTATATTTTATTTTGATCGCCTGATTCATGACGGATATTATAGTCATATAATTATATAAAACCACGCTTCGAACCACAGGAGCGGATCCGTAATCAAAGACCTAACATAACGTGGATGAAAAAAAAATGACGCGGACGAAGTCGTGGACAAAACCTATATTACCTATATTACAACATTCAACAATTTGGACGGTCGGTAAATCGTCCAGATACTTTACAAAGTCGAACAATCAAAAGAACTGCATGTTTTGCATCAAGCCAGTATCTATGGCAACAGGTTTTTATCAGACTGATAAATATTTTCAAGTCTAAGTGGGTTGCAGATTCCAGTATGACCAAGAGACTGACCTCTCTATCTAGTCAAAACTGTTTTTATTTCAAATGCAAAAAAAAAAAAATGTTATCCATCTCATTAGCAAAACCAGTCACACTAAGTTAGTAAATATTACGATACCCTTGAAATCTATGCACTAGATACGAAATTTAGAGTGGGCTGTTGCGTAGGAGTGGCCGTGAATCTGTTATATTGCTTGTAGTTGTACAGACACGGTGTAGTGACCCCCTGGGGCTTTGATGTTACGATAATCTAGATTGAGCGTTCGGTGAATGGATTGGCGATGTATTTTCGGTAGTAATTGGTTACTCCCCCTTTTTTATGGACTTGTGTGAGGAGTACTCAACTACTAAATCAAGGCCTCTTCACTTTTTTAACATCTCTGATCTATAAAGACGAATTAGGGGACAGTTTCTAAATCTTTTCTGAAGATTTTCTTTGTTGTACAGTGAGCGGTCTTATGTGCAGTAGCATGATTTTTTTTTTAGGTGGCAAAAATCATAAAATGAGTCCTTCCGCCCTGGGTGGGGCGCGCGGAAGGTCAAGACTTTTACTGACAAAAAAACCACCCTGTTCCTTCTGTTGCCCTTTATGTTCCGGGGTCACGGTATCCTGTTAAGACGTCCCGCAACCCCGGCAGGGTGCAGTAGCATGCTAAGGTTTGAATTGCTGTGATCAAGCGGTACAGGCCATACCTACATCTGTGTGTATGAGTGATGTATTAACACAGTACTTACGTACACCTCAAAAATCGCATACGGCGTGGAAAGCTCGTAAGTTTAACCAAAGTATCAATCTATTACTTTGTGAGATTGCTACTCCACTTATAACCGTTACTGTACACTCTGGAAGTATTGTACAACTGCCATATTTGAGCACTGTAGCTTTAATACTGCATTGATTGAGGTTGGAGGTTCAAATCCGGGCAAGTATCAATGTGAATTTTTCAATTCGTATGTACTTTCTAAAGTTTATCTTGGACATCACTGGAATCGGGGAAGGAAAACATCGTGAGGAAACCTGGACTTTACTGTTGCACTCAAAACCATGTCAGAGGCTCTTGAGGCGGTTTAGAAACTGACACTAGGGTGTGTGGGGTCGCAAGACCTTACTGCTCACACGATAAGAAGACTGCATTGATGAAAATGTCTATTCAATTCCGTAGCTCCGGATATGTCCCTCGATCCATTTAAAGTGTGAATAGTCCAATATTTTCCTTCCGTTAGATTTCCTGCTGTCCGGGCCGGCGGAATAGAGGGACAACCGGAACTGAGAAGATTGCTTTTCAATTTTGTATGATAATCATATTTCATTTAATATCTTACTTTGTGTATCTTCGACTGTCAGCTTATTGGATCTTACTATCGTACTACTAAATGCGATAGTTTAGACGTCTGTACGGATCTGGATATAATTTGGCACAGAGATACACTTATAGTCTGGAATAGCACATAGGCTACTTTTTATCCCCGAAAAATGTAAGGTACCTATGGGACAATGTAACAACTTTGACGCAGATGAAGTCACGGGGCGAAGCTAGTAATAAATAAAATTAAAAGTTGACAAGATTTAGAATCTAAGGATTATGCTCTTTGGGTCACTGGCACATGTAATACGTAATAAGCCCACTGCAATATTGACTCTCATAATATCCAAATAGCGTTAAAATGAGGTAATAAACTTAACACAAATATTATCACAATACAAACTTGACCTTGACATCCATAATCCACTAATACACGAGTAAAAGAGAAAGGATGATTTTAAACTTAAACACATCGTGACGGTCTCATGGTGTAGAGGCCGGTATATTTTGATAAATTCCCTCCTTATGAATTTGTGTGAGGTGAGATGATGGAGCGCTTACACCTTACGGCATTTCATATTTTAAACTTTCAAGTGCTTATTTATCGAAAATAATGAACCGATTTTAATGAAACTTCCTAAACATAACAGGATAGATAGGTCAATTTTCGCACGGCGTAAACACTCTTAAGTTAATTTCACAGAAATTTCCTAATTTGCATTCCTACAGAATAGCACTTCAGATTTGAATGAGAGATAAATTAATTACGTCACTGAAGTAATACATTCTCTAGCTTTTGAAAAGATTAGCCGAAAATCAATTAGGTACATTTTCTGTTCTGATCATAATTATCAAGCTCAAGTGGTCTGGCATTTAACTTGGCCTGCTTGGAGCAGCTGTGGTCACACCATTTTATTATTATTTATGTGTGCCAATAAACATTTTTTCTTTTAGCTAAAAAAAAGTCCACTGCTGAACGTAATCCCTCCCAAGCATAACGTGATCAAATTCACTAACTTCTCCAAACATTTTAGACTCAACTTTGAACCTACGTCCCCCATAAAGTCTTAAGCAAACATCATCAAGCTTCAACTCCTCAAAACCTGTCCAGTAACTGTAGGTAACATTTACAGTGTGATCTTAATTACATTGTACGCTTAATTGCTTGCGAACACAGCGGATAATCACGAAGTGTTTGGTTTCCGGCAATGTGTCCTGATAGCCAGTATCCGGCCGATATCTGGTGGAACATGCAAATAATTTGATATTCTCTATTACGTGGTGGTTGCTATTGACGTAATTGATTGTTACAATGTATGGCGGTAGGTGTTGGTAGGTACTTGAAAGCTTTACATTGTAAGCTCATACTTGAATATTATCTAAATTCTAAACTATTAATATTATAAAGAGAAAAACCAAACAATATTTACAGTTTAAATTTGTTTCTACTTGACATATGTACATTTTTTATTTTCTCTTTTTATGTTATGTGCGTCATTTTAGCGGGAATAAACAGTTACTTATTCTTTCTTTCTAAGATTTGTATTTTTGTTTGTCAAGTAATGGTCTCACCTTAACACTTCTTAAGCTTTTATTTTTTTTTAATTTGGAAAGCTACACTATCAGCGTGACAAAACTACAGTCTATATTTGATTTGCAAAAAAATTGCAGGTCCTTATAGAAAATAAAACACGCGGCTGACGTCGCATGCAAAAGCTATATTTTTTTAATCTCTAACATCTTATACTTTTTATTTAGGTAGATAAATATACGGCTACATTGGACGGCGGTTCATCCCACGTAGAGTTTTTCAATAAGGACGAAAAGAATGGCTTTGTGCTTCAGGTAATCAAATAGCTTTCAGCCAAATTCCACCAAAATTAGGACCGTAGTCAAACTGCAAAGAAATAATAAATAAATAAATCGTTTATTTAGATTAAAGTCACATCTTCTATGGCTATAATATTAATAAAAATGAATGGCTAACTGTGATGCTAAGCACAAAACTCGAAAACGGATGGATCGTTTTGGCTTATCCCTCTTTGTTGTTGTACCTGTCGTAAATTCCCGGACAAGGTTTTATGAAATATTTTTTTTGAAAATTCCGCCGGGAATGTCGAAAAATTGCACCCGTGCGAAACCGGGACGGTTTGCTAGTTTACAATCAATATCTTACCATCTACATATAAACTCACGCCTTTTTCCCATGGGGGTAGGCAGAAACTATAGAACGCCACCTGCTACGATCCTTACATACTCCTTTCGCCTCATCTACGTTCATACATCTCGTCATACAAGCACGCCGGTTACGAGTGTTACTTACCATCTAAATTAGAAAAATAGCAAGAACCGCTGCGTGAGTTGCTTATAAGGGTCTACTATAAATGATAAAAGATACCTTGACAAGAACAGTCTTAATCCTTGCTAGTCTACGATCATCGATCCATATTATTCTATATTTTCCGATACTTCTAAGCCTTGAAGAACAAAGGGCCCTTTGTCTTTTCAAAGGGTAGGTCTTAGTATAGAACAAACTGCTTTCCCTGTTTATATTATCCTTGGCTCCTAAACCAACAGACTTACAAAGAGCAGTCAAGCAGTAAGCCGTGAATCCTGTGCAAACAAACAAGAACTTACTATTATCACTATTCCTCCCTTTGTGAGAAGTATTTTCTTAAAGAAGCATTTCTTGATGTTTGATCAGCTTTAAGCCTGGTTCACATTATGTCGGACCGACTAACGACTCAGCAGTCAACTCACTCAGTCAGACAGCTGTCAAACATATAAACATTACGCTCCGCGAAAGTTATGTCTTAAAAATAGTAAATGATCACAAAAGTCCTTGAATCTTCCAAAATTATCAAGCGCAGGCCAGTACCTTAAGTGCAAGTGTTATCTCGACAAAACCACACTGATTAGAAATATTAAAAGTCTAACAATACTCTATCATAAGTTTAAGTGTATCACTCTAAAATAAGTTACGACGGTGGTGTTCACATTAGGTCAGATCGGCAGATTCTAGTGTGAACAGCAACATCCGACAGTCTGTCAACGGTAAAACTGTCGGTCCGGCCTAATGTGAACCAGCTCTTACTGTTTCTGGTTCTGTGGGAATTTCCATCCTTATTCATTTTGCGTTTGATGTAACATAATATCAAGCCTGTAATTCCCGAAAGGTTAGGCAGAGGTGTACCCATTAGTACACTCACATTTTGTCGGTTGTGTTTTGATGTCGGGATGGCCCGTCTCTCATGCTTGAGGTTGTGGGTTCAAATCCGGGCAAGCACCATTGTGACATTTTCAGTTCATGTGTACTTTCTAAAGTTTTCTTATACATCACAAGGAAAACATCGTGAGGAAACCTGGACTTTCTGTTCCACTCAAACCATGTCAGAGGCCCTTAAGGCGGTTTAGAAACTCTGACACTAGGGTGTGTGGGGTCGTAAGACCTTACTGCCCACACGATAAAGAAAGAAGTTGTGTTTTAAGTAATAGCTTTCTTTATTTTTTCTATGCTCCTGGTAATAACATTTCCATCGCAGAAATTCTTTTATTAACATGACGTAACAACTATTCAATTTCGTTTTCATCTACTGCCCAACATTTGTCTTTTGACAAGGTCTGCCCCATAATATTCAAGATGGAATGAGCATTTCCCTGAGAGCTTTCATTACCTAAAGTGCACCTAGCAACAGTTTCAGAAGGCCGTAGTAGTTGTTTGTGTTGTACTTAAGTGAATTATTATTGAGTTGGTAACTGGTTTTACCGGATAACCGAATGTCATCCTGAAGGTCATATAGTTAAGGTGGAAAATTGTTTGTGTAGCATCATCAGATACTAAGTTGTAGATAGAGGTAATATTTTTACTTTATTTTTTGTGTATAGAAACCAATACCTGTCTTACTTCCTTATATCTTGCTATTACTATAAAAAATGCGTTTAGATGGATGGATGTTTGTTACTGAACGGATCTGGATGAAATTTGGCATGAGATAGATAGATTATAGTCTGAAATCAATCAGGCTACTTTTTATCTCGGAAAAATGTGTTTCCCGTGGGATAATATATCAACTTTGACGCGGACGAAGTCGTGGGAGGAAGCTAGTAGGTACATGAAGCCATATAATATCAATAATCAACACATTTGTGAAAAAAAAACATCCCCAATATGATACAAAAGACTAGTGAACTTTATTTAAATATTCCGCTTGGCATCGTTAGAAAAACATTCTTTCTAAAGCTTCTAAGTGAAGTTAAGCTCAAAAGAATCTTAGTGTTGCCAAGAATAATAAGACATAGACTAGCTACTCCATGCGACTTCGCACGCGTAGTTTTTTCAAGTTAAGTAACGTCTATCATGAATCCGGCTATCATATACAAAAAGGTTTCTTCTAATTTGACTGGCAGTTTCATAGATGCGTCTCAGCAAACAAAAAATCTCTCCAGCTTTATTATATTATAACAGATACTCCGAGTATTCCCATTTCCCATAGGGTTGACGAAAAGTGTCAAGTAACCGTAGTTAATTCACTGATGACGGTAAGGTCCCATGTTATAGGAGATGAGCCCTGTTAGGACCAGGATTAGGATCGGTAATTGAGCTTTTGCTGAGGATTTTAGGCCACATTTGCAGGGATTCAATAAATTAGCGTTACCAAATAATTGGTTAGGCATTCGACAAGTATTTTTACTGGATATTTTTTTAGGTGTTGAGCTCATCTTTCGTTGGATAATCCTCATGGACGCATTACACCCTGGGAGGATAGTCCTTTCATCATCATCATCATATCAGCCATTTGAGGTCCACTGCTGAACATAGGCCTCCCCAATATATTTACAATAAGACCGGTTAGAAGCGACTTGCATCCAGCGCGATCCTTTGGTCTTTAACATATCGTCTATCCACCTTGCCGCCAGACCTTTACTGACTATTAATCACCCCTGGTGTTTCCTTTCCACTCTTACACCGGGGACCCCAGAAGCGTACACATCTTCCACAATCCCCAACTGAAAACTGTCACGAATTAGCTCAAGTTTCGGTTCATACAAGAGAAGAATCATATTTTGCTCCATACAAATGACCAAATTAAGGCTCCAGGATACTAGAAACAGATTAACATTGTCTGGTTCCTGACCGTGACTCGCTACCACAACAGGACGAGTTTGATAATAACTAATGTGTGCAGTCTGCACTGACCAGATTAAGTTTAGCCTTTCCGCTGCCATTATAAATACCAGATAATAATTGATGTTATAATAATTACAGTCAGAGAAACATATAAATAAAATAGTTTATCCTCTAAATCTAAACTTGACTGCAGTTCACTGAACTTATGGTTTATAAATAATACGCAATATTCTATATCTATCTACCTAATCTATACCATCTATAAAATAAAAATAAATTGAATAGCTTAATAATATGTTTGCGTAAAACTCGAGAACGGCTAAACCGCTTTGGCTGATTCTTTTTTTTTTGTTGTGTTTGTAATTTCCCTGACAAGATTTTAATGAATGTTTTTTTTTTGGATACCTGAAATCTCGGTTTGCACTCGTGCGAAGCCGGGGCGGTTGACTAGTAGATAATTATAAAAGATTCATGATATTTCATTCTTCAACAATACGTCATACATTCTCACAAATTCACAACGGAGAGCAAGAATGACTGTAACAAACATTGTTTTGTCAAGGATAAGAAGGAATCAATCCTTGGAGGCGCGACCCCGCCACTGTTGGCTTTTAAAGTCTTAAAGGCTTTAGTAAATACTCAGGCTTAGTCTCAGAGGTACTCGCGAAAATAACTGCGCGACTGAGATTTGACTCAGCCGCGCAGTTATTTTAAGAAAAGAAAATTGTTGTTTTGAAATGATTAGGGAAAACCGGCCAAGAGCGATAAGGATTGCATAATTATAACCTTCGCTATTTTATGCAATCCTACTGGTTAATATTTTTCTGTTTCTTCGCTTCGCAGCCTAGCTCCACTTCAATGGATAGTCAGCCTTAACATAGCAGGTGGAGCCGTGGTGTTTTGGACATAACTAACGGATCCCGGTATTCGCATTACGCATGATCCACGCCTCCTATTGGGCGGACGGATCTTATAAATTGTTCAGTTTAAGTTTTCTGATCGTAGCGTCAATATTAACCCTATTTTTTGTTATCAACAAAGCCCTACACGTGCCGTAGTTCGCAGTAAAGACTCGGCACTAACATCAGTGCCTCTAATTTCCCCAGGGTCCTCGAGTTTTCCTAGAATTTCATTAAGAACTAGCTCTTACCCTACCCGTTCAGAGCTCTATGAGCGAAATATGGACGCATTAAATTACATTTTTATGACTACCCTCGTAAAACTAAGATTAAAAGAGATATTAGCGATTAAATGGGAGCTTTTATTTTGCATAAAGACAGAGTTAATGAATAATGAATGTTTTTTTATTTAGTTTTCTACCGTTTTACCTTTTTTTGGTCTGTTTTTATATAGTTCAGTTACCTTTCATATACATACTGCTTCCACGTGATCCTGCTTGGTTGTAAAACACCTCAGGTTGCTGAAGATGAACAAACAGCTTCATTTTAGTTTCTTCATGTGTCAGTCTTTATTTATCCTCTCATTTCTAGGGTTCTGTATCGGAAGGTTGCCTACAAAACCCTATTACTTAGCCTCTGCTGCCCGTCCGTCTGTTTGACAGCGGGCCTTATCTCAAGCATCGTAATAGATAGAGTTAAAATTTTCACAAATTGTGTATTTCTATTGCCACTGCAACAAATTAAAGAGGGTCCGCATACAAGAAGTGTGTTTTTAAATATTATAAGGTGATTCAGAACTCAACTTGGCCGGTTTTTTTTTTAAGAATTTCATACACACCAGCGCACTAAAGTAAGCCGGCCCAGTAACCTAATGTTATAAAAATATTTTATCGAATTTTTAACATGTTAGGTAACCCATATTAATAACGCACACTTGAGTGGTCTTATTACCCAGTGTCCATTGTGTCCACACTAAGAGCCCCCGCAGACTGCAGTCTTTGAATCGGCCGATAGTTTAGGCTGGTAGTGCTCACACCGAGTCAACTAACAGTTTAGTTGGTTAAGAGTGCGCAGACTAGCCAATACTATAATGATTAAACAGTCCGCCGATAGTTGGCAAAATTTTTCATCGGCCGATACTGAATCGCTGTAATGTGCGCATATGCATACCTACCTCTATTTTTTTTGGTTGGTAAAAATCATCAAATGAGCCCTTGCGCCCTGGGTGGGGCGGAAGGGATGTCAGACTTTTACTGACTAAAACCACCCTGTTCCTTTGCGTTCCGGGGCTACGGTATCCTGTTAACCTGTGACCCCGGATATACTGTATACCTACATACTGTTTAGGAAACCGCCCAAACTATCTGCCGATAGAAAGTCTGAAGTCTGCGGAGACTTTTACAAAAGTATCGGATCAATGACATGACAAATTTCAGATCCTACACGAAATAAATTCCGCATGACCTAATAAAGATGAATGGATTTAAGACGAGAAGGTTTTGTTATTTCCCGAAAATTTCTAGCACAAACAAACATCGTTTACGTTTCAGAAGACATCTCAATCGGCAGTGTGTTTTTTGTTACAAGAACTCGGAGAGAAATAAAAATATTTTTCTCAGTAAAAACATGTCTAAAGATCGCAAAACCGTATCTGCCGTTCCCAGTTATTTTGGACTTATTCTCGTTTGACCTTTGCATGCTTTTAAAAGCGGTCGTCTTTGATATTTTTCTCGTTATCGGTTTTTCTGGTTCAAATACGATTATTTAAATCGTAGACAAGAAGAAAAAGGTTTAGATAGTATAAATTGGCGTCTGTGAGTGTTTCATTTGGGAAATTCTTATTTCAGACTAACCGCGGTGCCACCCGCGTTGTTTTATGTCTTTGGTTACAGCTCTGTTCCTGTTGTTCGCAGCGTGATGTTAAGTAGACTTTCCTAGAGAAACGGGCTATGTAACTCAGAAAGATTTTTTCAAATCGGACAGTTCATGAGATTAGGACGTCCAAACAAACTCTTCAGCTTTATAATTTTTTAAATTCTACCCGCAACTTCGACCGCGTCAAAGTCCATATTTTATGCAGCGGGAACCGTACATTTTTCCGGGATAAATATTCCATACTCTAATCTAGCTCTGTACCAAATCTCATCCAAATTCGTTTAGCAGTTCTGGCGTCATTGAGTAACATACATCCATCCACAACTTTCGCATTTATAATAGTAGTAAGATAAGCAGTATAGATTCTTCGCTCATCATTCTTCAGCCATCAAGAAAGCCATCGATCACTTCACCAGCGAAGTTTAACGTCAACTTAGGACATACCGTAAACATTGCCTTCACATGTACTGTAAATAACATTGTATATTGTAACCTAATTTCCCCAGAGGTGGTCAGACCGCGGTGGCCATGCGTCACTTGTATTTGACATTTTGCGGATAAAAAAAATAGATTGAATTTTGTCTCAATTTATTATCACGATTTTTTTTATCCCGTTTATCAATTTCGTATCACGGTTCAAATTAAGAAAAATATTTTATAGACTGTAAAAATAGGTACTTAGAGATAAAATTCGATAACTTGACGCGCCCCTCCACACTTAAAAACGTTTGAAAGTATTTGTAAAAGTATTTACACGACTGACAACACGACGCATGTGTGCGTACTGAGACGGCTCTCGAAACAAAAACAAATCAGCGTCTCATTGTTGCTCGACTAGCGGCATCATTAATTACTCATTATTATTGAAATAGTAATATGGAGGGGCGCGCCATGTTATAGTAGTTTATCTCTACCTGATGCACAATGTGTGAATGTTACCAATGGAGGAATACCTAAGGATCGTCTGTCAATCACGTTTCTCAATGGGAGAGGTTTATTATGAAATCACGTGGATTATTTTTTTTGTTGAACGGTGTTTAATATTCCAGAATTTAATACCCTTTAATAATACCTACTTACATGTATTTAAAGATCATCATAATATTTTTTTGTGAGCCTCTTCGGTCCCACTCCTGGGAAAAAGTCTCACTCGACTCCTTCCACCTTTCACGATGCCATGCTTCTTCCCTCCAGATTTGGAAGAATCCGTCCAGTTCGTCCCGCCATCTCCGTGGCGTGCTGTGAGCCTGTCATCCTGTCTTAGGGCACATGTGCAACTTAGGCCCATAGTCCATTAAAATATGGGGAGGGGAATAGTCGTAAACCTTATCACGTATAACCACGAATAATGCCACCCATTATGGGGGGGGGGGGGTGCTTAAAAACATCACATGATTAATCGATGACCGCCAAAGACCAGTATGCAAAATACTTGTTTTGTTCACGACTTTTAAAAGAGTGTCTAAGTAAATACTCATACGATTCGGTTTCTCTGTCTCCGTATCGTAATTTGTTCCGCTCTTCTAATTATAGCATTTGTGTCACTGTATTTAGCGAACTGGCTACTTAATAAGGGTACTGACACATTAATGCTCTCCGAACCGTTGTGTGATCGTGATTTGTCGAGAAACGGTTGAAATCTTCTTAACTAATATAAGCTGAAGAGTTTTTTGTTGTTGTTTGTTTAAACACGATAATCTTTGGAACAGCCAGTCGGATTGGAAAATATCTTTTTGTATATGATACTCAAAGTCAAACAATTTACAGGTACTTTTGAATTGTCAAGGAGTCGGTCAGTTAGTTCGAAAGATGAAGCTAGTTGCTCATTCCAAAACGGAGGTAAGCCTCTATGGAGAAGAACGAGCAAGAAACTCCACGGCACTCTTTTAAATTAGGATAGCTAGATTCATGACAAATAGCTTTATATCATTACGCTACGACTCTCGGGAGCGGAGTACTTATTGTGGACAAAGTTGCGGGTAGATGCTAGTAATTTTATAAAGTGAACATCAAATCCTTTATTTCAATCAGACCATCGTAACAAGAGAAAAAGAATTGAATCTAGATGAGTCTTTCAAAAGGTAGTTTCATATAGAAAAGAATGGACAAGAAACTCCATACTAACTCTTCTTAAACACTTCAAAATATAAAACAAAGTCGCTTCCCGCCGTCTCTACGTTTAGATCTTTTAAACTACGCAACGTATTTTAATGCGGTTTTCATCGATAGACACGAGTGATTCAAGAGAAAGGTTTATCTATCTACTTTGCAAACGTGCGGAGCCGGGCGGATTGAAAATAAATGTTTTGCAATATTTGTATACAGGATCATACAGGATTACATGATATACCTGTCTATACTGTCAATTAATCCACTTTCGAAGGTAGATTATCAACGCTTCATGGTTATTTATTACAAAATTGACCCGTTCATTTAGACGAATAAAATTTAATATCAACAAGGCTCCTTATCACAAGGTCAATGTCACTTTGCTAAATATTAAAAACAAAGCTCATGGCCATGTATGAGTTGAATCTAAGTTAAGAATATTGTTTAAAAATTGTAGGTCGATTGTAATACTACTTATTAGAACATGAATAGGAAGTGTTACAATCGACCCACAACTCTTAGGCAACGTAGAGATTCTCTAGAAAGAAAGAAAGAAATTAGTCCCGCGAAAGTGATGCACATAACATAAAATGTTTACAAAACCTCAAGCCAAAAAACAAGTGCTAAAGGACGATGACCGAATTTGTATGAGACCCGTCCCCCCCCTCCAACAGATATTTTGTATGTGTTAATAGGTTCTTAAGGATCTATAAAAAGACTGGCTTCAAAAAACTTCAAAATCCATGGGGTTAAGGTATAAGATAAAATTAAAAAATCATTTTATGTTATCATTTTGTCAAAGTGGGCGTTAGACCAACAGCATTGAAATGTATTTCATATGAAAGCTTATAGTTAATACTTTATTTCATATTATCACACCAAGTACCAAAGACGTGGGAGAACAGAGTTACATCGTTTTTAAAAATGCAATATTTCAACTTTTCTGTAGTTTCTTGTTTACAGACCGAAAGGACAGCGGGCGTAAGACCAACAGCATTGAAATATACTTCAAATGAAAGCTTATAATTACCACTCTATTTCATATTAAGACACTAAGTACCAAAGACGCGGGAGAACAGAGTTAAACCGAATTAAAAATTGCAATTATATTTCAAGATTTCTGTACCAGTTTACAAGTATTATAGACAGTAGGAACATACCAACAGCATTATAATATATCATATATGAAAGCTTATAAATTAATACTTTATTTTATATTATCACACCAACTACCAAAGATATGTGAGAGCAGAGTTAAACCGTTTTAAATAGTGGAATATTTCAACATTTCTGAACCAGTTTACAGGTATTATGGGCAGTAGGAAAATATCAACAGCATTGAAATATATTTTATATGAAAGCTTATAGTTTATTAACTATCTCCATTATATAACTCCATTTTATATTATGGCACCATTGTGCAAATAATAAACGTGACATAGAGCTATAGTAATGACGTAGTGTTACCGTTTCTTTATGGATTAGGATAATAGGAAGTAGATACTAAAAAGTGAAAAATTGCTTTAGAATTTGAAGTTGGCGAGTTTGGTTCTGTTTATTATTCTAATACGAAACTACCTAAGGAGTATACTATTTCAAATAAAAACATATCGAAGAAATCGTACATACCTACATTAAAAAATAATACTCCTCTATTTTTGACGCCGGTTAAAAAATGAAAACTGCATGGGCACAACTTCACACTGTCCATATGCCTGTTAAACATGTACAGATGTATTAAAGTACAGCACTTCTTAAAACAGTTAAACTCTGTTCTCCCGCCCGCGTCTTTGATACTTGGTGACATGATATAAAATGGAGTATTAACTATAAGCTTTCATATGAAATATATTTCAATGCTATTGATCTTTTTTCACTATCGATAATGCCTGTACACAGGTACAGTATGACTGTACTGCCCGTAATACCTGCAAACTAGCACAGAAATGTTGAAATATTCCATTATTTAAAACAGTGTAACTCTGTTCTCCCATATCTTTGGTAGTTGGTGTGATAATATAAAATAAAGTATTAACTATAAGCTTTCATATAAAATATATTTCAATGCTGTTGGTATTTTCCTACTGTCCATAAAACCTGTTAACTGGTACAGAAATCTTGAAATATTATTGCATTTTTTAATACGGTTTAACTCTGTTCTCCCGCGTCTTTGGTACTTATAGTCTTAATATGAAATAGAGTGTTAATTATAAGCTTTTATTTAATGTATATTTCAATGCTGTTGGTCTTACGCCCACTGTACTTTCTGTCTGTAAACAAGAAAAAACAGAAAAATTGAAATATTGCATTTTTAAAAACGATGTAACTCTGTTCTCCCACGTCTTTGGTACTTGGTGTGATAATATGAAATAAAGTAATAACTATAAGCTTTCATATAAAATATATTTAAATGCTGTTGATATTTTCCTACTGCCCATAATACCTGTAAACTGTTTCAGAAATGTTGAAATATTCTATTATTTAAAATGGTTTAACTCTGCTCTCCCATATCTTTGATAGTTGGTGTGATAATATAAAATAAAGTATTAACTATGAGCTTTCATATAAAATATATTTCAATTCTGTTGGTATTTTCTTCTGCCCATAATACCTGCAAACTGGTACAGAATTGTTGAAATATTCCATTATGTAAAACGGTTTAACTCTGCTCTCCCATATCTTTGGTAGTTGGTGTGATAATATAAAATAAAGTATTAACTATAAGCTTTCATATGAAATATATTTCAATGTTGTTGGTCTTTTCCCACTACCCATAATGCCTGTACATAGGTACAGTAATATTGAAATATTGCAATTTTCAACACAGTTTAACTCTGTTCTCCCACATCTTTGAAAGATGTCGCCATAGTAAAAAATTATTACCTTACTAAGATCTATTGATTGAGATACATTTCATTTCTGTTGGTATGGGGGGACGTTTTGACGCATTGTCCTTTAAGAAGAAAAGAATTAAAAAAAAATGAAAACGTTTAGAAGTTTTTAAGGGAAAGTTATGTTTTCCAATACCCACTACTTGTAACCCAATAGAGCAGAAAAATTGCTTACCTATGAGTATGCACAAACGATAGATTCATTGAATAAATATGTACCTAACTATTACTTAATTATTTCTATTTTTAATTCTGTTGAGATTGAGACGAGGTCGTTGACTAATCTGATCAAAAATTTTACTTTCGCATTTATTTTATACTAGCTTATGTACGCGATTTCGTTCGCTTAATTTTGCGGATCCCTCAATTTTATTTGATAATACAGTATAGCCTAACGTTTAGGGATAACGTAGCTTCCTATTAGTAAAGGAATTTAAAACCGTGATAGTAGTTTCGGAAATTAGAACGTTTAAACAAAACAAACAAACACTTGAGCTTTAAAATATTGGTTTTAAAAACTTTTTTTTTTTTTTTGTGTAACGGTCTTGTATTTTAAAAGATTGATACCTTCTAAAGTCTAATTCTTTAAATTATAAATGTTGGCAATCCAAAAGCGCTGGTAATGATTGCGTTTATTAAAATTAATGTCAATTAACATTCAAAAGTAGGTCACACAGATCGTGTAGTTGTTAAAGTAATTAAATTCATCTGAGGTTTTATGTGCTTCAAATGTCAAATGTTTACGATTCTGATTGGTTGAAGCCCACTCGATGTTAGAATGAAAAAAGGTTTAATATAACCTACTTCGCACCCAAGTCAGCCGCAGCAAACTCCACAGGTTTTCCTGGATGGTACCAACCTTCAGTGCCTATGCGGCGTCTTCGCAGATCAGGCCCATCCCCTGTCACCTGCACACGTGAGGACCTAATGACTGCGTCAGCGGATGGGGTTGTAGTAGCTGACTACTGGGCCAATAAAAAAAAAAACACAAAAATATATTATTAAATACCTAATTTGTCTTTAAGACGCCAAGAAGAAAACCTAAGTATTGAGTGTAGAATGCTAAACATGAACCTTCTAATAGACTCCCTTAAAACATCACCGTACTTATTACCGTACATTCAAATAATGTTATTTTAATAGCAAAAGTAATCAACGAACCAAATAATGAGACTGAAAATGTTGTATTTCTTCCATTACTGTCAACATAATGAGATAAAAATTAAAACACCAACTGCCAGCCGCCGTAGGTCACTCAACAAAGTAATTTCCTCAACTTAATTGAAAAATATACGAAGCGTACTTTCTTCAGTGAATGATGAATTATGTTTAAGGACTAGGGCACACAAGTAAAACCACTTAGCAAGCCGTTACTAAGTGCGACATAGCCAAGTTACCCATTTGCTGATTGATAGCCGGCCGCGCCCCGTGCGGTAATGTGGCCGAGCCCTTACGGAGAGAGCATACTGCAGATTTTATTAGAGGTCCCGGAATAATGGAAACGCCATTTTGATGTTAGTCCGTCAAGAAATAACTGTCGTCTTATCGTTCGAATAATTCGATAAGAAGCTTTTTTATGCGGGTCATTGCTTATGTATTGAGAGATAGTGTAGATACATACATACCAATATTGTTTCAGTCACTTGTACAGTACAAGTCGCAAGTCATGTGGATCTCTGCTTCTTTTTAGTAGCACTCAGCCGATTATCATTAAATCAATAATAATACCAAAGGCACTTCTCGTACAGAGAAGACACGAGCATTAATCACCATACTTGCTCATAGCAGATTGGCAATATCAGACTTATTATAACGCCAGGTTTCCTGACGATGTTTTCCTCTGCCGAAGTCAGTGATATCCAAGAAAAACTTAGAAAGTACAAGAAAAAGTCGCAATGGTACTTGCCCGTGCCCTTTTGTGAACCTACAACCGTGTGTATCTGACTCGGTCATTCCGGTCAACACTGGTCAAATATAACCCAATTTCTTTCATTCATGTCTTTTACTTAACGTGTCAATATTTTCATATTTCATTCTTCTGTTCTTATTCCCATCCAAATTCATTCTCGAATCATACGCAGTCGATCAGTCACTGACCTATTTAAATTAATCGAATGTGTGTACTACCTTATCATTACTTAATTGTCATTAAAATGAATGTATCAGTGTCGCATTACTCATGCTTGAGTTCTGTCGAGTGATTTATTACTATACCCTGATAACTTTGCCTTAATTGAGGTCTTTATTTAGTTAAGCCGACCATGTGTAGTGCTGTCGCCCCATCTTAGGGGTAACTAGTGTTCTTGATTGACAGTGAAGGTTTTAAGTGTGTATTTGGAATTAATAAAATTGTAAACTGAAAAAACATGTATTTAGTTGGTGTGGGTGTGCTTAGCTTGAGCTGTCAAGATTGATATACAGAAAGGAATAAATTAGTTTATTTATATTGACTAACATGTCATCGAGATAGAACAGCAACCTTTGCTTCTATCTGACATATGTGCTTTGTGTATTTCGTATTAAAATTATATCATTATATCATCAATATTGTATGATGTCACTTTTGGGTTATTAAACAAAAATAAGAAATGGTTTTTTTTTACAATTTCTGAATGAATATCGGTGTTTGATGGTAAGCTGACCTTTAGTCCAGACATAGATAGTGGTCTGACCAGTAACAAACCTGTCGGTGATATTCTGCCGAGATTATTGGCTTGTCTTTCGTATTTGAACTGCAATCAATTATTTTACAACCGTCTTGCCTAAATAATAAATATCACTTTTACCGTTGAAAAATTCATAAATTAATGCACAAATCTAGCTTACCATCGTGTTTTTCTAAAGAGGTTTGCGGTCACAATCTTGGCCACATTGAGATAAAGCGAAAAAGCGAGAAAAGCGATCCATATTTTTAGACAAAAACTTAGCTAGCCACGACTATTCCGATGTTAATACAATAAAATACTTTTACGTAACTTCTTAAAGCTTAAGGGTGCGTAGGCTCTCTGAAGTTTTAGGTCTTTTTATAAAAAATAGTTGAGGGGCGGACGCACCCGCAGATCGATAAAAGCTTGTCACAACGTCTCCAAAGCCCTTGGCAAAGACGCCGTACATAGTATATATTTCGTATTTATTTTTATTACCCGTTATTGCTATAATATATGCCAAATATGTGTCTTCCCCAGCAAGTTATTTTTCCGATACTGTGTAAAAGAAAGGGAGAAATATAGCCCAAGTTATGGTTTATTCATGCTGATTTGATAATAAAGTAAAACATAAAAATGTGGAATATATCAGAATACGCACGCGTAAATTCTATGATAATAAGAAGTTTCTTTATGATCCTGACCTAATTTGGCCATTATATATTCGTCTACAAGTTCTAAGCAGTAATGTCTTACTCTATCTACTAAATGCTATAAATTATAATCTTGAACATCACTGGTTTTGGTGAACGAAATCGTAGTGAGGAATCTTGGACTTATACAAGTCTGAAATCGCAAATCCGCCTTAAGTAAACGTGGTGATCAATGCTCGTGCTTTCTCTGTATAAGAATAGGCCTTGGCCCTGCAGTGGGACAATAATAGACTGGTATTATTATTATTGTTATTTGAGGAATTTAGTTACCCGTTAGATCACAATAGTTACTGTTATTACAAGTAGGAGTCATTGAGTTACTCCTTAGTTTTATGCAAGCCCTTGCAACGGTTCGCAAGCATATTACGTAACATCTTTAAAAACGTAAAATATTGACATTTTATTTCCATTAAACAAATTCTGAATGCAATCGTTTAAATTATAAATTCTGATCGTGACACTCCAAATGGGCAAGTAATGAATTAAATTAACATTCACGGTCAAAATAGAAACCAGTATTTTTGCATACTTTCAAAATAAAATTAGCTTTTTCGGTTTTGCATGATTTGCGCAATAGTTGGACACGCCCTTTTCCAGACCCTTAATATTTTGAAGGTTTCACAATTTTGAGTGTAAAGTGACTTATTAGAGCCGAATACTAAATGTAATTCTTATCATTGTGATCATCCATAACGCAGAACACGTTTTTAATATTCTCACTATTCTTTAATTACCCCCACGACCACAGTACTGTGTGCTTATGGTAAGCACAATAATTGTCGGGCTTTTCTTCCGTCGTCCCACTCTTTCTGATTTTGAGTTAACGTGTAATGCTGTCCTGTAGAAATGTTCCATGCTAGGGATTGACTGTTCAGTGCTCAGGCCCAGGCACAGGGCTCAGGCTCTTTCAGGAGTTGCAGTGGGTGGGAACAGAGTGGCAGGCTTGCTCAGTGCTCATTTGGTCACCTAGCATTGCATGGGACGTAAAACAGTGATTTTCCCACACTGAAAAAAATAAAACGTTGATTACCAGCAATAATTTTTATTAAGTATCACTAAGTTTGATGGTCAGGAAACGTAGTTAACGGGTTAGTGAGTTAGTCTTTTTACACCCAGTAAACAAGTCTCAAAATGTTTGATCAATCGAGAGTTGTTTACGCACTCACTAACGAGGTTTATTATAAACAGCTACTGAAGAAGAGATTTGACCCATTTATCAATTGTTGTACAAGTCTGAAGGACGGAGGGTCCTCTGAATGACAATGGTTTCAAATTAAGGCTCTCAAGTTAGCGAAAACAGCCCAACAACATCGAATAGAAAGGTTCGGAGTTAAGATTTGTTTTTATTGTGTTAAGGATTTTGCTCGCGACTTCGTTCGCGTACTTTATCTTCGGAGCTTATAGTACTCAGGGGTAATGTAATTTTCTATTAGCGAAAGAGTTATCAAAATCGGTCCAGTAGTTTAAAATATTTAACTCGTTTATCAATACTATTTTTTGCTTCAAAAGAGCTTGGCAGACTCTTCTTTCTTATAAAGACCCGTTGTTTTTTTTCATCAGAATTTAGTCACATTACTTACAGTTGTTTGTGAATTAAATGTAATAGGCACAGCCCTCGAGCCGTCACTTTCTTATTTATATTGTCATTAAAAAAAAAAAACAACTCACACGATTGAAAGCCTTAATTTTAATGCCAAACGATGTATTGGGACGGGGCCGTGCAGGAGTTATGTTGATAAGGGTTTTATCAATAAGAAGACAATAAGTCAATAAGAAAGCCTCCTTAATCTTACAGCAAATTAACAAAATACTGCCAACCCTAAGACAAATCTCTCAGATCCCACACTCGTGCGCCTATGATGAAACAAGTGTTCATTATTTAAACGTCATTATAAAATATGATTTGATTAAGTGGTGAAACGGCCGGCGCATGAGACCCACTTTTGATTGAATTCATTTATAAATCATGACGTTCGAAAGAAGTCGGCGCAGGGGCCGCAGGGCCGCTGTCGCAAACACGTTTTGTTATTGTTGTTGAGATATGGAAAGTAGTCCTAAATAGAATTCAATACATGTACTGGATTCAAATGGATTTTATTTGAGACTAGCACTCTCCCCGCAACCTTGTTCGCGTTATTTTCCTTATGGATCCCTAACTTTTTGAAAATATAATATGGCCTATGTCACCCGGGGATAGTGCAGCTTCCCAACAGTAAAAGAATTTTTCAAATCGGTTCAGTGGTTTCGGAGCCTATTCAATGCAAACAAACAATCATATCTTTCCTCTTTCTAAAATTAGTATAGACTAGCTTATTCCCGTGATACTGAATGCTAAAGTCTACGAAGTATTACCACAAAACATAGCTTATGGCACTCACTCTTAAACTGATTTTATTTCACAACATAAAATCACGCCTGTAATTCCCGAAGGGTTAGGCAAAGGTGTACCCATTAGTACTCCCACATTTCGCCAGTTATGTTAAAGTCCCATATAATAGGAGGCGAAAGATTTTCGAAATGTCTTATTTAAAAAAAACTGACCAAAAAATCACCCTGTTCCTTCTGTAGCCATTTGCGTTCCACGGTATCCTGTTAAGACGTACTGCGACCCCGGGCGTAAACTTTTTCAACCTTTAGATTAGTATGGCTGTGGCTATTCTTAGTAGAAGTGCTTTTAATTTCACTATTAACAGTAACAGGCTCGACTGGCGGTTCACAACGGCGTGCTGATGCCTACGCTTATGTATGGAAGTGAATGTTGGGTATGGCAAACGAGGCATGAGAGTAGGATTAATGCTGTGGAAATGCGTTCCTTGCGGAGTTTGTGTGGTGTAACTTTGAACGATAGAGTGAGGAATGAGGTTATACGGGACCGTTGCGGATTAAAAGAAGATGTAGTGACAAAGATAGAAAAGGGTATGCTTAGATGGTTCGGTCATGTTGAGAGGATGAGTGATAGACGATTGACAAAAGGTATTTATATGGCAGAGGGGTCGCCCTAGGAAGACCTACACTGACCTTATTGGTGAGGTCCTTCAGAAAGGTCAGGTGCGGAGTACTCGTAACTGGCGTGCTTGTATGACGAGATGAGGCGAAAGGAGTATGTAAGGATCGTAGCAGGTGGCGTTCTGTAGTTTCTGCCTACCCCCATGGGAAAAAAGCGTGAGTTTATGTATGTATGTTTAGTAACAGTCGCTGAAATGCTGACCGTTTCAGTTTCGGCCGCAATCCATTTGGAGCTGCGGTTGAAACTGGAACCACGTTTTAGATGAATCTCGTTGCGCTCTGTAACATATTGTTTGTTTGTGTTCTCTTTCCATTTTTAGATTTCACTTTTTTTTTCTGTTATTTACTCTACAAATTGACGTTGTTACTATGTAATATTGTTAAGTTATTCTTTTTTTGTAGTTTTGTATATTACTTATATAATATAGATTTATTCTTATATTATTTAGTTTGTTTATACTGTGTGTTTTATTTATTTCATTTTCTCTTTTTACAAGCTTTTATTTAGCTTGCTCTGTTTGCAAATGTACACTGTAAGTATGTTTTGCAAACCATTTTTCGACCATTTGTTGGTATCCGACTGAGCTGAAATTTTGCATACACCTTTAGTTCTGATGAATTTTAAATTAAAGCTTGTTTCTTCAAATCTGTTTTATATAATAATTCTATTGAACAAGGTGTCTACATCTTTTACAATCTCCTATCCTACGCCGGACGAATATTTTCGGAATTTTCATGTATGTATTTTTCTGTGCCTTTGTTTTTTTTTTCTGAACTTTACTCCTACCTATATTATATTCTCCTGTATCGTGGGTACGTTTACAAACATATAAAAAAGCAACCATACTTGGAAAAATTACTCGTAGGCCAAGTA
The DNA here is from genome assembly GCA_949774945.1 of Hoplodrina ambigua. Classification (NCBI taxonomy): domain Eukaryota; kingdom Metazoa; phylum Arthropoda; class Insecta; order Lepidoptera; family Noctuidae; genus Hoplodrina; species Hoplodrina ambigua. The sequence goes on from OX458988.1 coordinate 9,260,382, forward strand.
AATATTTGCACCGTGCGGGTATCGGACCTGCGACACGCACCGCACGCTCATCAACTGCGGAAACCGTGTCATGAAAAACACAAATACATCATAAACTTACGCCTTTTTCCCCATGGTGGTAGGCAGACACAACAAGACGATCCTTACATACATCTTTCACATCGTCCACTATCATACATCTGAAAAAAAAAAACGTTCAACATTTTTCATTTATGTGAAAAACACATAAATATTTAAATAAATTGTTTTCATCAAAGTCCCAGTCAATTAACGGGTCATTGACTCTTAAATCAGTGTTAAATTCCAAACCAGTATTGGTCACGTACTTCTCCTGATAAAAATGTAAAGTAGGCATGTAGATGAAATATTGTTATTTGAATATTTAGGCAAAATATTCGATGTTATTTTTTTCCATTTTTATTCAATGACGTCATTCGTTGACGGGCCATTTTGGAGAATATTGTGGACACAAAAACTTTAAGAACTCCGAACATTTGGGTGAAATTGTGATGTTTTCTTTTTTCCTGGATGCCCCCTAAATAAACATTTTTACAATAGAAATTAAAACATCCTTAACAAATTAATTAATTTATTATTTTAATTTACTGCTAGTTCTTCTAGTTGAAGAACGCCCTCGATTTCGTCCGCGTAAATGTCAGTTATTGGCCATTTAATCTTGTTTCTCCATGCAAACTTTTGACCTCCATTTCAATACTTAATAATCTTTATTGCTTTTCCATATAATTATTATGTATGCTTAGGTGGTAACTTAAATAATTGAGATCATTATGGACCCTGTAGGGATCTTCTTAGGGTTTGAATTTTGATAAATCCGTTCTTTTAGTGCATGCCTAAAAATAACTATCTGGATGCCAATAGTGCAAACCATTCAGTCGTTTGAGCTCTGTGTTGAATTGTTGATAGATCAGGCAGTGAGTAACGTTTGCCATTTTTATATGTAAATAGGTTAATCCGGTTCCCGCGACACAAAAAATGTGTCCACAAATGGACATTTTATGAAATCTCCATCTGGATGACCCCCGGACCCACTCTAAACTAGGACAAACCGGGGAATCCCGAACAGATGGCAACCTTAATCGTGAGTAATCGGCGAATCCCCGAAACCCAGTAAATGAAGATACTCTCATCCAAAAACGAAACAGAAATGTTTATTTTAAACAGCGTATATATTTCAATTTGCCCGTAAATTAGCCTGTTTGAAGAGTGCGCATTGACCGCGAGTTTGGTCGTAAACCCGTGGTCGCGGACTCGCAACCACCTAAATAACGTGGTTGCATACTTGTGTTAATTTAATTTATTGGTCGTAAAATTGTAATTAGTTAGGTGTGCGATTACGGTGTACTGTTTATCTATATCTATCTCTATATTAATATGTATTATGAAGCTAAAGAGCTGGTTTGTTTGTTTGAACGTGTTACTTCTAGGTAATACTGGTCCGAATTTTAAAAAATATCCTTTTGCGTTTTTTAACCCGTTTATCGAGCTATACTCATAATATTACGTACCACATTACGAACGGGAGCGGAGCAGTAAGCAAAGACTTCAAGCGGGTGAAACCGCGGGGTGTTGCTAGTATGATAATGTTATTACTAGCGACCCACCCCAGCTTCGCACGGGTGCAATGTAGATATAAATATAAACCTTCCTCTTAAATCACTCGATTCTATTGATGAAAACCGCATTAAAATCCATTGCGTAGTTTAAAAGATCTAAGTACACAGACGGCGAGAAGCGACTTTTTTATACTATGTAGAGATTGCTGGCAAGATACTAGTTGTTGTAAAACTAACGATCTAAATATTTTTTTTGTAGGTAAGTTATTGTTCATCTAATCCTAAACTCCTAAAGCAAAAATACTAATATACAGCGCAACAATGTACTAATATTTACCTTAATGCTATAAATATTTCAATTCAAAGATTGTAAGTAATTAAATATTCATTTTGCGTGTGTTAACGTATTTTAGTCATTTCTGACGTGTGAAAACATATTGTAGGAAAGTTGTTTTACGTTTTACATGATAAAGATTTCGTGAATAATACTGTAATCAAAGATTCGATTTTGAGCATTATGTTATAATACTGTCTGACTGAAGATTAAACGCTCACATTTTTCTACGCGTTGCTTCGCCTGTGTAAAACCACCTTCGTAATCCGGTGGGACGACAACCTGACACAACTGGGGAGGCTTTACTTGCTTTTTGAGGCATAGGGGTATTACATCACCAACTCCCAAAACTATAGGCTCTTGAGTTCGTAATGGAAAAATTGAATAACACTTTTTACCCGACCATGAAATCCAGGACACCACGCTCAACAGTCGGGTTTGCGACCACGACACCAACGGGGCAGTCAAAATAACTAGATACTTAATAAACCACAGACTGCCTCGTTGGTCTAGTGGTTGCAAGCGCGACTGCTGTGCATGAGGTCTTGGGTTCGATTCCCAGGTCGGGCAAAGTGTTATTGGGTTTTTCCATCAGGAATTTCTCAGTAACAGCCTCGGAGTCTGGATTTGTGCCCGGTTGATGGCAATAGGCTCGCCCCCTATTACATGGGACTAAAAACATAACTGGCGAAATGTGGGTGTACTAATGGGTACACCTCTGCCTAACCCTTCGGGGATTACAGGCGTGATGTTATGTTATGTTATGTTACTTAATAAACCGGTTGCTAGTATTAGACCTAGTACTCTAGTATTGCATAACCTAATAATCTTTATGACACATCACTTAATGAGTATTGCAACGCGTGACATGAATATTTTCATTTTATTATTAGAAAAAAAAGTCATTAGTGCTGCAACGTACCGCTCCCGACACAGATTATAATCTAAGATTAATTAAAACACCTTTTTATACACATTGCGATACTTATCTATCTGATAAACTGGTATATCTAGAGAAAGTCTTGTGTGTGTTCATTTCCGAGTGGTTTTTAATCAAAATTTTAATTGCTATTGAATTGAAAGTATCATTTATTGCTAATAATTTAATCCCTTTTGCTGGTTTTACTGTTAGCTTATTTAGTTTTGATGTTATCTTTGGGTTGGTTTACAATAAATCATAATATTATTCAGTCTATCTAAATATACACGGTGGAAGGTAAATCGTAACGTGACACAGATTTTTACCTTAGATTCAGTTTATTATTCTTGAATCCAAAATGTTGATTTAATGCGTAGTTTCTTTGTTAGTTTGTTCTGTCTTACTTCTGGGCAACGGCCTCCCACCACTCCTTTCATCCTTCATGTTTCCGTGCCTCCTTTCTCCAGTTTTGTAGGAACCCATCCAGTCCGTCTCACCATCAGGCAGTCGGGGACTCACGTCTGAGATGAAAACTTAACATTTTGGGATAATTGTAGGCAGTCTAGCGCAAAATGTCACGTAATCATGTCGGTGACGCGAACCTTAAAGTTTTAGCCCTACCATAAATCGTACAACGCGGCTAAAGAAGTTTTCACTTTAAAAATCTCCTGTTCAATACAGACAAAGTTTATAGAACAGGTAATTTCCACCGTTTATAATATACAATCCAATACAGTAAATTTCGTATTATTTATTTAGATTTTTCTTTATACCTAGAAATCACATCTTATCTTTGGCAATATCATATATTTTCGAGGATCTATGAAATCATACTCTTATCGATGATAAGTTGCGATGTTATAAAATCATCTGGGTAACGTTATAGTTTTATCGCAAAATTATTGAGGCACCAAAATATACCAGTAACGACCGGAAAGGAAACCTACATATTCAATTTGATATGTGTCTAATCCAGTATTCCGAGAATGTTTCTGCTATTTTAAGGGTTCTGTATCTGAAAGGTGCCAACGAGATTCTATTAGTAAGCCTCCGCTGTACGTCCGTCTGTCTGTCAGCGAGCTGTATCGCATGAAACGTAATAGCTAGATATTTGAATTGTCAATGCCTCAGATTGCCTTGAGGCGGTTTAGAAACTCCGACACTAGGGTGTGTGGGGTCGAAAGACCTTACTGCCCACACGATAAAGAAGTGTGTGTTTGTATTGCCGCTATAACAACAAATGATTAAAATAAAATAAAGTTAAATAATTAGAGGGTCCTCATACAAGAAATGTCTTTTTTGTATGTATCAGTCGTTCGGTTGTACGAAACTCTTTGTGTACGAGTCCGACCGGTATTTGGCTGTTTCTTTTTACATAACAAAATTCAGTTCTTCAATTTTACGACTGTGTTAATAAACAAACATAAAATTCAAGGTTTTCAGTGTACAAAAACAAGGTGTTTACAATACTTAGTACATTTTCTGTTTGTTTCAGGAGGTTCCGATAGCAATAAGGGCAAGAGCAAGAAGTGGCGGAAAATCCTCCAGTTTCCACACATATCACAATGTTTAGATATAAAAACAAAAATAGGTAAGTCTCACCTTTTTGTAATACTGCGTGTTAAGATAAAGACAACTATGTGGGGCTCATGTGAATTACTTACTTATATTCCATACGTCATAAGATGGTGCGGGTGACACAAAATGTCAGCGATTCATCTATGGATGTCAGAATCGCATACTCAGTGACATTAATTAATTTACTAGTTATTCACTTACTTATTACTGATTCCGTATTTTACGACTATGATATTAGTGTGCAGTTAAAATATTCAATCATGTTTGTTAATCCCCGTAGCGTTCAAGAGTGAAAAGCAACAGTTTGACAAATGTCACCGGCACCATCCTAGAGCATGAGGAATATAGTGCTCACTTGTGCAAACATTCGCGACTTATTTAACCGCTGTCACGTGCAGCTGATGTAGCGAGAAAACGGTTAATTTAAAAATGGCGTCTTCGGATATATTCTAATTTTGAAATGCCTTCTTGTATATCCAAAAATCCGTAAAAAAATCATTGTTGTACCCGCCTGAACCCGTGTTGCTCTATGTTGTCGAATGATATGACATGGTAGGACATCGTAGCGAATACTTTTATCATGGTTCCTGATGATTCTAGACCACACCCAGCAATGTCAATTTTAGGTTGCTAAAAAAATACAATTCTTCCATATAGCAACAACTACGCTCAATGTTATGGAATAGCAGATTTTTTTACAGTTCACATTTTTGTGAATCCATGGTTAACGTTTTCCTAACGATGTCCCTTCCACCTCGTATAAGCAAGCATTAGGCACCACGAGTGCCGAATGTCGCAAATAACACTCCCGCAAAATCCCTGGTTGACGATGATAAAACTCCCGCTTACCCCGAAGCGCTCAACCGAATCAAAAGGCCGTACATCTCTGAATTCAAATCCCAATGAACTATTGTGGTGACCCTATTCAACCGGCGACAGTTGCGTGGGCTGATAAGCGGTTTAAAACATTTCTATGTCTTCCTAACTCTCGAGAGCAGAGTGTATGGGGAACCCCTTGTCTTATACAATTAGGGTGCTTTTCATTTGAGTAACTGTTCTGTGACGGTGGAGCGATTATCGCGAAGTTGGGAGACATGGAGCTTCTATGTCTCATGGCGGTATTAGTAGTGTTTTCGCTGCGGTATCTCATATAAACTTTAAAGTCCAAAATCTTGGAAATTAATGAACCAATTTTAATTGAACTTGATACGTATAATGAAGTTATAGAAGTCTTAGCAATGAGTGGAGAAAGTTTTTTAACGGTTATTTCTTATTTCATAAAAATAACATCTGCTCACGTAAAAACGTTCATAACTTATTTATTTATTTATTCAAACTTTATATACAATGTAAAAAATACACTGTACAAAGGCGAACTTAATGCCTTAGACATTTTTTACCAGTATACCTTAGGGTGATGCAGAGACAAAATATAGTAGGTGCATAGGTACAGAAAATTTCAAGAATAAAAGATTAAAATAAATACATACATGCAAGCAAAATATACAAAGTAGAGAGTGAGATAAAAATCATTTTCATTATCGCTATTTCATCTCAGCGATTAACGAAAAACGAAAACTTGTCCAGAATTTACTTTATTGTAAGCGGAAGATTTGAATGCAAACGTTTTTCTAAAAAATTGTCCTTGTTTTGATAAATGGTTTTCTGTGGTGCCTTAAAAATTAAGACCTCCAGGCAGGGCGTTAAAACTTTTAAACTCGCACACCCCCTGTAGGGTACGGATCTCGGCTTAGGGCGTCCCTTGGTGAAGAACAGTAAGGGGACAGGCTAAATCGGATCTTTTTTTCTCGAGTCTCTGAACAATACGAGCTACGAAAGATGACACTTGATTAGCGGCAGTAATGGGGTGCTTGCGCAGGTATGGATGTACATGTGATAACTCGATGAAGTTTAGATGAAAATCTTAACAATATTATATTTATTATGTATGTATATATGTAAATATGTAAATATAATATTGTACTCACGCCTTTTTCCCATGGGGGTAGGCAGAAACAACAGAACGCCACCTGCTACGATCCTTACATACTTCTTTAGCCTCATCTACGTTCATACATCTCGTCATACAAGCACGCCGGATACGAGTACTGCGCACCTGACCTTTCTGGAGAACCTCACCAATAATATCAGTGTAGGTCTTCCTAGGGCGACCCCTTCTTGCGTTGCCACTCACCTCTGCCATATAAATACCTTATTGTAATATTTATTACGAAATAATAAAGTTTGTGTTACGAGTTGTATCTTTCGTGGCGCGTATTGTATATGGTTTTATGCGCGTGCAACAATAACTACTGTCGTCAGACTGTTGCTGTTGACTTTCCCAAATCAGAATTTGCCTTAGCAGTTTTCCTAGGTTATGATGAGCTGGTTAGCACGTTTCATGTTATTCTTTTGTTCCGTTGGTAAGTCAACAAGATCATAAATATCTGTTATGGTAGTCAGGCAAGCAATCCAGTTTTATAGAGCCTACTGTCATTTATTGCCTCACTGGCTAAGAACGTTGTTAGTCTGACGGGAAAAGTATTCGCAAGAAATGTTTGATTCGGTTCTGAAGATTGATTGGTTTCCAATATCGGTTTGATTTTTCATTTGAATAACCTAGGCTTTGTTTATTGACCTTGGTTGGATTTTGACAAAAACCGTAAACAAACATGATTTGCATTTTGACGATATTGTTAGAATAGAATAGAATTTATTTATTTGTTGACATAGTAAAGAAATACAGATGTTGTTTGATGTAAAGAGCTCTATGTTATGCCAGGAGGCGTACAAATATGATGTGGAAATCTATCTAATAATTTCAAATTATAATTACAATTTTATTAAAAATATTGTTAATCATGCATAATATGGTATTCGTTTTAAATAGAAGGAAGAAAAAAAAATGTTGATTTGGAATAGAATAGAATAGGTATACCTATCTTTATTTGCTTATAAAATGTAAAATTCTGGGTGTGCTAGTGTACATCTCTGCTTAACTATACGGGGATGGGCGTGATGTTATGTTGAATGCTGATGTTGCTTAGAAATATCTGCGTACCATTATTTTGTTCATGTTATACTGCATTTTTGTAGGGTACAGCTGTTTTCTTTCCATATTTCAGAGTAGGTGCCGTAATAAAAGTTGATCATAATTATTGTGTGTAAGTGATATTGGGTTTTTCGAACATGAATTTCTCAGTAGCAGCTTAGGAGTCTGGTTTTGTGCCCGGTTGATGGCAATAGGCTCGCCGCCTATTACATGGGACTTAAACATAACTGGCGGAATGTGGATGTACTAACAGTTACACCTCTGCTTAACCCTTCTGGGATTACAGGCTTGATCTAATAGTCCTATTGTCGGTCAAGGTTATCTACCCAAAACAGAGTAGGAATGTTTTAACGTTAAAATAACAAGGAAATACAAAAGTCCTTTTATTGCATCTAATAAGCATGCACGTGGGCTTCCCCCATCGACTTCCAAGAGTACCCTTTTGGTTACCGACGGGAAAAGGTGTTTTAAATATAGTTGGCAACCACAAATCTATATTTAATGATTTACATACACGTTCAACACCGCATCGTAGATAGGAAGTTATTACGTCAATACAAAATGCTGTTACCTACTTCGAATTAGTTTTAATGGGTATGTGAGTGTCCCTATATCTACCTTCATGCATATTAAACAACGATCTTAAAGTTCCTCTTATTAGACTGCCTGCAAGAGGTCTTGGGTTCGATTCCCAGGTCGGGCAAAGTGTTATTGGGTTTTTTCGTTAGGAATTTCTTTTCTTAGCATCGGAGTTTGAATTTGTTGCCCGATTGATGGCAATAGGCTCGCCCCCTATAACATGGGACTCAAACATAACTGGCGAAATGTGGGTGTACTGATGGGTACAACTTTGCCTAACCCTTCGGGAATTACGGGCGTGATGTTATGTTATTTTTTAATTTAAGACCTAAGCATTTGTTTCAAGACGTTTGAATTAGGCATAATGGTGGGCGTATTCATAAGGATAAAAGCCCTAACTTAATAAATAAAGATTTAAATAAGTCTTGATTGAAAACAGTTTTATGAAGACTTAAGGGTGGGTTTAGTGTTTGTTCAATTTTTGAGCTAAATTCTATTAAAACAGAGCGTGACTTTAGCGTAGATTTCACTTTCAGATTTTGCTAATCTTTGTTTAAAAGATGAGGTACTTAATTTGTGTCGAAATTTCAATATTGTTCCTGCTGCGGATCGGTCTACCAGCTTCTGCTTTGGCTTAAAGCTGTCTATCCAAGTCTGTGGTTCTTATCCAGTTGTTCACGGACCTTTGGTGGTCACCGAAAAGTTAGAAGTGGTCCGCGAACATACGGGTCATCAGAGGCCCGAAAGTCTGACAACCAGGTTGTGGAGGTCAGATAGGCAGTCTCTCCATGTGAAATACCGGTATTCAGCTGCATCTGGCTAGACTGGAAGCCGACCCCAACATAGTTTGGAAAAGGCTAAAGAAATTAATTGATATTTTCGCAGTTTTAGTTTATTCTTCAGACATTCCGTATCACTCTTTGCATATTCTACTGTTCGGTTATAGGAAGACTTATTTGGCTTCGATAAAATCCAGATTTCAGTATCAATCATGGTTTGACGACCGCTTTAAAATTTAACTCGATCTACGATTGAGTTTAAACTTTGTTCACGGAGCGAAGACAAAGTATCAATTTCAGTCGGTGGCAATTAAAATGTAATCAAGTTCGGTCTGGATTTGGTACCGTATTTCATTTTATCATTGTGCCTACCTACTCTAATTTCCGTTTTATCGATTGTTCTGTTCGTAAAGTCTTAGCTGTGGGGGGGGGGGTCTATTCAGTCTTACGAGCAAGTTATGTTTTTGGCCCTTAGTTTTTGAGAAATTGTACAATTCTGAACCGTATAGGTAGAATTCAAATCATTCATTTGCTTGAGTACGTACACATTAGAATGATACGTACGCAATACGGTTAGCTTATGCCCTTTCTCAGTGTTTAAGCTTACTCCCTACCAAATTTCATCAAAATTGGTTAAGTACTTTTGCCATGAAAGCGTAACAAACACACTTTCGCATTAAAATATTAGTATAGATAATCATCATTTCAGGCGAACAACGTCCACTGCTGGACAAACGCCTCCCCTAAAGATCACAACAATGACCCGTCCTGAGCTGCCCGCGTACCTGCAAATTAATATAAGCTAGTACAAATCTAGGCATTAATTAGGTCCCTAACTCCTAGCTCTTACCAGATACCGAAGTTTTTAACAATGGTGTACAACCATTTTTAAAAAGTCAAAGATGATGGAAATATTCACGCTATTGTTGAACTGAGCTTGAAAAGGGAAGATATACTCCAGTTTAGCAATCTGGCAACCGAAGCCTCGTTCAGTCGTTTGACGCGTTACGCTATTCGGGGATCAATGGATATTATTCATTGTCAAAAGGAGGTCCAGTATTCGTTACCATAAATTATGTAGATCAGAAAAGTCTTACATTAATCGATCTTTATGGTTTCGGCACAAAATTTGGACGAATATTTTGTTGTTAGCAGATATTATCCATTATTTTTTTGTATTCTTAAGGTGGTTTTATAACGGCGAGGCGCGGATTGGATTTTAGATGGCCGAGAATTAAATCTTGTATGTTTGTTCTTTCTTTATTACATAGTATAAAACAAAGTTGCTTCCCGCCATCTAGTCGCTTTCTGCTGTTTATACGCTTAGATATTTAAACTACGCATCGGATTTTAATGCGGTTTTCATCAATAGATAGAGTGATTCAAGAGGAAGGTTTATGTATCTACAATGCACCTGTTTAAAGGTTGTGCGGTAAGTAATAAATACTCTCTATTCATTTAGAATTATAGTTCAATGTTGTACAAACAAATCTTTCAATTCATGTCTCGCCAATCTTTGGTGATAGGTCTGGATGCGCATAGATGTGCGAGGCGAGAATTGAAATAATTGTTCATACAACATTGAACTATATTGTTACAAAAATACAGTAATTATTACTTTGCAAAGTGGTAAAATAAACCACGTGCGAGCTGGCGCGTGCCAGCGTTGGTCGGCTCGATACATCTTTCGGTGTGAAAGGGTCAGCGTGATTTAAATTTTTGACAATCCTCGCCTTACCTCGCCGGTTTGAAACAACGTTAAGGCTGGGTTTCCACCAAAGATGTGCGGGGATGTGTAGCGAGAAATGGGTGTGAAAATGACCAAAGCTATCACTTCATACTCATAACGTGAGCTAAGCTAGCGCTGTGATTGATTAATTTTACGACCATTTCTTGCTACACAAGCTCATCTTTTGTTTAAACGTAGTCTTAGAAGTACTTTATTACCGTAAGAGTGATGCCAAGCTTGGAGATTTACCCATGTGTGAACAACTTTACAGATTCTAGGAACTTTTACGAGCTGAAACTGTACGCATTAAACTAGATCACATATGCTTATGTAGAAGTTATAGACCACATAACGTAGGGGACATAAAATCAAGCATCAGATGTTTAAACTTTAAAGACCCATTAAAATGAGCCGTTGTGATCGTTTTCGGTAATGATGAGATACACTACTGTCTCCAGTTTTCATGAGATAATTTTAGAAAACGATTGTAGCAATCGTCTCCTACAATTATTTCATACTAGCTTGCGCCCGCGACTGCGATCATGTAAATGTCGGTTATCGCTAACGCAAATGCGGATTTGAAAAGTAGCACATGTCCTTTCTTGTGGTTCTAACTTATCACGTACCAAATTTTATCGAAATTGGTTTGGTGGGTTAGTCGTGAAAGCGTAGCAGACAGACAAGCAGACAGAGTTATTTTCGTATTTACAAATATTAGTATTAGTGGATGATTTATGAGCAAATATTTATTCAGTCGTTGATAAACTAAGTCATTATAATATAAAACATTCAAAAGATATTTCTTGACTTGGAAATATCTATGACCTCCTTAGGATATTGACAACATGATGCGATACAGAATTTTTTTTTAGTAACTCTACGCACTGAAGAGGCAAAACTTAGACAGGCTTTGTTGGACCGTACAGACGACGCAATGATCTGGAAACTAGGAACTAGAGCAATACTGACTCGGAGAAAGAAAAAACTTAGCTTTTGATAAAACATGACATGACATCACACAGACTTTTTTTTGTGGGGATGTCCTCGTGGACTGCCTCCGCCTCGGGAAAGGCGGAGGGGTGCGTCCGACTCCTACCTACTAAAACCCACACGCTACGGTGTTCCTCCAATTACCTTTGGCTGGGGCACGGGGGTCGCTCTTCGCTCGCGCTTTCTTCAGCACCCCGGCAAGTATGCTTAAACAGACTGACTTAAATTGACTGTCATTTTTGTAGTGTATGAAAAGACTTAATAATACTAACAAGTTTTACAATAGGACCAACCCTGAAATAATAATAAAAAAAAAAACTGAAAAAAAAAACCAGCCTTCTATTGTTCCACTGCAGGGCAGGTTAAAAGTCAATCTTAAGCCGGGCACAATTCCAGACTGCTACTGAAAAATTTTTGATTGCAATCCCAATTATACTGATCTGAAAATTAAAGCCAGGATCCATTGCTCAACAGTCGCTCTTGTGATTACAACACCAACGAAGCATTACGGTAGTAAATATCAAACGAAGCGTCCATTACACCGAAGCGGTGACTCTTAACGTCTTAACCAGCTAACCTAACTCTTTTGTAAAGTAATCCAAAATGTGTGGATTAGAAAGAAAAACTGTTTGTTCACGTAAAAGTGACACACGGATAACAAAATGTGGTTTACAAAAGTCTAAAACAAAAAACAAGTACCTATTCAAAACAAAATGTCCTAGACGGAAATATGCATCACAAATTAATACAATTACTCAAGCACCAATGAAAAGCTTGGCTAGTACTAGCCAATACGCCTTTCTGTACAAAGTTAAAATTCAATCCTAAATTTGGAATTGTGCCCAGTAAATGGCGATAACGGGTGATGCCGAATTGCCAATTATACTGTAGCGTCTCGCGTCTGAAAAGTTTGAAAAGAAAGTTCATTTGCTTTAGTGAATATTGCAGCGCTATCTAAATAATAACACACAGAGAATCCACGAGCATTAGTCTCCGCTCATGGCAGATTGGCGATTTCAGACGTATGTTAACTGTAAGTCCAGCAACATGTGTGTAACAATAGCTTCTAATAGGTACTCTGGAGGAAATTGTATTGTTTGTATTATAGTAACGGATTTTGACTGCCTCGTTGGTCTAGTGGTCGCAAGCGCGACTGCTGTGCATGAAGTCTTGGGTTCGATTCCCAGGTCGGGCAAAGTGTTATTGGGTTTTTCCATCAGAAATTTCTCAGTAGCAGCTTCGGAGTCTGGATTTGTGCCCGGTTGATGGCAATAGGCTCGCCCCCTATTACGTGGGACTAAAAACATAACTGGCGAAATGTGGGTGCACTAATGGGTACACCTCTGCCTAACCCTTCGGGAATTACAGGCGTGATGTTATGTTTCGTATTATAGTAATAAGTTAATATTTGTATCTCATTATAAGCGGACTGTGAGTTCTTATGAGAAATAAATTCTTTAAACCGAAGTCCAGGTTTCCTCACGATGTTTTCCTTCACCGGAGTCCGTGATGTTTAAGATAAACTTAAAGAACTTAATTAACTGTTTATTATCTTGTTCTTAAATTATATTACATTTGAAAATATCCATTGATTTCTAAGAACACTTCAACTATATCTGACGACCCTGCATAGCTATCTCCTTTGTTGGCTGTACATATGAAATGGGAAAAGTCACATTGGACCTTGCCTGTGCCCGCCTGCGAACAGGAGCTGAAGGGAGTGTGAGAGTCTGACTGATTAAAACCCATCCGTGGTCCTCCTAATGCGTTCCAGGGCCTCGGTGGCGTTTTCGAAGCATATACAGCCCTACTTTTCTCCCCAGGAATGCTAAAGAATCTAACAATAAAACTTCAATAAGCAATAACACAAAACACGTGTATTACAAAGAATTCTTCTGAATTACATTTCTATTACCCAACATTCCTGAAAGGCGGGGTCTAAAGTATTTTTCATTTGCTCGCTTTATATTCTCTCCCCCTCTCACACATACAATGTGATAAAGACAGATTCTGGTTTGTTTTCTGTTTTAACGATTGAGAGCCAAACTCTGGACTGTTTGACATTCTTACTTGACCCTAAAAATGTTGCTGTTTAAGTTAGTTTCCATCTAAATTAATCCGTACTAATATTATAAATGCGAAAGTAAAGTCTTTCTGTCTGTTACGCTTTCACGCCTAAACTACTGAACAGATTTTGATGAAATTTGGTACAGGGTCACTTCATCACAAGTCTAGAACCCCCAGAAAGGCATATGTAACTTTTTATTCCGCGAGTTTGTCTGCGTCCGCGATATTCGATATTTATGCGGACGTAGTCGCGGGCTATTACTATTATAAATGCTAAAGTTTGGATGTATGAATGTTCCTTTATTATATATTTATTCCGGAAAAATGTATAGTTCCCGTAGGATACACATATCAGGTTTCGTGCCAGCATTTTATAAAAACTAAATTGTAAAGAGTGCCCGTGGAGTTTCTTGCTCGTTCTTCCCCATAGAGACCTACCTCCGTTTTGGAACAAGCTTTAACTTTCTGACTAACTGACCGACTCCTTGACAATTCAAAAGTACCTGTAATTGGTCTAATCGAAATAAATGTTATGACTTTGACTTTGACTTGTGCAGAAGCTGGTTTTCCATCCTAAAATTTACCAGCAAGGTCGCACACAAGTTTCTCAAGTTTAATACTTGAACGGAACACTTATTTTCTCAGTCAGTATTAAAGGAAAACCGACTCTAATTGCTATGTGGCTCACGTTCAATGTCGAAGTACACAGACTTGAGGATCGACCTGATATTGAGTCTAGGGTAACAGTTTATTATTAGTTTGTCTGCCCGAGGGCCTACTGATGTTGCCAAGACTCGTTCCTCAGATTTGGGAATCAGAACTTACGTTATTGTAATAACTGAATTGCTTCTGAAAGTTTGCCATCAGAACTTTTGCAGAATAAAATGTTGATTGTGGATATTAGGTACCAGTTTCCAAGGAGGCCCGACCGTCTTATGAGATATGGAGACTGGAGCATAATTTTGGAATTAGTGAGCTGAATATTGAGTGAGGGGTGACGAGGACATACAAGAGCGATCGAGATACTTTATACTAGCTTCCGCCCTCGGCTTTGATCGCGTTAACGTCGGTTATTTCGGAGTTTTATTATTTTTGCGCAACACCCTAATTCTTTTTCAAAAAAAAAGTAAGTAACAAGATAAAGCTATCTACAAGTGAGAGTCCTCTAAAAATCGGTCCTGCAGGTTCTTAGATTAGCCGTACAAACAGACGAAAAATGAAAAAAAATGTGTTTTTAGTATAAGTATCATGTTAATATTCATATAGTGATCACGTGCCTTCTCTGTATGAGAAGAGACCTTTACACTGCAGTAGGGCAGTAGAATATGCTGATAATATAATATTAACAACAAAAATGTCACATCGTTGATAATAACAATATAACAAATAAGACAAAGTCTTATTGGTTTTTTTTAAGAATTTCTCAGTAGCAGTTTCGAAGTCTGAATTTGTGCCCGGTTGGTGGCAATAGGTTCGCCCCCTTTTTAATGGGACTTTAACATAACTGGCAAAATGTGGGTGTAGTAACGAGTACACCTTTTCCTAGCCTTTCGGGGATTACAGGTTTGATCTTATCGTATGTTTATTACTATTATTATATAATTTACAACAAAAATGTCGCTTTATATGCGCCATATTGACCCCATTGCTTATCCAAGTACATCGGTGCCCGGTGCACTCATTGTGACCAATTGAATGAATATTAATTAAGTAATGATTCTACATCAATTAATTAAAACTAAGGTATGTTTACAATTTCATTTATCCTTTTGGCGTTGTGGCAGTTGCAATAGACATATTTATTTACTTGTTTTTTTTTCACGACTTCGTCCGCGTAAATGTCGGACCCCCGTTTCATCCCCTTAGGGGGCGAATTTTGGAAAATCCGTTCTTAGCGGACGTCTACCTACTAACTATAATCGACCTCCCTGCCTTTCATCCCTATACGTCAAGCGATTTTCGATACTTATTTCGTGATGAGTGAGTGTATGACATTTTCCCGTAGATATTAGCGTTTTAAATAGCATACTATTCTTCTGACTGTCAAAAAGATTATATAGTTATGCAAAAAGATTTTTTCCAATCCGCCTGGTAATACAAGAGATGAGTGTGTTTCAACAAGAAAACAAACAAACGTCCAAACAAAATACCTCTTTATATTGAATATATATTAAAGTAAAAGTCAAATAAGTTATTTCAATTAGGGCTGATTTTACAATAGTCGAATAACTTTTATCCAAAGAATAAATACGACAGTTTGACATAATATTTTCTATACAAGAACTGTCAAGTCGACGCGACATATTTATTCCTCCGTTAAGAGTTATCTGACGATTTCTGACCATTAAAAGGCTTTTTTATAATTTACAAAGATAATCAATTACACACTACAAAGTAATGGATATAAAACTAGATCCATTAAACAAAATTCCAATTAACAATATAAAGTTACAATGAATGAAATAAAACTACATTGTAGACACAATATTCTACGCGGTCTCAACATTGAAATATACATTACATAATTAGAACATTTATAAAAGATTCCCTTTGACGTATGTAGGTACACGTTTGTTTAAAAAAGAAAGAAAAAAAAACCGGTCAAGTGCGAGTCGGACTGGCACACGAAGGGTTCCGTACCACTGTAGGAGATATAACAGTATTGCCATTATAGTGTCGAGCCAAAAACTCAAAAAATAAAACTGATCTTTCGTATTTTCTCACTTTCATTTTAAAATTTTATTTATTTTTATTATTTATTGGCATAGCGGCAATAGAAATACACATTTTATTATTATTTAAACTTTATGCAACAAAAGTAGAAAGGCGGACTTAAAGTCTTAGGCATTAACAGTCAACCAAAGGTGGTGAAAAGATAACATGGTTGGTGCAAATTCATGTCCGAGCGCTAAACAGCAAAATAAGTTTAAAAAAAAACAGATCTCTAGCTATTACGGTTCATGAGATACAGTCCGCTGACAGACGGACAGCGAAGGTTTACTAATAGGGTCCCGTTAGCACCCTTCGACTACAGAACCCTAAAAGAGAACAATTAAAACTTTACATAGCACGCGTGAAAGGGCCGTGTTTATAAAATGAGTAGATTAAACCCGCGACTTCAGTCGCTTGGATGTCTTGTATATCCCAAACATAAACCTAAGGTACTTATTTAGCAATTTCTCAGTAGCAGCTTCGAAGTCTGATTCGGTTGATGGCAATAGGCTCGCCTATTACATGGGACTTAAATATAACTGGCGAAATGTGGTTGTACTAATGGGTACACCTCTGCCTAAACTCTTCTGGGATTACAGGCGTGATGTTATGTTATTTTTAAGACCTAAGCATTTGTTTCAAGACGTTTGAATTAGGCATAATGGTGGGCGTATTCATAAGGATAAAAGCCCCAACTTAATAAATAAAGATTTAAATATGATGTCTGTCAGTGAAATATAATTTTTTAGGTAGCTTTGCTTTAGCTTCAACTTTCTGACTAACTGACGGACTCTTTGACAATTCAAGAGTGTCTGTAAATGGTTTAATCGATATAAATGCTTTGACATTGACTTTGATTGACCGTGGTAGACATAGCTAAAGTTTTGATAATAATTTAATCATGCAGACAGGATGAATGATGATGACGATTTAGTCTATGGAGAATGAATGATTAATGGCGATTCATGCAAGGAATTTATTGCTCGGAAACGCCGTGAGGGGACGCCATGGAAGGTCACAGGTTGACCTTATTAGTGAAATCTAAATGTCTGTATCGTGGAACTTGAAATCGTTTCTAAAATATGATTGAATGTAGAATGTTAGAAGAAGTAAAATGTACATACACGATGCATACTGAGACCGAAAGTGACACTAACATGTTTCGTAATGAAATAAAAATAAATAAAACAGCCTATTATTCTCCCACCGCAGGGCAAATGCCTCTTCTCAGTTTCTCACACAGAGAAGGCACCAACATTGATCACCACGCTTGCTCAGGTTTCCTTACGGTCTTTTTCTTCACCGATATCAACGACGTTCAAGATAAACTGGGAAAGTGCATTTGAAATAGAAAAAGTAACATTAGTACTTGTCCGTGCTTGGTTGCGAACCTACAGTCTTATGCATAAGAGGCAGGCACCTAAACCACTAGGGCATCATGATATCTTCCTACGTAATCGGATAATCAAAATGTAATCGACCATAAATATCAATGGGACACTGATTCACCGAACCAGACATACATTTATTACATTTTCTTATTATACTTGAATTGTTATTTGGTCTTTCTCTGCGAAGGTAATAAAGACATTGGATTTATGGGCACAACTTTTTATTGATTTTGCGCCGTTCTAGACCGTTATATTCTCCCCTAACATTTGTACTAGCTATTCAAGCTACTTCCGTATTCTCGATCAATACCTACCTATGCATTATTTTAATGCTTGGTTCCGTATTGACTTACATCGATCGATTTAGAAATAGGTAGCTTAATGGGTTGTTTCAACATCAATTTAAGCACGCAAGGACCATGAAAGGCTGTAATTTCGATAGCAGTGGAAATGGGTAGCAAAATGCTTGAACACTTGTGTATGTAAACGAAGTCTGTTGAGTAGCAAGGAGGCCTTTATTCCGCACAGCTCCTCGTTTCCGCTCTCCACATTAAACGAGACTTGGAAAGCCACAGTCTTTGGAGAAGCGGTACCGATTTAACTGACACGCGTTAACGACGGCCTCCTAGATCGTGACCAGAATTAACGCTACAATATCCAGTTCAGAACATTCACCAACAGAAACATTAATCAAATACCCTCATTACGTCCCAGTACGCAGAACTGTAAAACTCGCAACTGTCTTCATCAAAACCTTTGTACACAAATTGCCACACAAATTGTAACTAATGTCTGACACAAATTTTCTTCCTCTTGTCACTTGAAGAGGGAATGTCGTAATAAATGTCTGTCACGCTGATATTAACGTATTACGCATGTATAAGCTATCTATATGACGATCTTAATGGCAACGCAGAACTGTCTGTTTTCAGGGTTAAGAGCTCAATTACCGCGAATGGACGAAAATTCGTATTTCCTTTACCAGTACGGTCTAATAGTCGCCAGCCTGTGTTCTATCTTCCGATCCAACAAAGTATTTTTGAGGTTTTCTTTGTCCAGATTATTCTTAATTAAAACCGTTATAATTCAAATATTAACCATCTTACAAAGTAAGGTATCCACAGATCAAGATATGGTGCTTAAAATGCATCTTTATGTCTATAAATAACAACATACTGAGGTTTATCACAAAACATTACCAAGCTCATTACCAAGCGTGGTGATTACATCAGAATCACGACTGTCTTACGTCTTTAGACTTCTTCTTCAGTAGATAATTACTATAATTAAGGGATTTTTAAAAATAATTTTGCTTTGAAATGTGAGCTTCAAAAATCTACCATTGGAATATTTCAGGCGTGATCTTTTGTTACGTATGTTGAACCCATAAACTTGGAAAGTATTTCCCCTCATGTTTGTGCATGTGATTTGTACTCGTAATAGCTCTCACGACAGTGTGAAACATTTATAGACACACTATGTACACACGTTGTATATACCGAGTGTCAGGAGCGGATACCCGTTGTTTACTCGCGAATCGTATCGGGGTTGTTGTATAAAAAATAACTATCAGAACTGTTGTGATGTTTTGTTCAGCACACATGGTGATAGGGTGACCGCTATTCAGCGTTTGATAAACATCATCGCTAATAGTCGTTTGTCTGCGTAAAGAATTTTGGTCCTTTAGGACCAAAAAGAGCTTTAGCTCTAGACGCATTGCTAATAACAAATATTAGGCAATTTATATTTTTTATTTAAGATCTACATTTTGTAACCTGTGTAAGTTGGGTTACAATGCACGGGGTATCCCAGGGTAGTGTCATGGGACCTAAAAGCGAAAATGAGTATTGTTAAAGCATTTCTTAAATAATCGTTATTTCATCTTTAAAAGAAGATTGAAATGAATACACAAAGCTGTTCTCTTCGCCATTTGTTGTTCTCAAAGACGTTTATCGATTTGAACGCAATTCAATTAAACATTCCTTTAATAAAATGTAATGAAATTTCGTGACGGACCGTTATCAGTGCAATCGTTACGGGATCAAACAATTTACATGCTTCTTTCACTCTATCTAAAGTAGGTTTTGCGTAAAATGTACATAAAATTATTGCGCATAATCAAGTTTGGGATATTCAAAAAGCGTTTAGCATTAAATTTAAATTCTTATGGGCACAGTTACTGTAGTGGGAGGATGTCCCTACTTATTACATCGCGATGGGTGCTTCAGGGCGGCGTAGGGCTGTCGCAACCGAAATAATTTGTTACATTATAAATTATGTTGGACGGGAAATTAGAATTATATTGGATTTCTCGACGTTGTTGAATAATTTTGTGGATTTAATTTTCGTTTGTATATTTTGCTTGAAGTGTTGATGGCGACCTAGAAACGTCTTATATTATGTTCTTGCTTATCAATTTGAGAGGAAACCAAATCGAGTTGAATAAAATACAACGGAAGAGAGGTTGGAGAGTAATGACAATATAAATGTAAAATATATCCTGAAACACAAAATAATTAATGTAACAAAATCGTCGCTGACATGCAAAGTATAACAACAACACAATGAAAAATGAACTTTATCACCTCCCTCTCACCCACAAATTAGTTTAATAGTTACACCAGCAGCCCTACAAATATTTTTTGTCGCAATCGGCCGCGACCGTCAAACGTGGTAACATTCGTTGACTGTAAACATTCAGTTTTAGTACACAATTCTGTTATAAATAGTCCGAAGAAGGCAATGAAATGGGGCCACCCTTCTTTGTGAACAGTTTTTTCCTTCAGGATTATGTTGGACATGAAATAGGATTTTACAGAAGAATCAGTGAGTGAGGAATTTGTAGTTGGGAGTATTTTACGGCGCGAGTTAGTGTCTTTTTATGACTCTTATACAAAGAAAGATGATCGTTTCGTATTCTCTGTTACCGCTAGTACTCCATGTTTATGTTTGTCAAGTAAGATTTTTCTAGATTTGGGTCGTTGAGCTCCGCCATCACTAAGTCCGTCACAGCAGTACTTATTTTTTGTCATGTTGTTCTCCTTGTAATGCCTCCTCATTATCAAAGGTCGACGGTCAGTTTGAACTTTCTCGGTTTGTTGTACTTAAATTGTAATAAAAACACCAGTCTAGGAAGCTCTTTTTTCTTACTCGTCATCCAACGAATTGTTATTTTGATAGTTGTAGCACAAAATATGTTTTAGTATCGAAGGACCAAAGTACCAAAAGACCAGTTTTTGATCTGGGCACCTAACTTTATAAGATTTTTCTTGCAAGGCAAAGGCAAATAGATCTGATACAAGGCAATAGATTAATTTCTACTACTAATATCACTATAATAATCATGTTATTATAATAATAGTTAACACTATTTGGTCCTTCTATCCAAAAACACGTTTTGTTAAAAAGGTACGAAAATATGAATATTTCAGTTCTATGATGTGTCATAAACATGAAACATGATTATGTAAGTCTAAACACGTGTATCGTTTGTCTAAAGCGGCCCTGTAATGTGCGATACTACCTTAATGTAAAGCAATTTTACGTAATATTCTACCTAATATCCACGAAGTGGATTGTACACAAAGTTTATCATTATAAGGTCCTTTGTAAAGGGGTTTAGCTAATATCATTTATCAGGCGGAATTTAACCTTAAAACAGTTATTTTTGTGTTAAAAATACACGGGAACGCTTTACCTGGGAATAAAACGGGTCTAAATTCCGCAGATTATGGACGTTGTAAAAAAACAAAAATGTATTTACTTCGGCATAAAATCCTTGTTGCTCGACTGTCCATCAAGCACCTACCTATATTAATAAAAGGGGACAAATTCAGCTTGCTAGATCATAATAACATTAACATAAATATGTGAAGTTAGTTAGCTTACGTGCATGAGGTTGTGGGCTCGAAACCAGGCAAGTACCAATGTGACTTCTTCAATTCATAAGTATGTACTCTCTTAGGTTATCTTGGACATTACTGACATCGATGAAGGTAAATATCGTGAGGAAATTATGACTTTATTATAAATATATTATAAGTCTGAAATCGCCAATCCGCCTTGAGCAAGTGTGGCGATCAATGCTCGTGCCTTCTCTGTATGAGAAGAGGCCTTTGCCCACAGTGGGATAATAGGCTGATATTTTTAAAATAAAAGCTTGTAAAAAAGTTCATTCTTATCTATAGTCGTCATATACACGACGTCAGAAACTCAGAACATACAATGTGAACCGATTACAAACAAGTTCTATTTTCATTTTTTTTAAACAATCTTTTATATTGCTTTGTCATGCAATGTGCATATGTGTTCAAAATTCCAGCTCAATACAACACCGGAAAGTGGGTCAAATTTTACTTGTAAGATTTTATTAAGTTCATATGGCTTCTTTCCGGATCTATTGTCAAATCAGCTCTGTGATATCATTATATTGCATTGTCATGCAAATGGCATATTTACTCAAAATTTCAGTTCAATCCAACATCGGGAAGTGACTCAAATTTAACTTCTAAGATTTGATTAGCTATACCGGGTCAGGTGAAAGTAAAAATAAGCTTGAAAATAAGTATATACCTTGGAAGACAGTTACCAAACTCTCTATGTAATTCTTCAATCCTATCCAGCACTGATCATTAAGGCTATATTCAAAAACAAAACATACCGTAACCTTGCAAAATGATTTGTAGTGATTTTGATCGAAGCCTTTATTTACGCTTAGTCATGTCTCTGAATCTTAGCCTAGAACTTAGTCTAAAAACACAATCTCACCCTGAACAAGTTGATTCATGCTATATCCTTTTCAGCAGAGGTCTTTGCCCCACATGGAAATGATTACGGGTTCGTATAACAAAGTATTAACTTACTGAGGGAACCTAAATATATTTACAAAGTTGGGTAGTAACAGAGCAAGTAGAAAATAAATAACGAAATATTCTCAGTACATAACATAAATTAATATTACATAAGTTTATGACTACGGTTGTATTTGTACACCGCTGTTATTTCTACAAAGGGTAGTATCTAAAATAATGTACCGAAATAAGGGTTTTGTTTGCGTTAAAATATGAGAAATAGACTAGTGTAGAAAGGAAGAGAAAAAGGAGAGAGGAGATAAAGGAGGGGAGAGCTGCAGGAGAAATAGAGAGAGGAAAAGAGTGAGGACAGAAGACAGAAGACAAAGAGAGGGCACGTGCGATAGACTGAGACTCTTCTCTCTTTCCTTCAAAGTCAAAGCATTTATTTCAATTAGACCAATTACAGGCACTTATGAATTTTCACGGAGTCGGTCAGTTAGTCAGAAAGTTGAAGCTAGTTGCTCGTTCCAAAACGGAGGCAGGCCTCTATGAAGAAGAACGAACAAGAAACTCCACAGACACTCTTTACAATTAGGTTTTTACAAAATCCTGGTAACAATATTCTTGTTACTTCTTTAACACACAACATCACGCCTGTAATCCCCGAAGGGTTAGGCATAGGTGTATCCATTAGTACACCCACATTTCGCCAGTTATGTTTTAGTCCCATGTAATAGGGGGCGAGTCTATTATTACTTCTTTATTTGTGAAAATAATTGAATATAAAACAATAATAAGGCTAAAATATAAGATGACAAAAACTAAAACCAATTATAAAGTTTTTAATTCGTAGTTTGGCGCCGAGGGTACATTTAACGATCAAAGGGTTAGAATTGAAAGTTGGAGTATTACATTACAGGCGAATATCTAAGAGGGAGCGCCTTTAGACTTCCAAAAAATGTCCGAGTAAGGCTCTAGACAGACGGACTAAAGATGGGGCTCGCTAGGGCCTGCCTGCCTACGGATTTTGTTCGAAAGAGTTACCGCGGTCCTTGATCACAAAGGGCATTAGGAGGAACACGGATGGGTTTTAGTCAGTAAGAGTCTGGCACTTCCTTTCGCTCCGCCCAGAGCGGAATAGGTCATTTGATAAATTCCCAACCTTAAAAAAAAGGCAGATGGACTGCATTTAAACTGCACCTCGGCTGCCAAATTGCAGTTAACATGACTGATATGAAACTGTCAACTGACCGTGCTTTCGGTGTGCAGTTGGCGTGCAGTCGGTGTGCAGGTATTTGACAGTTTTAATGCAGTCGCGTCTGTCTAGAGCCTTACATCCAACGTATTCCAGAGAATGTTAAAGTGTCTCATTACCTGTAACGACTTTAATTAGATGAAAAAACGACAGCAGCATTTATCTTAATTGTCACATTCACGGGAAGATAGAAATATGAACCGGTCTGTGCTGGAGACCGAGCATTTAATTGAAAACATGCGGAAGAACATCAAGAATCTGGGATTGAATAAAAAAACTATCTTCAACGTGTCCTAGACGCTAGACGCAACATAAAGAATCGGAATTAAGGCGCTTTGCATACAGAGCAACTATTGTGGCAACTGACAACTAGCTGTTTACATACATTTCAATTAGACTGCGCACACAGAGAAGTCGAGTTTCGAGTTGAGGCAATCGTTAACAGTTTTCAGTTGCTGCAATCGATGACTAAGTTAGTTGCTAGTTGCCGCAACTAGTAACTTTTAAATATTGTACCGGTTTTTAAAGTTGCCGGTTTCCTCAACCGTCAATCGCAACGCTTTTGGCGATTTCACACCCTTCCTCCCTATCCGTGTGCCCGGCAATGCCAGTGTCGCTACGGCAACGGCATACGGCAACTCGGCTATGAGAGTTGCTTACAAATTGCCAAAAAGTTGCGGCAACCGGCAACGCTATAGCAACTATCAACTTTTACAGGAAACTTTTAAAGAGTTGCCAGTTGCTTCAACTTAAATTGCTCCGTGTGCAAAGCGCCTAAGTAAGAAATTGAATTTTCTGATGGCTAGAAACTAGATTAAAAATTTGCTCTTCGTCAACACTTCAACCGAGTAACTGGTCGTAAGTGTTAAAGTCGAGTAAGAGTTATAAGCTTAACGTGTATGGCATCGTATCTCCCAAACGGCTAAACAAATCTTGATTTAGTTTCTTTTTGTTTGGAAGGTGATTTGATCAAATCTGTAAAGCCTGATTATCAGCTTTTTCTAGTTGATTGATTGATGTGAGCATGTTACATCTATAGGCCTGATCGAATTTGTTTGTGTCGTTTTGCAGTTAAGATATGTGTACCTGAAAAGAGGTTCGCACAACATTTAATTAACTTAGTCAAGCTATTGATTAAACGTGAGAAGGAACTTAGCATCACCATGTCTGTATATGAAATAGAGTCATGACAATGCTAAGTTCCTAGAGCCCGAACTGGCGCTAAACTTAGTACAATACGCGATAACAGATACACATATATACGACGGGCCTGTTGGTCTAGTGGTTAGCGGCCCTGACTGCTAAGCCGGAGGTCGTGGGTTCGATTCCTACCCAGGACAAATTTTGTGTGATGAGCATGTTTGTTAGTTCTGTGTCTGGGTGTGATTTATCTATAATATGTATGTATTTATAAATTATATAAGTATGTATATCAGTTGTCTGGTTACCATAACACAAGCTCTGCTTAGCTTGGGATCAGATAGCCTTGTGTGAGTTGTCCCAAGATATTTATTTATTTATATAAATATGTCTTTATAATCCCCCACGCAAAAACGACGGGGTTATAAGTTTGACGTGTCTGTGTGTATCTGTCTGTGGCATCGTAGCTCCGGAACGGATGAACCGATTTTTATTTTTTTTTGTTGAAAGGTGAATTAGTTGTGAGAGTTCTTGGCTATGTTTGATGAAAATCGGTCCAAGATGGCCGCTGTCGGGTGTTTTTTTAATGTTTAATTTAATTTCTTTTAAAAAACTTTACACTAAGAATATCTCCTGTACCGTAGTTGCGTTAAAAAACACAAACTCATAGGACATACAAATATTTGTTCCGTGCAAGAATCGAACCCGCGACACACAGCGCAACAGCCAATCAGTCGGCCGTGCCGTCGAAAATACATTCCTGCAAAAACATGTTAGAATATTCTGTTATCCCCGTGTCTGGAAAACCCTTGGTAACCCCAAGACAATACCCTTGTAATTATAACGAACTTCTCATCGTGCTATTGAAATTACAGGCTACGTTAAATTGGAGATATTGTATGATAAGTTCCAAGGTCGTACGTGTATTTTGTTAAATTTTACACTTACTCACTGCCCGCGATTTCGTCTGCGATGAAGTTAGGTATGCCATAAAAGTCAAAGTCAAAGTCAAAACATTTATTTCAGTTAAACCAATTACAGGCACTTTTGAATAGTCAAGAAGTCGGTCAGTTAGTCAGTCTTTCTTTCTTTATCGTGTGGGCAGTGAGGTCTTACGACCCCACACACCCTAGTGTCAGAGTTTCTAAACCGCCTCAAAGGTCTCTGACTTCTGGGGTTGCGGGACGTCTTAACTGGATACCGTGGCCCCCGAACGTAAAGAGCAACAGAAGGAACAGGGTGGTTTTTTAGTCAGTAAATGTCTGACAGTCCCTTCCGCCCCACCCAGGCCAGAAGGAGTCATTTGATTTTTACCACTTCAAAATAAAAGGCCTCTGATTTGTTTCGAGTGGAACAGTAAGTCCAGGTTTCCTCACAATGTTTTCCTTCACTGATGTCAATGATGTCCAAGATAAACTTTAGAAAGTACATATGAATTGGAAAAGTCACATTGGTACTTGCCCATGTTTTAATTCAGTACGTCGCGTCGGTCGAATCACATCATCATCATTATAGATGTAAATAATTCCCAAGTCTAGTTAAATCTATAAGCTCATACCGGTTGGATACTATTGATTTCTATACAAAATGCAATCGAAAACCTCGCACCGTTCCCCAGCAAGACTTCATTAATAAACAATGGATGCTGTCCATCAAGTCGTTACACATAAGCCCTGACCTGATTCAGTCCACGTTACGGCTCAAGACTGACGGGAAACCTTGGGGTGGAATAAGTTAGAGGCATAAACAATGTGGCTATATTATGTGGTTGTATATATTTTCACTATCTTTGAATTTTCTTACGGATCTCAAATTTTTTGCATGTAAAATATAGCCTTTATTACTCGCTGATAATGTAGCTTTTTATTTTCCATCAAAATTCTAAGTATCCTACGGCTATTATAAATGTGAAACTTTGGATGGATGGATGTTTAGTAACAAACATGTTAGTAGTAGGATCACAATGATAAAAGGCACAGAGATAGATTACAGTCTGGGATAACACATATACACAAAAGCATGTTTCTTGAGGACTCCTTTTCATTTCGAAGTTAGTTTTATTTGTTATTTTGTTATAGCGGCCAGTAATACAAACTGTGAAAATTTCAACTTTCTCTACCTATTACGGTTCATGGAAACAGCCTGCTGACAGACGGACGGACAGCGGAGGCTTAGAAATAGGGTCCAATTTGCACCGTTCGGGTACGGAACCTTAAATACATAACATAACATCACGCCTGTAATCCCCAAAGGGTTAGGCAGAGGTGTACATTAGTACACCCACATTTCGTCAGTTATGATTTTAGTCCCATGTAATAGGGGCGAGCCTATTGCCATCAACCGGGCACAAATCCAAACTCCGAGGCTGCTACTGAGAAATTCCTGATGGAAAAACCCAATAACACTTTGCCCGACCTGGGAATCGAACCCAAGACCTCATGCACAGCAGTCGCGCTTGCGACCACTAGACCAACGAGGCAGTTAAATACAAATTAAAATAACTGATGACGATAGGACGATCTGACAGGTCGCTTCTTCTGATGACGTAAAACTTATTTAGGAATTCAAGTAAGGATCCGGTTCATGTCAAGTGTGAAAAAAACATAAACACGTTCTACTCAACATAAGCAGTGTATAAAAATTATTTTATTTTGCTCACAAAAAGCTTATAAAACAACATAACATCACGCTTGTAATCCCCGAAGGGTAAGGCAGTGGTGTACCCATTAGTACACCCACATTTCGCCAGTTATGTTTAAGTCCCATGTAATAGGGGGCGAGCCTATTGCCATCAACCAGGCACAGATCCAGACTCCAAGGCTTCTACTGAGAAGTTTTTGATGGAAAAACCCAATAACACTTTGCCCGAGCTGGGAATCGCAAACAAAACCTCACGCTCAGCAGTGACGCTTTACGATCACTAGACCAACGAGGCAATAAACAGATGCACACGCCAAAATACAAAACCTCTTTTGTATGAAGTAAAAATTCGGATGGAAGGACCTCGAATGTGAAGACCATGACTCAACAAACGCCTCATGATAAATACTTAACGCTTTATTTGATTACTGCAATTGAACCCTGAGACCTCTCTGTTACTGAGAATTTTTTTATGATCCGCTGACCTACTGGCCGAATGAATGCTATGGATTTTGATAGTCTTTTTTTTGTCCTTTTTTTTGGTCCTTTTTTATATGAAAGCGAAATACTCAAAAAAGTTCCTACTGGTAATACTAATGGGTACACCTCTGCTTAACCCTTTGGGGATTACAGGCGTAATGTTATGTTTATCTGTATACATTACGCAAATTTAATTAATGCTCAGTAGATTAATCTTAATCCAACACAGCTTTGGCTTTCAAGACTTGGAAAAGCTTTAGAGGTTTACGAATTAAACCTTTGGAGATGATTCTGGTAAAGGAAATTTCTTGGAAGATTATATCGAGTTTGCGTTAGATTCATATTGAACTTTGACTCGGTAAATATCTGCGTTTAAACGATTCATTTCCATTTATTTTTGTTTTTTGCTAACATATCTGTTTATAATGGGTCTTACTACACCCATAAAGAAGCCGAAAGTTATTTATTTTTTCATTGCGAATATTTTTTTGATCTGGACCTTACCTAGGAACCTTCAGGTTATGCAGATATCGGAGGTCAAAGTTCCAACTTTTTGTCACGTTTTTTTACGAAAACAAGTTTTGAATGTTATAACTTAATTTTAAACACTCCCACAAAGTTAAACGTGCGTTACATTAGCACTACCTTATAGAGTGATTTTTCACATAAAAAAAATAATATTGATTTCCCTGCAATAATTTTTGGTCAAAGTTATGTGTTGGTTCACTATGTGATGTGTTTTTTCACACTTCGTATTTATAGATAAACTAGATAATTCACGTTTTTCTGAAATCCCACTTACCATCGCTGCTATTCAAAATATAAGGCGGTTGAAACCCACAAATCTGTTTTATAAAGTCAAATTCAAAGGCTGTATTACAGAGTACCCATCCAAGATTGCAACCGCATCAATCAATCAACCTTGACCACCAATTAAACGACAGTTAAGACGACAAATGAACGAGTAAATTGAACTAAACCTACTTTTACTTGAAGCGGAAAATATCCGAGTCTAAATGGTCAATAAATTCGGATCTAAGTGCCCAAGTAGATACGCAGGGCAATGGAAAGGGCTGGCGGGGGTTGCGAGATAGGACAGTAAAAGTAATATGTAGTTAAAACTTATGCCTACTGATAGGGTAGCGGTCGGTAATGGCCGGGGTTACAGGACCAAAAAACGTTTGCCTTTTGTTTTCAGAATTGGAAATACTTACAAGCTGACAGCATCGAATTTTGGTAGAACTGGCTGTTTTCTATTGATGAGGGAAGAAGGACCAGAGAGAGTCAAATTCTTGTATCTTTAAGCACTTTCGCACCGCATTGTAATCTTTCAAAAATGCCTTTAATTTATCATAATTTTTAACAAGAGTTTTTACTCATTGTCATTCAGATATGATTAGATTTTAAAAGTTTCTGATGACGTTTATTAGTCTTTAGATTGTAACATCACGTCAAAATCTTTTTGTCCACAGTGCGATGGACAAAATGATGGTGAGGTTTTGATTAGCCTAATTGGTTTTATTCTTGATGCATTGTAATGTATATAAAAGAAGCCTTTCTGCACGGATTGCCCTAGGCTGAGTTTATCTAAACTAATATTATAAAACTGAAGCTGTTTGTTTGGTCGCACTAATCTCAGAACCTACTGGACCGAAAAAAAAAGTCGTGTGCTTTGTATACGTTTATCAAGGGAGGCTATACATATAGTGTATATCATCACGCTACGACCCACGGGAGTAGTAACCAAAACCGTAACTTGACCTGGTTAACACCGCAAGTAAATTATAAATGATCTTTTACCCAAAAGTTAAATACATAACGCTCTTATTCATCAATATTTAACGTATAAAAAAGCGTGTGTTTTTAAAAATTGAACTCTAAGAACAAAAGCTTAAAGGTTATGTAGTGAATACATGACCGCGTAACAGAACTGTCTTACACTTAAGTAAGCCCTGTCCCGACAGTCGGCACGCAAGATTGATTAATCGAAATGGTCAATAGTTGAACACGCCGCCTTCCGTAATTCAATACTAATGAAGACTGCGTGCTTACCATATTTATTTAGCCGACTCTCGTTCAGTATACTAATTACTGTTGTAAAACTAACTTGCCTGGTTTATCTAGATGTTGCAAGTGAGGTACTGAGAGTGGGGTCTTGAGTGTCGATTTGGGGTAGTGGGTTATTAGGTTTTTTTGTTAGATTTTTTTCAGTAATAGCAAAATCTTCTTGGTTAAAGGCGTTGGTAATATTCTCCCGACCAAAATTCGGCCACGGCAGCCTATATTCATGGAGCCAGGCGTTGGAGATATAATGCACAAGTGTGTGCGCAAATATAGGTGCGCTTTCCGCAATCGCACTTGTTGTCTGATATATGATACCCATTTTGCCAAATTATATTTACAGCGGCCTACTTAGGTACGCAGTCAATACAGTGCATTCCAGATAGACCACTGCAGTTCACGACCGAGAGGCAGGCAGGTGCTTTTGGAGCTTAAAGTAGTCGTATGTGTCCAATATTACTACTTACCGTTCAACGTATGTAAATACACTGGCTTTACTGTACATAGCAGTCTAATAGCAGAGCTTAGCAATCCAAATACTCAACAACTTCTCACATCCCCCTCAGTTGAATTTAGCAATTGTCGATGATGTGAGAAACATCAGAAATAGTTCAGAAGTCCATCAAACATCGGATGTTTTGAAATGTAACGTAATTGGGTAATCACGTATTGTTACGACTTTCAAAATGTTTGACTACCATTTTACTACCGTCCACACTCGGCCAGACAGACGGTCGCGAATTTACATTTGAAATCTTGTATTTGAGTCGTGGAATATGTATTGTTTTGAATAAGTATTGTAAATCAACATATACTTGAACTCATTGTATTTCTATGCAAATCCACTTTAAATGTTCCTACATAGTCTGGAGGTAGGCTGGTAGACTAGCCACACATCTTCATCGTCGCGAACTGACCTCCCATTGACCTCTCCTAAAATGCAATCGATGCGGATATAAGGACCACGTTTCGAATATTCTGCCGAGCTTTCTATTATACGACTATATCTTTGTAGTACAATTCCCCAATATACTCAATCGATAAAGTTTGCTTACTTTTCTTATTCAGATGATAATACTTTCTATTCGGACTTCTCCCTTTACACTCCATTTTTATAGCAAACAATTCATTCCGGTCTCGGAAACTAGTTATGCGTCCTGTTACGCTAAAAACACCACTATTAGTAATATTATACGTAATATTGTTGCAGTACTTTCTAAAGACGCCATGTCAATAAAACTTTAAGTACGTAGGGAACTATCTTGTGGTATAAAGGTGAAGATATCAGCGAGAATATGCAGGCATGAGACTCAGATGATACAATTAATTGTCCAGACTAAACAAAGGAGGCAGATGGTAGTATTTTTCTGCGAACTATAAATTCCGTATTTGACTGAGCTACTATAAACTGTCGCTTCTGTTGGATCATTTTGTAAGTATCCTATAAAGCGCTTTCAATGTAAACCTTTTTAGCTTTTGCCTGTGATTGTGTCCGCGTGAATCCCAGATTTTTAGAAAATGAAATATTGCCTGTTACTTGCTGGTAAAGCTTTCCATAGGTTAAAGAACTTTTTTTCTTTGTAATAATAGTTTAGATAAGTTATCAGGTTCCTCCAAGAGTCTTGTTCACGCCATCGTATCACATTATCCAATTTCAGTAAAAAAAAACTATATATCCTTTTTCCGCTTATGTCTTCAAAAACTGTTCCTTCTAGGAGTTATAATGAAGTAGCCAGACATATACATCCAGCTATTTTATTTAAATCATCACTAAAAGGAAACTTGAGCACAATCTCACAATTTATTCAACCAAAATGTAGAAAATTTACGATGCTCAGATCTCCTTTCTCCGTATTGAAGATAACTTGAATTCTGGGCTAAAAAGGACCTCTTTATTATTCGAATCAGGTTTGAAGGTAAAACAGTTTGTTTGTTTTATCTCAGTTGTATCCAATCACTGCTATTAAGTGAGTTGCTTCAATAAACTTTATGTTTATTGTCCAACAGTGCTCATAAAATTATTTAGTTTTTGCTACTAAGCTGTCCGTGATTAATTGGTGTGAATTGCACAGCTGGTGTGTTTCGTAGAATTTTCCTAGGTGATGTTAGGTAAAGTGAGCTTGAGGTGGAATAACAGCTCACCTATAGCTCACTTTTCAACACCGAGGGAGATTTTTAAAGTATAATTCTGCTGTGTCTATCTTTCGATAGCAAAATCTACAAGAATGACCCTAATAATGGTGAACAAGCTTGTGTTTTCCCTGTATGAGATATTTGCCTTTTGCCCTGCAGTAGGACAGTAATAGGCTGGTGTAATATGTATTATTCACACACAGCTAAATAGCAGAAACTACATAATTTCATAAAGAAAGATGAGTAAATATTTGCCTTTTCCTTTTCCAAAAGTGCTTCTATATCTAAAGAATATTAGTCATCTGCCAAGAATTATGGAACAGTAAAAAATAGAACCGACCACCTGTTATATTATTAGAGCTATAACGTGCTGAATGTGATTATTTTGGCTATGTCTTTCAATGGGTCGTTTAGTATGAAATGATTTAGTTTTAGTATTTACCGTCTGAATTAACGCGTCGTTTATATCGTTGTCGCTAATCACGTTTATTAATTTGTCTAATATTTTATTTTGAGTATTTTAAATTTTATCTACAACTTCTGCCCGTGGGTTTGCCCGCGTAAAAAGTAAAATTGCGGTAAAGTTTGTAAGTGGAACTATTATCCCAAGGGAGGCAGTTTCCAGGAAATGGTCTATCTATGTGCAAATGTTCATCCAAATCTGTTCAACGGCTTACGCTTAATTGAGTAACGAATATCCATATATCCTACGTACAATGGCCCAATAAAGAGGCTAAGTGCGGAAACAGCCCAGCTAACCTAACCTAACCTATCCATATATCCTAACGTCTTCATAAACTTTAACATTAATAATACTAGGATTGAGATTTTTTATTATTTTTCTTAAGAATTACATTTGCATTTACTTAAACGAGAATCCAACAATTCTTGTCTACCTGCCAAATCAATTAAAACTTACTACAAACAAATACAAATGCCAACCTAATATTATGCCACTTCTGAGCAAAATCCTTTTCTATCCATGAACACATTAGGCGATTTTAGACTTACATTACTTTTGTTGTGAGTTCAGTTTCCACACTATGTTTTCCTTCACTTACTTGAGTGATGTCCAAAACTTAGAAAGTACATACGAAATAGAAAAAGTTACATTAATACTTACTCGTGCCCGATTGTAAACCCACAATCTCGCATGAGATACAGACGCTTAAACCATAGGACCATCATGAGATTGCACATATCTGCTTTACTACATATAATTTAAACCTTAGAGCGTTTCTAGAGATATCAACACTACTCATCGCTTTCCGCATCCAGCCTCTCTCCGCTATCAACAAAACCATCTTCATTTAAGACTCTCAGCTCCATCAAAAACGGTATCTCTCTCTCGCTCTATTCCGTAGCGAGCATTTCACCAAATTAGGTAACTCATTAGATTATCGCTCATATCTCGTGGCTTGCTGCCCCAGCGGGTCGCGCCTTGAATAACTATGTGATGTAGATAAATTGATTTGCGACGTCTGTCTGTTTTCCTGCTACTTATTGTGTGTCTAGGGTTCTTACTTCGGTTTTTGGTCCTTTGATCCGCAAAATTGAGTCATTATTTGCTTGTTTTATTTGTTTAGTTGTCACTTCTTAAATATTGCTGTCGTAAAATATTTTTGATAAGCATAGTGGAAGGAACATCGAAACGAAGACTTTTGGGGTAAATGATTCTAGACCCCTACCCTTAATATTTTTCATGGGTTAGTAAATAAAAATCACTTTTGTATAGAATAACAGATCTACTTTTATTTCGTTGCTGTTTTCTAAAATCGTAAAGTCTTCTTTGCAATGTTCATTCCTCCGATTATTGTATCAACATATAGGATAGTACAAACAGAAATTGATAATATTCTCGGTGGAAATTAACCTCGATATAAATGAAGATAGATTTCTCCCTTAGGACCAAAAACCATCAGCAAAGTGCGGATGTGATACACGTCTTCGAAACCTCCAGAGAATTCAATGCGTGAAGATTCCATATCATGTTGTTCCACGTTTAGTTTCGCATTAACCCGCTTACTTAATTGCTAAAGCAGTTAACTGATAGTTGTGATGCCCTCTTTATTAACTGATGCTCGTTCTAGGTTTATGGCTACCAAAGTAGTTTCGACCTGGTTTACCAAAGACAGCGCGGAGGTGAATTTTGAAAAAAGAAGCTTTTTTTTTCTTTGTTTTCATATTTTTTATTAGCACCAGTTATGGCCAGGTATGAAAAAGTTTTTATTGTTTTCGAACACGCAATGTTTTTGCCGAAAATAAATGGTATCTTAGAAACAAGAAGGTACATATTGTTTCTTCAATCATGTTGATGTGGAACGTTATTGGTATATTTTTGTAGGTTGCTAAAGGTAAAATTTAAACCAAATTAATAAAAATATTTTTTCATTTCTGTATATAGTCTACTTGCCTTTATATAATAAGTTCCGTTATCCATTTGCTAATGGGAAACTACGTTACTACTGAGAGCTACAAACAATATTTTACTATCAAAAATTTTTTGAATCCGAAAGAAAATTCAATCGGAC
This sequence comes from Hoplodrina ambigua, assembly GCA_949774945.1. NCBI lineage: Eukaryota > Metazoa > Arthropoda > Insecta > Lepidoptera > Noctuidae > Hoplodrina > Hoplodrina ambigua. Next base: position 9,295,119 of record OX458988.1, read on the forward strand.
GAAGTCGCAGACAAATGTTGGTGCTATATTAAATGGAGTATAGTTATAAAACAAAATAGTAACGTACGCCTTGCCCCTGTTGTCAACTGTAGCGTTAAACATGGCTGTATACACATTGTTACCCATGTTTGTTGTCGCGGGTGATAGATGGCGCCGATATCGACCATCTCGGGACTTGTTCCCACTTAGAGTATGAAGAATACAAGCCTAAGATTAGTATATTTTATTTTATTTATTTGTGGCAAAACAGTTACACATTACATATTAAAAAGTATGAAAGTATGATAGGATTCATCTTAAGCCTAGGTAAACGTGACACCGATGTCCGCGAAAAAAACAAATAAATAATAACAATAATAATACCAGCCTATAAGAGCCCCATTGCAAGGCAAAGGATTCTTCTCTTACAGAGAAAACACAAGAATTGTCTATACTCGGTTCCCAACTTATATAAACTGTAAGTCCAGGTATCGTCACAATATTTTCCTTTACCAATATTAGTGAGGTCGAACGTAAACCTAAAAAGTACTAATGTATTTAAAAAGTCATATTAATAGTTGTCCAGATTGAAACCCACAACCTCAAATATGAGAGGCGATACTCAAATCTGTAAACTATAATATACCTTACATCTATAAACATATAATATCGGCACATACATTGAAACGGGAGTCGTTATAACAAGTTACCAACTTAAAACAACCCTCTCAAAGTTATACATGTTCACTATGTTCAGTCCGTGTTTGCTTCTATTAATTAATGGTATAGTCTCCTTTATTCATTAAATATACTATATTTTAGTATATAATTAAAACATATATTATAATATATAATTAAAACGGGATATGAGCGATTTATACCTACATCTTCTGCCAAAAGAGAAATAATACTCGTAAATATTTATTTCTTTTGCTACAATATTACAAAATACAGAGTTATCAGAGAGTTACAATGAAAACACTAGACACAATACAACAACAGCTATGCAAATGAATGATTCCCAAAACCCTAACATCTTCCAATTAATAAAATTGGCTTCATCAAACTTGCGCGGCCTTATTTTTTTTTAATCAATAGTTGTTCTACAAGATATTTTTTTTTAATATATAAATTGAATTATTTGCACTGTTTCAACGCTCTACAGCTTATCCATACTCTCAGTATTCCGCAATGTTTTTCCGTCGACACTGCGATAAATATTTTCCTAGTTTACTTGTAAGCCTGCGATTGGAATAAATCCGCTTTTCTCTCATGCCTTTATTTTTATTGCGATCCCTACCTTCAACGTTTCGATTCAGGGTTATATAGAAATGTTCGGTTGACTTCGGGGCCATTCGGAATCCCTTCGGGTATTGGGACTTTCCAATCCCTTTGATACTGATTTCCGAAGTGGGTATCGGGAATAGGTTTAGTTTGATACTTAAAACTTTCTTGTCTGTCTGGTAATTTGATTTTGGAATGCCTCAAGTGATGCTATTGGTTCAAGTTAATTTATCTATCTTTAAAATGTTTGCCACCGCTCTGTAGACCGCAGCACACTTCGTGTTAAATTAACCGATCGCGTTTGAAACCCCATACTGCATTCAAAAACACTGATCATTAACCTGGCTCTAAGAACAACTCAGCTTAATTGGAGCTGGGCTGGACAGGTCTTCTGCCTGTTGAATGACCTTTGGATCCGTAAAACACAAGATTGGTGTCCTAAACAGGAACGTGGTACACCACAAAGGACATGGTGAAATGACTTGGTCGGTGTTCTTGAGAATTGACAAGACGTATCGCTAAGTTGCTACAGATGGAAGGAATGGAGAGAGGTCTTTGCCCAGCTTCTCTGATATTCGTCATAGTAAAGTAATTTTTGTATGTGCAAAGTACCATAATTCATGAATACATACAGTTGGTCAACAGTCCTCCATTAATTGATCCTAATCAAAATTACGTATCGAATTCGCGAAGCTCAATCCTACTAATTAAAAACGTTCCTCACATCAGCGACAATCAATGTAAAAAAAAAAATTGACAGATTAAGGCAGAAGAGGCTGCAATCGTTCCTAAAATGTAGAAAAACCCACCTCCCTAATCCCAGCAGTCCACGGTAAAGAAAGACAGAGATAGAACCCTTGAGTTACTAACAGTGTAATGAAATCTTCATCTTGAGGTATATTAGATCAAACAGGTAAGTAAGTACCCAGAACTTTGCTTCTGATCCTAAATAAGTTTGGTAATCTGTAAGTCTTGGTGGATGTCGAACAGGTTTGTGTTTGATATCTAGGATTTACTCAATAAGTTGAATCAAACTGGTTAATTTAATATCTGGTGGTTACCTGGTTGGACATAACATCAAGCCAGTAATCCACGAAGGGTTAGGCAGAAGTGTACCCATTATACACCCACATTTCGCCAGGTATGTGTAAGTTCCATGTTATAGGGGGCGAGCCTATTACCGTCAACCGGGCAAATATCCAACCTCCAAAGCTGCTACTACGTTATGTTAGTACATTCGCCCATTAGCCATTTGCCCTGCCGAAGAACAAGAAAAAAACGGGTCAATTTATATCTAAGACTCCAATGATTAGGGATTTTCAGCTAGGTTTAATGGCTTTGATCCCAGGACATACCAGAACCTATGTAAAATCTCATTTAGAATAGATACTCAGTACCATATAATACTTCAAGCAGATGAAGGTCTCTTTAAATTGTAATCCCGGATCAAAGGACCGTTTCATACATTCATCTATTTGTAAGAGAATAAGATTCAATACTGGTTTATTTCTTGAAGCGTAAAATTCCGTCATTTTATGCTCGCTTTAACGCTAACCCGGTGCTTAAACGTTTAAGGACCAGTAAATGTTTGACAAATATTATAACATGTTGTAAATTATTATTAGGGTCATTTTTGTAGTTTTAGCTATAAATATATCGTTACAGCAGGTCTGTTGTAACAGTCAATTCTTAATTTGTAATACTTTGTTAGTAATACTAGCGACCTGCACCGGTTTCGCGCGGGTGCACTGTAGATACTAACTGTACGTGTAAACCATCATCGTCAATCACTCTATCTATTGATGGAAACCGCATTAAAATCAGTTGCTTAATTTAATAGATCTAAGCGTACAGACGGCGGGAAGCGACTTTGTTTTATACTATGTAGAGATGTAATAGTAGTTTTTATGCAAGGTACATGGCATTCACATGTAAAACTGTATGATTCTGTTTACAGATTGTATTGAGTTTCTGTCTTATTCTTCTCCATACGAAACTGCCTTATGGAATGGGTATCCAGATTAATTCGGTTTTCATGTATATGAAGTTCAAAAGTGCTTTATAATGGTCTTAATTTAATAAATGATTTATGTTTTACTTTGACTTATTCTATAAAAATCTCCCTCGATTGTGAAAAGTGACATCGAGGTGAGCCACCTTATGCTAGAGATTGACAGGTCACTTCATTTAAATTCATTTAGAGATTGTTTTTACAAAATAATACTGCAAGTGTCACAGACGCCATTTACCAGACTGCTAAGATTGTAGTCTACGAATTGTATACTTAGCACTATTGTCTCATCACTTGCGGAAATTAGGCATGAGTTTTATTCGCTACGCTTTTAACAAGGCAGCCTCAAGTCTGACTCACACACGAAAAATAGTGCCAAAAAAGACGGAAATTTAAATAATATTTTCTTTTTTTTTGCTCTTTATCATTCTCATTATTTTTTGTTATAGCAACCACAGACACCTAGACATTTCAAATGTCTACTAATTAAGATTCAAAAGATACAGCTCTGTGACAGACGGATAGACAGCGGGTGTTAGTAATCAGGTCCCGTTTGGCAAAAAATGAGCAGTGAATTCAAGAAAGTTACAGTATTGAAATCGTATTTTATTTTTTAATGGGACAGTCCTTATTAAAAGCTAGTCTACTTAGACACCCTACGCTCCGGTATACAAATAAAATATGGCAGCGTGGCGTTTACGAGTCAACTTCGTTTACCCGCCAAGTCTCGATGAAAGAACACTTGTACGGTGCCATATTCAAGGACGTGTGTTCCTTGTTTATGTGAGCCTTGGTATGTAGGTCCTAAGGTACGGGAAATAAAGATTGTGCGCCAGAAAATATTGGGTTTCGCAGTCCTCGTGTTACAAATGAAATGAGGTCCCGGGAAATGAATGTCGAAGCTTGTTAGTACCTTTAGATTGTAATAACATTGAACGTTAAAATATAGATATTTGAAATAATATTTATTTTTGTAATATATTGGGGCCTGGTCCTTTGATACGGTGAACAATTGTTACTTTATTTTTGTTTTAAGTTGCCCCACAAAGAATTTCTCATGTATAGTTTACAAATAACCCGTAACTTGTAGGCCATCAAATACTTGTGCCGCGTGAGAATAGAGCCCGTAACACGCAGTGCGGCAGCCAATTGTCAACCTTGTCGTGTTTTAAGAAATGTTGTCCTTAAAATATATTTTTTCACCTTCTGAATTTTCAAGTACGTTGAAAAAACAATGAACCACAAGAAAATGAATGCAAATAAAAAATTGCGCCACAAACAATGTCACGCGGTTACATTTGCCAAAAAATCGCGACTGCCGCGCCATTAGCCATTATCTTCAATTTTAGTGTCAATTGAATGGAATTGACACTAAAATGGCCGATATTGACACTTACTCGCTTCAATAAAATATCCTGAGACGAGAAATTACAATGAAAGCTTTCATACTAAAACAATAATAGCAATTGAAATATACGGAATGATCGAGACTGCTGCGGAAAAAGTAGAAATTTAAAACATTTGCGGAACCTTTTGTTGAAGGCAATGTTTGTCTATTACCTTTTTATTATAAAGCAGGTTTTCACTTGTAATACGTCACACCTAAAATTACAGGTCCAGTTGAAAACCAGCGTAAGGCACATGTGGTCTGGCATTTTTGGTGAACTAGGTCTGCTTGTGGTAGGCAGACAGCATTTTTTTTTTGTATTTTCAATCTAAAACTCTTTTCAGATATTTTTTTCTTTCTTTCTAACTTTCTTTTGATTAGGAGACGGCTTATTTCTTTTCTCTTACCATCCGTATTGTTCAGTACAAAAAAAAAAAATCCGCAATTATGAACATGTAATTTTCCGCTTCCTTATGTGTCTTTTTAAACGCGGTCTAGTTTGTCTCTCTACTACCTTGCTCAGTAGCTAATATTATAATCACGGCATGGTGTACTCTTTTAATACCTCTAGATTTGGACAATAATAAGACCAGTCTATTATTATTCCACTGCAGGGCAAAAGCAAAAGCCTCTTCTCGTACAGGGAAGGCACCAACATTGATCACCACGCTTGCCCAAGGTGGATTACCGATATGCAAATGGACCATAAAATACCAGTTATTATCAATCCAATGACAAGTCCCTTCGTCGCCTTGCATCGTTGCTTCACATAATTCAATCGCGTGTGGAAGAACTAGGTTAGTCAATAAATACATTTGAATTGTAAATAGCTCTTTGAATGTAACTGGTGAGGGACGAGCGGTCTCCTTGCAATTGATATCAATTAGAAGTAATTAATTAATAGTGTAGACCAACGACCCCCTTTGGTGTCACGTATGGCTTATAAATCTAAAGGGTTTAAGTTTGACTTGGTTAACGTTTGATTATGCTTGTGCGCTACGTTTTGATTATGTGGTCTTAAGTCGGACCCGAATATACTGGCGTAGAAGCGCTGTGCATTGTGATTATAAGACCTTTAGGTGGTTCAAATCAGGTAGGCATGGCGTAGATTGGTTGGGCGAGAATTGCCAACTAACCAACAATTTTTTTGAGGATAATAACAGCTTTTAAAGAGTTGCACAAAATTAGCATACACAGGCCCAGATATCCTTATCAATTTCGTGACGAATCTGGGAACCTATGCATGTTACTTTTCCATCCTCGAATTCCATAAGGCGAAAAAGACGAGCTTCTATGTACTAAAACTAATGTATGTGTACTACTGCGGTAACTACTTTCCACGGACACACGACACACTGAATTAAAGACTTAACTTATTTATGAGCAGTTTATATGCTTAGTCCTCGCTCGCCCAGCGGAAAAACTGAGTGAAAAGACAATTTCATTAAATTGATGGAGTTTCCGAGTTAAAATTACATATGTATGTAGTTTTAATTGAATGTCTTTTATATAGCCTCCCCTTACTCGTAAAGTTTACCCCACGGTATGCTAGCGCCATCTAGGTGTTGGTTGCATGAAACGTAGTTAAATGGGTTATGGAAAAAGCGTTCATTTGGTGATGGATGACAAAGGACCAACACTGGACAATTAATTTAGATCCTTGCTCGTTCCACTTCCATAGTAACTGTTTGTTAGCTTTAACTTTCTTACTGACCAGCTCCCTTACAATCAAAAAGTACCTTTAAAAGGTTGATTAGAAATAAATGATTTGAGTTTGAGTTGGAAACAACTACACCGACCCACGTAGTTAGAAATGGCACTAAACAAAGAAAAGAAAGCCGTGTGTACTTTGGTCCTTTCGTGCCAATTCTCGTACGAGTCTATAACAAAATCGTAATGAAGTCGTGTTTGTTCATTCAATATTTACTAAAGAAACAATTACTTGGCAATATTCTTAGGATACGATCGCCGAAAGCAATCTCGTCTGTTTATCGGGCTGTAAATGGAAATGTACTCAGCATTCTCATCTGGGAATATTAGGAGAAGTGTACAGATGCTTGTCATGTGGTATGTATTGTTAAATCAAGCGTCTATTTTCTTTTTACGATGTAACGATTATTATGTGATTGTTCTTACTTTTTCTGCTCAAATAAACAAACTTTGAAAGATGTAATGAATTACTTTTCACGTGGGTTTTCAGAGTAATTTCATTATAATTTAAATTCCAACTGGGGATCTAAGGACCAATAAGTAAAACATACCGAGATAGTCGTATGATTTTTATGCCCAAGTATAATAAATTGAGTACAAAGTCAATAAAACAGCACGAAAAAAGGTGTGGTAATGTCTCTATGCAATATGTTTACTGATTTCCTGTAATATTTTATGGGATTAAGAAAGATAATCATACAATGGATGAGCTCTGTAGGAACTGTACGTAACCGATGGCACCGCTAACTATTGTTTATTATTTCGCTTTTCTGCTGGAGACAGAACCGTAAGTTATACGTTGGTCGTAAAACAATGTCTGGTCTTTCTGTGGGCGGTTTGCCGAGATTAGTTTTTGTTACAAGAAATAATGCTTACAAACACAATTTCCTGAACTTCAAAGGGATAGGCATAGCTCGTAATGAGTGTATGTTTATGTCTATAGAATAATAGATATTTTTGGAGAATTGGTCATGCCCGTTCCCAATAAAAAACACTACAGTGGGCACATTTTTTTTTATGGCAACATAAGTAGGGACGCTATAATCCGAGCTTCGGGCTGCCACTGTGTATTTCTTAAGTCTAAGATTTTGGGATTTGCCTGACCTCGAAAGCACAGGATTATCAGTTGCGAAGAAACAACTTCTAGTCGGAAAAGACAATAACAATCTTCGGGAATGTATTCCAATTTCTTTGCCCCCACAGAAATCTTTCATAAAACCCTGAAGACACGGCCTTCTCCATAGAGCTCATTCAGCAAGATATTACTTTAGTTCTTACTGTTGTTACCCTTCTCCATATCCCCCATAGTTGTAACTTTGCCAACATACTGCATTATGTATGTTTCGTTATTTCTTTTTACAACTTCCAGATAGTTTCGCTGATACCGTGCGCTGACAGTCCCTCCCATTATTTTTTTGTTATTATTTGTAGTCGTATGTATGCATCTATTTTAGCATTTTTTCCTTGTTATGAAAATGTGTGTACCAATACTAACGATGAATAGTCAACCGCACCGATATCTAAGTATTCATTTAATATTTTGGTTTGGTATATTAAAATAACAATCAATATAAATGTGATGTTCGACTCAGAGGACCATTATTTTTGTAATGCAAACTTGAAACTGGGGTACTTAGTCCTTCTGGCTTAGTACTTAGCCCGGAGACAACAAATAATTTGCCTGGTTGAGTATCGAATACCTCTGAGAATAAGTATCAGAATTAATCTCGGCAAGGAAGATAGTTTCTGATGAATGGTTACCTTTGTTAGAATATAACAATACCCATTCACCAGAAAAAAATCCTTTCATTATCTTCATACAGCCTTTTCTCAAGACAACTTGACCTAGGCTTTTCTAATCCACAACGCAAACATTCATATTAATAAGAGCCAATATAAATACCAATATTCAAGTTGATCGAATCTCTGCTATTTGTGGAAATAACGACGTTATTACATACTAAAATCGATCGCAATTCTGCTTTTTTTATACGAGAATCGAGTTTCGTAACGTCTCTTTGTTATTTATTAATTTCTTAAAGTAACAAGTGAAATGGATTGTATTTTAAGTCTTTATAAACAAAATAATACAAAGGCTGATGAAAATATGGCGACTAGTAAACATAATAAACATTGTAATAGTATAAATCTTGTAATGACATTGAATAAAAGGCTATTTTATTCAACATTTATCATGTACAACGTAAAATACCTCATCACGCACAAGAAATTTCGAATTTCGCGATCTACCCTAATGGTTCCCCAGTAAGATTATCTGAGCAATTGACTCATTTATCAGACAGGTAATTGAAATCACTGTGCCGTAAGAAAAGGGTTGTAATATAGCCCTAAGCTTAACAAACTAATTGGAAAGTTCTGATGTAAATATGGTCGGAAGTTTGTAACTCAATCACGATGTAATGGCTGAACGGATTTGGTAAAAAGTTCGCCCAGCGAGGATCGCTCCAGACAGGTTTAGCCGCAGGCAAGGCTTGTACATAAATCTAATAGGCTAATCTGTCTTATCTATTAATTTCCGAATGAATCATTGCGTAACTTTGCTGTAAGGACGAGATCGAGTTGTAATTCAACAAGAAATTGCTGATCAAAATAATTTAAAGTCAGTTTTAATTCTATAAGTTTGTGTTATTCAGGAGGATTTTGTAATGACTCCCGACTGAAGTGTAAATGTCCTGTTCCGCAAACAATGAAGGGAACCGAATTCTTTATTACCTTATAATCTCAGTCTCAATTTGTCAAAAATGCCTCGAATTTACCCACATTTTTGACAAGGTTTTGACATTGATTGATTAACGGTGACCGCTCAAGGTCGGATGAGTGTGGCCTTTACAATATGTCTCGCCATGCCGGCTGAAGAGCTAGCAGAAGTAGACAATCCTTCATCTTTTTCATCATATTGAAGGTGTCATCTTCGTAGTGTCTCTTAAACTACTGAAGGTAACCCGTCAGTTTGTAAAACTTCAATCTGTCCATCGCGAGGCGGAACAGTTCAGCGGCGCTGTTGATGATTGTTGCGCGGTCCACTCGCGAATACCGAAAAGCCAAGATTTCTTATTCTTAAACATTGAAGGTGTATTAACAATCTGTCTCCTTGTTCCAGATGTAGGTTACGACTACGTGGTAGACCAGCAGCCGATAGGCAAGCTGCTGTTCCGACAGTTCTGCGAGAGGAACAGGCCTCAGTATCACAAGTACAATAACTTTCTAGATGCGGTAAGTATTCATCGAATGAATGATTTTTTCGTTTTCATATTAGTCTTAGTAGATGGTCCATCATGAAGCTTAAATCTTCATGTATGAAATAACTATGAGAAGATTACAGCATGTGACTTTGTTTGGGGTTTTGTGCCCGAAGATTCCACACGGAGCCTTATTGCTCTTACTCATCAGTCCATCCGTCTGTTTGTCCCTCTATTACAGGGCTGTATCTTTTGAACCATTATACGAGTAAGTAGACTTCTATAAGAATTATATTTAAACATTCAACTTTTTCTAACTTCAACTCTCTTTTTGAGCAAGCCATAATTTCACTCCAAATGCTGAACTCCACACAACATCTAAACAAATTTGGCAAGAAAACAACTGTATCAAACAAACATATTTTTTCGAATAGTGACCTAAAAATAACCTTTGAAAGCTATTCGGTTTGCGGTATACAATCGATATGCGATATTCAGATGTGGCTACAATACAATCCCGAATAACCATATATATCGAAAATATGAAACGAGCCGATAAAAAGATAAACGTAAGCAGGATTGTTCCCCCTATTTAGGATTTCGTTGTACTTATCATGAAAAGGATTTTCTTTTCTTCTGATAACGAATTTTGTAGGCTTTCTGTGTTTAAAGGTTTAGTATTTTATTTAAAAGCATAATCATGACGACCTGCACTCTCACTCGATCAGATGTTAGGATGAATGAATGTTTGCTTTATTTGCCAGAATTTATGTACATTGTATATGGTAAAAAATTACATAAGGTTTCACTGTATTCGACATTCTTGTCGAATACAGTGAAACCTTAGAATACCCATAACCTTAGAATACCAATAAACCCAATAGAATCATAATAATACAAGTACAATCTTCTTATATTATGAAATCCCAAAAATTACACTATCATTTCATTTTTTAGTGAGTCAAACCACTGCTATAATCTGTTATGTATTTATGTAGTAATCGCGATTGGTTAAGACAGAAGGCTGTATGTATTTACACAAGTCGCTATGATTATAATCCTAACACTTAGACAATGAAATTCAATAGTTTCACTAATAGAGGCACTAAAATACAAGAAAATTTGACACCTCCATCCGAGGCTGACAAATCACACCTTGAAACAACTGTCTCCTCAACTCCACCATCCATTTTGTATGAGTCAGATAACACCAATGTTCGAAGGTCCATAGTTTTGCTTGCAGACTGACAGGTACGAGGTGGAGGTGGACGAGACGCGTGCGATGCTCGCGGCCGATGTATTCGGCAGGTACTTGAAGACTGATGACTGCGAGGCGGTGACGGACGTCGTCAGCCGGCAGGTCATTGATGAAGCCAGTGCTACGATAGATGGTGAGTCTGCAGTTTAATGGTCATTAGTTTCTGCCCACGACTTCGTCCGCGTCAAATTTAGTGACTTTGGACCCCCGTTTCAACCTCTTAGGGGATGAATTTTGGTAAATCCTTTTAATACGTCATAATAAGCATGTACGTGCCACACAGTGCACACCGTTTCGTGATTTGAGCTGTATGTTGATGGATCAGTCAGTAACTGTTGCCTTTTATACAATACAGAGTTGCTTAAGCACGTGCCTCCGCGCGGTAGTCAAGTATACCTGCCATAAAACATTCTATAAAACAACGAAACTTCTCATCGTGTTACAGAATTTACTGGCTATGTTAAATTGGAGAAGTGTTGTATGTTAAATTCGGAGTTTGTACGTACATATATTTTGTTGTGTTTTAAATTTTCTTCTACCTGCGTCTTCGTTCACGTGGAAATAAAATACACCATAAATCATAGCTAATGACCATTGGTAATAGTGTAGCTTTCTATCAGTACATAACTCCCTTTCACTTAATAACCGTCGAAAAAATTCTCATCGCCTGTAGTTCTAGAAATATTTAAGTAAAGTGAGAGATTTTGGTACGACATTCCACCCGTTGTTTACAATGTAGGTAGGGAGTTATCTCAGGAATTACGAAAAGGGGAACAGGGATGACCCGAAAGATGGTCGTAAAAGGCATTATATGTTTATGATGGGGAAGGAGAGAGGTGAGCAGTTATGTACTTATCTGATCAGGTAGATTAGAGTAGGCGTGATAACAGGTGATAGGGAATCGATGAATTTTGTGTTTTTGATTAAATCTCTAATGACTGGCATGTTTTTCAATCTAAACCATATACCTATACTAATATTATAACGCTGAAGAGTTTGTTTGAACGCGCTAATCTCTGGAACTACTGGTGCAATTCTGAAAATTCTTTCCCTAATAGGATGCTACGATATATCTAAATGCTAAAGGCTATATTTTATCACGCGTATTCTTTATTTTATGACTGCCTCGTTGGTCTAGTGGTCGCAAGCGCGACTGCTGTGCATGAGGTCTTGGGTTCGATTCCCAGGTCGGGCAAAGTGTTATTGGGTTTTTCCATCAGGAATTTCTCAGTAGCAGCCTCGGAGTCTGGATTTTTGCCTGGTTGATGGCAATAGGCTCGCCCCATTTTACATGGGACTAAAAATATAACTGGCGAAATGTGGGTGTACTAATGGGTACACCTCTGCCTAACCCTTCGGGGATTACAGGCGTGATGTTATGTTATGTTATGTTATATTTTATCACCCAAATTAATTGTTATCCGAAAGACAATTCAAGCGGGCGAAGTTGGTCTAGCCGCGTATAAAAAGACCAGCTTATTAATCGACGAAGGCGGAAGTAGATAAAGTATATCATCGATGTCTCTTTTTGTGGAAAAACCATATTTCGCGACCGTTGCCTGGTTTTTCTGTTTAACACCAATAAAGTTTTGTTTTGAAATTTTAGCGTATTTTCTTACTCTAATAAGTTATAATATTTATCATTAACTTTGTTTCCTTTTCCAGGTGGCTCTAGAGACATATTCTTAGAATGTGTGCGATGCGTCAAGAGTTTCCTAGCGGGCGCTCCGTTCGCCGAGTTCGAGCGCTCGATGTACTTCCACCGGTACCTGCAGTGGAAGTGGCTGGAGGCACAGCCGGTCACCCAGCACACCTTCAGGATGTACCGGGTACTCGGCAAGGGAGGCTTCGGGGAGGTCTGCGCGTGTCAGGTACGTGGCACTCTTTTATTAGATCATTCGTACCTGTTTGGTAATGTTACTGTGTCAGTCTGCAAGTTATCTACACGTTTAGCATTATTTGACTGGCCTGTTGGTCTAGTAGTTAGTGACCCTGACTGCTAGGACGGAGGTCGTGGGTTCGATTCCCACCCAGGACAAATCTATGTGTGTTGAGCACGATGATTTGGTCTGTGTCTGGGTGTAATTTATATATAATATGTATGTATTTAGAAATATATAAGTATATTTATCAGTTGTTTGGTTAGCATAGTACAGGCTCTGCCTAGTTTGGGATCAGATGGCAATGTGTTGGTTGTCCTAAGATAATATTATCATTATTTGTAGCTTTCATTAATTATGGTTACAGACTACATTCTAAATGCGCGAATGGGCGTCATTTTCGCATGAATAAACAGTTCTTCTTTCTTTCTTTTCAATCTAATCTCATTTACAGTCTGTCAAAAATGGTCAGTAATAAATAAATACTTGGTTTTGTTGTTTTTTATGTTTGACATTATTCCAGAACACATCTTTTTCCAAGAAGAGAATAGCCCCATTGCATAAGCGGTAGGCAGTGTCGCGCGACTATGTAAATCGAAAACAACCAACTACAAAAACTTACCTATTTAGTTGGGTTTTAAAGTGAGTTTGAAAGATCAGTGGCCGATGAATTAATAACAATAGAAAATTATGAATGATCACAATTCAATTCCGGTGGTATCAATTTAATTGCGGCTTTCCTGCATTTAAATAATTATCGTTTTGTTAATGAAATGGTCCATTTTCCCGTTCTCTTTTAAAAATAATCAAAACGTTTCCGTTGTCATAACCCTTAATTTTATTTATAAGAATACTTCTAATTGTAGATAATGTGCCATTTTAATAAGCTATTTGGAGAATTGACCATTTCGAGAATTAGCCATTTTGAGCACTAGTCCTTTTGGGACTATGTTGCCTTTTGAGAATTAGGCCTTCTGCTCCTAAACCTTACAGGCGTCATGTTATGTGTCCATACTGTTTGTCTCGTCACATCCCAATCAATCAATTATTTTTTATTTTTGACTATTTTTTAATTTTATTATTTTCTCAATAATGTCACTTATCTTTATTATATTATTTTTATGTCATCGTTGACAAAACATAGAGCTCTATTTACAATTTCTATGATCTTTAATGTACCTATGTTTCACAAATAAATGATTTCTTCCTTTCTTTCTATCCCCCGTGCGTGGCCTGTCGCGACCCCGACTCGCTGTCTGACTTACATATAATACTAGTTTCGTCTAGTTTCTATAAGGATTTTTTTGTCGTACCGATCAGTCATTTTATTTAAATGACATAAGAATGATGACTTGAGGTCGTTGGCAGAGTAGCCACTATGAATAAGTAGGTATTTACTTGTTTACATAAGACTTTACTTGCTTGGGTCGCAGCCAAGACTTAAAACTTATCCATTTCAGAAATAGGTCTACCTACGGTTTATTTAAACTTCAATCCCATTTATTATTTTTTAATTTTATCAAGGTTTTAGTTTATTTTCCGGACAGGTTTTGAGGCGAGGCCTTTGTCCAAAAGTAGGACACGCTCGACATAGACCAATAAAAAAACATTTTGATGTTATTTTTTTTGCGATCCAAATACACAATTTTATTGTTATTGTCAATTTACATATTGATGATATAGGGTCATTGCTTTTTTAACAGCACAGCTCCGACACAGCAAATAATTTGCCATTCAAAATAGGACTTTAAATCGTGTGTATTAAAATATTTTTTACAATAGCAAGATAAAAAGGTGACAGATCGCGGACGGCGCGCTGACACTTCACGTTTGTATTGTTGCCGTGTCATTCATTAGACTTTATAAGTACTTTAAATATTGGCCAGTTGTTTATTTATTTATTATTACTCATGTACAGTCGCCAGCACATCAGATATTTTTGTTGTAAAATCGCTCCTATTAGGTACAACCGCATAAGACGTTTCAGTGTTAACCTAAATGCACTGTCGTCACATTCACAGAGTAAATCCTCGTATACATGGTAAACATTTGTTTAGCAACAGTTGATCAACATTGTTGATGAACGGCGAGAATGCTGCTGGAAACTTTGTTTAAATCAATATGGGTTGTCCACACGTCAACATTTGTTGATAAACTGATGTTTTCGCTCGCCGGGCGTCAACTCTGCAACATGGCGTGATCAACTCCGCAACACAAGTGTTGCTCGCAACATGTTGACAGCAACTCGGCAACATGTTTATGCAACTATGTTGCTAAACAAATGTTTCACTACGGGTTTCGGGTCTTCGTAACCACAAGCTGTGTACCGTTTCGTTACTTTTGGTAATAAAGGATTTTCACACATTACAGGTCCGAGCAACAGGCAAAATGTACGCATGCAAGAAATTAGAGAAGAAACGCATAAAGAAACGCAAGGGCGAAGCGATGGTGCTCATAGAGAAACAGATACTACAGCGGATCAACTCGCGGTTTGTGGTGAACCTCGCGTACGCATACGAGACGAAGGACGCACTCTGCTTGGTACTCACTATTATGAACGGTTAGTATTTCTTTTTTGGTATAGGTATCTTGAGGTGAGGTTCTTCAGAAAGGTCAGGTGCGCAGTACTGGTAACTGGCGTGCTTGTCTGACGAGATGTATGAACGTAGATGAGGCGAAAGGCGTATGTAAGGATCATAGCAGGTGGCGTTCTGTGGTTTCTGCCTACCCCCATGGGAAAAAGGCGTGAGTGTATGTATGTATGTACGGCAGAAACTACAGAACGCCACGATCCTTACATACTCCTTTCGCTTCATCTACGTTCATACATCTCGTCATACAAGCACGCCGGTTACGAGTACTCCGCACCTGACCTTTCTGAAGGACCTCACCAATAAGGTCAGTGTAGGTCTTCCCAGCATTGCCAGCGGCAAAAAAAGAAAAAGATATCATTACTGTATTTGACATTTTCGAATCTTACTCATTCCTCTAAACGTGCGAAACCGAGGCGGTTCGCTAGTTCATCATAAACTATATTTTTGTCATGTTTCCAGGCGGCGACCTGAAGTTCCACATCTACAACATGTGCGGCGCCGACACGGGGCTGGGGCTGGAGCGCGCGAGGTTCTACGCGGCGCAGGTCGCGTGCGGACTCGAACATTTACACAAGATGGGCATTGTTTATAGGTGAGACTATAGGGGGAAGCCGACAATCACCCTAATATCTTATATTTCTGAAAAACAAAAATTTTATTAAACAGGGCATTTCAGGAACAGTCACACCTTTACGATGGTCGATGGACATATTTTTTTTTGTTCCGGGGTAATCCTAATAAATAGCCTGGGGAGGCGGAAGGGTGCGTCAGACTCTTACTGTATTTATGCAGTGGTGGTGGTTTTTAAACCACCTGGGTAAAGATGAAACTACTATCACATGGCGCGCCACTCCATATTACTATTTCAATGTGTGTAGTCATATACATATGAAAGAGTTTGTATGTAGTTGTAAGTATTCGATTTCGAGATTTGTTGGTCAACTAATCATAACTAGCCAACCGCGTAAGACAATGCACGTGTCATTTTCATAGAGTATGTCAGTGCAGCCCTATACTAATAATAAAGAATAATTATTGACGTTGCTAGTCGAGCAACAAATCGCTGATTTGAATTTGTTTCGGAAGCCGTTTCAGTACGCACACATGCGTTGTGAGTCTTTTAAATACTTTCACAAACATTTTCAAACGTTTTGAATTGTGGAGGGGCACACTTTGTTATTGTAGTTTGTCTCTACAATATTGAAAATAGGTAACAATGCAGGAAATAAATAAATTCGCAACATTATTAAAGTTAAACTATTTGATTGCAATGATGTTTAAAACTTCTGAATGTTATTTGCAGAGACTGCAAGCCAGAGAACATCCTGCTGGACGACGCGGGCCACGTGCGCATCTCGGACCTGGGGCTGGCGGTGGACGTGCCCGACGGGGGCAGCGTGCGCGGCCGCGTGGGCACCGTGGGCTACATGGCGCCGGAGGTACGTGCTATACTTCCTTTGTTTCCAGTTATTAAGAGATGTTACGTATAAACTGTTCCGCATACAATGAAATGTGCAATTTGCATGACAATGCAATATATTGATGTCGCAGAGATGGTCTGATGAAGGAGCCGAAAAGTGGTCATAGGAACCTATTCAAATCTTACAGGCTAAATGTGACACATAGCATGAGAATGCAATATAAAAGCTTTAATAATATATTTTTTTTTTTGAGATGGAACTTATTAACATTTATGTAGGAAGAGGATAATAATTCAAACACACGAGATTGCCAAAAACAATATTTTCTTCAGCATCGTTCTCTCACACACCGCACACTCTCGATCCGTCGCCATTCGTCTTCCCTCTCGCTTCTACATTCTTCACCTCTCATTTGCCCACTTTACGTTCCGTTCCCACATTTATGTTTTTGTTGGTTTGTATATTCACGTACAAGCATATCGAACCTGGAAACGCTTAATGTACAGAAGTATGTAGTTTTGGCCATTTCAGCTTATACGTAAGGGTCGGCACATATCTGACGGAAGATACGCCGCGTATCGTCCGTCGCGTAACGCAGAAACAGTCAAATAGATAATAAAATATCCAACCATACACAAATAACCAATGATGCGTTAGTGCGTCGACCATACTGAAGACGATACCTACGTTCGACGTATCTTCCGTCAAATGTGAACCGACCCTAAATTGTTATCAACTCATTTCAGGTGATAGACAACGAGCGATATACATTCAGTCCCGACTGGTTCTCGTTCGGCTGCCTCGTGTACGAGATGATCGAAGGTCGCGCGCCCTTCCGAGCGCGCAAGGAGAAGGTCAAACGAGAGGAGGTCGATAGGAGGGTCAAGGTCAGACACTATGTAATAAAAATTCTTCATAAATTATGCTATATAATAGACATTAACATGTTATTGCGTTTTGGGTGAATAAAGATATGATAAAATATCTAGTTTTTTTTTGTTTGTAATTTAATAATAGAATTTGTATAAATCAATTATAGTATGTTCTTTTACAACATATTGGAATGTTTAGAATAGTTTAGTTAGAAGTAACAGTAGTTGACGATTTAAAAAGAATTTACTTTTGCTTAATCAAAACTCAAAGTAAAATCAATCGATGTCGAAATTATCTTTTGTGTTTGATTACTGTATTCAACCATAGAAGTTGTTTAGTTATTGACGTTAATGATGTCCCCCCAGCACGAGCAGGAGAAGTACTCGTCGAAGTTCTCTGAGTGCGCGCGCGCGCTGTGCGCGTCGCTGCTGGGCAAGTCGGCGGCGGCGCGGCTGGGCTGCGGCGCGGGGCGGCGCGGCGCGGCGCTGGTGAAGGCGCACCGGTTCTTCGCCAACCTCAACTGGGCGCGCCTCGAGGCCGGCATGGTGGACGCGCCCTTCGTGCCCGACGTTAGTGAGCTCGTTCTATTTTAGCTTATTTCAATATATTATCTGTGGATAAAAGTGTGACACACTGAACATTTGACAGGTGTCAGAATTTGACAGGTATTTGACATCTCTTGAAAATAGGGTAGATGACACCACGAATCAATTGACGTACTTTTTATGATCTGTCAAAACATGATTCCTTTGTGAAACTGTGACGTCACCTTTATATCGACTCAATCGACTAACTATTAATTAATTTGTAAACCATTGAAACTTGAATTTCCCTAAACAACATAACATAACAACACGCCTGTAATCCCCGAAGGGTTAAGCAGAGTTGTACCCATTAATACACCCACATTTCGCCAGTTTGGTTTTTGTCCCATGTAATAAGGGCCGAGCCTATTGCCATCAACCGGGCACAAATCCAGACTCCGAGGCTGCTACTGAGAATTTCCTGATGGAGAAACCTAATAACACTTTGCCCGATCTGAGAATCGAACCCAAGACCTCATGCACAGCAGTCGCGCTTGCGACCACTAGACCAATGAGGCAGTCAAAACAAAGTTCCCTAAACAAGTAGCGCCGAAATAAAAAAAGCTAAATTATTATTATAGAATTCCTCACACCACTATACAACTTAACATTTTTATATATTAGAATAAATTAATTTACTGACACTGACCTTTATATGTACAAATATTGTGTCAGATATTTAAAAAGTCCAAAAATCAAAACTGTTAAGGTGCTCCCTCGCCGGGAGCATTCAGGTGTATTGTAACATTATAGATTCAACTTTGAGCATTACATTACAATAATACCTCCCTGACTAACGAGCATTTGCGTGTAATGTAACATATAGATTCGACTTTGAGCATTACATTGGAAGTAGAGCGCACTGATGTTACAAGTTGTATCAAGATATTACACATTGTATCATTACAAGGTGCGCATTGTAATGCTCGGTTCTCCTCCTTCACTGATGTAATACTCAAATCTGTAACGTTACATTACACGCGAATGCTCCCGGTGAGGGAGCACCTTTAAGTGTTATAACACAAACAAAATATACTTCGAAAATAACAATTTCTGAAATTCCTTTGTCCACATTCCAGCCACACGCAGTGTACGCAAAGGACGTGCTAGACATAGAACAGTTCAGCACAGTGAAGGGGGTGAACCTGGACGCGGGAGACGACACGTTCTACGGCAAGTTCAACACGGGCTCCGTCAGCATACCGTGGCAGACCGAGATGATCGAGACAGGCTGCTTCGCGGAGCTCAACGTATTCGCCAGAGGTATGCACGGGGAAGAGTCTATTATTAATTAATTTATTCAATAACATAAAATAATATTTCATTTAAACATCTAATAATAACATTTTAGCAACAATAAATTAATAGATATAAAATGCAATAGAAGAATATAAATTTAACAATTGTCATCAATTAAAATTGCAGTTCTTCAACAGCATTCATTAAGTATGCTAATGTTCTTTTTTTTGTCTTGATTTTTTATCCGGAAAAAATATAAACAGTTTAAAAAGATTGTGGCGAATTACAAATATTCACTTATAGAAATAATTGAGTAACTCAATTTTTCTTTCATACATCTGTATGATACGCATATAAGGATAAAACATAACATCATACATAACATCACGCCTGTAATCCCCGAAGGGTTAGGCAGAGGTGTACCCATTAGTACACCCACATTTCGCCAGTTATGTTTAAATCCCATGTAATAGGGGGCGAGCCTATCGCCATCAACCGGGCACAAATCCAGACTCCGAGGCTGCTACTGAGAAATTCCTGATAGAAAAACCCATTAACACAAGGATAAAAACATAACATAACATCACGCCTGTAATCCCCGAAGGGTTAGGCAGAGGTGTACACATTAGTACACCCACATTTCGCCAGTTATGTTTTTTAGTCCCATGTAATAGAACAAGGATAAAAGTGTAAAGAAAAAATTGTTTATAGGTGAAGACAGTAAGGAGTGTGCGACTGTGGACCTGCAGTTGGTACCAGCGACCACCACGCCGGAAGAAGAGAAAGGATGCTTCTTATTCGCCAGACGGGTATGTAGATTACGACTACCTGAAATAATCGGTATATTAATAAAAGCAAAAATAAATTACCAAGAATCATTTCTATCCCACAGGTACTATGTCCACAAAAGAAAGTATCAGCCCGTCTACGCGCCGTGCCCGTCCCCGAACACTTACTCCTCCCCTCGTCGCCCGCGCCCCCCGCGCCCGCGCCCCCGGCGACTCCCGCGCCCCTCGCGCCCCTCGCGCCCCCGGCACTCAGCTGACCGCCCGCGATGTAACACATACGATCACAACCTAGTACTAGCCCGGACTTGGCTGTACACTGCCGACGACACATAGAATTTGACCTTCTATGTAATTGTTAGCACATTCAAGTAAGCAGATATATAATTTTATTGCTGAAAAGACCTGGCAGTAAGTCTTGGTTGCAAGAAAGCATTAAAAAACGTTGCCCGTTGCTGACAAACTGGATTTTTTGGAGTCTTCAAGCAGTTTGAGACGCTAAAAGTAAAGTTGTATTTAAAAACAAATTATTGTATTGTAATAATGGAGGTTTGTAGCAATATCTTATGCTCTTAAAACTAAGCAGTGACAACATAGGCCGCTGACAACAAAGAGATCGTTTAAGAAAGAAAAACTTAAATTAAAAATTTAAAAAACCATCGACGGCGGCCATTTTGGACCGAGTTTTATCAAACATAGCTAAGAACACTCCCGACTAATTCACTTTTCAAAATCGGTTCATCCGTTCGGGAGGTACGATGCCACAGACACATCCACAGACACGTCAAACTTCAAACACCCCATCGTTTTTGCGTCGGGGATTAAAATCTTGAAATAATAGCATATGACATCGCTTCGTCCCCGGATTTTCATCGCGTTTTTAAGAGTAGCGTCCATTATTGATTTCAAAGACATTTGTATATTATATTGTTTTCGTAACTCGTATCGTAAAATAAAATATCTTAAAGAGCCTTGGATGGTGTAAAATGTTTGACATTATTTGGCGTTAATTGTATAGAAAAGAATGAACTTGGCTGTGTCCTCTGCCGTGCGTCTTTTATAGACAAGTAACATGTAAATGCGGTAGTATTGTTACTATATTGTGATTATTGTTGATATTTTAGAAGTATTGCGTTAATGAGAAATACGAGTACTACATCTTCTTTCAATTAAATTTGGGTCTACTTCCAATGTATTTGAAAAAATAAAAAAAAATACATTCATAAACTCGCCTGTTTCTCTTAGGGGTAGGCAGAAACAATGGAACGACACTACGCTTCAAACACTAAAAAATATAAAACGTACCAAAAATTTGAAAAAGTTACAAAACATTTTTCTTGTCTATACTAATACAGCAAAGCTGAAGAGATTTTTTTTGTTTGTTTGTTTAAACGCGCTAATCTCAGGAACTAACAGTCTGATTGGAAAAAGTTCTTGTTGTAATGATAGCTAGATTAATGAAGAATAACATGGGCTATATAATATCTCGCTACAGCCCACAGGAGCGGTGTAGTAATCAAAGACATAACACAGGTGAAAAAAATTACGCATTGAAGTAGCATGGAGCGGTTAGTTTTAAAAATTAAATTTCTAAAAAAACGTAACTGTTTTTATGATTGGTTAAAGGATGACAGCCAATCAAAATTAATGATGATAAAACAAAATACTCAATAATAAATTATTTCTATACAATTCACGCCAAATACAAACGAAAATCATTGTGGTTAGAGCGTAAAGTTATTGTCATATGAAATTGGAACTTATAAACGTAGTAATATGATGCATTTCTCCTTGTAACTGTCGGTTAGGGTTTCGGCTTAGAGATTTTGAAATGTATGTGTGCCTGGGAATGTTGTTTTTTTACCTATTTTTATGTCTTGTTATTTTAAAAGTTTACTCTTTGATGTCAATTTCTTTCAAAACTCGCTAAAAAGTATCCTCCTTTTATAAGATTGTGAATTTGATATTACCATAATTTAGAAATGTTATTGAAAATTTGCGGCACTGTTCTGTCTAAAATTTATAAGCTTTTTAAATAATATCAACAAAAAAGAATCAGTCATATCAGTTCTTCCGTTGAGTTTTGAGCTTAGCAACATAATTAGTCATTAATTTTTACTTATATAGATTTCTATCTAGATTTTTTTGACACTAAATTTGGAAATAGGTATTAAAAACAACATTTGAAAGCGAGGCGAATATTGTAATATTGACGATACGTAAAAGAACTTAGTTGAAAGCATGAACAATTTAGTTCTTTTGTTGAAATTAATTTACTCATTGCAAAGTTCACTCCCAGTTTCTCGAACATGAAATTAATGTGACTAAAGTTCAAGCACACTTGGGCCGCTGTGATTGGTAGTTCATAATTGAGTAGTAGAAATAAACACCAACAATCAACTGACGTACACATACATACTTACATAAACTCACGCCTTTTTCCCATGAGGGTAGGCAGAAACCACAGAACGCCACCTACTACGATCCTTATGTACTCCTTTCGACTTTTTTTTTTTTTTTTTTTTTTTTTACTTATGGGAAATCATCAAATGACTTCCACTGCCCTGGGACTCCTTTCGCCTCATCTACGTTCATACATCTCGTCATACAAGCACGCCGGTTACGAGTACTGCGCACCTGACTTGACGTATTTTTTGTAAAAAGTTAGATGATTGGAAATCTGTTAATCAATTATTCCGAGACATAACTTCTTAAAAAAACACGTCATTTCACAGCCCTGAAAACCCGATTAATGTTCTATGAACAGTAAAATTAGATTTTTTGTGGCTTTAAAATCAATAAATATTTAGTTAGAGATAAACTACTATTACATGCCGCGCCCCTCCATATTACTATTTCAATGTATGTAGTCACATCCATATGAAAGAGTTTCTATGTAGTTGTAATATTATTCGTCTTCAGTAGCAGGCCGGCAGATTTGTTGGTCAACTTATCATAACTAGCCGACCGCGCAAGACAACGCACGCGTTATTTTCATAGAGTATATCAGTGATCAATGACGCCGCTAGTCGAGAAACAAATCGCTGATATATTTTATGTTTCCAGGGCCGTCTCAGTACGCACACATGTGTTGTGAGTCTTGTAAATACTTTCAAACGTTTTGAATTTGTGGAGGGGTGCGCCATCTTAAAGTAGTTTATCTATATTCAGTTGCGTTAGCTAGTAAGTGACGTATTTTTTGGTGGCGTAGTTGTCTTTTTCCATACAAAAAATATGGGAGAATCGCGTTTTGACAGGTCATAGAAAGTACGTCATTTGATTGGTGGTGTTCTATCTAGCCGATAACCAAACCAGTGTCAGAGCAGCAACAAGATATTTCTTGCATGAATGACTGATATTATTCTGTAACCATTATGCATTTAGCTCAATAGTAACCTCGGAGTATTATACGAACAAACATTATTATTATTATAACGTTATTATAATTATTATCATATATTTATTATTATTTATCAACGTATTATTGTGAGTAATCTTTCATTATTGATATTATTCAATCGAAAGTCTTTTTTTTTGTATAAATATATATTTTATAGGGTTGTTTTTTTATGTTGGTGAAGTATCGATAGAGAAATAGTGTTGGGAATAATTATTATTTTTATCGATAATTAATTTGAACTGCTCTGTTTACTGTAAAACATTCTGCCTATGTTGTCTGTCCGTATGTCACCAACGTAAATAAATATCGATGCCAATCTAACGTTTTAGAAGGGATGTCCCATTGTTTTACCAAGTAGACAAAGTATACATTTTACGATTTATTATTATATACATTTTTATGATACATACGTACGTTTACATATGTAATTATTATACTTAGAATGATTTTTTTAAACGTTTATTTTCTATGAATGGCTGATGAGATATACTTAAATATTTCCTAATTATGGCTTTATCAACGTTCTGATTGGAAGCCACGGAATATATGGGATAATTCTTAGCTATACCTGACGTTTACTATCTTTTTTATACTCAAGAAAAAAACAATTTGTATTCGAAAAATATTATTTCGTGAAAATGTCGATATTTAGCTAAGCATTAATCCAGCAATGCAATATACTATAAAAATTAAGAAATCAGATATTATGTTCGTGCTTTGCGAATTAAATAAGTAGACGATAATGTTCATATTACCTTCATTTTTCAATCACAAGTGTAGAAAAGGTCGCGTTACTTGATCGCGGTTTCAAATTCAAAAGTTGACTTCGCTGGATAACCTATAACTAAAAAATTGTCGTTAGCAATAACAAACAGCAATGTCTACCTATTAAAACTTGTCTATGATAAATCCGCCTCATATAAGTCACTTAAAAGCTAGTGTATGTATAATCGAGCAATAATAAAGAAACGAATAGAAGAAGTCTATGGAATCTAATGTATTTAGTTGTTTTCGTCTGTCGTGTTAGATGCTAAATTAAAAAAAAAGAGATGTTAGTAAGGTTGCCAAGCGTCCGGATCAGCCGGACATAGTCAGACTATTTTGATATGCGTCCGGCCAGTCCATATTTTTATTTATTTTTCAATAAATAAAATAAAAAAAAATACTCTTAATCGGTTACTCGATAAAATTAGTACTCGGCGCATCTCTAGTAAATAATATATTTATTACTGTTTTTATTATAAAAATGAGACCGGCTTTTTTACCCATTCTACTCTAAAAGTCCGGCTTTCCGGATGTAGGATCTGGTAACCCTTGAGTGTAAGAATTTGGGGAAAAGAGACAAAAAAAAAACATCTTTTTTTGTGAGAAGATACCTGGGTCATTGCCCCTTCCTAAAGATTTGTGAATATAAAAATGTCGCACAAAAATATTGGAAAACTTTTTCGTCTTAAATGTACATTGCCAATTCACTTCCAATGTTTGTATTAGTGATAAGTACCTATTGATGCATTTTGATGTGTAACTTTTTATTGTTATTGAATATTTCGATGCCTATTGTGATTCGGAGGTTGAACGCGTGTGGGAGGGAACGGATATTAAATAGAAAAGTCGATGGACTACAAAAGTCTTTGAAGCGAGAATTAGCTTAGTTGAAAGGGTAGAAATATTAGAAATAAAAAACTAATATTCTTAAAAAAAAAAAAGGATTTTTTGACAAATTATTACGGGTTTGATAAATGTTCCAAACTTGGCTTGTTTAAGCCTTAACAAATGAATTAGTTATAAGAAGCTATTACTAACATTAGTAGTTATAAATGCTTGCGATACTTAACATGAAATCATGGTATCCATATGAAATTAGGTTAGCCGTAGGAGACAAATATGGCGGTTATGTCATTAAAAAAAAAATGCGTGGTTTTGTTTGACTTGGGGCCTATTGAAAAATTTGGTCCTTTGGGTCATGGTCCTTTTGATAAATTGGTCTTTTAAGCAATAAGGACGAATTGATCGCTAAGGTTGATGAAAACATTAGAAAGCAATCGATATAAGAATTAAAACATTAGGTAAACACATTGCAGGTTCGTTATTGGATGATAGTTTTAGAAGGAAGAAAAACCTCGCATCCAATTAAGAAAAAAAAAAATCAGCTGCAATTTTCAACAAGTCCTTATGAAAGTAGGATTTCATATTTTTATAAAACTGACCGCCTCTGCCACACGCTTTCATTACTTGCCTCCCGTTTTTAATCTTCATTCAGGCTCTATACTTCGCACCCTGAACATTCGTAGCCATTTTGTATTTACGGTCTACGAAGTCACACGAATGTTCACGGAAATAACCGAAGTGTAGCGCCGAGATTAGGCATGCAAGGGTAATCGTATAAGAAAAGTCATCTCGCTACGAATTTTCGTTTTATTCGCACAAAATGGTTTCACTCGTTCAATCATTCACTTTAGTAAAACAATTTCCAATTCGGAGATTTTTGAGTTGGTATGGTTGACTGTAACTCGTAAAAAATGTTGGAAATTTTAATCGCCATTTTGTTTAGACATAACATAATTCAAATATTACTTATTAAAGAGTTAAAAATGTAGAAAATGAGCTACATTTTATCTCTCCGCCATTTTGAGGTCGCAACAAAATATTTAAATAAAAATCTTCCGTCCCGTAAACTTTTGACTTACAGTCAGCCCCACTATCTCGAACTTTGAATGAGTGAATGGAACGAGAGAAGTCGTTCAAAGCTTTACGCTCCTATTCGATATAAGCAATAATTCAGATATTGACTTTATAACCTTATTTTATAATGAACGAATGAAATGCTGGAATGCTATGCTGGAATTGAACTGGTAATTAATGACCAATAGTCATAAATTACCAGTCTCCATAAATTTAGTGATTTTTATGAGCGATTTACAAGTTAAGCTCTATTTCTAATGACGTTACAGCCAGCATCTGTCGTTTCTTGTGTATCATCTTTACGTATAGATAAACTACTATAACATGACGCGCCCCTCCATATTACTATTTCAATGTGTGTAGTCACATCCGTATGAAAGAGTTTGTATGTAGTTGTAAACAATCGTCTTCAGTAGCAGGCCGACAGATTTGTTTCCCAACGAATCATAAATAGCCGACCGCGCAAGACAACGCACTTGTTATTTTCATAGAATATGTCAGTGCAGCGCCGTACTAGTAATAATGACTGATTAATGACACCGCTAATCTAGCAACAAAACGCTGATCGTTTTTGTTTCGGAAGCCGTCTCAGTACGCACAAATGCGTTGTGAGTCTTTTAAATACTTTCATAAACACTTTCAAACTTTTGAATTGTGGAGGGGCGCGTCAAATTGTGTAGTTTATCTCTACTTTTCTGTGCAATGTCGACTCGCTATGAATTTGTACCATAGAGGTTATAAACGGATAAGTTATAAGGCTATCAAAGAAAGATGAAACATAGGCTATGCCCTTGCCATTATTTGCTGTCCTACTCAGTAATATCAGCCACTCTATTTTCCATCTCTTTCTAACGAATAACTGTGTACATTTTCTTTTCAGCTTGTCAGACCACAGATATATAAGTTATAGTGTTACCATCCATAATGCATTTTTAATTAAGTTATTAATTAAGTACTAAGAACAGTTTATTTTTAAACTATGTACAGTCAACAAAAAATATAAGTAATCGGAATCGTCAGATATAGTTGAGGTTTTCTTAGAAACTGATGGATGTTTTCAAATGTAATTTAATTTAACCCTTTAACCGCCAAGCGACGTATCAGTTTTCGTGCCCTTAGCGCCAGGCACAGTAAACTATTTACCTTATACAAACATATTTTTCATAGAATACAGCATAATTAAATAACAAATTAAAACTAAAAGTGATGGTGTATTTGGTCGTTTATATACGACGCTGGCGAAATGGACACGAAAATATTTGTCGGATTAATCCGACTTTGGCGGTTAATGGGTTAAACAGTTCATTAATTAAATTCAGTTTCAAGATCAGATCTTCAACTATGTCGGAAGACCCTAATGTCTTATCTCTTTTGTTGTCCGTACGTTGTAGAGTCAATATCAGAATGTACGTAGAGTTGAGCAACATGCTCGGTTTGATGAGCGGTAGACTCAACGATGCTCAACTTGGGAGCTCAATTGTACAGATTTCTTTAGTATTCGAAGTTACTTTTAGGGCAAAGTCATTGAGCTCAATGTTGTCTGTGAACATTGTTTTAAACGATAATAGCTTAATGAATGCGAATTTTTGATGTGAGATTTTTTTACTTTATACTCTAATAGATTGAAATTTTTCGTATAAAAGCAGCAGTGTACGTCAAACAGTCGTCGCCATTTTGTGCTAGAGTAAACAACTTTGTATAAAAGACAGTGAAATTAATGCCAATATATTCTTATGAAAAATAGTTATATAGCGTCGTTAAATCGTGATGACTTCTAAATAAATAGTTAAAAATAACGTTTCTTGTTACAACGACGTTCACAGATAACAGTTTTTAATAAGCATTTAAGCAAAAATGTATGTGTCACCGAATTTTTGTAAGAATTTATATAATTATGATTAATTAATTATTAGTATCATACCTGTATCATACTCATTTGATGCATTTTCGACTAAGTGTATTAAAGTGTAGTAGCATGATACGTACGAACTTCGGATGTCTTCGGGTTTTACGAAGATTGCCGAACAAATAATTTTAAGAAAGACTCTTCGGTAATCTCCGTCGCCCGAAAGAAACCGAAGTATAACGTATCATGCTACTACATCGTGTTGCGCGTGCGGTTGCAATGCAACCGTAACGCGTTGCTGTATTTAGCTTAATAGTGTTATGGTTAGCTTTCCTTCATACTGTTAGTCGTTATTGCAGTATTTTGATGCAAATATTATTATTTAATAAGCATATTCGTAAATAAATTGACTCCGATATAGAATGTGTGTTTTTTTTCACAACCCTTATTATTATTCGAAAGTCCGCCTTTGTACTTTTGTTGCATAAAGTTTAAATAAATAGACGTCTTGGCGGGGGCACTACCGTGCCCCCGATAATAAAGGCGGAGAGATTTTTCTAGTATTATTAAAATGTACTAGGCTGTCATAAACTGAGGAGACTACGCAATTACCCTCAGCGCTAACCTAAAAAAAAGTACTAGGCTGCCATAAATTCTACGAGGGAAGCGAGTTGCTTTCTGCGCTAACGCTAACCTAACAAAAGTACTAAGCTGCCATAAACTCATAGGACTACGAAGGAAACTAGTTTCTCGCTAACTGAACAAAAAGTACTAGGCTGCCATAAACTCATAGGACTACGAAGTAAACGAGTTGCCCTCGGCGCTAACGCTAACCTAACAAAAAGTACCAGGCTGCCATAAACTCATAGAACTACGAAGGATACGAGTTGTCTTCGGCGCTAACGCTAACCTAACAAAAAGTACTAGGCTGCCATAAACTCATAGAACTACGAAGTAAACGAGTTGCCCTCGGCGCTAACGCTAACCTAACAAAAAGTACCAGGCTGCCATAAACTCATAGGACTACGAAGTAAACGAGTTGCCCTCGGCGCTAACGCTAACCTAGCAATAAGTACTAGGCTGCCATAAACTCATGAGACTATGAAGGAAACGAGTTACCCTCGGCGATTACGCCAACCTAACAATAAGTACCAGGCTGTCATGAAGTTGAGGGACTACAGTTGTTACGAAGTAAAGTTTCCTTGCGTTTAGGCTAGCGTTAGTATAGCGTTATAGCGTTTAGTACCAGGCTGCCATAAACTCATAGAACTACGAAGGATACGAGTTGCCCTCGGCGCTAACGCTAACCTAACAAAAAGTACCAGGCTGCCATAAACTCATAGGACTACGAAGTAAACGAGTTGCCCTCGGCGCTAACCTAAATAAAAGTACCAGGATGCCATAAACTCATAGAACTACGAAGGATACGAGTTGTCTTAGAACTACGAAGTAAACGAGTTGCCCTCGGCGCTAACGCTAACCTAACAAAAAGTACTAGGCTGCCATAAACTCATAGAACTACGAAGTAAACGAGTTGCCCTCGGCGCTAACGCTAACCTAACAAAAAGTACCAGGCTGCCATAAACTCATAGGACTACGAAGTAAACGAGTTGCCCTCGGCGCTAACGCTAACCTAAATAAAAGTACCAGGATGCCATAAACTCATAGAACTACGAAGGATACGAGTTGTCTTAGAACTACGAAGTAAACGAGTTGCCCTCGGCGCTAACGCTAACCTAACAAAAAGTACCAGGCTGCCATAAACTCATAGAACTACGAAGTAAACGAGTTGCCCTCGGCGCTAACGCTAACCTAGCAATAAGTACTAGGCTGCCATAAACTCATGAGACTATGAAGGAAACGAGTTACCCTCGGCGATTACGCCAACCTAACAATAAGTACCAGGCTGTCATGAAGTTGAGGGACTACAGTTGTTACGAAGTAAAGTTTCCTTGCGTTTAGGCTAACCAAAAAAAAAAGTACTAGGGTGACATAAACTCGAGAGGGTCTTTATTCTCAAAGCACATTTCAGAGTATTCTAGTCTGAGGTGTAATTTAGTTTACCTACGTTTTATGACAGCCTAGTACTTTTTGGTAGATAATTCAGAATTCTTAGGCTACCTTCTTAATTTTGCAGACCAGCCCGAAATACATATAGGTTTATGAGAGCCTAGTACTTTTCGTTAGACAAAATTTTCATTTACCCTCTTTATTTTATGTGAGGTTTAATAAACATTTAACTGTCAGTATTTCAAAACAAACTGAATGGCGTATGGTTTTATGGGAGTGCAGTACTACAAAAAAAATACTCATAAATTCAAATTCAACAATTTATTTAAAGATAAAATAAATAACAGTTAGACACAAAATCTAAATAAAATCATTTTTACAAAATGCGCCACAAGCTATTTGATATAAGACTAATTCAAGATCAAAATCTTAATTAAAAACGTTAGTTGAGGAAGCGAACTATTACAATAGAAGAAATAACAGTCTTTTCGTTATTTTATATATTACAATTTTTATACAATACGAATAAAAGTCAATTATTTAAAAAATATGCAATGAGAACACTTTCATTTCCATTTTGAAAGAATTACCTTTTACTTATTGAATTGTTATATGTTTTCTTATATAATGGAATTACAGGTATTTGCTTCCCAAAATGCTGAAACCCAACAGCGCGCTTCATACAAAAAATAACTTTAAGTCAAAACGATTATTTGATAATCTCTTACAAAATTCAAAAATAATCATATCATTTTAAAATGAAGTTATTTTATGGGAAACTGGCTAACGACAAGCCTAGATATTACTTATATTTATCCTATCTACAATATTTTATTGAGCTTAATTATTTATTGACCGAAATATGACTAGACCTACTTGAGTATGAAACGCGCTGTCGGTAAAATCCTCTTACAAAACATAACGCACACATGAGAAAATATTATTTGGCATTCATTTATTGCACTCATCAGAAACTCACACAAAAATATCAATTGGGTTTACGATTCCACTTATTAATAATTCTTTGACATAATTTCTCTAAAGAAAAGCTTAATTTTAACCCTGAAAAACTAATAAATTTTCAATTAACTGTAAAATTTGATTTATAGTTGCTTTGAAAACAATAAATAGTTAGTCAATTGAGTTGGAATTGAGTTTTAAATGCTCACAAAAAGTATGTCAATTTATTGTAAAGTACCCAATTCTAAGCTATGTTTAATGTCTTTTAATATTTACAAGCTCTGTAAAAACTGCTACTACCTTAAGTCCCCGTCACGTGAAGCTATAAATAATGTAAATAAAGAACTACTAAGTTAAGCAGCGACAATTCAATCGACAACAAATAATCTCAAATTCAATCAACTCAAAGAAACATACGTGTAATACGAAACTAACGAGCAATTAATTACACTCGGGTTATATTATAGCGATATAAAGCAATGTCGTCTAATGTTTTGTGGTACTGGAACATAAACATTTGAGCCGTAATTTTGAAGTAAGTACGCCGACGCAGTATTTGATCTAAGGGTTGCGATCCCCTGAATGTGTGTTAACAAAATTTATAGCTTCTTGTGACCGGGACTTTAGGCGTATTTCGATATGTTTTTAGCCATTCAAAGCTCGCATTTTAATAATGTCAGAAAATATCATTAATTACTAAAAACAAAGGACAAAACTCACACAACCACTAAGATGATTATTTACAATCCTAATTTCAATTCTAAAACCCGTTTCTTTCTATCCAAAATCTATTACAAAAATCTAAATTCCTAACTACGCACTAACTGTTTTCTTTTGAGCTTTCTTCTTCTTTTCTTGCACGTTCTTCTTGTCAGCCTGTACGTTGTTCCTCTGATCATTCTGTGCGGCCTTCTTCTCATAAATTCTTTGGAACAGAACGAATTTTCCACTTTGAATGTTCTTAGTTTCATATATGGCGCCTTTAAGCCTCCAAGATGGCGTCTCACAGTGTTGCCAGCTCCTACAATCCTTACCAATTTGTAGTTTATCAAGTAATTTGTTTGTCATTTCTGGTATGATTGGCTGTAGGATTATTCCACATATCCTTAGCGTTTCCATGGTAATGTGTAGGATGACGTCGAGTTCTTTCTGACTTTCTGGTTTCTTTCGTAGCTCCCAAGGTTTGGTAGATTCGAAGAAGAGATTTGCGACGTGCAATACCTTAATGACGGCGTCTACTGCTTTGTAGAAATGGTAGTTTTTGTAATGCGTGTGGCATATTTCTGTTGGACAAAAACCGAGTTAGGTAAAAAAGCAATTGTTGCTAGAGGCATAGAAGGATATTTTAACTCTTAAAACGTTCCCTTATCGGGAACATTGGTTCCTAATGAAACAATACAAAACCGTATAACTAGCAAAATATAGGTAACACCTCTTTTCTTTCGGGAAATACAGAAATTCCCATCCGACGTACAGATAAACTACTATAACATGGCGCACCCCTCCACAATTCAAAGCGTTTGAAAGTATTTGTTAATGTATTTAAACTCACAACGCATGTGTGCGTGATTAGTCGACGAACGATCTGCCGGTCTGCTACTGAAGACGAATACTTACAACTACCAATCTCTTTCATATGGATATGACTACACACATTGAAATATTTATATGGAGGGGAGCGCCATTTTATAGTAGTTTATCTATAGACGGGTAAAAATAAACCACTCACCCGGCAAACTCTCCACGTAGTCCATGAGCATGGTCGCATGCTGGTTGCTGGTGACGGAGGAGAGCTCCGCGGCGTGCAGCGTGGGGAACTCGTGGCGCGGGTTGAGCGCGTGGCCGCAGCAGCGCGACGCGAGGTTGCCCAGCGTGTCTGCCAGCTCCGAGTTGGCTATGTTGATTAGTTTTGTTTCGCTGTAATCTGGAAATGATGGTTAATTGAATAAATAAACTTTCAACTTTTTGAATCATTATATTGAAACGGTGAAACGGTGGCTCTTAGAGAAGATTACACACTGTCGACTAGTCCTAGTACATTCGTACAGAATAGACGTAAAAGAAGTTCGTTGTTCTGAATATCTGAAGGTAAACAGTTGGAAAAGAGTTGCCACTATACACTAGATTTATCCCCGCAACTTCGTCCACTTCAGCGATAACCGACATTTAAGGGGGCGAAGTCTTGGGCAAAGGCTTTTAGTTAGTAAAATAAACTTACTAGCATCACCAGCCATTGTAGCTTCCCTCAGCAGCATATACCTCAGACCCTCGTTGCCCACAGGACTGTCTCGTGGGCACACCACGTTGCCCAGTGACTTGGACATCTTGTTGCCGTCCACCGTCCAGTGGGAGTGGCACACGAGGCGGCGTGGTGGGTGCCATTTTATAGCCATTAGGAACGCTGGCCAGTAAATTCCGTGGAACCTGGGGAGTTAGGAGTAGAGCTCAGGTTTATGGCCTTTCTAACTGATTAATTTCTTGTTTTAAGATGCCAACTATAATTGTATGGATGTATCAGATTGACAAAATTTGACAGCTCTTATTTACATTAGTCTCTTTCTTGTTTTATTGGACAGAAAAAGATAGAAATAGTCTAATTTTAGTTTAGTTTGTGAACAAGGGAATCGGCACCATTGACTTCTTCGTTGGTCTAGTAATCGCAAAGCGTGACTGCTACGCGTGAGGTCTTGGGTTCGATGCCCTCATCGGGCAAACTGTTTTGAGAACCTATCAAACAGGAAAAATAATTACATACATAGGTTAAATAATCATATTCATTTCCTTGTAAGTCACTATAGTGACAAGCTTTTGTTTTTGGACACCAACAGTTTTGTTGAAAAGTTAAGATCGACTAGGGATACAGTGTATCTGCCCATTAGTTTTAGACGTCAGATAGCTTGGCTATTAGCTTTTAATATTAACTCAGACATAATTAGTATGTCGAAGTCACCTATAATTAGCACCTCATTTAGTAATAATACTAATGTAAAGGTGGTAAGCAGAAATATTTTTTTAAACTAGTAAGTAAGACAACAGAAGGTACCAATAACAGTATAGATAAACTTATCAACAACAAAGTATCTTCTAGCTATCACTTACCAAATTGTAAAAAAGGGGCTAAGCAACATTCCTTGAAATTATTTCATCAGAATATTCAGGGTTTTTCTTCCAAGCATTTAGAAATCGAACTGTTTTTAGAAAAGACAAGGTTCGATATTATTTGTATAACTGAACATTGGTTAAAAGATTATGAAACGTTAATTAACTATGATAATTATACTGTGGGCAGTTGTTTCAACCGCAAATCCATGCTTCGTGGTGGCTCGCTAATTTTAATTAAAAATAGTGTAAAATGTAAGCCCCGTAAAGATATAGTAGAACTATCAATTGAACATGTCATTGAATTGTCCAGTGTTGAGCTAGATAAGCATGTTATAGTGTGCGTTTACAGACCCCCAAATTATCAGAATTACTCACTATTTGAGGCTGTAATGGAAGACGTTTTGACTAATCTTGCAACTGGTAACAAATCAGTAATAATCTGTGGTGACTTTAATATTAATATTTTAGAAAACAATTCAAATAGCAGTAGGTTATTAAATCTTTTTAAATCATTTAATCTGTCAAATGTGTTTTTAGAACCAACACGAATAACCTCGACTACTGCTACATGTATTGATAATGTCTTTTGCTGCTGCAACTACTTAGATAAAGCCATAGTAAATTATCTTCCCTCTGATCACAGCGGACAAACCGTTACGTTTGAGTACAGCACACCAACACAAAAAATGCAAATACAGTCAAGACCAATAACATCTGGTAATTTAAATAAATTTAATAGCACTTTAATTAATAAGTTAGGTGTTCAGGACTATAACATGAACAACGGTAGTATTCTGTATGAAGAATTTTTTTCAGTTGTGCATACAGAGTTTAATAATATCTTTAAGAAAAAAACTAAGTCTGTTTGCCCAAAGTTTTTATTCAGTGACTGGGCGACTAAAGGTATCAGGAGAAGTAGAGAAAGACTTTTTGA
The DNA here is from genome assembly GCA_949774945.1 of Hoplodrina ambigua. NCBI lineage: Eukaryota > Metazoa > Arthropoda > Insecta > Lepidoptera > Noctuidae > Hoplodrina > Hoplodrina ambigua. Next base: position 9,330,258 of record OX458988.1, read on the forward strand.
GCTGTATGGCCTTAAACCTTATAAAAACACTGAAACATTTAATAAGTATGTTGCTTCTTACTCAAAAATTTTTAAAAATACGTGTAAGGCAGCAAAGGCCTTATACATTAGTAACAAGGTTAAATCAGCAGAAAATAAAATAAAAACGGTTTGGAAAATTATCAATAATGAAACAAATAGAAACAAAAGGTATAATACTGATTACACTCTGGAGACTTCTCAAGGTCTCATAAGCAGTAATATCGATGTGGCTCAGGAGTTTGCAACATTCTTTACCAATATTCCAATGAAAACCACTGAAACATTAGACTCCTCACCCTCACTTGCGATTGACTTACTAAGAGCGAATGTTTCAGCCTGCCCTAAGGAATTTAAATTTAAACATATAAACCCGGTGGTCGTTATGAAGGCTTTTAAAGAACTTAAGATCAAGGTTACCGAAGATCTGTGGGGCATGTCTACTAATGTTTGTAAATCTATTATTGAGACATCAGCACCCTATTTAGCTTTAATATTTAATTTGTGTATAGACCAAGGGATTTTCCCGACTTTAATGAAGTACAGTAAAGTCATACCGCTCTTCAAATCTGGGGATAGCAAGGACACCAATAATTATAGACCTGTTTCGGTTCTGCCGGTTTTTAGCAAGGTGTTTGAAAAAGTAATGCTAAATCAAATGCTCAAATATTTTAACTGTAACAACATCTTACACGATCAACAGTATGGTTTCACCAGAGGGCGTTGTACTACTGACGCTGGTGTTACTTTAATTAAGCACATCTTTAATGCATGGGAGGACTCACAGGATGCCATTGGCATTTTTTGCGACCTCTCTAAAGCTTTTGATTGCGTAAATCACGAAACACTGTTGCTGAAGCTTGAGCATTACGGACTTGGTGAACTAGCACTTAGCTTAGTAAAATCGTATTTGAATGATAGACAACAACAAGTTCAAGTAAACGGTGTTACTTCATCAGGATTAAAAGTAAAGATGGGGGTTCCACAGGGATCAATACTGGGCCCATTCCTCTTTCTGGTATACATTAATGATTTACCTCATTTACTAGAAAACCAACCACAAATGGTGTTATTTGCTGATGATACCTCACTAATTTTTAGAGTAGATAGACGAGCACAACACCTTGACGACGTAAATAACGCCATGCTTAAGGTTCACAATTGGTTTACTATTAATAATTTAGTGTTAAATGAGAAAAAAACGAAATGCATAAGATTCACTTTACCGAATGTTAGAAGCACTGAACGTAACGTTATATTGAATAAGGATATACTTGAATTCGTCGAAAAGACAGTTTTCCTGGGGATTACGCTCGATTCTAAGCTGCAGTGGGGTCCCCACTTAACATCTCTTGCAGGGCGGTTAAGTTCAGCCGCTTACGCTGTCAGAAAAATCCGTCAATTAACAGACGTGGATACCGCGAGACTAGTCTATTTTAGTTACTTTCATAGCATCATGTCTTACGGTATTTTGCTTTGGGGACGGGCTGCAGATATAAATTCTATCTTTATCCTGCAAAAGAGGGCCGTCAGAGCCATCTATAATCTTGGCAGTCGAGATACTCTAAGGGAATTGTTTAAAAAAATTAACATCATGACGGTACCTTGTCAATATATATATGAAAACATCATGCACGTTCGGAAAAACCTTCAACTTTTTAAGAAAATTAGTGATAGACATAATTTTAATACTAGAAATAGGAACAAATTAGATCAACCAAGTTTCAGATTGTCAAAAGTAAGCACTTCTTTTATGGGGTACTGTGTTAAATGCTATAATAAAATACCTCTGGATATTCTCCAACTAAATGAGAGAAAGTTTAAAACATGCATTAAACGCACACTATGTAGTCGAGCATACTATAAGTTAGAAGATTATATGACAGATAAAAATGCTTGGCTTAATGCTAGTCCTGCTCCACTCGGGCTCACTAATTAGTTTTTTTTTTTTTTTTTTTTTTTAAGATAATGATGTTTCTTACCCCCTTTTTATTGACCTGAATAACTTGTTTCGTTATCAATACTATTACTTTTTCTTTTTTACATACCACAGTTCATCTAACGATGAAGTACACTGAAGTGTTAGTGTTGTACAATTTAATATCATTTATTTCAATTCTGTAAATGTGAGTACCTTGGAGCTTTTTGTTTATTAAGTTACTATGTGCTTTGGCTTAATGAGCATGGCAGTTGAGAGCTTGTCATGCTCACTCAAATGTCTCGCTGATGGTGGCGCGTGTGTTGGATCATTTGGCTCCCTCCATAATGGTTGAGCTAGGTGGTGCTGATCCATGCGTCATGCTCGTGAACGGGTGCTGTCAGTTGGGATTGGTCATCTCTTAACTGCTATAGCTTACATCTTTAATTTATATTTAACTTCAGTTTTATATTCACCTTCATTGTGTTCACATGTAGAATCAACAAGAATAATGTAACCAGGATTTTGTAAAAACCTAATTTAAAAGAGTGCCGTGGAGTTTCTTGCTCGTTCTTCTCCATAGAGGCCTACCTCCGTTTTGGAACGAGCAACTAGCTTCAATTTTCGGACTAACTGACAGACTCCTTGACAATTCAAAAGTGCCTGTAATCGGTCTAATTGAAATACATGTTTTTGACTTTGACTTTGACTTTGACTTTGTTATTGGATTTTTCCATCAGGAATTTCTCAGTAGCAGAATCGGAGTCTGGATATGTGGCTGTTTAATGGCATTAGGCTCGCTCCCTATTACATGGAACTTAAACATAACTGGCGAAATGTGGGTGTACTAATTGGTACACCTCTGCCTGACCCTTCTAGGTGTAAAGAGAAGCATAGAGTATGAAGCCCTTACTTGAGTATATCCTTGCCCACCACCTGCAAGTCCGCGGGCCAGGCCCTGAGGGTCTTCATGTGTTCCTCGTCCGGGTAGCCCACCACAGTCAGGTAGTTGATCAGCGCGTCCAGCCACACGTATATACTTTGTTCTTCGTCGTTTGGCACCTGAAATATAAGAAATTAAGTCTTAAAGAGCGTTTACGCGTTGCGGATATTCATACAAACTTTGAGTCCTTATTTTTCGAAATTAATGAACCGATTTTAATGAAAAACAAAAATTTAGTTGAGAATATTTCCGAAAAAATATGTTACAGCTAAATTCTGCCTGCGTAGATTTCAGAATGAAGCTCTAAATTATTGACTAGCCTAGTGGTCGCAAAGCGCGACTTCTAAGCATGAGGTCTTGCGTTTGATTCCCAGATTGCGCCAAATTTTATTGGATTTTTCCATCAGGAATTTCTCAGTAGCAGCCTCGGAGTCTGGATTTATGCCCGGTTGATGGCAATAGGCTCGCCCCCTATTAAATGGGACTTAGACATAACTGGCGAAATGTGAGTGTACTAATGGATACACAGAGGTGTACCCATTAGTACAGCGCAGTGGGCAGAAGCCTACACTTTCGGGGATTACAGGCGTGATGTTATGTGTTTGACGGGCCTGTTGGTCTAGTGGTTAGCGGCCCTGACTGCTAAGCCGGAGGTCGTGGGTTCGATTCCCACCCAGGACAAACTTTGTGTGATGAGCATGATTGTTAGTTCTGTGTCTGGGTGTGATTTATCTATAATATGTATGTATTTATAAATTATATAAGTATGTATATCAGTTGTCTGGTTACCATAACACAAGCTTTGCTTAGCTTGGGATCAGATAGCTGTGTGTGAGTTGTCCCAAGATATTTATTTATTTAATTATGTCATTGTTTGTTGTTTATTATTTTCTAGACTAACATACCCGTATTGCCCAGTGCACCCTGCTGGACGGCCGACTGACCGATATGTCCGGTAAGTAGGCATCGTCCTCTACCATCTCTTGCAGTTGCTTCTGGAACTTGGATGGAGTTATCACGCCATCTGAAAACATGAGACATTATTTAAAGTTTTATTTTAAAAATAGAAGTATGATTAGTATTTTGAGGATTTTTCAATTATACTATTAGAGTCACAAAATATATGGATGACCCGTGAAATCTTTATCTGGTAATATCTATCAAAAAATCGAAAATGGCTTGTCCGATTTTAATTAATTTTTTTTTTGTTTTGCAGGGTGATTTAGGTAAAAATAATTAGGGACTTAAGGTTGTTTGTATAGTTCATATTTCATTGGTCTTGTAGTCGCAAGAGTGATTGCTGAACGGACCGAGGACCCTGGGTTCAATTCCCAGGTCGGGCTCGGATGTCATTGGGTTTTTTCATTACGAATTTCTTAATAGCAGCACGGAGTTTTAGAAGTTGGTGATGTGACACCCCCGTGTCTCGAAAAGCACGTGTCGGACTATGAGAGTGAGGGAAGTTGGAGCGCACTTGTGTTTGCGCAAACACTTGTGCACTATAATATCTTCTGCATTCTTTGCTATTATAATGGGAAAGATCATGATGGTGGTGATGGTATGATGACGGTGATAATGTTGACGATAATGATAATGGTGATAATGATGGGGATGGTGATAGTAGTGGTGATTTAAGTATACCATTTTGCAGCCACTGCTTCAGGTGTGGTTTGAAGGCGCTCAGTCTGAACATGTAGTTAGTCTCTTCTGTCCATTCCACCTTGTGACCGGATTCTATTGACACTTTCACCTGAAATAGCAGAATAATGTATAGGTATATTGAGTTGAGGCTTAGTCAGGAAATATATTTTGAAACTAGCTTCTGTTCGTGACTTCGCTCACTTGTAAGTCAAATCTAAACAATACAAATTGGATATTATTAAAATGCAAATTAATAAGTTAAATAAGTACTGTGTAAATCACGGTACTGTAGAGACCCTGGCTGGTTGAGCCATATGCAAACTATTTGAAATGATATAAATATGACTTTGATTTTAGAATAGAGGCAGACCGGGTGTCAGCGGCTGTCTAGCCTAGACTAATAACTAGAAGTAACAAATATAATTTATTTAAAAGTGAATTCACGAACTTTAATGAATATTAAGTGTTTAATTCAAGTAGATTGAATTATATATCCCGGTACAAGTGACTACCCATATCCGGGAGTCACAGTACTTATTTAACCGGTCATGCCCCGGCTGGCTTACCGGTAAGTCAGAACAATAGAAAATCAATTGTGTCTCATTACATGGGACTTGAGTAATTGAATAAGTAATGTTAACAATTGTTTTTAATGTTTAATCGTTTTTTTTGTCTGTTTGTCTGTCCGGCTAAACCAAAACAACTGGACCGATTTTAACGGGACTTTCACTGGCAGATAGCTGATTTATTATAGGAAGTAACATAACCTACTTTTATTTTTTTTTAAACACAAACAGATTACCGACATTCTTGTGGACCAAGTGGGGGGTAAAGCTAGTACTAAATAAATGTTGTAATCTTACATTCTCCCCGTCCCTGAGTTCATCCTTGACATGTGTCTCCGGCACAAACGCCTCATCGTTGACGCTGTACCAGCCGCTGTACTTAGACTTGTACACGTAGTCTTTCTTCACTAACTTGTTCTGTAAATAGAGCACATTATTTCAAGAGTGAAATGAGTTCCCCAGGGGTCCACATAAACGTTAACTGATTCTGACTTTGTTATTTTTGCATGTGTGCGTACTGAGACGGCTCTTGAAACAAAAACAAATCAGCGATTTGTTTCTCGACTAGCGGCGTCAATATTATTTGTATGGCGCTGCACTGACATACTCTATGAAAATGACACGTGCGTTGTCTTGCGCGGTATTGCTAGTTATGATTAGTTGACCAATAAATCTGCCGGCCTGGTACTGAAGATGAATACTCACAACTACATAGATACTCTTTCATATGGATATGACTACACACATTGAAATAGTAATATGGAGGGGCGCGCCATTTTATAGTAGTTTATCTCTATAAGTTGTGTTATGTGTACTAACTTGATAAAAGATTGACTAATATTAAAAGCATAACGCTTTTCCTTACGACTTTAATCATTTAACTAATAACTATAACTACTACCGCAAGGCGCGTTTAGAAATGTTTCCAAAAAAATTAAATTTCACCCAGATGCAGTCATATTATCAATATAACGCAATAACTGCAAATATTTATTTTTAAATAGATTCAATGACTTTAAGAAAAAATAGCTTATTACCCTTATATTGCTGTTTAAAAACCAACTTAGTTCCCCTGTCTTTTAAGTTGATATTAATTTAACATACAATACATGATAAAGGTCTATCTTCTTACCCAAAAATGCTTGACAGCTATCTTATGCCTCTCCTCAGTGGTGCGTATAAAATCTGTGTAGTCGACATTGAACTCCTTGAACAGCTGTTTATATTCATCTGATATGCTGGTGCAGTACTCCGGAAGGGATAGCTTGGCTTTAGCGGCTGCCTGTTGGATCTTGGTGCCATGCTCGTCTGTACCTGAAATGTAAGAATATTTAATAAGTGCTGAACTTGTAAAAAATATATTTCGTTTTTTTCTTTACTTAACACTAGAAAGGAGATCAACAGTATCTGCCCAATTTTGTACAGAGGGTACACTTAGTGCCATAAAATACACTAAATTACACTGAATAATATTGAACTCTTAAATTATTTATAAAGTTGCCCGGGGAAGAGAATGAAATATCTATTGATAGTAATAAAAAACACGCCATTTTGGCACTCTAGTAAATAAGCGCCTAAAAATCTGTCAAGTTGACAGACGAGTCCCCGAAACGCATAAACGAACGGAATGACATGTGTCAAGTGTCAACAAACGCAAAACCAAATGACATTAACGAAAGGTCAACCCGCGTGACAACCAATTAAAACGCAATCGTACATGAAATGTTGCCACATGTTTTAATTGTATTGAATAATTTATTTAATAGTTAAAAATGATTTATGAATAAAAGTAAAATTATTTTCGAATTCCTCTATTTATTCTCTACGATTTGGTGCATGTGTACCTCGCAGTACATATTTGAGCAAAGTTGTATGGGATTTTGTTGAGCTCCTTTTTTCTTGTATTGTGGATGCATTACTAATATATAAATTCACATAGTCATATCCGGCACAATTATCTGTCATACCCACTGTAAGTTGTCTTATGACAATGTCATGGATATGATATGAAAATAAAAGATTGAGTATCAAGCGTCAAGTACCTCTACAACTCACAAGCATTGATTAGGAACATTATTACTAATAAGAAGCCATGTCATCCCTGAGTGCTACAAACATTTTTTTTATAATAACAATAGGAATCCATAAGAACATTCACATGGACAAAGTCACAGGCAAAAGATAGTTGGTTTGTCAAGAAAGATGTTGTTTAGTTGCGACACTTCTTATCTAAACTAAAGTAAGGCTAATTAGCATATCAAGTGTAGTGCAAACTGATAACAATCTCTAAGTTTAGCACAGATCTATTTATGTTCCCATGTTTACTGATAATCTTCATAATATTTTTAATAGGAAATTCTAACACATAATTCCTATAAACATTAGATTATTTTGTTTCTCTAACTTAATAGTCAGCACATTTCTACTGTCAATTCCTTATCTGTAATTTAAATTCGTTTTTATATAAGGTACATTGCATTCACATGTAATTACGTATGACTCAGTATACAAATAATAATATTGTAAAACATTGATTTTAAAAGAGACATATAGAGTTTCTTGCCCGTTCTTCTCCATTAAAAACTACCTTTTGGAAGGGGCAACTAGATTCAATTCTATTTTTTTTTTTTCTTGTAATGACTTTCAAAAGTGCCTTATACTTAATGGCCAAAAATACCACATTTTTAACAGCCTATTTTTCTCTATCACGGAATTGTCGCTAAGCAACTTTAAATATTATAACAAACCTGTACTAAATATGACATGGCAGTCAGGATTGGTCAGTTTCTCAAACCGCTGTATTGCATCTGCTACCACCGCTGAGTAGAGGTGACCCAAGTGAGGAGCTGTAACATCGAATTTAAGATTTAATTCTACAGATATGAACATAAAAAAATCATACAGAAATAAAACAGATTGGCCCAATGTGTGCAATATATCTAAGTCAATAAATGTTGAAGTTCAAGCTATTGGTGTTAGTTTACTTTCATTTCCTGTTTTAAAGCCTTGAAGCTGACCTAGGAAATCTTAATCCTAGTGTGTTCTACACTTGGACGTAGTTACACGAAAAGGATCCAATCCACACAAAGTCACTTTAGAGATATTGACGTTTGAAGTTTGGAAGATATTTCTTCATTGGTATTCATATTAAAAGTAATGAAAGTATGATGTTGTGTGTGGGATTATAAAACTGTTTTTATTGTTAATAGTAAAGTCAAGCATAGCTATTATATTTTCCGATATATATGTAAATTTATATGGTTGGATCCTTTTCGTTATATGGCAGTTTCTATAGTGCATGCTCTAGTCTTAATTTCGTTAAAACGCCCCAAGTAGTAAATTAACCTTATTTCATGAAATAAAATACATTTATTTAAAATTTCGGTCGGTCGGTAGCGTGTTGTAAGTTATTTTCGTAAAATGTAAGTACCTAATAATATGACAATATGTTTTATTACGGTAGGTACCCATTAAATTAAGATTGTCCGATAAGTCAACATATCTTTGAGGTGATTGTCGTACTTTTAAGAACGTTCACAAACTGTCAAATATTCCTTTTTTGTCTTGACATTTTTTAACAACACACCCTTTTTTCCTATAATTTCTTTTTTAGTTATTGTTCAGATGAGATTGCGCCTAGATTTGAAAAATTTGTAATTATGGAAATTGACTTTACTTTATTTTTAAGTAGCGCCCCTAATTCTATCAATCCTCTTCATGTTAAATATAACAACGTTAAGATCACAGAAAAAATTTAGTACATATCAGAATATCGAAAATTTAAAATATCGAAAATCAAAATGTCGAAAATCAAAGTATCGAATGTTCAAAATATCGAAATTTTGTTTTTCGTGATAAAATATGTGCCGTGGGGCTCCTTTTGCAACTTGCTTCAGTACCATAGACTACTTACTGTATGTATTTTCTTGCCCATTCTTCTCCATACGACACCACCTTTTGTAAGCTAGCGAAGCGAGCTCGGGACTTGGGACATTCCGACTCGGACAGATTAGGTTAAAAGGTCATCCGGCCCGCCATCCCCTTCGTGGTTATTTTTTTTAAACCGCTCAGAAGTAGGAGCACAGCTTGGCTCCATAGACCGGGGTTCTGTTGACTACGCCAAAACTAGATTGTCCAGGTATTGTTTACCTACCCGCACGTCATCTCCTTCTCTACTCCCGTCTTTTACACACGACTAATTTTAAAGAAGGGGATGGCGGGGTCTGGCAGACCCCGCCATCCCATTGTTCCAACCTAACCTGTCCGAGTCGGAGTGCCCCAAATCCCGAGCTCGCTTCGCTCGCTTACAAAAGGTGGTGTCGTATGGAGAAGAATGGGTAAGAAACTCCATACAGTAAGTAATCTATGGTACTGCCACGCAAACGCAAGTTGCAAAAGGCGCCACACGGCAAATACGTTATCACGAAAAACAAAATTTCGATATTTTGAACATTATATATTTTGATTTTCGATATTTTAATCAGTCGATTTTAAAAGGCCTGGATCGTTTTCGCAAATTAATGTAAATTGATTTTGGATAAAAATCTAACCGATAAAAATGTACCAAGCACTCTGGATCGTTTTCGTTGACAGATTTATTGAAATACTAAATGAAAATCAATTTATAGAAAAAGATCCAAACATTCTGGATCGTTTTAGTGTTTTTATTAAAGTGTCGGTGATGAACAAATTGTAATTACGTTAAAAGAATCCAGACTCCTTGATTCGTTTTACTGAATCGGTTGGTAATACTGGTTAAGAACCAGGAAGGTTGGATTATTTAAGGTGATTTTGTTTTTTAACGTGCCATACATGTGGATTGGTTCTGAGGCTGAAAAAAACGTGAAAGACAGTTGATTTTGCTGGGATCTTTTTTACTGGCCGATAGTATTGATATTTAGTATCAGTTTTATGCACTTAACTCATTTTTGACCATGTTGTGGATTGGATCCTTTTCGTTTAACTACGTCCACTTGTAAAAATATTACGACAAAATTCTTTCACTTACCCGCATTGACATAAAATATCGGCGTGGTAATGTAAAATGGAGTTTTTTGCACAACAGATGAAAGTAAACGTAATGTTAATCTCATTTTCTTGGAAAATTACCACTTTTAATGTTTACCCAGCTGATTATCAGAGAGGTTATGATAGCAACCGTAAACCTAAAGTGTCAACTAGGGACTGTCAATCAACTCTTGTTTGCAATGCTGCGTCCTTTTCACACGTTACTATTTAAATTATTGAAACTAAACTCAAAAAACACGTTACATACGCTTGATTTTACTGTGACGGATTTTCAACCGAATAAATGATTATAATTACGTCAAAAAATGTTATGCGGTATTTCATGATGTCTTACGATTTCAGGACATTACTTAAAGCGCATGTATTTTTAATTAGTTAGCATTATATACTTTCCGTTACACGGAAACAATTGTGGTTAATGAGACGTTCGTCACTCAGTAAGCTTAAAATAAAATATTTTTGAGTTATATACAATAGCGAATAAAAAAACACTATCTAAATCGTTTAAAAAAGTTAACAACAATGTAAATAGATATAAAAATAAACATAAAATTAGGTACATTGTAATGGCGTTGTTAATTCTGCGTAGAATGGCAATTTGAATAGTGACATTATACGATCAAGTAAAAATGACATTCAATTTAATAATGCGTCGTAAAAATAACCGAATATTTAATTCTGTTGCATTCTGAAGTTGAATCAATGAAGGGAAGACAGCGGAACGCAGCGGATTTGTTGTGATGTGATAAAATTGCAAAATAGAATCATTCATAAAACTATTGAGATATAAAAAACTGTGTTGTAAAAAAGCCGCAAAATGTCTTACGGAAGGATTGTTATCATGGCTTGTGGCAGTTTCAGCCCTCCGACATACATGCATCTTCGCATGTTCGGTAAGTTGAAATCGAACTAGAATGCGCAATTATTTTGCATTTTTTCAATAATTTATTGCAATGAACTTGAACTATTGACCTTTGGCATTAAGAATAGATGTAAATTGATCGAACTGTAAGCTTTTTATGTTTCTTCTAAGTATGGAAATATGAAATGTGACTCATTTTATGTGCTCAAGGTTTTCAGATATTTTTTATGGATGTTATTAATTTTCTAGAAATTGCCAAAGATTTTATCCACACTCTCAACCTAGGCCATGTGGTTGGGGGTTTGGTGTGTCCTGTGCATGATGCATATGGGAAGAAAGACTTGGTGCCTGCCCATCACAGGTAAAATATACAAAACAGTACTATATTAATTAGACACTGATATTAAATATCAATAGGGACTACAATTTAATGCATACTATTGCCTAGAAGAATTTTGTATATCTCTTAAAATAGAATAAAATGGAATTACAAGGAATTTTAATATAAACATAAATTTAAAAGTACATTTAAATAAAATTGTGTAAAGGATCTAAAGTAGATTTGTCCATTCCCTCATTTTGTATATAATGTCATAGAGAAGTTCCTATGATGTAATTTTTCAAATATAACCTGTTTATAATATTCATTAATGGTTGGAAATTCAATGTTTTATCTATTTATACATAAAATAGAAGTGGATGTATGCGAAGTCAATTTAACAGCTTTAAAAAATAATAATATGAATGTTTGCAAAGTAGTAAAATTTTTGTCTGTCTATTTGTGTCTGGCTGAACTAATTTTGATGGGACTTTCACTGGCAGATAGACAATATTATATGGAGTGACTTTGGCTTTAAAAAAAAAAAGATAAGGCATGTTGTTCTGCTGAAATCAATTTTAAAATCTTTGAAGTCCTATAAGTGTTAGTATCAAGATTTTGATACACCCATATTAGTTAGTTCAAATTGCTAACTATGTTTTTTTTCGCACTTCCAAGTTCTAATCACAAATCACTAATCTTCTTTAATAAATTAGTTCTTCTACTTGCGCAATAGTCTGTCAGACCCAAAAATACAATATTATTATTCACTATTTCTACTAGATGTGAGATTAAGGTATATGGAAAAAAAAATTAAGCAAATTACATCATGATCAAGTCCTTGGCAAAGACCCACAATATCTTTAGTTGACAGTGTTGACACAGATAGTGACACAATAATTATTATCACAGTAGACAGTTCAAGGTGCTGATAAACACGTAATTGTATTGTATTACGTATTATAAATAAGTAGGACTGTAAGAAAATAAATATTTACATACTTACTAGCTTTTGCACACGACTTCGGCCGCGTAAATGTCGGTTATCGCGTACGTAGACGAAATCGCGGAATAAAAAGTAGCCTATGCCCTTCGTGGGGTTCAAACTTACTCCATACCAAATTTTATTGAAATCGATTCAGTGGTTTAGTCATGAAAGTGTAACAGACAGACTAACAGTGGATTAGCGATTTCAGGCTAATATTTAAAGTCTAGGTTTCCTTACGATGTTTTTAACAGTGAAATTAACTTAAAAATACATTCAAGATTTGTGAAATTTCAGGATAGCTATGTTAAAGTTGGCACTGAGGTCGTCAGCATGGGTCAAGATATCAGAGTGGGAGACACAGCAGTCTGGGTGGACGAGAACCAGGCTCTCACTGCAGCATCATCAGGTAACACATGAAATGATTTTGTATTTTATTTAAATAGCCTTAGACCTCACATTTCTTTGATATCGCCGCAAGTATACGCCAGCCCACTAGACCGATACACGGTAACTGTCGAAATATGGGTGTACCTTACCTTTCGGGGATTACAGGCGTGATGTTATGTATGTATGTGTTTTCATTGAGTGATTTGCATGTTTTTAATAACTCGAGAATGACATCAATTAGTTTGTCATGGTTTCATAAAACATGATTGGCTATTAAACCTCGAATAGTGTGATGAATTGTAAAAAACAAAATTAAAAGTCATCACAGATCTCATCAATATAGTTGTTTGATAAGATTATCAATCATTTGTTCAATGTTCATTAGTCAAGATTAAAACTAATTTTTTTTTCAGTACAGAGCCTATAGTACACAAACTATATTATTGAAATTTGAACCTTAAAGTCTTGATTTATTAATACTTGTATTTTAGAGATGTTTGTTTTTCTACAAGCTTTTATTTACATTCACCTGTCCCGGTGTCTGTGGCTAATCAAATCTTACAAGTTAAATTTGACCCACTTCCCAATGTTCGATAGAGCTGTTTTGAGTAAATGTGCAAATTGCATGACAATGCAATATAATGATATCACAGAGCTGTAGGTTTACTCTTGAACAAAATCGAGAATGAGATTGGAATCGTCATTACATGTACATCCGATCCAGTTTCAATTCCAATAAATATAAGAACACATTTATTTATAGAATTAACGAGTTATTTAATATTTTAAAATTTGGTAATTTACGTTTTCATTTGTATGGCAACCTCATGTCAATCGCTGTAGTCAAACATGCAGTCGATCCCAATCTCATTCTCGATTTTGTTCAAGAGTAAGCCTACTGATCTGATGATGGAGCCAGAAAGTGGCCATAGGAACTTAATCAAATTTTAAAATATAAATTTGACCCACCTCCCGGTGTTGTATTGAGCTGAAATTTTGAATACATATGCACATTGCATGACAATACAATATATAAAAAGATTGTTTAAAAAAAAGTACATTTATTTATTTTTATGTTTGTAAGTCATAATCTCTGGAAGTACTGGTCCAATTACGAAAATTTCTTTCACTGCTAGAATGCTACACTATTTCCAAGTGTCCTAAGATATGGTATAATTGGTGGTATAAGGAGAAGATACACCCCAAAGAGGTACAATCAATGTTTTTTACCAACAGGATACCATAAACAACTACCTAACGGGGCAGAACAATCCGGATCCGCCATCTTGGCTGCCGGATGACATCATCAACCTAAACAGTTTGGATGAACCGGATAACTTGATGGAGAAGCTGAACGGCAATTTTGAGTCAACAAGGCAAGATGGCGTCACCGTCAAACTCCTGTGCGGAGCAGACCTCTTGGAGTCTTTCGCAACTCCTGGCTTATGGTCTGATGAGGATGTGAGTATGGATTATGTACAGTCGCTCGCCGTTCTTATAAAGCAACGGCTCTATAAGAATCGTTTCGAAAAAATTTACGGCTATTGTTGACATAACACTAATTAGTATAGGTACGATATTTAAACACATGATTATTTATATTCATGATAACAAACAACTTACCGAAAAAAAAAATGGGAGGGGGAGTGGGGAGAGGCATAACAAAAATAACACTCCATCAGCGGTAATTTAACTTAATTATCCCTTATTACAAACAAAACTATTCAACTTTTAACATTTATTATTCTTTTTTAAATCAAATACCAACTGTACGGATCGCGTGTTAAATTACACTATAAAATATAGTATATATATATATATATTTGTGAGCCTATTCCTTCCCACTCCTGGGCAACGGCCTCCCTCTATTGTAAAAAGTATTTAATCTCAAACGATTTAAAGCTCTAATTTGATTAGGTTTTGGGAATAAAACCTGAGTCACAACTGAGTTACCATGTTGTTGTTTGTTTTCAGTTGGAGATTATCGTGGGTCGCCACGGGCTTGTGGTGGTGACTCGCGCTGGCTGCGACCCCGGACGGTTCATATACGAATCTGACATGCTATACAAACATAGGGTATGTGTACCATCGTTATTGGCTCGGCTTGTCTGGAGACCTCAACAACTTTTTTTTTATGAAACGTTTTATTAAGCGAAGTTTTTGTTATTATTGTTGATGCACTTTTGCCTTTTCAATGGAAATGAATTAATTGATGCGCTAAACAATGGTGAATTTATGAAAGATGTCTTTCATAGAATCAATATACTAATATAAAGTTTTACTCTTACTGACTGCCTCGTTGGTCTAGTGGTCGTAAAGCGCGACTGCTGAGCATGAGGATTTGGGTTCGATTCCCAGGTCGGGCAAATTGTTATTGGGTTTTTCCATTAGGAATTTCTCAGTAGCAGCCTCGGAGTCTAGATCTGTGCCCGGTTGATGGCAATTGGCTCTCCCCCTATTACATGGCGAAATATGGGTGTACTAAAAAGGGTACACCTCTACCTAACCCTTCGGGGCTTAGAGGCATGATATGGTTTTTATGGAATATAAAAATGTAAAATAATAAATGCATAATAAAAGTAATATGTAAAAGTAAATATAAATATTTCCATTTCCAGCACAACGTAATACTAGTAACAAACTATATATCCAACGAAGTAAGTTCCACACAAATCAGGCGGCTAGTTCGTCGCGGCGAGAGCGCTAAATACCTCACAGATGACGCGGTACTCGCGTATGTAAGACAGCACAGCCTCTATGGAGCTCCACATTGTGGCACGTGAGTAGAACTACCCTTATATTGAGTAAAAAATGGTTGGGCAATTTTATTGCCCGAAGCATGGTTGAGCAATTTTATTGCCTGGAAAATGGTTGAGCAATTTTGTTGCATGAAAAATGGATGAGTCATTATTGCTCTTAGGCGTCAATCGCCTCGAGGATAGCCAGTAATCACTAAGCTGGTCTAAATTGGTAGGGGCGGTGAATTGAATGATGTAATAATCAAATATCATTAGTGCCAGGATAATGATTGGGCAATTATTGTAAAGGCCAAGTTATTGCTCCCCATTGAATACCCGAGCAGTTTTTAGTGGTGTTCTGTTTCAATAATAGTCGATTAATTTTATTGCCCAGCAGATGAGAAAATCTTGAAAGTTGAAATAAAACAAATGCGCATTCCATCTTTATTGATTATTTATATATTTTTCGTCAAAAACACACAAATTTAGTGTCACATTTTATTTGCAGAAAAAACTGTCATTCGGATTAGAACCTTATTGCCATAGTTATAGTCTATATTTCTAAATAACATTATTTTATACCCTTAATTTCTTTGAGTTGCTTGATGTTTTACAATTTTTAGTTTTATATATTATTATTACATGAAAAGTGATTTGAAAGCCATTTATTTAAGTTTAGTAAATGTAAATATTTTTATACGTATTCAGAAATAAATAAACAATTAATCATGGAAATACAGTTATTTCTTTTTAAGGTTTAAAAAAAAAAACAAATAAGAATAACGAATTTTATACCATTTACGGCTTAAATCACATTTTATAATATTTTTATATTTTATATACTATACAACGGGTGGAGGGTATATCATAATGAAAACTGTTACCATAGAATTAGACCACCATTCTCTCCTTCCATTGTCTGGATCCAAATAGCACTAAATAGAGAGTATTTAGGGCTGTTTAGGACCAGCCTTTATCAAAAGTTTCTTATCCTGACATCTCCGCATGGATCTGTCACGTAAAGAGACCCATTTTATATATAAATATTAGCTTAAGCCATTTTCGACCTTAATGCCTTTATATTAAGTCACATTATAATTAAAAAATAACAATTACTAACACAAAAAACTCTTTCACGCCGCCCGGAACAGTGAGTATAAAATCCTTAACGATTTGATCGCTAGCTACGACAAACGATCACCACAAGACGTGGTCATGGCCTCTCCAGAAGAAACCAGCTTCAAGAACATCCTAATATCGATCAGAGACAAACCGTCTATAATCGACGAGACTATAACTGTCAAACGTCCAAGGAAGACGAACTTCCTTATGCCTAACTGTCATACTGACTCTGTCAGTCCGTTCTGTGAGCCTTTGAAGCCTAAAATGGCGTATCTTGATAAAGTCCCTTCGACTTACGTACCAGGGAAGGCTGTCAAAATCGTCAGCGATGCGACCGAGCACAAAATTGACAAGGTAACTTTTGATACTACATACAGTTCTCTTGATAGCTACCTCAGCAAAGATTCCGACTTCGATCTGTACAAAAGAAGGGTAAGTGAGGGTAATGTGGAGAAAGCCGAAGTCGAGGCTTCGAAAAAACGTTGCTCTTCGACTATAAGGAAGTTGAAGCCGGAAGAAATAAAGAAGAGTAAGTCGGAAGTCAGTAAGTTATGTGATAAGGTAAAGAGTATTAAGCTTAAAGATAATTCGGGAAAGAATTATAAGACGCGTAGCTGTAATGATATTGTTAGGTTGATTCTCACTAAACATGGAATACATGTGATTAGTGATACCGAGGCTATAGTTTAAAGGTTTTGGCTGCGAGATGATTTTGAGATGAGATCTTACTGGTATTGTAAAAAAAGCATATTTTTTTCAGAGTTATTTTTTTTTTTAATGTTAACATCTGTCTTTTGTAAAATTCTGGTCTATGGTTAGTCTATACTCTAGGTCATAGAAAATTCAATTTATTGCTTATCTTTTTCTTAGGGTCTCTGTTTACGTCCGATAATCGGTGACCGATTTTTTGTCGGAGAGAAATGGAAATTCCAATATTCCAACGTAGATGTCCCAAAAAAGTCGGTGCTGCGATACTATAAAACTACTGTACGGTCCGACAGTCGGTCCTACAAAAATTCTAACCTGGGCGGAGACCCTTAAAACAATTTGAGACAGTAAAATCCCATCTCAAGGACAATCAATATTTTTTAAAACTGAATCCTCAGAAAAATAATGGAATTTCATTAGATGCCTGACACAGTCAATTTCAATGGAATTGTGAGTTTCTATAGCTTATCACAAATATAACTTATCATAAAAAAAGGTAAGTTTAAAAAAGCTTGGCAAAAGAAACGTAAAGTCTTTGGTCGAACAGTTTTTCTAGAAAGTGTCTTCCAAACTATGAATTTATTTGTCAATTTGCATTTAAGCTCGTTCCATCATGTTCCGACTGACTTTATGATATTTAAATATACAATAAACTTTTAACGTTTAAACAAGTTCATTTCATGTTCAGTCTGGTCAGTTCAAAGGGGTCACTGTACTCATTATTATGAACAACTTCTAAAGCTGAAATTTGGAAAAAAAATAACCAGCTGATTCATACATTTGGTCGTGCTATGTGGAAATAATCGGGTAGTTGATACTATCATCATCATCATCTTCCTGCCCTTGTCCCATGTTACTTGCGGTTGGCGTAACACGTTTTCTTCTTCCATTCCGTTTCAGCCGTCATGCTATTACTGACTCCCTTTTTCTCCATATCATTCTTCACACAACTATCTTTTCGTTGGCCTTGATCTTGCTCTCCATCCATCCACATTCATATCTCTCCTGGTCACATGCGTTTCATCCCTCCTCTTCACATGCCCATACCAAGACGAAACGATTCCCTTTCAACTTTTGACAATAATTAACAATTAAATATTAACCAATTATTCAGTCATAACTTCTCTAAAGAAACACTTTATTTTAGTTCTGAAAACCCGATATTACATAATGGTGCCGATTCCCTTGTTCGCAAACTAAACTAAAATAAGGCTATTTCTTTCTTTTTCTGTCAAGTAAAACAAGAAAGAGACAATACAAATAAGAGCTGTCTAATTTATTCAATCTGACACATCAATACAATTATAGCTGACATCTAAAAACGTATGGATTAAAAATACGGAGAAGTTCAAGGCGAAACTTATTTGACATTTCTAACTTAGTTCTTTAATGTCACGGAATGTCACCGTCCTTTCCTTTCGCTGTATGTTAGTAAGAGATGTCAATTCTCTAAATTTAGTCTAGTTTGTGAACAAGGGAATCGGCACCAATATAATATAATATAGATATAGAATAAAATATAGATATTAAATAATATTATTAATATTCAATGAACTGTCAAATTAGATTTTTAATTGTTTTGAAATTAATAAATAGTTAATCAATTGAGTCGGCAGAAAAGTGACGTCATCAAAAAACTATGGGAGAATCTCCTTTTAACAGATCATAAAAAGTACATCAATTGATTGGTGGTGGCAACTGTCCTACCTGTATGGATCAGCTGCATATTTTTCGTGATTTCTTTTCAAGTTTTATGCTAAACGACATAAGGTTGAAGTTTCAATGCCCTTATCGTATTTTCCCTTAGATTAAAAATAATTGATAACATTTTTAAATAGGCAATTTCATATATCATGTTCTTTACATCAATATAATCATCATGTAAATATAACATGATGTATTTGTAATCAAATACCCTTTTTATAATTATTATACTTTTAATATAAGAGGTTTGAACCTAGAGTATTACTAGTATTTAGAAGTATTTAAGTGCCGCATTCACAGTACATTGGCTGATTGCTTAGAAACATTTGTTAATGGACTTTGAGAGCGGCTGTGTTGTCTCTTTAGATAATCATGTTTCTATACATTTATTGTATATTATAGATCGTATACTTTTAAAGAGAGAATTAAAAATATAAGTTAGTTATGTAATATCCAAATATGCTCGTAAAATATTAAAATAATATTAGGTAAATAATAAAAAATTAAATAACATTTCCTATTAACTTGATTGAATTAAAAAAAATACCTTTTCTTTTGTAAATGATAACTGAACTCTTAAACTAATATAAACCTTAACAAGTATTAATAAAGCACATATTTGCATAAAGCCAAATAATGTCAAGCACAAAGAAATTAAGATTGACGCTTAAATATCTATATTTTTTTAAAACGAAAATGGTTCTTTTAACAAGTAAAGGCCTCAAAATTGCCCTTTAACGGTCGGAGCAGCACAGCAGCAATATCCTCGAGCAGTAAATATAATAGCTTTAAAAAATGCTTACACGGCACATGCTGTCTGTTTGTTTGGGCTAATCTCTGAAACGGCTTAACCGATTT
Organism: Hoplodrina ambigua; assembly: GCA_949774945.1. Taxonomy (NCBI): domain Eukaryota; kingdom Metazoa; phylum Arthropoda; class Insecta; order Lepidoptera; family Noctuidae; genus Hoplodrina; species Hoplodrina ambigua. The sequence goes on from OX458988.1 coordinate 9,350,058, forward strand.
TAACTAGACTTCCACTGGCAGATAGCTGAGGTTATGAGGAGTAGCCGAGGCTACTGAGAGTACTTTTATTTAAAGAAAAAAGGTTTGGGGCTACGCGCTAGAAAATAAAACGCATTGATAACCGACATTTACGCGAACGGAGACGTGGGCTGAAATATAATCTGTTCAAATATATTGTTGCTTTGCTTGCGCTGATCCTGACTCGTGCAATTAACTTTTGTAATGCTTTCCTAAGCCAAACCTAAAATTAAGATGTTATGTAAATAAATTGATACATAATATTGATTATTGCAAATATATAAAATGGTTTAATTAAATACGAAATTTATACTTGGTGTATTCAATTGCCCTGTTGGTCTTGTGGTCGCAAGCGCGACTGCTGAGTATGCGGTCCTGAGTTCGATTCCCAGGTCGGGCAGTGTTATTGAGTTTATCTTTAATGAATTTCTCAGTAGCAGCCCGGAGTATGAAAGTTGGTAGGATGACACTCCTGTGCACGTAAAACCGTTGGCTCTGCGCCTAATCTCTCCCCGGTCGTGTCAAATTGCTATCACATCTGACTATGAGAGTGAGGGAAGAGGGAGTGTACATGCGTTTGCACACACACTTGTGCACTATAATATACCTGCATACTTGTCTCAAACTTGAGGCTGGGGTTCAAATCCGGGCAAGTACCAATGTAAATTTATCAATTCATATGTACTTTCTAAAGTTTGTCTTAGACATCACTGGCATCGGTGAAGGAAAACATCGTGAGGACCTGGATTTACTGTTCCACTCAAACCATGTCAGAGGCCCTCGAGGTGGTTTAGAAATTTTGACACTAGGTTGTGTGGGATCGTAAGACCTTACTGCCCACACGATATAGAAGAAGACTTGGCTAGTCTCCATTGAGATTTGCCATGGTGACCAAAATTTGGTCGAGAAAATGTTATTATTAAAAACCTTTGTAAACATTGATAAATCTGTCCGGGTTACCAAGACACAGCCTGTATTGAATCCTTATCTTTTAGTTTTCCAACAATAGTACTTTAATTACTATGTTTTATACTGTGAAAATATTAGGTAGATATCTAGATGTTAATTAGCAGTATTCTCTAATTAGTGCCAATTCATTAACGTTCCTATGTCTTGTTTAATTGCATGAATTAATTTTATTATGTAGTTCAATAAGCATGGACATAATATGGTATTATTAATTCGGTTTACTGTCTTTTGAATTTATTATTATAAAATGTTAAAAGTATTAAAAGTTTAAACGTAGAATGTTATGGTAGGATAGTGTTAAAGTATGCTCATTAATTTTTAGAGGAATCGGAAGTAATATAGGGTTAAATTAGAGCTGGTTCACATTAGGTCGTACAGACAGTTTTACCGTTGACCGACTGTCGGGTGTCGCTGTTCACACTAGAAGCTGCCGATCCGTCCTAATGTGAACACCACCGTCGTTATCGTCGTTTTACCACAGCCAACTCACAACTGCTTAGTGACGACCCGTGGTCGTCAGTTGTGAGTTGTTTGTAGGTATGACCTAATGTGAATCAGGCCTTAAATGGGAAACTTTCACAGACCTGATGGATATCGATTTGTAATGACGATAAAAGCCGTATAAACAAAGATATATAATATTTTTTAGTAACTGCACTACTAGCGGCCGTTGATCCCAAAATCAGCTTTTAGCCAGAATACTTAATATGAAGACACCATTAACCAATATTTTAAAGACAAAATTTCTACAAAAAGAAAATTTTATTTTAGCAATTCAAACCTGATTTATTTTCAATTAACTGTGTGATGAGATTTTTAGTTGCTTTGATCAATAAATAGTGTGGCAAGTAACGACGTCACCCTATTGGAAATCGCGTTAAGGCAGCTAATAAAAAGTATGTCAATTGATTGGTGGGTTCTACACCAGTATCCGGTCGTTTATCGTCATTAAATTTCGATAACATTTGTGAAGCTACCACAATTAATTTATTTCAACCTTTTAGTTATTATACATACCTATATATTTTATAATTTACAGGATACATTTGCTCATATAATAACACGGTCTCGCTCAGCATGAAATCCTTTTTAATTGAATTTTGTGTTCAGCGCTGTATTGCTTTAAATGGAGTTATCGACTGCTTCATACTCTTAATGGAAGAAAGTGAAGAGAATTTTATAATACAACAATATTAAAAATGTTTTTTACAATATTTTTACTTTATGGCGTTTTGTTTTATAAGAAATATTTTTAGCATGATATATTGATGTTGCTTCTCATAGATTTCTAATTGTTCCAAGTATTTACTGCCCCCTTTTGTCCATAGATAATTTATTCTGTATGTTTTTTGTACCTTGTCTTGTCCCGTGGAACTAGAAATGAGATGATGATTGTCTATGAGATTATACCCGAATTAACTCATTGGCTGCGGGAAAACACACACGTTGTGTTTCGACTAAAAACCGCGAGTGCGGCGCACACACACCGTATGTGTTTTTCTATGGCGAACACACGAACATTGGTAGCAAGCCGCACTGGCGTTTGGCGCAGCGAATGTTCGCCCGCAGTCATCGGGTTAAAAAAGCCCTTTTTTATTTGAATCAGTATTATTATTTATTTTGTGATGTGAAACATCTAATGACGCGCCTTTCACATCTGAAGGCGAGTCTTTGACGATCAAGTTCGTTCAATGAGTAACACTCGAGAGTTCATGGTCAAGTCATTTCATTTCCGGGACCACATTTTTATGACCCCTTTTTATTTTTCTCCTAACATGGGTGTTGTGTGCGTAGGGAGGCGGCTGCCCGTTGTAGCTGACGTGTTGCGCGCGCGCCGACGAGACGACTACGTAACGTGACCGTAGCGGGGACGTAGCGAGTTCGTAGCAACTCCGTAGCAAGCGTAGCGGGGGGAGGGCGGAGCGCGCACACCCTGTATTAGTTTTAGTTATATCTTTTGTCTACTTAGTGCCTATTGTGTCCACTAGTTTGACGTTCTAATTTTAAATTGCTTCATGGGGATGCTGACTAAAAAAATACTTTTTTTTAGCATTTATGATGTCAGTGAATATAAAATCAATTTGCAAGTGACAAACAATTTTTTTTTTAATATTATTAAAATAATGGAATGTGATAAAAGTTGTGGCAAAGTAAAAATATTTTTGGACGAAAAGTTATACACAATGATAAATGTATAATATACAATTGTTATTATACATGCTCAATATTTGCATTAAGATGAAAAATTATGAATTTTTGTGCTCCTATAAAATAACTCAGGTTTTTCGACGACATATTGACTTGGTAAAATGTCAAGCTCACGTAAATGCTTGTGATTGGTTGTAATTCAATTCAGTGCTGTCAGTTGCGATTGGTCATCTCTTGTCATGGCTTACATCTTTAGTCTTATTATTGTTTTATATTCATCTTGATTGTTTTCACATATAGAAGCAATAAGAATATCGTAACTAGGATTTTTAAAAACCTAATTGAAATTAGTGTCTGTGGAGTTTCTTCCTCGTTTCTCCATAGAGGCCAACCAGCTTCACTTTCTGACTAACTGACCGACTCCTTGACAATTCAAAAGTACCTGTAAATGGTCCATTTGAAATAAATGTTTTGACTTTGAGTCTTTGACCAATCACAGCAGTTTATATGCGCTTGACAAATTGTCATATTAATTTTTCGCGGTAATAACCAGGGTTGCATGTTATTTTGTTTGTTATTGAAAAGCAAAGTGTTACAATATCAACTAGTGGACACCAAACGGCTTGTTTGAAGCTTTCGTGGAAAACCTGCATGAAATGTTTGTATGTATGTTTAAAACTTCCCTTATTTTTAAAATATTGATTGCTATTGTTTCCCACTTGAGAGAGATGCCATAGACAATTTTTGTCTGGACGTTTTTGAATTTATGGTCAACAAATGAGATAAGGAGATCAGATGTAGTTTTACCTGAAACCGATGGATGTCTTGAAATTAAAAATATTTAAATAATGAACCATTATTTTCTATGATTTAAATTAATTACTGGAAAACATCTATAAGTTTCTAAGAAACATTAAACTATATCTGACTACCTTGGTTACTTTTTTGTTGACTGTACTCACTGCAAGTTATGTAAGTTTACATATTCTAAAAAAAAAGGAAACATACTACATTCCGTAACAGCAAAAAGGTTTTAATAACACATAAACAGGTATTCCAGAAAGTTTCAAACAGCCATCGCCGCGGTTCAACGCTAGCCTAGCTTTGCGTCTGACCGTACTAGCGCTTCGATACTTACATAGTAATTATCAGCCTTATGCCTGCCTGAATAGGTCAATTTATTGTTAAGCCTTACAACGACTATGCAACTCTGCTATTTTGAACTCTATTACATACATTATAAAGCATAACGTGCGGTCGGGGTACTCCCATCAGGAATGTTCTTGACACTCCTTTATAACAGAAAGAGAGGAAGTCGCCTGGACAGGAATCGTCACGTAATGAAAAAGCGTTATGCCATATAACGCATTTTCCTTACGTGACGATTCCTGTCATAAGCTGCGTTAGAAACTTCGTTAACAAAAGTAGATCAAGCTCGCACATTACCAAAGAGGTTATCTAGAAACTTTCTTTTTTTAAAATGATTTAATGGCTTTTAAGCATAGAGCTGCACATTCGTTTTTCCTATGACATAATAGATATCAATGAATCTTAACGTTAGCATGTGTTTTAGGCTTATTGTGTACTACCCTTTATTGTAAGTTTTAGCAATTCACGAGCGCGCGTCAAATGTCACTTATGTCACTGTAATAAGATTTAAATTGCAATGTTAGGACTCGCGTTCGTGATATGTAACAGCTGTAGTAGCATTTTGTATGAGTGATTTTTTAATGGCAGCTAAGTTTTCATGGCAATTGCTCTAATGATAGTAATTTTGTGATCAGTGGCACTTATCAATGTGCAAACGCGTTGGTAGATTTTTTCGGGATGATTGGGATTTTTAAATCCTGCAAGAGATTTTTTTCCGGGCAATTTTGGGATTATGAAATACTTGAGTAAAAATACCGAGATTAATTCTGTAAAAGGGGGACATAATAAAAACATTTAACTGCTTAAAAAAAGAGGTTCTCGTTTTTTTCTGTAATGTTATAAAATACAGTCATAAAAATCTTAATCACAAAAAGCGGGAAACCGCTTATGTTGCGGGACATTTAATGTCAAGTTAATAATCGGGAAATCTCGGAAAATCGGGATGCCCGACAACGCTGGTGTGCTAACATACGTGCTTAGAGGTTTTCGCCAATTGAGTGGTTGTCATGAAACGCTGTTCTATTCTGGATGCATGTAAATACAATCCTTGAGCGTTTAATGGGATGGAACCTTGTCGCAGTAATTTTGAAACAGCCAATGACAGTGTTTTAAAGTGAGTACTGTTTTGGGTGGCTGTCGCGACATGCGTTTGTGTTTAGCTATTTTAAATCTTATTTATATCGCATAAGGATTGTAAGTTAAATAATTAATTGTAATTTCCTTGCTTTCTAAAGCATGTAGCTTTGTATGTCTTCCTTTTTTTTTTTCAAGTAGGTTTCTGAAAAATGTTAGGTTTTTAGAGAGTGATTTCAGAGTTCAAATATAAATGTTTATTAGATAAAAAGTTACAAACAATATTTAATTTATTTCTTCCACAAATCTGATTCGTATTATTATACTTATTCTAATCATTAATGTTTCATTTTTGTTTATATATAAAAAATATATTGTAATAGTTACTGAAGAATGTGTATTAATAATATGAGTAATATGATTTAAAATCCATATTTTAATTTCTAAACACTTTATAATTATACAATTACGAAATGTGTACTTAATTTTAAGGATCTGATTAGTTATTTTATCTTTTAGTTTCTTAGCCAGTGTCACATGAAATGATTAATTAGCTTACTTGCTGCAAGTATAAACTTGTGCAAGTCAGCGTGACGTCGTTATCTCCACAAATAGATCAGATGAGTTGCGCTGTTTATGCCATAGGTACGTTAATGCACAAATTTTTACTTGTACAAGTATTTGTGCAAGTATACCGTGGTGTATAAAGTTTAATTTAGGATGACAGCAGTATCTGTCACATGCCTTGTAATAAAAAATAGACCTTATTGTTTTCGATTTACGAGTGATATTCTACCTTGCGGTCGTAAATTAAATCTATGGTTGACTGTATCTGCATTGAGTGGTGTGAAAATTATTAAAAAAATATATATATTAATTTCGTCACTTGTCACCTGTCACATCTGGCTAGGATAGTCACAACTTAAGTCCTATGTTCCTTTTTATTGTTTAGTTTTAAGGTTCGTGAGTTCGTAATAATATTACACCATAGACAACAAAAATATTAGTTAGGAAACATACAAGTCACTTTTAAAATAATCCAGTCTGCTTTACTGATTTTTCAAACGTCAGTTAATTCTTGAAGGGGGAATAAAAATGGCGGTTTGACAGCTTTTGTGTAAATTATAAACGCGTAGGTTTGGATGGTTGGATGTTTGTTCTCTATCAGGATGAAATTTGACACAGAGTTAGATTATAGTATGGAATAGCACATAGGCTTTTTATCCTAGAAAAAATGTGCGGTTTCCCATGGGATAATATATCAACTTGGAAGCGGAAATATGTCAAACTGTCATATTTATTCCTTAGATCAAAGTTAACTTTAATCTAGTTGTATAAAAAACTGTATGTTATGATGTTACCGCATAGTTCTGCTTTGTTAGTAAATGTTTTTAGCTGCAGTAAATTATTATCACTTAGCGGTTTAAATGTGGCAATTTAAAAAAAAACTGGCAGTGTATACACGGTGTAGTCAAATATGCCTTTTATTATAAATGTTCGCTGTTCGTTTTCTAATTGGTCTTTGAAGGTTGTTCAAACTTTTCACTACACCCTGTATATGCGAGTTAAACTTAAAAACTCATAAATACGAGTGGCTTTGTTTCATGCCTTTTTTTTCCACTTATCAAATAAATATTGCCTGTTTTCTCTAACACTTGCGACACCTGGATTTTCAACTCTCTGCTCCGACTCTAGTGTTGAAAATCCATCGATATTATATAGGTATAAAATGGCCATAAAATTGCACACGAAATATAAATATAATAATACACGAAATATTCTTAAAATCTTTAACATCGAAACGTATCATTAAAAGTGAAGTCATTATTGTTAAAATATTTATGATTGATTTGTATAATATATATATTTTTTAATTTTATTAATTTAGTAGCATGTGTTATTTGTAAATCAGTTGTACTGTAAAACAGACACAAACATGTTCACCAAAAATATTCGAATGTACTGGTTGACCACTTTTGAACCTTATTGCTAAGAGTATAAGGGAGAAAGTGGTCTGCCGACAACGTTCCCGGTAGTACAATAAAAACTACACTACTTTATAGTGTTTGTCTGTAAAGCTTTGGTTTCCTAGGAAAGCGGTGCCGTCATATAGCGGCCGTAATACAGCGGTGAATGACGTCACTAGAACGTTGTTTATGTAAACAAAATGGCGCGGTTTCCTAGACCTACCGCTTTTCGACGTTACGGTGTCAGTTACCGCTCGTAACTGACACCGTAACGTCAAAAAGCGGTGCCGCCGCCGTAGGCCAGGTTTTCATCAAAGCGGAGAAGAGCGAAAATATCTTGTATAGAACAAAATTATATTGTATTGCGTTAAAGCTTAGCCTTCAAATGTGAACATAAACCAAGTCCATTAGCTATACGAGACATCTCCGCTTTTTTGGAACCAGAGCCTTAAAGATGTCTGTTGATTTTAAGGCGGCGACTGCATTAAGTACTTTGGTTACTCGATTTAATATTTTAAATCTTTTATAAATCAATCCACTTCAAAATTGAGGTCCTTTTCTGTGTATTTTTCGTAAATTAATGATAAGATTAGGTACCATATCTACAAGTGAAAAACGATGATAAAAAAACAGTTTTTGCTTTTCTATCTCCTACCCGAATTATAGATACCAATTGTTTAGCTAGTTACCGCCTGCAATCAGTGTTAATCAACTGTGTTAGTCACCGCCTTGCAGTTAACTGTACAACAAAAACCACTGTTTAAACTGATACTAATAACAGCTTCGAAAATGTTACCAATGTATGTACAAATAACGCTTACATTAAAATAAAAATACAGTTTATTTATTTACATTTTTGTTTTATTTACAAACTTATATTACAAGTTAACCTCCTACACTGACCTACACTGACCTTATTAGTGAGGTCCTTCAGAAAGGTCAGGTGCGGAGTACTCGTAACCGGCGTGCTCGTATGACGAGATGTATGAACGTAGATGAGGCGAAAGAAGTATGTAAGGATCGTAGCAGGTGGCGTTCTATAGTTTCTGCCTACCCCCATGGGAAAAAGGCGTGAGTTTATGTATGTATTACAAGTTCCCGTTTGTTCACTTATTTCAGGAGTTCCCAATCGTTTTTATACATTTCCTTTACAGGTTGCATTAATATTTGCGACGCTCTTCTATTGGAACATATTTTTTGAGAAGCTTTTTAGCACACATTAAGATTTTATTCAAAAAAAAATCAAAGAAATTTAAGTTTAAACGTAATTTTAAATTTAGGTTAGGTAAAGGTAATTTTAACTATTATTATTTATTAGAACATTTTAATAAATGTTCTACAATCAATGAGAAGAACGTCTGGTGCCGGCGACCTAAGGATAGCTCTGCGACACCTAGGGCGCTGCGACGATCACTTTGGGAACTTCTGACTAAACTAATATAGGTACATTGCTTATACCATGATCATACAAGGTTACAAATTTTGTGGTGCCCACAGAGCCTACCCATTTCTTAAAACAGTACAATTAGAATTGTAATTTCTGTTGTTAGGTTTTCAACTGTCGGCACTGGGCCGAGCGTTGAAAATCCATTAGTGCGCGAGGCAAAGCAATTTAAAATAATATTGTTTTAGAGATGTGGGTAGGCCCCAGAAAAGCTCCAGTGTAATCTCAAGTGTAGGCACTCTGTGACTGTAGTCTCAAAACTGAAGATTTAAAAAGAAAATCTAATACATTAATTAAGGCGATTGGAATAACTAGTATTAATAATTAAATTAAATCATAGTTATAGTATAATGGCTATGAATGGACTAGCAACAGAGTATGACAGGTTGAAAATATTGTTAAATCTTAAAACTATTTATAAAAACATATACATTTATGTTAAAGTTAACAATCCACAATATTTTGTAAACAAATTGATTAAATAAAAGTCACAGTTCATTGGTATTTCTTGATGTTTATGCAAATGAATGCATACTGTTTTTTATAGTATTGTGTTAGTAATTATAATTAAGAAACTAAGTACTTATAAAATTAATTAACATTATTATTACCAAAATCCAGACACAAGCATAGTAAATATAAAATATTACAAAAAATATATATATAAACCAAACGTTTGTATTGTATAACGGGTTGATGTCCGCAACTACACATACTCAGCACGTATTTAGCATATAAAAAAGTTTTTAAGACACACTGAATTGGCAAATTCAAATTGCCACATTAAACTGGTTTTTTAAGTCTTCTTAACAGGTGCCTTCACTGGTTCAGGGCACTGACACCAAGGAGTCCGATTCTTATCACAAATAAGTTCAACATTCATCACGGTGACATTTAACCCGTCTACCGCAACTGTGTGTGTGTTGAGCAGTTTGTATTGTACGTCGTGTAAGCCTGTTTGGCGGTCGCGGCGGCGGGTTACCTCGCGTTGATTAAAGCACTTACGCATATCACGTTTGCGATATGTCTTGTCGTGGATATGTCTGGAATTTGAAAGTTGAGCAGTTGTAAGAAGGTATTATTTTTTTTTTTTGGTTTTTAGAATATATGTTAGACTATGTTTCATTCTGCTTATGACCCTCTTCAAGTCTTTAAGTACAAGTTTATTCAATTTTATTATTTGGAAATATAAGTTCAAGTAAATGACGACATAATAGGCACACAAGAATTTAAACTAAAGAAATGTAAAGCAAGTAAAATGTCAAAAAGATTTAATAGAAATTGTATTAAAGTTCTCAAATTTTGGCACATCAAAAACTATCATAATCTGAAGTAAGTACCCTAGGGTACAGATTTTTTTGTTTTTCATTAATTAACTAGTTTTTAACTGCAACTTTGATTCTCTAGTATTTGGAAAAATATGGTATATTTAGGCACCATTGGCATAAAGTTCAAATTCAGATACTTAGGATAATAAGTAGATCATACTCGCCTAAAAGTATTATCCATTCCAGTAGTAATATTGCTTGGACGCATCACAGTCAGATTAGCATCTTTTAATCTCACATAAAACTCATCATCTTCCAGCCCCCAGCCCCAGTAGTTATTAGACATACCATTCACTAAATCATAATGTTCTCTCTTCACTAATAAAATACCTCCAATAAAAGTCTCATAGTGATATTTAGGATGTGTTTGTGGCGATGATATGTGTACAGGCCCGGCAGCAGGATAATCATACTTCAAATTATCATTCATGGGCAACAAGTCCACGTCATGCATCGCTATGTAATCATAGTCTTTCTGCGAATAAATAAACCCAACATTTATAAGCGAAGCCCTGTTAAAACGATTGTTGTCCTTTTGCTGCACTATGAATATGTGAAATGGTATTTTCTGCCGGTTTAAGAAACTGTACATGTGGGGGACGAATTCTAGAAGCTCCTCGAATCGGTCCCGGAAAGGCACGAGTATTGCTAGGCGTTTTTTCTGCGGTTCTTTCGATGTTATTCGTTGTCGCACTGGGTTAGGTAAGGCCTCTTTTTCTGTGGGAATTATAGCATTATTAAGGTAAATATCACTTATAATATAAGCTAAACATAGTGTAGCTTATGTATTTGTAAAACACTTACCGTATCGAACAGGTAAAGCTGCTAAATAACAGCCCATTACAAAAGTTAATAACAAACAGACACCGAGACATTTCGAAGCGCTTAATCTGTAACCCATTAGATTAATTCTTCGAATCATTGATGCTTACTGTCAAATATTTACTGGTATATTAGTTAAGCACATTATTTTCACGTGGACATTACAATTTAATTTATAAATCGTGTAATTCGTATACTACTTTGTTATCGTTGGAAATTGACTTGACAATTTGACATTGACATTTTCTGACGTGACGTTAGAGTTGAGTTGACGCTATGGTTGTGTTTACGAAGACGAAACTTGTCAAAGCACAAGTAATACATTTAATTCAGTATAATGGTAGTATCTTTTTTTTAAAAAAAAATAGTTTTTACTGAAATCAAAATCTTTTATTTGAATAAAAATCTAATTCCTAGTAAGAAGAAATTTTGTAAAAAATCAAGACAAAATACAGTAGGTAAACTTGTCATTGTGCAACGTACCCAACTGAAATCGCAAAATATTTGCTACATTAGGTAGTCATTGTTACAGATTAGATAATAGGTAGGTAGGTACTTGTTTCACGGTTTGAACACGATTACCTGATTCGCATTCGCAAATATTTTGTGATAAGTACGTACCTAATGGTTATCACCTAAAATTGCAAATCCATGTCCGATGTAAATAGAGTGAAGCACCTTCACTGTAATGCCGCAAGCATTGTTAGAAGAAGCGACCTTTTATACAGGGTAATTGAAAATATATCCGAAACCATAAAAGGGGTCGTTGTACTCATCATTATGAACAACTTTTACTATGGGACCAACCCTGAAATCATGAAAAAAAAGATCAGCTGTTACCTACAAAAATGCTACAAAACAATGTGATGAGTACAATGACCCCTTTTAAGGTTTCGGGTATATATTCAATTACCCTGTATATTGTATGAGGTGATTTGTTTATGTGGCGGTTGGGATTACCTATAGCTCTAGCAACTATGCTTTTCTGCCAAAATGTCTGTTGCTGGTTGCATGTGGTAAAGGTGCTGCTACCCTTTTTTCTATAAGTAGTCCTCATGTAAAACCCTTTATCGAATTTTTACCGACTAAAATCGCACGGTTCTTCCTGTTACCGTAAGTTTAAAGCTCGGTAACTATTCGCTTGACGCTAGATCTCCACCCCTGACTGTAAGGTGCTACTCTAGGTGGAAGCCACAATAAGTTCGCACAACAGAGTATTTCAGGACCTATTTTTTACTTTATTTTACCAGTTCTCCGGATTTGCAAAATTAGACACAACGCCGTGCAATTAAAAATTAAACCTGGCTCAGTTTGGTTTAGCTCTGTCTCGGTTCCGTTGAACTTCTGCTTTAGAGCATGTTTAAAGTTCCTGACAGAGTCATCCATTTACATGTCCTGTCTAAAGTTGTTTAGGGCTTTGATCATGTAAGCCTTTTGATTGCAGAGGGTAGAGTAGGTAAGCAAGCAGGTATCATTAATAAGTACAATACATACGATTCATTCGATAGGTACCAATTAAGCTAAGTATATCATCTTTCTTGATCATCTTCTAGCACTCAGTAATTTATAGGGGTAATTTAGGATAATGTTTTGTTGAAAATGTTCTGCCTGAGGCATAAGGACGGGTAGTTTGGAAGTTAAGCAGGTTGGTACATAATTCTGCTTTAGACGAAACTGTCATAAAAGTAACCTTAAACAATTAGCTTCCTGATAAAGTCTTTGATCACATGCATAGACTCATGAATCCAAGATGTCCGATTCTGATATCACTTCCTTAAACAATGGCGAATGGCTGTCAGTTCAAAGAAAAATGTAATTATGGTATAGTTTACAAACATAGTAACTACCTACCTAAGTATGTACCAATTGTGTATCTATTAAGGTAGGTATAAAACTAATAATTAATCGGAAACAATAGTAGGTACATACCGGCCATCATCCTTGTACCCAAACTAATAAAACAATAAGCGTTCCATAATAATGCTGGGGCTACTTTATCGGGCTACGGCGAATATTCGTGTTAACGCGATGAGTGTAACCGGATACTTAGATCGTTGTAATATTGTGTAGTATTCGGGCGAAGACGATGTACTATCGGGGCACTCAGTAAACTTGGGCGCATCAAAGGGATTTGTCGGGAGAATATTCGCTTGGTTGACCACATATAGGTACCTTACTTCAGTGTCGTCCAGATTTTGCCTTTGTCCAGCCGTACAACAGAGAACAACACAATCCGTCGCGACACGAATCTTCTCCCGCTAATGTAGCCCCAGCATAATAACGATTAGTGCAACATTATGAAACATTATTAAACCCCTCCATATTAAAAAAAAAATGGAAACAATAGCTAATCACGGCCATATTGTGTCCAGGCCACCATTAATTTGGTGGGCGCACAAATGGCGTGCGTAGAGGTCGTTTCGTGTCGATTAATTAGCAATTCAAACATATTTAGCTTAATAACAACGTCTAAACTTGGTTTGGATCGCGTTTAAGGGTAATTAAATGCTTTCCTAACCATAATTTTATATTTTAGGTCAGTGAGGTACGATTTAAAAGATGGCGGGCTATTTTCCCGCGCGTTTATTGGTAGGGCGGGGACGAGCAAATGTTTGTAATTTTATCGATGTTTTTTAAAAGACAATGAATAAACGCTATAAACACCGAGAGATTTTATTAGGTACTTACTAAACAAAGTTAAGCTTACCTAGTATAAGCTACTTACGACGTACTTATGATAAATCGGTAGGTACCCGTACAATCCGCGAGCAAAAGCTATATTCTAATAACTACGTTCCTTTACACACATAATTACCTACTAGTTTTCCTAAGATTATTTTCTTTGCCGTAAACTTAACTAATTGGCAAGATAACAAGTTACTTATTGCAACGGCTCGTAAACAAGAGAATTAACAACAGAAATAAATAAAAACCTTTCATGGTTATAACTCTGTAATTTTTATTTCAGTAATTGATGAAACTATTCGCATCACAAAAAATATATATAATTACACCATATAATTACATAATTATAGGTACACACACTGATTAAGGCGCCCGCCTCTCATTCACGAGGTTGTCGGTTAAAATCCGGGTAAGTATCTATCAATGTGACATTTTCTAATACATATGTACGTCCTAAGTTCATCATTAACATTACTTACATTGGTGAAGGAAAATATTCTGAGGAAACCTGGAATTTTAATTAATAATATAAATCTAAATCTGCAATCACCAATCTGCCTTGAGCAAGCATGATGATCAATGCTCGTGCCTTCTCTGTATGGGAAGAAGCCTTTTCCCTGCAGTGGGAAAACAATAGACTGGTATTATTAATAAATGTTGATTTTTTCTCGTTACGAAAAAATATAATTACCTACACAAAATCGTTATTATTTGCACAAACCGTGATAGGAATTCGGTATCTCTTGTAGATTTTTTAATTGCAAATAAACTTACAGCAAGCGACCGCCATTTTACATCGAGTGTAGGAATTAACAACAATTAAATACGAGCGCCGCTCACGGCACGAAATGTCAACAATAAATATCAATTTAACGCACACTAACAACACAAAGCAACACAATTAATTACCTAAAGTTTTTATAACCGACTAATTACATGGTTCGGTCGAACGGCCACGCTCGGGATGCCAGCCACAAAAAGTTAAAGCTCCCCCAAATTAAGGAATAAAAACGAAAATTACGTTTTCTTATTACAATAAAAATCGTTAAATATTTGTTGTGTTTTATTGCGCTTTCCACGTTGTAATTACTGTCAATTAAACAAGGTTTTATTATTTATTTACGTTTTCCGTATCGTTTGCACGTAATTTATTATTTTATGAGACGTTTTTCTTATAGCGGTTTTGTAGGTTAGTTATCTGAGTAACAAACCCGAACACAATTGAATATCTATGGTTAATGATTAATCAACTCTGTTTGCTTTTTGATTTGTTGCAGGGACTTGGTTCGTGTCAATGTCGGTTATCAGGGGGTTTAATTACTTTGCGCGGATCCTTAAAACCTTTACTAAAATAAAAGTTATTCCTATGAGTTACTCCTTATAACATCAGCTATTCTGTTAATCAAAATCTTGTCAAAATCGGTCCAGCCGTTACGGAGATTAGCCGGAAGAAACAGACAGAATTTTTTAAACTGTTTTATACCTACTGTCTACTTACTTAATACCTACCTATGTACGGTATTAATAAGGCAGTTTTGAGCAATAGAATTGCGTCCAAGAAAGAGTGCTGTGGAGTTTCTTGCTCGTTCTTCTCCATAGAGGCCTACCTCCGTTTTGGAGCGAGCAACTAGCTTCAACTTTCGGAGTAATTGACAAAATGCCAATTCAAAAGTGCCTAATTGGAATAAATGTTTTGACTTTGAAATGTCTACGTCAGCGATATGAAATATTACAGCCGTAGCCAATCATTTTTTGTATCGCAGTGCCTACATTTTTATTTCCTACTTGTTATGTTCATAAATAAAAACCTGTCGCATAATTATTCAAATTTTCCCAACATTACGGTAAAACTTCCCTCGCGCCGAAGCTTCGCCCATGGCCGGCGGGCGGGCGTTTAGAAAAAAAAAAACAAATACGCTCCGTTTCACCCAGCAATACATCAACGTCTCTAGTTAAAGATAAGTCCACTAAATACCTACTTTCAACGAGTGAGTTACGTCTTAGTTAAAAGTAATTAAGAATAAGTAGTTAGAACTGGTACTGTGGCGTTTCTATGTTTATATTTCAAATAATAATTGACTGTTTCGAACTGGCTGGAGTAATTAACGAACTGGGGATTTTGAATGCGTTATTTATACACAGCCTAGAGGTACGGGAGTTTTTTAATGAGTGTGTTCATGTTATTGTTTGGTTTGCGTATCCGAACGTGTTCGAAGTTTGAAAGCTATAAAAAAATGAAATCAACACTTTATTGCGCGCCAAGATATTATTAAATGATCGGATATTAAATATTCTTATTGGTATTTTATGATCCTATTGGATCGTGTTGATTGTAAGGTATCTAAGTAATTTGTTCTAGGGTAGTTAAAGTTAATAAACACTTCGAGTTTTAATTTATAGTTGATGGCTTGAAGAATATATAGATCGCAATTACTAATAAGAATAACAAATCGTTGGAATAAAATTGTTTTGCATTTTTATTAAATAAATGGATTGATAGATTATACCTACCATTGCTTGGTAAGCAGATTTAAAATTAAAATTGACTAAGTATCTATGGTTTGGAATAATAAAGGTTTCTACAATACTTCTGAAGCAAAATGGATGTTGTCAGCACCCAGATGCCCATAGTAAATTAGTTATTTTCCTGCTAATAATAAGAGCCAATTTGCTAATATTCCTAGTATGTTTCAGTAGGTAGCTATCAGCAACTTTTAAAATTCCGACTACAGCACACCATAAATAAACGAGAGTAAAACATGTTTTTTTTTAATTCGCATTTTTATTACATTACACCATAAAAAGAACTCAAATTATTGTCAATTTACGGTCACTATAAATCATCAAATAACCGTTAATGTCATTCTAATTCGATAATTACAAAAAAAAACGTAATGAAAATCGATTCCCGCCAATTTGCAGCGCCATTTTGACATCTGTCATTTAAAAAGTTCGTATGCACGAAGGACTTAATGCGTAGTACTTATTTTAATGAACAGAGTAATGTCTCCACCTGCTTCGAGGCAG
This sequence comes from Hoplodrina ambigua, assembly GCA_949774945.1. Classification (NCBI taxonomy): domain Eukaryota; kingdom Metazoa; phylum Arthropoda; class Insecta; order Lepidoptera; family Noctuidae; genus Hoplodrina; species Hoplodrina ambigua. Next base: position 9,366,689 of record OX458988.1, read on the forward strand.
GGCAATTGAAATAATTTAATACATGCCTTCTTTAATCAATAGGTACCCACCTACATACATAAGTATTAAATAGGTAATTATAATTATGTGGAGAATCCATATTCTAAATGCGAAAGTAACTCTATATGTCTCTTTGTTACGCTTTCACGACTAAATTACTGAACCGATTGTGATGAAATTTGGTACGGGGTTAGTTTTAATTCCAAGGCAGGACATAGGCTATTTTTCATTCAGCGACTTCATCTGCGTCCATGATAACAGACATTTATGTGGATGAAGGCGCGGGCAAAAGCTAGTAGGTAATTAATAAGTCTAACAAGACTACTAAGGGTGTATAATACATGTACCTACACATTATCGTAAGATGCACCCTTCTTTTTAGTGGTGTGTATTGTAATTGTATTGTAACTGATTAAAGCATACTTTGTTTAATATTTTAAAACAAACAACACCTGGTGGGGATTTTTACTTATTTTTCCAATAATCCCCACTATGCTGAGTTTATATACCTAGTGGGGATTTCTTGGAAAAAAAAACTAACAATCCCCACTGGTGGGGAGTTGTCGGTGGGAATTTCTGGAATAAACCATTCAAAGTTACTTAGTTTGATGGGCAGTACCTATACGTGTATTACGGCTAGGTATATAATGTGTATGGCTATATATTGACGGGCCTGTTGGTCTAGTGGTTAGCGGCCCTGACTGCTAAGCCGGAGGTCGTGGGTTCGATTCCCACCCAGGACAAACTTTGTGTGATGAGCATGATTGTTAGTTCTGTGTCTGGGTGTGATTTATCTATAATATGTATGTATTTATAAATTATATAAGTATGTATATCAGTTGTTTGGTTACCATAACACAAGCTCTGCTTAGCTTGGGATCAGATAGCCGTGTGTGAGTTGTCCCAAGATATTTATATTTATTATTTATTAATGTGTCTTTCTATATCCCGTCGTACCTATAGGTAAGCATATCCAAAATGATAAATGTAAAAATATGACTAGCATTTTACATAAAAATAAAAACTTACTTATTGTGTCCATTTATTGGCACTGGCTATTTTATTTATGTTATGGCGTATTTTGGCACATTGCCAAGACGTATTTGGCGCCAATACTGAGTGAATCCTTCTTGTTATGTACTTATTTTACATTTAAATTACATACTTAAGTTATTTATTGTATAAGTAACGTGTTAGGTACAGTTGTATATTGTAAACGTGTCTTGAAGTGCAATCGTTTTATTATGATTATTGTTCTGACGGGTTTGACTTTGATATTAAAATATATAGGTATATGGTTTGCCATAACTTTCAGGGACCAATACGGGGCGTTTAAAAAATAAAAAATTGAATTACAATTTTTATTCGAGTAACTTAGGTATAATATTTTTTTTTTACTTAAATTAACATGTTTATTTCTTGTTACAGCCATATTTTAGTTAAAATATGACTTTTCAATTCATACGTACTTTCCAAAGTTTATCTTGGACATCACTGTCATCGTTCCGTGCCTCGGAAAGCACTTAAGCTGTTGGTCCCGGCTGCCATACGTGGATCTTTGACAGTCGTTACGGGTCGTCAGAACCTCGAATGTCTAGTTCCGAATGTTAATTTTCTGCTTGATACCTCCACGCGTTCTTGTAAAAAGGGTTTTGACAGACAGACGGGCAACAAAGTGATGGTGGTGTGGTACCTTAAAAAAAAGCTACCGTCTATGAACCTACTACCTTGCAACTCGGTACCTACATACGTAAAGTACCAAGCTAACACAATAATGTACCTAGCACAAAATATAAGTCAAGCGACCACACCGGGCGCTACATAAAACACTATTACACAAAACCTTACAGTTCGTTAAACAGCAATAAAATAAAATCAAAACATTTTCTCATTATATTGAGAACGGAAGTAAAAACAGCAATTACGAATTATTAAATTAATCTTGAACGCATTTGTTGAGCGCACCGCTCGATCGTAAATGGCATGTTTTACAAGATGGCCGATGCTGTTCGTGCGTTCGATGTTTAAATGTCGATGTCGATGGTTGTGGGCGCAGCACTATTTGTTATGTGTTTTGATTTTTTTTATCGATTTTTCAATTTAGTAACTAGGTAACTATTATCCTTTTGTTAAATTAAGTTTTTTAAGGGCTAATTTTTCAATCGTCAGATAACTCTTAGTGGAGGGATGAATATGGCGGTTTGACAGGTTTTGTATAGAAAATATGTCATGTTTATTTTTTGAATAAAAGTTATCTGACTGTTGAAAAATCAGCTCAATTATTTTATCTTTTTTTTTACAAGCTTTTTTTATTTGAAAATAACCAGGGATAAAGCATATGGTCGGTTAGGTATTCCTCTACTTCTAGCCAGAAGAAATAGGTTTTATCTTCTGAATTTTATGTTTCCAAATTCAAACCCTTCCTCGATTCATCTATCAAACCGTCAACTTCAGAATTAAGCCAAAGTTCTATTTTATTCAACGGGAACGCAAAAACGGTATAAAAATCCTACGTATAACAAAACATCACGCCTGTAATTCTCGAAGGGTTAGGCAGAGGTATACCCATTAAACCCACATTTCCAGTTATGTTTTAGTCCCATGTAATAGGTCGAGCCTATTGCCATTAACAGGACATAAATCCAGACTCTGAGGATGCTGCTGAGAAATTTCAGATGGAAAACCTCAAACACTGCGCGACCTGGGAATCGAATTCAATGCACACCTCAACCTCATGCTTAGTAGTCGCGTATGCATGAAAGAGTACTAAAAAACGTCGTCCATTTGTCCATCCTCAAAAATTTTTGAATTTATACTACATAGTAACTTAGGAAGTAGTACGATTTAAAATTGTAGATAGATAAAACGGATTTAGACGAAACTGGACTTTGTAACCACACATAAAAATGCAATTTTCAGTGACTTTTACACACTACGACCTCTACTGAAGTTTCTTTAACGTCACAATTAGCAAAACGTCATACCTCCATTGTTCAACTTAACTTACTTAAAAGCCCTAAGTTACATACGCAAGCACAAACTCATTATTCTGTCTCGTCTTACAAATGGTTATTCAAAATTAACAAACATAAGTTCTTGAGAAAAAACAAACTGACGAACGAATTTTTAACCGTTGTTATTGTATTCTGGCATTCGTTTTGCAGTAAAGTATGATTTTTTAAACACTTAGTTGTTGTTGCCACTCTTCCCAGAATTACTTGTACATTTTACGTAAACTGTTTACCTGGTAACACTGGAATGTTAGTTAGTAGTAATCTATGGCCCTAATAAGTTCTGTTTTCAAAATTGGCTTTATTCGGGACTTTTTTTTTAATTCTGTCGCAGGCGTTCTGATTTTAAAGTAAGAAAGTAATTTCTTATTGTTGCCTTTTTTTTTATGTTACTGAACTGTCATTGTGTTTGTGAGTTTACGTATATGTATATAATGTAAACACATATACGTTATAAGAGAAATTCCTATTATGGGGCAACTCTCGTTAAACAAAATAGACAACTTGAAGTCTTCATTAATTGCTTTATGTAAAAGATACACCATAATTTTGTTAAAAATATATGTAGGTAGTAAGATAAAAAAAAATTATAGTGAAAAAAATATTAAAATAATATCTAATACCGAGATAAATAAAAAATATTGTTTTTCCGTGTGTAATTAGACAAGAAAGTCCGAAGTTAATTAAGAAACCATTTTTTTTCTGACTACGTATCGTCATTGCTCGCCTAGCTCCTAGCCTACAAACTAGTCTGTAAGGCAGGGGCGTAGCTAAAGCTATAACAAGGGGCCAGCTTCGGGCCCCCCGAACACGTGACCTAAACTTTCAGGGAAAAAATAAACATTTATTGTTTCTTTCGCGAATATAATTATGATAAGTATTGAAATGATAATACCATACATTAATAATTCTTTCGTGAAAAATCTTTACCTTCCATTTGGGCATTTAGCGAAATGGCATTTTGTTTAAATATCATTTTTCTAATGTGACGTTTTGCAATGTGGCGTTTTTAGAAAATGACTTTTGCTAAATTTCAATATTTATTTAAACTGTTTGCTCACCAAGGTATCGTATTACCCAGTTACTGGGTTGTGGAGGTCAGATAGGCAGTTGCTCCATGTAAAGTACTGGTATCCAGCTGCATCCGGTTAGACTGGAACATAGTTGGGAAAAGGCTAGACAGATGATGATGATTTAAACTTTTTGCAACAGTAGTACAAAGGCAAACTTGTCAACCAAAGTTGGTGAAAAGGTAACACTAACATAGTAGGCGCAAGGAGCATAAAACAACAAAATTAGAGATGTACATAAAAAGCACCCTTATAAATAAATAAAATCCACAGTTTGTTATTTTTCGAATGTGGAATTTTGCGCCGAATCCGTTAGAAGGGGCCCTAACAAATTTTGATACAGTAGGGCCCTTATAGAGCAAGCTACACCACTGTCTGGAGGTATCTGAACGGATGGCGTGTTAGATATTTATCTAATTACACTAGTATAACAGCGCTGGCCCTTCAAAAGGTTAATGTTGTCTGTGCCCTTTTATTCACAGCTATTTAGATAAAATTGTGGATTTTACACTATCTAGATTAAATTATCGAAGTACTACAAACGAAACGAATTATAGCTCCTGTACTCGTTAGCTCATTCGACTTTGATTACAGTTTGTAAACGAGGTTAATATAAATTAAACCATACTGACTTTTATTGCAGACTAGCGTTGGTCCGCGACTTTGTCCGCATAAATGTCGATTATCGCGAACGCAGACGATGTCACGCAATAAAAAGAAGCCTATGTCCTTTTTTGGGGTCCTACCTTACTGTTTACCAAATTTCATCAAAATCGATGCAGTGGTTTAGCCGTGAAAACGTATCAGGAAACGGACAGAGTTACTTTCGCATTTAAAATATAAACCCACATTTCGCCAGCTAAGTTTTAGTCCCATGTAAGGGGAGCCCATTGCCATCAACAGGACACAAATCCAGACTGAGGCTGCTACTGAAAAAATTCCTGGTGGAAAAACCCAAGAACACTTTGTCCGACCTGGGAATCTATATCCCAAGACGTCATGCTTAACAGTCGCGCTTTGAGACCATACTTTTCAACGAGGCATAAATAATTGTACCCTTCGTATTGTAACCCTTGTTTGTCTATAAAACTTGAAGAACATTAATCAATTCCGATAATGCCTATTTCTCAACGGGGCTAGGAAGGCTCTGGACACTATTTTGGTAACGGAAACCAATTAATTAAATAGTGTTGTGCAAGTATCGATATAGCGTCTCGTATGGTTCCAAGTGTCGCTAAAGTGTCGGCCTCCCGCGTCGCCGCGCGCCCACCCGCACCCATTGTTTACCAGCCACGTTTTTATGATTGATGCTATTAGTGATGTGACCGTTATATCGATAAAAAAGTCGATAGATTTAACTTCCGTAAGATTAATAGTGTTTTTGTGAGTTTTAATTGCGATTATGGTTGATGTTATTATAATTGTTATGCTTCTTGTAATTGATACAAAAAATAAGATTATAAATGCTTCATTTTCTATGTTGTTATCTATTATACTAAGTTTATAATTGTACTGTGGTAATCAAAATGATTTAAGGAAGATTTTCGTTTGGAATAAATTATAAGTTTAAACGTAATTATACAGGTTCATTGGAAATATAGGTACCGGAAACCTTAAAAGGGTTAAAAGGGTTTCGGGTAAATTTTCAATTACCCTGTATAATAAACCCAGGTAAGTATCTAACGGTTTCCTAAAAGTGCTGTTATGGTTATTTAATTAACATATAATAAGTCAAGCTATTTAGTAATCGGACCAGTACTTCCAGAGATTACCTCTTACAAACGAAAAATAAAAAGAAACATCAAACTTTACCTCTTTATAACACATGTAGATGGATAGATCCTATTAAGCATAACTAACTAGGCAGTATCAAGAAAGTTATAATTAATTCACCAGCTACTAAAACATGATTACCAAAGACAAGATAAGGTTTAACTAAAACCTTAATCAATGCAATTTTAAAATCTATGGCTATATCCATAGACTGGTTATAGATATAATCTGTTAAATATCCTACTGGTGCTAATAAATAATAACTGGTCTTGTGAAGTTGCTTTTAGTAATATCGTTTTAATATCACAGTAATTGGGTATCTGCTTACATAGTTTAGTGGTTTGGGTAGTCGTAATATTTACCCAATCCGAAGGCTTAGAAAATCATGTGAATGATGTTCATTTATAAGATCAAAATGGTGGTGTCGTACGCAAAGAGTTCCGTACCACCGTACAATATTAAGATTATTTTAAGAATTTTTATTGTTATTATTTAATGTCATAGTGACGTATTAACACTTTGTGAAAATTTCAAATGTCTGCATAAAATGGTTCAGAAGATTTCAAGAAAATTTCTAGTGACAGACGGACGGACAGATAGACAGGTGACTCTAAGTAATAAGATCCTGTTTCGCTCCTTTTGGGGTAGGTAGATACGTTTCATTAGTTATGTTAATGTGTATTCTGTATCTGGGGCCCACCCTATTGCCGTCAATTAAGCACAAAATATATAAACTCCAAGCTGCTACTGAGAAATTCTTAAGAAAAATCGAAATATCATAAAAAGCAGTTTGTCTTTCAGGTTAATTCCGAAAATCGCAACACTTATTGTAAGTTTGACAAAGTTTTCTTTTAGACGTATATTTGTATTTTATTATTCTATCTTCTAATAAAAGTATTGTGTCTTTAACTATTGTAATTGGTTTTAACTGTAATTGAAGTAAAATAAATAAATTAAATAATAATTAATTTCGCAAATTATCGATATCGATATCACCCCATCCCTACTGCATCGACAATCGGCAACCACTGAAGCGCAACACTACACTGCATTTATGCGCGTACGCTTTTAACCGAGCTTCGCTGCTTAGCGTCCATTACACCGCTGTAGGTCACTTAGGAGGTAAGCAGCACAATTATAAGTTTAACTTTCTTGTTGCCTGGCGCCTTTTACTTAGAGGGTCAAAATGTTTATCAGATTGAAATAGGTACGGTTATTAATGTCAAAAGTTTCAACTTACCATTTGTTTTAGGTAAGCTGATACAATTTAAAGTCTTCTGAATACAAAACACCGGTTAAGTACTATTCAAAAGATGCTCCAAAGGCTTAGGTTTCTGGTTAATACTCAAACCCTAAAATAGCTAATAGAAGCTGTTCCGTAACTTATAGAAAAGAAAGAATATCTTTATTGCCAATTTACACAAAGACAAGCTATCACTGTTGTCATATGTACTTTCTAAAGTTTATCTTGAACATCACTGACATCGGTGACGGAAAACATCGTGAGGAAACCTGGACTTGTAATTAATATAAGTTTGGAATCGCCAATCCGCCTTGTGCAAGCGTAGTGATCAATGCTCTTGTCTTCTCTGTATGAGAAGAGGCCTTTGCCCTGCAGTGGGACAGTAATAGGTTGGAATTTTTATTATTATTAAGTTATTAATAAATTAACCCACGGGAACCGTACATATTTCCGGAATAGCCTGTGTGCTATCCCAGACTATAATCTATGTCTGTGCCAAATTTTAACCAGATCCGTTCAGCCGTTTTGTCGTGATTGTGTAACAAACATCTATTTAAACTTCTGTATTTATTATAGTTAGTAAGATTTAACTATTTGTCTCTTACAAGTTTTTGCATTGCAATTGGGCTTAAGTTCCAATTCTGTTTTTTTTTGTTGCCTGCTATATTATATCCCAACTATACCGACAGTTGCCCAACTAGAAAAATAAATTGGTGCCGATTCCCTTGGTCATAAACTAAACTAAAATTAGACTATTTACATCTTTTTCTGTCCAATAAAATGAGAAAGAGACTAATGTAAATAAGAGCTGTCAAATTTAGTCGATCTGACACATCCATACAGTTATAGTTGACATCTTAAAACGTGTGGATTAAAAATACGAAGAAGTTCAAGGCAAAACTAATTTGACATCTCTAACTTAGTTCTTTAATGTCACGGAATGTCACCGTCCTTTACTTTCGCTGTATGTTAGTAAGAGATGTCAATTCTCTAAATTTAGTCTAGTTTGTGAACAAGGGAATCGGAACCAATATATAACTACTTAATGTATCGAATTGAACACTACTATAAAACTGTTGAACTGCTACAAAACTGTTATAAAACCTTTACATGTCTGTTAGCTGTATAATTCAAATACTAACTTTTTGCTATTTGGTTGGGAAATTGCAGGCTACTTCTCATACAGAGAAGGTAACGAGCATTGATGATCACCACGCTTGCTCAATGCGAGTTAGTGATTACAGACGAAGTTCAGGTTTTCTCACGATGATTCCCTTCATCGCCAGTCAGTGATGTCTAAGAAGAAGCAACTTAGAAAGTACACGGTATTACTTTGAAAAAGTCACATTGATACTTGTTGGGATTTGATCTCGCAACGTGGAGCGTAAGAAGCGGATCTAATAAAAAAGGGCCACCACGACTATGTAAAGTAATGTAAATAAGTAAATACCAAAGTCAAAGTCAAAATCATTTACCAAAGTTTTTAAAAAGTTATTTTTTTAAAAATGTCACTGTCAAAATTCAAGTAAAATTATTTATTTCAATTAGGCCATTATAAGGCACTTTTGAACGTCATATAGGTACAAAAAGAAAAAAAGGATTTGAATCTAGTTGTCACTTCCAAAAGATAGTTTTTTATGGATAAGAATGGGCAAGAAACTCCATACGTACTCTTTTAAAATCAATGTTTACATTTTTTGTATACGAAACTAGCTTTTGCCTGCGACTTCGCCCAAAAATAAAACAAAATATAGCCTATGTTACTCCCAAATAATGTAGCTTTCTAATGGTGAAAGAATTTTTAAAATCGGCCCAGTAGTTTTTGAGTTTATCCATGACAAACAAACAAAAATACAAATTTTTCCTCTTTATAATATTACTAATGTAGATTATACACGACATGGCACGTGAAAGCAATGTATGTACCCAATATAAAAAAAAACACCAATTCTAATTGGGCAAAAATATCGACATCAACTTATACCAACCATCAAAGTTCTATCAAATTACATTTCCTTACCAAGCAAATATAAAACTACCTAGGTAGGTTCATATAATTACTAAAAGCCTAAGACTATTGAATCAGTCTATTATCACGCCTCGTTTCAAAGGAGCGGCCAGAGTCGTGACCACATTTGAATAACTGAATACTAGTTGTGTTCAATCCAAAGGTGTTATAGTGTTATAGAAGATTTGATTTTATCTCAACTGAATTCAAGATGGCGGCGTAATGGGCTCTAACTACGCTATTATTTGTTCGGGGCTATGGGAATGTTTGTTGTAGCGATCAACTATTTTATGATACTATCACGCTTGTACTTCTACATGAGGTAAGCTGAATGCATCGTGAAACTTTCGACAGTTTAAGGTTTCTTTGGTTTTGCCTACGACTTTGTCTGCATGAATGCTAGTTATTGCAGACGAAGCCATGGAATAAAAAGTAGCTTAAATCCTTATCCAGGTCCTAAGTCATCTTTATGTTAAATTCTATTACGATCGGTTCAGTGGTTTTGACGTGACGATGTAACAAACAAACAGAGTTCGCATTAATATTAGGTAGTACCCCATTGTGTAATTGGTTATAGGTGGTACGTAACTCTGATGCCGTCATTAGGAGACGAATTCTGCTGCATTCGGGAGAAGGAATAACACTATTCGTTCTGGGTATTGGATTAAATTAAGGAGTTGAACCAGTAGCAATCAGTAGGTACCTGCCTAAATATCTTATTTGTTATATTATTATTTAAAATCAAAATTTTATATTTGTGAAAGCTTTGATGGATAGATGTTTGTTGGTCGTCTGAATAGATCTGGACGAAATTTGGCACAGAGGTAGATCATTGTCTGGAATAGCACATATGCTTCTTTTGTTTCGGAAAACTGTACGGTTCCCGTGGGATAAATTACAAACATCTCATTCATAATAGGCTTGGGTTAGCAGCAACTAACCCTGCCTGGAGCAAGCAAGCCTTAGTCGCCTTTTTAGTAAAAAAATAATTTTGGTCTGGTATTTACAGATGCTGGAAGATCTAGGCAGGTATTTACGCTTTTAGGCATCAAATGTATCGGGTATTTAATCTAAATATTCTCAAGGATATTTCGGTAGGTAGGTAATTGTGTACCGAAGGACCACTCAATACAATATTTTTACGTTCATCGAGCTAAAAATGTTAAATAGATCTGTTAGTTATGTTATGCCATATATTCAGTACTGTGGTATTTAAACATAATTTTAGTTCTCTATGTACGTACACAATTATTATTAACTTAGTTATCCTAACTCTGAATCCGTAACGACCATCGAATAGGGCTTACCATCTCGTAGCGGGAAGCACACTATTTTTTCACATAAAAAAATATGATTTTGATATTATGTTTGAAATATTTGAAAGAAAAAGGTTACAAAGAATTCGGCTAATGTTGTACTGAGGTTAATTTCAGTAACATTGAGATAAGCTCTGATCCCAATAACGTGAAAGCATAATTTGTATTATTAGGTGTAGTTACAAATAAACTTTGACCACGAATGTGTAAGTACCTATCTACTTATTAAGTATTTGTAAAGAAAGAAAAGAACAAAAGGTTGGCAGGAAGTCTTCAATTACTTTGTAAAAAGCGGAGGATCAGTGATTGTAAGGTGCTGAATGTTGCAACCGTGTCACAGGTTGGATGTTCTAGTGTTAGGTATCTTTTTATAGATATTTTATTTCTACATAGACCAATGGGGTTGAAGAATTTGGAGATTATGACCTATGCAGATGTCCGGCAAGCGGACTGCACAATCGTAGATAGTTTTCATGTATTTACATGTCAACTGAACAAAACGTGTCTGCAAACTACTTCTTTGTAGCTAGCTTGCAGTCTAAATCAGATAATTTTTGAACATCATTGAATCTGACATGTAACGAAGTCAAAAGTTACATAGGTATTCTACCCATTACTGCATTCTTTTTTTGTTGTTATAGACCATTTTTAGGAACCGTTTGGTTGGAGATATTGTAGGTCAAAGATTCACCTTTTGTTACGTTTTTTTTTACGAAAACCACTTTTTAATGAAATAAGTTAACTTTAATTAGGTGCCCCTACGACCCCTACTTACTACTACTACTTACCCTAAATACCTACTTTCATATGCTCCCGTAAGGACGATGTTAACTTAATTTAATGGTCAGTATGCGTAATCAACGGCTACGTGATTGTGTCTTTTTAACACCCCATAGACTCTCTTACATCTAGGTATGTAGAGTAGTAGTCTCATAGCTTTATGCACTAGCTAGACTGCTCCTAAGAATCTCAACGTGGTATAATGGAAAACATTTTAAACAATCATTATATGAGACGCGCCCCCGAGCCTCAAAAGTCCAACAAATGACAAGGTTTAACAAAGGAAATTCATTAAAAAAATATAAAATCCGTAATTTTCTTGAGACCTAGGTATACAATTAGAATGTCATCAAAGTAAACTGCTTTTGGTCCTTAGATACGCAACTTCTTTTACAATCATAATTTAATAGGCATGTCATTTAATAACATACTTAATTGTAATTAAACTTTAAAAAAACAATTGAGTTGTAGATTTTTCAAGCAAATTCAAAACGATTTTTTCTACTTTCTACGAGCCATTGAAAATAGAGATTAACTGGCTTTCCGTTAATAATTATCTATTTATCTGAAGATACTTATAGTGGGTACATTATGGAAACAAAATAGCGCTTTATGCACTTACCTGAGGATATTTAAACAAATAGGTAGGTTACCAAATAAATTAAAGAAAAATCTGCTTAAAAGTCTTTATCAAAATAATTGTACCCCAGTACTTCAATGTTTCATAATAAATAGGTACAAATGTACAATTTCATGAAGTAATCAATCTGTATTTAATAAACAAAAATCAATCACAACGCACCACAGACTATAAAGCATAACAATTTTAATTAAAAAATCAACTATTTACCAAACACTGTTTAGTTTGTAATGGTGGAAAATATCCGTGAAATTCAATCTTTATCGGGTTTCATTAAAATTTTATTCAACTACCTACATAAGAAAACAATTGTACGCCTGCTGCAACAAATTATTTTATTATCGATAAAAATAATTAAACCGAACGCGACTATAAAAGTCCGCCATTTTGTAAGAATCAATTATTGGCGGGAATCGTTGAAAAATGCACGTTTATCTCGCGACATTAAGCTAATAAAGCATCGGACTTAATTAAAAAGTATTACACCGAGCGGAGGTGAGCAGAGCGGGCGAGCGCAGCGCGAGCCGACTAGCCCAAAACGAGCAAGTCGACCGCGATTACCCACCCAATCGACGCCTTAATTGAATCATAACCAGCTAAATTCGAAAGCACCACTCGACGCGTTTCACGCCACAAATCTGGTGTAATACGCCATACGGCCGGCTAAATCACAAGCTCTTAACTCAAACCGCCCACTGGGAAAGCGTTACAAATTCAAACAACACCTCTACACGCCTGCTGGCCAATCGCACAGCAGACATTCAAATAAAGAGTGCAGCTCGCAGATCCGTCGCCACCCCTCGGTAAATACCGTCCAATAAGAGGTGAGGAGTCCATGTTCGTTATTTTTTTTCGGTGTCGACGGGCGTCTCGTGAGCGCGGAGGGCTCATTCGGCCGCGCGCCGCCTTGGCGTTCGTATCGCGCGCTCGCGTCACGATGGATTGTGTTCTGTGTGACATGTGCTTCTGATTTGGTGTATAATTTTTTTTTGTGACGGACCCGTTGTGTGCAAAAGCATGATGCCTCTCGCACCGACCCCTGTGGTGGCGGTGCCATCAAAACCGAAGATAGGATTTAGTATAGACAGTATAGTTGGTGGTTCGGAGCGGCCGAAGCATGCGTCGCCGCCGCTGGCGAGTCCTGGCTCCCCTTCGCCGGTTGCGTCTCCGAGAAGTCCCTCGCCCAGACCTTTGTTGAGGCCTAGTGCGTTGCCTGCAGTGTTCCCTTCTCCTGAGTTGAAGAGGCTGCCATATTTGGACGCTCAGAGTCATCACCACCAGTTTCTGGCGCATTTCCAAGGAGCTGCTCTTGCCGCGGCTTTGGCGCATCAGCAGCAGGGTTTTGGAGGACCACTGCCACCGCATCCGCCCCCGCATCCCGCACCGCCTGTCCCCCGGGAGTCCTACACACTGTACCCTTGGCTCATCAACAGGCACGGCAGGATATTCCCCCACAGGTTTCCTGGAGGTGAGTTCTATTAATTACCTAGCTCCTGAATTGATTTTGTTAGGTAGGATCATAGGACCAAAATATTTATTCCGGATGAAAATTCAGCTAGTCAGTGCAGTTGGTCTTTGTATAATGCACTACAGCGGTTTCGGTTCCTACGTAGAGTTTTAACAATAAACAAAATTAATAATATCACATTAAGCTTTGCTATTCTTATGTGACATTTAAAAAATTATCTCCTTTAATGTTTGAAAGGACCACAATTACCAATTAAGTACAAAGTGGTACTATGTCTACACAATTAGCCTTTACAGATTTGTAATGATTTACCTTTAAGTATTTGAAGTTTTCATACAAAAAGCACGTCCCGTTTTCATGAAAACTTACATGAATTTTCACATTATTTATGAGATAATGACTGATAAAATAAAGGCAATAAACATGGCGCTCAAAAAAAAAACCATAGGACCACGATTTCGTCGAAATACGCCGCAATTATAGTTTTTGGAAAATTCCCTAATAGCAGTGTTTTTCAGTTTTTAAAATGGACGACATTTAGTTATTGTAGTTTTTCAGGTTTCAGTTTATAAAGTCTCTATGATATCTGTCTACACGGGATGTAAAAAAATACAAAACATTGCCGTTAAAAACGCACTAACTATAACCATTAAACTAAGTAACTTTGCACTAAAAAATTCGCTGGAAAACGACTTTTTTTTTGTGTGACTCTTTAAAGTAGTGCGCTAAAGCAAAGCACTGTAACATTTTACTTTCGGGTGCATGCAATAGTGTAGGGATCGCGGCAGTATTTTAAAATTGGTTTTTACTGTCAAATTGAGTATTTTTGGTCCAGTTCTTTTTTTAAATTCTTTTACTGATCCTATCCCAAATTCCATTACCGTAAAGTCTTATAGTCTTTTGTTAAACTTTTTTGGTCTTTTCTTCTACTGAGCACGCACTGACAATATTACATTCATCCTATCATTAGTTAATTGCGTTTTCTACAGACAAATTAGTTTTATGATACAAATTATTCAATAATACGATTTTTATTGTCGAATTTGGAGCTAATTTGAATTTCCGGCGGCAAATTGACAATTAAAAAAACCAGATAAAGAATTAAGATGTTTAGGTTTTTTATTTATAATCTACATCTATTTTAATAGTTTTGTTGTACCGTTAATCTTTGTCTATGCCGACGCCATTTTTCACAAAGTTTTTTTTGCAAAAAAAAGAACTCATTAGCTGATTATATTTCTTCAATTAGAACATTTTTATATGCTATTTCCCGTTTTTTTAAAAGGCGGTATTATTCCGGTAATTCTTTAAGAAATGTTATAAAACGCCTATTAGGCACTTGGTTATTAAGGGAAGTCCATTTACTTATACAATTAATTATATCTCATTGAGGTTGCATTATTCTGAAACGTATTACATACAGTTTAATTATTAAACTGTTTTTCATTTCCTGCTTACTTTCCTACTAGTGATGTGTTTAATCGTAAATATAAATATCGATATTATTTGTGTGTTTAATCGTACATTATAGTCGATAATATACGTGGGTACGATTCTTGTACACGTTTGTTTTCGAATGTATGGACGTTTGTAAAGCTCAATTGCAGGTTTCAGTGTCTGTGGATGTATGCGATGGGGTAGCAACCTATCATTACTAATGCGCTTTCGTGATCAATAAATCATCGAGTTATAGCCGCTTGTTAACGAAAAATATCATGAGATATTTGTTACTGCAGAAGCTTTTGACCCGTTCATTAAATACATAAGAAAGAATGACGCGTTCACTTTTTTCGACAATTCTTTTTATACTAAAAAGATTATCGATTTGCCCGGGTCATCGCGTGTAAAGATACTTCGTTGACAGAATTAAAATGTTTAAAAAAAGTAGTAGCTTATCGGAACACGAAACCATTATGATAAAAAGTCCGTTATCTGAGTACGTTCAGATCTTTGTCTTTGCTTGTAAAAAGAAAGTTACAGATTAATTCGTTTGGCGCGAAAATAAAGCTGTATGTTTTTGTTCCTTGGCATTTCGTGAGGTTGCTTTTTACTTTTTTTTTTGTCTGTGTTAGATGATTAAAGTCTGGCATTTAAGTGTTATTATTTTTATTTCACCAATTCATTTTTTTCGTTTTGCATTTTCTATGTAACTTTAACTAATGGTGGAAAAGTTTCGCGGGAAACCATTTTGGATCAGTTTACATGCCAATCTGTCAATATCGAGTTGCAATCGCAGTCGTGATCTTCTTCTGTCAGATTTGACAGCTAAATCTAAAAGATTAAGGCAAATCAAGACAACTGAATGCCATAATTTTAATACATCCATTATTTCATCTGTCGCATTTAAAAATCTTTACAGATTTCTAAATAAGTTGTCAGGTATTTTTGATTGACATCGTTTTTAAAAAAGCAACGGGTAATTTGTGGTTTCTATGAGCCATTGTAGGCGACCATAGAGCTTTTATTTTTTTTAATCCGCAATTGTTTGCCGTTCAAAGAGGTTTTAATAGTTTGTTTATTCCTATTGTCTTGTTGAAGTCAGCTTATCCTTTTAAGCTTCTTTACTTGTTTAATTTTTACCGTTGAGCTAACTTGGTTAATTATGAAAAATGCCGTTATTTCGTCCGTTAGTTTAGTTATATCAACGACTTTACGGTTTGTCTTCTTGTGTATTGGTTTTTAAGTTCAATTATTAAATTGTCTTGTTAAATAGGTACATGGTTTTGAGCTTTCATTGTTACGGTAAAGTATGTCTTGAAACTTTTTATTACCTTTGTTTTTTTACCCGACTGCGGCGAGGCTCAAAAGGAGAGTTATGTGTTTGACTTGTATGTATGTAAGTCCGTTACTATGTCTGTTCAACCGTTTTTGAATAAATTAAATGAAACATCATTAGATTCGTCATGATGGTGTTTGTTAATAAAATAAATAAAAATGGCCGATTTGCAACTAAAAAGTGTAAAATAAAAAAACACTAACAAACACTAGTCTTCTATATATTTTTTTTTAGATAGATATAAAAGGCAACCGTTTCTGATTGACTGATCAATCAACACACAGCTTAAAACACTGAACGGATTGCGCTGAAAAGCATGCATTTAGTTTAAATAAAAATTTTAAATTCACCTCTAATGGAGAAGAAATGGGGATCCAAAGTTGCCTCGAATTTGACGCAAGCAAAGCCGCGGTCATAAGCTAATTTATTATTAAAAAATAGTCGAACTACCCACACATATCCACATTAATTTATTATTTTTAAAATCAGTTTTATTCCGCCTAAAACTAATTTCGTAAAGTAACTATATCATTTCCATCTTACATGTATGTTTTAAACATAAATCACATGTAATATATGTAAATACATAAGCTCGTATATAATCCGTCGCAGATATACACAGTTAATATGTTTTATAACTCCTATCTAATGAAGTCAATTATAATTTTATGTTTTAATTACAATGTATCGTTAGTAATTAGTTTGTATCGTAGTTTGACTGCCTCGTTGGTCTAGTGGTCGCTAGCGCGATTGCCGTGCATGAGGTCTTGGGTTCGATTCCCAGGTCAGGCAAAGTGTTATTGGGTTTTTCCATCAAGAATTTCTCAGTAGCAGCCTCGGAGTCTGGATTTGTGCCCGGTTGATGGCAATAGGCTCGCCCCCTATTACATGGGACTAAAAAACATAACTGGCGAAATGTGGGTGTACTAATGGGTACACCTATGCCTAACCCTTCGGGGAATACAGGCGTGATGTCATGGTGTGTTATTTTTATGTATCGTTAGTAACTAGTTGTTTTTATATTTAGGGTTCCTTAGTAAAGAGGGTTTTTTTTTAGGTTTAACGCCCTGACTGGGTTTAAAGGAGATATGGATTTATGTTACTGGTGTGGGCGAATATTTACGTAAATTTTAATTTTGTACCATACTGTTCCGACCTATTTTAATGTATACTCCTTCTTTCTACTTCGAGCTTTTTCTTACACTGAACTGTTTCATTTTTCTACGCTATGTTATGTTTTATTTTGTCTTTTGTTTTGTGTTGACGTTTTAATTATTATAAAATTTTTCATCGTAAAAAATAAGCGGTTTTTATTTCAAGTTCGAAGTACATTATACTTAATAATAATAAATAAATAAATATCTTGGGACAACTCTCACACGGCTATCTGATCCCAAGCTAAGCAGACAACTGATATACATACTTATATAATTTATAAATACATACATATTATAGATAAATCACACCCAGACACAGAACTAACAATCATGCTCATCACACAAAGTTTGTCCTGGGTGTTAATCGAACCCACGACCTCCGGCTTAACAGTCAGGGCCACTAACCACTAGACCAACAGGCCCGTCCGTCATTATAGCGAAGATATTACTCTTCACACTATACTGGGTCAGTCTGGTCGTTGGGGCCACGTCTAGTGCGCGAGGAGCCTTAGTCTAATACTTTTTTCTTTTATCGTGTGGGCAGTAAGGTCTTACGACCCCACACACCCTAGTGTCAGAGTTTCTAAACCGCATCAAGGGCCTCTGACATGGTTTGAGTGGAACAGTAAGTCCAGTTTTCCTCTCCTTTTCCTTCATCGATGCCAGTGATGTCCAAGATAAACTTAGAAAGTACATATGAATTGAAAAAGACACATGAAGTACATGATGCACACAAGTAATTGTATGGACTTTAAAAGAGACTTTGACCTCTGAGTTTGTTTCGGTGTTTCTTCTCAGAGCAGCCGGCTAGGAAACACTGGACTCATCTAGTTTAAAATGTGACGAGTAAAAGTGTTATTTATAAGCAATTTACTGAAAAAAAATGCTGGATTTGAACCAACCTCAAGCATGAGAGGTGGGCGCCTTAACCTCTTGAAATTTTTTTGAGTTTAGTAAAAGATAAAATTTAATTAAGATCAATTGTTCTTTCCACTATTTAAAACAGATTTTTTAATCATCAGATAACTCTATCCAAAGAATATTAAATGACCGGTTGATAGATTTTCTATAGAAAAATTGTCAAACCGCCGCGCGCCGCCATACTTATGTAGATAAGTAAATTCAAAGATCATACATGAGTTATTAAAAGGTTATGACATACATCACACTTACCTACCGATTCCTAGGAATCTATTAGAGAAATTATTTATCATTGAACAAATCTTGATCTTCGACCCTAAACATCTATAGTACCTATTTATTGTCAATGATCTGTACCCTATGAGCACTTTGTACTCTACGGTGCCAGTACACATGGCCTTCAGTTGAAATGAAGTCAAAGTCTAAGCGTTTATTTCAATTAGACCGTTTTCAGGCACTTTTCAATTGTCAAGGAGACGGTCAGTTAGAAAGTTGAAGCTTGTTGTTCGTTCTAATGTAGTCTGTAATCCACGAAGGCTAGGTAGAGGTGTACCCAATAGTGCAGTAACATTTTGCCAGTTATGTTTAAGTCCCATGTAATAGGGCCTTTTGGAATCAACCAGGCACAAATCCAAACTCCGAGGCTGCTACTGAGAAAAAATGTAAAAATGTCGAATACAATAGGCACTAATCAAATACACTAAGAGCAAATTTTTCAATCGTCAGATAACTCTTAACGGAGAGATAAATATGGTGGATTGACAGCTTTTGTATAGAAATTATTTCACACTGTCATATTTATTCATTGGATTAAAGTTATTTGACGGTTGAAAAATCAGCCTTAAGTCGATAAAATAAGAATCAAATATGTTATCTCAAGACTTAACTTCATCGCAGTTAGGCAAATGGGCTAGTCTCATCTTCCTCTATAAACATGCATCAGGCCCTAATTTAAGTGTTAATTAACCAACTAGACGATATAATAAATACACGTAGTAATAAAACTATTTTGAAACAATATCATGGCAGTTTGACCCGATCGTGGTCTGTATCATTACTGTGTCCCCGATAGCCTATAGCCCGAATACATTGTAACTATCAGCCTATTAGCTGCAATTATAATTGTGATAACATAATTATGATGATAACGACATGAATTTATAGTTTCTTGTCTCGTTTACGATGTGTCCCGGATTTGTGTGGAAGATTTTGTTTAAAATATGTTTTTTTTTACTTAACGACGCTGGCAGTCGTTTGTTTTGTTTTTGTAAAGAGAACGCGTTTGTTCTCTTTTTCAATGTTTGAAAAAAGTACTTTTTTTTTTCGCGATGGGCCGACAATATTGGGTTTTGAATTCAGAAGCTGACGGTCCTAAATAATGTTTGTGTTTTATATATTTGTTGTAATGACTAATACGGTTTTACAGTATAAGGATATTTTTATTTTGTATGACTAAGACATTATGAAAAACACACAAGTCTAAAATTTTCAAATAAACTTACCTACGTTTTACTACTAAAGATCATATGTACCTATGCACTTATATACTCAATTAAATAGATTACTTACAATGTAAACAGTAGCCCCTACCGTTCTCAAGTAATCTACAACTACCCTACTCAATTTCACACCATTATTTAAGTCAACAAAGAGCCGCCATCATAATTTGTCCCTCTTTCCGTACAGTAAATATTCATAATAAACTCCATGGATTAGATGCTTTGTCATCCCCATTTTTATCTGCGACCCAATGTTATTTTATGAACCCAACGACATTGTAAAGAACTCGCTTTTAATTAAACTGGCTTAACGCGCACAGCCCGTCAAAAATCGTCACAAAAAAGGGGGAAATAATAAAAATAAAATATTTTTTCATACAAAACTAATAAGAGTTTTGACAAAGAAGGTTTTATGTGAGCGAGGCCCGGCTCCTGATTATCAACTGACGCCATTGTTGTTCGAATTTTAAATTATTTTATAGTGTTGCTCTTTAGTCGATTAGTTTATTTTTAAAGATTTTTCCTCATTACTTTATCCAACATAAACGATATTATTTTGTATCAAATTAGCAAAACTATCTTTCTTTCTTCTGAATAATACTGAGGTAGAAAGTAAAGATTAGGCAAAAAATGTGCTTAATATACTCAAACTTTCTATGCCAATATCAAGATTAATAGACATACTAACTGACGCAGATAATCGAATAAATATTTGTGCCTATTTAAAATTATGATAAATAAAAAATACTTGTTTGAACTACTGGTCGTGTGAGCCCGTCATGTATACGGTTCGTTTAAATCGCAACGCTAATTAGATGCTTATTTGCATGTCATTATCAATCGTCCTACTTATCGATACTCGCACATTACTATCTGCCTCGTTAAACATGTTGGTAGCACTGCCCGTCACATCTTTCGTTACGCGCGCTTTTTTCTTAATTACCACATATTGTTAAACTACGTGTTTTTTTTTTCAACCATATTTTCACTAAAAGGATTGAATAGCTTATAATTGGCTGTAATTTGAGCTTACTTTGTTGCCGGGCGACTGCCACGATTAACTGACGTTAAAAAGCAACGATTTATAATGATTGTTATGTTGGTTACTTTGAGTGGGCAGCCATTTTGTTAGAGATGCGATCGGTAGTTAGACAAATGATTTACAATGTCGACGGCTTTGGAGAGCAACGAAAACTATGATTAATTAACTTGAGTTATTGCTGTTGCTCGCTCGAGATAATGGGAATCTTATTAGAAGCTTGTTTCATTTGTTTTGGGCGATAATTTTTAAGGATATTCAACTTCATTTTCGGCCATTAAAAAACTAAATTTTATTTTAAAAGTGTTGCCCAAATGAAATATCGTACAGTAGTATCTGAAATCGTTTACATTGTCACGGCCCATCATCTGTTAATACAAAATAGTATAATAAACTTTATCTCGGAGCTTATTTTAATTGATGACGTGCATTTTCAATTCATAATTTTTGTTTAATTGTGTTTGCTATCAAAAAAAATCATTCATTAAAAGAGTTCAGCGCGCAGTGACCTTACAACAGCGGCTTTAATTACTATTTTAAATACAATATTATTTTTGGAAGAAACAGTTTATCGTTCACAGTGATATTGTTTTAAGTAATAAATTTATCTTTAATAGCTTTTAGGTTTGTGAACGTCAATGTAATTATCTGGTCTTTTGGTCGTAAAACAAAAAGTTTATGTGTTCTGTGACACCCCCAAGGGTTATCTGGTAGATAAGGATGTTTGTGATTTAAATTACTTAGTAATAGTGTCAATCTTTAATTATTTTTCCATTCGGAATTATTCTTAAGGCTAAAGAAAAAAAAATCTATAAGAAAATATAGAACGCGCTTTCCAAATTCAAATTAAAAACGTTTTAACTGACAGCAGTGACAGCCAGCATTAGTTAACGTTGCATGTTGAATACAATTCTTGTGCTAACGTTATATAGGGCACTTTATCAGATTGCTACTAATAGCGACTAATAAGTCACTAGTGCTCCAAACGCAAAGACTAGTGTGAAAACACATTATAGAAATAAATTGAGCCACTTTTGCAAAACCCGTGTGTTATCACGCAAAACGCACATTTGCGTTGACATAAACGTAGCAGGTAATTAAAATGTCGTTATTTGGCAATTATATACTTTATATAAGCTGTTTATTGTTGGTATTTGTACTTATATGGGCTAATTGAGTTTAGTAATGTCTAAGTTTACGTAATTATGTGAAGGGTTTTGGAGTGATGTCTGTATTATCAGAAGGTTACTTAGTAGAGGACAGATGCTTCATGTATTGGTATTAACATTATCTTATGGCGTTGTTTAAATAGTTATCAATTTAAAACACGTAATGTTTATCTCCTTTCAAAGCCAGTAATTGTCACAGGAAAAGTAGATATGTTGGTATAGCAGTTTTAATCATTTATCAATATTTTCTTATTTTTTATTATAAACCTGAACAGTTTGTTTGTTTGTTTGAACACGTTTATTTCAGGAACTACTGGTCCGAGTTAAACAAAATATATTTGCGCAATTTAACTGTGGTTATCAAGAGAGGTTATAGGCTAATAATATAACATAACGCTGCGACGTATGGGAGCGAAGCAGCAATCAAAGACGTAACTTAATGCGAGTGTAACGGCGTCTTGCTAGTTAAGATACAAATAGATCTTAGTATCAAAAATTTACCCATTAGTAGAAGGTGTACCCATTAGTACATCCACATTTCGCCAGTTATGTTTACCTTATGTAATAGGGGGCGAGCCTATTGCCATCAACCGGGAACAAATCTAGACTCCGAGGCTGTTACTGAGATATTCCTGATGGAAAAACCCAAAAACACTGCCCGACCTGGGAATCGAACCCAAAACCTCACGCTCAGCCGTCGCGCTTTATAAAAGCAGTTTTTTTAAAGCATCTTATATCACCTTTTGTGCCACAGCTTTACGACTTATAGACGTTTCGATAGTAGGCAGTACCATTGATATCAACAAAACGAACAAAAAAAAAAAAACGAATACTAATTGACACTTGTCAATCCCATAGGGAATTACATACCTACCCGTCAATTAACAATGATTGGTTGACTCCCCAAATTATATCATCAATTAGACGATATATTATGTAATCATTTTGTAGGACGTCGCGTAAAGGTTAGTGCGTACTGCCAGTCATTGTGAAATTCTGTGCCTGCCTTCACCACCACTGCGAGGACATTTTCTCTTCCCTTTTGTTTCTCTATATTCTTGTTTATTTAAGTTTATCTTAGACATTACTGACATTCCGTGCCTCTGAAAGCACGTTAAGCTGTTGGTCCCGGCTGTCATTCGTGGGTCTTTGACAGTCGTTACGAATCGTCAGAAGGTTGAGAGTCTGACAACCAGTCTTACCTAAGGGGTATCGTGTTACCCAGTTACTGGGTTGTGGAGGTCAGATAGGCAGTCGCTCCATGTAAAATACTGGTACTTAGCTGCATCCGGTTAGACTGGAAGCCGACCCCAACATAGATGGGAAAAGGCTAGGCAGATGATGATGATTCTTGTTTATTTATTTAAGGACTTTGAAGACTTACAGCTAAATGCAATGGTGATATATAACAGCATGATTATCTGACAGCCAATTACAAGTCTTCACGTATAGAGCTTGTATAGTTTAAAGTACTGTGGAACAAAGTATACACACCGCCAAATAAAGAAAAAAAAAAAAGTAAAATATGTTGTTGTGCTATTTAATTCAATTTGTATCGGAAAACCGTAGGAATAGAGTTGCCTTCACTTAAATATAGGACGCCGGAGAAAACCTCGGGCATTTTTGTAGAACTGAGTTTTTCCTTTTTCGGAGGGCAGCGCCGGAGGTTTTAGTCGTCGGCCGTAGCCGTATATTTTGTAGTGTCGAAGTTAGTTTAGATATAGTAGTATTAGTGATATAGGAATACGAAAGAGCTTTTTTCGTTAGTTTAACTAAATCCCTTCTTTAATTTATTTTTTTCATAGTACTTGGCCTCAATAGTAGATTCGTTACTGCCGCTGCTGCTGTTGTTTGTTTGTTTGTTTTGTTAGGTTTATTGCTTACCTTTCAATTAAACGGGTCACAAAAGATGTCATAATTTTTTTAAAACTCCTTCCAAACAAATCGCTGACTTTTTCGAAACTGGTAAAAATCCAGGAAATCTCGGGCAGCGGGCAGCCCTACGTATATATTGTATTTTCCTCTAAAGCTCTCCGTCCTTTGTTTCTATTTGTATTTCAATTTTTCTTTAAGAATTATTAAACAACTTGTTAGTTTAAAGACTGACAGCTAATTAAAAATGAGCAAAAAATATGTAGTAAGTAAATGTAGTAACTCATTCTGTCACAGTCACGATTATCGCACAAAAAGACATCGTACGTAAGAGAGTTGTCAAAATTTTAACTCTTTAAGAAATTAAAGGCTTTTTCATACACTTACAGTTATTTTAACTTTAATAACAGACATTTATTGAAGGTAACATATTTATCATTGACATTAATTGTATTGTAAGCGCGACAATGTAAGTGGAAATACCTTGGATTATGACAGTTTTATCTCGCTCACAAAGTAATCTCCTCATTAAAACTCACCGGCAAATAATAAATAAAAATAAACGATAACATCTCAATTTTAATGTCTCGACCAACAATGACGTTGCATGTAATTGATATCGTACCTTAAATATTACATTATAAACGCATGACCATTATAAAAAAGCACATTGGAGAATTGTGTGCGTGGAGTCGCGGATGGGTAAAGATAGGTCCGGGTAAAATGGTTATGTGTGCAATTATAATGTCATTAGCAAATGTCAGGACGTCGCCACAAGGCCACTGCGTGCGGAACGCGTATGCAGCCACCCACGGGTAATATTATTCCTCATAACTAATGGCCTATTAAAGTTCCAAGTTGGACGAGGCCTTTAACATGACTGTTATTTTGATATGAGGCCTAAATTGGTTCAGTAATCTACAAGTAATTGTTTGGAGTGGGCGTGTCAGTTTTTAATTATAATTATATAATTGCTTTTGTGTACAGAAGTTTCAAAACCGGTAGTGCGGCTTTGAATAGAACCATTATGGCAGTGGGAAAGCCAGAAAAATATTTAGAGCATGATAGTTAAGTTACGGAACATAAAGCGAGCTTTTGTGTTAATTTGATCTAATACTAAGGCTAACAGGTTTTAATTATCTTTTTAATACGTTCTCAAGTAGCCAATTTGCATAAAAAGAGCCAACCAATACTTATCGTGACTCATTCGTATAATAAACAACTCAATCAAGCGCCTATTTGTCACCACAATGTGAATTGTTGAAGTGAATCCATTCTCAGTACCTCTACATACATTAACGTGTAAATATGCGAATTACATTAACATCCTGCTGATTACGATCCATAGCCAGCAAAACGTATAATAATAGTCATTTTATAAACACTAAAATACTATTGTGTAAATTTAACAAACGTCAAATTTCAACACAAAACTAAATAGCATTTATAAAGCAAAAACACTCGACTGTATAATTTGTGGTGTTTCATTACTTCATATTTCTTAGTACGTAGAAATAACATAAGTGGATGATGGATTATCCTCCTGGGGCAGCGGTCGTTTAGTGGTAATCTTTGTTTAATTTAATTTTAATAGTCGGTACGCCACTACAAGGATAGTGCGCGTGGAATTTTATACTTGGTTCTTTTTTCAAATCCTATTTTGTGTACAGCCAGGATTTTACTGTCATTGTTTATGGTTAAAAAGTGTGACCAACACAATCTTTAAAAAAACGTATAAATACTAAATAGTTTTCTAACATTTAAACCACAGTCATTCTATAAACTTATGAATTATTTATAAATGAATTTTATATTTAACATTCAATAAGTGTGTATAATGACAATTTTATTACTGTTCTTGTCATGTCTCCGTGCCCATATAAGTTATGTTGTATCAATCGAAGTTGTCAAAGTAAGAATATTTACGCTTATTTAGAAACGATTACACTGACCAATATATCTTGGTACTTCATGGCGGCGCTGCTTGCGTAGTCAAATGTCATTGAGCTGTCAAATTCGATTTATTTTATTATTTTAGTTCCGTATTTCTAAAAAACCGGCTTCCAAAAGGGTTCCGTGCTTTCGTACAATATATGATAAAAAAGTACAAGTTTCTTGTACTTATTGAGACCTCTTTGATTATAACTTTTATTTATTAAAGCCACTATAAGTACACACCGTGAAATTTTCAGATGTCTTCCTACGACTCACTGACGGACGGACAGACAGACAGTTTTAGTAATAATGTCCTAATTGATACACTTTAGGTACAGAACCATAAAAATCTCGCAATAAAAATATCTATAGACCTTTCCCATGCTATTAAAATTCTAGAAGAGTAAATTACTTGCACGTCAACACCATTTAATTGATAGTATTGAAGCCGTAATTGTATAGCCACAAAGTCAAACATATTTTTCAAACCACATAACTTGCGTTCACTGTCAATATACCTACAATTAGAGCGACCTCTTTTTAGTTTTGATACTTGATAAAAAATACCGTATTTAACTCAGTGACAATTTAAATAAACTTTTAAATGAATAGTTAGTATTACTGATTTGACTTTGAAAGATAATTTTGTGTTACAGAAAATAACTAACCTTCAGGTAAAAATAACAAGGTTCTAATTAGCGTGGCACCTGAGAAAGGGTTGACTTTTCTATACATGTCATATTTTTAGCGTCTCAGAAAAAAGGTTTTTGAGTTTTTAATTAAGAACTTCTCAGTAGCAGCCCGAAGATTAGTCAGTTTATTTAGCAGTCGGGAGTATATTAACACCATAACATCATGCCTGTAATCCCCGAAAGGTTAGGCAGAGGTGTGCCCAATGTCCCATGTGATAGGGGGCGAGTCTGCCATCAACCGGGCACAAATCTAAACTCCGAGAATGCTACTGAGAAATTCCTGACGGAAAAACCCAAAACGACCTCATGCTCAGCAGTCGCGCTTTGCGACCACTAGACCAACGAGGCAGTTATATACATATTTTATTTTTACTCTATGCTATGCTAACAACATACCTTTGTTGCCAGGTCCAGACATCCCCGGTTTCCTTCTTCAGCCGTTCCGCAAACCGAAGAGAATCAGAACGGCCTTCTCACCATCACAGCTTCTGAAATTAGAACACGCGTTTGAGAAGAATCATTACGTGGTTGGAGCGGAAAGAAAACAGCTTGCGCAAGCGCTGAGCCTCACAGAGACACAGGTTTGTTTTTTGTCTATTGTCCAGTCTTTTGTTTTTTGATCTTTGGTGTTTTGGGGAAGGTATTCAAAGTGACCTCTTAGATCTATAATCAGTTAAGTTTTATTGATTTTTGGGCTTCAAAATGGTGGTTTAATTGCATAAAGCCTACCATTACTCGTAATCT
Source organism: Hoplodrina ambigua (assembly GCA_949774945.1). Classification (NCBI taxonomy): domain Eukaryota; kingdom Metazoa; phylum Arthropoda; class Insecta; order Lepidoptera; family Noctuidae; genus Hoplodrina; species Hoplodrina ambigua. Next base: position 9,393,802 of record OX458988.1, read on the forward strand.
TAATATTATTATAATCTCAACCTTCTTATCACGACTTTTAGGTTATTTTTCTTTAAATTAAATAAATGCTTTTATCATCTGCGTGGATTTTCTTTACGATATCCTAATTTTATTGAAAATTGGATCGGCTAAGTAGCCTATGTCATTTGCTGATAATGTAGCTTCCTATAGGTGAAATAATTTTGAAAATCGTTTCAGTAGTTTTTGATTTTATCCATTACAAACAAAATTACAAATCTTTAGTCTTTATAACATTAGTATAGAGTATCTGGTTTAGCAGCATTCATAAGCAATAAGTCTGAAAAAAATTGATAACAGGATTTTTTTCGTATTTTTCTTAAGAACGAAATAACTTACGATTCATCTCGCGATACTGTAATTTAAACAACAAAAATAATGTTGTAATTAACGAACTTATTTGTTAAAAACATCCCGATCATTGTTTAATTTATTATAAATTAATATCTTAAAGATTAAAAGCCGTAGCGTCATAGATTGTCATACATTTAATTTGACATCTTGCTCCGTATATTAAAAATAACGTTATAAAATAATTTGCGAGAATTTAATAATTATCTTATGTAAAGTAAATAATTGAAGTATTAATTAGATATCATGGGATGGTAATGAAATATATTTACGCTTGGTTATCGGCATATAAGAGATAAAAGTTGCTTCTGGGTCAAACTGGAAACATTTTTTTTTTGTGTTTTTGAAATAAATATCTATATACTGAACTTAATGGTTAAGTCACAGATATCATGCACGAGGTTGTGGATACGCAACCGGGCACGGGCAGTTACTAATGTGACTTTTTCTATGTCATATAACTTTTTAAGTTTTTCTTGGACTTCACTGACATCGGTGAAGGAAAATCATTGTGAGGAAACCTGAACTTATCCTAACTAATATTATAAATGCGAAAGTAAGTTTGTTTGTTTGTTTGTTACCACTTTACGCCTAAGCCACTGAACCGATCATCCTGAAATTTGAACCTTTAATCCCGAAAAAAGTACTGTTTTTGAGGAAAATCACAAAAACGTTCTTATGATCATAGATGGCGCCACGTGTCGTTTCGAATTGAAATGGCAGGACATGGGTAATTATTTCCGCGACATCGTCTGTGTCCGCTATAACCGAAATTTACGCGGACGAAGTCGCGGGCAAAAGCTAGTAATTAATATAAGTGTGAAATCGCTAACCCGCCTTGAGCAAGCGTGGTGATCAATGCCCGTACCTTCTCTGTTTGAGAAGAGGCTTTTGCCCTGCACTGAGACAATAACTGGTATTACCTCTACATAGTAGAAAACAAAGTCGCTTCCCGCCGTCTGTACGCTTAGATCTTTTAAACTGCGCAACGGATTTTAATGCGGTTTTCATCAATAGATATAGTGATTCAAGAGGAAGGTTCACGTATGTATATTGCACCCGAGCAAAGCCGTAGCGGGTCGCTAGTTATCAATATACTGACAGACAGATGTTGTTAGTAACTTTGCGGCAGTTCGACAGTTTATTTCTCAAAAAAAGAACATTATAGTTTACTTACTTATTGAGAAATGTATATAAATTAATAATAGATAAAAGTTTAGACAGTCTCTGTGACCACTTACATTTTCATAAAAACAGAATTGAATATAATTATGACATTCGGTGTTAGTACTTAGTTCTAAAGTATTCTTCTAGGACGTTTTTATATGTATACCAACTGTTACTGTCAAACAAATTATTTGGTATTTCATTACAAAGTTTTGCTCCCTCAAAAAGTATTTTTTTCCTACCATAGTTAGTTCTAGGTGTTCTAAATTCTATTTTCTCTCGTCGTCTTGGGTTATAAGTGTACATTTTCTTTTTAAAGTTAGGTTGCGAGTTTTTAAAGTTAAGACTATAATCTATCTTATTTCCAGCTGTATTATTAACTAATAAGTGATTAATATGGACATCGCTTCAGGGGATAGTAACGTAGGTCCCTGCTATTTACTTAATGTAATGAAGAAGGTCCTAACATACAAACTTACTACATAACAATTATTTTCATGATTAATTACTAGTCGTAACAATATTGAAATATTATAATTATAGTCTTTGAAAGGGTAATGTAAACAGTTTAGATTCAATAGACGATACGTTTTAAATATCAGTCTGATATTTAATTTATGTGTTGTATTTATTTACTTATGTGTACATAAGACAAATAAGAAAGTAGAGCGTAACGTACGTAATATGAGAATAAAAATTATGATTTGAAATTCACGAAGAGAAAAATTAAGATTAAGAAAAAAATTAAAGAAAAAAAAAATTAATAATTGAAATTAAGAAGGAAAAACATCGTGAGGAAATCTGGGACTTACTGTTCCACTCAAACCATGTCAAAGGCCCTTGAGGCGGTTTAGAAACTCCGAAACTAGGGTGTGTGGGGTCGTAAGACCTTACTGCCCACACGATAAAGAAGGATTCGTTGCGGATTTAAAATAAAAATAAAATTATTTGATCAACGAGCGAAATTAAATATTATTTATTTTTCATAAAAAACTACTAAATTGATATAATTACTCTGCAACACAATTCATAAAATAGTTTACGGTGTATTTTTTGCGTCACCTGTTGTGAATTTTATAATGAATTAACACGCGATTAAAAGAAAGTTAAAGTAAGAAGTTATATATTTTATGAGTATGTTCGTAACACGACCTGATGTTTGTTAGAAAACATATTTGATGAGGCTGGCAACTCAGCCATGGCGAGTTTAAAATAACTTACGCAGTTGTTTTTTTTTTACAGTATTAGTAGGAATCTATTTAGCTAAGAGCTGGCAACATTAACATAATTACTAGTTCAGCCTACGTAATGGGTAGATATGTGTTGAAAACGGGCTATTTTCGCAAAAAACAAAAATAACTGTCTCGTTGGTCTAGCGGTCGTAAGCGCGACTGCTGTGCATGAGGTCTTGGGTTCGATTCCCAGGTCGGGCAAAGTGTTATTGGGTTTTTCCATCAGGATTTTCTCAGTAGCAGCCTTGGAGTCTGGATTTGTGCCCGGTTGATGGCAATAGGCTCGCCCCCTATTACATGGGACTAAAAACATAACTGGCGAAATGTGGGTGTGCTAATGGGTACATCTCTGCCTAACCCTTCGGGGATTACAGGCGTGATGTTATGTTATGTTATCAAAAATAACAAAACAAGCATTTATTCGTATTTCGTCGTACCGTAACGTCATAAGGAACGTTCCTATTATGTTGCGACGATTAATTTATCGTTGGACGCCTGTCTCTAGCTGTTCTCACACTTGACAATCTGTCGTCACTGCAAAAAAGTCGTAGATGACTAAACATAGAAAGTACATATGGATTGAAAAAGACAAGTTGGCACTTGCCCGGATTCGAACCCTATGCATATCTATGAGTATGCGCCTGTAATTTAATTGACGGGCCTGTTGGTCTAGTGGTTAGCGGCCCTGACTGCTAAGCCGGAGGTCGTGGGTTCGATTCCCACCCAGGACAATTATGTGTGATGAGCATGATTGTTAGTTCTGTGTCTGGATGTGATTTATTTATAACATGTATGTATTTATAAATTATATAAGTATGTATATCAGTTGTCTGGTTACCATAACACAAGCTCTGCTTAGCTTGGGATCAGGTAGCCGTGTGTGAGTTGTCCTAAGATATTTATTTTATTTTATTTATTTAATAAACCGCGTTACAGCGACTCGTTGTTTTAATGGATTTTACTGAACTTCGATGGGACTGTTTCAGTCAAACACCTCAACCACGTAATGGGGAACTCGCCCTTAGACATAATTAAATAGCTCAGTAAAAATGTATATTAGATCATCAACTTGTAAAATATGAATCATTCGGTAAGTTATTTGATCGTGTTGTTTCAACATTAGACACGCTTCACTTCGCTACTTGATTTAAATTGCAATAAAACCTATCCTAGCCACATGTGCATATACAATGATTTATATAGAATTTGTGTTTGATAATAGTCGGTCTATTCTGTAAAAATCTTTAGAGTTTTTATCCCCCGACGCAAAAGATGGGTTGCTATAAGTTTGACGTGTCTGTGTGTGTGTCTGTCTGTGGCATCGTAGCTCCCGAACGGATGAACCGATTTTGATTTTGTTATTTTGTTTGAGAGGTGAATTGGTCAGGAGTATTCCTAGCTATGTTTGATGAAAATCGATATTTTTTTTTATAATAAAATATATCCTATATAATCTATGTCACTCGGGGATAGTGCAGCTTCGCAACAATGAAAGTTTTTTCTAATCAGTAGTTTCGAAGCCTATTCATTGCAAACAAACACACAATCAGATCCTTCCTCTTTATAATATTAGCATACATAGACTCGCAACCCAAGATGGTAGCTTCACTTCACCTAAATCGTCGAGGAAAATGTCATCAGATCACAGAATCAATCACTTATTTTACTGAAAGGCTTTATACAGAATAACACCGCAGTTCGTGACCAACATTAAAAGTATAAAAGTAAAAATCGTTGCACAACACATAAATTAACATCTAATTATTAATAGCAGTCTGAAAAAGCGAATAGGGATATGAGGAAAGGAGGATATTTAGGAGATAACTAATGGGTCATCTGTAAAAACACAAATCCCAGAAGAGTTAGGCAGAGGCGTACCCATTAGTACACCCACATTTCGCCAGTTATGTTTAAGTCCCATGTAATGGGAGCGAGCTTGTTGCCGTTAACCGGGCACAAATCCAGACTCCGAGGCTGCTACTGAGAAATTCCTGATGGAAAAACCCAATAGTACTTTGCCCGACCTGACCAAGGACTTCATGCTTGGCAGTCGCGCTTTGCGAACACTAGATAAACGAGGCAGTCAGTTTTATTTTTTGCTATTTCATTTATTCCATAACCCACCAAAATAATCATCGTTTGTGTCACCCTTGACATACATATATAATTCAAGTACATATTATACAGAATCTGGAAATGATAAGACACTTTTTATTTTGATATGGTAAATATCATCAATTGAGTCCTTTCGCTCTGGGTGGGGCTGAAGGGACTGTCAGACTTTTACTGACTAAAAAACCACCCTGTTCCTTCTGTTGTCCTTTACGTTTCGAGGCCACGGTATCCTGTTAAGACGTCCCGCAACTCCGGTTAGCGTTTGGCCCTGTTGGGGCCCCGTACCTGTGCTGACAGTTCTTTGAGGCCCGCGTGACACAAAACGCGCCGTCGACCCGGGCCTGGTCCTTGATCGGACGGCAAGCTACCCTGCATCACTCGCCGTGCAAGCCCGCGCGTAATAAGACACCTTAATTTGACCTTTTTAACCTAACAAAGAGCAGTACACAATCAAAATCATTGTGAATTAAGTGAAATAATTACCGACATTATCGTAACAATGAAATCGCGATAAGAGTATCAAGCGTTGCGTCTAATTGTTCGAAACTGAGCGAAAAAACCGCTTTAATTATCGGATCATTAGGCGTTGGCGTGCGTGCGCGCAGGTACCGTCGACAACTGCAGTAGCTGATAGATACGTAGGTGTTTTTTGTATTGTGTTAGTTGATTTCTTTATCTGGTGTTTAGTTTTATGGGTAATTTGTTTAGATAGCTGCTTAATGATCTGGATTAGTATATGTTTTCTGTTTTTTGTCCAGTTTGTATTAGGACGTTTATCTATGGTTTTTCTAATTGTTTCTGCCTTTATTGCTTCAACTCGAAGTTGTTTTTCTTCATTCTAGAGTTTGACTCTATGCTTCTATGGGTTTAAATCCGGGCAAGTACAAATGTGACTTTCAATTCATATGTACTTTCTAAAGTTTATCTTGGACATCACTGACATCGGTGAAGGAGAACATCGTGAGGAAACCTGGACTTATACCAGGTTATTACTGTCCCACTCTAACCATGTCAGAAGACTTTGAGGCGGTTTAGAAACTGTTTAGACCCCATGCTCAGCAGTCGCGCTTTGCGACCACTAGACCAATGAGGCAGGCTACTTTTCATCCAGGAAAAATGTACGATTCCCTTGGTTTTGTGTAACTTTGACGCGTTTAAATAAGCGTTGCTAATTAAGAAGAAAGAAAATTGCGTTTATTGGAATTACATCAAAATTCATCAACTTAAAACTATGACAACAGAGAATAATTATAATGTAATGCCAAAAGGACCATAGCTCAGCATAGTGTCAGATGGCAATACAAGGTGTGTACCACTTGACGCTGATTTTCAGCTGCAACCCACTGTTAAATAAAATAAATAAATATCTTGGGACAACTCACACACAGCTATCTGATCCCAAGCTAAGCAGAGCTTGTGTTATGGTAACCAGACAACTGATATACATACTTATATAATTTATAAATACATACATATTATAGATAAATCACACCCAGACACAGAACTAACAATCATGCTCATCACACAAAGTTTGTCCTGGGTGGGAATCGAACCCACGACCTCCGGCTTAGCAGTCAGGGCCACTAACCACTAGACCAACAGGCCCGTGTTGCTAATTGATTATTTTGCTAACCGTCCGCAAAGTTACCAACCGCCCGGGTGTGGTCAGTTACTAATACTAATAGCTCAGCCTAGTTTCTAAACGCATTTGCGATGTTTTTTCAAACACATTAAGTCAATACTATGTTAGCTGTAATTGTTACGATTTATTTCCAGTTTTCAGCTGTTTTGAGTGTCGGTAGAGCGAGCAAATTGATTCTTTTAAGTGACGTCTATTACCCATACTTAATATATCAAACAGCTATTATAGATGGGAAAGTTTGGATGAATGGATGTTTGTTACTCTATCACGCCAGAACGGCTGAACGAATCTGGATGATATTTGGCATAGTGATAGGCTTTTTATCACGGAAAAATGTAAGATCGGGATAATAATGATATGAACACTGACGCAGGCGGAAACTGGTACTTGATAACAAGTAATTAGAAAAATAACTATCCGTCATAACTGTAACATTTTTACGGCTAAACAATTGAACATATTTTAATGTCCGGCGCACTCTGAACAGCTCTGCCAAGGTTGCGGATTTTGTTCGAAAGAGTCACTGTGGCCTTGGAACGCAAAAGGCATTTGGAGAAACACGGATGGGTTTTTGTCAGTAAGAGTCTGACACTCATTTGACAATCAATTTCCCATCCTTAAAAAAACCCTAGACAGCTAACACTCAGTAACGCAGAGTTTAGCTTACCAATCCTTTCACCACGAGGGGAAATCTATGTGACTCTCTTTAGTGCTATGACCATCGGCACTTTTCAAGGCCATATCACAAAATTGATCACTCTACAGGCACCCATTACCAGCTTTCCAAGATCATTTCCAAGCCCGCCCTCATTATCACCTCAATGAATATTGAAGGATTTTCAGACAATAAGTCCGAATATCTATGTAAAATAACATTTCCTATCTAACAGAGCCGGGTGATCTGTAAAATTCAGGACAGTGGCGGATCCAGGTTTGTCGTTTGGGACTTGATCCCGTTTAATTTTAATTGATTACAATGGTACCCTAAGCTGAGGAGCTCGTGGCTAAGTAATAACAGCTGCACGGGTCCATCCGTCATGTTAAGCTACGCTTGCCGGGGTTGGTCCGTGGATGGGTGACCATCTTTACACACTGAGACTCCTCCGTGCCTCGGAAAGCACGTTAAGCCGTTGGTCCCGGCTGTCATACGTGGATCTTTGACAGTCGTTACGGGTCGTCAGAAGCCCGAAAGTCTGACAACCAGTCTTACCTAGGGCTATCATATTACCCAGTTACTGGATTGTGGAGGTCAGATAGGCAGTCGCTCCATGTAAAATACTGGTATTCAGCTGCATCCGGTTAGACTGGAGGCCGACCTCAACATAGTTGGGAAAAGGCTAGGCAGATGATGACAATGGTACCCTAGTCCCTACCCTAGGGGGGATCGAGTATTTCACTATCCAGTGCTTGATGTTGAGATAAATAATGATGCAGAATTCTAGTTATAAATAATTCGATCTGTGCCAAAAAGTAGATAATAAATAATAAAAACTGCCTGTAAGAAGTTATCTAAAAAAAGGTATCTTCTCACACAACGATCGTTCTAAACTATTAAACAGTAATAATCGAACATAAATTCATGTAATAGTATTTCGTAGAATTACACGTCTACAACACAGATAAACAACACAAATATTACACAACAAACAACTAGGTAATTATTATTAAAACGTAGTTCGTTCTAACTCGATAAATGTTGGAAACTACCAATTTGGTAGAAAAAAAGCCATAGACATGGCTACACAGTTGATTAAGGCAGCCAGTAGGAAATTAGCGCCGCGGCTAATCGCATCATGCAACACTGGTGATGAAACAAAAAATGTGGAGCGATTCATAGATGGATGTAGTGGTTCTGTATGTTGAATTTTAACGCACTAGATTTAGGTGCAATATTATGTATGTTTTATTGATTTTTTTATTCTCTCTGGTAAATGTTCAATCGTGATTAAAGCTCAGTCGGTGAAGTATTGCTATTTTTTTACAGAGTAATCTTAATTTTGTTTTAAAGCAATCTTAGGCTGAATTTTTTACCCTGTCTGCAGATTGTTTGTTTTGTGAGAGCTAATTATGACCGGTCATTGGTTAATTATAATAACGTACATGTTAGACTTGCTTATCTTTTAACAACTATTAAGAGTGTCTTAAAAAGTTTATCAAATCAAAATTCATAAAATTATTTTAAAATTCTACAAGTCTCCAAAGTATTATAAATAGCGTCCATACTTTCATGTAATTGCTACAAAAATAATTCTCATTAGTACATTTCAAACTTACGGAATCCTAAAAAAAAATATTTCCATCAACATTAAAGTAGCAATCATTATCTCCCGTCACAACTACACATTACCATAGAGAATTATAGAGTAATGAGGCTTGAAAGCCGATCTAATTTATGGTACTTAGATGATGAGCACCAAGCTTTTTTTAACGGTTATGTTTAAATATTGAGTTCAATTGAAGAGGAATTTACATGTTAAATGAAAATTATTTGTAATTACCTAGGTGTGGTTTAATTAATGGCAGCTGCTTGTTTATGTTCGATGAAGACCGTTAGTTATGGTTTGTGGAGAAAGTTATGGGACCATAGACAAAGCGGCTTCCGATCTTATTATAATAATCAAGCTATTTCGTTGAAATTAGTTGATTTTTCTGGTTTTTAGGTAGGAATTATATTAAATATAGACAAGATTTTATCAAATAATTTGATGTTCTCCAACCCCGAAGTAGTAAAAAAAAACAGAACCTGGCGACTTATGAGATCAATAAAAAAGAAAACTAAATCAATTATTTCTTTATTTGAAAATATTTGACATCTAGCTTTTCCAAAACATTTGTAATTTTCTTCTCGTAGAAAATTTTTCAGTGACAGAAACGAGATCGTAAAATTACAGTACCTATATCTTACAGTTATTAAATTAAACCCATATTTGACTTCTGCGCCAATCAATAACGAACGACCAAGCGTCTATTATATTCGTAATTCTTTTGTGTATGTTCTGTGTCGATTATTATAGCCATTGCAAGTCGATTAATATCGGATACAGAACTTGAACACCGTAATTACGTCTTTTTTCTGTATTTAACAACAAAAAAAGGCTTAATGTAGGTACTATTTGAACAAGGTAGGTATATTTTTAGTGCGTTATTATGTTTGAGTGAGGCAGTGGAAAATACAATGCATTACAAAAAAAAAACCACAAACACGAAAAAGAACGAAAATAAATTAAAGTAGCTTCTGTTTTTTTTTCTCCCGTGGTAAGTTACGTCTTTGGTTACTGCTCCGCTCCCATGGGCAGTAGCGGGAAGTTATATACCCTATACTACTCCTCATGAATCTGGCTATCACATACAAAAAGATTTATTCCAATTCGACTGGTAGTTCCAGAGATTTTACCGTGTTTAAACAAACACACAAACAAAAATACTATTTAGTTTTAGAAAAAAAACAATAATGCATTGTAGAAAATTAGAATGACTGAAGACAACCACACAAAGTGGATTATTACACAATAAACTGGTCAAGATATTTTTAGCAGATTTTGGGGCACATAAAAGATATTTAGTAGAAATCAATGAACTTGAATAATGGCAACACAAAGAAGTGTAAACAGACAACCATCGATGTTTATAATCCAATATGTTTTTTTTTTCAAGCAAACCGCGATGACGTACTGCCAGGACAGGTTTTACTCGATACAAGTAATTTTATATTATTAACTAAATTACACGCAGCTGGCCTGTTCGTATGTTCGTATATAGTCGACCATTAAGATAAAATGTTTACCATACTTAATTCGATTATTGGAACTCGTGAAAACGTAATTTTTGAGGGAAATGTTCCTTGGCTGTTTTTTTTTATACCTTTGCTCGACATATTGGTTTATATATTTTTTAATTAGTAATTTCTCACGTAATGTGGCGGCTGTGCGATAAAGTGTTCGATTTTTGAAATTTAAATGTGTGTTCTCCATTACGCGCGTGGATTTTTATCGTTGTTTTTATTTTATTTCTTATTTAAAAATCTACTGATTTTAATTTTTGATCTCGATTACTGGCACGAGACTCGATTATTTATTATTGTTGTCGAACTATTATCATAATATTTTGTCATTGGTTGGTGATTTGTTATAAAATATCGTGCTATAACTAAAAACAGCTGCATATTTTTTAATTTTACGTAATATTTGATACAGGTGTGCTCTTAATTTCACACTTTCGTTGCAAAATGTCTGTACTAAAGATTATTTATAATTTTGTTGTGTTAAATAAACGAAATCGTGTCTTTTTGATACCCACTCTTATTTTATTATTCATCTTATTTATTTAAAAGCAGTTTGAATAATACAAGTTGGACACTTTACTATTACTTATCTTTTATTATTTTTATTACTAACGGTAAAGCCTCATCGATTGTATAAATTATAATCATTTTGATGTTGATTTTAAACTTATTAAATATTTTAGCATAAGAATATGGGAGATAACTTGTGTGTTTAACATTTAATAAAAACAATCTCTTTTTCTCCATTTCTTAAAAAAACGACCAAATGTCAGGTTTCCGTACAAAAAAAAAACCCGCTTTTTGTATGTTAATTTGTTGATTAAAACGCAATCTGAGACAATTTTAAGTGTGTACCTATTATGCTACAAAAGTCATAACCCTGTGAGAGACAGACAGACAATAAAATCTTATTATACAGGTCCAGTTTGGCAACCCTTGTATACAAAATCCTAAAAACAATTTGCTAAAACGCGTTATATTCCATTCTATTCTCACCTACTATTTACTTAAGCCCGAATCAACATAAAACTCGTATCTACGAGTATTCGTCGAACAAATACAACGTTCGAATCTCAAAACCTATTTCGATTACCTCTCAATTGAGCAAATAAAAAAGGTGACAAATATTTATTGTGTTACTGCGCATGCGTGATATTGGGGGGCGTAGCCCTATGACGGAGTCCTACGGCGGAGTTAACGCGGTCCCCTGTGGGGGTGCGATAAGGGGATGCTTTAACTGACATTATGTTTCTTTGTTTTTTTTAGTTGTCTATGGTTGTTTTGTGTATGGAAAGAGGTTTTAAGTTGAAAGAATACTGTCTATGGGTGCTTTTTATACTGTGAAAAGAGGTTTTAAGTTGAAGGAATAGAGACAGGCTAATGTTAATCGTAGGTATCTAAAATGGATTCATATAGACTTTCAAAATGATAAATAACTATTTTAAGACAGCGTCCTTCTATAAGGGAAACAAGAATTTCGAAATTACGAATATAAACGCCATTTTTAATTTAAAAAAAAACCGGCAATTTTCTTCCTGAGAAAAAACAGATAATTATGTAAAAAAAAATAATGTCAGTAAAGTACCTACCTAAGTATGTATATCTATTTAATGTCTATAGAACATAATCAAAGTACATAACACATACATGATAAGCTTTCCCATCAAGTACCAACATATACCATAATAAACAAAATAATAAACGATAAATCATCCGCCATTAAAACGGTATGTCCCGTCCCGTTTTCCACTTACGGCTTTTAATGTCGGAAATCGACACGCGTTCGAACCGTGTACGGTTTTATTACCGAACGTTCCGGTACTGCCGAAGTTTCGTATGTCCGGTGGCCGGTAGTGTAATTGCAGCGGAATTTTACATTATTACTAACGTCTATATTGTCTTTGGTTTTTGAGTCAAGTCACTGAACTTTGATTCGTGTTTATTAAATTAAAAAAGTTGCAGCTATAAATTGTTTTTGTTGGAATTTGCATAATGGCGCTATACATTTATTTTGTAAGGTATTTTACAAAGGAAATGATTGAGATACTTAATTTAATTTACAATCGATTTCCGTTAAAAATATAATAATATTGATTGTTTATAAATAGAACGACTCTAATGGTGATTTGCTGTAAAAATGGCGGAAGGAAATAACGGTTTTTTAACCAAAACATAGCAATATATTACAAATACCTTGTTAATAGATTTTATACAAGCTTTTGCCCATGTCCTTGTTTGCTTGAATTTTCTAACGGATCTCTATTTTAATGACTATAAAAAACAGTTTTCATAATGTAGCTTTTTATTACCGAAAGAATTTTCAAAATTGGAACAGAGATTAGTGAGTTCAAAAATTAAAAAACAAACTTTTCTAGCTTTATAAATATTAAGCATACCTACCAAAGATTGAAACTTGAATAGGAGAGCTTTGCATGTAAGATACAGATTTGCTGTTCATTTAACAGAACCTCCAAAATATATTTTTCTCAATACAACACTCGAATTAAATCTTAACCGCGGGGGCCCATTTCCACTAAACAAATTCAACGTTTACAGAAAACAATTCTGTGCACCACTAATGGCGAGCGGAAGCGACGTAAGCGGGCGCTTTTCCACATCCGGCCGGCACTCGATTATCGACTCTTGCGTTTTATCGTGCAATGCCATCACTTAGGCAAGGGAAATTCGCGTTAAGCCTCGTTGTTGGTAAAGGTGAATTGATGGGTTAATTCTAACTTCATGTTTGTTTTTCTTGACTGGCCTATTTGTTGATGAACGCTTTGGTGATGAGCTTTTGTCTTTGGTAAGGATTTTAATAGGTGTTGTCTTTGGAAGTGTCTGTGGAGGTTTTATGATGACTTGAACTTCGGATTGCTTATTGTTCTACTGATGGTAAATGACGATGTAGGCGTTGATAAGTTAGCTTGCCTTGAAGATATGTAGGTATTTACGTTGTAGGTATCAGTATTTTACCTGTACTTATAGAGCATATTTTGTTCGAAATTAGGTTTGTGTAGGTTCCGGGTAAATGACGGTTTCTTTTCAATACGGAAAAGTGTTTGACAAGAACTTCCTGCCTCTTATATGACAGTAAACGTTCTAGTTCAAGATATATTTTTTTTCAGGAGATGAAAAGTTAAAACTTTTTTCCCTTTTAAACAAGAGTTTCCCTAAATAGCTGAATAATATCTATGGTTTCTTTGTCAATCTATACCAATATTATAAAGCTGAAGAATTTGTACGTTTGAAGGCGCTTAAATCTGGAAAAAGATTTTTAAAATTATTTCGTTACGATAAATTATTGTAAAATCAAATAAGTATAAGTATTCTTAACCCCACATTCAACACGCAAATTTAGATACAAGATCGCTAATGCGTTACAATTACTTAGCACAAAACACCAAAATGGCGGCCATGTATTAAATAAATTCGACCATCAATCAACGGTACTGACGAAAAACCAGTTCACATACGATTAATAACTGGCAATTTAAGTGATGTTGTCTCTTTTACACAGAGGATGCCATGATTTTTGTTAGGGTTAGTAAATTGACACTGACAGTTAACTGTCAGTTTTGGGTTTAGGCGGGAAAATTGCATTTAATAACCGAATTCAAAAACAGAAGGAGGATTCGACTGTATGTGTTTTTTATTATTACGTATGTTCATTGATTTCACCGCTGATTGACAAATATCAACGTCAATTTTCTTTATTTTCCTTTTTTTAATGCTGATCGATGTAGAAAATATGAATCTAGCTAAATTTTTATTGGTAGTAGGCATGTACTATATTTAAAACTTGGTAGCTAATGTGCAAAAAGAATATATTATATTTTTTGTCTCTTTTGTTCTTTTATGTCCCAAAAGTTTCAAGGGTCGCCATTACAAAATGCGTTGCCACCGAAAAAAACATTCCGCTCACTTATTTCTAACTGAATCACTTTATTAACATCCAATTAAAGCTCGCCAACCCTACACCAAATATCTAACAACCCCAATTTGTCACTTTAACGTCCCTTTCTAAACTATATCTGTCCTTTTCCCTCGCTAATGGAGCTACAATAAAGTAATACGGCGATCCGTTTAAATTTTCCTCCAAATTCGCGCGGCATTCTTAATTGCGTATCTCCCCTACTCGTTTCTATCTCTTTCTAACGCGTCGGGGCTTGCATAAGTAGGTCTCGCTTGCTAATCCGTAGGGGAACGCTATAATCGGGTACATAAGCACTTAATCGCATTTCGGGCCATGTTGAATGACACCCCTATTTATTTAGTACGGGTATCATTGTACGGTTCCCTTTTCCTATTATAACGATTGTTTGTGGAGACTTATGACTTTTATTTAACGACCAGCGTTGTTAGACCTCTTTTGTTTGTATAATAGAGTTTTATGAGGGTTCATTTTACGGTAGTTGGTGCGTATGAGCAGATGCGTTGTGTAAAACGAATTAAAGTTTATTGTTGTTGTACGCGAAGTGTGTAGTACATTAAATTTGCATCAGAATGTGATAATTGTTTGATGGGCAGTCTCGTTGCGAATTTTTTGAGGTTTAATAGGCTTGTTTGTGTGAAGGAGAGGGAAATGAGTGTGTTTTAGAATTAATGGTATGTGGGAAGGAAAAGTATATGAGGATTTTGTTTAGAAGAGACCTAATCTCGAATTCTCAACTCTAAGACGTTTCTAAATATATTTCTGTCGCTATAATACACTTTAAAGTGACAGGGATAGCATAAGACTTAAAGGTTATTTGAGAGTGGCCGTTAGACAACAAACGAAACAGAATGCTATTTGAAAATTGACGAAAGTTAGATCTGAATAGATTACCTGAACATTAAGAAAATAAGTCAAAAACTAAAAAGGTTATGGTGGAATAAAGAAACTTACATACATACATACCTTAACCCTGAGCATGATACTACTTTTTTGGGGCAGTCGTGTAATTAAATAGCTTTTTTTTTACTCTCATCTATTACAGTTCATGAGATACAACCCGCTGAGAAACAGCCTGACATCGGAGGCTTAATAATAAGGTTCCGTATACTTGTTACCCTTCAATTACAGCATCCTAAAAACTAAGTACAAACTTGAAAAATCACAATTAAAATGCCTCTTCAAACAAATACAAAATAAAATCTTTAACCCTATAACTTCAAAATGATACAAAATTACACGGTCCGCACACATCCCTAGGGGTACGAAGGACCGTATGATGGATGCGAGCGGCGAATAACCCGTAACCGGCAAATCGGCCTATGGGACCGCGCCGCGCGGAACAAGGGTTGGAATGGAGAATCTTGATAGGTTCTATGAAATATGTATAATTGTAATAAAATGTTTGATTTAGGAAGTAAGGGAGTTGAATATCATGTCGTCATGCTCGTGAACGAGTGCTGTCAGATGGGACTGGTCATCTTTTAACTGCCAAGGTTTACATTATTATTTTTTACTACTGTTTTATATTCATCTTCATTGTTTTCACATGTAGAAGCAACGAAAATAATGTAACCAGGATTTTGTAAGAACCTAATTGAAAAGAGTGCCGTGGAGTTTCTTCCTCGTTCTTCTCCATAGAGGCCTACTTCTGTTTTGAAACGAGCAACTAGCTTCAACTTTCGGACTAACTGACCGACTCCTTGACAATTCAAAAGTGCCTGTAAATGGTCTAATTGAAATAAATGTTTCGACTTTGACTTTGGTCGTTAGGCTATCATAGACATTTAGGGATATTCTTAATGTGGGGAAACGTATTCTATAAACATAAAAAGTTTTGGCCATTCGGAAGTCGGTCTCGCAGACGAAGGGTTTAGTACGAGTACCACCGTATAATATTTAATACGACATGCAAAAAAAACGCATCTCTTCTTCGTTTTAAATATGAGATTTTCGACTAAAGATCCCTCACTTATATTTCCTGTATCGATATAGGATGCAAGAAATTACTAGAGAGGTGCAAAAAAAAAACAAAACTTAAAGTGTAGGTTCAGTAAGACTTAACACAAATTGGGTAACGTTAGGTACTTAAACACACAACACCATATTCTCTATGCCCTCAGTTACTACTATAATTATCATGTTTAAGACGTGTTCGCTATAAAATCTTCATGTTACTCCAACATTCGCACAAAAGATATAATAATATCCATTTTGTTATTAAGTAAACTTTGATTTACAACTACTAAACACAGGTTTAAAAAGCTATTGTACGTACAGTGGTGGGTCGTTAAAATTCACATAAAATCCATAGCCGTAAGAGGAGCTAAGATGTTCTGTAAATATACCTCAGTGGCTTGTGTAATATGTAGAGAAGATGTACCTTATTAAACTTCTCAATGATTGAGTATTTGACACCATCTTACATCTTTATTATTACTTTTTTATGATTACAAGCTTTTATTTAGCTTGCACTGTCCGTTAAAAATTTGCAAATCATTTTTCGATCATCTGTTGGTATCCGATTGAGCTGAAATTTTGCATACACCTTTAGTTTTGGTGACAATACAATGTCCAATATTCAATATTGTAATAATTGATTATTTTTTAATATCTTAAGACAGTTAAATAAGAAATAGTATAGGATCTATGACATGATATTACGACTAACAGTAGCGAAATCTTAACCATAGACGTAACTGAACGCCAGTGAAACTGCGGGGTACAGCAAGCTAGGGTTTATTTCGAAACTGTTCTGAAAGGAGGCGAAGAGGTTTTGTCTATGGCAGAAAAAAACTGGTTTTGCATTAGAGGGGTAATTTTTGTATTTTTATCTAGGAACATTCTTATACTAATGTCAGTCTCAATTCTTTAAATGGTCAATTTTTTGTTTTTTTTTTTGTTATATACCTACCATACCATAAAGTTTCAACTACACCTCGTATGTATATATTATTCTGTTACCGTGGTTAAAACTATCGACCTATCTATGTACATAAGTAGTAATATCGAGATAAACAACATTAGAATACATAGTATACACGCTCCCCTCTTCCACGGATCATTACTTCTAACAAAAGGGTGGTATCGGAACTAACTTGATTGATATTTGATGTCGATATATGGAAGTTAATGTAGCATGTCTGTCGCAGTATGGGATCTTATAATTGAGGGGGAGACGCCATTACTCTGTAAAGTTTTAGCATTTATCATTATTCTCTCACGGTTTTGATTCTGGTTGAAAATCAGTCAAAATCATATCATTTATTTCAATTGGGCCAATAGCAGGCACTTTTGAACGTCGTAAAGAAATAAAGGATTGAATCTAGTTGCCCCTTCCAAAAGGTAGTTTTGTATGGAGAAGAATGGGCAAGAAAGTCTATACCTACATTTGCTCATTTTCAAAAAAATGTGTTACGGCTTAATTCGACCGATTTTTAGTGTTCCTTGGAAGCAAAGATTTCCAATTATCAATATTTAAATCAGACATTTCTAAACTGTTCTCTAAAATAAATTATAAAATAGACCTATGTACATGTATGTACATGTATGTGTATGACCGGCTAATTCGTAAAAAATCTCAAAAAAAGTAAAAAAAAATATGGATTTAAAAGTTTGTATGATATGCCGTACAACGTAAACGCTCTTAAGACATGTTTAAAGATAAAATTCACATAAAATGGAGAATTTCTTCATTTCCTTATATACAAATGACAAGTTCAAAAGTGTACAGAGGTGAGTGGCAACGTAGGGAGGGGTCGCCCTAGGAAGACCTACACTGACCTTATTGGTGAGGCCCTTCAGAAAGGTCAGGTGCGAAATACTCGTAACCGGCGTGCTTGTATGACGAAATGTATGAACGTGGATGAAGCGAAAGGAGTATGTAAGGATCGTAGCCGGTAACGTTCTGGGGCTTCTGCCTACCCCCACGGGAAAAAGGCGTGAGTTTATGTATGTTAGTTCAAAAGTAGATAAGAGTCCCATTTCCAGCTCAATTATAGGAAACAATAAAAAAAAAACTTAAATGTTTGATAGAAAATCGTTCAAAAAGCAAAGTTAATCGCTTATTCCCTTGTAAACTTTTATCAGTAATAAACTAAAATGTGATTTATAACATGTACAGAATTGTAAGGAGCCATAAACCGCACGATTGCATCAATTTCACGCCAATCCGTTGTAACTAACGTACCGATTGACTGTTTTTACCGTCGCCATTCGATTTTTAATGGAAATCCTGATAACTTATTGCTTTCGGCAATAAAAATATAATCGTATAATGTTTCTACCTAATTTTAGGTAATCTTGTGTTGTATTTTTATTGCAGAACTTCGTAACAACTTGATTGAAAAGTATTTGTGGAGTTTCTTGCTTGTTCTTCTCCATAGGGATTACGTATTGGAATGAGCAGCTTAAACTTTCTGATTAACTGATCGACTCAAATGACTGACTGTGACTGACTATTCAAAAGTGCCTGTAAACTTTACAGGGTCTTTTTAAATTAATGTTTTGACTGCAGAAATTTTTCGTAAGGATTCCAAACACGGTACCTAGTAGAGATAACGCGACGCAAATTACTATAAATCCAGTTCAAGATTTTAGACCTTCCGCTTACTAAAAGAAATCTGCTCCAATTAATTTGATTGATATGTTAGTTTCAGTTAAGCTTCCATGATTTACAAATAATAATTTAATAAAAACAAAACCCTTAAATTGCCATAAGGCTCTTGTATTTCTTCCAGAACAATAGCTTACTTAAAATTATTATCAGCAATTACCCTTTATTGCATGACTCACTCAGGATAATAAACTACATCGTAGACAATTCCAAATATTAACGAATTCCTAACCTAAATTAAGCGTAATGTACAACCTTAAATCCATTTTTGGCAGATATAACAGATATACAGACTCTATGCATTAGTTACAATATCTCAAAAGCGTACTGGCTGGGTAGAACGTGAATACATTTCGCAAGCCATTAACCACGTGACAAATTGTCTTACAAAATGGCTGCCGACGTTTTTTCGGCGGGAAATCTGTTGTTGGTGCGCAGAAAAATTCGACAACAGATTTTTCTTTCAATAGCTTGTGATATATGATTTGAGGGGTTGCATTGAATAGTTTTTTATTGGCTAGTTCCTTTAATCCTTTATTGCTGTTCGTAGACCATGAAATTATGTTATGATTTGTGTTTTCTATTTTGTTTTGTTGTTGCTTACACGGTTTTAGTTTAATACTTACTAATATTATTACAATATAGACCCATTATATTCGTAAAAAAATAAGGTATCTGAAATCTTATAATCTGATGTAAAGTGATTTTTAACTGGCATCCAAACCAATCTCATATGAAACAATGTTTGTACAGTTGTACATATTACCTCGATACACCGACTGTTAAAATCCATATTAATCCATTTTTTTTTGTCAACAGGTAAAAGTTTGGTTCCAAAACAGAAGAACGAAACACAAAAGAATGCAGCAAGAAGAAGAAGCAAAGACTGGAGGCAAGTCAGGTTCCTCAAACATGAAGCCAGACGACGGCAGCCAACTCAACAACTCCTACGAAGATGATGATGAGGAACTCATCGATATGGACATGGACGAACTCAGTGAAAGTGAAAATGAAACGTAAGACAGTGGACTAAGTGATAAAATGTGTAAATATTAATGTAATCTAGATGTTTAGAATATAGTTTTATTTATTTATGATTTTTAAGAGATTTTAGCACTGGCGAGGATGAGGTGGTGTCTCGTATAGCCTTGTTTCAACTGACAATGACTTTGATGTTTGAAAATCTAACGAAAGAACATTACGTTTGAATTTAGATTGTTTAAAGACTTGATTTATGAATACATTTCATCGTGATTAGAATAAGCAATGTTTTACAAAACCAGACTACAGAATTTGTCATCAATTATCTTGATTTCAATAATTAATATGGGCACTTAGCATGTCGCAATCAAATTCGCAAGTTTTAATTAAAATTTATTTGATTACTAAACCTCATTTATCAACAGTCAACATGATCAATCTTCAAAAAGTAGGCGTTAGTTGGTGTTTGCAATAATTTATATCAATTCTAAAGCCATTAAACCAGCCATATCATTAAATCGACTTTATAAAACGGTTTCAAAATGGCTTCCCGGGTCTTGTTAGCGTCACGGCTTATTAGATAACAAAATTGGCTGTATTATAATAGTTTTTGGGGTTTAAATTAATTAAAAATGGCTCTTTTTTGATGTTCATCCAGTGATGTGGGTATAATTAGACATTTTAGATTTGAAACGTTGATAGGCAGGGTCTGTGGTTTCTCAACGAGCGCTGTCAACGGAGGAGAAGGATAACAATACACGAGTTGTTGGTGTTAGACAGAGATAGGTGTAATATAGAGATGAAGGCGATTATGGGTGCGTTCAGGGCCCTATTATTAAGAGATGCGTTCGAAAACTATCGCGTTCTCGAATCGCGTTTCGTAATTGCTCGCGACGTAACCAAATTGTTTTGGAGAAGTTGACGATTGTTCTCGAGGACTATTTGTCTATGCGTTAGGAATTTAACGATAGAGATCTTTTTGTTGTTGATGATTTCTTTGACACGTTGCCCAACTGTTTAGTTTGACTAACGACGTGTTTGGACTATTGTTTTAACGTGTCTCATTCTTTTTACAAGTTTGTGAGCCTGTATTGTTTATGGGCATTATCAATTAGGAAGACCAGTTTTTATTATGGAAAGGATGTTTTGAATTCAGAAAATAAAAATGAATTCACTTTAATCTTCGTGGTCGGCCATTTTATGGCAGATTATAGTTGAACGCTAAAATCTTTACGGTCAATTAATCGATTAGCAACTAAGATTTTGCTTAATTAAACTTGAATTCTAAAAATGCATGGTTAAGAAAACTATGGTTTGTCCTTTGTTAAAAAAATATAGTATTTAGTCTAATGTCTATCTATTTTTAACTTTCTAGACTCAAACTATACCTAGTTCATAATGGTACCTCCATTTAAGTTCTCATTTCATTTATTGTTTACTATGTTCTCTCACTAGGCTGTGGTTTTAAAACCCGGGTTTAAACGAGCGATTATAAGGCTAATTTGTATTTTCCTTTCCGTCTTTTGTTCATGTGATTTACGATTACGAGTATCGAGTTCTCGCCGAATCGATTTACCGAGTGAATCGATTTTAAAAACAAACTATTTTGTTTTTGTTCGGAACCCGTACTACCCGTGCGGTTATGCCATGTTGTTACAAAATGTAGTTTTGAAAAACATGAGGAGGTAATATATTTTTAATTGTGTGACTTTGTCGTGTGAAAATTGATTGTGAAAAATGAAAAGAAAGCTAAAAGATCGTTTGTTGTGACGCTATTTTAAGATAAACTATTGGATACTTCCTAAGCAACTCTATTAAAGATCAGAGTTTCAAATATTCTCAATAGAAAAGATTAACCGAATTCTTTAGTCGAATAAAAATAAAAATCGAACTTTGGAATGCGCTAACTACCACACTATTCCGTTCAAATGCGCGATTAAAAAGAAAACAAAAATAAAACACAGGCAAAGAACCAAACCGTTTGGCTCCACGCCATTCGTAATTTGAAATCTAGATTCCATTTTCAGCTCAATTAACTCTTAGTCGATTTTAATTATCGATTTTATTCATTAAGTGTTTGCGATTAGCGGGCATGTCGATATTTTACGATGTATTCTTTCGTAAAAGTCCGTTTTTAATTACATTTGCATTGATTGCTTTTAACTCGCTGATTATGTGACATTATAAGGTTTATTGAAGTCATTGGATGTTGAGATAAGGCTATTCGAATTTTAAATTGACTTTGACATCAAAATTGTGAGTGATGCTCATTGTTTTTGACATAAACGGACCGATTTCAACAAGAAAATCTCAATGTTTAATCGATAACTTAGTCAAAATATCTACTTGTCAGATTGATGTACTTATATTACTTAAGTTAAAATTTTAAATATTTATTATTTATGTTATACATAAAACTTTTGACTGCTTTGTTGAAATTGGTCCTTCGTACTTAGAGCTCAATGTTGAGTAGCAATACACATATGAAAGTAAAAACATATTACATACTATAAAGTAAACAATTCGCTCAAATATAGTAGTTTTATTAAGCCAGTTCCTTTAGAATAAAATGTTATGTGAATAAAAAATATCTAACAACTTCGTGCAGTATTATAATAATTCTACATTTTGACGTTGGCCCTTAGAATGTGACGTCAGAATGTCAAACCCAGTGTTTTGAGCTGAGATGTTAAAAATAAATGTGTAATTTCTATTATGGTTTCCAACAAAATTATTAAAATATTTTGTCGTGAATTTATATTATCTACACTAAAAAGCCAAGTACCTAAACATGCATAATAGGTACCGGTAACCGATTATTGTTATTCAGTAAAAAAATATTTAAATTAATGCTGTCAATATTTAAAATTGGAATGCCTATTTTTTGTATTTAAAACCATTTGTTCAATTCTTGAAAATGGAACCTGTCAGTATAATTGGATTTTAAATAATTTAATAAAAAATGGAAACTACTGAACACACAGACATTATTTTTTGTTTTTATAATATGTTTCCCTGAACTTTATCACCATTAAGAAGACATAAAGATTGCATAATAAATTGTATTCGAATATCTAGCGATGTTTTTTTTTTACAATAGACTAATAATGGTTTAAAATTGTATAAACTTAAATAATTGGTTTGAACTAACTTCACTATGAACGCGACCAAATTGACGTTAGTTTGACAACTTTGACAGTTCCGATTCAAATTAACAAAAATACAACTTTCATTTTTAACGTAATAAAATAAAAATGATTAATATAGATGCTGAGGAAACACTTTCTACTATGATGCAAGTGTTTTGTTCATCAATGAAATGATCCTTGTAATAAAACGCTTGTATTTCCTTCACAATATTAAATGTCTCTTGAAAGTATTGTCGAGAAGAAAAGTGATTTCAGATTTTTTATCCCATTATTAAAGAATTAGACTTTTTTGTTATAATGATATACAAATATCATCGTTCCATGATTTTTAAATATTAGTTATGATAAATAATCATTTTTTGAAACTGATGTACACGCTGTCAAACCTCATGTCAACAGCTTTAATTGGTTGATTCAAACAGCAACAGCCAATGAAATCACCTGACGATTTAAAAACAGAATAATCATACAGATGGCGGGACCCAGTCTCCTAAAGGCTTGCATACTCTGTGGTGTGGTAAATTACTTGAAGAATGCATCTGTGGTAAATGCAAATTACTTGAAAAATGCAACAGTCTATATTGAGTACCCAATAGGCTTCAGAAACATTTAAAGCAAACTCGTGCGCGCCTGCGGCACCGCATGTTTTCAACAGTACCGTTAAAACTTCCTTTTCATCCTTAAACACCAGTGAATGAGATCGCTTCAAGCATTCCCATTCATTCTCAATCATTCACATGTTGACAGGTGGTAAGACGAGAAAATTGACCGATTCTCTATGTATTGTAAGAAAAATTTAAAGGATACTACAGAAAATTTTAAATAAAAACTATTTATTTCTTACTTTGTACTTAATAAGGAACCATTATGTGTAAGGTTGGGGGCATATGTGGCTATTGGCATAAACAATTTGTTGAACAAAACGGTTTTTAGTGGTCATCATTTTTTTTAAAGATTGTTCAAAATAAAAGGTAATTTTTAAAGTTAAAATTATTTTTAGCCTTTTCTTTGGTAAACAAAAAGGTCAACTTTTATTATTTGTAAAAGAATTACCTACTCGTTATTATTCTTAAAACAGAATAATACTTCGTAAACTGTGTTTGTCTGTTAACTTGAGAAAAAAAATTAAAGTTTTGTTTAAAAACTACATTATTATTTATTTTTTCTTACAAAACACTCGATAATTTTATTGTTGTTGTGGTGGCCGGTTGATGGCAATATTCTCGCCCCCTATAAAATGGGACTGTATCATAACTGGTGAAATGTGGGTGTAGTAATGGGTACACCTCTGCCTAAGCCTTCGAGGATTACAGGCGTGCTGTTAAGATGATGTAAAAGTATGTTGATTAATAGAGTCTACAATCCAATTGTTCCGCCATAAAATCGCAAACCACAATTAAAAGTTTAATTACTCAAGTGCCACGTAATTCAATTCATTCAATTCATTCAATTCATTTATTCATTTGCCTGAAATATGGTATTCTACAGATGTCATAACATATACGCGTTCTTCATATTCCGCTTACTGAATTCGGCATGCAAATTTTTAAAAAACATATTAAAATAATTAAATTACAATGTCAACTTGAATTATCATGTCATACA
This sequence comes from Hoplodrina ambigua, assembly GCA_949774945.1. Lineage (NCBI taxonomy): Eukaryota > Metazoa > Arthropoda > Insecta > Lepidoptera > Noctuidae > Hoplodrina > Hoplodrina ambigua. The sequence continues at coordinate 9,418,389 of OX458988.1, forward strand.
AATTTCCATATAAAATTATTATAAATTTAAATGTAATGAGACACAGTTGATGATCTATTGTTCTGTCAAACCGGTATGACAGCTGAGCTTTGTGTCGTTAAACATTAGCGCCCAACCTTTAGTATTGTAAATTTAATGTCCCTAAAATAAAATAAAAAAAATGTTCCTTCTTCTGGTTAATGCCACTGAAACAGTTTTGTAAATAATTAACTATATACTTTAACAATCTTATAGGCTAGTTGTACATTCTCCTTTATTTAAATAAAAAAATAGTAAACTTGTACATATTATGTGTGTTTAGATGTAAAACAATACAGTTTTAAATGTATGTGTGTATATCGAGTAACTTTCCTTCGCGATTGTACCCCAGTAATGTTTCGTTCTAACTCAATACGGAATTGTAGTAATTTAAAATCAACGAGTGATATATAAAATATATGTTTTTACTCATTTAGTTGGTGTTTTTCTTTGTATTTTTCCTCCCCTTTTTAGGGTTCTGTGCCTGAGGATGCTAATATTGGAAACTGGCAAGTTGTCGGTAGGTAAGTTAGAAATTGGAAGCTAGGTGCTCGTTCCAAAGATACAGTTGGACTTTTAATTCTATACAGTAACTTAACATTTCAAAGAAAAATAATGTTACTACACTAAACTAATAGTGTTGGTGTAGTGAACGATTTTGCGTAAAGAACGAATGATAAAAAATAATTTTAAATTAAACTTTGAAATATTCGTCTAAGATGTGGAATATAAGAATAATTAAAATTGTTATTAAAAGTTATATCCTTATTTTTTTACCTTCCTATAGAACCGCACAGGTACAGTTACACGGTCAAGTCACAAAACAATATTAATATTTTAAGATGAAAGAGTTACAATAATATTTGAAGAAGGGGTTAGTAATTTGACTCCCTTTGTCCTGAAGTGCCTGCGTATCTCTGTTATTCAATTTTAAATAAAAAAAATTGCATTTATGTACATTATTTAAGTTCATTCAATTTCGTTCATTCTTACACCATCTCACTATCTTTAGGGATGATTCTCATTAGAACGTGCCTTGCCCGGGGCGGGGCCCGGACGGGGCACGGACGGGGCACGGTTTTAAATCTGTTACATATATTTTGTATGAATCAATTTATATTACACAGTGCATTATCCGTGTCCCGTCCGGGCCCTCTCGACGCACTTCAATACCACGTCGGCTCGTCCACGCCCCGGCCCGGGCACGGCACGCTCTAATGAGAATCATCCCTTAATTTGTCAAAATCTGGCAACCCTTCAACTGTCAACTTACTAGCATAAAATTAAAAGTCCAACTGTATTGTAGGTCTCTACGGAGAAGAACGAGCAAGAAACACAAAAGTCTCACTCTCTAAGTTACTCTTCTCTGAAATTTCGAGGCATGCAACAAACTGTACATGTATAATTCTTAACAATAATAAGTTTCACATAGTAGTAGCATTTACAAATAATTAGCTGTCTAGTTAAGTCTGTAGACTGACCTCGACTTACCTATTTAGGAAAAGTCTAGAATGGATGATGATTGACTTAAAATAATGAAATACTTCACGTGTTTCTGTAAATGGCTGTAGATCAGTGAGTGTAAAGTATATAGAAACTACAAGGATGGAAGATCAAGACTCAGAATTATAATACCTTATTCATGACTCATTAAATTATTTATTAATCGTTGTATGTTACACTTGACTGTTAAGCATGAGATCTTGGGTGCGATTCCCCAGGTCGGGCAAAGTGGTATTAGGTTTTTCCATCAGGAATTTCACAGTAGAAGCCTCGGAGTCTGGATTTGTTTCAGGTTGATGGCAATAGGCTAGCTCCCTATTACATAGGACTTAAACATAGATGGAGAAAAGTGTGTGTACTAATGGGTACACCTCTGCCTAACCTTTCTGGGATTACAGGCGTGATGTTCATGTAGTATAAATTCCAAGTTGCGAAAGTCAAACTTATTTGGTAATTTTAGCAGACGCACTTGCGACCACTAGTCCAACGAGGCAGTCGAATTTAGACTAGGTATTTTAAAATTGGGGAACATACTAAACATTATCTATAGTGTTTTGTATGGCTTCTGCATCTGTTCAAATGTTCATTGTAGGTAGTAGGAAAGCTAAAAGAATTTAAATTACCTACTTCCTACCTAGCTACTTGTTTGTCCACATTACTGCAATAGGATAGCTTAAAATGTCAACCATATTTCACTCAATTGCTAAGTTTACTATCAAGTGAACGTCAGGGGAAATCCTTCTCATTTAAATATCCAAACTCGAAACTAGCAACATTAACAAATTGGCAAAAGACCACACATATAGACATGACGTCACGCATCGATATGATGACAACACTAGCGCCGCGCGATGAATGCAGAATAGGGACGTGACACAACTTCATAATTAACCATCGATATGTTGGAAATTTTCGGTAAATCTTTTTTATTATCTTCTTGAAGTTTTGTTTGTGGTATGACATTTTATGTTGAGAGTTATCAGATTGGATTTTATGGCGAAATCGATCGTGAGGAGTTTGTCGATGGTTTGATGAGGAAAAGTTGTGAGGTCTTCGTCAAGGAGGATAATGTAACCTCGTTTGTGTTACCTACACGGTAGTCATGTGTGTTTTTATTAGTGTTGGCACTGATTGTAATCGAATTTCAAATGTATGTTTAGTGAAAACAAAAGTGGCATTTAGTACCTACCATGTGATCAGGTACCGGCCAGGAATAGGTTAAAGAACCTTATATGGAAACAGTTTACATACATAACATCACGCCTATACTCCCCGAAGGGCTAGGCACAGGTATACCCATTAGTACACCCACATTTCACCAATTACGTTTAAGTCCCATGTAATAGGGGCGAGCCTGTTGCCATCAATCGGGCATAAATCCAGACTCCGAGACTGCTACTGAGAGATTCCTGATGGATAACCTAATAACACTTTGCCCGACCTGGGAATCGAACCCAAGCCCGCATGCTCATTAGTCGCGCTTTGAGACGACTAGCCCAACGAGACAGTCCAAAATACAAAAAAATAAAATAATAGCCCACTAGCATCGGGAACAGAGTCAGAGTCAGGGTTTTAAGAGAGAGGAATAAAATTATTAGATATTATTTTAACAGTCTGGAGTTTCCCTCTGCAGTTCATGTTCATGGAGCCTTAGATAGAGAGAAATCAAGCCTTCTTAGGCTCCATGAACATTACTAGCGAAATGACAATCAAAAGTGTCCGTAAAACCGTAGATCTAATTGAAATAATTGTCTTGAGTTTGAGTTGAGTTTGAAAGTGGGTGTACATCTCTACACACCACCTCTGCCTAACCCTTCGGGGATTACAGGCGTGAAGTTATGCTGTAATGCAAATGGGCAGGATCTGAAAAGCCTGTCTTGAATTATTGTCTGGTATGAGTATAGTCTTTTATGCAATAGCTTGGTTGTTCAAGAAAGAATGACTTTTTTTTTTTGCGTGAGCTGGTGTCTTATTGTTAGAAAAGGTTTAAATGGGTAATATTCATGTGAGTCAGATCAGAGATACGTGTAGGTCCACACCTTGCCAGTTATTCAACCAAAGGTAAGGTGTAATAAAATGATATTTTGCGGTTAGCTAATCTTCCCCATCTTTGCTTAACTTGGTTCTCACACACATAAAAGATAGATTATTATGGAATCAACTAAAAAAAAGCAATTTATTTTCTTATTTCACTAAAGTGCGGTGACCACTGACGCGCGAAAAGTCAAACAGTTAAAAGGATTACTTAGCAGGTAAGTGGGTTCGAATCCCGGATGATGTAAGCCAATTTTCCACGAAGCGATGCGGGTGGCACATTATAAGGATATTAAAAGATTTCACAAACAAACTTAAGATAAGTTTTTTGAAGATTTTTGGATAGTTGTCCTGTGTGTGCCGCCTTTTTGGCGGCAGATTATGAATGATTAGATTAACTTTCGTTAATATGGAGTTAACTGGACATTTTTTTCAGTAACTGTGATTAGTTAACTGCTTGGTTAAGTGTATAAGGAGTACAGTAAGAAGATAAAAATCCTTTGAGTAAAAATCTAAAATTGTTTGCTGAAAAAGGATTAGTCTCTAGGGATAATTGGTTTATTTTTTACTATTATGAAGCTTTCGTATTCGTCAGTTATTTTTTTAGGATATTGAGTGGTATACTAGCTGGTGGGCGCACCTTGTCGTCCCTCTTACTCTTATAAATCCTGTTAGAGGGATAAGAGTGCCGGAGGAACTTCACACAGCGGCCCATCTGATGGTAAGAGGTTATCGTTGCGTATTACATCTGCAAACCCAAAATCTAAGTTGAAAATTTCTCCGCCCTGGGCGAAAGGGACTGTCAGACTTCTACTGACTAAAAAACCACCCTGTTCCTTCTGTTTCCCTTAACGTTCCGGGGCCACGGTATCCTGTTAAGACGTCCCTCAACCCCGGCAGGCGTTGGCCCCGTTGGGGGCCCCGTCCTGTGCTGACACCTCTTTGAGGCGCGCGCGAACAGAACGCGCCGTCGACCCGGGCTTGGTCGTTGATCGGACGGCGAGCTACCCATTACTCCTCGTCCGCAAGCACGAGCACCTATACCCTAAACACAGTAATGCTTTGTGGTAGTACTTATACGGACCAGCTCCTTCTAAAACTATTACAGTCGATGCCTAACAATACCTAGGTTTAGATTACAAAAATCTATATAACTAACAATTTCAATTATACATGAATTTTAATTATTTTGTATGTAAATGTAATTGTTTTTAATGATTTTTAAATCTCATAACATTATTTACTCAGGTACAATAAATATTTTGCACCTGCCATGTTATCTCTTCACCGCCTTTGGTTGACTGTTAGAGAATGCCTAAGGCATTAAGTCCTCCTTTGTACTTTTGTTGCATGAAGTTTAATAAATAAATAGATGCAATAAATATTCCTAATATAGTGATGACTTAGTGGTTAAGAAGGTACGAGCATTGATCATCAAGCTTGCTCATGGCGGATTGGTAATTTCAGACTCAAGAAACTTGGATTTATAATATATATTTATTATAAATCCAAGACAAGTTTCTTGACTATGTTTTTATCATCGATGTAAGTGATAAACACAAAATGACATTAGAAAGTAGGATATGAAATAGAATATTGTACATGAGGGCCGGACGCCTTAGACATCACGCGAAAAAAGTGTATTTTGATTGTCGGCAAGTTTGCTAAAAAGATTTGATGAAAAAAGAGCTGGAAGAAGATTCGAAATCTTTTTTTATTTTAATAGGATTTTTAAAACGGCGGGATTTGCAAGTTGTCTTAACGGTTTTTTTGTAGAAAGTTAATTAGTTAGTACCTACTGACTACAACGGGCCTATTTTTTATTTTTTAAGCTCTTGACTAATCCGTAAGTCCATCTAATCGTTTTAAGGGTCTAATTTGACAGGAACTTAAACCCTTTTTAACTGTACGTTTATTTCAACCGCTTTTTGAAACTTTTACTAAATAAAAGTAGGACTTTTTTTAATAAACAGATTAAGGTAGATGACGATCCAGCTGATTTCGACTTGTTGCGGTACTTACATCAAAGAACCAGTCTTCAATTAACATATTGACAAATACAAAATATTAGAATGTTTAAAAGAAAATTGCAAAATAATTTCTGATTGGGTAAGTTGGCACTTAGAACAAATCACTATAATTGTCATCATCATGGACTCCACGACGAGGCTCGACCTAGTGTGGAGTCCACAAGTTAATGTTGTAACTACTTATGTTTCCTTTTTGTCTCAATAAAATTTTATTATTATTATTATTCTCATTTATTAGCTTATTAAACATAAAAATTACATTTTTAAATATTGATATAAAAATAAAAACATTTAAAAATATAAAAAATTGTAGCCCACCGGTGGCGGAAACAGGGTCCAAGCCACCGGCGGTCAGGGCTCCAAAGAGAGGAACCTCCTAACTATACGGGCCGTATCCAGAAGTACTGCTTTCTGGATCAAACCCTTGATCCAGCCGCCTAACGAGAGCCTCCTAAGATGTTGGTCGAGGCTCTTGGCTATTAAGCCATTGGCTGTCACGACTATCGGCACAATGATCGCTGAGGCACAATTTATTATTACATACATAAAATCACGCCTGTAATCCCCGAAGGGTTAAGCAGAGGTGTACCCATTCGTACACCCACATTTCGCCAGTTATGTTTTTAGTCCCATGTAATAGGGGGCGAGCCTATTGCCATCAACCGGGCACAAATCCAGACTCTGAGGCTGCTACTGAGAAACTCCTGATGGAAAAACCCAATAACACTTTGCCCGACCTGGGAATCGAACCCAAGACCTCATGCACAGCAGTCGCGCTTGCGACCACTAGACCAACGAGGCAGTCCAATTTATTATTATTATCTTCTTTATCTATTTTCTCTTTCTTTCTCTCTTTTATCTATACTTACAAACTTCGCCTTTATTTGGCAAAAATGAAATGAAATATTAAAAGTTAATCTGTCATATTTAAAAGCGAAAGGTGACACACTCACTCGTGAGTGAGTTTGCACACCTTTTGCATTTTTTTTTCATCACGAAATATCGAAAACCGCTTAACGCATAAAGATGAAATTTGGCAGCGAGGTAGATTATAGTTAGCAGACGTCCGCTAAGAAAAGATTTTCCAAAATTCACCCCCTGGGGATGAAACCGGGATCCGACATTTACGCGGACGAAGTCGTGGGCAAAAGCTAGTAATTTTCAAGTAAAACGCTCCGTTAATCGTAATCTTAACTAGACGTAACCATGTTACGATTGGTAGTAAAAACGATCCGTTGTTCGTCAAAGTAACCGGACATTACATACCAAACTGTAATGCGTTTATTTAATGAACAAGGCGCTAAACAAACACTATAAGCTAAGCTATTAATTAGTAAGTCACAACGACGGCTGGTATATTAAGTTATCTGTCAGTATTGTTACAAATGATGAGATCTCGACGTCGAGTTGTTATAGAGTTATCTTTGTATCTAGGGTGGGGTACAAGTGATAAGAAAAATGGACAAGAATATCACAAAAAAATCGGGATATGATAGGATAATAAGATCAGTTTTATGTCCATTGATAACATATTGTTTTTTTTTATCTACATCTGTGTCTAACAGAAATAACAGCATTTATTAAATACTAATTTCTGGTCTCAACTTTATTCGCGTTAAAGTCAAATATACTATAAAACATTATCCTTTGGCACTCAGTAATAGTGTTGCTTTCTATTAGTAAAAGCTTTTTGTATTTGGACCAGTACTTTCAGAGATTATATCTCTAGCAAGAAAAAGACAAACATATTCGTAAGTAATTAACTTCTTGATAATGTTAGTATTGCGTGTCTGTCTGTCTTTTGACAGTTATCGACCTCAAAATGAGTGAGTAAACTTTAACATTCTATCATGAACGTTAAAGTTTGTACGAGAAAACCTTAAATTCACGTAGACGACAGTCGTGTAAAGCTATTTTTTTATTTTATTCAGCATAAAACAGCTATTGACCAGTCACATTCACACGATCACCTCATAACATACAGACAAGATAGTTTTTCATTCGCCCGCGAACACAACACACTGAACTGTCATGAATAATTTTTAACCGCTAAGCTTGTGACTCGTACCACACACTAACGGTGTACCCCAGTCCGTGCTGATGACCTGTGACTTATATTAATATTAACGTCCAACAATGCTGAGTACTATTATCGTGGACTGGCGTGGCACCTCGCTATCATTACCATCAACGTCTACCCACTGCTGGGCAAACTGTGTGGAGAGCAAAAAAGGTTAGCCATTGTTTGGTACTGATTTCGTTTTTTTTTCTCGTGTAACTATAGTAGGTGTTTAAATGTTTAATCGTGTTTGTAGGTAGGTACAGTCATGGGAATAAACATGTATTGCAAAAAACTTTTAAGATTCGAGTTTTTCGTTAATGAATCAATTAGAACTATACTTCATTGTAGTACTGACTACCTCGTCAGGTCATGAGGTTTTGGGTGCGATTCCCAGGTCGGGCAAAGGTTTTCCATCAGAAATTTTTCAGTAGCAGCGTCGGAGTCTAGATTTGTGCCCGGTTGATGGCAATAGGCTAGCTCCCTTCCGTACACCCACCTTTCGTCAGTTATGTTTGAGTCCCATGGGAGCGAGGCTATTGCCATCAACTGGGCAAAAATGCAGACTCCGAGTCTGTCGAGGTTGTGTGTGTCTTCATTAGGTAAGGTACGTTCGTTTACTCATTCTTTTTTTGTATTTTTCAGGTATCGTAAACCTTTTATATCAAGTCCCCGTAAAATCGTTATTATCATTTGTCTACCAAAATACTTTTACAGTGTGACAGTGTAAAAACATACAGTAAAACGAAACAATAAAAATTCTTTGACACGCTTAGCAACAAACAAGTAACTAATATGTACCCTTCAATCACATAACATTGAGCAATCAAAACACACTAATACACTAATTAATAACATTAAAATCATTATGTTTCGGCGCACATCACAGAAAAATCTACCATCTTAAAACTACCAATCCGAAAATATTTATTTACTCTTACAACACTGGAATTAAAGTCCAAAATGATTTTGACAGCTGCTGTCATAATTTTGTCGAGGGCCGGCGACATGTTTGACATGTGTCAAGAGTGACCGCGCTTTAATTAATTATGGTCATTGAACATCAATGTAGAACATGTTTTAAGGGCCATACGAGATTTTAGGAACTTTTGGACCATACCTAATTGTTATAGACATCAATATTTAATTCCCACATAGTATTTATTTTTTATATTTGGTTCTATGATTTATAAACAATCTAAATACTAGCTTTTACGCGCGGCTTCAGCCACGTGAATGTCGGTTATCGCGGACACAGAGGAAGACGCGAATTAAAAGGTGACCTATGTCCTTTGTATGTTAAAGTGTACACCATGCCAAATTTCATCAAAATCGGTTTAGTAGTTTAGTCATGAAAGGGTAACAGATAGAGTCATTTTCGCATTTATAATATGTAATAGCATGGATATGGTTACAATAGATTCAATATGAATTAAGGACAATAATAATATGTCTCCGTACACAAAATACAATTTAGCATAAAAATTATACCTATTCCATTTATTTTAACAAGGCACAGATCTTAGATAGATCATCTTTAAACCAAATAAACTGTCAGATTTGTTGTTGACCTGTCAAACTCAACCATAACCAACAGATTAACAAAAACAGATACTCCTAAAACTAAATTAACTGTTCGCCTTAACACTTAAACCGCTGTCAACGTTCCAAGATTAAGCGATACTAAGCAACAAATAGACAAACTTAACTTTGCAGCTACGAAACTCACAATGCCTAAGAAATAGGGTCTATTTTCGAAATATGAAACTGCAAAAGTAGTTTTGTTTCGTACTTGTTCTAATAATTTGATTAGGTTATCTAGATGAGCCGTCGATCAATGTGTGACGTCATTTTTTGGGAACCAATCAGAGGTCGAGATTCAAAATGTTTGGAATACGAAGCCATATTGGAGAGAAATGCGAAGAGTCAGTATTGCATTCAGAAGCGATTCACTTTCCTCCACTCAAGGATATGAGGACTGAGTCCCGAAAAAAATTAAAATTGGATCTGTTATTTGTCAATAACGCATCATGCTCATAATCTGATGTGACTGACTATCCTTTTCCTTAACATTTGTACTTTATTGAAAGTCTGCTCACCACAAACTGTATTTAATTTTCTTCTATCAGTACCTTACGGTTTTTGGTTACTGCTCCCCTCCTGCGAGTCGTAGCGTGATGTTATATAGCCTAGGTATAGTCTTCCTCGATAAACGGTCTAGATAAACCAAAAATACTTTTTTAAATCGGATCAGTAGATTTTGAGATTTGCGCGTTCAAAGGATCAAACTCTTCAGCCTTAAAATATTAAGTATGGATGAACATTTTGCCTAAAGATTTGTCTGCCAGAAGAGATTTCAGAGGCTGTTTATTTAATTGGACGTTACGGCATTGCCATACAGCCACACGGTCTATTGTAATAACCAACCAAGATGATTACCTATTGACCAATAACTAGTAACGAGCTACTTAAATATCACATATAACGTAATTATTCAACCTTCGATGTATAAAGTTATCATACATTACCACACTCCATTTAATAAACCAATAAACTTTAAATAAGCGTCATTATGTGTGATTGGCGCTCGTGAACGCATGTAGCAACATTATGGCACGTTATTATAACCGGCAACACTGTTATTGTGGTGTGGCAATACTCTCACAGACTTTCTGGTTCTATGGTTCTTTATTCGAAAATTAAATTGGCGGTTGCAAAATGTTGATGCGCTATTGTTTTATTTTTCGTTTGTTTGCTTATTATACTTTTGTTTTAACGTAACATAACGCCTGTAATCAGGAAGGGTAAGGCAGGGGTGTGCACATTAGTACACCCACATATCGCCAGTTATGTTGAAGTCCCTTGTAATAGGAGGCAAGCCATCAACTGGGAACATATTATACAGACTCCGAGTGTGCTACCGACCTGGGAATCGAAACCAAATCTTATGCTCAGCAGTCGCGCTTTGCGTCCACTAGTTTTTCCACGTCCAATAATCTCTAATTTTGTTGTTTTACTCTCGTACAATAACTTGCACCTACCATATTATCTCTTCACCACCTTTGGTTGACTGTTAGAGAATGCCTAAGGCATTAAATCCGCCTTTGTACTTTTGTTGCATAAAGTTTAAATAAATAACTAAATTATTTAGCAAATTCATTATAGGATAGGTACATTTTAGTTAATTAAACAAAATAGATTCTAAACAATATTAAAACAATTTTTTGCCCCGACTAAAAGCCTTGCTGTATTTCTTTCCCGCCGACCCACTTAACTCGATAATTTTCTAATAGTTAACTACAAAATATATGACTAATAGTCGGTAAGCGGGTCTCGACAGGTAAGGGGCGTATTCATGGGAAATTACCCCAAAAATGGGGATTTAAACACCCACTTAACCCATCAGCGAGTGCTGCCCTCTAAATGGGATAGCGCCGGGAGTGTGTGTCCATTGGTATACGAGAAATTATGATAGGCACCAACTATTTTATTACAGCTATGAATATGAATAAGTGTAAATAAGCGTTCAGCTGTTAAGCCGTTCTCGCGTGATTGAGTAACAAACATACATCCAAAGTTTCACTAGTGTAATAGTGGTAAGATGATTTGGTCAAACGTGTGCACACCCGAAGAAAAATTCGTGAATGAATGGCCTCGTCTAAACAACAGGGGCTAGGCCAACGCTGGCTTGTCTGCAGGACTGGGGCTAGCATTTCTGGCTTCGTATAAACTCTGTATAAAACTTAACATCAATAACATCTTCCACAAAGAACACACGACACGACATCGCCTTCTGTGACCCGCTACCACAAAACAATGGACACGCACCCAACAGTTTAGACCAATTTATATAAATACGAATACAATTACCTAGAGTATCATCTTAAACTTTCATTATAAGTTAATTTATTAGTTAATAGTCATTATTTCCTGCTGCATTGTCTTAACTGACAGATGTTGAGGTTAAACGCAGATTAAATTGGTCGATTTGGTTAGGGGATGCGTTTGCGCATGTTTCCTTGCACCTTTGGAGTTTTTGATAGGAGTTTAATAAGGTGGTTTAGGGGCTAATCAGGTGGGATTCAACTGTTGTTTTATGATTTGGAAATTAATTATAAGGTAAGTAGGTACCTACCTAATTAATGTAAAATGATTTTTTTTTCGAAACTTTTTAATAGATAAGTGAAAATTTGTTGTATTGGCTTAAATACTTTTGTATGAGCTAAATTCTAGCAAAACGAGTCAAGCCACTCCAGGCAATTTCTCAATAATACGTTTATTGAAACACGTATATTTACGACTTCGTTTATTAATAATTTTCAATCATTACTTATTGTTTTATCTATTTTTTTGTTAAGGCTTGACAGCCTTCAACACACAGTCTGTCAATTCCTTCTTAATTTAAAGTAGTCTTAATTTCTTAAATGAAATAGATTGTATACGGCTCATCCAGCCAGAGTCTCTATAGTACCAAGTGGCAAGTAGCAAGGTAATAGGTACGTAGACGGTTTTCTTTTCGGCACAGGGGTGTAACACCGCCATCTTTCAAACTCTGGGCTGCTACTGAGAAATTCCTAACGGGAAAAACCCGATAACACTTTTTGCCCGACCCGGGAATCGATCCCAGGACCCCACGCTCAATAGTCTCGCTTACGACCACGAAAACAACGGGGCATTCAGTAACAATAATAGCAAGATAACCAAAACTTATACCCATTAACTTAAACTCACAAGATTCGATAAAGCTCACTCACTCACTCTATCTTCCCTCGTTTACGGCCAATAATCACAAACACATGTAAAGGGGTTGTAAAATCATTCGACCCATTAACCAATTGTGTCGGCTAGTTGATCTAAATGGGGTGAGAACCACCCCTTACTAATATGTCTCGAGATACGAGCTTGTTGGAGCGTGGGTGTGTGGGTGCGAATGTGTGTGTTAAGGGGGTGTTGCTGGAAGTTTATAAGTGTCAATTAATTTTAAGTAAGTTATTAAGTTTGTACTTGTGATGGATTTTGTAAAAAAAAATCTGTAAATAAAATGTTTTTCTCGCGGTTTTTCAGAAATAAGGGTTTTTAACATGAAAATTGACATAAAAATAAGCTTTTAGACAAAATGTCTGTTTGGTTCATAAGAAAACAAAAATAATTTATGAAACCCTCAATAATACAACCAGAGAGCAACAAACCACGAGTGACGTCATAGAAAAGTATACTTTCGAGTCGATTTTTTAATACAAATTAAAAAACAACATAAAGCATTTAGATTTAATTTAAGACAAGCACAGTTTATTAGTATTAGGTACTTACATAAATCAATCAAGTTTTAACAATCAAACTTAACAAATTTGAACGAATTTACGTGTAATACAATAAACTATTATAGTCTGAACGAATTTACGTGTAATACAATAAACTATTATAGTCCATCTTGTCATGTTTTCATATATCTGCACTTTATTTCCCTCCAAAAATATAAACCAAAACTCTATCAAGCTTTGCCTTAAGTTCCGCACCAATGTGTGTGTTTTTAACATAAACACACCATACACCCTACGCGAGTGTGTGTATGTAAGTAAGTGTGAGTTAGCAAGAACAACTTGTTTGTTCAAAGATTTAATACTCAGTAAATTTCTTTAAGTTTACCTGACGGTCGTGCCTGCTGAATAGAGGTGTGTAGGCACATTTTGTATTTTAAATTAAATTCGTTTAGGAGTAGTTGTATTTTGACAATGTATTTATGAGAAATCGATAATGTTACAGGATATTAAATAGTAATTATTAAGTTTGGTGTTAATTTTTGGATAAAGATGGATTGACAGCATAGGCTTAACTTATTAAAAAGGATAACCTATGCTCAAAGGCTTTGGTTCCACTGAAACCTGACCGTATTTTTAATTAAACACCTCATTAAAACCTATACAGGTAACCTTTTCCGTCCATATTTCGTGTATAATATAAATAAAAAGACAAAAATGGTACCTACATTGGTCTAAGCACAAAAAAACTAAACAATTAATAAACACAAAAGAAACTAAAATATTCTAAGTATTGAGCACAAAAACATAATAGCCAAATTATAAAGACAAAAAATACAATAATCAGTTCGTCAATTAAAAATTACAAATCGCTACCACTGTTATCTTCAAACAATAAAACGAAACACATCACACACACTCACCCAATAAAACAAGATACAAAAAACGCAGCTACACCCTTACCCTCGAGTTCAACTTAATTGGATATATCATAGACGTCTGTTTGCGCATGGCAATTGATTGCAGCATAACAACATGTCGGCAAATTGCCGAGACGTGCGACAGAGACAACACGACCACTTAAATTAAGAACGTACGAGATAGAAAGAGATAGAAATAAATCCACAGCTCCGCCTCCAAGTTGGACTCTGCGCAGTAACGAGACAGTGGCGAAAATAAAAAGACTTAAATATTTATTTTTAAAGGCGATTATTTTGGTTTAAAACCATTTAATCATGACTGCTTTAACGACCGAGTTAGCCCGAAGGTTTTTCTAAATCATTTATTATAATTGACCAATAAAATGTTAATTTTTATAATTATGGCCCTATTGGGGCTTCGATTTTTATTAGTGTGGTAAGGTGTTCTTGATATTTTATTTCAAGTTAATTTCTGGTGTTGGAGAAGAAATATCACTTGGTTTGAAATAGGTGGGTATACTGCTGGCCCCCGGCTAAGGAACGTGATAAATATATGTAGCAATATCTTGCCTGTGTTGGTATATCTTATGTTTAACTAAGGATATGTGAAAAGGATCGTCCTGTTTTACCGATAGTTTGTTTATTGATATATTTTTTCTGTATTGCCTTTTCATACGATTTGAAATAAGAACAGTATCTTTGACAGGTGGTAAGATTTCTATAAATAAATGAGGCAAGATTGAATTGTCAGCCGGAATTTAAAATGATGCGAAAGGACTGCTAGGATTTGGTGAATTAACGGTAAGGTTATGGCGAAAAATAATAGGGATACACAGAAAAATTATAGGGTAACAGTGTAACACTGAAACGGAGAGGTGCTAGGGTTATGATAAAAAATAGTAATGTCATTCTGAAAACACCAAAAAATCACTATAAATAAAAAAGAGGCAGAGGGAAGGTTATCTGTAGGGACATAACGCTTTTTCATTGCGTGACGATTTCTCCTAGTTAACACTAACCGCAAGCTGCGTACGTGGTGGCATTACAAAATTATATTAGTTACACAAAAATGCTAGATGAAATTTAAAAACAGAAAAAATAACAAAAAAACGTTACCCGGTCGATGCTAGGTTCATGTAGAACCTTTTTCACCTTTCAGGAATGTTATGGAGCTCCGTAACCGTAACCGAAACTATCGGATATTCGAAATAAAATGTATCCGAAACTGTATCCGTTTCCCAAGTTTCGGATAGTTTCGAATAAGGGCGGAGTCTAAATAAAACGACATGTTTCGACAGGTTTTTTTGTCACCGCTCGCGCGCTACGTGAATCTTGCTCTAAATTATTACTTACCTATATGACTGATTATAATACCAAATTAACCTAGACTAAGTAAAACCTTTAAATAAAACCAAATTATTATCTGCATACTATTTGTGTTATATTTTACTTCAACCTAATATCCGTAACCGAAACTATCCGAAACTAACGGATAATCCGAAATAATTGAATATCCGTAACCGTATCCGAAATATCCATAACATCTCTAGTCTATAGCCAGTGTAAGTAACATTAATTGCCTACAAGATGGCGGGACACAAATTTAATTATTTTGAGAGCGCTTTAAATGATCGTTACGCGCACCTTTGAAGGTTTTTATTGGTTGAACACTTGGGAGAATTTGTCCTGACAATTTGAACCTATATAGGGAACTATATTATCGTGTTCTTGTAGGGCAAAATGAGTATCAATAAGTTTAATACATTTCGTTGTAATTAGCTCATTTTTCGACCATGCAGTTGTTTTTTTTTTAATTATGCTAGTTTTTAAATAATATACGGGTGGCAAAGTAGTTTACTGATGGGCTGCTATGCTGCATTTTGCGGGTTCGATTCCTGCACGTAGCAATTATTGGTATGGCCTATAAGTAGTTGTTCCGGGTCCAGTTATTTGAATATGTGAGATTATATATTTATGACGCACATATACAGAAGACAGTCCTAGTATAGTAGGGGCAGCAGAAAACATAAAAAAAAGATTCAAAACATAATTCTTTTTATATAAAACTAGCTTTCGCCCGCGGCTTCGCTCGCAAATTAAGTTTAAAATTCGATCATAATTCGAAAGACATGTGGCGCCATCTATCATCATGAGAACGTTATTGTGATTTATCTCGGGAACAGTACTTTTTTTTGGGATGAAAGGTACCCTATATTCGTCCCTGTACACCTGGCAATGTATATGCAAAATTTCAGGATGATCGGTTCTGTGGCTTAGGCGTAAAATGGTAACAAACAAACAAACTTCCTTTCGCATTTATAATATCAGTTAGGATAGTGCATTTATTATTTTAGGTATGAGGTGTATAGTACCCACTATTTAAGTCAATGAACAGAATTTTCTGTTCTGTGTTATATTGATGCAACGTTACGTTATTCCATTGTCTTACAAACAACCCAGACCAAATAAAATAAGAGATGAATAGAAATAGGTTGGGTTTCATCAAAATTCATGGAATATCTACAATTTATTCATGCAGTCTCGGTGTCTGGTCTTCATATGTATTTTATATTATTCGCTTGTTTACAAATGATTTTTTGTTTTTCAGACAGACTTTTGTTTATTCAAATCAAACATTAGCAATCAACAATACCAATCTGCCTAGCCTTTTCTTGACTATGTTGGGGTCGGCTACCAGTCTAACTGGATGCAGCTGAATACCAGTATTTAACATGAAGCGACTATCTGACCTCAACGACCTAGTAACTGGGTAATACTAGACTACCCCTTGGTAAGACTAGATAGAATATTTTAATTTTTCTTTTCTCTTATAAATGAAGTTCAAAAGTGCATTTTAATGGTCTAATTGAAATAAATGATTTGACTTTGGATTTGACTGATTGTCAGACTTTCGCGTTTCTGACGACCTGAAACGACTGTCAAAGATCCACGTATGATAGCTGGAACCAACGGCGTAACGTGCTTTCCGAGGCACGGAGGAGTCTCGGTGTGTAAAGATGGTCACCCATACCTATGTAGGGGTTGGTCTTTACCAACCCCGGCAAGCGTAGCTTAACGTAGCATAGTCATTACTTAGCCACGAGCACCTCAAGTGGGTAGTAATTAGGTAGTAGACACCATAACCAATAATTACAATTTTTCTAAAAATACACTTTTTACGTCCAGAAATCCTGATTAATTTTTGATTAACTGTAAAACTCGTTTTTCACAGCTTTGAAATTAGTAAAAAGATAGTCAATTGAGTTCCAGAAAAGGCCTTAAGTCTTATAGAGAGTAAAGATACTGGTTTAAGGCAATATGATAAAGTAACTTTATTATATTTTAGTTCCCACCATCAAAAAGTAAACAAAAACCCATTACGCAAATACAGTTAACTTTATAAACAAATACGGAACCAACAGCACTTTAAAAACACATCACAATTTATTTTTTTGGGGTTCCGCAATCAATATTATTATTTGAATGGAAATATATATTTATTGGAAGCAATTTTAATGTAATATAAATAAAATACACGCACCGAACGAGCCAGCGAAATCTGATCGGCGATTAAAAATAAAACTTTTGCGAAACGATCGTGGTATACTGCGGATGGAAGGACCAAAACCAGGAATTATTTATTTATTTATTATTTGAGAAGAGCCAACGAAAAATAAATAATCTGTATATAATTATACTTAAATTGCATTGTTCTGACTGACTGATTTAAGTATAATTGTTGTTTGCTTGCACTATCGCCTAAACCGCTGATCGCAGAGACTTGAAACTTGGAGGGTGATAATTTTAGAAAGTACTATATGGACTGAAAAAAGTTATATTGGTACAGCCCGGTATCGAAACCACAACCTCACGGCATTCGATCTCGATCAGATTTGATTTGAATATATTATGACTAATTTAAAGTAACAAAAATAAATAAACAAAAAATAATTAGCTTCAGATTTTTCATTCTCATCTTCGCACGGTGGCGCAAGCGCAGCGTAAAGCGCCACAGTCTTACCCAAACGTTCGCCAAATTCGTCGGCAACACGTCTCGATACAACAAACAACTCACACATAGGAGCGTGTCGAAATAAATAAATATCGCGCTTCTCGTAAATATGGCGCGACTGACTTTAACTGCAAGCTCTTGCTTTTGTGAGAGTTAGAGATCTGTATAGGGTAAGGCTTTTTGAGGGGGTTTTAGGAAATTTCATGGTCACAGTACCTTATACAAAGTGCGCATAATATTTTGTACGTGAAAAAAAATATCAAAGAGGTAGGTAGCATAGCAATACTGACCAGCGTTGTTGAACGTAATTTTCTTTCACAATTACTACATATAAAATGCTTTGTCCAGACTGACAGACTGACTGACGGATCAACGCACAGCCTAAACCGCTGATCGTAAAGACCTGAAACTTGGAGGATAACATAACATCATAACATCACGCCTGTAATCCCCGAAGGGTTAGGCAGAGGTGTACCCATTAGTACACCCACATTTCGCCACTTGCAGGATGTGTTCTTAAAAAAGGATTTTCCAAAATGGAGTGAATTTTGGAAAATCCTTTGGCGATGAAATAGAGGTCCAAAGTCCGATGTAGAAACCAACTTTGAAGCGGACAAAGGCGCGGGCAGAAGCTTGTTTTAATTATTGGCACTGACAGGTAACTGTCAGTGCGTTTAGATTAAAAAAAAAATATGGAGTGCCGCCTGGCACAGATAGTTTTGAATAAACAAAGAAAATATTGTACAGAACCCGCAACAGTTCATCGTTCAGTAACCTAACCATATTTTTATCTTAAAAGAAAATTAATTTTTGCATTATAATGCACCACCGTTTTGTCTCTGGTTCGCTTCAAGATTAAATGATTGTTCGTTATTTAAAACCTTCGCGAACACGTTTTTATTAAATTTCGAACGAAGGACCATAGAGTCGTTTTGTTTTTATGCGAGAATTGTTTTTAAAACGGCAACACTATATGGTATTTAATGATGTAATTTTCGCGAAAGGTAACATTTATTTTGGTTTTGTATTTTTTTGTTTGTTTGCTTTTTATTATTAATCGACATTCAAGATATCCGTTTAGTGTGAATGAGTCATTTAGGAATATTGTTTATTAATAACATCACGCCTGTTATCCCCGAAGGGTTAGGCAGAGGTGTACACCCACATTTCGCCAGTTATGTTTAAGTCTCATGTAATAGGGGGCGAGCCTATTAGTACCATTAACTGGGTACAAATTCAGACTTCGAGGCTGCTACTGAGAATTCCTGATGGAAAAACCCGGTAACACTTTGCCAAACCTGGGAACCCGAGACCTCAAGCTCAGCTCATTGTTCATAATTATGTTCATGTACTCATTGTCGCTCATTGTTTATTCATTTGTTTTTGTTAAATAAGGATGCAACACTTGCATCAACGTTGATAAAGTAAGTACCGTCAGCCTTCTTTTCAAGTTGACTTAAGAGGTTAACCATTTTTATTTGCTACTAGCTTTTGAACGTGATTTCGACTACGTTGATTTTCTTTACGGATTCTTAACTTTTTGTTAACAAAATATCGCCTGTGTTACCCGCTGGTAGTTGCCGTTGATAGCCGTCCCATCGGACTATGACAGTGACTGTGACCTGCGTTTGCGCACACACTTGTGCACTATAATATCTCCTGCGCACTTGGCTAGTCTCCAATGCGATTAGCTAATGACCAAAATTGGTCCAGAAAAGAATATCGCATGAACAAAATACTTTACCAGCCAGTAAGCAAAAAAAAGTTTTTACTCCACTTAATCATTGCCTCATGAACAGCAGGTATATTAAAAAAAATAATTTGAATTTAGAACTCTTTAGGTCCTAACCCTCGTCATTTTTGAGACCTAATTTAGCTTCAAAAACACTAACGTGTAGGTGTTGTAACAAATTGACAATCTCAAAAGGATATCAATAAAATAAAACACATTTTTATGTGGATACTAACAAACTGAAATTAAGATCTTTTAAACAAAGTGTTCAGACGACACTTTTGCCCTCAGCCTTTAACATAACCTATATCCACACATCTCACATTCACACCAATCAAGTTTCAACCTAATTAACAAAGAATAAAACTGACATTTGCATAAATCTGTTTCTCAAGTTACGTCCTTTTGATTGAAGTGAGTTTCAATCTGATTGTCACTTCAAGCGATGGCAATAAAAAGCCAATAAAGTCTGGTACAGACCAGCGAATGCTAATAATCTTATAATAGTGTCCGCTATAACACATCTCACGGTAACGGAGGCTATAAGGCAGTTACACACCGTCGTATTTTGCGCTCGCATTTGCAATAAAATAATTAGTTAGAAATAATTATTTTTAAAATCGTTTGATGGTTAAAAATGTTTTTTCTTGTCGTTTGTGTAATGGGAATTATTGGACAGATGTTTTTTGTGAATTTTGTGGACATTTTGGTACATAAGAGTTTTTTGTGTGATCCATGCGTCATGCTCGTGAACGGGTGCTGTCAGTTGGGATTGGTCATCTCTTAACTGCTATGGTTTACATCTTTAATTTATATTTAACTTCTGTTTTATATTCATCTTCATTGTGTTCACATGTAGAATCAACAGGAATAATGTAACCAGGATTTTATAAAAACCTAATTTAAAAGAGTGCCGTGGAGTTTCTTGCTCGTTCTTCTCCATAGAAGCCTACCTCCGTTTTGGAACGAGCAACTAGCTTCAATTTTCGGACTAACTGACAGACTCCTTGACAATTCAAAAGTGCCTGTAAACGGTCTATATGAAATAAATGTTTTTGACTTTGACTTTGACTTGTGTATGTAAGTTTATGTGTTTGTAAACGACACAGGAGAAATTCCTAGTGTAGGGCAACGTTAAAAAAAAAGAAACAAAAGTTTTACTGCCTCGTTGGTCTGTGGTTGCAAAAAGCGACTGCTGAGCATGAAGTCTTGGGTTTGATTCCCAGGTCGGCTAAAGTAATATTGGATTTTTCCATCAGAAATGTCTAAGTAGCAGCTTCGGTGTCTGGATTTGTGCCCGGTTAAAGGCAATTGGCTCGCGCCCTATTTCATGGGCCTTAAACATAACTAGCGAAATGTGGGTGTCCTACTAAGTAGGTACACTTCTGTCTAACCCTTCGGGGATTACGAAGCTGCTACTGAGAAATTCCTGATGGAAAAACCCAATAACACTGGCCGACCTGGGAATCGAACCCGAGATCTAATGCTCAGCAGTCGCACTTCGCTACTACTAGGCCAATGAGGCAGTCAGTCAGGATGGAGTGTGTCAGGTACCATATTAAAACAGCAATATACTAGGAGCCTTATAATCATCTTTAAACCCAAACCAGGTTTTCTCACTTAGGAACATAAAATAATAATGACTTGATGATAACCTAGCCAAACGACTTACAAACAAAAATATCTGTAACTACTTATAAGAAGTACATTCAACAAAAAAGTTTCTAAAGTTTATCTTGGACATCACTGACATCGGTAAATGAAAACATCGTGAGGAAACCTGGACTTATACCAGCCTATGTCATGCCCATGCCATGTCAGAGGCCCTTGAAGCGGTTTAGAAACTCTGACATTAGGGTGTGTGGGGTCGTAAGACTTTACTGCCCACACGATAAAGAAGAAGAACAAAACAGAGAGGTATCCAGGGTCGTCAGATATAGTTGAAGTTTTCTTAGAAACCTATGGATGTCTTCGATTGAAACTTAACTTAATTAATGAACTGTTTATTATCTACATTTAAAATTTTGATCAATTTTTTTAGAAAACTTCAACTATATTTAACGATCCTGCATACCTATCTGTTTTGTTGACTGTACATGTAACTCTTACATTGTAAGTTACTTTGAACTAGTAAAACAGCAATTTGTTAATTGATGTAATATGTAATAAGCTAGTTGACATCTCCAATCAATTGACGTACTTTTTACGAACTGTCAAAACGCGATTCTACCATAGATTTTGTATGGCAATACCGGCTTGTGACGTCACTTATTTGGCTGCTCAATTGACTAACTATTTATTGATTTTAACACATACATACGCCTTTTTCCCCATGGGGATAGGCAGAAACCACAGAACGCCATCTGCTACGATCCTTACATTCCACTATTCGCCTCGTCCACGTTCATACAAGCACGCCGGTTACGAGTACTGCGCACCTGACTTTGCTAAAGAACTTCACCAATAAGGTCAGTGTAGGTCTTCCTAGGTCGACCCCTCCCTGCGTTGCCACTCTCTGCCATAAACCGGATTCATGACCAAAAAATACTTTATTTTTATTTTATTTGCATCGCCTGTATGTTCTTAGGTTTGTCGTAAAAAGTCTTTAAAACACGGTTACAAACATTTATGATATCAGAATTGTCGTAAAAACTTTTAAAAGGAGTAATTTTGTTTAATAATTAAATCGTAAACGTTGTGTGTTTGTTCAGGTCAGGGATGAACTGGGTTGAACCGAAATCGCGTTCATAATAATAAAACAACGATACGGTTTGAACTTAATTGGATTTTTAATCAACAAAAAAAACTTACATCGAGAGGGTCATTAACTGTGTGCAAATCTTAACACCGTGATTCAGGAATCGACGGTAAATAAAAAGCGCCATCTATTGGTGAAGATTGGAACTAATCTCAACATACCGCCCACCAAGGACCCTTGTCCTTAATAATGACCGCCCACCATGAGACATATTGGCGCAATGATACACTAACAAAACACAATTCATTAACATATAGAAACGCATATTAAATGCTTACAATACACAATTAATCACCTTATACAAGGACCTCTAACAATTACTTAGTAGTGCAAAACTTTAAACACATTATGTTAATTAAACTTAAACTAAATTAAATGCTAAATTACTGAGCCACAGGCAGAATGCACAATTTCGAAGTGGGGCGTTTTAAATAAGAGTTTTTACATCTCAAAGTTACCACTCGAGTGATGCCATCCCTGCCTGGGTGTTTTTCAGTAACCCTGCCAATAAGCCACCTAGCCGGAGGTAAATCATCTTCTTTAACCAAGACAACATCCCCGATCTGTGGTTCAGGCACCTTTGTAGTCCACTTGTGTCTATGAAGGAAGTGAGTCAAGTATTCGTTAGCCCACCTACCCCAAAAACCTTGTAACATGGCTTGCACTAATTGCCATCGCTTTAGGCTACTTATAGGACTTGTTTCATAATTTGATTCGGGTACGGTTAATAATGGCTCGCCTATCAAGAAATGACCCGGAGTCAATGGCATCGGTTCCTCTGGACTGGTACTTTCTATTGCAGACAGTGGCCGAGAGTTTAAACAAGCCTCTATTTGAGCAAGTAGTGTTGCCATCTCTTCATAGGTAAGTGTCGACTTTCCTATGACTCTTTTTAAATGGAATTTGGTCGACTTTATTCCTGCCTCCCATAATCCACCGAAATTAGGAGCGTGTGCAGGAATGAAGTGCCAAGTGGTTCCGTCAATAGCTAAAGCTTCTGCTATTTCTTTAGTTAGGGTTGACCCTTGCAGCTGAAACATTTCCTTTAATTCCTTGGAGGCCCCTACAAAATTCGTGCCATTATCGCTCCATAGCTCTGAGCAATGGCCTCTACGAGACACAAATCTTTTAAAAGCTGCAAGGAAACCCTGTGTAGTCAAATCGCTGACTATTTCTAAATGTATAGCTCTCGTTGCCATACATATAAAAAGACAAATATATCCCTTATATGAGCGATGCCCGCGACCTTTTGACGTTCTTATATCTATAGGTCCCGCGTAATCAACTCCACTGTGTAAAAATGCCCTGGAAGGAGTTCCACGAACTGAAGGGAGAGAGCCCATCAGTTGGTTCCTCACAGTAGCACTTTGTTTTACGCATGTGACACATTTACGGACATGTTCCTTGAGAAGGGTTTTAACACCAACGATCCAATAAGCTGTGCGTACATAAGACAACATGAGCTGAGGTCCACCGTGCATGGTCTTGAGGTGGGCATCTGCTATGATCAGCTGAGTTAAATGTGATCGATGTGGCAATATGATTGGATGTTTGGTCTTCTCGTCCAACTGAGCTCCTTGAAGCCGGCCACCAGCTCTGAGTATATCGTCTCTATCAATATATGGATTTAACGTTCGAATTTTACTCGTTCTTGTTTTTATTTCACCTTTCTGTTTAATTTCCGTGTACTCTGCTTGAAACCCTTCAATTTGGCATTGCCGAATACAACACTGCAATGACTTCTCAATTTCCCAGCTGCGTAAGTACCTTGGTCGATCTTTATCAGTTTTTAAATTTAAAAAGCGTCGACAGTAAGCTATAATTCTTACTAGCTTAGAAAGAGATGAATATTTGTTCCATACGAAATCATCAACAGTAGAACAATGGGTTTTTATTGATCTTTCCAAGTTCACTTCTAAATCCTTTGGTTTTGAGTACACTATCTCTCTGTCATGTAAAATGTCTGGTCCATTTAGCCACAATCTATTACCTATAAGCTCGACAGGTTTAATCCCACGGGAGGCGCAATCCGCGGGGTTCTGATTGGATGGTATATGTGCCCATTGAAATGCGTCCAATGTAGTTAGGATCTCTGAAACCCTATTCGCGACAAAGGTTTTCCATTGACTAGGGTGTTTATTTAACCATGCTAGCACGACCGTTGAGTCAGTCCATGCTCGCAAGTGGTTCTTGGGTACACCTAAAACTTCTGACATTTCAACCAGCAAGCGAGTAACTAGCACAGCGCCGCATAACTCTAGGCGCGGTATGCTTACTTGTTTTATGGGTGCAACCCGTGTTTTTGCTGTAACCAGTGAAACGTGTACTTCGCCATTACAATCCACTATTCGAATATATACTGCTGCGGAGTATGCGACCTTGGAGGCATCGGAAAAGCCATGTAAGTCTACCACAGTGTCGCCTGACTTGGTTCCCAGCCATCTGGGAATTCGGAACTCGGTAAGTTGTGCTAATTCATTACGGTAAGTAACCCATTCATTTAGTAACTGGGTCGGAACCTCCTCGTCCCAGCCAATTCCAGCTAACCACAGCTTTTGTATAAACACCTTTGCTGGTATTAGCGCCGGTGCCAACCATCCTAATGGATCAAATAACCGTGATATACTCGAAATAATCTTCCTTTTAGTTTCAGGTCCTGACGTCGGAGTAAGCTTCACTGAATATTGAAACATATCTTCACTACGGTTCCAGGTAAGTCCTAGAATTTTCATAATAGAATCTAGTTTTATTTCTAAGTTTCGTTCTATTTTCTTCTCCTCCCCCAGTTCCTTTCCGACTTCCCCTTCATCTGAACTAATTTCCTTTATTACAGCTTCATTATTGCTTGTCCATTTTTGCAGTTCAAATCCACCCTTTCCAAGTAGCGTATTCATATCCTTATATAACTTTTGTCCTTCTTCTATGGTTTGACAGCCACTCATAAGATCATCCATGTAATAATCTTCTAGCACCTTCTTTGCAGCTTCTGGGCACTCCTCTCCTTCATCAAGAGCTACCTGCTGGAGAGCCTTCACTGCTAAATACGGAGCTGAGGCCGTTCCAAACGTCACGGTTACTAATTCATAATCTTGAATTTTATCTTCAGGATGGTCTCTCCACACGATGCGCTGAAATATTGAATCATTACCATCAACTCTTACTTGCCGATACATTTTTATAATATCAGCTGCCAAACAAATGGGGTGAACTCTCCATCGTATAATAAGATGTCGTAACTCTGGTTGTAGTGTTGGACCGATCAATAAAGTATCATTTAATGATACGCCGTTTACTCCTTTGCACGACGCATCAAAGACGACCCTCACCTTGGTGGTCGACTTATCTTCACGAACCACCGCGTGATGGGGCAGATAAACTGCTTCAGACTGCTTAACATCATTCTCTGGAACAGGAATCATGTGACCTAACAGTTGGTATTCTTTTATAACATCTGTATATCTTTTCTTCATTTCTTTGTTTTTATCCAATTTTCTTTCTAATGCCTTTAATCTGTTCACAGCAATATCCCGAGACCTGCCATATTTGCATGCAGGGTCTGCGTCCCGGAAAGGTAAACGTACCACATAACGTCCTTCAGGGGTTCTACAAGTGGTAGCCTTAAAAATTTCTTCACATTTCTGTTGGTCTTCCGTTAACATTTTTTGTGAAATGGAAGAATGATCTGATTCCAGCTCCCAGAACCTTTTTAAAACTTCATCTTCATTAATAGTAGCGTTCATGACTACAAGCCTTTTTTCAGTGTGGTTGGTTTGTTCAGTAGTAGATACCACGCCAGACAAGATCCAACCAAAAGCAGTGCTTTGAGCGATTGGAGTACCAGGTGGTCCTTTCAAAACACCCTGTTGTAATATTTGACAGTATATTTCAGCACCTAATAGAATATTAATTTTATTAGGTGTGTCATACTGGGGGTCAGCTAATGAAATTGAATGTAAACTAAAGTCTTGCAACCCAGTTATTTTCATAACTGGGAGAAGAGTGGTGATTGACGGCAATACAAAGGCACTGACTATAATTTCAAAGGTGGGATCTACTCGTGACTGGATTTTTATATTAACCCTTGACTTGGAGGTGACCTTACTGTCGTCTCCAATTCCTGTAATCACACCCCTTGCTGACATCTTTTTTAATCCTAGACTTTGGACTGTAGCCTCCGTTATGAAAGAGGCTTGTGAGCCTTGGTCGATCAAAGCTCTGATAACCCTTTTTTCCCCGTATCTCGACTCAGCATTGATCAGTGCAGTGGCTAACAATACTTGACTACTTTTTAACTTACCTGTCGAGAAACATGACACCACCGGTGTACCATCATTGGATGTTGACCCCGCCGCTTGTGTGGACGGGTTGACCTTAGTGACCTGATCACTTCGCTCTGATGATTCGACAGATGTGGTTATGCTGTTGCTTGGATGAAGAAGTGAGTGATGTCGACGATTACAAACACGACAATTAGTGGCCTTTAAGCACTTTTTAACTGAATGATTCGACCCCAAACAGTTAAAACAGATACGATTCTTCATTACAAAGTCATGCCTGTGTTCATAGTCAATTTTCGCAAACTGTTTACAAAAACATAATTTGTGACTTTCTTTACAATATTCACACACTACAGCATTCGAGGCATGAAAAACCTTTGGTTTATTGGTCGGAGCACTGGTTTGTTGAACTACAGATCTTGGTTTAGTATTCTCAATAAACTCCAATGCTCGAAAACGACCTTCAATAAATTTAGTGAATTGATTAAATGTTGCCAACTCATTTGAATTTTCACTATCACTTGTGAGATGCAATTCCCACTGTTTCCTCGTTTCTGGATCTAATTTATACGTAACAATGTGAATAATAATAATATCCCATGAACTTATATCTATTTTCAAATTTCTCAAAGCATGTAAACATTCAGTGGTTGTATCTAATAACTCCTTCAAGGCTGAAGCTGACTCGACATTTGAATTACGCTGACTAAATAATCTCTTTAAAATACAATTTGACAAATATCTTTTGTTATTATATCTGGACTCCAATTTTGACCAACATTGAGCATAGTTATCTGCTGTGATGGGTACAAATTTTATAAGCTGTTCTGCCTCTCCTGTAAGATAGCCCTTTAAATAATGCAATTTTTGTACTGAATCTAGTGACTGATTAGTGTGAACTAAAGAAATAAATAAGTCTTGAAATGTTGTCCATTCGGAGTACTTACCAGAGAAAGTAGGAATTATTATTTTAGGTAATCTTACAGAAGAATTAGACGCCGAAGGTACAGAAACATTTGAGTCCTTAGAAACCGCTGTTTCTAGCGGTTGGTACTTGCACAATGCAACCTTTAGTTCAACCTTATAAGAAATGTAAATTTCCTCTGTCGCTTCGTACATAACACTTGTAATGTCCTCTAAAGATTTTAAAGTTTTACTGTCTAATTCTAATATTTCACAATGATTTTTACTAAATGCTTGCCAATCTCGTTCCAACTTTTCTAATCTTGTTTCAATATATTGATAACATAATCGATCTTTCGGTGTTTTCTTAAAATTAGATCTTGACCTTTCTATCATTGTTTTTAAGTTAGATTGCAAATTACTGTACTTCTCCATTATTCAAATTAAACAGTAAAATTTCAACTTTGTTTACAAACAACACTTTGTTTCTTAGCAGTAAAATCTCGAAAATTTTACAAGTGTTTTACCTAAACTTTAACTCTAAGCGAACTCGGGCATAGATTCCTCGTTCCCCCGTTTTTGCTCGCTTATTCTAAGTCCTAAAATTTACTACACTATTTATTCTAAGTCCAAGATTCATGCATAAATGGCTAAGTTAATGGAATGTTCTGAATATTTCCTGAACTATTTCTTCACTGATGAAAGATAACACTAATGTACTCACAGGATGTCTTCGGCACTCACACACACACTGACTCCTTAGCCGCTGTGTCGTCACGATGCTCCGCTGACGTCACGGTGCTCTGCTTACGTCACGGTGCTCTGCCGCCGTCACGAAGGTGGTGTTCTTCTTCCGCTTCTCAGGGCTGGCTGTTGACGTCGTACTCCCGGCGCCACCTGATGATGTCTCCCTCCACAGGGAAACCCTTCCAGCACCCTGAGTTGCGATCCACAACCCCTTTGGTGTTCCCTGACAAACTGCTGCGGTGTGCTACAGCAAAACTTCACCGCACACAGTGCAACTTACTTACTCGGTTTTATCCGGCTCGACGGACCAATGTTCAGGTCAGGGATGAACTGGGTTGAACCGAAATCGCGTTCATAATAATAAAACAACGATACGGTTTGAACTTAATTGGATTTTTAATCAACAAAAAAAACTTACATCGAGAGGGTCATTAACTGTGTGCAAATCTTAACACCGTGATTCAGGAATCGACGGTAAATAAAAAGCGCCATCTATTGGTGAAGATTGGAACTAATCTCAACAGTGTTTGTGTAATAATGTAATATTTTTTCTGGTTTTGGGTTTGATTCTCAGGTCGGGCTAAGTGTTATTGGGTTTTTCCAATAGTAATTTCTTAGTAGCAGCTTCGTAGCCTGGATTTGATGGCAATAGGCTCGCCCCCTACTAGGTATATGTGATTTAAACATTACTGACGAAATGTGTTTCTACCAATGGGTAATACTCTGCCTAACCTTTCGGGAATTACAAGCGTGATGTTAATGTTGTTACAGTACTATACTGTAAAAAAACTCTCAAAATAATCTGTCAATCCTCAGCATCGACGGAATAAAAGCTCACCTCAAGTTAAAGGTTTTTTTTTATTACCTTTATCTCACGTAAACTGATCAAAGGAGACGTTTTACAGAATAACACTGCAGACATAACATAACATCACGCCTGTAATCCCCGAAGGGTTAGGCAGAGGTGTACCCATTAGTACACCCACATTTCGCCAGTTGCAACACTGTAGTAACACTGCAGGTGACAGCAAAATACACTGAGTGTTATTTTTTTTTGCAGAATGGACCTGCAGCTTCTTTATCCACAATCATGATAACCAATAACCTTAAAAATAACCTAATCTCAATAAACAAATCGAATTAACAACCTACTCAATAACTTCGTACATCTTCGTAGTTCTTCGTTAAAGTATACCCGTCTCTGTCACACTCGCTGTAAGGCGTATGTTCCGTCTCGTTTCGACAGCAGCCGAAGCCCATTCACACCTGCACATTATTATATTTGTTTATTTGTTTGTTCGAAGCGTTTTATTTTAGTGGCGCTTGGTGGAAAAGGGCGTGCGTGAAATATTGGTATTCGGATGGAATTGTATGAATTTGAGAATTTGCTGCGGCAATTGTGTTTTAGTTTGGTGTAAAGTCAGAATGTTACAATTACCTTTAGGTAATTTTATTTTTATTTTTCTTTATTTAAAAATGCTCTGATTGAAAAGCCGTATATTATCTTTTTTGTTTCTTCTTGTTTAATTTATTTTGTTTAGACTTTTGTATCTCAATAAATTTTTCAATAATCTTTTTGGTTACTAAATTAATATGAATTTGTTATGGTTAAGTTTATTTATGTTTTCAACAATAATACGAGTATGTACAGTATAAAAAACAGACTTATTCATAAAAAACAATCAGAATTAAAATGGAACTAAAACTAAATGGTATTAAAAAAATCTAGTAATTATTTTGTTATTACATTTAGTAGGACATTTTAAACGAACGATGTTTTCAATCAATTGTATTTTTTTTAATTACTCTGGACTAATCATAAAAAATCTATTAAAGTCTTAAAAATCAGTCAAATTTTAGTTTTTTTTTCCCTAAAGAAAAATTCGAAAAAGGCACGAAACTAAAAATATAAATAAAAAAACACACACTGACAAAAAAGCCACACAAAATAACGTAAAAACAAAAATCACACTTACTCCCTTACCCTCAACGAGCACAGTTCTATACATCTCGTTAACGCCTGCTTATAAATTTGTCTGTCTGTCCGTCTGGTCGCGCGCACCTCGGGAACTATATTACCTGCTAAACATATCTGTGTAGCAAGAGTTATTGCACCAGTAATTGTTTAGTTAAATGTTTTTGAGGGTTCTTTTACATTTTTTTCTGGGTCATTGAACTTTTGGTACCTACTTTTTTTTCTGGTATTGAGTAACAGTCGTGATGACCCAGTGGTTTAGACGAGCGCCTCTCAAACATGAGTTTGCGGGTTCGAAACCGGGCAAAAGTACCAATGTGATTTTTTCTAAGTTTATCTTGGACAGTCATGACATCGGTGAAGGAAAACCATTGTGAGGAAACCTAGACTTGTAATTAATAGGTGTCTGAAATCGCCAATTCGCCCTTAAGCACGTGTGGTGATTAATGCCACAAGCATTAATCACCTTTAACTCACATACAGAAATGGCCAGACCATGCAACTAGGCCATGCAAATATAAGATCTATCAGTAATCACATAACATCACGCCTGTAATCCCCGAAGCGTTAGGCAGAGGTGTATCCATTAGTACACTCACATTTTGCCAGTTATGTTTAAGATCCATGTAATAGCGAGCAAGCGTATTGTCGACAACCGGGCACACATCCAGACTCCAAGGCTGTTACTAAAAGATTCCACCCAAAAACCCAATAACATTTTACCCAACCTGGAATCTAGCCAAAGACCTCATGTTCAGCAGTCGCGATTTGCGACTACTAGACCAACGAGGCAGTCAGTTTATTTAATCTTAATATATGTATATAAATTGCTTGTCATGTTGTTTGTCCGGGATGGACTCCTAAATTATTCAACCATTTTTTATGAAATATTTTTTACTGTGTGTAATCTGGTCACACTTAAAAGATAGATTAGTTGTTATCTCGATTATTGACCTCAATATATTTACTTACTTCAAATCTTCAAGCCACAGCAACGCGTGGCCGAGTCAGCTATTATAAATATAAATTAAACAATAAATTCTAGAAGTTCTCAAGCTATTAAAGACAAACAAACCAACACACTCGCACTCGAGTTCAACAATTACTTTCGAAAAACAAAAAAAAACATAAAAATAACAACAGACACATACAAAATTTATAACGCCATAATTTTTTCCAATACAAACATTTACTAATATTTACATGTAACCTTATATCTTTTAGATTGGATAGAGTCATTATCATTACGCTATGTAACCTGATCGTTCGATGGTAAGCAGAGGTGTAACAAACCGACAACTGATGAGAACGAATGGTTCTGTACGTGAAACAGACATACGGATAAACATGTTAGAGTATTTTATTGTCACCATTAGTGTTTACTATAAAATTGGAAAGGTTTTTTTTTTTGGGTAATGTGGGATCAGGTTTCATGGTAGATAGTCTTCAGTAATGGGTGATTTTGGCTTTTTATGTGTCAAATCACTGTGATGTTTTGAATATTAAAGCAGGTCTGCTTTTAAAGGCATACTTAAACTCACACATAACAACATCACGCCTGCAATCCCTGAAGAGTTAGGCAGAGGTGTACCCATCAGTACCTACACCCACATTTCGCCAGTTATGTTTACGTCAATAGGCTCGCCCCCTATTACATGGGACTAAAAACATAACTGGCGAAATGTGGGTGTACTGATGGGTACACTTCTGCCTAACCCTCCGGGGATTACAGGCGTGATGGTATGTTTATGTGTTCACGTCCCATGTAATAGGGGGCGAGCCTATTCAATCAGGCACAAATCCAGTCTCCGAGGCTGCTATTGAAAAATTTCTGATGGAAAAAACTCAATAACACTGCCCGTCCTGAGAATCGAACACAAGACGTCATGCTCAGTGGTCGCACTCTCGAGGCTCTTTATAAAATTAGTTTGAAAAAAATGAGGCGTCTTTGCTTGCATTTGCCTATAAAAAATCCTACGTCTCCACTCAAAATACCTACCCGTATATTATATTCATAACCGACACTTATCCAAAAGTAATGGTACGTCACTTCGACGTGTAGGCTCCGTCAATAATGTTAGTTCGTTTGTCCGTTGCTTTATCGAAAACAGTGGGCGGTACGATTGAAAGGCGCCGTGATTTGATTTGAAATCACGGTAGCTTATGGTGAAGTGATGGTTTCACACTCACGGTGTGTGCGAGCCCATGGGAAACTATATTATATGAATACTAGCTACTGGCCGCGACTTTGTCTGTGTAGATTTTAGGATTAAGCAGGACTAAGAATAATTATGTATCCCACAAGAACACGTAATCGGAATGAAAAAAATGGAAAATTTAACAAACTGCATGCCGGACCGGCGTGCGGTGCCGTGTGTTAATCGCCTAAACACGATAACGTCAGAAAGTGCTGTCCGATTTGCAAATATCTTCCTTGCCTTACAGTCCGTTTATCGAGGATGGTTATTTGGTTGTAACATTACGCTACGACCATGGAAGCGGAGCAGTAACCAAAGACGTTACTGAAACCGAGTGAAACCGCGTGGTATAGCTAGTATTACTAATATTCAATTGGCAATGACTTTGAAACCGAAACAATTAGTTAATTTCATTCTTGAAGGAACTACAAGACAACTAGTTGTGCAAAACATTTTGCTATCAATTCAAATCCAATTAAACAAACAGAATCTTCACTTTTATCACAAAACGAAACTCCCCGACAATACCCGATCTCGCCCGAAGGCTCCCGATCTTAATCGAGGACCGTTCGGAACATTTTACGCTGCGCCTGCGTCGTTTATCAGTAACCTGATACTTTTACAATGAACGTAAGACTTTTATATGTGGTAAGAACCTTTTAGTTTCGGAATTGAAATGTTTAACGTGATTTTTCATTGTGTACGTGGGTTTTTGGGGTTCGTGGGTGATGTGGTGATTCTGGGGATACCTAGTGGTTATTTTTCTTTTATAGTTTTAATTCTAAGTTATATGCTGTGAAGGTGTCACAAAAGATTGACTGCTTCAACTGCACTCTCAGTAATTCACACGGGCCGCATTTTGTAAAATTACTTTTGTTTGTTTAGATTAATATTTATGTCTAATAATATACACATAACATCAACATCACGCCTGTAACCCCCGAAGGGTTAGGCAGAGGTGTACCCAGTAGTTAGTACAGCCACATTTCGCCAGTATGTTTAAGTCAAGTGTACAAAAGTTCACACACAAGAAAAAAGAAAATAAATTCTTAAATTTAAGAGTCTCCAAATCATAGTTGGAATTCTCCTTTATTTATTTTGAAAACACATACCTAGTATTTGGGTAGGTGCAGAAGTTTCCGTCTGATATATTCTATATTACCTACAATAAGTAGACTGTTTATTAACATCAATCAATCGACACATTTAGAAGCAACCAAAATAATGTAACCAGGATTTTGTAAAAACCTAATTGAAAAGAGTGTCCGTGGAGTTTCTTGCTCGTCCTTCTCCATAGAGACCCACCTCCGTTTTGTAACGAGTTTCAACTTCCTGACTAACTGACCGACTCCTTGACAATTCAAAAGTGCCTGAAAATGGTCTAATTGAAATAAATGTTTTAACTTTAATTTTATGCATTTTATATGCTGTCAAAACGCGAGTCCCCCATAGATTTTCAAAGGCAATAGTAAATTACGACGTCACCTGTTAATTCAATTGGCAAACTTATAGACCGAATTACGAATAGTTATATAATTAATTAACAGAAGTCAAGTTTGGTAGAAGCTCAATTAATTGAGCTCAATTAATTGAGCTTCTACCAAACGAAAGCACCCATCTCTATTTTGTTCTGTCCATTAATACTGGCTTCGACCCGCGACTTCGCCCGCAGCATTGTTAAGTTCCGGCACTATAAAACATAGCCTATGACATTCAGCAATATTCTAGCTTTCTATCAGAATAAGAATCTCTGCAATCGGACCAGTACTTCTGGGGAAAACAAACAAACAAAACTTTACTTCTTTTAAATATAAGTAAGAAAAAAAAAGCACAAAGCTCTTTCACACACATGAGGGCACATGCTTTATTTCACCTGCTACAAAGCACGTGTTAGATTGAGTTATCCCCTCAAACCGCCGTAACATACGGAACTCGTGAATTATGTGAGATGGGGACACCGACACATGCCATGGTCTTGTGTTTTTATTTATTTATATTGTTCTATGGTGTTGGTATGGGAATTAATTTGAATACCGTCACTTGATTTTTATTATTTGATTGCCTCGTTGTTCTTGGGTACGTTTCCCAGGTCGGGCAGTGTTATTAGCTTTTTCTATCGGGAATTTCTCAGTAGCAGCCTCGGAGTTTTAATTTGTGCCCGGTTGATAGCAATAAGCTCGCCCCCTATTATATGGGACTTAAATATAACTGGCGAAATGTGGGTGTATTAATGGGTACACCTCTGCCTAACTCTTCGAGGATTACAGTCGTGATGTTATGTAGATGTTTATTCATTATTCTTACTCCTCCGCTATTCTTTTCTGATTAATTTCGTTGCGGGACCCAAGATAGTTAATCGTTTCTCTGGGACTCGTCGAGCTTCATTGCCTCGACGCTTTTCTGGTGGCCTCCACTGTTGATTCTGGCTTTCAGGAGAACGATACTGAACTACTGACAGCGCATTCTTTTCGAGAGTAGTCTAGTCATATTTTGGTCAATAAGTACCTAGGTAATTAAACTCGATGTAATTTTGTAGATATTAAAAGGGCCCTAATAAGCTTGCGGTTAGTTAAACTCCCGGTTTTATTTATATTGATATTATGTATTATTTTTAATTTTTTTTTAGACTTGTAACGGACTAAACACAAGCTTACATATTAGTGCCCCTATCCTATACAAATAATACAGTTTAAATACTTATCAATGACTAAAATATTATTACACTATTTTTGCACAGCCAGCGCTGACGAGAAAATAATTAACTAAATCTCAAATTAATAAAGGCCGCAGCCAAAATTAGTCACGAATACTTTTAAATTGGAATAACCTCAAGACAAAAAAAAAACGTAAAAAACTTACAAACAAACTTACAATCTCACATAATACA
Source organism: Hoplodrina ambigua (assembly GCA_949774945.1). Lineage (NCBI taxonomy): Eukaryota > Metazoa > Arthropoda > Insecta > Lepidoptera > Noctuidae > Hoplodrina > Hoplodrina ambigua. The sequence goes on from OX458988.1 coordinate 9,453,700, forward strand.
GACAGTACATAAATATAGTTATTTTCTTAAACAGTTATTTATTATTCATAATAATGTTATTTATTTTATAAATGTCTGGAAAGGCGTTAAGTTACCATTTTATTTAAAACATGTTTATGTTAAATGCTTATAGATAAACGATTGATCGTATCGGGGTTCGTTCCCGGCTGAGTTATTGTAATGCGTCTCTATTATTTCTGATGGCAATAATATTGAGTGTCGCTGGTGTGTTAATCATTGATGCTGTCTGATGAAGAATGTATGCTTCGGAGTACTTCTGCTATGTGCTTGGTGCACTAAATATGCTGACAGATGTGCCGAGACTATCGTGGAGTGTCGTAGCCCAGTGGTTGAGGCGTCCGCCTCTTATGCATGAGATTGTGGGTTTGAATTCGGACAAGTATCAAAGTGACTTCATCAAATAATATGTTAGAAACTTCTGTCTTCTTTTTCTTTCCATCTTAGACATCACTGACATCCCCGGCTGTCATGCGTGGATCTTTGACAGCCGATACGGGTCGTCAGAAGCCCGAAAGTCTGCCAACCAGTCTTACCAATGGGTATTGTATTACCTAGGTACTGGGTTGCAGAGGTCAGATAGGCTCCATGTTTAGGATGGACAGGATGGATAGGATGTTTCAGATGGACTAAATTTGACAGCTCTTATTTACATTAGTCTCTTTCTTATTTTATTGGACAGAAAAAGATGGAAATAGTCTAATTTTAGTTTAGTTTGTGACCAAGGGAATCGGCACCAATATTATAGTTGACATCTTATAACGTATGGATTAAAAATACGGAAAAGTTCAAGGCAAAACTAGTTTGACATCTCTAACTTAGTTTTTTAATGTCACCGTCCTTTTCTTTCGCTGTATGTTCTAGTAAGAGATCTAAATTCTCTAAACTCAGTCTAGTTTGTGAACAAGGGAATCGGGACCAGTATGCATTACAGCTTTGCTTATTTGTCTTTTTATTAGCATACACCCCATAGACTCCTCCATTAACACACACACAAAACAAGCCCTTCACAGCACATCACACTTCCCAATTGAATTCTCGGTACATAGATCAAGGCAGCATCATCAGAAAGCCTCAACAATCTACTATCAGCATCGTTTCTCGGAACCCCTCGGCAGGGTCGCGGGGATTCGGCCCCCGCTGTGACGGTAATTCACGCCACTCACACCTCGCGGGATTGCTGGCGAGGTGGATCGAGAGGTCTTGATACTTTGCTAATGGATTGAGTATTTTATTGAGCTGGTTGATTTTTGTAGAGTTTAAAAAGTTTCTTGTGTTGACTTGTGATGTATTTATAAGAAAATTAAACGAGTTTTTAAGGATTTTTTTTTAAGTTTATAAAATCTACCTAGGGATTTTTTTGTTAGCCTGTTTTTTTCCAGTCCTGGGCAATGGCCTCCCTTCACGGAAAAGGATTAATGATGTAAATAATTGAGTACCACCATTTTTAAAAGCCTGTGATTAGTAATGTTCCTTTAAATTTATTGCTAGCTTTTGTGATTGGTTGATCAAAACGATATTGACCAATCATATAGCTGGACTTAATCTTTAGTCACGACAAAACAAGCTATAGTTGATTTGTTTCGACTTTTCCATTACTCTTTAGAAAGACTTTGACAGGAGTCAGTTTAAAATGTCATAGGTAAGTACGCAAGTAGCACTTTGGGTTCTATAGCGGTTATCTAATGGTACACATTCACTCTTTATGCTGTCTAAGTAAGCTGTACAATAGTTTGTATTCAAATCGCCGTTATTTCAAGTATCAAGACCGTTCGGTCCGCACCCACACAGTAATATATTGATGATGCTGTAACAGTCTATTGTGATCTTTTGTTAGATTATGATAAGTGAGATAACTTATTCCAACTTAATATAAACGTCTCGTGGCACAGCGTAGTGTGGAGATGGCTTTATCTTAACCGCTGTACGGAATTACTTACAATGTGTGGAGGGGCTTTAGTTAAGCAAATTAAGTTATAAATACTCTGCTGTTAAGTGAAGACAATGTAGTGTTTGGATTTTAAATTGCAATTTATTTTATTACTGATTTCTGAGAGTTTTTACAGGTTGATTTTTTATTGAGTTTTTCCATCAGGAATTTCTTAGTAGCAGCCTTGGAGTTTGGATTGGTGCCCGATTGATGGCAAGACTCACCCTATATTACATGGGACTTTAACATAACTGGCGAAATGTGAGTGTACTAATTGGTACACCGCCGCCTAACCCTTCGGGGATTGAGCGTGATGTTACGTTATGTTTGTAGTACCTACTAGGCTTTGCAGTAAATATTTTGAAGGAGCAGCTGATTGAGTCAGCGACTGAGCAGCTTTGCTGTGTTGTTCAGAAAACAAATAAAGAATTATTACTATTCAAAGTCAAAAGTCAAATTATTACTTCAAGACCATCAAAAGGCACTTTTGAACGTCATTAACAAGAGAAAAATATTAATAACATAGAATGTAGTTGCCTATTACAAAAGGTAGTTTCGTATGGAAAAGAATGGTCACGAAACTCCATACACACTCCTTAAAAAAACAAGTCTATAGTCTATCTAAACATAGTATTATGGTGGCGATTCCCTTGTTCACAAACTCAACTAAAATGAGTCTATTTCTATCTTTTTCTGTCTAATATAGCAAGAAAGAGGCGGAAATAAATTAGACCTGTCCATTTTGAATTAATTTGAAACTTCCATGCAATTATAGTTGACATGTCAGAACGCATTGACTAAAAACATTGAAAAGTTCAAAGAAAACTAATTTGACATCTCTAACTTAGTGCTAAAATGTCACCGTCCTTTTCGTTCTCTGTATGTGAGAAAGAAATGCCAATTCTCTAATTTTATTGTAGTTTGTGAACAAGAGAATCGGCACCAGTATTATAGTATACTAGCTTTTGCGCGCGACTACGTCCGCGTGGAACTTGTTTATATCGTACTTGCATACAAACTTCCATCCCTCTTTTCACCGCCTTAGGGGGTGATTTCCGGGATAAAAACTATCCTATGTCCTTCCTCGGATCTTAAACTATCTCTATACATAATTTCACCTTCATCGGTTCAGCGGTTAAGAGCTAGTACTTACATACTGGGCGCTCGGCGTTGCGTTGAGCGCGCGTTGGTCGCGTACTTACACACACTGCGCTTCGCACGGCGTTCAGCGCGCGAAATCAGTATCAAAATGCTCTATCTCCATTTTCGAAAAGTCCATCCCCTCTACACATAAGCGCGCGTTGAAATGTACAACAAAATGGCCGCTCATGTATCTAAAAGCGCGCAGCAGACGCCTGAGCAACGCGCGTTCTAACGAAAATATGTTAACGCGCGATTGACGTGCGCTTGACCAGCAGCGCGCGCTCGTATGTGTACACTTCAATAGAATTCGAGGATCTTAAAACGCGCGTTAGCAAAGCGTGCGTTTCAAAACGCCCAATGTGTACCCGCTCTTAAGCATGAAGAGGTATCAGACAGACAGACACACTTTCACATATATAATATTAGTATCGATAAAGCGTTATCCACATTATTCGTTCCACAAAATGTCTGTACGCACACGTTTATCCGGCTCACAAGTCACAGTTTGTTTTACATGATAATTGTAAAGACTTACGACGCACATTCAATATGTACCAGATTTATTGTACATATAATGCAAGACCGCGTTAATCTTGTGGTTGAAGGAATATTTTATTGAGCTGTAATTGTTTCACTTTACTGCTGTCATTCGCCTTCTCGTTGTGTGTGTTTTTGACCTATTCGATCGTTTTAACGTTACTGAAATAAAATGCCTGACACAAGGATTTTTTTTTATATCGTGGGTGCGTTCAGGCATATTTAAACTCCTATAATATACAAACAGCGAGACCTGATCTGTAGGCCTTATAAATATTTGGCAATTGTTTACTTACGTTAATTAAAAAATATTCTATTTATTAATAGAAAAATTTACGCACGCGAAGTTAAGATAGAAACTATTAAAGATATTGTATATAAAAGCAAAAGGTCACTCATTATATTTTTGATTCTTTGCTTAAACTTTATGCAACAAAAGTATAAAATGCTTTAGGCTTTTTCTAACAGTAGACCAAAGGTGGTGAAGAGATAACATGGTTAGACAAGTTACTGTACAAGAGTAAATCAACAAAATTAGAGTTAGAAAAAAAAAACTCAATTTCACATAAATAAAATGAAGTGTTATTCATTCTAACACCGACTAAACACAAAATCTCGAAAAGCTGCGAAATGACAGGGCCGATTTAAAGGTGTCTTTACGCGGACGAATTCGCATGCAATAACTAGTCGTCAGTCAAGAAAAACAACATAACATAACATAACATCACGCCTGTAATCCCCGAAGGGTTAGGCAGAGATGTACCCATTAGTACACCCACATTTCGCCAGTTATGTTTTTAGTCCCATGTAATAGGGGGCGAGCCTATTGCGATCAACCGGGCACAAATCCAGACTCCGAGGCTGCTACTGAGAAATTCCTGATGGAAAAACCCAATAACACTTTGCCCGACCTGGGAATCGAACCCAAGACCTCATGCACAGCAGTCGCGCTTGCGACCACTAGACCAACGAGGCAGTCAAGAAAAACAAACAAAAACGATAACAAATTAATCCGTTTTGATGTTGAACTTGGTAAGTTAGTTCTTACAGTAGACCTTTCGTATGTTAATTTCGTATTACCAACTAACTAGGAGTTAAGTTTTAACACTCACAGAACAGCAAACAACTCTTTTCTATCCGTCACATTCCTTTTTGCCTCATTTTCATTTAAAACGCCGTAAAAATCTTCTAAAAGTATAAATAAGCAGTTTCACATGTAGACTTACGTCCTACACTAAGTTTACTTAAAGTAAACTTTATGACTGAGCTGTGAAGATTGGTTATCGATTGCAGATGTATATGTGTGGGCAGCAAAATAGCTCTGCTATTGTACACAATGTTATGTAGTCCAGGATGTTTGAAGAGGCTTTGCACAGAGATCAGACTGCTTTTTAAGAAATATTTGGGAACATTGGAATCTCAAGTCCTGTGAGCATTACTATTAAATAATTAAGTTTTCTGGCACTACATTCATCATATGAGAACCAAAAATCATATGCCGAGCCTATTGCCATCAACCGGGCACAAATCCAGACTCCGAAGCTGCTACTGAGAAATTTGTGATAAAAAAACTCAATAACACTTTGACCGATCTAGGAATTGAACCTAAAACCTCATGCTCAGTAACAGCGCTTTGCTATCATTGGACCGACAAAGCAGTTATACACATTCTGTAAAAATTTCAAATACCTAACTATTCAAAATATATAGCCCTGCAACCTTTGTAATACACATTCTGTGACAGCATCAAGTGTCTACCTATTACCGTTCAAAAGCAGCCCTGACCCAGACTGACGGACATACAGACAGACAGCATAATCACAATAATAGGGTCCTCTTTCGCCCCTCTTTTGATACAGAACTATACCAACCAACCAACAAATACAAAACAAACCCAGTTCGTAGTTTGCCGCATCCATTTCTTCGCACATCTCCACCACAAAGCGTCACCTGATACTTTGAATATAGCATTTAAGTCGTGTGCCTGTTTTACTACATTATAATAAAGAACATCTTGGAACTGATGAGTATTACTTACAATATTAGTGTTTATACGACCATCTTTGTATCTAGATTTTATGTTTTACTTTATGTTGCAAATGGCGACCCGTCCCGACTTCGCATGAATGAAAATTATCGTCATATATTATATCGTTGTGTATTTTCTTATTACAACAAATTAACACAAAACAATTTATGTATAATCCTTCCTCTTGAATCACTTTATCTATTGATGAAACAGCATCAAAATCCGTTGTGTAGTTTAAAGGATCTAAGCGTACAGAGGGACAGACGGCGAGAAGCGACTTTGTTTTATACAATGTAGAAATATGGATGTTGATTTGCAAAGAAAACTCTAGCTCTGCCTCTATGATCTCAAGATTATTGTTATTTGGGTTAGGGTTTTGTCAAAACAAACAAACACAACTTACTTACCATCTCCATAATTTCACGAAGTAATAGATTTTGGATAAACGATTATTCTCTATTCATTATATTTATTTATTTATTTTAACTGTATGCACATGTAAAAATACAATGTACAAAGGCGGACTTAATGCCTTAGGCATTTTCTACTAGTCTACCTTAGGATGATGTAGAGACAAAACATACGCGTGTCTTGGCTCGTTCTGGTAAAACTAATCTAGTTCAATTGTCGACTTAAATCGCCAATCCACCTTAAACAAGCATCGTGACCAATGCTCCTTCTCTTTGTGAGAAGCGGCCTCAGTCTCACAGTGGGACAGTAATAGGCTGCTACTATTAAATCCTCAAACACACTTTTTTTTTAAAGAATTCCAGATAAAGACCAATCTTAATAAATGGCTATTAAAGGAAAGCCAATTCTCGCCAATCAACAGGAATAATGTAACTAGGATTATGTAAAAACTTAATTTAAAAGAGTGCCGTGGAGTTTCTTGCTCGTTCTTCTCCATAGAGGCCTACCTCCGTTTTGGAACGAGCAACTAGCTTCAATTTTCGGACTAACTGACCGACTCCTTGACAATTCATGAGTGCCTGTAAACGGTCTAATTGAAATAAATGTTTTTGACTTTGACTTGACTTGGAATTCACCATTTCATGCAAAACTAGATGACATTATGATAATCAAGCTGTCTGTATAACATTATCTGAGCGAACAACCTGACCGAACAACAATAATCTTAGCTTTAACTTGCCTTAAACTTTACTATTTATGGTCACTCTAATTCTCACGAGACTTTTTATACAACACACATACATCACGGCTTAACGAATAAGATTTGACCACAGAGTAAACGTTTTCAGAAGTACTACTTACACCGTGAGTATTATTTTTAGTTGTGTCGGAATTTTACCGATTAAAACCTTTGGTGGCACAGAGCATTCTTTTGCACTCCGGCTGGTATAACCTTGGCCACCACAAGTCACCAGCCGCACCAACTCCAAATATGTACCCTTGCGGAACATGTAGTTTTGGCATGAGCGAGCGCCCTAACGTATAAGTACATATTTGATTCAAGTCGATTTTCGGATTGGAAATATGGCTTTCCTTTAGCATTGTATTAGTATATAGAATATAGTCTTCAAATTAAACAAATTGTATCTGTAAAACGAGTATTTTCAAATGTGAAACAGAAAGTCAGATGTTAAAAATACATTTTGATCGTAATGTGCTCTTTTTTATATTTTGAGCTGTTCCTATAGTAAACAGTGTTCATAAGTACTTTTATCTCTTGGAATATTAGAAAGGTTTGTAAGGTCAGGTGCGCAGTACTCGTAACCGGCGTGCTTGTATGACGAGATGTATGAACGTGGACGAAGCGAAAGAAGTATGTATGGAGTAGCAGGTGGCGTTCTGTGGCGTTTTGGAAAAAGCCGTGAGTTTATGTATGTATGTAAATATGAGAAAGCGGTACACAGCTCATAACAGCTATGCTATTCTCTAAAAGACTATACAATGCACTCGTCGTCGAAACGAGTATGGTCCTAAATGGATTTTGAACTTTATGCTGTAGATCATTTAGTTGAAAATCCATTAACGACAAACTGTCTCTACGACGAGTTTCGAAACAGTTTGCCTTTACTAGATTTTCAACGTTGTGATCTACAGTATAAAGTTGAAAATCCACTAAACACAAACCATAGTGTCAGCGCTGCCGCGGCCGCTACCGCTGCCGCGCTGTGCTTTTAGAGAATAGCACTACTGAGTCGACTAATATTACTTTTGCGTCAAGTGAACCTTTTAGCAATATTTTTTATGAATGTCCCCCAAACCAGGTGACATGCTCAAATGTCACCTCAACGACTATTTAGTAATAAATGTCGTTTTATAGCTTATTAATGTGTATTATAGGATTTTATAGTCGTTTAGAGGAGATGTATGATAATAGTGACGTTATGGAGTTATTTAGTGGGTACAGGTATTAGGTGGGCTGTGGGGAATTTAGAAAAAAAAAATATGGCTTGTTGTTTTTTAGCAACTTGGTATTTTTTTTTGTAGATCTTATTGTCGAAGAATCAGTATGTTTCAGATTTATTTTAATCTTCGAATGACTAACTTTTGCCTGCGACTTTGTCTGCGTGGCAGTTAAATTTATCTTGATACAGCCTATGTCACTCACACACAGTTTTTTTTTCTAAGATTTCGGACTTAAAAAGTTTGTATGAGATCACTCTTAAAAATGAAGAGAAAGAATTAACATTTTTATAAAATATCAGCCTATTACTGTCCCACTGCAAGGCAAAGGCCTCTTCTCATACAGAGAAAGCATGAACATAGATCACCATGCTTGCTCAAGGCGGATTGGCGATTCCAGACTTATATTAATTACAAGTCCAGGTTTCCTCACGATGTTTTCCTAATATTATTACTTATAGGTGTTTATCATATTTACCTAGCTAGTTTTAGTATCACGATTAAACTGTCACACTAAGTATAATAATTACACTAGTTTACAGTACATCTGTTGCCGAAGAAATTTTAGCTGTTGCTGACTACATAATGATATGCTATTTTCAAAAATATAATTAGAAGATTTTTATCAGCTCTAGTTTCTGAGTTTCAGCTATGTAGGTATAAAACAGAAAAAAACATGTATTTACTAGGAAAAACTTTATTAAAAACAATTATTAATTATTGAGTTCTAAAAAACTGCGTTTTAAAGCTCTTCTCTGATGTGTAGACTTTGGGAAATGACGTATCAGAGACCAGCAATAGTCAGACATCATATTCGTATCCCAGAAACCCTGATAGCGCTCTTCCATGACCCGTAAGTCCTGATGCATAGGCTCTCCCTGTTCTTCGCTCATATCTCCTAATTATTTTGTTTAGAAAGATTTAAATCTCTTACAAGATCGTCTAACTCATTTTGAGAAAAGCACTTTGGCTCATTTGAGATACCTTCAAAATCAGCATCATTTTCTGATGAGCTTGGTCCTTCAATGTCTTGTTCTAAGGGTTCAGATATATTTTTAGGCACTGAAGAGTCAGGTGAACGCTACACTGGACGTTGAACACAACTAGTAGCTCGATTTTTAGTGTTTAAACCGTTTACGTTCACGCTACAAAAATGACAGTCTTCGAGATGATTTCGTGGTTCTCGCCAAATAGTCGGTGTTCCAAATTTAAAGGCACTTCTTTTACCACTTTTCCATAATCTTAAATATTCCACACACGATTTACAAACACAATTGGGAGCCCATGACTTCATTTTTATCTGAGAGCATCCCAAAATACTCAAAATAGGTATTTTTCACCAACTCTGATATAACTTTTCTACAATCGTTAAACACAAATTCTCCGCATATATAGCAAAAATGATCTGGATTGTTTAAACAACGTCTCCTTGAACTACTCATGACGCAAAAACTTCAGATACCAATCTGAACACAGTAAAATACGCCTGTTATAGATGAATATATACGCTTAAATGATAAAAATCAAAAACAAAGTAACTCGAGCTGCTCAAAAAATTTTGAGGGTAGATTTGACAAAAACAAGTCATAAGTGAACATTATCAACCATAAAATTCGCGGCAACAGATAAAAAGTTAAATTTTGTAAACTAGTGTTATTATCCTTTTTTAATAACTTATTTTGATTGAAAGTTACTGGTTTTACGCGCATTTATTCAAATTGTAATAAATCATAATTCAGTATTATCATAATATAAATGATAAATTAGTAATAAAAATATATGGAAATAGGACTATTAATTCAAAAGTCGATATTTAAATTAAACGACTATTATAATATAGTAATAATCATAACATTTAAAAAATCGATATAATATTCAAAAATTATTAATATGAATTTTTATTAGAAGATACTAGTATTTTTGCAGGTAGGAATTTGCCTAAAGAGGTCTTCATATCGAAAACCTCTTGACGTATACAGATGAAATTTAGCAGGGAGGTAGTTTATAGTTAGTAGACGTCCACTCAGAATAGATTATCCAAAATTTTATTACATTTACGTGGACGAAATCGCGGGCAAAATCTTGAAAATATAAAAAAAAAAACATCAAAATGTCATACGAATGTTGTAAAATAGAAGATCTATCAAATTCATTACTATGTAGGAATTCTAAAAGATTTACGACCGTATACAGTTTGTCTGTCTGTCCGTCCACTCGTAAGTTTTAATGTTAAGAGTCGCGTTTATTGCTTTATTAGATAAATAAATTAATACTTTAATATAATTAGCGTCATATATTATAGTTGAATCAGTTTTGTGTTGTGGGAATGACGCAGTGAGAGATTATTAATGAGATTTTACAGTTTTTAGTCTAAATTAGAGATGAGACTTTTATATTATAGACTAGCTTTTGCCCGCGACTTGGTCCGTATTTTCTTACAGATCTCTCTTGCTTTTGATAATAAAATATAAATTTGTTGAGACAGATAGCCTATCTACGGGGTCATTGAAAGTTTATCAGAAACCTGAAAACGGGTCATTGTAGTTATCATTATGAACAACTTTTACAGAAAAAAAAAACATAACTGGCGAAATGTGGGTGAACTAATGGGTACACCTCTGCCTAACCCTTCGGGGATTGAAGGCGTGATGTTATGTATTTTACTATGAGATCAACGCTGAATTCATAAAAATCTGCTGTTCCCTACGAAAATATAAATAACTAGCTTTTACCCGCGGCTTCGCCCGCGTTTGTTTAGAATTTGACAATCAATTCGGGCTGTACTCGGCTTGTTGTTCGGCCAGATCCAGAATTATTTAATACCTACAGACCAACAGACTGTGACTCATAAAAGTCCGTCGGCGTTCAGTTTACATTTCTGCAAGAGAGGTCCTTCTCACCTGCGACTATTTTAGAGTTTCAGTCGCTGTAATGGCTGAGCTTGTTCTCTGAGACGAAGTTGTGTTTGATTGAAAAGGCGTCTCAGTTGCTCTTACAGCTCTCTGGCTTTCGGCTTGTTCCTCCAAAAGCAATTGCGTTTAGAAGGGCGTCTCAGTCACTCTCAGAGAAGCTTGGAGGGCGAACGGTTTGGCTCTCTAGTCTTTTCTGGCTTTAAGAAAATGTCTCATCAGCTCTCAAATTTACTTGTCGCTCCGGTTGTGCTTGCCTTCTTAATGCGGCATGAACGGAAGATTCCGAGGATTGAGCAGTAATTTTTGCTCGAGCTCGCAATGAGCTTTTGGTTGTGAGTTGGACCTGCGAGATATTCTAAAATTGAAAAACGTAATCTACCTACCCTCATTAAAACACACCGGAAATACCTCTAACGAAAAAATAAACAGTACTGAGGGACAAACTTAACTTTGCCGTTGAAAAACTGTTGTCTACATACATCGACATAGGTCGCGGTTAGTTTAGCAACTAACCTCTTCCTTCAGTCAATCATCGACTACACGCATTAAACAAAGCAATTTTACTGTTAAGACAGTTCTGCGCTGTGATCTTATGAGGAGTTTCCTTTCCATATCTCCGTAGTTCATCATCAGATCATGACAGTATTTATTTGGGACCAATTCGAAAAAATAAACAAAAAAAGAATCATCCAAATCAATTTACAATTAGCGGAGTAATCGCAGAGTATGCTTCATTGACAGAGCGTAGTTATAAGTTCACCTTTATTCTTCCATGCATCCTCTATGAATGCGTTTACACCTGTCAGTGTCAGTGATGACAGTGTCAGTTACGCAGTTTTTCTGTATCCCTGACAACGTATATAAAGTGGGTCACAGACAAACGCGAAATGTTGTGGCGGCCGCGTCAATTGCAAATTTTAACAACCGTCCGCGTGTACTGCTTTGTAAAATGACGCCAAAGATGGAAATTGTAATAGAAATAGTTGAATTTAAATAATAATTTAAATTTAACTCACACTTCTCTATTCCTAAGAGTAATATGCGATGCTAATGATAATATAGGTACAGATAAACTACTGTACCTTGACGCTTCCCTCCATATTAAAATTTCAATGTGTGTAGTCACATTCGTATGAAAGACTTTGTGAGTAATCGTCTTCAGTAGCAGGCTAGGATATTTTTTTGTCAACTAATCATAAATAGCCGACCGCGCAAGACGACGTACCTCTCATTTTCATAGAGAATTTCAGTACAGCGCCATACTAATAATAATGAGTAATTTTTGACGCCGCTAGTCGGACAACAAATCGCTGATTTGTTTTTGTCTCGGGAGCCGTCTTAATATGCACACATGCGTTGTGAGTATTTTTAATACTATTAAAAACACTTTCAAACGTTTTGAATTGTGGAAGGGCGCGTCATGTTACTGTAGTTTATCTCTACCTCACACCTCAAGTGTTTAAATATTAAATTTTTTCTTATCTTCTGAGAGGACTAATGAGTCATGAGAGTAATAAGATAACGTTACGGTTAGCCATATTGACTGACGTCCGATTGCGACGTCCGATTGTCCGATTGTAGCACAATCACCACGGCCACCACTGTGACCGCGGTGGTGTGTTTTTGGAGTGTTTGGAGCCGCGGCCTGCGGTTTGACGTAACCGCAAGTCCGTCCGTCTGGAAGCCACTTTATGCAAAATGTCAGGATACTCTTCAGCGGTTTTGGGCATGAAAAATTATTAAGCAAACAACTTTCGTACTCCTAGGTTGTTTACTTAAAACTGGTCTATCGACAGTCTAGACTCATAATGTATTACATGCTTAAACTTAAAATTTAATCATGATCCGATAGACACGTGGCGCCATCTACTGTCATAAGGACGTTATTGTGATTTCCCTCGGGAACAGTACTTTTTTTCGGGATTAAAGGTACCCTATGTTCGTCCCTGTACACCTGGCAACGTATATGCAAAATTTCAGGATGATCGGTTCAGTGGTTTAGGCGTAAAATGGTAGCAAACAAACAAACAAACTTACTTTCGCATTTATAATATTAGTTAGGAAGTTAGGATAATAAATACCTTTAAAAATACAAGGCGATCGTAAATGTATGAAACAGCTGATTATTTTTCACAATTTAGGGTTGGTCCCGTATAAGAAAAAGGGTGGACCAACCGCAGTGCCCCATTAAGCCGAAAAAAATTCATCACCAAAATTTTTTTACAGGTCCGTATTTTTTTAAATAATAGAGTACCTTTAACACTGACGGATAACGTAGCTTCCTATTGTAGTTTAGCGTGAAGATAGTTGCGTTTAAAGGTTATAAAACATACAGTATAGAAGTACTTATGTATAGATTTACATGTATCTGACGGCGCGGTTGGCGCATAACATAACATAACATCACACCTGTAATCCCCGAAGGGTTAGGCAGAGGTGTACCCATTAGTACACCCACATTTCGCCAGTTATGTTTAAGTCCCATGTAATAGGGGGCGAGCCTATTGCCATCAACCGGGCTCAAATCCAGACTCCGAAGCTGCTACTGAGAAATTCCTGATGGAAAAACCCATTAACACTTTGCCCGACCTGGGAATCGAACCCAAGACCTCATGCACAGCAGTCGCGCTTGCGACCACTAGACCAACGAGGCAGTCCGAGTGAGTTGACTTGAGTTCGAGTCGAGGCGCGGTTGGCGCAGTGGCTAAGCAATTGGCTGATGCACTGCGTGTCGCGGGTTTGATTACGAGACAAATATTTGTATGACCTGTATAATAGTAGTTCCGGGTCTGACTGCTTGTGTATGTGAGTTGATATGTATATAAACGCACCTATGATACAGAAGAAATTAGTAAGGGGCAACGTTTAAAAAGAAAAATGTCGAACATAAATACTGCGTAAAAATATCGTTACAAAGACACGAAAAACAGCAACAGTTTTTTTACAGTTATTAAGCAAAATCAATAAACATTGAACTAAATAACGAACTATTATATTCATATTAAAATATGTAAGCTTGGTACTTAATCACACACAACTGCTGAACGGATATCGATGAAAATAGAGACCCAAGAAGAAATAGACTAGTGATTTTCATAAATATGTTTTAGAGTACCTATTTCTTAATTTAATAAGGTAATAATTATTAGGTTAAAAGCGCTATTCCATGATTACCATAGTTAAATGACTTCAATGGAGATAGTATGATCACTTTTGATAAAATCTTCCTTATTTAACAATAAAGATTTAAAATAATAATAGTGGAATAAAAATCTCGTAACATTAGTAAAAAAAAAAAATAGTTTCTCTATCAGATTTTCTGTAGGAAAGAATTGTTACTTATTAAGTAATTAAATTATTTTTATGTCTTTAACTTTTGTTTATTCGTGGTGCTTTCCAACATAATCAGTAAGATCTCTGCTTACACCAGCAACTAAAAGCGTAAAAATACCCACTAATAAGCCTTCTACTCATTGATTATTCATAAACGAAAAATAACAAAATTACTATTTTTATAACGCAAGTAAGGAATTTTTACTGGACTATATATTATGAAAGCGCAGTATGGGGTCTTTAGTGGACTACTGTGAACCGTCACACTGTCTAACCATATTTGTAGCAGAAGGTCAATTCAGTGCGTACCTACTGGTGTCCTGTGTCTGACACAAGCAATTGCCCTAGGAAGACCTACACTGACCTTATTGATGAGGTTCTTCAGAAAGGTCAGGTGCTCGTAACCGGCGTGCTTTCAAGACGAGATGTATGAACGTGGATGAGGCGAAAGAAGTATGTAAGGATCGTAGTACCCCCATGGGAAAAAGGCGTGAGTTTATGTTATGCTATGTTAGTAGACATAGAATCAAGGAGCTCTTGGCTAAGTAATAACAGCCGCATGGGTCTATCAATTCATTGAATTTCTCCTGTGTCGTTGGTGCGTTTAAAAACATTATAAAATCACTAGCGATCCGCCCCGGCTTCGCATGGGTGCAATAAAATACAAACTATACGTAGGTATATACCTTCCTCTTGAATCACTCTATCTAATAAAAACGTTATTAAAATCCGTTGCGTAGTTTAAAAGATCTAAGCGTACAGACGGCGGGTAGCGTCTTTATTTTATGCTATGTAGAGACTACCTATAAACAGGGTCATTGAAAATTTACCCGAAACGTGAAAAGGGGTCATTATACTCATCATTATGAACAACTTTCACTATAGGACCAATACTAAAATCACGAAAAAAAAAAAAACAACTGTTCCCTACAAAATTGCTACACGACACGATCTCAACGCATGGAACAGCTGATTTTTTTTAGAATTCAAGGTTGGTTCCATAGTAAAAGTTGTTCATATTGATGAGTATAATGACCACTTTTCAGGTTTCGGGTAAATTTTCAATGACCCTGTTTAGTTATAGGTACGCTTAGATCTTTGCAGAAGTTAAAGCAGCTACTTTTATACTTTGTAAACTCGTGTGTGGGAGTGGAACTTCTGCATTTTTCTACTCAATAAAGTTAATGTCTTCATACACGCCTATAAAACAAGTAAAGCGTATATATTTTATTATTAAGTATATCGTTTCCCAGTAGCATTTGAATTAATTTTAAATATGATACGAATTAACGAATTTCGGTTATTAATTATGACGATAAAGATTTTTTATTGATGTGTGATAGTAGGTTTTAAATGTGAGTTTTTGAATGTGAGTTTTAGTTTCAATTGAAATGAGAAAATGTGTTTAAATTTAGAAAGTAAATAAATCTATACTAAATACGAAAAAAATTCAGTCGGATTTTTACGGTTTCACGACTAAACCACTGAAACGATTTCGATGAAATTTGGTATGTACTTCCCCAATAGCGCTCACATTTCGTTGGTTATTAAAAAAAATCAACTGATCCGTACATTTTGAATGTTATACATTTATTTAAATAAGTTGATTTGACTGCCTCGTTGGTCTAGTGGTCGCAAGTGCGACTGCTGTGCATGAGGTCTTGGGTTCGATTCCCAGGTCGGGCAAAGTGTTTTGGGTTTTTCCATCAGGAATTTCTCAGTAGCAGCCTCGGAGTCTGGATTTGTGCCCGGTTGATGGCAATAGGCTTGCCCCCTATTACATGGGACTAAAAACATAACTGGCGAAATGTGGGTGTACTAATGGGTACACCTCTGCCTAACCCTTCGGGGATTACAGGCGTGATGTTATGTTATGTTATGTAAGTTGTTTTTTTTTTTTTCATTTAAAATTACCTCTAGATCTCTACATGCACAGTAATGATTTCGTTACGACACGTCGACATAGCAAACGTAGCTGTAATTTGGCACGTTAGTATAATAAAAACGTGTGATCATAAAAATAGCGTTCGACCACTTTAAAATCCATTAAATTGGAATCTTTGGCAAAAATATTCAAAAATGCGAAGAAAATTAAAATTCATTACAGAACGTGATTTAATCAAAATTCCATAAAAATGTCTTCTAGAAAGACAATAACACTGCCTACCTACTTAGGCAGATATTTATATTCACAATATGTAGGTACTAAAAAATACATAGGTACAGCCTTATGTAACAACATTAGCAAATAAATTGAACTTATAAAACAATTTTCCATCCACGTTTATTTAACACACTTAACTATACAACTAAATTCACCTTAATGCACACACACACACACACACACACACCCCACAATATAACCATAAATTCACTCACACAAACACACCCACATCATTAGCACGTAAATACATTTGCGCAATCCAATTGGCTACAATCACCCACACAAACTCAGTTCTTACATAAAGTATGTCGCACACACAAGTAGTAACTAGTACTTTAATTAAACGATTTAGAATCTAAAAAGTGTATGTTACAGGATGCTAAGCATTATCTTATTGGTTGATGTGTTTAAGCCACAATGGGTGCTCATTCATTTCTTTGAATTGCCCCTGCGACCATTGGTGTGGGTCCTGTCAATAAATTTTGACAGCTCAATAAAAATCGTTATTGGTTGACCTCTGTGGTATGTTAGGGTTGGGTTACAATGGTTGGATGAATTAGGAATAGGTAGAATATTTATTTTAATTTGTTTTAGTTTTTTATGTACAATCTTATTTGTTAAAAATAAATAACAGTAATATTTTTCGTAATGTTGTCAACATGTAAGATATGACAATTAGAGTAAATTTTTAACAGCAGAATAAATTGTTATGTTACTATTTAATCTAATAATTTTAAAAATGAACAAACAGTTCACACCTATATCTTCTTTAGAAAGAACAAAAAGATTAGATTTTTTTGACATCAAATGATTTTTTATTGAAAAAGCTAATAGCTTTATTTGTTTTATTTATCAATATCAATTTACTTAGAGACGGGTCATTTTTTTATTGAAATATTAATATCAGAAATGGCCGGTCCGACTTGAGTAAGCGTCATGATCAATGCTCGTGCCTTCTCTGTATAAAAAGAGGCCTTTTGCCCTGCACTGAGACAATAAAAGTCTAGTGCTATTATTTGACTATATCGCCCTCACACAAACAAAGAATGCAATCGTAACACTTTCCACTAAAACAACTAAAGCCAACAGTACATTAGCGTCACTAACATAAACACTTCGCCTTACTCCTAATACTAGGAAGCGCAGTGACGCACGTGTGTACTGGGGCTAAGCGACCGTTAAGTTATAGCGTAGCATTCGATACACGCGCGCCAGTTTAGTGGCAGCCAATCATGTGGTGCGGCTAGCATAATAAAGAATGTAGTTGAGTCGTAGTGGGAGCGAGGATATTGCTGGCTAGGATTTGAGGTGGAATCTTCTAGCTATATAACGAGTTTATATGAAATCATTTTCCTAACGGCGAAATGGTTAAAAGATATTTATATACTTAGTTCGCCATTAAGGGATTAGAATATGCTCAGACTTAGAGCCTTATACAAAGACATACAACTTAAGGCAATGCTTTTCATTTTGACAAATAAAAAATATACATTGTGATATTAATAATAATAATAAACCTTTACCGCCGAGCCGACAAACTTTTAATAGAACTAGCTTGTGCCCGCGTCTACGTCCACATGGATTTTCTCACGAAACCGTAAAAAAAAAGTTAGTTTTTTGATAGTAAAATATAGCCTGTGTTACTCGTTGATAATATAGCTTTCCATAAGTCGAAGATTTTTATAATCCGTCAATTCGATTTTGTGTTCAACCATTACAAACACAAATACAAATCTTTTCTTTTATTATATCAGTTTAGATGTATTTATTTATTACCATAAAAATCTCATGGATTGAGAAACTGAGTATGTCATGCAAATACCTCATATTTTTCATCAAAGATTTTTACTAATTTTGACTGCCTCGTTGGTCTAGTGGTCGCAAACGCGACTGCTGTGCATGAGGTCTTGGGTTCGATTCCCAGGTCGGGCAGTGTTATTGGGTTTTTCCATCAGGAATTTCTCAGTAGCAGCCTCGGAGTCTGGATTTGTGCCCGGTTGATGGCAATAGGCTCGCCCCTATTACATGGGACTAAAAAAAAACATAACTGGCGAAATGTGGGTGTACTAATGGGTACACCTCTGCCTAACCCTTCGGGGATAACAGGCGTGATGTTATGTTATGTTATTTTTACTGACCCATTACTGAAACAACTCTGGGCTTGTCTATCTCCTCGCTTGCACTGAGACACAAACCTAAACCATCCAATTCAAAGGATAACAGACACTGTGATACGCAATTAAATTTCTAACTTTCCTTCTTAGAAACAAAACAATTCGGACATTTTGTACATTTGAATATTTCTTAGTTCTTAAAACTTGTACCGGTGCCCTGTGTGCTAGTGGCTTGGTACTTAAATATCAAACTTGAAACGTTTATTATACAGTGAATAAGTTAGTTTTGATTATGAAGTATGAGATGAAAGTTATTGTTGTAAATTTTTCTAAGGAACTTTGTTTTGAACGGACAATGGTGCCGAATGTCTTGGACACAAACCAAACTAAAATTAGACTATTTCCATCTTTTTCTGTCCAATAAAACAAGAAAGAGACTAATGTAAATAAGTGCTGTCAAATTTACCCAATCTGACACATCCATACAATTATAGTTGACATCTTAAAACGTATGGATTAAAAATACGGAAAAGTTCAAGACAAACCTAATTTGAAATCGCTAACTTAGTTCTTTAATGTCACCGTCCTTTCCTTTCGCTGTATGTTAGTAAGAGATGTCAATTCTCGAAATATAGTCTAGTTTGCGAACAAGGGAATCGGCACCAATAACTGTTGTTTTTTTTTTTAATTAAGTGTCCAAAATAACTTTAAGTTACGTCTTAAATTACTGCTCCACTCCCTTAAGTCAAAGCGGGATGTTATGAACATTCTTCGATAACCGGACTATGCAACGCAAAATGATTTTTAAAATGGAACCGTTTCGGAGATTAGCGCGTTTAAACAAATACTCTAGTTTTTTTTATATTAGTACAGTTTAGATTGTTTCCCTTTCATGTTAGGTCTCTATCATATGGGGACCTATAAATATGGACCTATGGACCTATAGACATATAGGACTATACATAGGAACTGTGGTCCTATAGGACCTATATTAAGTATGATGTCTTGCAGAAACTCTTGATAACACTTTTAATTTTTAGGTACTAACATAATTTTTCTTCTGAAAATGAAAAGTTGGTTAAGGTAGGTAAATACTTCTTCTGTGCAGGAATCAAACCTGCGACACTCAGTAGGTACCTACAGCAACTAATCGCTAAGCCATGGCGCCAACTTTGTCAATCTCAACAAACAACTAAACAAAAAAAATAGATCCCAAAATTAACTAGAATCACATGCATCGCGGACGGAATAAACAATTCAAATGTATTGTCATTCTAAATGGTAGACCGATTACAAATTCTTAAGAAAGCCGTTTTTATTGTACTAATGGCTTCCTACTTGTTACGAACAGGGTGGGCAGAACAACAAGTGGGTATAGATGTCCCATAATTAAGAACTTAGAGAAATCTGGATGTCTGAATGTGTATAAGCTTATATACAAATCGCTCTTCCGACCGAACTACTTCGTTGGTCTAGTGGTCGCAAAGCGCGACTGCTGAGTGTGAGGTCTTGGGTTCGATTCCCAGGTCGGGCAAAATCTGCCAGAGTTGCGGATTTTGTTCGAAAGAGTTACCGTGGCCCTGGAACACAAAGTGCATTAGGAGGAACACGGATGAGTTTTAGTCAGTACCTAAGAGTCTGACACTTCCGGGAACGGAAAAGTCATTTGATGATTCTTTAGAGTGTTATTTAGTGTTACTGTTTGTTGCAACAGGAATTTCTCAGCAACAGCCTCGGAGCCGGGATTTGTGCTCAGTTGATGGCAATAGGCTCGCCACCTATTACATGGGACTTAAACATAACTGGCGAAATGTAGGTGTATTAATGAGTACGCTGCCTAACCCTTCGGGGATTACAAGCGTGATGTTATGTGCTATTTTATTTTAACAAACCTTCAGTTTATTCATAAATCCTGACAATTATTCAAAACATTCCTACAATAACTTAAAGTTCAACTTATTATTCAATAAGTGTTAAGTTTTATAATTCATAAAAAATGTTTTTAAAATAAGTAATTGTCTTGTAACTACAGTTTCGACAATCAATTTGAATATTTTCGAAGTTTTTCTATAATTTATGAGTTTTTATTCAAAATTTATGTTATGTTGTATGTGAGTTATGTTAATGGTCGGTGTTTAAACATAAACGTGTTATTAATAAGGCATTAGATATCGTTGATGCGTTAATGCAAAACTTTTATGTTTGTTGTTGGTCGCGATCGAAAATTGAATATTATAACCATTGGCCGACTATGGAAAACATAGTCTGTTTTATGTTAAATTTAACATTTTTATTGAACTAACTTTTAATAAATAAATAATAAATATCTTGGGACAACTCACACACGGCTATCTGATCCCAAGCTAAGTAGAGCTTGTGTTATGGTAACCAGACAACTGATATACATACTTATATAATTTATAAATACATACATATTATAGATAAATCACACCCAGACACAGAACTAACAATCATGCTTATCACTCAAAGTTTGTCCTGGGTGGGAATCGAACCCACGATCTCCGGCTTAGCAGTCAGGGCCACTAACCACTAGACCAACAGGCCCGTCAAAACTTTTGCCCAAGATTTTGTCCGCGTAAATGTCGGTTATCGAGGATGCAGACGAAGTCGAAGGTCAAAAACATAGGTAGGTCTCTAAGCTAAATATTCGAAACCATTACAGTTAGGTACTTACTATTTAGAAAATTTGCCGTAGGTTGGTTCATTTTGACAGAACGACACCCAATTATCTTATATTTAAATAAATTACAATACAAACTTAAACATATCAGTTGAAAAACATACTTTTGTAACAGTTGAACAATAACATACTTACTCTAATTGCGCATATTTAAAAAAATACCTAAGGCCAAGTGCGAATCGGACATGAACGGTTCCGTACCACCATTTGATATAAGTTATATCAGAAACATTTTTATGGGTAATGTGAAGTATATGACTGCCTCGTTGGTCTAGTGGTCGCAAGCGCGACTGCTGTACATGAGGTCTTGGGTTCGATTTCCAGGTCGGGCAAAGTGTTATTGGGTTTTCCATCAGGAATTTCTCAGTAGCAGCCTCGGAGTCTGGATTTGTGCCCGGTTGATGGCAATAGGCTCGCCCCCTATTACATGGGACTAAAAACATAGCTGGCGAAATGTGGGTGTACTAATGGGTACACCTCTGCCTAACCCTTCGGGGATTACAGGCGTGATGTTACGTATGTTTATGTGTTAAGTACATTATAAGAACACTTCTCATAAAAAAAAAAATCTGTTTCTTTATTTATTTTTATGATTGGTTCTTATAGTGTCCATATACACACACTGAAAAAATTTCAAGCGTCTGCCCTCGGAGTCTTAGGAATACGGTTTCACTGAGCACCAATTTTTTTGTTAAGAAAACAATGCCCCATAAGTACTTGGAATTTCTCCTTTATCGTGGGCTGTGTAAACAAACATAAAACTCACAAACACACTCTGCCAGATCCGGAATCTATAGATCATACAGATATTTGTTGCGTGCGGGACACGCAGCACAGCAGCCTATCGCTCAGCCGTCGTCAGTGCCTTGTTGGGTACAGAACCCCAAATGGCTTGACAACCTCAGCTACTGCGTTTATTTCGCCCTCATTCTCACAAACACAGACTAATTGCAGGACCCGCTTAAACCCAGCATTGACCCCGCGAATTTCTTCGAAGACAATGTGTCATGAGTTTTTTATCATAACAGAATCAACAATAAACTACATATTACAGTAAAAACCGTAAAACAACGACAATTGTCTCTCAACCTGTTTGGTGAACGACCATTTTGTGTTCCGATTTCCTAAAAAAACCGTCATAGGTCGCACGTGGTGGTGTGGCCATGGTTTTTGGTGGTTTCTGGCTAGTCTTTGGTCAAAGTCAAAGTCAAAGTTGTTTTTTTTTCATTTGCAAAATTCGGATCACCGTTTCAATCCTATAGGGGGTGAATTCGTTCTTAGCGGACGTCTACTATCTATAAACTATCTCCCTGCCGAATTCATTTCATCTTTGTACCTCAAGCGGTTTTCGATATTTCGTGATGAGCTTGTGACTGAGTGAGTGACGTTTCGCTTTTAATGTTTAGATTTATGGTTTACTAGCTTTTGCCCGCGACACCGTCCGCGTAAACTTCGATTATCGCGGACACAGACGAAGTCGCGGAAAATTACCCATGTCCTGTCAGTTCAATTATTAATCGAAATTTACAAATCATTATTCGAAACGACACGTGGCGCCATCTATGATCATAAAAACGTTATTGTGATTTCCCTCGGAAACAGTCCTTTTTTCGGGATAAAAGGTACCCTATGTTTGTTCCTGTACACCTGGCAACGTATATGCAAAATTTCAGGATGATCGGTTCAGTGGCTTAGGCGTAAAATGGTAACAAACAAACTTACTTTCACATTTATAATATTAAAGTTAGGACTAGTTTATATTATTCCACGGGGACCGTACCTACATATTTTTCGGGGCAAATATTCCCGTCTATTTAATTCTGTGCTAAATTTCATACACATCTGTTCAGCCGTTCTAGCATGATAACAAATATCCATCCACACAAACTTTCGCATAAATAGTACGAGTAGTAAGTATGACTGTGGAAAGAAATATTTCTAAAAATGTCACTTTTAGTTGATGGTTACCTTTAACTGTGGTTCTCACAGAAAATATGTTTATTAAGAGTAGACAGGAAAACATGGAGATATAATCATAAATCTTTATTTATCTCAACATCACAGACACTTGATAATAAAATGCACAATCTTACATAGAGAAAGGTGTCTGAGATAGGATATTATAGTTTTGATTTATACATCAACCGGTTGTATTGGATGGGACTCTTTAAAATATGTTACAAGTTATGTCTTTGATTACTGCTCCGCTCCTGGGTCGTAGCGTGCTTGATGTTATAAAGCCTATACTATTGCTCATTAATCTGGCTCATTAATATACAAGAAGATTTTTTTCTACTCAGGCTGAAAGTTCCAGAGATTAGAGCGTTTAAACAAACAAAAATCTCTTCAGATTTGTTATATTAGGATAGACTAAGAGCAGAAATACTGATCAATCTTTTATAAATTTTAGTTTCTTGTAAATCCGAACAACTTTAACAGTTGAGCCATTTGCGAAAATACCATAAAAAAAGTTTTTTTTTTGTTTTTTTTTTTTTAATTTGTCCAATGACCTAGTTGCAAACGATAAAAAGAGATCTTAGCAGTGGGCCTACCACAACCTCTTGAAACAATGATATTTAAATATTACTTTGCCTTCCACACTGTTGGATTTTCAACGCTCGGATCAGCGCCGAGAGTTGAAAATACTACTACAGAAATTACAAAGTAATATTAAAATAATAATGTTATAAGGGACGGCGGTAGGCGCCCTGTACAAATAAAAATGAAGGGATAACCCACCACCCTACGATGTGGCGCGAGAATACTAGGAAGGCTGAGGAAAAGAGCTGAGAAAGAAGAAGGAATAAAGAAGAAGATTTTATAAGTCTTCTGAGCATTTCTCCTGTATTGTGTATACAAACAATTAGGCGATTAACACACGGAACCGCGCACCGACGCGGAGCGCGGTGGCGGTAAAGCGGATTGCACCGCTCGACCGCGCGGTCGGGCGGTGTACGTGTGCTAGGCATCAACGGATTTCCTAGAGGCCATGCGACATGAGATCCGCTTGCGCTGTGTCGTGTGTTTATCGCCTTAAACCTGTATCTAAAACCAAAAATTTAGTACCAAATTTTCCTAAATCTTTATGCAAGTTGGTATCCCTACAATATAAAGTTCCCAGTGCTACTCTGTCGCTAATAGCACTTTATGTTCAGCATAATAGCACTTGATGTGCCACATAATGTTGTGCGCGATAGTGTAACGTGTTCCTGTTACATCAATGAGCTGACTTATGACCTGAAAAGCGCAGCTTACATGGCGATGCATATGGTTGAACAACTTTTTCTATAGAACCAAATCTGAGATATGAAAAGAAAACTTTACTTGTCTGCTGTTGATGGCAAATATACTAAACTAGCTTTTGCATGCAAAATAAAATAAAATATAGCCTATGTTACTCGCAGATAATGTAGCTTTCTAATGGTGTAAGAATTTTTAAAATCGGTCCAGTAGTTTTTGTGTTTATCCATTACAAACAAACAAATAAACAAAAATATAAATTTTTCCTCTTTATAATATTAGTGTAGATAATAAAGTATTGTTATTTTTTTGTTTGGTCGTTTACAAAAGAGTGGCTAGCTGTTGTAATATGGTAAATTTACAAAATTTTATTTTTATGATTAAGCTTGTAAATAATGTTTATAAATACCTTTATTAAAATAAATACTCATTTACAAAATGCCTCAGTTAGAAACTAACTCGGAGTAAAAATTAACCCTGCCTGGTGAAAGTGGTCCCAACATCCAAAGTCCAAGTCAAAGTCAAAAACATTTATTTCAATTTACAGGCACTTTTGAATTGTCAAGGAGTCGGTCAGTTAGTCCGAAAGTTGAATCAGTATAGTTATAGGTACAAGAAATCGGCAAACATCTTGTTAGATATATTCCAAAGTCTTGCATACCCTCTAATGATGACAAGAAATTATAAATATTTAATTCCTTCAATTGAAGATTAGTTAACGTAATTTACATAAATCCATGTAAACCAAGTGCGTCGCGGAATCGACAGAATTCCGGCAAAAGTTGTCACACGCCACACAATCCTCGGAGCGCTTGTCCATTGCACATCGTGGTGTCACGTGGTGTGTCGACACGGGGATTCAATATAGAAAATAAACATTTCGGAATTGATAAACAAGTCTGATAGTTCTGAAATAACAGCTGAGTTCTACAGCAAAATAATTAGAGTGAGCTGTTTATGAAAAAATAAAAAATAGATTAAATTATCAGCTGATATTTTTATAATCAGATAAGTTATGACAGTTTGACAATTTTTTTTATATAAAAGCTGTCAATCTGCCATGAGTACTTACCTGATCTTATCGACTTATCTGATTTATTGTATTATAAGTTAATGGAGTCACGCATTTTGTTGTTAATGACATACCCAATAACATTCAGTTATTGAATTATTTACTAGAAATGGAATATTTCACATTATTATTATTTTAGCTTTTTATATTACTACAAATTACTGTATTACCGTCTATATCACTGTTATAATTGACATTTACTCAAAAGCTCTTATAGCTCGAATTTCCGACACGGATTTCACCAAACCTCCCCTCCTGTCGACACTAATGGAAAACCACATGCAACGGTGCTTATCTAAACAGTTTCCGAGTACATCCAGATGTGTGATAGCAGCAAATGAGCGGTAGTACTCATGCAGAGTACATGCGAGTATATGTGATCGACGTGTGACATGCCCGTTGTTATGTCTCCGAGCTCATCGCGTACGTGGACTTTCTTGTCGGAGGCTGATCGCGCTTCTCCTTTGTTTAGAGATTTTCCGGTTTAGCTCTCGTTTTATTACAATATTTTTGGTCGATTACGGGTATCGTATTACCCAGTTACTGGGTTGTGGAGGTCAGATAGGCAGTCGCTCCATGTAAAATACTGGTATTCAGCTGCATCCGGTTAGGCTGGAAGCCGACCCCAACATAATTGGGAAAAAGCTAGGCAGATGATGATTTTTGATCGATTAGGTTGTAGTATTATGTGCATGTCAGCCAGGAATTGTTTAATGGCGCATGTTGTGTTAGCCTGTAAGTAATTGTTGCACTTATAAATGTATTATTAAGACATAATTTTTAGTGTATTGTGTAAACAATTGTTGGCTAACCTAAATAAATAGATAAATAAAGCCGAAACTTTTTTATCTAGTTTAGTGCTTCTAATATTATAAATTAAAAGTTTGTTAAAAGTGTGTTTGTTCCTCAATTACGCGTAAAACGTTGAATAGATTTTGGTGAAAACTGGCACATAGATATACCATTTTCTGGATTAACACGGATACATTTTATCCCGGTAATGTGTTTCGTTGGGATAATAGTACAACTTTCTTTACGGAAAGTTACTTTTTACGCAGGCTTTAATACTTCAAGTCCTACGTAATGAGACACAATAAATTATCAATTGTTCTGTCGTACCGGTATGACAGCCGGGCCTTGAGCGGTTAATTATAAGTGGCTTATTATAACGGAAAAATAATCTTAGTCCTTGTTATAAGTAACTGACTATAATCACAAAGCGAATTACCAAAAGCTCCGTAAAACTAGATTCAAAGATCACACAGCACGCCTTATTACTTATTCACATACAAAAACGCGTTACGTCCTTTTCAAATCCGTTAAAAGTCAACCGAAAAATTCTTGAAACTCATTAAATATTTCCTATAATCATGTCCTTTTAGAAATCCACTTCTGGCTCAAATTTCAAGCCCTCTTAATCCACTAGAGCAAATTGGTTTAAGCTTGTAAAAAGTCGGCTCGGGTGTAAGTCGGATTCACACAAACGGTTCCGTATCACTGTACAATATTTAACACTACATACAAAAACCGTTTCTTGTATGACTTCGTTTTAATTATTAACTATATAATTTTGATTTTTATTAGTAGTGAACGACCCTGTAGAAAATAAAATATAGCCTACGTTACTCGCTGATAATGTAGCTTTCCATGGGTGAAAGAATTTTTTAAAACGGTTAATTAGTTTTTGAGTTATTCCATTGCAAACAAAAATACATAATATGTTTTCTCTTTATAATATAAAAAAACAACATTAAGCCTGTAATCCCCGAAGAGTTAGGCAGAGGTAAACCCGAGACCTCATGCTCAGCAGTCACGATTTGCGACCACTAGACCAACGAGGCAGTTTTCTCTTTTAATATTAGTCTAGATAATTATTTATTGTTAAAGCGGCAACAGTATGTAATACCTACACCCTCTGTAAAAATTATAACTGCTTACCTTTTACGGTCCATATGATAAGTACAGCCTTGAGATGGAGAGACAGAGAGACCGACACAGAGACAAACAGTAGAGCCTTATTATTTATCTTTTTGTAATTGTTAATGAGTAATTGTTTTCCCGAATAAATAAAATAAAATAGGGTTCCGTTTGGTCCTCTTTTGAAACGGAACCTTAAAAAAGAATAGCTGCAGAGAGGTTAGAAAAAAAAATCTTTTGCGGCAGCCGCAGAATAGTTGAAATCCGTGAAATAAGCAGTGTTGTCAAGAGTCAAAAGGGTGTATGTAGGTTTTATGTAAATGTAAGTACCAACAGGGTCTTTTAGAATTGGGCGTGGAAATAATTGATTCTGGGGTGTTGATCTTTAATGTAATGTGTTTTAATTAGACTTTATTGTATTTGTTTCGCAAAAGCAATAGGTATTTAATAAAATATTAATTGATTGTACACGGTTACTTTTAGGTCGTCTTGGAACCGAAAGCCATATACTCGATCATCAAACTCGAAACGATTGGGACCATTTTTTTCAAAAAGTAACAATAAAAAATATCAGCTGTTCAGTACACTTTGACGAGTTAGACGAACATAAATGTACTAAATAGCTAATTTTTTTATTGTTACTTTTGGTAAAATGGTCCCAATCGTTTCGAGTTTGATGATCGAGTTTATGGCTTTCGGTTCCAGAACGACCTAAAAGTAACCGTGTATATGAAAGATAGACTAGATATAGGTACTATTCTAAATGTTTAAGTTTGGATGGATTTCGTTTAATCGTTTAAGTTTGTATGTTTGTATGTCTGTTACTCAATCACGCCAGACCGGCTAAACGGATCAGGATCAAATTTGGCACAAAGAAAGACAATAGTCTAATCTAGGAAAAATTAACGGTTCTCTTAGGATAAATTATTATCCTAAGTGAACCGTTAACCGTTAATTTTATCAACTTTGATGTGGACGAAGTCGCGAGCAGAATCTAGTATGCCTTTGTACAGTGTTTTTTTTTTAATGTGCTTTAAGATTAAATATAGATACAGGAAAAAATATAAGATTATTAGAGTAAAACAAGCTTGTAGCTCGAGTCGATTACCTATACATAATTTAAATCACATAAACAACAATTAAATGATGCACTCAACTAAATCGAACGTCATTCACAGTACCCGCCAGATGTACAATTTTTTTGCTGCACCCTTGTTCAAGCAACTTCAGTATTCTATTGTGGCTCAGTGTCGATTTCAATTAGCTACCTATTGTGATATTGTGGGCTTTTCATTATCCATGGTCACTTTCAAAGTGGCCTTTTTTGCTCCCTTTTAAAGTCAGTTAAGAGATTTTTTTTGTGTGTTCGTCGGTAGTTGTGAGTTGTAACACGCAAATGTGAATTGTTGACTTTCTAATGTCGATAGAGTTTTGTTGGATATTATACCCAGGTACTTATAGATATACAAAGTTGATACAACAGATGGGGTTTCCTTTAAACTGCCTATACTAGGTACCATTTTCAAGTTTTGTACCAAAAATCAATTAAATAGGAGCAGTAGTTTAGTCGCAAATGATTTTTTAAGTTTTTGCCTCGTTTGAACACGATGTATCTTTCCTAACAGCTGATTATGTCTATACGCATAGGTCATGCACCTACGTTGCCGCTTTAATACTTAGGTATCTTAGGTCAGTTAAATTTATTTACAAAGGGTGTTTGCGTTTTACTCTGATTTGTAAGCTACTTAGTTTCTTTGAAAAAAAAACCTCATTTTTATTTATATTTTATTTTATACCGTATCGAATTAATACTAAACACGTATAGTATACGTAGTGTAATTTAATACTCCTCTGTCATATCAACTCTGTATAAGGTAATATGAGGTATTAAGATTATTGTTTTTACATATAGATGCAACAAGAATATTGTAATCAAGATTTTGTAAAAACCTAAGTAGAACTAGTAACCTATTCGTGGCCTATAGAGGCCTTTTTTTTGTATGTGGTAAAAATCATCAAATGACTCCTTCCGCCCTGGGTGGGGTGGAAGGGACTGTCAGACTTTTACTGACTAAAAACCCACCCTGTTCCTTCTGTTGCCCTTTACGTTCCGGGGCCACAGTATCCTGTTAAGACGTCCCGCAACCCGCCTATAGAGGCCTACCTCCGTTTTGGAACGAGCAACTAGCTTCAAATTTCTGACTAACGGAGCGACTCCTTGACGATTCAAAAGTGCCTGTAAATGGTCTAATTGAAATGAACCAGTATCCACTGTACTAGGTACTAATATTACTTCTTTACCTTGGCAACACTGCAAAAATCAATTTGCCGTAACAAATCGAATGACAACACACTCAGTATCATTTATAACTGACCATACAACACAGTTTTATAACATTCACACGGAACATTGTTAAAATTTAACGCAAAATTAGAAGTCAATACAAAAACTATTAGCTTCTCATTCACACAATGGCGACAGATGGCCGAGTGGAAAAAACTTTTGGAAAAGGTGTCGGAATATCATAAATTGTCAGAGACACGTGGACATGGTGACATCTTGTTTTGTTACGTCTTTTAGTCTAAGAGCCGATCGCCGCTAGATCTACGTCATTTAAGTGTGGTTGAAATTTTGAAAATAGGTAGAGGGATATGTGGTTAAGAAAGTATACGCGAAGGTATCAGATATCTATACTTTTTTATATTATAAAGTTGAAGAGTTTATTTGTTTGAACGCGTTTATCTCCAAAACTTCTGGTCTGATGATTAAATATTTTTCACTAAAAGGAAGCTTTGTTATCCCTGACTTCTATAGGCTATATTTTACTATCAAAAAGTTAAGAACCCGTACGAAATTCACGTCGCCGAAGTCGCGGGCAAAAGTTAGTTAGGTAAAAAGGTATTACGGTCAAGCTGGTTATAATATATGTTTCACAGGATAATATTTTAATAATATCCTTATTTATTTTAATATTATCCTGTGAAAAAGACACTATTCATTATTGTCACTTTTCATATGAAGTAACAAAAGTTCTTAACTACATATTCCCTCTTAAATTCTCAAAATTTCATGCTCAAATGACGTACGTCTGGCGACTCCGGGTTCTCAGTCCATATTACTTGACCATTTTTGAGATCTTTGTATGAGATGTCAGCTGTCCGGTCACACACTATGTTATTATAAGTTTTTGTTAAACTTTACGCAACTTTGATGTTTAATTTTGCCGTCAAACTGTCTGAAGAATTCGTTTTGTAGAAGACCCTTCAGAATCCTGAATAATAAAATAACTAAGTACCTATTTTAATATAATATCAAATAGTTTTTTAGTCATTTATAGCTCGAATCTCAATTTTTTTAATTTAAGGAAGCCTTAATAAATGTGTTCTAACATTTATTCCAATTTAAATGGTTTTTCAAATTAATTTATTCACATTTAAATAGAGTAAACTCAATCGGTGTATTTGGTCTTTTATTCTATTTAGTCTGTTTATAGTTGCATGTAAAGTTTGAAAAGAAATGGGGATTTGTGTAGTCAAAATCATGAAATTTAAATTCTGTAATTTTTACTCATGCCGTGCCAATTGCCCAGTTTTACAATAATTAAAAAATCGTGATAAGGACCAATATTTAAAAAGCACTTATTGTAAGTCCATCATACAAATCAACCGAAGTGAGTTTGTTTGTGTGCCATTAACGGCTAAACTCATCATCATCATCTGCCTAGCCTTTTCCCAACTATGTTGGGGTCGGCTTCCAGTCTCACCGGATGCAGCTGAGTACCAGTATCGACTGCCTATCTGACCTCCACAACCCAGTAACTGGGTAACACGATACCCCTAGGTAAGACTGGTTGTCAGACTCTCAAGCTTCTGACGATTCGTAACAACTGTCAAAGATCCACGAATGACAGCTGGGACCAACGGCTTAACGTGCTTTCCGAGGCACGGAATGTCAGTAATGTCTAAGATAAACTTTAGAAAGTACATATGAATTGAAAAAGTCACATTGGTACTTGCCCGGATTCGAACCCACACCTTCATGCATGAGAGGCGGGCGCCTTAAGCACTAGGCCACCACGACATTCCACTAAACTACACTAACGGCTAAACTACAGAACCGAATTTGATGAAAATTGGTATAGACTAAGCTTGAACCCCAAGAAACAGGCTACTTTTTAGTCTCCGACCTCATCTGTATCTGCAATAATCGACATTCATGTGGACGAAGTCGCAGTTCTTGAATAAAATTCATGAATAAATGCCCCGTCAAGTATATCATTTGCCGCATTTGCGTAAGAATTGAACTACAAAACTTAACAGCCGTACTTCCTACACTCCAAACGGAACCAGACACTATAATAAACCTATTTCTTTTCAATACAACACACCAGCATTCAGTGAACGAACGTTTTTACATAACAAAACACAGCAAAAATCCAAAATTGACCATAAATCCTATAAAGTAGACAGCAATTTCAATTTAATTTTATTCAAAAGTTAGGATATCTTCATAACCGTGGTGCGTATATGGAGATAGGGAACAGAAGGTCGACTCCATGCTTACTGCATATAGTAGAGGAGACCGCGGAAGATCGATCTTCACTTGATGGGCATATTTTCTATCAAATATAATTTATTAACAAACATAGGTACTTATGATAACTATTGAAAAGTTTTCCTTTTTCTTTTTTTTTTAATGTACCATTTTGTCAGGCAAGCCTATACGATTGGTTTTGTAATTAAAATATTTTACTTATGATATCAATTTCCATTGGTGGTTAACAGATCGGTTTATTTATGTATTGACTTAACTGTTCACATCTGGTAGCCATGCACAGAAATAAACAGGCTATCAGTTGAGATAAAATTCATTCGGTTATGAAAAAGGTGATGGAAGAAAATTGATTGAGAGATAACTTCTCACAAATAAACAAACAATTTATTTATATATATGTATAGAAAAGCTTTGATTAAATGTTATAATTGAATGTTATGTCTACCTCTAGCAGTGCGACAGTATAATTCAACTAATCAGCACTTTTCATCACCATTTAATTAACAACGCCAGCTTTATTTTAGTAGCCGTTTGACCTTCTTCAAACGTCTGCTTCGTGACATGAGGTAGCCACAGAGCTACCATACAATGGACAGACGGCCATCAACCGGCGGGAAGTCACCTATTCGTATAATTTAATATATTGTAATGCCGTATTCTGATGTCACATATCTTTCGGGAGTCTGTTTAAAACTTTAAATGGTAATATAAAGTTAGTTACTTGACGGCTTGGTCATTTTTGACAGGTGGAATTTTTATATGACTTCTAATTTTCATTATGCCGTTTTTTGGAACTTGATCGGTTGTGCGATAAAAGTCAGATTTTTTTGTTTAGTGGTAATTAAAGATCGTGAGGAAACCTGGACTTACTGTTCCACTCAAACCATGTCAGAGGCCCTTGAGGCGGTTTAGAAACTCTGACACTAGAGTGTGTAGGGTCGTAAGACCTTACTGCCCTCATGATAAAGAAGAAGATTGAAGATGATACAATCGAATTATAGATCTTTTGAAAGAAGAGACTAAATTAATCTTTACCTTTTTCTACACAAAAGACATTACAATTTCATGGACAAAGCTGTAGGTAATCTAAATATATTAGCGAAAGCTTACTCACTCACTCACTCATCAAGAAATATCGAAAACCGCTCGACGTATAAAGATGAAATTTAGTAGGAAGATAGTTTATAGTCATTGGACGTCCGCTAAGAAAGGATTTTCCAAAATTCACCTTCTAAGGTGAACGGGTGTCCAAAGTTTGTATGATAAAACTTAGTAGAAACGTAAGAGTAAACTAAGTTATCCGAATTTGACGCGAGCGAAGACGCGAACAATAGCTAGTGTCACATATATGCCTGTACATCGCAACGCTGTTATCACTGAGATAGGTACAGCTGTAACGTATTAATTCAAAACACATAACATAACATCACGCCTGTAATCCCCGAAGGGTTAGGCAGAGGTGTACCCATTAGTACACCCACATTTCGCCAGTTATGTTTTAGTCCCATGTAATAGGGGGCGAGCCTATTGCCATCAACCGGGCACAAATCCAGACTCCGAGGCTGCTACTGTGAAATTCCTGATGGAAAAGCCTAATAACACTAACGCACAAAACGCTATTAATCAAATAATCGCTATTAATTCAAAAGTTTCTGTAAATGGTCTAATTGAAAAAAAAAAAATATTTGACTTTTATTTTGTCATGTACTTACATCGCAGCCGACAACGTCCTAGATGACATAAGAGAGGCAAAGCCGAAACAAAAAAAACACGTTAAATTGACGTAAGTCTTGTATCTCTGGGGATCTTGGACAACTGCTAGACAGACACGAATTAATTCTAAAACAAACGCACATCAAAATATAAAGTTACACTATAACTTACAAAACATAGTGAGCGTGAAAATATTCTCAGTAAACACACGACCAATCATGTGAGCTCATGTTTACAAGTCCTTCACGGACATAACTCATTAGCCAGCATTACAGGCACGTCCGTAATATAATTCTTTACAAAATAACTTTATATAAATCAGATGACACTAAGCGCCGTGTTTGGTGCGAGAATGAGTGGGGTTGGGGCTGTGGTACAGTTGGAGAGAGATGCGATGCGATGGCAAACGAAAAATTGAATTTATTTACAGTAAGTAGCCTTGTAGCTACGCTTGGCTATCAATTCTGTGTCTATTTATGTGTCCTGTAAAAACCACCCTCTGCGAATTTACGTGTAATAAGATTGTGTCACAAAATTGGCAAGTCCATTTTTTAATTTTTTTTCGCGTACAAGTATCGACATCTCGTGGTCTTTTTCAAAATTTAGCAACTTCAGTCAACTATTTCCCTGAAATAACAATAAAAAATGAGATGAATAATAAATACAACGTAATAACTAATAGTGTTTTAAATAAAAACAAATATGTAGTTAGCATAAAAAAGGAAAATTATTAAAGTGCTCTTCCTATATTTTACTTATTTAAAATGTTGCTGTGTCCAACAGTGTCCTTGATTGTTGATACATACGTGGTAACACCTCTCACCTGTATGTTTTACATTATGGAATGCAATAATTGAGATTTTAATTATAAGCTGCTTTTTATCGCATGACATCTCCTATCCATCGCTGTCTCTACAAACAGTACCTTAACACATCTCCACTCAAAAAGCCACAAAGATTCCAGATATTGGGCGCACGTACACGAAAGACCCAGGTATCGTATTACGACTAATTTGAATAAGTTATTGCCGTCTTGTTCTGTCTGATGTCTCTATTATTTAGGGAGGCAACCATCTTGACAATAGGGCTGTACATGCGTACGACTTTTTTGTCGCGATTAACATGTTTGTCGGGGTATAAAATCTAGGGATAAATCTTTGTTTTGTTAAAGCCTGTTTCTTTGGGAGATTTTAAATGGTATTCTAGTTAGACGATGTTTGAAGCTTGTCGTATCCCTGTATGAGCAAAGAATAAGTAAATATCTATTTATGGAACTAAATTTGAGAGACTGGTATGCAGTGTATATTCTTTAGTCATGAATATCGTTATAATATGTAGATATATTTATGTATTGGAGAAAAATAAATTTAGATCAATGTTTTACGTTTGTCCATCTGTAAATTAAGCAAAAAATAAGGTGTTCATAGCAATTTACTGTCATTAATCTTTTGATTTTCTAACAGTTTCTAATCACTGTTAGAAAATCAAATCATAATATGTGTATCTTTTGATTTTCAAAAGTGGCATTTATATAAATTTTCGAAAACTTGTTCCTTATTTTATAGTCTCCAAGTTTTTATCAGTATCCTTAAAGTTGTTTAATTAACCAACTTCTGACCAATCGAGTGATTAATTGGTTTTACTGCAGAAATCTGTTCAGGCACTTACAATCCTCAGATCTGTGAAGCAGATTACAGCAGGGGTAACAAACGATATGATCAATTTAAAGTGTACAGAGTTCAAACAAACCTTTTGTGGCTTTGACACCCACACACAAGATAAAACTCTTTGGTTCATGCAGCATGCGTCCCTTAGGACCACATCTATTTACGTGAATCAAAATGGTGGGCCTAACTCCATAGATTCAATGTTACCTAATCACAATCTATAAAGAAGTAACTCCTGCACTGTGGGGAGTTAGCCCGGCTTTTTATTTTGCTAATTATTATTATAAGATAACCTGTTAATGAAGTCATAAGCTTCTAATGTAATTACTGAATAGAAGAATACATTGTAAGATTAAAATGTAGGGACCTACAAACAGTTTGTTTTTTTTTTCTAAATGGTGTTGATCCATAAGTCATGTCCGTGAACAAGCGCTGTCAGTTGAGACTGGTCATCCCTTAACACTCTTAACACCAGGGCTATATTTTTAATTTTATCTGTATTTCACTCATAAAAAAATAAGAATAAGTTTGGTTACCTTAATTTTGTTAAAACTTGATTGAAAAGAGCATCCGTGGAGGTTTCCGTAGACCTACGTTTTAGAACGAGCAATTAGCTTCAACCTTCTGACTAACTGACCGACTCCTTGACAGTTCAAAAGTGCCTGTAAATGATTTGATTGAAATAAATCCTTTGAATTTGTTAAGCGAACAAAAAGCTCCACGGACATTATTTTCAATTAGGTTTGACATTATGTTTAAAATAGTCTCGTCGTTCTACGTAACAACCTTCGTCCTATAAACGCATGGCAAAATTATATTATAGGTACCTATACCTACACAAAATAATCTTTCGTAAATCGAACATGGGTTTCGATCGTCAATTGTTTCAATACTCATGTATACTGGACAAGGAATCGAGTTACAATATTGTACCTCCATTTTGTTTAAACGTAGTTGCGTAGGAGTTGAGTAGGATAGTACCTACAAGATTTTTTTAAATACATTCGTTTGATATTTTATTAGAGGACGTTCTATGTGTTTTTGCGATATGTTTTGTAGGAAAACAGATGTTTAAAAGAAAATATGATGAGATTAATTTTATCATACTACCTATGTAAGTTGGAAGTTGGTTTGTTTTGAATTTCGTGGTCTTTGGGTACGAAAGGACCACTAAAGTGCTATTCTGCAATAATCTTTCTCTGTGATATTAGGTGATGAGTTTGGGGTGAGCAGTCATCCCACCTCACTTTACGTAAGTTCACCAGAAGAGATTTTTACAGAATTTACTATTGGATGTCTGGGTAAGGAGTTGAAAACAGCATAACGATAAAGAGAAGTTAAAACCATTGTTAACCTAAAAAGAATATCATTAACTGTGGACTCAAAATATTACATAAATAAGCAATGAACCACAATCAACCTTGCAACTCAACAAAACAAACAAACCAATCATTGTTCTATTTCTGTCTCACAAATTTAGTCATAAAACAATAATCCTACCACAATGTTACCAACAGAACCAGAACAGCTAAGAGGCCACAAAATAATAAAATAATGATCACCATACAAAGGACTAATTCATAAAATTTTACATGGCCAATTATGAACCCCAAACATAGTCTGAATGGTCAAAGGACCAGTATTTGACCAAAGAACAAGACAAAAGACCGTTTGTGGCTGCGACAGGCCATTAAATGACCATATATCTTTGTCGAGGACCATGAATTGGTTGGGCCATTATTCTCCTAATAATTAGCAGAATCCTGGTATATTGGGTGTTTTTGGGTTTCGGGTGAAGTGGTGTGCAGGGATGCATTTGGGGAGAGGAATGCAGAATCTATTAATATAGGATTTTTAAAGCAAGTATTGCAACATAAGTTTTAAAATTGACCCTTTTGGTTAAATTCCATATTTGATTGGTTATTAACATTGTCTATTTTTCCCTTTTCTACACTGTCTTACTGCTAGGTAACAGTTTCCCCCAAGCCCTTACAGATACTCTTTTTTTGGCGCCATCTCGAACCAGTTCTATCCTCATGGCACTGTCTATCCTTATTATTATTGCAAATTATTCGATTATCCGAAGAAGACAACTATTATTAATAGATGTTGTATAGAATATTCTAATGGTCCTTTTACTCCAGTCCGTCCCTGTGCCCACAATAGTTTTGCCCAGCGGGGGGCAACTCCGTAACGCCTGCACGTCAGACGAACACCATTGTACCGTGAGATTGTATCTATAGTACACTATTATGACGGTAAGAGAATTTGTGGGTAGATGGAAGATGAAATTGTTAAGAGATCTTTGTATAATAGGGGAAGCTGGTTGTAGTTTTAACGTTTAAGGAAAGCTTGTATTTATTTTAATGTACCTTTATTTTAAATTATACGAGTAATAAAAGGTAATGCGCAATGTTATGTACTTAAAACATTGTGGTGATTGTGTATGCAACAGTATAGACGTTGTAGGGGTATTTAAAGATCAGAAGGTATGGAGCAGAGGAAAAAAAATATCGCAATGATTGAAAGACCATATAACATTTTACACCCTTTAATTTAATGTAATTTACTAACGAATGTTATTTTAGATTTATGGGCAATACCTAATATTTCCATAATTCATGTTGTTTGAAACTGCAGGGATAACTTTATTTCTCCAATGTAAATAATATAATTATTTCATATACCTAATAATACCTAATAACATTCGGATCGAAGGACCAAAAAAAAAACATTGCATATGTGTATAACATGCATAGGTACTTACCCCCTGCATCTAAAAAGCTTTATATAAACAAAAATATCTCTTACATCTTTTATTAAACAATTAAACTTTAATACATCCAACATACATTCAAATAATAATGGTCTTCCGTTCTCATACAAACAATAAAATCAAAGTACACAAAAGTAAAGATTATACAATTCCCATTTAATTTCCATTAAACTCCCCCACAATACTAAAGCAATTTATAAACGCGTGCGCAATTAATTCTGCGCAGCTCCTTATTTATTGGTTCAAATTGAATTAGGAACGGGTGATGTGATCTACCCTCCAGTTGGTTTAAGTTGGTTTAATGTGCATAATGGCAGTTATGTTTGAAAGCTGGGTAGAATTCATTTTGTTTTTGTTGTGTTCATTGATTTTATTACACACATTTTGTTCAGAGAAATATTTTTAATTGGATTAATTTACTTCATAAGAGATTTGTTGAAACGTTATGGAGCCAAAAGTTCCATAATTATTCTTTCCATC
Organism: Hoplodrina ambigua; assembly: GCA_949774945.1. NCBI lineage: Eukaryota > Metazoa > Arthropoda > Insecta > Lepidoptera > Noctuidae > Hoplodrina > Hoplodrina ambigua. The sequence continues at coordinate 9,492,371 of OX458988.1, forward strand.
ATTGCGATTTTTTTTGGTCTGGGACATAATTGGTCACGGTGCAAATAAGGGTCAAAGTTTCACCTTATTGTCACGAAAACTAGTTTTAAATGTTATAAAAAACCTTTAAATAAAATGATCCTTGTATTATTGTATTCGGCCGAAGTATGATGATAAGTGTGAATTACATTGGACAAAAAGAAATTAATTTCCCAAAAATAATTTTTGCTTAAACTAAGCCCCCGTCCGTATGTTTTTTTTTTTTTTTTTTTTGAGGTGGTAAAAATCATCAAATGACTCCTTCCGCCCTGGGTGGGGCGGAAGGGACTGTCAGACTTTTACTGACTAAAAAACCACCCTGTTCCTTCTGTTGCCCTTTACGTTCCGGGGCCACGGTATCCTGTTAAGACGTCCCGCAACCCCGGCAGGCGTTGGCCCCGTTGGGGGCCCCGTCCCTGTGCTGACAGCTCTTTGAGGCGCGCGCGAACAGAACGCGCCGTCGACCCGGGCTTGGTCCTTGATCGGACGGCGAGCTACCCATTACTCGCCGTCCGCAAGCCCGCGCCTACGGTGGCCGGATGTCGCCTCGCGACGTCCGACGCCCTGGGCGTCTCCCGCGGCGGCTGGGGCGTGAGGTGGTTCTCTCCCTCACGCGGCCCGCCTCCTCCTTCGCTAGCATTACTGCTTCGCAGAAGGAGGTGACTGCATCCCATTCCCTCTCGCCCCGGAGCATGGCCTGAACCAGGTCCGGACGCGAGAGGTCGCCGCCGCCTATCGCCTCCGTGAGGACACGGCGGTGCTCTGCCCAAGCGGGGCAGTCCTGCACCGTATGCTCCACCGTGTCCTCCGGGCGATCCACACAGTGGTGACACCCGGGCGTTTCCTCCCGCCCTATCCGACACAGGAACCTCCCGAAACTACCGTGTCCGGTGAGGACCTGCGTCAGGCGGTAGGTGAGGACGCCGTAGCGCCTCTCCAGCCACTCCTCAAAGAGGGGTCTTACCGCCGCGATTGCGGCGTGCCCGAACTTGGGTTGCGACAGTCGCATCTCCCATTCCGCCATGAGATCGCACCGGAGCTCGCCCCGCAGTGCCACGATTTGCCGCGGCAGCAGGGTTTCGCCCCGGCGCTGCGCGTCCACACGCCACTCGTAGACGCGCTGGAGGACTGTTGCCTCCAGATCCCACGGCGGCAATCCGGCAAGGAGGCTTGCCGCTTCGCCGGAGACCGTACGGTATCCCCGGATTATCCGGATGGCCATGACCCTCTGGCATGCCACCAACTTGGCTGGTGGCCGCCCCCTGATGGTAGGGGCCCACACAGGGGCCCCGTAGAGGGCCATGGACCGCACGACTCCGGCGTAAAGCCTCCGGCAGGAGGCGCCTGGTCCCCCGAGGTTGGGCAGGAGCCGCCAAAAAGCGGCCCCAGCCCTGTCCAATCGAGGAGCCAGACGTCGGAAGTGCTCCTTGAAGCTCCACCGGCTGTCGAGGACGAGACCCAGATACTTCATCGTCGCCTCGACGCCGATGTGAACCCCTCCCACCGTTATTTGGGAACCCGACGGTGGCGCGTTCCGAAGACCATGAAAGCACATGGCCTCGGATTTGTGCAATGCCACCTCGAGTCCCAATTGCCGGATCCTTTCGACGACTGTCGCAACCCCTCGCGTCGCTAAGTCGGCCGCCGCCTGGTGCGACTCTCCCTGTGCCAGGACGAGCGTGTCGTCAGCGTAGCAGACCATGCTGACGCCGTCAGGGAGGTCAGCGCGCAGCACCCAGTCGTATCCGATGTCCCACAGAAGCGGTCCCAGGACCGATCCCTGTGGGACACCGCACGACATCTCTCGCCGGTTCCACTCTCCCCGTTGGCCGGGGTAGATTACGGCTCTATCCGTCAGATAGTCCTCGACCACACGACGGAGGTAGGTCGGCATCCGGTGATACCGGAGTGCCTCCCTGATGCAACTCCAGGGCAGGGTGTTGAAGGCATTGGCGATGTCAAGAGACACCGCCAAGACGATCCTGCCCCGGGATACTGCTTCCCCCGTCGTGAGGGCCCTCACGCGCATGATAGCGTCCACCGTGGAGCGCCCCCTGCGGAAGCCAAACTGGCTTTCCGCAAGGTCCGGCCCTGATCTCCCCAGGTGCCCGACGAGGCGGTTTGCAATTACTCTTTCAAAGAGCTTGCCCACCTCGTCGAGCAACACGATGGGCCGGTATGCGGACGGTGAGTCCGCAGGGCGCCCCGGCTTCTTGATGAGGACCAGTTTCCCCGTCTTCCAACGAAGCGGAAACCGGCCCCTCTCCAAACATGCGCTTAAGAGCCCCCCCCCCCCGTCCGTATGTTAAGGTTATTTTTCTCTTTCAATCAAGTTTATTCATAAAGTAAGTTAATAGAGATGTTTCAAGTAGCACCTCTTTTATTATCAATTGGCAATAATAATATGTTTACCTTCTTTTCTTATGAAATTACGCCATTTTTCTTTGGATTTAAATTAACTTGCGAACGGTAAAAATATCTACTCCTTTGATCATCTTCGTATATTGTTAACTACGTTGATTATTTAATCAATGTAGTTATTTATTCACAACATAAAGAACAAATTTAGGAACATTTCGACATAAAGCCGATATTCAATAGCTACAAAAAATCTGTGCAAAAGTCCATCTCAATAATTTTATGAGTACCTCATCGCCATTCAAAGCAATTGACAGCCCTCTTTCTCAACAGAAGTGTCAAAAAACCATAGACATGAGTACATCAATAACCAATCGATACTCAATAGAAATTTAATATCTATGCTCAATAGAAACCTATACTTCATTGTGTAACAAGAAGATCTTAAATGTCGACAGTAAAATCGAATTTATTTGCAACAAATTGTCACTCGCTATTCTACGAAGGCGCCATGACACAATTATTTCCAAATTCGAAATCTATCTGTCAATAAAAGTGTTACTATCGAAAGTTAATTCGCAAACTATTTTCGACTTTATTGCAATGTGTTTGAGACCAATTGACAGGTTTGACAGTTAGGGAGCTTGTAGAAGTATTGTTGTCTATGGATAAAGACGTCAAGTCAGGATTTAACAATGCGTTTTGATTGCCGTCAGCCATTGTACATTATTCACGGTCATTATATTCTATTTAGTTCGATATAACCGTTTAATAGTTTACGAAGAGTTCCCCTTAGCATGCTTATTAACAATACAATAAAAATAAATAGCCATAGACCCACTTTACACCTTCTTAGAAAACGGCAGTTGTTTAGAAAAAAAAAAATCAAACGTTTCTTCCCTTTCTGACTTTTTGTTAGTTTATTGATACCTTACCCACATTCTTTGTACGTCTTCCCTATTGCCAGACGATTTTAAACCTTATGTTTGAGGCCTTAACCTAAAAGTTCAATTTGTCGGACGCAAATCAAAATGTTGCCAATACAATAATGATGCTTATGATGTGGAAAACGATACTGTCGTTCTGTCAATCCTGTTTCACGCTTGTGTTAATATAAAATTAATATTTTTGTTGCAAAAAAAATTCTATGCCATTGTAACAGAGGTTATTTGACAAATAATTTTCACATGAAATCGTAAAATTGAGAAGCGTGAAATTCAAGAGGTATAATATTGTTCTCGGAATACCAAATGTGTTAGCTTTAAGCGAAATGGCCGGTTGATTGATTGATAATAATTTGTGTTAGGAAATATTGGCTTGTTGGTAGACTATGACGATTTTGTGTAGAAATTGTTGTATTCCGATTTCAGATACTAAGAATACCTAAACATACCTACTCATTTATTTTACAACTTAGATCCATAATTAAATATTTACTGAACTTATAAATAATAATAAGAATAACATCACGCCTGTAATCCCCGAAGGGCAAGGCAGAGTTACACCCACATTTCGCTAGTTATGTTTTAGTCCCATGTAATAAGGGGCGAGCCTATTGTCATCAAACGGGCACATACTCCGAGGCTGCTTTTGAGAAATTCGTTATCGAAAAACTCAATTGATAACACTTTGCCCGACCTAGGAATAGAAACAAAAAAAAAATGTTGACTGCATAGTTATATTTTTCGGGCCAACAAAGGATATATGTATAAGTGTGTGCACAAACACAAGTACATTCCCTCTTCCCTCACTCTCATAGTCCGATGAGACGGGAATCCGAAACGACCGAGGAGAGATCAGGCACAGGACCAACAGCTTTACATACTCTCCGAGGCTTGAGAGTATCACACCACCAACTACCAAACTTAGAGCTAGTATAAAGTGTAGAAAAGTAATATAAAAGATGAGACTTGACAAGCATCAGTAGAGTCTAAAGGGGATCTTGCAAATTATGGATAACTATTTCGTACATCCATACCTCCGTATGGATGTACGAAATAGTTATTCATAATTTGTGTATCTATTCAGGGATATTTCGATGACATTTAGACTAAAATTCTTAACATCTGAGCCGATTCCTTTGGTCACAAACTAAACTAAAATTAATTATTTCCATTTTTTCTGTCCAATAAAACAAGAAAGAGACTAATGTAAATAAGAGCTGTCAAATTTTTTCAATCTGACACATCCGTACAGTTATAGTTGACTTCTTAAAACGTATGGATTAACAATATGGAGAAATTCAAGGCAAAACTAATTTGACATCGCTAACTTAGTTCTTTAATGTCACCGTCTTTTCCTTTCGTTGCATGTTAGTAAGAGATGTCAATTCTCTAAATTTCGTCTAGTTTGTGAACAAGGGAATTGGCAACAATATCATACTATTCATCACGAAATAATAAATTTTTGTTATGTGTCAGGTCTCATCTTTCGTGGCGCGTATTGTAGGTACTAAGAAATTCAAAAAGGAAAAACCCAATAACACTATCCATTGCTTGCTAATTTAATACAGTGACGAAAACCTAGACAACATAGGAATCATTAAACACTAACCCTGAATTAACTGCGTAGATCCTTGAGTCTGCAAACATATTTAACGTCCTACACGACCTGTTTATAATTGAGTAATTTAAACTATGACAATTGTATCTTATCGTACAATCTTTATTATATCGCTGGATTGAATCCTAATACACATACACGTAGGTTTGTAAAAATTAACTTTGTTTGTGACTTGTTAAAGTTGATTTTTGAACGGGATTGTGTAGGTCTACCGATTGCGTAGATTTTTTAGAGATACATATTGAATAGAAAGGTTTGTTGCGCATTTGCGATTGTCTGTGCGACAGATTTTGTCGTAGGTATAATGTTTTTGCGCTTTTGGTAGAATTAGGAAGAGAGATTGAGTTATTTTATTCAAATTAAATAAGTTACTAATATCACATTTACAGTGCGCCCTAAAACCTAAGACATAATTTTTTTATAGAATCTTACAACTAAAGACTAAATTAAATTAAATTAAAAAAAAATGATTATTTTAGAGTTATTTAAGTTAAAAATTTATTTTTGAATTCTATTTTGTCAATGTGCATTTTTATGATATTACTTTATTTAAATTAAATTCATTATTTTAAGATTTCATTGTAAATTATTTAATTACTATTCAATTTTATTTTGTCAATGTTCATAACTGCTTGTTCATGCCATTACTTTATTCAAATAAAATTGATTATTTTAAGATTATCATTAAGTTGTTAATAATATATTATTTAAATCTATTTTGCCAATGTACTACACATTTATGACAAATGCGCATGACCTCATTTGTGCTCCTGACCAAACTTCTGGTAATATTACTTCCTCTCTCCTTTTTTGAAAAGAACAATTATTCTTGATCTATATAGGATTCTGTAAGAAATCTGTAAAAGAGCAGTGTCTGTTTAACCAGCATTGATAGTTACAAGTAACCTACGATCAAAAGTCGCAAATGTGACCCCAACCTTATGTCCTTGTGTGACATAACGAATCCAGACTTCAACAAAGGTCGTGTCTGATATTAAAAGATTATTATTTTACGATTTGATATGATAAATAGTTAAGTACCCAAGTACTAGAAGTTAAGTATATCTGTAGGTACTTTTTAGCGTTATTATGTTAAGTTAAAGATTGTATTTGTTTGTTTGAACGCGCTTATCTTAGGAATTACTGGTCCGATTTTAAAAAATCCTTTTGAATTATACTTCCTGTTTATTAAAGATGGTTATAGGTGCAACATCGCGCTATGACCTATGGAAGTGTAGCAGTTACCAAAGACGTAACGTAACTCAGGTGAAATTGCGGGGTAAAGCTAGTATTTAAATAAAAATAGCTTAAATCTATTTTAAAGCTTGAAGGTTAAGGTAAAGGCTTAAATGAAACCTGATTCTGACTTTTTATTTATATGTTTATCTGGCCCAATTTTAATGTACCTATCTAAAAGGCAGACTATTTTTGTAATTGAAAAACCCGTTCAACGCAAATGGCGGGCGTTTTGACAGTTGACATTTATTTTTCTTAATTACCTCAATACCATAACCAATTTACGAACTAAACATTTTTATAAGTCTGTCCAGTAACAAAAGAAAACTTAAACGTTTTTACTACGAAGGTCTACAAAAAAGGTTTGTAAAGTGATCCACCGTCATCATAAGCAAACCATGAACAAAAACTGTTATTTTAAAGTATTAAAATGGGCGTTCTAACGCTGTCGGGAGCGTTGCCAGCAAATTGCCATTATAATTGGCCGTTTAAACATGTTTGGATTCGATTTTCGAAACACGTTTGTTTGCAAAAAATTTGAAAAAGGAACGCATCTGTCATTTTGTTGATTGATCGATTTGAAATGGGGGATAGTTTGTGATAATCATAGGTTATGTTGTTTTTGCGAATTCCTATTGGGATAGTTATGGAAAAGGTAATAGATACTAGGAAGAAAGATATTGATCGACATTCAAATTAAAAAAAAATGCTTTTTATAAACGATGATTCGATTATTAGAATCGATTATAATTGATTGCCTCAGGAATAGGTGATATGATAATAATAATAAATAATAAATCATTTATTTGCATAAATAAGGTACAGAAGGTGGATAACATAAATAAAATTGATCTCTTATTCTGCCTTTAATTTCGGCGTGCAAATATAATAGTTTAAATAAATGAAGTATTGAATATAATCATGCACTCATTACACAGATGTCAATTCCATCAAAATTCAAATAGTACTGTTGAATTAAAAAAGAAAAAATGTCAGTATAATAATGAAATCTAATAAAAATAACAATCATAAGTATCAGTAATAATCATGTCAATTAAACCAATATCAATAATACCAAGTACGAGTATGCACATAGAGTATACTCGTAGAAAAACAGATGCCTGAAACTATGATCTAATATAAGTAACTTTTAAAAAGGGCTGGACTAGATGGACGTGAACCAGAAGAAAAATGGCGTTTAAGGGCTTCTGCATTAAACAAAGGCCTTTGGGCTTAAGAAAGGTTAAAAAGCGAGAGTAAAAACTCTCGTTGCTACTATATATTTCTGCGTCGCATCGTTGCGTAATGTTGTTGCTATATATTTCTTAGTTATGTATTAATTAATACCAACATCCATGCTAACTACATTCTTCTTTCTTTAATTTTTCACAACGTAGTATAATATGGCGTCCCACAGTAATAGTGCTGTGCATATAATACTAATTACATATGTCAAGTGCTTTGGCTAAAATTGGGTATAGTCAAATGCACTTACTTGCATCTAAGGCGCTTTGCACACAGAGCAACTATTGCATCAACTGGCTGTTTATTGGACTGCGCTCACATAGCAACTCGAGTTTCGAGTTGCGGCAATCATCAACAGTTTTCAGTTGCTGCAATCGATGACTAAGTTAGTTGCTAATTGCCGCAACTAGGAACTGTTAAATATTATACCGGTTTTTAAAGTTGCCGGTTTCCTCAACCGTCAATTGCAACGCGTCGGGCGATTTGACACCCTCCCTCCCTCTCCGTGTGCCCGGAAATGCCAGTGTCACTACGGCAATGACATACGGCATCTCGGCTGTGAAAGTTGCTCACAGATTGCCACAAAGTTGCGGCAACCGTAAACGTTATAGCAACTATCAACTTTTATAAGAAACTTAGAGTTGACAGTTGCCTCAACTTAAGTTGCTCCGTTTGCAAAGCGCCTAAATACGCGCAAAAAGAAGTAGAAGCATAATTTGATTGCGCTATACTCTGATAGCTGTTACTAACCAATCAACAAACAAAAAACCTATCACAAAAATATCGTCCATTGTGTGAACCCTACATCCCTCTCCAGCCATTCTAATGTCCACCTTCGATATTCAAAAACGTCATCACGTCATAGATTAAAAACGTCAAGCGCCGGAGTGCATCACAATGCATTACGCACACCCCACCCTAGTCGCAGGAAGCGAGCACGTTTGACGGACCCATTAAATTATTACTATGACACCCGACGGGAATTCTGATTTTCTTGACACGAGCATATGACTTACGTGTAAACGACGGTGTAGTTAAACTGTGGCTCCCGGTGACACTAAATCGACTAATTTACCTCGAAATTGGTGTTATAGTGAAATATGGTTGTGTAAAAGAATGCGTCATTAGGTAGGCTCGGCTTTAAATTTCTGGGAGGCGATAAAATGTTAGGGGTACAGACATATTTAAATGAGGATACGTTGGTCAAGGTAGATTTATGACGTTTCTACGTGACTGTCTATGGTAGACCTCGCAACGAAGGAACGTGTGTGTCTTTGGTTTGAGCTGCTGAAGTAGCTGAAGTACAACGTACAAAACTGAATTTTGGAATGTAGGTGAATTGATTTGAACCCCAGATGAACATCTGAAACGATTTTCATATCAGATATCCACCTTTACCCTACCTATATTATTTATATACCTACCTGCCTCGTGAAAAATACGGTATCAGATCGGCCCATATGAGCAAAGTGTCACAGACAAAGAGACCCATTTATTCCCCATTTATAATATATGTATGGTTAAATGATGACCAGGAAACCACCTCTTGGAAGAGGCCTATATCCCGTATACTTAAGCTATTCGCATACTACCCCGCGCTACGCTCCGGGGTGCGTGGCGAAGGAGCCACGCGTGCGGTTGCAGTTCTGTATCATTGTGCAGATTTTCCGTACAGACGCGCGGGGCTTGTATTTCCCGCATGTATCTGATCTGCAGCACCGCGCGTGAATGCGTTTTCTAGACAAACACGGATACTTACAAACAACGTGAGATCATGCACTCCCGCGCTACGTTGCGTGATGCGGGGCAGTGTGGCAATCGCCTTAGCAGTGGGTGCAACAGGACAGCCAATATTGACAATAATGAAGTCTTTCAAAACAGTAACTAGACAGATTTGAGGAATTTCATCACGAGCCAACACGCTGCAAATAGAACTATTGCAGTTTTATTACAGGCACCAATAAATCTCACTGACCGTTACAAAACGGTGTCAAAAACAAAACCAGTCCTAACGTTACATATTTTCATTAAACCTTGCTACACTTGGCAAAGAATAGACTCCTACGCATGTGATCTGAGCGTTAACTATAGTATTAAAAAGGAATTAGGTCTCTTGTAGGCAGCGCAAGTGTCAAAGGATGCGCCTGCGCCGACAATGACGTAATGATGGAGAATAGATCAAATGGCGCAACGGTGGCGTCATATTTTATCGAGAAACGACATCCATATTTAACAATTGAACGAGCTCTGTGGAATATTTTCGTCTCGTTGGAGTTATACAGTGTCACTGTTTTTATGTATTCCTTTTAGGATGTAATACTTTGATTGCTTTGCAAGAAGAATCCAGAAAGTAGGTTCTCCATTAAATTGGCATTAAAAGTTTTTTTGCGAAAGCGAAAAGTTTATTGGGATTTTCAGCAGCTACAGAGTATAGATTGGTACCCGGTTGATAGCTATAGGCTCGCCTCCTATTACATAGGACTCATAACTGGTTGAAGGATTAGGCAAAGGTGTACCCATTAGTAAACTTCTGCCCAACCCTTCGGGGATTACAGACGTGATCTATTCGGTTCGATATTTTTAATACAAGTTTTGATAACGTTGTACTGAAAATGCCGAACTGAACCGTATTCGCTTATTTGTATGTCTATAGCAACATTTAGAGCATCATTAGAGCAACAACCAACCAACAGCGAAAGTGGACATCACTAAAAGAAGAACATGACAGATGTCACTGAAATAATTGTGGCATTGATTTTAGTGTCGCCCTTTCATTCATGTGACTTAAACATAACTGGCGAAATGTGGGTGTACTAATGGGTATACTAGTATTTAAGTGAAAAGTTACCACGGAAAAAAGGAATTCCTAGAAAAAAGTTTTCTATAAAACACAGAAGAAGATACTTGACTGCCTCGTTGGTCTAGTGGTTGCAAGCGCGACTGCTGTGCATGAGGTCTTGGGTTCGATTCCCAGGTCGGGAAGTGTTATTGGGTTTTTCCATCAGGAATTTCTCAGTAACAGCATCGGAGTCTGGATTTGTGCCCGGTTGATGGCAATAGGCTCGCCCCCTATTACATGGGACTAAAAACATAACTGGCGAAATGTGGGTGTACTAACGGGTACACCTCTGCCTAACCCTTCGGGGATTACAGGCGTGATGTTATGTTACAGAAGAAGATAAGTAAAGGACCCCCAATAAATGTTGATACATTACACATTAGAGCAAGCTTACGTTGCTGAAAACTGTAGGTACTCGTTATGGGTAATGAATTGATAGAAAGACCACCTATACCAAACTCTTCATCATTCAAACGATGTAAAAAGTAATGTTTAATGTTTTGTCTAAACTTATAATGTTATAATCACCTGTGCTGCATATTAATGACAACTTATAACGATCATAATACTCGCAGAGACAACTTGTGATCGCAAAAATAACGTTTGCATGTAAAGATTGTGGACAGAGTCTGTGGGGCGGTTGTAATTAAATTATTTGTTTATTTTTTTATATTAATAACGCAGATTATTGACGTGGCTCAAAAGGCTACCCAGCTAAAATGGGACTGGGCTGGACACGTCTGCCGCATGTCGAACAATCTATGGGCCCGTAGAGCCCAAGATTGGTGTCCCGAAACGACAAGACGGGGTCGCGGCAGACCAAGAAGGAGATGGCGGGACGACTTGGTGGGCTTCCTCGAAAATTGGCAAGACGAAGCGGAAAATCGCGAGAAATGGAAGGAATGGAGGGAGGCCTTTGCCCAGCAGTGGGACAGTACAGGCTAGTTATAATAATATATAATAATAATATTAATAACTAGTGAACCGCCCCTTCTTTGCACGGCGCAATGTATTTAAACCTTACTCTTCAATCATTTAATGTATTGATGAAAACTGCATCAAAATCTGTTGCGTAGTTTAAAATATCTAAGCGAACAGACGGCGGGAAGCGCCTTTGTTTTATACCTATGTGACAGTTTCTGTCCTAAAAGTTACGAAAGTGCGTTCTAACGTTTTTTTTTTAAATTACTATTAGCATTAAAAGAGTTTTTCTTACTCGTTATCGTTATATTATAGGAACCTACAATTTGGAATGAACATCTAGCTTCATGTTTCTGACTGACCGACTTCTTGATATTACATGAGTTCAAAATATTTTAATTCATTTGAAAATAATTTCTAAATGGAGTAAATCTGTGCAAAATCGGTAAATTTCGGTAAAGTGAGTTTGAGCCCGAGGTGAGCTTTCAATCAGTATACATTTTTACGGAATAACCAACTGTTTATTTTATTTAATTCATATAAGTTTTGATTCAATTAAGATACCTACTTATATGTTTTCTAACTGGGAATTAGGTAATTGGACTTTGTAGTAACTTAGCAGAAGGTCTAATAACTGAATGGTCTATTCAGAAAATATCACTTTTTAATCAAAATAATAACAGCTAAAATGATTTTTACCCATTCATCCATTTAATTAATTTCAAAAATTATTGTTGAAACCATAACACTTCCCAATCTATTACAAAAGTAACCTACCTTCTCTACCAGAAACAAAAAACAAAAGAAAAGATCAAATCAGCTCCATACCTTTACAAAATATGATATTCAACCCATTTACATTCAATAAACAACGTTGCATTCAATTCAAAACTACAGGAACACACGGTGTGGTCAAGTGCGTATAACTATGCGTGGCGAAGCAACAAGACGCATTTAAACATAACTAATTCGTGTTATGCGCTTAGAATTAATTTCGTGGAGAATGCAAGTGATGCAGCAACTAAACGCACGGTTGGCGGGAGTTTTGACAGCTTTTTTTTATTCTGTTTTCTTTTTTTTCTGTGTTCGTTTAGTAGAGGTCTAGAGCACATTCAATTTGTAGTCTGTTTTAATTTTTTTTTTAAGTTCTGTTTTTAACAAGGTCTTAATCAAAATACTTACATAATCAGACTTTGAATTTATCTGAGGATATCTAGGTATTCTATTTACTTATAGAAACGATCGCAATCTAACCTCAGCCTCAAACTGTTAAACATATCATTTAAGTATTTACATATTTTATTGGAATTAAATGTCATAATTAATTTTTGGATTAGATTTTGAACGTATTTAGTAGAATTGGCCTTCTAGTGTGCACCTAACTGTAATCTAGCCTAAAACCTTTAACCCATTCAAAAAGTTCGGTATCGAACGCAACCTAACATTTTTTCAAAGAAAAACGTCATTTTTACAATGCATTAAAATTAAGCACTATTGAATTAATTTCTTTCTTTCATATTCATATTCATGTAGGAAATCTTTATTCTGTAAAAATATTTTTCGGTGAATTTACGTAAAATGAGTTTGAGGCGACCTGTTTTATTGACAACTCATCTAAAACTCACTTCAACTTATTCAGCCAAGGGAGATTATTACAGAATACACATGTATCTTATTCACACGACTCTAAAACAATATCTCCTAATAGAAATGTGCTACATTATAATATCCAATAGCGAATGTTGATCGCGTAGCTAATGAAGCTATTACTGCATCATCTCTGACTACGCCAAAGGAAGCATAGGCGTGATGATACTGTTTAAGTATGGAACTGCAACATTGTAAGGCAACGTTCAGAAGATAAGTCGATATTTGCCGCTTGTCATTTGTGTGTGCAGTCAGAAGGCCAATTCTTCTAAACGTTTAAAATCGAGTCGCAATCTCATCTTAGCGGCAGTCAATGTCAAAAAATATACAATGAGACATTTTTGATAGATTGAGACTGAGTTTAGATTGCGATTGTTCCTAAAAGTTAGTGTTATTGCCCCTATTGACTGCCCCATTGGTTCCATGGTCGCTATCGCGGCTGTTTAACTTGTCCCAGGTTGGACAACGTTATTGAGTTTTCCATTAATACTCTACTGATAATTTGACAACCAGTCTTACCAAGAGGTATCGTAATACCTAGTTACTGGGTTGTGGAGGTCAGATAGGAAAATTAATCCATGTAAAATACTGGTATTCAGCTGCATCTAGTTAGACTGGAAGCCGACTCCAACATAATTGGGAAAAGGTTGGGCAGATGATGACTCAATACTCAATATCTTTATTACTTTTCCATATGTATTCTTAAGTGATAACTTATATAATTAAGATCATTATTGAACCTGTAGGACACAGCAAAAGAATAGAAGAGAGGAAGCCCCATTTAAAGAGGCTATTATTAGGAATATGTCAATAAAAGCCCGGACTTTGGAAGTTTTGTTTGGAAGGTGTGTTCAAACACACACACCTTCAAATCACTTAAAGGTCAAAGAGCAAAGCCATTCGCGGATTGCACATAAGTGACTCGCGTATACTTCATGGTAGCGTGCACAAAATAAACAAACCACTTACAAACTATTCCTGACCCTTCCCAGTACTTATTAATAAATTATTACGCAATCCATTCATACAAATCGATAGTAATTGATTAATTACGTAACCAGTGATAGTACGAACATATCCTATTGCTATTAATAGGAATAGCGCCAACAATTCCTATGATATTCTGGTAACGGTCTATGGACTGAGTATAGCTAGCTATAGCGAGCTCTTGCATCAGTTACGCGTTCGAACTACATTATTGAACGAACATTCATTTGTCACTCATTGGTTCTGTCTCCTGTTAGGGTTGCTACTAAAGAAAATCTGGAAATCAAAATGGGCATACTTACCTACATAGAAAGTCTTGTCGCTGGAAAACGACTTTTATTTAACCATACCTAATATCACGCCAGTCATTCCGAAGGGTCGGTCAGTTGGAAAGTTGAAGATAGTTGCAACAGAAGACAGAAAAAAAGTTAAAATTTCAGGTCCAAATGAATAAAATCTACATAACACCACGACTGTAATCAGCGAAGGGTTAGGCGGAGCTGTAATCATTAGTACACTCACATTTCGCCAGTCAGCAATGTAACAGGGGGTGAGCCTACTGCCAACAACCGGGCACAAATCTATACTCCAAGGCTGCTACTGAGAAATTTTTGATGGGAAAACCCAATAACACTTTGCTCGACCTGGGTCGACACCTAGGTCGGGCAAAGTATTATTTATTGGGTTTTTATCAATAGGTTTACCCAAGACCTCATGCTCAGCAGTCGCGCTTTGAAAGAAAAGAAAGAAAGAAAAACTTTTCATTCACGTGAAAGTGAGGCACAATACACAATAATATACAAATAATCCCTATACAATATAAATATAAACTAAATACATAACAGAAATGTCCTGAACGGCCACTAGGCCAACGAGGTAATCAAAGGGTCTTCGAGGTCACGAGGTCTTCTTAAGATATATTAAAGTCCTTACCGCAGCAGCCCTATTGAACTACCCTCACCAATTAGGCATTCTCCCAACGTGTGCTTGTCTCTTAATGTATGGTCGTTAAGTCATAGTACGTGGCCTGATTGTGATGCTACTGATATCACTGAGCAGTGCCTTCAAGCTTGATAATGTGGGGTGGGTAGAACAGTGTGGAAATAGGCTTCAAAATTGAATATAACGGGCCATCATAGTAAAACTTTAACCATGAATTTAGTAGGTTCAGGGGATTGAGACCTTAAAACGACGAAGTTTTTCGCCAGATAAAATAGAAACGGCTGTTTTACACTCGAAGGACTACGTCGTTAGTCAAGTGCTCGCAAAGCGCGACTGGTAAGCCTTGGTATTGAAGTGATGGTCTTCGTTTCGATTACCAAGTCGGGTAAAGTGTTATTGAGTTTTTTCATCTGGAACTTCTTAGTAGCAGACTCTGAGTCTGGATTTGTGCCTGGTTCATAGCAATAGGCTCGCCCCTTATAACATGGGATTCAAACATAACTGGCGGAATGTGGGTGTACTAATGGGTACACCTCTGCCTAATTCTTTGGGGATTAAAGGCATGATGTTATATGATGTTATGTTAAATAATAAAAGCAACTTGAAAAACGGTGAGAGTCAAAATGGCGGGTGTACCATAGCGAATCATAAACTCATTATAAAAAAAATGTACCTAAATAGTATTATTCTGTACCATACTCTAAAAAATCTGTACCTCCTTCAGAACGAAATTAAGGTACACCCGCCATAATTAACGACCACACACGACGCGACGATATTACGAATGCAATGAATATTAAAACATCAGAATTTAGCAATAGACTGGTGCTATAATTAATTATACTTACCTTCGCTCTGTATAAACGCGTGTTATTTAATCAATAGGTAATAACGTAAAAAAAGATAAGAAAGAAAAACAATTTTTCACGCGAAAATGAAGCACTAATATAAGAAGAAAAATATTGTATACAAAAGTAAAATAAAAATAGTTGGTGTTACCTAAAAAAACTAAATACATATAAGAAATATGCGCCACTACCTCGCGAAACGGGTGACGCTCAGCATAATGCCGTGGTCCCTGCACGAAGGTACAAAATCAAGGCGCTATACGATCTTGTTCCACGGTTCTATCATCACTGCCTTTGGCCCCCTGCCAGGTCCGTCTCGCGCAATAGAAAGTGATAATTAGCTGATTAGCTGAATTGACGCAATCACGACTTTTCCACTTAACCTGCATTATATCATGACGTTAGTCGATGAAGACTTCATCCGGGATGCCTGACTTGATTGGTATGCAAGGTCCTCAGACGTAGATGCTCCTGAGTTGAACTGTGAGATGTGATGTGTGATGTTAAGGCCTGTAGGCTTACTCTTAAACAAAATCGAGAACGAGATTAGAATCGACATTACATGTACATCCGATCCAGTTTATACTACCAGATAAATATAAGAAGACATTTATATAGAATTAACGAGTTATTTAATATTTGGTAATTTACGTTTTCATTTGTATGGCAATCTCATGTCAATCGCTGTAGTCTAACATGTACTCGATTCCAATCTCATTCTCGATTTTGTTCAAGAGTAAGCCTACTGGTCTGGCCTGACTGATAAACAACTCACAACTGCTTTGTGACGTCCCCAGGTCGTCACAAAGCAGCTGTGAGTAGGCTGTGGTAAAACGACGGTAACGACGGTAGTGTTCACATTAATAGTAATACATACATACCATGACGCCTGTAATCCCCAAAGGGTTAGGCAGAGGCGTACCCATTAGTACACCCACATTTCGTCAGTTATGTTTTTAGTCCCATGTAATAGGGGGCGAGCCTATTGCCATCAACCGGGCACAAATCCAGACTCCGAGGCTGCTACTGAGAAATTCCTGATGGAAAAAACCCAATAACGCTTTGCCCGATCTGGGAATCGAACCCAAGACCTCATGCACAGCAGTCGCGCTTTGCGACCACTAGACCAACGAGGCAGTTAATAGTAATTAATAATAGTAATCCTTTATTTGCATACTTAAACATTTTTTTAACAATAGTACTGAGGCCCTGCCTCCTGCTCTAGGTATAATACCTGTGTTACAGGAGCCAGTCGTGTCTTCTCCCAATTACAGAGTCGAGTTTTATGCAGTAAGAATCTAATTTTAAATACACACAAAAAATATAAATGAAAACGAAAGTGAAAATAAACATACATAACATAACATACATCACATTTGTAATCCCCGAAAGGTTAGGCACAGGCATAAGCACACCTACATTTCGCCAGTTATGTTTTAAGTCCTATACAATAGGGGGCAAGCCTATTGGCATCAACCGGCACAAATCCATCCTCCGAGACTGTTACTGAGAAAATCCTGATGGAACCCATAATCTTATGCTCAACAGTCGCGCTTAGCGACCACTAGACCAACGAGGCAGCCATTAACTTTCTAATCTAATCTTAATTACCTACTTATTCATTCTTGATAGTAAAACTCAAAAACACTGAACTCGACCTGAAAATTGAAAACAGGAGCAAACGCTCAACAGTCGCGCATCCATGTGTCCAAGAAGACAGTCACCCTAATAATATTACAGCTATCAATGAAAATATTGCTTCATTCATTTATAAATCCGCGAAACCAGTAATGATATCATTCAAACAAAATGTTAGTACACCACAAAATGTGTCATCATTCCCAAAAACTTTCACGCTATTCTAGTCGCTACCACTTTTGTTATAAAGCCGATTATTGTGTGCAGATACCAGTCAGCTGTTCCCAACAAGGTATTAAGGTGGTAAGCGGATATATTTTTGATGGCGTCATAGTTATAAAATGTTTATAGCTGTAATATCTTCTTATTGAATACTAATCCGTACAGCTTCTTAAAAGTAATGTTTGAAGGTGTTATTTTAATATCTACATACATAAATTCACGCCTTTTTCCCATGGGGGCAGGCAGAAAGCACGGAACGCCACCTGCCTGCTACGATCCTTACATACTCCTTTCACCTATGTGTCTTTCATTTATTGGTTCATGGTGTTTACTATCTTATTGTTCTCCTGCTTTTAGTAGTTGACGATATTTATTGTTGACTACCTTTTGCTCGCGACTTCATTCGAGTTGTTGAAGTCGCGAAAAAAGTAGCCTATGGTTTTTTTTTTGGGGTTCAAACTTACTCTATTGCAAATTTCATCAAAATCAGTTCAGTAGTTCAGTCATGAAAGCGTAGCAGACAGACAGATTGAGTAGCTTTCGCATTTATAATCTTAGTATGGATTCTACTAGAAGCATTAAGCACTATTTAACAACTATTAATCTTCAAAACAACATTAAAAACTTATTCAAACATCAAAAACCATAACAAGATACTTTCTAAAATTTGCGTGCACGCATCTCCGTTAATTCGAGGCGATCGGGCGCAACGTATACCCATCTCTGTCTGTCATATAGCGCGCTCTCGCTCCCACGTCATTACGTTATTAGCCCGCATGGTACTCCAAGAGCTGTGATTAGCAGGTGATTAAGGTTCATTCAACATAATCATGTAATTATTTATTTATGTTTTAGAGCCGAGTGGGTTTTGTACGTAGTATATGTAAGGTTTTCAGATGAATAACTTAATTATTTCTGATCATATTTTTGATTTGTTATCGTATTTTTCGTTTCTTAAACTTAAAATGATCTTTAATTTGCAAATAAACAACAGTAATTACCGCTATGTACTGTTAGTGGCAGTAAAACGAAAAATGATTATAAAAAAAAACAAAAAATAATGCAACTATTTTAGAATAATCTGCAAAGCACTGAAATCTATTATACCTTAGTTTACAGTTTTAACAAAATAAATCAAAAACATATTTTTATCTTATCAAATAGAAAGCTACATGACCATAAATATTATTATAAAAAAAGAATGCTAAAAGATAGGCGAGGTAGTATAAAAAAGCTTTAACAAAGCCATCAAAACAAAAACCATAAAAAAAATATGACATCTGAAAAACCAAAGGCGTTAAAGTTCTCTAATTGAAATACATTACTTTCACACCAATTACTCAAAATAATTTATCTGAATTTCCTTCATATACTGCATTAGTGAACTCGGCACGCAGTAACGATATCTGCTCACGATCGGTAATGAAATGAACGAGAACGTTCCGTAGCACCGGTGGGACATACGGACAGACGGATGGGACAACAGATTCAACAGATTTTAATTTATGTATCAATGCATTTTTTATTTTTCATAATTGGCGAAATGTGGGTGTACTAATGGGTAAACCTCTACCTAACCCTTCGGGGATTACACGCGTGATATTATGTTATTTTTATTTTCTCGGTAACTGGTCGTTATTTGGAAGTTTTAAATCATTATAGAGGTAGATTTTCTGAGCTTAACCAACCATCATTTTGGCCTAAAAGTTGAATCAAAATGTAAAATACAGTCTACGTAAAATTGTTCATTTCCATTAGACTATTTAGAGGCTTTTATGAAAGTGTCATTAACAAAAAAGGAAAAACAAATAATATCAAATCTAAAAGCCCAATACAAAATGTAGTTTCGTGTGGAGAAGAATGGGAAAGATATTCCATAAGTACTGTTTAAAAAAAAAAATGTTTCACAATGAGTTGTACAGTCTCAGTCGCCAGCACATCAGGCTATACCTTTTTATTGTAAAATCGCTTCTATTACAACCGCATAAGATGCCGCAGTGTTTGTGTAATAATTTAACGTTATCCCCCGGTGAATCTAGCAAATTACTTGAAATGACAGTTCACTAGTTCACAGTTTCAATATTTGTTAACATGTGAACACGATGTAACTTTAAATATATTTTTACCATGAATTCCTAATTTGTAATATATATTATGTTTGTGTGTTATTATACAGTAGTTTTTTTTTATATAAGGTACATTGTATTCACATGTAATTACGTATGACAATGTATACAAATAATACCATTGTAAAACGTTGATTTTAAAAGAGTACGTATGGAGCTTCTTGCCCATTCTTCTCCATACAAAACTACCTTTTGGAAGGGGCAACTAGATTCGATTCTATTTTTTTTTCATGTAATGACGTTCAAAAGTGCCTAATTGAAATAAATGATTTGACTTTGACTTTGACACTTTAAGCTCACATTACCTAAATTCATCGACGGAGACTATTACCTACAGAATACAACGGTAGGTTGAATAACAGCTTCACAAAAAACATCGAGTCACATTTTTACAGAATAACGCGTCTGTTCGCCATATTGTATCCCCGTGTGTCCCTCAGATATTTACCGGCTAGTTAGATAGACATTTTCCACCGGAAACACACAACATTACAACGTTGTTTATTGTTGTTTGCGAGTACGAACAAATAACAAGTCTGTTTATACGCTGCATGTTATAATTACTGGCACCTTTTCATGTATTTCTTCTCTTAAGTGTACCTTGAGATCTGCCCTCATTATAAAGCAATACAAAATGGTGAATAAGTTTTAGTTGTTGAAGAGTAGTAAGCGAGTGTGAAAAGCTGATGATGCGAGGACGATAACATCACGCCTGTAATCCCTAAAGAGTTAGGCAGAGGTGTACCTATGAGTACATCCACATTTAGCCAGTTATGTTTAGGGAAAATAGAGGGCGAGCCTATTGACATCAACCGAGCACAAATTCAGACTCCGAGGCTGCCACTGAAAATCCAATAACACATTGCCCGACCTGGGTATGTAAACCAAGACCTCATGCTCAGCAGTCGCGCTTTGCGACCACTAGACCAATAAGGCAGCAAGGCAGTGTGAGGAAGATGATGGTCAGTGTGGGCTGGAGCTGCGAGGAACTGGTGGTGTATCTTTTTCTAACTATGTTGAGGTCGATTTCCAGTCTAACTGGATGCAGCTGAATACCTGTAGATAAATATGGAATGACTGCCTATCTGACGTCCACAATCTAATTACTGGGTAACACGATACCACTTGGTAAGACTAGTTGTCAGACTTTCGGGCTTACCATGGCTACCCATTCCGACTGTCAAAGATATACGAATGCCGGTGCCGTGGTTTCCGAGCTACTTTCATCTTTTATAGTCCGGGCAGCTACTATGACATTTTTAATGGAAAAATCTAGTACTACTTTCCCAACCAGGTTCAAACCCAGGACCCAAGCCCTTAATCGCTTGCAACTGCTAGATCAAAAAGCCAAATCAAGAAAACACAAATGAAAAAATTGGAAAAACAAACTATCAACTTAAAAAAAAAAGGAAATTAATTCCTAATTCAAACCAATCAGAATAGCAAGGTGCAGTAATTAATGAAACAGTCGATAATTGCTTAACGAAAAACTAATTAATTTTGCCTTGTTCCTATAATTACTTGTAACGGATAATTAGTACTGCTCTTGGCTAAAGATAAGGATTCAAATTAAAAGTGAAATTATTTTCTCAATTTTAGTTGGTACCTCAATCAATCTGCCTAGCCTTTTCCCGACTATGTTAGGGCCAGTTACCAGTCTAAGTAAATGCAGCTGAATACCAGTATTTTACATGGAGCGATGCCTATCTGACCTCCACAACCCAGTAACTGGGTAATACAATACCCCTTGGACGACCCGTAACGACTGTCAAAGATCCACGTATGACAGCCGGTAGCAATGGCTTACATGCTTTCCGAGGCACGGATTAGTCTTGGTGTCTCAAGATGGTCAACATCTACATCGTCACTCAAATAATCTCACATACACTGACAACTTATATGACTTTTGTACCTACTTTTTGTACCAACTTTCTAAGTTTATCTTCGAAATTACTGACATCTCGGTGAAAGAAAAACATCGTAAGGAAACCTAGACCTAATATCAATATACTCGTAGGTTTGAAATTGCCAATCCGCCTTGTGCAAGTGTTGTGATCAATGATCGTGCCTTTTATGTACGGGAAGAGATACATATAAACTCACAAACACAAATAGCCCGACCTGGAACAACTATATGTAGGCCATACAAACATTTATTTAGTGCGGGAATCGAAACCACGACACGCAGCACAGCAGCCGCTGCACCAACTGAGCCGCCTTTAATCAGAATTCTAATTATTCCACTAGTTTAATGATAAAGTGTTAGGTTCATTTATTATATTGCGGAAATTAATTTTATCTCCATGAAATTACAGTCTTTAATTGTATAGCAGGGAAGACTAAAGCTCTAGCAGGAACAAATTACTTCTCGCTATTTTTAATTAAATTCCAGTGAATAAGCTTCATTACTTTAATTCTTTATACTGCTATGATGACCAATGTCACTTAAGCTCAATTTCACCAAAAACATAACTAAGAGTTAGTAGCTAACAGGAGGTTAGTTACTACTATTATAAATGCGAGAGTTTGAGTGCATAGATGTTAATCAGTCGCGCCAGATCGGCTGAAGGGATCTGGCACATAGATTTTTCATCTTGGATAAATTTAAATACATCAGCTGTGACTAGGACGAAGTCGCGGGCAAAAGCTTGATATTACGTTCGACGATTTGTAATTTTCCCTCAGGTTAGCAATTAACTCTGAGCTAAATAAATATCACTGCTACTCAATCGCAATATTTTGGTACACACAAGAAACAAAACATGTCATTCTGAATTCGAAAATGAAATAACTGTCATTCTTAATTCAAAATTAACTTTTATCATTATTTTTATCAAAAGCGACGACTGCCATTAGCCAGAAAGAAAAAAAAAATTACACAATCCATGTAGTATACAAAAAAAAATAGGTTAGCAATTTTATTTAAACTATTAAAAAAAAAACTTTTTTTCCCCATAGCTGCAGATAACAAGAACAGTTCAGCAAAAATATCAAACCTGATACTTGATTCTCAACTAGACCTTGCTTCTAATAAGCTAGTTAAATTGCTAAACCAATTCAATTCAAATCAATTTACACATAACATCACGACTGTAATCCCCGAAGGGATAGTCAGAGGTGTACCCATATTCACCCACATTTGGCCAGTTATGTTTAAGTTCCATGTAATGGGGGGCGAGCCTATTGCCATCAACCGGGCACAGATTCAGAATTCGGGGGCTGCTACTGAAAAATTCCAAAAACCCAATAACACTATGACCGACCTGGAGATCGAACCAAAGAACTTAATTTAAAAAAATAAAAAATATATGCGCACACGCTTAACAAAACTCACAAATAAATATACAAAACGCATGCTTCACCGAATTTCAGCGTTCGTTTTACAGTCTTAATGTTTATAGTTTTTATTTTATGAACGCTCCGGTTACTGGGAATGGTTTACTACCCTTAATAATTGGTTTACTATCACCTTGTTAACTCGTTCGTCAGGAGCCTTGTTATGGAAGCTGCATTTACACCGAAGCGTATCAATAAGGAAGCGCGGAGTTCAATAGCGAGCGCTCGCCGTTATTAAACTGTACGGTACTACTTACCTATATTTTTTTAGTGTATAATTTATAGTTCCACTTTTATTTACCTATCTTATTAAACTAAAACATAACATAACATAACATCACGCCTGTAATCCCCGAAGGGTTAGGCAGAGGTGTACCTATTAGTACACCCACATTTCGCCAGTTATGTTTACGTCCCATGTAATAGGGGGCGAGCCTATTACCATCAACCGGGCACAAATCCAGACTCCGAGGCTGCTACTGAGAAATTCCTGATGGAAAAACCCAATAACACTTTGCCCGACCTGGGAATCGAACCCAAGACCTCAAGCTCAGCAGTCGCGCTTTGCGACCACTAGACCAACGAGGCAGATAACCTAAAACTTAAGTAACAAAATAACTACAATTCTTGTAAAAGCACTACTCTAGTTAAATGTACTTTAAGTTGAAATGATCATTACTAAACAGTATGTATTGGTTTATATATAATAATAATATTGGGAATAAAAATATAATATCGTAATTGTTAAAATAATATTACTTAGATACAATAATTATGAACTGATTGACACTGAAGTCAAATACCTAATGCAAACGTTTAAAATCTTTAGGTTTTGTAGTAAGTATTTTGATAGCTTGAAGCTGAGATTAGAATGTAAATGTTCTTTTTTACAGGAACTGCCGCTCTAGTCTGCCTGTTCACTTGCTAATTGCCAGATAATGGTGCCGAATCTCTTGGTCACAAAATAAACTAAAATTAGACTATTTCCATCTTTTTCTGTCCAATAAAATAAGAAAGAGACTAATGTAAATAAGAGCTGTCAAATTTAGTCAATCTGACACATCCATATATATTATAGTTGACATCTTAAAACGTATGGATTAAAAATACGGAGAAGTTCAAGGCAAAACTAATTTGACATCTCTAACTTAGTTCTTTAATGTCACGGAATGTCACCGTCCTTTCCTTTCGCTGTATGTTGGTAAGAGATGTCAATTCTCCAAATTTAGTCTAGTTTGTGAACAAGGGAATCGGCACCAATATCGCCCAAAATAGAAAAAAAAAAAGAAATCATGGTCCAAATTCACTTCGGTGTAAATCCCAGCTCTAAATAAGTAGTCAAGATTAATATATTGGCTACAATCCACCATTTTCTTCCACACGACCATAAATCCGACCTACTAGGAATTCATTAACACATTTATATAGCCGTTAACCAGATCAATGTTTAGGATAATTACTTACTGATTGATTAATTACTTTTCTTGTGAACTCGTTCTGTTCAGGGGGTCAATTCTTGTAACTTGGAACGTTCGCATTCTCATCTGTCAAAAATATATATATTTTAT
The DNA here is from genome assembly GCA_949774945.1 of Hoplodrina ambigua. Taxonomy (NCBI): domain Eukaryota; kingdom Metazoa; phylum Arthropoda; class Insecta; order Lepidoptera; family Noctuidae; genus Hoplodrina; species Hoplodrina ambigua. The sequence goes on from OX458988.1 coordinate 9,516,864, forward strand.
CTGTATTTTTGACTTCTTTTGATTTCTGTACTTTGATTGTCACTGAGACGAGATTGCGACTAGTTTTTGAAGGTTTTAATTATAAAAATAGTCCTTAGTGAGAGTAGTCCTTTTGTCAGATTTTGATTTTGTTTAGCTGTGTAGTATATAAGTTATTCAGTAATTTCTTTCTTTTGTTGTTTTATTCGTGTAGGCAACTGTAGTATCCACAGAACATAGTATTATTCTGTATCTTATAAGTGAAGACCTGTAATTGGCTGTCTGTCTAATTTTCTGTCACTAGTCTGTTTTCTTCTAGCTGTTGGTATTCCATGTTACTTAAATAAATAAATAAATAAGAATAGGCCGATGTTAATGACTTTATTTGATAACGTTTTTTTTTTCTTTGTTTGGTACCGTTATCTACCCAACTAGCAAAAACTCCATATAGTATTTGAATTAAGTAAGTAAGTATTTGAATAAACTAACAGGCATGTAAAGATTTTATAATAGTTTTGTAGCAGTTAACAGTTTTACAGAAGTGTTCAATTCGACGCATTAGTAAATTAATAAATAACTTCATCAATTTTTAAGTATTATAAAAAAAGAAACTTTTTTATTAGATCAATAAGATTTTTTTTTTTATGAGGTAAGTTTGACCCCCACCTCAGTTTAGGCGGGAAAATGCATAGTATCTACAAACATATTTGTAAACGAACATACACATGAAACTAGGTAGTTGTTGGCCATACTTATTTTGTTCTGTCCGGGAATCAAACTCGCGTACACAGCGCAACAGCCAATCGCTCAGTCACTGCGCCAACAGTGTGTCTAGTTACTTTTAATTGCCTTTAAGCCAGTCTTTTCCTAAGCAGAAAAACGGGTAAGATACTCCCTCTTTACTATATTCCTCCCAAAATCATGCGCCTGCACATCTGCCCACCTCTTTAGATCACAAGCGACACGGTGATTAGCATGTAAGCCTGTTAGTTATGAATCACTGTAATCTCGATTAGTGAAATCAGAAACAAACTCATTAAATTGTGTGTAGTAATAATCACGAGATCTCCTCGCTGCGCCCGCGCCGCTGGGAGGTGTTAAAAAACAGATTGGGACAAATAAAAACGTTGAAAAAGTGTACGGTTGTGTAGGGTGACTGTGATTAAAGTAGTTGGGAGATATTTTTTTGGAGTAAGAAGATGAATATCCGTTAATAATAATGTAACATGAAAGCTAATAGAATAAAACTAAATACAAAGAGTGACAATTTGGGTATTCAAATAAATTCAATTATTTCTTGTAATTTGCACACATTGCTAAAATGAATTTGGGAAAAGTTTTTGCCCACTAGTGGGACGGTGGAATCAAAACAAAACAAATCACGGGCAACTCTAATAACTTTTAGGAACTATCGCAATCTAATCTCACAGTACATTATTACATTATTTGACGTTCATAGTCAGAGAGACGGAATTACGACTAAATTTTGAATGTTTTTAATTACACACCACCTACACTGACCTTATTGGTGAGGTCCTTCAGAAAGGTCAGGTGCGCAGCACTCGTAACCGGCGTGCTTGTATGTCGAGATGTATGAACGTAGATGAGGCGAATGGAGTATGTAAGGATCGTAGCAGGTGGCGTTCTGTAGTTTCTGCCTGCTCCCATGGGAAAAAGGCGCGAGTTTATGTATGTATGTATGTTTTTAATTACTAGAATTAGACTTCAGATACATCACTACAAATTTAATTATTTAAAAATCATCAATTCATTGTCAATTATGTTTGTCAGAAGGCCTAAATCTTTTCCTTCTTTTCAGGTAATCAACAAAACATAACAACACGCCTGTAATCCCCGAAGGGTTAGGCAGAGGTGTACCCATTAGTACACCCACATTTCGCCAGTTATGTTTTAGTCCCATGTAATAGGGGGCGAGCCTATTGCCGTCAACCGGGCACAAATCCAGATTCCGAGGCTGTTACTGAGAAATTCCTGATGGAAAAACCCAAAAAAACTTTGCCCGACCTGGGAATCGAACCCAAGACAAGAAAAAAATGCTTAAAAGACACTGCAATATCCCGTGAACCCACAAACCATACTCACCCTACAGCCCACTAAAAACACAAGACGACAATCTTACGGGATCTTAATTGGGGTCCAAGCTATGCGCGGCATCCGTCGGCATCCAGCACCGAAACGATTCTTTTATTCTTACAACAGGACCCTGGACTCTGGGAGCCAAGTCGTGTGTCAATGTCGGCGACGCTCCGTCTCTCTGCTCACCATTTTACTTTTAAATCACAATGCTTTATGTAGCCTGAAGTTGCTCGTAAAAAATCATGTTTGTTTCTTTGATGGTTCGAGCTAAAAAGAGTGGTTTTGAGTTGATTTCGTTTTGCTATGGTGTGGGATTTTGTATTTTGGATTTGCGTGTAATTCTTGTGTGTTGAGCTTGATAAATTATAGAATGATTCTCCGATGGGACGTGTGTTTAGTCGAAAATGTTTAGAGTCTCTGATAGACTAGTAAAGTAGAAGATTGAAGTTCATGATTCATCAAAAACATTGTTTGTGACTCAATTTTTAGCTTTACTAAAAATTCTATCCTATTCATACTCTAAAACGGCCTTAAAGGTAGGTAATTTGTTTATACTTTTGTTTTTTAAAACAAATTCTTTATTTTTTTGTAAATTAATTAATAGTAAAATAGTAAACAAACATCAAAATAAAAAAAAAATCCACAAAGATTTATTTTTTATTTTTGTGTTAGTTTTTTTTTTATAAAATAAATCAGCGCTGTAGTTGAGTGGTCTACAACTCTACATTAATGTATTGAAACTACCGTATGTTATGATTCTGTGCTAAGAACACTTAATAATATCAGCCTAATATTGACCCACTGTAAGATAAAGGCCTCTTCTCATACAGAGAAGGCACGAGCATTAACCACCACGCTTGCTCAAGACCGATTGGCGATTTCAGAGTTTTAATATAAGTCCAGGTTCCTTACGATGTTTTCCTTCACCGATGTCAGTGATATCCGACATAAAATTCAAAAGAATTGAAAAAGTCACATTGGTACTTGCCCGAATCCGAACCCACATCCTCGTGCATAAAAGCCGGCCACCTTAACCACTGGACCATCACAATATAATTTAATGGAATGCCATTATAATACCTCTTTAAACAACAAAACGATATCTCCTTATTAGTATAATAAATATAATAATAACAACCATCCAATCCCGATGAAGCGCCGTGTGTCACGCACGCGCCGATGCGGACAGACACACGGACAGACAGACGGTGCGAAAAATTAATTATATTTATTTATTGGCCACTGAACTTGTTACGATGTGGTTGTTTTGTGTCGTGACGTCAGATTTTTGTAGTTGTGTGTGTGTGTTGAATAATAATAGGGTGACATACTCGTATCGTCAGACCTGTCATTCTCGTATAGCTGACAGTTTTGATAGATATATACAGAACTAGCTTTTGCCCGCGACTTCGTCCGCGTGTATTTCGGTTATAGCGGACACAGACGAAATCGCGGAAAGAATTACGCATGGCCTGTCATTTCAATTCGAAACGACACGTGGCGCCATCTATGATCATAAAAACGTTATTGTGATTTCCTTCGGAAACAGTACTTTTTTTCATGATTAAAGGTATGTTCGTTCCTGTACACTTGGCAACGTATATGCAAAATTTCAGGATGATCGGTTCAGTGGCTTAGGCCTTAAAATGGTAACAAACAAACTTACTTTCGCATTTATAATATTAGTTAGGATTAGGATAGATAAAGGCACGGCTAGCGCAGTGGCTTCTTCTTCCTGTCGCTGGCACGTCACTCTTTTAAATTTGGTTGCCCCAAAACAGCCACTTCCACGTTAACGTTGGTGGCAGCATAGGTCACTTGGGCCCGATAAGGACCAGGCCCGAGTCGACGGTGCGTTAGTGTTCCACGCGCGCATCAAAGAGCTGTCAGCACAGAAGACGGGGCCCGCTAGGGCCAGTGCCTGCCAGGGTTGCGGCAATTTGTTACTAGGGCACTAGGGCACTAGAAGGGTGTTCCAGATGGGTTTTATTTAGTAAAAGTCTGCTAATCCTGTCAAAGCGGAAAAAGTCAATCGCTGCATATTTTGGGGCACAGAGAGCAAGATAGAAGGTGGAGTATGGTTTGTGACTCGACTCCACATGCAGCAGTTGATCCATGAGCGATTGGCTAATGTGCTGCGTGTCGTGAGTTCAATTCCCACACGGAACAAATAGATAGTCATTGTCTGGCTGTTTGTGTATTAGAGTTTATATGTTTGTAAACGCACTGATTTTATACGAAGAAATTCCTAGTGTGGTAACGTTATGGAGAAATTAAATAAAAAAATCAGAATAAACCCAGAATTTCTTAATAGCCAAAACTTTTTGTCTGACTGAGTATGTAATCTAAGACCCCACACTCAGAAGCAGTGCTAACCTCAAGATCATAAAAGACCTTTATATACTTTTCTAGCACATAAAGTTACAAAGACCACTTAAATATTACTTTAGGAAGGTGTAAGTAATTAATTTGCGAGTTCCACGTTAAAAAAAAAAGTTGATTAATTAATTCGAACATGTTATTCACTTATTGGAACAGTTATCATCAGACGTCGTTTCCATTATTTGTATCGGAGGCAGTTGAACGAAAAATCGATTACACTTCTCACCGAATTAATCGCTGGAACGAATTGTTTGGGTCATGTTGTAAACTGTAAGCGAATTTATGAAGCATCGTATAAAAAATATGTCGGTGATGGAAACTTGGACTCGTCATTTTGAAATCACCGATACGTCTTGAGCAAGCAGTGTGTAATGCTCTAATCTTCTCTAAGAGAAGAAGCCTTGGCCCAACAGTGGGACAATAATATACCCTGCAGTGGGACACTAATAGGTTGGTATTATTGTAATTCGTTTTTTTTATTTTACGAAACGTTGGCAAATATTCTAATATCATTAGAAGTAAAAAGATAAATTATTGCAAAGCTATTTTTGTAGATAACATTTTGTTGTGCATTTGTCTGCAATTTTATTGGTTTGTTGCATTGATACGCGTTCTAACTAAATAAACAATAATAAACGCTAGCGTAATTACAGTCAAGTCATTTCACTGAAATATTCATTTTTTGGTAGCAGGTAAAGAAGATAATTTGCTAAATAAAAATGTTTAATAATTCTTTTATTTTGATCCACACAAAAAAGGACAATTTTATCACCTCCGGCATCTTATAACTTGGGCCAAGCCCTTAAGGACAAAGTGAGACAAACTTTTTTAATTTACAATGATTAACACTGCCACTGCACTCGTTTGTTTTTTGTGTTGCGCTCAACATTTATCATTTATTATTTAAATATTAAATATTGAGCAGATATGGACACTGCTGAATTTAACACGAACTTGGCACGAAATAAAAAAAAATCATTCAGTGTAATTTTACTTTGCCAGAATTGCACTCAGATACTTTCTCAGGAATTATGCTCATACAACTGTTTTGGAATTCGGAACGAAACAGCGCTGATCGGGAGGCAAAAGAGGTCTCTAATCTCTTTAAATAAATACTTCTTGCAAATCATAGACGAAAGTCAACACTTGTCAATTTGTCATTAGTTGTCAATAGTTTGTCATTAGTTTAGTATCGCTATTAGGTAATAGATGACGTTGTGCTGTGACGTCATATTTGTGAATCGCGGTGTAGAGATTTTCCTGCAAAACATGACAAGAGTAAAACAAAATTTTCTACTCTGGAAACCCTTGTATTATTTGGAAGCGAGATATTTTTGAGACGTTGTACAAGGGGTTCTTTTCTGTAACGAATAATGTTCAAAATATAGTCACAGTTTCATTTCTCTCTCTCAACAACATTCAATGCAAAAATCTTTGACGAAATTTTGAATGTAGGTAAATTAGACGTATTTTTTAGAGTTTTTTTATGTAATGTACTTTACAGTAGGTGCACTCCCCCTTCCCTCACTCTCATAGTACGATAGGACGGCAATGACACGACTGGAGAGCAATCAGGCGCAGAACCAACAGCTTTAAGTGGTTTCCGAAGAACGGAGGTGGCACACCACCAAGTTCCAAACTCCCTTCGAAAATCGAACCCAGGATCCGACGCTGAGCAGTCGCGCTTGCTAACTTTATTAGAAGAGTACGTATGGAGTTTCTTGCCCATTTTTCTCCATACTAAACTACCTTTCGTATTGGGCAACTAGATTCAATATCATAATATTAATAATATATCTTAGGACAACCAACACATTGCCATCTGATCGCAAACTAGGCAGAGCCTGTACTATAGTAACCAGACAACTGATAAATATACTTATATATTTCTAAATAATAATATGATTATTTTTTTCTTGTCATCATCATCATCATCATCATATCAGCCGTAGGACGTCCACTGCTGAACATAGGCCTCCCCTACAGATTTCCAATAAGACGGGATGGAAGCGGATTACATCCATTTTTCTTTGATGATGTGATTGTCTTATAATGGTCTAATTGAAATAAATAATTTGACTTTGACTTTGACCACGAGACCCAAGTAAAGTACAAAGAGAAAAGCAAAGCATTTCAACAATAATCCTTATCTTTTAATTCCTAAGCTTTCACCAGAAATCACTTTCCACCGACACATCATTTACGAACAAACAAGCACTATTTCAAATACTCAGTTAATAATTAAACTCAGTGATCATTGACTTACGATCGGTTAGGCGCCTAACAAAATGGTGGCGTCTGATAGCTAATTAAAAGCAATATATAATGTTGGCACGCCCCCGCTGTAAGGGTCTGGACCAGTTCGGACTTTTTAGTTGGGGAGATGAGGTTTAATTTATGGGCTAAAAAAATTTGAGTAAGTTCATTATAAGTTGTAGACTTCCCAAAAAGAATTGCTGTAAGATATGAAGATACGAGAAATCATTACAAATTATGTTAGAGCCTCTACACAAGACTTCCCTTTGCAGTCAAGTAAACCATGAAAGATAGCCTATGACATTAGGCAATACTGCAGCTTTCTGTCAGTAAAAAAATTAAAGGACCAGTACCTACTTCCAGAGATTACCGCTGACACAAACAAACTTTACTTCTATAAAATATTGGTATTGATAGATTTTTTTCCCACCCAGAATCACTCGTCGTACAGGGTGTTGGAAAGACGAGCATGTAAGCGGTGAATGCATACACTTCTGACTGCAAGAATAAAGCTATTACTTCTAGACTAGAACGTATACAAGTACTTAACCCGACGACTGTCGGCATTTTTTTTTTTGCGAACACTTATCTATGCGCTTTTGTACCTATGCGGTACGCGCGACATTCGAGAGGGAAAAGTGTAATGATTTTAAATCATAAACCTACCTACTGCACCAATTACTTATTTCAATTGTCCCAAACAAAATTATACCTATTTGGAACCAGACCACTTGTTACCCGATTATCTCCACAATCAATATAAAGTATTATGTTTCCGCGCTCCAGCGCTGCACCGCTGCACCGCAGTCGCTGCCCAGCTAACTGAACATCGCGCTGTTTTATTGGGAAGCTAAGTAGTATTGCAGCTAATTGTTTAGGTGTTGATAAGTTTACTATGAATTATTGTGGTTTTGTGAAGAATTTGCAACGGTACCTGCCTGTTATGAAAAAATGTGAAGACTTATGTACCAACTAGTACCAATATTATAAATGCGAAAGTAACTCTGTCTGTCTTTTATGCTTTTATGACTACTCAAACCACTGAATCGATTTTGATGAAATTTGATACAGGGTAAGTTTGAACCCAAGAAAAGATAAAGGCTATAAACTTTATTCCAAGACGTCGTCTGCGTTTGCGATAATCGACTTTTATGTGGACGAAGTCGCGGGCATTTATATGAATGAATGAATGATAACTTTATTTGCCAGAATATAGGATATTACATCAGTGTTATACAATGTTTGTTGCACTATATATTTAACCTTTCGGTCGTGCAAATGTTTAATAAAATAATAGAAATAGTAATTATAAGGAACATTGATATAGTCCTTTAAACATCATAAGATTCAAATATTGTAATTTGTTGATTTTAAAAGAGTACGGAGGTATGGAGTTTCTTGCCCATTCTTCTCCATACAAAACTACCCTTTGGAAGGGGCAACTAGATTCAATCTTTTTTTTGTATAAGACTTTAAAAAGTGCCTCGTAATCGCATAATAGAAATGAATGAATTGAGTTTGACTAAAACAGAGCAACAATTTGCAAAAATCGTAAAAAAAATATATAATTTCGTAGTCTACATTAAAGGAATCACCTTAATCCTGCCACATTAGGTAACAGCAGTTCCAAATAGTTTTTGAGCTCAAAATAAAATCCACCCCTATACCTTTCTGGATGACACATCCAATATTTTCCTATCTAATGGAAGAAAACTACCATTTATTAATATGTTTATCTTAAAATCGGAATGTAGGACGGTGCAACAACACTTAGAATAGTACAGTACGCAAAATAGATAGGTGTGCAGTTACCTACTTACTTCTATAAATAGTTTCAACTTTCTAACTGACCGAATTAGTAGCAGCCTCGGAGTCTGGATTTGTGCCCGGTTGATGGAACATAAACATAACTGGTCAAAATGTAGGTTTACTAATGTGTACGCCTCTACCTAACCCTTCGGGGATTATAGGCGTGATGTTATGTTATGTGACCGACTCCTTGACAGTTAAAAAATGCCTGTAAATGGTTTATTTCAAATAAAAGCTTTGACTTTGACTTTCATCCATGTTTTAAGCGTGTATAGATATAAAATTGACTTTGTTCCCTATACATCTCAATGTTTATATACTCGTAGTCTACGAAATTATTATTGCCTGTAAGTGTAATGATCTGCCTCGTCAAACTAGTAGTCTACTGAGCATATTGACTGGCCTGTTGGTCTAGTAGTTAGTGACCCTGACTGCTAGGACGGAGGTCGTGGGTTGGATTCCCACCCAGGACAAATCTTTGTGTGAGCATTGAGAGTATGAGCACGATGATTTGTTCTGTGTCTGGGTGTTATTTATATATAATATGTATGTATTTAGAAATATATATGTATATTTATCAGTTGTCTGGTTACCATAGTACAGGCTCTGCCTAGTTTGGGATCAGATGGCGATGTGTTGGTTGTCCTAAGCATTGTCCATATTATTATTATATTCTGGATTTGATGTCAGTGGCACTGTTACCATATAATCCCAATAGAAAAAGTTTGGTCTCGGCTCAACAGGATATAAATAAATAAATAAATAAATATCTTGGGACAACTCACACACGGCTATCTGATCCCAAACTAAGCAGAGCTTGTGTTATGGTAACCAAACAACTGATATACATACTTATATAATTTATAAATACATACATATTATAGATAAATTATTATATAGATATTATATAATTATTATAGATATGGTTTTGCTTTAAAGAATTTGTTCTTATAAAGAATAAAAATTGTTAATTTAAAATATAAATAAATTACGCAGTTTCAAAACAGCTCAAAGACGTCCATAAGTCAAAAAAAAAAACGAAAAATTTAAAAATAGAATTCTATTGTTTTTTTTTTTTGTATTAATATTTGTGTCGATATGTATTTCTTGACTGAACACTAGTCTCTTTCGTCGACTGTACCTAATCAGGTAGGTGGCCAAAGTGTAATGTCAATAGAGGACGGAAACGGATGTGTGTGTGTTTGTGTGTCAATATATTAACCGGTGCTGTTAGTGTGCTGTGTCATGTGGGGTAAGCAGAGAGCTAAGTCGTTCAGTTTTAAGTCTAAATGGTTTTATAGCAATATGAAGATGATTTATTAATCACGTTGATAAATGAACTACCATGTAAGGGTTTTAGTTAAAAGAGAGCAAAATAAAAATATCTATGCAGACGGCATTTTAACATTAATTAATGGGTCTCGCCCCCTATTACATGGGACTTAAACATAACTGGCGAAGTGTGGGTATTGGGTATACCTCTACTTAACCCTTTGGAGATTACAGGCGTGACGATATATGAATGAGTCTTAAAAAAGTGAGTGTAACTATACCGAGTAGATCTCGAAAATTCGTTAAAAAATCTAGATTTTACCAAAATGTACAATATTATGTCTTAAGTTTCCCTAAATCAAAACAATCAAGGCATTTTTGTCTTTCTTATACATGTGATAAAGGTCCACTTTCGAAAAAAAATGTTCCCAAAACAGCCTATTTTTCTTTCGCTCCACGAAATCAGCACGGAAACTCAATATTTGTGATGAAAACATGATGTGACAAACAGACGGACAGACAGGAAGCGATGAGCGATGTTTAAAACAAACATAAACCTCTCTCATGTGGACATTAGTCAAGTATTGGTACGGTTTTGGGAGAGTAACTGATAATTTTCTCAGCACTGAACCTATATGTGTATCGTTTAGTAAGTTTGTGACGGTTAAATGGCTGAACCGATTTAGCTGTTTGGTATCTATCAGTGGTAGGTCCAGGACATGGGCGTAGCTACGGTGAGGCAGAGTGGGGCCCTTGCCCCACCCTGACTGACTAACGGGTGATTTATTTGATATTTAAATCACCTTTCAAAAATAATATTCTAAACTAAAGAAATTGTTTTACAATCCAGAAATTATACCATTCTGTTTTGTACATTTGTATACAATAAAGGTAATACTTTATATATACTTTATATATTGCCCCACCCAAAATTAAAACTTGGCTACGCTGATGGTCCAGGATTGTCGTTTGGAAGAAGGGGGGGGGGGGCAAAACACACATTTTACTTTAATTATAAGGTAAGGATAGGTAATGTTTGCGAAAAAATTTAATTGGAATAATATCAACTTCAATTTAACCGCTCAAGGCCCGGCTGTCATACCGGTATGACATAACAATAGATCATCAATTGTGTCTCATTACGTGGGACTTGAGTCCCACGAGTATCATGGAAGAACTCAGATGCTTTTGGGGTGGCTTGAGCCCCTTAGAACACAGTATATATCTGCATTCAAAGATGTGAATTTTAGAAAATCCTTTCTTAACGGACGTATACTAACTATAACCTACCTCCCTGCCAAATTTCAGTTTTACTCGTCATGTGGTTTTAGATACCTCGTCTACTATCAATTCCTAATCTGTAATTTAAATTAGTTTTTATATGAGGTACATTGCATTCACAACATGTGACGTATGACTCTGTATACAAATAATAATATTGTAAAACATTGATTTTAAAAGAGTACGTATGAAGTTTCTTGCCCATTCTTCTCCATACAAAACTACCTTTTGGAAGGGGCAACTAGATTCAATTCTATTTTTATTTCTTGTAATGACGTTCAAAAGTGCCTTATAATGGCCTAATTGAAATAAATGATTTGACTTTGACTTTGACTTCGTGATGTGAGTGAGTGAGTGGCCTTTCGCTTTTATACATGTAAGTAGATAGAAAAAAATATATTTACATAAAGAAATTACCTTTTCAAAGACGATCCCCTTCAAAAGACGCTTTACTGGGTACATAAGAAGGTAATTAAACTTTTTATCTCTAAATTATAACCGTAATCATGTTTATGTGTTTAACGTTGTAGTATGGTTGTTTGCTGGTTGCGGGCAACCGCGAGTATTTGCAGGCTGTTAACTCATTTAATTTATTGCTGTTGAAGCGTCCCTGTTAAATTGTTATATTGATGGCCCCGCGGCAGTGGTCAGGGCTGGCATAGAGACAAGATGGACATGATAAAATCTTTTGGAAGTGATTTTTTTTGCCACATTGAGAGCCTTTTTAGGTAGGGGCGAATGTTTATTGTTTGCGTAACCGACATGCTAATTTACAACTTCACCGACCTGCTAAGTAGACCTCGTCACCGACATGACAAATAAAAGCGTTACTGGCATGCTACTGTGACGTCGTCACCGACTTTCTTAAACAATCGCGTCACCGAAATGGTAATGTGACAGCGCCACCAACATGCTTAAGCGACGCCGTCACCGACATGCTAGAATTTCCTTATGTGCAGTCCTTTTTTGATTACATGTATCACTCGTGATTAAAAATGTGTGTTCGTACTATAAGAACTTTGGGTGTCAGTCTGCCCCATTGGTCAGAAGCGCGGCGCGTCGAAAGTGGTCTGGTTTCGATTTCCTGGTCGGACACAGTTTTGCCAAACAATTTCTAAGCTCCGAGCCGCTACTAAGAAATTCAGACTGTAAAACCTTAATAACATTGTGCCTGACCTAGGAATCAGACTTAGGACTTGAATAGCATAAGGCTATTATGAACGTATATTTAATCCTTTACGCTAGTTCAAGTCGGTAGCTGTTCCATCATAGTTAGAACAAGATTTAATCATTGCGCACGCGCTAAAAAGGTCGCCATTACTTATAAGATTTACAGATAACTTGTTCATTATATCATTATTTATAAATTACAATGATTAACTACTATAGTTTGTATTTATTTATTTACTACCTTCCGTCCGTGTCTCCGTCTGCGCTAAAGTTGATATATTATCTCACGGGAATAGTATTTTTTCCGGGATAAAAAGCCTATTAGCTATTCCAGACTAAAAACTATATTATCTGTGTCAAATTTCATTCAAATTTGTTCAGCCGTTCTAGCGTAATTGAGTAACAAACATCTTTTGAAACTTTCGCTTTTTTTGTATGTATTTCAAATTACCAATTTGACGAAGTTATATGACGCAAGTTAAAATTAGTGCCCCTAGCCTATCTAGTTTAAAACGTTATCGAGTTTAAATTAGTATTGACTAAAAATGACTAGACTACTTTTTTACGGAGCACGCTATAAGTAGAAGTAAGAATAATAAAACAAATATGCCTTAAAAAGAAAATAAATGAATGTATGTCAAAGAAAATATTGACTAAGTCAAAAATTACTTGATGCTGCCAACCCTGAGCATAGCCCCGCCTATTAGTTCCTCAACTCATGCTCAGAGGCGAAGTGGGAGCCAATTTGAGCTCAACACCACACACACAAACACCCACACTTGCACACACCCACAGGGGTGTGTCGATGTGTACGTTCTTGTTTGCATTCAACACTTAGTTCAAAATCATTTAGCTTTGTTATGTCGTTGAAGCAGAGTTTAATGACACGAAGTTATTTAAAAGTTATAAATTGATAAAGCATTGGAATAACCGCCTTTCTCTATCTTTCTCTAATCAACTCAAATGAATTTTGGGAAGAAATGAAAGCCTTCTTCAAAAAAAAACTATTTGGGAAAAGCTTTTTCCAAGTAGTTACCGACTACGTCTGACTGACTGCCTCATTGGTCTAGTGGTCAGAGTCATAAAGGTCTTGGGTTCGATTTTCAGATCGGGCAAAGTGTTATTGGGTATTTCCATCAGGACTTTTTCAGTAGCAGCCTCGGAGTCTGGATATGTGCCCGGTTGATGGGAATAGGCTCGCCTCCTATTATATGGGACTTAAACATAACTTGCGAAATGTGAGTGTACTAATGAGTACACCTCTGCCTAAGCTATCGGGGATTACAGGCGTGATATTATGTTGTTTGACTAAACAGGAAAATTTAAGTTTGTTATTTCAGCCATTTTCTGTTAGGGTCTCAAATTACTTTGCATGACGATTAATAATAATTTTGAGGTGACCACTAAATTACTGTCGTTGTACTGAGATCCCCCATAAAGGCACAGCATTATGCTGAGAAGTAGCCTGCTTGTCACAGTGACGACGTGCAGCTGTGCAGCTGCCCAACTTGCAGTCCTGTGCCCTTTTAAGTTATATTTTAATACACACGTTTTTCTGTAACAATAAACCATTTTTTTTTAAGTGAAACTTCTTTACGCACGCTCGACTTGGGGAGTAAGCTGGCGAACGCGTGACGTAAGCGTTACGAAAAGTGTGATCGGGCAAGGCGAACGGAAGTTAAGTGGGGGATATAAGCAAGAGACAGCAGTGCGCGCGCACATTTTCTTTCTCTCTTCCTCTCATAGCCAAATACATACAGATGGAGCGAAAGAAGTTTCACTTCAGTCGTGTGGTCATAAGCACACTCGTTTTTTTTCTTATTTCGACTAGAACGATGACTCGACTAAAAATACAGTCACTATAGTTCTTTTCTTATCGATGATATGTCTTAACTAATTTAAACTATTTGAGCCCAGTAGATCGCCAAGTTTACTGCGGTATCAGAGGCGTTGTAGAGGTCGTCAAGGGTGCAGATACACGGGTAATTGAGACACCATAGAATATGGGATATAGTCTGATGATAATTGCAATGATTAATCAATAAATAATGAATAAGATTACGCCCCCCATTACATGGGACCTAAACGAGACTCCACCAAAACGGACCCGAGAGAAGATGTCTCGTAATTAACCAATAGCATATTGTATTTTGCTGAAGGTAAGCTGCTAACTGAGCTGTCAAAATGACGTAATCTGATTGGTTGTGAGTGAGACACGTCTCTTCTCGTCTCCGCTTTGGGGGAGGTTCGCTCTAACAGGCGAAATGTGGGTTTGCTAATGGATACACATCTGCCTAACCCTTCGGGTATTACAAGCGTGTTGTTATGTTATGTAACTGAAAAGATTTCTAATAATAGTTAAAGTAATAGTAGTAGTGGTAGTTGTAATAGTTTTTCTTTTGTTTTGTTTGTTATTTTGCTTTTTCTTCTTTAAAATTGTATTGACAGTTATAGCTCACACGTTTGTCTACTCTTATGTTGACATTAGTATCTAAGCCAAATAAAATGGGAGAGGGCGCCTCCTGACACATGTACACCTAGTTTGGGACTCAGAGGCTTCAAATGTTTCTGTAACCTATTATGTCAATAAAGTATTATTATTATATTATTATTAATAATCCATTACTCACACAAACACCCACAAACACCCTCACATTTATATTCTCCAAACGTAAAATACTTCTGTTGCCGCCAGTACAAAACAGTACACAAACACACAATAGCAACCTGTTCAGCAAGTCGGTTAACTGACGTTAAAATTAAAGATATAGGATAAATATGCGCGGGCGCTGTCAATAATTTCAATAAATATGGCGAACGACCATAACTTTGTTTTGTGTTGGTTTAATTTGTTCGCTAAAGTAAATTATTGTGCTTTTGTTATGGAGAATAGGGTTTGTTTATGTCGAGTGTTATTAGGACTTGGTAGAGAGATTTGTTTAGCATAGAACTTCAATAACTGTAACAACTACTCGTTAGTCGCAAGTGCGACTGCTGAGCATGAGGTCTTGGGTTCGATTACCAGGTCGAGCAAAATATTATTGGGGTATGCATGAGAAATTTCTCAGAAGCAGCCTCGTGCTCATAGTAATTCGCCTTAATTAATTCTACCTTCCTTGCATAATTAGTAACAGAATACATGGGGGCCTACCCCCATCTCTTAAAACAGTATAATTTTACTATCATCTTGTAAACTCCGGCCTGCTACAGAAAAATCCTCATGAAAAAATCCAATAAATCTTTGCCAAACCTGGGCATCGAACCCAGTTTCCCACGAGCCACGCTCGTGAATAACGCTTGTGATCACAAGACAAACGGGCCAGTCAAAGTCAAAGAAAAATATCTACCGGTTAAAACTTCTATCTTTCTAACAACTCCTAAGAACTCTGCTGACCCCTCTCCGAGTCGAGGCCCAAATTTGTTAACAACCCGAAAATAACTCATGTTCCACGCCCGAGGGGAACTTCATTAGATCATTATTTTATGGGCCTCAAATTTGGGCATTAAAGCCTATTATTTGGGCCAATATCAGGCCAATTATGAGCCTTCTCGGAATGCCGATGATTTGTATCGGGTAGGTTGCGTATGCGCCGATTTTAAAAACTAGCCTTGACTGGGCGTGTGACGGGGGCAAAAAACATATTTGAGTTTTATTTTAAAGATGTTTGTAGTGAAAGATTTTTGTTTGTAACAAACAATTATTCAGTTTAAAAAAATCAAAATTCACAAAATCATGAAAAAAAATCCCATTAATGGGGTGACTAAGCAAGCGGAGTTTTTCCTTTTAAAGTTTCGTCTCGACACATCCCTTTTTACGATATTCATAAGACAAACAACCATGCAGCAGTTTGATTGACAATTTATTACAATCTTAATTTAGGTTTGGATTGAACAATTGAATCTAGTCAGACTTAAATAAACAATGCATTGCTTCATAAAAAAAATCCCCTGCTCAACCAGGTAAATAATGCAATGTATATTTTTTTATATTGATATTCAAAAGTCAAAGTCAAAGTCAAAAACATCTATTTCAATTAGACCGTTTACAGGCACTTTTGAATTGTCAAGGAGTCGGCTCGTTCTCGTTCCAAAACGGAGGTAGGCCTCTATGGAGAAGAACGAGCAAGAAACTCCACGGCACTCTTTTAAATTAGGTTTTTACAAAATCCTGGTTACATTATTCCTGTTGATTCTACATGTGATTACAATGAAGATGAATATAAAACAGAAGGTAAATATAAAAAAAATAGATTTGCATTAGACACATGTTACGTTTAGTTAATTGCTGTTATCAATAGACTTGTCATAGGTATAGCCACATTGATTGATTAATATAACCTGTTTATTTCATACTGTTGTATGTCAAGACCAATCCAATAGTTTCAAAGGTCATATGGCCAAAAAAAAACGAACCGACATTTTCAAAAGTTTTTTTTTTTTGACAAATGTTTTAGACATGCTCAATAGAAAATTGTAACCTCAATCTTTACGTGTAAATTATAACTATTATATTTACTAAATTATGAAGAAGCAAAATTGTTAATTGTTTGTAAGAGCTAATCTCTGGAACTACTGGTCTGATTATAAAAATCTTTCACAGAGGAAAAGCTACACTATAACCGGGATTTATAGCATACTTGATTTCCATGTGAACGAAGTCGGAGGCAGAATCTAGTAATGATATAAAACACTCTTTCAAACAGCAGAGCCAAGCAACTAGCCTGGAATTTAACTAAGAAAAATAAAAGTATAAGGCTACAGACGGTAATTAGCGCTGTGTATTGCTGAACATCGTGCTGCGCCAGCGCCGTTGTAGGGACAGCGAAAGAAAGAGCCTTGAAGGCTAAACATATTATAAAAAGTGTAATTTTGCGTCCTTGTTCAATCTAAGTAGGTAACTATGCTAGTAATTTCAACACGATTCAATAATAAAATAAATAGATTTTTTACTATGTGATTTGTAAATTCAAATTAGCTATCTTTCCGCTCTGCGTTGCGGAATTTGTTCGAAAGATTTACTGCGGCCCTGGAACGCAAAAGGCACTAGAAGGAACATGGATGGGTTTTAGTCAGTAAAAGTCTGACACTCCTTTCCACTTCGCCCAGTGCGGAAAGAGTAATTTTATGATTTCCCATTATTAAAGAAACAAGGCAATAATGTTCTTTGAAAGTGGTGTACAGTAAAACGGGGTGAATAGAGAAGCAGGGGTGAATCGAGACGGAACTTTAAAAGGGATTTTAAAGTCAAACTAATAAAGTTGGTCGCCAACAAGGAGACTAATTTGTAAATTATAATTCAGAAAAAAAAGGAGAGTCTTTTGCCAACAAACTATATTATTTAAACATTAAAATCTCTTTTAAAGTTTCGTTTCGATTCACCCCTGCCTTTCTATACACCCCGTTTCACGGTACTCTGAAATACTGTCAAACATTAACAAATACAAAAAACTAATATTTATTAATTATTTGACCACGTGTTGTAATTTTATTTGACTCATGTGTTTTATGACAACCTCCGAATGAGAAGAGAATGCAAAACCGCACCTTGTATAGGTACTAAAATCTTAATTCGTGCTTTACCACTGTTGTGTAGGATTGTCAGGAAGAGATAGGATAATTTAACCTTCAAATCATGCATAATTTATACGCACTAAATATTATTATTATGCACTAGTTCCTGCTTGATCTAACGTTGGCCGCATACGGGACACACGCGACTGCCACAAACGTTGCCACAAACGCCGCGACCTGAAGCTAGAAGCGACGTTGTGGCGACCACCAACGTCAAACGTGTGCGGCGAGTCCATATACAATGTATGAAAACTACAGGAAATACGTCAGTGGCGACGTTTTGTGTTTGTGGCCGGTGGCCCGTGTGCCGCCGCGCTTATAATGCACTTATGCAACTGCATCAAATCACAGATATTCACTTAGTTTTTGCTCATAATCAAAGGTCAATTTACAGACAAAAAAATCGTATCTGTTATTTGAATTACATTCACATCGGCTAGTGTTGCGCTGCTATCGATACGGGGCGTGCCCACATATAACTCACAGGCTATTACCGCTCCACAGCATTAACAAATATTTAAACATATTATACACGAGCAAAAAACGTGCGCGCGCAGCCCCTTGTGACGTAACAGCCCGTTTAAAAATGGAAGCTTTTTTTTTTTTAGTAAATGTGCATGCTGACTGTACTGGTGTTTGAATTTAGAAGGTCATGTCAATTTTGAAATTAGAATCTGTAACAAATCGTTAAAATGTTCTGAATTCGAAAAACAACTAAATTATATTCACTTTAATTTATTTTCCTTAATAGGATAATCAAACATACAACAAAAGGTTCCGCTTAAAATTTATCTTACTCTCTAATAAGATGATAAACTCAAAACTTAATAATAAAGTATCAATTTCAACAAAAAATCTCAATAATTCTAAGAACCACATTTGCACCTTACCACAACATTTAATCACCACGCCACCCCAAAAAAATGTTGATTAATCACCAATACGATATAAACGACCAATAATAAACGCGTTAACTAAAAAATCATTACGGAACCCTTTCCAATACGAAAATAAAGGCATGCCCACATAATTGGGGCTCGAACAAATTTCATTGATATTCCGTGATGGGAAAAAAACACAAAACGAGTTGTCGATGAGATGTGTTCTGGCCCGATATTCTGAGAACGATTCTACAAATTTATTATTACATCCTCTTTCAACTTTAATCGTTTAAACATAAGGGTTAATTTTGAATGTTTCGTAAGTAGTTGTAAGTTGGTATTTTTATAATAGGCCACTTACGACGAGCGCAAATCGGCAAGAATTGCTTCGTCTCAACAAGGTGTCAATTTGGTAAAGTTATGAAAGTTTTCGTTTCTGAGAACTATTTGTTTTAAAGTTACGCCTGTGGACGTTCAGCTGTTTATTATGTGCATTGATTGCGTCCATGGGCGTCGGAGTGTGTTTTATTGAATGCGAACGTCGATAGAATAGGTTATGAATTGGTGCTGATGTTGGGGTCGTGTGATATGCGCTTGTGTTGAGGGATTATGTTCGAGGCTTTACTAAAATAGACTTTGATTGATTAGTGCTGTGTGTAGCCTTCAATAATATTGCAAGTATGGATAAAAAATATTTTGCGAAACCGATGTATTACTATTTGACAAAGAAATATACTATTAGTTAGGTACTCTAAGATTTTTTTGCTGGACAACACAGTAAATATAGGATCAGTTCTGTCAATTTATTATTTTGGGCTTGTCAAAACTAACGAAACGTCTGGAAAGCCATGACAGTAAAGTCCTGTGTAATGTCTATAGGCCGACAAGACCGACTGTCATTTTAAAAGACATATAAACACTTCAAGATTTTTTAACATTGATGTTTTAGGTAAGTTGAAAATATTTTTAAAACGTCTAATAAATAAAGTTCTTAACAAAAAAAAAAAGATATTATTATTAAAAAAAAACACACAAAAAACTATCGACACCAAAACCATCGACACAATCCCAACACTAAACCGAAACGAGATTTATATCATATCATTATGCATAAAATATTTCTTTTAAACGTATAATTAGTTAATATTAATATTTTAAATTATATATTTTGTCCCGACGTTGGTTGTGATATTAATAGCGGGTTCGTTTGCTTTATTTATAATTATCAGTTCTTTAATGAATTCTGTTAACGGACAGTTTATGGTTCAGACGCCATGACAGGTATGGTGTGGATTAAGAAACATTATGGGTTAATGTTTTTTGATATTTTATTTTAGACTGCTTCGTTGGTCTAGTGGTTGCAAAGCGACGACTGCGTCGTTGGTCTTGGGGTTCGATTCCCAGGTCGAGTAAAATGTTATTGGGTTTTCCATTAGGAATTACTAAGTAGCAGCCTCGGAGTATGGATTAGTGCCCGGTTAATGGCAATTGGCTCGCCCCCTATTACATGGGACTTTAATATCACTGTCGAAATGTGTTTAGGTCCCAATTACATTGCAAGATATCAAGAAAATGTTGTTATTTCAACAGTCCTACAAACTATAGTTATTTGCCCATACGTGAAGCTAATAGCTGGACGATTAATTAGTTACAAAATTCATTATTTTCTTACAGTTTTTATAATTCAAAAACTTATAAATGAATATTATATAGGTATAGGTACTAAGATCTAACCTTAGCCAAAAAAAAACACAAAAATAAATAAACATGTTTTACTCCAAAACCATCATCAACGAAGTACTTACAATCTCTACTTACTCAAAAAAGAAAAATGGCGTGAAAATATGCACATAAGTAAACACACACGCTCATATACCAAACTTTACAGCAAAATGTCTGCACTTATAGCTATTAACTCAAGAACACTTCTCGAGACAACCCCTAAAATTTTGCACAATTACCCTTTATGTGGGTAATTTGAGATATACTGGCAACACTGGTCGGTATTACCCCCATAACGGTCACATATCTTCACTTGCAGATAACAAACAAAAACTCTCTTAACCTTCTACAGGTTAAATACTTTTTTGACTGCAAAATTAATTTTGTCGAAGTCAAAATTCGATGAGATCTTGCTGCATAACTTTGAACCTTATTTTAAGTACCTTAAAGTTGAAAATTGTTTTGTAAAGATTGCTAGCCATCAGTAAACATCGAGTTAGCACCGGGCCATTATTGAATTTACTTTATATAATAATGGTTAATCACCAGAATGCATCGTTCGATGCTGCCTTGTTACTGAGAGCAATAGTGATGTGATATGCCATACAAATATTGGTATCGATAAATTATTATTTAATTTTAGACAACTAACTAAAAAAATATTAAAAAATTGCTGATAATTTTGCCACCTTTTCTGCGAGTTTTCATCATGTTTCAGAAAGTGATCATGCTTAAAGCAAATTAAATTATTTGTGAACGCGAAATATTTTTTGTCGTTTTATTCTATGTATAATTTACAAGTTATAAGTAGTACAAGTATAAGACCACACAGAAATTCTACTAATTAAATATCTGCATCTGCAATCTTATCTCTACGACAATCAATGTCAAAAAATTAATGTAAAGTAGAGGTATTTTTGACAGTTTGAAAGTGAGTTTACATTGCGATCGTTCGTAAAACTTAACAGAATTCCCTTTGAAGAAGAAACAAAAAGAAGAAGAGACAAAAATAGAGTTGTAGAAACTTGAAGGATTTTTATAATTGTTTCACCGATTACTTATTTATTTTTTTATTTGTTACCATTTCATGTAGTTTTCGGATATCTAGCTAGTCTTTTTCGATTGGTCGAATCAAGAATAGAATTCATATTAGATTTGCCATATAATTGAAGACATTCAGTGACTTCTATTTCATACATCCCAAACGGAGTGCCAGTGCGGAGCACCGTCACGGACATGCGTCACCTCAGTTGCCCGTTGTGCACAACCACCTGCACCTTCCAAGATCTTAACGATAGAGCTGTAAAGATTGCTCAATACTGGTCGTACAAAATTTGAGTCAATCGACACAAAAACAAGAAGAAGTTACTTCTAGATACTGAATAACAAAAAATCATATTCTCATTGTAAAACTTTCTTAAAAACAGTCGACAAAATTAGACACATCTTTTTTAATAATAGGTTAGGTAAATTTATCGACACATTCCGTCTATCGACACGTCCCCACCCAAACCGCCGGCGGCGGCTGGGCGCGGGGCGTGGCACTCATTCTCCCGCCGTAATTTATACCCGCATCGTTAAATAATACCGCTCACACTTGCCACTTTCCTGGACCATAAACACGCACCCATTTTAATTAAGCTTTCATTAGTTTAGATTCGAGATATAAACCTTTAAAGTTTAAACAAGCTAGGTGAAGTTATGGTTATCATCTTTGAAGGTTTATGTAATTACAGCAACTCACGGAATTCATTCTGACCAGCATCGTTGGACAAATTGCGTCTTTAGAGAATAAGAAAATTACTACACAGGAAATGTTAAATTATTTTATTTCAATTAGACCGTTAAAAGGCGCTTTTAATTGTTAAAAACAAGATAAAATAATTGAGTCTAATTGTCACCTTACAAGAGGTAGTTTAGTATGGGAAATAATGGATAAGAAATAAAATATATTTTATGCAAGTATCATCTGGATCTGGAGTCTGGATTTGTGCCCGGTTGATGGCAATAGGCTCGCCCCCTATAGACTTAAACATAACTGGCGAAATGTGAGTGTAAGTACTAATGGGTACACCTCTGCCTAACCCTTCGGGAATTACAGGCGTGATGTTGTTTTTTTTTATGTTATCTAGGTACATCTACATCTACATCTACTAATACTATAAAGAGGTCAATTAAAACATTAAAAGAACGTTTAGAAACATTAAAAGCAAGGAAAAGAATTAAATCTGTATGCTCTCTAAAAGGTAGTTTTATATGGAGAAGAAAGCACTTCAAAAAATTATACGAATAATATGTTGTTAAGGTACATAAATACTAATCTTCTTTAATAATATACCTTCTGTTTGCAGCTTCATCCGCATGAAAAGCTTAATTAAACCTGACGCTTTCCAGCTGTAAAAGTTTCATTAAAATCCGTTCAGTAGTTTGGACTCTAGATGCGATACTGTGATACAAATCATTGAGTTCTACTCGCACTTAGATTTCAAGGGAACACATCATTTTTTGAGGACTGGATCCGCGCTTACTTGTAAGCCTAATACATAAGGTTATAGCCCGCCACACTGTTGCCACCCACTGTAACTCCTGAAAGCCAGAATCAACAGTGGAGGCCACCAGAAAAGCGCCGAGGCAATGAAGCTCGACGAGTTCTAGAGAAACGACTAACTGTCTTGGGTCCCGCAACGAAATTAATCAGAAAAGAATAGCGGAGGAGTAAGAAAATACATAAGGTTATTGCTTACCATTACAGTATATTAAAGTATAGCGAACATATCTAAGAAAAACCGTATTACATGATGTTTTTGATACACCATCTAATAAGGTTATACATTGCATTCAGTACTACGGATTACCATCACGCTTTGGCTAGCAGTGTAGAAAAATGTTACATTGTTGGAAAACTGCCACTATTTTCTCACGAGATTATGACAGGTAGTTGAAGTTATACATTATACTAGCTTGGCACCCCTGCTTTGGGCGCAGTTTGTGCTGTGGCGACATGTCCAAATATCAAGATTTCTGTGTTTTATCTGTACTCTATTCAATACGACATTAGATAAATAAGGTTGCAACGCAATCATTATATCAAACATATATCATCACGCCTGTAATCCCCAAAGGGTTAGGCAGAGTTGTACCCATTAGTAAACCCACATTTCCCCAGTTATGTTTAAGTCTCGTGTAATAGGGGGTGAGTCTATTGCCATCAACCGGGCTGAATTCCAGACTCCGATGCTGCTACTGAGATATTCCCGATGGAAAACCTAATAACACTATATTATTATAACCTAATATACTAATACTCGACCTGGGAATCGAACCCAAGACCTCATGCTCAGCAGTCAGCTTTGCGTCTACTAAACCAACGAGGCAGTCTACCGTTACCTATTGTAATCATACTGACAGTAAAATTCAGTCACCATACATTTTGTAGGTACTATAATTCCATCAAAACCGATATCTAAACAGAATGTCTTCACCTACTTACCAAGTATCAAAAAAGGCATTAACGAAGGCAGATGTTTTTAAAAAATCGGCTAAGTGCGAGTCGAGCTCGCACTTTAAAGGTTCCGTACAATTTTAAGATCAAGTAAGAAAAAAGCTTTTTTACAAAAAAATATCACCGCGTTCAAAAATCACAAAATAAAAAATTACTTTAGCTTGGAAGTCGGTGGCAATACCTACATAACAAGAAACAAAACCAAAGCCGCCGACTTCACTTTTTAGTGCTTGTTTGTTAATGTTTGAATTCCTTACATAAAGCCCTTTCAAACAATACCACACACGATATATTTAATTTTGGAAAGTGGTAGGAGGGGGGTTGACGTACCCCCTCCCCACTTCCTTTAGTCAGTCATCAACTACACGTATAAACAAAGCAATTTTTCTTGTTACGGCGGTTCTGCTGTGATTTTACAAGGAGTTCCGTTCCATATCTCCAAAGTTCATCATCAGATCATGACAATATTCCTATGGGACCTATTCGCGACTATACTCTTTCAAACAAAAATAGAATCATCCAAATCGATTCGTAATTGGCGGAGTAATCGTTGAACAAACACACAACAAAAAAAAAAAAAAACATACGCGTCGAATTGAGAACCTCCTCCTTTTTGAAGTCGGTTGAAAAGCCGATTAAAAAAACATTTTTCTTGAATGGGACCCTTTAATTGTTATGTTTATTTTATTATTAGTTGTTATAACAACCATATAATTCATACCCTGTGAAAATCGAGTGTCTAACTATTACGGTTCAAAAAGGACAGACGGACAGGCAGACAACGGATTCTAGCAAATAGGATGCTAGCAATGCTTACTACTCTTTTAACACGAAACTCTCAATAAATCAATCTGCCTAGCCTTGTCTCGGGGTCGGCTGCCAGTCTAACCGTATGCAGCTGAATACCAGTATTTTACATGGAGCGACTATATACCTATCTGACCTTCACAACCCAATCACTGAGTAATACGACATCCCTTGGTAAGACTGGTTGTCAGACTTTCGGGCTGCTGACGACCTTTAAGGACTGTCAAAGATACACGTATCACAGCCGGGATCAACTGCTTAACGTGCTTGTCGAGGCACGGAGAAGTCTTGTTGTGTAAAGATGGTCACCCATCCACGGACCAACCCCGACACGCGTAGCTTAACCTGATAGATCGACCCGTGCGGCTGTTATTACTTAGCCACGAGCTCTTCTCTGTCTGTCTCCTGTTTTAGCACATACATGCATAAGCTCACGCCTTTTTCCTATGGGGCTAGGCAGAAACTACAGAACGCCACCTGCTACGATCCTTACATAAAAACCATTAAAGACAGGTTATAGACTACTAAATTGGAAAATTATGAAACAATAAATTATTGAAATCATATAATTTCATAGAATTACACATTATAATCGTGGTGCAAGTTTACGGTCATTATAAAGACATCAACGCGTTTTTAACCTTTCAAGAGCAGTTATGTTGGTTTAAAGTATAATTTTTAAATTATTAACCGTTTATAGTTAATCATGGGTGGTTAATACTAGGTTCGGTTTTAAAAGAAGTTTTGGTTGACAGTGAGAATTGGGTTAACATTTAACAATGAACAAATTATTTATCTACACTAATATTATAAAGAGGAAAAAAAAGTATTTTTATTTGTTTATTTGTTTGTAATGGATAAACTCAAAAACTACTGGATTTAAAACACAGTGCCTGTTTTTAAACTACTGTGATTTTAAAAATTCTTTCACCATTAGAAAGCTACATTATCTGCGAGTAACAAAGGCTATATTTTATTTTATTTTTGCGCGGACGAAGTCGCGGTCAAAAGCTTATAACTACATAAACTTACTGTGGTTTTCTGATTAATTAAGTTGCGGGATCCAAGACGGTTGAATCGTTTCTCTGGGACTCATCGAGCTTCATTGACTCATTGCTTTTATGGTGATCGCCACTGTTGATTCTGGCTTTTAGGAGATGCAGTGTTTGGGAAAAGTATGACAGGCTTCTCCCAAAAAACCGAATAAAAATGTTATTTCACTACTATTTCATTATGTTTTATGTATCACAGTTTTTTTTATAATAAGCTAAGAAAATATGTATTAAAACTACCGTATTTTTTACCGTGCCGTGTTCGATTTCTATATCAGGCAAAGTGTTATTGGGTTTATTACTTCTATGTTTTTAGGAGTTTAGAAGTTGGAAGTATGCCACCCCCAAGCCTCGTCAAGAACGTGAAGCCGCTGGTCTTACATCTGATCTCTCCCTGGTCGTATCGGATTGCTATCATATAGGACTAT
Source organism: Hoplodrina ambigua (assembly GCA_949774945.1). Lineage (NCBI taxonomy): Eukaryota > Metazoa > Arthropoda > Insecta > Lepidoptera > Noctuidae > Hoplodrina > Hoplodrina ambigua. The sequence goes on from OX458988.1 coordinate 9,543,073, forward strand.
AGGAGTGAGGGAAGAGAGGGTGCACCTGTGTTTGCGCAAACAATTGTGCACTATAATATCTCCTGAGTACTTGGCTAGTGTCTATGGAGATTGACCGCCATGATAAGTCGGGAGAATTTATATTTTACGCTCAATCAACGTACTGAATAAGCTTAACGTAATTAATTTAAATTGAAAGATTTGGGTTGGCTTGTTTTGGTAGAACTAATATGAATTCTTCAAATTTTTTTCTTAAACTAACAAGCAACGCCATCTGTGATCGATAATTGGCACTAATCATTATTTATCGATAATTTTTGAACGAATCTCAATGAATCTACCACAAACACCTCCTATTTTATTTATCATTTTTTTTTACAATTTTTGACATTGTTTGTCGCTAAGATGAGATTGTGAGTTGATTTTCAATGTTTTTAATTACGGGAAATTTCCCTTCGGAACATCTATAGAGTACCCTTTTAAAATCAATGTTTTTAATAGTTTTAATTTGCGTAAACGCTAATTTCTAAAACTACTAATCGGATTGGAAAAAATCTTTTTGGATACGATAGCTAGGTTCATGACAAATACTATACGGAAGCAGTAACCAAAGACGTAACTAAACGCGGGTAAAACCACGGGATATAGCTAATAAATTAAGTAAAGATGACGTTTACATTTTATCCTCGGAGTCGTCATTTGTGCCTGAACAGGATCGCCCACTATTACATGGGACTTAAACATAACTGGCAAATTTGTGTGTACTAATAAATACACCTCTGCCTAACCCTTCGGGGATTACAGGCGTGATGTTATGTTAACATTAAATTTCATGAGTTTCTTTTAAGAATGTCACCCTGAAGCGTTTTGCAATCAAATATTTATTAATATCCGTTTTTTTTTAAGTCGTTCTTAATTTCCATTCACAGCATAACTTAAAGTCGCAACTAAACTTACCAAGTGATAATCCGATAATCCATACACAAACTAACAACTCCATACATTACGACAAACACAACGAAAACCCAACCCTAACATTCTAGAAACAAAGTACAAACTCCTTAATTTCAAGTTCAAAATAAAAAGAATTAAGTTACAAGTACTCTCGCGCATTTACAAATAATTGGAACTAACCAGCCGACCAATGAGGACGCGGCACGCTTGAGCACTATTGTCTCTGTCGTGCCATCTCGCTCGCTCTTGTAGGTAACGGGTCTGTTTGTCTCTTTCTTTGCTATGATTGGAAAATTTGTGAGTATTGTCATCTCGCTCAGAAGTACTACTGGTTTTAGGTGTAGGCCTATTTTTAAGTTAAGCCTAGTTCTTGACAAATTAAACTAATATTATAAAGAGAGAAGATTTGTATTTTTTTGTTTGCAATGCAAAAACTCAAAAACTAGTAGACCGATTTTAAAAATTCTTTCACTTATAGAAAGCTGTATTATCGGCGAGTAACATAGGCTATATTTATTTTTTTAATTTAGGGATCCGTAGGTAAATTAAAGCGGAGGGTGTCCCGGGCAAAAGCTAATTTTGAATATAGTATTTCTCTCAATAATTGCTGATGTTAATTTGATTTATCTAATTAGAATTATTTATTTTATCAACTATTCTAAATATCGAAGTATAATTAAATAGCTAATTGGATAAAATAAACAATTCTTAAGTCTTTATAACGCATTTTTGGGGACCTAGGTTCATTTCCCAGGTCGGACAATGTTATTTGGGGCCGTGGACCATGAGTCAAGTGTATACCAGGCTCCCGACTCATGGTGCCAGGAAGAACCGTGGGGCTTTAGTCGGTAAGAGACCGAATTTCCTCACGAAAACGAAAATGTCGAAAAAAGGGCTAGTCCGCCACACTGTTCCCACCCACTGCAACTCCTGAAAGCCAGAATCAACAGTGGAGGCCACCTGAAAAGCGTCGAGGCAATGAAGCTCGACGAGTCCCAGAGCAACGATTAACTGTCTTGGGTCCCGCAACGAAATTAATCAGAAAAGAATACCGAAGGAGTAAGAAAAAAAAAATTGTTTCCACTTTCCTCCAAACAAGCAGGAGACAGAACAGAATTAGGCCAATAGGCACAAAGGAACGTTTGCAACTGGGAAAAGCCCAGATTGCCAAGCACCACGGATTGCAATTATTACTAAATTAATGGGTCCTAATGTGAGCTTGTTACTTTTGATTCCAGTAATAGGTATGGCAAAAACGCTTGAACGCACGGAAATTAGATCTAGTTAAAAAAAAAGGGTTACTGGATTTATCTATCTGGAACTTTTCAGTACCATTTCGGAGTCTTTTTATGATAGTATTTAGTGTTACGATGTTATGTTTACATTCCTATTAGATTCTAGTCGGGTATGAGTAAAGAAATTCTAAATACTTAGTTTCTGCTCTCGACTTCCTCCGCGGTAATGAAGGTTATCGTAGACGCAGACAAAGTCGCAGACTAAAAAGTACTCTAGGTATGTCCTTTTCTGAGGTTCAAGCTAAGTCTATACAAAATCGAGAGTAGTTTACTTCAAATAAACAAATGAATAAACAAACCCACCTAACTAGCACTAATTACTTAATTATTATTTCTACCTCCTACGTTCTTTTCTGAAAAATTTTGTTATGGTATTAAAGACAGTTGAATCATTTCTTCGGGACTCGTCGAGCTTCATCGCTTCGGTGACTTTCTGGTGGTCTCCACTGTTGATTCTGGCTTTTAGGAGTTGCAGTGGTTAGGAAAAATGAGACCGACTTGTCCCATATAAAAAAGTATCTTTCTTATTATTACTTATAAGAGATTTTTGTAGTTTGTCATTGATTTCTTTTTCAGTTTTACAGAACAGGTCGATATTATAAAATAGCTGTCTGACTATATTAACTATTGTTAATAATAGCATAGATTTTAGTATTATCTATTTCACATTACTTTCTAAAAAGTTTATCTTGGACATCACTGACATCGGTGAAGGAAAACATCGTGAAGAAACCTGAACTTTGTAATTCATGCGAGTCTAAAATCGCCAATTCACCTTTAGCAAGCGTGGTGATCATTGCTCATGCCTTCTCTGTATGAGAAGAGGCTTTTGCCATGCTGTGGGACAGTAATAGGCTGGTATTATAACTGTTTTATGTCCCAAGAAACTAAAATAAAATAAAGTCAGTATTGGTTATCCGAAAACTGAAGTCGCTGAGGCTCAAAAAGTTTATCATGTGCATAGGCCCAAAACTTAATTCAAATTCTTCAACACACAACAAATTAAAACCCAAAAATTAGCCAATAAGCACCAATTGATACTTCAACCATTAAAACGAACATACACACACATTTAAAATACCTCATTTACTCACATCTCATTATTTTAAACGTCCCAATTAACATGCAAGCTTCGAACGAATGAACGAATTAATTTGTCAAGAGCGAACAACGAATGAGTCGCATTAAGGTTCCATTCAGCTTTGAGTGAATGTAATTTGTATTCGAGTAATTTGAATGGTGCATCTGATAAAGATAAGTGGTAGGATTTTAATGTTAATCTTATGTTTCGTGTTAACTTGAGTATCAATTGGGTTATAATTAAGTTTAGTAGGATAACATACGTATGTGTTATATCCGGGTTTTATCCTAAGGCCTCGTGCAGATGAGCAGTACTTTGCTGTCGTCAGTGCCAACTTCAGCTGTCGCCATTGTTAAGCGTTTGCCGTCGACACGTGGACAGCAAACGCCGACCAATGGCGACAGCTTAGTATGAGCGCAGCGCGTCAATAAATACTACAATAACTTTCACGGCGCACTACAACAATGCTGTCGACATGGTAGGCAGCAGTCGGCGTGTCGAATACTGCAGCAGTTGCTTTTGTCGACAGCAGGGGGCTAAGGGGGCTAAGTTAGAAAAGACTAAAATGTATGGGATTGACAGAAGCCGCATTAAGTCGCGTGGTCAATCGACATCGCTATCGCAATTTGGTAGACAATGTTATAATGCAAAATGTAGGTATACTAACGGGTACACCTCTGCCTAACCTTTCGGGGATTACAGCCGTGATGTAAAGACGCAACACTCACCAATCGCGGTTTCAACCAAAAAACTAGACAAAGTCAATTTAAAAGAATATTAAAACCAAAGAGAAAAATATTTTAATACGATCATTTTATATCCAATCTCTAACACACTTCAACTTGAACAACATCGCTATCTGCCCATCAGTTATCACCACCGCGCACACAGACATACAAACACACAGACGTATAGAGATATAAGCAATCGTACTAAGGAATGGCTTGCGTGTAATTAATTCATACGTTTTGTACTTCACACGCAACGGACGCGAAGTGATCATAACATATATAGAGCTAGGAAGATGTAGATAGGGGATTTATTTTCTTACAAGCTTTTATTTAACTTCCAAAGTTATCCGGATGGAATCTTGCAACTAAATTTTAAATCAGTTATCTTTAACCGAATGAGCTGGAATTTAGTGCACACGCTTATTTTGAATGCATGCTTAGCTAGGTATGTGACGTCATTCTAATTCCAATTTGGCGGATCATAAATATATTGAATATATTTTTTATAGTACTTTGATACAAAAGTACTAATAAAATATGATGGCATTAGACAAAGTAACAATAAAATTATTATTATTACTTCTATTTTATTCTATCTAGAAAGAATGAAAGAAAGAAAAAGAACGAAAGACAGCAAGAAAGAAAGAACGAAAGAAAATCAATTACCAAATGAAATGAAATGAAATGAAATGATATTTAGTGTGTTAGTCCCGCAAAAACTAAAAAATGGAGCCATTTTCAAATTATAAGATTGTTTTAAGATTTAGAATAAAACGAAAGATTTCTCAAGACATCATTTAAGAGGCTGTAAGAATCGACGAAGCATCAATGGACAGCTTCCGTACAAAACCGTTAATAATATCAACCATATTACTGAATATCTGTAAAAACTATATCATGTTGACAGAACGAAAAACAAATGAAAATCACACATTTTTCTTATTTGACTTTAGAATTATGTTCTTTATAATTTAAACTTTCAATGATACCAAAACCAGCCAGATACAATTAGTGTAGCCAAAGAGATTTTATTACAAGTTCATACATACTATAATGCGAAAAGACTTTTTCCCCAACCTATTATAAATTCCAATAAAAAAAATCTCAAGATAAATGTGACTTACTTACCCCTTTATCCTGTAATACAACCACAGCCGACAGATGATCACCAGAATTTTACACTACACACTACACAGCGAAATCTTTTATACACAAACGCGATTTGGATGGACAAAATGTTTGTTTGATTCAATCACGCCAGAACAACCGAACGGATCTTGATAAAATACACAGATACAGATTATAGTCTGGAATAGCACATAACTTATTTGTCTCACAAAAATGTACGGTCCCCGTGTAATAATAATTAACTTTGCCGCGGACAAATAACACATACTAATCACTTTTTACTTGATAACAACGCGAAAACATAAATTCATCAAACATCATGGGTGCGACCGTGCAATAACTTATATTTATTATCGAAAATTAGGTACACGTTTTCTCTAAAATAATGTCGACTTAACGTGTAAGCTTACAATATTATACTAAAGTGACAAATTACAAAACAATAGACGCGCGACGCTCGAAATTCAAAATGTTGACGCTCGATTTCGGAGAGGTAAAATTAAATGTATAAAATATACCCACATCTATAATATTTAATTGTCATTCAGTAGACTTTAGCTAATTATTATTTCTGAACGAATTTTTGTTCAACGGGTAATTGTTTAGAAATGTTTATTTATAAGTTGTTGTTTATTTTTCTTCCTTTACTTTAATTGTGTGTGTGTGTAAGTAAAAACAAATTTATTGTTTTATTTTTCCATTGTATTTTTTTTGTTTTTTTTATAGGCGTGAGAGTGTCACACCACCAACTTCTAAACTCCGGAGTGCTGAGAAATTCCTAATGCAAAAACCCATTATCACTTTGACCGACCCTTTTTAATTTTATTTTGTCTAAAACGTCACTGTTCCTACTACCCAGAGTGAGGAGTCCAGATCTACAACCCCGTCTAGAATTGGACCGCAACATAATCATGCCCAAGACCCCGCAACCACGAAACAACAGCTCAGTGGTACCATTTCCCCTTCCAAGAGCTTAACAGCAACTTATCGCTATCAAACAAGATTAATCAGAAGACAAATCTAAATATTCATAAGTCAAGAAGCAATCACGCTACTAAACTGTTTGACTGCGTGGAAAAAGGACAAATATAATATATTTTCAATTGATGTGAAAGGGATAAACTTAGCTACGTCACAGCGGGGTATCTTCCCGGACTTGTATTGGAGAGGCGGTCAGCGGATTGTGAAGCGGATATGTCGGCGTAATTTGAGTACATTGCTGGCTGAAGAAGATGAAATTATACATAGATTATGAACTAGCTTTTGGCCGCGACTTCGTCCGCGCAAAAATAAAATAAAATATAGCCTATGTTACTTACAGATAACGTAGCTTTCTAATGGTGAAAGATTTTTTTAAAATCGGTCCAGTATTTTTTGAGTTTATTACAAATAAATAAACAAACAAAAATATTTTTTTTCCCTCTTTATAATATTAGTGTAGATATAAGCAAAGTTATAGTTAATAGATATAGCTATTCATGATTTTCCAAATTTTAATTGTTCCTAAGTTAGAGCTTATTTAATTTTCTATTAATGATCTCTTTAAACGGCGTTTCCTCTCTCCTACCCTTTTGCTGTGCCCTAGAGGGTCCATGATCATCTTAATTATTTAAGTTACCACCTAAGCATGCATATGGAAAAGCAATAAAGATATTGTGTATTGAGAATTGAATTTTCTGTCAAAATTTCAATATGGCGTAGATAAAAACAAAAGAATGAAGTTCGGTGTTTGAATTTGGAATTGATGAATCGTTTTTTATTTTATTTTAGCAATTCCTATTTCAAATTCGCTGCTCGTGTTTTTTTTGTAGCCGCTAATCAAACATATAATTTGACAGGTTTGACAATTATATTAATTAACTAGCCCGTACCGTCCCACTGCTGGGACAAGGCCTCCCTCCATTTCTTCCATCTATCGCGATGTTGCGCTACGTCTTGCCAAACCTCAAAAAAGTTGTTGTTTTAAAATCGTTAAATAAATTAACAATTATTTAGACAAAATTCAGCAAATAGCTATCCATCTCCATTACTTAAAAAGTGCGACAACCTCAAAAACTTCTCCACCTCAGAAACCCATACAAATCCATCAATGTATTCGAAACATATCATAAAGCTCGTTAACAAACCACCATAGGTACTCAAGCTCGTTAAGTTAGCATCTTTTGGTTTATTTTCATAACTACCCATATCTATCACTGTTAACGATGTTTATTTAAGCAGTTATGTTCGTGTGACCATACTTTCAATATTTTCAGGACATTACAAAAAATAAAAATTCATAAAATTACTCTATGGGACTATGGTCATGGTCTATGATGATACACATAAATATTTATGTTGTGTTCGTGGTCAGCTACTTGCAAACGGTAAAACGCAAACTTTTATTCATTTTGCATAAAGTCAGATTCAAACTCGGCTTTTCTTTCAGTGTACTTACATCGGGAAGATTATATTATCGAAGTCTCATGTGTTATTACGAAATAATACTCACTAATTTTAAGGGTTTTCACATACATACATACATACAGAAACTCACATAACGCCACCTGCTACGATCCTTAAATACTCCTTTCGCCTCATCTACGTTCATACATCTCGTCATACAAGCACGCCGGTTACGAGTACTCCGCACCTGACCTTTTTAAAGAACCTCACCAATAAGGTCAGTCACGTCAGGTAAAGATCGCCCCATGCGTCCGTCCATATTTTATTATAAGAAAATTTACAAACATATGACAATTTACGAAGCATACATTTGCTAATTACAAGTCACACATAAATAATAAAGTTTTTTATAAGAGACGCTGATTGTTTAGCTTTAATATATACAAAAGAATAATAACAGTTTGTTTTAACCTGAGCAAAAACAAAAAAAAAATACTTCACAATTTAGAAAACCAAGAATAGACAACTATGTCCCATCCCCACACAAACCATGGTCACCCCACCATAATAAGGCATAAGCTTACCGGCTATTTGCTCTTTTATAGAGAGTCAGGAGCTCTAATGATGTTGTTACAAAGCTCTTCGAGGCTCTACGGTAGCATTTTTTAACTGTCAAACTTCGTATTGGGTACGATTCAACTACGGGTAAACTGGTACTGCTCAGTAACTAATGGATAGGATATAGGAATCGGTTTAGAGTAATCATGGCTTGACCTGAAGGTGACGGGTGTTTTTTGTTAGAATAGTTATTGGTTATCAAGTTAATTTTTAGTAGTTAAAAGAGTAACTGCCTCGTTAGTCTAGTGGTCGCGACTGCTGAGTATGAGGTCTTTATTTTGATTGCCAGGTCGAGTAAAATGTTATTGGGTTTTTCCATCAGAAATTTCTCAGTAGCAGCCTCGGAGTCTGGATTTGTGCCCGGTTGATGGCAATAGGCTCGCCCCCTATTACATGGGACTTAAATATAACTGGCGAAATGTGGGTGTACTAATGGGTACACCTCTGCCTAACCCTTCGGGGATTACAGCCGTGATGTTATTTAGTTAAAAGAGTAAGTTTGAAGTTTCTTGCTCATTCTTCTCCATACGAAACTACCTTTTGGATGGGGAACTAGACTGTATTTTTTACAAGCTTTTATTTAGCTTGCACTGTTCTTAAGTATGCAAGTAAGTTGTCCTTTCAAAATTTGCAGGCTATTTTACAACCATTTTTTGGTATCCGATTGAGCTGAAATTTTGCATACATCTTTAGTTCTGATGACAATACAATGTCCAATACTCAATATTGTAATAATAGAAAATTAAAGCTTATTTTTAAAAATATATATTTTTTAATAAATATTTGTAAGAATAGTTATCAGGTCAATAACATCACGCCTGTAATCCCCGAAGGGTAGGGCAGAGGTGTACCCATTAGTGCATTTCACCAGTTATGTTTAAGTCCCATGTAATAGGGGGCGAGCCTACTGGCGGGCACAAACTCTGAGGCTGCTACCGAGATGACCTCGTAATCGAACCCAAGCTCAGCAGTTGCGCTATGCGACCACTAGACCAAGGCAAGTCATTATTATTTCTCAACCTATTAAAAAACATAGGAGTTATAATTACCTGACAACTAACGCCTAATAAGCAATATTTACATACACGTAAAGGAAGCTATCTTAGAACATTCATAATTACACCATTACACCATAAACATACAAGAAAAATACCTTTACAGAATCCTTTTAAATAAAAGACATTTACAAACTTATCTAAGTACAAGAAAACATGCAAAATAGCCTTTAAAACATTGTTTTAAAGTTGACATGAGTTGTAAACTTGTGTTGGTTTTAAATACAAAATGGTCGGAGATATGTAAAATGGAGATTATCTCGTGAAAGACTTAAATATGCAATACACACGTAGGATTACATTACTGCGTTATAAATGAGTTTACTCGATTTATACTCCGGTTTGCTTGTTTTTATATTGCGTTCGTGTATTACTGTTTTTTAAATCGACGATTATTTCGTATGTCAAAAGAAATGGACTTACAGACAGTAATCTGAGTGTCTCAGACCTATGAACTTATCTATTTAATCTATTCGAAATTCTCGTGTCGCATAGTTACCAAACTCCTCCGAAACGGCTGGACCGATTTTTATGAAATTTGTTTGCATAACGGGTAGGTCTGTGAAATGCTACTTGTTAGTAAGACTAGTTGTGAGACTTCAAGCTTCTGCCTAATCGTAAGGACTGTCAAAAATCTACGAATGAAAACCGGGACCAACGGCATTATATGCTAATAGCTTCTATGTGTCTCTTAAAACATATCGCCTGTAATCCCCTCACAGTTAAGCAAAGGGGTACATTAGTACACCCACATTTCGCCAGAGGGCGAGCATATTGCCAACAACCGGGCACAAATCCAGATGCAGAGGCTGCTACTGAGAAATTCCTGATGGAAAAACTTAAAACACTTTGCCCGACCTGGAAATCGAACCAAAAGACCTCATGTTCAGCAGTTGCGCTATGCGACCCCTAGGCCAACAAAGCAAGCACTAGACCAAATCACACAAGAATTGAAAACAAGATTTTATCTTGGACAGTTTCTCCACAATAAAAATTAAGACATTTATAGACCATTACAACAGTGCCTACTTAACAACAAATAACCTTAACAACAGCACAGAAAAACACACAAACCAACACAGATTTATCATCAATTTAATCTTAATACAAACAACATAATCGGGCCGTCAGAAAAGGTAGCCATACTGACACCCTCATCCCGAACACGTCTCCGCAGGGTGCCATTGTATAGAAAATAATGAATACCCATCCAAGATGAGCTTAATATTATAATTTGATATTTTTAAATGTATAGAGATATTAAAAGTCACGCGTTCAAGTGTTTATTTAACGCGTTTCTGAACGATTGAGTTTTAAAACGAACGATGGTTTTTTTTTATGTAAAGGTGAATGCTCGGGTGATCGATGGAGTTTGACAGGTGATTGTGAGGTCATAGTGTTGTCTACACGCTTGTTGTAAATGGGGTGGGTAGAGATTGAAGTGCTATGTAATGTAGGTACCGATGTTAGGTACATTTCATGGTAGAAAGTTGGGGAGTTGCTTATTTCGTCCTTTTACGCTTGTACGATAATTTGCACCTTCATTCACCACCTTTGGTTGATTAGAAGAGAATCCCTAAGGCATTAAGTCCGTCTTTGTACCTTTTGTTTCATAAAGTTTCAGTAAATAGACTATTGGATTTAAATCCCAAAGTCCCCAGACCTCTGTCATTCTGGCATGGCTGAAATTTTGAGGTTTTGTCTTTAAACTATATAAAAATGTCTATCAGTGCACATACCTTCATCTCTTAAATCATCTTATCTCTTCTCTCAGTAAGTTTTATTTAAATATTACTTCAATTTCTGTTAGATTTTCAACTCTCGGCGCTGAGACGAGCGTTGAAAATTCATCAGTGCGCAAGGCAAAGTATTATAAAAATAATACTGTTTTTAAAGATAGCGGTAGGCCCTTCAAATCTGACTTGATTTGATAGACATTGTTATTCGTCAACATTCCTATGACTTAAGACACTGACCCACAAAGCCTTGTTATGACACATGCAACAAAAACAACATTATTACACTTGTGGAATGCAACCCGCAACATTCCGACACACGACACCTCAACCACAGAACTATCACAATTCAGTTTATTAAAAACTATAGCTAAAAAGTTAAGGCATCACTACAAATGAGTAATATTATCACCGTGGCGATATGTGTGTACATATGTATCTGTAGAAAAATCTTTATTTTCTATTTTGCGTGTGATAGTATCGCCCCGTTGTCAAAGTCAATTTTAAAGGCATTTTTGGACTTAACTAACAAAAAAGTATTATCTGTGTAAAAGTCAAAGTCAAAACATTTATTTCAATTAGACCATTTACAGGCACTTTTCAATTGTCAAGGAGTCTGTCAGTTAGTCCGAAAGTTGAAGCTAGTTGCTCGTTCCAAAACGGAGGTAGGCCTCTATGAAGAAGAACGAGCAAGAAACTCCACGGCACTCTTTTAAATTAGGTTTTTAGAAACACCGTTATACGATACGCGATTTCCCAGAGGAGGAAATCACTTCCTGATATAAAAGTAGTTAGTTCGAATCAAGCATGTTATAGCACAACCAAGTGGCGACACGATTGGTGCAGTAGCCTAGCGTTTGACTGCTGAGCTGCATATTGCAGGTTCGATTCTCGTACGGAACCAATATTTGTATGGCCTATAGTTGGTCCGGCTGTTTATGTAAAACACACCCAAGGTACGCCCCGGAACGCAAAGGGCAACAGAAGGAACAGGGTGGTTTTTTAGTCAGTAAAGGTCAGACAGACAGTCCCTTCCGCCCCACCCGCGGAAGCACTCATTTGATGATTTTTGTCACCCCAAAAAACAAAGGTGCAGGAGAAAAGCCTAGTGTATTTATTTCTGAAATCAATACCCAGGGCAGCAACCAATCGCTCAACCTCTTTACCAACCCGTTTAAGCACCGCTCTACCCACCCCCTCGAAGATTAAACGCGAGATGTTTGATGAGTGTTCATAAGAAACATTATACTAATATAAGATAACTAATGACATTAAAACAGATAGAGTTCGAATTAAAATAAATTATTTATACACCCAATGACTCATGTGTATTGGAAATACACGAAATAACTCGACGATAGGGTAGAAGCACCAGTTACTGGGTTTGTTAAAAAATTATTTACTAAGATTGTTTTGTTGTTACACGACTGCCCCAAAAAAAGGAGTGTTATGTGTTCAGGGTTAATGTATGTATGCGAGTTTCTTTATTCCACCATAACTTTTAAACGCCTGAACCGATTTAGATGTATGGGGTATCGTTACAATCCTTGCATCGTTCCAAGTAACATAGGTTAGTCAAAAATAAAAACCGGTGAGGTCACTTTAAAACGTAAATTAATACCAGTCTATGTTTATCGTCTAGAATTTGACAAGTAGATTTCAAAAATATATAACACTCTAAATAAAAAACGTCGTAAAAAAAACTAACGAGTAAACAAATATGTACAATTTTTGCAGTCGTGTTTTTTATTTTTTTAATTATAGTAGCTTGTTTGGTAATTACATCACATGGTATGTAAACATACATACATACATAACATCACGCCTGTAATCCCCGAAGGGTTAGGCAGAGGTGTACCCATTAGTACACCCACATTTCGCCAGTTATGTTTTTAGTCCCATGTAATAGGGGGCGAGCCTATTGTATGTTATAATGATAATACAGATAAATATTGAGAAGATCCAAGAATGATTTCATTGTGTTAAGTGATTTTTACCTCACCAGTTTCCTTCCATCCATTGCAGAGAAATCACAAGCATTGATCACCACGCTTGCTAAAGGCGTATTGGCGATTTAAAACTAACATTATTTAAAGTCCAGGTTTCTTCACGATGTTTTTTTTTTTCATCTATGTCAGGAACATTTTACATTATTAACAATAATAAAAATTTAAAAGGTAATTAGGTAGATATCTAATTAGTTTCTAAAACTTTTGCTATCGTGTACCTATAAAATACTGCGTTTTGTTTTTTTTTTTGCTTTACTGGTATTGTTCCAATAACCATCACCAGTAGTAACTGTCATTTTTACTTGAAATTACAACCCATTAAAACTGACCAACAATAACCACACAAAAAAAAAGCACACAAAAAATCTCCAACTCTCAAAACCGGTGCACTCACCCCACAGATAATGATCTCGGAACCGTCATCTAACGACGCGATGATTAACGACACACCTCGGTCAGTAATGACGGATAATCATCACTGTTTGTTTTTAAATGGATGCCCAGCGCTGGACTTTTAGAGGCCCATGAGAGAATGGGTGATATTGGTTGTTTCTTGAGCATGATTAAAGTTAGGCCGTCATGCGAGGTTGTGAGTTCGAATTTGGGCAAGTACCAATCTGGCCATTTCAATTCTTAAGTAACTAAGTTTATCTTAGATATCGCTGACATCGTTCCGTGCCACGGAAAGCACATTAAGCTGTTGGTCCAGGGCTGCAGACGTGGATCTTTGACAGTCGTTATGTCAGAAGCCCGAAAGTCTGACAACCAGTCTGAAGACTAGAGGATTTTTTAAGTTGAATTCTTAGGCGATTAACTCACGTCACCGCGCACCGCCGCGGTTGGCGGTGAAGCGAATCTCATGTCGCATTGGCCTCTTAGAAATCCATTAATGCCTAACACACGTGCTCCGCCCGACCGCACGGTCGAGCAGTGCAATCCGTTTTACCGCCACCGTCCACCGCGGCGGTGCGCAGTGCCGTGTTTTAATCTCCATAAAACCTACATTTTTAAAGAGTACGGAACACGATATCAAAATAATATTACAAGACTAATGTTCCTGATATAGGTAGGTGGCACAATGACTCGACAACTCTGCCGATACTCAAACGAAACACATCTTGACGTTAATGATTTATTATTTAATAACAATTCTAGGAGGTAGCAATATTTGGAATATTTTCTATTGAGTGGAAAAAATTATGGCGGCTACCTGGCGTCATTATACTTATGATAGTTAATTCCTCCACACGCTGGGTCAGCAGTGGCTTCTGTAGGTAGCCAGGTGACGGATAGAACAGAAAACTAGCTTTTACACGCGGTTTCGTCTGCGTAAATGACGGTTATCGCGGAAGTCGAAGACAAATAAATAGTAGCCTATGTCCTTTATTAAGGTTCAAACTTACCAAGTGGCAAATGTCATCGAAATCAGTTCAGTAGTTAAGTCGTGGAAGTGTAACAGACAGATAGACAAATAGAGTTACTTTCACATTTATAATATTACATTTTTTTGTCATTGATTATCGCTGATATATTGCAAGATTTTTTTTTAACATTGTCAATTCGTAGAACTCTAATCACAATAGAAGACATTTAAAAAAAAAAACAACAGATTTTTTTACTAAATTATCTACCAGTTAAAGGCAACTTATATTAAGGCGATGAAAAGCTATTAATACCACCACAAATTAGTCATCTTAAACCACACGTAAATAAGCTAATCAGCTTCGTAATAATGACTTCAAAATCTCTGACGGGGAGACAGAACATTTACATCAGCTAATTAGCCTGCCACTCTGCCAGCGAGATTGAGGGCTTAATTGAATGGTCTCTGTTTGTTAAGCTTACCCCCTGGCTAGAGATGTGTCTTTGTTTTTGAACGGTGAATGTATTATGACGAAGGTATTGGTAAAAGTGTAATGCAGAGGTATATAAATGTTACTTTCTGGCTTTGCTATGTTGAAAGTCGAAGTCAAATCATTAAAAGCATGTATTAATCTTGGACATAACGGTGATTAAGGAAACCGCTGAATGCTGGCAGCGCAGCACTGATTATTGTGGCTGTCTTTGAGTCTTATTTCCAGCAGTGGGCGTCGTTCGGCTACTATGATGATGATGATGAATGTTTAATTAGATTACATACCTACACAATATCACGCCTGTAATCCCCGAAGGGTTAGGCAGAGGTGTACCCACTAGTACACCCACATTTAGCCAGTTATGTTTTTTAGTCCCATGTTATAGGGGGCGAGCCTATTGCCATCAACCGGGCACAAATCCAGACTCCGAGGCTGATACTGAGAAATTTACTGAAGGAAAAACCCAATAACACTTTGCCCGACCTGGGAATCGAACCCAAGACCTCATGCACAGCAGTCGCGCTTGCGACCACTAGACCAACGAGGCAGTCAACAACAACGAGGAATATTTAATTAGCTTTTGTTTTAAATAATGTTGTGATGGCGCAGTGTTTAAGGTACCTCGGAAAGCACGCTAAGCCGTTGATCTCGGCTGTCAGTCATCACGGTCGTCAGAAGCCCGAAACTAACAACCAGTCTTACCAAGGGGTCTCGTATTACCCAGTTACTGGGTTTTGGAGGTCAGATAGGCAGTCGCTCTATGAAAAATATTAGTACTCCAACATAGTTGGGAAAAGGCTGGCCAGATTGAATTTATTATATTCAACGATTGTTAGTTGATTCGTTCAGTACTACATAAAGTTGAATATTAGCCAGTCATCATGCAACATTACGAAAAGCCAGCTTAAGGCCCTTATACACGCTAAAAAATTTCACCGTGTCTATTGCAAATAGGACCAATTCATCACGTGCTGCCTAGGTACGACAAAATTCTTGTACCTACACGAAAATTTCAAATTTACCGCAGCAACTTCGCGCGTCTTGTCTAGCGCAGACAACACTTTTCTCATCAGCGCCGAAGCGTACCTACACAGTTCGTGTGTTAAACGACAAAAATTCTTTATTTCTTTATTTAATGCACAATGTACACAACATAGATTACACGCTAGGCTTAGAACTAGTGAGTACATTACCCTGTTAGAGCGCAGCGAGAAACTAAAGACTAATAATAATATTGCAGCTTGTATTTATTATCTAATATCACATAAAATATAAGTAATATACATATATTCTTGCATAGGCTCGGCGACTTCTCTTAGCGTGTATAAGCAGCCTAATGATGCAAATTATACAAACCTATGTTGGCATCGGCTCCGTTGATTAGACATAAAATATGGCAACCGCCTAAATAATGACAGTATAATACATCAGTGTCTCACCAAACGATACTCAGTCAATCTTTGCAAAATCTCAATCGTTCCGTTTCGGAGAAAAAGAGATAATTTTTGTTAAACTTTTTCCCTAAACGTAATAAAGATCAAAATTAAAACTCAAAGCATTTATTTTAACTAACCTTTTTGTAGACACTTTTGAATTGTCAAGAAGTCGTTTAGAAAGTTCAAGCTAATTGAAAGGTTGAAAGGTAGGTAGGCCTATATGTCTCAAAGAGATATCAGCATAGAAGACGGGTCCCTGTAGGACCAGCGCCTGCCAAGGTTGTGGATTTTATTCGAAAGAGTTACCGCGGCTCTAGAACGCAAAGATCACTAGGAGGAACACGGATGAGTTTTAGTCAGTAAGAGTCTCACACTCCCTTCCACTGCTCCCAGAGTGGAAGAAGCCATTTGATGAATTCACATAATTAAAAAAAAATGCTCATGGAGAAGAACGAGCAAGAAACTCCACAGATACTCTTAAGGTAAGATTGCAGAAGAGAAAGCAGTTTCTAACCGAAATAATTAAGTTTTTAAAAAAATGACAACGCTCCATTTCCACCAATCATAACAAGAAAGTAACTTTATCTAACACATTAGCAATCATGAACTCATCTAATCCATCTACTCTCAAATGAACAACACATACTAGATGAAGCCCGCGGCTTTGTTCGCGTAAATGTCACATATCACGGCGTTATTTTTTTGACTGACTTGTTGGTCTAGTGGTAGCAAAGCGCGACTGATGAGCATGAGGTCTTGGGTTTCCCAGGTCGAGCAAAGTGTTATTGGGTTTATTCATTAGGAATTTCTCAGAAGCAGCCTTGGAGTCTGGATTTGTGCACGGTTGATGGCAATAGGCTCGCCCCCTATTACATGGGACTTAAACATAACTGGCGAAATGTGCGTGTACTAAAGGTACACCTCTGCCTAACCTTTCGGGAATGACAAACTTGATGGCATGTGTATATATTTTCTGCGCGGAAGCATTTTTCTATTAATTTTTCTGAACCAAAAGTTGCTCCTTAAAAAATTAGCTATCTGACAGTGACAGTCCCATCAAAATAGCTACAGCAGTTTCAGAGATCAGCCAAGACAAGACAAGAGGCAGACAGTCAAAAATGTAAAAAAAAAATGATTTTCATGAAAATATCTATTATTGTTTTGTAAAAAGGTGTTATTTTCACATTACAAACATACATTTCAATTTTATTTATTTGTACATATATAAAAAAAACTTTCTAAGCAATCTTAAAATAAAACTTATAATTAATCAAACACACTTATCTAAAATATTAATCTTTAACTAAGTTAACTTAAAAACACATGATTTTAACTTAATTGCCGAATTTAAGGTACCTGTGTCACTTTTAAATGGTACATTATTATTATTTATAGCGGCCATTTTGTTTTTAGGCTTTTTATTGCGGTGCTTTTCTTAATGAGAGAATGACAACCGTAAAAGATGTTCAGTGGGTCAACATCTGCCTAGCCTTATCTCAACTATATTGGGGTCGGCTTCCAGTCTAACCAAATTGAACAGAGTGTTCCCCGTGTGTGCTTCTTGCTCGTTCTTCTTCATAGAGAACTATCTACATTTTGCAATCTCTTTGACTATTCAAAAGGTTTTAATGGTTTAATTGATATAAATGCTTTCACTTCACTTGACGTAAAATATATTGATATTATAAACGCATGAAACTAAAAAAAATAAGAGCTAATTCTGAAACATAACATGACAACACCCCTGTAATCTCCGAAGGGTTAGACAGAGGTGTACCCATAGGACACCCACATTTCGCCAGTTAGGTTTAAGTCCCATGTAATAGGAGGCGAGCCTATTGCCATCAACCAGGCACAAACCCTGACTCCGAGACTGAGAAATTCCTGATGGAAAAACCCAATAACTCTGTCCGACTTGGGAATCGAAACCAAGACCTCATCCTCAGCAGTCGAGATTTGCGATCACTAGACCAACGAGCCAGTCAATTTTGAAACTTACTACTTATTATAAAAAAGTAGCACAGCCTGTCCATCATAATTACAACATTCGCCAAAAGAACTTTTTTCTAAACAATAAATTTAATTTAATTAAACCACGCAGCGCTAAAATGGCGCTTAAAAATAAAAAGCCATTAATGAGGCCATCACTGGGAATATTAATTGTAATAAAATAATAATCTCAAAGATCTGCTTACCCAAGTTTTATTATGTTTGCGGATGGCTTGACATAAAATGTGCTCGATTAAACGATAATGACTTCATTCGAATGTCCTTATTTGGAATAAGAAAAAAGAAAACATGTTTTTTGCGCAAGCACATCTTTTATGTGTTGTTTTGTGATTTATTGTTGACCTAGCTTCTGACCGCGACTTTGTCCGCGTAGACGTCAAACATCCCCTTTCGGATCTGTCGCAAAATCCTTTTTTAACTTCATGAGTATACAAGGTGTAATTGAATGAACTGAAAACCTGAATAGAGAACTTTTAACTCATCCTATAAACTAATTTTACTATGGGAACAACCCTCTGAACAATAAGGGAAAAAATCATGGACAATATTCAGCTGATCTCTAAACACGGTCATTGAAAATTTACCCAAAACCTAAAAAGAGATCATTGTACTTATCATTATGAACAACTTTTACTATGGGACCAAGCTTCAAATCATGAAAAGAAAAATCTGTTTTCCATCCATTCATATTTTGTTAGTCTGTGTAAACATAAATGTATGGATTTTTTTTCAATTCATTTAATTATACCTTGCATAAAGGTAGATGTTTCTTTTCATTTTCTACAGTAAACGAATAAACACATACTAGGTAATTGTAAAATCAATTCTATTTTACCAGCCTCTTTTTTGTGATATGTCTTTTATTATTTCTCATTTTGAATAATCAAGCCTAATCAAGATTTAACAAAAGCAAAACCAATTCATAAAACTCATCTATAAAGAAACCTAAAACATAAATCATCATTAACATTTAAACTCGAAATAAATCAAGCAAAGCCACAGATTCCGACAACCAATACAATTTAAAAACCGCAAAGGAATTTTAAATAACCCTAATTAGTACTCAAACAATTAATTAAATAGACACATAGCACAGTTTTTAACCAAAGTTATTCAAATTAACAGAGAAGACACGTTACGTTAACAGACGTTATAACCAAACCACGTGTAATTACCGTTAAAAAATACGAGCGTTCAAAGTAAAATTAATTAAGACTTAAAAAGATGGAATCAGTGGAATACCAATAGTCGTATCGTTCCGCTTTACGTTACAAACAACCAATGTTATCGAATAAAATAAATCTTTAACGATATATGTATACGGGTTAAGTTTGTCTGTCTGGTTGTGGCGTTACCAGTTTTGAAAGTTCTTTGGTTGAAGAAGACTTTGAAAGGTGATGGTCTAGTTTTGGATTCTGGTAAATTCAATTGAAGATATGGCTGTAAGTATAAAGGGATATCTGATGGTAAATGCGCTGAGTATCATTTGAAGCGTAAATAGTTCAATGCATAATCATAACCGACGCTTTATAGTCAGATGGACATCCACCCTGGGGGTTTAGACAAAGTAACAACTTCAAAACGATAACGAAGTTAGAAAAGACTAAAATGTATGGGATTGACATAAGCCGCGTTAAGTCACGTGGTCAATCGACGAAGCGATGACCACATGAAAGACTAAAATGTATGGGATTGACATAAGCCGCGTTAAGTCACGTGGTCAATCGACGAAGCGATGACCACATGAAAGACTAAAATGTATGGGATTGACATAAGCCGCGTTAAGTCACGTGGTCAATCGACAAAGCGATGTTACTTTGTCTAAGCCCCCAGATAGACTAATAGCCGGCGAAAACTAAAAACAAAAATCTTCATGTGCAACGTTCACTCATTCACTTTCATTCACTCTTCCTTCCATTTTGTTTTTATATCACAACTATTGAATTTCAAATATAATGATTACTGTCAAAATTTTTTGAATTAAGAAAACCAATTTTTTTTTTGTCTCTGCCTTCTTTCCAGATAATACCAACCAACTGAGCATCACCACAGAACATTACTATAGCAAGATAAAAATAAAATAAATCCACTATCTCTGTGCCTGAGCATAGCGCGACCAATTAGTTTATTGGTCGACACATGTCCTTCCCGGAACGCGGCGATAAGATCATATGAGGAATAACGCACAGAGAACTGAACGTAATAATGAGTGAATGAATGAATGAAAACAAACGGTTCGGTCAATCGTTCATTTAAAAGAAGTCTGCTCTTTGCATTATGTCAGTGGTGTTTGGAACGATCACAGCTTATTAAGAATTATTGACCAACGGATCATTTCGAATATATTTTAAAAGGACCTAGCATACTTGACATAAATAACCTAAATAATGAATTCGTTTAATTTTAGATATTTTCCGCTATTATTTTCATACATACATAAGACCTTTCACATCATCAACAACTGACACGGATAGCATTGACTTTGTATGGAACTGATTCCAAATCATTCATTCACTCACTCACTCTCTCCCCACTGCCCGTCAAACCTAACCCGTACAAATCCAAAACGCGCGTTAATGTTCACGTACATATATCGCCCTAATAATATACACATCGGGCCGAAAAAACAACGCCATTGCCCGATACCCAATTAATAAAAAAAACCTTTAGCTCGCTCTTCTTTTTATAATGTTTTGTTAAACAACTAAATTTGGGGTAAAAAAAAACATCCACCATCTTGTTATCCGTAGTCAACTTATATTTATTTTGACAGGAGCCGTAAATTCAAAGGTTTTTGTTGGCTCAAAGATTAATCACCTATTATATTGGTAATTTTAATAGGAGAAGGTGTCGGGCCCCATTTTGGGGACCCGCAGGTGTTTTATTAGCACGATAGGATCTTAGCGTGATGATGTCATTCGGATTCCGTAGAGATTGAGATAAAAGAGGGTTTTTATGGTAATTAGTGTGTGATCGTTTAATTTTATGTTTTTAAAGAGATATTTTCACGCTGCGTTCTGTGGAAGGTGGGCTGAGTTAATGCTCTTCATTGTGTGTTAGATTATTTATTAAGTTTTTTTTTGAAGAAGCAGAAGTATTTAAGAGGTATTAAATATTGCTACTAATAACGCATTCAGATATTACTCGCTTTTATTAAAGTTATTAGAAGCTTTATATACTTTTTATCGAGAACAAACGAAAGTGCCACAGCGAAGCGTGGCCGGGTTTAGCTATAAATACCTTATATTATATTAATAATACCTACTAGCCTATTATTGTTCCACTCTTCTCATATAAAGAAGGCACGAGCATTGATCATTGATTGATTGATAAAAAGTCCAGGTTTCTCCGTGATGTCAGTGATGCCCAAGAAAAAATAAAAAATACATGTGAATTTTTTCAACGTTAAAAACGCCTTTTTAGTTTCGTCCTGATTCACCCCTGTATCCCTATTAACTCCGTTGGACTGTACTTATGTACTGTACTGTCAATGCTTGATATATAATTACGCTGTTCATACTCTATTGAATAAAAAACTATTCTACAAAAAAAATAATAACGTACACGTACCTAACATATCAGAACTTTCATATTTAACTCAAAAACGTTCGGACCCTTAAATAAATAATATCTTTTAAATACACCTAGACAAGCTCTCTTTTCGTGTGTTCGGAACCTCAATACAAACTATCCCGAATCCTTTAAACTAGCCACAACACTTCACTAACATAAATATTTTAATCACCATACAAACGATTTAAGCGTGCGACACACTGAGTGCGACGCGGTTGTAGTCGCGCGGACATGCGGTTTTAAAACGCGAGGATTGAAAAATGATAATTTGAGAGAAACTTTACACTAACATTTGAGCTCTGTATATCAAGTTTATTATGCACGCATTTTTAATTCATTAATATTAACAATACGGTATAATACAGTAACATTTTTAATATTTTTGTGACCCACATGGACAATATGTTTTTCTTTCCTTTATTTTCTTTGGTTATATAAATAATACTTAGAATGGAATAGGTTCTCAAAATCGAACCAGACCAATTTCTGGCCTTACCTTCCGATTCCGAAAAATAAAATGTATTCAATATTCTGAGCTACATTCAATTATCACAGTTACTATTATTATTAGTAAATAGTACAAAGGAAAAGATTTCAACGATTTTCTTCTCCAATACATTACCTAAGTATCTAATGCGACACGCGTCTAGCCGCGAGACACGGCTTGTCACTCATTCTAATCTGTATCCAGTATTTTGGTCTTACGATTTAAGAATACAATTCACTTATTATGAGTAGTGCAAGTTAATCTTAAAAATCAAATATAATGAACTTACAAAGAAACGGTAGCTACTCAAAAATAAACTAGCAAGTTTAAAGTAAGTACGTTGTTCGTGTTTGAACTCTGTCGAGGGATTTACCAGATATACGAAGATGAGCGATGAGAGATGTGCGAGGATGTGCTTAATTTTCATAACTTAAGCTTAAGCTAGCGCTGTAATTGGTTAGTTTCACATACCTCGCTCCGCAATCTCGCGCATCTCTGGTGTAAACGCAGCCTTACCCGCGTGTCGCGCCGTGCCGCGCGTTTTGTTACCAGTGCTTCATGTTGTTGCAGTGAAGAGCGCTTGTTAGAGAGCGAACTATTTGTTCCGGCACGTATAAACTCGATTAATGTGAACAGATACCCCGGTACGTCGGCAGAGGCGATTTATTAGACTTGACTATTTGCGGCACAAGTTGCACGAGTAAGCGGTAAAAATAAGGTTATTTTTCCATTGGATTATCATTTATTTCATGTTCGGGAAGTGCTTAAGCCAAAACTTTTTCATATAGTTTAACATAATATTTAACATCGTCTTTCGTCAGAGTAGTCCTTTTGTCAGTTTTTGTTTTCGTTTAGCTGTTGTAGTATATTAGTTACTCAGTAATTTCTTTCTTTATGTTATTTTGTTCCTGTAGACTACTGCAGTGTCTACATAACATAGTATTATTCTGTATCTTATAAGTGAAGACCTGTAATTGGCTGTCTGTCTAATTTTCTGTCACTAGTCTGTTTTTTTCTAGCTGTCGGTCTTCCATGTTACTTAAATAAATATATAATTAACTAAATAAATATTGTACATATTTATTGTTTAAGTATCTGCATGTTTATGAGACAGAAGAGAATTAATTTACCAGGGAAAACTCACGTAGTATTGATAAGCAGATCAGCTCATTCATACACTTAAGTTTTGCGTAGTTCAACAAAATGTATGAATCAGCTGTTTTTGTTCATGATATATCAGACTTTCGGGGTTGGTCCTATAGTCAAAGTTGTTTATAGCGATAAGTTTAATAACAGTTTTTAACTTGTTTTCGAATTTTCAGTTAATTCATTTACACCTTGTTTTAAAATTTCTCAAAAAGCTTTTGCCTACCAAACGGTACAGGCTGTAACTTGGACCATACCCAGCATGCGACCATATAAGCGGCTCAGCAGTTTGTTAAACCATCCTGGAGTGAGAACTAGTATTATTGGACCACTAATTAATTGTGTTTTATATTACGCCCGTTTAGTGGCTCCAGATTTATGTATTTGATGTTTCGATGAAATATTCGATAAGTGGATACTATTTTTGAATTTGTGAAGATTATATTTTAAAGGATTTCGGATCATTAGTTTCGGTAATTGTAAACTGAAGTATGACACTTAACTAACTTATAAGTATGGAGGTTCTTACCCATTCTTCTCCATACGAAACTACCATTTGAAGTGGAGCAACTTATTTCAGTTTTTTATGTAAATGACGTTCTAAAGTGCCTTTAATTTTTAATGGTCTAATTAAAGGAAATTCTTTGACTTTGACTTTCGTTTTAAATCTCAATTTGGACACAAGAGTTCTCTAAGAATATTTACACTAGGCTAGGATTTCTCTTCATATATTTATATTCTGTAAAAATCTCTTTCGGTGAATTTAGGTGAAATGTGATTGAGGTGAATCTAATCTAGCATTAGATGGGATGACAGCTCACTATATTTACCGAATGGTACAAATACTTTTGTTGTACTAGCACATTTTATTAGAGCCTGGTTGTGTCAAAAAGAACTAACCCACGTCATAGATTTAACGCATATTAATTTTAAATTGATTCTAACCATGACTTTGTGGTGTATCTACATTAAACTGTTATTTCTTGATAGTGATATAACACATTGAATTGAGTTTGGCGCTAATATTAAAATATTGTGGATTGGGTCTTTGTAATAAAACTATTCGTTATTAGTGTAAAAAACCATGTCAGAGGCCCTTGAGGCGGTTTAGAAACTCTGACACTAGGGTGTGTGGGGTCGTAAGACCTTACTGCCCACACGATAAAGAAGAAGTGTGAAAAAGAGAGTTCAATATTTTGCCTAAATCTTCACTCTGCCCACCTAACTTCCCTAAGAAGCGACATAGTCACATTCTTGCACGTCGGTCGATCGTCGAACAAATCTCGTCGCGGGCTAAACTGGCGATCATTATGCGCAGGCGACAAAAACGCGTCCAATGCGACATCGAATCGCGACACTCATAAATAAATACATATCGACTAGTTTGGTGCAGGAGATGAGCGGTTTAGTGATGCCTAACGTGGTCTTAGAACTCAAATCACTATTGACAAGGTAATAAAATAATACCAGCCTATTATAGTTCCACTATACGGCAAAGCCCTCTTCTCATACAGAGAAGGCACGAGCATTGATCACCACGCTTGCTCAGGAAGGATTGTCGAATTCAGAAAAATGAATTCAGAAATTTGAATATAAGTTCAGGTTTCCTCACGATGTTTTCCTTAACCGATGCCAATGACGTCTACGACAAACTTAGAAAGTATCATATGAAATGAAAAGCCACATTTGTACATACCCTTGAGAGGCCATCGCGACCTAGCAAGCAGCAGTGTAAAAAAATCCTTAGGTTAATTTCTAACCTAGGGAAATTTTCACAGAACAGTTTATTCTGTAAAAATGTCCCTATTAGTAGCCCACTAGACACCAACACCCGTCTTTCTTTTCTATGGTGGATGAGGAACTTTCCACGCTGTTCCTCTTACCTCCAAACCTACTTGAGCGACTGGAGTGAACCATCGGCAATTTATCAAACTGAAGGTCAAAACTACTAATATGAAACGTTCAACATCTGGTCGCAAACTCACTTCAGCGACAATAAATGTCAAAAACTGTAGCTTATCTAAAGGCTTATAATCGTTATATTAGTAGAAATTGTTCCCCTATTTTTGACAAATTTTTCTTCCCTCCCGCTCCCCGCTCCCACCTACACCGTACCCCAACATAAAAGACGAACACCGCGCGTTCCCCATGCATGAGGCACCATGAAAAACCCGTGAAACCCGCGTAATGGCCACAGAACATTTGTACCATTATACCAGCGAATACTTTAGAGAACTTCTTATAGTCTTACCGATTTATATCGACCGACCGACAATGGTTTTTTGTTTGACAAAGGTGATTTTCAAATTGTCCGGTTTTAATGTTTAATTTATGATATCATTTGTTAAATCTGTTGTTGTAAGGTTTTTTAAGGGTAAAGAGGTAGGTGTTCTTGATGTGGTTTTGGTTGAGATTAGTGTCAAATAAAAACAATGTTAAAGTCAAAGTCAGAACATTTATTTTAATTAAACAATTTACAGGCACTTTTGAATTGCGAGGAGTCAGTCAGTTAATCAGAAAGTTAAAGTTAGTTGCTGGTTCCAAAACGGAGGTAGGCCTATAGAGGGCTACCTCTATTTTGGAATAGCTCTGTCTTTTCCATAGGGAGAAGAATGACCAAGAAACTCCACGGGCTCTCTTTTCGAAGAGGTTTTTTTTTATAAAATGACACTGTATTTAACTTAAATGTAAATTTGTTGGTTATTAGCAAGCAGTCACGGTCAGCTTTCGACGCTAGCAAAACTTAAGGGCTTAACGCGTTGCATAAAGTTTAAATAAATAAATACTCTACAATAGTTTGACTGCCCCGTCGGACTTGTTATCATCAAGCGCGACATCTAAGCATGGTTTTGATTTCCAAAGTGATATTGGGTTTTTCCATTAAGAATTTCTTAGTAACAGCCTGGAGTTTGACAGTTGGTGGTGTGACGCCCCCGTGTCTTAGAAAGCACGTAAATTCGTTGATCTGATCTCGTGTTGGATAGCCGTACCGTCGGACTATGAAAGTGAGGGAAGAGGGACTGCACCTGTGTTTGCGCACTTACTATACATACCATGTTATCTCTTCACCACCTTTGGTTGATTGTTAGAGAATACCTAAGGCATTAAGTCCGCCTTTGTACATTTGTTGCACGAAGTTTAAATAAACAAACAAACTTTCGACCCCCACCAATAATTTAGCCTTTCACTTCCACCTTCAACAATTTAATTAAATTCAAGAAAAAAACACCGTTACATCAAGTTGACAACATAATAAAACTGTGGCCAAGCCGTCTGGGGCATTTTGGGGCAAAAAACTGGGGGCTAATGAAGAGATTCGCACATCGTCAGGAATTTTCGCCGGGATCAAAGAAAAAACGGACGGTGTGAATGTGATGCGGTGTGATCTGTGAGCTCCTGATGTTAACACAATGATGACTGCTATGTACCTCTTTATATACACTTGATTGTATATTGCTATCACCTCAAAAGAATATTAAGGAACAAAAATAACACACAATAAGTTGAAATTTAATTTAGTTATCCCTTTTTACACACAAACTATGTCTACTACTTATGTCGTGAAGGCCTAGTGGTTAAGGCCCCTGCCTCTCATGCATAAGGTTGTTGGCTCAAATCCGGGCAAGTACCAATGTGACTTTTTCAATTCATATTTTCTTTTACTTCCTAAAGTTTATCTTGGATATCACTAACATCGGTGAAGGAAAAAAATCGTGAGGAAACCTGGACTTATACCAGCCTATTACTGTCCCACTCAAACCATGTCAGAGGCCCTTGAGGCGGCTTAGAAACTCTGACACTAGAGTGTGTGGGGTCTTAAGACCTTACTGCCCACACGTTATAGAAATAAAACACCACCAACTTTCAAACTTCATAGTCTTCCCCATAAAATCATTCAAGAAAATTATCAATATTACCATAAAAATATAGATACCCTATAAAATCACCACTCAATAACTGACACTCAATTTATTACTTAATCGAAATCTTGGAGCAAAACAAATGACTGTCAAAACCCATGGGGTCTGCACCCTTGTTATGGGATATCGCTAAACCCCGTAACATGCCCCTGGGGGGTTGTTCCGGTTAACCGTTACAAGCGATGGGGCGGCGGGGTACAGTTAGGGGGTAAAATAATAAGGTGGGCTTCGATCAGAATTATGGCGATTATGATTATTTGATAGTTATTTGTTTTAGAGAGTAGTTTAAGGTTAAGTTGGCGCAGTGGCTGAGCGATTGGCTGGGACGCTGCTTGTAATGGGTTCGATTCCTGCACGGTACAAACAGTTCCGGGTCTGTTGGTTTGTGTATGAGTTTATATGTCCAATTTTCATCAATTATAGGTATCTTCAAGTCAAAAATGTAATGTCATATCATTAGCCTTTGATTGTTCCTCTGCCGGGCAAAGGCGTCTTCTCATACAGAGAAGGCAAGAGCATTGATCACAACGATTGCTCAAGGGGACATAGCGGGCTCAGACTTATAATTTCTTCACGTTGTTTTCCTTCACCGATGCCAGTGATGTCCAAGATATACTTCGAAAGTACATTATGAAATACAAAAACCTTGACCAAAGCTACATTACTCCACGAAAGACCAAGTTCAAAGGACCAAAAATTCTGTCCAAGTCACAATTTGCATAACAATAAGAAAGAAAGTGAAAAAACCAATTCCTTACGTTAATCACAAACACACGACCCGGGTACCGAACCGCAAACCCCAATTTCGGTGCACAAACAAAATCGCGAATCAAATCTTAAAATTTTATTATGTATACACTTTTTTTTCGCTTTAGTCGAGTCGCGATGGTTTATTTGCGTTTACACCGGTCGAGGCGCGGACTGGCCGTCAATCAACTCGCCACCGAGGCGTCCAGGCCGATTGTTTTCAAATAGGCTATGTCCCTACTTCGTATGGACAAGTATAATCGAGGGGATTAAGGAGTGTACTCATGAGAGAGTAACTGTAGTTTTCAATTTTATTTTCAGTTAATAGTTTTTCTATTGGTCTGTTGGTTGAATCTAATCATGGTTTTGTTGCATTTTATAAGGAGCATTTACTATATCTACACTTTTACAATGGATTCAATAAATTATTATAGAATAACGAGGGGTTTAAAAAAAAAGTAAACTGGTCCACATCTTCTTCTTCGTCTATGTCAGAGGCCCTTGAGGCGGTTTAGAAACGCTGACGCTAGAGTGTGTGGGGTCGTAAGACGTTACTGCCCTCACGATAAAGAAGAACTCTGTTCTATATGAAAGAGCAACACCTAAAGTCAAAACACATTTTAACTCGACGTAAAATGTTAGTAGACCGGCTGGTCTATTCAGTAAAAATCTCTATTGGTAATATTCCCTTTGTGCCTATTGGCCTAGCTTTTATTGCCTCGATGCTTTTATGGTGGTCGTCACTGTTAGTTCTGGCTTTCAGGAGTTGCAGCGGTCGGGAATAGTGTGGCGGGTTTGTTCAAAAAACAAATATAATTATGCCACAATTCCGTCCATTGTACGAGGTCTCTTATGAAGTTGTAAACCGAACTCTTAACCAAATAGTGTAGCGATACGTATCGCCTGACGCGAGCTGAGTTTGCGAGTCAAATGTGAAGATAGCCGAGTGCACAGGACTCGTGGAAACACACGACGAATCATTAGGAACGGCTGTTTGTTTATTTAAAAGCGCTAATCTCCGTATC
Source organism: Hoplodrina ambigua (assembly GCA_949774945.1). Lineage (NCBI taxonomy): Eukaryota > Metazoa > Arthropoda > Insecta > Lepidoptera > Noctuidae > Hoplodrina > Hoplodrina ambigua. The sequence continues at coordinate 9,572,244 of OX458988.1, forward strand.
TCTTAATCCGATTCTAAAAATCGTTTGCTAATAGGAACATACGTTATTCGTGAGCGCTATAGGATATATTTAATATAAAATCAATTACGGTGTGAAAATTTGACGCTGACAAACCCGCGGGTAAATTCTGGCTCATTATATTTCAGTATATTTATTGCATATATGTACTTTATTTTTCACACACATTTACCAGTTGGTAAGTTATTGGAATCAGGCTTAGTGTCTTATCTTTAAAGCCTCTAACAGTGAAAAATTTTTATCCAAAAGACCTATGATCTGAGACCCGCAAAACTAATCTGAGAAACAAATTATGTAAAAACATTTTACGTAACCACAATCCGTGGTTATGGTACTAATCACCAACACACATCATTAATAACCGATTGACATTAAACCGCGTGGGAAGATAACCATCACACACTATTTAATTTTCAAATCAATGAGAAATTAATGGTGTCTGCATATTTAATGGGGAACTCTTGGGATCCGGCAGACATGCTAATGTTCATGAGAAATACTTTTAGCAGCCAATTACATAATTAAGTTTGTCAATAATATTGGGTTTATGGGATTTGGGTTCCGTACGTGATTAAAAAGCCCAAAAAAAATATTTTTTGGTCCTATGTGTTTGATAGATAATTAGATACTTGTTTTTTTAGTTTGATTTTCTCTTAATGCCTATGTTCCTATCACATTTCTTTTCTTGTAAATGACGTTCAAAAGTACCTTTTAATAGTCTAATTGAAATTGTTTGACTTTGACTTTGATTTTTATTTGCTTTGACAAGTGATAATAACAGCAAAAAATAAATGACTAACAAAACTTTAAAAAAAAAAATGATTACAGGGTTACACAAGGCTACAACGCTTTATAATAATACAATTTGACAAACAAATACAAAAAAAAAAATATTTTCGTACCAAAGGACCAGAAGTCATAAAACTAACTTGCGCTTCACCATTATTAATTCAATCAGAGTCGCTGTCTTAATGATATGTTAATTACTTATAATCATTCATAATACAGTCAATCTTGGTCATTGATTCCCAATAACATAATCTTTTAGGATTGATGACTATAGATTTGACATTTTAAATTACTTTGAATATATTATGGAGATACTCAGTTTTTGCTGTGAGTTTGCTTAGCTCATTTTAGGAGTACAACAGTTACTATTAGTAAAATTGAGCCATCGTGTCGATGTGTAGGTCCTAAAACGTTCAAACAATTATGAAACAGAAATAATATGCAGTTTTAAAGCCGACTAACTAGCTGTTATTTTGATCATTGTTCTTTTTACCCGACTACGGCAAAGCCACAAGAAGGGTTATGATTTTGACCGGTATGTATGTTATGTATGTATTTATTGCACGAAATCACGATTACTTAAAAATACAAAAAGTTGCATATGCAATACGGAAGTGTAATTTACTTAGTGATCAGTTAAGTGACAAATGACCGTACTTATAGTATATTTGTTTGAGAAATCGTAGTTCAGTTACAAACAGTGTAAACTGTAATATTTATAGGAATACACCGGTTGGAGTCCAACTGATTTATGAACATAACACAAATGACAGCAACATGACAGCTCACAACTTAAGAAGAAAACATATATTATTACCAGCCAGCCATGACAACCTATTGAACAGTTTGTACATTTTATATTCCATAAACAATTTCTTAAACTTGCCTTAGGTTTAAAAAATGTTTACAGTACTTTTTCCGTTGAAAAACTCGTGTAAAGCTTCACGCTTAAGTTTTACTTACAAACTACAAGGTAAAAAATAACTTTAGATTTTAGTCGACAATTGACGGAGAAATCGATACATAGCCGACTTAAAACAAAACAGAAAAAAAAAATATAAATCCTATACTTTTACAAAATCAATTTTCAACAAACAGACAACCAAGTTAAAATAAAAAAGTTTGTAACACTATAGATAATCAAGTGAAGCCATTAAAATTGCCAATTTAGAGTTTAACATAATTTTATGTCAAGTTAATTTGACCCGTTGTAACATAAATCAAAATGACCTTGTAATTTAAATAATATGTTTATCGAGGTTTACATGTTTACGTATGAATAACTACGCAATGATTGAACATAACTTTATTAAAAATTATTCGGTTTACGGTTTAAGACATTTATTTCTCAAAGAAATACACACGTTTTGAGAAATACAAGTAAATCTTAAAAACTGAATATAATATTCTCCCAACCTTCGGTTACTGCGGACGATCTCAATGGAGACTATCCATGGGCGCAAGATATATTATAGTGCACAAGTATGTGCGCAAACACAGGTGTTATATTACGTATACCGATTTTTAAAACAAGTCTTTGAAATAGCAAATTAGTTTATTTATTAAGTTATCATGTGTTGCCATTGGTGATTTGACAGAATTAAGTTCTAATAAGAACTACAATGATATGGACCTTAGGACCAAAGATAAGATAGGACCAAATTCCTATTTGCTTTTAACACTTGCCCCATAGATATTTCTTACAATATAAAAACCAAGCTAAAGCGGTTCTTTTCCCTATATTCTCTCGTATGTCATTCAAAATGTCAGTCGTGCCCATGTTCGGTGCATGCCTGCAGATTTAACGACCGCAGAATTTGTTGGTCCTTCTGATTGAAAGGGTATTACTATTTGATTTGAGTTTTTTAAAAGCCTTTTTGTTGTATACATTATGCTGTTTCAACTGACGTTTTTAAAGGACAACATTAAAATGTGGTAAGGCACAATGTGTTTTTCTCAAAGATTTCATGCATTACACATTACATAGGTTTTAACTACGTATACTGCCCATCAAACTAGTAACATTAAGTAAAAATTATTGCTGGGAAACATCTTAGATGATTTTAGGTGTAAAAAGTGACTGTTTATAGAAGAGCGCCTTATAAGATTGTACTTTGGTTATTCAAATCAATAAAAAAAAAATGGTAAAAAAAAATATCACTATTAACACTTGCCCTACCTTAGAATCAACCCAGTACTCTTACTCAGTTCAAGGAGACAGTTTCTACTTTCATTACACTGAACTCATCCCCAAAAACGCCATACCGTCACAGATTTATATTAACGACCCCAAAGGGAACACCACGGGGGTTAAAATCATAGAACAAATTAACTTACAATATCACGCCCTCCAATTACACTATCATTCTTTGGGGCTATTTATTTTTGATACATGAATTACTTTAATAATTATAGAGTAATAATAGCCCTGTGGTATCGACTGCGGCGGTACCGACTCACGAATTGTAGCTCACCGGCTTGAACCCAGCATTGAAATAAATATTATGGACCTGTACTGACCTTGTGAGGTTCTTCAGAAAGGTCAGGTGCGGAGTACTCGTAACCGGCGTCCATGACGAGATGCATGAATGTAGATGAGTCGAAAGAAGTATGTAAGGATCGTAGCAGGTGGCGTTCTGTGGTTTCTGCCTACCCCATGGGAAATAGGCGTGAGTTTATGTATTAAGAACAACCATTTGTATAATAAACAAGTAATGGTCTTACCTAGACCAAAGCGTACTATTCAGGTGGTTGGCTGTTCTCGGGAGTACGTCGGGAGCGGTCTTCGGGGAAAAAGCCAAATTCCCGACACCCGACCGCGTGGCAACTTCACCCTGGTCCTTTGATCCAGGGAAGACCATTTTAGGACAGCGTTAGGATAGTAAGAGGCCTCATTGTAACGTGCAGTATATTCCTAATGGAACATGGTATGTACTGACTTTATGCAATTCTTTACATAACAATTACTCTGAAAACTGCGAAGGAAAACATCATGAGGAAACTTAGAATTGCAATGGTTTTGGCACCAAATTGGTGCACTAACTACCCCCGTTCATCGGTATTAGGAATGCTATAGTAAACGTTATAAATGATTGAATATTACTAACTAAAACATAACATACACACACGACATTACTCAAAGATAACTAGCGAAATGTGGGTGTACTATATTACAACTCTGCCTAACCCTTTAGAGGTTACAGGCGTGATGTTATGTTATGTAAAACATATCAATAAAACTCTACAGTAATTCCATCTCGAAACAGTAAAGATTATTCAAAAATAGTTCAGAATAAGCCAATGTTATAACTAGATAAACTTTATTACCCAACACATCATAATATCACTCCACTTTGGCTAACAACCAATAAAAATAATTAGCAAATGTTTTCTACAGCGCCATTTATCACTATTATGAAATCACTAGCAATTACTGAGGGAAAATTACGCTGAAACCCTCTCAGAGGAAAATTGACTCTATAACTTTTGCTTCTAACTTCAAAATCCCTTGACAGAAATATCTGGTCTTAAAATAATATGCCAAGAGAACTGACAATCGAAATTCAACTGTGGAAGACTAGAATTAAAGTAGAAAATCGCGACAACGTGTCTTCAGTATCAGATTTTCACAGTATCAAAGCTAGAGGAAAGAGGCTGGTTGCCTATCTCGTTCTAGCGCGTAGAAAAATATGTATCCGTCTCGCTCACACACGCTCTATTGATTTTCCACAAGCGGATGGCACCTTTAAGAGGAGGTTATTTGCATACTGCAATTTGCTAAATCTAGCGAAGATTTTTAGGGTTCCGTGCCATAATTTTGAGTGTATAATCTTAAAAATCGCCTCTGTTATGATTATGTTCTATTGTGGAGATGAATTCTTGAATTTTTTTGATGAAAAGTCGTGAATTTTGATGAAATGTGTCTGTTTTCATCAGTTTTATAACGACTTTATGGAGAAATATAAACAGTTTTGCTACATTCTCTGTGGTAGCCGGAATGAGAATTTTTTCGAGGAGTCAGAAGACAATGGGTTTCTTTTGCTAAGCTTCAAATCACTAGTCGTTCATCAGATAAGATAAGATTGCTTAAAAGCGAGAACCTATCAAATAATAATTCGTCCACGTAAATGTCGATTATCGCGGACACAGACAAAGTCACGAAATATAAAGTAGCCTATGTCCTTTATTGTAGTTTAAATTAACCCCGTACCAAATTTCATCAAAATCGGTCCAGTAGTTTTTGAGCTAATTCGTCAAAAACATACAAAAATTTAAATGTTTTATCTTTATAAAAATATTAGTGTAGAATAAAATAAAAAAGAATTGAATCTAGTTGCCCCTTCCAAAAGGTAGTTTCGTATGGAGAACAATGGGCAAGAACGTTGGGATAACACCTCACCTCAATATGACTTTACCTTCAACCTTCACCTGGGGAGACTTTACAAGTATAGACAAGACACCGACAAGAGATAGACAAGCTTGACTAAGACTTATCTCCGTGCCAAATTTCATCCAGATCAGTTCAGCCGCTTTGGCGAGATTGAGTAACAAACATCCATCTAAACGTTCGCATTTATGGGTAATAGTAGTAAGATTCAGCTACGGCATGTTTATGTCGGCAAATCGTGCATTTTATAATAAATCACGAGTGTTTTGACTAAGCCACAGGGAAGCATGTGCGTTTGGCTAGTTTCACATAATATTAACCAATAAAGTAACTCCCATATACTTCCCATTAGAGGGAAAAACTAATGAAAATCTAACATAAAAAAAAACTAAAACCTACCCCTTAAGCAATGAAGATACGATACCCTCCCCCTTCCCCCAATTACATAACAATCGTCGCATTAAACTTTAATTGGGTGTAAAGAGCACCCCCTTAAATGGGAGCCACCCAAAGTGTACACAGTACACCCACACAAAGAACGCAGCCCTCTGATTGGTCGGCTTGGGGGACGAGAATATTGCGCACATGTTGAAGCTATTTGTGCTATGCAGATATGAGTGTACAGGCTGTGTTGGAAATGGTGAACGTATTATTTCCTTTTGCAGAGCATTAACATCACGCCTATAATCCCCGAAGGATTAGGCAGAGGTGTACCCATTAGTACACCCACATATCCCCAGTTTTGTTTAAGTCTCATGTAATAAGAGGCGAGCTTATTGCCATGAACCTGGCACAAATCTAGACTTCAAAGCTGCTACTGGCAGCGCAAAGATCTATAAGAGAAACTAACATTGACAGCTCAAGATCAAAAGGCGTATCCATCATTTAATCTTATGCATAGGTAGGTACTTATATTTTCTTGATTATTTGACCTGGTTACGTTAACCAAGAAACACTCAAAATACTCGTAGTAAAGGCACTTCCCAGTTGCCACCATTGTGTTTAATTTTCTATTATTATTATAGGGTCGGCCCTGAGCCCAACTACTGCAACTATTGACAGCCAGAACGAACGGTTGCTACCACCAGAACAGCGCCGAAGCAAGGAAAACAGATTAGTTCCAAAGAAACGATTCGACCCGATAAATGAATCAAATGAAGTCGGTTAAAAGGAACATCGAAGGAATAAGAAAAAATAAAATATCTACTTTTTAACTTCGAACTTACTCTGTTTTATCTCTTTTGTGATATTATGATGTCTTTACAGAACAAAACAAATAAAACCTGGACTTCTTTATCGTGTGGGCAGTAAGGTCTTACGACCCCACACACCCTAGTGTCAGAGTTACTAAACCGCCTCAAGGGCTTCTGACATGGTTTGAGTGGAACAGTAAGACCCAGGTTTCCTCACACTGTTTTCCTTCACCGATTCCAGTAATGTCCAAGATAAACTTTAGAAAGTGCATATGAATTAACCTGGACTTATAAAAAAGTCTGAATTTGCCACTCTGCCTTGAGCGTAGTGATCAATGCTCGTGCCTTTTCTGTATGAGAAGAAACCTTGTCCTGCAGTGGGATAAAAATAGGTTGGTTTTTTTGTACATCATTTTGGAGCATCCTGTATATCAGACGTTGGTAATGACACGTTTAACTGTATTGCACGTCTCACACACACACTGACACCGCCTCCCCCCTTCCTTCTCAGTAAATGCGAAATCTGGGAGGTAGGAGACATTTTGTTACAGAAATGGGTGTAAATGGCGTTCTGGTGGTTACTTAATTAATTCGTTCGAATCTTTACTAATTGCTTGATGTGATGTACTGTTCTTTAATCGTCTATGATAACTGTATTATCCTTTTTCAGGTTTTAGGTTTCCAATAATAAAAATAATAGAATAGGTCGATAATGTTTCTACTATTATAAATGCAAAAGTTTAGATAGATGAATGTTTGTTGCTAAATAACGCCGGAACGGCTGAATGGATTTGCATGAAATTTGGCACAGAGAAAGACTATAGTTTGGAATAGAACTTAGGCTACTTTTTATTTCGGATAAAAGTAAGTTCGCGGTCGGAATCTAGGTACTATATAGACATATTTTAACGTCCATCAAAATTTTGAAAGAGTTTCGAAAAGGAAATGAACTTTAGGCACCTGATTTCTGCCCACGAGTTCGTCTGCATAGCTAAATCACTGACATTAGTTAAAGATAACATCGAGAGACTTATAATTAATATAAGTCTGAAATCGCCAATCCGCATTGTGTAAGCGCGGTAATCAATGCTCATGCCTTCTCTGTATAAGAAGAAGCCTTTGTCTTACAGTAGGACAGTAATAGGCTGGTATAATTTGATGTATTTATATTTCAATACGTACTGTATCCCTTTTTCCAGAACTTCTTACGATTTGAGTGAGAAAAGATACATTTATTTTCTATCCAAAGATAAGTCCACAAAAGATATTAAGACCAAAGTAATCCTAAACGTCCCACATAAGGGAAGTATCAAGAAATTGTGCGTCCAATCCATATTGGCGTCAGAGAGAGACAGCCCATGTGTAAGAGTGGGACGGGGCACTCAATCCATCGTCTTACAATCCCATTTCCGGCAAGTATCACTCCTTTAGCAAATACCTCCCACTTATGTACAGTCGGGCAAAAGAGTCTATGATTATAATAGTACTAGCGACACGCTCTGGCTTCGCAAGGATGGAATATAGATACTAACAAACATAAACTCACGCCCTTATCCCATGGAGGTAGGCAGAAACCACAGAACGCCACCTGGTACGATCATTACATACTCCTTTCGCCTCATCTACGGTCATACATCTCGTCATAGCAGCACGCCGGTTACGAGTACTCCGCACCTGACCTATCTGAAGAACTTCACCAATAAGGTAAGTGTAGGTCTTCCTAGACAGCCCCCTCCCTGCGTTGCCACTCACCTTTGCCATACATACTAATTATACGTATAAAGCTTCCTCTTTAATCACTCTATCTATTGATGAAAACCGCATTAAAATCCGTTGCGTAGTTCAGATTTATTTAGATTTATTTATTTATTTATTTATTTAATCTCAAAAAGCCATACATTCTAAATTACATGTAACACTGGACCTCACACTAGGATACCCTAGTTAAAAAGATCTAAGCGTGAAGACGACGGGAAGCGACTTTGTTTTATACTTATAAGATACTATCTTGTGCCCGCGACTTCGTCCGCGTAAATTTCTGTTATCGCGGACACAGACGAAGTCGCGGAAAAAAATTACCCATGTCCTGTCATTTCAATTCGAAACGACACGTGGTCATCTACGATCATAAGTACGTTATTGTGATTTCCTTCGGAAACAATACTTTTTCTCGGGATTAAAAGTACCCTATGTTCGTCCCTGTACACCTAGCAACGTATATCCAAAATTTTAGGATGATCGGTTCAGTGGCTTAGGCGTTAAATGGTAACAAACAAACAAACAAACTTACTTTCGCATTTATAATATTAGTTAGGATTTCAGCAGTATTAGAAAAATATATCTACCACATTACCCACACTACTAATTCCCTGTGTATCGTGAAACATATAAACTCACATATACAAAAACAATCAAAACCCAGAACGATTATCTGTAGGCCATACAAATACGAGTACGAAATACTCGTATTTCGTTCTGAAGGGTTATTGTAACGTAACATTTGGTTGAAAATCTAATTTTCGACCAAATGCCCATTACATTTGTTTTCGACTAAATCGATCTGAATCGATTTGTTCACAGCGCAGCAGCCAATCGCTCGGCCACTACGCCAACCGTCTTTAATTTTGACAACGCACGTGCTATATCTTTAGTGTTATATAACTACCGGCAATGCCACAGACTAAATGGCACATTATAAATGCTGATCCTCAGCCTAATTTGAGATACTTTAGTCCCATGTAATAGGGGGCGAGCTTATTGCCATCAACCGGGCACAAATCCAGACTCCGAGGCTGCTACTGAGAAATTCCTGATGGAAAAACCCAATAACACTTTGCCCGACCTGGGAATCGAACCCAAGACCTGATGCACAGCAGTCGCGTTGCGACCACTAGACCAACAACATCACATAACATAACTGGCGAAATGTGGATGTACTGATGGGTACCTACACCTCTGCCTAACCCTGCGGGGATTACAGGCGTGATGTTTTGATGTTATGTTGAGATACTTTAAAGCAAAAACCTCTTTGAAAAAAATGATGCACTTTCCCCATTCCAAAAATATTCTAGACTTCTCTCCCCGTCTGTACTCTATGCCCAGGGGTGGCACTTATCTTTGCAAGAGCTTGGGGGCGGGTGACGAGTTTGGAGGGGGGCGAGGGGGTGTTATTTGTCCCCCATTACTGAGCTGTTAGTATAAGCGGCGACGGGGGCCATTTGTAGAGAGATTGTACGTAGATATGGATGCTGTGTGTTGAGAGATAATTGCGACTGATTAAATTATAATTAAGCTTAGTTTCAGGCAATTACATCATCACTAGGTACTAATTCAATATCGTGAATGATCGTTCATTGTAGATCCAAAACGCTTAGAAAAGAATTACATATGAATCTGAAATTATGAGAAACTTTAAATATTCAAAATCATTACATTGACTTTGAAAAATTAAAAAACACGACTGCAAAAATTGCACATATTTGTACTTTGTACGTTTTTTATTTACAGTGTTATATATTTTTTAAATCTACTTAATTTCTAGACGATAAACATAGACACGATCAGATTCATAAAAAAAAATAATAGAGGCTGGTATTAGTTTACGTTTTAAAGTGACCACACCGGATTCTTTTTATTTTTGACTATGTATGCCTATGTTACTCGGAACGATGCAAGGATTGTAACGATACCCCATACATCTAAATCTGTTCAGGCGTTTAAAAGTTATGGTGGAATAAAGAATCTCACATACATACATACAATAACCCTGAACACAGTGTTATGTGTTCAGGGTTAATGTACTTTATTGGGGCAGTCGTGTAAAATTTAGGTACATTTTGGTTGGTTCGTTCTAGCAGAACGGAATTCAATTAGTCAACAGTCTAGAAGTGTTCAGATACATTACATACATGTCGTAACCTTTATGTTTAAGTCCCATGTAATAGGGCGAGCCTAAAGCCATCAACCAGACACTAATCCAGACTTCGGACTGCTACTGAGAAATTCCTAGTGGAAAAAAACTCAATAATAATTTGCTCAACCTGGGAATAAAACTCAGGACCTCATGGTCAACAATAGCGTTTGCAACCAACTGAAGGCCAATTCATTTAATTAATAAAAACGTACAAAATAAATGTCAAAACAGTAGATAAATAAAAAGCATTATTAACAGATTGAGACTGTAATTAGATAAAAACCGTCGGATCGTTCATAAAGTCAAAGTCAAAGTCTAAACATTTATTTCAATTAAACCATTTAGGTACAGGCATTTTTGGATTGTCAAGGAGTCGGTCAGTTAGTCCGAAAAATGAAGCTAGTTACTAGTTCCACAACGGAGGTAGGCCTCTATGGAGAAGAAACTAGAATTACACAACTTAAAAGTAACTAGAATTGCCCTCCACGACAAAGCAGTCACAAAGTGTTACAAAAACTACTATTTTAAGTAGATAAGCTTGAGAGCAATATACTTAAAAAAAATATATTTAAAAAAATACATAAAAAATTATTAGACATTATTTTTATGCGCTACATAAAATAAAAATAATGAAAAAAGGTAACATCACGCCTGTAATCCCCGAAGGGTTAGGCAGAGGTGCACCCATTAGTACACCCACATTTCGCCAGTTATGTTTTTAGTCCCGTGTACCTATTACACGGGCGAGCCTATTGCCGTCAAAAAAGGTACTAAACCAAAATAAATACAAGACTTATTACATAAGTGCATGTAAATACAAATTTATAATAATATTAAATAGCTAGAATAACTACTTAGGCCATTAGGCCAAAAACTAGGAGAGAGGAAGACTTCTCTCCTAATTTTTGGTGTGCCCGACAGGGTCCATATTGATCTCTTTAATTTTATATACTACATAATGTAATAGATATAGAAGGAATGAAAAAAAAAATCGAGTATTGAGCCACCAAACATAGATTGCTAAATCAATTTCTTTTTCGCCAAATGTCAAAAAGGCCAAGAGTCCTTAAAAATTGGTCGGCCATAACCTCAAAATGAAGAACAACGATAATTGGTTGAACCCAACACCGTTCGCGGGCAACATAAACTAGTAACACGACACTAGCAATCAGGGTTTATGTGTTGAAAGCAATTTTCTAGCGACATAATAAATCCTAAAGCGATAGATTCGTCCTCTATGGTTTGTTCTGCTTGTGACTTGTGGGTCGATCCTCTCCTTTATTTACTTTTGCTCCGGAGTGAAGAGGAATGTAGGGGTTAATCGGGACGAAACATTTAAAGGGATTTTAACGATAAAATAATAAATAGTTTTATTGTCAAAAAAGTAAAATTTATCAAATTTTAATTATGCTTCCTTTTTAGCAACTGCACGGACTATGAGAGTGGGGGAAGAAGTGCACATGTATTTGCGCACACACTTGTGCACTTTATTATCTTCTGCGCACTTGGCTGTCTCCAATGAAATTAGCCATCGTGACTGAAATCGGTTTGGAGAATATTATTAAGTTCAAATCATTTTACTCATCTCTTCACTGGGCTTATTATAGCAAACGTTTCAGAAATAAGTATTTTATTTTTTACAGCAAATAAGATTAGTGTATAAGCCTGTTCTACAACCTTAAAATAAGTTCTGATTAAATTACTTGGCAGATCATTACATACAAACTCTGTTTAATTTTTGAATATCTCGACAATGGCGTAGGTAAAACCTTCTCATATTACTTTGGCGTAGGTAAAACCTTTCCCATTACATTAGACTTGTATAATCGCATTTTATAATAACAATAATATGTCGATGAAACCTAAACAATATCTACTATAGCTAATCTTCAATTCCGAAACAGCAAAATATTACACAATTCCGCGACAAAACAGTCAAAATAATCCATTACAGCGACTATCGAGCAAGACCAATATGGCGCACACTTTCGCGCCAATTCTATTCAATATGTCGGCTGGCAGTAAAAAGAAAATGGGCTAGAGAGGAAACTAATAAAAATACGATAGTCCACAATAAAAATGTTTGGTGTAAAAATGTTTACTTTAAAAACTAAAATGTCTTCAATCTTTTGGAAAAAAATATATTATTACGGCGTATTTTTATTAATTTAATTAAGGCCTGATTTTTCAAAAGTCAGATAACTTTTATCCAAATAATAAATATGACAGTTTGACATATTTTCTATACAAAAGCTGTCAAATCGCCATATTTATCCGTCCGTTAACAGTTCTGACGATTAAAAAATTAGCCCTAAGATGAAGCATTCGTTCATTTTTTCTACATTCATTTTTTTTTGTTCTCCTGTGTAAGACCCCATAATAGTGTACCATTATCAAATCAATAATCCCGGTTGACCAACGACCTGGATTAACCTGGAAAAGGTTGAGGGAAGCTGCTGCAACCTCTGGGTGCGCAAGACTGTTCATTGGGGCTATCTTCAGGGGAAGCCAGAAAAAAAGATTTTATTTTCTTTTTATTAACATTTCTGCAGTTGCCGTTGGTGCAAGCGAGACGAGACCTGGTTGAACAGGACACTCTATTCTGTAAATATCTCCTTATTAAGTGAGTTTAGGTGAGCCGTCAATCCTTAGCATTCGATGAGGTAACAGTTCACTTCAAACTCACTTCATCTAAATTTACAAAGTGAGAGGTTTTTTTACAGAATAAGACCACCGTGCCTACCTACCTACCTTCACAACCTTCTCATATTACTAAATCCATTTGTCACAAAACTACAAAGAATTATGAAAGCATATAAAATCTTCATCCTACATTTTTTCCTCGATTAACATATCGTATTGTTCTTAAGTGTGGGCGAAGCCGCGGGCGTCACTAGTCAACAATATAAAATACAAACAAACACACGATCCTATATTCGGCGCTTAAATCCGTTAGAAACGAAACCCCACTCGATATTTTCAACGTTTCTTGAACGAATATTGCTCCCGGTGGATCGATTTCGGACGAACGCCAAAAGATTTTTGCCACCAAAAGAAACAAATTTGAGAGCGACCATTTTTGATAGACACTTCGTGTAGGGTTGGCTTGGTCGTGGAGTATTTTTTTTATAAATAAATCTTTATTCAGAGTCTTAAAAGATAAAATACATCATGAATCTTAAATTAACAATGTAGGTCTAATAATGTAAGATAGTACAGGCACTAGGATAATCCTGTAGATATCACAAAAAAAAACTCAAAAAATATCCTTATGTAGGACAGTGCTTGTTTTTTTGCTTAATATCTAACATAACATAATGGCAAACTGATATCATTTTTACTTAAGGCTAATTTTTCAATCGTCAAATAACTCTTAACGGAGAGATAAATATGGTGATTCGACAGCTTTTGTATAGAAATTATGTCAAACTGTCATATTTATTCTTTAGATTAAAGACATCTGACTATTGAAAAATCAACCTTTACTATTGGTTGTTTAAAAGGACTTTCCACTAAACGTTTTATTTTGAAAATGTACTTATACCTAATTAAACCTACCTACCTATTATTTGACCTCTGGTTGCCTGTTAGAAAATGCCTAAGGCATTAAGTCCGCCTTGGTACTTTTGTTGCATAAAGTTAAATAAATAAATAAATAAAATTGATACACAAACAGCCAAAACCGGAACAACTATCTGAAGGTCATACAAATATTTGTTCCGTACGAGAATCTAACCCGCGACACACAGCGCAGCAGTCAATCTCTCAGCCACTGCGCCAACCATGCCGTCTAATAAGTTTGGTTAATTAATCTCAGCCATCATCATCATCTTCCTGCCCTTGTCCCTAGTTACTTGTGGTCGGCGCAACACGTTTCCTTCTTCCATTCTGTCCTGTCAGCCGCCATGCAATCACTGACTCCCTTTACTTCCATATCATTCTTCACACAATCCATTTCTTCTTTGGCCTTCTTCATGCTCTCCATCCATCCACATTCGTATTCATAACTCTCCTGGTTACATGCGTTTCATCCCTTATCTTAACTAAATTAATCTCAGCCGTAAAGTATTGAATTTTTGAGCTTAGAGTATATACGATATATATACGATACCTTTTGGAATGGGCAACTATATTCAATATTATAATTTTTCTTTTCTCTTGTAAATGACGTTCAAAAGTGCCTTTTAATGGTCTAATTGAAATAAATGATTTGACTTTGACTTTGACTTTACATAACAGTTTTACAGCGTTTTCAATTAATAGATAGAAGATAACTTTTTTACTCACAAAAGTTATTTCAATTAAATGAAAACGTTGTCAAAATCTCCAATGGTCCCGGTTTTCAGTCCAAAATATCCTGGTTTCAAAACAAAAAGGTTTTTTGTATTGTTTTCACAAATCGGCCCCTGGCCTACGTTAGATTGTACGATTGAATTTGTTCCGGCATCGGCCATTTTATTTCATTTGATACCGTTGTTTTGTTTTTGGTTTACCTAAATGTATTTATTGGACCCTTTTTATTTTGTGTGCGAGAATAATTCGCGGTGTGAGAGATTTTGTTCTCGATACAACTGTTGCGAAATGGTGTTTTTGTAAATTTGAATTCGTTTCGTTTTGTATTCATATTTAAGTCGAGATGTTTTCTTGCAGAAAATTAGTAATTTGGATAATGCTATGTTTTTCTTCACCAATATCATAGAATTAGATGTCGTTATGCAAGTGGGTAGGTAATTTAGTCAGTAGGTAATGATCAAATAAGCTGGATAGAAATTACATACTTATTTCGTTTTTGTATAACTTAAGACTGATTTAGACAATGTAAGAAATATCGTGCAAGTTGTGGTACATTTCCGTAGATGATCGGTCGCTTATGACACGACAGCCGCGCGGTCCTGCAATGTACGGCAAACCGCACGAAATTTCTCGCATCGACTAAATCAGTCTTAAATACAAAGCAACTTCCGTTGGGATCAAACGGAAGTACCAAATACCAGCCAAATATTGACCCACTGCAGGGCAAAGGCCTCGTCTCATACGGAGAAGGTACAAGAAAATCCTTGATGAACTTTAAAAGTAGGTACATGAAAATTGAAAAAGTCACTTTTTGTACTTGCCTGGTATTGAAGCCGCAACCTTGGCCTTTCGAGACACGCATATCAAGGTATTTCCAAAAATCCGTTCTTGTACAATGTCAAGCTTGAAATGAGCAGCTGATAAACCATGACTAATCTTTAATTTTTTTCCAACCATCTTCGGAATCTTCGAACACCCACATTCCTGGAACCAATTTGTCCTTTAAACATTAAACTATGAGTTATGATGCAAAAACGTGGCCCTTCGTTAACAATCTCTATTTATTATAAGTTTGGAACAAGATCGACGTACGGAACTCTTTAGTTAGATGGCTTTGTTAAGTGATTGGGAAGTTAATTTTGGTTTTAAATAGGTGTTAATCGAGGTTTAGAGAGATTGTGTTGATTGACGATTTGGCAAAGTATTTAGAAATGTTAGTTTACATAGAAACCTAGCACAGAAGTCTATGGCCTCACAATTTTTTTGTATTGAGTGATTTTTTTTTTAATATTTAGTTTTTCACTGTTGGTGTAAATAATGATTTATAGGTATCTAGCTATTGTATAGTAATCAAAGCGGTTTAATTAGCTAGGAAGCCAAAATCAATAGATTTTGATAGGTCGAAGCGTAAGTTGACTAAAGCACTAGTAGGTACTGGCAACTACTAAGTAGTTAATTAGACAATATTAACAAGTCTAACACTGCTTTCACCCTTTTTTTTTCATTTTCGTTCATAGATCAAGTCGCTTTAACGCCCATAATTTCTCCAGCGCTCGCAAATTTTACGCTAAATAAGGTCCAATAAATTTTAACGTAAAAACTATGCCCACTAATTTATGTTACCTTTGCCCCATTAAAAACAAAAACTTCAAAATGGCCGCTAAATTGACAGCTGTTTTCGCACGGGTGGTCGCGTTCAAAGGATAATCCTTATAATCCGACCTGTTTAGACAACTAATGAACGCAACTTATCTTAAAAATCGTTAACATGTGTTTTTAGAAACACTGGTAAGCTTGCAATGTGATATTATAATCTCAGTTTAGAATCTTATATGAATTATGTCTGATGGAATGTTCTGATTTTGTCTAACCATCTTAAAATGGTTTTGGGATGACTAGATATATTTTGTTGTTTCTTTTTCTGTAAAAACACTTACTAAAAATAATACATTTCATTAGAAACCCGACTGATTTTCAATGTACTGTAAAATTTGATTTTTTGTGGCTTTGAAATAAAAATAATAAGTCAATTGAATTGGCAAATAAATGACGTCATAGTTCGATATTGGTGCCGATTCTCTTGGTCACAACCAAACTAAAATTAGACTATTTCCATCTTTTTCTGTTCAATAAAACAAGAAAGAGACTCATGTAAATAAGAGCTGTCAAATTTAGTCAATCTGACACATCCATATAATTATAGTTGACATCTTAAAACGTATGGATTAAAATGCGGAAAAGTTCAAGGCAAAACTAATTTGACATCGCTAACTTAGTTCTTTAATGTCACTGTCCTTTCCTTTCGCTGTATGTTAGTAAGAGATGTCAATTCTCTAAATTTAGTCATGTTTGTGAACAAGGGAATCGGCACTATTGACATACAAAATCTATGGGGAATCGCGTTTTGACAGTCCATAGAGAGTATGTCAATTATTGACTGCGTCAACTATACATTTGCTGTATATTTATTTACTGACTAGATGATTTTTCCTGTATTCATTCTAAACCCATATTTCTGCAAAGTCATTACTTATGTACCTACTACATAATTTAGGCTGTTACCTACATCCTTTTCTTTCATCCTATCACTTCCACATCTATCTACTAAAATCCCATAAATAAAAACATCAAAATATCCATCCAAAACGTTACATCCCAAAAATATCTCTAGCTTAAATTAGTATGAAAAAGTCTCTCATTAAGTAAACTATTTCTGATACCCCGAAAACATTAAACTCGACAGAATGATAACGCGAAACAATAATTGTTTTAACGACAGAATTCGGCCGAATTGTCTCTGACGGATCACTGGTGAACGCGTCGAAAGTGTAAAAGAAAAAAAAAAGGAAAAATTCAAAAAAAGAACAGTCTGACGATTGTTAAGAAACACGCTTGACTTTTTGTGTTGCCCTATTTTTGAACAGTTTGGGGAAAAAAGTTTTTTATACCATGTTGTGTTGACGCGCGTAAAAAGTAACGGGATGGAGACGAAATGTGTAGAATGCGTGTATTGTCGCGCCTGGTTAGGATGTTAAGAGGAATGAGCGGATGTCCTCGTGGAGGACGCTTGTGTTTATAACGGTTTTCTGTTGATATAGACAGGTAGGTAGATAGGTAGGCTAAATTCGTAGTAGAATTGCTCCAGTGCAAATGCTTTAGAATAGCTTCCGTGCAAATGTTGTAGAATTTCTCCAGTGCAAATGTTGTAGAATTGCTCCAGTACAAATATTGTAGAATTTACTTGACACTACTAAGCAATAATTTCAAGATACAACTTCTTTAATAATACACTTCATTTTAGCACCGAATACCCGATTTAATTTCAATTGATTGCTAAATAGATTTGTAGATGCTTTAAAGTAAATAAACAGATAGTCAATTGAGTTGTTATATAAGTAAAGTGACATTTCAGTATTGCCATAAAAAAACTGCAGGGGAATCGCGTATTTGACAAAATAAAAAAAATAATGATTAATTAACTAGCTTCTGCCCGCGACTTCGTCCGCGTAAATGTCGGTTATTGGCGGTAATCTTGGTTCTCCATACAAACTTAGCCCCCCTTTTTAGTAGGGTAGAATTTCGCAAAATCCTTTCTAATTAGAAGCCTCCAAGTTTCAGGTCTCTACTATCAGCGGTTTAGGCTGTGCGATGATCCGTCAGTGATGTAGAATAAATTGCTCCAATACAAAAGTTGTAGAATAGCTCTAGTAGTTTATATTTTTGCGACTAAACAGCATTTTACAGCATACCTAATGACGTAGATATAGGTAAAACAAGCTCATAAGACAATACGATTTTCTAATTCGAAAAGAATCTAAAGTATTTTTCTTATAAACTAGCTGCCACAATGAATCACAAATTGGAATGTTTTCGATATAATAGTAACAAACATACAGATATGATTTACACAATGCTCTTTCACTTACAAAGTGTTTACGATACGTCATTGCCACACTATATCAAATTATTACTCAAAATAAATCTAAATAGGTTACCTTCTTCTAGTACAGGAGCTAGGCTTCACTTCAGGCACGTCATTGTAAATAACAACGAAAAATAATTGGGGAGTAGACACCATTAACCAATAATTACACAAAACTTCTCAAAGGAAACACTCTTATTAAGCCCTGAAAACCCCAATAATTTTCCAATAAATGTATGTTTTGATTTTTAGTTGCTTTGAAATTAATAAGATAGTACTTAGTCAATTAAGTTGGTAAACAAGTGATACAAAAAAAGGATTTACTCCTTGAAAAATAACAGTAAAAGTAATTTCTAAACCAACCAATTGACACGAACAATAACGTATATATTTTTTCCATTTAAGGGGCGAGAAGTTATTGTCAAAAGTTTTTTTTTAGTTTAAAAATACTTTATAACAGAATTAGTAGTATAATTAGAACTAAAAAAAATGTCTCGAACAAGGTTTGTTGTAATTCGAAAAACAGTTCTAGTTAAACGTTTTTTTTAGTTTTGAGCTAATTTAACTTGCATTACCCGGTATTAAAATGTTATTCAAAAATTCGGAAGTCAAGTAAAGAAAGGCCAAATTTCTAATTATTATAGAACATTGTTTTGAAAGTATTGATGCCTAGCTCCTAAACTATAACTTTACTCATATCAGCAAATCGTCATAACAGCACTAAAATATGATTATAAAAAAGCTATAAACGGGTAACGAAACTAAAATTAAGTGCATTAGTTTAAGTTAGTCTTGTACTAACGAGGAGAAAAGTTTTAGAATTGAATTATTGAAAACTATTTATTGGATAATTTTATAGAATTGGTATTTATAAGATAGGAGTAATTGTACTTTATATAGCTACCTATATTGAAAAAAATAAAAATAGAACGTAGGTATTTTTTTACTCACCAACACAAAATTGAAAATTCTTCTGGAAATTATACTCGAGTATAATAGCACTGTTTACCTAAATTTTTAACATTTTAGGAGTAAATATTTACTTTATACATAATATAGCGAAAAAAAATTTTTTTCATTAGGTAAGTACCTAAGTGTTATTTGTTCCATACAAGTTTTATCTTATTCATACATACAAATAAATAAAATTGAAGTGTCTGTTTGTAATGTCAAAACAACAACTTATTACTTAATCAATCTGAATGTTTAAAAGGTATTTAAAAGAAAATATCAATTTAATTTTTTTTTTGTCTGTCTGTAGTACATAAATATATTGAACAAAATATATGGGACGGTTATTTTAAAAGTACTGGACTATATAAAATAATCAACTATTTAAAAATAAGTATTAATCGTAAAACTTTTCTCCTCGCCTCTCCTATTCATCTGTCATCGCGGCTGATAAGTGCGCGAACGAGCGCGCGTTCGGATACATTAGCGAAAAGTAATTTAACATAGACGCGTTCTTATTATCTGAGGTATTGTTGAAGTGATGGCGCGGATGGATTGCCAGTTGCCTGACAGCTGGGTTGCCAGGGTTGAAGTCAAAAAGGAAAATAATAGAAAATAAATAAGGAAAAAGGGAAAGTATAAAGGGGAGTTTGGTTATTAGGAAATAATTATTCAGTGGATGTTGTATCGTGAGATGCTTAAAGGTATACGGCATAGTCCTATTCCTAATGTAACATTAGTGTTATAATGTGAATTTAAAGTTTTGCCTAGGTTGGTCTGCTGATTTTTGTCTGAGCAATTCTTAGTTTCTCGGAGTTTTTGTGCCCTGCTAGTGTTTAGGAATACTGGGTATGCCATACTTATACTGTAGCAGTATAAATACCACCGGAAAACGACCACTGATATATTCAAGTATCATCCATTTATATGGTGCGACAATAATTGTTAAGTAATTCCAGGCAAGTAGATTATTTTAGAAAACTTCTTTAAAATGTGAAGTTACGTAATTGTACATGTTTGTGCGACCGCTTAAAATTATTGCACCAATATTTTGAAAATTCTATTAAAAAATCTGGCAACCCCACATAATTCGAAAATATGGCGCGAACAGATTGCCCGATGACAGCTTTATAGTCCACCATTTTGGAGTCCATTTAGTAAATGCAGATAAATATTTATCGGCCCAATAACATGCGTTACGCTGATGAGTAGCGTTTATTTTCGTTGCTGAGAGCTCTCTGTGAATCGGATGTTTGTCCATAAATACGATTGTGTTAGGCATTTTTGAGAGCTGTTAATCTTAAACACGTCATGATCAATGATGATTACTGGGAACTGAAGATACTTTTTATTGTCTGTTTCTTTTATTATAGAAATGAAATATTATGGACTTACCTAACTAGAGATGGTCAATCACGTTTTTTTACACTCTACGAAGCCACGGAGCCGTGACGGAGCAGATTTTCGCAAATTTATCCTGTTTTTAGGGTACGCGACCCGCAGACTTACTATGTTTCGAATTCGTCTCGTGTTAAAACTGATCAAATTGCTGACTGCCTTAAAAAATCACTTCGGTGGTCTTTTCATATGTTTGTGAGTCAGTCACTCGTTTTTCTCTAGAAGTAAGTACATATGTAGGTTGTCATTAGGTTCAAAATAATTTGTATCATAACACAAAGACTTATCAAAGAGAGCTGTAGGTACCTTTCTCTCTTTGGAATAAGGTAGTATGGACTGTTTAAACGTCACAGAATACTTACATGTCTAAGGATGTGGATGCTTTGCAAAGTTGTCCGATTTATAAGGTAGGCCGCTCTCTGACAAGGATAATATACGAATATGAATGATGAACAATGAATAGATTCTTGGTGAATAATTCACCAAGAAACGATATTTAAAAAATGACAGAACACAAAATGACATGACATGATTTAATAATTAAATGACAGAAAAACTGCGTTTTATAAAAAGACTTCGGAAAAAAAAAACCTACTGAACAGCTTCAAACAAATTCATTCAACATTGCAGCAAAAAAAAAAAAAATTAGATGTGGTTTTCGTAAATTAGTTACTTCGATAAGTGTTTGTGCAAACATTAATGAAATATTTACTGACAGGTAAACAATAATTATTTAATAAATGTTTGCTTCTCACTATCTGCACATCATTTATCGGAAAACTAAAACCAATCATAATAATGATTTGATACTAAGAACGCCATCTAGGTGTACATTTTAGAAGTTTTTAGCACCATCTAGTAAATAACAGTAAAACTAATGAGTCAGTCTACGGTATTGCAAATTTTCATAGATGTCACTGATTTTGAGTGCTTGCAACATCAAAACGTTTCGATTCATTTTCCGTAATAATATTTAATGAATCAATTTATTATTTTAATTACAGAATTCATTTATTAACCACCATAAAAACTATTGCATGAATATATCTAAAACTGTAAGCATTACATGAGGAAATTTTTTGTTTGCTTACTGTAAACATATAACTTTCAATTTTAAATACTTATTTCATGTGAAATGGAACTGCAAATTAGACAGTGCTGCCAACTACAAGAAGTAGGAGAAATCAGAAATAACTTGTCTCAAATCCACCATTTTCCCTTTGTAACTAACCGGTGTTCAAAACACGTGCGTACGATCAAGTTACATGGAAAACTTGTGTGATCACGGTATATATTGAATAAATACTTACACTAAAAAGTGCGCCGGGTTTCGACAAAAGGGCGACGTGTATTAAAACAACATAATGAACACTGAAAAGCTAAAGAAGTTGCAGTCACAGGTGCGCATCGGCGGTAAGGGCACACCGAGACGCAAGAAAAAGGTTGTTCACGTTACCGCAGCCACAGACGACAAGAAATTGCAATCGTCTCTCAAAAAGTTGTCAGTGAACACTATCCCTGGCATCGAGGAGGTGAATATGATAAAAGATGACGGTACAGTGATACACTTCAACAATCCGAAAGCGCAGGCCTCCCTCGCGGCCAACACTTTCGCTATCACCGGTCATGGAGAGAATAAGCAGATCGCCGAGATGCTCCCCGGCATCCTCAGTCAGCTCGGGCCCGAAGGTTTGAACCAGCTGAAGAGGTTGGCGTCAAGCGTCGCCGCGCCGAAGCCACTCGACGAGGACGATGAGGTCCCTAACCTAGTCGGCAACTTCGACGACGCATCGAAGCAGGAGGCCAAGGAAATCATCACGAATGAGAAAGAAAAAGAGAAGAAAGAAGAGAAGGAAAAGAAACCAGAATCAGAAACCAAAGCTGCAGAAAAGAAAACCGAATAAACGTACAGTCGGCCACAATGGTGTAGTTTTTAATTTTGCTCACCCAGTGACATACGGTTTCCAAGACCACAGAGGCGTCTCAAATAGTTCTCATTTTATTTTACACTGTGTTCCTAATAAATGTACTTTGAATTTATCGATTTTTACATTCATTTGTATGTGTAAATTGTGAATGTGTTATGTTGGTACAGGGACACTATTTTTTTTTTTTTATATTTTCTTATTACATGTGGCTTTGGAAACCTCAACCATCCCAATTTGAAACTGCTTAACTCTTATGCCATGCACTAATACATTATTTTAGTTTTATATTGTAACATACAGCATAATGGGATATGAAACTTGTCGATTCTCGAAGATAGGACTTTAGTTAAGTGTTAAACCTATTGTTGAGACGTATTTGGCGATATAGGTACCATTTACATGATATAAAAAAAATATATTATTATACATTATTTTTGACAGCGCACCAGAAAATCATAGAGTATATAATATGTATAGTAAAAAGGTGTTAAGTACACCTTAGAATATTTTTAAAATATTTTCTAAAGTTGTTGATTCATGTCCGGAGTAAGATTTGCTTTCTTGAAAATAGTTATAAAAACAAAAGGTTAGTCACAGGTAGCTCTATATATAGGTTATTGAGCTAACATTATAAATAAAATTATAAAAATTGCAAAAATTTGTAAATGATTAGAGTTTGGTATGTGGAGAGAACATTAAAACTTTGATCGAAGAAAATGGACTTTTATTTCACAGATTCTCTTAAAGTTAGGGTGCTTGGTATTATATTTTAACAGGACACCAGGTTCAGTGCGTTGATTCGTCTCTACAGGCCTCTCCAGGAAGACATTGGTTGTGACCCTAACGTCATGTTCCACTAAACATTTTTTATGATTGAATAGACATCAACCGTTGCTGTTATGGGTCCTGCAATAAGTCAGAAGATATAATTCATGTAATGGTGGAATGTGACCAGTATCAGGACCTGAGAAATTGTTCACAGATATTATTTTATTATAATTAGAAAGTTAAACTAAATTCATCATAATCTTATATATGAAAGAAAATTACAGAAGGTTGTAGTAATTGTTAGAACTGTACTACATAGTATGTTGTACCTAAGTACTAAAATTTTTAATCAATTAAGTTTGATCTTCTGAGGCACAGTCACCAAGCATGAACCGCAACATCAAAAACAAATATAAATAAAATTGTACCACAGGATATAATGGTAAATTGTCTAATTCATAAAAAATTGCTACACGATACTGTTACGATTACGAATAAATAATATCAAATCGCCTTGAATGAAGGACCTACCTACACGAAATTATACAGCTTAATGTTGAATCGAGTGGGCCATTATTTGTAAATTGTGTAAGCTAATATGACCTTCATTAGTATAGCAACTAATTCCATAATACTTTAACGATGATTATTCAGCGAATAGTACCTAAAAAAAAATATTACGTTGGTTACACGTGTTTTACCTAATCTGAAAAATACTTAACTGTTTAGTGCATGAAATATAAAATAGGTAGGGGAAAGTGGTTACCCTTCGTACGCGGGGCACATTCGTACAGTTAGTATATCAGAAAAACTAAACGGTACAGAAACACGCCTTTGCTTGTGTGCATAGACATACCGGCCACCATGTTGCTAGTGGAGTATCGGGACAAACGCACTACGGTGTATCAGCTGACAAGACTTAATGTGTTTTCGTGCGCCGTGAGTAATTTTTTTACCTATGTTTAGTTCGTAATTGCAAATATAATTGTTATGCTTTTGACAAAATGGTGATGATTAAATAATGTTAACTTTGTTTATTTTGAGCTTTAATTGTTATATTTCTCAAACTTAATTAGAATTTGTATTAAGTTGTATTTTAATTTTGTGCAAGGCAATGGGGCACTTTCGGATAGTCAAACTGGGGGCACATTCGTACGCGTACGTATGTGCCCCTTCAGATTTTATTAACCACCAGTACATGAAACATCAATTTTAATGATAAAATTATCGTGCAGACAGCCCAATAACATATTTTTCCTTTTGTGAAGTATTTCTACTAACAAAATGAAATATTTTTATTATGTAGGTAAACCTTATAATTAATATTTTATTGCAGAATCATGGTGCGAACATATAAGAAAAAGGGTACACGTAATCAGGAAATGGGTGAAGAGTCCACGAATTTAGCAATTAAATAAATAAATAAATAATTGATAATATAATTCAAGGACGGTTGTCGTATAGAAAAGCCGCGTGGCTACGAATACGCGAAAGCGTTGAATTTAAAATATCATAATACAGTTCATTTGAATAATTATAATGTGCAATAAGTTCCAAAGTAACAGTCAAAATACCTACCTGCTTACCTACTTT
Organism: Hoplodrina ambigua; assembly: GCA_949774945.1. Classification (NCBI taxonomy): domain Eukaryota; kingdom Metazoa; phylum Arthropoda; class Insecta; order Lepidoptera; family Noctuidae; genus Hoplodrina; species Hoplodrina ambigua. Next base: position 9,597,397 of record OX458988.1, read on the forward strand.
ATAAACCCAACACACAGAGAGAGAGCGGGAGCGGGACGAGAGCGGGACGTGTTCATTTGCCACGATATGTCCTGGACTAAATGGCCCGCCGCTATTGGTCAGTCTGCCGACCTGCTCACATCCAGCTCTCGTCACGCTCACGACCCGCTCCCGTCCCGCTCCCGCTCTCTGTGTTTGTTGGCCTTTAATAAAATTGACAAAGACTGTAATCTGACTGTAAAATCTCATACAATATGGTTGTAAAGACCTCATTTAGACTGATCGTAAGCTTAAAATATTATCAATAACATTTTATTTTTTGTTATTTTTCTAAGGAGAGATTTAACGACTATGAGTCAAGTCAAATATTATTAAAGTTAGTTTCTTTGATAAATAAATATTTTTATTACAAATAATAAATAATTAACGACATTAATAGGCTTTTTAATTACGCTGTATGAATCTACCCCATGGCGTACGAAAGTACCCCACCTACTGTACGAACGTACCCCATACGTGGGGAACGTTCGTACAAAAATCTTATCGTAGAAAAATGACTATAACTTTTCAACCTTTTGACAGAATAGTTTCGGACTTTTTTTTAACAAACTACAATATATTTGTTACACTTAAGTACATAAACGAGATAAATCCGACAATTAACCATAAAGTAAAAAAATAAAATCTAAAAAGTGTACGAAGGGTAACCACCTTCCCCTACCTAGGTACTTTACAAGCCAAAGTACAGCACATAAAATACCTACCCAACAAAAACCTACTCCGCTTCTGACTAGTTCTGACCTTCGGCTTCGGTGTGTGAGGCTCTCTACAACGAAGGCCCGACGCAGTCACGCGTATACGCGACGAAAAAGCATTTAATTTTGGAATTATGAATTGTTAGAGAGAGATGTCCCTGTGCGCCAAAACAATCTATCATGCGTTATTTTACTGATTTAATGATTTAACCTATTGTGGGAAAGGAAATTGTGGTTACTGGTCGTCGAGGATACCTATTGCCGGTGGTGTGGGTAGATAAATAGATTGGTAAATAAATGAAGATCATTTATGCGCATAGAAAGTAATACTCTGCATGTTCGACCTAAATATTGTAGGTATTTATTTATCATAAAAATGACATAGGTCATCTTCGTTATCAAGTAAAAATCGATCGATGAATAGTATTATGATTCATAAAACTGAAAAAACAAGTTTTTTTAATCTATCCATTCATATTATTTCGTAAATATGTCCATTCATGCACATTTATAGCAATAACAAAACGTAATTTGTGTTATTCAGAAATCTGTTCGAAAACCACAGTCTATGTTTTAAGTTGGCATTTTGTACAACATCTAAGAATCGGGTTAATTCAGAAATGGATCAGGAAACTTACATTAGTTACAATTATATCAGTCAGTTTATTGGATGGGAAAGCTTTTTAAATAAAATAGCAAAGCTAAGCAAAGACTTCACAATAATGAGTGAATATTTTTATTTTATTTTGATTACAGATCGAATTTAGCAACATGATATCACTTCACTTGGCTGTCATTCGTGTAATGTCAAGTTGTCAACTTGTCAAGCAAGTTGTGAAAATAAATAAGCCCAAATTATTTTAGTATTTCTTTTTCTTCGCATTTAAGGAGCGTATCCTAGATTTTTGTGCTACTTTTTTACTATGATAGCACGGCCGTGGACCGACGATCTACCAAAATGCAAGAACTCCTGTGTAGCATCTTATTTTTCCCGTTTAGGAGGCGGAAATACTAATACTACAGACGATTATCTGTGTTTTTATTGCCAGACCGAGGATAGTTTGTAAGCTTACTTATGTTAACATCTTATTAGTAGAATAAAGGACTAGTTTAGCGCCTATGGGGTTTGTTTTCGAGGTGGATTATGAAGTTTTGAATGTTTTATTGCGTAATGAATCATCCATGCACAGACAACATGCATGTTTCTATTTTTGGGTTTCTCCATATGTCTACAAGGTTATCTGTGTATTAAATAAGTAGTGGTATTATCTGATAGACCCGAGAAAGAGAAATTTTTAAATAAAATTGAACAAAAAGTCAAGATTCAAAAAAGTTTTTTTACACTTTCTCCAAATGATGTCAAAAAGCAATGATTATGTCTTGGTAATAAGCCAATATCAAATTATTTCCTCAGTTCCCTGTATGGAGTATTTGAACCTCACAATGGACTGGATGCAGCTAGGTTTATCATGCAGAGGATGGCGGCCGAGATACTGTTCCCACCACCATCTGCTAACACTGATGAGGAGATTAGAGAAAGGCTAAGGTAAGAAGGCATGTTTGAAACAAGACTAAGGGCCTGATTCACCACCCCTCAATAAGTTCTTTAAGCCAATTATTATTCTACTAACATTATTTAAATGTTCAAATTGTAGTCGCCATTTAGTCTATTGTCAAGACTGCGTGAAACATGGAAAAAAATGGTATTTTTGACAGATTGTGACCGAGATTAGAATTTGAGTGTTCTTTACCCTATTCTTGGCATGGTGGATAATGTGATAGGTACATTGTTTTTTTTTCAAAAGTCTAGACACATACATGATGGACACATTCTAAGTAATTCTTCTCAAAACAAGAAATAAAAATTGCCTAAAATATGGTTAAAAATATCGGAATAAATTCCGGTACATTAAAAAATAGAATTTATACATTGATCTGCCAAGTAAATCTGTTGTGTTAATTTACCTGCATCTACTTGCTCACAAACTCCCATTAATTTTCTTGTCATAAATGATAATGTTTCAGGAATGCATTCATATCAGTAGAGAAGGCATACACAGAGAACTATGATGGCATGATAGCTGAGAGAACAAGTTTGCAGTACCAGCTGCAGACACTGAATGAAACACAGGTGATTTTATTTGACTGTTTGCGTTTACTTTAAAGACATCGTTTTAATACCAGACAGGCTGGTGTAATTTTCTACCTTAATTTGAATTAAGAAAGACAATTTTACAGAAATAGGTTTAAAAAAAAAATGTTTGGTTCAGTATATTATAATGGCTCAATATTTACTTTAACTAAAAGCTTGTAAATGGCCTGTTGTATATTACTTTAAATATAAATCTGAGAGTGTAAGCTTTTCAATACATACCTTAAAACTATATCTGTGATGCTTTCACGTCTCAATTCAATTCTCAATTTTTATTGCATTCCATAATAACCTATTACACACATTTATAATAAAGTAAAAGATCAAAATGGACCCTGTCGGGCACAGCAGAAATAAAACCTAAACCTAAACCTCTATACCAATTTTCATATTATGTGAGCTTTAATCCCAAGACATAGTTTGCTAATTAATTCACGATTTCGTCTGCGTCCGCAATAACCGACATTTATGTAGACGAAGTCACAGACAAAAGCTAGTAATAAATAGAATATTAATATTAAATTAAGCTAATTTTTTTTCAGGTCTCCCAAAACTACAACATCCTAACCCGTTTAAAAGAGATTGATGTCCATTTATCCGGAGGAGCAGCAGTAGTCATAGCGTTAGTCCACGCAAACAAGTTGTTTGTGGCCCACGTCGGAGACACGAGGGCCTTGCTCTGCAGGACTGATGATAATGCTGTGTTGAGGGTCGTGCAGCTGACGGTAGACCATAGTTTGAACAATGAGGATGAGCTGCTGAGGCTCCAGCAGTTGGGACTTGATGTGAATAAGTTAAGGAATGGTGGGTATTTGTGATGGACTGATGATCTTTATAAACCATGTAAAACTGTTGGTCCTGGCTGTCATTCATAGATCTTTGACAGTTGTTATGGGAAGTCAGAAGTCTAAAAGTCTGACAACCAAGAGGTATTGTGATACCTAGATCTAGACTTTGATGCCCTTGGTATGGGAACTGGCACCTGTGTTGTGGAGGTCAGATAGGCAGTTTCTCCATCCACTAACGCTGCATGGGGTCAGTGTCCATTTTAAGCAGATGCCGCTGTATACTTGTGTTTTACATGGAGCAACGGCTTTTCTGACCTCCAAAACACAGTTACAATTACAACTCTACCTGTTGGTAAGACTACTTGTTATACTTACAGGCCTCTGCCTACTCGTAACAGCTGCCAAAGATCTACTTCTATGTAATTTCTCAAAAATTTATAGATAAACCGTTAGTGCTACGTACATACTTACAGAGCCTTTTTGTAATTCCCCACAGCTCAGTACCTAGGCAATCAGACTGGTACTCGGTGTCTTGGCAACTACTTAGTGAAGGGTCTGTACAAAGCCTTCCCGACCATCAGCGCAGCTGTGACAGAGCCAGTCATTGCAGCTCCTGAGATACATGGACCTATCATCCTGGATGAGTCTTGCAGGTAATCCTTAATTTCCAACTAATATAATAAAGTAGCTCCCTGAAATAATCCATAGGTATACATGCAATAAAATCCCATCACACTCGGCTAAAATGTAGCTTTGTATTAGTAAAAGTATTGCATGAGTTCAATTTTCAGGTCGGGCAAAGTGTTATTGGGTTTTTCCATCAGGAAATTATCAGTAGCAGCCTCGGACTCTGTATTTGTGCCCGCATAGGCTCGCTTACTATTACCTGGGATTTAAACTGGCGAAATGTGGGTGTACTAATGGATACACCTATGCCTCTCGGGGATTACAGGCGTGATGTTATATGTATTAAAATAAATGCTTTGAGTTTTATAACTAACTAATTGACACATTAAACTAAACTTTTGCAAACTAGCCATTATCTTTTCGCCTTTGAACCTCTGTGCTCATTGATAACGAATTACCTTGATATAGTATAATAAACTTTGATTGTTTTTGTTTACTAAACTGCAAGATTCTTGATATGTATCTGTAATGCCGACTAACAACTTGAATAATCATGGCGTCGGCATATTATTGTCGACTATTTTACCTATTTTTTCATGAGGAAATCCTTATCCACCCTCCATCTGGGGAAAAAAGATTATGTGATTTTATACAAACAAAACGATTTCACTTTTACTATCAATTATTATTTCGTCACACATCAATCGTACGAAACGCGCGCATGCGCACGACTTAGTGTAATCAAGTGCTCGTTAAAAAATTGTTTCTATGGGGAAGTTTTTTGTTATCATGAGTACAATCATGTGATAATGTCAAATCACCCTTTAAATTACCAGAAAATCGACGATATTTTTCAAGACAGTATTTTTTTTCTTATTTCAGATTCTTAGTCCTAGTGAGCGCCGGTGTATACAAGCGCATACAAGAAGCGAAGGGAAGCTACGAGCAAACAAACAAACAGCTTGCTCAAATCATAGTAGAGAACTTTAGGAAGCAATCCGATTTCAGAATGGTCAGTCAATCTGTGTTAGAGGAAATTGAACAAGAATTCGTCTCGTACTGCGTCAAAAATAACTTGACACCAAAACCTAATACCCACATGTCTTTATTAATAAGAAATTTCAACTTCCTACCTACAAATGAAGATGAAAATGCCCCGAATCACAGCGTTACCAAAAACGCATCCGTCCGATTCAATCCGATTGTACAATCGAAATCGAATACTCTACTAAACGAAATCGATTCGGAGATTTATTCGTCTGGTACTAATGAGATTGAGACGAACGATTCGAATATCGATACTAATCGTTCTATGGAATCGACTTCGGATATTTATCCGGTTGGCAGACCGTTTGATAGAGATCGAAAGATAAAGGGTTATGTTGATTTTTCTTGTTATTTTGATAATGTTGCCAAGGCACGGAAAAATGGTACTTTACCTGATTTTATTAAGTGACGCGCTCTTCACCATAGTTATATTATTAAAGTGAGATTTCAATACTGATATTTCGCAGGCCTAGCACGAGCGCGCTGACAAAAAATATCCACTTCAAACTAAAAACAAAACTAACCTTTAACATTTTGATTGCTAGTGTGTCAGACGTCCTTATCGTTGGTTTGCAGCGTCACCTAACGGGTCCAATTGTAAACCCAAACCACCTAAACACACAAAAAATCATGAGTCGGTCAAGACTTAGGAGTTTAGGGACATAGTGTATGAAGATTACAAATCCTATCAACCATTTAATGAACTCATTGACCGCGGGCAAACATTCGGTACAGTAAAACGGGGTGAATAGAGAGGCAGGGGTGAATCGAGACGGAACTTTAAAAGGGATTTTAAAGTCAAACTAATAAAGTTGGTCGCCAACAATGAGACTAATTTGTAAATTATAATTCAGAAAAAAAAGGAGAGTCTTTTTTGCTTTCAAACTATATTATTTTAACATTAAAATCTCTTTTAAAGTTTTGTTTCGATTCACCCCTGCCTTTCTATACACCCCGTTTTACGGTACGCCAAACGCAAGTGCGGCTAGCTACACAGTTGGTGTGTTCTTCATAGAAAAACACATACGGTTTGTGTGCGCCGCACTTGCGTTTTTTAGTTGAAACACAAAGGGTGTTTTCCCGCAGTCAACGGTTTTAAAAAATTTATCGATTTACGTTATGTTTGCTCTGCGCGCTTGTACTAGGCCCTCTAGTCATTACAATCAAGCATAAATGTAGCTATGTGATACATATCAAAGGAAGCTATTAAGATTTTCATCGACCATCAGTTATGTGATTGCTTTTAAATAAATTTCATTTTATTGCGAATAATTTTAAGTTGTCAAGTGCGCGTAGGCGTAAGCTAAGGCTAGTTGGTTGACTTAATGATCAATAACCAATCCGGCAGTTAACATTTTCAACGCCAGAGTATAAACGTATCGCCGTACCCCTGACGCCAGGCCACTTTTTTTGTCAAATGACAATGATAAAGAATAGGGATTCAAAAACTTGATTACATTGTTTATTTCATAATATGGTGCGACGTGTATTTTGTCATATATTTGTGACGTTGGTGTTCAGGGTAAGATTTCGTTTGTCACATATATGTGACAATGGCGTTCAAAAGGTTAACGCGAGCTTGATAGTTTGTCAAGATTTATTTTGCATTGATTTTGTTTGACAAATCGGTGATGAGACTAAAAATTATCAAAATTGATTGGATCAAAAATGTCATATAAGCTTAATTTTGTTTACTAGAAACTTGAAAAATATTATTGTACTCATTATTATGAACAAATGTTATGGGACCAACCCTGAAATCGCGAAAATACTTCTGTTCCATATTTTTTTTTAGTTATGCAAATATAAAAATGCATAATTATCTACTGTTTTTTTTCTGGTAGACAAAAATAAGCTCAAATAAGATACTTTTAACACATAAATTGTATTGTGTCGTGTATATTAATGTATTATAATGTCAATATTATTAGAGAATGTTTGTTTTGTAAAATAAAATATTATTTTTAAGAATGTGTATTCTTATTAAATTCAATCCGCTTTGAGCCAACTGTACTGATCAATGCTCGCGTCTTCTCTGTATGAAAAAAGGCTTTTGCCCTGAAGTCTAATATTTTTTATTGTTTTAGCAAAATAATGCTTGACATCATAAAAAAATATTACGGGATATAACTATTTATTAGCAAGTAATTAAATGGAGACACAGAATACAATAAAATAAAATATATAATTAGACCGGCTTGTAGTCCAGCTTGCTCTCCAGTTTCTTATTATCTGCCACTTTACGTACAGCCTTCATTAGATCCTCCTGCAAATAGAAATATTTATATTTTAACCATTTTACTAGGCGACCTGGTGAAATTCGTACCACCGAACTTTCTTGAATTGAACAATATTATAGGAGCATTGAGCGATTTTTGGTAGAGGCAAGCAAAACCGCGTCACCGACAAGATAATCAGTTAAGTTTTCACTTTTGTCAGCACTCCCTATCATCATCTGCCTAGCCTTTTCCTAACATGTTGGGGTCGACTTCCAGTCTAACCTGATGCAGCTGAGTACCAGTATTTTACATGGAGCGACTAGCTATTAGGCATATATTTTTCCTAGGCACTCCCCATGACTGCCTATTTTTTTACATAAACTACACAGAGTGAAGGCGTACAAAAAATAAATAGTCAAGCCGTTTTCGAGTTTTTGCGAGACTAACGCACGGCTTTGGATGTTTATAAATAATACTTAACCTAATCCTTCTCGTGTCGTCGATGATATAATTAAAGTTTAATATTATAACATTTAAAACTGTTTTTGTCAAAATATGTATAAAAAGTTGACTTTAGTCCTTCAATGCCTCCCGTAACAAAAACGTTCAAACAAAAAAAAATGTCCAACATGAGGAGGAGAACAATACATGTAAATTCCGGCTTTGTTGATGAACACCATCTTACCTGAATAATATATTCTCTCTCCGCCCTAATAGCGAACAGCCCGGCTTCAGTGCAGACGTTTCTGAGATCAGCACCGTTGAAAGTGTCAGATAGTTTGACGACAGCTTCGTAATCCATCTCGCCGTGCTTGGCGATGGGGGCCGCGTGGATCTTCAGAATTTCAAGCCTGAAAGGAGAAAACAATGATTTTTGTGACATCCATACTAACATTATAATAAAATTGCGAAAGTCATTCTGTATGTTTGTTACCTCATAACGGCAAAACCACTGAACAGATTGTTATGATATTTATAAAAAGAAGACGAGAAAAGGTAGCTTGAAATTTGGATAAAAACATAGGCTACTTTTAAACGGGACTTCGTCTGCGTCCAACATTTAAATGGACGAAGTAGCAGGCAAAAGATATGGTAGAAAAAAGTTCAACTCTCTAGCTATTACAGTTCATGAGTTTCCCCGCTGATAGACGGACGAACAGCGGAGGCTTAGTAATAGGGTCCCGTTAGCATTCTTCAGGTACGGAACCCTAAAAAATTATGAAAATGATGGCAGGAACATTTAGCCTTCAGTTTTCTTAAGTGTCTTTTGAAACCCTTTATTATATTCTCTTACCTAGCCTGCTCATTAGGCAAGGGAATCTCAATCTTCCTGTCCAGTCTACCAGGCCTCAACAGCGCAGGGTCGAGGGTATCAGGCCTGTTGGTGGCCATGATGATCTTGACCTGACCCAGGGAGTCGAAGCCGTCCATCTGGTTCAGCAGTTCCATGAGTGTACGCTGGATTTCACGGTCAGCGCTTGTACCTTCGGAGAAACGGCGACCACCTGGAAATACGGATTGGTATTTTTATATATATTTTAGTGATTTTTTGGTTGGTTTTCCTGGATTTAACGGAACCTGTAGATGCCTTTATGTGTATATAGAATATTATATGATGGAAGCGCCAGGGCCCCGTAGATTTAAACAAAAATATGTGAAGAAAGGAAATTATAATAATTAAATGAACACATTATCATTTATATCAGAGTCAAAAAAAATATTTCAATTGGACTTTTGCACATAAATACACACTTTTGAATTGTTAAGAAGTCGATCAGTTAGTCAGAAAGTTGAAGCTATTTCAAAACGGAGGTAGGCCTCTATGGAGAAGAACGAGCAAGAAACTCCACGGCGCTCTTTTCAATTATGTTTTTACAAAATTCTGGTTACATTATTCTTGTTGCTTCTACATGTGAAAACAATGAAGATGAATATAATTGTTTAATATATCATGTTTCTTTTATTTGAAAATTGCCAGGTGTGCGAAAATTGCTGTGATTAGTTTTTTATCAACTATTAATCACAGCAGCTCCCGTGCGCTTGCGCAAAATCGGAGGTAAGACTATTATGTCTTTTAGACATTTTAAGTGGTTTAACATACCGATGGCATCAATCTCGTCCATGAATATGATGCAGGGCTGGTGGTCGCGCGCGTAGTTGAACATCTCTCTGATGAGACGCGCCGACTCGCCGATGTACTTGTCTACGATAGCTGATGATACCACCTGAGAATATGAAGTATGGTAGTTTTTATAATCTTCATATTAAAAAGATATAATTTGTGAAGAAATATATTTTTTGGTAAAACTTTCCTAAGGATGAGGCACTGAATCGGGAAAGATGGAAGGAGTGGAGGGAGGCCTTTGCCCAGGAGTGGGACAGAACAGGCTAACAAAAAAAAAAAAACTTTCTTATGTAAATGTGAAAATAGGCGGTTCTCCAAACTCTTCTGTATGGAATTCTGGATGACAAACATATAAACTCACATACACAAATAACTAGACCCGGAACAACTATCTGTAGGTCATACATATAAATATTTTTTCCATGCGGGAATCAAACCCGAGACACGCCAAGCAGCAACCAATCCTATGGCTGCTGGGCCAAATGCATCGTTAAACTAAACATCATATTGTCATCATTTGTAGAGATATTATGTTGCTGTAAATGATAAGCTAAGATGGGGGTATGGTTTAGGGCAACAAGGAGGATAATGGTGCCGATTCCCTTGGTCACAAACTAAACTAAAATTTGACTATTTCCATCTTTTTCTGTCCAATAAAATAAGAAAGAGACTAATGTAAATAAGAGCTGTCAAATTTAGTCAATCTGACACATCCATACAGTTATAGTTGACATCTTAAAACGTGTGGATTAAAAATACGGAGAAGTTCAAGGCAAAACTAATTTGACATCTCTAACTTAGTTCTTTAATGTCACGGAATGTCACCGTCTTTTCCTTTCGCTGTATGTTAGTAAGAGATGTCAATTCTCTGAATTTAGTCTAGTTTGTGAATAAGGGAATTGGCACCAAAATCATGATAACAAACCTTCAAGAAGTTAGCATCAAGCTGTGATGCCACTGCCCTGGCGAGCAGCGTCTTGCCTGTGCCGGGCGGCCCGTACAGCAGGCAGCCTTTGGGCGGAGTGATGCCCACGCGCACGAACAGCTCGGGGTTCATTAGGGGGAGCTCGATCACCTGGATGATGAAGGCAATTGATTATTGATATGAAACCCTTGATGAAGTTATTTTATTTCGAACTTTACAAGGTTGATAGTAAAGCTCGTAATACAATTTTATTGACGGTAAAGTTCATAATAGAAAAATATTTTTATTCTGTCAAAGGTAAAATTCTCAATATAAAATTGACAACCAATCTAACAACTGTTGTCGTATTAAGAACTGTAACCAGGTCGAAATAAAGTTCAAATTCTAAAATTACAACTCATTTTTTAATAAATAGATTATACTTTGCATACCTGCAAGTACATACGTTTTCAAAAACAGTTGTTTCTTTCAACTTACCTCTCTAAGTTGCCTGATCTGTTCTTGCAGACCTCCGATAGCGGAGTATGTGACATCACCAGGGTCTTCATGACTCATGTTGTATACTAGGGGATCAACCTGGAACCAATTGACATGGTTTACCATTTATAGCACAACCATTAAACAAATGAAGTGCGTTTTTTTTGCTTGATGGTCTCCTTGAAGACACCTAGACTTATATTTGGACCAACTTGGGCAAAACGGAATCAACCTACACAATGAAAGGTTTGAACAAAAGCCATTTTACTGTAAAGTGCACCATAAAATTATTTGTCGAATAATTTTGGCTTTTTCTCAAAACTTTTTGTCTGGGTTGATTCCGTTTTGCAGAAGTATGTCCATTTTGGAACCAGCAACTTGTTTTAACTGTCTAATTGATAGACTTCTTGACAATATTCAATATCAAAAGTGTATATGAAGCTGTTGACTGCAGGAAAATACGCCAGTTGTGTTTCTATTATAAAATGCATATGTGGTTTTCTATGGCAAATGCACAAACTGCGACATGGGTTTGGCACATCAAATAATTGCCTGCAGACAACAGGTTCATGGATTTATTGAAATAAATGCTTTAACATTAACTATTCAAAATACAGGAACATTTCTTAGCAATAGAATTGGTGTTAGGACATTCCGGAACAAAAACATATAAAACTAAGTTACCTCTCTAGGTAAATGCCTCATGATGGTGAGTGTGGTCATATCCAGAGCTACCCTGGTGCCCCCTTTCAGCTTCTGTTTGTCCAGTTGGCGACGGCATCCAACTACGTAGCGAGGACCGTTTGTGGCTTTTACAATGACTGGAAAATAAATCAATAAATAGTTGGTCAATTTATTTGGTAAATAAGTGATGTCATAGTTTAGTTGCTATTCCAAATCTATGGAGTAAAAAGTGTATATTACATGTCAATTGATTAATGGGGTCTAGTTACCCTATTAAGAGGGAGCTCGTGGCTAAGTAATAACAGCCGCATGGGTCGATCCGTCAGGTTAAGCTACGCTTGCCGGGGTTGGTCTGTGGATGGATGACCATCTTTACACACCGAGACTCCTCCGTGCCTCGGAAAGCACGTTAAGCCGTTGGTCTAGGCTGTCATATGTGGATCTTTGACAGTCTTTACGGGTCGTCAGAAGCCCGAAAATCTGACAACTAGTCTCACCAAGGGGTATCGTATTACCCAGTTACTGGGTTGTGGAGGTCAGATAGGCAGTCGCTCCATGTAAAATACTGGTATTCAGCTGCATCCGGTTAGACTGGAAGCCGACCCCAACATAGTTGGGAAAAAGCTAGGCAGATGATGAGTTACCCTATTAGGTGGAGGGTAGTGCAATTTTAAATTGAAACATTTCTATCAAATTATCTCTGCTCCCAAAGTGTTCATTGGAAATATGACATTTCACAAATAAGATATTCTTTGTCATCCTCTTGTATCGAATGCAAATGTGCACTAGATCTTCGCATTAAATACTGCACAGCAGACAGCTTATAATGTTATCCTGAGCAGTTCGCCATACAAATGGTGGGATACAAAGACAATATTGACGGTTCCTACGTACAAAAAGACATGTATGTAGGGGGCATTATTGACATGGTCTTTATGTACGTATAAATATGTAGTTATGACACCAATATACTAACATTTCTCTTCAGTAAGCTGCTTCAGCACTTCACCGACAATCTGACCGACACTCTGCAGAGCTTTGAGATCATTCTCACTCTTGTCATACTGTTTAGTTACATCCTTTAGCTTGTCTCGCACTGTAACAAAAGTAAAATTATGAATTAATCTGAATACATTATTTTCAGAACTAAAATTTTGATCATGGTGGTGAATTTCAAAGGAGAGTAGCCACACAGGAGACATTATTAGTGCACAAATACAAGATTTCCAACAATGGTTTTAAATGTTTTCTTAAGTTAGTACAAAATATACTACTGCTAAGATAAGAGTCTAAAATGTGATAGGACTATGTACAATAATGATGTATCATAAAATTCAAAGAGTATTTCTCAGTAGAATACGCGAAAATGTAAGCTCTAATTACCAATTTATCAAACAAGATGACCTAAAATCGTTTGGGATAAAAAAAGTAACCTATATGAACCGGAATACTGATATAAATTAATTAAACTTTACTGTCAACACTAGAAATTTAATAAATAAGTTAATAATAAGAATAGGGAACTAAATACTGCATTTTGAAACAAAAGTTAGGGTCATGATTCGGCAGAAATGGATGACAAGCAACATAAATACTTACTTTCCTTGAGCCTCGATTCCACTTCTTTGTGTTCCATCAACTTCTTTCTGTAGTCTTGAAAGGCTTTTTCACGAAGCCCATCCACGGTTGACGATCCGGCAGGCATTTTTAATAAAATTTATGTTTACGTGATAAATGCAAAAACGAAAATCACTACTGTTTGACAGTTCTCGTCGTCTGAGCTGACAACCACAGATAGATTATGAATTCAGTCGGAAACAGATTAACAAAACCGCACAGTTGACGTTATCGTTTAGTAACGAAACGTGTATTGAGGGTTTGCGTTTTGTTTACAGACCTAATGGGACTGGAAGTAGGTATTGTTTTTTCTTACTTTTTATAAATGAGAAAACACACAGCATTACCTAGAGAACTATAAATAATAATTCACAGACGTCTAAAATCCACCAAGCCGCACTGGGCCAACGTGGCCAGATAGTGCCTGGTCACAAATTGTTATATTTGGTTATTATTTCAGTTATTAACCATTTACTTGATTAAAAAGAATAATTACATACTACATAATTTATGCCTTAAATTTCTTGTATCTAGCAAATTAAAAATTCCTTTTTCTTTGTTTTTTAACTATGTCGCACTAAGTACTGGATAAAGGCCTCTCGAGAGTCGTTCCAAGTATTATTTTTTACGCTACCTCAAACCAGCTCTCTCGGTGCTTGTCGAGGTCATTTTGCCACCTCTTTCCAGGTTGGCCTCGGCATCACCAACCATCGTCGAGACACCCATTTGATTATGGGGAGACTTTGCCCAGTGGTTGCTGTGCATGCGGCTGACGTGACCCTCCCATTTCAGCCAGACAGCTTTCTTGCATAATTCCAGCTTTGGAGAGCAGCATGGTTCCAATACGGTTAAATAATATTGCATAAAATATCAATTTACGAAAATAAATAGCTTCTACGATCCCCGAAAGACATTAATTACGAAAAAAGCACGTCAAAATAAAAAATACGCCACAATATTTTCTCTTTTCTTAAAAAATATCACAATATGATGCATGCCCGCCGCGAGCCGTAATGGCGGTGGTTTCGCGCCAAAATATAATAAAATAAAACTGCGCGCGTGTGTTATTTGCACGGTACGTGACCCATGTACCGGGGAGATCACGTCTTTTACGTACCTACCTAGTTTAGACCGCACGTTTTTATTTACTGCTAGCAAAGTTAAAATAGGTTACAGAAATATGGGCATTTTAAAGTTTTTGATATAATTTTAGAGGGGTTTGTGGTACATGTCTATTGTACTGTTCAGTGCCATTAGCAATTTGCTGTTTGGTAAATGTTATTACCATATTATATTGCATTGCTAGTTTTCGCCCGCGAATTTGTCCGCGTCCCACGAGAACGAACATTTCTTCCGGGATAAAAAGTATGCTTACGTGCTATTCTAGACAAAATTTTATCCAGATCCGTTCAGCCGTTTAGGTTCAGCCGTTTAGCCATTTAGGTTTAGGTGATTGGGTAACAAACATCCATCCAAACTTTAGCATATAAGTAAGACAACAAAATAAACAAAGCCATGGCATTAGGACATTTCCAATCCCACTGACAGCGTCCGTTCACGATCATGACGAAAAATAAGTCTGAATGTGCAGACAATGTAAAATGTACGTAAAATAATGGACAATAAATAGGTGCTATTTTCCAATTCAAATAACAACAATTTTACACATAAGACCGCATATAAACGATTTAAGGGAGAAATATCTAGAACGTACATATAGATTGAAACTGCACACAGCCATTGTTCTGTTAAAGCAGAGGTTCTCAAACTTATTCTAGACATGAACCCTTTTCAAAATGACAAAGAGTTCACGTACCAGATATTGCTTACGATTAAACTTGACTTGACTTTGAAAGTACCTACGATTAGCGCAAAAGCTGAGCGTTTGGCTGCAGTGCTGCGTGTCGCGGGTTAGATTCTCGCACGGGACAAATATTTGTATGGCCTACAGAAAGTTGCTCCGGTCTGGTTTTGTGTATGTGAGTTTGTGATTGTAAATGCACTCTCGATACAAGAGAAAATCTCAACGTTAAAAAAACTTTACTTATGTGTACTTGTCTGTGTAGTGTGTCGGGTGCTGCTGCTTATGCGGGACTTACTTCTGCCCGCGACTTCGTTCGCGTCAAAGTTGATTATTCCATACAAACTTTGGACCCCCGTTCCATCCCCTTATGGGATGAATTTTGGAAAATCGTCACAACAATAAACTACCTCCCTGCCAAATTTTATTTTTATACGTAAAGCGGTTTTCAATATTTAGTTTTCATTTTCATTTTCGACCTTTCGCTTTTATAATTTAGATCATAGAATGTATCTTCACTCTAGTGTGGTCCCCCGGCGTTCATTACACGGACCCCTAGAGGTTCATGAACCACAGGTTAAGAAACCCTGTATTAAAGTTCATATCGGGAGATCTTAAGCACTTTATATGAGCGTAAAATTTTAGTTCTATCATCAAAATGGTAGAGAGAGCTAATGGTCCTCTTAGGAACTGAAATCTTGGCTATTAAGACATTGATCGTTCGTCTATTTCTATGTAGGTAGCAGTAATATAAGTTTCAGTTTAGTTTGTAGCGTCTTCAGTGGCGAAGCTAGCATAGGTGGCACCTGGGGCGCATAATATTATAGTCTAGTTGACACCACCGTCAATTGACGTACTTTTTATGACCTGTCAAAACATGATTTTTTCAAAGATTTTGTATGGCAATAAAGGCCTGTGACGTCACTTACTTGCCAACTCAATTGTCTAACTATTTATTGATTTCAAAGCCATAAAAAATCTAATCTTACAGTAAATTGAAAATTACACTACTTACATATAAATAATACTGAAAATCATGTCTACATTTTCATACAGGTTAGATGGAAGTTGTTGCTTATTCATCAGATAATCCCAAGAGGTCTATCTATCCACAAAGGTATACCTTTGCTATTCTGCTTTCATCATGTTGCCATTAACCGAACACAAATCCAGTCTCCATCATTGAACCGGGGACCGAAGTTCTGCATTCACTTCAGCAGCACAGCTAGCTAATCATCATCATCATCTGCCTAGCCTTTTCCCAACTATGTTGGGGTCGGCTTCCAGTCTAACCGGATGCAGCTGAGTACCAGTATTTTACATGGAGCGACTGCCCATCTGACCTCCACAACCCAGTAACTGGGTAATACGAGACCCCTAGGTAAGACTGGTTGTCAGACTTGCAAGCTTCTGACGACTCGTAACGACTGTCAAAGATCCACGCATGACAGCCGGGACCAACAGCTTAACGTGCTTTCCGAGGCACGGAATGATGTCAGTAATGTCTAAGATAAACTTTAGAAAGTACATATGAATTGAAAAAGTCACATTGGTACTTGCCCGGATTCGAACCCACAACCTCATGCATGAGAGGCGGGCGCCTTAACCGCTAGGCCATCACGACATTCATTCATTCCATCATCATTAATTACAGCTAGCTAATCAAATATTAATGAAAAAATCATGAAAATGTTTACGAAAACTCTTCAGAGTTTGCCCATCTCTTCCATCACATAGTATCAATTTGCTATGAAAAATTTAAACCATATTAACGGTTGCTCAGAAACTTTTACGATTCGCTCGTATTTTACGAGACACACCACAATTTTTATGAGGTACTTGAAAAATAAAAATTTCTGCGGAAAGTGCCTGTAAACCTGTGTCAGTGATAATCTCGGAAAGTGCTAACATGATGCCGGCAGTTTATAGTTTGTGATGCTCTTAAGAGTGTAAATCTATACTTCTGTAGTTATTACATACATTATATATTTTATTTTATTGTTATACCAGCTGCTCCCTCCGCTCCCGAAAATTGTAGCGTGATTTTATATAGCATTCATGAAAGATATCTCATGAATCTAGCTATTATATACAAAAAAAAAATTTCAAATCGGACTGGCAGTTTTATTTTATACAAGCTTTTGCCCGCGATTACGTCCGCGTAGAACTTGTTTACATCATACTTGCATACAAACTTCCACTCCCCTTTTCAATTCGATTCATTCGATCAATTAGTCAATTCGATTCCCGATTGGTTAAGCGAATTTTCGAAAATCTTTGAATGCAGAATTTTTCTTTTTTTAATTATAGGAATGTTTCTTTTGAGTAAATTTGCTATGTATTTAGAGACCTTTCTGTGTGGTTTGTGGTTTAAGTGAGGCTAAAAAATTTCACCATGTGTACAGTCAGCAAAACAGATAGGCATCCAGGGTCGTCAGATATTATAGTTAAAGCTTTCTTAGAAACCGATGTATGTCTTTGATTGTAACTTAACTTTATTAATGAACTATTAATTATCTACTTTTTAAATTAAATTACATTTGAAAACTATCATCGGTTTATCAGAAAACTTCAACTATACCTTACGACCCTGCATACCTATCTCCTTTGCTGACTGTACACGTACTTCTGCTACAAAGAACCACAATGTATGTAATGTCTCTTAGACATTGTATAGCACAAAGTTATCACAACACAAAACTCGAAAGTTTAACATATTTAGGAGCGAGCCGGGAACTCCTCGCAAGTTTTTATCTATATTATAAAGAGGTGAAGTTAGTTTGTTTTTTTGTTTGTAAGAGGTAGTATGTCGTCCGATTATTTGTATGCCAATGAAGCAAAACATAGAGCTACTATTATTTTTTGTTTAATACCATCTATGTAAAACCTATGTTTACAAATGAATAAATGATTATGATTATGATTATGATTATGATTACAAAAAAGAGGGCAGTAATAGTGACTGCCGAAAGAAACGAAAACTTAACGTTACCATGTCGATGACGCGGCCACATTAGCATGTCGGTGAAGTTAATCTATATGTGAAGCCCCTACTAAAAATCAAAGAAAGTAATTTAAAGATTTTTCAAGACTGTCAGTTTCTGCTTATCCCATTATTAAAAGCAGCGTGATAGCATCGTCTGCCTAGCCTTATTTCAACTACATTGGAGTTGGCTTCCAGTGTATCCGGATGCAGCTGAATACCAGTATTTTACATGGAGCGCCTGCCTATCTGACCTTCACAACCCAGTAACTAGGTAATACGATATCCCATGGTAAGATTGGTTGTCAGACTTTCGGGCTTCTGATGACCTGTAACGACTGTCAAAGATCAACGTATGACAGCCGGGACTAACGGCTTAACATGCTTTCCGAGGCACGGAACGATGTCAGTGATGTCTAAGATACATTTAGGAAAGTGCATATGAATTGAAAAAGTCACATTGGTACTTGCCCGGACTTGCAACACCATGTATGAGAGGCCCACCTCTCATACATGGTGATCATACAAGTTGTAGGTTCGTGTAACCATTTGCCAAAATGCCAACCAAATGCCTCATTCACTGAGCAACCACGGGGCTAAAAACAGCGTGATATAAAAAATGAAAACAGTTTTATAACATAACATAACATCACGCCTGTAATCCCCGAAGAGTTAGGCAGAGGTGTACATAGTACACCCACATTTCGCCACTTATGTTTTTAGTCCCATGTAATAGGGGGCGAGCTTGTCATCAACCGGGCACAAATCCAGACTCCGAGGCTGCTACTGAGAAATTCCTGATGGAAAATCCCAATAACACTTTGCCCGACCTGAGAATCGTACTCAGCGCGACTGCCTGAGATCTCTCAGGCAGTCGCGCTTGCGACCACTAGACCAACGAGGCAGTCCTAACAGTTTTATAGTATGTTTTTTTTCCACTGACCGAATAAAGGAAACCCTTATGTTATACTAATCTATTGGTAAGTAGTTTTATCTATTTTTTACGTAAAACTTTGTCTCCGAGCTTCGGAGAGCTGATAAATCGAAATCTATGTGTGTTTTTATCACAAAAAGCAAGTTTTTACATCCTTAGACAAAAGGGATATTAGATTTGAACTTATGCTGGGACTTGCTGGCTTTTTCGACTGAAGTATTGCTACTTACAAAAAATGGTAATGCCTTTTGGTTTTTTTAGTTTTAGAATTGTATTTTTCCCGTGTCAGAATATAATGTGTATTATTTTCCCATAACAGAGAAGGGACGAGCATTGATCACCACGCTTGTTCAAGGCGGATTTGGTTATTATAGACTTATATTAAAGCTGACTAAGCGAACTTCGTACTGCCATTTTTTAATTGTTTTTCTTAATTTTCTTTCTTAATATTTTCTTACAATGACAAACTCACCAAAAAATAAATTTGTACCTACAATTGATCCAGCCGTTCATGCGTGATGCTGTGGCCAAGGAAAATAGAGATTCATTTTTATATAGGTAACTACAATAGCACTCTTCCCGAGATTTCGTAGGCGTGATTTTTTGTTTGCAGCTAACCACCTTTAAAGAAAATAAAACTGTCCACTCACTTGATTTGCTTGACCGATCATTACTGCACGTTATAACTCGAATAAATTCACTTATTGTAATTCACTTATTACTTCATTCCAATTTATTTCAATACGACCATTTACAGGCACTTTTGAATTGTCAAGGATTCGGTCAGTTAGTCCGAAAGTAGAAGCTAGTTGCTCGTTCCAAAACGGAGGTAGGCCTCTATGAAGAAGAACGAGCAAGCAACTCCACGGCACTCTTTTAAATTAGGTTTTTAAAGATATAAAAACCTAATTACCCCCTTTTTATTTTTATTTTTTTAAGAATGGGAGTGTCAGGCTCTTACTGACTAAAACCCATCCATGTTCTAAGACCGCGGTGACACTTTCGAACAAATTTCGCAATCCTGGAACCTCACGACTTGTGGACCTACTAATAACCATGTTTTCTTCCCAACGAAGACCCTGGCAATCGTCCAGGAAAACCAGAACACAAGAATCGAACTCCACAGCACAGATAACAAGTCGTTGTCATTTTAAACTTGCCTGACATAGTTTGTAATTTCCGTGTGTCGCACTGTAAGCTCTGTCGAGCGCGATGTATCTTGTAACTTATTAAAGTTGTGTTGCAAACTTGTAGATATGTTGGTTGATCGTTGAATGTTGCTCTCTAACTTAAGTAGAGATAAACTACGATAACTTGGCGCGCCCTTCCAGTAATTCAAAACGTTTAAAAGTATTTGTGAAAGTATTTACAATACTCACAACGCATGTGTGCGTACTGAGACGGCTCTCGAAACAAAAACAAATCAGCGTGTCATTGTTGCTCGACTAGCGATTTACTTTATCATTGAAATAGTAATATGGAACGGCGCGCCATATAATAGTAGTTTTTTCTCTATACTGGAGGTTAGCGTTATTTTAAGTCAAAACATTTATTTCAATTAAACCATTTACAGGTACTTTTGAACTGTCGAAGAGTCGGTCAGTTAGTCAGGAAGTTGACTCGTTCCTGTAGATTTCTGCTATGTAGCTTCTACCGCCCTAAATCGTGATGGCCCATAGGTTCGAATCCGGACAAGTACCAATGTGACTTTTTCAATACCTATGTAGTACTTTCTAAAGTTTATCTCGGACATCAATGACATTGGTGGAGGAAAACATCGGAAAGAAATCTATGCTTATTTTGAATATAAGTTTGCATCGCCAATCCGCTTTGAGCAAAGCATCAATGCTCGTATCTTCTCTGTACGAGAAGAGGCCTTTGCCCTGCAGTGGTACGCTAAAGGTTATTATTTTTAACTTCTACCGCAAGCTGTGTTATGGGAAAAATGAAGATAATCCATCAAAGCATGTAACTATAGTTCAAACGAGTTCAAGAAGTGTGTAACTTGTGAATTTGCTGCTCAGCTGTGTTGCGCGCGCCGCCGTCATGCTGGTACTTACGTTAAGGTTGATGGATAGCGTATAATATATTCCTTCATGCTTTAGAAGGTACCTTTAATAATTTTAAGTTTTACCCATGAATGATATTATCACAGGAACGTTTCCGAGGCACGAGGATGGCACAGCACCAACTTCCAGACTCTGTGCTGCAACTGAGTAATTTGTGTGGAAAAATCAAATAACATTTACCTGAGGAAACCTGAACTTATACCAGACTATTGCTGTCCCAATGAAACCATGTCAGAGGCCCTTGAGGCGGTTTAGAAACTCTGACACTAGGGTGTGTGGGGCCGTCAAAAAGAAACAAACCCAGGACCCCACGGTCATCAGTAGCGTGACAAGCCAATGACAAATATATCTAAAAGGCGACTCGTAAGAAATATTGCAGAACGTGTAAAAGTTATTGAATTTAGAATAGGATCCTATAAGAAGACATTAACGGTAATGCCCTCCAAAGACAAACGCAACGTGTGCGTTATCGGCACGTCAACGATAACGATCGCGTTTAACGAGAGTGCAGTCGATGTAGTTTGTGGAATTCCAAACGATTTAACCGATTATTATAGACTAATGTTTTTAACATAACATCGCGCCTGTAATCCCCGAAGGGTTAGGCAAAGGTGCATCCATTAGTACACCCACATTTCGCCAGTTACGTTTAAGTCCCATGTAATAGGGGGCGAGCCTATTGCAAACCAGACTCCGAGACTGAGAAATTCCTGATGGAAAAACTTAATTACACTGGCCGAGAAGAGGACCCAAGAAGACCCCCATGCTCAGTAGTTGCGCTTTGCGACCGCTAGACCAACGAGGCAGTTCGGTCGGTCGGTTTTTTATTTAATAGTGGTTGTATTTATGTGTGAGTATTATCTTTGTAAAAGCACCCAGAATACAGAAGAAACTGTTAGACTATTATAGGGCATAGTTTAAAAAAAATGAGGTTAGATAGCTGGTCGCGCACAATGCTTGCTGCTCAAATCTCGATACTCGCATACACACCTGTATATAATAGACAGAGGCTCGCCCCCTATTACTTACATAGGACTTAACCATAACTGCTGAATTGCGGGTAAACTAATAAGTAATGTTATGTTGTGTTTATAAGAGGTAATCTCTAAAAGTACTAGTCCGAATACGAAAATTATTTCACTGGTATAAACTTACATTATATTGCCGAAAGTCTTGGACTACATTTTATTGAAAATTTTACTTCCACAGGGAAAAGTCGCCGGGAGAAACAAATCCATACTAATAATATAAATCCGAAAGTGTGTCTAACCGTATGTCTGTCTTCACGCTTAAACCGCTGAACCAATTTTGATGAAATTTGGCATGAAGATAGTTTAAGACCTGGGGAAGGACATAATTATAATAGTTTTTATCCCGAAAATCACCCCCTAAGGCGGTGAAAAGGGGGGTGAAAGTTTGTATGCAAGTATTACGATATTATTAACAAGTTCCACGCGGACGTAGCCGCGGGCAAAAGCTAGTATATGATAATATCTTCCGTCCTTATCTCATCTCTTTAAAGTTCAGCAGAATTCGAAGCATCTAGTATTTTGTGCACCAGCATTCCTTTAAGACGAATGTCGTTCAACTTTGTACGAGTGTCAGCGGGAAGACTGCCAACCTACGATGGTGTTTGATAACTGCTTTGAATTTTAGCTGACTATAAAATATTTGGATATCTGTTTTACTTACTATTATAAAGGCGAAAAACGTGCCAGAGCGGCTGAACGCGCCAGTACTGCTAAACGCGCCAGAACGGCTGAACGCGCCAGTACTGCTAAACGCGCCAGAACGGCTGAACGCGCCAGCAGTACTGCTAAACGCGCCAGAACGGCTGAACGCGCCAGTACTGCTAAACGCGCCAAAACGGCTGAACGCGCCAGAACTGCTAAACGCGCCAAAACGGCTGAACGCGCCAGTACTGCTAAACGCGCTAGAACGGCTGAACGCGCCAGTACTGCTAAACGCGCCAGAACGGCTGAACGCGCCAGTACTGCTAAACGCGCCAGAACGGCTGAACGCGCCAGTACTGCTAAACGCGCCAGAGCGGCTAAACGCGCCAGTACTGCTAAACGCGCCAGTACTGCTAAACGCGCCAGAGCGGCTGAACGCGCCAGTACTGCTAAACGCGCCAGAACGGCTGAACGCGCCAGGATGGCTGAACGCGCCAGTACTGCTAAACGCGCCAGGATGGCTGAACGCGCCAGTACTGCTGAACGCGCTATTCTGTGGAACTATCAGTCGGATTGGGAAAAATATTTTCGTAATATAGGCTCATCACGCTACGACCCATGCAAGTGGAGCTGTAACCGAAAAATTAACACGGGTGAAAAAAAATATTTTATCAAAATCTTTTAGCTCCTTCTTCTTATCGTGTGGGTAGTAAGGCCTTACGACTCTACACACCCTTGTGTCAGAGTTTCTAAACCGCCTCAATGGCCTCTGACATGGTTTGAGTGGAACAGTAAGTCCAGGTTTCCTCACGATGTTTTCCTTCACCGATGCCAATGATGTCCAAGATAAACTTTAGAAAGTACATATGAATTGAAAAATTCACATTGGTACTTGCCCGGATTAGAACCCACAACCTCATGCATGAGAGGCGGGCGCCTTAACCACTGGGCCATAAAAACCCACGGTCCTAAAATCTACGTTCAAACTCATCATACGTTTAAGCTCTCTCCGATCGAGACTCGACACTGCAGTGTAAACTTTCCACATTATAAAAGTTGAGTGTGAATTTTGAAACCCAACTGAAGTTGTAGAGAGTTTCCGAGATGATAGCAACACTACTGACGTACTGGTTTATCGATGGTGTGAAATTAGGAATGCAAACGCCAGTTAATTAAAATGGAAAAAAAAACTCATAGAAAATATATTTTTACAGCTATTATTTTAATTTATTGCTTACTAGCTTTTGCCAGCGACTTCGTCCGCGCAAAAATAAAATAAAATATAGCCTATGTTACTCGCAGATAATGTAGCTTTCTAATTGTGAAAGAATTTTTAAAAACGGTCCAGTAGTTTTTGAGTTTATCAATCACAAACAAACAAAAATAAAAATTTTTCCTCTTTATAATATTATTAGTGTAGATTTTTCAATTCATCGGGATTCAAGGGTGACACAAAAAGTGCCCTAGTGACGTTAGAGATAGCTGGCCGACTTGGTCGGCATACTTGAGAATTGGAAAGACGTAACGCAAAGTCGCGACCGATAGAAAGAAGGGAGGGAGGCCTTTGTCCAGCAGTAATACCTATAATCTATATATTCCATTTATTTATTTAATATACAATATATAATTACGTTTTTAAATATTATTATAAAAAAAATATATATAAAAAAATAGTATCCCACCGGTATCGGGAACAGGGTCCAAGCCACCGGTGGTCAGGGCTCCTGAGAAAGGAATCTCCTATTAATATTATTATTATTATTATTTTGAGGTGGTAAAAATCATCAAATGAGTCCTTCCGCCCTGGGTGGGGCGGAAGGGACTGTCAAACTTTTGCTGACTAAAAAACCACCCTGTTCCTTCTGTTCCGAGGCTACGGTATCTTGTTAAAACGTCCCGCAACCCCGGATACTAATATTATAAAATCAAGTTTGCGAGTTAGTGAGGATGCGGTAATCACTGAATCTACTGAACCGATTTTTAAATTTCTTTTTCAAATTGGAAGCTACGTTATCACTGAGTTCTACAGGCTTATTTTACTATAAAAAAATTTGGGAACCATAAGAAAAATGTTAGTAATTAATAAGTATAAATAAAAAGGGGTGAGTGGCAACGCCGGGAGGGGTGCCCTAGGAAGACCTACACTTACCTTATTGGTGAGGTCCTTCAGAAAGGTCAGGTGCGGAGTACTCGTACTCGCTTGTATGACGAGATGTATGAACGTAGACGAGGCGAAAGGAGTAGGTACAGATCGTAGCAGATGGCGTTCTGAAGTTTCTGCCTACTCTCATGGGAAACAGGCGTGAGTTTGTGTAAATGATTTTCGAATTCAAACAAGCCTTCTTTTGCTAGTTTTAGGTAAGCAGAGCAACGAACTCGCACGCACGCAGTGATATGGTCGATTCTGTTCTTTGAAAGAGGTATATTCTAAAATAAACTGTCTGTCAAACTGACAGCGCGACAGCATCGCTACAAAAAGTCGTGGGCGAGGGGCCTAAGGATCGTAGCAGGTGGCGTTCTGTAGTTTCTGCCTACCCCCATGGGAAAAAGGCGTGAGTTTATGTATGTATGTAAAAAGGGGTGATGAAGAAAACTCGGAAAGAAACACTTCAACACTTTAATAATGACATGTTACACTTAATAAACATCTATCTCATGGCATTACTGGAACATTTGGACATTTTTATTTCTTCATTTGTCGCTCATGCGCAAGTAAAAACTATAGAAAACATTCGATGTAAACCATTATGGGGCGTAAAAAGACACTTAACGTAGCCGAACATGATCATGTTTTTCCCATCATTGTAATGAATTTCTTTGTATGGGACATTGGAATTTTATGGTTACGGAGATATTCAAGGTCAAAGGTTAATAATTTTTTTAAAAATTTTCTTTTCTGTCACGACTCTTATGATGTTTTATGCGCTGGAAAGTACAATGTTTTGCGTCTGTGTGTACATTGGGTTAGTGATTTTTCACACAAAAGTAGGAAGTCGTTTCCCAGCAAAGAAATTGCTCATAGTTAGAGATAAGCTACAATAACATGGCGTGCCTCTCCACAAATTCAAAACGTTTGAAAGTATTTACAAGACTCGCAACGCATGTGTGCGTACTGAGACGGCTCTCGAACCAAAAACGAATCAGCGATTTGTTACTCGACTAGCGGCGTCATTGGTAACTTATTATTATAAGTATCGCGCTGCACTAACATACTCTATGAAAATGACACGTGCGTTGTCTTGCGTGGTCTTGCTAGTTATGATTAGTTCACCAACAAATCTGCCGGCCTGCTACTGAAGACGAATACTTACAACTGCATAGAAACTCGTTTCATATGGATATGACTTCACACATTGAAATAGTAATAAGGAGGGGCGCGTCATGTTATAGTAGTTTACCTCTATTTATTTGATGGGCAGTATGCGAAGTAAACGGCTTTGAGATATGTCATTTTACAACCTGTACATTGTCATCTGATCAGATAATATCTCACATCTAAACACCTGCATCTCCTCCCTTCTTTTTCTTCTTCTTCTTTTCTTCTTTTGGGGGTTTTTCGTCCGGTTTTAAAACGCAATTCATGCAACAGTCACAGCATGGACAACACGAAACGAATGGACTTATAAGTAGTGGTAAAATTATAAAACACATTTAAGTATTTGCTTTAATGGTCCATCATTTATTGAAAACGAAACTTATTTCTTTAGTCATACAGTTGATAATCAGCACTTTGATTCGCTTCTGAATTTTACATCATAGTTACTTGTAATTTTTCAATCTCTATTCAGCCGGGTTTGTTCTACTTATTTTTGTATTTGTTTCTTTTTGTGCATTGTCATTGAAGTACCAAAGTAAATACCAGCCGGGCAGGAGAAATATCCAGTTTGGACAGCAGAAAGGTATGCAGAGCATCCAGGGACAAAAACACAGGACAGGCAACCAGCAACAGTTACAAATGGAGGAAGCACGCATTAATTATAAAGTTTATTGCCGCTGAGAATTTAGTTTTTGTCAATTTCTTGACATCGCTTTTGAAACTAAACTGAAAGCACAACATAAAAGTCAACTGACAGCTAGAAGTGAGTAGAGAGAAGAGTCATTGTCTATGGATGAGCTCTTTCCACGGAAAAGGCTACCACCTTGAAATGTCATGTAACACAAAATGACCGCTGAATGAAACTGATTTCCATAAGTTAAAATCAATTCATTTATTTCAATTATGGCATTCTCAGGCTCTTTGGAATATCATATACCTACGATATCAATAAGAATGTTATTGCAATAAAAAAAAAACATATTTTTCAATTAAAGGACCTAAAAATTTCTCCTGTAACGTTTACAATCACACATACACAAGCAGCCGGGTAGCCGAAACTATCTGTACCAACTACCTATCTGTGGGCTATACAAATATTTGTTCCTTTGGGAATCGAATCCACGTTTGAGTCCCATGTGGCGAGCCTATTGCCATCAACCGGGCACAAATCCAGACTCCGAGGCTGCTACTGAGAAATTCCTGATAAAATAACTCAATAACACTGCCCGACTCGGGAATCGTAGACCTCATGCTCAGCAGTCACGCTTTGCGACCACTAGACCAACGGAGGCAGTAAAAATAACAATAAACATAAATAATTATGCAGAGACTTTAATACAAATGTAACAATTACATTCACAAATTACACTTGATGTACATTGTAACATGGTTGCGGTGGAGGAAAACATTTTCGCGGCGGAGGACTGCATGGCGGGGGAGTTTTACACCCTGGCCCCGGAGGATAACATAACGGAGGAGTTTTACAACCTGGCCCCGGAGGACATGACGGAGGAAGCAAGCATGACGGAGGAGTTTTACACCCTGGCCCCGGAGGACATGACGGAGGAAACATACAAGACGGAGGAGTTTTACACCCCGGAGGATAGCAAGACGGAGGAAAGTAACAATCCGGAGGAGGGAAACATATCGGAGGAGTTTTACACCCTGGCCCCAAAGGGGAACATGACGGAGGAGGGTTACATGGCGGCCCCGGAAAGTAACACGATGGGGGAATGTTACATGGCGGCCCTGGAGGGTAGCATGATGGCGCAGGGAAGCATGGGTCTGCGCACGGTTGCGGTACAAAGTTACATCCTGGCGGTGCTTTACACCCTGCGTCACAACCCGGTGGGTTACATGGAGGTGGATTTTTACATGTAGGTGGTGGCTTACACTTCTTTTTTTTACATTTACATTTTTCAACTATTTGCACAAATGTAACCTCATCGTTTTTCTGACAACATTTAGTTAAAAATGGACATATGAAAGGGTATAATGCCACTAAACAAAGCAAGAAGCATGGGCAAAATAAAAATGGGAAGCACATATGTTTAAAAACTAAGCATCTGTACAATACATGAGATTATTTTAATATTGTAATGTTTTCGAGCTTAATTCTTTTCTGTTTTTTTTTTTATCCGATTCTCGTGCTGTGTATTAGTTTCCAATCTCATGAAAGCTTTCACTATAGTTACTGTTTTCCTCTTCTTTCAGTATCGCCCAGTTTATACAAGAGTAGCAACAAGGTATGCAAGAAATAAAAGGGCTTACAAGTAGTAGTACATTCATGTAAACAGCTATTTTTATCCCCACTTAATCTCTCAATCTTGTTTTTGTGCTTATTCTGTGTTTTATTAAAACTGAGCTTGATTTTTTCATTTAATTCATGCATAAATTAAGCACAATTCCGTTTTCATATGGTATTTATAACGTATAATAGAACAGACTCTGTATATTGTTTTCTGTTCTTTATTTAGCTCCAATATATTGTGGTTTCTACCAGGTATTACATACTCTTCTGGAGCAACAATACAGCTTGAATATAAAATGGTTATTCATATATTCCAGAAACAGAAGACTTCAACAACAGAAATAAATAATAAATACACATGAAATTTTAAATATTTTTCTGGTTTTTTCTCAGATTCTGTCTTAATGACACCGGAAAGTGTTGTCAGAGACTCTGTGATGTCAGAATAAGGTATAGAGAAACAGAAAAGCATAGATTGGCTGTTTTGTTTTGACAGAGGTTGCATTGATACAAGGCGCAGTTTTAAGTAACTATGTTAGGTGTTTCTTAACACGAATCAATTAAAAAATACATAAACTCACGCCTTTTTCCCATGGGCAGGTAGGTAAACAGAAAAAGAGGATGTAGTGAGAAAGATAGAAAAGGGTATGCTTAGGTATGAAGATCTACACTGACCTTATTGGTGAAGTTCTTCAGAAAGGTCAGATGCGGAGTACTCGTAACCGGCGTGCTTGTATGATGAGATCTATGAACGTAGATGAGGCGAAAGGAGTATGTAAGGATTGTAGCAGGTGGCGTTCTGTAGTTTCTGCCTACCCCCAATTATAAAATAAAAAGTTTATTTTTGTTTTAATAACATAATCTTATTACTATTATAAATGCGAACGTTTGGATAGATGGAAGATGTTAGTCAATAACGCCAGAACGGCTGAACGTATCTAGATGAAATTTAGTACAGAAATAGATAATAACCTGAAATTGCATACAGGCTACTTTTTATCCCTGTTCCCGTGGGATAATACAGAACTATTGACTCAATTCTGAAATCTACGTAGACAAAGTCATAGGCAGAAACTATTGTACAATAAAACAGCCCAAAGATCTTATTATTATATTTATTATCAAACTGGCGAGGATCGAGTCTCGTTACTCCTACTATCCGCATCGTTGTCAACGTGCACTATATAACATTGGCAACACTTCATGCCTGAAAATTACAAGAAAAATAAGCATGGTCATTAATTTTACACATTTCTCTTGCCTTCTGTACTAAAAAAGGAAGGATAAAAACCATTTTTGGAGATAAGTGAGAATATTCGTTTGCAAAAACAAACACACACACAACCTCTCAGCTTAAAGTCCAACACACACGGAGAGCGAAACCGGGACGGGAGCGTGACGTGAGCGTGGCGGAAGCGAGACGTGAGCGTGACGTGAGCGTGTCGGGTCGGGTTGTATTCCTTGTATTTACATGGATCACGCTCACTTCCTGCTCACGTCCCGCTCACGTCCCGCTCACGTTTCGCTTAAGTCCCGCTCACGTCCCGCTCACGCCCCGCTCACGCTCCGCTCACGTCACGCTCACGCCCCGCTCCATTCCATTGTTGTGGGTAATAAAAAAATATGAATTCAGAATGAAGTCTCTGAGCATAGGCTATTTCAAAGTATTGTGTCTGGGCCTAGACTTAGAGAGGGGGCAAGCCGGGCAAATGCCCAGAGGGGCAAAAATGTGGGGCGGGCAAAACTGAGAGTGCCAAAGTTCAACGTACCTAGGTACTCTCATGAATTTCTGTATAAAGAATCCGTAGTAGACTAACGTATGTGAATATTATTATAATTGAAACAATATCACAGCCGTCCCATCGGACTATGAGAGTGAGGGAGTGCACTTGTGTTTGCGCACACACTTGTCCACTATAATATCTCTTGTGAACTTAGTTAGTCTCCATTGAGATTGGCTACCATTATCGAATCAATTTCTCTACTTTGTTTGTATATGTTATATTTTACTCTAGATTTTTTTTTGTACCTGTGCTGTGCTTTAATACTATGTTTTGTCTCTGCATCACCCTAAGGTAGGCTGGAGGATAATCCCCAAGGGATAAAGTCCACCTTTGTACAGTGTATTTTAATTTACATGTGCATGAAGTTAAATAAATTATTACAGTACCTTCGATACAGAGTGGCAGACAGGATAGGCAAGGAATCAGGCAGGAGGGAAAGCAGCATAGGCGCGGAGCACACACGCAGAAACACATGTGCCCATTCGCTGTGGACCTGCGACCAGTCCAGGTGAACCCATTAGTGTCGCAGGCATTTTTATTTGTATTTTGTATAACTTTGTTTTGCTGATTTTGGCATTGCACCGATTGTTGAACATAGAGATTTACTTCAATGTTCGAGCATAGACAATGATGTATCCCGTTTGACAGTGACAGATTCAAGCATGGAGTTAAGTTTACATCGTTCACATAGAGGTATACTTAACCTCTATGCTCGTTTACTAGTTTGATAGATTTTGATCTCATGATTTTACTTTGAAGACTCACTAATTTTAGGGCTATTTAGTAGATTTAAATTTTCCGAGATTTGCTATAAAATTTAAAAAAGTAGGTAAGGCAAAGTAGGTATCAAGTATTTATTTCAATTAGACCATTTACATGCACTTCTAAATTGTCAAGGAGTCGGTTGGTTAGTCAAAAAATTGAAGCTAGATGCTCGTTTCAAAACGAAGGTAGGCCTCTATGGAGAAGAACGAGCAATAATAAAAGGGCAACCCTTTTTCTTAAATTTAGAGCCCAATCAATAGGCACTGTTATGAATGTTTAACCCCCAAAACTTGGTTCATTTGTGAACCAAGAATAAACATAACCTCTAACACAGTAGAAAAACGTCACATTGGCTCCATTATCATGCTATCGTCTCCCAAATATGTACCTACTGTCTTAAACAATAAATTATAAAATTCAACACCTCCTTCAAGTCTTCATAAGTTATTAAAGGCGACGCGGATGTCTCTAAACTCAGCTTAAGTTAATTTCTCCAACTTTGGAGCACGCTTTAAGAAACTACAGATCTTGCAGTATTGTATACAGGGTGTTTTTGGGGAAAAAGAGGGAAAAAGGGGAAAAGACTTATTTGTTTCAAAATAAAGTGATCGATATAAATTTTGACTGATTTCATTTAAAAACCGGATAATTCCGGTTTCTTAAAACCTCGGTTGTGCCTCATCCCAAATATATAATATACAGTTTATAATAATTCCACTAGTAGCCCGCCTTGACTTCGCACACATGCATTGTAAATACTACCTGTACGTATAAACCTTTTTCTTGAATCGCTTTGCCTATTGATGAAAACTGCATTAAAATCCGTTGCGTTGTTTAAAAGATCTAAGCGTATAGATGGCGGGAAGCGACTTTGTTTTCCACTACGAGTATGTAGAGACTAGCGGACCCGACAACCTGCCTGAAAACCACAAAAAAAAAACGGTCCAGCTGTTTAGGAGTTTAGTGAGATACACACTAACAGAAGTAAAAGATTAAGCAAATATTTTCTCAGTAACCATAAAGTCATGTTTCCTTATTACGTTGTACCGGCAGAAAATCAAAGAACGCCATCTTCGATAGCTGAAACACCCTGTATAAATATTTGTTTTAAATGTTCCCGCGATTGTTTTTGTTTACAAAGTTTGTTTTGAATTGTTTGCACGAAGTTGGTGTTGGCTTATTAAATAATAGCTTTTAACTTGTATACAAATTGAGGTTAAAATAACGGTGTGGATTTTTTTTTACTGTGGTAACTTTTATTTGTAGTGTATTTTTTTCTGTGCTATTTTAATGGTGCGGTAAAGCCGCATCTATTAGTCTTGTGGTTGCAAAGGCACTTCTGAGCGTGAGGTTCTAGTTTCGATTCCCAGGTCAGGTAAAGTATTAATTGATATTTATTTATTTTATTTATTCAAATTGATATGACATTAATTCGTAAAATTTGTAAAATGAGATTTTAATAATACCTATTCTAATGTTATTTAAAAATGATATTAACTGATTATTTTGCATGCCCATGTGACGGCAGAACTTGAAGAACTAACTTTAAAATATTTATTTAAATAGATGTTGTCCACATCTATGTAAATAAATATTTTATGATTCCCGTACGGAACAAATATTTGTATGACCTACAAATAATTGTTCCGGATCCAGCTGTTTGTGAATGTAAGTTTATATGTTTGTAAACGCACCCCCGACACACTAGAAATTCCTAGTGGGGGAAGGTTTCTTCTTTTTTTAAAGCTATATGAAAGAAGAACTGTACAAAAAAAGAAAAAAAAAACCCTTTAAATTTTATAATTTAACCAAACACAAGAAGTGCAATTTTATTACAACGTACAGACATATTTATTTCCAATTTTTTATATTTCAAGTCCCATCCAATATTCGCTCACGACCTACCATTAAGTCGCGACCCATAGTTTGAGCAACACTGCTCTAGAACACGACCCTGAAATTTATGCTGTACTTAGCCCAGCTAAGCACAACTTAAACCATATTTTAACTCTAGTTAGAACATGATCTTAACAAACAGTAACAGTTTAACCAGGATTAACGATAGTTGTTATAATTCTCAATCTTGCTCAAGTTACATTTAAGTTAGCGTCAGTACAACTTAGCGCGGTGCGATATTTAACCTGACATGTGACGGTACTAGCATAACACTAAGTTAGATGTGTATTTTACAGTTAATTTAGGTAGTTAGGGAATGATTAATAAGGTTAAAGCTCGTGAACACTTACATAAGAAGCTGACAGCTTCATCAATGTTTTTTTTATCTTTCTCTACTTTGTGTGTTTGTATGTATGTGTATTTACTAGATTCTGCCCGTGACTTCGTCCGCCTCTAAGTTCGACAATAAAAACAAATCAGCTGTTTAGTACATTTATGTTCGTCTAACTGTCGTATGAAAGTGTACTGAACAGCTGTTTTTTTTATTGTTACTTTTTGAAAAAAATGGTCCCAATCGTTTCGAGTTTGATGATCGAGTTTATGGCTTTCGGTTCCAGGACGACCTAAAAGTAACCGCTGCATAATATAATACAATATTAAGTATTATAGTTAATTATATTTGACATGACGTCCATGGTGTATGCTCCTACAATTTCGAAAAGTACAACGTATAAAATTTTCCACCGTGCTAAGAAAAGGGTTAATACCCAACGTAAAACGTTAACGCTGGAGGGTCTGGAATCATGTACCGCATCCATGATCAAAGTTTTCATTACAATGTTCCCACACTTCCCACCAGTTCCCACCTCGTATAACTTTCGTCGTTTACTGTCTTTTTACGCCCACCTGTCTATAAACTGCTTTTATTACAGCACGTTTCAAAACACGCAGTTATTTTAACCACAGTTATATTCCGGCTTTACCGTACATTACAAACTTCTCCTTTCCTCGCCTCTCCTCTTCAGAACGTACCCAAAGTTCCCTCAGTACTCATAAGTCATCACACACATACACGAAGTATCGTCGACAAGTTGGAAGTTGAGAAAACTTCATTAGCCCTACTTGGGCGGGACATAAATTTGAAATCGTATTTTCAATTATGTTGTGTGTAAGTTAACAGGGCATTTCCCAAGTGGCGCGTTCTGACTTCCCCTCCGTGGACACACGGGCGGAGAGGATGGCTAGCGATAGATTTACTACGAGGGTTGCGAGTATTTGACTAGTGTGACACGCTTCGGAAATGGAGTGTCGCGTATGACTCTAAGATAAAGTGTCTCCAATGTCAGACACATAGAGATAGGCTATCGTGATTGACAGATACTACCTACTATGGCCACAGCCACCTTGTTATTCGATGATCTTGCAATATTGATCGTGACAGTTATCATTTATCTATTACCCCACAGAGATGTATTATAAGATATTGTAAAAAAAAAATGGCGGGCAAAAACATTTAAAAGAATCACTTTTTTTTTCGTTCCGGTTGAGTCGCGTCTTATGCCCAATAGATATATTTTTTTAATTTAACCATTTATGTAAACACAAGAAACAGAAAAAAATATATAAATGTTACCCTTAGGGATGATTCTTATTAGAGCGGGCCGTGCCCGGGGCGGGGCCCGGACGGGGCACGGACGGGGCACGGTTTTAAATCTGTTACATATATTTTGTATGAATCAATTTATATTACACAGTGCATTATCCGTGTCCCGTCCGGGCCCTCTCGACGCACTTCAATACCACGTAGGCTCGTCCACGCCCCGGCCCGGGCACGGCCCGCTCTAATGAGAATTATCCCTTATTTCTAAAGTAACCTCTTTCAATATTTCTGCAATAGTTTACTACTATTTGCTGCCTAAACATTTCACCCATATGTCCCCTCCAGACTTTACTAAGTGTGCCTAACTCAACAATCAAGTTCGCTCCGTTTGTTTCGATATGTGAGACTCCTAGGGAACTATATTATGTATTATAATACTATGCCCTATATATCGTATCTTGTCCCGGCGGGCCAGCGCTGATCGAGACTGTCCACGGTTTTCAGAAACTTCGTCATAAACTCGCACAGTTTTGTTAGGTAATAGTTGCTTGATTTTTTTATGAAGGTTCATCAGTTAAGAAGATTTTATTGAATACTCTTTGCAACACTGAGAATGACGCTGTCAATATGGTGACAGCTGTCAAAAATGAGCGGGAAAAATTAGGCAAATATTATAAAACAGATATTTTTCTAT
This sequence comes from Hoplodrina ambigua, assembly GCA_949774945.1. Lineage (NCBI taxonomy): Eukaryota > Metazoa > Arthropoda > Insecta > Lepidoptera > Noctuidae > Hoplodrina > Hoplodrina ambigua. The sequence goes on from OX458988.1 coordinate 9,632,558, forward strand.
TAAAGCCAAGATAATTTTTGCCAATGAAAGCTGACCATATTGAAGCAATTTAATCCAAGAGTGTCCCCGGAGTTTCTTGCTCTCGTCTTCATAGAGCCCTGACCTTCTCTTTTGAAACGAGCAACTAGTGTCAACTTTCTGACTAACTGACCGAGTCCTTGACAATTCAAAAGTGTGTAAATGGTCTAATTGAAATAAATGCTTTAACTTTTCCTTACTTTGATTGTTACGTATTAAGTAGGTATATCATTTCCTAGATTACTATTATTCTTTAAATAACTTTCATTGTTTAGAAAATCAGTGTATTATGAAAACGATCTTTTATAATATTTTATCTTACTAGATTACCTACTTCTGCACTTTAAACAATTCCCATTGTCTACATTTTTGCGTTAGCTACATATTAATCTAAACATTATCAGTTTATTATGATTTACAGCAAGAAAAGACTTGTGATACAAACTGTAATGAAGTTTAGTATTCTATTGTATTGTGCTTGCTAATAACAATATTCTCCAGAAGACTAGCCGAGTACGCAGGAGATATTATAGAGCACAAGTGTGTGTGCAAACACAGGTGCACTCCTTCTTTTCTCACTCTCATAATCCAAAGGCACGGCGACGGGACGACAATCCGACACGACCGAGGAGAGATCAGAACCAACGGCTTTGCATGCTACACGAGGGTATAACACTATCAAGTTCCAAAATCTGATGCTGGACGGGGCTCCTATTTCTGGGTGGTTTAAATTAGGATAACCACGAAGCCTAATCTAACCTCTTTGAGTCGGGGTGCCTCAAGCCCCGAGTTTGCTTCGCTCGCTTAGGATGATCAAACGTTTCTGGTCAAACGTTTTTTCTTTTTAAAAGTTTTTCTACAGGGTTAAAGTTTTTCTTAAGGGCTAAAGTAACCCGTGTTTACGCGGTAACCATAATTTGTATGTCATGATTTTTTAGTCATGTTTTGTATATATCTTTAGTTAGAGAGTTATAAATAAGTATAATGTCTTCAAAAAGATGGAAAACTACATGGAGCAGTGGTTTGCAGGTAATAAAACAACTAAGTAAAGATTAAAATTTGTATATTGGTACTTCGTATATTTTTTCATTTACATTTTGAGTCGATAAGAATTAATAGTTAATCGTATAGTCTTAGACGATTTTAATAATTATAATTATATTTTTTTTTATAAAGAACTATATAAACGTAACGCGCTCCGAATTTTTTTTTATATACTTATTAAAAATTAAAATATTTAACAAATACTATATAGATTATTATACTATAAGTATAAATAGTTTTTTATTAATTTAGAACATTTTTTATTGAACAAGTTACTAGATACACAGGATAGCCACCTATAAGTTATTTAATTTTTAAAAACATTCTAAATATTTTCACTAAATAAGAAATAATGGCGTTAAATTGTATTTTTACAAGAAAGACTGTACAAAAACCTGTATATATTTTGAAAAACTTTTACACACTTAAATAATATTTTCACATTTTTAATTCACTCATTAAAATTAAATTATTGCGTTATTTAATTATTCGCACAAGACTTTTAATAAAGTGGTGTGTGAATAATTTTTAAAGTCGTTTTTGCGACTTTTAAAATAGAACCTGCACAACCAGCAAGGGCTCTGTGCTACATTGTGGGGTTCTAGATTCTTCAAAAATTGTTACTCCGCATCAAAAATATCTATTCTCCACAAAAACATCACATTCTTCTTACAAAAAACCAAAAAACAAAAAAAAAACCGCAGCAAGAAATATTTTTGATATACTTTTTTTACAAATAAGCAAGGTAACTACTATTATTTGATAATCACACACACTTTGGAAGACTATATGAAATTTTAAAATAGTGAAAAATTATATACGAAAAGAAAACTACACTCTCTATTGCTTTTGAATTCAGTACATAATTAATATCTAATAATTATTATTTATTATCTAAAAATCTAATTTTATAACTATTTCGGCAATGGTGTTGCAATGTTATTATTTTTACTTAAAAATAGTTATAATACTTAATTATTAAGTATTATTAATAATTAACTCTAAGATCCAAAAATCTAGTTTACACCAATTTAGAATTAAGTTGTCGTTGTTGTTCATTATAATTATTTTACAAGATTTTTCGCAATAATTATTATTGAAGAAATATTATTTACAATTGTTTTTAGGTAGGTTGGAAAAAGATTTATTTTTATTAAAAACTATCATCAGTCGTAGGTATAGTTGATAAAAATTTTAACAAAATGATTGAAAACACGGAAAAATGTGTTAAAAATGACCTACAAGTTATATCGGAAAAACAAATCTTAAGGATTTGGATTTTAGGACTACAAACCTAAATAATAAAGAGTTAACCCTACATTTTATTAAAATATAAACAACCCTTACATGCTACGTGGAACCAATATTTATACAAGGTTAAAATTTTACTGGATAAAATGTTTTACTATTCATAAGATTAGAAAAATTTACAGGAAGTATTTGGTGTTCTTTTGGTATATTATAATTAATTAATATTAACTAACAAGTAACTTAGGCTAAATATAAGTACAATATTTACATGGAGAACTTAAATAAAAATATGGGTACTAAAAGCGACCAGCGCTGTTTAAAAAACATTTAAAATTATGATTATATCAAATTCCACCAAAACCTTGGCTGAATCAAATCCTTAGACAAAAGAAAATTAAACTAAGTGTATTATATTTACATTATTTTTCAATAAAGTGCATTTTATTGTTGTGTAGTGCTTGTCGATAGGCACAGAGGCACAGTCATTTTTTTATTTTATTTAAAATATATTTAACCTACAAAATACTGTTTACATTATGAAAGAAATTAAAAACATTATGTTCCATTATAAATAATTATGTTCTGTGTGATATTAAAAACTCATTACTTTTTTTAATTAACTCTGATTGTATTAGATTAGTGTATAATTCTGGAATATGTATTTTATATACTGGTGTGTATATTTAATATTATATGAAAAGGTATTTTATGTTGATCTTGGTTTAATTAAAATATGAAATTAATTTTAATAACTTTCACAATATAATCAGTATATTTTATACACCGCATCTTTACAATGATTGCTTTATTTTTGTTGTTATTTATTAAATAGATGTTGTGATTTAACTGTTTTTTATATATAATTTTAATTTCATAGATATTTAATTTTATATTTATATGAGAAATCTTTCATAAATTTGGTAGAGTGTAATGTTAATTAATTTTAAATTAAATGTTTTTTTACATATCATGTTTTATTTGTTAATTCTTTAGAGAAAAAAAAACTGTGGTTTATTTTAGAATATTAGAGAACATTATGAAAAATATTTATTAATATTTATGAAAGATTTCTTTTAAAATATTAACATTTTAAAAATAACAATATACATAAAATTTATTTGTGTTTTATTTAGAATGGTGAATCTTAGGATACTCAATATAGCAAATAATTTTACATGAAAACTACAATAATACTTCACTATTTTGTACGTATATAAGCGTATGGGTAAGTCTTCAAGGGATTGTTAAAGAAATATATTATAGTATGTATTTAAATACCAATTAAAATCTATTTTATTAGTGATTTTTCTAGCAAGTTTAGAGTTTCTAAGACCTCTATCCACTGTGGTTTAATGTAGTAATTATTTTTTAATTATACTCCACATTTTATATTATAACATAATTATTTTTACCTATTTTTTTTTAATTCATATTATTATTTGTAGTAGTACTTTTTTCTAATGTTTTAATAAATATTATTTCGAAGCCTGTATGTCTTTAATTACGCATAATTTGGTAGATTTATACAAATATTGTTTTTTTTTAACGTGTGGTTTTACATGTGCCTTTAGATGAGACGTAAGTAAAGGGTTACTTTATAATTTTCTTCTATACGGCTTTTTATAACATGTTATTGATAAGTAATTATCTATTTTAAACAGAAAATTATGATCAACTAGCTAATCAGGGCTTTTTAATTATGTATGTATACCGAAATAAAATTAGAATAACCAAAAATAAAAACTGTTTTTGTTTTTTAATGTCTACCCTCTATATATAATATTTATATAATAATTTTCTTACACCACAGTGGACACAGGTACTGACGCAGCTAATGCTAATTAATGTTTTACAAAATCTGATGACATTAAAGCTATGTAATTCCTTTATTGTACTATTAAAGGAATAATTATATCATAAGTATGTATATCTTTTCAAATCCATTAGTGTTTTTGCAGTTTCCTCATATTTTATATATCATTAATCTATGATTTTTGCTACGAATATTAAAAAATCCTACGAAATGAATTAATTACGTAATAATGTACATTATCATTTACAATTTCTTTTTTATTTATTGCAACATAAAATGTACAGTCATTTCATGATTTAATCTTATTTACTTAATTTATTGATAATTATTTGCTCAATGTTGGCACTACTCGGTTTTTAACATTAAAAAAATAATTATTTTACAAAATTAATCGCTTAACTATTTTCCAATTATATTTGATATAGTTTAGAATATGGGGCACTTATTTATTTAATAGTTGCACATGAAATGACCATAGTTTCTATATAAAAAGCTTAAAAATATGAACAAGCTGACCTAAGACATTATGATAAGATAAATAATCTATTTTATTTTATCTGTAAGCGTAATTTTTGTTTCACCAAATGTTCTATTGACTGCTTTTCAGAATTTTCGTTCCTTCACTGATATTATTCCAACACATTGGTACTAAGCTAAGTATAATGAAATTAATGATTTTGACCAATTCATTATTAATAATTACTAGGTAATTATAAATAATTAGCTGGTTAACTCTAATTTTGACTGAAATAAAACTATGATTATTTTTAATGTGCTGAATAATATCAGCCAAAGTCCAAACCCGGGATATCACTGAACCGTTCCAATCATTTTTAAAACTATTGAGAGTCCTTTCAACGTACATTGTAAAGATTCGGTGCTGCCCTCCGCTGTGCCATCAGGATCCTGTTGGCCACGCATCGGTAACAGCACACGTAGGCTAAACATCACTTAAACAGTATCCTCCTGAACGCTCTTCTAAAATCCTTGTTGAAGATCGTGTAGATAACAGGATTCAGAACGGAATTCATATAGCCAAGCCAGAAGGCTATCGCGAACGCGCTCGCAGGTATCACACAGTTCCTGCAGGCCGCTTTCAATATGTACAAGAAGAAGAAAGGCAGCCAGCAAGCGATGAAACTTCCCATTATTAACCCTAAAATTAACGTTGCTCTTTTCTCTTTTTTTCTCGCTAATCTCTTCTTTTCTCTCTCTGGGTCTCTTGGTTTGTGTGGCTTTGGTAGCGCTGGCTCTAATTCTGATTTACTTGGTTGTGATTTTTCCTGCCTTCTATCTGTCTTTTTGAAGATGCGTAGTTTTAAGGGTTTGACACCACCGCAGCGGCTGACGACGCCGGAGTCTGAAGATGATGGCTCAAGTTCTGAGACCATGTCGGCGTCTATCGCGACACTGGGTGCTCTGCCCCTGGTTTGCTGTAGTTGAAGCTCTCCGTTCACAGAGAGCGTCGAGCTTCTTAATGGGCAAGAAGCCAATGGGTTTTTTTGTACTTGTGCTGATGTGACGACCTGGGGATGGAAAAGTTGATTAGTTTAATTAGTTTATATCTCAAAAATATAGACGCGAGTGTGGGTCGGTGAAAAAATTTGGTTTAGTTAAGTAATAAATTCAAAGGGAATATAATTTGGAGACTCAAAATAACTGGTTAAATTTTGGCAATACTAGATTTTTCTTAAGGTGCCATGACCCATTTCAAGATTATACATTAATTACCAGGCACTCTGTATATTTAATTAAGATATTCACCAAAATTCAACGCTATCCACAAATAACAGCCTGCAACAGATCACTGCGCGCAAATTGACTGAAAGTCAACCGAACTTTGGATCAATCTGAACTAACACTGTTACTTGTAGTTAACTTAGACACGGTTTACTTAAAGCCACAGCTCACAGTTAGATTAGGTGGCTTCTAAGTGATAAACCAGAGTTAAGTTTACCTGCTCTTGAGTCACGTTGTAACTTATTGATGAGGGTTTAAGAACAGAAGTTAAACTGTTACCTAAGTAATAGTCGAGTTAAGTTGTTTATATATTAAGTAGGTTTAATGGACACATACATGTGTTTTACTAAATACAGACTGTTAGTGTAAACACCGTTGTCATTAAAACCATAGGTACTTGATTTATTATAAAAAATGTTTATCTAAATTTAAAAAATAAACAAAGATTTCTTTCAAAAATTAAAAAAAAAATCTGTCCGACACCGTCCGTATATTCATGGATACTATGCGCCCGAGTTACGTAATCACCGCAAAGGGCGTTGACCTGCTGCACTGGCCGTCCGTTATAACTACCTACATAAGTTTTAACTAATTACATCATTGTAATATAGGGTGAAATAATTTTGAGGAAAAATGGAGATTTTCTTAAAAAAAAATCATCAATTTTTTTTTCGTTGAATTTACGTTCTATTAGTAAAACCAAACCACTGGTTTCAAGGATAACGGTGTTTACAATAACACTCTGTATAAGTGTTATCTTTAGATTAGGTTTAAATTATCAGGATAGTTTTTGCACTAAGATTTTTTAATAAGTTAGGATAAAGTTCAATATACAATTTAATAAAATAAAAAACAAAGTGGCTACTTTTTCACTATGTTTAAGAGAACGGTGATCATCAGCAACAATGGCAGCCCTTGGTAAAACAGCAACTGTTTGTCGGTAATATCAATTATTCGTTAAGTTGTTGTATGTAATTTGATTATTTCCTCATATACAATTTTTTGCACCTGCTTTGTTATCTCTTCACCACCTTTGGTTGACTGGTAGAGAATGCCTAAGGCATTAAGTCCGTCTTTGTACTTTTTTGTTGCATAAAGTTTAAATAAATAAATAAACAACCAACAGTTTTATGTTATATTTATGTTATAATATTTAATAAACAAAGAAGAGTATAGTGTTTTGACTGCTACTAAGACGCGACGACGACGGGCTGATCACGTCGCAGACTACTTCTGAAGCTTGCAGCGACCACCAGTTAGTCCGCAAAACACTGGTTAAGAACCACTCAAAGTCAAAACATTTATTTCAATTAGACCATTTACAGGCACTTTTGAATTGACAATGAGTCGGTCAGTTAGTCCGAAAGTTGAAGCTAGTTGCTCGTTCCAAAACGGAGGTAGGCCTCTATGGAGAAGAACGAGCAAGAAACTCCACGGCAGTCTTTTAAATTAGGTTTTTAATTTAAAGGTACAATACGTGCCACGTAAGATGAAACTTAACACACCACACAAACTTTATTTTGTCATAAAATTATAATATTGTTAAGAATTTAAATCTAAATGCCTTCAAAATATCCCTGAATACATACACAAATTATAGATAGCTATTTCCTACATCTGCTCAAATTCCCCATTACTGACGCTTGTCAAATATCATCATTCGTGGCGCGTATTGTACCTTTGTTTTCCCATACTAATACTTGTAACATTCCGTCCATTATTTGAAAAGATTGTAAGTAAGATTGTATTTGAAAAGAAGAGTACCTGGTAGGCTACCTTCAAGGTATCCTTCCGTTCGTCTGGCGGGGGAGGCAGCGTGTCGCCCGCTTCACTCGTCGATATGTCAGACGCGAGCTCGCACGTCACTGTCGGGATCTGCACTTGTGGCGTCTCTATTGTTGATATTTGGCTTTCGCTGGAATAAGATAATTGTTTATTTAATGTTAATTTTGTTGAAATAACAAATAACCAGCCTGTTAAACACCCCTTTATCACACACACACATCCCTTGCGTGCATACCGTATTTAAACATTCTTTTTTAAATTTAACTGTGAAAAATTTTAGGCATGCTTTCAAAATTGTCTTTTGCCTATTTTCTCACACATCAAAATCTGCCTAGCCTTTTCCCAACTATGTTTGGGTCGGATTTCAGTCAAATCGGATGCAGCTGTATACCATTACATGGAGCGACTGCCTATCTGACTTCCACAGCCCAGTAACTGGGTAATATGACACTTCTTGGCTGTCAGACTTTCGGGCTTCTGATCATTTTCTCACACATAATATGTATAGCTAATGTAAACTGGTGGAGTGGAACCACCTAATACAAGAAAATCTTTGCTTAAAAGGTAACCCCAAACTAAAAATTCTTATTTATATAAGTTGATGAAATAAAAAAAAAAGTTATTATTATATTTATTCCCACTGTATGGTAAAGGCCTCTTCTCATACAGAGAGGCACGAGCATTGATCGCCACGCTTGCTCAAGGCGGACTAGCAATTATAGACTTATGTCCAGATTTCCTAACGATGTTTTCTTTCACCGTTATATGAAATTGAGGCGGTTTAGAAACTCTACACTAGGGTGTATGGGGTCATAAGACCTTACTGCCCACATGATAAAGAAGAAGAAGAATATGAAATGTTAATTTAGTCGAATTACGTAAAATTTGTTCCAAATATCGAAGCATATAGGGAGTAAAAAGACACATCACATAGTCGTTTACAACGCATACTGGCCAAGGTTAAACATTAAGAAAAAAATATTGCGGGAAAACTACTTTTCTGTTTGGTGTGACAATTCATTATTTATCATAGGGCGCAAGCGCGTTAAACATTGTGGTCACAGGGGGGCATGCCACAGTACAAGAGGAGGGCAGGACGTTTAGTTATAACATTTAAAACCTCCAATCATTTATTGTAATCCATGATGTACACTCACAGGTGGTAAACAAAAATAAGATATTATAGAAACAATCATGGACCTGGTTGCATAAAAAACAAATAGAAAATGTAGAACTTTGACCTGTAATCCCTCCGTAACCAGAAGATCCCCCGGTATGGTCTAGAACAAAAAAAATATCGCAAACGCTGACTCAAGTCCCAAGGAAAGTATCGAGCAATAATGCATTTTGGTTTTTAACAAAATCCGGGCTTGTACGAAGAGACAAAAAAATCTCTTTGTACAAGCTCGCCACATTGACTCCTGATAGCCAAAATCAACAGTGACGACCCCCAGAAATGCGCCGAGGCAATGATGCTCCAACTTCCAAACTTCAGGCTGCTACTGAGAAATTAAAACTGTAAAAAAAACTTTTTGTCCGACTTGAGAATTGAACCCAGGACCACCCATATATCTTCCTTCCTCTTTGCCTCTAAAATGTCGTCGGTCTGGCGATTCTGAGTTCTAAGTTCATAATGTTAGGACCGTTTTTCCTGCTGGGCTGCAAATGGTCACAGCGACATGTCGCCTCGATGCTTATGAGAGAATATATAAAATGGTGTATATTTACCCGTTATTATTGCTAAGGTGTCCCTGAGGCATGGGGTGAGTGGAGGGCATCGGTCGCGTGCCCTTTGCCGGGTTACTGAAGCTTGTTTGCTGCTCGTTCTACAAACAGAAGATAACATGTAATCCCTAAAGGGTTAGGCAGAGTTACCCATTAGTACACCCACATTTCGCCAGTTCTGTTCTAAGACCCATCCTAAAGGGGCGAGCGTATTGCCATCAACTGGGCACAAATCCAGACTTAGACGCTGCTACTGAGATATTCTAGACGAAAAATCCTAATAACGCTTTGCCCGACCTGGGAGTCGAACCCAAGATCTCATGCTCAGTAGTCGCGCTTTGCGACCACTAGACCAAAGAGGCATTCCAAATAATAATATTTCTTTATGTTCAATTTAAAATACAATCATACGTGTATCCCTGGCTCTTTTACTAAGACTGCCAGATACAGAACAGAGGTGTACCCATTAGTACAACCACATTCCGCCAGTTATATCCCATAGTTAGTCCCATGTAATAGGGGGCGAATATATTGCCATCAACACAAATCCACAGGGGCACAAATCCTGACTCCAAGGACTGAGAAATTGACAGAAAGTCAAATCATTTATTTCATTTAGGCCATTGTAAGGCACTTTTGAACGTCATTACAAAGAAAAAAACAGAGTTGAATCTAGTTGCCCCTTCCAAAAGGTAGTTTTGTATGGAGAAGAATGGGCAAGAAACTCCATACATACTCTTTTAAAATCAATGTTTTACAATATTTGCATACAGAGTCATTCTTAATTACATGCGAATGCAATGAACCTTATATAAAAACTACTATATCATAATACGCAAATGGAATTTATATTACATATTAGGAATTTACGGTAGAAATATATTTAAAGTTACATAGTGTTCACATGTTAACAAATTTGGAACTATCGACGACCACTCTCAACATCTCAACCAACAATGAAACAGTGCGTGAGCCTGCGCAGAAAGAACAGATAATACTATATACATGGTTATACTCACAGCCCTAGGCCTAGGATTCTTCCTAATCCCTCTTCTCGCTCGCGCCTTCGCCGCGTAGTATATCCTGATGTAGACGAACACCATGATACAGGACGGTATGTAGAAGCTGCCTAGCGCCGAGTAGACCACGTAGCCAATGTCGTCTGACACCTGAGGAAGAACAATACCAAGGTTAGAAGGGGTCTTTTAAAGATAGTTGTGATTAGTGATAGACTGTCACACAAAAAATTGTGTACAGTTCATTTTGAACAGAGATTTCGAATTATCTTTCTTCAGACACGCATTTTTTTTAGGTGGTAAAAATCATCAAATGACTCCTTCCGCCCTGGGTGGGGCGGAAGGGACTGTCAGACTTTTACTGACTAAAAAACCACCCTGTTCCTTCTGTTGCCCTTTGCGGTCCGTGGCCACGGTATCCCGTTAGGATGTCTCGCAACCATGGCTCTTTAAACACACTAACGCCGGAACACAGTGTCTGACTAGCACGGAAGGTAATCAATTTATATTTGTATACCGCCAATTCGCTCAAAAATTGTTTTTTTTTTGTTTCTTTTCTTAACATAGTTCCACATCAGTTTTTTATATGTTTTACAAAATAATTACTGTATGTTCTAAAATGTATGTTTTGTAGATTTATTGTAAGTACCTACGTATTTTAGATTATTACTTAATCTTAAGTTGCGGTGTACAATGTAAGACTTACTTTGGGAAAATATTAATAAACAAATAAAAAAATGCCTCGTTGGTTTGCCTTCGAGGATTACAGGCGTGATGATATGTATAAAGGTGTAAAATAAAAAAATAGAAAAAAACGAACTTAAAAACTCTGGACTACTACTAAAAAAATCCTAGAAATACCAAATAACACTTTGACCGACCTGGGAATCGAAAACCCAGACCTCACGCTCAACGGGGTAGTCAGATTAATATTTGGATGAGGACGGTAGACAATGATTTACTTTTTTTTCCTAATCGTTTCCCTAAAGAGTTCAAAACTGATCGGTTACGGGTCAATTGCATTCATCGACTCCGATCTTCTTCATAAACTTCCAAAATTCCTTGTAATAATTCCTCTACTATAGATTTATCGTTTAAGAGCGTTTACGCTGTACGGCATATCATACCTATAAACTTTCATGTCCTTATTTTTCAAGATCATATAACAAACATAACATCACGCCTGTAATCCCCGAAGGGTTAGGCAGAGGTGTACCCATTAGTACACCCACATTTCGCCAGTTATGTTTTTGGTCCCATGTAATAGGGGCGAGCCTATTGCCATTAACCGGGCACAAATCCAGACTCCGAGGCAGCTACTAAGAAATTCCTGATGGAAAAACCCAATAACACTTTGCCCGACCTGCGAATCCAAGACCTCATGCACAGCAGTCGCGCTTGCGACCACTAAACCAATGAGGCAGTTTCAAGATCAATGAACCTATTTTAATGAAACTACCTACACGCAGGATACATAGATCAAAAAATTTAGTTGAGAACATTTTCGAAATGTCTTATTTAAATCAACAAACAAATGATTACGATTTTCATCTTTATAATATAAGTATAGACTAAAAGCTAAAATGGTCAATCTGTATTGAGCAAGCGTGGTGATCAATGCTCGTGCCTTCTCTGTATGAGAAGAGGTCTTTGCTCAGAAGGACAGTAATAGGCTTGTATTATTATTGTATTTGAAAATTTAAAACAATTTCTCTAACATCTTAAGTAAAGATGCGACTCCATTGCAAGCCTAAGCTACGATTGTTTAAATTAGCTTTATATAAAATAGGCACAATCGTCATGGATGCGTGGCTGGCAAACAAATGAATACGTCCAGATAACCTCTCCGTGCACATCCTACGCAGCAGTGGAGTTCCGCCTTTAAATTCTTTTCAGAGAAATTTAATCTTAGCCTATTGTATTTTCACAATAGGCATCAGAGATATTGGTACAAATGTTCTTTATATGAAACGTAGACGCCTCGCCTTGATTGGATGCGATTCGAGAACGGTAATAATGTTTTAGGTAGATATAGTACTTGTTTTTTTGTAATAACAGCCGCACGGGTCGATCCATCAGGCTATGTGTGCCGAGGTTGGTCCGTGGATAGGTTAACATATCTTCACACACCGAACCTCCGCCGTGTCTCGGAAAGCACGTTAAGCCGTTGGTTCCAGCTGTTATTCGTGGATCTTTGACAGTCGTTACGGGTCGTCAGAGGCCCGCAAGTTTGACAACCAGTCTTACTTTGGTAAGACTCGGGTATCGTAATTACCTAGTTACTGGGTTGTGCAGGTCAGATACGTAGTCGCTTCATGTAAAATACTAGTATTCAGCTGCACGATAGACTGAAAGCAGACCCTAACATAGGCGGGGAAAGGTAGTTTGATTGTGGAATGTGAGTACTGAATATATTAAGGTAGCTTTTTCTCGCGATTTCGCCCGCGGGTATAAATGTCGGTTATCGCGGACGCAGACGAAGTCGCTGAATTAAAAGTAGCCTTCCTTGGGATTCAAATTTACCCTGTACCCAAGTGGTGATCAATGCTCATGTCTTCTCTTTACGAGAAGAGGCCTTTGCCCTGCAGTGAGACAGTAATAGACTGGTATAATTTTTATTTTAACTCGATTCCTTACACTCCTCCCCTTAATCTCCATTCAGTGGCAGTTTGTCGTGATGGACCAGTGGTTAAGGCGCCCGCCTCTCATGCATGAGGTTGTGAGTTCAAATCCGGGCAAGTACCAATGTGATTATTCAATTCATATGTACTTTCTAAAAGTTTATCGTGGACATCACTGGCATCGGTGAAGGAAAACAGCGTGAGGAAACCTGGGACTTACTGTTCCACTCAAACCATGTCAGAGGCCCTTGGGGCGGTTTAGAAACTCTGACACTATCTATGTGTGCGTGTGTGGGGTCCTAAGACCTTACTGCCCACACGATAAAGAAAGAAAGGGCAGTTTCACGCATCCTCGATTCAAAAGTAGTACGTACATAAGTTTTTATAGTATTTTTCTCCTAAATAGGAAATTACTTAGTTCCGTAACAATTCCATTAAACGACCAAAAGACAATCGGTCGTTTTGGACCGGAAGAGTAGTTAGCCGATAAGTGTCCGACGTGCAATGCAATATAAACTCAATGTTCCTAACAAAACGGTCTGTTTTCCAACTTTGATTTTGTGATTACATTTCGGTAAGAGATTTGGGGTTGGGTGTTAGTGACAGCGAGTGCTGTGGACTCTCAAAAAAGGAAAGGATGTTTTTAAATAAACTTAATTACACAAAAGAATGATCTATGAAATTAATGAAAAGACGAATGATTCCAAAAGTCTGAAAAGTTTAATAGGACATGAAATTTAAAAAAAAAAACCCACACTAGGAATTTCTCCTGTATCGTTTGGGCGTTTACGGACATATTAACTCTCACACACAAACAACCAGACCCGGAATAACTATCTGTAGGCTATACAAATATTTTTTCCGTACGATAATGAAACCTGGACACGCAGTCAACAGTATGACATGACTGTGTGAAAGAGTAGATAATAAAGTGTGGCTGAGAGAGAACGCGCATGCTTGAGATAACATGAAATATATTTTAAAAAGAATACTTGAAAAGTGACGGATCAAAAAAAAAGATGGAGAAATTTCATTTTTATAGATACATATTTTATGACGGAATTTAAGAAGAAAAATATCTTTCCTTGATCTTAGCCCCTGTTCCGACACTTTTGAATAATAAATATGACAGCGATTTGACGTAATCATTTTCAACACAAAAGCTATCTTTGACTTTGCGTCTAATCTCTCCCCGGTCATGTCCGATTACCGTCTCATCGGACTATGAGAGTGAGGGAAGAGGGAGTGCACCTGTGTTTGCGCACTTGTGCACTACAATACTTATGCATTGAATGATTTATTTATTTAGGTTAGTCAACAATTGTTTACACAATACATTAAAAATAATTTATTAATAGTACATTTATTGCACCAATTACTTACAGGCTAACACAATATGTGCTATTTATGGTTTTACATAGTCACTATCCCAATAAATTGTATTATAATAATTTATTTGTATTAATTAATGGTAGGTTAATACATAAACAATTATAATTCTAGCGTAACTTAACGTAGCAATAATAACAATTAATTAATTCATTCTTTTATTCATGTATCTCATGCGTACTAGGCTAAGTAGCTTGGTACAATGGGATTGGTCTCCGTAACCGTAATTCAGTCTAAAGAATAATATGCATTTTTATTACTATGTGACAAAAATACATTATTTCATATTCCCGACCGAAAATATTTTAAAAATAAACACAAACTTACTCCATTGTTATAAGTCACCAGACTTATAAGAGGAAAAGTATACATTAATTCTCCTAAAAAGCAAAAAAGCTGTAACTACTTACAACTTGTATCCGTGTGTCCCCGACCATTCTCATGAACAATATTGCGTCACACAGCAGGAAGAAACTGTGGCAAAATATAAATGTTAACTTTTTGAAAGGAGGAGGCGAGCGCGGAGAATTATACAAACTTTTATTGTTTCCTTAAGCTATAATTTATACTTCAAATTATCACGATGGAAACTGTTTATTGTTACTTACAAGTTTTTCCTCTTTTCACCCGTAATTTCCCCCTATTTTTACCCCAACTTGACCCTATAAATGTTGCTTATAAAGCCTGCGCGGAAATGTATTGTTTAAGTTTTGTGAAAATGCAATGAAATGGTGTGTGGATGGTTTTGTAAATAGCTTGTAAACAACTTTCTATGAGGTGTTTAAGTGATTTATGGGTATTTGTAAAGAACATCTGAGAAAAGTTTTAATAAAAATTTGCGCTGGCTTTGAGGATTCCCCCTTTTATTAAAAAAAAAAAACAATCTTTATTGGTTAATAAAATACAGTGATTATTGAACAATGAACCCTGGCCTCCACACTAGGATTCCCTGTGTTGTGGAGGTCAGTCTCCTTCATCAGTGATACAAACAATATGCACAATACTAACTATAAACAGAACGAGCAATTGCACAGTAGATTTATTAATAAATATAAGAAGAGAAAAAAAAATTAAATAAAAGAGGAAAATTAAAAAAAAAAAAATTGATGAGGATTATCGACATATAAAATGTTTAGAGGTATGAGTAACAGGGTGTAAAGTTTCTCCTCCTCCGTTGAAAAGTGAGGATTCTCAGCCCAGACGGGTGTTATGTCTGGTGGGTGGACTGCCCGACGGTTGTTGTCGGGATTTAGTGTGTATGCTAATGTCGCGGCAAACTCTGATTGCGCGATGTAGGAATTGTCAGATAGTTCGCGTATATATGTCGCTACAAATGCTTTGTCCTGAATGACTAACTAACAGACGGAACGTACAGCCTAAACCACTGATCATAGAGACCTGAAACTTAGAGGATGTGTTCTTTGTATGACATAGGCATCGGATAAGAAAGGATTTTCCAAAATTTACTCCCTGAGGGGATGAAACTGGGGTCTAAAATTTGTATGGAGAAACCAACTTTGACGCGGACGAAGTCGCGGGCAGAAGCTAGTAATAATATGTTAGTTTATCCTGTTTTTAAGTAGTTACGTCTGAAACATAATAAACCATTGTGTCATAAATACAGGATACAATTCTGTTGCCTTATGTGAAATCTATATCTGTATGAGTGCCGTTCAGACGTTGAGCGCCATCCATCTAGCTGGTTTTAACTGGATGGCAAATCTATTTATCACGTCATAAACTCGATAGTTCACAATATATAAAAAAAAAGACGTAACTATGTGCACAGTTTTTCTGTGTTTTGCTTAGCTTTTTTTTTGTCCTAACTGCCCGCTGTCACTGACACCCCACCTCACTGTTTTCATTAGAACATCTTAGAGCCTTAGTTAACTGTTATTCGTTATGCGAGGAATTCTGCGGTAGGCTGCCCATTGTCATGGCATTGGACTATACATACGAGGTGTAACCATATAACCTTTAACCGTGCATACTGACCATCAAATTGAGTAATTTTTGCTAAGAGGCTACTTCTTTTTTTTGTGTGAAAAATTAATCTTTATGTACATAACATAACATCACGCCTGTAATCCCCGAAGGGTTAGGCAGAGGTGCACCCATTAGTACACCCACATTTCGCCAGTTATGTTTTTAGTCCCATGTAATAGGGGGCGAGCCTATTGCCATCAACCGGGCACAAATCCAAACTCCGAGGCTGCTACTGAGAAATTCCTGATGGAAAAACCCAATAACACTTTGCCCGACCTGGGAATCGAACCCAAGACCTCATGCACAGCAGTCGCGCTTGTGACCACTAGACCAACGAGGCAGTCATTCTATATGTATGTTGCAAAAAGTTCTCAAGTCAATCAATCTGCCTAGCCTTTTATCAACTACGTTGGGGTCGGCTTCCAGTCTAACCGAATGCAGCTAAATACTAGCATTTTACATGGAGCGACTGCTTATCTGTCCTCCACAACCCAGTAACTGAGTAACACGATACCCTTGTTAAGACTGGTTGTCAGACTTTCGGGCTTCTGACGACCCTTAAGGACTGTCAAAGATTTACATATGACAGCCGGGACCAACGGCTTATCGTGCTTTACGAGGCACCCAACGATGTCAGTGATGTCTAAGATAAACTTAGAAAGTAGGTACATATTATGAATTGAAAAAGTCACATTGGTACTTGCCCGGATTCGAACCCAACTTGGTAGCAAGATTCGCGTCTCTACCCCTCTTTATACGCGAGGTTCCTATTGAGCCATGAGGCCCTTAAAACCCCTACAATCAATATCGCCTACCGAAGCGGGGTAAGCAGAACAATTTTAACGCAACATTAGGCATTTATAACGATAGGAGTATAAAAGAATCTTTTTGTTAGAATATTCACTTTTATAGTAATTGAATTGATTTTTATGCTGAGTCTTCAACTTGTATAAGTTTAAGACTATTTAGTGGCATAGTTTATGGTCCTACTGTTAAGCCTCGTATTTATCCGGGGTTGCGGGACGTCTTAACAGGATACCGTGGCCCCGGAACGTAAAGGGCAACAGAAGGAACAGGGTGGTTTTTTAGTCAGTAAAAGTCTGACAGTCCCTTCCGCCCCACTCAGGGCGGAAGGAGTCATTTGATGATTTTTACCACCTAGAAAAAAAAAAGCCTCGTATTCATAGGAAACATTTGTTTAGAAACATGGTTGCATAAACATGTTGCCGAGTTGCTGTCAACATAATTATTGCGCGCAACATTTGTGTCGCGGAGTTGATCACGCCATGTTGCAGAGTTGACACCCGGCGAGCGAAAACATCAGTTTATCAACAAATGTTGACGTGTGTGGACAACCCATATTGATTTAAACAAAGTTTCCAGCAACATTCTCGCCGTTCATCAACAATGTTGATCAACTGTTGCCAAACAAATGTTTACCATGAATGGCTTTAATCTCCAATTGCTTAGCTATGTATCGCCAATCGTAAAGGCTGTCTGCATATAAATATTTATATCATACCAGAACTGCCTCATTGGTCTAGTGGTCGCAAAGCGCGACTGCCGAACATGAGGTCTTGGGTTTGATTCCCAGGTTGGGCATAGTGTTATTGGTTCTTTCGATCAGAAATTTTTCTTTAGTAGCCGCCTCTGAGTGTGAATTTGTGTCCGGTATTTGGAAATAGGCTCGCCCTCTATTACATGGGACTTAAACATAACTGGCGAAACGTTTGTGTACTAATGGGTACACCGCTGCCTAACCCTTCGGGGATTACAGGCGTGATGTTAGTGGTCATACTGTTAATCACCGTTGCTGCGTATCGCCACTTGTGAATTCTGTGGGCGGTGATAAATAACTATATTATAACATGTCCAGATTCCGAGGCTGCTACTGATAAATTCCTGATGGAAAACCCCAAAAACACTTTGTCCGTACTGGGAACCGAACCCAAGACCTCATGCTTAGCAGTCGCAACACAAAAAGGCAATACTAACCAAAATTATGTGACAAGGCCACGAACTAAACCTAGTGTGTCATAAATAAAAATAAAATCCCACACCGAGTACGGTTAGCAAAAATATACTTTATTAAAGACAATCGCACTAATGCAACGTAAAGGCGAGCGTTTTTTCTCCGTTGAACAAAAACAGGGATCTTTTTCTCTAAGTGGTAGGGTTAGCAAAACAATCTGTTGTTTTGTTAGTTGTGTTATTTTTTGTATTTTCTTTGTTACAGAATTGTTAATTAATCGGATACTAGAAGCGGTTTCTAACGGTATTTTTAACTAGCGTCTGCTTGTGAATTCGCCCGCTTGTTCTTTGCTTACATCTTGACAAAATTGAGTCCTTAGTTGCTTCGAATTTAATAATAAAAACTTTTTTCTTTTTTTTTTCTTCTTTTTAAAATTTTACCATTTTTAGTTAATTATACTTCTCTTGCATCATCGCATATTTTAGTTGAACACAAGCAACTCTTTGCTTAACAGGGAATCTCCTCTGAATTTATTGTTACAGTAATATGTTTAACCAATAAAAAAAACTTTTTTTTATCTTTGATTACTGCTCCGCTCCTGTGGGTCGTAGCGTGAAGTTATATAGCCTATATTATTCCTCTTGAATCTGGCGATCATATACATAGATTTTTTTCTAATCCGACTGGTAGTTCCAGAGATAAACGCGTTTAAACAAACAAACAATATATGTGATTGCCAGATTCATGAGAATTTTCTTAATCTGACTGGTCTTTTTTTTTTAGGTGTTAAAAATCATCAAATCACTCTTTCCTGACTCCTTCCTTTCCTGACTATCAGACTTTTACTGACTAAAACACCACCCTGTTCCTTCTGTAGCCCTTTGCGTTCCGGGGCCACGGTATCCTGTTAAGACGACCTGCAAAATCTGACTGGTCTAAGGTAGAAAATGCCCAAGGCATTAAGTCCGCCTTTGTACAATTTTTTTTAACATGTGCATTACGATTAAATAAATAAATAAGTGCTAAAGATTAGCATGTTTAAACAAACACACAAATAAACAATACTTTTCTTTTATAGATACGTATTTTTTTCCTATTCTTGGTAGCGAGTGTAGCTTGTAACATAATTAAAATGCTTTTCAATCTGCGTGGCGCTTAGTCTATTTGTTGAACTAACATTAATTAAAATGGCTAGTCTGTGGTAAACGGACGCCTTCCTATTCGAAGCCGCTAGATTACTTACTTATTTTATTCATTTGTTGAAATTGTGATTTTAGATCGTGTTTGTATTTGTTGGTATTGATTAGTGTTAATAAAAAATTATAACAATTAGTGAATGAGTTTCGGCCTACTCTTATGGAAAAAAGGCGTGTGTTTTTGTATGTATGTAGATGACAAAAAAATGATCCAAAATCATAATGGTGTGCTTGGGAGATCGAGTCAAAACAGGTTAAAATATTTTTTTGTTGCGTATTGTTTTTTTAGCCTCTTTATTATTATTTTTATACAAAGTTCACATGGTCTATGTCAATAAAAAAAATCTTTCTATTTTCTGCCGATTGCCTCGTTGGTCTAGTGGTCGCATAGCGCGACTGCTGAGCATGTCTTGGGTTCGATTGCCACGTCGGGCAAAGTGTTATTGGATTTTTCCAGTATTTTCTCTGTAGCATCCTCGAAGTCTGGATTTGTGAACGGTTGATGGCAATAAGCTCGCCCCCTATTACATGGTACTTAAACATAACTGGCGAAATGTGTGTGTATTAATGGGTATACCTCTGCCTAACTCTTCGGGGATTACTGGCGTGATATTATGTACGTATATCTTATTCAAAAATCATATTTTACAACGTCCCACTCGCCCACGTGACGGTCAGAGACAGTCCAACTACATTAAATAATAAACTTTGACCATTGTACAGAGTATTTTAAATCTAGACTCAATTTTCAGTCTAAATCAGGAGTTTCTAAACTGTAGGTCGCAACGCTCTGCAGCGTCGTGGGACTGTCCTGAGATACAAGTCACATTGATTGTAGTACTATCACTAGCTTCTGCCCGCGACTTCGTCCGCGTCTAAGTTGATTTATCAATTTACAAATATTGAACCCCCGATACGTCCCCTTAGGGAGTGAATTTTGGAGAATCCGTTCTTAGTGGTCGTCTACTAACTATAAATTACCTGCTAGCACCATTTTTTCCTTATACGTCAAGTGGTTTTCGATATTTCGTGATGAGAAAACAAATATATAATAGTAATAATTAAGATATTTTTGTTTTCTTTAGTTAAATACTAGCGATCTGCCCCGGCTTCGCATACCGTCGATGAAAACTCCTAGCGGCTTCACTTTTTCCGACACTACCAACAATTTTTGTTGAATTTTAACCTTGATAAATTATATACATAAACCTACTCTTCACTCTATCTAATGGTAAAAACTATGAAAGTCCGTTCAGCAGTTTTTGAGCTCATCGTGAACAGACATACAGACGCACCGGAGGACTTTGTTTTATAATAAGTAGGATAGGAATAAATAAGAAATAGATAAAGTAATCTTAATGTTTATTAGCGCTACACACAAATATCTCCTTGAAAAAGGCGTTGCAAGAATAATTACTATATGTAAAGGGCGTCGCAGAATATAAAAGGTTGGGAGCCTCTGGTGTAACTACGAGTAGTTCAATCAGAATATATCCGTCCCTAACTGTGTGGAGAAAACTTTGAACACAACTAAAATTAGGTCTCAATTGTAGTCGGACCGTGTTTGCAAACAACTAAATAACTAAGTATCGACTCATAATGTCACCAGTCTATTATTGTCTCAGTGCAGGGCAAAGGCCTCTTCTTATACAAAGAAGGCACGAGCATTAATCACTACGTTTGCTCAAGGCGAGATGGCGATTTCAGACTTATATTAATTACTAGTATACATATTTCTGGGATAAAAAGTAGCATATACATACATATGTGCTATTTCAAAGTATAATGTATCTCTGTACTAGCATCCAGAACTGTTCAGCTGTTCAGGCGTGATTGAGAAACAAACATCCATCCAAACCGTCGTATTTATAAAAGTGGAGAGATAATATTTCCTGATGATGTTTTCCTTCACAGATGTCAGTGACGTCCAAGATAAACTTAAAAGGCCTTATACAAAGTCTTTGGTTAAAGGTTTAAAATATTAAGCCCAATTGTTGTGTTACAAACCTTAATTTTATCGAAATAAAGTTCAAAATTCAAAAACTGACTCGAAGGATCAATCCTGGTTTCAGCAAAGACTTTGTTTTATTATAGGGAGGAGAAAGTCACGTTGGTACTTGTCCAGTATCCACTTCGCAAGCTTATACATGAGGGGCCTTAACCACTAGGACTAAAACTAAATTAAACTAAAACCACTGGGACATCTCGACATATCACTAATAACTAATAACAGAATATTGTTCACATGTCGATAGTTGACGATAATAATCGGAGTTTTATCGGTGAGAGTCGGACTATTCCTCTGAGACTTGAGAGTATTGCGAGGAACTCCGACAAACAAATTGTGGTACGATTGGAACAAATTATCTAATACGAATAGAATTTGAAATGTAACGGTTTTTTTTAAATAGTATACGTCTTTAAAAATGTACAGTCTTGAAATCAGACAAAAAAATAAGTTATAACATAACATTACGCCTGTGATCCCCGAAGGGTTAGGCAGAGGTGTATCTATCTATAAGTACACTTACATTTCACCAATTGTCCCACATTTCGCCAGTTATAAAATAAAATTATTTGATGATTAAATAATGTCATTAGTGGTCCGTTATTTAATTTCAGAAATAAGTACTATATTTATACATTTAACAAATAAGATGGCTTAAAAAAAAACTCTGCATCGCTGTCGACTAGAAATGTAAAAAAAAAACCGTTTAAATAATTGAGTTAGTTTTCCTTATTAATTCTACTCAAACAATTAAAACAAAAATATCGAAGTTTAAAAATAAAAATAATTTTTAATTCTTTTTCTAAAACTTTTCTTGCTGACCCTACCCGAGGAGCGAGCGACATAATTCGTGGAATCAATGAGCGGATCCACATCAAAGTAATGCAGTTATCTTGTAGCTCAGCCTCTCTGGGGTACACTGATTAACTAGCCCGCTTACCCCCTTATACAGAAGAGTCGTTTAATTTTAAACTGAAAGACTGAAGTAATAAGAATAATTTTATTTGTAACCGTAACGCCATTTGTATTTACAATAAAATATGCCTATAGACACTATAACTGTAGAGATAAACTATGATAACTCGACGCTCCCCTCCATATTACTATTTCAAAATAATGAGTAGTTAATGATGCCGCTTTTCAAGCAACAATGACACGCTGATTTGTTTTTGTTTCGAGAGCCGTCTCAGTACGCACACATGCGTTGTGAGTCTTGTAAATACAAATACTTTCAAACGTTTTGAATTGTGGAAGGGCGCGTCAAGTTATCGTGGTTTATCTCTACTGACATACTTGTTGTGAGATGCATCATAGATTTTGTATGGCAATAGCAAGCTGTGACGTTATTGCCGGCGCAATTGATTAACTATTTATTAATTTAAAAGCAAAAATAAAATCTAATTTTGCGGTAAAAAAAATCATCGGGTTTTCAAGGCTAAAATCACGTGTTTTTTTTTTGAAGGTTTTAGGTGTAATTTAAATTATGCGTATTATATGAACAATAAAATAATTATAGTATTAATAATATTGGAATAATAAAATATCAACATTTTTTTTTTACATATGCTTGTGCTACGAAATCGTAGCAGGCGTAGAGAGTATAGCTACGGCGTAGCAAATCCGTAGACCTTCACTCATAAGTTAAGAGTTGAGAATGCGTCCTTTCAAATATGTGTAGTTTGAGATTACCTCAGTCATTGTTCTTAAATGGTCAGATAGTTAATCCTCGAAATCGAAACCGATCCAACTTTAGCCGGAATCTCATCTCTTGTCTCAGCTACTACATTTCACCAGTTACGTAGGTATAATTCCTATGTAATAGGGGGCGAGCCTATTACCAACTACCGGGCACAAATCCAGATTCCGATCCTGCAACTAAGAAATTCCTGATGGAAAAACCCAATAACACTTTGCCAGGCCTGGGAATCGAACACCATTTATTATTATTATACCAGCAACAGCTATAAATTAGGTAAAAACTTCGATAAAAACAGTGTTTTAATAAAAGATTTTGTTTAATCCGTTCATTCGCTTCGTTAATCTCGTTCGTCCCGTACAAAATGATACAGTAATCAGCTTGTGTAATGTAAACAAATGTTATTAATTGTAAACATTGTATTATACTCTTCAACGTGACGATAATGAGTTTCGGATGTTAGAGGAAAAAAAATCCTTGTTTAATCTGGCTGAAATTGATTGACTGATCGATCATCATACAGTTCAAACCACAGGATAGCACTGAAATTAGGCGCACAGGTAGTTATTATGACGTAGTCATGCGTTAAGAAAGGATTTTCCAAAATTCACCCCTTTTTGGAGGTGGTAAAAATCATCAAATGACTCCTTCCGCCCTGGAACGGACGGAACGGACTGTCAAAATTCACCCATTAAGGGGTTGAAACCACTGGAGTCGCGGGACGTAACAGGATACCGTGGCCCCGGAACGCAAAGGGCAAGAAACAGGATGGTTTTTTAACCAGTAAAAGTATGACAGTCCCTTCCGCCCCACCCAGGGCGGAAGGACTAACCTGAAGATTTTTACCACTCCCAAAAAAAGGGGATGAAACGGGCGTTCAACATTCACGCGGATGAAGTCGTTGGAAAAAGCCAGATCATAATAAAGCTGAAACGCGTTTTGTTCTGTGTGTTTGTTTAAATGCGCTAATTTCTGCAACTGCCAATCATATTGGAAAAATTCTGGCGACTTCAAAGTCGCTGACAGTGACTATAATTTTACCTTTTGTCATCCTTAGCCATCCATCCAAACTTTCGCATTTAGGTATAATAGTTGTAAGATGCCATATCAAAATACAAACTCACTCTCTGTTAGTTGTGACTGTTCTCAGTACTAAGATCAAGACTGTGATACACCACTCATCACAAACTGTAATGATATGTGCACATTACACTCATGTTTGTCTGCTATGATAACAAACATTTAAATAATAGCCTCATTGCTTTTGTGTAATCATAGTTTGAGTAAGGCATTGATGCCGATTCCCTTGTTTACAAACTAAACTAAAATTTGACTACTTCTATATTTTTTTGTCCAATAAAACAAGAAAGAGACTAATGTAAATAAGAGCTGTTTTTAGTCAATCTGACGCATCCATACAATTACAACGATCGGACTATGAGAGTGAGGAAAGAGGGACTGCATCTGTGTTTGAGCACACACTCGTGCACTATAATTATACGATTACATAACATAAACATCCTGCCTGTCATCCCCGAAGGGTAAGGCAGAGGTGTACTAATAGGTACACCATTAGTACACCCATATTTCGCCAGTTATGTTTAAGTCCCATGTAAAAGGGGGCGAGCATATTACCATCAACGGGTACAAATCCAGACTCCAAGATTGCTACCGGGAAATTTCTGATGGAAAAAGCCAATAACACTATGCCCGATCTGGGAATCGAACCGAAGACGTCATGCTCAGCAGTCGGGCTTTGCGACCACTAAACCAACGAGGCAGTATTAGGATTAATAGCACTATATAAACAGCAAACAAGTCCCAATTGAATGAACGAATAAACTATAGTCTTAAAAACATCAAACAACGAATTAATAACAGAAATGAGTCCCAAAAATGATCAAATTGTTCGTTTAATTAACCTTCGTAATGGAAAATTGATTGGTAATTAATATTTAATAACAATGTCTGCGTACAGTCTGTCCGTCTGTCCATCTATCTGTTTTGAGTTCCAATTACAATGATGGATTGTAATTAATTGAGTGCTGTTTTATAGGGAATGTAATCGCTTTTTGATGATGGTTAATGTAATGTTTTTATGTTAATGCTGGTGTTGTCTATGAGTGTGGCAAGAGGGAGTGCACCTGTGTTTGTGCACACACTTGTGCACTATAACGCAGCAAATATAACGTAGCTAAATATAACGTAACTAACGTAGCAAATATACGTTAATGGATATAGATCGACTTTTAATTGCATTCTGTAACTTGATTGTTGAAGGGTTACCAGATTTTATTTATTTATTTATTACATTTGGGAAAACAAACAGTAGTCTGTACATTAAGCATTATAAACAATTCTGTGTTAAAATAAAAATATAATTAATATGCTACAAACAACATTTTCCACAGATTACCATAAAATATAATAAAAACAAAAACAAGCTAACAAGATAAAAAAAAAGATAGTGAGGTGGTGTTAGAATGAACGAAATTGAAAGAACTTGAATAATTTATTTATCACATTATTTTTATTTAAAATTTAATTACTTTGAAACAGAAGCACTTCACGACGCAGGGATCACATACTCCCGGGTTGCGGGACGTCTTAACAGGATACCGTGACCCCGGAACGTAAAGGGCAACAGAAGGAACAGGGTGGTTTTTAGTCAGTAAAAGTCTGACAGAAGGAGTCATTTGATGATTTATACCACCAAAAAAAAAAAAGGATCACATACACATACCACTTCTTCTTATTTTTTGTTTATGTGTCCCTCTATGAATGAAGAAATAGGGTTTGATCTCTATGGCATCTTGAGCATGAAGGCAGGGTCTCATCACTAATTTTTATTAATGAAACAAATCATCTATATTGGAGATCAAATACTTACTTGGATATATAAACTTACTTATTATACAAACATACAAATCATTAAGGCCTATCCTATACATATATAGTAGTTCCAGGTTTAGTTGTTTGTGTATGTAAGTATATACTACGTTTGAAAACACATATTTCATGAGAAGAAGATTAAGGAGAAAATCTAGTATATCGGGCAACGTTTAAATAAAATGTAAGAAAGAGAAGAAAGATCTGTAGTGCTATTCTATAAGTGTCTCTTAGCGAATTAGCTTACCTCACTTCACCGACGGTTTTTCTACAGACTGTAATGTCATTTCGAATTACGAGTAATAACGCGACAAAAAAAATAATGTCGAGAAAACCCTGGCCTACAAACATTAACTAAGCTTAATTATTCGTAATTCATTAAATAAACACAATCAATATTCATGTTTAATAGTATTCCATTAATCGACGACTATTTATTAGTTGTTATTTAATTAATAACTATGAGATGTGATAACTGTGTGTGTGTGTGATAAATATGAAAGTGTTATTGGGTTTTTCCATCAGGAATTTCTCAGTAGCAGCCTCGGAGTCTGAATTTGTGCCCGGTTGATGGCAATAGGCTCGCTCCCTATTACATGAGACTTAAATATAACTGGTGAAATGTGGGTGTACTAATAAGTACACCTCTGCCTAACCCTTCTGGGATTACAGGCGTGATGTTATATTATGGAAATACTCGTCAGATCAAACTTTACTAAGGAACATAATATTATGTTTTTACCTGTTAAATACCTATTACTGTACAGGTCGACTTTTAAATATTGTAACTATTCTTAAAATACCTAAGTATAATATGACTTTATCTACTTTCTTAGTTTTGACAAACATGTGGGCAAAGCCACTGGCATAAGCTCGTCTACCTATCACGATATAGAAAACAGTTTGACATATAAAGATGAAATTCGGCAGGGAAGTAGTTTATAGTTAGTAGACGTCCGCTAAGAGATTTTAAAAATTTCACCTCCTAAGCGGTTGACGGGGCTTTTGAATGGAGAAATCAACTTAGACGCGGACGAAGTCGCGCGCAGAAGCTAGCTAGTCTATATTTAAACAAGACCCCCAACAAAGCTTCCCAGAACCTCGAAAATCTTAATTGATCCCTCAAAAACACAATAGAATCTTAACCGTGACGAAATCACTTAGAAAATAATGAAAATTGAAAACTCAGCAAAGTGACTATGGCAGAGAAACAAATTAGTAGGCATTCCCGCTACAGTGACCTTGAAACGACCCACGACCAATTTGGCCCAATATCCAAGTTATAGAAAATAATAAATTTAGTAAACTGAGAGGCTTAAGAGGAAACGCGGGTCGCTCCCTCCATATGCACCAAACTAGCAAGAAAGAAACAAAAGACGGGTTGCACTCCGGGAGTGCCGGCAGAAGTGAAAACTTGATTATTAACGTTGAGCATGTTTGATATTTTGGAATGGTTAGGGAATAATTTTGCACCAATTGCTTTATCAGTATAAAAGTACTATCATTTATGTGGTAGAATACAATATTCATTTATTGCGCTATCGTACACAAACATGACAATTTATATTACATTAAAAATTTAACACTTTAAAACTATTACAATTATTTTACATTAAAAAGTTATACACGAACATTCGCGCAAGCGCCCTGCGCTGCCTAAACGAAACAGTAGGCCCAGGCATACATTTTCGCCGCGCCGTAGAGAGGGGATAGCTGTCTACTCTACATCAGTCTTACGCTTTTTCAATCAGGTCACGTGTCCTGACGCGAGTTTAAGATTTTATACCCATTACAGAAAAAGTGCTCAACGCCGCTAAAGAAGTTTTCACTTCAAAAACTAAATGCGTCGAATTGAACACTACTATAAAACTGTTGAACTGCTACAAAACTATTATAAAACCTTTACATGTCTGTTAATAATAATAATAATTCATTTATTTGCTGATCAAGTGGTGTTACATTACATTAAATATCGGGCTCCTCGATCTACCTCACTGACGTGCAAATTTTACAATACGTTTTGTTAGTTAAACAATTCAAATACTATTGGACTGGAGGACTGCCTCGTTGGTCTAGTGGTCGCAAGCGCGACTGCTTTGCATGAGGTCTTGGGTTCGATTCCCAGGTCGGGCAAAGTGTTATTGGGTTTTTCCATCAGGAATTTCTCAGTAGCAGCCTCGGAGTCTGTATTTGTGCCCGGTTGATGGCAATAGGCTCGCCCCCTATTACATGGGACTAAAAAACATAACTGGCGAAATGTGGGTGTGTGGATATACCTCTGCCTAACCCTTCGAAGATTTCAGGCGTGATGTTATGTTCAAATACTATTAAACTTTTGGCTGCACTTTCGCCTGTTTACGTCCTTGATAATGAGTTTAAACTAATGTTTTTTTAGAATTAAGGGACATTACGCAATGCCTTCAACACCCTGCCCTGGAGTTGCATCAGGGAGGCACTCCGGTATCACCGGATGCCGACCTACCTTCGTCGAGTTGTCGAGGACTATCTGACGGATAGGGCCGTCATCTACCCCGGCCAGCGGGGAGAGTGGAACCGGCGAGAGATGTCGTGCGGTGTCCCACAGGGATCGGTCCTGGGACCGCTTCTGTGGGACATCGGATACGACTGGGTGCTGCGCGCCGACCTCCCTGACGGCGTCAGCGTGGTCTGCTACGCTGACGACACGCTCGTCCTGGCACAGGGAGAGTCGCACCAGGCGGCGGCCGACCTAGCGACGCGAGGGGTTGCGACAGTCGTCGAAAGGATCCGGCAATTGGGACTCGAGGTGGCATTGCACAAATCCGAGGCCATGTGCTTCCATGGTCTTCGGAACGCGCCACCGTCGGGTTCCCAAATAACGGTGGGAGGGGTTCACATCGGCGTCGAGGCGACGATGAAGTATCTGGGTCTCGTCCTCGACAGCCGGTGGAGCTTCAAGGAGCATTTCCGACGTCTGGCTCCGCGATTGGACAGGGCTGGGGCTGCTTTTTGGCGGCTCCTGCCCAACCTCGGGGGACCAGGCGCCTCCTGCCGGAGGCTTTACGCCGGAGTCGTGCGGTCCATGGCCCTCTACGGGGCCCCTGTGTGGGCCCCTACCATCAGGCGGCGGCCACCAGCCAAGTTGGTGGCATGCCAGAGGGTCATGGCCATCCGGATGATCCGGGGATATCGCACGGTCTCCGGCGAAGCGGCAAGCCTCCTTGCCGGATTGCCGCCGTGGGATCTGGAGGCAACAGTCCTCCAGCGCGTCTACGAGTGGCGTGTGGACGCGCAGCGCCGGGGCGAAACCCCGCTGCCGCGGCAAATCGCGGCACTGCGGGGTGAGCTCCGGTGCGATCTCATGGCGGAATGGGAGATGCGACTGTCGCAACCCAAGTTCGGGCACGCCGCAATCGCGGCGATAAGACCCCTCTTTGAGGAGTGGCTGGAGAGGCGCTACGGCGTCCTCACCTACCGCCTGACGCAGGTCCTCACCGGACACGGTTGTTTCGGGAGGTTCCTGTGTCGGATAGGGCGGGAGGAAACGCCCGGGTGTCACCACTGTGTGGATCGCCCGGAGGACACGGTGGAGCATACGGTGCAGGACTGCCCCGCTTGGGCAGAGCACCGCCGTGTCCTCACGGAGGCGATAGGCGGCGGCGACCTCTCGCGTCCGGACCTGGTTCAGGCCATGCTCCGGGGCGAGAGGGAATGGGATGCAGTCACCTCCTTCTGCGAAGCTGTAATGCTAGCGAAGGAGGAGGCGGGCCGCGTGAGGGAGAGAACCACCTCACGCCCCAGCCGCCGCGGGAGACGCCCAGGGCGTCGGACGTCGCGAGGCGACATCCGGCCACCGTAGGCGCGGGCTTGCGGACGGCGAGTAATGGGTAGCTTGCCGTCCGATCAAGGACCAAGCCCGGGTCGACGGCGCGTTCTGTTCGCGCGCGCCTCAAAGAGCTGTCAGCACAGGGACGGGGCCCCCAACGGGGCCAACGCCTGCCGGGGTTGCGGGACGTCTTAACAGGATACCGTGGCCCCGGAACGTAAAGGGCAACAGAAGGAACAGGGTGGTTTTTTAGTCAGTAAAAGTCTGACAGTCCCTTCCGCCCCACCCAGGGCGGAAGGAGTCATTTGATGATTTTTACCACCTCAAAAAAAAAAAAAAAAAAAAAAAAAAAAAAGGGACATTACGCCTTACGTCACTTCATATAAATTTTCAAGTCCTTATTTTTCGAAACGAATGCATCGATTTTAATGAAACTTTCTACTCAAGCATAAGCAAGATACATAGGTCTAAAACAACATTTTCAAAAAATTCTGTTAGGTATGTTTAAATTCGACCGAATTTAAGTTTTCCATAGATACAGAGATCTTTTTTTTAAAGACATACAGACAAAATCCTTGTGGTCCAGTTGAAAATTAGCGTCAACGGGGCCAACGCCTGCCGGGGTTGCGGGACGTCTTAACAGGATACCGTGGCCCCGGAACGTAAAGGGCAACAGAAGGAACAGGGTGGTTTTTTAGTCAGTAAAAGTCTGACAGTCTCTTCCCCGCCCCACCCAGGGCGGAAGGAGTCATTTGATGATTTTTACCACCTAAAAAAAAAAAGGCACAAGAAGTCTGTCATTATTATGCTGAACTGGGCCTGTACAGCGCAGCTGTGAGGCACACAGTAATGTTTTTTTTAATTTTTTTTTCGACGGGCCTGTTGGTCTAGTGGTTAGTGGCCCTGACTGCTAAGCCGGAGGTCGTGGGTTCGATTCCCACCCAGGACAAACTTTGTGTGATGAGCATGATTGTTAGTTCTGTGTCTGGGTGTGATTTATCTATAATATGTATGTTTTTATAAATTATATAAGTATGTTTATCAGTTGTCTGGTTACCATAACACAAGCTCTGCTTAGCTTGGGATCAGATAGCCGTGTGTGAGTTGTCCCAAGATATTATTATTATTATTTATAATTATTTTCTTATTTTTTGTGTTTTTTATTGCCCTTTTTTTATGTGCACATGGTCTGTGTCAACAAACATTTTTTCTTACTTCTTTCTTGCACGCTGGCCAGAGATCAATTTTCAAAAATCTCTTCTCCCGCGTTTCCTCTCAAAAGCAACCATAGCTATGGTAATAGTCTTTGCAAATTGTAACGTTACTATAATTAATTTCTACCCGATTTCATAGCTAAGAGGAAAGTTATGAACTTTGTGCCGTCTTGTGGAATTATATTATAATTACTGTAAGCTTCTGAGACTTCATTTGTGTATTTTTTTTACCCGCTTTAAATTTGGTTACTGCTCCGCTCTCGTGGGTCGCAGCGTGATGTTATATAGCTTATATTATTCCTCATGAATCTGGCAATTTATGCAAACAGATTATTTTCAAATCGAGTGGTATTTCAAAAGATTAGCGAGTGAGAAACAAACAAAAAGTCTTCATCTTTATTATACTAGTAGGGAAGTATAGACAGACAGATAAAACTAGAATATTTATTGTATACGCAGACAACACTTGCCAGTAAAACAGACCTATTTTTTTTTGTAGGTGGTAAAAGTCATCAAATGACTCCTTCCGCCCTGGGTGGGGCGGAATGGACTGTCAGATTTCCTTGAAAACTGACCTCTGAGTCGGATTTTGTGCACAAAGTCATTGGTTTTAAGTTTTTTGCGCGGAATCCTAACTTTTTTTTTAATAAGTAGTAGACCAAAGTTAGTCCTTATCAAGTTACTGCCTGTTACTCCTTATCAAGTTACTGCCTGTTCGAGTCAAAGTCAAAGTCAAAGTCAAAGTCAAAACATTTATTTCAATTAGACCATTTACAGGCACTTTTAAATTGTCAAGGAGTCGGTCAGTTAGTCCGAAAGTTGAAGCTAGTTGCTCGTTCCAAAACGGAGGTAGGCTTCTATGGAGAAGAACGAGCAAGAAACTCCACGGCACTCTTTTAAATTTGGTTTTTACAAAATCCTGGTTACATAATTCGAGATAAAATAAGTCACATTTGTAGTTGCCTGTACCTGGTTGCGAACGCATGAGAGATGGGCGCTTTAACCACTGGGCTATCAGTCATCACGACTTATATTTGAAGAGCCTCACAAAGACCCTAAACAAAGCATTTTTTACTAGCCAATGCCCGCAACTTCGTCCGTGTGGAAGTCAAGTATAATATAGATAGAACATTGCCTATGAAACTTGGGTAGTCTGAATAAGACCAGTACTTAAGACATCGCCTCTTAAAAACAAACAAACAATTTTATCTCTTTGTAATATAAGTGACTGCCTCGTTGGTCAAGTGGTCACAAGCGCGACTGCTGTGCATGAGGTCTTGGGTTCAATTCCCAGGTCAGGCAGTGTTATTGGGTTTTTCCATCAGGAATTTCTCAGTAGCAGCCTCGGAGTCTGGATTTGTGCCCGGTTGATGGCAATAGGCTCGCCCTCTATTACATGGGACTAAAAACATAACTGGCGAAATGTGGCTGTACTAATGGGTACACCTCTGCCTAACCCTTCAGGGATTACAGGCGTGATGTTATGTTAATATAAGTATTTTCGGTAACCCATCTTAATCATAAAGTGTTGATATATCTACGTTCTCAAAATAAATGCGCATAAAAATGGCGGGTATAAACAGCTGATTTCGGATTCCATTTTCCGTGTACGTTTGAAGCAAATCGGGAGATTTTCAGATTCGTTGCGGAGTATACACTTATCATCAAGATTAGTTCCTTGTAAGATGGAGAGTATAGTTATAAATAGGTAAAGTTTGTTTGTTTTTATCGACAAATGTTATATAATGTGTGTGTGTGTGTGACTGTGTGAGTTGTGTGTTGTGTTGTTGTGTGTTTGTTGTTGTTTGTTGTTGTTGTGTATGTTGTTGTTGTTATGTTGCTGTTAGAGAATGCCTAAGGCATTTAGTCCGCCTTTGTACTTTTGTTGCATAAAGTTTAAATAAATAAATAAATGTCGAGTCGCTCAGTGGTTAAGGTGCCCGCTTGGGCAAGTACCAGTGCGACTTTCTGCGTCATGTGTACTTTGTAAGTTCATCTTGAACATCACTGACATCAGTAAAGAAAAACAACGTGTTGAAACCATAAATCCAATCCCGCTTTTATCACCTTTAGGGGGTGAATTTTGAAATAACCTTTTTTAGCAGACGTCTAGTAACTATAAACTACCTCCCTGCCAAATTTTATCGTTATACTTCAAGCGGTTTTCGATATTTCGTGATGACCTTTGATGACCATCAGAGTGACCTTTTGCTTTTAAAATTTGGAAGATAAAATAAGTACTATACGGGTACTAGAAAGCTACATTATCAGCAAGTAACATAATTTTAGGCTATATTTTTATTTATTTTAAAGCATAACTTTAAGCAATTTCACAGTAACTATAATTAATTGAAATAATTGAATGTTAAATTATTTGCAATACTTATTGGCCACATTATTAACCACTCTGCTCGACAAGATTTTGACATTTGACACATCCCTTGACTCGGCAGGGTGTTGTGGATCACGTCATAATATTCTGGAATTTACATCAACTTTCAGGATTCAATTTTTTAAGAAAAATTTACGTTTGCAGCTATTTTATAGAATGAGTTTGTGGCAAATATCTTTAATTATAACTCGAGGTCGGTAAAACCACTTCAGATCACTGTAAAATTGGTACAATATAAGTTTTTCTGCACCCTATCCAAAGGCAGACCTCTCAGATTAGCTAAAATTAAGTACATAAAGGACCTTCTCGCTTGCTGAAAAGATGCATTCAGACGAAATAAAGACATTATCATTCCATCTCCATTGTTATTTTTGGCATTATCCATACATAAGTACTTTAAAAATACAATCAAATTTTGTCAAAATTTACACAAAATTGTGGCACTTCTTAGTGCTGACCGTTTACCCAAGTTTCATAATTCGATTCAAAAGTCGCGTTCAGCCTAATCGATACTTGAAATAAAATCGAGGTTGGCCAAAGGAGTCCGAATAAAAAAAAAACCTTTTGATAATATTTCTCAGGATTTATATTTTATATTAAATGGATAAATAAACGCAAAGCTTAATGAGGAGCGTAAGTTATTTTTAATAAGGTATAAGATTTACTTAAGTAGATATTTTAACCGACTTCAAAAAAGAGGATGCTCATAATTCATTAAATACATAATTATGCATAAATCTGCTAAAATATTAGCTGAATTATTTTGTTGTGCGTAGACTTAAAATAATGAGGTCTAAGTGAAAATCCAAGATGGCGGTCGGGAAATTTTATAAATATGCGTCATGGGTTCATAGTTGGTTCCTTGGTTTTGGGTTTATTTCGTGGTCACGAACCCATGACGCATCTTTTGTAAAATTTCACGACCGCCATCTTGGATTTTCACTTCGACCTCATTTTCGGTATTAGCACCCCCGAAAACCATGGACATGACACCCATGACGCATATGTCGTTAAATTTAGCGGCCGCCATCTTGGATTTTCACTTCGACCTCATTTTCGGCATCACCACCCCCGAAAACCATGGATACGATACCCATAATGCATATGTTGTAAAATTTTGCGGCCGCCATCTTGGATTTTGATTGTGACAAACGGACGGACAGACGAACACACGCGTGATCTTAAAAGGTTTCCGTTTTCATTTGGACGTACGCAACCCTAATCCAATGTTACGGCCCCAGTCAAACTAATTAGATAAGTTAATTATTAATATTGATGCAAATAATTAGGCATTCTATAAAATGTGTGAAAAACGCGATATACACCAATCTGAGATAAATATATACTGTGCACGCTGCATCAAATTTAAAAAAGTAGGTAATGCACCAAAATTAAAATTCTTAATTAAATTTAATATAAAATTTCAAAACAAAAATATAGGTAGGTATCATAGGTATAGTTCATTGGTAAGGTTACCAATGAGCTATACCTATCGTAGATACATACTTTTTTCTGTTGAGTCTTGAACTAGAAAACTCTAAATAACAATTATTAACTGAGCTGGATAGCATAAATATTTAATGTTTATTGTAATTTAAACTTAAATTCCATTTATATTAATTTTTACGAGTCGATATCTGATAATTATGAGTAATTTTAATTACTCGAATCGATTGAAATAAAAAAAATAATCGATTGACATAATCACAATCGCACATCAATGCATTAAAAAAAAAATGGTCGACAATTTCTAAAAACACAAAATGAGTAGTGGTAATGAATATTCCGTGTTTTTAGACCCGTGTTTGTAATTTACACTAAGAATTGGGCATTTTCTTGTTGTTTATTATATTTTGAATAACATTTGTCATGTTTTTAATAATATCTATATGTATTATAGTGATATTTGTGACAAACAAAAATGTAAACACGCACGGATTGGTGCGAAGTTTCGACTTTGGATATCAAAAACTTTATTACCACTACTAATTTATGTTAAACTATGGATGAAATCGACAAATAAATCAATTATGAGTTATTTACTGCTCCTGTAGTGGAGCTTGGAAGTCTAAAATCCACAATTTTTATGTTTTTTAGCCTCGACTACTATGGTCTTCAAAATGGCGATGATTGCATTTTCACACTTGGATTTTAAAACGGTAATTTTATATACTCGCGTGCTAAATCTAAAAGAGTGGATGGCGCTAACATTTAAACATTTTATCAAACTCTGTTACTTAATGCTCACACATGAGATTAGATGGCTACCATAATCAGTATTTACACTTATTGGTCAGGATGACGCATGCGCGAACTCCGGGGTCCAATTGGACCCACTACCGAGCCGGCGGAGGTTTCTGTGTTCGGGTCCAAATGGGGGCGCTTCCGAACTATACGGTTAAAACAACAAAATGCAAAGTTTTACGCAAAATAAATGAGGTATGATAAATAAATTTTCATAAAATCTTATTTAATGTTATTTAAAGTTAAATTAATGTGGTTATTTTAATTTGATTATAATTAACAACACATAACATCACGCCTGTAATCCCCGAAGGGTAAGGCAGAGGTGTACCTGTACACCTACATATCGCCAGTTATATTTAAGTCCCATGTAATAAGGGGCGAGCCTATTGCCATCAACCGGGCACAAATCCAGACTCCGATACTGCTACTGAGAAATTCCTGATAGAAAAACTCAACAACACGTTGCCTACATAACTGGCGAGATATGGCTGTCCTAACGACTACGTCTCTGCCTAATCCTTTGGGGATTACAGGCGTGATGTTATATGTATAAACACTTCAAACATTTTCTGTTGTTACTTCCCCTAACACCAAAGAACTTCCCTAATATTTTACACCATAAAATGACCAGAAGCTCTTTCAGAACTGTATTTATTAAAGCCATCTAGAGCTCAACTTGCGCGTCCTATCCTGATGAGCATTAAGCTTGGCCGTTGAAAGTACTGTCCCAGAAATTTATACTGCGACCACCCCGTTTTTCACCCCCTTTCACCCCTTTCCTACCTCTGACGTCATGCCTTGTGAACTATTTCAGTTCAGGTACTGTTGTTACAGAAGGTATTCGGTTTTTTCGGGTTTTTTTGTTAACAAAATTTCAGAGGCTAGTAGGATGTGGTTTCATGTTTCTTTAGCAGCAGTAGACAGTAAAAAAAACCGGTAAAACTATTGTTTTGAAAAAAGTGAGGACGATAAAAGAAATTCAATTTAATTAAAATTATCTATTTATCATAGGCATGTTTTTTAATTTTAATAATATAATTATATAAATTACGCGTCACGTTGTATGTCCGGGATGGACTCCTAAACTACTCAACCATTTTTCATGGGATATGGCTTACTGTGTGTAATTTGGTCAAACTTAAAATATAGTTGGTCTAGTGGTCGCAAGCGGGACTGCTGTGCATGAGGTCTTGGGTTCGATTCCCAGGTCGGGCAAAGTGTTATTGGATTTTTCCATCGGTAATTTCTCAGTAGCAGCCTTGGAGTCTGGATTTGTGCCCGGTTGATGGCAATAGGCTCGCCCTTTACATGGGACTTAAAACATAACTGGCGAAATGTGGGTGTACTGGGCACACCTCTGCCTAACCCTTCGGGGATTACAGGCGTGATGTTATGTTTATGTGTTAAAATATAGAATAGCTTTTATCTCGATTATTGACCTTAATATCTTTACTTACTTCAAGCCACAGCAACGCGTGGTCGAGTTTTAGTTCAAAAGTGCCTGTAAGATTTAAAGGCAATTTAAAAATGGTCTAATCGAAAAAAATGTTTTGACTTTGACTTTGAAGCTGGGAAGCATTAGAACATGTCTGCTTTATCTAAAAAAGAAAAGGCTTATGCAAGATTACGTGTGCTTAAAAATTAAAAAGTCGAATTGACACGAGCCGACGTAAGCCACATTCAGCCACTGTAATTTCAAAATAAGGGGTTTTTCAAAAACCAATTTTCTGTATAAACACAGCTCGGTGATCCGGTTGGGTTATTTATTATTTAAATATTATCCTTTACCATCCGTTTTGTAGACCCTAATTGAAAAGCCGTTTCGTTAGGCGGCTTTCGCGATACCATAGGGAAGTTAGGGAAGGAAGGTAAGAAAAGGGTTTAGGGGATTAGGGAGTGGAGATTATAAAGGACAGTACTTATAACTGTTTAAAACAAGCTAATATTGCGCTGTAATTGTGTCATTAAGAGCTTGTTGTACAGACTTAGGTGTGCTTAATATTCTGTGTTGGTAATTTTCCAATACAAATAATTTATTCCCCCGTATTCTTTATACTTAAGACTGTCTCGTTGGTGTAGTGGTCGCAAAGTGCGACTGCTAAACATGAGGGGTTTTGGGTTCAGTTCCCAGATCGGGGTAGGTAGAGTTACAGGATTTTTCTATCAGGAATTCCTTAGTAGCAGCCTCGGAGTCTGGATTTGTACCCGGTTGATGGTAATAGGCCAGCCTATTATACCTCTATTACATTAAACTTAGACATAATTAGCGAAATGTGGGTAGGTACTCATTAGGGGTACACCTCTGCCTAACCCTTCGGCGACTGCGGGCATAATGTTATGTAAAGAGAGAGAAATTCAATTCCGAAAAATTAAATAAAAAGTGCACGTTTGTTTACAAACAGTTAAAAGTTTCTTTTAAGTAAAGTTTTTACGGTTTTTGCGTTATTTGGTAACTCACTCTCATAGTAAACTTTTCCTCCATAGTTTTCGTTGTCGTAAACTTTACTCAAAATAAAACTTTCGTATATGTACTTACAGTCACGAAAAAAAAACAAGTACACACTTAGCAACATTATGAAACTATTTTTTTTGGATATATTGATTGAAATGTCTTGTTACACGACTGCTCCAAAAAAAGGAGTGTTATGTGTTCAGGGTTGATGTATATATGTATGTATGTATGTGAGATTCTTTATTCCACCATAACTTTTGAACGCCTGAACCGATTTAGATGTATAGGGTATCGTTACAATCCTTCCATCGTTCCGAGTAACATAGGCTAAAAATAAAAATAATCCAGTGTGGTCACTTTAAAACGTAAATTAATACCAGCCTCAATTTTTTTTTTATGAATCTGGCCGTGTCTAAGTTTATCGTCTAGAATTTGAAAAGTATATTTAAAAAATATGTAACACTGTAAATAAAAAACGTCATTAAAAAAACAGACGAGTAAACAAAGTACAAATATGTGCAGTTTTGGCAGTCGTGCTTTTTATTTTTTTCTAATTATTTTTAGGTATATAGTATTTTGAATTCAATACTGCTATGAAATAGGTCTTTTATTAAGGTTACAATCATTATTTTACAAGAAAATCGCTTTTGAATTTTGCTAAGTGTTTACTTGTTTTGCTCGTGACTGTACTCGTATGTAACGTCTGCAACTTCGTGAAACTATGTCGAATTTCAACTTTTTAGGACCAACAGTTACTGAGAAAAGCATTTAATATGTGACATACAAGTTTATGGGTGCAATTTTCTTGCATCAGCATTCAGTGTTTTATGTAATTTGGAATCTCGCTTAAAGAGTTATTTATTAAGTATTTTAACTTACTTACTAGATTACTCATGAGCGGACTAACCGCGAGACTTCCCTCGCAGAACCTCTTTGTTACCATTTAACTGGGAAGCACCCTCCCACTCTCCATCCCTTACTTTTAGCCTCTCTATACTAATATAACAAAGCAAAATAGTTTTTTGTTTGTTTAAACGCACTAATCTCTGGAAATACCAGTCCGAATGAAAAAATCTGTAATGATAGCCAGATTCATGAAGAATAGTGAAGGCTATATAACATCACGCTAAGGCAAACGGGAGCGGAGCAGTAACCAATGCCGTTACGTCTGAAAACGCGAATGAAAAAACCACAAGCACGCAGCAGCTAGTACTTTAATATGATATTGGTGCCGATTCCCTTGGTCACAAACTAAACTAAAATTAGACTATTTCCATCTTTTTCTATCCAATAAAAAAAGAAAGAGACTAATGTAAATAAGAGCTGTCAAATTTAGTCAATTTGACACATCCATACAGTTATAGTTGACATCTTAAAACGTATGGATTAAAAATACGGAGAAATTCAAGGCAAAACTAATTTGACATCGCTAACTTAGTTCTTTAATGTCACCGTCCTTTCCTTTCGCTGTATGTTAGTAAGAGATGTCAATTCTCTAAATTTAGTCTAGTTTGTGAACAAAGGAATCGGCACCATTGACGAGGTTTTATTTGTTTAAATACACTCATCATCATATCAGCCGTAGGACGTCCACTGCTGAACAAAGGCCTCCCGTACAGATTTCCAATAAGAACGGATGAAAGCGGCTTGCATCCAGCGCGATCCCGCGGTCTTAATCAGATCGTCTGTCCACCTTGTGGGTGGACGTTCTACGATGCGCTTGCCGGTTCGTGGTCTCCATTCGAGAACTTTACGGCCCCATCGGCTATCCGTTCTGCGGCCTGCCCACAAATACACTAATCTCCAGAAAACGAGTGAATACACGGGGTACAGCTATATTATAGTAAGGGTGTAAATAAACCCAGAGGAACCAACACGTAAATAATTAGTATGGGAGACGTTTCCGTTAATGTTGTTCAAGTCATGAACATAAAAGACACGAGGTATTGTTACGCGTGCATAGAATACATTATAAGCATCATATATTTATTTTATGGGACAAACGAAAAATAACATTTGCTGTGTACCAAGTACTGGGAAATGAAGATTGGTTATAACCAAATTTTAAGATATTATTTTTGTTCTAAACTTTAGTTTTTAAAATAAGAAATACCATTTCAGTTTTGAAAATGAGATAAAATTTTTTTAGCTTGCTTTGTCTTATACATAACATCACGCTTGTGGTCCCCGAAGGGATAGGCAGAGGTGTATCCATTAGTACACCCACATTTCGCCAGTTATGTTTAAGTCCCATGTAATAAGAGGCGAGCCTGTTGCCATTAACCGGGCACGTATCCAGACTCCGAGGCTGCTATTGAGAAATTCCTTATGGAAAAAACCAACACCAACGAGACAGCCCCAATTTTTTATAAGTACAATTTAGGTCGTTGTTACTCGCTGATAATATTGTTGCTTTGTTGACTGCTTCGTTGGTCTAGAGGTCGTAAAGCGTGACTGCTGATCATGAGGTCCTGTTTTTCTATTAGGAATTTCAGGCCGCAAGTTTAGTTACCTATATGAGCAAAATATGAGAATTTGTATCAAGCGCGCTGGTAGGAAAGTTCCCTTTTACCGGAACATAGCATCGTTTCGTAACTGCAATAGGTATGGTGCACCGTACCTATTGCTCTGCCTAACCCTTCGGGGATTACAGGCGTGATGTTATGTTATGCTATCCCAAACATTGAATTCAAATGTAACTTACCAACAAACTGTACACACAATATGTAAATGTATATTATACATAGGTACGTATCTAAATATCTTTATGTAGGTTCCCGCTTTTAGTATAAAAGCCCTGAATGGTCCTTATGTACTTTGTGAGGCAGAAATAGCAGTGTTCGTGTCGCAACGAGTATGATTTTCATTGCGGTTTACAATTTGACGTGAATTGGAAACCATGGGGAGTTGGGGAGTACTGATGGGTTTGAGTTCAATGTAAAATTACCCATTGATATATGACGTGACTGCCTTGTTGGTTTCGTGCTCGCAAAGTGCGACTACTGAGCATGAGGCTTTTGGTTCCATTTCCAGGTCGGGCAAAATGTTATTGGGTTTTTCATCAGGAATTTCTCCGTAGCAGTCTCACAGTCTCACATGGGATTTAAACATAACTGGCGAAAATGTTGTTTTATTCAACTGTATACCACTGCCTAACCCTTCAGGGATTACACGCGTGATGTTATGTTATGTATTAACGCAGACGAATTAAAATGGGACTGCCTAGGACAAATGCAAATCAATTGGATGAGGTCTTGGGTTCGATTCCCAGGTCGGGCGAAGTGTTATTGGGTTTTTCCATCAGGAATTTCTTAGTAGCGGCCTCGGAGTTTGGATTTGTGCTCGGTTGATGGCAATAGGCTCGCCCCCTATTACATGGGACTAAAACATAACTGGCGAAATGTGGGTGTACTAATGGGTACACCTCTACCTAACCCTTCAGGCATTACAGGCGTGATGTTATGTTATGTATTAATGCAGACGAAT
The DNA here is from genome assembly GCA_949774945.1 of Hoplodrina ambigua. NCBI lineage: Eukaryota > Metazoa > Arthropoda > Insecta > Lepidoptera > Noctuidae > Hoplodrina > Hoplodrina ambigua. The sequence continues at coordinate 9,674,303 of OX458988.1, forward strand.
TAAAATGGGACTGCCTAGGACGTTTTCAAGTGCCAGATGATTACTACGCAAATCAAATTGGAACACAAAGAAATAGCGTCATGGTAGACCCAAGCGAAGGTGGCAGCTACCAAGATCGCCACACACCATTAACTCCATCAAAAACATTAGTAATTTCCAAGCCATAAAACAAAAAATAACCTTTTGTGGCTAACCTCTAAAGAGTGCTAAGTAAAATAGCCCGAGCTATAAAAAAGAAAATTAGTTACTTTCTTTTTCTTTCTTTCTACTCGTACCAGTCACAATGTACGAGCGATATTATCAGAACGACGTACATGTAAAAATTATACTCATACGTCTCTCTGCCAAACTGTAACATTTTTAGTACGCGGTACTTTGTGTAGAGATGGGAAAAGTATCGATGTTTTGGCGAAAAATGTTATCGATAAGTTTTTTTTTTGTGTGGAATAACCGATTTTTTGATTGACGGTTATTGATATCTAGGTTTTGCCCACGACTTCACTTCTTCGCATTAGGACGACAAAATAGCTTTGTTTTATATATTGGGTAATTTTTTATTTATTACAATGCATATGATAGAAAAATAAGAACTGTGGCGACATCTATCGCATCACATGCGAAGTACAACTGATATTTATATACTCTTTACTATTCTTCATAAATCTAGCTATCATAATTATACAAAAATATATTTCTCCAATGCGGCTGGTAGTTCTAAGATTTTTTTTTTTTGTGATGGATTTGCTCTTGACAAGTCAAGAGCAGACAGAAGGTGACAGAGACCAAGTCGACGATGAAATTAGCGCGTTAAATAAACAAACAAAACTCATTAGCTTTATTATGTTAGTAGAGATGACGTAATCTTTGGTTAAGTTACCTATACCTCTCACTTTGCTCATACCTTAGATGTAAAAGCATGAACTTTAAGACCTGAAGTACTATAAACCGAAGTGTTACGAGCGACACTATAAGACGCGACTGTAGTATACAGTAAAAGTCACCAATATGTTATATTGGAAAACTTTATGATACAACAGTCATAAAACGGAATAATATCGAGTATTGAACGATTCATGGAAAATAATCTTAAAGTGCTGAGAAGTTTTTGATTATGTTCGTGTAGTCAATGTTTTTATAATAAAAATAGCTTCTGCCGTATTGCCAGGGTTATGGAATTTGCTGTTTTTTTTTTTTTGTGCTGATTTAAATAAGTTGTGCTTTTGTTTTTATTATGATGGTGTGTTTTAAAGAATAGAAAATGTGAAATAGTGAGTATTATGACTTTAGTACTTATTTTTTTTTACTTTTTGACGTTAATCTCAACGTTTACAATTTAGCAAAAAAGTTGACAATCTTGCCTGACCAGGGAAAAATCTCGTTTAGCCTGACCGGACAAGTGCTATACACGACAGCCACAAACGCCGCCAGGTGAACATAGAAGCGCCGTGCGACGAGTACATATAAAATGTATGAAAACTACAGGAAATACGTCGGTAGCTGCGTTCTGTGTTTGTGGCCGGTGGCCAGTGTGCCGGCCTAATATTGTAGAAAATACACATAAATTGTGAGTCACATTTATACTCGCCCAGTATCGAACCACAACATCATGCAAGACAGGCGGCCACGTTGACAACTAGGCCATTTCAACATAAAATAAAAAAAAGAATTATTTTAAAAAAACCGTTCCAATTTTTGAGGGGCCTGTTGGTCTAGTGGTTAGCGGCCCTGACTGCTAAGCCGGAGGTCGTGGGTTCGATTCCCACCCAGGACAAACTTTGTGTGATGAGCATGATTGTTTAGTTCTGTGTCTGGGTGTGATTTATCTATAATATATGTATGTATTTATAAATTATATAAGTATGTATATCAGTTGTCTGGTTACCATAATACAAGCTCTGCTTAGCTTGGGATCAGATAGCCGTGTGTGAGTTGTCCCAAGATATTTATTTTATATTTATTTAGATAATTCGAGAAAAAAAAAAACATCGACATCTATTTCCCAACTTTCCCCACCCTAGGCCAATTTATTATACAAATGTGTGTATATTTGGTACACGCTGAACTCGGGAATCCTTTTTTACTAATACACCATAGATTAGAGTGAAAGCATAGTGATGTGGGGTATTAATTTAAGGTTACTTTGACAGCGACTGTACTTTGTTGTCTTAGCTACGAGTATGTAGGTCAATGTGAGTGGAATTTTGTGAGGTAATGTTGAGATGACGATACTTTGTTAGAGGTAGTATGGTTTTACGAGGATACTTTTTAGGGTTCTGTAGCTAAAGGGTGCTTAAAAGAACCTTATTACTAAGACTTCGTTGTTCGTCCGTCTGTTAGTCACAGGCTTGTATATTTTGAACTGCAAAAGGCAGATGCTTGAAATTTTTACAGAGTATGTATTAGGTATTATGGTTGCAGCAACAACAAATAAAAAAAAGGAATTGATTAAAATATTTTACTAAGTCAATCCTCACGATGTGTTCCTTCACTGACATCGACTGACATCTTAATTCTTATAATATTTGTTTTCTATAATTGTTTTTTATTCATCTTCATTGTTTTTATATGTTTAAAAGCCAAATTAAAGACATTGGTGCCGATTCCCTTGTTCACAAACTAGACTAATTTTAGAGAATTGACATCTGTTACTAACATACAGCGAACGGAAAGGACGGTGACATTAAAGAACTAAGTTAGCGATGTCAAATTAGTTTTGCCTTGAAGTTTTACGTATTTTTAATCCATACGTTTTAAGATGTCAACTATAATTGTATGGATGTGTCAGATTGACTAAATTTGTTAGCTCTTATTTACATTAGTCTCTTTTTTGTTTTATTGATCAGAAAAAGATGGAAATGGTGTAATTTTAATTTAGTTTGTGACCAAGAGAATCGGCACCAGTGTCGGTGTCACCAGTGTTACTTCTCCATAGAGACCTACCTCCACATTTTGGAAGAAGCAACTAGCGTCAACTATCTAAGTAACTGACCGACTCCTAGACAATTCAAAAGTGCCTGTAACTGGTCTAAACTTAGAAAATACCACCACCTAAATTCACCGAGGTAGATTTTACAGTACATCATTGTAAATTTTAATCTTACTCTACAGCCTTAACACATAACCATAAAACATAACTAAACGTGCCACAACAGGGTGAGAAATATTATTAGAAAATACATAACACATTATGTATTCCTATCTCTCAGCAGAACCCTTATAATATGATTCTAATAATTTATCTAGACTTTCACAAACAGTCTAGGTTAGCCGTAAAAACTAGGTCTAGCTGTCCGTAGGGGATACAGGTCGGTATAGTCCGGACGGCATCGGACCCGTCTGTATTTATGAGATCATGTGTATGATTTATTTATGGAGTAAACATAATGTTGGACATTTTGTGTGAACATGAAATTGCACTAGATAAAATCAGCTAAGACGTAAAATAAAATGTTGTACATGTCTATAACAGTAATACACATAAACTCACGCCTGTAATCATCGAAGGGATAGGCAGAGGTGTTGCCATTAGTACACCGACATTTCGCGAGTTATGTTTTTAAGTCCCATTAGTCTGGATTTGTTTCCGACTCCGAGGCTGTAATGCAGAAATTCCTGTTGGAAAAATCCAATATCACTTTGCCCGACCTGGGAGTCGAAACCAAGGCCTCATGCTCAGCAGTTGCGCTTTGCGATCACTAGACTTACGAGGCAGTTAACTAAAGTGTATAAACACGCAAAAGGATACTCGTTATGATCGAACGGAAACGGAAATCGAACCCACGACACGCAGCCCACCAGTGAACGACAATAATTAATCACAACTAAACTGTACAAAAACACGCCCGCCCATAATCCTTTCCCCTATGTTTTCACCCAGGGTTACGCCATTTGCGACTATACAATAACTTTAACAAATGATTCTATATTTTCTATTCATTCCCAAACTTTTTGTGACACCCCTAAAATATAAGTCGAAATTGTAAAGGAGAACAATTTTCGAATTATATTTTTTTGCCGAAGATGTTCAACTCATTATACAAGATGTGTCATTGGTTGCGTACGCATGTATGTTTTAGAATATTTTCTTAGAAATATTTCCTGTTGGTATTTTATGGTTTTCAGTTACGTCTAGTTGATTGGATTCGTATCTTATTGGCAAGAGTTCTGTTCCAATACTCGTATAGAGTATTTTGTTCGTATGCGGTTTTGCGGTTTAATATAAACTTGGTGTTTTTATTTGTGAAGTTATGTAAGATTTTGTGCTAGTGTCGGTTGTCTTTTGAGGTCATTGTTTGTGTATAGGTTTTATAGTATTAAAGAGAGGAGTCAGGAGCACCGTTTTATTTGTGAAAAGAGTAAAATAGTGTCAAAAATTTATTATATATTCATCGTTCATCATCAAATGTTTAATTATTGTGATAATTAAAAAAACAAACTTCTGTTAAAAGATAATATTTGGTCTTATTATAAATGCTAACACATATTATAAAGCTGAAGAGTATATTAATTTAAACGTGCTAATCTCCGGAACTGCTGCTCCAATTTAAAAGATTCTTTCACTAATAGGAAGCAACGCTATCTTTGAGTGCTATGTCTAATATTGATATTAAAAAATAAACAAGAATCCGATCAGAATTCGCGAGCAAAATCAACTTAGCTCAATAAAGACCAATAAATTCCAAGCACAAAGCAAACACAAATTCAAAAGGACTGTCAGCCAAAAGACCACTCGTCTATATCCCCAATCCCCATTACATCCAAAGAAATAGTCTGTAAACGTTGTCCCTTCCATTAAAGTATTGTAACACACTGACTACGAGAACATTCACACCCAGGATTCCACAAAAAGCGGCCGAAGAACATTATGAGAAAATTTCCATACCGTTTTACTAAAGTGTTGCTTTTTTCCCCATATGTACCCTTTTAGACCCCAAGTGGTCCTTTGATTGTGACAGAGCCTTGGGTCCGAGTGACCCTTATTACATGCCTATTTTGAAGGCACAGGCTGGAGTGAAAGTCTGTCTTTTGAAAAGTGATATAGGTTGTTTAACTATTTTGTTGTACTTATGTGATGCAAGAGTGCTGTAAGTGAAGTCTTAGAAATTGTGGAGTGCTCTCAAGTGTGGCAATTTTGTGAAATGGACAGTTCAATGATGGGAGAGTTTATTTTGACGATGTATTTATATGGCAGAGGTGAGTGGTAACGCCGGGAGGGGTCGCCCTATGAAGACCTACACTGACCTTATTAGTGAGGTCCTTCAGAAAGGTCAGGTGCGGAGTACTCGTAACCGGCGTGCTTGTATGACGAGATGTATGAACGTGGACGAGGCGAAAGGAGTATGTAAGGATCGTAGCAGGTGGCGTTCTGTAGTTTTTGCCTACCCCCATGGGAAAAAGGCGTGAGTTTATGTTATGTTATGTTTATGGAATCTTTATTTCTTTATTGTGTTTTTTTTTAATGGAACGTTGGCCCGGTTTTTTTTTGTATTTAATTTTGGGGTTAATCAATTGTTTTTTTTATTTGTTTAAAGGGTTTCCACTCTAGGAATTTCTCCTGTATAGTGGATGCTTTTAAACAAAAACAAACATATCTATTAAGTCACATACACAAACAACTAGACCCGGAACTATGTGTGAGTCAAACAAATTTTGGTTTGTGTGGGAATCGAATCTACGTCACGCAGCGCAGCAGTCAATCACTTAGCTATTACGCCAACAATTGCGACGATTATTGTAACTGTTAATCGGGTTTAATTCTGCCTTATTAAACCAACACTCATTTACTTAAAGTTTTAGAAGTAATTATAGGTACAGAATTTGAATGTTTTACGTTGATTTTTAAATCTATAAAAAGCATAAGTTTTGCATATTATATTTTTATTGAACTTTTATTGCTAAATACTCATTTGGCGTATTGAATTATTTCCACGTATCTAAATAATTTATTTATTAAAAGACTAGCTTTTGCCCGCGACTTCGTCCGCGTAAATTTCAGTTATCGCGGACACAGACGAAGTTGCGGAAAAATTACCCGATTCGAAACGACACGTGGCGCCATCTATGATCATAAGAACGTTATTGTGATTTCCCTCGGAAACAGTATTTTTTTCCGGGATGAAAGGTACCCTATGTTCGTTGTTGTACACCTGGCAACGTATATGCAAAATTTCAGGATGATCGGTTTAGTGTCTTAGGCGTAAAATGGTAACAAACAAACAAACTTACTTTCGCATTTATAATATTAGTAAGGATAGTGTTTTGCTTCGTTTTGACAGAAATAAGAACAGTTCAAAATTTATTTACTACGCCTATATCACGCAAAGGACTCGACCAAAGAGTCACTTTTTATTTACAAAGTGAGAGATTAAAGTCTTTAAAACCGTGTGTACCGGATTTAAAAACTGGTATAAAAATACTGTTTGTTAACAAAATATTGTATGTTTGTGTATGTCAAGCTTGTATAATGGTTCTATTAACGAGAATATAATATGTATTCTACATAGGTACACTTCTATAATAACACACATTTTTATACATATAATATAATTCTTTTATATTTGTCACCTATCTCCTCCTAAACGACTGGACTGATTTGAAAAAAAATTTGTATGTATATTCAAAGAGTTCCTGGATGATTTGGAAACAAAAATTGGACCCGATAGTTGGCGCTGCTGTCGGTTTGTGTCCTTTGATTTGCTAAGTTTGAAATATATTATTTAATGTGGCTCTTTTTCGAGTAGGAAGACATCTGTCGGTTCCGCTAGTATTTATATATTGTATATACAACGTGTAACGGAAAGGGTATATACATACCAAGAGCAAGGCTTCTTTGGATGATAACAAACGATATGGCAAGGGTTTTTTAATCCTATCTCTACATGTTCAGAAATTATGATCAACAAAGAATACCGCATGCAGTAGGCTACTATGCGGTACTAGGCGCGCAGAATTACGGAAGAGATTTATCGTGATATTAGGCAAGTAACGTGGAAAGTTTTTGACCCACGTAGTGCGGTTTGACACGTTCGTTATGTTTTGAATTTAAGAAACATATGAAACAGAAAATTTGGTATCAATTCTTGAGTATATTATATTGAGCTGAAACCCTTGCCATATGGCAAGGGTTTGTTATCATCCAAAGAAGCCTTACTCTTTGTATGTATATACCCTTTCCGTTACACGTTGTATAAAATACAACCTTTACTGCCTCTCTGATCTATCGCCTCGTGAACGAACAAAAACCTCGTGAACGAAGTCGTGTGCTGTAGCTAGTTTTATAATACACGTGTATTTGTTTTAGGCAAAAATGTTAGGTGAGTTTTTATCCAACATAAAAATGTGACTTAATTAAATATCTCAGTTTCATAATATACGTAGTAAACAATGAATTAAGTCGAGCTTACAAAAAAAAGCAATTGAACGTGAAAAGTAACGCAAGAGCTTTATTTAAACAATATTAAACATTGACTGCCTCGTTGGTCTAGTGGTCGCAAGCGCGACTGCTGTGCATGAGGTCTTGGGTTCGATTCCCAGGTCGGGCAAAGTGTTATTGGGTTTTTCCATCAGGAATTTCTCAGTAGCAGCCTCGGAGTCTGGATTTGTGCCCGGTTGATGGCAATAGGCTCGCCCCCTATTACATGGGACTAAAAACATAACTGGCGAAATGTGGGTGTACTAATGGGTACACCTCTGCCTAACCCTTAGGGGATTACAGGCGTGATGTTATGTGATGTTATGTGTATTAAACATTAATGTCGTGATGGCCCAGTGGCTAAGGTGCCTGCTTCTAAAGCCTCTTCTACACGTCTGCAGATGCGTCTGCGGACGTCATCTGCAGATGCCTCCGCAGACGTATAGAGGGGGTGATTTGTGCATCTGTTGTAGGTATTTAACGTCCGCAGACGCACGTAGACGCGTCCGCCTCGAATCCGATTGTTGTCGGTTTTTGTGACACGGATCAAAAGGTTTCGGCGCGGACGTCTGGCGTCTGTCCACACGTCTGGCGACGCATCAGTTTAATCGGAGTTGCGATTGTGACACTTGAGAGTGCAGGTGTGCTTCTTGCGGTTTAATTATTGTTGAAATGGCTATTAATATGAGCACCGAGGAAACTTTTAGGTTTATTGAGCTATGTCAAGCTGTAAACTGTTTGATATCCATTTTTAAACGTGCGTGAAGAATGAACGTAGACTGATCGACCTGCAGACGTGTGGACAGCTCGTGGTGATCCATCTGCGCATGCATCTGCAGACGTGTAGAGGAGGCTTTATGCACGAGGTTCGCAACCGGGAACGTAAGAATTGAAAAAATCACTTTAGGACTTGCCAGTAAGCCTACACCTTACTTACACTGACCTTATTGGTGAGGTTCTTCAGAAAGGTCAGGTGCGCAGTACTCGTAACCGGTGTGCTTGTATGACGAGATGTATGAACGTGGACGAGGCGAAAGGAGTATGTAAGGATCGTTGCAGGTTGCGTTCAGTGATTTCTGCCTACCGCCATGGGAGAAAGGCGTGACTTTGTGTGTGTGCGTAAGTCCCAATGTGACTCTTCAATTCTTATGTACTATCTAAAGTTTATCTTGGAGATCACTGTCATCGGTGAAGGAAAACATCGTAAGGAAACCTGGACTTTTATTTATACTAGCTTTCGCCCGCGACTTCGTCCGAGCAAAAATAAAATGAAATATAGCCTATGTTACTAGCAGATAATGTAGCTTTCTAATGGTGAAAGAATTTTTAAAATCGGTCCAGTACTTTTTGAGTTTATCCATTACAAACAAACAAAAATACATTTTTTTCCTTTTTATAATATTAGTGTATATTTTATTATAACAAAAAATAAGTATCTAAATGAAAAGTCATGTAAACAAAGGCACGGGAACAAGCAAGTCTAAGTATATCAACAACAAAAAAATACTTCACATAACTTTGCCAGTTATAAATATTAATAGTAGACAAAAAGCTCATAAAATATTTTTGTTGTAACATAATCAAAAGATGTTGTTAAGGTAGGAAGCTGGAAGAGTATAATGGGGTCGTAATGATCACATGAAACAAAGGGTAAATGGGGCTAAATGGGTCGAAACAAGTGAACACATTCCCTTACTGTGTTATCTTTAAATGTTATGTTATCTATTTTTTATTACTAAGCGTGTTGATAACCTCTGGAATGGCTTGCTGAGATGTGATTGTTTTTTGGATAGCCTTTTCCAATTTTAGGAGCTAATCTATTAGCCGCTAGTCGTCAGACCTTTTTTTTTTGTTCCGAGGGTAGGAAATTTTCATGGATGTCCACCACCCAGGGGAAGGCGGAGAGGTCTACAAGACTTTTTTTTAAGGTGGTAAAAATCATCTCAGTACTTCCGCCCTGGGTGGGGCGGAAGGGACTGTCAGTATTTTAGTGACTAAAAAAAAACACCCTGTTCCTTCTGTTGCCCTTTACGTTCCGGGGCCACGGTATCCTGTTAGACGTCCCGCAACCCCGGCAGGCGTTTGGCCCTGTTGGGGCCCCGTCCCTGTGCTAACAGCTCTTTGAGGCGCGCGTGGGGTCTGTCGCAAGCGCGACTGCTGTGAATGAGGTCTTGGGTTCGATTCCCAGGTCGGCCAAAGTGTTATTGGGTTTTTCCATCAGGAATTTCTTAGTATTAGCCTCGGAGTCTGGATTTGTGCCCGGTTAATGGCAATAGGCTCGCCCCCTATTACATGGGACTAAAAACATAACTGGCAAAATGTGGGTGTACTAATGCGTACATTTCTGCCTAACCCTTACGGGATTACAGGCGTGATGTAATGTATGTGATTTACATTAAACGATTCTTATTCCTGTCACTGACACATTCATCTCGTTTCATAACAAAAAGCTTTATTACCTTATTAAAAGTTACATATTGTTCGCCCCGCCATCTAGCGGAACAAAAAGTAATGACTATTTCGAACTCGCAAACAGACATAGGTACTTTTAACTTAGAAACATTTTCTAAACTTTAAAAGAAGCATCTTTTGTACAAAGTTAAAATGGTTAGACCATTTCATTGCACACAAAGAAATCTCGCTGGATGTCTGATGAATAAGTTTTTTGTTTAAAAAGACAGTCTTGTTGCCTCTCCATACAAATGGATTCCGGAATAACATAAAGTCTATCTATTTTTCTTCACGCTTTGTTTAGGTTGGATTTCAGTCTAACAGGACATACATACAACAACACGCCTGTAATATCCAAAGGGTTGGGCAAAAGTGTACGCAATAGTTTACCCACATTTTGCCAGTTACATTTAAATCTCATGTATTAGGGGCAAGCCTATTGCCGTCTACCAGGCACAAATCCAGATTCCGAGGCTACTACTTAGAAATTCGTGATGAAAAAACCCAATAACACTTTGCCCGAGCTGAGAATCTAACCTAAGGCCTCATGCTCGACGTCTTAACACGATACCGTGGCCCCGGAACGTAAAGGGCAACAGAAGGAACAGGGTGGTTTTTTAGTCAGTAAAAGTCTGACAGTCATTTGATGATTTTACAACATAAAAAAAAGGCCTCATGCTTAGTAGTTGCGCATTACGTCCACTAGACAATTTTTTATGATGTAAAAATAAAGTTAAAATGAATAATAATTATTTTATTACGAAATGGACAAAAATTAAGTAAACAATTATATGGCATTCGATATCTTTACAAAAACAGTATATCTACTAACATCAAAACAACAGGGACAAGAGAAAAACCATAATTATACCTAAATAATACATTATTATGTAAGTACAGAGATTTAATAAAAGAAAAGTTTCCGGTGTTGATATTTTAGACATATTAAATACTTTGTATGGAGAGGCAACGAACGCATCCATCTCTCTTAAGAATTGAGTTACAACTTTTTCAAAATTGTTGAAGTTCGCAAAAAAGTTTGAAATAAGAACAGATGACAAGCGGTGACGCGCGTTTATGAATATACCTATGTAAGAACGTCTTTATTCTTTTTTTGTATTTTGTTGCATGCTTCGTAAACGTTGTATGTTTTTAGTACGTGTAACAAGCAACGTACAATCAGCAATTCTTGTAATTTAGATGTTATCAACATCTTTGGCATACTTAGATACTTTTTAACCGCTAAAATGAAATGAAAATTATTAGTCAGATTTTTGAAAATGTGAAGTCATTGAAATCTCAAATTTTGCATTTTCACCAATGCCATTGATATCCAAAATTATCTGAGAAAGTATTGTTATGGGTTATTAAATTATTTATTCAGGTAATTTGTACAATATTTACAGACTCAAATATTATATAAAGAAAAAACAATCAAAATAAAAAACAAAGAAACTAAAACTAAATGGCATCAAAAAATACTTCCGCATCGCCGTCAGTTGGATATGTGCCCAAAAGACTGGCCGCTATGAGTTGAAAAAGTAACATTTGGCCCCGGAACGTAAAGGGTAACAGAAGGAACAGGGTGGTTTTTTAGTCAGTAAAAGTCTGACAGTCCCTTCCGCCCCACCCAGGGCGGAGGGAGTAATTTGATGAATTTACCACCTAAAAAAAAAGAACTTGTCTGTGCTCGGTTTCAAATCCACAACCTCATGCATGAAAGGTACCTTTACCGTGATGTAAAAATACATCCACAATTCATAATCAAAAGGATTTAACCAACTGGTTACCACATTCGCGAATCGGGACATATACGCTAGATTAAACGCGTGAAACAAATTCGTATTTACCAGATTAGACGGCCACTGAAGCAAATATTTTAATATAAGCAAATTCACCTATGTGAACACACTAGGTGGTCTTTCGGTACGCTTACGGGCGGTGAGTTTTCGTTCCGTGTGGCTAGACACCGGTCATTCGTTCTAGTGAATGTTTAATATAAAAGGTTTTTGATGTTTAGCATCTAGAATTATAGAAGTATATACTGTTACGCTATTGGTCGTTTCGATTCGGATTCCGATTTCTTAACATAACATCACGCCTGTGATCCCCGAAGGGTCATGCAGAGGTGTACCCATTAGTACACCCACAGGGGCGAGCCTATTGCCATCAACCGGGCACAAATCCAGACTCCGGGGCTGCTACTGAGAAATTCCTGATGGAAAAACCAAATAACACTTTGCCCGACCTGGAAATCGAACCCAAGACCTCATGCACAGCAATCGCGCTTGCGACCACTTGACCAACGAGGCAGTCATTCCGATTTATTGTTTTTTTTTTTTGCTGACATTTGAATAGTATAACCTATCTTTCGCTACCCGTACGACTTGTAAAATGCCTTGTCTGCTTAACAGAAACCAAACCAAAAAATGCAGGTAAGTTAGAAGCGTTTTTGAAAAATTGAGACTAAGATTGCAATCGTACTTCAAAGTTAGTAGAATTGCTTCCTGAAAGAACAAGCTTCCATCTCTTTCTACAGCGTACTTTCGTACTAAAAGACCATTATTATTACTCGTTTCACATTTCACAGAATGGAACACAAAACATTTGAAATAACGGTTGGAGATACTATCGGTAGTACAATATATCACTACGAACCGTTGTTGGTAACTGGTGTCCATGTAAGTACATAATAAAAATATACTGTATGCGTAAAGATCGGGTTATCTTAATTTCCTTGCGAGAATCGGAGGACTGTTTATAGGAATGGAATATTTAAAAGATTGAGGGTAGGGTAACTGGAAACTTGCCACACTGATAAGAAAAAAGGGTTTTTTTTCTTTTGTGTTGGTTGACAAATAAATAGATAAACGGCTTTGTTGGTAGTTGGTTTTAGGTATTTTTTTGTGAATAGCGAAAGCCAGGCCATTTAAAATTTTAATTAATATTAGACAATCGTTATGGTCTGTGGTTAAGGCGCCCGCTTCATAAAGGTATATGAGGTGGTGGATCCCATAGCGGGCAAGAACCAATGTGACTTTTCAATTGATATGTACTTTATAAATTCAGATATGTCATAAGCAAACCTCGGCTTATATTAAATATAATATAAATCTGAAATCGCCAATGCCTTGAGCAAGCGTGTTGATCAATGCTCGTGCATGATATATCAATTGTGATATTTATCCTGCAATAGTATAATAACAGACTGGTATTATTGTAACCTAAACTATTATTATATAGAGGTAAAGCTTGTTTGTTTTATTTGTGCTTATGAAGATATCTCCGAAAGTACTGGTCTGATTACAATAATTCTTTCACTCATAGAACACTACACTATTGCCGAGTGTCATACCTTATGTTTTATAAGATAGAAAATTAGACATATTGGAGAATCTGGTGATTTCGATAAAAAATACAGCACAAAAGGCACGGAGAACAAAATACTTAAAATTGCAAATCATACCACATCATTACAAACAATGACACACTTCGTCTCGAAGGACCAATATTACTAGTCCTATGATGCACGTTACTCAGTTTCTGAATAATGGCAACAACTATGAACAAAAATATGACAGTCTGTTATGGTTATCATGATGAGTTGTAAACAATAATAAGACAGATCATTAATTGTAAATATTGTTCAGATGCTTTCATGTTGTGACATTTCTTGTGTAGATGCAGTCGTGCGAACATTAGGACCAATATTTTATTTATGAATCAGTTTCAGTGTTTTGTTTAAAAGTTTTATTTCCGAATATTGCGGATTTTAGTTTTGATAGGTAATGAATTTATTGATAGTATTTTGTTTTGTGATATATGTGCGGTTTTTGTTGATGTTTTTAGTTTTGGAGTTTGTTTTACTGTAGAGATTAATAGGTGTTTTGGTACAGTTTATAATAACACTACCTTATGCCCGCGACTTCGGTTACCAGTGGGATTTCTATTTTTTTTATCAAATAAAAGTAGCCTCAGTTTAATAACACTTTACCAGCTATATGCCAGTACTTTCCGCCGTTTGTACGTTTGTTGTTACGTACGTTCAGATCTTTTAAACTAGGCAACGGCTTTAATGAAGTTTCATCAAAAGATAGATTGATTCAAGAGGAAGGTTTATACGTATAGTTAGTATCTACATAGCAAAACCGGGGCGGGTCGATAGTAAGTTATATAACATCACGATAGGACCTACGCGGGTGAAGCAGTATAGCTAGTAAATATTTTTTTCTCTCTTATTTCAGTCTTGAAGTCATGAATTTTTTAATGGTTGTTGTTTTGATAACTGGCGCACTTACTTACCTGCAAGCGTTCGAAAGGTCGGACAACCAGCAAGACCTGATCATGTGTGATGGTGTGATCTTCCACGACGTATATTATGATAGGGAGCTGCTCTTCGAGAACCTTGGGAGGCCCTACAACTTGGTGATGCATAAGTAAGTGGTCTTTTAAGTCGCATATAAATACGAAAGGACATTGGTCTTTTCTATTTAAAAAAATGTTGCTCCACTCTAGGCATTTCTCCTGTATCTTAGCTGCGTTTACCAACATATGCATAAACATAACGTCACGCCTGTAATCCCCGAAGGGTTAGACAGAGGTGTACTAATACACCCACATTTCGCCAGTTATGTTTATGTGCCATGTAATACCTAAACCTATATTGTCTAAATGTATAAAACAGCAGTTGTAGTTTGTCGGATGTTCCTGCCACCCATTGTAAACAACAGCAGTTATGTACTGCAGGTACGTTTGTTTAAGCGATTGGCTGATATGCTACGTGAAGCGGGTTCGATTCTCGCTCGTATCAAATTAGTATGACCTATGGGTAGTTGTTCAGGGTCTTGTTATGGTATATGTTTGTAAGCGCACTGAAGATATGAAGATTTTTTTTAAAGACAATGCTTTAAATTCTACAATAGAACAAAAATCAACGTTATACAAGTGTTAATAAAGTTTATTTCAAAAACTTAAAAATGTTGATAAAAAATATTGAAGATTTTGGGCAAAGTATACTTTACAAGTAGGTAATAAAGTTGTTTTTCCAATTTGTTTACATGTTTGGTATCTCAATTGTGGATACAGTTTAGATAGTGTGTGTTTGTGGCCTTGTATTACTAACATTGAAAGACAGAATATCATTTAACAGAATCAATAACTTAAGTGGGTATTAACTGCGGGTTGTTCGAAAGAGATACCGCGCCCCCGGAACGCAAAGGGCACAAGAAGGAACATGGATGGGTTTTAGTCAGTAAAAGTCTGACACTCCCTCCCGCCCCGCCCAGGGCGGGGGAAGTCATTTGATGATTTCCCATCGGTAAAAAAAATTGGGTGTTGAGAGATTGTTTTGAATGGTTGGCTTATAAATAATAACAAAAAAAAAAGAAATAAGAAAAAAGTTTAATTCTTATAAGCTATAAAAATAGAAATATTTCGAACAGCACAATAACAGCGTTAAAACTAAAAATTTTTTTATAAATAAATACAAAAATTAAAATTAGAATCTCATAGTCAAAGTCACGCCAACTTATTAGGGTGTAATGTTACTAACTTTTAGGGAACGATCGCAATCTAATCTCAGTCTTAATCGTCAAAAATACAACTAGATTTTGAACACTTTAGAAAAAGCCATATCGTTATGTTACGTACTAAAAAAAAAAATCGCTGGCCTAATTTATATTATTTTTAATAGGTTTTCAGGCATCCTGTTCTTTAGTCACACCTACCAGAATGGTACACAAGTGGACTTCGGAATCAGAGCATGCCATTTGGATAAAAAGACCTGCAGAGAAATCAAGGGGGTGCCGGGAGGCTACGCCGTAGCTTATGACGCAGGCAATGACGACATATACTTCGGTGGCCACGACGGCATATACAAATACAACTTCCTAACAAAAGAAGCCGAATTCTTTGCCGAAGAAGGAAAATCAATCTGGGCATTGTTTGTTCGACGAAACTTCTATTACATAGAGTACCCAACGCAGAAACTTTTCGTCTACCAAGACGACCATTTCGTTCAAGTAGCCGAAGCTACAAATATTGAAGTCGACCATTTCTTTGTGTCCAAACATATAGATGTTTACTTTTCAAACAAAACCGCGTTGTATAAGGTACAAACACCGATTCACGAAGCAGTTGTGTTGAACGACGAGATCGTTATCCGACAGATAGTCGAAGATAATTATGGCGACGTATTTTTCTGTGCAAGTGATGGAATTTATCTGGAAGATAAACCTTATAATAGAGTGAAGAAAATTGCTGAAATCGAACATGCTTTTGGTATGACTTTTGATGAGAAGGATAATATTATATATTCGAATACGGACAAGATATTTCGATTGAATCCAAGTAAATATAGTGGACCTTGTTTGAACGCCATTACTAACACAGACACTAAGGAGGAAAGTGAGATGAAAAAGAGAAACAAATTATTTAAATTGATGAAAATTCAGTAATTAATTTACAGGCTACGGTTTGAACTGAAATACAAAAATGGCTGCTTGAAACATTATAATGTCAAAACATTAACAAATTTAGACTAGCAAAACCTTGCGTTTAGTTACGCCGCTACTCCTGCGCCGCTACCGTGGGTAGTGGTCGTGATGTTATATAGTCTAAAACCTTCCTCGATAAATTATGTAACGCATCAGATTTTTCAAATCTGACCAGTAGTTCCTGAGATTAGCGAAACAAAAACCTCTTTAGCTTTATAATATCGGTATAGATGTAATGAACCCTGGCGGGCGGACCCCTTGTCTGGCGGAACCCTAGTCTGGCAGATTTTTGAGGAAAAATCCGGAAAAGTGCGCGTTAATTTACTTGGAAAGGGTTCCGTACGATGAATATGTATGTAGGTATATCTACCAAGTTTATTTTTTAAGAATAAACTTAACGTTGTAGATGAAAAACATGTGCTCTCATACAATCTAATTGCAATATTATTTTAAGATCATTAGACTTATTATAAGTGTATTTTAAAGTTAAGAATCAGTGTTATTTTTTCAAAATTTATACTTGATAGTTTCGACGATAAATAAATAGTTAGTATTCATCTTTTTTCTTGAATAACTTTAAAACTATTTATTTTAAAATTAGAAATAAAAAAAATATTTGTGACCTGACACAGCTTGTAATTGTTTTTTAAATTTTCTAATTTGCCTCGCAAAAAGTATATATTTTTACGTTACACGACTTTTTTAGGGTAGCAGGAATTCATCATTACGTGTACCTTTAAGCTTAATCAGTTCAATACATTCGGGGAAAATTGACTGTGAGGGATAGACAGACATTCAATAAAAATGCAAAAAAATTGTGCTGCACCAAACAGTTCAGCTCAAATGTCAGAATACTCATGCCTGACTCTAGTTTCCAACTGGACTTCTGTATGTGATGTGTTACGGATTTAAATTATTGCAAGGTTCAAACTTACTGGGTAAAAAACCAGTCTTAGACGCAAATTCGTTATATTCTTCAAATAACAGGGTTTGTAGTTTTGTATCGATTCCCCGCCAAAACTTTAAAGTTATATTCTATTGTAAATAAATTAAGTTATAATTTGTTATAGCATATTTACATTAATTATAGAAAATTAGAGTAAACTAAATTATAAAAATAAATAAATTATTTCCTAAACATTGTGTTTTGTTCAGTTCTTTATATTCCATCCATTCATTAACATTCGTATTGATTAAATGGAAAATAATAATTATAATATAATAGCACAATAATATTGAGAGTTGGTTTATGTTTAAAATTACTCAATGGTTGAATAATTAAATAATAAATCATAAACCTATGGAAAAATATAATAGCGTAATAATGATAATAAAGATTATATTCACAACTAATTTTTGCCCGCGACTTGTTCGCGTCTATGTTTATATTACGTACCTACGTAAACTGGACATTTTTCCAGGACTATAGTCGAACTCTGACCTAAATTTCGTCCAGAACCGTTCAGAAATTCTGGAGAGATTGAGTAACAAACATCAATCAATCGAAACTTTCCCGTTAGTAATAGTTAAAAGATTAAATAGTTCAAAATTAGACATAAAGTCTCTACTTTTAAAGTTTCGTACTCAAAAGTACATGATTTTTAACTGTAGGTAGCTAAGTGAAATCACAGTACCTATGTATAAATCTTGGTACACATACTCGCACGTATTATTAATATAGCCTGTACCTTTAAAAAGTGACCTTTAAAAAATAAGTGAATATTAGATTTGTTGGTAACACACGCCCAATTTACATTTGGCGGCGTATAAAAACAAAAAATAAAAAAAAAAAATAAAAAACAAATAAAAAAAAAACAAATCAAATTTTTAATAAAATCAGAAATATTTATATATTTAATAATAGAAATGCAATACACATTTTCTCTCAAATATTTTAATTTTAAGTCTAACTAGACTTAGTTAGACTTAATTAAGTCGTGTTTGGCTACCAACTGACTCCACAGAGAAACCAATTTAATATAGATTTTCTTAACGTCTAAACAAAACATACAAAGTATCACAGCTACTTCAGTAAACGTCAACTACATCACACACTCGAACATAAAATGATAATATTTTCGAAAAATCTAGAGAGTTAGTAGGCTGATTTTTCAAAAATATTATCATTTGAAATGTTATTTTTCAATGCAGAGATTTGTTATAGTCTTCATCAACTGTTTATTATTGATGCCAACAATGGATCGAGAAACAAAACAAGCTAAGCCTCATTACATTAAATTAATAACAATGTGTATGCCATTGTGCAAATGAATTTGTTAGTGAAACATGTGTGGCGGAACAATATGTTAGCAGTTACGTTAATTTAATTTGGATTCGTTATGGATATTAATATTTCTAGTTTTATGTGAGTATTTGTTTTTGTTTGTTTTTTTTTTATATAGTACGAGCACTTCTCGAGACTTTGTTTGCTTGATTTTTCTTACGAATCCCTAATTTTTTGATAATGAAATATAGCTTAAAGCACTCAGTGATAACGTAGCTTCCAATTTTTGAAAAAAAAATGGTAGATCTAGAAATTTACCTCCTAGCTAGAACATAACAAACTACCTCTTCATAATAATTACATTAGTATGGATAAATACAAATTCACTTCTTTTAAATCTTTTAAAGTACGCAACAGATTTTAATACGGTTTTCATCAATAGAAAGAATGATTTAAGAGGAACGTTTATATATCTACATTGCACTCGTTCGTCAAGGAACTATTTAAGCGGACAAACAGACAGACACGTAAACCGAATTTGTTTTTTGCTATTTTTAGATTAGGTAGTAAACAAACAGATTTTTTTATTACTTGGAGTTGATTAGGTACCGCCACCTTTGGATATTTGAATAGAAATTAAATAAAGTCAGTGTTAATAAAAAATATATTTATTGATTCAATATTTAAGGTGTGATTTTGCATCCCACTCAAGTTCAAGGAGGTAATCAGGCTAGTGATACTAAACACGAATCAATAATAAAATAAGTTGGTATTTTTTTGAGTAAGTGATTTTTGAATTCGACCTTGCCATTTTCCGGCTGATTTTCGGCTAGGTATACAGTGAAAAAACTTATGCTCAGAATACATTTAAAATAAATCAACGTTAAATATCCAAAATTACAACAATTTTCTTGAAAAATGTATGTGAAGTGGTTTAGTACAGTTAACTAAAGAAATAGGTATATAGGGTCGTCAGATATAGTTGAAGTTTTCTTAGAAACAGATGGATGTCTTCAACTGAAACTTTAATGAATGAACTGTTTATGATCTTTATATTTATGATACTTTTTAAATTAAATTACATTTGAAAAGATCCATTGGTTTCTAAGAAAACTTCAACTATATCTGACGACACTGCATAATTATCTGTTTTTTTTTATTGTACATTTTCTCAGAGTTAATACCAATTACCTATAGCAAAATATTTTTATGCGGTTTTGGATATTGTTTAGCTGCGTGTCTATAACACAACAAAGCATTGTTGTGTTATAGTTTAATATCTAGAAAAAACAATCCAAATATAAGCTCTTGAGAATAATTTTCAATATTTTCTAATCTTGATTAAAAATTTTAATCTTTATTGACATAAATATTGTATTTACATTTTTGAGAATTCCCTAGCTCCTGCACTATAGTATACATTGTGTTACAGGAGCTAGTGTCTTCCCCTAATTACTTGTTATAAGTTTTATAAGGCATCCAAAGATTATAACGCGAAAAGTCTTTAAATCTAACATAGACTTTTTTAGTAACTTATTTATTTATTTTTATTTGACTTGACACTTTTCAAAGACTCGTTAAGTCTTTATGGCTCTTACGACATCAATATGTATAAGACTTGTATTCAATTTCAGGAAGCCCCCAATGACAGTCACACTATACATCCTCCTATCAGTCGCAGCATACGTAACAGGCCTACCAGAGATCGCGTGCAACCGCCTCCAAATCGGCGACAATTGGTACGACAGAGATGTCCTATGGGCCAACATCGGAAGACCGTACAACCTCAACGTTCACAGAAGTTCAAACATTTTATTTTTTAGTTACTCTCTACCTGAAACATATTCCGATCTCGATTTTCAGTTGGCATACTTCAATATGGATAATAGAGAGTACCAAACTATAGCTGGTATAAAAGGAGGCTGTTCCGTCGCTATAGATCAATTAAACGATGATATATTCTTTGGAGGAAGCGACGGAATCTACAAATATAACATGCTTACAAAACTAGCAGATTTCTACAAAGAAAAAGGCAAAAACATCTGGTCTTTATTCTTCAAAAAGAACCTATTCTACATCAGTTACCCCGACCAAAAACTCCACATAGAATACGATGGAAAATTTGCACCAGTCAAAGAATTTGCCAAATTCGAAATTGATCATTTCTATGTGAATAGTGTTAATCTTATATATTTTGCTAATAAAACAGGTTTATATAAATACAATAATGATAAAATGGAGTCGCAAGTGGTCAATGAACTTATTACTGTTAGACAAATAGTTGAGGATAATGAAGGCGATACATATATTGTTACGAATTTCGGTGTTTTCATTGACAGTAAGTATGAAGGTATGAAGAAAATTCTAGATATGAAGAATATATACGGCCTAGCTTTCGATAAAGACAATAATTTTATTTACTCTGATGATAAGAATATTATTAAGCTTATTTATAGTCTTGTTGGTTGTGATAAGAAAAGAGTCCGTTGGTAATAAATGTATGACTGAAGTGTTGTTTTGATTAAATTTCTCATTAAAATGCAAGCCTGAATTAAGACAAATTAGAAACCTGAAATAACATTATGTATGTTATTTCGGGGGGTAGGCAGGATCACAGAGCACCAGCTAGGATCCTTACATACTCCTTTCGCCTCGTCCGCGTTCATACATCTGGTCATACAAGCACACCGGTTACGAGTATTGCGCACCCAACCTTTCTGAACAACCTCACCTATTGGTGAGGTCAGTGTAGGTTTTCCTAGGGCGTATGGAGGAGTCCCTGCGTCGCCACTCACATCTGCCATATAAATTACTTTCACGACTAAACCACTGTGCCGATTGTGATGAAATTTGGTACGGGGTAAGTTTGGATGACGTAGACTACTTTTTATTCCGCGACTTCGTCTCCATCCATGTTATTTATGCGGATGAAGTAGCGGGGAAAAGCTAGTAAGTAATATTGAACTTAAAATGAACGTAAAACTTGTACTATTTCAATATACAAACCCATGTATTTAAAACATCATTCACAAAAGCAGCTTATTTGAAAAAGAATTCCTGTAAATCTCATTTTTATTCATGCTAAAAATCTGTGAGCATTTTATTTTCCACTAGGGAAGTAAGTTAATTAGCTGATCATAATTATTATACGAGTACCTACATCCGCTTTTAATCCTGTTTTTTGTTTTGAATATTTTATAAGAAAATTATTTTTAAATAGGTAATCTGAACAATGAGGTAAATATTGTGAAAATTTGTGAAATATTGGGTCTGTTTGAATGCTGTAAAAAAGGGTTGAATTGAGAAAAAACCAGAGAAAAATGGGGTTAAAAAAAAGAAACATGTTGGACTGAGCTCTGAAGGTCAATTTTAATTATTTAAATGTAGTCACAACCTCATATATAAGTGACAATCAATGTAAAAAAAATTAAGTCGAATTTTTGACAGATTGAGACCGACTTGGTTTGAAGAACTGCCCCTCTGGTGCTGAGGTAGGGATATTTGCTCGCTAACACAATAACATCAAACGTAGTAGGTATTGCCTGCTTTGCACGTCATTAGTACCCATAATCCCCCAGTGTTACAAAACACAAAAAATGTGGACATAAAAATTCAACAAAAATAAATCGTTAATTGTTTCATTCATGAGAACAAAACACTATAATACCTTTTTACACATTCGTTTCAGACAAACGTAACCAAACTTAATCATCGGCATGTTTTTAATCCCGGCCCGAGGTTTCAGGCGCGAGACCGAAAACTGGTGATATTTTAAATTGTAAATACGAATCGACATGTACAAAATAATTGAAACGTGAATTGCATATATTTTTATTATTATTTGCGCACTGTATGCTCTTGTGTGACATGTTTTGAGTACCGAATTTTAAATGCGGAGGTAATTTTTAAAGTATTTATTTAAATGGATTGCCATAAATGTCTATGATCATTTTTAAACTGATTGCCATTTAACACAACCCCGAAGGGTTATTCAGGGGTGTTCCCATTAGTATACCTGTTGCCATCAACTGGGCACGAATCCAGATTTCGAGGCTACTACTGAGAAATTCCTGATGGAAAAACCCAATGACACTTTGCCCGACGTGGAAATGGAACCCAAGACCTCGTGCTCAGCAGTCGCGCTTTGGTCGCACTAGACCAATGAGGCAGTCAATTATTTATGACTGTCATTTATTTATGTGAATTGAATTTTGTTTCCATACACAATAATAAAATTATAAAAATGATTACTATTTATAGGTAGTACATTTTATGTTTCTTTATTTGCGTAGTAAATCTACCACAATAGAGATTTTTAACGTAAAAAAAAAATCGTCAATCGTTCAGTTTTAAACAAAGTTAAAATTCATCACAATGCATCCTCAGTATAATGGCTTTTAAAAAATGTAACGGAAGGTAAAAAAATAGCGCTGTGGACAAAAGACTGGTCAAAACGAACACTAGGTGCTATTGCCAAGCTATCAATATCACAGATACCTTTTTTCTAGTCATCGAATAGATTGGTGAAACTGAAATTTTGCATAGAAATTGGTGGATTTTTCACCACTGTGCAGTCGGTATACGGTGTCTGTATTTAAAATATTGAAGCTATCAAAGTTTCTATAGAATATGTTTTTGCATTGTTTTAAATGGTTTAAAAACTGCCTCGTTGGTCTAGTGGTCGCAAAACGTGACTGCTGAGCATGAGATCTTGGGTTCGATTCCTAGTTTGGGCAAAGTGTTATTGGGATTTAATATCAGGAATTTTTCAGTAGCAGCTTCAGAGTCTGGATTTTTGCCCGGTTGAATGGCAATAGGATGTACTAATGGGTAAGTATACCTCTGCCTAACCCTCCGGGGATTACAGCCGTGATGTTATTATATGCTGTTTAAATAATTTTAACGTTTGCTCATTCATATCTGTACTTGTATCAAAATTGAATAACTGAATAATGTAATACATTTAATTAATCGTATTAAATGAAATGATATGGAATGAAACTGAGTGAATCAATTAGCGTAAGAGGTGTAATAATTATTTAACTCATTATTGTAATGGAGCCATTGTTTCCGATAACCCACAGTTCGGAATGATCACTAATTAAAGATATTCAGTACTTTATACATCTGTGTATTGCAGCATACTAGCTATGACCATGGCTTAACCTGCATACGTTCCATTTTAATAATCTGTACTAATATTATAGAGCTGAAGAGTTTGTTTGTATGTTTGAAAGTGGTTATCTCAGGAGCTGCTTGTTCGATGAAAAAATCTTTTTGTTTTATTAAAAGTGGCCAAGTTCCCGACGTCCAAAAGATATTTTTGAGAGTCAGAAATGCATAGCGATGTTTTGGGAAGTCTTCTTTTGGACGTCAGAAACTGGACAAGCTAGTATAGTTTGTTTATCCAGCAAGGTTATATAACATCAGGTTAAGACTTAGACGAGCGGAGCAGCAATTAAAGAAGTAAACTTAACACGGGTGAAACCGCGTGGTATGGTTAGTTTCAGATAAAACTTAAACATTAATGAGGTTTTAATACTGTGTAACTCAAAAGTGTTGCTCAAAAATAGTATATTATAAAAATTAATTTGGCTCCTATTCATTTTCTACTGCCCTCAGCAATCTTATTTAGCTCATTTTTAAGCACGTAAGCGTAATTATAAATTCATATACAACGACATTAATATGTATGAAACTAAATAGATAGAACGAACAATTGTGCACAAATTCACTATGTCCTGTCAAAATTACCACTGTGCAAAATTCTGGACGAAAATGTCAAAATACACTCCATTGTGCCGTGCATCGGACGAATTAAATTTAACAATTGCGGCCATATGCATCGTTGTACCAAGTTACGAACATATTTTTTCCACGCCAGTATTTTTTTGTACCACTGTGGCTTTTTCGTGTCAAAACATGAAGTGTTTTTTGGGTTTACTGAATAGGGTTTTTAAAGTGTAGTGCCAACTGAATGCGAATCTACTATTTTCCATACGTATGAAATTGAATTTTATGTGCAGTTTAGAGGAATGAGAAACAGAGTGTAAAGTTTCTCATCCCCAGTTGAAAAAGGATCCTCCGACCAGACGGGTGTGCGGGAATTTTAGGGACTCTTCAAGGAAACTCCAAAAATGCTAACTTCTGATGAAGAATGAAAGATGAAGTGGCGAACATGACATGCAAATATATACAGAGATCCTGTTAACTACTTAAAAGCTAATTACATGCACTGTTGATGTGCTCATTAAAATCGAGCAGGCGTTGGGCTTTAACACGGGTGTTCTGTCTGGAGGGCTACTGCCCGACGTTTGTCGTCGGGAATTTGTATATTATGCCAACGTCACTTGTTTGTAGTAATTTTGCATGACGTCTTAACAGGATACCGTGGCCCCGGAACGTAAAGGGCAACAGAAGGAACACGGTGGTTTTTTAGTCAGTAAAAGTCTGACAGTCCCTTCCGCCCTGGGTGGTGCGGAAGGGACTGTCAGACTTTTACTGATTCATTTGATGATTTTTACCACCTCAAAAAAAAGGGGTCGAAGGTCATAAGGGTACTTTTTATCCGGAATAAAAGAAGTGGTCCTTAGAGACAAAAAAATATTCATAGTCATTTATTTGCATACCATAATACGTGTAGTTGATGTTACATAAGACTTAAAGCTCAGGTACAGTTATGGACCCTGTTAGGGCACCGCAACATTGGGTACCTATAACTAAATGAGAAAAAATAAAAAACAACAACAAATCGCGGATCAGAGCTAGTAAAATAAGTAGTTTTTATAGTTAAATGGCTTATAAAGGCATAAGCTGAAGACTAAAGGAACTAGGTACCTATGTATGTCAGTATTTTTACTGCGCCCGTACTCAAGAATTATGTGGGAAACTTTTTTTTTATTTGTATTTTTTTTTATAAAAGTAGTACCTACTTATTTTATTTTATTTTTATTATTAAGCTTGTCAATAATGTATATATTATTTTAATGCTTATTTCGTTGGTCTAGTGGTCGCAAGCGCGACTGCTGTGCATGAGGTCTTGGGTTCGATTCCCAGGTCGGGCAAAGTGTTATTGGGTTTTTCCATCAGGAATTGCTCAGTAGCAGTCTCGGAGCCTGGAGTTGTGCCCGGTTGATGGCAATAGGCTTGCCCCCTATTACATGGGACTAAAAACATAACTGGCGAAATGTGGGTGTACTAATGGGTACACCTCTGCCTAACCCTTCGGGGATTACAGGCGTGATGTTATGTTATTTAAATAAACAGTTTATTTATTTATTTTTTAAAAAAATGTAGTACTGTACAATATTCTAGCGGTCTAGCTTGTAGAAAATACACAACCACCTAACAATATTTTACTCCTTTTCCATTCATAATAATGTCACAAATCTAATACACAGCTGAATTTGATAACAAAACACAACAAACATTTTCTCCCAACAAAATTAATCTAGCAGTAACAAAAACCAAATTTTCTGTAATTCCCTTCAGCTGAAATGAACTAAGAAAATTCCTATGTTCGAGAATATTTGGCGGCCATTTTGTTCTGGAACATTCGAAGCTAAATGTCGCCCTGGTATTTAGAGTAACTGGTTTACCTAGGTAGTTCGGATGTATGTACAGTCAGCAAAAGAGATAGGTATCCAGGATCGTCTGATATAGTAGAAGTTTTCTTAGAAACCTATGGATGTCTTTAACTGAAACTTAACTTAATTAATGAACTGTTTATAATGTACTTTTAAAATTAAATTACATTTGAAAAAATCTATCGGTTTCTTTCAAAACTTCAACTATATTTGACGATCTTGCAAATCTATCTGTTTTGCTGACTGTACCTAGCTAAGCTAGCTTTCCAGGCGAGTTATTTTATTAAGTTGGTAGTATGTAACTATGTAGTCTATATAAGAAGGTAGTTTTGCTATAATGTTCCAGTTTTGGTTCTAGGTTTTGTAGAAGTAATAACATAACATAACATCACGCCTGTAATCCCCGAAGAGTTAGGCAGAGGTGTACCCATTAGTATACCCACATTTCGCCAGTTATGTTTTTAGTCCCATGTAATAGGGGGCGAGCCTATTGCCATCAACCGGGCACAAATCCAGACTCCGAGGCTGCTACTGAGAAATTCCAGATGGAAAAACCCAATAACACTTTGCCCGACCTGGGAATCGAACCCAAGACCTCATGCACAGCAGTCGCGCTTGCGACCACTAGACCAACGAGGCAGTCGCGTTGTAGAAGTAATATTTTCTTTTTTTTTTAATGTTAAATGCGTCATCGCTTCTTTTTATACCATTAATCCTACTAATATTATAAATGTGAAAGTTTGTGATGATGTTTGGATGTTTGTTACTTAATCGCGCGGAAACAGTTTTGAACAGATTTAGATGGAAATTAACACATAGATAGACCAATGCTGGATTCCTGAATGAACACACAGAATACTTTTTATCTTATACCTTGGGATAATGGTTCAACTTTCTTTACGCAAAGTTACTTTTTACACAGGCAAAGCAAAGGGCAGATAGTCTCAAATACAAATTATCTACACTAATATTATAAAGAGGAAAAATTTGTATTTTTGTTCATCTGTTTGTTTTTAATGGATAAACTTAAAAATTTCGGGACCGATTTTAAAAATTCTTTCACCATTAGAAAGCTACATTATCTGCGAGTAACATAGGCTATATTTTATTTTATTTTTACGCGGACGGAGTCGAGGGCAAAAGCTTGTTGTTTATAATACGGGATGCGTTGTTCAAATACGGTGACAGTCCTGTATATACGGAACCTTAAACATACACCTCGCACCTCGTTGGTCTAGTGGTCACAAGCGCGACTGCGGTCTTGGGTTCGATTCCCAGGTCGGGCAAAGTGTTATTGGGTTTTTCCATCAGGAATTTCCCAGTAGCAGCCTCGGAGTCTGGATTTTGTGCCCGGTTGATGGCAATAGGCTCGCCCCCTATTACATGGGACTAAAAACATTACTGGCGAAATGTGGGTGTACTAATGGGTACACCTCTGCCTAACCCTTCGGGGATTAAAGGCGTGATGTTATATATGTTATGTTAAACATAACATTCCGACACCAGACAGCAATAATGTCGGTTACGTACATAATACTTACAATACAATAATTTAACAACTAACGTTCCGCCATTTTATCGTCCGTACCTGAAACAATAAAAATAACGTTATGAATCATTCGCAAGAAGAAGAAAAAAAGAAAGAATTATTGGTGCCAGTTTTAGGTGTCTTTTGTCGTAAAAACTGAAATGTGTCGCGTTGTCTGTCTGCAAGTTTAGGAGTCCTCACGACTAACTGAAGCTCCGAGAATACCTGTCTCCTGGTCGTGAACTGCAGTGGTATATCTGGAAGACGATGAATCGACAGCAAACCCAAGTATGCTGCTGTAAATTAAATTTAGCAAAATGGGGCATCATAGACCCGTCCGACACCCAGTGCGATTATTGTGGACCTCCTGATCAGACTGCGACCCATGTGCTGAGGTGCCCCAACTGTCCACCTGCACGTTTGAAGACTCGTGCAGCGCCTCGTGGCGACCTACGGGGCCCAAATGGTTTGAATTTTATATTAAAGATGTACCTATAATTGATACGAATAGAAGACGGAAAGAAGAAAAATTGAGGAGTGACGTAGGCCTTTATTAAGGCAATAGGAAATGTGAGAATTGATAACTAGCCAATTCCACCGAACGGTAAGGTGAACTGACCTTGAGGAGAGCTGGTTCATCTGAGGCTTGATTAATAGCTCACCTCAAGCTTGCTCCATTAAAATTACACAAGATTGATGTTTACAGAATAGACTGATTATCAATCTGTCAAAAATGATTCTAATTTAATTTTTGAAGTGAAAACTTCTTTAGCGGCGTTGAGCACTTTTTCTGTAATGGGTATAAAATCTTAAACTCGCGTCAGGACAAGTGACCTGATCGAAAAAGCGTAAGACGGATGGAGAGTAGGCAGCTATCCCCTCTCTACGGCGCGGCGAAAATGTATGCCTGGGCCTACTGTTTCGTTTAGGCAGCGCAGGGCGCTTGCGCGAATGTTCGTGTATAACTTTTTAATGTAAAATAATTGTAATAGTTTTAAAGTGTTAAATTTTTAATGTAATATAAATTGTCATGTTTGTGTACGATAGCGCAATAAATGAATATTGTATTCTACCACATAAATGATAGTACTTTTATACTGATAAAGCAATTGGTGCAAAATTATTCCCTAACCATTCCAAAATATCAAACATGCTCAACGTTAATAATCAAGTTTTCACTTCTGCCGGCACTCCCGGAGTGCAACCCGTCTTTTTTTTTTGGCCTTTGTTGCCGCTATGATCAGATTAATTCAATATAATTCAATCCATTATTGAACATCACATGTGTTTTAAAAGATCTTAACTAATAATATGATCACATGGACCCTCATTATGACTCATTTTTAAACGTTTAAATACTTAGAATTGGATTTAAGATATTTGGCACAAGCAAGCAACAAATCGATCAAGCACATAAGGGCATAACAACATAATCCCAAATCCCAACATAATTCTACAAACAAACACATACCAATACCGATAATCATAATAGAATTCAACTTGGTAACTCGCTAACTAAACAATGTAGCGCTTTATTATTTTCCAGCGGAACCCTACAGCGCGGAACAACAAACCTCATAAATCTGACAAAAGTTATACACGTTATTGCTTTATGTTTAGGCACTTTGGTTAAAACAAGGTATATTTTGGATCGATTTAGTTTTAGATATGGGTTTAGAGAAAGTGAAAATAGAGGGAGAATAGGGGATTATTTTGTACTTATACTATGTTTCACTTTATTTCAAAGTCAAAGTCAAAACATTTATTTCAATTAGACCATTTACAGGCACTTTTCAACCGACTTCAAAAAGGAGGAGGTTCTCAATTCGACGCGTATGTTTTTTTTTTTTTTTTTGTTTTTTTTTTTTTTGTATATTTGTTCTACGATTACTCCGCCAATTATGAATCGATTTGGATGATTCTTTTTTTGTTTGAAAGAGTATAGTCCCGAATAGGTCCCATAGGAATATTGTCATGATCTGATGATGAACTTTGGAGATATGGAACGGAACTCCTTATAAAATCACAGCAGAACCGCCGTAACAAGAAAAATTGCTTTGTTTATACGTGTAGTCGATGACTGACTGAAGGAAGTGGGGAGGGGGTACGTCAACCCCCCTCCTTCCACTTTCCAAAATTAAATATATCATGTGAGGTATTGTTTGAAAGGGCTTTATGTAAGGAATTCAAACATCAACACACAAGCACTAAAAAGTGAAAAATAAAAAGCTTTTTTACAAAAAAAATATGACCGCCTTCAAAAACTACATAATAAATAAAAAATAACTTTAGCTTGGAAGTCGGTGGCAATACCTAAATAACAAGAAACAAAACCAAAGCCGCCGACTTTCAAGCTGAAGTTATTTTTTATTTATTATGTAGTTTTTGAAGGCGGTCATATTTTTTTTGTAAAAAAGCTTTTTTGAATTATCAAGGAGTCGGTCACTTAGTCCGAAAAATGAAGCTAGTTGCTCGTTCTAAAACGGAGGTAGGCCTCTATGGAGACGAACGAGCAAGAAACTCCACGGCACTGTTTTAAATTAGGTTTTTACAAAATCCTGGTTACATAATTCTTGTTGATTCTACATGTGAAAGAGAAAGAAAGTGCCCATTACTCGCCGTCCGCAAGCCCGCGCCTACGGTGGCCGGATGTCGCCTCGCGACGTCCGACGCCCTGAGCGTCTCCCGCGGCGGCTGGGGCGTGAGGTGGTTCTCTCCCTCACGCGGCCCGCCTCCTCCTTCGCTAGTATTACAGCTTCGCAGAAGGAGGTGACTGCATCCCATTCCCTCTCGCCCCGGAGCATGGCCTGAACCAGGTCCGGACGCGAGAGGTCGCCGCCGCCTATCGCCTCCGTGAGGACACGGCGGTGCTCTGCCCAAGCGGGGCAGTCCTGCACCGTATGCTCCACCGTGTCCTCCGGGCGATCCACACAGTGGTGACACCCGGGCGTTTCCTCCCGCCCTATCCGACACAGAAACCTCCCGAAACAACCGTGTCCGGTGAGGACCTGCGTCAGGCGGTAGGTGAGGACGCCGTAGCGCCTCTCCAGCCACTCCTCAAAGAGGGGTCTTATCGCCGCGATTGCGGCGTGCCCGAACTTGGGTTGCGACAGTCGCATCTCCCATTCCGCCATGAGATCGCACCGGAGCTCACTCCGTAGTGCCGCGATTTGCCGCGGCAGCGGGGTTTCGCCCCGGCGCTGCGCGTCCACACGCCACTCGTAGACGCGCTGGAGGACTGTTGCCTCCAGATCCCACGGCGGCAATCCGGCAAGGAGGCTTGCCGCTTCGCCGGAGACCGTGCGATATCCCCGGATCATCCGGATGGCCATGGCCCTCTGGCATGCCACCAACTTGGCTGGTGGCCGCCGCCTGATGGTAGGGGCCCACACAGGGGCCCCGTAGAGGGCCATGGACCGCACGACTCCGGCGTAAAGCCTCCGGCAGGAGGCGCCTGGTCCCCCGAGGTTGGGCAGGAGCCGCCAAAAAGCAGCCCCAGCCCTGTCCAATCGCGGAGCCAGACGTCGGAAATGCTCCTTGAAGCTCCACCGGCTGTCGAGGACGAGACCCAGATACTTCATCGTCGCCTCGACGCCGATGTGAACCCCTCCCACCGTTATTTGGGAACCCGACGGTGGCGCGTTCCGAAGACCATGGAAGCACATGGCCTCGGATTTGTATACATACCTACTACATAATATTTCTTGAAAGTCACCTTAAACATTCCCAAGAATAACGAGACTATCTTACAAGTACCGAAGTTCCTCTTAATCCAACCAATTCAAATAAATGTGTAGCCGACACAAAACATCTCAATGTCTTAAAGCCTCCTATAGCCAATTCAAAAAATAATTACTAGCCTTATTTTAATAAAGCTTTCAGACAACCGGGTGCTAATGTCTTATTAAAATTATAATTATTTAGATTATGTTAATTTCCTAAGCTCTTTGTAACGTTTGGTTAATTCTGAAATAAATGTTAAGAGGTGCTTTTTTAAGGGTTTTCTGGCCTTGATGGGCATTTGAACAGGTTTCGTCAATCACGATGGCAAGTGGCGACAGGCTGGGCAAGTTAAGTATACTTTCAAGACTAATTATCAATTAAAATATTATATTTCCAAAAAATGCGACACAGAAAGAGATAATCAACATCTTATGCACGGAAGAACATCGTAAAAAATATTAAAATCGTCTAGCTTATAAACCACAAAAAATCGTAGAACATACATGGGGTGGTTTGGATAGCCCAAGATGAGAGGTTTCCAAAAATTTAGTTTGGACGTCTTTGTTTGAGCGATCCTGTAGTAATGTATGAAAGTTACAGATTAACTAAAATTGTCAGATCTTATTTATATCTGTCCCTTTCTTGTTTTATTGAACAGAAAAAGATAAAAAATCTAATTTTAGTTTAGTGTGAACAAGGGAATCGACACCATTACCTCATAAACTTTTTAAAGTTGCCACAAAATCTTAACATGAAAATCTAATAACACTTATATACAAAAGTCAAAAACAAATATACACGTTTAGTAGCCACCTAATTATACTTGTTAGGCGAATTACAAAAATCACATTAATTTTATTAATTATGAAAGGTTACACTTTTCAGTGTAATTAAATAATTTCAAAGCCTCACTGAGAGAGAAATTTTTTTTTTCACGCAAAAAGTTAATTTAATTTTTCTCTCTTTGAATGTAGCGGCGGTTTGAATGAATGCTGTGGTGCGATTTATGTTGGGGGTAAGCAGTGTTCCTTGTTATGCTAATAGGATGATTGAAGGTACTTTTATTACAGTTTCTGGGGAGTGGGGTGCATTATAAGATTTTCAAGACTAATGATTTTTTATGTGTTCTGCTTACAATACTTGCTTGATTTTTTTCATGACTGGGTTACTTTTTTCACAAGCTTTATCAAGTTAAAGATTATTTTATCTAAGCACACATACAGGGATACTTGTCATTCATCATCCAAATTTTAAAATCGATGTCTCATAATTTATATTATTTTCATATGTGAAACATTATAATCAAATAATAACAAAATATACATTAACATAACATCACGAAGGGTAATCCCCGAAGGGTTAGGCAGAGGTGTACCCATTAGTACCCCCACATTTCGCCAGTTATGTTTTTAGTTCCATGTAACAGGGGGCGAGCCTATTGCCATCAACCGGGCACAAATCTAGACTCCGAGGCTGCTACTGAGAAATTCCTGATGGAAAAACCCAACAACACTTTGCCCGACCTGGGAATCGCACCCAAGACCTCATGCACAGCAGTCGCGCTTGCGACCACTAGACCCACGAGGCAGTCGAGGCACTTTTTATATTGATGAAAACTGCATTAAAGTATGTTGCGTAGTTTAAAGATCTTAGCATACAAACGGCGGGAAGCGAGTTTTATACTTAGTCCGTTTAAATGTCGATTATCGCGGACATTGACGAAATCGCGGAATATATGTACCCTGTGTACTTTCGCATTTATAATACCAATAGGCTCGCCTCCTATTACATGGGACTTAAACATAACTGGCGAAATGTGGGTGTACTAATGCGTGCACCTCTGCCTAACCTTTCGGGGATTACAGGCGTGATGTTATGTTATAATATTATAAGAAGATGCACACTTGTCTGGAAGTGATTTGTTTACTGGACGATTTTTTGAAGGGAGAAAATTGCATTAAGCAAATAAGAGTCTTATTCCATTACAATAAGTCATATAACACTCCGGAGTGGGTTATGATACAAGATCGCGCGCTGGTCGTCGTTTACGAGCTATGCATAACACATTTGTTTCACTTACCTACCCTTATTTTACGACTTCAAGAGGCTTTATATTTATATTGGCCCGTAGGTTACGTATTCGTAAGTGCGACTGCTAAGCATGGGGTCCTGGATTTAATTCCCAGGTCGGGCAATATTAAGTTTTTATTAGGAAGTGAATGATGTGACATCCCCATAACTCACGTGTCGCCGTGAGTCTGCGCCTCATCTCTGTCCGCCCGTGTAGTGAACAGTTATTGCATCTGCATGCCGCTCGCGAGACGTCACCTTTTATTATCTCGTCATTTAAAAAAATATTTTAACGTCCACGGTTTAGAGCCCTAACTTGAATGGCAAAAAATGCGCTAATCTCTGGAACTCGAAGTCGGATTGGAAAATATCTTTTTTTATATGATAGTCAGATTCCTGAGAAACAGTATACCTAGGTCATATAACATCACGCTACCACCAACGGGAGCGGAGTAATAAACAAAGACGTTTCTTAACTCGGGTTAAAAAAAAATATGGGAAGAAGGTGGTAATGTCATGCTACGAACCTGTCTTTCCCGCATAAGGTCTTGGGTTCGATTCCCAGTTCGGGCAAACTGTTATTGGATTTTTCCATCAGGAATATCTCAGTAGCTGCCTCGGAGTCTGGATTTGTGCCCGGTTGATGGCAATAGTTTCGCTCCCTATTACATGGGACTTAATACATAACTGGCGAAATGTGGGTGTAATAATGCGTGCACCTCTGCCTAACCCTTCAGGGATTACAGGCGTGATGTAAAGCTACGTATAAACTCACTTTTCAACGCTTAGCTATCTAAATTCTTCATTTTTCTTTACCTCCTTAAACTTTAGTATCGAGCACACTAAATCCTTGTAATGTAAATTCATTGCTATTAAAATCCAGAAGGCGCGTAGAACTTAAACAACCGGCGCTATTACCATCACCACTAAAAGCAACCATAATGGGAATTCATATTTAGCAAACAGCATTTTTGCATCGTCGGTAAGGACTGTGTCGGGGTACGAGCGGAGCGGGAGCGGGGAGCGATATTTTTACAAGCTTTTATTTAGCTTGCACTGTTCGTATGTATATAAATAAGTTGTCCGTTCATTTTTATTATTATTATTATTATTAAAAGCTTTTATTTAACTTCACCTGTATGTATGTAACTTTGTATGTATGTCCTGGAATTTTGCAATCAATATTTCATCCACTTCTACTAAAGCTATCAAGCTGAAATTTGGCACACACGTTTGGTTTTGATGACAATGCATGATTATGATAAGCATGACGTGATGCTGCTGCCAGGATTGGCTCCAGATGAGGGAACTCCTCAACGGTTAACAGTAGGGACATGAAATTTTACACACTGGTCCAGTCTTATTGACAATGCATGATTATTATAAGCATAACGTTTTGCTGCTGCCAAGATTGGCTCCACATGAGGGAACTCCTCAATGGTTAACAGTAGGGACATGAAATTTTACATACTGGTCAAGTCCCAAAGACAAAGTATGTTTATGATAAGCATGACGTGATGCTGCTGCCAGGATTGGCTCCAAACCAGAGAACTCCTCAAGTGGAAGTGTACTTTTTAGTCTTTTGAAATCCATATTGATATTGATCAATATAGGTTTCAAAAGACTAAAAAGTAGAAAATAAAATCATAAATAAAAAAAATATTTAAAAAAAAAGCTTTTATTTAACAAAAAAATGCACTAAAAAGGAGAAAATAAGTTTTTGCTACAATAATTTCAGGCTGTATTCGTATGACTATAAATAAAAGCTTTGGCGCTCTTTAAATATTAAATATGAAAAAAATGTTTAATCATAATTCTACTTTTCATTCTTTAAGAGCGCCAAAGCTTTTATTTATAGTCATACGAATACAGCCTGAAATTATTGTAGCAAAAACTTATTTTCTCCTTTTTAGTGCATTTTTTTGTTAAATAAAAGCTTTTTTTTTAATATTTTTTTTATTTATAATTTTTTAAACCATTTTTCGACTATTTGTTGGTATTCGATTGAGCTGAAATTTTGCATACACCTTTAGTTTTGATGACAATACAATGCCCAATACACAACAATGAAATATTTTTAAATTAATACTTGTTTTCAAAAATATTTTCTTGAGTTCGAGTCCCAGGTCGGGCAAAGTGCTATTGAGTTATGCCGTCAGGAATTTCTTAATAGCAGCCTGTATTTGTGCCCTAATACATGGGACTTAAAAACATAAGTGGCGAAGTACGTACACTTCTGCCCAACCCTTCGGGGATTACAGGTGTTATATTATGAATTGAATAATTATACAATTTTTCAAAAGTTTTATTCGAGAAAGCATCCCACTAGGCAAAACGACAGATTTGTAAAGGAATAAAAATATCAAAACTAATTGCAGCCCGCCCCCGCTCCGCTCATGACAGCGCGCACCCATCACTGTAGGGTTTGTTTAAACGCTCCGTTCAAAGCGTCCATTCTCAATTGGTTTAGAACCTATCTCGGGGATGCAGCCCCTTTTATTATGATGGACTTTTTACTGGTTTACAACGCAAACGTGTTTCAACTCGTTACGTTTATGTTTTTTAAAAGGATTTTCGGCCGTTTACTGCGAAGTAAAAAGTTGACTAGTTACCTGCTGTCTAGATTTTGTATGCCTGAAAGATCTTTTGATTGACTAACTGTCTTGTATTTGACTGGCCTGTTGGTCTAGTAGTTAGTGACCCTGACTGCTAGGACGGAGGTCGTGGGTTCGATTCCCACCCAGGACAAATCTTTGTGTGATGAGCAAGATGATTTGTTTTGTGTCTGGGTGTAAATTATATATAATAAGTATGTATTTAGAAATATATAAGTATATTTATCAGTTGTCTGGTTACAATAGTACAGGCTCTGCCTAGATTGGGATCAGATGGCGATGTATTGGTTGTCCTAAGATATATTATTATTTTTTATTTTTATTTTTTGTATGCTCTGTTCGTATGCTCATGTTTCCACTGCAGAGCAAAGGCTTCTTCCCATACAAAGAAAGCATTGATGACCATGCTTGCTCAAGGCGGATTGGCGAGTTCAGACTTATATTATTGAAAATGTTTATTAACAATCAAACTTCAATAACCATAATTTTTATATCACTGATTTCATAAACACACATAAAGTTACGTCTTTTTCTCATAGGGGTAGGCAGAAACCACAGAACGCCATCCATCGCCATCTTTACATACTCCTTTCGCCTCGTCCATGTTCATACGTCTCGTCATACAAGTACGCCGGTTACGAGTACTCCGCACCTGACCTTTCTGAAGAACCTCATCAGTAAGGTCAGTGTAGGTCTTTCTAGGGCGACCCCTCTCTGTGTTACAACTCACATCTACCTAAAATTTCTTTTGTTAATCGCATTTCACTGATCCTCTCAACATGACCGATCCATCTAAGCATACTGTCGGCTAAGCTAAAAACCAGCGCCGTGGTTTCGTGCCTTCGTGCACGGGTCACGGCATTATGCTGAGCGTCAGCCGTTTCGCGCGGTAGTGGCGTTTCAATTTATATATTTAATATATTTTTTTCTAGACTTAGTACTTATTTTTGGCTTCAGATGTTATGTGCGTTACTTTCGCGGGAATAAAAAGTTTTTCTTTCTTTCTTCTTTTTTTAACATTTTTCATTTTTAATAATTATCATTAATGTTACATGAGTACCCAGCTTTAACAGTTAAACTTATGCTTAGAATAGATTTAAAATTGGTCAGCAATAAACATCTTAAAATCATTATACTTAATTACTGGAGAAACTTGGACGTATGTTAGTTCGTTGCGACAGAACTAAACCCAAGCCAATTTTAAGTTTGCTCACCAAACATTAAAGGTGTCGTTTCACCTAAAGCTGCACTATTTTCAGCTAAGCTTCGTAATATTAGCACACAGTTGTTTGTACATGCTTTACTAAACAAAGTGCTCGGATTATTATTGTAAACGGAAGGTCGTGTTGCAGTTTAGATTCAAATTGCGTATTACCTTACAAGCTTTATGCTTAGATTAAAAAACGGATTACCTACACCTACACGGTAAAGCAGTAGGTAGGGGGGGAGGTAGTAGCAGCCTCGGAGTCTGGATTTGTGCCCGGTTGATGGCAATAGGCTCGCCCCCTATTACATGGGACTAAAAACATAACTGGCGAAATGTGGGTGTACTAATGGGTACACCTCTGCCTAACCCTTCGGGGATTACAGGCGTGATGTTATGTTATGTTATGTTACACGGTTAAGGCGCCCGCCTCTCATGCATGAGGTTGTGGGTTCAAATCCACGTTTTAAAGTTTATCTTGGACATCACTGGCATCGGCAAAGATCGCGAAGAAACCTGGACTTACTGTTCCACTCAAACCACGTCAGAGGCCCTTGAGGTGGTTTAAAAACTCTGACTAGGGCGTGTGGGATTGTAAGACCTTACTGCCCACACGATAAAGAAGAAAGACCTACACTTAAATGTTTAAATATTTTATGTTCTTATGGATTAAAATTATACAACGTGTAATTAAACTAACCCGTAAATAAGACATGCCAATTATTATAAAGAACTTTTACTAAGGAAAAAAATCTGCTGTTTTTTAAATTAATATTTACGTAGCTCCATGAAATGTATAGATCCGCTGTTATTTATTCATGATAACGGTGAGGTCCCATAGTAAAACTTGTTTATAATAATGATGAGTTGAAATACCTACTTATATGTTTTCAGGGTCTTAGCGAATTAAATTACATGTGAATTTAATTACTGCCTCGTTGGTCTAGTGGTCGCAAGCGCGACTGCTGGGCAGAGGTCTTGGGTTCAATTCCCAGGTCGGGCAAAGTGTTATTTGGTTTTTCCATCAGGAATTTCTCAGTAGCAGCCTCGGAGTCTGGATTTGTGCCCGGTTGATGGATTGCCATTGGAGGCTCGCCCCTTATTACATGGGACTAAAAACGTAACTGGCTAAAATAATGGGTATAGTTAAAGTAAAAAATAAATTAATAATAAATAAGTTAAATAATGAATGAATGAATGTTACAATGGAAATTGTCCGTGCCCGGTTGCGAACCTATAACCTCGTGCATGAGAGGTGCTCGCCTTAACCGCTTCACGACGTCCATAAATCCTAACATTAAAACGCTTATGCTCTACATCAACACATCATACACATAATTCTTTTACCCCGCACTTACCCTCAAAAGTACTTATTTATAGTAACAGCCCCCTAGGGCCACCCGTTATTATAGTACGTTAACGCATTTTTCCATACGAGGTTACCCCAATTTTTCAACGCATAGATATTTCCCTTCAAAATGGGCTTTGGGTACCGTTAAAATATATTATAAGTGTACACGTATTATGTTTATCCATTCCTTTTATGTGTATGTGTGTATTTTATGCTCTCGAGTCGAGATGGGGTTGAAAAAAATATGGTTGATGTTGTGGGTCTTTTTTATTTGGTGATAACTGGTACGGTTGAGGAATGGAATTGGTTATCTTATGATAATTATGTTCTTGTAACTTGTTAGTCAATCACGCCAGAACGGCTGAACGGGTCTGGATGTGGCACAGAGATATATTCATATCCATATTCATATTTATTTATTTGTATGATAATAATATGTATTGAAGAGTAACAGCAAAACTAACGTAAAAACTAAAAATTTTGAAACAAAACTTATAATATGTGGACTTGTCAATTACTTATTGTAAAGTTAACCCTTCTTCTGAATTAGATTATTGTCTGAAATAGTACATAAGCTATGTGAATTTAGATATTATGTGTGTTTAAACGCACCCACGATAGAGATAAACTACAATGACATGGCGCGCCCCTCCACAATTCAAAATATTTGTGAAAGTATTTACAAGACCTGAAGATTGTACTGAGATGGCTTTCGAAACAAAAACAAATCAGCGATTTGTTGCTCGATTAGCGGCGTCATTAATTACTCATTATTATTAGTATGGCGCTGTACTGACATACTCTACGAAAATGAGACGTGCATTGTCTTGCGCGGTCGGCTAGTTTATGATAATCGTCGTAATCGAAAATCAAATCAAATCGTCAGCGCGCACCTGTGAGAACTACAAAAATATATAGCGTACACCAAAAACATAAAGAAAATCCAAGCTGTCTTATCTTTCATTAATTTCTCCTATAAAGCGAACACCAGAAATTCTTCATCGCAACAAAGCCACGCCATTACTGAAGGCATTCAGTTTTATACTTAATTGTAACAGACAGACAAACAGAGGGAGAGGAATGTTGATTGCGAGGGAACCATTATTATTCGTTCACTTGTAAAAATAATGTGGTTTTGCTTCCTTGAGATAAGGTGCAAAAGTTTATTTAATAGAAGAAAACGTGTGGTTATTGCAACTTTATGCGAAGTGCTTTAAGTTTAAGTTGCTAAAGTTCATTTTAGAACTGAAGTGTTTTAGTTATTTATTTTTAACTAGTACTCTTCCTGCGACTTCGTTCACGTGAGTTTTCTTACGGATGTTTTTTGATAACGAAATATTATCCTGTATGTCACAGTTGCCACTGTTGGGGATAGTGTATCTTTAGAACAGTGTAAGAATTTTTCAAATTGGTTCAGTAGTTTCGGAGTCTATTCAATGCAAACAAACATACAATGAAATCTTTCCTCTTTATAATATTAGTATGTATAGACTAGCAACTCGCTAAGGCTTAGCACGGGTGATACTTAAGTACCTATGTCACTGCCTGTACACTTCAGTAGTCTCCATTAAAATTGCTCTTCGTAACCGAAACTGCGTCAAGAGAATAATATTATTTTCATTCTTAAGATCCTAACTAATATTATAAATGCGAAAGTAAGTTTGTTTGTTTGTTTGTTACCATTTTACGCCTAAGCCACTGAACCGATCATCCTGAAATTTTGCATATATTTTGCCAAGTGTATAGGAACGAACATAGAGTACCTTTAATCCCGAGAAAAAGTACTGTTTCCAAGGGAAATCACAATAACGTTCTTATGATCATAGATGGCGCCACGTGTCGTTTGGAACTGAAATGACAGGACATGGGTAATTTTTTCCGCGACTTTGTCTGTGTCTGCGATTATCGAAATTTAAGCGGACGAAGTCGCGGGCAAAAGCTAGTCTTATATAAACAAAGAAAACATAAACTAGTCTATTCGTCCAGTCAATAATTCCTGGGCGTGTACAGTCAACAAAACAGATAGGTATGCAGGGTCAGATATAGTTGAAGTTTTCTTAGAAACCTATGTATGTTTTCAAATGTAATTTATTAAAAAAAGTAGATAATAAAAAGTTCATTTACTAAGTTAAGTTTTAATCTAAGACATCTATCGGTTTCCAAGAAAACATAACATAACATCAGGCCTGTAACCCCCCAAGGGTTAAGCAGAGGTGTACACCCACATTTCGCCAATCATGTTTCATTATCATCATCATCATCATATCAGCCTATGGCCGTCCACTGCTGAACGTAGGTCTCCCCCAATAATAGGGGGCAAGGCTATTGCCATCAACCGGGCATAAATCCAGACTCCGATACTGAGAAATTCCTGATGGAAAAACCCAATAACACTTTGCCAGACCTATGAATCAAACCCAAGACTTCATGCTCAGCAGTCACGCTTTGCGATCACTAGACCAACGAGGCAGTCAAGATTTATTATAATCATTGTATTTAGTTTACTATAATAATGTTCATTTAAGCACTAATCCACGAGAACCAACTGCCGACAAATTGCTTTGCAGTTTGACAGATGTTAAATAATATAATATGTTGTTGTTACATATTAAATAAATAAAAAAAAGAAAACGTCAACTATATCTGACCCTGGATACCTATCTCTTTTGCTGACTGTACAAACGGCCCAACGTTGACAAAGTTACCGAAACTTGGTCGATAAAAGCTCGAACAAGTTCCTTTGTAATCACGAGTTAGGTAATTGCTTCCAGATCTAATAAATAATCATGGCCGGACTTAGGAATTGGGGTCTTGATACTTGTAGGAGATTAGTAGAAAATACTGGGGATTATAATATGGGGCTGAGAAAAATGGAGGCTAGATGACTCGGAGATATTAAAAGAAGGGCTATTTAAGTTCTAAGCCTTCTAATAAAATATAGTACGTACTTACTTAACAAAAAATGACCAAAGTTTTCAGTTTCATGATAGTACTAGCTTTTGGCCGCGACTTCGTCTGCGTAGACTGGTTTGAAAAAATAAAATCGGGATAATAATCTTATTTATATAATACTAGATCAATTTCTGTACGTGGCGCCATCAAAAAAAGCAAAGACATGTGGCGCCATCTATCATCTTTAGAACGTTAATGTAACTCCTCTCAAGAATGCCTACCTTTTTTCAGGATAAAACGTATCCTATGTCCATTCCTGTATATCTGACAATGTATATGCAAAATTTCAGTATGATCGCTTCAGTGGTTTAGGCGTGAAAGGGTAACAAACTAACAAACAAACTTGCAAACTTGCTTTCGCATTTATAATATTAGTTGGGATAGATTTACATAATATAATAATTTATAATTCTTCTACGATGACATTATACAGGGTCATTGAAAACCCGAAACCTGAAATCAAGAAAAAAAAAAACAGCTGTTCCCTACAAAAATTCTACATAACAAGATCGTAATGTACAACAGCTGATTATTTTTTCATGATTTCAGGGTTGGTCCTGTAGTAAAAGTTGTTCATAATCATAAGTACAGTGACCCCTTTTCAGGTTTCGGCTATTTTTTCAATTACCCTGTATACTCGTCCTGCCTACTTTTTGCCACTCACACTTCATCTACCATATTTTTGTTATCACACCATCAGAAATGTACTCTTTTATTTCAAAAGTGTGAAGATGTATACTACTAATAACCACATAACATAACATCACGCCTGTAATCAGTGTTAGACAGAGGTGTACCCATTAGTACACCCACATTTCGCCAGTTATGTTTTTAGTCCCATGTAATTGGGGGCGAGACTATTGCCATCAACCGGGCACAAATCCAGACTCCGAGGCTGCTACTGAGAAATTCCTGATGGAAAAACTCAATAACACTTTGCCCGACCTGAATCGAACCCAAGACCTCATGCACAGCAGTCGCGCTTGAAACCACTAGACCAACGAACAACCACATGATGTGTCCATTTCAAAATGGACGCTCAAAATAATCTTCTCGACCATTCACGTTAGTTATTCCCAGAAAATTGACGCCCTACCTCATTCATAGTAATCCTAAAGTTGGACCTAGGTAATAAATAAAACGGCTTAAACGACCACATAATTTGAAGCTAGTTTCATTAGATAGACTTTATTTTGGTCCTAGGGAGGTTCTAGGGATCTAGGTCTTAAGCTGTCTAGATTGTAAGTGGCTTTGTGATAGTGTCTTGAATTGTTCGAGAGAGAAAAGAATTAGGTTATTCATCTGGCTACGTGTGTTATTCACGTCGTTCTAAAATCTTTTTTTTTGGGATCAAATTTTCTATTTTTTTATTTTTTATTTAAATGTTAACATACATAACATTACGTCTGTAGTCCCCGAAGGGTTAGGCAGCAGTATACCCATTAATACACCCAGATTTTGTCAGTTATATTTAAGTCTTATGTAATAGAGAGCGAGCCTATTGCCATCAACCGGGCACAAATCCAGACTCCGAGGCTGCTACTGAGAAATTCCTGATTGAAAAACCCAATAACTCTTTATCCGACCTGGGAATCGAACCCAAGACCTCGTGCTCAGCAGTCGAGCTTTGCGAACACTAGAACAACGAGGCAGTCAAGTATTGGTTATTATTAATTTATAAATTTATATAAATATATCCTTTTCTTAGGCTAAAGGCTCAATGTGGCTTTTGAGGCCCTATGAGGTTCCTCCTTTCTGCCTTTTATAAATTTTACATGTTTTATTATATTATAATTACTCTTAGGTTTTATATTTAGGTTAATTAATGAGAATGTCAATTTATAAATTTGAATATTCACTGAGATCGATTTTATTGCCTAACAGCGCCAATTGATTTTCACATCAAAAATAGTTTTATTTCAATCAGTCTCAAATATCTAAAGTCAAAAATAGTTCAAGGCTAAATCTTCTTTAATCCTTAACCTATAAAGTATATAATCATCTATCTGACATCGAAATCAATAGCAGCTCAATTCTATTACAATAGCCAGTATTAACAGAGAGAGATTTTAATAATGTATGAGACGAGACAGGTCGAGCCGCTATCAGTTACTGAGGGGTAATAAATAATACATGTCCCTTAATACTTGGCCCCAGTTATATGTCTTATCGATAAGATAAAAGATTACTCTGAGCTAAGAAGAGGCTATGGGCGGATTTTCTGTTGAAAGTCACTGTCTGCCGCTTAGTAATACTAATATCAGGGCGCCTACCGCCATCTCTTAGAGCAATATTATTTTAATACTAGCTTTTGCCCGCGACTTCGTCCGCGTGAATTTCGGTTAAAATCATGATTCGAAACGACATATGGCGCCATCTATGATCATAAGAACGTTATTGTGATTTCTCTCGGGAACAGCAGTTTTTTTTTGGGATGAAAGGTACCCTTTGTTGGTTCCTGTACACCCGGCAACGTATATGCAAACTTTCAGGATGGTCGGTTCAGTGGCTTAGGCGTAAATTGGTAACAAACAAACAAACAAACTTACTTTCGCATTTATAATATTACTTAGGATTACTTTCTCATTTCTGTTGTTGCATTTTTAACTCTCGGCGCTGATCCGAGCGTTGAAAATCCAACAGTGCAGAAGGCAAAGTAATATTCAAATATTATTGTTTAAAGAGGTTGTGGTAGGCCCCCAGGTTATTATTGTTCCACTGCGGGGTTGCGGGACGTGTCCGGGGTTGCGGGACGTCTTAACAGGATACCGTGGCCACGAAACGTAAAGGGCAACAGAAGGAACAGGGTGGTTTTTTAGTCAGTACTCGTAAAAGTCTGACATTTGATGATTTTTATAACTTAGAAAAAAAAAAGGGTGTCGTGATGGCCCAGTGGTTAAGGCGCCCGCCTCTCATGCATGAGGTTGTGGGTTCAAATCCGAGCAAGTACCAATGTGACTTTTTCAATTAATATGTACTTTCTAAAGTTTATCTTGGACATCACTGGCATCGGTGAAGGAAAACATCGTGAGGAAACCTGGACTTACTGTTCCAATCAAACCATGTCAGAGGCCCTTGAGGCGGTTTTGAAACTCTGACACTAGGGTGTGTAG
This sequence comes from Hoplodrina ambigua, assembly GCA_949774945.1. Lineage (NCBI taxonomy): Eukaryota > Metazoa > Arthropoda > Insecta > Lepidoptera > Noctuidae > Hoplodrina > Hoplodrina ambigua. The sequence goes on from OX458988.1 coordinate 9,719,025, forward strand.
GGTCATAAGACCTTACTGCCCACTCGATAAAGAAAGAAGACTGCAGGGCAAAGGCCTCTTCTCATACTGATATAACTATACTAATATAATTAGTTGAAGGGTTTTGTTTGTGTTTTTTAAACGCTCTTATCTCTGGAACAGCTGGATAAAATTAATTGTTTTGTATATGATAGCCAGATTTATAAGGAATAGGAATATAGACTAACATCGCGCTATGAACCACGGCAGAGAAGCAGTTACCACAGACATAATTGAAAGAAAGAAAAGCTTTTTATTCACGTGAAAATGACGCACAATACAAAATATTTTTTCCAACAGCCCGAAACAAGACAAAAACGCAGGTGAAACCGTGAGATATAGCTAGTTCAATATAAAACAATTAATTTGCAGAAGGCACGATCATTAATCACCACGCTTGCTCAGCTATTTCAGATTTTATATTAATGTATTGCATTATGAACCTTAAATATTGCACCAAGTCTAACCCAAAGTGAAGCTGCAAGGATTCACCCACACATCATTAAGTACCCTTCTACTCAGTTGAACTTTATTACTTGTACGAAAGATTAGGGGTTTAAGGACGCAAGAAAGAAAAGAAACTGTCACTGGAAAGGAAAGTACAGTAGTATTATTCTGTTGAATTCTTGGTGAGTGAAGCGAGCTTAAGGTGTTCTGATATATTTCTTCAATGCTAGTTATTGACAGCTCACCGAGTCTTTTTTTTATAGAATAGTCCGGCTGAAGTCGCCTGTATCTATAGATATAAATACATTTGGAGTGTTTGTTTGTCTTGTTTTGTGTAATCAAGTGAAAATAACAGTATTTTATTAAATATTTAAGATTGTTTTATGATTGTTTACAAGCTCTTTATGTCAAAAAAACATTTTTATATTTTTATACATTTTTTGTTCTCCCGGGCTGTATTCTAAACGGCAGAAATTTTGCGGTTTTTTACCTGTATTTATAAAATAATGTCGTGAGTCCAGACCAAAAAAAAAAACTAAAGATTTTAATTTGGAATTAAACTTCTGTAAAAGTCTTTGTCATGTGGCGTATACCTCTTTTTTTTTCTTAAAGCCGAGATGAAAGTGACTTGATTAGATGTAAAAAAGTAACACGTTTTTACAAGTTTTTTTTTATGATAACCCTTTTTGGGTCCAAAATGTCTGCCTTGCCAAAAATCGTGGCACCATGATTGCATTGGCTAAGACATAATTTATTATTTATCTAGAACTTGGGAGAAGAAAAAGAGTTTTATCAACAATGAGGGGAAATGGAGACAAAAATGGTTATCTTAGAATATTCTCAGATGTTTTACAAAAAAAAAACTATTTCTTACCCACTTATTAATTTGGGTGCTAGGTATTATTAATTATTTTATTATTTTATCTTTTATTTCAGACTGTGAATGTCCATATTATGTTAGCATCAGTGAATTTAAAACTAAGTATTATTAATATTAATTTATTTATGAAAATATTATGTACGTGAGAAAAAATAATATATGTTTACCGTCAATTCCTAATTAGTAATTTAAATTAGTTTTTATATATTTAAGGTACATTCACATGTAATTATGTATGAGACTGTTTACAAATATTTTAAAACATTGAATTTAAAAGAGTACGTATGGAGTTTCCTGCCCATTCTTCTCCATACAAAACTACCTTTTGGAAGGGGCAACTAGATTCAATTCAATTTTTTTTTTCTTGTAATGACGTTCAAAAGTGCCTTATAATGGCCTAATTAAAATAAATGATTTGACTTTGACTTTGAAGTATGTTAGTAACAAAAATAGTTCTTAAAACAATAATCCATCATCATAATTCCATTAACATTAATAAGTTAAATCAAAATAAATAACACAATAAAATCAAAAATTAAATAAAATTTATAAAAATGTCAGAATCGTTTTAAAATAAGTAAAATACAAGGGAATTGAGCAGTAGAAAATATTTTACAGGGCAATGCTCTTACGATAAGTAGTGAGTAGATAGTGTTTTTTTTTACTTCTGTTGCTCTTCTTCTTTAAGAAAGAAGAAGAAGAAGAGACTTCTGTTGCTAATTGGAAGCTTTACTATTCATATTATACATTTTTTCTACCCACAAACCCTAAAACTTGAAATGAGACATTACAGTACACCAACAGCAGACCATTTAGGCGTCATTTTCCTCACACGCTCTTAATTACAGTCAACTTTCTTAATACCGGCCACATTTTAGGCGGAAAACCAAAAAAAAAAAAAAAAATACTGAAAAAGCATAACTCGTTCCGTCTGCCTGAAAAATGTTCACCAAAAACGTAGGAACACATTACTGAAGTATTTTTTTATATATTTTTATTTTCACTGGCTTTAAAAGCATAGACTCGTTAAAGGGGAGTTTAACGATCTTTTTGGTGACAAAAAGAGGGTAGGCAGTGTAGGCACACATGGTAAATAGTCATTTATTATCAACTCAGGTTTCTTTTTCGCGTTTACTCTGTGCGCTAGTAAATAAATTTGCGAGTAAATTTTTAAGCACTGTCTGTGTGGATTTTGAGAGTAAAAGATTTTCTTTTGTTTTTTAAACGGCTACGATGGCGTTTCGTGAAGGATTTTTTGCAAAGTTTAGTCAATCGTTTTATACTGGCTGCCAGAATCATCATAACGAAAACTTCTAGAGTGAATTTAGTACCTGTTGATGGACGGATGTTTGTTACTCAATGACGCCAGAATGACTGAACGGGTGTGAGTGAAATTTGGCACAGGGATAAATTATAGTCTGGAATAGCAGATAGGTTTTTTATCCCGAAAAAATGTACGGTTTTCTTCATAGTATAAAACAAAGCCGCTTCCAACCGTTTATACGCTTAGATCTTTTAAACTACGCAACGGATTCTAATACGGTTTTCATCAACGGGTAAATTGATTCAAGACGAAAGTTTATACGTATGGTTACTATCTATATAGCGTACGAAGTCAGGGCGGGAAGCTATAGTTTATTTATATTTGAAAATGGAACTGTGTAAGTTTAAAATGGCGGCGTGACGTCACAGATAGTGCTCTTGGACATAACTCTCTTTAATTGACAGCTGCACAGATAACAAGCAACTAAACCCTTTTGCGCCCTGACGCGGGAAAATATTAAAAAGAGACAGATATAATGGACTTTACATGCAGTAGAACAGTACAATATGTTTGGAACAGTTGTTATTTTGGGGTATTCTTCCCAGCGCACCCGTTTGAAAAGCACCAGTCGAAACGCACCCAAACTATTCCTCACAGCGCACTCGTTGGGTGCACTTCGAATTTCATTAAAAAATATTATGATTTGATTCCTTTTGTGCAGATTTAATTAAAGGATATTTAGCTTTGAATGATTGTTCTTTAATGTGTAGTGGTAAGTCAATGGAACTGTTTAATGGGACTTATAGAAATAACATTTTTTTTAAACTATATCAAACGCTAGGAATTTATCTTGTTACGCGGGTACTCGCGACACTGGGTAAAACTTTAATCAATTATAATAATATAAATAACTCGTTGGTCTAGTGGTCACAAAGCGTGACTGCTGTGCATGAGGTCTTGGGTTCGATTCCTAGGTCGGGCAAAGTGTTATTGGCTTTTTCCATCAGGAACTTCTCAGTAGCAGCCTTGGAGTCTAGATTTGTGCCCGGTTGATGGCAATAGGCTCGCCCCCTATTACATGGGACCAAAAATATAACTGGCGAAATGTGGGTGTTCCAATGGGAACATCGCTGCCTAACCCTTCGGGGATTACAAGCGTGATGTTATGTAAATTAATGGAAATGTACAAAATAATTAAATTTCTCCAAGCACACTTTTACAGATGGTCTAATTTCCGCAAGCTGGACTGCTGAAAATTTTGATACTGGGTTTTTTTTTAAAAAGTTTATCTTTAACGTTCGGAGTCTAGTTTTGTGCCCGGCTGGCAATTGGCTAGCGCCCTACCTGGGACTTAAATATTTACGAGACATTTTTATTTTGCTAGGTAACAAATTAAGACTTCGCGAGTTAGATTCTTTCAATCAGCTGCTATTGAGAAAGTCCAAATGATTTTTCAAATAAGAATTTGGCAAAATTTTCTGTTGCTTATTACGTTATTATTGGTAGATTTATTATTTATTTATTTATTTTTTTGTTGAAAAATACACAAACATTATAATGAATTTTTTGCAAAACATTAAAGAAAAAGTTTGGAATTTTATGCCTATTCTTCTCGTCAATCATTTATCTTTTTTCAATTAAGTTCTTTTAATTATTAATGTATAATTTTTAATATAAATGGTTTCTGTAATTTTCAATTTAATTTAATTACCTATATATCCAGATTTGATTGAAATAAATAAATAAAATAAAATCATCGACAGATATATTTTAGGTGAAAGCTACCACAAGGGTAGATTAGCATCCGGGGTTGCGGGACGTCTTAACAGGATACCGTGGCCTCGGAACGTAAAGGGCAACAGAAGTAACAGGGTGGCTTTTTAGTCAGTAAAACTTTGACAGTCCATTCCGCCCCACCCAGGACGGAAGGAGACATTTGATGAGTTTTACCACCTAAAAAAAGGGGTGCATATAAGTGAACACTGCTATCACTAGATATTAATAATACCAGCCTACTATTGTCCCACTACAGGGCACAGGCCTCTTAGCATTAATCATCTCGCTTGCTCAAGGCGGATGGGCGATTATAAGTCCAAGTATGTACAAGCTGTCAGCGATGTTCAAGGAGAACTTAGGAAAAACAAAAAATACAAACATTCGAGTTGAGAACCTCCTCCTTTTTTTGAAGTCGGTTAAAAATACAAAACAATCGAAATGTCACGTTGATACTTCCTCATGTCGTGCGTCATGCTCGTGAACTGCGGTGCTGTCAGTTGGGATTGGTCATCTCTTAACTGCTATGGCTTACATCTTTATTTTTAGTATTTTTTACTACTGTTTTATATCTATCTTCATTGTTTTCACATATAGACTCAACAAGAATACTGTAACCAGGATTTTGTAAAAACCTAACTTAAAAAGATTGCCGTGGAGTTTCTTGCTCGTTCTTCTCCATAGAGGCCTACCTCCGTTTTGGAACGAGCAACTAGCTTCATTTTTCGGACTAACTGACCGACTCCTTGACAATTCAAAAGTGCCTGTAAATGGTCTAATTGAAATAAATGTTTTGACTTTGACTTTGACCTCGATCTCAAATCCGCAACCTCGAGCATGAAACACCGAGCTATCACAACTTACTTACCACATGGATTTCACTGTTAACAACACACCAAAATAAATAAAACATGACCTAATTTCCTTAGAAAATTAAAGAAAATCCACCAATACACAAGGACGAGCATCACCAAGCAAGCGCTTCGTAAAAAAAATTAAATCACACATTTTTAAGCCAAGGTCCCCGACGTAAATATGTTATAATAGCTTCACTTGGTTCTGCTCGGTTTAATGACGTCATCGCTCGCTTTTACGGTCGAGTGCGCTCGCTGGCTCCTCGTGAGCGTAGATGGCGCTGGTTTCATGTTGAAGGTTAAAAAGTTAGATTGCTTTTTTTAATGATATCTGCTAGCTTAGATTCGTGATGGCTTAATGATTGAGGCGTCTCTATGCATAAGGGTGTGGGTCCGCTACCTAGGACCAATGTGGACTTTTCTATCCCATATATACTTTCTAGGTTTATCTTGGACATCACCGACATCGGTGACGGAAAACATCGTGAGTGATTTATTTCTAGCTTTTTTTAAAAATGTTCGCATTTTTATCTCTACGTGTCAAAATTAACTCTAAATAATTTGTCAACATTTTTTAAAAGTCTATCAGTATTTTAAAAACTGCCGCTAATTTGAAATTGCGGTTACTTTTTGAATGGTTATAATACAGAAATGTGCCTTCAGATGTTTCACACAATTGTTGATTAAATCAACAACATGAGGACACAGCTGATTATTTTTGAGAAGGTCGCGTATCGAAGGACCACCTCTTTAAAGCGAAACACGTCGTGAGAAAACTAAAATCACTTTTATAAAGAAGTACGTGGTAAACTATATGTTTCTGTTTCATCCAGCGTTTTGCTTTTACTAGCACAATTACAGACCAATACAAAAACAAGTACACAACACAAAACTCTTATCATTCCATTGTCCCCGAAATCAAGCAGAAAATTATTATTTATTTTTCTATTTACTTACAACAAAAAGAAAAATATGAACAATACCGCCCTTTGAGAATGTATGTCGGCAGAAAGTTAATCCAAGGAATGACACAAAAGTCTCCACTCATAACTTGCCCCGGTACACAGCGGTGGGACAATACGGGTGCGGACGGACCGGGGTGGAATGCATAAGCTTACAGAGGGTTAACGCGATAGATGACTTTTTTTATTTACACGAGACGGGTTTGCTCTCGACTCTAGTCTAGGTCAGGTGGGCTACCTCCGTCTCTTAAAACAGTATAATTTCAATATTACTTCGCCTTGCGCACTGTTGAATTTTCAACACTTGGCTCAGCGCCGAGAGTTGAAAATGTTACAACAGAAATTACAAAGCAATAGTTATTAAATGGTACTGTTTTTAAAATATGGTGGTAAGTTCTCTGAGGTGACAGAGACAAAGTCTACGATGGAGTGATTTGCGTGCGCGAGAGAGTTTGCAGTTATTGTTGGCAAGAAGTTTTACATGTGTGCCAATTTTCATCCAAATCTGTTTAATGGTTTACGCGTGATTGAGTAACAAACATCCAAACGTCTTCACAAACTTTCACATTTATCATATCAGAAAGATTCTATCAACCTAAATTAACCCGCTTTAGCTTCTGCATTGGGCCACAAAGTCTATGCCAGCGGAAGAAACTAATTCCTTAACATGGCCAGAACTTTATTCGTTAAACTTCCGCGGAGCCGTCACAGGCAGCGATGTCAGCGTATCTCAGCTATTCTGTTATCATACTCATCTGGGCTATGCTGAGCAGTGGACGGTTAGATAACAGCTGTTGGTATGTGTGTGTGTGTGTTTTGGCTGATGTGGGAATTTTTTTCTTATGAATTTATTTTTTAGTGTTTATTTTTTTGTTTATTTTTTAGTATTTGATCGTGGTAGTATAGTGGTTAAGGCGCCTGCCTCTCATGAATGAGATTGCGGGTTTGAATCGGAACAAGAACCAATGAGACATTTCCATTCATGTGCACTTTCTAAGTTTATTTTGGACATCACTGACATCGGCTCGTGCCTCAGAAAGCACGTAAATCAGTTTGTTCGTAACGTTAATTCGTAGATCTTTGACAGACGTTACGGGTAGTTAGAAGGCCAGAAGTCTGACAACTAGACTGACCAAGGAGTATCGTGTTACCCAGTAACTGAGTTGTGGAGGTCAGATAGGCAGTCGCTCTATGTAAAACATTGGTATTCAGGTGCTTCCGGTTAGATTGGAAGCAAGTTCTATGACAATATCCTAGTAACATTCGAACATCATCCTGAACCATACCATAATATCACGCCTGTTATCCCCGTAATGTTAGGCAGAGGTGTACAGTCGAACATGTCAATGAATTTCCCAAATAACATGAAAAATAAAACAATTCCAGCCTTTAACTGTCCCACTGCAGGGCAAAGACGAGCATTGGTCACCACACTTGCTCAAGGCGAATTGGCGATTTCAGACTTAATTAAGTTCAGGTTTCCTCACGATGTTTTTCTTTAGTCGTCACTAAAGAAAAACGAAACTTAATATCCATTTTCTATATTCTATATTTTATAATATAATTTGTCATTGACTGTACTATTCTTCAGAACAACAAATAGATTTAGATAGTTAGTTTTTTTTTTATTTTAATTCCCAATTTGGTTTTCATGTAGTTTAGTTATTTGTTCTTATATACATATATATTTTATAATATGTTGTACTCTATAAACTTATGTAAATGCTGTGCACACCTGTAAGTGACTAATTCACTCTAGCATTTAAGTTTAATTGTTACAGTACCCCAAACAATATATTAGTGAATAAGTCGTTGGAGTGCCATAATCAAATAAATAAATAAACTTAAACTCCAAAATAAACTTAGTAAGTACATATGAATTGAAAAGGTCACATCGTTTCTTACTGATATCCATTTCATAGCCAATTTACAGATATAAAAAAAACATTTCTAGTATAGCTAAAAATATCCATATCAACTCCCAAGAGGATAGCAACCCTGGCTTACATAACCACTTGTCCAATCCCCCTACATTCACAGAAATAGGGGGAAAAATCGTACATTCCCCAAATATACCTGAAATCGGTACATTAGTATTAAAATATTCACTTATATACCAGCGTTTGTAGTGGTTAGGCTGGTGTGGTTATCGTGCCCAGGGGTGTCGTGTTATCTGGCAACCGAGCCATGATGTATGGCAGGTTCAAGTGAATTTTTCATTTTCGTTTAGTGAATTATTTTTAGCTATTTCCTTATTTCAATTGGTGAGATTGTGGAGTTTTGCTTGGGGATGTTAGGGGTAATTTTCTTTAACGTGTTATGATGTCTTGTATCTTATATATTACTTGTGTTAGTTTTTGCATATTTTAATATCCTATTGTTGTGTTTTAACATTCCTAAACAATTTTAATTCTTCTTCTTCTTCTTATCGTGTGGGTAGTAAGGCCTTACGACCCTACATACCCTAGTGTCAGAGTTTCTAAACCACCTCAAGGGCCTCTGACATAGTTTGAGTGGAACAGTAAGTCCAGGTTTCCTCACGATGTTTTCCTTCACCGATGTCAGTGATGTCCAAGATAAACTTAAGAAATTACATATGAATTGAAAAATTCACATAGGTACTTGCCCGGATTTGAACCCACAACCTCATGCATGAGACAGTTATAATTACTAGGAGATTAATTAGATAACTATACACTGTGAATGCTGTGGTCTCCTATAAGTGAAGGAGTACACCTAGCTAATAGCTTGTCGTCGTTTATCTAAATTTATTTTTGTGTAAAACCACCAAAAGAATTATTTATTTATGGATTTAGATGTAGTAAGCTTGAGATGAGCAGTCTTACTGTACTTAAGGTGTGCTATTCTAAGAAAATCCAGTGTATTTTTTTTATCGAACCGGGATAAACTTAACAATATTTCTATTGCTTTTTCAAGTTTGTTTTCCTAAGTTTCAGGATATACTAAAACAATAGTTTGAACTAAAATCCGTTTATACCGCTATCGACATCAGATCCGCATACAAAATTAATAGAAAACAAAAACAAATGGAAATGTATGAGAAAATAAAATTTCGATCAACCATCCATTGTTTGTCGAACAAACGTTTATACACTTTATTTTGTGAAGCTTAAGGTAGAGAATTGGTAGCGGATGGTCGAGTGGATTTGAAAGGTATACGGAACAATAACCCAAAGACAATACGTTGAAGTTTAAACGTCACGTACATTATTTTATACAAGCTTTTACCCGCGACATCGTCTGCGTGTTTGTTGCTTTTTGGTTACTGCTCCGCTGACGTACATCTTAGCGTAATGTTATATAGCTTACTACTTTGCCCGCGACTTGGTCTGCATAAAAGTTGGTTATCGCAGACGAAGGCAAAGTCGTGGAATAAAAATAGCCTATGTCCTTTTTTGAGGTTCAAACTCACCCCGTAACAGCGAGACAGAGTAACTCTTTGCATTTATAATATTAGTATGGATTAATATAACATAACATCACTGAACAATGTCATGTGAACATCACGCCTGTAATCCCCGAAGGGTTAGGCAGAGGTGTACCCATTAGTACACCCGCATTTCGCCAGTTATGTTTTTAGTCCCTCCCTGTTGGACTACCTCGTTAGTCTAGTGGTCGCAAGCGCGACTGCTGTGCATGAGGTCTTGGGTTCGATTTCCAGGTCGGGCAAAGCGTTATTGGGTTTTGAAAAAAAACGAAAAAATGAAAAATATTTTATTCAACAACAGAACAAGGAAACTTGTTTTTTTTTGGTTCAACAAAATTGAGGTTTGAGGTTTTCCATCAGGAATTTCTCAGTAGCAGCCTCGGAGTTTGGATTTCTGCCCGGTTGATGGCAATAGGCTCGCCCCCTATTACATGGGACTAAAAATATAACTGGATTACTGTAAATGGGTTTAAAATCGCCAATCGACCTTGACAAGCTTGGTCTTTCAATCATCAACAATCAACAATCTTTTCTATATGAAAAGAAGCGTATTATTACAAGCTTGCAATGTATGTATGTAATTATGCTTGTTTGGGTGGCATCTTGCAACTCGATTTTGAAGCAGATAATATCAACCCATGTTGCTGAAATTTTTAATTTGAGTGCGGTTTCGTTTTGTCCAATTTGTCCTCAGAAACCAAGTTAATATTTCCAAAGACCATGCACCAATTCCATCGAAAAGAGGAAAGCTTCTGACTCTTTTAAAAATATCCCATGTTCTTTCCCTTAACATCGTAGTAGCGAAAGTATCGAGATAAACAAAATGAGTATGAAATATTTTATTTTTATGTATGGAAGTCAGCCAGCTAATACATCAGCGAGTCATTCCTATGCTTATGTTTGAGATAAAATGGTTAACTGTCGAATGGCTTTCTGAGAGCGAAGTAAGTAACCTAAGGATATGAAAAGTGTACCCAAAATAAATGGAAATGGGGATATGCTATGTCATTTCGTGAAGTTGTTATTAAAAATAAGCATTTTCATTTTTTTCATGACTTGCTATGTACCTACTGTTAACGCGTTAAGAGCAAGGGGAGGAGGGGTTGAGGGGTTATCGTTAACCTACATAGAAATGAATGGGAGCTTATACAGTATGGGAAAATGCCTTAGTTTGTTTTTATGTTATAGAAAGTCAAATTCTTTATTTTAATAAGCCCAATAAGAGGCACTCCCTAATGTATACAGAGTTGATATGACAGTGGGGCATTAAATTACACTACGTACCTATACTATACGTGTTTAGTATTAATTCGATACGGTATAAAATAAAATATAAATAAAAATGAGTTTTTTTTTCAACAAACTAAATAGCTTACAAATCAGAGTAAAGCGCAAACACCCTTTGTAAATAAATTTAACTGACCTTAGATACCTAGGTATTAAAGCGGCAACGTAGGTGCATGACCTATGCGTATAGATATAATCAGCTGTTAGGAAAGATACATCGTGTTCAAACGGGGCAAAAACTAAAAAAAACATTTGCGACTAAACTACTGCTCCTATTTAATTGAGTTTTGGCACAGAGCTTCAAAATGGTACCTAGTATAGGCAGTTTAAAGAAAAACCCATCTGTCGTATCAACTTTGTATAAGAAAAAGTAAAGAATTAAATCTAGTTGCCACTTCCAAAAGAAAAGAAGAAGAATGGTATGAAACGCCATACATACTCTTGTAAAATCAATGTTTTACAATATTTACATAGAATACATAATTACACGTCAATGTAATGTAGCTTACAAAATATTTTTTTAATAACTAAAAGTATTAGACTGTCTTGTTTTTTTCTAGTGGTCGCAAAGCGCGACTTCTGAGCATGAGGCACAGTGTAACTCATGATATGATTTATTTATTTATTTATTAATTTTTATTATTGGGCTGCAAGCTGCATTTTTAAACATAGAAAATATATAAAACTGTCATTATTATTCTTAAGCTCGGCCTTATTACATGGGAGTTAAATATAACTGGCGAAATGTGGGTGTACTGATGGGTAGGTACACCTCTGCCTAACTCTTCGGGGATTACAGACGTGATGTTATTATTCTTCAGATAAAAGTTACCTGACTTTTGAAAGTTCGGCTTTTATGCCTGCAATTTTGTGCCTGGCTTACAGCCAAGGAACATATGTCCACCTGACCTCTATTACAAACGAATCAGATTCATCTCAGCCATTCATACAATGTTTTGTCTGTCAGGTGTAGGTACATTGTGCCAAAGAAATGGTAAAGAAATTGATTTCAAATAAGGCCTCGTTTTACGCTGGGTTGGGTTTTGACATCTAATGGATATTAGATTAAAATATTGGTCTAGAAATAAAAATGGGACCGGCTGCTTTTTTGGTCCAGGTTTTTTAGGGATATTTTTTTTTTAATAAACTATTTTTTCGTGTGTTATGTTTGTGCCCAAAGAACGAATTTGAGTCTCTTGAATTCTTTGAAATCAAAACATTCACATCTAAATTAATAATAATAACACCAGCCTATTTTTTGGTCCCACTACAGGGAAGAGGATCCAGGGAGGAGGGGGCTAGGGGGGAGTCTGGATTTATGCCCGGTTGATGGCAATAGGCCTCCTATTACATGGGACTAAAAACTTAACGGGCGAAATGTGGGTGTACTAATGCGTACACCTCTGCCTAACCCTTCGGGGATTACAGGCGTGATATTATGTTATGTTATGCACTACAGGGAAAAAGCCTCTTTTCATACAGATAAGGCACGAGCATTAATCACCACGCTTGCTCAAGGTAAATTAGCGATTGCAGACTTCTAGGTTTTCTTTACGATATTTTCCTTTACGGGTGTCAGCGAATGTACAACATCTCGCTATGAACTACGGAAGCAGAGCAGTGATTTTAGATTAAACTTTACCCTGATGTAATACAAACTACGTAGACGAAGTAGCGGGCAGAAGCTGGTTTTAAAATGAAGTTGGGACCTACAACAAAGTATCATTTCTAATTCAATTTACGACTAGACTACACTTAACTAACTTCACATCACTTTCTGACTAACTGACTGACTGCTTGACAATTTAAAAGTGCCCGTAAATTAAAATAAATGTTTTGACTTTGACTTTGAACGATATTACGCACTGTCAAAAGAAAATTCACTTAAAAAATGTCGTTTGAAAATTCAAGCAACTTATTTAACAAAATATCGAAAAAGTATACGTCTAATGAACCTACAGCCTCCCAAAATTCCTCTCTCGGACGCTTGTAAACAGAATGTATCAGGGCCTCATCTTTTCACACGATTTGTTAAAGTCAGGGGTGCCACGTTAAACGAATGGCGGGTTCGGCATACCATGCACCCGCCGACTCGTGTACTAACTTTGTTTTCGCTTCATTTGCTTTTCAGGGTGCAATTTTTACGGGTATTTCATTATTGAATGAGCAGCTTTTGTACTAGGATATGTAAAACCAGATTTTTTTTTTTGGTGAAAGTAGAGTATCTTTTTTTTAGTGTTGGTTTCTTTGTAAAGGCTTGGAGTCTGGTTTGATTGAATGAAATGAATCATATCTATGTACTTTCTAAAGTTTATCTTGGACATGACTGATATTATTGTGATGAATAACATCATGAGAAAACCTGAATTTATAGTTAACTAGCTTCCCGCGACTTCGTTCGCGTAAAAGTTAATGTCTCCATATAAACTTTGGACTCCCGTTTCATTCTCATAGGAAATTTTGGAAAAATCTTTCTACTCTCTACAAACTACCACCCTGTCAAGTTTCATCTAAATTCGTCAAGCGGTTTACGATACTTCGTGATGAGTTTGTGAATGACCTTTAGCTTATATATTTAGATGCACTTTATATTATTAAATGCCTTGAGCAAGCATGGTGATCAATGCTCGTGCCTTCTCCATAAGGAAAGGGGCCTTTGCCCTGCAGTGAAATATAAAAGGCATTATTGCTAATATGTATTACGTTCAACAAATTATTTCAAAGTAGGTACAGGTTTGTAACCTTTACTATTTTATCTCTTTCATTTTATTATTTGACGACTAAATTGTACGTATCTACGTACTTAGATACTGAATAAAAATCTTTTTCTACCTCAAAAATAAAACTAACCGCAATAAAATTACTGAAACCCGTATCTGAGTAGAAAAGCAGCTTTCCACGGACAAAAATCTATTAAAACCTCTACAGTTCCCGAGATAAACATGCATAAACATACATACATTCTATGTACCGTATCTCTAAATTAGCATAAACATCCACTGCTTTTATAAAGCGAGCAAATTTTCCTCAAAAAAGTTTGTCATACGACAAATTATATTGCGGATGAGAGCACCCTAATTTAGATAAGATAAGGTTCAGTTTCGCTTATCTGTGTGTTTGTTTTAACTTTGTAGTTCGTTTAGTAGTGGGCTTTGATTTTTTTTTGGAACAAGTCGAGTTGGTTTTTGCTGATATTTATTTAAATAGACTTTTATCACGCTTGTGTTATGGTTTATGTGGAATATATGTTGGACACAGTTCAACATTTATCTTTTACTTCATCATCATCTGCCTAGCCTTTTCCCAATTATGTTGGGGTCGGCTTTCAGTCTAACCGTTGCAGCTGAATACCAGTATTTTTCATGGAGCGAATACCTATCTGACCTCCACAACCCAGTAACTGGGTAATACGATACCCCTTGGTAAGACAGATTGTCCTCCTCAGAAAGATTACTTAGATTTACTTTTGCTTGTATCCTATGAAAACTAGTATAACTATCCGAATAAAAAGTTCCCTGTATACTAAAGAAATCTATTATCTATCTGTGTGCCAAATTTCATTGAAATCCGTTGCGCCGTTAAAGAGTAATAACGTAACAAATATACTAAAATTAATATCAGCAATATTAGTAGGATTGACTTGAACATTCTAAGCCTTTAGTCTGTGAGATGTATATCTGATGTACAGTCAACAAAAAAGATAGCTATCCAGGGTCGTCATATAAAGTTTAAGTTTTCTTAGAAATCGATTGTTATTTTTCATTGAAACTTCTGGTTTTTATCTAGTTTTTAAATTAAATTACATTTGAAAACATCCATAGGCTGCATACCTATCTTTTTTGTTGACTGTACTTGCTTGTTAATTAGATTCCTGTACCCATAGTTGACAGGTAGACATCTATGAGATGCTTTCCTAATATATAATTATAATCTGTCACCCGCATGCATTGATTGTGGAGCCAATTAATTATTTTCTTATCAACTATGCAATCATCTATTGTAGGATAATAAGATGTCAGTGTACTTTGGACCGCATTATACTTGGTGTTAAATTAACAGATCGCGTTTGAAACATCATAATGGTGCGATCTAGTACACAAATCATTGACGTGGCCCAAAAGGCTACTCGGCTATATGTATAATTATAATAAATATTATTATTATTATTTGTACCCTATTTCCGCCACCGGTGGGCTACTATTTTTATATTTTTAAATGTTTTTATTTTTATATTAATATTTAAAAATGTAAATACATTTATGTATTAAAAAAAAAATGGGATAATAATAATATTATATATTATCTTAGGACAACCAACACATCGCCATCTGATCCCAAACTAGGCAGAGCCTGTACTATGGTAACCAGACAACTGATAAATATACTTATATATTTATATATTGTATAAATTACACAAAAACATAGAACAAATCATCGTGCTCACACACAAAGTTTTGTCCTGGGTGGGAATCGAACCCACGATCTCCGTCCTAGCAGTCAGGGTCACTATCTACTAGACCAACAGGCCAGTCAAAGTATTTACATGACTCACAACGCATGTGTGCGTACTGAGACTGCTCTCGAAACAAAAACACTTACACATTATTATTCAAATAGTAATATGGAGGGGCGCGCTATGTTGACGTACCTAGTTTATCTCTAGTTCAAATTCATAAGTACTTTTACCCCCTAAAAGATTGACAATGGTGCCGATTCCCTTGATCACAAACTAAACTTAAATCAGACTATTTCCATCTTTTTCTATCCAATAAAATTAGAAAGAGACTAATGTAAATAAGAGCTGTCAAATTTAGTCAATCTGACACATCCATACAGTTATAGTTGACATCTTAAAACGTATGAATTAAAAATACAGAGAACTTCAAGGCAAAAGTAATTTGACATCGCTACCTTAGTTCTTTAATGTCACTGTCCTTTCCTTTCGCTGTATGTCAGTAAGAGATGTCAATTCTCTAAATTTAGTCTAGTTTGTGAACAAGGGAATCGGCACCAATGAATTAAAAGACAGTCTCTAAATACCCATTTTCAACGAAGGATAAATCAAGCTAAAATATTCTCCACACAAAATTGAATTACTCAAGTTAGTAAAACGAAAACACAACAATTAGAAATTATTCTAAACAATTGAATGTAATTTGAGTCGGATGCAAATGAAGTTAGTCGCGACGGTAATCGTGCTTCTATTGTTTCGTGTTATATCTATCAGATTGATTTAACAGTCTCGCCTTCAAAATTGCAAATGAGTTTATTTATTATACTTCATATTTAGTTATAATTGATAATGGTGCCGATTCCCTTGTTCACAAACTAGACTAAATTTAGAGAATTGACATCTCTTACTAACATACAGCGAACGGAAAGGACGGTGACATTCCGTGACATTAAAGAACTAAGTTAGCGATGTCAAATTAGTTTTGCCTTGAACTTCTCTGTTTTTTAATCCACACGTTTTAAGATGTCAACTATAACTGTATGGATATGTCAGATAGACTAAATTTGACAGCTCTTATTTACATTAGTCTCTTTCTTATTTTATTGGACAGAAAAAGATGGAAATAGTCTAATTTTAGTTTAGTTTGTGACCAAGGGAATCGGCACCATTGGTGCCGATATCTGACATATCATATACAGTTATAGTTGACATCTTAAAACGTGTGAATTAAAAATACGGGGAAGTTCAAGGCAAAACTAATTTGACATCGCTAACTTAGTTCTTTAATGTTACGGAATGTCACCGTCCTTTCCTTTCGCTGTATGTTAGTAAGAGATGTCAATTCTCTAAATTTAGTCTAGTTTGTGAACAACGGAATCGGCACCATTGTTTATAAAAAAAATGAATAGTTGTCTGGATGGCCCAGTGATTAAGGCGCCCGCATCTCATGCAAGAGGTTGCAAGATCGATCCCAGGCGTTTTTAATTCAGAAGTGCTTTCCAAGTTTATTTTAGGGAGAACATCGTACATAGCTGACTCTGCTACGCGTTACAGTGGCTTGAAGTAAGTAATATAATCGAGATAAAAGCTATCCTATCTTTTAAGTTTACCAAATTATACACAGTAAGCCATATTTCATAAAAAGTGGTTGAGTAGTTTCGAAGTTCATCCCGGACAAACAACGTGACGCGTAATTTATATATTTAAGATATAAGTCTGAAAGTGCTTATCTGCCTTGAGCAACCGTGTTTATGATTGTTCATGCCTTCGCTGTATGAGAAGAGGCCTTTGCCCTGCAGTAACATAATAATAGTCTGGTGTAATAATTAGGTATATTTTACAAAAAAAATGTCATAAAAAATTCCGGAGAAAAAAATCCCACTTTTTCCCATCCCTATTCCGAACGTCCGCACAGGTAAAGGACACAGGTGTCTGTAAAGTTTATTAAATGAACGTTTTGTACTCACACAATTATGTATTCTGCTAAGTTCGCTGAAAAATGTGTTGAGCTCAGCTGGTAGTACCTCGCGAGGACTTGTAAGCTTAGCTGTTAAGATGGTAGGGGAAGCGACGGGAAGGTGTAAGGGGTTAAAGAAGTTTTTAGGGTTTGTTATTCAGGCAATGATTATATCATCGTACGTACTTATCGTGTCATACTTTCATAACATATAACATCACACCTGCAATCTCCGAAGGGTTAGGCAGAGGTGTACTCATTAGTACACCCACATTTCGCCAGTTATGTTTTTAAGTACCATGTAGGTAATAGTGGGCCAGTTTATTGCCGTCAACCGGGCACAGATTCAGACTCTGAGCCTGCTAATGAGAAATTCCTGATGGAAAATCAAACAAAACCAAAGCTAACGACTTCCAGAACTAAAGTTATTTTTTATTTTGTAGATTTTGAAGGCGGTTGTCCTTTAAAAAGATTTTTATGTAGCTAGCGGATATATTGTGATGTGTCTTTTTGCAAACCGTAGATATAATTTTTTAAGATTTTTTATAATACCTCATTCCGTAATAAGTAAAAATATTGTTACGTATATAATTTTTGCTATTTACCAATAAATAAATAATATCTTAGGACAACCAACACATCGCCATCTGATCCCAAACTAGGCAGAGCCTGTACTATGGTGACCAGACAACTGATACAGAAACAGACAACAGAATACATATTAAATATAAATTACACCCAGACACAGAACAAACATCCTGCTCATCACAAAAAGATTTGTCCTGGGTGGGAATCGAACACACGACCTCCGTCCTAGCAGTCAGGGTCACTAACTACTAGACCAACAGGCCAGTCAATAATGTTCAATTTACTTTCAAAGTCGGGTTGAATTCATTTCTTAAATATATTTAAGTACCTACCTATTGCTCCCGCACATTAAGAACTATTCAGAAGGTAAAAGCAGAAGGTAAAAATAACGTAAATCACCCCCTAAATGCGTTAAAGACTAACGCGTACAACCTTGCTACACCGTACGTGATTTTTCCAAAATCTCATCAGCTATACACGGATATAGGCGATCACCTAATACCAAACGACCCCGTACCACCATCTACAAAATTTCGTATTGAGGAAAAACGTGTTATCGCAAAATTTCAAGAAAACCCAGGATTATTCAAAGCCCCTGAATAATTCATGAACAAAATATCACTGATTTCAATTTGTAACAACTAAATTTGATTGTTTTTTTTTACGCCATCATCGATTCTTCTTATAAAATATTCATTAAGCGTGACTGGTACTAATTGAATGACTACTTTCTGTTAAAAATACTTGAGAGAAGCAAAAAACAGAGAAAGGAAACGTTTCTGTGGAATCTAGAATGAGTTTCGTTTGGTTTGCTTTTTTATTTTGGTTAAATTCAATCTGAATGTTGATTGGCTCCGAAGATGAGTTTTTTTTTTCTGGCTGATAGCAAATTATGTAAACTGTAAAGAAATATTTTAAAGGGTTCTGTTCCTGACTATTTTACTAGATAAAGGGTTTTTTAATTTAGTGTTGAGTGCCGAAATGCACACGAACTGTTGTTTTTTGAAAGATATTTTTTTATACTTTTACATGCTCGGTATGTCGCCAGGTTGATGGCAATAGGCTCGCCCCCTATTACATGGGACTTAACCATAACTGTCGAAATGTAGGTGTACTAATGGGTACACCTGCAGAGGTCTAACTCAACTCTTCGGGAATTACAGGCGTCATGTTATGTTATGGTTATACCTTTCGAAAAATTTTCAGTACCTCAAAGAAAGTTTGTGTGATACTCCCGCGCCTCGAAGAACACGTAAAGCTGTTAGTCTTATGTCTGATCTCTCCCCGGTTGTGTTGAATTGCTGCCCATCGGACTATCGTATCGAGTGCACATACTTGTGCACTATAAATCACCGGTGCCCTTGGCTACTCACCATTCGTTTATCGTATTACCCAGTTACTGGGTTGCCGAGGTCAGATAAGCAGTCGCTCCATGTAAAATACTAGTATTTAGCTGCAACCGGAACCAGTTAGATTGGAAGCCGACCCCAACATAGTTGGGAAAAGGCTAGGCAGATGATGACTTGGTTATAGTCACCATTGAGATTGGCCGCCGTGTTCAAAATTCGGATGAGAGAATGTTATTATTCCAAAAGAATGGTCAGCAGTGAGCACCTGCATTTACATTAATAAAGAAAGAAAGAAAACAAAATCGTTGAACCATCTGCTATTCCAGAGATATGGCAGTATTCCAAGATGTTGGAAGCCAGTTTTGGACGTGTATTTTCTTAAAATAATATTGTCTGACGAATTTTAAAACTGAATTGTGGCAAATGAAATGATTGGACGTTTGTCTGCCAAAAGTTTTTGGACTGCATCGTTGGTCCAGTGGTCGAAATGCGCGACTGCTGAGCGTGAGGTCTTGGGTTTGATTCTCAGGTCGGGCAAAGTTATTCGTTTTATGCCTGTAAACCCCGAAGTATTAGGCCTTTGCCTAACCCTCACCCACATTTTACCTGTTATGTTTAAGTCCCAAGCAACTGGGGGCGAGTCTATTGCCATCAACCAGACACAAATCCAGACAACGAGGCTGCTACTGAGTAATTCCTGATTAAAAAACCCAATAACACTATGGCCGACCTGGAAATCAAACCCAAGACCTCATGCTCAGCAGTCGCGCTTTGCGACCACTAGTCCAACGGCAGTCAATGATTTCACCTATCTAATTCACCACAAACCAGATAAAGTAACAAAAAAAAAAAACATCTCTCAACAAAACTCCAAAACAGTAATAAACCTGAAATTAATTCCACACTTTCGCGGATCGCTTATCAAACTTTTACGTACAAGTGTAAATCGTCCCTAAGGTGTTATAAATACGCGTTTTATTCATGAGCCTATCTCAACGAAATTAATGCGTTCATATCAGTCACGTTAAAGTTGAAACACACTTTGTCGCATTTAGGCCGAATGACGTAACGTACGTGTGTTATAAATTGCCTTAATCGTGCCGTGAGCCGTGTTTTTGGAGGATAAAAATAGGTATATAGCTTTGTGTATGTAGTTTGTATATGTGGGGGATATGGAAAGGATTAAGGAGGGAGCCTTTCCTGTATGAGGTTGTGAGTTCGATACAGGGGATGTACGAATGTGATTTTCTTAATTTATAGTTACTTTTTAAGTTTTCAACCGACTTCAAAAAGG
Source organism: Hoplodrina ambigua (assembly GCA_949774945.1). Taxonomy (NCBI): domain Eukaryota; kingdom Metazoa; phylum Arthropoda; class Insecta; order Lepidoptera; family Noctuidae; genus Hoplodrina; species Hoplodrina ambigua. The sequence continues at coordinate 9,739,599 of OX458988.1, forward strand.
AGGAGGTTCTCAATTCGATGCGTATGTCTTTTTTTTTTTTCGTTTTTTTTTTTGTATATATGTTCTACGATTACTCCGCCAATTATGAATCGATTTGGATGATTCTTGTTTTGTTTGAAAGAGTATAGCTCCGAATAGGTCCCATAGGAATATTGTCATGATCTGATGATGAATTTTGGAGATATGGAACGGAACTCCTTATAAAATCACAGCAGAACCGCCGTAACAAGAAAAATTGCTTTGTTTATACGTGTAGTCGATGACTGACTGAAGGAAGTGGGGAGGGGGTAAGTCAACCCCCCTCCTACCATTTTTCAAAATTAAATATATCGTGTGAGGTATTGTTTGAAAGGTCTTTATGTAAGGATTTCAAACATTAACACACAAGCACTAAAAAGTCAAAAATAAAAAGCTTTTTTACAAAAAAATATGACCGCCTTCAAAAACTACAAAATAAAAAATAACTTTAGCTTGGAAGTCGGTGGCAATACCTACATAACAAGAAACAAAACCAAAGCCGCCGACTTTCAAGCTAAAGTTATTTTTTATTTTGTAGTTTTTGAAAGCGGTCATATTTTTTTGTAAAAAAGCTTTTTTTTTTAATCATGGAGAAATCTAGACTTATATTTTCTACATAAAATGCTTCTGACAGATCAACGCACAGCCTAAACCGCTGATCGTAGAGACCTGAAACTTGGAAGGTGTGTTCTTTGCATGACGTAGGCATCTGAAAAGAAATGGTTTTTTCAAAATTCACCGCCCAAGGGGATAAAACCGGTTCGAAAGTTTGTATGGAGAAACCAACTTTGACGCGGACGAAGTCGAGGGCAGAAGCTAGTAATAAATTCATACTAATATTATAAATGCGAAAGTGTGTCTGTCTGTCTGTTATCTCTTCACGCTTAAACCGCTGAACCGATTTAGCTGAAATTTTGTATAGAGATGGTTTAAGAACCGGGGAAGGACATAGAATAGTTTTTATCCCAGAAATCACCTCCTAAGTCGGTGAAAAGGGGGGTGGAAGTTTGTATGCAAGTACGATACAAACAAGTTCCACGCGGACGTAGACGCGGGCTAAAGCTGGTATAAAATAAACATAACATAACATTCATAACAATTTCTATAAATAAATACCCGTACTCTGACAGTTTTACCCCATTAAACCTTTAACTATATTTCTATTTTAAATATAGCTCATCGCTGAGCGTCGCACGCTCGCTTAGCTTTCTATGTCGCTCGGGCCTGGCGAGGCAGTCCATGTGGAAATGTTCTCGCTTTTAAATGAGCTCGTTGTTAGGGGTGAGCAGTGTTCGAGGTTGGAAGCGTGTTTATGATTATTTTTGTAGATAAATGCTTTTGGGAGTTAAGGTATGCTTGTTTTATGTCAATAAGATTTAATTGGCTATAGTTTCGCCCTCTATTACATGGGACTTAAACATAACTGGCGAAATGGGGGTGTACTAATGGGGTACACCTCTGCCTAACCTTTCGGGGATTACAGGCGTGATCTTGTAATATTATAAATGTGTTTCTATTTGAAAAAGCAAATGTTATGAATTTAAGCCAGCTTGGGTCAAATGTTAAGTACTAATAGCCGCATGGGTCGATCCATCAGGTTAAGCTACGGTTGCCGTGGTCGGTCCGTGGATGGGTGATCATCTTTACACACCGAGATTCCTCCCTGTCTCGGAAAGCACGTTAAGCCGTTGGTCCCGGCTGTCATACGTGGATCTTTGACAGTCGTTACGGCTTATCAGAAGCCCGAAAGTCTGACAACCAGTCTTACCAAGAGGTATCATATTACCCAGTTCGGTTGTGGAGGTCAGATAGGCAGACGCTCTATGTAAAATACTGGTATTCAGCTGCATTCGGTGAGACTGGAAGCCGGTCTCAACAATGTTGGGAAAAGGCTAGGCAGATTATGATGATACAAAACCTTCAACATACACGAACACACCCCACAGTAGTGTAACAAACTGCTAGTAACTAAATTCTACACTACTACCTAATAACCTCTACTCGTAAAATTATTGACGTCATAATTCTACTATTTGGTTCAAAACCACATAGTAATTATAATGTACCATATGTTTGAGTAATCGACTAATAACAGCCGCGGTGTTGTGTTGCGATACTGTTTACCCGATTATGGGGGTGACAGGGGGGGTAGTGTTACGATAGAGAACGTCAAGAGTGAATGTTATATTCGCCTACTCTCTTGTTATCTTGTAATGTGTGCATTGTACGGACAGGAAAACTCAAATCTGTGGCTGTTCTTTTGTTGCGTTTTTGTAGGGCTGATTTTTAAATAATCAGATAACTTTCATCCAAGGAATGGTTGGCCAGGCGGTGCTTTGGAAAAGAATAGCCTCCCTGTGGTTTCGGGTAAAAAACTAACACGCTCCTGAGCGGTGTAAAGTGAATAGCTAAATGCTGAGGCATTGGTCGCTCATGCATGTCCAAAATAACAATTATTTTTAATTTTACCAACATAGCTATAAGATCTACCTACTAACATAATATGGACTTGTACTTATCACAATGTGGTTGGTCTGAAATAAATATTTTCAATTCATACATATGACTGTTTGACATATTTTCTATTTAAAAGCTGTGTATATTTATCCCTACGTTAAGAATTTTCTGACGATTGAAAAATTAGTCCTTACTCTGGTATTGACTTATATGGTTCTGGTTGAAGATAAAATAAATATACTAGTTTATATAAAACATACTAGTTTTTTGCAAATTAATTACGAGTTAAAATAAAAAAATTACAGGATTTTCTTTTTACTAATACTTTACGACGGAAAAAATAAACTTGACTCTAAAATAAAGATTTTTATTTTAAATAAACATGACAACTGTTTAATGAAACTTAAATCAGTGCAACAATAAAGATATGTGCTGATTCCTCCTGTCAATGGAGCTTCTAAGGTAATAATGAAAATATCGAATGCCGCGGCCTCGTAATAAACAATTCTACAGTCCATAACAACAGACGTCCTTTACCAAAGACGCATTTCAACTCACTCCTTATAACTTTAACAAGCACAAATACAAACAAGACCAAAACTCAAATATTTAATTAAAATCCAAAACTTTATTAGTCTACAACAATATTTATTTGTTCCAAACTTTGTCGCCAATTAAAGTTGATCGAAACTTGGCTAAGGGTCGCGGCTGGTCGAAAAACATCACTATTGACATCGACAATATATGTCTGCCTGCCAAGTTGGTGTGTGATTGCTAAGCTTGGCGAAACTTGGCCCGCTTGGCGAACTATTTGGCGTTGATACGGTTCGATTTGATTGATCGCACTTTTATAGGTTGTTTTATTAAAAGGGGTGTGAATGTGTGTGGGTGTGTGGGTGTGTGTGGGTGTGTGGGTGTGTGTGTTGATGTATCGGTAAGAAGTTTTTCGTTAAGGTATTATATTTTTTGGGTTTTCCTTAAGTGTTATGAAAGTTCATTAGTAGTTTAAGGGAAGGGTTAAGTGGCAGGCTTGTATCGAATATCGGATTGACAAAAGTAATTAAAACTAATTCTATCTACATAACATAACATCACGCATGTAATCCCGGAAGGGTTAGGCAGAGGTGTACCTATTAGTACACCCACATTTCGCTAGTTATGTTTTTAGTCCCATGTAATAGGGGGCGAGCCTATTGGCATCAACCGGGCACAAATCCAGACTCCGAGGCTGCTACTGAGAAATTCCTGATGGAAAAACATAATATCACTTTGCCCGACCTGGGAATCGAACCCAAGATCTCATGCACGACAATCGCGCTTGCGACCACTAGACCAACGAGGCAGTCAATTCCAATCAAATTCTATCTAAGTATCTTTAAGTATCTTACTTTAAGCTTTATATTGCATTGTCATGCAATGTACAGTCAACAAAAGAAGTAGGTAAGGATACAGGTTCGTCAGATATAGTTGAAGTTTTCTTATAACAGTACTTACGTCTCTTTAGTCTTAATTTCTGAAACACTTTCTGGAGCTTACCTGAAACAAGAAAATTATGTAATTAATATTTGAAACAGACCAATTATTGAAGCATAGATAAAACGTAAGTAACTAAAAAATAAATATGAATATTTACACTGTATTTACACGAAAATAATGTTATAAACTTAAATGGCCTAATTGAAATAAATAATTTGACTTTTGACTTTGACTTTCAGTTCAAGAACACAGCAAAGCTTTGCGGTGAAGTGTGTTCTTGCGTACCTAGATAGGCTTTTAAACAAAGATCATAACTACTACTAAAACCACACACAATTCTATATATGTACCACAATCTTCATGATGCAACAGAGTCTTACCATAACTGATTCAATAGATATCCATTTAAACTTGAATTATTAATGGGAACATCTCTGCTGATACCTCTCATACCTAACAGTTTGATGAATACTTAAATGGTCACTTAGTAATGTGAATTATTGTGATGGCAGATCAGAGAAGGAGGTACGTATCGATACTATAGCTAAACCGGTGCTAAACCTGCCTCCCGGTCGTGTACTGCAGTTTCTACTTTATCGTGTGGGCAGTAAGGTCTTACGACCCCACACACTCTAGTGTCAGAGTTTCTAAACCGCCTCAAGGGCCTCTGACATGGCTTTGAGTGGTACAGTAAGTCCAGGTTTCCTCACGATGTTTTCCTTTACAGATGTCCAATATAAACTTTAGAAAGTACATGTGAACTGAAAAAGTTACATTGGTACTTGCCCGGATTTGAACCTCATGCATGGGGCAGAGGTGTACTCATTAGTACGCCCACATTTCGCCAGCTATTTTTAAGTCCCATGTAATAGGGGGCGAGCCTATTGCCATAAACCGGGCACAAATCCAGACACCGAGGCTGCTACTGAGAAATTCCTAATGGAAAAACCCAAAACTTTGCTTGACCTGGGAATCGAAGCCAAGACCTCATGCTCAGCAGTCGCGTTTTGTAACCATGAGATCAACAGGACAGCTGATTAACTATTAAGGTATTAAGAAAGCAATAAAAAAATAATTCAAAAAGAGTTAAATACACTGTATAAAGTCCTCTAAAAAAAATTAAATCCAATCCTAACCTAATTCCCCTTAATACAAAATGGTAATACAATACAAATATATACCTTAAACACAGTTACTCATGAACCACGTTGAAAGTCAACGTAAACTTGTACCTAAGCAGAGCTATGTGCTTCCAGCAAATATTTGATCGACTCGAGTGCTCAATATTGACTGATACTCAATGTTCCAATGTTCGCTAAATGCTCAAGTGTAGCTAAATATCTGGAATACTATTAGTTTACTTTGAAATTGGGTGAGCAGAAGTCAAAGTGTACAGTCGAGTTAACTATTTGGTGATCGGGTAGCTTAGTTGTCAGTTGTTTCAATCAAATTGCTTGTTGAGTAGTCAATACTTTTTAGAAATAAGCTTGAAGATCCTTTACGCCGTAAGGCAATTCATACAAACATCGAGTCCTTAATTTTCGAAATAAGTGAACTAATTTTTAATGAGACTTCCGACACATAAGCAGTATACATAGGTCTAAAAAGTTATTTGAGAACATTTATTGGTAGTAATTGTTCTCTAAACAGTATCTAGTAAAACGGCACAACCTATTTTCAACCGACTTCTAAACAAGGAGGAGGTTCTAGATTCGGATGTTTGTATTTTTTTAGGGTCAATACTATACCCCTTTTTTTTTTTAGGTGGTAAAAATTATCAAATGACTCCTTCCGCCCTGGGTGGGGCGGAAGGGACTGTCAGACTTTTACTGACTAAAAAACCACCCTGTTCCTTCTGTTGCCCTTTACGTTCCGGGGCCAAGGTATCCTGTTAAGACGTCCCGCAACAATACTAAACTTAAGGGGTTTAGTATTGTTTCGGGACGTCTACGCCCATTTACGCCAAAAACGTTATTCAGAGTTACTTGCTAACACGAGTTTAATAAATATGACAAAATATTATACTCGTAACATTTTGAACCTCGTTTGCAACTAACTCAAAGTCAAAGTCAAAACATTTATTTCAATTAGACCATTTACAGGCACTTTTAAATTGCCAAGGAGTCGGTCAGTTAGTCCGAAAAATGAAGCTGGTTGCTCGTTCCAAAACGGAGGTAGGCCTCTATGAAGAAGAACGAGCAAGAAACTCCACGGTACTCTTTTTAAATTAGGTTTTTACAAAATCCTGGTTACAATATTCTTGTTGATTCTACATGTGAAAACAATTATGAGAAATATAAAACAGTAGTAAAAAATACCAAAAAAAAACTCTTACCGACGTAAGTGGGCCTTACGAGTTATATTGAATGACAACAAGCTAATCCCTTAATACGTTTCCCCCTGTTCCGACACGATAAAATAAATATAGGTACGAAGAAATCGAATCCCAACATAAAAACACATGAAATATTATATCCACACTACAAATGGATATAAACGGGGAAAAAATATAATAATATTATGTCCTTAGACCTTAGGATGTGGGCACACGAGTCTACTACTAATTGATTAATGTATCACGGTTATGTTTTTTTTATATATCGGGACCCTGACGTTCCGGATCTTTGTAAGGCGTACGAGGGACCGAAGCCAACTCGCAGAGGCCCCTTAGATAGGTTAAGATGACATGAGGCACCAACCGACGAATCTCCCTGGATGCACTATACAAGTGCACCCAAGGACTAGGTTGGTGCAGGACTATTACAGGACATGGAAACAAAGTATGGGACTATTTGGGTGGCTAAATTGGACTGGTTATAACGGCTACTATTATTGCTTCTAAAAGAAAATCTGCCTCGTTGGTCTAGTGGTCAAAGCGCGACTGCTAAGCGTGAGGTCTTGGGTTCGATTCGCAGGTCGGGCAAAGTGTTATTGAGTAGGAATTTCTCAGTAGCAGCTTTGGAGTCTGGATTTGTGCCCGGTTAATAGCATTAGGCTCGCCTCCTATTACATAGGACTTAAACAAAACTGGCAAAATGTGGGTGTACTGATGGGTTCACCTCTGCCTAACCCTTTAATATTACAGGCGTGATATTATGCATGTAAAAGAATGACAACACACGCCACACACAAAGCCATGACAGTTAAAAGATGACCAGTCTCAACTGACAGGGCCCGTCGTGAATCATGAGGCGATATTCCATTAATCGATAGAACGGTGTGTTTACACCTTTACACGCGTATAGTGTCCCATAAAATATAAAAATTATGCGGCTGCCACTAGGATACGGACTGGGGGTGTCAGAAGCCAGGCCGAGGAATTTATAGTGTTTATTTTGGTACGAGCAAAGGTAAGGTGCGGGTCTTGCATATTATAGATTATGTCAGAGCGATTGGCAGTTAGTTTTGTATGTGGTAGCTTAGTGTCATATAGTAAACACTATTATCCTATTTCTATTATAAACGCGAACGTTTTCAAAGATGAATGGATGTTCGTTTCCCTTTCATGATTGAACAGAATTTGTTAAAAATTGGCATGCGTTTAGATATTGATCAGACAATTTTTATATCAATTTTGTATTCCCGTTTGACTTTACCTTAAGAGGCTCGCCCCCTATTACATGGGACTTAGGAGTGTACTAATGGGTCTCTACCGAATCCCTTAGGGATTACAGGCGTGATGTTATGGTATATAAAACCTCTAGATATCTATTCAATACCAAACTGATATACGACCGATTACCAAGCATAGATAACGCCTCTTCAAATAATTAATTACTACATCTTTACAAATGCAAAAAACCTCGAACCCAAGCGTTTATTACAACCATTGAAAGCCTCACCCATTGGCTCGAGTTTGATCACAATAAGTACATACCTCCGCCATTGTTCCCCGACGCTACCCTCTTCAGAAAGGTTAGAACACGGAAAAGTAATCAATGGAGTGATAATGTTGGTTTGAACTGGGGAAATATCTCTCGCAGACGTTGATTGGTAAAATGTTTATTTGCGAGAAAATACATTGTTTACAAAGGAAAGATTTTGCAACAAAAAATAAAAACAACTAGCCTTTTCCGAACTAAGTTGGGGTCGGCTTCCAGTCTAACCGATTGCAGCAGAATACCAGTAATTTACATGGAGTGATTGGCTGTCTGACCTCCACAACCCAGTAACGGGGTAATACTATATCCCTTGGTAAAACTGGTACTCTAGTAAGTACTAGACAAATACTATCTCCCATACTTTCTTTTCCTCTTCTCGGTACTTAAATATGTGTATGTTTATTGGTTACTTGAAGACCAATCTACACTGCTATCTTTGGAAATGTTATGCATGATGTCATAAGTGACGAATTTTTGAGTATTTTACTTTTATTGGTTAGTCTCGACTAATTTTATCCGTGATAACTTAAGTAAAAAAAGCAATATTAAAACTATCGTTGCGAATTACTTGACTCTTAGGACAACAAAGTTATTAAATATTTATTTTATAGTTCTCCGAGGATCAGGCTGTCTACATCGTTTTATGACAAGAAAATACGCAGGGGACTACCTAGTATTTTGCCTAGTTTAAAGTAACACATTAAATCTAATAATTTTGATGAAATGAAATGAAATGAAATGATATTTATTCAGTAAATTGGTTATAAATAACACTTTTACACGTCACATTTTAAACTGGATGAGTCCAGTGTTTCCTAGCCGACTGCTCTGAGAAGAAACACCAAAACAAACTCAGAGGTCAAAGTCTCTTTTAAAGTCCATACAATTACTTGTATTGGTCAAATCATATGCGAACCAAGTAGGTTAATGATTCAGAAGATTCAGAACATAACGCCGGTAATCCCCAAAGGGCTAGGCAGAGGTGTATCCATTAGTACACCCACATTTCGCCAGTTGTGTTTATGTCCCATGTAATAGAGGGCGAGCCTATTGCCATCAACCAGGCACAAATCCAGACTCCGAGGCTGCTACTGAGAAATTCTTAATGGAAAAACTCAATAACACTTTGCCCGACCTGGGAATCGAATTCAAGGCCTCATGTTAAGCAGTCTCCCGTTGCGATCACTAGACCAACGAGCCAGTGAATTCAGAATAAACAAAATAATCCAACAGTAAATGTTTCTTTAAACGCAAGGTACACAAAATAAATGCATCGAAGTAATTCGTAAATGAACACTCCATCTACTCATTCCTCCATGGGTTGAAAGGACCCCGAGCACCTACAAAGGCGTTTTGCATTCGAGAGAGGGTTAATGAAAATGCTAATCTTTATAATAGGAATCGTGGCCTATCGGGTTGTGTGGAAAAAATACCGCCGTAATATTATGGTGGGGTTAAAATGTACTTTCTCTGTTTTGTTGTGTTTTTTTTTTATATCAAAAATGTGAGCTGGGTTGGTATTCTTATTTAAAAACGAAGTAAGCTAAATTATGGCAGTGGTGAGTTGCAACGCCGGGAGGGGTCGCCCTAGGAAGACCTACACTGACCTTATTGATGAGGTTCTTCAGAAAGGTCAGGTGAGCAGTAATAACTGGCGTACTTGTATGACGAGATGTACGTAGATGAGGCGAAAGGAGTATGTAAGGATCGTAGCAGGTGGCGTTCTGTAGTTTCTGGCTACCCCCATGGGAAAAAGGCGTGAGTTTATGTACGTATGTATGTAAGCTAAATTGGTCTTAATGCCCCAGGGATAAAGGCATCTATTTCTCATATATAAGATTGTGGTTGTGTTTTTAATTCATACCTGTGTATTTTTTACTAAATTTTGGGCGTTACTGGCATAGAGAAGAGAAGTTATAGTTACATAAGCCTGAAATCACCGTTTCGCCTAGAACAAGCGTGGTGATCAATGCTCGTGCCTTCTCTGTATGAGAAGAAGTACTTCTGTAGTGGAACAATAACAGGCTGGTATTATTTATTTTATTATTTTATGTGTGTGATACGTACGTGTACATAAACTTAAAATATGAACTCTGTAACTAATTATCTTTGTATACAATAAAGAATTGTAATTTTTTATAAACGTGAGGAATTTGTAATGAATTCCTCCATCATAAGGGCAGAGACGTAGCTAGGTATTCAAAGGCCGGGTGCAAAAAAGAAATACTGGGACCCTAACCAAACTGCTTCTGTTTTATCAAGTCAGAATATAAATATAAAAGTCGTATTGCACCTCTTTTGTTTATATTCCGATGGTGAGCGAATATTTAGTTAGTTCAATCTGAGGGCCCCCTGTGCTTGGGGGCCCCTTTGTACGGCACCGGGTAGCACCTAGCTACGCCACTGCATAGGGGATGGCGTATATTGTCATTCCTACCTACCTTTTAAGATACATTTCTTTCTTTCTCATTTTATAAATAACTTGTCAAATTAAAGAGCTAATGTAACATTTTGCAATATACAAAAAATGTTAAAGATCGAAATTTATATTAATAAAATCTGGGACGGTGTGAGTGTTATTCAAGTACTGACGGTTCCGTAAGTACCTTAAGAGGAAAAATATTTTATAAATTATGAAAGTTGATTTTCTTTCTTCGTGATTTCTTTTGTGTGTGAGATTTCTAAAAAGTTGTCATCAATACATCACGCCTGTAATCCTCGAAGGGTTAGGAAGAGGTGTACCCATTAGTACATCAATATTTCGCTAGTTATGTCCCATCTAATGGAGGGTGGCGAGCCTATTGCTATCAGCCGGGCACAAATCCAGACACCGAGGCTGCTACTGAGAAATTGGCACACCTATGCCTAACACTTCGGGAATAGCATGCGTAATTTCAAGAAATATATAACGTTTTCATGATATGATATATTATCAAGCCCCCATTTGACATTAATAATCCCACTTTAAAAAGACACTCCATTTCTATCCTTTCACTTACAATTTACGTTAGGAACAATTCTTCAAAACTATTCCAAAAGCATTAGCAATTGCTAAAATAAGCAGCTGCAAAAGTCACGAAGCGAGGGTTCTTTTTAACCATTTCAGTGCGGAACCCCAAAAGTAATTGCTCCAGTATACGCGAAATAATCAGATAAATATTATAAATGTGACTTTATGAAATCGAATACAATCGTTTGAAATTATGAATCGTCTTTACAAAGTTTTCATTAGGCCTCGTTTTTCAGGCTGTCACTATATTTTTGGGAGTCAAACTTAAATAACTTGAAGAACATTTATTATGTCAAAGTTTTAGTGTTACATTAATGACTGCAGTGGTGATGCGGATGATGGGCTATTAGAGAAGTTCCTGGTGGTATATTTCTGTTTTAATAATAAGAACTAGCTAACTGCCTCTCCTGCTAGACTGTCTCGTTGGTCTAGAGGTGTCGCAAAGCGCGACTGCTTCTCCTTTATCGTGTGGGCAGTAAGGTCTTACGATCCTACACACCCTAATGTCAGAGTTTTTAAACCGCCTCAAGGGCCTCTGACATGATTTGAGTGGAACAGTAAGTCCAGGTTTCCTAACGATGTTTTCCTTCACCGATGCCAGTGATAAACTTTAGAAAGTACATTTGAATTGAACAATTCACAATGGTACTTGCCCGGATTTAAACCCACAACCTCATGCATGAGAGGCGGGCGCCTTAACCACTGGGCCATCACGAAACTTACAGCACGACTGCTGAGCATGAGGTTATGAGGAGCATGACGGTAAAGTGATATTGAATAAATAAAATAAATAATTGTAATCCCCAAAGGAGTATGCAAAGGTATACCCATTAGTACACTCACATTTCGCTAGTTATGTTTAAGTCTCATGTAATAGGGGGGCGAGCCTATTTATAATGGCAAATGTGAGAGGCAAGGCAGAGAGAGAACGCCCTAGGAAGACCTAAACTGACCTTATTGGTGAGGTTTTTCAGAAAGGTCAGGTGAGCAGTACTTGAAAACGACGTACTTGTATGACGAGATGTATGAACGTGGTCGAGCCGAAAGGAGTAAGTAAGGATTATAGCAGATGGGGTTCTGTAGTTTCTGCTTACCATACTTATGTATGAACGCGAATGTATGGGGCTAATAAAAGCATGTTCAACTATAACCGCATGCCTTCAAATCAATTTTTCTTAATCACCGACCATAGACATCGAGAATTCTTGTGACTCTATAAAAAAAAGGAAAAGTATTTATGATAAATTCCTTCATAACTTTTAGCATCGATGTCGACGTCGCAAAGTAAGGGTTAGACGAGACCCTTTACTTAATTTCATCAAGGAAGGGTTAATGAAATGTCTTTCAGTGATTTTCGACGTGACAATGGGGGCTGCGTTATTTTAGGGTTAAATTTTGAAGGCCTTAGTTTTTCAAGATGGAGGAATACAAGAATACAGTCATGGTATTGTTTATGTAATTGTATGGTGATTTTCAACTCAATAAAGGTAACTAATAATCCTAACTAATATTATAAATGTGAAAGTAACTCTGTCTCTCTGTCTGTCTGTCTGTTTGTTACTCTTTCACGACTAAACCACTAAGCCGATTTTGATGAAATTTGGTACGGGGTAAGATTGAACCCCAAAGGACAAAGGTTACTTTTTATTCCGCGTAATTCGTCTGTATCCGCGAAAACCGACATTTATGCGGACGAAATCGCGGGCATAAACTAGTAAAAACATATTATTTAGTACAGAGGTAGATTAAAGTCTGGAATAACCTATCCTTTTATCCTGTTAAAATATGGTTCCTGTACGTGACGTGGACGAAGTCGCAGCCAGAAGCTACTATAATAATAATAATTTAATAACAGCGGAATTATTCAGCAATTGAAATTCTAATCACAGCCTTTTTGTCCTTGATAAATAAAGCAATGACCTTGACTTTTAGACCTTGGAATGTGCCTGGAGGAATGAGGCTACCTTCTCACTTAGGCACATAACTTAAGACTGACCTTTCTTTCAATTGACTCTTGAAACTTTTTGGGATAAGATGCCAATTGTCAGTGAACTTCCAATATTACGTCATATTTATGAAAGGATGAATGTTCAGAAAACTTCTTCGAGTAAAAGAAGACGCGTAAGTCACCTGATAGAGAGATAGTATACTGAAATAATGACTTTACCAAACAAACGATTTTTTTAAATCCCTGATTGCACTCACCTCAAAAGCGTGCGCACGCGCGCTATCCGTACTGTTGATAATTAGAGGGAAAAAAATATTGAATAGTAAACGATTATTAGTTTGATTTGTAAAAAGGTTACAGGTTAAATTAATAGTTTAATTTAGTTGCTTATCGCAACTAAATTAAATAAGTAGTTTAGTAAATGCGTTCGACTTTTTCCATAACAAACTTGTTACGGGAAAATCTGGACGCTTCTACTAAAAGTATATTGTAGCATCTTAAAGGAAAAAAATTAAGGAATTTCCTTCCATTTGCACGTTTTTGTGTAATGTTTACTCGTTTTAAAATAGGATTATGTTCTTTGAGATTTTTCTATTGGTTGGATTGAATATGAGTTGTACTAATGGGTACACCTCTGCCTAACCCTTCGGCCATGACAGGCGTGATGTTATGTTACGTCATGTAAATAAATATGAATATTTTCACGATATTTACATAAAAATAAAAAATAAACAAATGTTTGTCTGACTGTCTATTATTTGTTTCGGCGATTTTTTAAACAACTCGACCGATTTTGTTATTAGAAAGCGAGCTGTTATACAAAGTAACTAAGGCTACATTTTTTTTTTAGTAAATCATCAGGGTACTGCACCGAAACATCCTGTGACATACATACAATGCATAAACTAGTGAAAAAATAAAATGACAGGCTGAAATCAACCTTATTATCTAGGTGCTATTTACCACAATTCGCCACCACATAAAGACGTGTGTAAAAACACACAGAGAAACAAAAAAAGTCTTTGAGAATGTTTATCAGTAAAAATGTCAGTAGAGAATTTAATAAACTTCTACTTAGAGTTAATACGTGTTGCCTATATCGTGCGGTATTAGGGACCCGTAGGTATTTGAGAAAACCTTTTTATATTGGACTGGTAATGTCTGCGTGAAACACGTGTCAGCTATTCTGGTGTGGTTTTTCGTTTTACTGATGGTTACTGGGTTAATTGAAACATGTAGATTTTAAACATTTTTTTTGTTTAATCTGTTTAATGTAAAGAACACTTTTTAAAAATAGTCATGTTTTCATTTTGTTGATGAAGCTTGTAAGATGTGTCTCACACATAAACATGACATCACGCCTGTAATCCCCGAAAGGTTAGGCAGAGCTAGGTGTACCCATTAGTACACCCACATTTCGCCAGTTATGTTTAAGTCCCATTTAATACGGGGCGAGCTTATTGCCATCAACCGGGCACAAATCCAGACTCCGAGGCTGCTACTAAGGAAACCCTGATGGAAAAACTCAATAACACTCTGCCTGACCTAGAAATCGAACCTTTGACCTCATGCTCAGCAGTTGCATTTTGCGACCACTAGACCAGCGAGGCAGTCACTTATTAGTATAGTAATTTAAAGACAATTCAATTCAAAAAGAAAAAGATAAATTGTAAACATTCTGAAAAATCTAGGCACTAAAGAAAACATGGACTTAACTGGCCCAACTACGACCATTGTATAAACCCAAAAACATTTTGCCCCATTTTCCTAATTTAACCTTCTAGTGCCATGACAGGCAGACCATTACAGTATTGTACTATTTCTGAATAGGAATATTAAATATGTAAATGTTAAGGTCTAACATTACGTAGATCAAGCTATTATATTTAATGCCTAGGTCTGTCTGTGTTGGTCTTTTGAGTCTATATCTACATTTCAGTTGAATAAGCTTGCTTTTATTATAAATAGTTTTTATAAAACTTGTGATAGTTATATATAAATCCAGAGTAGAGAAGATTAAGTGTTAAAATGGGATGCCGTTATTAAATAGTTATGTTGAAATATACCTTGTTTGTAGTTGTACGGTCTCAAAGGACCAAGCCACCTGCTTTGGAATTAATGTGTGGGTTAAGTGTGTGTACAGTATTTTGAGTACAGTGACAGTTGTGCAATTAGCTAGACTTTTGTTTTGAAAACTAATTTAATAACTTCTTATATACCTTGTCTGTAGTTGCACCGTCTCAAAGGACCAAGCCACCGGCTTTGGGATTAATGTGTGGGTGTGTGTATAGTATTTAGAGTAATCAGCGTGTTAATCAATGCCCATGCCTTCTCTGTACGAGAAGAGGCCTTTGCTCTGCAATGGGACAATAATAGGCTGATGTTATGATTCCACTGACGGATTTAAACTTCTGCGTTCATAATTTCCCAAATTCTGTAAGCCATATTCCGACAACATTAAACTAATTAATATCAACCGTAAAGCGTACACGCTGGATTTGAGTCTGAAGTTATTACCTACAATCACATAGGGAGTTGTTCGTTATATAAATTATAATATATATGCCATTTCTTGTACCGGCGCAATGTAGGGTTATTAATTTGTAAATACCACTTGGCATTTGGGAAGGTGTGTATTGTACTTTTGAGAATATTGTGGGGTTAAGTCAAGGTCTTTTTAGCCTTTATCGTGATGTGAATATATATTATAAGAAGCAGTTTTGCATTTTCGTCGAATTATGAAAGAAATCCTACTAAATATATAAATAATATTAAATAGATAAAAATGTGAAATTTTGTGAAGATGTTTAGATGTTTGTTACTTAATCACGCGTAAACCGTTGAACAGATTTGGATGAAAATTGGCACATAGACAGTCCATGTCCTTCATTAACACAAACAATGTATAAATAATATATAAAAGTTCAACTTATTAACGAAAAGTTACTTTATACGCGAGCCTAGCCACAGACAGAAGCTAGTCAATAATAAAATAAATAGGTTCTATTTTAGTTAGTGATGTACTCTGGAATTTTTGAATTTCAACAGTTAGTAAAAATCAAAGATGTCAAATTGTGATTGATGATAGACGTTATTTAAATAAATTGGATGTTTGTATGATATATTTGCAAATCATAATATATAATGCTAGAATGTCGGCCACGATATTAAGTTCTTGGTTTGTACCTACATTCTAGCAAGTAAAATAAATTGGATTTGAATTTAAGCCAATATTTTCGCTGGTTTGTCGACAGGTCTTTCTTCCAAAACCTTAGAGAAAGATCATGACAGGTAAATCTTTTTTATGAATTCTAAGGTACCAGTTCTCATCGTAGTAAAATTCTTAATCTTCCATCTTTACTTCACGTTTTACGGCACAGTTTATTAATTTTATAATTTACGATTTACTTTGTACCTACATTTTATCGTAAACTTTTAATTTACGTGAAGTATCATTTTACTCAAAATGATAGGCTTATTACCTACGTAGCTTGGGTAGAAATTTTACTTTTTTTTATAGCAGAGGTACGTAATAAAGTAACTCCATTTTGTTTATCTTACTGTCTTTTTTTTAGGTACTCTTTCGTTTATCGTGATGGCCAGGGGTACTGCCTGCCTATCATGCACAAGGGTTTGACACCGAGTAAGTATCATTGTGACTTTCTCAATACATTATAATAATGTACTTTCTAAGTAAGTTTATCTTTGGACGTTTCAGATTAACGTCCCATAGGATTATGAGAGTGAGGGAAGAGGGCACCTCTTATTGCGTACACACTAGTGCACTTTATAATGTCTTTGGCTAACTTGGTTAGTCACTATTGAAATTAGCCGGTAGGGCGTTTACTATTCTTTTTGATTTAGTGAATCAACCTTGCTTTTAAGATAAACAACATACGCTAAGCTGTCAATCGATTCCCATAAGATCGAAAGATTTTGGAATACCTACGTTAATAAATAATATTACACAAAAATATCACCAAGAATTTATAACTTCAATAAGGAACAATATCCCCAAAAATAAACAAGCATAAAAATACCTACAATGTCACGGAAATCGTAGAAAAAATACAAAAACTTGAAAGCCTTATCGCATACCTTTTAGATAGGAATCAGTCACGCAATGCCAACGAGGTGGGTTATAGACAATATTTTTGTTTATGGGACATAACTTATGGCGTAGCAAACTCTTGAATCGACTGTAAAAGAAAATGCAAATACCTGTCTGCTGCCAAAAGATTTATTTTGTAAAAATCTCCCTTGGTATGTTTTTACAGAATAGACTAGCAGAATAATAATAGATAGTAGGTAATTATAAATAATCTAAACTAATTTTAAAAATAGATTAAAAATCTCGCTTTATTAGAATAGTAAATTAAAAATTAGCACTTTATTATTTAAAAAAACGGTGTTACTTTTAAGGAGGTTCAGTTCGTATGCTTACGGTTTTCTTGTTTGCAAGTCCGATTAAAAGAGATAAAGCACAGGGACTGACTTTCAATCTATTATATTATTCAAAAGAAAACCTATTTAATACTATAATAGACGTAGGTTTCACTTTCCAAACAACTGCTACCATCAACTTTTACAAAAATGTTCTTAACTAACTCTTTAGACTTATGTATCTTGTGTATTCGTATAAAGTTTCATTAAAATCGGCTTATTTCAAAGACTTTGGACTTGAAAGTATGTCAGAGATACCATGTGGCGTAAATGTTCTTAATTCAATTTTACAGATACTTACGAAAACAGACGTCTCGTACCGAAGGACCAATTTTTTCACACCATGACTATATACCATTCTCAGATGCGAGAGACTCTCCCTCTTATCATACTAACTGGGGCATCCGTGCTCCGCATATTAAACATATTTCAATTGATTTGTAATATGTTTTATTTCTCCGAAACCGATAATTTAATATGGATACGTGACCTTTTTATGCGTTGTTCACGAATTCCGTGGACTGATTTTTTTTCGCAATTTGGTAGCTGATGTGAATTTTATTTGAAGTGTTTTCTGTCGAGTTCTGTGGCTGTTTTATTGATATTGATGTTAAATTGAGTGGGTATTGTTTACATGGTTACGAATAATGTTTTCCATTTTGTTGTTGTTTCCTTGTAAGTGCCTACTTACCTACTTATCTTTTGTAGGTATTGAATTGTAGGAAAAAATGTTGTTGGAGTTCATATGGTTTTCTTTTATTGTTTTTTTTTGTGATTATGTATGGTCCTGTTTATGGCTGAATGTTTAGACAAGTTCAGGTTACGTCATCGGTGTCAGTTTACTTCTTTGGTCCTTAGTGCAGTGTTAGCAATCATGCGCCAAGTGTATACAGGGCTCTCGCCTTATAGTAGTAGACAGACGGAGGGTAGACATAAAGATCAGCCCACAAACAGAAATAATTCCAGCCATTCATTGTCCATTGCAGGGAAAAGCCTTCTTCTCCTATGGAGAAGGCAAAAAGGCACGATCATTAACCATCACGCTTACCCAAAGCGGATTGGCGATTATGTACGGACTAATATTAATTACAAGTCCAGGTTTTCTCAAGATGTTTTCCTTCACCGATGTCCAAGATAAATTAAAAAAATTCATATGAATTGGTACATGCCCGTTGTTACTTACTTCTACACAGCTTCGTGCATTAAATAATAAAAACAAACAAAAAGATTACAGTTAAATAGTCACCTTTTCTGTAATAAGCTATCCACCAAAATCAATATTAAAGTATGTTTATCACTCACGCATTGTAATAAGATGAGTATATATGGATATATGAGTATATGAGGATATAAAGTCGAGTTCCATTCAACACAGACAAACATTACTCTCATATTTCCTCCGCACAGTTGGGTAAACAAAAGACGATGTTGCTCATATTTTTGTACAAGTTTCGAAGTTCTGTCGTCATCTGTTGCTTTGTTGAATTCTGATTCAATAACGAATAAACAAACAAATGTTGCGTTCGGAATACTAATTAGCTTTATTTTACTTTTTGACGTAGAATTTTCGTCTTGTTTGGAAGATTTCTTTGAAATTTTCCACTCGGTTTGATTATTAAGGAGCAGATATTAAGGATTCAACTGTGGTATCTACTTTTGTGACAAAAACGATGTGTTTACTACAATCAACTCTCTTCTCTTACATAGTATAAAACAAAGTCGCTCCCCGTCGTCTGTACGCTTAGATCTTTTAAACCATGCAACGGATTTTAATGCGGTATTCATCAATAGATAGAGTAATTCAAAAGGAAGATTTATACATATAGTTAGAATCTACATTGCTCTCGTGCATTACCGGAAAGGGTCGCTAAAAAACTATGAAGAGAAAAAAAAAAGTTTGTAAGAGGTAATCTCTAGAAATACTGATCTGATTACAAAAAAATATTTCAAATAAATAAAACTACACTATTTCTCAGTAGACATAGACAGGTTTTATTGTAGACTTGACTTTTACGTGGACGAAGTCGCAGGCAGAATCTATTGAAGAATAAAGATTGGTGATTATCATAATAATTTTATACTGATTAATGAAAAGACATTTACATTTTGTTATTAATTATTCTTGAACTACTTAATTTGCGTGTTCAAAATTACAATATTTTAGTTCAAAATTACATTATCGGCATTAATTTAATTTGATTTAAATTAATGCCGATAATGAAGCACCAAAGTCACATAGTTATTATTCAAAAACTTAACTAGGTACTAGCAAAGAATATCATATCCCTAAGCAACAGTAAAAAAACAAACGTAATATGTTACCTCCAAAAATAAAATAAACGATATAATGTCGAGCGATATTTTATAAAACTTACCTTGCAGATACATTTTTATATCTATAAACGATACATCAACTTGACAGGGGACCCTTGCTGTCACATTTTGATGTCAAAATGGCTGGAGCGGCACAAAATGGCGGAACTGTCACTCAAACACGCACTCTTTTTTGTGTTTTTTGTCATTTTTCATAATAATGATAATATATCTTTATTTTCTGAATGGAATAACAGACAACTGTTTATTTATTGTTTGTTTTGTAAAAATATGAATTGTATCGTGTTTTCTATGTTTGGGAATGACATTCAATACCTTTGAATGACATTGTTTTGGTTAGTGGTCTTTTGAGACAATTATTCTAGAACGGCACGGTTAGTGCAGTGACTTTTTGATTTGCTGCATGTCATGGGTTCCATTATCATGCAGAACAAATATTTGTATGACCTACAGATAGTTGTTTGTATATATCAGTAAGGGAAAGAGATTTTTTTTTGCAAAAATAAATTATGTTTTAATTTAACGTTGAAATGTTTTGTGTTTATGAATGAGGTTACTTATAATTATGCAGGGTATGTGACTATAATTATAAGTGCTATTTATGTTGAGTGCTATTTTATGCATTGTAATAAAAATTTAGAATGCTTCTTCACCCCATAATACATTTATCTGTTTGTTATTTTGTAGGCTCGCCCCCTATTACATGGGACTTAAACATAACTGGCGAAATGTGGGGGTACTAATGGGTACGCCTCTGCCTAACCCTTCGGGGATTATAGGCGTGATGTTATGTGTGTTTTATGTATGTGTTATTTTTAAGTTACAACAAGTAAGAAATGCAATATATTATTCTTTTAATATAAAGTTAGTTGGTTCAAAATCTGATTTACTCCACAGAGGCTTATCGCACGATGCTAATGTAATATTCAATTGAAATCTCGCGCACAAGACTTCATCTTTACAAGATGATTCTAGAATTTCCTGCGAGATAATATTTGAAATAAGATTATACGACATTTCAAGAAGACTTAATTATAGTGAGTATGAATAATACAGGGCACACACTCACTAATGTGCCCGGGATTAGGGCATTTTCTTACATAGCGAAGGAATGAGTACCTTTTCATTCTTACTACTATTATAAATACGAAAGTTTGTATGGCTGTTAAACTCAATCACGTCAAAACGGCTGAAAGGATCTTGATGAAATCTGACACAGAGATAGATTATAGTCTGGAACAGCACATAGGCTACTTTAAATCCCAGAACATTTACGGTTCGCATGGAATATTCATTATTAAACACGGACGAAAGCTTTGTGTGGGTGGAAAAATGTTGCTTTGTTTGTTATTCTTTCACTCTTAAACAGCTGAATGGAATTATGAAGATTTAAGATTTTTCATTTTCTCAAGTTCGTGAATTGAAGTGCTACAAATTACTATCTTGGTTTAAATGGCAATTCTTGTTAAACCACGCATTTTTATAATTCGAGAATCCTATTCATCTCGTAAAAAGCTCATGCTGCCAAACAAAAGAACAATACACATATTGAGCAATAAATAACAAGCAGAGAATGAACGAAAAAGAATGAATGAACTACGGCATAGTGACGTCATGGGTCCAGAATGCTGGCGATGCTAACTCAATGAAATATATTTATAAAAAAGAAAGCTGACATCAGCATTTGGTCTTTCGAATCAATTCGCATGCCGTCGCATTTCGTTTGTAGAACAAAATGCTATTTTATCCTCAATATTAATACTAACCTATTATTTTCCTACTGCAGGGTAATGGCTTCTTCTAATACAGAGGAGGCATGAGTATTGATCGTTACACTTACTCAAGGCGTATTGGCGATTTTAGACTATTTCCGAGATAAACATAGAAAATAGAAAAGATCACATTGGTACTTGCCAGTGCCCAGTTTCAAACCTGCAACCTCGTGGACGGGAGGCGAGAGCCGATGATAACCGAGGACACCGAGGATACTATACTAGACAGAATTTAAGCATTTATTTAATCCATAATCACGCACTAAGTGACAAAGGACCAAAATTTATTACACCATCTTCGGCTTAACCTTTTAAAATTCTACAAGTTCTTTCGAAAATAATTATACTCGTAACAATCATTTGTAACAATCTCCATGACTTCGGTGTGACTCATTCCGAGGTGAGATTAAAACCACCCTTAGTTCCGCGCGAGTCACGTCTCGGCAATTAAACAACGTTGGATTTGCTTCTGAGTTATCTCACACGTACCTATCTGTTAAGGCCATCACAGGCCACTGGTTTCAAGCCTGTCCGAAAACAGGAGCGATTGTTACTATGCTGAGATTTGTATGCTAATTTTAAAAACAAAATCTTTCAATTTGACTATGGACTTAAAACTTTCAAGATGGCTGAGCGAATGACTGCTACGCTAAATGTCGCGAGTTAGATTACCACATGTAACAAATATTTGTATGATTTACAGGTTTGTTGTTCCGGGTCTGGTTGTTTGCCAATGTGCGTTTGTATATTTGTAGGCAAAATTCCTAGTCTGGAGTATAATTCTTAA
Organism: Hoplodrina ambigua; assembly: GCA_949774945.1. NCBI lineage: Eukaryota > Metazoa > Arthropoda > Insecta > Lepidoptera > Noctuidae > Hoplodrina > Hoplodrina ambigua. The sequence goes on from OX458988.1 coordinate 9,761,725, forward strand.
AAAACAGAATTTACATAGTTATGAGACTGAAATTTTTTGTTCAAAGTTGATAAAGACACTATATTATATTAATCGTTAAACTTTATACCTATATTACATTATTTAATCTTCCTATAAATCGAACCGCGTATAAAAGGACCAATTTCAACATTCCTCTTTTCGTACAGCAATATCAAAATTATTATCTTTCTGATATACCGAATGTAGATTAATATATTAAAACAAGCTTTTATATCTCACAAAAAATCTCTCAAAGTATCAAGAAAACTTTTCCCTTACGGTGTAACATCCGTCTAAGGTGAGATTAAGGCAGCCCTTCGTTCCGCGCGAGTCACGTTCGAGCAATTAAACAAGGCACGCCTGTGTCTGTGCCTTTAAATTATCGCGACGTATCCTCCTGCTTACAACCACACTGTATAATTTCACACGAAGAAATTTCTTGTTATTTTTCGTATATACATCTTGCTTGTGTACGCTTTAAAGGTGTGAGAAGGTATTTTCTTTTGTTTATCGTATAACATGTATCTGGCCGAGATACCAGTGTCGGCAAATTTACGTCATTTTAGTACCTACGGCTGCAATTTTGAGGGTAGACAGAGTAATATGTTTTTTGAAAATATTGTTTTAAATTAGTTGCAAAAATTATAATAATACCAGTCTTTTTTTGCTCCACTGCAGGGCAAAGGCTTCTTCTTATACAGAGAAGACACGAGCATTGATTATCACGCTTGCGGCGAATTGGCGATTTCAAACTTATTTTAATTACTTGCTTTTGTCCGCGTAAAAGTCAGAAATCGAAGTCGTATCGAATCGAAGTTTAATAAAAAGTAACCTATGTCCTTGGTTGGGGTTCAAACTTATCCCGTACCAAATTTCATCAAAATCGGTTTAGTGGTTTAGTCATGAGAGCGTAATAATTAGACAGACTGCGTTACTTTTGCATTTAAATTATTACTATGGATTAAATCCAGCTTTCCAAAAGATGTTTTATTTCACCGATGTCAGTGATGTCCGAGATAATTTTAGAAAGTACATATGAATTGGAAACGTCAAAATGTTACTTGCCCGGTTTTGAACATAAGGCGCTTTGCACACGGAGCAACTTAAGTTGACGCAACTGGCAACTTTTTAAAAGTTTCCTGTAAAAGTTGCTAGTTGCCATAAAGTTGCCGGTTGCCGCAACTTTTTGGCAATTTGTAAGCAACTTTTTTAGCCGAGTTGCAGTGTTGCAAACTTTGCGGTATTACCACTAGATCTGGTAGATTGGGACCACCTTCTGGTGGTCAGAATTTGTATCTGGTGGCTTGTGGATTTTTTAGTGGGCAAGTTTTAGGTTGATGGTTTTCAAAAACAAAATTGAAACAAATTTACAATACTAACACTTTCAGTGTACTTATCCGTTAGATTACTATGGTATGTAAAAAAAGAAAAAGTAATCGTACTAATAACGGTACAAGTTATTCAGGTCGACAAAAAAGAGTGTAAGAAACATCATTCTCTTAAAAAACAATCCTATTTAGTAAGCCCGAGTGGCTGTGGAGCAGGACTAGCATTTAGCCAAGCATTTTTGTCCGTGATATAATCATCTAACTTATAATAATGCCTGATTAGATAGTGTGCGTTTTATGCATGGTTTAAATTTTCTCTCATTTAGTTGGGGAATATCAAGAAGTATTTTATTATAGAATTTTACACATTACCCCAAAAAGAAGTGTTTACGTAGTGGGAAAAACTACTTAGTTAATGGCAACACTATGCCGGGCACAGGGCGAGGGAGGGAGGGTGTGAAATCGAATATTTGACAGTTGCTAGTTGCGGCAACTAGCAACAAAGGCGCTTTGCACACGGAGCAACTTTTGCAGCAACTGGCAACTGGCAACTTTCTGGCAACTCGCTGTTTACATGTAATTCAATTGGACTGCGCACACAGAGCAACTCAAGTTGCGAGTTGCGGCAATCGTCAACAGTTTCCAGTTGCGGCAACTAGCAACTTATTTAGTTGCTAGTTGCCGCAACTAGCAACTGTCAAATATTCGATTTCACACCCTCCCTCCCTCGCCCTGTGCCCGGCATAGTGTTGCCATTAATTTAGTGGTTTTTCCTACTAAGTAAACACTTCTTTTTGGGGTAATTTGTAAAATTCTATAATAAAATACTTCTTGATATTCCCCAACTAAATGAGAGAAAATTTAAACCATGCATAAAACGCACACTATCTAATCAAGCATTATTATAAGTTAGATGATTATATCACGGACAAAAATGCTTGGCTAAATGCTAGTCCTGCTCCACAGCCACTCGGGCTCACTAAATCATTATCATCTGCCTAGCCTTTTCCCAACTATGTTGGGGTCGGCTTCCAGTCTAACCGGATGCAGCTGAATACCGGTATTTTACATGGAGCGACTGCCTATCTGACCTCCACAACCCAGTAACTGGGTAATATGATACCCCTAGGTAAGACTGGTTGTCAGACTTTCGGGCTTTTGACGACCCGTAACTACTGTCAAAGATCCACGTATGACAGCCGGGACCAACAGCTTAACGTGCTTTCCGAGGCACGGAGGAGTCTCGGTGTGTAAAGATGGTCACCCATCCACGGACCAACCCCGGCAAGCGTAGCTTAACCTGACAGATCGACCCGTGTGGCTGTTATTACTTAGCAACGAGCTCCTTACTAAATAGGATTGATTTTTAAGAGAATGATGTTTCTTACCCTCTTTTTTGTCGACCTGAATAACTTGTACTGTTATCAGTACGATTACTTTTTCTTTTTTTACATACCATAGTAAACTAACGGATAATTACACTGAAAGTGTTAGTATTGTAAATTTATTTCAATTTTGTTTTTGAAAACAATCAACCTAAAACTTGCCCACTAAAAAATCCACAAGCCACCAGATACAAATTCTGACCACCAGAAGGTGGTCCCAATCTACCAGATCTAGTGGTAATACCGCAAAGTTTGCAACACTGCAACTCGGCTAAAAAAGTTGCTTACAAATTGCCAAAAAGTTGCGGCAACCGGCAACTTTATGGCAACTAGCAACTTTTACAGGAAACTTTTAAAAAGTTGCCAGTTGCGTCAACTTAAGTTGCTCCGTGTGCAAAGCGCCTAAATAAGTTGCTAGTTGCTGCAACTGGAAACTGTTGACGATTGCCGCAACTCGCAACTTGAGTTGCTCTGTGTGCGCAGTCCAATTGAATTACATGTAAACAGCGAGTTGCCAGAAAGTTGCCAGTTGCCAGTTGCTGCAAAAGTTGCTCCGTGTGCAAAGCGCCTAAAACTTGAGCATGAGGCAGGCGCCTTATCCACTGGACCATTATGACATTACACACATAAATATGAAAAAAAAGTGTCGGAAATATTTTGTAAAATATAAAAAACATATAAGTAATAAGTCTTTAGTAATAAGTTTTTAGGATATAATCTACCTTCATATTTTACTTTTATTTTATTTCTTAAGCCTTAGCAGTGTGTATACTTTGTTCCACAGTACTTTATACTACACAAGCTCTAGACGTGAAGACTTATAATTGGCTGTCAGATAATCATGCTGTTATTTATCACCATTGTATTTAGCTGTAAGTCTTCCAAAGTCCTTAAATAAATAAATAAATATAATAATAAAAAAATATAATAAATAAAACAAAATATTGTTTTTCGATTAGTTAAACTGTATGTTAATTTATTTTTTATCAGTTTGTTTTCCAATGTAACGTAACAATTAGTGAACCACATATAATAGAGAACGCAGGCGTAAATTAAAACTGTCAGCCTCCCACAGAATACATACGTGCGCTATGTATGTGCGAGAGCACGGTGGGGCCACGAAAATAGCAGTTTATTAAGTTATTTTATTTTTGTACTTTGCTTATGTTACGTCTAAGGTTATTGCTCCGCTCCTGTTGGTCATAGCGTTTTGATATATAACCTATAGCCTTCTTTAATAAACGGGATATATAAAACAAAAAGATTTTCTCAAATCGGACTAGTAGTTGCTGAGATAAACGCGTTCCAACAAACAAAGAAAAAAAAGATTTTTTTTTCTTTGTTTGTTGGAACGCGTTAATGCACATTTGAATACATAATGTAACATAATATCACGGCTGTAATCCCCGAAGGTTTACGCAGAGGAGCACCTATTAGTACACCAACATTATGCCACTTATATTTAAGTCCAATGTAGTAGGGAGCGAGCCTATTGCCATCAACTGGCCACAAATTCAGATTTCGAGGCAGCTACTGAGAAATTCCTGAAGGGAAAACCTAATAACACTTTGCCATGACACAAGACGTCATGCTCAGCAGTCGCGCTTTGACACCACTAGATAAACGAGGCAGTCCAAATTTATGAAAATCAACTTCATTTTCTCTAACCTCCCCACCCGCTAGTCTAGGAGCCGCTCCTACGCCACTGGGTCGGCGTTCGTGGAATGCAATAAGACCGCCGGGTTACGTCGACGACGCCTGAAAAACTCGAGTCTGTCTCCTATACTATTGTAATGCCGTTTATATAACCGCCTTGTATTCGCTTTACATGAATTTACAGTTACACGACGTATTTGTGCGACATGTTAGATAATTATGTAGTTCTTGTGGGAAAGTTTCTTAAAACGGGGTATGGACACGCATCCATACTATTACGAAAATCCAATAAAGTCTGACCTTGGAATTCAAACCTGAACTTAACACTCAGCAGTCGCGCTTTAAACCACGAGAACAATGGGTTATATTCCTATGGGGGTGGGCAGAAACTACTGTATGCCACCTGCTACGATCCTTACGTACTCCTTTCGCCTCATCTACGTTCATACATCTTGTCATACAAGTACGCCGGTTACGAGTACTGTGCACCTGACTTTACTGAAAATCCTCATAAATAAGGTAGGTCCAACGACCAATGGGGCAGTAAAACGTAAAAATAAACACAGCAATCATTACACTTCCCCCTCAATTAATTTACCCCCTCCCTACAGTCCCTGCCTACCTCCCTAAACGTCATAAATTATTTGCAACCGAAGCACATATTTAACAAAAATAAATTTCGCTAATGTGGTATGAAAAACAACAACATTTTCGTATTTCGATGTTATAAATTAGTACAGAATCCATCGCTGCAAATGTTAAATGACGCGTTAAGCTCGGTACACTAACGCGGCAATGAATAATTGGCTGTGAAAACGTTTATGTACAATGTGCTGAATATTTTATATAATTTTAGGTTGTAATTTAATTTTACTACAAAAAATATGCTGTTGACTGCCTCGTTGGTCTAGTGGTCGCAAGCGCGACTGCTGTGCACGAGGTCTTGGGTTCGATTCCCAGGTCAGGCAAAGTGCTATTGGGTTTTTCCATCAGGAATTTCTCAGTAGCAGCCTCGGAGTCTGGATTTGTGCCCGGTTAATGGCAATAGGCTCGCCCCCTATTACATGGGACTAAAAACATAACTGGCGAAATGTGGGTGTACTGATGGGTACACCTCTGCCTAACCCTTCAGGGATTACAGGCGTGATGTTATGTATGTATGTAAATATGCTGTTAAAGTTGAGTAGTATATACACACATAAACTCACGCCTTTTCTCATGGGGGTAGGCAGGATCATAGAACGCCACCTGCTACGATCCTTACGTACTCCTTTCGCCTCATCTACGTTCATACATTTTGTCATACAAGCACGCCGAATACGAGTACTGCGCACCTGAGCTTTCTGAAACCTCACCAATAAGGTCAGTGTAGGTCTTCCTACAATGTCGAATATTTACCTTAAGAGCATTTATGCCATACGGCATTTCAATAAAAAATTCAAGTCTAAATGGAAATGAGTGAACCGATTTTAATAAAACTTCTAATAAGTAGGATACATACATTGGTCTAAAAAGTTAGTAAAAAACACTTTCGAAATGTTTTATCTAAATAAAGATACACCTCTGCCTAACCCTTCAATGATTACAGGCGTGATGTTATGTTTGCGGATAAAAAACGTATTCTAGGTATAAAAGGTAGGTAAAATTCGATCAGTTTAATGAAATTATATGATTCTGAATTATTTAATATCCAAAGTTTATCTTATTACTACCTCCATTTATTTTTTATTTAATAACCCAAACAGGTTTAAAAGGACCCGTCTCACATTATGAAATCTTAATATTTCGATTAGTTACCAAAGAGTTTCTATTCCGAGCAAATCTTTTAAAGGACCGATCCGGATTTTAGGGGATGAATGTAAGAGGGAAGGGGTAGTTTTCATCCCCTCGACCGCTTTAAGAGGGGTTGAATTTTTTTTTGTAGAAATCTCTCTGTAATAGTTTGTTCGGTAGTTAAAAAATCGTTTAGTTAAAAGGAAAGAATTATTTTTAAGTGTTTTAACGGTTTTTTCTTTCTGGAGGTAAAATTTAATCTAAGTGATTCAATTAAAAACAGGAAATGAAGATGTTTTAGTTAAAATTGAGTTCAAAACTAAATACGCACAAGCTTTAAAAATAGTTTTACTCGTTTGGAACTCAGTAAGGTGGATCTACAGCGTGTTTTCTTTTTGTGTAAAATATTTTACATAATTCATTAAACTTGCCAAACAAAGGACGAAAAAAATTATAATGATATTCTCAATTGATTGCACTGCCTCGTTGGTCTAGTGACCATGAGGTCTTGGGTTCGATTCGCAAGTCGGGCAAAGTGTTATTTGGAATTTTCAAGAATTTCTCAGTAGCAGCCTCGAAGTCTGGTTTCGTGCCTAGTTGATGGCAATAGGCTCGCCCCCTATTACATAGAACTTAAATATAACTGGCGAAATGTGGGTATACTAATAGGTACACATCTGCCTAACCCTTTGTGGATTACAGCCGTGTTATTATGTTGTTATGTGTGTTCACATCAAAAACTAAAACTCATTTATCATCAACAGTTCTTGTTCAATGTTTCTTACTTTGATGACTATAGTATTCGTAGTTGACGACAATGCAATATATATCTTTTTACATCCCACACATAAATGCACATCCTTCAATCCTAAAGTAAAATGAGACTCAAAAGAACCACATCTCTCTCATTTCGCAGCGAATTAGAAAGAGACGGAGCACTCGGCACGTTCACCCGTCCGTGACATACCACAAGCCAGGTGTATGGGGTCAAACCGACCGCAAACTAGGTATTTAGTGCATACAGGTATAATGTGGGAACAAATATGTGTATCACTGCTGTTGGTACGGATATATTATGGGTCGTTGAAGGTACTTATGTAAATTTATATCTATCACTGCGAGTACAGACGCGTGCGTTAATAAGTTATAGTTTGGTAAAGAAAAAGCGATATTTTTGTGAAATTACGATTGGAAGTTGGTGAAGAGTAACTTTTTATATTAGTGTACATTATCACGCCTGTAATCCTTAAAGGGTTAGGTAGAGGTGTATCCATTAGTACACCTACATTTCGCCAGTTATCTTTAAGTCCCATGTGATGTGCGAGCCTATTGCCGGCTTATTTATTTTAACCGGGCACAAATCCAGTAATTTTTCAGCAGCAGCCTTGGAGTGTTCCAAGGCTGCTGCTGAAAAATTACTGTTGGAAAAACCCCATAACTTTGCACGACCTGGGAATCGGACTCAAGACCTCATGCTCAGCAGTCGCGCTTCGCGACCACACAGATGTTAGTGAGTTTAAAAAAATACTGTTTGTATTAGGCACTATAAAGTTGTTATCAATATTTTAGGAAAAAATCGATTTTAATTTGTTTGTGATTTTAACATACTTATTTTACGTGTGACGGACAGGCTATGTAGAAAGCCGTGTTTAGTTTTTTTTGAGAATTTTACTAGGCATTCTAGTTCATTTATCACGATGTATTTTTTTTGTGACTAAAGCATGATCAATATTTTTTTTATCATCGTTTGAATGACACATCCCCTGTTCATTCGTTTGTTCCCAGGTTCGTGTGAAGCTATTCTAAAAAAGAGATGTTACTTAAATAAGAGATGGTACTTAAAACTATATAATACTTTACATAGTACCTATGTATTTTGTAACTGATTCCAAAACCGCTACGACCGCGTAGCGTCGGTCGTAGCCATGCTACGGCGTAGCGGTAAGTCTGCTACGGCTTGTGTGTAGCCAAACGAATGCATTCTTCCTTCGTATTCATTATCAAAATGCTGATTAAAATAATTAGCTACTTTATTTTTTACTCACAATTATAAATTACGTTAAATATACTAAATGTGCTAAATTATTATGTAGCAAAAATAGTTCAATGTATATTCAAAATCTTGCTTTGAAAAGATTTAAAATGAATTAGAGTGTTAAATAAACAAAATGTACATTTGTTTCGTCACTTTTGTATGCATTGTCAGTCCAGTTGTCGTAAATCGCAACTGCTGAGTTCCGATTCTTAGGTCGGGCTGTGTTATTCGGCTTTTCCATCAGAAAATCAGCGTCGGAGTTTGGATGTGTACCCGGTTAATGGTAATAGGCTCGCCTCCTATAATATGGGAGTTAAACATAACTGGTGAAATGTGGGTGTTCTAATAGGTACACCTCTGCCCAACCCTTAGGAAGTTACAGGCGTGATGTTATGATGTTCGTAATATCGTTTAAACTCGGCCTGGGTTTTGGTTCATTTTGATATAACCCAACCCAATTGTGCAACAATTTCCATACAACTCATATTTCAAAGTCTTGCTGTTGCAAGCGTATCCATTGCAAACCTAAACGTCTCCATACTATCGAATTCTGAGCCTCGTTAGCACTTACCAAGGCAATCCGACACTACCATTCAAATTTCAACTTTAATTCGTGATCTTAAGGTTGATATTCGCTTGTAGTGTATCTTATATAAACTGATTGAGTAGTTGAAGATGACTTACGGACAAACAGATTGATTGCACACATAGATATGCATATATTAGCTTAGTTATGGTTAGTTGGTCAGTGTTGGTCGATGATAGATTGTATGTAGGCTGCTTTGGAGAAATTAATTTAACGTATGTGGTTATGGTGTGCTATTTTGCCTATTATTTATATTATACATACATACATACAAAACATCACGCCTGTAATCCCCGAAGGGTTAGGCAGAGGTGTACCCATTAGTACACCCACATTTCGCCAGTTATGTTTTTAGTCCCATGTAATAGGGGGCGAGCCTATTGCCATCAACCGGGCACAAATCCAGACTCCGAGGCTGCTACTGAGAAATTCCTGATGGAAAAACCCAATAACACTTTGCCCGACCTGGGAATCGAACCCAAGACTTCACAGCACAGCAGTCGCGCTTGCGACCACTAGACCAACGAGGCAGTCAGTCGTGGTTATTTATATTATGTATTAAGTATTTCGCCTAACCTCAAGTGTTTTTGCAGAATAGCACAGCAGGTGATGTAAATAAATAAATAAATCATTTTTCTTTTTGGCATAGTACGTATTTATTTAAAAATTATATTAGAATTGGCTTAACCACATCCCCAAGTTACTTGAACAAATTCCAGCTGTAGTCAAGTTATCAAGAATGACAAACAGTTAATAATTCAGTCTTAGCTGAACTTCATAATGTGAAATATTTAGCCATTTTCTATAACATGCGGGCTATTTCAATTTCTAAAGTATCTGAGTATGTGCCGCATAGCGCTGAGTGCAGCCTCCGTACGGGATAAGTTATAAGCTTTTGTGAAACAATGTTTCACGAATTGAGGGGGTGTGTGTGTGTCTAGTGATGGTAAAGTTTTATGGATTTGGCAGGTTTGGGATCGTACGTCGGTCAAGCGCGTGGTTTAGGAGAATAGAGGTTGATTTAAGTTTGTTTTTCTTTTTCGTTAAGCTTTTGGTCTCGGCATTTGTGGATCTTTGACAGTCGTTACGGCGTCAGAAGCTTGAAAGTCTGACATACTAGTCTTACCAAGGGGTATTCTGGGTTGTGGAGGTCAGATAGGCAGTCGCTCCATGTAAAATACTGGTATTCAGCTGCATCCCGTTAGACTGGAAGCCGATCCCAACATAGTTGGGAAATAACTAGGCAGATGATAAGAGGTTGATTTACACATATCAGTAAAGTCACAATTCCGGCAGTGTTCTGAATCAATACTACAGTTTTGAGGAACTGGTACTAAAATCACGGTGTCGTCACTGACACTGTTTTTTTAAATTAACGGATAAAAATCCTTATTGGATTAGGTGAATGACGGAAGAAGAAGTGTACCCATGTTTGCGCGTACACACACGTGCATTTTTTACTATTATTATTCAAAGGCAAAGTCAAAAACATTCATTTAAATTAGACCGTTTACAGGCACTTTTGAATTGTCAAGTCTCAAGTCTGTCAGTTAGTCCGAAAATTTAAGCTAGTTGCTCGTTCCAAAACGGAGGTAGGCCTCTATGGAGAAGAACGAGCAAGAAACTCCACGGCACTCTTAGGTTTTTACAAAATTATAGTAATATTAATATTAGGAAATGTGAATGACTGCCTCGTTGGTCTAGTGGTCGCAAGCGCGACTGCTGTGCATGAGGTCTTGGGTTCGATTCCCAGGTCGGGCAAAGTGTTATTGGGTTTTTCCATCAGGAATTTCTCAGTAGCAGCCTCGGAGTCTGGATTTGTGCCCGGTTGATGGCAATAGGCTCGCCCCCTATTACATGGGACTAAAAACATAACTGGCGAAATGTGGGTGTACTAATGGGGGTACTAAACCTCTGCCTAACCCTTCGGGGATTACAGGCGTGATGTTATGTTTATGTTATTAATATTAGGATTATACACCCGCTGCCGCTCGTCACTTGCCCCGCCTCCCAAGCTACACATATCTGGTATTTAAGCCGACACACTCAAGTATTTGTGTTGAGCTTAACTAGCGAACTGAATACTGCAGCAGCTATACTCAAAGGATGGTTCATTTAGTCAAAGGAGCTGTCTTATTGTATGGAGATGTGGTTATTTATGTGGGTGTAAATATGTGTTGGGGGGTGTATTTGTGTGTTGTGTCTAAGTGTGTTAGAACTTTGAATAAAGATAGTCAGCTGTTTCTCTTGAAATAAATCATGATACAGATGCGCACAAAAACACTCCTTTTGAGTTGCATTATTAAATAGTTCTTTATTTATTTATTAGCGACCCGCCCCGGCTTCGCATGGGTGAAATGTATGTACATAAATCTTCTCATGGATCACTCTATCTATTGATAAAAAACCGTTATTTTTTTATTAATAATTATTTATTTATTAAATAAGTAGTTTGTACATGGTATACACAGTTGTCTTATATAATTAGATGGTACAATAAAACCAGTACAACACATAACATGGGTCATAGGATTCCCCTTCCTAAACTAGGCGGAAAATCTGTCTGTATCTTAGGAAAGAAAAAAATTAAAATGCGTTGCGTAGTTTAAAAGATCTAAGCGTACAGACGGCGGGAAGCGACTTTGTTTTATATTACGTGGAGATTAAAAGATTATTTATTTAAAGGTTTAGCCACCGCATAAATTATATACACATACCTACACTCAAGAAATCTTAAGGTAACATTCTAAAACATATTTCAACTTAAAACTTGGCACGAATACGAGCCTAAGTAAATAATAAAGATTCACGTTGTTAGTTTATTTAAAGTACCGCTCAATTTGGGTATTGGGAGAGTTTTTTGTAGTGTAAAGCGCTAAGTCTATGCGGACGAAGCCGCAGGGCAAAAACTAATAACTAATATAATGCAAAAGTAATTATCTTATCGTATTTTTGTTACCTCATAACAACAAAATCTCTGTACAGATCGTAATAAATTTTTAAAATCGGAAAAGTAGTTCTTGATATTAGTGCGTTCAAACAAACAAAGTAGTACAGACAAGTTAGTACAGACTGTCTGCCCTCAAGTTCCTATGCGTGGATTTATTCACTCGCGTTAAGTTACGTCTTCGGTTACTGCTCGGCTCCCTTGTATTGTAGCGTGATGTTTTATACCCTTTACTGTTCCTTATGAGTCTAACTATCATATACAAAAAGTCTTTTCCAATCTGACTGGTAGTTCCTGAGATAAGTAAGTTCAAACAAACAAACTCTTTAGCTACAAATTATTTATTATTCCATTCATTTATTTAATATCATACATAATTACATTTTTAAATATTATTATAAAAAAACATTTAAAAATATAAAAAAAAGTATCCCACCAGCATCGGGAACAGGGTCCAAGCCACCGGTGGTCAGGGCTCCTGAGAAAGGAATCTCCTAACAATACGCGCCGTGTCCAGGAGTACCGCTTTCTGAATCAAGCCCTTGATCCAACCGCCCAACGAGAGCCTCCTAAGGCGTTAATATTATTAGTATCGATATTTCATTTATATCCCTGTTCCTGATTAAAAACAAACCCCTAATCCTATGGGTTTTGTAACAGGTAACTATTTGGTATTATTTTAGTAGATGAACACCAAAATTCATCTGTAAAGACTAAAGACTGACTCCTCTGCCCGTGGGGAAATCATGCGAACAAGGATTTAGGCAGACCATTTAATCTAAATACGATTTCACGACTCTGTAGCTAACTGGATATCTTCTATTTGTAAGAGGTTCCGTAGTGAAAATAAACGTAAGTTTAATAGTCTGTAAACATTTTGAGAATGTATTAGAAAGGATTATTAGGTACCACCATTACATACAATAATACAACACAATTTTCACAGTTTTATGTCTAACAAAATTAAAATATATATATATATATATATTTAAATACAATACAAAACAGATTAGTTACACTATAAAATATTAATATAAAAATATTGGATTTTTATTTATTATTACTTTTTAAATAAAAACATGTTTAATTTATTTCACTCTTTAATTTTAAATTTATTTTATTTTTATTATTGTACTAGCTGTGCCCTGTCGCTCACTACAATTTTTTGTGCAATGTATTGACTACACTACAATTTATAGAATTGATGAAAAAAAAACATATTTACATGTGCATTAAACACTTTCACCGCTCGTAAGTTAATATACTTAGTAATTCAAGGATTTTCTTATTATAATACTTTAATTACAAGACTAAAATAATAATCCTATTAGTACATTTACCCTCCAAGCAACAGACGTCTTAAACTAATCTTTTAGTTATTTTGATTCCCATTCTTAAGTGTTTTTACGAAGTTTAAACCTTTTAAATAACTCAAATGACCTTGAGAGAATTTGCTTAATTCTGTTGAAATCTTTGTAAGAAACGACAGTTTGGTAGAAGTTTGTCATCAAGTGAATCACTTCTTGTCGCAGTAGTAGATTATTTAAATGGTCTGTAGGCCTAGTACAAGCACGAGATTTGACGAAAATCGAGCCGAGGTTCGAGAAGATTTGACGAAATGTAATTGTCGTATTTCCTCGTTCGTACTTGAGCATTCAAGTCGATTTTCGAATTGAAAGTACGACAAGTACAATTGGGTACCACTAATCCATTGATATTCTTGTGATGAGCTATCATAAAGCGTTTCCTCATAGATTAGGAATAAAATAGAATACAAGTTTATGGCTCATACAACCGGAAGCGGATCCAGGATTGTCGTTTGGGGGGGGGGGGGGAAGTAGTTGACCCAGGATTTTTTCCACATAATTATTTTAATTGATGACAATGGTACCCCAGGTAAGGGGAAATGTCTGAAAAATAATATCAAGTTTACTTTAAAATTCGTTACAGAAGACTCTTTAAAAATTCTAAAGCGCCTGTAAATGATTTAATTAAAATGCTTTGATTTTGAATAACATGATAAATGAGGTTAGGCTTTTTAGCTTTGGATTTTGTTTTAAGGATGGGAATTCATCAAATGACTTCTACCGCTCTAAGCGATGTGGAAGGTAGTGTCAGTCTGTGGCTAAAACTCTTCCGAACAAAATCCGCAATCCTACCTGACTATACACCTCTGCCAACTTCCTACAGAAACAATAGCGTTATGATAGTTATACAACATACATGATGCCATCCATTGGATCAACATTAACCCCCACATATGGAAAAAGGGTTACGACTATTTGCTGGGAAATTAAAAAAGAACAATAACGTCGTGCTAAACATCTGGCCTGGCAAACATGTGACAAGTTAATAAATTTACCAAAAAGGTTCAATGTCACTGCTTTTGAGTTATGTCGCCAGAAGGCGCTGGCGGTTGAGGCAGTTATTTATGTTGATTTAGGAATTAGGTTTGGTTTTCTAAAAATAATCATTAAAGTTATAAACTTAACATCACGCCTGTAATCCCCGAATGGCTAGGCAGAGTGGTACCTATTAGTATATCCTCATTTCGCCAGTTATGTTTAAGTTACATGTAATAGGGAGCGAGCCTATTGCCATCAACCGGGCACAGATGTAAACTCCGAGGCTGCTACTGAGAAATTCTTGATGGAAAACCCAAGTGTTATGCCCCACCCTGGTAATCGATCCCAAGACCTCATGGTCAGCAGTTGCCCTTTGCTTATATTCTTAACTAAACATGTAGTAGGTTAAGAAGTAATAAACGTCTAACAAAACCAAAGAAAATCAAAACTCTTTATAGTTGCGTTGCATAAAACTTTAGCTGACCCGGAGGAAAATGTAATAAACTTGATATAAAACTAAAATTTCTAGATTTCTCTACACTATATCGTTTGAGACGTGGTCCAAGATCCAAAAGTATCTAGACATACGTCATTTCAGAATTGTCGAAATTTTGAAGTAAGGGGAAGAATGTTTTTTCAAGCAGTCCAATTTATTAAAGAGAAATTATAGTATTTTGAAGTGTTATTTTATATATCTACCTACATCAATTATAATATAAAGATAACCCAAGGAAAACCCAATAATACTTTGCCCGACCTGGGAATCGAATCCAAGACCATACGCTTAACAGTCGCGCTTTGCAACAACTTTACCAATGAGGCAGCCTTTTATAAAAATATACTTGAAAAAAGGGCTAACACTGAAATTTGCAACTAAATATCTAGGTATCTCTATTTTTTTTGGTCCCTAAAATAAAATGATACTAAAATGACGTATGTCTCGCGACTTTGGGCTCTTATACCATACAGTACATCGTCTGAGAAAGGCAAGCGATGCAAGCGGATCGAGCGCTGAGTATTTCAGCAGTAAATTGAGTTTGAGGAGAACTTTGATTAGTGCACGTGTTCCTAGTTTTCTTTCTACTTGTGTTCAGTTGGGAATTAGAGGGAATCTGGGAAGTTTGATGGAATGAACTAGATGTAAAATACAATTTTAAACATACATTCCGCACGTCATTTTACAATGGATTTAGTATATTGTTATAGGCCCCCAAATGAAGTTTAAGTAACATCACGCCTGTAATCCCCGAGGGCTTAGCTAGATATGTACCCATATTTCGCCAGTTGTGTTTAAGTCCCATGTAATATGGGGCGAGCTTATTGCTATCAACCAGGCACAAATCCAGACTCCGAGGCTGCTGAGAAATTCCTGATGGAAAAATTCAATAACACTGCATCGGACTTAGGATCGTAGCAGGTGGCGTTCTGTAGTTTCTGACTACCCCCATGGGAAAAAGGCGTGAGTTTATGTACGTATGTTTGCACGACCTGGAAATCGAAACCCAAGTCCTCATGCTCAGCAGTCGCGCCTTGCGACCACTAGACCAACGAGGCAGTCAGGGCTCATCAAATTACTTTGAAATCGTAAAACTCAGTGTCGCACGCTGTGACGTCATTTCTCGTTCTCTGACGAAGTGATATTTCTCAATGTTTTAATAAAAAAGTTGTATGTTGTTACTTTAGTTTTACGCCATTCCACCCCCCCCTCCCCTATTTTGGTAGAAAAATGGAAAATAAACTTGTTTAACTATCACGAAATGAAAATTTTTATGTAACAGAAGTATTGTGCATCAGTTTTTGTTTGGAAGTGTCTTGAAGTTTGAATTAGACAAGCTATGAAAGTTTTCGTGGTCTCGGATAAGTTATTAAGAAACTTATAGAATGACAGAAACAGACAGTTACGCTAATGTTAGGTGAATAAACCTTAAATTGAAAACAAAATATAAAGTACAATTTTTAGCATAGTTCTTCAGGTATCATGACATGTAGAAATGAATAAGCAGACTCTGGATCGCTGGCAATAACGTATTCATTTTTATATATTAAAAACTTTGCCCTACATAAATAAAAAATATTTTATTATGGATGCGTTTACAAACATATAAACTCACATACACAAGTAACCAGACACCGAAAACCAAAAACAAAAAATGAATATACCTGACCCGGATAATTAATATTTGTCAATCTTTTTGTAAGACAATTTTACCAAGTTCAAGTCAAGTTCAAGTGTCAAGTTATTATGACGTTTCTCTTTGTCATTTCCAGCTCATTACAATAAGAAGAGTATAAAAACAAATTGTATATCACTCAACGTTTTCTATGTACCTACTTGTACTTCTACCCGTAAATACTCAAGTGACCTCTGCGCTGCCTTTGAAGACGATAGCTTTGCTTAATGTAATATATTTTATACACATTATGGTATGCTGATAAATGAATAATTATGATTTTTTATATATGGATTTAGAAGACAGTGGTATTGGACCAAATAATTTTTAACGAATCGTATAATTGACACGCAAATACTTTGTACTGTACCGACAGCTTGTCTAATTCATACTACATGGACGTTCGCATAGTATTCGGGACGTAATCATTTTGATTTGTGTTTGTTAATATTGTACGCAACGTTTCTGGGATCGTAAGAGTGACAGTTTGTTTTTACTATAATGTGTTCAGGACTTTAGGCTTATTGCTCCATCAGATGTCGGGAAAGCGAAATACTTCTTCCGCCTAAATCAGTACTTTTACAGCCGTTCTATTTTCTTATTACAATTGAGCTGCCCTGTGTGCTCCATGTAAAATGCTGGTATTCAGCTGCATCTGGTTAGAATGGAAGCCGACCACAACAAATTGGGAAAAGGCTAGGCAGATGAGATGATAAATGGAGCTGCCCTGTTAGCATGCGCGAGTTTGTTTCCCAGGTCGGGCAAAGTGCTATTGGGTTTTATCAATAGGAATTTCTTAGCAGCAGCCTTGATTTTGAAAGTTGATGATGTGACACCTACGCGTCTTGGAAAGCACGTAAGGCCGTTGGTCCTGTGCCTAATCTCACCCGGATCATGTTGGTTTGCCGTCCCATCGGTATGTGAAAGTGAGGGAAGGAAGGTACACCTGTGCTTTGGCACATACTTGTGAAGAATGGTCTCGTAGTAGTCCTAAAATTTTTTTTAACTTAGGCAGTTAAAGGAGATTCCCAAGTAAAGTTAGATACACGAGATATTTTATGTTTTGTTACTGGTAAATTTTTCTGGTATCACACCTATTTATGTACCAAAAATCTTAACCCTAAAAAACCATCGCAAATTTTCCCACCTTCACACCCACAGATAAATAACCCGTACACACCCGTCACGATTAGCGAGCCCCGAGTGACGAGGGGGTTCCGTTAACCCTCATACAAACTTCGTGCCGTAGCGTTTGCTAAAAACTTCAGTCATTAACAAACGTCGCGGAGTATTCGTTACGCTTGGTTGATGCGCGATTTGTGTTGTGGTTCAAGTCATGAATGGTAGCGATTTAAAATTAATAAGTAGTAATTTTTTCTTGGCAGGTTACGGTGATATGCGCCCGTTTTGAAGGTTGAAATCAAAGCATTTGTTTAATTTAAACCATTAACAGGCACTTTATAGTGTCGATATATTATACAAATTATTGATAATTTTGAAGAAAATACAAAAATAGTAGTGTTACTAATATTGAAAATGAGGCTGCTTTTACAGCACTAAGTTTTTTATTGCAGTTTTCACCCCTGCTGCGATGTAGGATGCATTTTGCGACGAATATTCAGGGTTGAATTTATAATAGCTTTTTTCCACTTCAAACTCACTTTTACGTATTAACGCATAAGTACAATACGGCTAAACAACTTGAATTTCTAAAAGGAGAACATAGATCGGCTGCGTTTTATTTTAGTGGTACCTACATATAATAATTAGAGTCGACCTATTTTGAAAGTCACTCGATAGCTGAGAACTCACTTCATAAATCTGCTATCACTTCTGCTTATGCTGTAAAAGTGATAGCAGATAATTATTTATTTTATTTTTTATTTAATAAATAAAAATAAATAAAAATAAAAAATAAATAATTATATCGCTATATTCCAAAACATACACCACACACAAACTTCAAGGCTTATTGAAATTAACTTGAAAATAAACATGCAAAATTACGAGTACGCTAATTGCATTCCAAAAGTATTATATTTAATATAAACTTTGCACAAACATTCGACGTTTAAGGGTTCATTTGATTATTTGGTACCATTTGGAAATTCAAGTAAATATCAACATTTAATTTATAGATCAATATTGGGAATTCTAATAAAGTTTGTAGTTTCAATTTGTGTTGCATAACATAATATCACGCCTGTAATCTTCGAAGGGTTAGGCAGCGATGTACTCATAGTACATCCACATTTCGTCAGTTATATTCAAGTCTTACATAAAAGGGGGCGAGCCTTTTTTTATTTCTTGGGAAATGCCTAATGGACTCTTACGGACTAAAACCTCACGGTGTTCCTCCAATTACCTATTGCCGGGGCACGGGGGCGCTCACGGCATTCTTCTGCACCCCGGCAGGCAATTGACCCGCTACCGCCACAAGGCGGGTCCCGTCACCCGGTGCGGCCATCACTCACCGGCCGCACTCCAGCCAGGCACGCGGGGAACACCTCGTGCGCCTTACTCTCGGGCCTGTCTCTGTTCGGGCCACGGACTAATAGGGGGTCAACATTGCCAGCAAACAGTCGCGATCTGCGATCACTGCACCATGAACCATGATCCTTACCATAGTTACTTTCAAATTTATAAAATTAGAATGAATAATTGTTTAAAAGAAAGACATCTTTCTATCACAATCCGCTTCCCACGTCATTCAAATCTCCATGAACATCACATAAAATATAAGACTAACTACACACCGCTTCCCTGGTGTAATTTGTCACCAAGTTTAGCAACACCTGCCATGTTATCTCAACTGAAGTCAAACACCCCCCTACACCCCACTCACACCCTCTTACACCCCCTCATAACGACGCGTCCTGGAGATATCCTTTTGTTATAATATGATTTATAATCTGTATTTCAGGTGTCATTGTTTGAAGAGATCGGCATTGTAAGGTATGTTTTTGGGGTGTGTGTGTGTGTGTGTGTGTGTGTGGTTTGGAAACGTAGTGTATAGAAATGTTAGGAATCGGTATTTGTTTTAATTAATTGAAGTGGAATAGGTAGATTCATAAATTATATACTCTACAATGCAAATATTATTTGAATACCAAATGATCCATACTTTATTACTACGCACATAACATCACGCCTGTAATCCCCAAAGGGTTAGGTGGAGGTGTACTCATTAATACACACACATTTCGCCAGCTGTGTTTAAGTCCCATGTAATAGGGGGCGACCTATTGCCATCAACCGGGCGCAAATCCACACCTCAAGGCTGCTACTAAGAAATTCATAATGTAATAACCCAATAACAGTTCGCCTGGCCTAGAAATCAAACCCAAGGCCTTATGCTCAGCAGTCACGCGTTGCGACCACTAGACCAACGAGGCAGTAAAACAAAATACAGATTTTAGTAAAACACACTAAGTACATCTCATCTGCGTTGTTGGTCGTTTAATACCAGCTACAAGTCCTAACGTCTCCACAGATAACAAACGTTGAAGTAGCACAAGCATGGTTGGCGCTAGACTCCTAATGAGCCGACCACTTGGCGGCAGTACTGCGAGAGATGTAGGGTGTTTTGTGGGTAGGCAGAGTTCTACGCGCAGTTAAAAGGGTTTTGTCAAGGTGCTTTAACATCGGCGAGGCTTGATGTGGCGTGGATGGGCCACGCCACATCAAGCCTCCTATAAAATTAATTGATTTTAATTCTCGAACTGCTAGGAGTGGTAGCTCCTTGCTTGTAAAATATACAAATTGAAATTTCAATACAATAATTAAGGACAATGATGACAAATAATAATGAAAATAATAATCCTAACTAATATCCTAACTAATATTATAAATGCGAAAGTAAGTTTGTTTGTTTGTTTGTTACCATTTTACGCCTAAGCCACTGAACCGATCATCCTGAAATTTTGCATATACGTTGCCAGGTATACAG
Source organism: Hoplodrina ambigua (assembly GCA_949774945.1). Taxonomy (NCBI): domain Eukaryota; kingdom Metazoa; phylum Arthropoda; class Insecta; order Lepidoptera; family Noctuidae; genus Hoplodrina; species Hoplodrina ambigua. Next base: position 9,781,900 of record OX458988.1, read on the forward strand.
GAACGAACATAGGGTACCTTTAATCCCGAAAAAAGGTACTGTTTCCGAGGAAAATCACAATAACGTTCTTATGATCATAGATGGCGCCACGTGGCGTTTCGAATCATGATTTTATGACATGGGTAATTTTTTCCACGACTTCGTGTGTGTCCGCGATAACCGAAATTTACGCGGACGAAGTCGCGGGCAAAAGCTAGTAATTGATAATTCATAATTTTAAGGACTACAAGTAGGTATTTGAAAGCCTGTAAAATTTGTACACCTTCTTTGATATAACATATAGCACATACTCAAATTTAACACTATTGCATGCATCCATTTGTATTGTAATCCACTCATGTTAAACAAATAAATTGATCTTTATCTTTATCTTTAATACTGGAAATATGAAATAACGTAAGCGACATTTGATCGAAAAAGAGATTTTAATTTATATCCACGCTTTCCATCTTTGGTGCAAAAGGTTTGTTTTTTGTTTGGTGTTTTTGAGTTTATTCGTTACAAACAAATATAGAAATATTTTGTTTAGACTAGCTTCTTATAAAACATAGACTATGACAATCGGCAAAAATGTAGTATTCCATCAATATTATTCTATTAGTTGTTATGTAATCGTACCATTTCAACCGGAAATTACATCTTACAAACAAGAAATCTAACAAAATTGATATTTTTATAATACAAGGACGATATTATTTTTTATTTTATTAGAAAGGATATAGCATGGAAGGATTGATGGTTCGGTCATGTCGAGAGGATGAGTGAAAGACGATTGACAAAAGGTATTTATATGGCAGAGGTGAGTGGCAACGCCGGGAAGGGTCGCCCTAGGAAGACCTACACTGACCTTATTGGTGAGGTCCTTCAGAAAGATCAGGTGCGGAGTACTCGTAACCGTATGAACGTAGATGAGGCTAAAGGAGTATGTAAGGATCGTAGCAAGTGGCGTTCTGTAGTTTCTGCCTACCCCCATGAGAAAAAGGCGTGAGTTTATGTATGATAGTTATATACATATAGCATTGCTAGAAGCTCCTTATAGACCTCGCTACTAGCGTCCACTTAAGGTATATACCCTCATTCTCCTGCAATTAAACTTCTTCAAAAGTTAGTCTGCATTCATTAATATAAAGTTCACGTTTCTGCCCGCTCCCTGTGTGCGCAAGTTTGATTATATTATAGCAAACATCCCTTGTGGTTTGTTTTAACCTCTCGTGTTGATGGTAGGTTGTTTTGGGGTTAACAGTTGGTTAGGGTTAAAAGTAGTATGGAGGTCTACATCTTTTGGGCCGGTAAAAAAATTGGGGTGTAAAAAGACTAAGAAAGTTTGAGCAACAATTATTACTAGGAAATGACTAAATTTTTGGTGTCCAAAAAATCTGTGAATGTAACGAATGCAAATGATTGTGCATTCAAATGTAAAGGGTTTTTAAAGTTAGTCAGAACATTTCAAACCTGTTTTTGCAAAATTTGGAAATTTGGTCATCAATATCGCCGTAAGGAGAAGGTTCCTAGGAATAATACAGAACAAAAAAAAATAGTGCAAAGATGGAACATGTAATTTGCGGCTTCGTCAAAAAAGTTACAGCCTTTGTAAAAGTGACATTTACTTTTAGACTGGACTTTCTACTTATACACATGGACATTCTCTTTCTTTTTACTCATAGATATTAACAACTTTTATTATAGAAAAGACTGAAATACAAACAAGAACCAAATGTTCCATATTTGATCGTGTCGTAAATAAAACTGAAGAGTTTCAATTTTAATCAAGGTGGATAAGCCAGCTCCTTTAAAAGCTAATTCTGTATTGTCTTTCGATAAAAAAGGTTTTACGTAGAATCCTTAATAATTTATAGCCAAGACACTGGCAACAGAGGAAATCAATCCTTCAAAAATAGCGCCGTACAAATTTAAACGTTCCAAAAGAAAAGAATAAGTAAAAATTAAAAAAGGAACACGAAAAAAAAAAAATTCTCACCTGCCAATATTCTTCGTTAAAAAGTACAAATCAAAATCTATTCGGGGGTACGTTTACAAAAGGTTCCTTTGCCTACAATATTCTTAAACGAATATTAAAAAAAAAACTTTTTTCGTTCGCAGTTCGGTTTACATTGAAATTTACACTTCGGTATATATTTTTTTGAATAAAGAATTGATAATTTTCGATTGGTAACATTGGATTCTTTCAAGATGGCGTCTCTTGGGTTTGTATTTTAAATATTCACGTTGTTTTTTTCGTGTTATGGTTTTTAATCATAAAGTAGGTAGAATTTTATGTGTTTTTATATATATTAGCAGTTATTAAGTAATGATTATACCATGATATGAATAATGTTCAAGTAGGTAGGTACTAACTTTGCTAGCATGGGAATGTACCTACTACTACATTGTGCGTTTAAATAACAAGCTACTATAATTTAAACTAGACTGCCTCGTTGGTCTAGTGGTCGCAAGCGCGACTGCACTGTGCATGAGGTCTTGGGTTCGATTTCCAGGTCGGGCAAAGTGTTATTGGGTTTTTCCATTAGGAATTTCTCAGTAGCAGCTAGGGCTTTCAAATACCGGAATTTTTAAATACCGGTATCAGTACCGGTATTAGAAATTTCAATACCGTGATCACGTGATCACGGTATTGAAGTCAAGTTTTTCAAGCTCTTTTTTAAAAAAGAAACTAGCGCTTGACTGTCATCCCTTCTAAGGGATTCAGAGAACTTTAATTATGGCATTAATAAAACCATTTAAATACGTATTTTTGTTTCCAAATCAGTCTTTATTCTCTTTTAATAGCATAACAATTTGGTATTGATTGATTATAGGACTAGGATTTATAAACGTAATCAAAACTTAAACTAAATGTAATAAATATCGCAGTAGGCATTTAACTTAGAATGAGATCTATACTTATATTTATTATTACAGCAATCATTAGGTTTTCTTTTTACTAACGCTTTTATATTTATAAAAAAAAAACAACCATAAAATCGAAAATTAAACAAGTAACAAATAAATCAAATAGTATTTTACAAATTTGCTGACAAACAATAATAAAAATCTAAACTTAAATATATCATATTGAAACATTTTTAATCAAAAGATATTTTCGTTTTTTTTTATTTACAACAGACAGTAAATATTTGTATGCCGCCGATAGAAATATCTCACGTCCACCCCCAGCAGTTTCAAAGACACACATCTCTACTCTTATTATTGATCTAAAATCAGTGCTTGTGGTTACAGCCGAGGCAGCATCCTTACTTTTAGGCAATTTAGAAATCTCCCTTTCTAATTGCTTTTGTATAGACGTGTCTTCATTTTCACAACTTGAAGAAGAAGAAGAAGGTTTTTCTATCGTCATATCAGCCATATTCTCACTGTCACTTTGAGACTGTCTTGTTATGTTATTTTAAACGTTTTAAACGTGTAAGTAGATTAACTATAATATCTAATATTACTACAACTTCCTGCTACTTATTACACAATTACAACAAACCACAATAATTAAAATTATTACATGATTGTAATACCGTAATCACGGTATTCGCTCGTCAGTACCGGTATTGAAAAAAGACCAAAATATATCCGTGATTACGGTATTACGGGATCCCGTAATACCGGTATTGAAAGCCCTAGTAGCAGCCTCGGAGTCTGGATTTGTGCCCGGTTGCCCGGTTGATGGCAATAGGCTCGCTCCCTATTACATGGCAATTAAACATCACAGGCGATTTTTTTAAAAAGAGAATAAATATTCTAAATAATCGCTTAAGGGTGCAAACATAAAGAAGCAGTTTACAGATCATTACCGATTGGTACGGGTAACATAACATAACATAACATAACATCACGCCTGTGATCCCCGAAGGGTTAGGCAGAGGTGTACCCATTAGTACGCCCACATTTCGCCAGTTATGTTTTTAGTCCCATATAATAGGGGGAGGGGGGGGTAAAATAGCTCATACAATCAATATGCGCTCGTTCATAAAGAAACAGGTGGAAACTTGTCGGTACCGACTATACGGGTTTAAGCATTTGCCAGCATATAGTGGTCACTAAGAACTGTAGGCTTACTCTTGAACAAAATCGAGAATGAGTTTGGAATCGACATTACATGTACATCCGATCCAGTTTCAATTCCAATAATTATAAGAAGACATTTATTTATAGAACTAACGAGTTATTTAATATTTTAAAATTTGGTAATTTACGTTTTCATTTGTATGGCAACCTCATGTCAATCGCAATAGTCAAACATGCAGTCGATTCCAATCTCATTCTCGATTTTGTTCAAGAGTAAGCCTACAGATTTACCTGTTTCTATATGTGGTTGAACCCTTACCTATCAGTACCGACCCGTACTGGCATATCGGGACCGAAAAACCTATATTTTTATATTTGCACCCTAAGTACGTTTTCTTTTCCTAACGTACTAAGTAAAAAGTCTATAAATCATTCAATAACACAAAATCTTATTCATAAAAGTCTTGAAAACCTTAAATTATGGCCACCGGAACCGCTTACGATTCAGGCGTTGAACACCGGACGTGGCGTCAAAGGCGGCGCGCGGTAATGGCGGCCGGTGGTTTCTGTCACCAGGCGCATTTCCGGTTGTGGCGCCACAACGACACTTGTAGCTTAGATTGGTACCTTTAAGTGCTATTTATTTTAATTGGTTTTGTTTAATTAAAACATTTGAGGTTAAGTGGCCTTTGGATTTTCTTTTCGCTTTTTTTTTTAATTTGTGGTTTGTAGTATGTCGTGATTTGGAATAATGTCGTGATGGCTGAGTGGTTGAAGTGCCTGCCTCTTATGCAATAGGTTGTAGATTCGGTACCGGCTAAGGCGTTAAATGGTGTAGGTTAACTGTGGTGCAAAACGAAATGAACACTATTTAATGGGATCAACGAAAAGATTAATAAAAGGAAGTTTTTGAAGAACCTTCCCAATAAGATCAGTGTAAGTCTTTTTTGGGCGTCCCCGCGTTGATAGTCACATCTGTCATCTAAATTCCTTTTGTTAACCGCATTTCACTCATCCTCTCAACATGACCGAACCATCTAAACATACTCTTTTCAATCTTTGTCACTACATCCTCTTTTAATCTGCAACAGTCTCGTATAACCTCATTCTTTACTTTAACGTTAAAAGTTACACCACACATGCTTCTTTAACAACATAACAAATAACGTAGAAATCTCTGTATAATATTAGTATAGATAAAGGTGGGTCACTTATGGCCCAAAACACATTTAATAGAACCATTCTACATTCAGTTATAAAGCTGATAATAATTAAATCCAGAGAACACTCGACAAAACTACACAATGAAAACCAATCTGCCTAGCCTTTTCCCGACTATGTAGGGGTCGGCTTCCAGTCTAACAGGATGCAGCTGAATACCAGTATTTTACATGGAGCGACTGCCTATCTGACCTCCACAACCCAACAACGGTAATGCGATACCCCTGTGTAAGGCTGGTTGTCAGACTTTTAAAGACAGGAGACGACACGTAACGACTATCACAGATCCATGTACGACAATCGGGACCAACGGTTTAACGTGCTTTACGTGGCACAGAGGAGTCTCGGTGTGTGAAGATGGTCACCCATCCACGGACTAACCCGGGCATGTGTAGCTTAACCTGATGGATCAATCTGTACGGCTGTTATATCTAAGCTACAAGCTTCACACTCAATATTAATTACTAACTAAAAATGAAACAAGAAAATAATATCAAAATCATAAACAATAACTCGCCGACCTTGAACAGAGCCCATTCCCAACTCCTTCGGAGCCGCCGTAATTAAAACCCTTAAAATAATAATGATTAAAAGCGACTGCAAAGTTGAAAACTTCAAAATTCAATTTAAAATAATGTTCGCAGTTAAATTCGTAATCAAATTATATTAAATGCATTTTGTGAGGAGATCCGGAACTGAATTAAAATCGGTTATTTTGAATCGAGTGCTGTTAAAACGATATTTAAATCGAATAAAAGGGCTGGGAATCGAGAAGTTTAATTTGTAATCGATATTTATTTGTCGGGTAGTGTTGTGTTGTCGGTTGTTTGTAATAAGTTGAATACTCAAAAATTAAGTGTTTGTTATTGAATTAAGGTGACTTTAATTGTGTTTCGACCGGGATTTGAGCTCATGACCTTTCGCTTGACAGTGTAATGCTAACGATGGCTTAGCTTAGATGATTAGTTTATTTGTGTGGACATTAATCGAAATAATTATAAATACAAACAAACTGAAATCAGTTCAGTTTTGATAGAGAAAAAATACTCAATAACTTTATTGCTTTCCCATATGTAATTATGTATTCTTAGATGGTAACTTATATAATTGAGTTTTTATGGACCCTGTAGGGCACAGCAAAAGGATAGGAGAGAGGAAGCCCCGTTTAAAAATAGAAAATTGAATAATAGTTTTAACTAGAATAATTAAAATTTGGAAAATCATGGATGATGTTATTGGGTTTTTCCATCAGGAATTTCTCAGTAGCAGCCCCGGAGTCTGGATTTGTGCCCGGTTGGTGGCAATAGGCTTGCCCCCTATTACATGGGACTAAAAGCATAACTGGCAAAATGTGGGTGTACTAATGTACACCTCTGCCTAACCCTTCTGGAATTACAGGCGTGATGTTATGTTATGAAAATCATGAATAACTTAACTATAACTTTAATTATGTCTATATTAAAGTTTATTATATTAAAGATTATATCTATAATCTATGTTTCGATTATTTTATCTTATGTAGGAATTAGGAATTCGATACATCAATATCGACGATTTTTGTTGGTGATTTTTGTATGTGTCTCGTATATAGGGGCATCGCGATAGCAATACCCCTATATTGTTATCGCGAAAAAGAAATAAAACAAAATTAAAATTTAAAAAAATGTTAATAAAAATGAAATATTGATGATAAAAATATTAATGAGTTTTGTATCATATTTTAGTAAGTGGTCGGTAGTTATATTTCAAAAGAATTTAAACAATTTTATTTTGAGCTGTTTATTATTTTCAACCTAATTTCCTCATTCTCGCGAGTTGCAATTCCACTTAATGAACTCCTTTAAAGACATGATAATAAACTTTATTATTCTCTAATCAAAACAACATTAAAAAGGCTTAATAATCGTTTAAACCCGAATCGATGATCGCAAGATAAGATTTAATCGATCATCGCCTTGGACCGTTAATTTGCTCCATGGATTTCATCCCCGTTGACTGACGGGGGGAAATGAGCTGATCCGGGCTACCCCCATCGTCTTGGGGGCTGGTGTCATTAATCAGGTACTACCTACCTATATGTATACCGATCTGTTATACATTTGATTGATTTTAGGTTCACTAATAAAGTTACATTAAAAAAAAAATGAAAAATAAAATATTTATAAGATAAGTAGGTATATACAGGGTGATTGATGCATCGTTTGCCAAATCGAATTGACCTATAGGAGAGGTCATTTGCTATATCTTCACGCCTAATAACTCATTGTTTGTCACATCAGATTTTTTTTATAACAACTTTTTAATTTTAATTTTTAAAAATCAAAAATTCGTCATTTAAGTTTACATTTAAAAAAAAAAGTTATTTTTCTATTTAGTCTTCAATTTATATTTCTTTTATTTTTGTTCATTTCACGGCTATAATAACATACATACACACTACAATTTCAACGGAAGTAATTTTACCACGCACGGCTCCGAACCCACTAGCCACTTATAATAATGACTTACTTAACATGACAATACCGCACTAACTACCCCTCTTACATAGTTAACTATAGTACTAAACCTAGGGTTTATGAGATAATAGTGCCGATGCCATTGGTCACAAACTAAACTAAAATTAGACTATTTCCATCTTTTTCTGTCCAATAAAATAAGAAAGAGACTAATGTAAATAAGAGCTGTCAAATTTAGTCCATCTGACACATACAGTTATAGTTGACATCTTAAAACGTATGGATTAAAAATACGGAGAAGTTTAAGGCAAAACTAACTTGACAGCTTTAACTTAGTTCTTTAATGTCACCGTCCTTTCCTTTCGCTGTATGTTAGTAAGAGATGTCAATTCTCTAAATTTAGTCTAGTTTGTGAACAAGGGAATCGGCACCATTCTCTATTTACCAGGTTTAAGCTTGCGAGAAGTGTTTTTTAAACGTTTACTTTTGACATTAGATAAAATCCGGGTTCCGTACCACCGTAAGTAGGCGGAAAAGTTAAAAGTATCTTGTGTCCCGTTCATTTTCAACAATTTTTGGGATAAGATACCCCAAAAAAAAAACGAAAAAGATTTTCGTTGTTATTATACCCCACGGGGTATAATAATAGGGGTAATACTGAGCCGGGTTGACTGCCTCATTGGACTAGTGGTCGCAAACGCGACTGCTGTGCATGAGGTCTTGGTTTCGATTCCCAGGTCGGGCAAAGTGTTATTGGGTTTTTCCATCAGGAATTTCTCAATAGCAGTCTCGGAGTTTGGATTTGTGCCCGGTTGATGGCAATAGGCTCGCCCCCTATTACATAGGACTATAAACATAACTGGCGAAATGTGGATGTACTAATGGGTACACCTCTGCCTAACCCTTCGGGGATTACAGGCGTGATGTTATGTGGTAATACTGAGCTTCCGTTGCTGAGCTGCTAGATGCAAAATGCTGCAAGTCATTGTTTTAATAACGTTTTACAAATTACATAACTGTAATATGTTTATCAACTTTCAAGACGATACCAGGGGGCTTAGACAAAGTAACATCGCTTCGTAGCGAAACGATATCTAAATTCGTCATCGTCTCTGAGATAACGACAAATATTTCATAGCCAATGTAACACTATGGTCGCGATCACGATCGAGGCGAACACTGAAAGCGCTGCTTGTCTACGCATTTGTAAGGGATAAACACGATAGTGATTCGTTACTTTATGGTTTCGTTATGAATTATAACATTGGTGGCGATTCCCTTGTTCACAAACTAGACTAAATTTAGAGAATTGCCATCTCTTACTAACATACAGCGAAAGAAAAGGATGGTGACATTAAAGAACTAAGTTAGAGATGTCAAATTAGTTTTGCCTTAAACTTTTCTGTATTTATTATTCATACGTCTTAAGATGTCAACTATAAATGTATGAATGTATCAGATTGACTAAATTTGACAGCTCTTATTTACATTAGTCCCTTTCTTGTTATATTGAACAGAAAAAGATAGAAATAGTCTAATTTTAGTTTAGTTTGTGAACAAGGGAATCGGCACCACTGTCTACCAAATTGCGATGACGATGTCGATTGACCACGTGACTTAACGCGGCTTATGTCAATCCCATACATTTTAGTATTTTCTAACTTCATTATCGTTTTGAAATTGTTACTTTGACTAAGCCCTCAGTAACCTTAAGGATTTTATTGACAGCGTCCTCCATACAATAATCTATACTAAAGCTGACTCGGCCACGCGTTGCTGTGGCCTTAAAGTAAGTTAATATACTGAGGTCAATAATCGAGACAAAAACTATCCTATCTTTTAAGTTTGACCAAACAATTCACAGTAGGTAAGCCACATTTAATAAAAAATGGTTGAGTAGTTTAAGAGTCCATCCCGGACAAACAACGTGACCTATTTATAAATATTAAGATAATAAAGCGGAAAAGTTAATATTAACTTAACTCAAAAATTCGTAGTAAAAAATCTTTTTCATTTTATTTCCGAGTGTTTTTCTATAATTTTCTTCAGCTCTGTTCACTTCATACGTATAAAACATAATAATCTCATATAAAAAAAAACACCGCTTATAAAAATGTATGTAGGTGTTAGCGTGTAGGGTTGTGACAATGAATATTATATAAATAATAATGTAACTCATCGAATATAATATACATTTTGATCCAGTGTCACGGTAGCGAAAACAAGACTAGTGATGGGACAGTCATATCGATATTATTATTAAAAACTTTATTTTTTTTTAAGTCAATAATTTTAAGTAAGCAATACCTACTTATCAAATGCAAACTTTTCTTTATAATGATTAACTGCTAACGTAATAGCGAAGATTTAAATCGAAGATGTACCGTCTCTGTACATAATTTTTAGAAACCCTAAAAAAAAATAACATAACATCATGCCTGTAATTCCCGAAGGGTTAGGCAGAGGTGTACCCATTAGTACACCCACATTTCGCCAATTATGTTTTTAGTCCCATGTAATAGGGGGCGAGCCTATTGCCATCAACCAGGCACAAATCCAGACTCCGAGGCTGCTACTGAGAAATTCCTGATGGAAAAACCCAATAACACTTTGCCCGACCTGGGAATCGAACCCAAGACCTCATGCACAGCAGTCGCGTTTGTGACCACGAGACCAACGAGGCAGTAAAAAAAAAAAATATTACTCATTTTTATATGAATACAAATGTAACTGAACGTGACTAAATAATACCTGGCTAATAATTACTGGCTCCCACTGCAGGGCATAGGCCTCTTCTCAAACAGAGAAGGCACATTACCGCGCCCGCACAAAGCGGATTGGCTAATTCAGATTTATTTTAGTCCAGATTATTCAACGATGTTTTCCATGACCGATGTCAGTGTCTAAGATAAACTTAGAAGGTACATATGAATTGATAAAGTTACATATCCTTAACCGCAGAGGCTTCACGACGTATAAAAAATGTGGCTAATATTATTATTTTATAATTAATCATTATATTATGAACCATATTCCTCACATATTTCGGTTTAAATTACATCTATAATTATAGAAACACTTTCAAAACATCGACTAACTATGTAATTCACAGGTTATTTCTAAGTTATTACATTCTGTAATATTAATTAAAATTAAATTGTGAAACCGAAGATAACTTCTATACATTTTAGATATTTACCTCAATTTTCTTAATAAACGTTTATAATTATACTTCAAGTTATATTTAGATATAACAAAGTACTACAGAATCTAAACAACTAATAATTACGTGAACTTGTAACCCAGAAAATGTTGAGAAATAAATCTTAGAAATTTTTAACAAAAGCTATTTCTCGGTACCGCTCAAATACTCGATTCTAAAAGTACTAAAGTAACTTTGAGTACTTTCACAATTGTCATTTACCATACAAAAGCACTTTGAATACTTGTGACGTCATTGAAACTCTGAAATTTGATTTCAGCCATGAATCACGAGTTTACGCAAATTTTAATATGACACGGTTTTGGAAAATTTATTGGTAGGAGGTGCGCTATTTCACGTTTACAGCCTGGTGATGGTGGATGGGGATTGTTTTCACTTTGATCTATTATTTATTAATTAAACTCAACTAGCTTCTCGGTCGACTTCATCTACGTACACATTAAAATTAACTCAAAGTCCAAAATTATTCCAGGGCAACACGGGGTAAAAACTATCCTATGTGTTAAGCTAGATCAATATCTGTATAAAATGATTTAAAAATAATGAGGTTTTTTAGCCGTTTAACGAAGTAGTAAACAAGCATTATTTCATCCATTCTTACAAACTTTCGCGTTAGTAGTATGAGAAAGGTTAATGCAGGAATCATTGATTTTAAAATGTCGTATTTCTAGCATTTTAATTTATAATTAAATAGGTACTTAATACATTGTTTTATGTTTTAATTGTACCATAAATGTTGACAACCGGTCAATCAAAGGTATGAATGCCACCTAGTATTCACAAAATAATGTATTTACATAGGTACCTAATGTAGGTCGAAGATTTTGTTGTAAGATTACGCTGAATAAAATTAAAATAGATTATCAAAAATAAAATCTTCACTATACCCAAACCAAATCATAAACATTAAAAAAAATTCATCGATAGTATAAATTTCCCATCCCTATTTAATATAGTAAAACCTCTATCGCCACACTAAGTCAAGCCATGAATACAAAGTGACACGAATGCATTTGAACCACAAAGCTCGGCAACATAATATTCTCCAACATAATTCTCTTATTATATAAAAGAACATATTTATATGCAGATCGCAAGGAAAACTGGTTTCAAGAACTATTGCGAAACGGAGATTTTAATATAAAAATGAAAATTTATATTTCACATTTTTTTTAAAGGAATTTTAATTATATAAGTACTAGAGTGAGTAGTTAATTGCTGCATATTATTATTATGAAAGCTGCAAGAATAGCGAGAATGAAGAAAATAGCAAAAAGCTCAAAATAAAGCAGTTAAAATTCTTTTTAAATGCACCTAAACACCTACTAAAACATGATACAAAAATAATTAATATTTCACAGATCATCAAGCTAGGCAGATGCCTAGCTTTTTCCCATGTTGGGATCGGCTTCCAGACTGACTGGATGCAGCTGAATATCAGTATTTTATATGGTGCGACTGCCTATCTGTCCTTTACAAACCAGTAATTGCGTCTTTCTATCAGTAATTTCTCAGTAGCAGCCTCGGAGTCTGGATTTGTGCCCAGATTGATGGCAATATGCTCGCCCTCTATTACATGGGACTTAAACATAACTAGCGAAATGTAGGTGTACACCTCTGCCTAACCCTTCGGGGATTACAGCCGTGATGTTATGTCATGTGAAATTTTTCACCAAGTTCACAGTGGAACAAAATTTCAATAAAACCTAGCTCATTCACACAGAGTGTTATCAAAACTCTCAGTTTATAATATCTTATGTGCTATAATATTTAGATGTTGTATTTGGCTACAGTGTCATTCATTGGACACTTCATTAATCTTGGCCGGGCTGGGGGACGGCACATGTGATATGTAGCCAGTTTTAAATTAAGCCTTTATTTTGTTTAAAATGTTTGAATAAAATAATTATGTTGAGATTCAAAAAAAAGTACTGTAAGATAGAACGAGCATATTTTTTTTTATGAGACTTTATAGGGTTTTGTAAACAAAGGATATTAATTGAAGCCCTATTGTCGTACGTCCGTCCGTCTGTCCACCTACATAAAAATAATAAAATTTTATAATTAAAGGGTGTATTTCTGTGTCGCGGTCTGTGGCATCGTAGCTCCTAAACGGCTAAGCCGATTTTGATTTAGGCAAGGCGACTTTTTTAAGAGTATTCTAAGCTATGATTCAAGAAAATCTCTTTAGCATCTTCCACAGGTCTGATCGACTTTTTGTGTTTTTATTTGTATTTGTATTTTTATTTGACTGACTCGTTGGTCTAGCGGTCGCAAGCGCGACTGCCGTGCATGATGTCTTGGGTTCGATTCCCATGTCGGGCAGTGTTATTGTGTTTTTCCATCAGGAATTTCTCAATAGCAGCCTCGGAGTCTGGATTTGTGCCCGGTTGACGGCAATAGGCTCGGTGAAATGTGGGTGTACTAATTGGGTACATCTCTGCTTAACCCTTCGGGAATTACAGGCGTGATGTTATGTTATGTTTGCATTTACAAAATTTCATCAAGTTAAAATATAGCTAGCCTACTTTTGTACAAAGATTTTTGTCGGTACTCTCTCCTTAACTCAACAGGGCTTGGTTTGAAGCAGTTAACCATTCCAGCCTCTGAGTATTAACCTTCACACACCACACAATTATATCCAGTCTCTCTCATTCCACAGGAGATTGTAACATTACTTTATACAAACATATCTTTAACTTGGCGCTAAAATTAACAACATTTGCAATCCTACCGTAATTATGCAGAGGGAATAGAGAAAATAATTTTACGTTACAACCACAGATACCTATTCGAAATGACGACGGTGTATAAATTAGAAGGTAGATGCCAAGGAGTATGTATAAGACAAGCTATAGATGATTGACGGACAATTGGAAGGTGCGATTGACATTTAAGTATGCATAAATACTGCATAGAGTATACACTTAGTATACTAATCACTTGGTTATATTTGCGCTGAAAACGGTACATTTTAAGATACCTAATTGTCATTTTAATATTGAATAACTGCATGACATTTAACGGTTATCATCTGTCAACACGTTCAACCAATGGGAGGCCGATATTTATCATTTGAATTTACGGCTGTCGGCTTCCTTGTGTAGTAAACGAGCCTCCTCAATTGATCATGGCTGTTACCCAGGATACGCCATGTTTACCAAGGTCGCCTGCTTTCATGGTTGCCATGCTATCTTTTTTTGCTAATCACAGCTGGTGCCGATAAGACAAAAGAAGATTATTTTAACGATACTTACATAATATCTCATCATGTCGTCAATTCTGAGATCTGAGTCATCTAATTGTATTTTAAAAACCAAAATAATGCAGTTTGCATAATCTTTATAATAGTACTTGTTGCTACTCATAAGCGCGCTCTACAGCTTAATTAATACCCTAAGCCACGGAACATTGTATATTTATTTGGCGTCTGCCTCCCTCCGGTGTAGTGCCATCCTTCATGTGCCGACGTTAATATCAGGGATGAGCGGGGCTCCGTTTTTGCGTAGAGCCTCTACTAGGCCGCGGGGGCGCAAGGATTGAGCGCGCAGCGGAAGAGGGTTCATTAGAGATTTTAGTGTATTATGAATGGGGATATAGAAAGACAAAAGTTGAGGGTTTTAATCGCTTTCTCAAATCGATTATGATTTAATCGATGTTCTCATCACTGCGACCATTTTGTTTGTTCTCTACCATACCTAGGAAACTTAATATTTAAAAAAAAAAAATTCTACGAAAGTAATTTTGAATGTTATAACAGAACTTAAGAGTGTTTACGATTTACAGCATTTCATACAAACTTTGAAGTCCATATGTTTTTAAATGAATAAACCGATTTTTATGAAATGTCCTACACATAAGAAGGGTACATCATAGATCATATTCGAAATGTCTTATTTAAAAAAAGATAACTGAAAATGACTGAAAATTCGACCGAATTTATGTTTTCCATATACAAAAAGATTGTATATGGAAAACATAAATTCATCAATTTTCCGAAAATGTTCTGTCAACCGGGCACAAATCTAGACACCAAGGCTACTACTGTGAAATTCCTGCTAGAAAAATCGATTCAAATAGCCTCGACATTCTAACAGAATACAGCTCAATTCTCTCAAAACGCTGTGCTCTTAAAACTTGCACCACACAACAAGATACCGCTAAAATTAATTACATTTATGACGGCTAGGTAATTAGTGATTAAGTATTTGCGCTCAGACCTTTACACTAGATTGGTACGCTTGCCTGCTTGGCATACTGAAGACTTGCATATAAATGACGCGCTTACGTATAATGACGTAGTAGAGGTGAGTATTACAGGTGGATTGTGGCCTAGATTTTGGATGAAGTTGTTTTGATTTTGTTTGAAAAATATGCTAAAGTTATAAGACTATATTAGCGGGGAAATATAATTTTTGGTTTGTATTTTTTTTTTCACGTTAAAAGAGATGCATTATTTGTTGCATTGAGCGCATAATGTCCATCAAACTAAGCAATATTGAGCAAAAATTATTGCTGAGAAATGAGTTTTATAATTAAATAACATAATAATAAATATATCTTATATTTTTCGGTGTGAAAAATGAACGTTGGAGAACAAAATGGTGAAAACCAAAATATATATTTTTTCTGCTACATTGCCATTCATTATTTTGTGTTTACTTATTAAGCTTGTGGTGTCTAATTAATTTTAAAACTTAATTAGACATAACATACCATCACGCCTGTAATCCCCGAAGAGTTAGTCAGAGATGTACCAACGCATTAGTACACCCAGCATTCGCCAAATAGGGAGCGAGCCTATCGCCACCAACCGAGCACGAACCTAGACTTCGAGGCTGCTACTGTGAAATTCGTGATAGAAAAACCCAATAACACTGCCCGACCTGGGAATCGAACCTAAGACATCGTGCTCAGCGACCAATAGACAAACGAGGATCGAAAAATCGAAACATTATTTAAAAGTAGTTTCAAGTTAGCTGCCTATACACCAAAAGGCTTATTCAACCGTACAAACAACAGGTCACACGCAGATTTTCACTCACAACCGTTCCAGCTGAATACACCACCAAACACCCAATGCAAAGCAAAAAACAATACAAGAACATCATGTCAAACATCACTCACAGAAAAATAGACCCATCCGTTTATTCCCTGACAGTAAAAGAAGAGAAAAGTTGCTGAAAATGAACGCAACCAAACGGTTATCCATCACTGAAAGTCCCAAGTGCTTTCAGAAAACTAATTTACGGCAACAACGTTATTGTGCGACTGAAAAAAATTACTTCCACGCTGAAAAAATGTAGGCTTCTAATACTACGGAGCGAGGGTTTCTTGTTTAACGTTTTAGTTTGTTTTCGGGGGTTTATCTAATAGAATAGAATGGAATAAAACTATAATCTATAACATAATAACATCACGCCTGTAATCCCCGAAGGGACAGGCAGATGTGTAGTTACCCATTAGTACACCCACATTTCGCTAGGTATGTTTAAGTCCCATGTTATAGGGGGCGAGCCTATTGCCATCAACCGGGCACAAATCCAGACTCCGAAGCTGCTACATTATATATATACTAAATCTATACAAGTAATATAGATATTTTAATTATTTTGTAGTTAGGGTTTATTTAACTTTATTTGTGTAGTTAATTTGAAGTTACTTTTTTATTTAGAATTATATTGTTTTACGTTTGGACAATAATTTACACTAGGACAATAATTTACACCTGTCAAGTTACCTCTTCGCCTTTGGTTGACTACTAGAGAATACCAAAAGCCTTAAGTCCTTTTGTTGTACAACGTTTAAATAAATAAACTTATTTTATAATAAAAAAGTACAAAAAAAGCGAAGCAACAGTCCACAGAAGTGACATACCTAAGTACCCCGGTTACGCCGGAGTGTCCCTGCCTTACTGTAAGTGACATCCACTAAACCTATTTGTGCAATACTCGGGAATCTAGATTGAATAACAGCTACAAATGGCTTGTAATGGTCCCTTGCTGTGCTATTACACTGGATTAAAAAAGGCTTTTAAAGTTACTGATAAGAAATTCTATTGCTTCTTTGTATGAGTGTTTTTTCATTCACCGGCGTTAGTGACGTCTTTGGTTACTGCTCCGCTTCCGTGGGGCGTAGTGTGATGTTATATAGCCTATACTGTTGCTCATAAATTAGGCTATCATATACAAATGCTTTTTTTTTCAATCCGAATGGTAGTTCCAGAGATTAGCGCGTTTAAACAAACAAAAAACTATTCAACTTTATTATATTTATTTTTTTACTTTATTGTCTAGATAAATAATTATTGCATATTATTGTCCATTGCAGGGCAAAGGCTTCTTCTGATACAGAGAAGGCACGAGCATTGATCACAACACTTGCTCAAGACAGACTGGCGATTTCAAACTTATAATATAAGTCTATGTTTACTCGCGATGTTTTCCTTCACCGATGTCAGTGATGTCTGAGATAAACTTAGAAATACGTATGAATTGAAAAAGTAACATTGGTACTAGTTTTCCTTTAATTTGGCTAGAAAAGAAATTTGCGTAAAGCCTCGTATTCATAGTAACATTTATTTAGCAACATGGTTTCATAAACATGTTGCCGAGAGCTGTCAACATGTTGCGGGCAACACGTGTTGCGGAGTTGATCACGCCATGTTGCAGAGTTGACGCCCGGCGAGCGAAAACACCAGTTTATCAACAAATGTTGACGTGTGTGGACAACCCATATTGATTTAAACAAAGTTTCCAGCAACATTCTCGCTGTTCATCAACAACTTTGATCAACTGTTGTTAAACAAATGTTTACCATGAATACGAGGCTTAACATAAAATATTTCTTTTTTCTGATATATCACTATGTACTGTAATATAATTTTGCCGAATACAGCAAAAATATAAAATAGAATATTATTTTCTTCCCAATACACCATGGAAATTAGGATGCCCTCTAGACAGTTCATACATCAATCGAAGATTTATTATAGAGATATAAATATTAATATTATATCAACGTTTGTAGATTTGTGTATGGTTCTGAATATTTATATTCGTCTAGTACTTACTATGGTACCAGTAATACCAAGGGGTATAGTATTACCACAAGTATTACTCAGTTACAGGGTTGTGGAGGTCAGACAGGCAGTCGGTCCATGTAAAATACTAGTATTTAGTTGCATTTAGTTAGGCTGGAAGCCGACCCAACATAGTTGGGGAAAGGCTGGGCAGATTGATTTGTATGAATCACTGATTGGTCATTTCCCAGCAAATTATTGCTAATTTTCAGACGTAGAAGCAACAAGAACAATGGAACCAGGATTTTGTAAAAACCTAATTGAAAAGAATGCCGTGGAGTTTCTTGCTCGTTCTTCTCCATAGAGGCCTTCCTCCGTTTTGGAACGAGCAAATAGCTTCAACTTTCTGACTAACAATTCAAAAGTGCCTGGAAATAGTCTAATTGAAATAAATGTTTTGACTTTGACTTTGACTTTGTGATCTGTCTTTTTTCACCCCGTAGAAGACAGCTTAGCTTAACCAAAAAGTTAAGCCTACTCTTAAGAAAATAAAACGCCCACAGATAAACAAGCAAATAAGTTTATATCTGCATCCGGACCGTTCCAGTTATAACCGGTCCGACTGAGCCGGTTATAACCGGCTATAACTCAGGGTTAACAGTGTTGCATTGTGGACAAAAGATATTAAATATTTTACGAGCTTTGCACAATGGTAGCCATTTCCATGGTGGTTGCTACCATAGTCGAAATATTGATTCATAAGGTGGAAGCTCCACGTTATGCCGCAAAATTCAAATTTTCTTATGTTTTTTACAGTTTGCAAGTCAGTATTAGGTTTAATGTTGATTAAAGTATGATTAGCGGGCGTTAGAAGTATGTATTTTCAGAATTATAACCATTTAAGTCAGCAATAAAACTCCATAGGGCCAGGTAACCCGAAAGAATGACTATTATTTTCATGAAATCTTGACATTTTAGGATTATACCGACTTATGGAGTTATTATACAGTTTTTAATGGTTATAGTTTTGAAAATTCATACTTCTTACGCCCGCGAATCATACTGTAATCAACATTAAACCTAATATTTTGGATAAAAGTAATCTTCTTAATATATAAAAGCGACAGGTAACTGACTCAGAGATCACGAAATATCGAAAACCGCTTGACGTAAAAAGATTAGGTAGCTTAGGAAGGTAGTTTAAAATTACTAATCGTCCGCTATAAAAGGATTTTCCAAAATTCACGCATTAAGGGGTAGGCAGGCAGGTAAGGGGAGTTCAAAGTTTGTATGGAGAAACATACTTAGACGCGGACAAAGTCGCGAGCAGAAGTCAACAGTAAACCTAATACTGATTTGCAAAATGCAAAAAGAGTAAGAAAAGTAGAATTTCGCGGGCTACTGTGGAGCTCCACCTTAAGTATGGAAATTCTGCGACGAAAGAGACGGAAGGTAAAAAGGAGCGAGATATAAAATGTGCCATCTCTTTCGTTATAGTAATAAAAAGCTTTATTTAATGTTTTCGTTTTTATGAGGGTCGCCAGTGATTTGGACTGTGCCAATATGGAGTTGGTTCACACTGTAACACCACAGGGTGTATTAAAAGATTGATCTTTTATTTTATGCTTTTTTTTCGGAGACTTTTTCAATTTTATAGTCAAAATATTTTTTTTTGATAATTACTTAATTTATCGTGTCAATTAAAATGTTGTTTCAATGCACCAGAATGCTGACTGGCTATGCTAGTATTTTTTAACACGGAACAATAATAAAATAAATAAAATAAAATAATAATAATAATGTAATATTTTTTTTAATTTTATTTATTTTTTTAAGGTGTATCCTGTAAAACTGTTAATCATTAATCAATCTGCTTAGCCTATCCCCAAATACGTTAGAGTCGGCTTCTAGTCTAACCAAAAGCAGCTGAATACCAATATTTTACATGGAGCGTCTGCCTATCTGACCTCCAAAACCAGTAACTGGGTAATAAAATATCGAACGTGAACAAATAAAATAACAAGTATCGATTAATTATAGACCAAGTGTAATTTTATTCGATTATTTTTGTTTTTTAAGACAATTTCCTAAAAGACGATTTTGCAAAAATCCACGTTATATTAGGTGATTTTCACGATCTATAGAAATCTATACTTCTTACCATTCTAATCAACCTTTAAATGAAAACTCAATGACAGAGTTTGCCTACAATATTATTAAAAAAATCCATTAAAACAAAAATTATTCTAGCAGAAAAAAGTATAATTACTAGCAAAAAATGAATAGAAACTGTAATATTTTAATAATACCCGTGAATTACAAGACAAGAGCTTGGATTAATAAAGTGGGAAAGTTAAAATGAATAAGAGCAAATATAACAAAACATCACGCTTGTAATCCTCGAAAGGTTAGGCAGAAATGTACCCATTAGTACACCCACATTTCACCAGTTATGCTTCTTTTTAAGTAGGTAAAAATCATGAAAAAGGGTCTGTCAGACTTTTACTGACTAAAAAACCACCCTGTTCCTTCTGTTGCCCTTTATGTTCCGGGGCCATGGTATCCTGTTAAGACGTCCCGCAACCCCGGCCACCACTATGTTTAAGTCTAGTATGCTTAAGTCCCATGTAATAGGCAGCCAGCCTATTGCCATCAACCAGACACCATTCCAGACTCCGAGGCTGCCACTGAGAAATTCCTGATGGAAAAACCCAATAACATTTTGCCCGACCTGAGAGTCGGACTCAAGACCTCATGCTCAGCAGTCGCGCTTTGTGACCACTAAACCGGGGCATATTGAACGCAAATTCAGAGGTGGTGTTATTTTGTGCTTCACAAGTCAATTTATAACTGACACTATATCGAGTTAAAATATTTAGATGAATGGATGATATTTAGAAAAAAGTTGACTCATAAATCCATCGCTCGCGGCCGCGGTTTGATCGAGTTATCCTTTGTTGTTTATTGGCATACTCTGTCCAGTTGATGATCAAAGGCTTTTAATTTTGTATTATTATTATACTAGCTTCTGCTCTCGACTTCGTCTATGTCAAAGTTGATGTATTATCTCACGGGAACCGTTCATTTTTTGGGAAGAAAAAGTAGACTGTGTGTTTTTTCAGACTTTTATCTAGATCCGTTCAGCTATTATGGCTTGATTGAGGAACAAAAATCCATTCATCTAAATCTTGATAACAGTAGTAAGATCGTCCAATCACCATAATTATTAATTTATGAAAAATAAAAAAGGGAACTTTATTACTCATAACATAACATCACGCCTGTAATCCCCGAAGGGTTAGGCAGAGGTGTACCCATTAGTACACCCACATTTCGCCAGTTATGTTTTTAGTCCCATGTAATAGGGGGCGAGCCTATTGCCATCAAGCGGGCACAAATCCAGACTCCGGGGCTGCTACTGAGAAATTCCTGATGGAAAAACTCAATAACACTTTGCCCGACCTGGGAATCGAACTTAAGACCTCATGCACAGCAGTCGCGCTTGCGCCCACTAGACCAACGAGGCAGTCAAATAAAATAAATATCACTCAATAAAATAAAATAAAAATACCAAAGAGCAAAATAATAAATAATTAAAAAAAATTCACACGTACTGTTATTACTGGCTACATTAGCGTAGCTCCGTAGCAATATCGTCATCTCATCTGCTACGCCGTAGCATAAGGACTACGCCGACTCTGCTACACAAGTAACTCAACACAATACAGGTGTACCACCAATCAATTGTATATACTTTTTATGAGCTGTCATTCATGTTTTTCCCCTAAATTTTGTATGACAATAAGGAGCTATGACGTCACTTATTTACCAACTCAATTGACTAACTATTTATTGATTTAAAAAAAAATCTTTACAGTTAATTCAAAGTTAATCAGTTTTTCAGAGCTAAAATTTTTTTTTAGAGAATTTGTGACTTGGGATTATTGATTAATGATGGGGAGTACACCCATAAAGATAGAACTTTCTAAACAAAAAACGACGATTCGTTTTTTGTTTAAAAAGTGTTTAAAAAAAAGTCCATAAGTAAGATAAAAGTATGGGAAGGAGATAAAACAGCTTCATTGTCGTTAAATCCAGCCAATGGAAGGCGTATCGGCTTAAAACAAATCACATAGAAGCTGCTGCCTCTAATCCTTTAGGAGGGTCTGGCCTAACTATTGGGACTAATCAAGATTGGATGGAGCATTCAATTGAATCTTCGATCCTTTGGTTTGGAAAAATTCCCAGGTTCGGGAGACAAATTTCCCAGTTATCGGATTGGGTGCTATTAATTTTTTTTTTATCTTTAATAGCTCAACTTATATTATAAATGCGAAAGTGAGTTTTCTTTTTTTTGTTTGTTTTTACGCTTTCACGGCTAAACTACTAGACTTATTTAGATGAAATTTGGTACGGAGTAAGCTTGATACCCAAGAAAGGACATAGGCTACTTCGCGACTTTATCTGCGAAAATACTAAGTTGTTATAATTATATCATAAAGAAAGTTAACATTATGACCTGTATTTTAGAATGGCTCATTAATTTTGATTAAAAATTAATTTAAAAAAGTAATAAAATACTGATTGTTCGAATTGAGATTTATTATTGGGAACCGTTCTTGAATAGCCGTTATTATACTTTGTATTAAATATTACTTAATTTGTTTTTATTTATAAATACTTTATTTTTAATAACAATTAATGTTATTTGTTTTTATATATATATTTTTTGACGGGCCTGTTGGTCTAGTGGTTAGCGCCCCTGACTGCTAAGCCGGAGGTCGTGGGTTCGATTCTCACCCAGGACAAACTTTGTGTGATGAGCATGATTGTTAGTTCTGTGTCTGGGTGTGATTTATCTATAATATGTATGTATTTATAAATTATATAAGTATGTATATCAGTTGTCTGGTTACCATAACACAAGCTCTGCTTAGCTTGGGATCAGATAGCCGTGTGTGAGTTGTCCCAAGATAAGTAATGGTAGTATGGTAAGTCATTTTTTTTTGTAACATAAATAGCTCTCTATACATTTAAATAGCAACAAAGACATTCCTAAACATTTTTTATTTCCTCATTTCTCATTATCAAAAGAAAATCAAATACAAAATGTTTTTGAAAGGGTTGTTTCTTTATACAAAAATGTTTACGTCGAATCAATCAAAGACGGGAGCTTAGAACAAATGGCTTCGAAATCGT
Source organism: Hoplodrina ambigua (assembly GCA_949774945.1). NCBI lineage: Eukaryota > Metazoa > Arthropoda > Insecta > Lepidoptera > Noctuidae > Hoplodrina > Hoplodrina ambigua. The sequence continues at coordinate 9,805,034 of OX458988.1, forward strand.
TTGAGGAGCGAACCGATTGAGATAATCATAAACAAATCACATCCAAGCTGCCTTCACACTAATCCTTTGCCACTTAGGGGTGGCGCGCGGCAGATATTTTAAGAGATTTTATCCACTCACTGTTCTATATTTTTTAATACTTTTGGCTTGATATTGTTTTTAAGCCAGTAACAAAAATATTATAACTGGTCAAGCCCCAGCTGACTTACCGGTAATTCAGAACAATAGAAAATCAATTGTGTCTCATTACGTGCCACTGGAGTAATTAAATAGCATTTGGTTTTTCATTCAATAGGCTCACCCCCTATAACATGGGACTTATGCAACACTAGCGAAATGTGAGTGTACTAATGGGTACACCTCTGCCTAACCCTTCGGGGATTAGAGGCGTGATGTTATTTTATTTTTCATTTTAATTCATTTAGTTTTCATTGCTTTGTAGTATTTTGTACCTACTATAGTAACAATAGTGTTTTTTTTTATTACATCATCTTCACTTTCTTTTAGGTAGTAAATTGATGTATCTATCTGTGAAAATGATTGTAATTTTTTAGTTACAATATTATTAAAACTACATTCTATCCTTTTTTTTCCCTGGAAATGAAAAAGTTCCTTTTAATTGTCTTATTAAAATAAAATAAAAATTGAATTTGGACTTTGGAGCGGTATTAAAATATCTACTATTAGGAAAATTGCTGCGCCAAATGCTTAAGCATCTAACGAAAATAAGTACCTAAACTTTGACGGTTCATAAAATATGAAAGCCATCACTTTTGTTATCACCTATCGAACAGATACAATTCAAAATGTATGTTTATTGAATTAGAAAAAAAAAAAATTTTTTTTTTTATCCGACAAAAGAACAAACAAAAAAAAATACAAACAAGACTTTGCTGTTACACGCTACCCATGTCCCATACACATCACATCTAATATTCTGAACTTATCCGCGGATCCCATCGGATAAATCCCCACGTGGCAGCCCTGTGCAACATGTTTACATTCTGCGATCGTGATGGATCGCTTGCCCGCCACCCTACGGCCTGCCGTACTGACAGAGATATAGAGAGAATGGACGGAATGGGGCGCAGTAATGAAGAGGGAGTGAGCGTAGTTGAGTCTATTATTGAACTGCATTGAATATAATTATGTGCTTTATAGTACGCTTATCTGTAAACGACTTGTTAATTGTAAATTCACTATCTACCATAGTTGATGTGCTTTGTAATTTCGTAATAACGTTTTGACCAGTTCACAGCTGTCTGCTTTGCAGATAGAGAACCTGTAAATGTAGTCAATTAGCCCAGTAGATCTTCGAGATGTGAAAAGACACATTATACTTCCCATCAAAGAATGTTACAATGAGAAAAAAAATATTGCACGTTACAGTAACGGTTCGTCGGAGTATTATTCATAAATAAGCTCAATATCGTAAAAAGAAGGTTCCTAGGTTTCCAAACAAGAATGACACTATCGCCATTTTCGGAAAAACATGTAACTTTCGACTCTGTTTAGTGTATTTATACATCCATTAAAGTTTACCATTTTTTATTATAAGATCATGTAATCTTCGGCTTTCTCAATTGTATTTATACATACATTATAAAGTCTTACCAAGTATTATCGTATTACCCAGTTACTGGGTTGTGGAGGTCAGATAGGCAGTCGTTCCATGATTGTAAAATACTGGTATTTAGCTGAATTAGTTAGACTGGAAGCCGACCCCAACATAGTTGGGAAAGGCTAGGCAGACTGATTGATACTTCAGAACAAACAAACAAACAAACAAACTTTTAAATCTCATATTTGGTAATTCCTCATGTACAATTATTTGCACCTGCTTTATCTCTTCACTACCTTTGGTTGACTGGTAGAGAATACCTAAGGCATTAAGTCCGCCTTTGTACTTTTTTGTTGCATAAAGTTTAATAAATAAATAAAAAAAATATGAATCAATAACCAGCCTCATCCAGTAACAATTAAGCTACATCATGGTTCTCTCGCAAGCCGTCAGTGTTCACGCGAGCATTTGATAAATGCGTACGTCACTTTTTATAAACCTTTATTTTTATCAAATTGGATTTTTATTCGACTCCAATCTTATGTGGCAGGCTGGTTCATTCGGGTATTTGTTTCGGTATGGTAATGGACTAGATTGGCGGCGATTGTGTACAAAGACGTGGCCCATTCATGTGGTGACGAGCTTCATTAAAAAACAATGTCCTATATTTTTACGCCCATGTAATTTTAATGACACGGTTGGCGCATTGGCTGAGCGAATTACTGCGGTGCTGGGAGTCGCGGGTTCTTATCTCCCACGAAAAAAATATTTGTATGGCCTACAGATAGTTATTCCGGGTTTGGTTGTTTGTGTATGCGAGTTTATGTGTTTGTAAATACACCCACAATACAGATGAAATTTCTAGAGTGGGGCAACGGTATTTTATTTAAAAAAAAATTGAATTTTGATAAGGTTGTTCTACAGGGGAGAATCGGCGTCTCAAGAATTATTTGTAAGTAAATACAGCAATAAAGCAATCTCGACTTTACAGCCAAAACACTAAATAAATACATGCTAAAATTAAGACCCGCATATTGACAAAACCACCTCATTAAGCAGATATATAGACAAAGCACTATTCCACGTCTAGCCCTAATTCTTTCCCTTCACGATGGTCACGACCTCTCGAGACAAGATACCCTAAACTACACACTAGCACATAAAAGCAACCTTAAATATACACAAATAAAGAACAAAACATTAATCTACTAAACAGACCTATTCTATCTTCAAGTTCCTTTCAAAGTGGCATTCTCAGAGCCAACAGAATGGCTGTCGTTACAGATGTCTGGCTAAAAAGGAATTATTGCACGAATCTACTGCGAATGAGGAAAAAGTAAGTGTGGAATTGTAGGTGCTTTGGCTTCAGCTGGATAAAAATGGGGAAGACTATGGTTTTGAATGGGCTATCTGTTGAAAAGTGCTCCGAGAGTTTAGTGATGATAGATGGTGAAAAGTGTATTTCAGGCTGTTCTTGAAAGTGACTGCCTCGTTGGTCTTGTGGTTGCAAGCGCGACTGCTGTGCATGAGGTCTTGGGTTCGAGTCCCAGGTCGTGCAGTGTTATTGGGTTTTTCCATCAGGAATTTCTAAGTAGCAGCCTCGGAGTCTGGATTTGTGCCCGGTTGATAGCAATAGGCTCGCCCCCTATTACATGGGACTAAAAACATAACTGGCGAAATGTGGATGTACTAATGGGTACATCTCTGCCTAACCCTTCGGGGATTACAGGCGTGATGTTATAATATACCTATTATGTTTTAAAAGTGAACATATTTTTTTTTCTTTTTATGGCCTCGTTGGTCTAGCGTAAGTAGTAATGATTTGATTGCCAGGTCGAGCAGAGTGTTATTGGATTTTTCCATCAGGAATTTCTCAGTAGCAGCCTTGGAGTCTGGATTTGTACCCGGTTGATGTACATATATAGGACAGTAATAGACAGATATTATTTAAACAACATACACACATAACATAACATCGAGGAGCTCGTGGCTAAGTAATAACAGCCGCACGGGTCGATCCATCAGGTTAAGCTACGCTTGCCGGGGTTGGTCCGTGGATGGGTAACCATCTTTACACACCGAGACTCCTCCGTGCCTCGGAAAGCACGTTAAGCCGTTGGTCCCGGCTGTCATACGTGGATCTTTGACAGTCGTTACGGATCGTCAGAAGCCCGAAAGTCTGACAACCAGTCTTACCTAGGGGTATCATATTACCCAGTTACTGGGTTGTGGAGGTCAGATAGGCAGTCGCTCCATGTAAAATACTGGTATTCAGCTGCATCCGGTTAGACTGGAAGCCGACCCCAACATAGTTGGGAAAAGGCTAGGCAGATGATGATGACACACATAACAAAACATCACGCCTGTAATCCCCGAAGGGTAAGGCAGAGGTGTATCCATTAGTACACCCACATTTCGCCAGTTATGTTTTTTTTTTAGTCCCATGTATTATTTAAAGTTTCATAAATTGGAGGATTTAACTTTTTTTGTGATTGCACCATTTTCTCAGACAGACAAATTTACGCATTCCTACTATTAGTGTCACACAAGTATTACGACTGCATTTCATATTATATTTACATACCTAAGCTAAGAGCAAAGCGGTCACAGAGTTTAAATTAACAAACCCTTTGTTAGTGAATAAACGAATAAACTTAAAAAACAAATGACTAGATCTGTTCTCCACAAAGTTAACTCCAAGTTAATATATTTAACTGTGTCAGATAAATGGTCGAGCTTTTAAAGTAATTAAGCGACGCTGGCGCCATCTATGAGAGCATTTGTTGTACTATTGTTTGTTGATGTTTAGGGGAGTCTAAGTTTAATAATGAGTCCTTGACCTTTCGAGGAAATCTAGTCAAATTGCTGAGAAAAATCTGAAATGCTTTGTTTGATTTCTGTACGGATAGCGTCATCAATTGGTTAGTCCTTTTTAGAACGAATTTTATAGCGAGAGGGGTAAACAGTTGATGGGACTGTTTGTTCACATTTTTTTTTAATGCGGTATAAATCATCAAAAATACTTCATCACAAACAACACCTTACCATCGCCCTGGGCAGGGCGGAAGGGACTGTCAGACTTTTACTGACTAAAAAACCACCCTGTTCCTTCTGTTGCCCTTTACGTGCACTTAAGTTGTAATATTATCTATATAATTATAATTGTTTTGTACATGTATATGTCTCTCAACTCCTTCTAAATGGCTAGATCGGATTCAATTTTTTTTGTGTGTGTTTGGGTGAGTCTAGGTTGTTTAGATTCACATTAAGACCTGGTAGGTGGCGCTGTAAGTAAACGTTCAGGCAGGACAACGTATGTCGGGTGCGCTAGTTTTGTAACATATTTTTCAATGGAGGAGAATATAAGTATATTAACGCATCTGACATTTCCATTGTATTCACACTTAATAAAAATATTTCAATTATTCCTAAAAATAAACAGGGCCTCCGTATATTACTTGAGCTATGTATAGTGTTGCCGAGTTATTTTTACATTTTTTATCGACAAAAATATGTAATTACCAGAATTGACAGCAGGAAAGTTATCGGTAAAATGTCTTCATTCGGGCAGAGGAATATTTTGACTTACCTGTAACAAAAAAACGCACAGTTATTGGAGATTCATGCAACGATACTTTAGGTATAAATTCTATAGAAGTAATACAATTAGGTATGTTTAGAGTTTGAATGAAAATAAAGACTTTAGAAAGTTGGTACCTATCTACCTCTATAAAATCAATTGCCGTGCAAAAACTCGAAAATGGTTCGCCTAATTTAAATATTATATTTTTTGTTCGCCTTACTAGGTACAGTCGAAAAAGCTATTTACTATACAGGCTGCTAACTTACTAATACTTTCAAACAATGCTTCGAATGAGTCATTACTTTTTAATAAATGTAAGTAATTTTTTTAAAATTATTTGACACCACAAGCTTAAAAAATGAACAGAAATAATATGAAAAGCAATGTAGTAGAAAAATAAATGTAAACCAAATAGCTTTTTCGACCTTACTAGGGTTAATAAAATTACATCATAACATCACGCCTGTAATCCCCGAAGGGTTAGGCAGAGGTGTATCCATTAGTACACCCACATTTCGCCAGTTATGTTTTTTTTTTAGGCCCATGTAATAGGGGGCGAGCCTATTGCCATCAACCGGGCACAAATCCAGACTCCGAGGCTGCTACTGAGAAATTCCTGATGGAAAAACCCAATAACATTTTGCCCGACCTGGGAATCGAACCCAAGACCTCATGCACAGCAGTCGCGCTTGCGACCACTAGACCAACGAGGCAGTTTATAAAATTAGGAAAAGAAAAATGAGGTTAAAACAATTTTAGGTGGTCGAAAACAATTGCAACACATTTTTTTGATAAATTAGCTCTATTTAGATAGAACTTCCCTCTCAACCCTTTTCAACAACAAAAGAAAAGTCCCAAAAAATACTACAACATCCCTTCAAACAAAAACACGTAACAATAGTGAAGTGACACGTCATCGTACAATATCGATGTTATCAATCATTCGTATTCTCAAAGCGATTGTTTCGTATCATTGCAAATCGATTCGGATGCGAGCACGTTCCAAGCCACAGAATAGGTACGTAAAGAAGGTCAGAAGTGCGATTTGGTTTTTCCATCAGGAATTTCGCTGAAGCAGCCTTGGAGTCTGGATTTGTGCCCGGTTGATGGTAATATGCTCGCCCCCTATTACACGGAACTTAAACATAACTGAGTACACCTCTGCCTAACCCTTCGGGAATTGGATGTACTATGCCAAATCAAATTCCAAATAATCGAATATCAGTTGATCGACCACTATAAATCAAACGTCTAAATACTCGAACCTTCATTATATCGAATGGTTAATTGCTCAATGTTAGGTACTTAGTTTCATGGGCAGTAGGTATGCGTGGTGCATCTAGGAGTCGGCTTTCTGTATATATCTACTCTGTGTCCACCGCTATGGAATGATTTCGACATGCTATTAGATCGGGAATATTTTGTGGGTAGTCGATCGTATCGCTAACTTACCGTTTATTCACTGTGGGTGATACAGTGGTGCCGATTCCCTTGTTCACAAACTAGACTAAATTTAGAGAATTGGCATCTCTTACTAACATACAGCGAAAGGAAAGGACGGTGACATTCCGTGACATTAAAGAACTAAGCTAGCGATGTCATATTAGTTTTGCCTTGAACTTTTCCGTATTTTTAATCCATAAGTTTTAAGATGTCAACTATAATTGTATGGATGTGTCAGATTCACTAAATTTGACAGGTCTTATTTACATTAGTCTCTTTCTTCTTTTATTGGACAGAAAAAGATGGAAATAGTTTAATTTTAGTTTAGTTTGTGACCAAGAGAATCGGCACCACTGTGTGAATAAAAAAAAGTATTTTTGTAATGTGTCACAGGCAAACAATAATTTGTCTGTGACTGCCTCGTTGGTCTAGTGGTCGGAAAGCGCGACTGCTGAGCATAAGGTCTTGGGTTCAATTCCCAGGTCAGGTAAAGTGTCATTGAGTTTTTTCATCAGGAATTTCTCAGCAGCAGCATCGAATTCTGGATTCATGCCCGGTTAATGGCAATTACATGACACTTAAACTAACTAGCGAAATGTGGGTAAACTGTGTACACCTCTGCCTAACTCTTCGGGGAGTACAGGCGTGATGTTATGTATGTTTATTCTTTTACTTCTCTTTAAATTGCCAGCGTTCCAGCTAGCACGTGTCACAATATACAAACTGTCACGACAATAATTTGAAATGGGTAATAACGTTTTAGCTACTCAACACAATTTCTTCCTGAAAACTTATTACATTACTCGAATACAGGGTGCTATGATATCCGGCGCGTGCTGGGATGAAGCTTTATTTTTTATTAGCTTATGCTCCCTGACTTCATTCGCCTGCATGTCGATTATCAAGCGGTTTTTTTTGCGCGGACCCACTTTTTTTTAATATATAAACTACGCGTCACATTGTTTGTCCGGGATGAACTTCTAAACTACTTAAGCGATTTTAATCATATTTGCACACCGTGTGCAGTTTGATCCAACTTGAGATAGGATAGTTTTTATCTCAATTATTGGTCTTAATATTTTTTGATTGAAAATAAAAAAGTAAGAAGCCTATGTGAGTTAGTGTTTATTAAATCAGCTAACTGTCAGTGAAAGTTCCGTCAAAGTCGGCCTAGCCTTTAGAGTAATAATTAAATGCAAGCCATTTTCCTGTTGATGTCATGTCAAAAATAGTCAATTTTATCTTGTTGACAAATTGCCATAAAAATTGAAAAAAAAAAGTTATAACGACTCATGCATTCAGTTTTAAACAATTTCGTCCACAATAAAAGATAACAACATTTGCCATCACGACTCATCCCATTTAAGCCATACAAATAAATACATCGTAATGAAATAAGCACGCTTATTGACTCGTAAAAGGCCTATTTACATAATAAGGCCAAATATGATTGCGGGATTGTACAATACCGCAAACGCACATTATACAGTGTATATTTAAATACCACTAATTTTGTGTCAGTGTTAAATATCGGGAAAAAATATTGATGATTTTACAATTCGGTTTTTAATGGGTTAATTTTGTATTTGCAGTGTGAGGGTTAGCAATTTGCATGAACGAATTTTTTTTTTCGGTTTTGTGATTGTGATGACTTGTATAAAAACATTTTTTGATTTTATTTTTTGTTTGCAAGGCTGATTTCAATACAATGGTACTATTATAAATGCTATAAAGTAACTTTGTCTTTCTGTTTGTCGATTACGCTTTCACGAATAATAACTATTAACTAATGACTAATAACTGCCTCGTTGGTCTAGTGGTCGCAAGCGCGGCTGCTATGCATGAGGTCTTGGGTTCGCTTCCCAGGTCGGGCAAAGTGTTATTGGGTTTTTCCATCAGGAATTTCTCAGTAGCAGCCTCGGAGTCTGGATTTGTGCCCGGTTGATGGCAATAGGCTCGCCCCCTATTACATGGGACTAAAAACATAACTGGCGAAATGTGGGTGTACAAATGGGTACACCTCTGCCTAACCCTTCGGGGATTACAGGCGTGATGTTATGTTATGTTATGACTAATAACCACTGAACAATAAGAAGAAGAATTCATTAGTCGCTAGAAAAGTGTGGATATGACGTTGAATTGACTCATTTTGGGTACATTGTCTTCACATTCGTGTAGACTTTGAATTAATTGCTTGTGCAACTTGTTGTAAAAGAGTAGCGAGTATGGAGTTTTTTGCCCATTCTTCTCCATAGAAACTATCGCATATATCTCCATACATACAACGTAACAAATTGGATGTTTAAAGGTACCTTTTCATGGCTTCATTGAGATGATTTGACTTTGACCTTGACTTTGACTTCTAGAAATTATAAATTCAAAAGAAAAAAAATCCACGTCAATCCCGAAATTTCGGGATTTTCGATACAAAAGTGCATACAATGCCAAAAGTTGTTTGTTTTTTCATTACAATTCTTTCACTTCTCTCGAATAATCCAAACTGTAGAGTCGCCCCTCGGACCCTTGCGACTCTATAATCGGCTAAGCGAGTGTAATATGTCAGGGCTCTACAAAAATGTACTCGTTCGTATTCCGGTGGCGTCGCTAGAGTCTAGTGCTGACCTCTAGGGAGACTGGACTCTACAAATGTGATATGTGCCTCGTTTAGATGGAACTTTTGGCGAGTGACTTGGATAGTTCTTATAAATATTAGATTTAAAAAATTGTAGCTAAAAATTCGTTTGAAAGCCTTATTGGTCGCAAAGCGCGATTGGATGGAAGAGTCTTTAGTTGGATTCCCAGGTCGGGCAAAGTGTTATTGGGTATTTCCATCAGGAATTTCTCAGTAGCAGCCTCGAAGTCTGTGGCAACAGGCTCGCCCTTTATTAAATGGGACTTAAACATACTGGCAAAATGTGGGTCTACTAATAGGTAAAACTCTGTCTAACCTTTCGGTGATTACAGGCGTGATGTTATGGATTAACTTAAGGCTTGAACTTAAAAAAACAACTCATAATAAGGTACTATAATTGACCTAACTTGATTAAATCATTACACAATCGCTTATGTAAAACAGTAACTAAGTAATTCCACTAGGCTGGCTCTATGCTGCTAATTGTTCTCAAAATTAGCTTAGTAGAGCTAAACTTAGCTAAACTCTACATCTCTACCAGAATACAAATTAGAATTTAACATTTAATATTACAGCTGATTAAAGCTCTACATTACGAGAGTTCTAGATCATTCTATGTAGTGGTAGAGTCGTTAGAGAATATGCTTCTTGAATTTGAATTTGTTGGTGGAAGGATTTTAGAGTTGCGGATTTTTTATTGGCTCTACATGATTAAAATGAAAAATGCTCTATAAACCGCTGATTATAAAAGCACGGCTTCGATACGAACGTGTAATACCAAGTAATAGCATGAACATTAATCACCATGCTTGATCAAAGTGAATCGGTGATTTCTGGCGTTTAATAACACTAGTTTACAAAATTTTACTTTTTATTTATACCCCGAACCGAATGTATGTCAATATGTTAATCTACCTTCCCTAAACCTAAAAGTGTTAGCAGAAATATTTTATCACGTCGGAATTTTTTTCTGCCGTCAATTGTTTTTTTTTAACTACCCGACGTGGTGGTTATATTTTATTGTTCATTCGTTCGCTTCAAACGACAGTTACTTTGCTTTGGATTGATTTAAAATGGCTAGCAGAAAGTGCAAACAAAGTTCTGACCGTTTTTGTTATGTTTGTGGACAGTTTATATTTTCAAAAAAGAGAAGACCTATTGTAGATTCGTTAAAAACTGCATATCTTCATTATTTTGGATTTCCTGTTGCAAATCAAGATAAAAAGTGGGTGCCTCACGTGTTTTGCGAAAGCTGTAGAATCATCTTACTCCAGTGGTCATCAGGAGAAAAAGTTTACCTTCCATTTGGTTCGCCAATGCTATGGAGAGAACCTAGTAATCATGAAAATGATTGTTACTTTTGTGTTACGAAGACATTGGGATATAACAAAAAAAATAAGGCAAGTATTATGTATGCCGATGTTCCGTCTGTTACTAAGCCGATTTTACATTCAAAAGATCTACCCCATCCAGTTTGTCCCGGTAGTTCGAGTGCAAATATATTAGATGACAATAACAGTGATGTTGAATTCAAGTCGATTTCTAGTGATTCTGACGAATTTTCACCTCAAGAAAACACTCCACATTTAATTAATCAGGCCGAATTAAATGATCTTGTACGAGATTTACAGTTATCAAGATCTAAAGCAGAGCTTCTCGGCTCCCGCTTACAACAATGGAACTTGTTACTACCAGACACAAAAGTTACGTTTTTCAGAAACAGAAGCAAAGTTTACTCAGAATTTTTCAAAAGAGAAGGTGAATATTGTTATTGCACAGATATCCCGGGACTTTTCGAAGCAATGAATCAAAACTATGATAAAACAGAGTGGCGCCTATTCATAGATTCTTCAAAATATAGTCTCAAAGCTGTTTTATTACATAACGGAAATAAGAAACCTTCCATACCAATAGGACACGCAGGGAATTGTAAAGAGAGCTATGAAACGATGCGTACTTTGATTAATTTAATAAAGTATAAAGAACATCAATGGAAAGTGTGCGGCGACCTCAAAGTCATCGGTATGTTAGTGGGATTGCAGGGTGGTTACACGAAGTACTGTTGTTTCCTTTGTTTGTGGGACAGTAGAGCGAAACAACATCATTATGTAAGGAAAGAATGGCCTGTTCGAAATGAGTATATTCCGGGCAAAATGAACATTAATCACAAGCTGTTGGTCGATCCAAATAACGTCATTTTACCCCCTTTACACATCAAACTGGGAATCATGAAAAACTTTGTAAAGGCGCTTGACAAAAACAGTGATGCTTTCCGGTATTTGCAAAAAATATTTCCAAACATTACAGAGGGAAAACTGAAGGAGGGTATATTTATTGGTCCACAAATCCGTAAAATTATGAAAGATTCTCAGTTTGAAAACCTTTTATCGGTTAAAGAAAAGTCTGCTTGGAACTCATTTAAAATGCTTGTAGAAAATTTTTTGGGAAATAAAAAAAGTGAAAATTATGAAGAAATTGTTAACAATTTATTGAAAAACTTTCATGATATGGGAGTAAACATGTCATTAAAGATTCACTTTCTACACTCTCATCTGAATTTTTTTCCTGAAAACTTAGGAAGTATGAGTGACGAACAGGGTGAACGTTTCCACCAAGATTTAAGGACTTTCGAAGAACGACATCAAGGATTTTGGGATGAAAATATGTTAGGGGATTACTGTTGGTCTATCATAAGAGAAACTGATTCAAATAACTATAAAAAGAAAGCAAAAATTAGTCATTTTTAATTTATTTTTGTATTAATCCTAAAATTTTTGTATTTCCCTTCAAGAAAATAAATATTTTTTAAACCAGACGTGACAGAATTTTTTTATTATTTTTTCTGGATAGTTCTACCTGAACACAAAATAAAATAACAACTTTCAGCTGGGGTATGAAAACCGTGCAAACTAGTGTAATTATAAAACTGCCTCGTTGGTCTAGTGGTCGCAAGCGCGACTGCTGTGCATGAGGTCTTGGGTTCGATTCCCAAGACGGGCAAAGTGTTATTGGGTTTTTCCATTAGGAATTTCTCAGTAGCAGCCTCGGAGTCTGGATTGGCTCGCCCCTATTACATAGGACTAAAAAACATAACTGGCGAAATGTCGGTGTACTAATGGGTACATCTCCTCATTACAGGCGTGATGTTATGTTGTAATTATAATACCAAGTTTTCTCACGATATTGTCCTTCACCTATGTCAGTTATGTTCAAAACAAACTAAAAAAAGTACTAAGACGCCAATTCGGCCGCGTGGATTTTCAAGTATTGCGTATGTTACTTACTGTCTTATAATGTAGCTTTTATAAGTGAAATAATTTTTAAATCGGCATTGTAGTTTTTGAGTTTATCCATTACACACAAAAATAAAAATGTTTTATCTTTAAGTTATAGTATTAGTTTAAATAATAATATATAAAATTAAAAAAGTCTCTTGCCCAGCCAGTTGTGATCCCATAACCTCACACATGATAAGCTACCAACCACTTGACCATGACGTCACTCAAAATTTATTTATTATTTATTTATTTATTTATTTAACCAAGTTTAAGCTATCTTTACAGGTAACCCAAGACGATAGTTAAACATACACACTCACATATAATATTCTACATCCTCATCCTAAAAAAAAAAGGATTTATTCTAAAATAAATCCATCTAAAAAAAAAAGTGTTTCACTTAAGTACCAGACCTTCTAGAACCTTATTTTCAGTAAAGAAATAGGTTTTTGTTCGTATATTTCACATTTTTAAATCGAAGCGTCCAATTCGTCAAATTCAACAATAATGATCGTATGTATTCTGGGAGCGAGTCTATCGCGCTGGACTTTACTTGAAATGTACCTAAGTGATGCTGCGTTTAGTATAGGCTAGTGGAACAGTCGAGTAGTTTTTGCTAGATGTTTTTTTTATTGTATTACTGGTAAAGGAGTTTCTTGCCCATTCTTTTCTATATGAAACTTCATTTTGGAAAGGACATTAAGATTATTTTTTTTTCTTGTAGATGTCGTTCAAAAATGCCATTTCATGGTCTAATTGAAATTAAAATTGTCTAGCTTCTGCCCAAAATTTCATCCACGTCAAAATTGATAAATCATCCTTACTTATGTGCTTATGTGCTATTCCAGACTATAATCACACTCTGTGACAAATTTTATCCAGATCAGTACACCTGTTCTGGCGAAATTGACTGACAGACATCCATTCAAACTTTTGCTTTTATAAGTAAGATTTGATGATTCAAAGTCATACTGTGTACGTATTACGTATTTATTTACCAAAAGCATCTGCCTAACCTTTTCTCAACTATGCAGCTGGATACCAATATTTTACATAGGGTGACTACCTAACTGACCTCCGCAACCCAGTAAATGGGTAATACGATAAGCCCTTGGTAAGACTGACTTTGCAAAAAACAAAGCACCTAGCTAAGTTAAAAAACAAATATCAAATGCGACACCAAAATACGAGTACCCCAAACATTAATTAAGCTAAGTAATCTCATACGGTATTAGTACAAGATTCAGGCGAGCTAGCAAGTTGAGTAGCTAACGAATAATTAAGACAAGTTGCCACTGAGATAATTAGTATTATACTGCACTTAAGGGCTATTACAGAATGGACTGTTTTTGGCGAGTGTGAAATTGTTTTTGTGTACTCAGTAGTTAAGTGATAGACTGCCTCGTTGGTCTAGTGGTCGCAAGCGCGACTGCTGTGCAGTAGCAGCCTCGGAGTCTGGATTTGTGCCCGGTTGATGGCAAAAGGCTCGCCCCCTATTACATGGGACTAAAAACATAACTGGCGAAATGTGGGTGTACTAATGGGTACACCTCTGCCTAACCCTTCAGGGATTACAGGCGTGATGTTATGTTATGTTAAGTGATAGATTTTGGTGTCAAGGAATCTTTTGTGGTGTTTAAAAAGCGATTTTAATGTAGTCTATTGATCTCCCTCAATCCGTCTGTCCCTCTGTCACAAGCTGTATCGTTTGAACCGTAATTGGGTTTTTGAACAATTTTTTGTTTTTGTGATAAATGGAAAGATCAATATATAAGTTTTATAATAAAACAATTTTTTAATTTTATATTTTTGCAATAGTTCAAAAGTTATTTCAAAATAAAAAATTACTTTTGAAAACACCCGAATAAACACGAGCGCGTGTGACGTCATGTTTTGCTGACCAATGAAGTAAGTAACTAAGCATTATGACGTCACAACTATGGGCATTGCGCACCATAGTTGTATGTAGCGCTTTTATAGTCACGTGATATTTCTTGAAATTTTAACAATTTTTATTTTTTTATAATTAATTGAATTTTTTTTTTAAAGTTTTTTGCATTAAGTATCAATAAAGGTAATAATAAAGTTTTTAAATACATAAAAAAAAACAATATGTGTACAATGGCGGCATAATAAATAATGGTATAATAAAGACAAAGTCAAATAATTTATTTTAATTCAGCCATTAAAAGGCACTTTTGAATGTCAAAATAAAAGAAAAAGGAGAATTGAATCTAGTTGCTCCTTCCAAAAGATAGTTCTGTATGGAGAAGAATGATGAAGAGTGGCGGTGAATTAGTTAATAACGTTCATTATAGTATTTTTTTTTATGTTAGCAACAATTCTTCCATGTTCCCTTCTGTTTTATATTACACTAGCTTTTGCCCGCGACTTCGTCCGCGCAAAAATAAAATAAAATATAGCCTATGTTACTCGCAGATTATGTAGCTTTTTAATGGTGAATGAATTTTCAAATCGGTCCCGTAGTTTTTGAGTTTATCCATTACAAACAAAAATACAAATTTTTCCTCTTTATAATATTAGAGTAGATTGATTCCAACCTTACAAGAAACGTTTTTTTTTCGTCGTTTTTCGCCCGATCCGCTCGACTCGCACTTGACCGGTTCATATACCACCATTGTTAAGTCAGTCGTATGTACAAGGTAAATCAATGTATTGTGTCAACTTGATCAACAATCATGTTCCTTGGCTGCACATTGAAACTAAAATAAATAATGAGTAGGCGCACACATTTGCTTTCTATTACAAATGATTGTAGGCAAACAAGAATTGTGTAAATGTTTGTGTAAGTTTAGTGGTTTGCTCGTATACAAGCTTATGGGCGCGTCTTCGCTCTTACATAATAACATAACATAACATCACGCCTGTAATCCCCGAAGGGTTAGGCAGAGGTGTACCCATTAGTACACCCACATTTCGCCAGTTATGTTTTTAGTCTCATGTAATAAGGGGCGAGCCTATTGCCATCAACCGGGCACAAATCCAGACTCCGAGGCTACTACTGAGAAATTCCTGATGGAAAAACCCAATAACACTTCACCCGACCTGGGAATCAAACCCAGGACCTCATGCAGTCGCGCTTGCGACCACTAGACCAACGAGGCAGTCAACATAATATTCTACAATATTTATTAGTTTTGTGAAGAGTAAGTATGGAGTTTCTTGCTCATTTTTCTGCATACCTTGAGGAAAGGGCAACTAGACATGGTTATTTTTCTTGTTTATGACATTCCAAAGTGCATTTGATATTACAAGTTGTGTGTTGTGTATCTATATGACCCTCGTAGAACAACAACAAGCTACTATTGTCCCACTACAGGGCAAGGCCCCTTCTCATTCTGAGAAGGCATTAAAAACTACGGTTTCTCAAGACGGATAGGCCATTTCAAACTTATACGAGTTTTAAGTCAATTTTCCTTCACTATATATTTTTCTGCAATGATACACGTGGTGTGTAATATAAACAAAGAAAGTACTTATAAACTTGATAAAGCCGCGTTGGTGCTCGTTTGCGTACAACTTCATACGACACAAAATAAAATCGCACAGAAAATACAACGAATCTGTAACCGCCCTAAGAAGACTGAGAACATTTTCGTATCATTATTTTTCATTAATTTTAACGAAAATATCTTTTAATGTTTATTAGTCATATATTTTAATGTAACAAAGGTTTTAAATGACTTTTATTTTTATGTTAATCATTATAATTACCTGTCGTCGTGGCCCAGTGATTTAGGTGCTCGCTACTTATGCATAAGCTTTCGGGTTCCGTGCAGGGGTAAAATCTAATAAGACTTTTTCTATTCTACTGTACTTTGTAAGTTTGTCTTGGATATCACTAACGCGGTAAAGGAAAACCTAGACTATGAATGACTGTGAAAATAATATAAGTCATTATGGTGTTTTAAATATTAGAATTTAAGTTCGGTATTAGTAAAATGAATTTCAAGTTAGTTATTTTGTACGAAGAGGATCTGGAGGGTCGATGACCCTGTATATTGGTTATATTTTTAAGATAAATATCGTATATTTTTTTACAAAGGATAGCAAGTCGACTTCTGAATTAGGTATTTTTTAATATAATCATGACAGTAGTCAGTCAAGCTACTATCTCCACTAAACTATCCGATCTAAACACTCCATCGTCAGGTGCCCGATTTGTAAAGAGTACGTACGTGCTACCCATTCACCGGCCTCGCCTTACGTGCTGTATGGCCGATAATAGGCTTTGTGTACCCCCATGTAGTACCTCGTTACGTCCGACGCTTCTATATAAAGAAGGTCTCAGTTCTTTTTTTTCGTGAAGCTGGAAATCCACTTAGTTCCAGGTTCTAAAGGTGACATATGGCCGTTTACGTGTTAGTTACCTCTAGAGATTTAAAGAAGGGTGGTTAGTTATGACAGTTCAATTCAGTTGGATTGTTTTGTAACACATAATACAGAGTGTTAGTGTAAACACCGTTATCCTTGAAACCAGTGGTTTGGTTTCACTAATATAACGTAAATTCAATAAAATAAAATAAATTAAAGTAAAATGTCCATTTTTCCTCAAAATTATTTCACCTTTTTCTAATGATGTAATTAGTTAAAACTTATGTAGGTAGTTATAACGGACGGCCAGTGCAGAAGGTCAACGCCCTTTGCGGTGATTACGTAATTCGGGCGCATAGTATCCATGAATTCATGGACGGTGTCGGACAGGTTTTTTTTTAATTTTTGAAAGAATACTTTGTTTATTTATTTTGAAATTCAGATAAACATTTTTTATAATAAATCAAGTACCTATGGTTTTAGTGACAACGGTGTTTACACTAACAGTCTGTATAACATAGATTTAGTTTGACAATCAAAATTTTAGGTGATAAACGTCAAAATCAGAATAGCAAAATTGCCATTTCACCTAATTGAGTAGACTCAACGATCTTAGAGATGTCAAACTATAGTAGGTATAGTTTAGTTGTGTCACTTTAGTCAAATTCAGAATGAGTTGCGTCGTTTGACAGAACTAAACTACTCGTAAATTTTGGTGATTTTTAGTCTAGTTTAAAGAATTGGCACCATTGTCGTGTGTATGCAACTTTACAATGTCGTGATGGCCCAGTGGTTAAGGCGCCCGCCTCTCATGCATGAGGTTGTGGGTCCGAATACGGGCAAGTACCAATTTGACTTTTTCAATTAATATGTACTTTCTAAAGTTTATCTTGGACATCAATGACCTCGGTGAAGGAAAACATCGTGAGGAAACATGGACTTGTAAGTAATATAAGTCTGGAATCGCCAATCCACCTTGAGCAAGCGTGGTGATCAATGCCCGTGCCTTCTCTGTATGAGAAAAGGCCTTTGCCCTGCAGTAGGACAGTAATAGGCTAGTATTATTTATTATTAACCGTAACACCACGCCTGTAATCCCCGAAGGGTTAAGCAGAGATATACCCATTAGTACACCCACATTTCGCCAGTTATGATAAAGTCCCATGTAATAGGGAGCGAGTCTTTTGCCATCAACCGAGCACAAATCCAGACTCCAAGGCTGCTACTGAGAAATTCCTGATGGAAAAACTCAATAACAGTTTGCCCGACCTGAGAATTGAAAATGCTCAAGAAATATTTCTACAGAATAACTCCGCAAATACTCACATCTCTACCCACCCCACAGGGAATAAAGTCGTGACCTGTATGACTACACGTTTTTCCTCCACTTTACTTTATTTTAACTTAATAAGCTAGTGACACTTTTTATTTCTTTCGTTCTGTTTTCAGAATTTCTCGTGTACACAAGAAGTGCTGTAATGCTCGAATAAACTAGGGTTAGGGTGCGTCCTCACTGCGAGTATTTAGCGGAGAGCATTTGGAAGCGAGCATTCCATGTTCTTATGGTTTCTCGACGGTATAACTTTAGACCTAGTTTAGAAACTTTGTGGTCGCGTCTGATCTTTATAATCGTTGATACAAAGAAACCAGGGATTAATGAGCAAAAAAAAAACTAAAAAAATTCTATACACAATAACAGATTATTTTTTGAAAGGAAATGGTGACGATATTTGCAATAAAAATAAATAAATTATGGGATCATAAAGGCAGCGGCTATTAGACATCTATTGTCATTAATTTATACTAATAATATAAAGAGGCAAAGTGTGTTTGTTTTGTTTTTAAAAGATAAATCCTAAAAGCTACATTATTGCTAAGTATCATCAGCTTTGTTTCATGTTACACTGCTCCTCAACGATATAGAAATCGCCAGCAGAAACTAGTTATTGATAAGTAAGTAGTAAATTCATTAATCCCTGTGTGAGGTTAGTTGAGCTGTCAATCCCTAGCGTTACATCATGCTCACTCAAAAACATTTTAGTAAGATAACTCTGCTCATAGCTTCGCTAACAGTGCGGCCCCACCTTTACATAAACTGGCATACCTCCAGTATTGCTATTTCTCGCGTTTCCTCTATGTATTTGGTTTTCTTTTTTATTTCGTTAGTAGTAAGTACTCTTTATGGGCAATAATGTATGTTATTGGTGTATTTGCTAGTGGTGTAACTTCAAGTGAATGAAATAAACAAAACAGTGGCAATCAAATTTTGTTGTTATTGTATTTGCTTTACATAATATGATAAATGCTAAAGGTAGAGGCGTACACGTCACATGTGATAGTGGGCGAGCCTATTGCCATCAACCGGGCACAAATCCAAACTTCGAGGCTACTGAGAAATTCCTGATGGAATAACCCAATAACGAATAAATAAATAATAATAAAAAAAACTGCTAAGCAACAACAGCTCCGCTTTAATAATTTATGTAATAACCATTTGCCAAACTTGGAATCGAACCCAAGACCTCACGCTCAGCAGTCGCGCTTTACGAACACTAGACTAACGAGGCAGTCTAGTAATTATTACAAGTCTAAAATCGAATACTTCAAATTTTTCTAAAAATGTATCTAAGGTACACAGGTACATTGCATTCACATGTAATTACGTATGACTCTGTATACAAGTATTGTAATATATTGATTTTAATAGAGTAAGTATGGAGTTTCTTGCCCATTCTTCTCCACTCAAAACTACCTTTTGGAAAGGGCAAACCGATTCACTTCTATTTTTTTCTCATGTAATGACGTTCAAAAGTGCCATATAAGGCCTCATTGAAGTACATGATTTGACTTTGAGCAAACATGGTGATCAATGCTCGTGCCTTCTCTGTATGAGAAGAGGCCTTTGCACTGCAGAGGGACAAACAAAAGCAGCTATTATTTCTCTCTATACTTAAAAAAGAATTACCAAATTAAATCTCAACTAGTTTAATACACATAAAGTTAAAACTTTTAAAATTATTTTAATTCCATCCTCTTTCCTGCTCGAAACTGGAGTCGGTCCAAGACTATACATTAAGAGGGCGTAGTAAGCAAAATTACCAATCTTTTTTTTGATTTTACATGAACAATTCTAGATTTCTAGGCTTAAAATACATATGTATGAAAACTACATCATATTTTCGAGGGTTCTCATTGATCAAAAACATAAAATAATAACATTTTCTCGATAGAAAAACATCACGAAGTAGCCTCTAACTTTTTCATTTTTTCGATTTATACACGATATTATAATGACTAATATGAAAAAAATTTGATAATTAGTTGTATTTAGTCATAAGTGAGGGTTTTGTCTAGGCATTTTTGGTAATTCCTTTTAGTTTTGGAGTTATTACGATAAAATACTTTTGGCACATACTACGTTTTAATTCCGCGAATCAAGTCATCTGTCGTCGCACTTTGACAGGGCCTCAAGCATATTTTTTGTTTCACACGTCAGTCGCTGCCGCTCTGTTGAGACGAGAGGACTACACTCAAATTTTTGGCTGCTTTATTGGTCGAAATAAATAGTAAAACGGAAAATAATAAGCAAGCATTGAAAAGACTTTCGAAACGAGAACTTAAAAATACAAATATAAATTGAAAGAACGGCTGATTATCGGGGGTAATTTTGAGTGTAGGCCCCCCTACGCACTAGCGGTTAATCACTAAGGCGGCTAGCCGCTTTTCTATTATCGTACGCACGCCATAAAATTTCAACCGCAGCGGTGAATACGGGACCACGGCCCGCTTTGTTGTTGCCCGCCATCTAGTTTCTACGCACTGGCGGTTTATGGGCGGTTTAGTCAGCAGCGTTTCAAATAAAGGATGAATCTAGTTCTTTTTTTGTGGTTTTTGGTAATAACAATAGATAATACATGCTATAGTTTATGGACCAACACGCCTTTAAGCGATCCAAACGTTCTACGCAGTTTTATCGCGGTCGGCCGCCATGGCGGTCAACCGCTGTTCCAACCACGTCGGCGGCCAATTGCTAAAACGTAATAGGCCTTACTTGTACCGATAGCCGTTATCTGCGGCAGGTAACACGAATATTCAAAGTATCGCTATGATATTTTTACATTGCCTCGTTTATTCACTTAAGATCGAACTGAGGTAGTACTTAAAAAGCATTGTATTTTGTACAAAAATAATAAAGTCGTTGTGTTACATGAAAACCAAAATGACATAATAAAGGCACAAAAATATTGTGTATAGTATATGCAATATAAATACATGATTTTAGATGGTCTGTGTTTGTTGTATATTTATATAGGGTCAATGAGTATACGAATTTAATTATCCCTTTTCCACTTCTACAATTCATTATTGTTTTTATTCAAATAGGGGGGACCGTTCCAAATTACGGCTCGTCAGTGAAAGGAAGACTTCAGTCTCGGCACTAAGCAAAGACCAAGTCGCGAGGAGAAGTTAACATGAGGTCAATCTTTACGCTTGTAGACTGCTAAGATTACCAACTCTTTAATATCGAAATCGAGGCCATAGTTTAGTGCGGGCCAACGAACTCTGTTTTCCAATGAGTCTTACTTCGGATTTCACCCCAATTCATACTTACCAAGGAGTAAAGATCATAATTCCTTTTTTAATACGAGGCAATTTAAATGCGAAGGAATACCCTCACGAGATTATGAAACCTATAGTCATCTCTTACCAACGAGGTAGGCTAAGCAATCCTATTCATGCAATATAATGTGCTCGACCTTGCTGTGTAGCAAGGCCGGTGGTTTTGGATTTTCTCCAAAGGTTGATCTAGGAAGATGAGCTTTTTGCAGATCTTTCTAGGGTATGGAGCTTTCTTCCACAGATAACTATAATTGACAACCTCAAACCAAATACGCCACGGCGATGTAGAGCCGTCGATGATGTCTTTGGGAGGTCTAATAAAAAAGGTTATTGAAAAGTTGCTTGGAATGTTTATTTTAATTAAACTATTACTAGCCATTACTTTTTTCGATCTGTAAAAACTTATTTTTTCGTTCTTGGCAACATTTTAATTTTTCATACAATATACGTCGTTCCAATATTTGTTAACATGAGAACACTATGTAACTTTAAATATATGTATTTGTACCGTCAATTCCTAATTTGTAATATAAATTTCTTTTGCGTGTTATATAAGGTACAATGCATTCGAATGTAATTATGTATGATTGTATACAAATAATAATATTGTAAAACATTGATTTTAAAAGAGTACGTATGGACGTATTTCTTACCCATTCTTCTCCATACAAAACTACATATTGGAAAGGGCAACTAGATTTTTTAAGGGGTATTCACTTTTTTATGGATTCATGTTCAGTATCAATGGTATAGTCACTTACCTACTTGTTTTTATTTTATGCTATTTTGCTGCACTTATAGGTACCTACTGTGAATGCAGTAGTATTATCTGATTATTTTACGTATACTACAGAAGAAACGTGACGAGCGAGCTCGGCTAGGTTCACTTGTTTTGGTGCGCAATCGTGTTCGATGTGAGGGGAGGACAGGGGCGCGCGGGTGAATTTTAAAATTTTGCTGGCTTACTGCCCCCTCTTAACTGGAATAGCTTTAGGTAGACAAGCCAGGTCTTAAAAAGGAAACTATTATCGTTTCCAGGAAAATATCACTTAATCCGGGTACAATTGATAGCGTTGAGCGAGTAAATGTCAAATACGGAACCATTCTACTGGATATTTTTTAGGGTCCTGTATTTAAGGAAAAGAGAATAACGTTACAGTACCGCTTGTGTTAATTAAAAAGCTTTGTAATCATTAATGCCAATTAATAATTAATAAATTATAATTGTTGACTGCCTCGTTGGTCTAGTGGTCGCAAGCGCGACTGCTGTGCATGAGGTCTTGGGTTCGATTTCCAGGTCAGGCAAAGTGTTATTGGGTTTTTTCATCAGGAATTTCTCAGTAGCAGCCTCGGAGTCTGGATTTGTGCCCGGTTGATGGCAATAGGCTCGCCCCTAATACATGGGACTAAAAACATAACTGGCGAAAATAATGTGGGTGTACTAATGGGTACACCTCTGCCTAACCCTTCGGGGATTACAGGCGTGATGTTATGTTATGTAATTATTAATGACTAGCTTTAGCCCGCGACTTCGTCCGCGTAAATGTCTTCTATAGCGGACGCGGACGAAGTCGAATAAAAAGTAGCCTATGTGCATGTGTGTATGTGTGTGTTGGAGTTTAAATTTAATATGTACCAAATTTCATCAAAATCGATTAGGTGGTTTAGTCGTAACAGACAGACATACAGAGTTACTTTCGCATTTAAAATATTAACATGGATTAATCTCTTTAAAGTTGATTTCCATGTCTGTCTGCCAAAGGATTTTATTCAAAACTGGGTGACACAATATGTAAGTCGATAAGCAAATGCTTTTTTTTTGTGATTTCATATCATATTTTGAGATGTAATTTAATGTAACTTCAATAACATCTTAATTATAGTGACTGTAAATGAATCTTGTTTATGGATTAAAAATTGATTAAACCGATTTAAAAACTATTTCCAATTAATATAAAACATCATCTTCCTGCCCTTGTCCCAAGTTACTTGTGGTCGGCGCAACACGTTTTCCTCTTCCACTCTGTCCTGTCAGCCGTCATGTAATCACTGACTCCCCTTTCATTCATATCATTCTTCACACAATCCATCCATCTTTTCTTTGGTCTTCCTCTTGCTCTCCATCCATCCACATACATATTCATAACTCTCCTGGTCACATGCGTTTCATCCCTCCTCTTTACACAATTTATTAAAAGTTTTATGTTTCCATAATAATACTTATTTAAAAAAGATATCTTCTTCTGAAAAAAGATTGGTCATAATAATAATACCATGCAGGTAGGTATTCACGTAAAAATCCTTCCATTTCCTTTCCCCGGTTCAAAGAGTACAATTTAACGACATAATTTTTGAGACCGACACCGTGCGCCATCTTTAAAATCCGACTAAATCTCTTATATCTAGCAATTTGAGCCAAGCACCTCTTTTACCCTGAAGTCGAGAAGAGTCGCCGTGTGTCTACAGTTTTAACATTAATAATTATATTTCATTTATTTGGAATAACTTTATAGTCACCATTGGAATGAAAAGGTCAAATGCATTGGGGTTCAATTTTACTTTTTGCAAATATTGAGCGTAAAAATAATAAAACACGCTGTAGTGCTATTCTCCAAGCTGGCCAAAGTCGAAAAGACGTCTAAGAGAAAATTTTGCAAGCCTCTTGGGTTTTACATGTGTATTAAATGATTTTTTATAATTTAGGAGCTAGACATACCTATATATCTTTTTAACTATGGGAATTGTTACTTAACTTACTCGTATTTATTAATTTTCGCTTTTTCTGTTTTGGAAATACTTTTTTTTGATAATAATCTCCAATAACCACCCAAACAGCTCACGTCAAACACACTTAGATTTAAAAAAAATCAGACCAGTTGACCCAGGAATGTAGTTGAAAATTGTTTATTATGCTTTAGAATTTGGTTCAATCAAATATTTCAACGATTATAGAAATCACTGAAAACTATATTAAAACTTATGATAAGTACTTAGGGCTCACTTTTCAACAGTGACATAACCTCTATATTTGGAAAATGAACTTAACATAATATTTTATAACAAACCTGAAGACATGTTTTGTTTGTTTAGACGTGCTTATCTCTGGAACTACCAGTCGGATTGGATTTTTTTTTGTAATAATGTTAGCAAGTTTCACAAGAAATAGGTATTTGTAGTCTAGTTTATGAACAAGGGAATCGGCACCATTATTTTGTGAACAAAATCTGTCCAACTATTCATGAGGTTGTACGTCACGAAAAATCTTAGTCACATACTGTGAAATTAATAAATAACTGATTTTTTATACCTATCTTGTACAAATTACACCGTACCTACATCACACACGCAAAAATATATGTTAGACAACAAATTCCTCACGCCACATAATTCAACTTATCACAATTACTCATTGCCCTTAGGCTATTAGAGAAAAAACACGCGATCCTATAAACAAAAGTCTTACTACTCTGCTCACCCCATAAATCTTACGTCGTTATGATATAACGTTATTTACAAAACTTTTTTTCGCCTACCTCTTGGCCCCTTTTCCCTTAAAGTCGTTAAGCAATTATATGCCTTAAGTTCTTAGCGTAATGGTATAAAATGGCTTAAGTAATGAAGATTTAGTACTTTCGCCCAGTAATGGGTAGATTTTCGCGAAAATAGTCCACCTATGTGTGTTTGGAAATCTTTTGGGAAGTCCCAATGTTATGTAACACATTATGTAACATTAATAATAAATAATAAATAAATAAATATCTTGGGACAACTCACACACGGCTATCTGATCCCAAGCTAAGCAGAGCTTGTGTTATGGTAACCAGACAACTGATATACATACTTATATAATTTATAAATACATACATATTATAGATAAATCACACCCAGACACAGAACTAACAATCATGCTCATCACACAAAGTTTGTATTACATTATTTTGTATTACTAAAGCCATTTTTGAATAAGCTTGTTAATGGATATACTAACATTGTAAGTACTTATTTTTATTACTTCCTACTTTAAATCATCATCATCTGCCTAGCCTTTTCCCAACTACGTTGGGGTCGGCTTCTAGTCTAAAAGCGGTTCATTCGTTCATTTTGAAAAATAAGGACTTGGAAGTTTGTATGAAGAAAAGCGTAAGCGCTCCTAAGCAATTCATCAGAAAATCACATTTCTGCTGGCCAAAGCCGATTTTTTCCTTTCGCAAAAACTTTAGTCCGGGAAACTTCGCGAGTTTTTACAACAATCGTTGTGTAGTAAAATATTTGACTGGATTTCATTCGGTAAACCGGTTTAAACCGCTTTCGGGCTGATCCTACCGGTTTTAACTAGAAATCCGGATTATAGATATTAAATACGTTTTTGTGTGAAATTGGTTTACGGTATCTGAATTTGGATTGGTGTTTTTAGGATTGGGGGTTGATGAGTTTATTTCGGTGACTGTAAGTTTTAACTCGACTATGCTAGAAGGAGGATTATGTTTTTCGAGTGTATCTTAACTTTAATGAACATGGATTTCAATCGCTATCGCTACCTGGTTTTGATACACCATAACTAGAATAGAAAATGTTCTACCATGACAGAAAACTTTTAACAGAAACGCTGCTTAAACAAAGGACCGCTTGCCCCACAAAATTAAACTTAGACTTAGTTGCCAACACGACACTAAGTTACAAAAATGTCATACATATGTATGATATTTTGGAACTTACTCAGCACACCATAAACATTGTTTATTGTGTTTTTGACGACTGTT
This sequence comes from Hoplodrina ambigua, assembly GCA_949774945.1. Classification (NCBI taxonomy): domain Eukaryota; kingdom Metazoa; phylum Arthropoda; class Insecta; order Lepidoptera; family Noctuidae; genus Hoplodrina; species Hoplodrina ambigua. The sequence goes on from OX458988.1 coordinate 9,831,246, forward strand.
TTACCGCAGCGGCGAAGCGATTGGCTGCTGCGCTGCTAATATCGGAATCCGTAATTCCATTCCTGCTCATATCAAACACTGGTATGGTTGACAGATAATTTTTTCGTGTTTGGCTGTTTATATATGTGAGTTTATATATTTGTAAACGCACCAATGATGCAGGAGAATTTCCTAGTGTGGCGCAAAATTCTCGTCTAAAATCTAATAAGGAAAGAAAGAACAACCACGTGTTAGCAACTAACTCTGAGATAAGTTTCTGGTGTAAGTGGGCCGTATTCAAATACATAATAACCTAAAACAGACGCTTCTCAAACTTCAAACGGGTTAAATTTGAACTTTAATAAATATAACCCTTCCCATTTCTGAGATAAGATGTAACAAAAGCCTCGGCATCGTAAAACTGGGATATAATTGCATAGATGAGGATCTTAACGTTAGTATTAATGATCGAATTGATGCTGGCAACCCTGGGGAAGCGCCATCTATCGGTAGTTTGGGGTGTTAAGTAAATGTGTTAGAGATGTAAAATGGAGGGCAACATTTCGTTGAATGGTTATTATTATGACCTACATGTAGATTTGAAGGCTCTTAAAAATGATCTACACGTTTTGTTTTCTACATTTTTCACCAACTTCAAAAAAGGAGGAGGTCCCCTTTTAGTCGAAAAATTTTTTCTTAATAAAAAATTGAGATGGACTTTTTTTACAGAATAGCACTGCAGATTTAAACCATCGAGCCAGATTTTGTATTACAAACTTTTTTTCGTAGTTAAATACTAAGATGGATTTATTTACAGAATAGCACTGCAGGGTTAAACAATCGAGTCTGTTTTTATATTAAAAACTTTTTCCTTAGTGGGAATAATTGTAAAAAAAGAAAATTGTCTGCATAATAATTATAACGTGGTTTTAGCGTTTTGTTTAAAAATAAAACTGAATAGGTCACTCTACTTAATAACAGACTTATAATATATGGGGTATATTCTGTAAAAAAAATGTTAATGTAATTTCTACTTTCACCAGTAGACTAGTCTTGTCTGTCATTTTATTTTTTGTTATTTTTTTTTGCGTGCATTTTATATCTTTGATATACAATTTTTCGGTCACTGCGATAAGCATAAATGCTGTGCAAGTCTGTCTTTCTTTTCGAGTCCATGATTTAAGGCAATAAATAAATAAAATAAATAAATAAATATCTTGGGACAACTTACACACGGCTATCTGATCCCAAGCTAAGCAGAGCTTGTGTTATGGTAACCAGACAACTGATATACATACTTATATAATTTATAAATACATACATATTATAGATAAATCACACCCAGACACAGAACTAACAATCATGCTCATCACACAAAGTTTGTCCTGGGTGGGAATCGAACCCACGACCTCCGGCTTAGCAGTCAGGGCCGCTAACCACTAGACCAACAGGCCCGTCATCCCTTTTTTTCTATAGTTTTCGAGATTTTTATTGTTTCTGCACTTTAGAGGACGTTAAATGCTGCTGATGCCTAACTCTTCGGGGATTACAGGCGTGATGTTATGTTATATTTATGCTAGTTTTTATTCCACAACTGCATCTGCGTCCATGACAACCGATATTTACGCGGACAGATCGCAGGCAAAAGCTAGTAAATAAATAAATTTAAATACTTTAACACTGCCTCGTTGGTCTATTTGGTCGCAAGCGCGACTGCTGTGCATGAGGTCTTGGGTTCGATTCCCAGGTCGGGCAAAGTGTTATTGGGTTTTTCCATCAGGAATTCCTCAGTAGCAGCCTCGGAGTCTGGATTTGTGCCCGGTTGATGGCAATAGGCTCGCCCCCTATTACATGGGACTGAAACATAACTGGCGAAATGTGGGTGTACTAATGGGTACACCTCTGCCTAACCCTTCGGGGATTACAGGCGTGATGTTATGTTACTTCTACACAAAAATCTTAAACCCCCAATCCAACAACCCGAACTAATAAAGAAAAAACCCCAGGTGTTACTATCCTTTTTGGATACTCCACCATATGACCACGACCCTTAATCTATTGCCATTCAAACGTCTCGTCACGTCATCGACGTACCTTATCAATTTCATCCACAGACTACGAAAAATAATCTTTCTTCTCCAATATTGAAGGTCCGTCCTCTTTTTATTCATGTCACACTTCGGTAGCCTCTTGACGAATAAGGATTAAGTATTGAAATGGCTTAAGAAGGATGTTTAAATTTTTAGGAAATCGAAAGTTTGGATAGGTTTTATAGAAAGGTTTTTGGTCAATTGTTTTTAGTTATTTAGTATTTTTTTTATCGAATTTTTGCTTTTTTTAGTCGGATTTTATATTAATTAATTTTAGTAGTTGAGTGGATATTCCTGATTGCGAACTTCACGCAAATGCCGTCTAAATATTATACTTACCTACCTCTTATTACCTATACCGGTCATAAATATTAGGTATACCTTTTTTTTTTCTTTAGTATTTCCTCATTGGTACAGTAAGCGGTCATAAGTGCAGTAGCATGCTGAGGTTTGAATTGCTGTGAACACACGGTACAGGCCACATTAACACAGTACCTACGTACACCTCAAAATTCTCACACGGCTTCAAAAGGTCGCAAGGAAAAATCAAAGTGTCAATCAATTGCTTTGAGAGATTGCTACTCCACTTATGACCGTTAATGTACATTATTCTCATAACACAAATCCATTCAAACATCAAGAATAAGTTACGAATCATTCAAAAAATTAACACTCCGCGAGCGTAATACGCGATTCTCAATTTCCTGGCAGACTCGCTTACCGTTCATATTTGCATAACCAATATCCATAGGGTGGTTCCCACCCCTATTGGAAGCCTACCAGAGTTCACGAGGCTTATTACACCCTAATCCTAAGTGGCAAAGTATCATCACGGTTCCTGGTTGCTAGAGTAATTGAGTTATCGATTACAGTTGTTTGCAGGAAAGTATTTTTTGTATCCACATTTCTCCATAGTATAAAACAAAGTCGCTTCCCGCCGTCTGTACGCTTTGATCTTTTAAATTTTACTCAATAGATAGAATGTTTTAAGACGAAGGTTTATGTATCTACATTGCACCCGTGCGAAGCCGGGGCGTGTCGCTAGTTAATATCAACATAACATCACGCCTGTAATCTCCTAAGGGTTAGACAGATGTGTACCCGTAAGTACACCCACATTTCGCCAGTTGTGTTGAAGTCCTATGTAATAGGGGGCGAGCTTATTACCATCAACTGGGCACAAATTCAGACTGAGGCTGCTACTGAGAAATTCCTGATTTAAAAACCCAATAACACTTCGCCCGACCTAAGAATCGAACCCAATACCTCATGTTCAGCAGTTGCACTTTGCGACCACTAGACCAATGAGGCAGTTAATATAATAAAGATATAGAGTTTGTTTGTAAGAATTTTGAATCTCGGGAAATACCTACGGGTTTTAAACACTAAATTCTTTCACTGATTTATGTCACTTCTAAACAATATTTATATAACAATACATATATACCTAATCTATCTATTTTAGTTTTCATGAGAGAAAAACTAATTGTTGTACAAGTTAATATATTCTACTATCAACGTACCTCTGAAACCAATTTCGGTTTGCTACTGAACGCTTTGTGGTCCCGCAAATATTGTGATAACGCGAGAAATTCGAAGCAAACGTGCAGGTCAGAATGTATTTTCCGTTTAATGGAGGTGCGATTTTAGACCTTGTTATTGTGATTAAGGGCTCTTTCAATCTATGCATTTAGTGCTGGACTGCCTCATTCGTTTAAGGGTCGTAACGCGCTTCTGCTGAGCATGAGGTCTTTGGTACGATTTCCCGAGCAAAGTGTCTTTGGGTTTTTTAAGATTTTCTCAGTAGAAGTATCGGAGTTTGTGATATGTGCCTGGTTGATGGCTTGCCACCTATTATATGGGAATTATAAATAACTGGCGAATTGTGGGTGTACTGGGTTACCCTTCGGGGATTACAGGCGTGATGTTATATTATGTGCGACTGCTACTTCATTGGAGCAGTGCTGTTACATGGGACTTTAACATAACTGGCAAAATGTGGGTGTACTACTAGATACACCTCTGCCTAACCCTTCGGGGATTACAGGCGTGATGTTATGTTCTGTTAGACAAGTAGACGACACACACATTATGTGTTTTATGTATTTTTTTGAGCCAAAACAACACTAAACCTTCTCTTTTTATTTTTCAACAATATGCCTTTATATCTCAATCCATCACTCAAAATTTCTTGAATCTAATAAAACATAATTGACGAATGGATACATACATCATAGCCCTGTTTTTATATTTTACGTCGTCGCAGTGAAAACCTTCTGCATTAATTTCGAGCTGTCGACTTGTTCTTTTTTTGATATTAGCGTTTTTCCGATACGCTCTCCGGGTGCTGTTGTGCTTAATTGAAGTAGTCGTTCTCTCATTAATAAATGTCATTTTTCAACCGACTTCATAAAGGAGGAGGATCTCAATTCGACGCGTATGTTTTTTTTTTGTATATTTGTTCTACGATTTCTCCGCCAATTATGAATCGATTTGGATGATTATTTTTTTGTTTGAAAGAGTATAGTTCCGAATAGGTCCCATAGGAATATTGGCATGATCTGATGATGAACTTTGGAAATATGGAACGGAACTCCTTATAAAAATCACAGCAGAACCGTCGTAACAAGAAAAAATGCTTTGTTTATACGTGTAGTCGATGACTGACTGAAGGAAGTGGGGGAGGAAGTACGCCAACCGTCCTACTACTTTCCAAAATCAAATATATCGTGTGAGGTATTGTTCGAAAGGGCTTTTTGTAAGGATTTCAAACATTAACACACAAGCACTAAAACGTGAAAAATAAAAAAACTTTTTTTATTGTAGTCAGTTGGGTGCTGGATTTTTTGTAACGTCGTCCCACACTAGCCATTTATCCTGTATTGTGCGTTTATAAACATATTAGCTTTTGCCAGCGACTTCTTCCGCGCAAAAATAAAATAAAATATAGCCTTTGTTACTCGCAGATAATGTAGCTTTATAATGGTGAAAGAATTTTTAAAATCGGTCTAGTAGTTTTTGAGTTTATCCATTACAAACAAAAATACAAATTTTTCCTCTTTAAAATATTAGTGTAGATTAGTGCAGACAAACTCACGTACTGTACTGTACAGTAACTGTACAGTCCATGTTACTATTGTTTTATATTCATCTTCATTGTTTTCAAATGAAGAATCAAGAAGAATAACGGAACCAGGATTTTGTAAAAACTTAATTTAAAAGAGTGCCGTGGAGTTTCTTGCTCTTTCTTCTCCATAGAGGCCTACCTCCGTTTTGGAACGAGCAACTAGCTTCAACTTTCGGACCAACTGATCGACTCCTTGACAATTAGAAAATTCCTGTAAATGGTCTAATTTAAAAAAAGAAGACTTTGATTCAAATATTTGTTCTGTGAGAGAATGAAACCCGCGAAAATCACCTTGAGAAATCCAAATTTTAACAGCCAGCACGCCGCCCGCAAGCCTTCACCTTTTTTTTGTAATTACACGAGTAACGTACACGATTTAAAACCAAATGGCAATCCTTTTACTATTCTCACGTTACACGTGCGGATATGAGAGAAGATGAAGTGAAGAAAATCTAACATTCTGAACGTAACACGACATTACAGTGTCTATCAAAACAATGAAGATAATAAATGATCCCCTGACGGAAACCCCACAGATGCTTATTATAAGAACACACACAATCGTCATCGAAACCCATTACAAGAGGGGTTCTTAAACTTATTTGTACTGCGACCCGCTTAGAAGGTGCAATTTTTTATGTGACGCCTTTCAAAAATAAGTTATTTATGTGTGGTAACTTTAAGTAAACAGAAATTTATATTTTTAACCGACTTCTAAAAATGGAGGAGGTTCTCAATTCGGATGTTTATATTTTTTTTTAGGTTTGTTCGCGCTTAACTCCATCGGTTGCCAACCGATTTGAAAAATTCTCTTTTTGTTGGAAAGGTTATAATTCCCAAATGGTCCCATGCGAATTTTATCTAGATTGGACAAGCGGTTATTGAAAAATCAACAAAAAATTATCTACATTGTCTAAATTGATGATCTTTTCGTTTCTCTGCATTGTTTGTAGGCGCATTACTCCGTCATTTATTAGTTTTATTTAATCAAAGAAAATTTCAAATTTTTTTTTTTTATTATAATAGCCTATTACTGTCCCACTGTAAAGACAGAATTAACGAGAATTGATCACCACGTTTGCTCAATGTGAATTAGCGATTTCAGACTTTAATTAATTTATAAGTCCAAATTTCTTCTCGATATTTTTCTTCACCGACGTCAAATACGACCTAGATAAACTTAAAAAGTATAGTATATTTTAAATTATATATTAAAAAAATATAACTGTAGGTACAATGATTCTTGAATCTTTACGACACAACAGAGCATCGCGGCACACAGCTTAAGAGTCCCTGCATTACAAATATATCATACCATATATGTATAACATAAGCGCTCGTCTAATTTCAACGAAGACAATGATGAATCGACTTTCAATAGTAGTTAGAGTAGCTCCGTACATTCAAATGGGATATTATTTGGTTCAGAATCGTCGAATACACACTTGTAGCATTGTGTTCAAATTCTCTCCTACTCGATTGAAATCTGAGAAACTGTGTTTATTGAATTACATTTGAGCGACGCTTTGAGATTGTGTCGTAATGGAAGCAGGATTTTGGAAATGGTAAAACGGTTTGTTGTTTTCTCTACGTTGGTCATAGGTAGTTTTTTGTGTATGGTTGAGACGAATATAAGTCCGCCTTATTTGTTGGAGATTTATTTTTTCTATTTTCTACATACATAATAGTTGCAGTTATTAACATTAAAAAAAACATAAAATCACGTATGTAATCCCCGGAGAGTAAGGCAGAGGTTGTACCAATTAGTTCACCTACATTTCACCAGTTATGTTTGAGTCCCATGTAATAGGGGGCGAGCCTATTGTCATCAACGGGGCATAAAGCCAGACTCCAAGGCTGTGACTGAGAAATTGCTGATGGAAAAACCCAATAACACTTTGCCGGACCTGGGATACGCACCCAAGACCCCATGCTCAGCCGTCGCGTCATTTGCATTTATATTCTTATTTGTTATTTTCATTTTTTAAATAGCCCGTAAGAAAGACGTGAGTTAGTGGTCTAGCGGATATCAAAACTCCCTCTAGAAATATTTATGGAATTTACGGTTTTATATGTCGATTCATCCTTTGTTGTGCTCTAGTGTGTGGAAATAGAGTATCGGTTTTTATCGGATTTTAAATATTTATTTGTCCGGAATTTTGAGCTATTGTAAAATGTTGGCAGTATTTCAACAGCGGTTAACCCAAAAATTCAAGCCGTGTCTTTTATTTTTTGTTTTATGAATGTCAAAGCATAGCGTGGAACATTTTCTGATAAACTTGACATATTATATTAACACAAATACTATAGCCGTTAACTACGCTTGTAATTTCCAAAGGGTTAGGCAGAGGTGTACCCTAAACACTCACATTTCGCCAGTTATGGTTAAGTCCCATGTAATAGGGGGCGAGCCTATTGCCATCAATTTTGGGACCCCTAGACCAACGAAAAAAACTGAAGAGTAAACAAAGTACAAATAAGCGCAATTTTTGCAGTCGTTTTTTTTTATTATAGAAGCTTATTATATCTGACTAGCTTCTGCCCGCTTTATGTTAACTGTGTAATTACTTCTTTCAGCCTATTACTGTCCCACTCAGATGCTTTTGAAGCGGTTTAGAAACTCTGACACGGGACGTCTTAACAGGATACCGTGGCCCCGGAACGTAAAGGGCAACAGAAGGAACAGGGTGGTTTTTTAGTCAGTAAAAGTCTGACAGTCCCTTCCGCCCCACCCAGGGCGGAAGGAGTCATTTGATGATTTTTACCACCTAAAAAAAAAAGGGTGTGTGGGGTCGTAAGTCCTTAATGCCCACACGATAAACAAGAAGACTGCTTCACTTTCATGTGTGCACTAGACCAACGAGGCAGTCAAGGCGACGCGAGGTTAATTATTATTGGACAAATAATAAACTTATCAGCACCTTCGTGTCACACACAACGTCCTTCCACCGACACACCTCACACTATCACCTCGGGCGCTATCTGTCTACACGGCACCATTTAGACGACGCCACTCACGGGAAATGTCTCCTAGCTCGCAGGAAGTCGCTGTCAGGTAATGTCTCTCAAATTGACACCAATAAGGACAATAATACAACTTTCCCCATAGTATGTGGGTTTTCCTTGTGTTGTTTTGATTTTCGTTCAGAATATGGGGAGTAGCAGTTTATACCTTTCGCTTGAATTCGGACTGAACCGGAGTTCTTAATTGCCGTCACGCCATTTCAGAAAAACATAATTTACCTAGCCATTCCTAACTATATTTGGGTCGGCTTTTAGTCTGCCTGAATGCAGCTAAATACCAGTGTTTTACATGGAACGACTGCCTATCCCACCTCCACAATCCAATAACTGGGTAATACGATACCCCTTGCTAAGACTAGTCGTCACACTTTCGTGCTTTTCATTAACTGTAACGAATGTCTTTACGTGCTCTTCAAGGCGCTGCAGACAGACAATTGAACGAAATTCGCAAATAGAGAAGGCACGAGTATTAATCACCACGCTTGCTCAAGGCGGATTGGCGATTTCAAACTTATACTATTTCATAAGTCCAGTTTTTCAAGATCTCCTTCATTGATGTCAGTTATGTCTAAGACAAACTTAGCAAATACCACGTATCACGTCTGTAATCCCCAAAGGGTTGGGCAAAGGTGTACCCATTAGTACACCCACATTTCGCCAGTTATGTTTAAGCCTCATGTAATAGGGAGCGGGCCTAGGAAATACATATTAAATGAAAAAGTTACATTGGTTAGTGCCCAGTGCCTTAACCACTGGGCCATCACGACGACAATGTGCCAGTAACTTGTTCAAATTCCACATTTCCATTTAAATTCAAGCTCGAATTCAAAACTTACTTACCTACCTACAATTAGAAATAAATAAGTAAATAATTAATTCTGTACCTACGTGTTTCACAATTCAGCGGAACTGACAAACGTAAGTTTGTAAGTAGACTTGAAGTTCCGGAGTAGCAGACATCCAAAATGTTCAAGACAATCACAAGTAATTGTGCTACTAAGTTTCACTAACGTTATTTTCGCTTTAGGGACCAAGGTGTCCACGGTGGACGCCATCATGCGCGTGAGGGCCCTCACGACGGGGGAAGCAGTATCCCGGGGCAGGGTCGTCTTGGCGGTGTCTCTTGACATCGCCAATGCCTTCAACACCCTGCCCTGGAGTTGCATCAGGGAGGCACTCCGGTATCACCGGATGCCGACCTACCTCCGTCGTGTGGTCGAGGACTATCTGACGGATAGAGCCGTAATCTACCCCGGCCAACGAGGAGAGTGGAACCGGCGAGAGATGTCGTGCGGTGTCCCACAGGGATCGGTCCTGGGGCCGCTTCTGTGGGACATCGGATACGACTGGGTGCTGCGCGCTGACCTCCCTGACGGCGTCAGCGTGGTCTGCTACGCTGACGACACGCTCGTCCTGGCACAGGGAGAGTCGCACCAGGCGGCGGCCGACTTAGCGGCGCGAGGGGTTGCGACAGTCGTCGAAAGGATCCGGCAATTGGGACTCGAGGTGGCATTGCACAAATCCGAGGCCATGTGCTTTCATGGTCTTCGGAACGCGCCACCGTCGGGTTCCCAAATAACGGTGGGAGGGGTTCACATCGGCGTCGAGGCGACGATGAAGTATCTGGGTCTCGTCCTCGACAGCCGGTGGAGCTTCAAGGAGCATTTCCGACGTCTGGCTCCTCGATTGGACAGGGCTGGGGCCGCTTTTTGGCGGCTCCTGCCCAACCTCGGGGGACCAGGCGCCTCCTGCCGGAGGCTTTACGCCGGAGTCGTGCGGTCCATGGCCCTCTACGGGGCCCCTGTGTGGGCCCCTACCATCAGGCGGCGGCCACCAGCCAAGTTGGTGGCATGCCAGAGGGTCATGGCCATCCGGATGATCCGGGGATATCGCACGGTCTCCGGCGAAGCGGCAAGCCTCCTTGCCGGATTGCCGCCGTGGGATCTGGAGGCAACAGTCCTCCAGCGCGTCTACGAGTGGCGTGTGGACGCGCAGCGCCGGGGTGAAACCCCGCTGCCGCGGCAAATCGCGGCACTGCGGGGCGAGCTCCGGTGCGATCTCATGGCGGAATGGGAGATGCGACTGTCGCAACCCAAGTTCGGGCACGCCGCAATCGCGGCGATAAGACCCCTCTTTGAGGAGTGGCTGGAGAGGCGCTACGGCGTCCTCACCTACCGCCTGACGCAGGTCCTCACCGGACACGGTAGTTTCGGGAGGTTCCTGTGTCGGATAGGGCGGGAGGAAACGCCCGGGTGTCACCACTGTGTGGATCGCCCGGAGGACACGGTGGAGCATACGGTGCAGGACTGCCCCGCTTGGGCAGACCACCGCCGTGTCCTCACGGAGGCGATAGGCGGCGGCGACCTCTCGCGTCCGGACCTGGTTCAGGCCATGCTCCGGGGCGAGAGGGAATGGGATGCAGTCACCTCCTTCTGCGAAGCAGTAATGCTAGCGAAGGAGGAGGCGGGCCGCGTGAGGGAGAGAACCACCTCACGCCCCAGCCGCCGCGGGAGACGCCCAGGGCGTCGGACGTCGCGAGGCGACATCCGGCCACCGTAGGCGCGGGCTTGCGGACGGCGAGTAATGGGTAGCTCGCCGTCCGATCAAGGACCAAGCCCGGGTCGACGGCGCGTTCTGTTCGCGCGCGCCTCAAAGAGCTGTCAGCACAGGGACGGGGCCCCCAACGGGGCCAACGCCTGCCGGGGTTGCGGGACGTCTTAACAGGATACCGTGCCCCCGGAACGTAAAGGGCAACAGAAGGAACAGGGTGGTTTTTTAGTCAGTAAAAGTCTGACAGTCCCTTCCGCCCCACCCAGGGCGGAAGGAGTCATTTGATGATTTTTACCACCTCAAAAAAAAAAAAAAAAAAAAAAAGGGACCAAGGTGTGAGGTGTCGCGGAACGAAAATGGAGTGTTTTTTACACGACTGCCCCAAAAAAAGGAGTTATGTGTTCAGGGTTAGTGTATGAATGTAAGTTTTTTTATTCCACCATAACTTTTAAATTCCCGAACCGATTTAGATGTATGTTACAATCCTTGCATCGTTCCGAGTAACATATGCTAAAAAATAAAAAGAAACCGGTGTGGTCACTTTAAAACGTAAATTAATACTAGCCTCAACTTTTTTTTATGAATCTGGTCGTGTCAATGTTTTTTGTCTAGAATTTGACAAGTAGATTTAAAAATTATATAACACTGTAAATAAATAACGTCGTAAAATAAACTAACGAGAAAACAAAGTACAAATATGTGCAATATTTGCAGCCGTGTATTTTATTTTTTTAAATTATAGTAGCTTGTTGGACTTTGCACTTTGGACTTTGGAGAGCATTATAAACAGCCACAGATACCGCTTTAGAGGTAAGTGAGAAACAGAGTGAAAAGTTTCTCATCTTCCGTCGATAAGGCAAGATCCTCCGGCCGAGTGTTTTGTCTGGTTTGGTGGGCTACTGCCCGACGGTTGTTGTCGGAACTATTTAAATTTTAACGGTAAGGATAATTGTATGCTAAGTGACTACCAGGACAATACAAGGGGCATTAGGAGGAACACGGATGGGCTTTAGTCAGTAAGAGTGACACTCCCTTTCACTCCGCCCAGAGCGGAAGAAGCCATTGATGGTTTCCTATCCTTATTTTTTCTTTTTTTTAAGTCTTTCTTCTATATCGTGTGGGCAGTAAGGTCTGCGACCCTACATACCCTAGTGTCAGAGTTTTCTAAACCGCCTCAAGGGACTCTGACATGGTGTGAGTGGAACAATAATTCAAGGTTTCCTCACGATGTTTTCCTTCTCCGATGCCAATGATGTCTAAGATAAACTTTAGAAAGTACATATGAATTGAAGTATTCACATTGGTACTTGCCCGGATTTGAACCCACAACCTCAAGCATTAGAGGCGGGCGCCTTAACCACTGGGTCATCACGACAGCCAAGCCCACCCACCCCCACTACCCCTTTTTTAAGTGAATCTTCTATACTTACGTATATAATAATAATAAGTAATAATAAGTTACCTGAAGTTAGAAATTATATTAGTTTAGATTATTTATTTATGTCTAATTTTTAATAGGTTTTAGTTTATTGATTTAAATTTTTTGTTTATGTTTTTTAGTATTAGTTTGTAGTAGATAAGTCTAGATTTAATTATTTTTTAGAAACACTCTATTGTTTTGGGTTCCACCTGTAAAATAGTGTGTGTTAGTTGAATAAATAAATAATAATAAATAATAAAAATGTATCCCTATTTTCCTTGGTCACGGCGTCGCGCGTGAACAGCTGGATCAATTTCACTAATTCTTTTTTTGTTGTTTTTGTCATTGTAAGGAGAAGATTTTTATGTAAGAAAATTAAAAGAAATAATAATAATAATGGTGCTGCAAAGTTCGGGATAGCTAGTCAATAATAAATAATAAAAAAATGTTTTTTTTTTAAATACCTTGCCTCACTTGAAGAATCAGTCCGTTAAAACTAAAATCCGCTTTCGCTTCTAAACTTGTACCACTCAGACATCTCAAGGCAGCCCAAGGCGACATCACAGTGTCCTAAACACTAAAATGCACTTAGACCCGCTTCCAGGGTACGCCTGTGTTTTGTAACAGTAATGAAGTAGCAGAGATATTTGGATCAAGGATTTAGGTAATGTTTCGAAATTAATATTGCATTTATGCTGAATTTCGTGCTGATATTACGAACGCTGGGTATTTCTGTCTGTCTATTTGAAAAGCATAAGTAGGTACTGAATTTTCGTATTCTCGTGTAATTATATAAGGAGTAGTTTTGCATAACATCACGCCTGTAATCGCCGACGGCTTAGGCAGAGGTGTACAATCACGAGCAAAAATAAGTATACACTTAGCAATATTACGAAGCGATTTTCTTTGAATATATTGATTGAAATGTCATGTTTTTAGGAATATAGTATTTTGAATTCAATTCTAATATGAAATAGGTCTTTTATTAAAAGTTACAACCATTATTTCACAAGAAAAACGCTTTTGTATTTTGCTAAGTGCTATACCTACTTGTTTTTGCTCGTGAATGTACCCATTAGAAGTGTGAAGCTTCACCTATGTGAAGTCACGGCGGATCCCTAGAATGATAAACCTTATTTAAAAAAATAGGGATCCGTAAGAGAAATCGTCAAAAACTAGTCACTAATACATTGCAACGTTTGGCAACTAATCGAGGCATTAAAGTTTTAACAGCCAAACCTCTCCGTTCGCAGTCGGTCAAAAAGCATAACATCACGCCTGTAATCCCCGAAGGGTTAGGCAGAGGTGTACCCATTAGTACACCCACATTTCGCTAGTTATGTTTAAGTCCCATGTAATAGGGGGCGAGCCTATTGCCATCAACCGGGCACAAATCCAGACTCCGAGGCTGTTACTGAGAAATTCCTGATGGAAAAACCCAATAACACTTTGCCCGACCTGGGAATCGAACCCAAGACCTCATGCACAGCAGTCGCGCTTGCGACCACTAGACCAATGAGGCAGTCGGTCAAAAAGGCCCAAAGCAAATAAACCAAACAGGCCAAGTTAACGAGAAGTAGAAAGATTAACCGACATTTACCAAGCAAGCTAACTACGTTACAAGTAATTACAAGTAATTAGCAAAGACCTTTATTTTAGTTTATTTATTTTTTGTGACTTAGTTACTTTTAGGTCTTCAGCAAATGTTTATTTGTTGAAAAGGTCAAAGGTTCAAGTTAATTAGACGTACTTATATTAGAGTTTATATTATTCTTTTTTTTTTGGCTAAGAATAAGCTGATCTGTTGATTTTTCGTGTCAGATTACTTTGGATTTGGATTAGATGAGAGTCAAAAAACTTATTTACAAGTACCTACAAGCAACTAGAAAAATACGTCTGACTATGGATTTTTGCTTATTCATAATATAATAATAATAATATCTTAGGACAACCAACACATTGCCATCTGATCCCAAACTAGGCAGGGCCTGTACTATGGTAACCAGACAACTGATAAATATATTTATATATATGTAAATACATACATATTATATATAAATTACACCCAGGCACAGAACAAATCATCGCGCTCATCACACAAAGATTTGTCCTGGGTGGGAATCGAAACCACGACTTCCGTCCTAGCAGTCAGGTTCACTAACTACTACACCAAGAGGCCAGTCAGATTATAAATGCGAAAGTAACTGTCTGTCTGTTAAGCTTTCACGACTTAACCACTAAACCGATTTTGGTACGAGGATAGTTTGAATCATAAAAAAGGCTAAAGGCTATTTTTTATCAGAATCATGACATTTGGCAAGAAGCAATACAAGTAAATTAAATAAATTCGAAACCGTTTTGTAGTTACATCACAAAATAATTACTTCTTCCCTATTATTTATACTCACGCCTTTTTCCCATTGGGGTAGGCAGAAACTAGAGAACGCCACCTGCTACGATCCTTACATACTCCTTTCGCCTCATCTACGTTCATATATCTTGTCATACAAGCACGATTTGTTTTGTATGTTGTGTTAAATATTATATAGTGGTACGGAACCCTTCATGTGTGAGTTTGACTCGTACTTTTTTGTGATTCTACTGGGTTGTATCTGTGGGTATCTCTACAGGATAAAAGTTATTGGTGCAGAAAAGTAACAGAATCCACCATGCTCATTCACGGTGTGTTGACTATATCTATGTCAGGCCATTGTTACATCTGAGATTTTCAATTTTTTCCTTCCTTTTTTTTTTAAGTCAGTGAACTACATGATTGACTTTATACATTCAAGTAATTTTGAAATTAGAATCGCTACTTGATCCCTTTACATAAAATATTTTTTAAGGGAATTTTCCTGAGGGCCCGCTCCATGTAAAAGTTGTTAACTTATATTCTGGTTAAATTATATAAGAGCACTAATATCTAGGCTAGTGGTAAGTTTCTCCTCAAATAACTTAACTTCAAAATGGTATGTATAATAAAATCTTCTGCAAGATTTAGAAAAATGATTATCTTAATTTTTAATAATTTCATTATATAATATCACGCTTGTAATACCTGAGGGTTTGGCAAAGGTGTACCCATTAGTAGGTACACCCACAGTTCACCAGTTACATTTAAGTCCCATGAAGTAGGGGGCGAGCCTATGCCGTCAACCGGGCACTAATCCAGACTCCGAGATTGCTAACCAACTTCTCTTTGCTGAATAACTTTATTGTGTGGAAAATTATCTTAGATAAATATCTTTGAAAGGGACTGTTACAATTTTTACTAGAACAAAAGATATGACACCTATTGTATCTTAAACAAGTCATAGAGTCCATCACACGAATATAATAAAAATAGTTCCAACACAGAACCTCACTTAAACACTGAAGTTAACCGACCCAGTCAGCGATAACCGTGATTTAACGACGGTAAACGGTCAGCGGAACATTTTATTACCCATTTACTGCTGCAGCTAAATTACTCAGCTGTGTAAAGAGTTAATTTCTAAAAGCAATTTCTCTTTTAGTATTCCTGTACACGAGCTACTCTCTCGAACCACAGAACGCCACGCCTATGTGAAGCTGGAAGCGGCACATAAGGCGCTGCGCAGACGAAGCAACTTCAGCAACAACAGGCTACTCGAAACTAGCGATTTATGATAATTATCATATTATTTTAAGAATGTGTGCCGACGACGGCGACTGGTAGTACAATCTTTTAGTTTTTGAGTAAGTTGCTCCGTGTGTGGAGAGCCTAAGTACCGGGAGCGAGTGACAACCAGTCGTGGTCAATGGTTGACAGAATGGTCTAAGACCGCTACTTTCATTACCCTACTGGTTGCAATATAATTATAATAATTGAATTAATATGCATACCATATACAAATTATTGTAACACATATTTTATAAAGAGAACTTATGTATTTTCTTGCTCATTCTTCTTCATGGGAAACCTTTGACAAGAGACAACTATATTGTATATTGTTGTAAACGACGCTCAAAAATGCCTTTTTATGATCTAGTTCACATACATGATTTGACTTTTACTTCGATTATTATATGTATTTTATTTTAATTATTTAGTTTGGCAACTAGGGCCCATAGAAATAAAAAGCTAAAATAATAAATATTAGACGCATGAAGTTGGGGTATCCTGCGAGTTGCGAGTAGTTTGTGTTCGGTGGCGGCCACACGAAGCGAGAATCGGTGTCTCGTGGCATGTAGTGACCTCTGGCGTCTGCCGTGTGTGGCGAGCTCTTATGAAACTGTACTTCACAGATCAGACGCGACGTTTTGTAGCCCGTGTAGGCCGTGTGTAGCAAAGCTTAGGCACGGAGCCAGATTTAGTACGTTTTCCAGAAACTTATTTATGCCTTTTGGAATATAACGGTTTTTGGAGCATATAGTAGTAAAATAAAACACACGCCTTAAGCAATTTTGTAAGAAAGAGTCACTGCGGCCCTAGAACACAAAGGCCATTAGGAGGTACATAGATGGATTTTAGTCAGTAAAAGTCTGACACTCCCTTTCGCTAACGGAAAAAGTCATTTCTTGTAATCCCTGAATTAAATTTATTATCATAACCCAGTGTTTTAGTCCCATGTAATAGGGGGCGAGCCTATTGACACACAACTGGCGAAATGTGGGTGTACTAATGGGTACACCTCTGCCTAGCCCTTCGGGGATTACAGGCGTGATGTTATGTTATGTGTTACCCAGTGGTTAAGGCGCCCATGAGGTTTTGTTTTCGATACCAGGCAAGTATCAATGGGACTTTTTAAATTCTTTTACCTCGGTTAAAAAACCGGGATGGTGCATGTCTGAAATCGCTAATCTGTCTTGTGGAGTGTGGTGATCAATACTCGTGCCTTCTCTGTACGAGGGGCTTTGCCCTACAGTGGAACAATAAGAGGCTGATTTATTTATTTTAATTTCAATTGATACAACTATTTGCCTTCGTTCATGAGGGGAAGACGATGGCCAAAGAAAATATGGATGGATTGTGTGAAGAATGATATGAAAGAAAAGGGAGTCAATGATAGCATGACGGCTGACAGGACGGAATGGAAGATCGTCGCCTGCGTTGCGCCAACCTCTAGTAACATGGGGCAGAAAGATGAGGATGATGTTATTTTATTTGGCTCGATGCCGCCAATTTTTTACCACGTATTAGATTTTCACCAATACGCGATAAAAAAAAAGCTTCGTTAAAAAGCCGCCCATACGGACAACCTCTTAAGGGTTCGCCTCCACGAGCGAGAGAATCGCGGCGATAGTATCGTCGTGCCACGTATTTCTATACACTCTCTTAGAACGTGTCTACACACGGCGATTTGACGAGTGGCTAAGTACGAGTCATACCTCATATTATCAATCGAGAGAAACAAAAAACGATTACCTACTATTATTTTTATCTTATTCGCGGAAACGTGGCATTCTGTCACGAGGCGTCGCGTCACGCGGCGATTCTTTTGCGAGTCGCGACGATACGCTAGCGGAATAATCGCCCGTCCGTGGAGACTACCCGACGATAGAAGCGTGGACTCGCCGCGATTCCCTCGCTCGTGGAGGCGGTCCTTTAGACCAAACGTGCGTAAGTCACAAAATACCTATCTCTCTTTCGCACTGTGAACGCATTTTCACACAACAATGACTCCCATGATTACTCTCAAATCTTGAACAGGACAAAAAAATACTCAATAAAAGCTCTTCAATAACAATACATGTTGTATTCGTAACTCGGGAGATTCGGACTTTGTCAGCCGGAAAATAACATGAAGGCTGTGTTGACAACATAGTGCGATATCTACTTAATATAATAAAGCTGTAAAGTTTTTTTGTTTGTCTGTTTGACCGCGCTAATTTCAGAAATTATTGGCCCGATTTCGATTAAATCTTGTTGCGTTATTATAGCCTGTTTATCAAGGAAGTTTTAATACATAACGCTACTCTCACAACATAAAAAATAATATTTACAGAAGCCCAAATCAAAACCAAGTTGGCAATAAATCTAAAAAAAAAAAATGTCCTAAACGGAAATATTCACTACTGCTGACGCTCATTTGTCTTTACACCTACATAATATATTTATTTAATCACTATTTGTTAAAGATTAAGTATAGTATTCCTTCCCATTCTTCTCCATACAAAACTACCTTTTAGATTGAGCAATTAGATTCAATTATTTTAAATTAAATGTCATTCAAAAGCCCCCTTTAATAGTTAAATTGAAACAAATGATTTAACTTTGACTTTGATCGATTAAACAAACGACACAAACCCATAAACTAAAACTAGTAGCACATAAAATCCGACTGTCCGTCTGTGTTTCGTGGATAAATCAACAGAATCAATGACCCGCAATGGATTGTGTTCCAAATACTCACTTTCTGATACATTACCTTCTACTATTGGCCCAGCGCAAGCGCGCTGATGTAACAGTAACGATTTCAGTTGATTTTCGTATTGGAAATATGACTATTTTAATGCATTTAGGTTTGTTTACGACTTTAGCTTAAGTGCACGACTTCGTCTGTGTGATTGTCGGTTTTCTGCGAGGATTTTTTTTTAATAAAAGTACCGTGACCCCGCAACGCAAAGGGCAACAGAAGGAACAGGGTGGTTTTTTAGTTAGTAAAAGTCTGACAGTCCCTTCCGCCCCACCCAGGGCGGAAGGAGTTATTTGATGTTTTTTACCACCTCAAAAAAAAAAGGTAGGAACTCCTTATAACATCAGCTATCTGCCAGTGAAAGTGTCATCAAATTGGTCCAGCCCTTTCGGAGAAACAACGATTCGCAGTCAGATTTATTCATTTCAAAAATAAAATATCTATTGTATACGATATTTTTAATTTAAATATCGATCGAATTAACGTTTACTTCGCACACTTGTGCTAAGCCTTCTGTTTTGTGTATAGGGGTAAATCGACCCTTCGTAAACAACGAATTGAATATCAAAGTTTTTAATCTGTAAGTTAAACAAAGCGTAAAGAAAAAGGAAAACAACATAAACATAACATAACATCACGCCTGTTATCCCCGAAGGGTTAGGCAGAGGTGTACCCATTAGTACACCCACATTTCGCCAGTTATGTTTTTAGTCCCATGTAATAGGGGGCGAGCCTATTGACATCAACCGGGCACAAATCCAGACTCCAAGGCTGCTACTGCGAAATTCCTGTTGGAAAAACCCAATAACACTTTGCCCGACCTGGGAATCGAACCCAAGACCTCATGCACAGCAGTCGCGCTTGCGACCACTAGACCAACGAGGCAGTCAAAGAAAAGAAAGAAGAAAGAAAGAAAAATAAGAAAGTAAGTAGTAAGTAGTAGTAAGTAAGAAATATAAGTACTAGCCCATTATTGTCACACTGCAGAGCAAAGGCCTCTTCTCATACAAAGAAGGCATGAGCATTGATCACCACGTTTGCCCAAGGCGGATTGGCGATTTCAGACTTATATTAATTACTAGCTTATTTATTTATTTAAACTTTATGTAACAAAAGTACAAAGGCGGACTTAATGCCTTAGGCATTCTCTAACAGACTAGGCTTATGCCCGCGATAACGTCCGCGTGGTTTTTCACCAGCGTTAAGTAACGTCTTTGGTTACTGCTTATCTCTTGAGGATAATAGCGTGATGTTATATAGCTAACACCATTTGTCATGAATGTAGCTATAATACACAAAAATATGTTCTTGCAATCCGACTCAAGAGATTAGCGCGTTTAAACAAACTATTATAATTTTTAGTATAGAGCAAATAGAAGATTATAACATCAAAAAAGAACCATTTGCAGACCCTAGCCACAGGCTTCAATTCTAAATAACCGTATTCTCAAAATTCGGTTCTAAGATAGCTTTCAAGCCTCGTTCACGTTTTTACCCGAGATAATTTCAATATTTTCTAGATCGAGGCGATCAAAATTGAAAGGCTATATAAGTCTATAGCCGTTCAGTTTTATGAAGAATAAAATGGTAATAAGTACAGGTAGAAACTTATAAAGTGTTTATAGCTAAAAGAGTGTTTGTCGATAAACTCAAGTTTTATTAAGAGTATAAAATATATAGGCGGTTTCCGATAGTTCTTGATCGCTATATTTATATGTAGTACAAGGAAGCAGCTGCAGAATTTATGGTTTTTTCATGGTTTTTTTAAATATTTAAATAAGACCTAAGACATTTCGAATATAATCTATGATGTATCCTGCTTATGTGTAGGACGTTTCATTAAAATCGGTTTATTCTTTTTTAAAACTTAAGGACTTTAACGTTTGTATAAATAAATAATTAATAAATAATAATAAATAAATATCTTGGGACAACTCACACACGGCTATCTGATCCCAAGCTAAGCAGAGCTTGTGTTATGGTAACCAGACAACTGATATACATACTTACATAATTTATAAATACATACATATTACTGATAAATCACACCCAGACACAGAGCTAACAATCATGCTCATCACACAAAGTTTGTCCTGGGTGTGAATCGAACCCACGACCTCCGGCTTAGCAGTCAGGGCCGCTAACCACTAGACCAACAGGCCCTATTTGACTTTGACTTTACGCAGAAATTACTACTACCAACAAAACGCACAATATCGGTTTTCCCCGCCCTAAACCAAAAACCGTACCGTACCAATATCGTATAGTTGAAAACCGCTGAGCTAAACACATCAGTGGCGCACGTCACTGTTCCGCGTCACTGGACCAGGTACCAGTCACATGTTTCGATGCACATCACTAATTTCAAATAATTAACGGTTAGTTATATTATACTATACAAGCTTTTGCTAGCGACTACGCGGTTTTTCTATACTAATATTAGGCAGAGGTGTACCCATTAGTACACCCACATTTCGCCAGTTATTTTTAAGTCCCATGTAATAGGGGGCGAGCCTATTGCCATCAACCGGGCACAAATCCAGACTCCGGGGCTGCTAATGAGAAATTCCTGATTGAAAAATCCAATAACACTATGCCCGACCTGGGAATCGGACCCAAGATCTCACGGTCATGCAGTCGTGATTTGCGACCAGTAGACCAACTCTATCTCAATCTCTATAAAATCTTTATTGCGTATAATTATTTTTTAATGATTATAGATACCCATTCAATGTATTTAAATGAAAACATCTATATTCTAACATAAAACTTCAATATGGATATACACAACAGACATACCTATAATTAATAGTGCGCGTGATGTATTTCCATATTGCGTGTGAATCAAAAAAATACACATAAGCATTTTTCTGGAATAGCCATCTGTGACATAAAGTAAAATTAACAGAAGGCTAACATTTATCCGGGGTCGCGGGACGTCTGAGCAGGATGCCGTGGCCCCGGAACGTAAAGGGCAACAGAAGGAACAGGGTGGTTTATTAGTTAGTAAAAGTCTGACAGTCCCTTCTACCCCACCTAGGGCGGCAGGAAACATTTGATGATTTTTACCACCCAAAAAAAAGACTAACCTTTATTAATAACTTTTTTTGTATATATTGGTGGCACAGCATTTAAGGCCTCCTATTTATGAGGGGTGGGTTATACAACCAACCAGACCCGAACCGATATAAATCTTTGTTCCATGTGTGTATCAAAACTCACGACAGGCAGAGCAGCAGCGATATCTCAGCGTCTGCGTCAACCGTCGAGTTTTTGCACGTTTTTCTCCATAGAGGCCTACCTCCGTTTTGGAACGAGCAACTAGCTTCAACTTTCTGACTAACTGACCGACTCTTTGACAATTCAAAAGTGCCTGTAAATGGTCTAATTGAAATAAACGCTTTGCCTCTATCGCCTGTTCATTAGTAGTATTGTGTTCATTTGAACTTCTGTATGTTTCTTCACAGTGTGCGATGTGATGAGTTCCGAATGAATTAAGAATGATGGATGATCTGCCTTTAATATATAAGAATATGTCTTTTGTCATATTTATTTATATTCAAGCTAAAGTGTGTTGCTAAGTGGTTCGCCTAATGAGTTTGTATAGTACCATAGATGTTATCAGGGTAACGGTCGTGAAGTTACGGTTTTAGACGTTTATTTTTTTTTAAAGATTTGTGTGTAATGTAATTGTATGTATCGTAACTGTCTGTTGTAATTGTATGTAATTGTCACTAATAACTACACTACCGAATTGGGAAACTGTAATGGTAGATGTAAGGTCGTTGTAAATAAATAAATAAATAATTAAAAATAATAATAAATAAATAATAAATAAAGATAACAGTTTAGTTATTACAATAAATACAGTTGCTACGGCTTCTTTTCTTATTTAGGTACTTATTTATTGACTCGTTGGTCTAGTGGTCGCAAAGGTCGCACGGTTTTTGGTTCGATTCCCAAATCGGGCAAAGTGTATCAGAAACAGGAATTTGTATCCGGAATTTCTCAGTCGCAGCTTCAGAGTTTAGATTTGTACCCGGTTAATGACAATAGGCATGCCCGCTATTACATGGTACTTAAAAATAACTGGCGAAATGTGAGTGTACTCATGGGCATATCTCTGCCTAACCCTTCAGGGATTACAGGGGCGATATTATGTTATGTATTAATGCAACATAATCTTAATTTAATATAAATATTTATATAATAAAATATGTTCTAAATGTTTTTAGAACATATTTTATTGCAATTCTTGTCTTGGGTTCGATTCCCAGGTCGGGCAAAGTGTTATTGGGTTTTTCGATAAGGAATTTCTCAGTAGCAGCCTCGGAGTCTGGATTTGTGCCCGGTTGATGGCAATAGGCTCGCCCCCTATTACATGGGACTAAAAACACAACTGGCGAAATGTGGGTGTACTAATGCGTACACCTCTGCCTAACCCTTCGGGAATTACAGGCGTGATGATATGTTATGTTATGCTATAATGTAAACAAAAGTTACAATTAAAGGGTCTCCATATAAAAAACAATAGCTTTTCCTCGCGACTTCGTCCGCGTAAATGTCGGTTAAGTCGAAGTCGAATAGAAAGTACCACACTGCCCCAATTGTGTCGTGATGGCCCAGTGATTAAGGCGCCCGTCTCTCATGCATGAGGTTGCGGGCACAAATCTACCAATGTGACTTTAAATTCATATGTACTCTCTAAAGTTTATCTCGGACATCACTGGCCACGGTGAAGGAAAACATCTCGAGAAAACCTGGACTTAGACCAGTCTATGACAGGCCCTTGAGGACGTCGCGAGGCGACATCTGGCCACCGTAGGCGCGGGCTTGCGGACGACGAGTAAGGCGATCTTCACACTGCCCCGCATCATGCTGCATATTGCGTGTCGACGCACCTGCGCGCGTTCCTGCGGGAGTGCAGATCTGCATCATCGTGCGGGTTTTTTGCACGCTCACGCGCGTAGGTGCGTTTTGTAGATTTACGCACGGCGGCTCTCATTTATTCGCCGTTCTCTGTGGTGGTCGTGCAGTACTGAGCAAAATCACGCGCGGCACTGCGGGATTCGGTGTGCCATACCTTGCGTCTCGCCCCGCACCTACGCGCGGGGGTGCATGTTTCTCCGCGTGTATGCGCGTGATCCGCATGAACGCGCGTGGATGCATTTTCTGTGTGTTAGACTGTGCGTGTTTTCCATACAAACGGAGATACTTACAAGCAACGGTAGAACACGCATCCACGCGCTACGCTGCATCATGCGGGGCAGTGTGAGAATCGCCTTAGGCGATTCTCACAATGGGTAGCTCGCCGTCCGATCAAGGACCAAGCCCGGGTCGACGGCGCGTTCTGTTCGCGCGCGCCTCAAAGAGCTGTCAGCACAGGGACGGGGCCCCCAACGGGGCCAACGCCTGCCGGGGTTGCGGGACGTCTTAACAAGATATCGTGGCCCCGGAACGTAAAGGGCAACAGAAGGAACAGGGTGGTTTTTTAGTCAGTAAAAGTCTGACAGTCCCTACCCCACCCAGGGCGGAAGGAGTCATTTGATGATTATTACCACCTAAAAAAAAAAAGTTTTTGTAGACTCGTAATACCTTACTGCCCACACGATAAAGAAAGACTGCCCCAATCGTGATGCCAAAATACAAATTCCTAATTCTCCTGTCAAACTGTCAACACTAACCCTCGCGTGTTCGCTAAGTCAAGAGGTTAACCCTTCTAATTCCTAATCCGAGCAACATGAAGTTGTAAAGTCACACACGCGCCTAAGTTCGGGTATAATTTAACCCATTAGTGACTAATCGAGCAACGATCTGTCGGTAATCGGTTTCCAATATAGAAGTCATTAATTTGTTTCATTTCATATGTTATTAGTATAACCGTTTATATTTAGCTAGTTGATCGTTTTGTTAATTTGTTTTCGGGTTTTAGTTGGAGGAAAGAAAGAAAAAGTGTTTGTTGACACAATGGTGCCGATTCCCTTGTTCACAAACTAGATTAAATTTAGAGAATTGACATCTCTTACTAACATACAGCGAAAGGAAAGGACGTTGACATTAAAGAACTAAGTTAGCGATGTCAAATTAGTTTTGCCTTGAACTTTTCCATATTTTTAATCCATACGTTTTAAGATGTCAAACTATAATTGTATAGATGTGTCAGATTGACTAAATTTGACAGCTCTTATTTACATTAGTCTCTTTCTCGTTTTATTGGACAGAAAAAGTTGGAAATAGTTTAATTTTAGTTTAGTTTGTGACCAAGGGAATCGGCACCAATATCTTACTAACTATAATTATAAATGCGAATATTTGGATAGATAAATATTTGTCATTCAATGTCACGCCAAAATAACTGAATGAATCTCGATGAATTTTGGTATAGAGCTAGTTTATAATCTGGAGAGTAAGTAAAGCTACTTTTCATCTCGGAAAAATGTACAGTTTCCAGTGGACAACATTTTAACTTAGGCGCGGACGAAGTCGCGGGCAGAAGCTAGTGAAAAATAAAAACGTTATTCAATAAAAATACAAAAATATATTTTTGTATTGTGTGTCCCACAGCTGCGCCAAACCGGTCCGGTTCAGCCAGAGCCCTTGTGTCTGACGCTTGTTTTCAACTGGATCTTAGTTAATATAATCCTAAATATTAGTGCACTTATCCTATGTACAAAATTGTATCGAATTGAATTATTTCTTAAGTAAAATATGACAAGAGTACGTTTGTGTGAAGTGTCGAGTATATCCTCTTACAAACACGAGACATTATAAGAGTCAATGATGGTAATTTGTATGTTCACACAAAGCATTCAGCCTTGCGACGCCTCGTTATTTCTTTATATAAAGAGAATGAAAGAAACAAAAAATGCAGAAATGTTTCATTTATTGAGTAAATAAATACTATTTTTTATTTCTACTGCCGCGTTGCCCTTATTCTAAAACAAAAAGTCAAATATATCATAAAATATTATCTATGATATACTCGTCAATATTGTAACTTTCTGTTAGTCAAAGATTTTTTGTAATCGATCCAGTAGTTCTAGAGATTACATCTTATAAACGAATAAATACTTGACTTTATTCGCGTGATTTTTTTTATCCGAGTTAAGTTACGTCTTTGGTTACTATTCAGCCCCCGTGTATTGAAGCGTGATGTTATATAGCTTATCCTTTTACTCATGAATCTGGTTATCATATACAAAAATATTTTTTCTAATACAACTGGTTCTAGAGTTTAGCGCGTTTAAACAAAAATCATCATCATCTTCCTGCCCTTGTCCCATGTTACTTGTGGTAGGCGCAACACGTTTTCTTCTTCCATTCCGTCCTGTCAGCCGTCATGCAATCACTGACTCCCCCTTTCATTCATATCATTCTTCACACAATCCATCCATCTTTTCTTTGGTCTTCCTCTTGCTCTCCATCCATCCACACATATTCATAACTCTCCTGGTCACATGCGTTTCATCCTTCCTCTTAACATGTCCATACCAAGACAAACGAACAAACAATCAAACAAAAAACTCTTCAGCTTAATACTTGTACTGACACAAGTGCGCTAAACTTGTCATTGTATACTTGAGGTGAAAAACCATATCATAGATGGCAAAACACATTTTTAATTTTCGCCGTCGTCATACCATTTTAACACAAAAAACGAGTACCTAGACACGAATTTAGCAAACAGAATTTTCGCAAATTTTCCCTATATAATATCGTACCCTAATCCTCACAGGGTAAGGTAGATATTATGTATAGCACACCTAAATTTCGCACGTTATAACTCCCATGTTGAAAAAGGCAAGCCTATTACAATTTTCCTCGTATACAAGTAAATCATCATATCTATTACCTACCTTTACACAGAATCACAATTCCCTTCAGACCAGAGTTTCTTAACTTGTAGTCCATGTACCCCTAGGGGTCCGTGAAATGAACGGCAGGGGGTCATTAGGAACCTACCTAACATAATGCTTTATTAAAAAAACTGCCTCGTTGGTCTAGTGGTCGCAAACGCGACTGCTGTGCATGAGGTCTTGGGTTAGATTCCCAGGTCGGGCAAAGTGTTATTGGGTTTTTCCATCAGGAATTTCTCAGTTTTTTGCCCGGTTGATGGCAATAGGCTCGCCCCCTATTATATGGGACTAAAAACATAACTGGCGAAATGTGGGTGTACTAATGGGTACACCTCTGCCTAACCCTTCGGGGATTACAGGCATGATGTAATGTTATGTTAATATCTTGAATTGGTGTCTAATATCTAGTCTGCCTAGTTGGTCTAGTGCTGAGCACGAGGTCTTGGGTTCGATACCCAGGTCGGGGAAAGTGTTATTGGATTTTTCCATCAGGAATTTCTCAGTAGCATCCTAGATTGCGCCCGGTTGATGGCAATCGGCTTGTCCTTATGACAATGGAACTTAAATACAAATGGCAAAATGTGGGTGTACCAATGGGTACATCTCTGCCTAACCCCTTCGGGGCTTACAGGCATTATGTTATTGTACAGTATGTTATTAGGTTAGAAATGAAAAATAACATGCGCCTTGTATTATCGAAAACAGCTCGCGAACCTGCCTTGTGATGATAACGAGTCAGTACCTGCAGGGGTCTGGATGAATGCTCAGATCGACCCAGAAATTGGAGGAAAACTTTGGGGTTTTACTGGGTAGGAGTCCGACATACCCATCCCAACCTTCCCCAACACGAAGACAGTCACGAGAATTTCTCCACAAAACGTTCAAAGATTAGAAAAGTTTGAGAAACACAGCTTTAGACATAAAAAATATCTAATTAGTATTCTAACCGCATTTTTCGTTGAATTTTTTTTTTTTGTGAAAATAAACACGAAAACCTACATGCCCCCAGACAGCTTTGAAACCGTAATTACATACAGCCGATGTTAACTGAAGGCGTGTGACTCTTGGGTATTTTACTGACATAGATACCTTTCGACGGCTACCTTGAGACTCATAAATATATTCCTCTCGCTGTATTGTAGTGTGTACATATTGTTCTTTTGTTTTTTAGGGTTTTGTACTCGAAGGGTGGTAACGAGACCCTATTTTGATAGGCGCCATGAAAGATGGGACTGGACACACCATAGGTTAGGTTAGGTTAGGTTAGGTTAGCTGGGGTGCGTGGTCAGAAACCTCCTCGTGTGCCTGGTGGCTGCTGGTCCCTTTTGGATACGTCCGGGGGGAACAGCAGTTGCTTGAGCCGGTGCACCCCGGGCACGGACAATAGCTCTTGCAAGCTATTGTCTGTGGCGAATTCTGACCGAGGGGGAGCATGTTGCTCCGTGACGGTTCCTCCGCGTGTCCCTTCGATTTGCAGAGGGCATGGTGGAGAAACATGGGAGATGAGGTCACTCTTAACCGATTGACATTCGTCGATTGGTGAAGGATGTGGCAATGCCGTTTCGGTGCAGGCGCGCCGAAGCGGTAGTCGTCTCTCTCCTCGAGGAGCACTCCTGAGGAGAGAGCTTCCGGCGGGTTCCCTGAGTCGGTTTGGCCGAACAGTGGACAGAGGCATGATTAATGCCGCCGTCGGGGGCTTGGCTTAACTGCCCGGCCCAGAGGAAGGATACCTCTAAGATAAAAAACCCCCAATCCTAAGCTCCGAAGCGCGGCGAGAGGATGAATGGCTGGTGGGGTTACCAGTCTCTAGCGCTTCCCCTGTAGGGTACCTGCCGACCCTCTACAGTATTTAGGCTTACCCCGGTATGGGGCTCTGCCGGGGTGGACATATATTTCCCTACTACTCGTGGGATTTACTATGGAAAATCTAAATAAAAAACAAAATAATAAAATTGACGATGTGGTGCCAGATTTGGCGGAGAAAGAGTCGATTGCCGGCAACGGCAAGAAGAGCCGAGCTGGTGAGGGCCTAGTGTCCGACCAGGACAAGTACGGGCGCCCCTCCAAATTTTGGAGGAAACGGCCAAACAGCGGAGATTTGGGGTCGATAGGTCTGTCGTCTAGCGAGGAGAATCTATCGGCAGCTAAAGTGACGAGGGCACGGAGAGGGCGAGGTCGCACGGTGGTAAGCGACTCTCGGGACCGTTTTTTACGACCCGCTACGCCAATACCGGTAGTGCGCATGGAGGGCGTGGATAGCGACGGGGCTACCACAGGAGATCTGAGTGGAGACTCTACTGCGTCCCCACTGTTACTACAAAGCAACAAGGCGGAGGCGAACGCTGCAAAGCGGGCGCAGCGGAAGGCAGTGGCGGCTGACGAGGTCAGCGAGTTGGCTCGACTGGCCCGAGAGCGGCGCGCGGCTCTGACGGCTACCGGGGAGAGCCCATCGGCGGTGGCGCTCAGTCGCCAAGTTTTGGGTGACGTGGACGTCGTCCTGAAGGTTGCCACTAAATCTGGCAGCCTGAAGGGCACGTACACTCGCGCTCTAAAGGAGGCGGCTGACGGTATTAAGGAGGCAGTTGGGGTTCTCTTGAATCGCACCAGCTCAGAGGAGACGGCGAAATTGTGGGAGGAGAATGGCCGTCTCCGTTCTGAACTTGAGGACCTCAAGCGGGAGCTAATCGCTCAGAGGGCAGAATGGCAGCAGAAGTGTACTGCTTCTGCGGCCACCGAGTTGTCTCCCATCGTTGCCCCGCCCCCGTCGGTCCCATCGTCGTCGGCCCCTACGCCTGCAGTAGATGAGGAGATCGAGAAAATCGTCCGCATCTGCATGCTGCAGTGTGGGGGCATGATGAATGCCCGACTGCAGGGTTTAGAGGCAAGGCTTCTACCGGCTGAAACTCTCCGGCCGCCGCTCGCTGCGGATAGGCGAAGGAAGGAGGAGCCTGCTAAGTCGGGCCCGGCAACCGTAGTCGGAAAACCCAAGACGGCCAAAACACCCGTGCAAGGGAAGTCCGTGCCCCCGATGTCCGCGTCCGTTCCTGTCGAGGAAGCCTGGACGACGGTCGTCGGAAGAGGCCGAGAAAAGAAGGCAGTGGCGCTGCCGACCGCTCCGCTCGCACCAACACTCAACAAAAAGAGACAGAGGCCGCCTAAAGTGCGAGCCCCACGCTCTGCGGCTGTAGTAATTACATTACAGCCCGGAGCTATCGAAAGGGGCCTGTCATACAAGGAGGTTTTAACGGAGGCGAGAGCTAAAGTCGCGTTCCCCGACCTTGGCACACCGACCGGCTTCAAAATGAGGTCGGCAATTACGGGGGCGCGGCTGTTTGAGGTGTCGGGTGCCTCGAGCGGTGAGAAGGCGGACATCTTGGCCGCCAAGCTGAGGGAGGCCCTGAATCCGGAAGACGTCCGGGTATCCAGGCCAATGAAGACCGCCGAGCTGCGTGTCGATGGCCTGGACGATTCGACGACCCCAGCTGAGGTAGTAGCGGCTATCGCAAAAAGTGGTGGATGTCCGCCTGAGGATGTGCGGACGGGCGAGATTCGCGCCAACGTTGCCGGGCTCGGCACGATTTGGGTGCGGTGTCCGGTGGCGGTGGCGAACAAGGTCGCGGACGCAGGACGACTCTTGGTGGGGTGGGTTGCAGCGAGGGTCAAACTGCTGCAACCTAGAGCCATTCGGTGCTACCGCTGCTTAGACGTTGGACATGTCCGGGCACGGTGCACCTCGGAAATAGATCGCAGTGAACAGTGCTATCGCTGCGGTCAGCCTGGTCACAAGGCGGCCCAGTGCTCCGCGACGCCAAACTGCAGCCTTTGTACAACTGCAGAAAGGCCCGCGGGGCACAGAGCTGGCGGACAAGCCTGTGGCGCGCCCGCCCAGAAGAAGAAAACGAGAAGAGGGGCAACCAAGGCTGCCGGGGGCTCTTTACATCCCTCGCAGCCTGGCTGCCCTTTGGCCGACTCCCGGCCTAGGAATACCGAGAGTATGGATTGTGGATAATGGCACTCTACCATTTTCTCCAGGGCAATATCAACCACTGTGCCAGAGCTCAGGATCTCTTGCTCCAGAGCATGGCAGAGTGGTCGATTCATGTGGCGGTGGTCGCCGAGCCGTATTTTGTCCCTCCCAGGGATAACTGGGTGGGTGACTTGGACGGATTGGTGGCCATCATCGGCGGGGCTCTTGTCAACCCATCCCGAGGTCACGGCTGGGTGGCTGCCCTCGTGGACGGCATTGGAACTGTTGGGGCGTATTTCTCGCCCAACAAGAGTCTCGCCGACTTCGAGAGATTCCTTGTCGAGTTAGGTGCCGTCGTGGGCCGGTACCATCCTCGCCCAGTGCTGCTGCTCGGGGATCTCAACGCCAAGTCTGCCGCATGGGGATCTTCAGTCACCGATGCGAGGGGTGAGGCGTTGGAAGAGTGGGCGATCACGACGGGCCTGACTGTCCTAAACCGGGGTTCAGTCCACACGTGCGTGCGGCAACGGGGCGGGTCTATAGTGGACGTGTCGTTCGCTAGCCCCGCTGTCGCGAACCGTGTCCGTGACTGGCGTGTCGCCGTGGAAGTGGAGACGTTATCGGATCATCGATACATCCGTTTCGACGTCTCCGCCCAGACCGCTGGTGGCCGCAGGCCTACGGCCCCGCGAACGGGCGGTCCACGCTGGTCTCGTAAGCGTATCGACAGGGAACTTCTCGAGGAGGCCGCTATTGTCCAAGCCTGGATCCGGGAGTCGGCATTGAGTGGACCCGTTGACGTCGAAGAGGAGGCGCAGTGGTTCCGCGGGGCGATGACGCAAATTTGCGACGCGTCCATGCCCCGGGTTCACACCGAGTACGCGAGGCGCCAGGTGTACTGGTGGTCGCCCGAAATCACGAGCCTACGTATTGAGTGCGTGGAGGTCAGGCGCCAGTACACCCATTTCCGAAGGAGACGTCTTCGGGTCCCTGACGAAGAAGCCGCGCTGTATGAGGTGTACCGCGCGGCGAAGGAGGCTCTGTGGCTGGCCATCGGCGAGGCGAAGACGCGAGCCAGGGAGGAGATGTTGGAAGCTCTAAATGGGGATCCGTGGGGGCGCCCCTATCGCGCGATCCGAGGGAAACTTCGAGCCGCGGCGCCCCCACTCACGGAGAGTCTCCAACCCGAGCTGCTAGACAATGTGGTTGCAGCCCTCTTCCCGGCGAGAGCAGAGCATATTCCGCCGCCGATGGCGTTGTCCACGGTCACGGAGCCTGTAGAGGAAAACGCCAGCGTCCCAGAGGTGACACAGGCAGAGATGGGGGCAGCCGTGATGCGGCTCCGGGCAAAGAACGTTGCTCCCGGGCCCGACGGTATTCACGGCTGCGTGTTAGCCCTCGCTCTGAAGGAACTGGAGCCCCAACTGAGAGGACTCTACTCAGCGTGCCTTGAGCGGGGCCAGTTTCCCACTCAGTGGAAATCTGGCCGTCTGGTCCTGCTCAGAAAGGCGGGGCGCCCTGCGGACTCACCGTCTGCGTACCGGCCCATAGTGCTGCTAGACGAGGTAGGTAAGCTGTTCGAGCGGATAATTGCAGCCCGCCTCGTCGGCCACTTGTGCAGAGAGGGGCCGGACCTGGACGACAGCCAGTTCGGCTTTCGGCATGGGCGCTCCACCGTCGCTGCGATATCGCGAGTGAGGGTCCTGGCGGGGGAAGCGGTGTCCCGGGGTGGGGTGATGTTGGCGGTGTCTTTGGATATATCCAACGCCTTTAACACCCTGCCCTGGAGTTGTATTCGGGAGGCACTGCGCTATCATCGCGTGCCTCCCTACCTCCGCCACATCATTGGGGCTTATTTGTCGGAGAGGTGTGTCACCTACGTGGGACGAGATGGTATCTACCAGCACCAAATGTCGTGCGGTGTTCCACAGGGCTCGGTCCTGGGCCCGCTCCTGTGGAACATCGGGTACGACTGGGTGCTGAGGGGCGAGCTCAGCCCGGGGGTAGACCTGACGTGTTATGCGGACGACACTCTGGTCACTGCCCGGGGGAGCTCGCATAGGGAGGCAGCGTTGCTGGTGACGGCTGCGGTCTCACAGGTGGTGGGCCGCATACGTCGCCTAGGCTTGGAGGTGGCCCTCAGCAAGTCGGAGGCCATGGTGTTTCATGGCCCCCGGCGGGCGCCGCCACCCGGCTCACACATCGTGGTTGGGGGGGCTCGGATCGCTGTCGAGTCTACCATGAAATACCTGGGATTGGTGCTCGACAGCCGGTGGGACTTCGAGCCCCACTTCCGGCGGCTGGCGCCCAAGTTGCTGGGCGCGGCTGGTGCGCTTGCAACGCTGCTTCCCAATTTGGAGGGCCCGAGCACCGCCTGCAGGCGTCTGTATGTGGGGGTCGTGCGATCGATGGCCCTATATGGGGCCCCAATATGGGCGGCTGACCTGACGGCCGGTAGTATCGCCGTTCTCCGCAAACCGCAGAGGGCGATGGCCGTCAGAGCCATAAGGGGGTATCGCACGATTTCCTACGAGGCGGCCTGTGTGCTGGCTGGATCCCCGCCCTGGGACCTGGAGGCGAAGGTACTCGCGTCACTGTATAGGTGGCGCGAGGAAGCGCGGGCTCGAGGCCAGCGGCCGATGCAGCGCGAGTTTGAGCTGCATCGGTCGCAGCTTCGCGAGGTCCTAGTGGCGGAATGGCGGGACAGGCTGTCACGCCCTACCGCCGGCCTCATCACTATCGAGGCGATCCGGCCGGTGCTGGCGGACTGGCTCGGCAGAAGGCACGGCTCCCTGACGTTTCGGGCGACGCAGGTGCTCTCGGGGCATGGCTGCTTCGGGAAGTACCTGTGTCGCATAAACAGGGAGCCGGACGCCCGGTGTCATCACTGCGTGGACTGCCGGGAGGACACGGCGCGGCATACGCTGTCAGAATGTACGGCTTGGGAGGAGCCGCGTCGTGTCCTCATCTCTGAAGTTGGCAGTGACCTGTCGCTACCGACCGTTGTCGCTTCGATGGTCGGCGGCGAGGGGTCCTGGGACGCGGTGGTCTCCTTCTGCGAAACGGTTATTTCGCAGAAGGAGGCTGCGGAAAGGGAGAGAGAGATTACAACCTCTCTCCCGGCCCGCAGCAGGCGCACCGGGCGTCGGCGGAGGGCGGACAACGCCCTCTTCCGGCCCCCTTAAATGGGTCCAGGGGCGGCGGACTTGGGGACGTCCGTCGCCCACCATTCATCCGGACCCGAGGTGGCGGCGCGTAGTGTTCCACGCGCGCCCCTCTTTGACGTCGCGGGGGGAGTTAAACACCTCACTCCCCCCCCTGACCTGAGGAGGCCCGCGGAAGCGGGCCGGCACCAGTTGGGGATCGCGGAAGGCGCGTACGTTCCCGTGATTCCCGGCGTAAGTGTGAGAGGGGAACACTGGGGTGGTTTTTAGTCAGTAAGAGTCTGACAGACCCCTCCGCCCTCCCCAGGGCGGTGGACATCCATGAGGATTTTCCACCCCGGCAACAAAAAAAAAAAAAAAGGTTAGGTTAGCTGGGCTGTTTCCGCACTTAGCCTCTTTATTGGGCCATTGTACGTATGAAAAGAAAATCCTTGAGGAGTTACTCCAACCATCCCAGATCCTCCCAGAATGCCAGCAGTCTTTTCAGACTGTTGCAGGCTTCGGGGAGCGATACCGGCGATTGGAGAGTCCGTGCCCGTTGATCTGCCACGCTTCTGCACTCCAGGAGCACGTGCTGTGGTGTTTCTTCTGCCTCCATGCATCCTCTGCTCAGAGGTCCGTGACACCTATGGTAAATAGATGTTTGTTTAGGGGACAGTCACCGGTTATGATGCCTATGATCTTCCGAATTTCGTCCCGTTTCAATCTAATAAGGCTGCGGGCAAGTCTTTTTGATGCTTCCGGAACTGCATTCTTTGTTTGCCTGCAGGTTACACTGTTTCTCCATTCCGTTTGGTGTGTTTCCTCGGTTATCTTACGTAGCCATGATTTTATTTGGGCTTGAGGTATGGGAAGCAGCGGTTCCACACCATATAAACTTTATTATTTCGTAATATATAATTATAATATTGTTAAGAATTTCAATCTAAATCTAACGCCTTGGCGGATGATTGCCTCGTTGGTCTAGTGGTTGCAAAGCGCGACTACTGAGCATGAGGTCTTGGGTCCGATTCCCATGTTGAGCAAAGAATTATTTTGTTATTCCATCAGGAATTTTCTCTCGCCTCGGAGTTTAGACTTTAAGCATAACTGGCGAAGTGTGGGTGTCCCAATAGGTACGCCTCTGCCTAACACTTCGGGGATTACAGGCGTAATGTTATGTTATGAATGAAAAGCATTTCTGTAAGCAACATCTGACAGTTTTTTATGATTGATAGTTCGTATGTTGTCCGATAGATGTCAGCACTAAACTTTGAACTTTACTTGGAAACATCTCCATCCAGATTCCATAACCCAATTACTAAGGGATACCTACCGTTATTCAAAGGCTGTCTGAATATTTCAAGATGGATTTCCGAGAGCTATTCTATTCTTAAGGTCAATAATGGCGGAAATCACAACTTTCCATTACCCTACAATGGTGCTGAATGTTAATCACTTGTAGTTTTTGAGAATCGATTGTTAAAGATAATTTTTATTACTATTTATCATAAAAATTTAAATAGATACGGATAAAATATAACTGACTGCCTCGTTGGTCTAGTGGTCGCAAGCGCGACTGCTGTGCATGAGGTCTTGGGTTCGAGTCACAGGTCGGGCAAAGTGTTATTGGGTTTTTCCTCGCCTCGGAGTCTGGATTTGAGCCCGGTTGATGGCAATAGGCTCGCCCCCTATTACATGGGACTAAAAACATAACTGGTGAAATGTGAGTGTACTAATGGGTACACCTCTGCCTAACCCTTCGGGGATTACAGGCGTGATGTTATGTTATGTAAAATATAACTAGGCACAATATAGACTAAGTTCTGATCATGACTTCGTCTGCGTGGAAGTAAAGTATACCCTAAGGCGATTAAAACATGGCACCGCGCACTGCCGCCGTAGGCGGTGAGGCGGCGATTATTACACGGTACACCGCCTACCGCGGCGGTGCTCGGTGCCGTATGTTAATCGCCTAAGACACTGCCTACATTTGGCTATAATGTAGCTTTCTATCATTTAACGTTTTTTTATTATCGAACTATTACTTGTAAAGATTATCTCCCATGCTTTTTTTTTTTTTAGGTGGTAAAAATCATCAAATGACTCCTTCCGCCCTGGGTGGGACAGAAGGGACTGTCAGACTTTTACTGACTAAAAAACCATCCTGTTCCTTCTGTTGCCCTTTACGTTCCGGGTGTGTTACATTTGTGGGTGGTGACATTCCGTAAAAATATTTCAATTTTAATAAAAAAAAAAATATGAGCAGCAGAGCTAGCCGGTATGGTACATATTCCCAAACTCATTTTTGTTTTTGTCATAGCAACCGGAAAAGTAAACCGTAAAACATTATCACTATTAAAATTTATTCAACCATATTCCAGTAGCAAACAAATAAAAAATATTTTGAAATAGAGTCGTAAATAATTTTTAGGAAATAAAACACCCGGAATATGACCGGCCACACAGATGGCTGGTTTAATTAAAAAACGCGAAATCCATGCATCATAACGCGCGGTGACCTTGACCTTTGGCGGTGACCTTTGAGTTATTTGTGTTGGATTTAGGGGCGTAGGTAAATAAATTATAATTTAGACTCAATCTTGTGTATTTTGATGACACATGCAAAGATTACAACAGCAAATAATTTAGAGTAAAAATCAGCGTCAAATAGTTTATTTTGTATCAAAATTATCCTGAATATTTATTTTTCTTTTCTTTCATAATTTTTACATAATTTTTATACAGTAAAAAAAATACAAAACTAAACAATAAAAACATATGTTTCATATCTAGTTTTCTATTTCATTTATCTTTTCGCTATTACCTTTGTAAATAGCAAAGCCGACAGGAGGGTTCTGATTTTAGAAGTCTATATTATAAGTATATGTATAAACAGCAGGGTTTTAGTTAAAAAAAAAAAAAAAAAAAACAGAAAAAAGAAAGTTAATATATACTAATATTATAAAGAGGAAAAAAATGTATTTTTGTTTGTAATGAATAAACTCAAAAACTACTGGAGCGATTTTAAAATTTCTTTCAACATTAGAAAGCTACATTATATTTTATTTTATTTTTGCGTGTACGAAGTCCTGGTTAAAAGCTAGTAAACTATGAGTTAGGTTAAACGCCAAATTATTTATTAGTTTAAAATATGGCCCCGATCTAAAATATCAATAGAAAATAAAAAACTTGTAAGAAACCATGTTAGGCAAAGTATTATAAGGATAAAGGCACAAAACCCGTGATTTTCTTAACAATAGGCTCAGATCATGGCGAGGCCCTTTTCTCCATACAAAATTAATTTGGCGGGATCTCAAGCTCAATTCAATGGTATGAAAACGTTGTTTTTCAGGCGCCACTATAAATGGCGCTGTCGTTTTAGGGGCGTAAAAAATATATTTTGGAAAAATAATATAGAATTTGGTACTTGACGTAATATCCCGTACTTAATATTATCTTTTGAAAAAATTTCAAAATTTTATTTATTTTAGTTTTTTAATTTATTTTGATCATTATTTTAATATTACAATTTAGTTTTTATTTAATTTAGTGTTGAATGTGGCTTGTTGCAGAGCCTATGTCCTATGATTGAGACCTATGTCCAGCAGTGAACTGTTGTAGGCTGATGGACTAAAAATGAATTAAATATATTTTTTGCATATTTGATTCAGGAGAATATTTTTACGTTGCATTGCGGGAAACAAAACTTGAGCAATTTTTTATGTACGAACATTTAATGACCAGGACAATGTGTCGTGAAAACAACACTTAACAAAATTATAGGGGGAAAACTAATTATGTTTCTGGCAAAAGGGAATCAGCTTAGTAACGATCGATCTTTGTAATTATTATCACTACTTGAAACTCATAAAAATCTCTACCATAAAGAAAAAAATAAAAAAAAAAACAGAAAGCAATCATATTGACAAACCTTTACTTTTAAGTACTTACACTTGAATCATTTTTAATATCGAGGGAACTAAATTCGAGAGACTCCTTTCCGCGTCTTAATCAGGAAAGTAACAACGAAGCGATCTGCCAGTCTCTTTGTGGGTCTTTGGAAGTTGGTCATATAGATAGCGGGGAGCTGAGCGGACGCGGGATAGGAACGGAGCGGGAGCGAATTTGGATGCCTAGAAAAGGATTTAGAAGGTATTTTCATCGGAATTTTGTAAACGAATAATTAAAATCGATTTTTTTTAAATATGAATAAATGAAATGACATTTTGGTCACGCCAGCCTTTCTTAATGGAATTACGCAGGCAAGTACGCAAGATTATGTTAAAGTGCACAAGTGTGTTCGCAAACACAGGATTACTCCTTCTTCGCTAACTCTCATTGTTTCATGGGAAGGCAATCCGACATGACTGGAAAGAAGTCAGATGCAGGACCAACGGTTTTTTGTTTTAATTATTTAATTAGATATTAAATAATTTAAAAACAAAATAGGTGTGTGGGGTCGTAAAATCATACTGCCCACACGATAAAGAAGAAGAAGAAGAATTAGCTTTTTTTTTTAGGGTGTTTCATTCCACCGACGTCAAAAAAATAATAATGATAGAAAACTCACGCTACTCGCTTACTACGTTACAAAATCTCTACAGTCAGCACAAATATATTCTTTGGTAAGCAAAGCTGGGCGTTTGATGTATAGCTTCCTCATTTTTTAATTAAAAACCACATTTGTATGGCTTGGATTTCTGTTTTAGAAAGGGTATTATTTTAGTTAAATTATGATTGGATTTATTTTTGGGGCTTTTATAAAGTAGAGCGAAGTTTCTTAACGTCCTACGCAATATATTGATAACTAGCATTTCTCCTCGACTTTATTCGCGTGATATTTCTTATTTAACTCTAATTTTTTGATAACGAAATATAGCCTAT
Source organism: Hoplodrina ambigua (assembly GCA_949774945.1). Taxonomy (NCBI): domain Eukaryota; kingdom Metazoa; phylum Arthropoda; class Insecta; order Lepidoptera; family Noctuidae; genus Hoplodrina; species Hoplodrina ambigua. The sequence goes on from OX458988.1 coordinate 9,869,666, forward strand.
AGCACTCACAAACTGACCAACTTTACCTCTTAATAATATTAGTTTAAATAAACATCGTAGTGATTCAGTTTTGATTTCGATGATTAAAAAAAGATTATTTGGACTAATTAATCAGTGTCTTTGTTTACAAGAGTCTTTTTAATTAGTACTTTCTATAAGGTTTTTAGAAGAAATAATTATTGTAAATGGAATTTAAAGGAATTATCCCCATACACAATTCACTCTGGGCGGAGCAGAAGGGAGTGTCAGACTTTTACTGACTCAAACCCATCCGTGTTCCTTCTAGTGCTCTTTGGCCAGGCCAGGCCAGGCCAGGGCCGCGGTAACTCTTTCGAACAAATTCCGCTATGGTGATAATATTGCTTGTATTTTGGGGGGAGGGGGGATATCTTTATGCTTACAATTTTAATAATGTTGAGGATTGCTATTTACTGTCGCTGTTTTCCTTCTTCTTGTTATATTTTTTAAAGCTTCAAATAAACAAAATAAAGTATTTTTTCTTATTTCACTTTATTTTTTTTCGATATTTAAAAATATTTTAGAAAAACCTTCATTTAAGATAATTGAAACTCGAACAATAGCAAAGATTTCTCGCGAAAACGATTCGTCTTCATACACAAAAGTAGTTTGAAAAGTATTTAAGCATAATTATTTAAATACCTAACAGAAAGAAACACAATGAAATCCAAACATGCGATTAATAAATTTTTCCTTCAACACCTATTTAAAAGCTGAACAATACAGCACCTTGTTCCAATACAATACAACACAAATTCAATAGATCGACTTCGCTACAATACTGTTGAACACAGCAGGGGCGTATTATGTAAACGATTATCATAATGCCTTTAATAATCTCCTTTCTTGTAATAAAAGGTGTGATTCTTTGTGAAATTTCACAATAAACTCATGATTTATCGGCAGGATATTGTTAATCGATGTGTATTGAATTTTCTAAGGATATTAGGGGGTGTTATTGCTTTTATTTTTCTATGGAAATTTTGTATCGGCTTAAGGAGGGATACAGATGCTTTATACACATAATTTTCCTTATCATTAGCTTTATAAATAGCCTTGTACAGTGGAAAGGTTAAAAGCTTTTATGTCGTATAGTATTTCATACTTTTCTGGTCTAAAGTCTTGGAAATGAAAGATTTTGAAAAATGTTCTCAAGTGGATTTTTAGACTTATGTCTTGATTCATTAATCTACAAGATTTTGTACTAAGTTTAATTTCGGTCTGGCATGACATGAGCCGTAATAGAGAAACATATGAAATTTTTGTCATTTATCATTCGGGCTGATAAGAGCAATATTCTAGTCGAGTAATTAAAAAAGTATCTAATAATTTGAAATGTTTTAACTTGGTAACTTTCTTGATCAGATCTAATCGCGAAAGTGATGCACAATCCTGGTTATTCGGGTAAGCGATACGTATACAATCGTCAATGTATCGCTACTGAATCGCTACAAAAATGTCGACGAACTCTAAAACATGATTTGCGGGATAGCGTGCGTAGTACAGTTCCAATAAATTGTACTCTTCTATCATAAACTACAGTACACCAAGTAAAAAGAAAGTCTAGAAGGTACAGGAGATTAAGAGAAAATAAAAAATCGAAAAAGAAACCTGTCCAGTAGTCTAGAATTCTTATAAGTAACAGTCGGGACCCTTTAAAAATCTAGACTGGCTCAGTTCTTCTCAATAATAGAAGAAAAACCATATTCTTCTTGTGTTTAAAAAAAAACAACAAAATATCTTTACACTTATTAAAGTCCAAATAAGTGCGAAAAAAAAAGAAAATCCACACTAATTAAATATTCATTACGTCAAAAATCCAAATAAAATTTTATCAAATTCACACGCCTGAAAAAATCGACCACAAAACACGGCCATTGTTTGCAAAAAAAAAAAAAATCTATTCACAATGAAATAAACGGCACGTGTAAATAATATAATGACTGAAAAGAACGAAAATACGTCAGAAAAACGTCTTAAATAGGAAATGAGGACGAAATTGAGACTCGGACGGTTCAGACGAACAGTTCCGCTATGAACGGATATGTAGACAGCTGAAGCGACCTTAGTCTCTCTTGAATAGGCCGAGATTTTACACAAACGATTCCAACACTTATCCCCTTAACATAGAACTGTAAATTGAATGGAGAATGTTGAAAATATGAAGGGAAAATCTTTTGGGAGACGGTGAATATTTCCACCATAAAATTCTGAATTAAATTTATCTGGTATGTTTGAAATTCGACTGTGTTACTTAGTATTTTGCTGGGATAGTCAGGCTTAGTACTATGCATCTCCATTTAATTCGGTTTCTGCCGAAAATATTATGTTACCTATTATAATTTTCCGTTTTTGTTTATTTCTTGTGTCTTGGTCCTGATCTCTCCCCGGTCGTGTCGGATTGCCGTCGGAGCATAACAGTAAGGGAATTAAAAAAAAAGTAATGTACTGTTTACACAACGTATATACCAACAAAATATTGACTCAAGGTAGGTAGTAGGTAGGTCAGTTTTTTTTAATAAGCTTAGATTTGGTCTGGTGGTTGTCTACATGCGACTGCTAATCATGAGGTCTTGGATTCGATTCCCAGGTCAGGCAAAGTGTTATTCGATTTTACCATTAAGAATTTGTCAGTAGCAGCCTCGGAGTCTGGACTTGTGACCGGTTGATGGCAATAGGGTCGCCCCCTATTACAAGGGACTTAACGAAATGTGTTTGTACGTTAATGGGTACAGGTCAGCCTAACCCTTCGGGGATTACAGGCGTGATGTTATCTTAAGTATTTTTTTTTTCTTGTTTGATGTCTACTTAAATAATATCTGCCAAACAGCTTTTTAGGTCAAGAAATTTCCAATATTTTCGCGTTCAATCAGTATGTGTATTATGTGTATTAATCAGTTGTGTGTGTGTGTATTATTTCACTTTAACATAGAGGTATAAAAGCTATATAGGTACGAGACATTTACTTAAACAAGATGCCTCGACTGCTTGAACCTATTCAGAATATACACAGGACTATTCTAGAGGGCTCCATTTAACATTCCACAAGCTGAAGGACTATTTGTATTCATAATTAGGTTTCTTCACAAGTGGGCCGGTCCTGGCAACACACCTAAATAATCTAAGCCCACTCAAGTAGCGATTCAAAAGGATTTTGAAATGGTTTTCTGTTTTTTTTTGGTATATTTTTACCTCAAAATGTTTTGCTGGAATGTGGTGACATAGGGCTGATAGGATCAAAAAAATAACATAACATCACGACTGTAATCCCCGAAGGGTTAGGCAGAGGAATACCCATTCGTTAACCCATATTTCGCCAGTTATGTTTAAGTCCCATGTAATAAGGGGCGAGGCTATTGCCAGCGAAAAAATAGATTAATATTTTAAATTAACATCATAATTATTTTGAATTGTACCTTGGACTTTGGATGAGCTAAGTAATAACAGCCGCACGTCGATCCACCAGGTAAAGCAACGCTTGCCGGGCTTTGTCCGTGGATGGGTGACCATCTTTACAGGCCGAGACTTCTCCGTGCCTCGGAAAGCACGTTAAGCCGTTGGTCCCGGCTGTCATACGTAAACCTTTGAGATTCGCTACTGGTCGTCAGAAGCCCGAAAGTCTTGACATCCAGTTTTTGCCAGACCTAGGAATCCTACCACCAGACCAAAAGGGCAGTTAAACTTAGCAGTAAAGTTAGTAGTAGTACTAAGTAACCATAGCAGTTGTCTCACGATTGGTAAATTTATTTATTTAAATTTTATGCAACAAAAAAGTACAAAGGCGGACTTAATGCCTTAGGCATTCTCTAACAGTCAACCAAAAGGGGGTGAAGAGATAACATGGCAGGTGCAAACAAAAACAGTACATGAAAAAAAGATCCCCTATATCCCCTATATCCCCTGTGTGCTTTCTATTGAAATGATCCTTGTTCAAGGTTAAGACACATACACCCTTGACGTCCCAAAACGCGTTGGACTGATGACATAATCAACAGGAAACACTTTAACCAGGGACACCCGCTGATTTTATGCTGAATGAACAATAACTTTGAGGAGAGTGTTATTTGCCACTATTTTTTGACTGCCTCGTTGGTCTAGTGGTCGCAAGCGCGACTGCTGTGCATGAGGTCTTGGGTTCGATTCCCAGGTCGGGCAAAGTGTTATTGGGTTTTTCCATCAGGAAATTTCTCAGTAGCAAGCAGCATCGGAGTCTGGATTTGTGGCCGGTTGACGGCATGGGCTCGCCCCCTATTACATGGGACTAAAAACATAACTGGCGAAATGTGGGTGTACTAATGGGTGCACCTCTGCCTAACCCTTCAGGGATTACAGGCGTGATGTTATGTTTTATGTTATTTTTCGGGATTTTCTGTGTTATTCTGGTATGGATATAACAAAAAAGCTATCGTTCCATCTCCGTATACATTAAGAGAATTTGTAGACTGGTGATAGATTGTGCCGTCATAACTGGCGGAAAATGGGTATACTAATGGGTGCACCTCTGCCTAACCCTTCAGAGATTACAGGTGTGATGTATATTATGTTAAAACTTGCAGATTAATCCTATTTCCAGGTACAGTCAAATTAATAGGGCCAGTTGAAAACCATCGTCTGGCAGAAGTGGTCTGATATTTTTACAGAACTGGGCCTGTTTGGCGCAGCTGAGTGGCATACAGTAATACGTTATTTCTTGACATCATTCTGGTGCAATGAAAAACAGATCTAGACCATAGTTTAGGCACTAGCCTCCTGCATTATTAAATAATATTTTTAATTTTTCTGATGATCAACTTTGTATGTTTAATTTATATTCAAATAACTTATTTGTTATTTTTGTGTATCACATGGATTTGTATCACATGAGAGAATGAGTGAAAGACTATTCACAAAAGGTATTTATATGGGAGAGGTGTGTGGCAACGCAGGGAGGGGTCACCCTAGGAAGACCTACACTGACCTTATTGGTGAGGTCCTTCAGAAAGGTCAGGCGCGCAGTACTCGTAACCGGCGTGCTTGTATGACGAGATGTATGAACGTAGATGAGGCGAAAGGAGTATGTAAGGATCGTAGCAAGTGGCGTTCTGTAGTTTCTGCCTTACATACATAAACTCACGTAAGTATCAAATAATCATTATTTTCCTTTTCTCTTTCATATCTTTCTATTTCACAGATCCCAATAATGATTGATCTCTAAATATTTGGGTTGATATCGTATTAATTCCACACTATATCATCGTCAAACATTCTATCATCCATAGCCGTGGGAACCAAAGCCTGTCAGCAAAAACAACACTCTAATTTTCCAACAAATCCGACCATACTTTAAATTCAGACCCAGAATATCCGTATAAATCACAATATGTAGGCTTTGTTAAGATTAAATAATTACGTGAATTACAATGTGGAATTACACAGGATTACATATAATTCTATTAAGGTTAGAACGTTTTTCGGTCTACCCTCAGAACCCACAGTAATCCCCTTCAAAAACAAATGTGGCATGTTTTCGAATCTTCTGTAACATGAGCTTGTATGGATTTAATTTTGATGGCGATGGAGTTATAACATAACATCACGCCTGTGATCCCCGAAGGGTTAGGCAGAGGTGTACCCACATTTCGCCAGTTAAGTTCTTTAGTCCCATGTAATAGGGGGCGAGCCTATTGCCATCAACCGGGCACAAATCCAGACTCCGAAGCTGCTACTGAGAAATTCCTGATGGAAAAACCCAATGTCAATGTCGATGGAGTTAGAAATATTTTGGTAATAGGTATTCTGTCACTCAGAAAAAAAAAGAAAAAACAAGTTTTGTTTGTGTTTTCTTCTAAGTCACTGATTAGTATGGACTGAAGTCTAAAATAAACTTATTTATTATTAGAAAAAAATCTGTCGTCATGAAAAACAATATGTCGCAAAAAAAACAGTTAATTCGAAAAAAAAAATGTCACTGTCTTTTTTAGGTCTTTCTTTGACTTCAGTTCAAACTACACATAACATAACATCATGCCTGTAATCCCCGAAGGGTAAGGCAGAGGTGTACCCATTAGTACACCCATATTTCGCCAGTTATGTTTTTAGTCCCATGTAATAGGGGGCGAGCCTATTGCCATCAACCAGACACAAATCCGGACTCCGAGGCTGCTACTTCAAACTAGGTGTACATAATAAAAAATGTAACTGCTGCATTAATTTACTTTTGCGAGGTCAACTGTCATACGAACGCCATAAGCTGGACATACATCCAATCTCAGGACTTTTACTAAGAGTTACCTACCTAATAGAGAACCCAAACCATAATTTTATGTACTTGGGAATTAAACCCGGGGTCGCATGCTTACGATGATTTTCAGTATTTAAAATTGTGTTCTTAAGTACATAAGGATTTTAGGATTTTATCAAACTTATAATTCTGGTGCTTAAAGTTTTGTACGTTTAATAGGAAGGAACTTATAATTTTCACAGAGTGTGTATTACCTATTATGGCCGCCATAACAATAACAAAATATCACTCCTGTAATCCCCGAAGGGTTAGGCAGAGGTGTACCCATTAGTACACCCACATTTCGCCAGTTATGTTTAAGTCCCATGTAATTAATAGGGGGCGAGCCTATTGCCTACAACCGGGCACACGTCCAGATTCCGAGGCTGCTACTGAGAAATTCCTGCCGTAACAACATACATACATACATAAACTCACGCCTTTTTCCCATGGGGGTAGGCAGAAACTACAAAACGCCACCTGCTACGATCCTTACATACTCCTTTCGCCTCATCTATGTTCATACATCTCGTCATACAAGCACACTGGTTACGAGTACTCCGCACCTAACCTTTCTCAAGGACAGTAACAACAAATGAAAAAAAATAAAACGGAATAGATTTTGCGGGGCCCATACAACAAACGTGTTTCAAAATTTCAAATTTCAAAATTCAATCTAGTTGAAGTATGTAGTGTTAAATACACTACATACTTCAACTAGATTTAATTTTACTTTTTCTTGTATTAAATGACGTTCAAAAGTACCATTTAATAGCATAGTTGAAATAAATGATTTGACTAAATGACTTTGGACCGCGACTGCAATGCATGAGGTCTTAGGTTCGATTCCCAGGTCGGGCAAAGTGTTATTGAGTTTTTCCATCAGGAATTTTTCAGTAGCAGCCTCGGAGTCTGGATTTGTGCCCGGTTGATGGCAATAGGCTCGCCCCCTATTACATGGGACTATAAACATAACTGGCGAAATGTGGGTGTACTAATGGGTACACCTCTGCCTAATCCTTCGGGGATTTCAGGCGTGATGTTATGTATGTATGTAAATGACTTTAACTTCGACATACAGTGTGTTAGTTTGACTAGCAGTTGGCTTGTTTTTATGATATTCCAGCCATCATAATTTTTCCTTAAATTCATTGTTACATAATTTTAAAGTCTTCAACCAAAGTATATTGTTCGTGAAAGCATATTTATTTTATTATCCCCTTCAGCGAAGCCTTTGCTGTGCTCCGAGTGGTTCAACAAGCCATTGAACGAGCACTCGATCGCACCATTGTATTGTTGTCGTTTAAAACATAATATATTTTATATTCAGTTTAAAATATCAGCATATAACGTGCATGAATGAATAGGGAATATGAACCTTATTGAGTAGTATGTTGGGTGTACTTTTGCTGTGATCGAGTGTCGCATATTACCGCATAGGTTCTTAAGCGTATGGATAAACGCGCGATCGACAATTATCATGTTTGGCTAGCGGTGGCTAGAAGTGGAAATTATATTGTTATCTTCCTCCTCTGCTAATCTTATTGATTATTTTCGTTGCGGGATCCGGAAGACGCCCATTACTGGGCATAGGTCAGTCCCTTTTTTTAAGAATTTGAAGTCTTCAAACTCCTTCCGCTTTGGGCGGAACGGAAGGGAGTGTCAGAATTTTACTGACTAAAACCCAACCGTGTTCCTTCTAGTGCCCTTTGCGTTTTTGGGCCGCAGTAACTCTTTCGAATAAATTCCGCAACCCTGGCAGGATAGGGCACTCCTAAAGCTTTCCTGCGGTATTCGCGTCCAGGGACTCTCACTAGGTCATCGATCCTCCTTGTAGAGGGATGCTAACCTGTACTGTACACTCTGTACCCCAGCCTTACTTTTGATCCTTGTAGAATACGGCCAATTCTCCCAAACACAGGAAGCAACGCAGGGAGGGGTCGCCCTAGGAAGACCTACACTGACCTTATTGGTGAGGATCTTCAGAAAGGTCAAGTGCGCAGTACTCGTAACTGGTGTGCTAGTATTTATGAACGTGGATGAGCCGAAAAGGAGTATGTAAGGATCGTAGCAGGTGGCGTTCTGTGGTTTCTGCCTACCCCCATGGGAAGAAGGCGTGATTTTATGGATGTATATACAAGACCTATATCCTCAGAGACTTTTTACGAATGTTTTTCGTCCTATATTCCCGGTTACGCAATACTGCCATAAATTGTGCCAAGTACACTAGCAAGTTCAGGGCCAAGCTTGGCATATTCTGCCGGGGTTGCGGGACGTCTTAACAGGATACCGTGGCCCCGGAACGTAAAGGGCAACAGAAGGAACAGGGTGGTTTTTTAGTCAGTAAAAGTCTGACAGTCCCTTCCGCCCCACCCAGGGCGGAAGGAGTCATTTGATGATTTTTACCACCTCAAAAAAAAAAAAAAAAAAAAAAAAAAAAAAAGCTTGGCATATTGCCAGACGTTTGGCATTAAAGGTTGTTATTATGTAACTGCTTGTGAGACTCTGATTGGGTTATTCACGCCTGTCTAATGTTGGGTGGCAATCAAGTGTTTTTTTGTGTTACGTGATTTTTGGAGTTTGTTACTTATGGTGATTAAAATAATATGCACTTTATCATTGGTCGATGTACAGTAAGATTTTAGTCATAATCGTGCGCAGTAAAGAAAACGACTAAAGAAACACTTTCTTTAGGCGGTTTCTTAACTGCACTAACAGAAAGACGTTCCGACTTCATAAGAAAGTCGTTTAGTCAACACATAACTTCACGCCTGTTATCCCTGAAGGGTTACCCGTAAGCACACCCAGTTTTGCCAGTTATGTTTAAGTCCCATGTAATAGGGGGCGAGCCTATTGTCATCAACCGGGCACAGATCCAGACTCCGAGGCTGCTACTGAGAAATTCCTGATGAAAAAACTCAATAACACTTTGCCCGACTTGGGAATAGAACCCAAGATCTCATGCGCAGCAGACCAACGGCAACGAGGCAGTCAATAAGTTAATTAAACGCGATGAAATTTTGTAGAAAAAATAATATTTAGTTCTTTTTAGGCCCCTGGTTAGTTAGTTTTCCGTCATATAAACTAATTTCAAAACGATAATGTTTCAAAAATCATTATCATCAATCTTTATCGACTTTAAAACAACTAATTTCTAAATGCTTACTTGTATAAAACACTAGCATTTGAACGCGACCCGCGCAAAAATAAAATAAAATATAGCCTATGTTACTCGCAGATAATGTAGCTTTCTAATTGTGAAAGAATTTTTTAAATCGGTCCAGTAGTTTTTGAGTTTATCCATTACAAACAAACAAACAAGCAAAAAAAAAAATTTTTCCTCTTCATAATATTAGTGTAGAAAATAAAACTAAAATGCCTACAAAGTATTTTAACGTTTGTCAATTCGTTGTTAAACTTTTATACTATTTCACTTTAAATAGTACAGTTTTATAGTAGATACTGGGGAATTATACAAACAGTCAGTCGGGTTGGATCGCAACCGGAATGCGATGGGGATAATAAAAAAGTCGCTTCGTGTGCTAGGGGTTCCGTATGTTACCTACTGTGAATTTATTTGTCGAGATTTTTTTGAGACGGTGCGTACATAAATAAATCTAAATATATAAAAGCGAAACGTCACTCACTCACTCATCACGAAATATCGAAAACCGCTTGACGTATAAAGATGAAATTTGGCAGGGGGGTAGTTTATTGGATAAGTTTGACACATGGGATTCTATTTGAATCCCATGTGTCAAGCTAGATCAAATATCTATATGGACAAATTTTAGCTTATTCCATTTTGACACACAAACTTTCGCGTTTGTAGTAAGATTGTGGTTCGGCTCCTTTAGCAAAACTCAACTAAGATTTCTAATTTCACTTATACCTCACGATCTTGTCCCAATATCTACCTACTACATGTACCTCCACTTAGCAACAAGGGTTCCTACAACTTCTTTAATCAGAGAGGACCTTGGCAGGGCGCCAAGAACAGCGCTAACATGAGGGTCTGATTCGTAGCTAGATGCTAAGTGCTTCTGTCGTCAGACAGTGATGGGTACGGGCGAGGTTATCGTAGATGAAGAGTTTAAGGAATTTAAACAATATTTTAAGGGTTTAAGAGCGTTTATGCCTTGCAACATTTCATACAAACTTTTAAGTCGAAATGAATGAACCGATTTTAATGAAATTTCCTACACAGCAGCATACATAGGTCTTAAAAGTTAGTTGTGAACATTTTCGAAATGTCTTATTTAAAAAATGATTATTGAAAATCTCTGTTTGTTTAGAAAACATTAAATTCGGTCGAATTTAGCTGTTATACAATTTTGATATTGACATTTTTTGTCAATATTACTAACCTAACCTCTCCACTTGTTTGTTTGTTGTCATAGAATATGAAGTCACACTAAGCGCGCCAAAATGGCGGGCGTTTAAAGTGCCCGATTCGGATTTTTTAATACTATAAATAACTTTTCTGGTGTTGAATATTTTTTTACCATTATAATAATAGTGATGTAAAAAATCGAATAAAAATGATAAAAAATCAAGCTTATTTCCTATTGGATATTAGATACTACAAGTCAATTGACACATTTTATATGATGTAATATAATATGAAACCCCCATAATTTTGGTACGCCAACTATAGTTAAATAGCTATTTACTGATTTCAAAGCAACTTATAATCAAATTTTACAGTTCATTGACCATTAATCGGATCTTCAGGGCCTTAAAGTGTTTCTTTTGAGAAGTTGTCTTAAAATTAAATCAATAAAATATTGGCTAATGATGCTTACTACCAAATTTTTGTAAGCAGACATCTTACATCTTTCAAAAAAGAATAGAAAAAAAAACTTTTTCATCTTTATAATATTAGTAATACAGTTTCACAAATATTGTCTAAAAAACAAATATAATAAACTTCTATATTATCTATGTAGGTAGAAAAGTAATCTGGCGATTTAAAGATATTCGGAACAAGCTTCTGCTCACGACTTCGTCCGCGTCAAAGTTGATTTCTCGATACAAATTTTGGAGCTCCTTTTCATCCTCTTAGGGGGTGAATTTTGGAAAATCCTTTCCTAGCTTAAATCTACTTACTATAAACTACCTCCCTGCCATATTCATCTTTATATGTCAAGCGGTTCTCGATATTTCGTGATGAGTGAGACATTTCGCTTTAAAAAAATCTGCTGTTCCATACATTACGATCATGTTGTGTAGTATTTGATTTTTTTTCATGATTTCAAGGATGGTCCCAAAGTAAAAGTTGTTCATAATGATGAATCCAATGACCCCTTTTCAGGTTTCGGGGAAATTTTCAATGACCCTGTATATTATGATTAATCAAAATCCCAATTCTTTCAGATTAAATGTATTTTATTTCCCTACCGTTTTCCCCTGCCATGCGGGCCCCTAACAAAGCGACAGAGCGCTGGAGCATACGCTTTTCAATCAACGAAAACTTTATTACCTAGCATGCAGGTCGACGACTCTTGTGACCTGTTCCGTTCATCTTTTTGTTGTGATGCTGCACTGAGAGAATGTTAGTAGATCATGTGGGTAGATAAACGATTTTAAAAGTTTTGTCAGATAAAGTCAAAAGTCATATTATTCAATTAAACTGTTATAGAGCACTTTTGAACGATATTTACAAGAATAAGGAATTGAATCTAGTTACCCCTTCTAAAAGATTTTTATGGAGGAGAATCTTACTACTAGCTGTTATAAATTGCGAAAGTTTGGATGACTGAATGTTTGTTACATTCACGCCAAAACGGCTGAACGGATTTGAATGAAATTTGGTATAGAGATAGAATGTCTGGACTTTTAATCCGGAAAAAATGTACGGTTTTTGTGGGATTTTATACCAACTTTGCCGCAGATAAAGTCGCGAAAAGAAGCTTGTATAAAATACAAACATAAACTCACACCTTTTTCCCATGGGGGTAGGCAGAAACTACAGAACGCCTCCTGCTACGATCTTTACATACTCTACAGTAGTAGTAGTAGTATAATACACTAAATTCTTATTTTATTTCTTTCTTTTTCTTTCGTTCGTTATTTCTTACTTCCTTTCCAAATCTACATCGAATTTCCTTAAAAGCACAAAGTTTTAAACGGAGACATTCCAAAATACACATACATAATATAAACCCATTTCAATCAAAAGTACATATTTAAATTGATACGTGAATATAAACACTATTACCTAAACAATAAAACACAGTGTACAAAATTGCCGTTGACACTAAAGTCAAAACGCTACAACATTTAAACAGTTAACACTATTACTTGGGTACTGTAATTACAACTTTATAGCCAGGTAAGCAAACACTAAATATGCAAATTACACCACACAGAAACTTCGCCCAGTGTGCACTCAAACTCAAACATTTATTAATTGCACACTGTTCAAAGCTGTATAACGTAATCATAAATGTTTAGCTCACCGTACAGTGTTCACATAGCCTTATTTTGTGAACAAAACAAAAATGCCCCACTGAAACAAACTTTTATTTCATTAGGTATAAAATTGAGCTTATAATATTTGCATGTTTTTTTTTTGATATTTGTGCATGAGGTCAATTCCCAGGTCGGGCAATGTGTTATTGAGTTTTTCCATAAGGAATTTCTCAGTAGCAGCCTCGGAGTCTGGATTTGTGCCCGGTTGATGGCAATGGGCTTGCAACCTATTACATGGGACTAAAAACATAACTGGCGAAATGTGGGTGTAATAATGGGTACACCTCTGCCTAACCCTTTGGGGATTACAGGCGTGATGTTATGTTATGTTATGTTATGTATATAATATTTGTAACTAAGCCTAATGGAAATACGTCTATCTATTGACGTTTTGGTTTAGTTTTATCATCGTGTCATCTAACAAGAGTATCATTACAAACGTACTGACTACCACGTTGGTCTAGTGGTCGCAAAGTGCTGCTGCTGAGCATGAAGTTTCGGCTTCGATTTCCAGGTCGGGCAAAGTGTTATTGGGTTTTTCTACCAGACTTAGTAGCAGCCTCAGAGTCAGGATTTGTGCCCGGCAGATGGCAATACACTCGCCTCCACATGGGACTTAAACATAACTGGCGAAATGTGGGTATACTAATGGGTACACGTCAACCTAACCCTTCGGTGTTTACAGCCGTGATGTTATGTTATTTGTGTAAATAAAAATAAAATTCTCCAAATGGTTAGTTAAGGGTTCACCTCTGCTTATCCCTTCAGGGATCACAGACGTGATGTTATGTTAATTGCACACATTTCAAAAGCTGTATAATGTAATTATAAAATAATGTTCAGCACACTGCACCGTGTTCATAAATCTTTATTTTGTGAACAAAACAAAAATATATTCAGTGAAAAGTTAATGTTGATTCCGAGTCGATGAGCGCACAGTGTTTAATTTGCTAAAAACGTAGACAAAGGAGAAATTAAATATGTGCCCATGAGCATTTGCAAAATTTTGTTTGTCCATGGATGAGAGAATTTTAATACTGTATGATCTTTTATGTGAATAAGAGTAATCTATCCTTTTGATAATATTTAGATGGATTGAGGAATTCATATGTTAACGAAGGTAGGCAGGGCTTTTTAGGGTTCCGCTCCTAAGTCAAAACGGAACCCTTATATGATTACTTTATCGTCCGTCTGCCAAGACTCTTTTTCTCAGAAACGCGTAGAGGTATCAACCTGAAACTAACATCGAATTCTCAGGATTGCTACTTCTTGGAACAGTGAAAAAATCAAACTTCTAAGTCAAAGTAATCTAAAGATAAGGTCGTTTATGGCGCATATTTTGATGCTTATTAGAGAATCAAAACCTATAGAGGACTTCTCGTTGACCTAGAATCATAAAATTTTACAACAAGCAATGCCATGTATCACAAGTAAAGAAAAAAATATCCGTAAAACGTAAAGTAATTACTTCACAAAATAATATTTTTTTATCGAATATAAACTATTATTTTCTTAAGACGTAAACATAACTGGCGATATGTGGATGTTCTAATGCCTCTCGGAAATTACATAACATAACATAACATCAAGCCTGTAATCCCCGAAGGGTTATGCAGAGGTGTACTCACATTTCGCTAGTTATGTTTAAGTCCCATATAATAGGCGGCGAGTCTATTGCATTCAACCGGGAACAAATCCAGACTCTGAGGCTGTTACTGAGAAATTGCTAATGGAAAAACTCAATAACACTTTGCTCAACCTGGGAATCTAACCCAAGATCTCATGCTCAACTGTCGCGCTCTGCGACCTCTAGACCAACGAGGCAGTCAAGAGTAAGTATAATAAATAATAAATATCTTGGGACAACTCACACACGGCTATCTGATCCCAAGCTAAGCAGAGCTTGTGTTATGGTAACCAGACAACTGATGTACATACTCATATAATTTATAAATACATACATATCATAGATAAACAAATCACACCCAGACACAGAGCTAACAATCATGCTAATCACACTAAGTTTGTCCTGGGTGGGAATCGAACCCACGACCTCCGGCTTAGCAGTCAGGGCCGCTAACCACTAGACCAACAGGCCCGTCGAGTCAAGTGTGATGATAATGTGTGTGATTTACTTATTTTATTGTATATTGAGCTATATATTGTACGGTGGTACGGAACCCTTCGTGTGTGCGTCCAACTTGCACTTGACCGATTTTTTGTATATTATTTCGAGTATGTCTGAGTAACTCATGAAAGTTAATGAAGCATTGGTTAACGATAAATTAGGGGCGGAACGTATGCCTGGTAGAGTGAGCACAATCACCTACCTATCTACATAATATTGTTATGTACCTACAATAGACAAATGATACAAAAATTTTGGTTTATATAATCTATATATAATATAAAAGAAAGTCGTGTTAGTTACACTTTATAACTCAAGAACGGCAGAACCGATTTGGCTGAAAATTGGTGAGGAGGTAGCTTAGAACCGGGAGACGGACATAGGATGATAGGATTTTTGTGTTTTTTTTTTGTTGTTTTTATTCCATTTTCGTGGGACCTATGGCAGTAGAAATAAGCAATTTTACTCAGACTGGAAAGGTCAACATACTGGGTTTATAAAAAAGTACTAGGATGTCAGAAAATCAAGCGTACCGATTTATACAAAAATCACTTCACTTATTATTATC
Organism: Hoplodrina ambigua; assembly: GCA_949774945.1. Lineage (NCBI taxonomy): Eukaryota > Metazoa > Arthropoda > Insecta > Lepidoptera > Noctuidae > Hoplodrina > Hoplodrina ambigua. The sequence continues at coordinate 9,885,113 of OX458988.1, forward strand.
TACAAGCAGAGTACCTACAACCTGAATTGATTAGCAAATTCTAAATTAAAAGCTAAATTAAAAGCGAAAGCTAGTGTTTTTTAAAAACTGACAGTAACGTACTGTTTTTTAGGGTTCCGTACGCCACGGGTGTCAACCGGGACACTATTATTATAACTTCGTTATGTGACGGACTGTAATAGGTACACGCTTGATTTTTTTACGAATTGTGGTATTATGGTGGTGGTGATGAGTAGCAACGCCGGGAGGGGTCGCCCTAGGAAGACCTACACTGACCTTATTGGTGAGGTCCTTCAGAATAGTCAGGTGCGGAGTACTCGTAACCGGCGTGCTTGTATGACGAGATGTACGAACATAGATGAGGCGAAAGGACTAAGGATCGTAGCAGGTGGCGTTCTGTAGTTTCTGCCTACCCCCATGGGAAAAAGGTGTGAGTTTATGTATGTGGTACCTACTATGACCTCTATAACACCAAATAAATAAAAGGTTTTTTTGTATCATACGAGAAAAACTTATTTTTATTTTTTTGTTAAATATTATGCTGTTGTACGGAATCCTTCGTCTGCGACTCCGACTTGCACTTGGCTGTTAGAAACTAATTAAAGATGCCGATTTTTATTATACGTCTTCCCTCTCACATTTATAGGTACTGTGCGAGTGAAAAGGCATAATAAAATCCTTTGTTTCGGCCGTTATTTCTATTTTACGTATATATAAATGATTTGCCAAACTGTTGCATCACACAGATTTTAAAATTATTTATTACATAACATCATGCATATAATTTCCAAAGGGCTAGGCAGAGGTGTATCCATCAGTGCACCCATTTCGCCTGTTATGTTTAATTCCCACGTTATAGGGGACGAGCCTATTGCCATCAATCGGGCACAAATTCAAACTCCGAGGCTGCTACTGTGAAATTCCTGATGAAAAAACCCTATAATACTTTGCCCGACCTGGGAATCGAACCCAATACCTCATGTTTAGCAGTCGCGCTTCGTGACCACTAGACCAACAAGACTTACCAAATAAAAAGCTTTATCCGTACCATAAATTATACACAAAAGAGTTTAAATTAAAAGTATTAAAACCACGTAAAGCAAGCCCAGTATTCTCAGGAAACCATAAATAAGCTGTCAAAACCATAATACCTCATTTTATCTCTTTCTATGTCGAGTAAAAATTTCTTACCGACGATTTATATTCCAAGAAAATAATAAATAGTTGGTGCACCTCTTTGGCCCGTTATTTCTTGCGGAAGATGTAGAATAAGAAGATTAACCAGAATCATAGCTAGAATACGTTTGCGAAGCTCAAGAACAAAATAGGTTATTGTGAGTACAAATTGTAAGTAGGTATAAATGTAGTTGCAAAGACAGTGCCGTGTCTGTGCATTAAATATTCTTCTTTGTGTAACTGTTCTTTTTTTGAAAATTCTTGAGGTAGTTATTTGCGTTTGCTTTGAAATAAATAAAGCGTTCTTTATTCGAAAATGGCGCAATTTTTTTCTTAAAGGTTTTACTTGGTCTTTTATATGAACTGGTAGAATTTATAAAAGGGTTCTAAAAATAGCAGAAAATAATTTTGTAACTATTACTCCTTATAATATGTATTCAATGAAAAATACCGACTGCCTCGTTGGTCTAGTGGTCGCAAAGCGCGACTGCTGAGCATGAGGTGTGGGGTTTGATACCCAGGTCGGGCAAAGTGTTATTGTGTTTTTCCATCAGGAATTTCTTAGTAGCAGCCTCGGAGTCTGGACTTGTGTCCACATGGGACTTAAACATTACTGGCGAAATGTGGGTGGGTACACCTCTGCCTAACCCTACCCTGACTAACCCCCATGAGTGTTATGTATTTGGTAAGTAAAATTGTAATAAATTGTTATTTTAGCATGGTTCGTAAGCAATAAGTAGCCCTTTTTCGTGTGAAGATCATTGATTTAGGTAAAAATCTTTGATCAATGAAATGGAAAGGGCTGTCCCTTCTCTGAAAATAATATTTTGCCGTTTATTTTACAGAAAACCTTATGTTGAAAGAAGAATTTTGACGTCACGGTTTGCGCAGTGGCTGAGAGATTAGTTGATGCACTGTGTGACACGGGTTTGATTCCCTAACGAAGCAAACATTTGAATGGTCTACTGCTATTTGTTCCGGGTCTGATAGCCTCGTTTTCGTACATCTACGATATTAGAGGAATAACTAAAGTTCAAAAAATAGCAAAATAAAAATCTAGTAGACAACCTATTCGATTTTTATTTTACTATATTTTAAACTTAATAATATGTTTAAAAAAACACAGCTACACGAGTACCAAGTACCAAAACACAATTATCATTTCAATCTTCAATCCTTCCAAACAAAACTTACCCCACAGAAAAAAACGTGAACATCTTTAGTAATAATAAAAATCACGGAATCATCAATATAAAAACGTAACGAGCCATCTCGAAAGCAATCAGTTTTAGTGCACCTCACACTCCCAATTTACACCGACGATACATCCTTACGCCGACTTTCGCCGACGTTTCGCCGACATCCCATCACTCTTTATCACTACATTCATTTTCGTCGCAATAAAACCCGAGAAACAAACGGCTGCGTGTCCAATCTCTGCTTATCACTCATTAGATAAGACACTGAAACTCTAAAGCCGAACATCACAATCTCAGAATGCCGAAAAACGGCACTTTTTTACAATCCCAACAACTTTTCATCTCGCTATGTGCTGTAAAAACGTAATTTGTTTCTAAAAGGCCCTTTCATTTTTTGTGACAGCCAATTTGGAACCGTAAATTGAGCGGGTAAAGTACAGTTTTGTTTGTAGAGAGTAATGGTTGGGACTTTTTGAAATTGAGGGATGGAAAGTTAGTGAAACTATGTCGCTTACGCTGGCAAAACTATGGTAAATGGGAAAACTTTGTGACGCTACATAATAATGTATGTGCTCGTACTAATTCATGGTTAAACGTAGATCCTGACATGAAAAAAGCCGGATAAGTGTGAGTAGGACTCGTACAATATGGGTTCCGTACCATTGTAGACGATACATATAACACTATTGCCATTATAGTATCTAGAAACAAACGCAACAGTCGTAGTGGTCGCAAAGCGCGACTGCTTAGCGTGATATCTTGGGTTTGATTCCTAGGTCTGGATTACTGGTTACTGGGTTTTTTTTTCAGGAATTTCTCAGTAGCAGCCTCGGAGTCTGAATTTGTTAGAATGAGGATGTATAAAAACGTTCAGTCGTTGTCCAGCCATACTGTGTTTCATTATAGGATTTGTGCCCGGATGATGGCAAATACGAGTAGACTCTCCTTCTATTACATGGGAGTTAAACATAACTAGCGAAATAATGATCTCAATTATCTAAGCTACCACCTAAGTATACATATGGAGAAGCAATAAAGATATTGAGTATTGAGTAATAAATGGGTATAGGTACTAATGGGTCCGGGGTTACGGGACGTCTTAACAGGATACCGTGGCCCCGGAACGTAAAGGGCAACAGAAGGAACAGGGTGGCTTTTTAGTCAGTAAAAGTCTGACAGTCCCTTCCACCCCACCCAGGGAGGAAGGAGTCATTTGATGATTTTTACCACCTAAAAAAAAAAAAATAGGTACCAATGGGTACAGCTCTGCCTACCTCTTCGGGAATTACAGGGTGATGTTATGTTTATGTATTATTTTAGTTATTTTATTAGTTTGATGTAATAATTGAATAATTGAGAAATTAAGGTTTGTCTCGTTTTGACAAAACTAACTACAATTAAAAACATTTTTTTTGTTTTTTTTTTTAAATCAATACATAACATAACACCTGCCCAAAAAAACTAATTTGAAATTGAAAACTATTTTTTTCGTGTTACTATTGATGATCCCTCATTTCAAGGACAATCCTTACTAATATTATAAATGCGAAAGTAAGTTTGTTTGTTTGTTTGCTACCATTTTACGCCTAAACCACTGAACCGATCATCCTGAAATTTTGCATATACGTTGCCAGGTGTACAGGGACGAACATAGGGTATCTTTAATCCCGAAAAAAAGTACTGTTCCCGAGGGAAATCACAATAACGTCCTTATGACAGTAGATGGCGCCACGTGTCTATCGGATCATGATTAAATTTTAAGTTTAAGCATGTAATACATTGTGAGTCTAGACTGTCGATAGACCAGTTTCAAGTAAACAACCTAGGAGTACGAAAGTTGTTTGCTTAATAATTTTTCATGCCCAAAACCGCTGAAGAGTATCCTGACATTTTGCATAAAGTGGCTTCCAGACGGACGGACTTGCGGTTACGGCAAACCGCAGGCCGCGGCTCCAAACGCTCCAAAAACACACCACCGCGGTCACAGTGGTGGCCTGAAGTGTCTTTAGCGTGGTGATTGTGCTACAATCGGACAATCGGACGTCGCAATCGGACGTCAGTCAATATGGCTAACCGTAACGTTGTCTTATTACTCTCATGACTCATTAGTCCTCTCAGAAGATAAGAAAAAAGGTAGGAAAACCGTTTATTTAAACACTTGAGGTGTGAGGTAGAGATAAACTACAGTAACATGACGCGCCCTTCCACAATTCAAAACGTTTGAAAGTGTTTTTAATAGTATTAAAAATACTCACAACGCATGTGTGCGTATTGAGACGGCTCTCGAGACAAAAACAAATCAGCGATTTGTTGTCCGACTAGCGGCGTCAAAAATTACTCATTATTATTAGTATGGCGCTGCACTGAAATTCTCTATGAAAATGAGAGGTACGTCGTCTTGCGCGGTCGGCTATTTAATTAGTTGACAAAAAAATATCCTAGCCTGCTACTGAAGACGATTACTCGCAAAGTCTTTCATACGAATGTGACTACACACATTGAAATGGTAATATGGAGGGAAGCGTCAAGGTATAGTAGTTTATCTCTACCTATATTATCATTAGCATCGCATATTACTCTTAGGAATAGAGAAGTGTGAGTTAAATTTTAATTATTATTTAAATTCAACTACTTCTATTACAATTTCCATATTTGGCGTCATTTTACAAAGCAGTACACGCGGACGGTTGGTCAAATTTGTAATTGACGCGGCCGCCACAACATTTCGCGTTTGTCTGTGACCCACTTTATATACGTTGTCAGGGATACAGAAAACTGCGTAACTGACACTGTCATCACTGACACTGACAGGTGTAAACGCATTCATAGAGGATGCATGGAAGAATGAAGGTGAACCTACGCTCTGTCAATGAAGCATACTCTGCGATTACTCCGCTAATTGTAAATTGATTTGGATGATTCTTTTTTTGTTTATTTTTTCGAATTGGTCCCAAATAAATACTGTCATGATCTGATGATGAACTTCGGAGATATGGAAAGGAAACTCCTCATAAGATCACAGCGCAGAACTGTCTTAAAAGTAAAATTGCTTTGTTTAATGCGTGTAGCCGATGATTGACTGAAGGAAGAGGTTATTTGCTAAACTAACCGTGACCTATGTCGATGTATGTAGACAACAGTTTTTCAACGGCAAAGTTAAGTATGTCCCTCAGTACTGTTTATTTTTTCGTTAGAGTTATTTCCGGTGTGTTTTAATGAGGGTAGATAGGTTACGTTTTTCAATTTTAAAATATCTCGCAGGTCTAACTCACAACCAAAAGCTCATTGCGAGCCCGAGCAAAAATTACTGCTCAATCCTCGGAATCTTCCGTTCATGCCGCATTAAGAAGGCAATCACAACCGGAGCGACAAGTAAATTTGAGAGCTGATGAGACATTTTCTTAAAGCCAGGAAAGACTGGAGAGCCAAGCCGTTCGCCCTCCAAGCTTCTCAGAGAGTGACTGAAACGCCCTTTTAAAACGCAATTGCTTTTGGAGGAACAAGCCGAAAGCCAGAGAGCTGTAAGAGCAACTGAGACGCCTTTTCAATCAAACACAACTTCGTCTCAGAAAACAAGCTCAGCCATTACAGCGACAGAAACTCTAAAATAGTCGCAGGTGAGAAGGACCTCTCTTGCAGAAATGCAAACTGAACGCCGACGGACTTTTATGAGTCACAGTCTGTTGGTCTGTAGGTATTTAATAATTCTGGATCTGGCCGAACAACAAGCCGAGTACAGCCCGAATTGATTGTCAAATTCTAAACAAACGCGGGCGAACACATAACATAACATCACGCCTGTAATCCCCGAAGGGTTAGGCAGAGGTGCACCAATTAGTACACCCACATTTCGCCAGTTATGTTTTTAGTCCCATGTAATAGGGGGCGAGCCTATTGCCGTCAACCGGGCACAAATCCAGACTCCGAGGCTGTTACTGAGAAATTTCCTGATGGAAAAACCTAATAACACTTTGCCCGACCTGGGAATCGAACCCAAGACCTCATGCACAGCAGTCGCGCTTGCGACCACTAGACCAACGCGGGCGAAGCCGCGGGTAAAAGCTAGTAATACCATAAAAAACAACCTTGAATCAAGTTAACATGACCTAAACCATAAAAATAATGTCACACTAGAAAATAAAAAAATAATCTAGCTAAACCATCCATCAAATGAAGGCATTACTCCCTGGTGGGCAAATAAATGACATTACCAATTATATGGATGTGTACCCATTTATTTTGAACATTTTAAGACTATAATGAGGTTTGTGTGTTTTAGGGTTCCACGTTCCACCAGTTAAAACACTTTTAAAGTTCCTTTAACAAATGGTTTTATTGAAATAAATAATTTGACATTGAATTTGGCCTCTACGGGTAGGTGTTTGGAATTCCATATAATACATTATTAAAACTTTTATTGTAAAGAGTTAAAGTTTGTTTGTTTATAAGAGGATATTCTGTACAAGTAAGTCGGGTTGTGTGTCTGTGTGTCTTTAGTGTGTCTGTGTGTGTTGTTTATAACTGGCGAAATGTCGGTGTACTAATGGGTACACCTCTGCCTAACCCTTCGGGGATTACAGGCGTGATGTTATGTTATGTTATGTTATTCTGTAGAAGTCTCAATTCTATTACTAGATTATATACTCAACTAGATTCAATATTACAACTTTTTCTTTTCTTTTGTAAATAAAGTTCAAAAGTGCCTGTAAATGATTTGACTTTGACTTTGACTTTACAAATACTTATTTGCTGATAAAAACGCATTTTTAATAAATACATCGATATAAATTTTGTAGTTTTATTTTTGGCAAAATGTAATTTTCTATTAAACTTAAATTATATCGCGAGTAATGTAAATAATTTGAGTGTTCTTATAGGCGAACGCAAACACTTGCAAAAAGTAGCATTCTGAAATTGAAAACAATAGCTTTCTTTTCCTTGTCTTATATTTCTATAGTAGTATGTCTACAGAACCCTTCAGACCGGTAACCAACTCACACTTGACGGTATCTTTCAACAGAGTTTGGGTCAAAACGTTAGGTTTTTGCAAATTCATTATGTTAATGTGATGAAGCACTTGATGGATGCGCTTTAAAAAAAACCTTTTTTAAGAGCTATACGAACTATTTGTTCGAAGTAATGTGGGTAATTTTCTTTTTCTTTTCTAGCAACATTTTTAAAAGACAGCGATAAGCTATTATGTAACACGACAGGTCGTGGAAAGAAGTTCTTAATTTAAAATTTCTTTTTTTTTCTTGTACCTTTTTTTCGGGTATTGTCTGAATCAAGGAGAATTCGATTCGTTTTGAATAATAATAATTATTGTCCCACTACAAGCCCTCTTCTCATACAGAGAAGGCACAAGCATTGATCACTACGGTTGCTCAAGGCGGATTGGTGGTTTCAGACACATTATTCATTAAGTCTAGGTTTCCTCACGATGCTTTCCTTCATGTCAGTGATGTCCAAGATGAACATAATAATATAAATTGAAAAAGGCACATTGATACTTGCCTTATATCAAACCCGCAACCTCAAGTATGAGAGGCGAGTGCTTTAACCACTAGGCCATAATGAGGGAAAGATTTTACTTAAAAAAAAAGCGTACGGATAAAAAAGAAATTCCACACCATAGTACAAGTAGTGGACGTTGTAAAGAAAACCATTTGTTCGTCAAATTAGTTTCTACTGAACGCGCGTTTTCAGGAGAGTAACAGGTAGCTAATCAATTGGTTAAGGGCGCTGCTGAAACCCATTTCCTTCGATTTACAGCTCGCGTGAGATAACAATCGCCTGAGGTTTTTACAGCTAAAACGTATTAACTGCTATGTTTCAAAGGGGATGTTGGCTTTTATTTGATTAGGTATTTAATTGAGCTTATGGATTTAATATTTGTAATTATAGTAAATTGAATTAAGCTTAATGAGTTTGTGCATGTACAAGTATTCTGTTCTAGTCGGTTTTATAAATGGGAATAAGTCTATCCATTAACGTTTTGCTTTAGTTTAACCACCGTGTCATCTAACAAGAGTATCATTTCAAACGTTTTGAAATAGTTCTTTTTTTTCTCGTTGGTCTAGTGGTCGCTATGCACGACTACTGACCATAAGGTCTTGGGTGCGATTCCTAGATCGTGCAAAGTGTTATTGGGTTTTTCCATCAGGAATTTATGACCCAGCATTACATGGCATTTAAACATAACTGGCGAAATATTGATACACCTCTGCTTAACCCTTCGGGGATTACAGGGATGATATTACGTTTAATCTAGAAATTTAATGGTAGGGTTCCATTTTTTTAAAATGTGTAAGAACATTAATACTCGCAGTATTTTAAACTAGTATAGATAAATAAAACAATATGACAACAAAAAATGAACACAGAAACATTAATCCATTTAAAAACCAAAATCCGCAATTCACTATTCATCGCCACATCAGTTCTGTGCAATAATATGTACCGGTTAATGGAAACAGTAATGCACTTCATTATACTAGGTACCGAATGCACTGGAAAATACTTTTGTTATAAAAAATTATGGACCAAAACGCATCGGCCGGTGAACACGGATTTTTTATTGGAACATAGTCGTTGAACGAATTAAAAACAGGCACAGTTTTTTATGCTAGTTTATAGCACAGAGTCCGTATTTGTGGTTTTTATTGGCTTGAGAGTTTATTTGAACGCATTTTGTAGTATTGCTTCGATGATTATACTTACTTACAATGCACATTATGAGCATTGTTAATGAATTAAAAAATAAAATACGTTTGTACACAAAAAATCATGGATCCAACCGCATCAGCTGGTAAAAATCAACTTTATTTGGAACTAGTCGTTGAACGAATTAAAGAACTGTTTTTCATTCACGCAGGTGAAGTATCATAACTATCAACGAACCTAGATTTATAGCCTTGATCACATTCTTGTGGTTAATTATTTTCAAGATTGATGAACATGACGTTTATCATATTCAATTTTTCCAAAGTGAAATTACATAATAGATACGAAATGTGCAAACATGTTCTATTGTCCAATAATAATACTATAATTAGTAAGGTAATAATATGAAATAAATATTATCTTTATAGTAGACTATAATTATGAATCTTTGGTAGAAGAACTTGTCCAATAATTAAAACAAATGTCGATCAAAGATAAAAACTTTAATGATAGCATTATCTATAATCATGAACTCAAAAGATAAGAAAAGCAACAGGGATTACCAAATCAAATTACTATAACTTTTGAACATTTAATCTACTGTAAGAACATTGACACACAATGTTATTCTTCCATCGCAAATCGAAATTTCTAGAGCCTTCGAAACGGAGTTCAACCGATTAGAAATAATATTACATTCAAGTACATATTACGGTACTTAAGGATCATTTTCGTACAATGCTCCAATAATATGATTATGTTCCGCCGAATCGTTTCATAACATTATCTAATATGTGATGAAAAAATGTATTCTCTGCCTATATTGAGAGAGCAACGATTGAAATTGAAATACGCAAGGTTATTGTAACTCCAAGCGACAATTTTCGAAGCGAACGGGTCACAGATGTCGACGATATATAATAATACAATACTGTAGGGCGAAATAATAGACAGAAATCATTTTGTGGTGCAAATGTAAAGTGAATCGGAGTGTTATTTCAATTATAATGGAAATAATAGATTGGTTTTTAGTTTCTTTGATATTGAAAGCGAAACTTCAATTGCTTTATAAACGTTCAACAAAGGAAACTTTTCACGAAAAGTTATCTAGAGAAATTATTACAAAACCTTATCAAAGGGATTCGTTATTTCAGAAGTACCTATTATGTTTACTTCGAGATAATATGGAGTGTAAAACAAATCCATACCTAACATATAATACATCCAATCACTTTGATGATATTTTTGGAGTTCCATTTTTAGCCAAAATCAATATCGGCATAATAGATCTCGCTCATAACTTACACCAGATACCGGTTCAACCTTTTGGGGCGAAAGAGGTTGAAAACATTTGGAGGGACAAGCGAGATCGATTGTGTTCTGTTCTATTCGGTCTGCAGCAATAGGTTTCGTGGAAACAGCGTGACACAACGACTTCCAACAACTGTAAATTTCTATGAATAGTGTCCTTGTTTATGTCGATGATGTGAGAATTGTTAGCAGGTGACTTTTATAGAAATTATTTCCTAGCTACGTATGATATACAAAGAAACGTTATAGTTATGTTGTTTAAAACTCAAATCATTTATTTCAATTAGGTTGTTTCATCTAGCTGCCTGCAACAAGTAGTTTTGTATGAACAGTTATGGGCGAGAAACTCCATAAATACTCTTTTTAAATAAAAATTGTGATGTTTTATTGTGTTTTTGTTAATACCCGTAGTAGTAGAGTAAAGGTAATAACTCCTACCATACTTATTTGCGCCGCAAAGCAGCGACTTCTACTGTGACGACAATGGGTGTCGGTATAATTTCAGGTACATGAGACATTTCAACCTTGTTTCTGGGATGGCGACGCACCTGCAAAGCCTATAACAATGCAAATGTGTACAGGCAGAGGTAACCACTTAACATTAGAATGACCGTCGGATTATTTACCATCAAATGATGTAAAATAAAAGAAAATAAAGGTAGCAGTCAAGTAAGCTTTTTGTTTTATCCTCTTTGTAGTACGTCATTCTAAATCCAATTGATGTCTGAATATCGCCATAGGCTTTAACAGATGACAGACAGTCGTTCGTCTTAGTAATACTCTCAGTTTAGTTATTTCACACAAACCATTTTTGTGGGGTTTAAGGCACAAAATGCTTTGAAACTTAGCTTACATTCAATGTTACAAAATCTCTTATAGAAATTCAAAAGGGTAAAAAGTAAAACCTTTGAAGACACAAGTGAACACAACCTCGAGCCTATTCTATTGATACACTCAAATGTATATAACCAACGGTTAGAAAAAACCCACCTACTTCTTACAAGCAAACAAAACATCAGTCCCACTCTTTTTTCGCTTTGAACAGCAAAACAAAAGATGCGTTTTCAATTCCACCGACTGAAAACACAATAGCTGGATTCATTGAAGTTTCAGACAGTATGAATTCTCCAATAACAATGCCAAACTTCAAAACAGATGATATATTATACGAACCAATAAATAAAATAAGACCTCGTAAGCCATTTTATTTCAAATGAATAGCTATAACTTAAATAATAAGTGATGATATGAAATAAATAATGGAGAATATGTTTGTAGATATCGATAGATCTAAAGCAAAACAACTTTATTGTTGAAAGGCAGTCGATGATATTATGATTAATGGCATCATATTGGGAGCTTCTATGCCTATTTGTTTATGCAGACAGCATAATAAAATATTAGAGCAATTTCTTAAATTATTGAAATGATATAAATAAATAGAGGGGTTTTTCAAAGTCAAATTATTTATTTTGATTACATAATTAAATCTATCAAAAGATCATATCAGTGTAGGGCGGACAATGGGACGACGGACTTAGGGACATCCGTTGCCTTCCCATTCAACCAGTCCCCCCAGAACTGAGGAGGCCCGCAGAGGCCAACACCGGTGGGGGATCGCGAAGTCGCATACATTCCCGTGATTAGTTGTAAGTGTGACAGACCCGCCCTCCCCAGGCCGGTAGTCATCCATACGGTTCTCCACTCCCGATCAAAAAAAAATATGATAAATATCAAACCCTTTTATAGCACTCTAATCAAAACTTTAACTTCCAACTTTAACAGTTCTCATCTCTCCACTATACAAGGTGTTAACCGGCAAACTTAATAGCAGAACGGCACCCGATATTTATTGCATTAATTATTGAATCTGCTTAATAACCCCTCTCCCTTTTCCCCTCCTACATTTTTGCTGCGGAATTTCCGAAGCTTCCAGCTATTTGTTTTAACAATATTACCTTATAGACTATTTAGTGTTGTAATTTGCTATGTTAGTGCCTAGTGGTTGAGAGCACGGTCGAGAACCAATGTGACTTTTTCTATTTCATACGTACTTTCTAAAGTTTATCTTGGACGTCACTGGCATGGGTGAAGGAAAACATCGTGAGGAAACCTGGACTTGTTACTAAAAGTCTCGAATCGCCAATCCACCTTGAGCAAGCGTGGTGATCAATGTTCGTGTCTTCTCTGTATGGGAAAAGGCCTTTGCCTTGTAGTGGGACAACAGAATTAGGCTGGTTTTTTTTATTATCATTATTATGTACTTCCTAAGTTTATATTGGACATCACTGACATCGGTAAAGGAAAACATTATGAGGAAACCTGGACTTACACACACACACAGCCCCTTACGCCTTTCGCCAATGGGGGTTGGAACCTGGACTTATCCTCACTATGATAATGAAGCTGAAGAGTTTCTTTTTGCTAGTTTAAACGGGCTAATCTCTAGAACTAACAATCGGATTAGAATAAATCTTTTTTTGTATGAAAGCCTTATAAATGATTTTTACAGATTGTAATTATTTTATGTACTCAATTTAGTCATGAGTTAATTTGTTGTTTTTTTTAATTTTTGATTTTGTTGTTTCCCTCTAGGACAATAATTTGCACCTACCATGTTATCTCTTAACCCCCTTTGGTTGACTGGTAAAGAATGCCTAAGGCATTAAGTCCGCCTTTGTACTTTTGTTGGATAAAGTTTAAATAAATAACTACGAGAGAAAAAGTCGTTGAACAATCTGTCCATTAATGATTTGCGGCGGTAACCGGAAGCCGCCATTATCGCGGACACGCAAGCTTCCTGTCGCCGCCGGAAACGGCCGCGGTAACAGTTTCCGTTTGCGTTTTTCACCGGAAATGATGTAAATAGTTCCGCGTGTTATAAGTTTTTCACAGTCTTTATTTGGATTTTGGCTTATTAAAAAATGGTCCTTTTGTTATAATAATAATGGCAGTAAATGTATAATTATTATAGTTATATGTACCTAATATAATTATACAATATACATTGTGAACCGTTTATTTATATAAAACTAGCGAGCACCATCACCTCGGCTTCGCCCGGGTGCAATGTAGTTACATAAGTAAACCTTTCTCTAGAATCACTCTATCTATTGATGTAAACTGCCGCACTAAAATCCTTATCTATGTTTATATTGCCGATATTCTAACAAATAATAAAAGTTAAAAATTAAATTTTGGCTTGATGGTACGAAACTCTTCGTGTGCGAGTCCGACTCGCACTTGGCACTTTTAATTGATTAATATAGTAGATTTACGTACATTTACTATCCTTTATTATTCCACCAGGCAATACGCTCGTCCCCTAGTACATGGGAGTTAAAGTAAACATAAATGTCCTGAATGAACAAAAAAGCTAGAATGAAATGTCCATAATGTCCTGTCTGTGTTTATATTGTTGACGTGCCTTTTTTAAATAAATAAATAACAGGCAAAATGTGGGTGTACTAATGGGTACACCTCTGTCTAACCCTTCGGGGATTACAGGCGTGATGTTCGTAAGACCAGCTTCTTCTAACTACAATAACTTCAAAATTGAAAACACAATCCACTTTAAAGACGAACTCATCTCAAATAAACATCATTTCGTGGAGCCACCATATTGTGTATATTGAAAAATTTTACACATTTCAACATACCCAACTTTGCCAGTCACCGTCACTTTGTTGTTCATTTGTTTTCGCGTCAAAGTTAGCACAAGTTAAATATCAAATAAAAGTTTTTGTTTATGTTGCTATGTCCGTGGTCTAATATGGAAGGGGTTGACCTCCAGTTAGACGGTTTTGTTCAGTAAGGGTGCATTTAAACCTGCCAAATTCGAGTCGGACTCGCACACGTACGGTTCCGTACTAGGAATGTTACGAATATTTGCACAATTGCGGAGCTTCCGTATCACTTTAGACTTTTGCTTTTGCATCCACATCCATAGTATTTAAAAAGTATGTTATGGTACGTAAAATAAGTTTTGAGGTTATCTACTAATCCAAGGATCTTTAATCAACATGAATCACATTTTTTTCAAATGTCTCTAGCCAACAGCAATTCTTTAAAAAACCAAAAATCTCTAGACTCATTTTTTCAGTTTGTCTCGAGTTTTAGTCTTTGAGTCTTTCAGACTCAAAGGACCAAAAATCTTAACTACAGTTTGCGGATCAAAGGTATACTTTATAACCACAATGAGACACCGATTTCCATTGTCTTAGCAAAAACGTCAGGAGCAGAGGTTAAACCATTGTTTTCAAGTACTTGCTTACTTTGCTACGTTAGCTGTTACAGTGCAGATTAACTCGACTATTGTTAGTTTTGTAGTGTTACTGGGCCTTTGGGACGCACTGGCGTAGACAGTTAGGTAGTGTTACAAGTCTAGTCTAGTAACGTTAAAAGTACTATTATACAAGGCAAAACATGGACTGTAATGGTTGTAAAATCTAGCCTTTTTGTCTTTTATTTTATTTAGAATGTAATTTTTTCACACACGTTTTATTGTATTATTAAAATGATTTTTGTAAATATAACGACGTGCTCGATTCGGCTAGCATGAATGAAAGGAATTTATTTTATATTTATAGCTATTGTGATGCACCGGATGTACATAGACAAAAATATGCACATGTCATAGACAAAAATAAATAGGTACATTATATTAGTTTACAAATCAACTACCATAGATAATAGCATTGGAAGTAGGTATTTTGAGTACACGCAAAATAACAAATTGTAAAGGGATTCATCATTATGAATAAGTTTTAGTGTGAGATCAACCATAAAAACATAAAAAAACTGCTGTTTCAAACATTTTGTTAAGCTACGCGAAATGTATGAAACGACAGTTTTTTTTTTATTATTTCATGTTTGGTCCCAGAGGAAAAGTTATTCAAAATTATGAGTATAATGCCTTTTTCGAATATTTAGTTATTACAATACACCTTACATAGTCATGTAATATTTGAATTTTCTTTTTCACAAGCTTTTCTGACCAACTGACTTTTTAATGTGCAAGTGAGTAAGGATCGTAGCAGATGGCGTTCTGTAGTTTCTGCCTACCCCCATGGGAAAAGGCGTGAGTTTATGTATGTATGTATGTAAGTGAGTAAGTACATAATATGTCCTCAGGCTGAAATTTCATGACGTCACATGTATTAACACAAATTATGACGTTAGCTATGCATGTATTTATATAACGACAACCATCGAGTAAGACGATTTCGGTAAACCGTGTCTTAATGCATACAGTGCGTGTCTAATTTTATGTCCTTTCCGTCGCTCGTTATACAACGTTTTATGAGTTTGCCACACAAGGCGAGGCAATTACTACCGATTTATATTGGTACATTATAACTACATAATCGTTAGGATACGGAAAGGTAAGATGCCTGTTTGTCAGCGTACAGATAAGCACTAGGACAATATCTGGATAAAATATTAAGATGAACAACATAACATCACGCCTGTAATCCCCGAAGGGTGAGGCATAGGTGTACCCATTAGTACATCCACATTTCGCAAATTATGTTTAAGTCCCATGTAACAAGGGGCGAGCCTATTGCCATTAACCGAGCACAAATTCAGACTCTAAACCTGATACTGAGAAATTCCTGATGGAAAAATCAAATAACACTTTGCCAGACCTGAGAATCAAACCCGAGACCTCATGTTCAGCAGTCACGGTTAATAATTTATATCTCTCTGACTTTGAGTGCCTCGTGCCGGTTCTATAAACTAATCTACCACCATCCTATTTAAAATTATCACTTCCCCGAGCCCTCATCAAGTCTAATGACAGTTCAGAATTGCATGCATAATTGAAAAACATTACTCCCGGTTTCGAACTAACGACCTTTGCGGAGCTATGGCCGCCTGATAATAAAATGAAAGTAGGTGAAGGACCGAAGGCTGGAGACCAATAATCTGCATTTTGGTAACAGACTCGCGGTGAGAGAAGTTAATTGTGGTAGATACGACATGTTTTTGCAAAGATAAGATATTTTTTGGTTAGATCCGACGTTTTTTTGCAAAGATGCGACATTTTTTTGGATAGATTCGACATTTATTGCAAAGATGCGACATTTTTTAGTTAGATTTGACAATTTCTTTTTCATGTAGGTTATAGGACATTTTTAACATAGATAATATATGACATTTTTTTGGCACATACATCGTTTTTAGTATTTCTACCTCCGTCGGTAAAAACCCTTATAGGATTACTTTGTCGTCCATCTTTCAAGATCCTTTTTCTCAGGAAAGAGTAAAGGTATCAATTTGTAATTAATATTAAGTAATCAGATCTGAAAAAATCAGTACCTAATTGAAAGTTAGTCTGTATAAAACCACATCTCACACTTGAACGTAATTTAGGTACGTTTAAACCTAGTCAATCGGTTTCCAAAATTTGGAATTGATCGTAGAATATAACACCAATGTAGGCTCGAGACTACTGTACATAATAAAGTAGTTAAGTTGAGTAATTGACTGTTTAAATATTGTAAGATAAATATTTAAATAAATGTAACATCTCTCTCTCACTCATCTCTTTATTTCTAACCTATGTTTACAAATAAATAAATCTGAAATCTGAAAAATCTAAAAACAAAAGTAAAAAAAAAAATATTCATCTTTCCGAACTGTCGCATCTACTTGTAACACTTTAATCTATGTCCGGTCTGCCCATTTGGGGGTAAATATTGCAAATCGATAGTCCTTATCAGAGGTACTAGGGTGCGTTATTAAATTACCCGACCTGCCCAAATAGGGGTGCGGGCAAGCTTGCTCTTTTCACCGCAGCTTCTCTTTTGACTTCTTTACTTTTTATTATAAAAACCTGATTTGCAGATTTTTTGTAGCTGGCTGTTTAATTTGTCGTGATAGCTAAACTTTAAAAGAAAAAAAAGTTACAACATTTAAAACTTGTTATCGTAACAAATCCTTTCAAAAAACAAGCCTGAAATATTTCCGCCATTTTAATATTTCGGGAGAATATTACTTAACATCATGCCTGTAATCCCTTAAGGGTTAGGCAGAGGTGTACCCAATACTATTATGTTAAAGTCTAATGACTGCTGTGCATGAGGTCTTGGGTTCGATTCCCAGGTCGGGCAAAGTGTTATTGGGTTTTTCCATCAGGAATTTCTCAGTAGCAGCCTCGGAGTCTGGATTTGTGCCCGGTTGATGGCAATAGGCTCGCCCCCTATTACATGGGACTAAAAAAAACATAACTGGCGAAATATGGGTGTACTATTGGGTACACTTCTGCCTAACCTTACGGGGATTACAGGCGTGATGTTATGTATGTATGTATGTTTAACCTTCAATATGTCCTAACTTCAATATTTGAGGAGAATATTATTATTTTATAGTGACCATTTATTCCAAAACTTTACTACAATCGTGTTTTCTCTATTGAAACTATTGTAATCGAAGCAAAGTGTCAAAATATGATTAAACTAAAACCGAAATCCAATCTTTTAATAGCCCGTTCACAAATTGACAATCGATATTATCCGTACGATCAACATTATATCGTAAATCGAGGCTAAATATCTCGTTACGGTATCGATATGAAATGTTCTAGGGCTAGTAATTATGGTGTTTAAATCTGGAATCATAAATTGTGCCGTGCTATTGGATATAGATACATTTATGAGCGCAGTAATATAAGATAATGAGTAGTATTTTGTGTTAGGTTTTTTAACATAACATAACATCACGCCTGTAATCCCCGAAGGGTTAGTCAGAGGTGTACCCATTAGTACACCCACATTTCGCCAGTTATGTTTTTTTAGTCCCATGTAATAGGGGGCGAGCCTATTGCCATCAACTGGGCACAAATAAATAACCAGACCCCGAGGCTGCTACTGAGAAATTCCTAATGGAAAAACCCAATAACTTATTGCCCGACCTGGGAATCGAACCCAAGACCTCATGCACAGCAGTCGCGCTTGCGACCACTAGACCAACGAGGCAGTATTAGGTTTTTTGTAGAGTGAAAATAAATCCAGTCCAGTTGAAAACCAGCATCAGGCACAAGTGGTCTGGCATTTTATGCTGAACTGTGCCTGTTTAGCGCAGCTGTGGTGCACACAAAAATGTTTTTTTTTTTTAATTTAGGGTTTTTCTTTATCGCCTTTTTGTTATTATTATTTTAATGTGAACATGGCCTGTGTCAAATAAACCTTTTTTCTTTCTTTCAAATCATTCCCAGCTAACAAAATTATTATAAAACCTTTACATGTCTGTTTGTTGTTTTATTAAAATACTATACAACTTTTTGCTAGTTGAGTTGCCATCAAGCCCTTATTTTATTATTTATTGACATTAAATTTAGAACAAATATTCCTTAAAGATTGTTACTAATTACTTAAACTATAACAAACATTAATCACACACCAGAAAAAAACATCCTGCTGGAAAAACCCAAAAACACTTTGTTCGACATGGAAATCAAACCGATCTACAAATACGATATAATTTTGCTCATATTGAATAGAAAATTCACAAATTTCCTTGAAAAAAATACGAAACATTACTGACATGACACCGTTAAAATTTCAATCCATGAAATCGCCATACATAGCATGAAAAATCGATCCTAAAATCACCCTTTCTCTTTTACGGGAGCAATTTAAAACTCGACACGAGCACCGTCGCACATAAGTGTATCGGCAGAGTGAGAGGGCACTACGTTTGAAAGAGAGAACGATAATTTTTCTCACGTCATTTAATACCAACCGTTCGGCGCGAGCTTTCACGAAAATACATTAAATTGGGGCGTCGATCACACCGTTGCGTAATTTGCAGTTTGAACGTGATTGTACTTTTGGTGTTGTTTTAAAAGACGGAAAGGTACTTGCTTATTTTTCTCTCTAATGGGCTCCTTGTGGAAGATCTATTGCCTTTACTCTTTCAATAGGCTTTGTAATGGTATATTGATAACGTCTTGGATCGTTTGTACATTATTTGTGCCTTTTTATCTTATAACATACCAGTTTTGTTTTTTATAAAACAACTTATTAAATAAAACGCCTCGTTGGTCTAGTGGTCGCAAGCGCGATTGCTGTGCATGAGGTCTTGGGTTCAATTCCCAGGTCGAGCAAAGTGTTATCGTCTCGTGTGTTAAGTGCTCGGAGTCTGGATTTGTGCCCGCCTGACAGCAATAGGCCCGCCCCCTATTACATGGGCCTAAAAACATAACTGGCCAAATGTGGGTGTACTAATGGGTACACCTCTGCCTAACCCTTCGGGGATTACAGGCGTGATGTTATGTATGTATGTTTAATAATAAAAATCTCCTTTCAGTAGGATAAAGTATTGGACTTTTCTAATTACTTCTCATTAACCTAGCCTATCTTATAACTTCTACTAGCCATCTAAACTAGCCCAATACTCTACCTACCCTTACGACATCCTACACACTGCATATTCGACACATTTGCTATCTATACTAATATCATAAAGACGCAAAGTTAATGATTTTTTGTTTCTAAGAGGTAATCTCTGAAAGTACGTGTCCGATTACAAAAATTATTTCACTGATCGCTACATTATTTCCGAGAGTCAAAATGATATCGCGGGCGGGGTATGTTGTGTCAGAAACCCTTGAGGCGGTTTAGAAACTCTGACACTAGTGTGTGTGGGGTCGTTAGACCTTACTGCCCACACGATAAAGTATAAGATCGCGGAGCTAAACCTAGTTAGTAATATTACGGTCGGTTTATTCCAAACCTGTTACCTCACGGTGTAACAACATCTCACATTAAAATGTAAAATCTCGAGGAAGCGTCGAAGAGATTTAATTTCCTAAAGGCCGATTTCATCCGACGGTACATATCGACGAACTGTTACATTGTTTGATCTGATCGTGCCAAGAAATATAAAAATATCCGTATTCTTAAAGTTTAAGTATATTTGGAAGCAAAATAATATTTGAATAAATTTATGAAATTATATTGAAGACTAACGCGTAAAAGCGTGGAAATCTATTGAATCTTGTTTCTCAATACAAACTTTGAACCCTCAGATTTGCACACAAAAAATTAGGTTAAATTAAGTCATATTATATTTTTTTGTTATAACGCCATATTATTACACACATTCAGTGAAAATTTTACCTATTAAGGTTGATAGATTGACGGACATCAATAATCTTAAAATAGGGTTCCTTATGGTACTAATTGAGTACCTACGAGGCCCTAAAAACTAAGCACGAACTTAACTAAAGCCAAAAAAACTCTTCACCATTATAACGATATGAAACATCTCATTAGTGACAAGAAACATCTCAATTATGCCGCGATAGACTCAAAGGACCAAAAACAAATTGGTCCTAACGTACGGATGCCTAGAGAACCTATTAGGGTACAACGATATCATACACGTCGGCCTTATTCCAGTAATCACAAGCATATCGGCACACAATTATCTTGTGTGATACTCAATATGCTTAGGATATCAACATTTCACTTCAATTTATCACTGATACGGTTAGGGTAATAATGATGAAATGACAGAAGTTTCTGTTCTGTAAAATCGTCGGCATGAGGTCTTGGGTTCGATTATCAGGTTATTCAATGTGTTATTGGGTAAATGGCAATAGCGAGCCTATTGCCATATATTTCATGGGACTTAAAAATAACTTGCGAAATGTGGGTGCACTAATGAGTACACCTCTGTCGAACCCTTCGGAGATTGCAGGCGTGATGTTATATTATGTTATTTTATAGTATAGAAGAATAGATAATTAAATTTATAAGTAACAAAACTGACTAAAAAATATTCCAAAAGAGATCCTACTTCACCGGAAAAAAAACATTTTCGTAATTAAAAAAAAATCCAATTAATTTTTTACGTACGTAGGTACATTATTTTTACCCAACGTGACCAGGTAAAAAATAAATGTACCCAGATACGTTGCTTAAAATAAGACTTCTGTTTCGTAGTATTTATTGTGGCGAGTATCTAATATGTAGGAAACAATAAAGCGTAGGTACGTTAATTATATTTACTTTAGCCGTAGAAACGTGTACGCGTGTCTGTCTTTTGTCATTAATTATGAAGGGATAAGAAGCACTAATGACGGTTAAAACAAAGAAGACTTTATTATGAGTAATGAATTATGCTTCGCTTGTATTGTAGGGCGGGGATTCTCAAACTGTGCGTCGCGACCCCTCCCCGTCGTGAAGTTATCCTGAGGGCGTCGTGCTACGGTTGGCAAAAATCGTATTAATTGTAATACGATAATTAAACTGTTATATTTTCTAATAAATATACATTTAACATACATAACAACAGGGTAATAAAAAAAGAAAAAAAAGTTAAAACCTGTTATTAAAAGGCACAAAAAAATACTGATAAGAAATAGCCTGGTAAGAAACTGTCCCAATTTTTCTAAATAATTGGGACTGTGTTTTACCAGACTATTTACTCACATTTCGCCAGTTATGTTTAAGTTTAAATTTATACATAAAGTGTGATACGAAATTTATAATTTATACATATCGCTCATTCCGTTACACGTTGTATAGATGTACAGGGAGTCGCAGTATAAAAAAGTTTGAGAACCCGTTGATACATAATCTGCACAGAATTGAATGACGAGAATTTGTTCTAAGCAAATAAATTAGCAACACAAATACCTATATTATATTTCGACTTTTAATTCTATTCAGTAACTTGACAGATAAAGGGTTACCAAGTTTTGACAAAAAAAAAGATAGTGAGGTGGTGTAAGAATGAACGAAATTGAATGAACTTAAATAATGTAATGTAATAATGTGTGTATGTATGTATGTGTGTGTGTGTAATGATGCATGTATGTGTGTGTGTGGGTCTTGTATGTGTGTTGTAATAATGTGTGTATGTGTGTGTAACTTCGTATTAAACCATGCTTATCATTCGTTCCTTACGCAAAATCGTACACTATTATTGTAGTATGGTACCTAACATTATTTTTCTTTAAACTGTCAAGTTACTGAATAGAATTAAAAGTCGAAATATAGCAGGTAATATGATTAAGGTTTTATATTATTTAATATTATTAGGTTGCCAGACCAATTTTAGCACGGCTGAAATTTTTTAAGCTCTTTGTGGCCAGATAGTGGAATATGCCGTTAAGTTATTCGCACTAGTTAAGTATCTATCTGTAATAAATCTAAAGAGTTTGTTTGTTTATTGGTTTAAACGAATTACTAATCTCTGGAGCTACCAGTCGGATTGAAATAAATCATGATCAACTGAATCGAAAAGCACGGTGCGTTTCGATTCTTTAATTACTGTGTTCAGTTCTGACCCATATTTTCTACTCTAAGACTCCCATACTCTTCAATGCTCCACTGCGCAATAAAACAGGAAAGCATCCTTCTCGCAATGTACAAGTATTTACTGTATGTACAATCACCAAAAGAGATAGGTGTCCAGGGTTGTCAGATATAGTTTAAGATGTCTTCAAATGCAACTTTACTGAATCAATTAACTGTTTATAATATCCTTTTTAAATTAAATTACATTTGAAAACCCCGTTGGTCTAGTGGTCCGATTCCCAGGTCGGGCAAAGTGTTATTGGGTTTTCCATCAGGAATTTCTCAATAGCAGCTTCGGAGTCTGGATTTGTGCCCCGTTGATGGCAATAGGCTCGCCCCCTATTGCATGGGACTAAAAACATAACTGGCGAAATGTGGGTGTACTAATAGGTACACCTCTGCTCAACCCTTCGGGGATTACAGGCGTGATGTTATGTTATGTTGAAAACATCTAAAAAAACTTCAACTACATCTGACGACTATCTATTTAGTTGAATGTACAAATACTTTTACTGATCACCATCATACGATTAACTTCTCTGCTTACCGGTTTCCATTCGCGATCAATTTGGCCCGAGGCCTCCAAATAGGGGTCGGAGGCCTCCAAGCATAGAGGTAGGCCCCCAAGCGGAGCAGGGTAGAAAGAAAATGTTACCTGAAACAAACATACCCTTATTAGCTTGGAAGCAATTTATTCAATAAGTAGCTATTGTGTTTATCTGCACTTGTATCCGATTGGTTTGTTGGAAAAGGAATTGAATAGATAGATACTTAATTTCATTTTCTTGGTACATTTATCAATTTGCTTAAGGCTTATTCTTATATATGTATTATATTCTATTCAGGTAAATGGATTTCCTCAACATAAATTTTTCGTATGTAGACAATATAAAATAAACAGACGATTATTTTGTTTTGAGTTTTAATTATACATTTATTTAGTTGGCCTGGACTCACAAACCACAAGTTTGACCCTTAGTTATTTCTTATCATATCAGCTATCTACCAGTAAAAGTCCTACCAAAATCGATCAAGCAGACCTCCTCTTCCTTCTGAGCGGTCCTCTAACCAGACAGTCAAATGTGTCTAGATAAAGTGCATTAAGAAAAAAACTGTTATTTTGACGTGAGAAATAGACGATTCAATTTGATTTATTTGTGTAGGTAACTGACGAAAAATTGTATCACCATGTAGTCTACAATCATGGATTGAATCCATAATAAAAATCTTCATTGCGAAATATCGTGACCAACGGTCATAGAACGCACACACATGTAATCTGTCTGTTAGTCTATTTATAATGCAAGATGGCGACGATCTTAAGCCCCCTCGTGACGCATGTCCGCATGTCCACAACAGATTAGCAATCTCTAAGGGGGTCCCACACTGAACCCCAGGGTTGCACTCCACTGCTAAGGATTGCCACATTGGTCTAGTGGTCGCAAAGCGCGACGACTAAGCTTGAGGTCTTGATTTGATTTGATTCCTAGGTCGGGCAAAGTGTTATTGGGTTTTTCCATCAGGAATTTCTCAGTAGCAGCCTCGTAGTCTGGATTTGTTCCCGGTTGATTACAATAGGCTCGCCCCCTATTACATGGAATTAAAAACATAACTGGCGAAATGTGGGTGTACTAATGGGTACACCTCTGCCTAACCCTCCGGGGATTACTGACGTGATGTTATTATATGTTATGTTTGTATTCCTATATAAAATAAACTAGCAAAAAATACCCATCAAAACTAATAAAAAGTTCTATTTATGGATAACAAAAAGAAAAACAAAACTAGGGGTAATTACCCCCGCACGGGGTAATTGCGTTACTGACACCCCGTGAGATAAAGCTTTAATCAGTTTGTGTTGGGGCCTTCTAATTAGGAATAAATTGTTCAATTGCTGATAAGGGGGGAACCCCATCCCCGGGGGAACTAAATGGGGGAATCAAAGGATTGTTTTGTTTTATTTATCCATTTGTGACGATACTCAAATGGGTAATTTATTGGATAATTTGTGTGGGTTATTCACTTAACAGGAGCTAGTGTTTGTTCAATAATAAGGGTTTTTTTTATTCCCCAGTCGTAGCCAATCAAAATGGAGACTAGCACTGAACTGAACACGCGTAGGAACTGACACTGAAAGCACTGTGTCATCACTGACACTGACAAGTGTGAACACGTACGCTGGCAACGTATATGCAAAATTTCAGGATGATCGCTTTACTGGCTTAGGCGTAAAATGGTAACAAACAAACATACTTTCGCATTTAGAATATTATATTATATGTATATATATATATATATAAGTTAGGAAGTTAGGATGTATTTTATCACTGATACGGGACTGTGCTGGAACTGTGACTTCACTGATATGTATGAATCAATCTTAAGAGGAAATCTTAGACGTCATACTTAAAAAAAAAATTAAATCTAGTTGCCCTTTGCAACAGGTAGTTTTATATGGAGAAGAATGGGTAAGAAATCCCATATTCTTCCTATGTTTTCTATTCGAAATCATGCAAGATTACACGTGAATATAGCAACTAATAATATTATAAGTAAATGTGAAAGTATGTGACGATGTATGGATGTTTGTTACTCTTTTACGACAAAACCGCTAAACGGCTCCGGATAAAATTTGGCACTGAGATAGAATATAGTTCGGAATAATACATAGGCTAATTTTTATCCCGGAAAAACAAATACTTTCCGCGGGATAACATATGAACTTTGACGCGGACGAAGTTGCGAGCAGAAACTAGTCAAATATAAGTCAACCGAGTTCATTGTCCTATTTGTGCAGAACTTTATATTAAATACTAAATTTATTCGCCATATTAGACTAGGCATTCTATATTAAATATGACGGATGAATTCCAAAGTGCGTCGCCCGGGAACTGAACTAGTTAACGGGTGCAACAACCCATTTCACGTAGGACGTGAGGAACGCGACTTCTCTTTTATATAAGACAGATGGGTTGGAAGTTATAGGCGAAGAGCGAATTTATGCTAAAAAAAAAAAGTTATAATCACGAATATTATTTTTTTCTCATCCAGGAGCAGTTAGGAGGTTTGTAATTATTATGTTATTGTTGTTGTTATTATTATCTATTATTTTATTATAAGATTATTTGTGTATTTTTTCTATGGGCCACAGTTGCCTGATAATACATTGATTTAATATAATATAATAAATAATAATACCCTACTACTTTAACTACATTTCTTTAATTTTAAATGTTTATTTTTAAATTAATATTTTAAAAAATAATTTATATGTAGTTATATTAAATTGAATAAAAGTAATAATAACACCAATATGTAAATTAAATATTTTTAACTTTTTAAATATTTGACAACCATTATGAGTACACAATTTTTTTTTAATTTTAATTTTCAATCTTTTAAAAACGGACTTTATCCAGAGGGCATAGGGAAAACGTTTCTTCCAATTATGGGAATATTTGTGTAAGGAGCTGTGCGTCTAGGTTTTTTGGTTTGTTATTTATTAAAGATTAAAATTCTAAATACAAACTTCGCTAACCGCTACATCTTATGCCTCACACAGATGTGTAATAAAATGAGGCACGCGGACTATGCGGCCCATAGTCTTCACTCCAACAAAGAATTAATCCTTATTTCTAATCTAAGTTAAGGTCAGACTTAACTTTACTTACTTAAACTTAACTTTAATAGCCCATGCAAAGCCGAGAGTAATAATTTTCCCCTTTTTTTTGGGCAAAAAGTTTTGTGGCTAAAGTCGTAATTTTCGGCTTTAGGGTTCTGCTGTTGAGTTGTAACAGCGATACTGAATCGTAATTAAAAACGTTTAAAATGTAGTCGCAATCTCAACATAACTCAGTAATGATCAATGTCAAAAACGATGATAATTTCTCAGCAGCAGCCTCGAAGTCCGCCCTTGTGCCCGGTTGAAGGCAATAGGCTCGCCCCCTATTATATGGGACTTAAACATAACTGGCGAAATGTGGGTGTACTAATGGGTACACCTCTGCCTAATCCTTCAGGGATAACAGGCGTGATGTTATGTATTTAAAGACATTTTTGACAGATTGACACTGTAATTTGAATGTAAACATTCCAAAAAGTTCCGAGAATAGCCCCCCTAATAATTGTTCATCTATGATTGTTTACATTGAAATACTAATCTACTCTATTAGATAGGTCACTACAAGAAGAACAAGACAGTATTTAAAAAAATACTACGGACCCCAAAGTATTTTGTATCAGACATGGCCTTGACCGATCTTCTGGTGAAAGGTCGGTAAAAATATAATTATAAAGTTAATATTTTTCGGGCGTCTTCGAAGTAATTTTTTCTAATTATTTCTATCTGAAACACGCCAAGTCGATGCGTTGTTTAAGAGAAGACGAGTTAGCAAAACCAAAATAATATTTATAAAGACATTAACACTTTCTTTCTAAGTTTAACTTGGACATATCTGACCTCGGTAAAGGAAAACATCGTGAGGAAACCTGGACCTATCAGTATGAGAAAGCACAAGATATTTTTTGTTTCCTCGTTTAAACGCGCTAATCTCTGGACCTGCCAGTTGGATTATCGAGAGAGAAATTTTGTATATGGATAGTCAGATTCATGAGAAACAGTACCTATAGTACCTATAGGCTATATAACATCATACTACAACTCATTGGAGCGAAGCAGGACGAGAACAAGCAACTATAATTAAAAAAAATAAAAGACACGACTGAAAAAATTGCACATATTGGTGCCGATTCTCTTGGTCACAAACTAAACTAAAATTAGACTATTTCCATCTTTTTCTGTCCAATAAAACAAGAAAGAGACTAATGTAAATAAGAGCTGTCAAATTTAGTCCATCCATACAGTTATAGTTGACATCTTAAAATGTGTGGATTAAAAATACGGAGAAGTTCAAGGCAAAACTAATTTGACATCTCTAACTTAGTTCTTTAATGTCACGGAATGTCACCGTCCTTTCCTTTCGCTGTATGTTAGTAAGAGATGTCAATTCTCTAAATTTAGTCTAGTTTGTGAATAAGGGAATCGGCACCATTTATACTTTGTTTACTCGTCAGTTTTTTTTTACTAACCTATGTTACTCGGAACGATGCAAGGATTGTAACGATACCCCATACATCTAAATCGGTTCAGGCGTTTATGGAAGATTAAAGAAACTCACATACATATATACATTAACCCTGAACAATCCTTTTTTTAGGGCAGTCGTGTAAAAACCACGCGTACAAAGTCGCAAGGACTAGCTTGTAATTAATAAAGTCAAAACCTTTATTTCAATTAGGCCATTTACAGACACTTTTGAATGGTCAAGGAGTCGAATTTAAGTTTGAAATCACCAATCCACCTTGAGCAAGCGTGGTGATCAATGTTCATGCCTTCTCTGTACGAGAAGAGGTGTTTACCTTGCACTGGGACAATAAGGGCGCTTTCAAATTAGACGATTGGTGCCGGACTGCTGCAGTCCGGGTATCGAACTGCGCACGGGCGGTTATGATTTTTCATACAAAATGTCTCGACGCAAGGTCGTGCGAGAGCAGTCCGGCGCACGTCCGTTGGCCGTACGGCTACAATGTAGTATAGTACCTGGCTCAGTCTTTATGCGGCTGCAGTCCGGCAACGACAATCTAAATTGAAAGCGCCCTAATAAGTTGAAAAATCACCGTAGTCCCCCAACGGGGCCAACGCCTGCCGGGGTTGTGGGACGTCTTAACAGGATACCGTGGCCGTAAAGGGCAACAGAAGGAACAGGGTGGCTTTTTAGTCAGACTGTCAGACTTTGATGATTCAAAAAACCACCCTGTTCCTTCACAGAGTCATTTGATGATTTTTACCACCTAAAAAAGAAAAAAACTAGCTAATCGGCTTTGACCCCAACACGCGTTACTGTAAACACAGCTTAACATAATCAATACTAATGACATAATATAATGCTGATAGAAAAAAGTAATTTAAAATTCATTAGAAAAGTTCAATAATTAATGTTTAATACTCCATTGAACGGAGACGTTATTACAAAGTTTGATCGATGTTGCCTTTTTTTTAATAAAAAATACAAGGGGATAGATCTTTCAAGTTTTTTTCAATTATAGGGTAGGCAGACTACTGTGTAAAGATTGGTGTGATTAATTTACTGAGCTTAAGTTGATAGCAGCCGAGAAATTGTCTCGACGATGTCAGCGCAAATTGAAAACATAATATCACGCCTGTTATCCCCGAAGATTTGAGCAGAGGTGTAGGTACCGATTAGTACACCCACATTTCACCAATCATATTTAAGTCAAATATATTGGAGGTGAGCTTATTGTCATCAACTGGGCACACATCCAGACTTCGAGGCTGCTACTGAGAAATTCCTAATGGAAAAACCCAATAACACTTTGCACGACCAGGGAATCGAACCCAAGACCTCATGCTCATCAGTCGCGTCAGCAGTCGAGTTTGCGACTACTAAAAAGTTAAGCATCCGTGAGGAAAATCACGCGAGCGAAGTAGCGAGGAGAGTGCTAGTAAGAAAATTTGATAAATTAATAAAAGGAAGCGTGAAGCAAATTTTAATAGGAGAGTGTGAATAAATAAATTCTCATCTCTTCCATCATTTCCACTTTGTGTAAAAACTTCGACCACTGCATTAAATCTAAGCAAAATTGCAAGCAAGAAAGACGAAACTTAACAATAAGTATTTCCGCAGACGCTTCATAACTTGCAAGATCCTGACTCCAGGTATAAGCTGGTACTGTTATTCTTTCATTACAAAATCTGCGGAAGTCGGTGAAGCCAGGCTTCTTGAATCCGTCCTCTACTGGTCTTAATATAAAGTTTGATGTTCAAGCTTAAACACAGATGTTGAAATGTCTTATGAAGTTTCAAAACTGCGTATTGTTTCGTTTTCAAGACTTATGCAGGTGTTGGAAGTAAGCTAGGATTGTTTAAATGTTGAGCGTTGAATTTTGTTTTGTATGAATAAGGGAGAATATTTTCGAGAAATATTTTTGTGTCAGTGAAAATTGTGAAGTGACTTGAAAAAGTGGCTTTATACACAATAATAATATCCTCTTGACTACATTATTTATTAAAACATATGTAATAAAGAATATTTCTCAAAGATGCAATTTCCTTATTCATACAAGAACCCCATTTTTTTAAAACTTATATCCTTTGTTATTGATAATGTAGATTCCAGGTTAAGAAGTTTTTGAGTTCATCCATTACAAACAGAAAAACACTTTTCTCTTTAAAATATTAGTTTTGATAACAATGACATTCATAATAAGTCAAGTAATCGTGACGCGATTGAATTGCACGCACTATTGATAAGTGACTATAATTAGTCTTATAATGGTGCCGATTCCCTTGGTCACAAACTAAACTAAAATTAGACTATTTCCATCTTTTTCTGTCCAATAAAACAAGAAAGAGACTAGTGTGAATAAGAGCTGTCAAATTTAGTCAATCTGACACATCCATACAGTTATTAGTTGACATCTTAAAACGTATGGATTACAAATACGGAGAAGTTTAAGGCAAAACTAATTTGACATCGCTATCTTAGTTCTTTAATGTCACCGTCCTTTCCTTTCGCTGTATGTTAGTAATAGTTGTCAATTTTCTAAATTTCGTCCAATTTGTGAACAAGGGAATCGGCACCAATTACGTTATAACGGTCACTAAACCGATGTTATATATTTAAATAAATTTATAGCTTTGCAAATTGAAATAATCATTCCACGGTGGCGACTGGAAAATAGCCCATTTATTATAATTACGGTTTTCACCGATACTGCTAACGATTAGGCTATGGACCCACTGGTGAGCGGCTAAATAAATTGGATTATGGCTAAAAGGGTCAAAGGTGTGTATCGTTTAGAAATGGCGGTGTATGGGACGATAGTTTTAAGAGAACATTATAGTAATAATGGAACCAAAGATACATATAATTATTGTGGGTAATCCTACTAGTATTATAAACTAAATTATGCTCGCGATTTCATTCGCGTCAAATTTGATATACTATCTCAACGGGAAACGTACGTATATTTTTCTGGGATAAAAAGTAGCCTACGTGCTATTCCAGACTATAATCTATATGTGTCCCCATTTAATCCAGATCCGTCCCGCAGTTTCTGCGTGAAAGAGTAACAAACATTTATACATCCTCAGGAACTGTCACTTTTATTATAATATTATAGTAGAATTATAGGTAAAAATAATTTTTGTCATGGCGGTTAGACCTTTACCATCGCAGGAGATATTATAGTGCATAAGCGTGTGCGCAAACACAGGTGCACTTCCTCTTCCCTCACTGTCATAGTCCGATGGGATGGCAATCCGACACGACCAGGCAGAGATCAGGTGCAGGACAAACGGTTTTCTGAGATATGGGTGTCACATCACTAACTTCTAAACTCCGGGCTGCTACTGAGAAATTCTTAATGGGAAACCCCAATAACACTATCTCACCCGGGAATTGAAACCAGACCTCACGCTCTGTAGATGCGCTTGCAACTATGAGATCAACGTGGCAGTGGAATAACAAGATAAAATTCTATCTATACGAATATTTATATTATAAAGAGGTAAAGTTGCTTATTTTTTTGTTTCAAAGTCGTAATCAATCAATATTTCAATTAGACCATTTACAGGCACTTTTGGATATCAAGGAGTCGGTCAGTTAGTCAGAAAGTTGAAAATAGTTGCTCGTGTTTTTAAAAGGTATCTCTGATAGTGCGTCCAATAACAAAAAAATCTTTCAGTAATAAAAAGCTACACAATTTCAAAATCATATAGGCTATACTTGACATACACGCAGACAAAATCGCATGCAGAAGTTAGTTATAACTAAATATACAAACAGGTAATTATTTCGAGGTATTTGTTAATAACAGTCTGTTAATATTTAAACAGAACACCCTTTTAGACCCACAATTACTATTACTAGTCTCATGGGCTCTCAACCGGTATAAACCGGATATAAGCCCCATACGAAATCATCGAAAGTTACCATTAATATATTACTGTTTAAACCCCATACACGTCTAAACTCAGCCTTAATTTACCGCTTTGAACTTTGTACTATATTGAAACCATGGATTATGTATATAATTTCCTGTTGCAGGATTCGAATGCAAAGATTTCCTTTTATTAACTACCAGCTTTTTCTGCATGAATTTACTTACGGATCCTTAATTTTATTGATAACTAGCTATTGCTCGCGTCTTTACTCGCTTTAAATTTGGGTAAGTGTAAGTTTTTCCATACAAAGTATAAACCCTCGTTTCATTCCCTTAAGGGGTGAATTTTAAAAAACCCTTTCTTATCAGACGTCACACATTTCATCTTTATACGTCAAGAGGTTTCCGAAAAATCGTAATTTTTATATAATATAAATAGGCACTCAGTGATAACGTAGCTTCTAATTTGTAAAAAAAAAATCAGAATCGGTTCAGTAGATCCAGAGATTACCCCCTACAACCTCACAGACTCACAAAGTTTATCTCCTTATAATATTAGTAGAGAAGTATAGATTAGTACTAAAGATATTGTTTTTCCTACTATAGAATTCACAGTACGTATGGATTGTTTTTTTTTGCATGGTTTCTTACCCATATGTACCTCATCCTATCCTATCAAGAAATGTCAACGAAAATTATACAGAGTGTTACTGTAAACACCGTTATCCTTGAAACCAGTGGTTTGGTTTCACTAATAGAACGTAAATTCAATGAAAAAATATATCTTTTTTTTTTCTAAGGTAAAATCTCCATTTTTCCTCAATATTATTTCACCCTATAGTACAATGATGTAATAGTTAAAACTTATGCAGGTAGTTATAACGGACGGCCAGTGCAGCAGGTCATTACGCGGTGATTACGTAACTCAGGCGCATAGTATCCATAGTATCCATTACGGACGGTGTTGAACAGTTTTTTTTTTAATTTTTGAAAGAAAACTTTGAATATTTATTTTTAAATTCAGATAAACATTTTTTAATAATAAATCAAGTACCTATGGTTTTAGTGACAACGGTGTATATGTCACCGGAAAATAACAAGATCCGTAAGTTTATCAATTTACTAGGAAGTTTATAAACTTTCGTAAGATTCTAAACGGGAGATAAATTGTAATATTTTACGTCCACATTTTCGTAAATTTATCAATTTCCGACGTCATACGGTAAATTTATAAACTAACGAATATCTTTTCGTAAGATTTTATATGGTTCGACCAATCACAGAAACTCTTTTAAATATACGATCTTTGAAATACGTAAAATAACACACTGCTCTCTGATTGGTCAATGTTCATAGTGGCAATGCTTGTGTCCATAGACTTTAGAATAATCAGACTTGACAAACTATAAATTGGAAGCAACAATGCCTGGTTCCTCTCTGGCACGGATGTAGTGAGTTGAGTTTTATATTATCAGTTTCAATAAGCTATTTAACAGTTACTTGCTAAAATACAGGAATACTCTTATAAAACACACTAATGAACACTACTTTGCTCTATTTAAATAAAACGACAGAAATTGTGGAATACGAAAGGCATTTATTATCAAAAAAATATAAAACATACCAGTTATTGCAAAAAAAAAAACTAAAAGAATTATGGCTTTTTCGTCCGTGTCATACATACCTACTCAGTCGTAGTTAAATAATTCAATAATTAGTAATTTAATAAGGAGAAGTGACACGTGACAGCCAACCAATCAGATCGCGCGTAGGTTTGGTTACTGCTTACTTATTATTTTACGAATGAGTTCAGTAAGTTTATCAATTTACGAAAATGTGGACGTAAAATATTACAATTTATCTCCCGTTTAGAATCTTACGAAAGTTTATAAACTTCCTAGTAAATTGATAAACTTACGGATCTTGTTATTTTCCGGTGACATATACACTAACAGTCTGTATAAAACAAACGAAGGAAGAAAATAGCCGTTCGTATAATTCTCGTTTAATTTAGGCCACTCTCTTCGAAACCCACCTTAAAAGCGTCCAAATTGCGTTAGATTCATTATTACGCTTTGACAAGATAATTTCATTGTTATTTTAACTGTTATTTATCTGCTAGCGAATGTTATTTATTGTTACAGTTTGTGGTTAGATCAAATAGAAATTGGTTTAGTATTGTTTGCAAATTTAACGAAGGTTTGAATTAAAGGGCTGTTGTTTTTTTTTAATTATTGAAGTGATTTGTTTCTAGCTAGCTTCTGCCCGCGATCTCGTCCGCAAATGTTGGTTATCGCTGACGCAGACGAAGTCTCTTTTTCTTGGGATTTATATTTACCTTACTTATATGTATGACAAATTATCGCGCCTGTAATCCCCGAAAGGTTAGGCAGATGTGTAGGTACCCATTAGTACACCCACATTTCGGCAGTCATGTTTTAGTCCCATGTAATAGGGGGCGAGTCTTTTGCCATCAACCGAGCACAAATCCAGACTCAGAGGCTGCTACTGAAAAATTCCTGATGGAAAAACCCAATAACACTTTGCCTGACCTGAGAATCGAAACCAATACCTCATGCTCAGCAGTCGCGCTTTGCGACCACTAGACCAACGAGGCAGTCCAGTATTCTTGGTTTCTGAAATTATTTTTTGACCACTTTATGTAATGAAATACTGCTGAAAAAAATTACGTCATAAATATCACGCTGGTATTTTTAAATTAGGTCAGCAGAGGTGTAAGGTACATCCATATGTCACTAGTTATAGTTGAACCTCGAGAATAGGGACGAGCCCATCGCATAAAAAAAAATACTATTTATAATTTCTTAATAATAATAAATAGTTTATTGAGCTCCAAAAGGTTTACAGACTTAAATACATAAAATTACAAAAGCGAATTCATAAAGCGAACATTATTCCTTTCACTTAAAAAAAATCCGGTCTTTCCTTCAAAACAAACCAGAACAATTCAAAAACTACCCCATATTGCCCAGTACCAACCTGCGAGCAATACATAAATTAGGCGGGTTGTAGCCCAAATGATCTATTGCCCGTCCCTCTGTGATGTATTGCTCGTCTCGTATTGTTGCTAATGTTAACGTTAGGCGGAATTCACATGAGATGCTTATCTGCTTAATTGTGCATGGTAATTTTATTTTCTTCGTGATTTAGTTGTAAATAGCGATCCACATTAGCTCCGCTCAGGTGCAAAGTATATACAAAAACCTTCCTCTTGATCATTATATCTTTTGTTACAAACCGCATTAAAATCAGTTGCGTAGTTTAAAAGATATAAGCGCACAGACGGCGGGAAGCGACTTCGTTTTTTATTATGTAAAAATTTACACCATGTAAACAAATTAAAATAAATGAATTCGACCAAAATATTAAAGTCAAATCATTTATTTCAATTAGGCCATTTTAAGGCACTTTTGAACGACAAATTCAAGAAAATAAATAGAATTGAATCTAGTTGCCCCTTCCAAAAGGTAGATTTGGATGGAGAAGAATGGGCAAGAAACTCCATACGTATTTGTAATCTATATCCATACAAATTTGAGAAATGCGAGTGCCATTTAGTGAGTAATAAAACAGGCCATATAATATCATGCTACGACACACAGGAGAGGAGCAGAAACCATGGAAGTAACAAAACGCGTTTAAAAAAAATCTCAGACAAAGTCGCTACAAAAACAATTCTTTTTCTTTATCGTGTGGGCAGTAAGGTCTTACGACCCCACACGCCCGAGTGTCAGAGTTTCTAAACCGCCTCAAGGGTCTCTGATATGGTTTGAGTGGAACAGTAAGTCCAGGTTTCCTCACGATGTTTGTTTTGTTTTAAAAAAGCAATTTAGAATGTAAGTACAAGCAGAGAAAGGTGATTTGTGTGTGCCCCAACTTAACAACCTCAAAGTTTTTGCTGTCAAGATAATTTTGTTTCTAAAAACATAAATTTTAATAAATATAAAGTTAATTTATGGAGCGTCTGCGCTCCCCTGTGGGTCACTCTACTCCCCCTCAGTGGGGCGCTCCCCACCGCTTGGCCTTTGAATTAGACGGTCCAGTGTGCGCCGGACCTACGTCAAATGTGTGAAACAAAAATTAAAACTAGTGAAACTATTTTTTTTTCTTATAATATTAAAAATATGAAGTTTGTTTGTTACCTACTCAACCACGCGTTAACCGCTGAACAAATTTTAATGAAAATTGGCACATAGATAGACAATTTTCTGGATTACCTGAAATCGTACATTATTCCGGGATAAAAAGTATTCTATGTGCTATTTCAGACTGAAGAAATCTATATCTATAGCAAATTGCGACCAAATCCATTCAGACGTTTTGGCGTAATTGAATAACAAACCATCCATCCATAGATTTAATACTTGTTTTTTTTGCTTAAGCCTTTATAAACATTTTTTTTTTAATGTTACATGCTTTACTTTCGCAGGAATAAACAGTTTTTCTTTCATTCTTTCCATCAAAACTTTTGCATTTATGTTATTTATTTAAACTTTATGCACATGTAAAAAATACACAGTACAAAGGCGGACCTAATGCCTTGGGCATTTTCTACCAGTCTACCTTAGTATGATGCAGAGACAAAACATAGTAGGTGCACAGATACAAAAAATAACCGAGAGTAAAATAATAATAAACACATACATACAAACATGTTATCATCATGCATTGCAACGCGAAATAGCAAACACAAGCTCCCACAGACAGCAAGCACAGCGCTCAATGCTCCTTCTTCCAACTTTCTATAGCAATCCGTCAAATTGATCTACCCTCACAAACTGTTAGAAAACATTCGATTTAATTAAGAAAATGTAGGTGTTGTACACACAATGGCGCCCAACAGTTTGTAACTAGTGATAAATGGTTACTTCTTGAAATTGCGTTTTTATCAATAGGTACTGTAGCTACCCTTGTTTGTGTAGTTTTTCTTATATACCTGAAATAGATGTCTGTTTTGAAAATACGTTAAATGTTTATAAAAAGATTTTTCTTTTATTTGATAGTGAGCTAGCTTATGGATACCTAATTTTTTTGAAAATAGAACATAGGTGTTTTTTATTATATCGTTTTTTTTTGAGTTAATCCATTAGTTTATTTACTGTTTAGATTATCTGTAGTCAGTACTGCAGCGCTGTTTGACAGTAGAGATTTGTTTTTAGGTTATGTAAAAGAATATCGCGTGTAACACTGGAAAATAAATGACTATGGAATCGACATTTTTTAAATATATAAAAGCGAAAGGTTTGACGTATAAAAATGAAATTTGGCAGGAAGGTAGATTATAATTAGTGATGCCCGCTAAGAAGGAATTTTCCAAAATTGATACCCTTTTTTTAGGTGGTAAAAATCATCAAATGACTCCTTTCGCCCTGGGTGGGGCGGAAGGGAGGGACTGTCAGACTTTTACTGACTAAAAAACCATCCTGTTCCTTCTGTTGCCCTTTACGTTCCGGGGCCACGGTATCCTGTTAAGACGTCCCGCAGCCCAAAATTGATCCTTTATGGGAATGTAACGGGTGTCCGATATTTGCACTTAAAAACCTGCAAGAGAAGGTTTAAAAAAAATCCCATTGTCCTTTAAAATACCTCCAGTCTAACCGCGACCTAGCATCCACTAATGTGTATAAAAATGTGAGCAACGAGCTAGCGAGCCACTTTAATGTGTTCACTAGGTACCAGCGAGGTACTTCTCGACTTGAAAAATAACCTTCACAGCTAGTTTTGATGTTTAATGTATATGTCATTTTATTTAAGAGGTCCGTACGCCTTTATGGTTTTAAAAATAGAGTGGTTTCAACTGTTAAAGTTATTAGATTTTTTTCTCTTCTTCCATTATCGTGTGGGCAATAAGGTGTTACGACCCCACACCCAAGTGTCAGAGTTTCTGAACCGCCTCAAGGGCCTCTGACATGGTTTGAGTGGGACAGTAATAAGCTGGTATAAGCCCAGGTTTGGAATCCCAAGCTTGATGCCTAGGTTGGGCAAAGTGTTATTGGTTTTTTTAATCAAGAATTTCTCAGTAGCAGTCTCGGAGTCTGGATTTGTGCCCGGTTGATGGCAATAGGCTCTCCCCCTATTACATGACTTATACATAACTGGCGAAATGTGGGTGTACTAATGAATACACCTCAGCCTAACCCTTCAGACATTACAGGCGTGATATTATGTTATATTATATAATAGACTAATAATTCTCACAAACAAACTTTTTGGAAGTTTATTATAATTTTGGTTAGTTAGATAATTTGTCGCAAAACGACTATACAAATTATATTTCTCGCATACAAAACATGTTCCCATTTCCCAGCATCTGTCTGTTCATTGAAAGCTTAGGGTCAGTGAGAGAAAGTCCAAAACTATTTTAATTAAACAAAATTTTCAATTAAGTACTGTTGTAACTAGGGCTTTACCACAAAAGTTCTGTGGACCAAAAATCTCTGTACCACTGCGGTGGACGCGACACCTAATATTATCTAAAATTTGGACACGAAAAGGTGTTATTTAACAAGTTTTGGATGTGTCGGTATGTGAAGGGACTTCTAGCTTAATAATGAATGAGGAAATCAATTGTTCTGGTTTTTCAGCATTGTTGCTGAGCGATTGGCATTTGCGCTGCGTGTTTGAGTTCGATTTTTAGTTGCAACAAATATTTTATGTAACAAATATTTTTATTTTATTGAACGTAGATGAAGCGAAAAGAGGTATGTAAGGATCGTAGCAGGTGGTGTTCTGTGGTTTCTGCCTACCCCCATGGGAAAAAGGCGTGAGTTTATGTATGTATATAATATTTTTATTGTTAGTCAATGCGGGCCTGGTTGTTTTTGAAAAAAGAAGAGTATTTAGAAAGTTTAAATGAATTCAACGTTATTGAAGAATAATACCTACCTATATTACAGTTATTAATCTAGAAATATGTTTGTTTCTTTTGTAGTATTATTAATATGATTATTTTCGTAAAATATACACACATAAGCATGACTTCACGATTCACGCCTGTAATCCCCGACGGGTTAGCCAGAGGTGTAAACATTAGTATAACCACAATTTGCCAGTTATGTTTAAGCCCAATGTAATAGCCAGTTTAGCCAGTTCTAAAATGTGCCATTTTAACAGTCAAAAGATAGCAATAGTCTAATTATTATTTTAGTTTAGTTTGTGACCAAGAGAATCGACACCATTATCTATTTTCTGTTCTTAAAATCCACCTACCGACTTCGGCATCTCAGTTACCAGTAAAACGAACAGAAAAAAATGCATTAAAAAAAATTCTTCAACACAAAAGAACAAAGGAAAATTCCTAACGTACATATACGTTCACAAATTGATAAATAATGCCTTCTGACACAAATCGCCTTCGAATATCTTTAATTCAAAAGGACTATAAAAGGAATGAATCGGAATATTCTGCGAACAGATTCGTACTGTTAGCAATAGAATTGGATGCTGTTTTACATATCTATATAATCTCTACATAATATAAAACAAACACACAAGTGACTGCCTCGTTGGTCTAGTGGTCGCAAGCGCGACTGCTGTGCATGAGGTCTTGGGTTCGATTCCCAGATCGGGCAAAAAGTGTTAATGGGTTTTTCCATCAGGAATTTCTCAGTAGCAGCCTCGGAGTCTGGATTTGTGCCCGGTTGATGGCAATAGGCTCGCCCCCTATTACATGGGACTAAAAACATAACTGGCGAAATGAGGGTACACCTCTGCCTAACCTTTCGGGAATTACAGGCGTGATGTTATGTATGTTATGTTCGCTGCCCGTCGTCTGTACGCTTAGATCTTTTAAACTACACAAATAATTTTAATGCGGTTTTGAAAGGTATTTGGAGGAACACCGGGGTTTTTAATCGGTAGGAGTCCGATACATACCTCCGCCAACCCCGAGGTGGGGTCAATCCATGAGGATTTTGCCACGAAAGACCTTTCATACGGAACCTTAAAAATTCTAATCTTAACTTGTCAATTACTCCGGGGTCATACGTACAATGGCCCAATAAAAAGGCTAAGTGCGGAAACAGCCCAGCTAACCTAACCTTACCTACTCCGGGGTTGCGGGATGTCTTAACAGGATACCGTGGCCCCGGAATGTAAAGGGCAACAGAAGGAACAGGGTGGAATCATTTGATGATTTTTACCACCTCAAAAAAAAAACATTGTCAATTACTACACGATAACGACGTCTAAAAAACTTTTCGTCCGATTCAGGATGTCGTTGACTTATTCTCCCAACTGTACTTCCTTTAAACGTGGATAGATTTTATTCAGCATACCTATATTATCTTTTAAAGAAAAGCAGATTTGCTGTATGTTATGTGATCTGTGATATATGATGTGATATATTATTTTATTAAAACAATTCAAGTCATATTTCCTGTGATGAACGGTCGCTGTCAATTAGAATTGGTCATCTATTAACTGCCATGGCCTAAATCTTTATTTCTATTTCATTGTTTCATATTGCTCTTCACCTAAATTGGCCACATATCAAGACTCCAGCCTTTTTTTTTTTTTTTTTTTTACCGATGGGAAATCATCAAATGACTTCCCCCGCCCTGGGTGGGGCGGGGGGGAGTGTCAGACTTTTACTGACTAAAACCCATCCATGTTCCTTCTTGTGCCCTTTGCGTTCCGGGGGCGCGGTATCTCTTTCGAACAACCCGCAGCCCCGGAAGACTCCAGCCTGGCACTAAGTTTACTAGACCTTACTAACACAGCAATAGACCATAATAACAGTCTATATCCATCACCATAAAAAAGCCAAACTCATTCTCAGTATAAACAAGTAACAACCGCGGCCACTCATCGCTCTCTCAATTCTAGCCTTATCAATCCTCTTTATAGCCTTAACGATCCACAAAGAAAGATTAGTATTCTTTGCCGACCCTCCATAGATTAAATTAGGCCTGATAACAAGGCCCCGTTGCAAGCTGAGACAAATATTTTGACTCTAAATGGCCGTTAAGGTTTTGGTTTAGTTCAACCTCCTTTGATCAAGAATTAATGGAATGTGAACGGAATTAATCTGTACTGGTAAATAAAATTTAATTGTCTGTTTGTAGATGGTTCGGTTATGTTGAGAGGATGGGTGAAGACCATTAACAAAAAGTAATTTATATATGGCAGAGGTGAGTGGCAACGCTGGGAGGGGTCGCCCTAGGAAGACCTACACTGACCTTATTGGTGAGGTTCTTCAGAAAGGTCGGGTGCGCAGTACTCGCTACCGGCGTGCTTGTATGAACGTGGATGAGGTGAAAGGAGTATGTAAGGATCGTAGCAAAAAGGGGTTGGAAGTTTGTATGCAAGTACGATATAAACAAGTTCAACGCGGAAGTAGTCGCGGGCTTAAGCTAGTAAAGAATAAAAATAACGTTTTTATGTTTTCCATAGCTAATGTGCTGTAAACCAAGCATTAGTGCATTGTGATCACTGATAAATAGTGAATCATTTCCTTGGAACATTAACGAATCCATTTCTCGAGTCAATTTATAGTTTCTCGACAAAAAACCTTGGTAATTTATATCGCATTTAGTTTTTTCTAGGACATTCTCGTAATGTGACCGCCATTTCTCTCCGGAATAGTTCTTTGGGTTATAACTTCTTTAGTTATTTAACAATCCAAGGCTAGATTATAAATTGTTATGTATTTATATCTATCCATCTAAATCCTCGTATATAAAAATGAATCCCAATTTCCCTTGGAATCAAAGTCCCTGATATTTTTTTTGTCGTTTCTGTTATTGAAAGAAAATTTAAAAAAGAAGAAAAGCAATAAAATACTACTAGCTACTGGCTTAATGTCGGTTATCTCGAACGCAGACGAAGCCGCGGAATTAAAAGAAGCGTATGTCCTTCCTTGGGGTTCAAACTTATCCATTACCAAATTACATCAAAATCGGTTCAGTAGTTTAGGCGTGAAAGCGCAACAGACAGAGTTACTTTCACATTTATAATATTAGTATAAATCAGTTATCGATAAGGTTTAAATTTAAATGAAATGTCTCGAAGCGCATATTATTCAGCGGCCATTTTGTGTCCCAGTGAGCCATCACGTCACAACATACGTTTAAGTATGTACCTACTTAAAATTCTTAGTCACGACGGAACAGTACATTCTTAAAGACGTAATTAAAAGTCCAGTAGTAGAGAAGATTCTGTCCCTGGAGAGATGAGGCCACCAAGTCAGCGATTGTTATGTCTAACTTATTAAAAAATCTTTACTTTCTTTCTTTTAATTAAACACTCTAAACGGTGTTGTACAGTTTAATATTCTTGCTATAATATAACTGACTAGGTTGACTTTTAAACCAACCCAAAAATATAAACAAAAATTGTCCGGTTGTGGCATTCGGACAGAAACAGTTTTGCGTATTTAAAAATAAAACAAAAAAATAAGTTTGAACAAAAATTACACGTAGTAAAAGTTAGATTATATAGCTGACTGCGCACAATACTTGCTGTTCCGAATATCGAATCTCACTTTTTTTAAAGAGAACAAGGGGGCCACTCCAGTATACCTTATACTGGAGTGGCCAACATAGTCTTCTAAAAGTTTTCAAAGTCTGTAGGTTCTGGTGTTGCGGAATTTGATCGTAAGAGTCACCGCGGCCTTGGAATGCAAAGGACATTAGGAGGAACACGAATCAGACAGTAAGAGAATGACACTCCGTTTTGCTCCGCCCAGATTGGAAGAAATAATTTCATGATTTCCCATTCTCAAAAAGAAAAAAAGGCTCTATGTAGGTTCACTTTTGTTAAAGATATGCGATCTAAAGAAGAGACCTATTAATAAAATATTCATGTGTGTCTAATCCGGAGAAATTTATGGCAAATGGTCAGATTTTTTTTTCGTTTACTATTAACATAGCAGAACATTCGCAACGCTATTTGAATTGTTAAATATACCATATACGTGACCAACGGGCTAGACTATTTATGTGCCAAAGAATCAGCATTGCCCTACATGGCAATACTACCCAGTCTTTTGGGCACTCATTCCCTTTGACAGCGATGCGGACAATTTATATACATGTGCTTTTTTATGTGTTACTGTATGTTTCTATTTACTATAACATTTTTTTTCATATTGTAAAAGAAATATAATTGAACGAGACAAGACTAAGACGAGACGAAGGTCGTGATAAGTAGGGGGGATGGAGTGAGAGGGGGTTTATGTGTGTGTAATATAATTTATATTTATAAGCTTTATCATTATGTATTTTGTTATAAAAAATACTGCCTCGTTGGTCTAGTGGTCATAAAGCGCGACTGCTGACCAATTAGGTCTTGGGTTCGATTCCCAGCTCGGGCAAAATGTTACTGAGTTTCTTTCATTAAGAATTTCTCGGTAGCAGCCTCGAAGTCTGGATTTGTGCCCGGTTGATGGCAATAGGCTCGCCCCCTATTACATGGGACTTAAACATAACTGG
The DNA here is from genome assembly GCA_949774945.1 of Hoplodrina ambigua. Lineage (NCBI taxonomy): Eukaryota > Metazoa > Arthropoda > Insecta > Lepidoptera > Noctuidae > Hoplodrina > Hoplodrina ambigua. The sequence continues at coordinate 9,928,190 of OX458988.1, forward strand.
CGAAATGTGGATGTACTAATGGGTACACTTCTGCCTAACCCTTTGGGGATTACAGGCGTGATGTTATGTTATAAAAAATACCAGCAGAAGAAATCGCAAAAAGATACCATCAAATATTGGTCTATTAGAATACCAGCCTATTACTGACCCACTGCAGGGTATAGGCCTCTTCTTATACAGAGAAGGCACGAGCATTGATCACCATGCTTGCTCAAGTTAGATTAGCGATTTCAGGCTTAAGTTAATTACAAGTCCAGGTTGGCTTGTGATGTTTTTCTTCACCGATATCAGTGATGTCCAAGATAAACTTTAGAAAATACATAGGAATTTAAAAAGACGCATTGCTACTTGCCCAGATTCGAACCCCTCCCCATTCGAACAACCTCATGCATAAGAGGCGAGTGCCTTAACCATTGGGTCATCACGACTCTATTGATTACTAAAAATTCCTACCTTTCCATTTTTTCTCTTACCTTAGGGCCCAACATTCGCAAGAACCAACTCCTCGACTGCTATAAAAGTCGTTAATATTCAGCCAAACGATGATTTTACGATAAAAAAGGTAGGAAAACCATCGTAAAGAAATTCAAGTTAAAACTTAGATTACACGATCGAATATCGAAATCCTATTATACTATTTTTTTTAATGGGGTATTTGTAGGGTTGAATTTGTGTTATCGAGGGGTGAAAATAGATGGTGTGTGATAAGCTTTATTTTCTTTTCAACCGACTTCAAAAAGGAGGAGGTTCTCAATTCGACGCGTATGTTTTTTTTTTTTTTTTGTGTGTTTGTTCTACGATTACTCCGTCAATTATGAATCGATTTGGATGATTCTTTTTTTAGGAAACGTAGGTTTAGGACTGCCTCGTTGGTCTAGTGGTCGCAAACGCGACTGCTGTGCATGAGGTCTTGGGTTCGATTCCCAGGTCAGACAAAGTGTTATTGGGTTTTTCCATCAGGGAATTTCTCAGTAGCAGCCTCGGAGTTTAGATTTGTGCCCGGTTGATGGCAATAGGCTCGCCCCCTATTACATGGGATTAAAAACATAACTGGCGAAATATGGGTGTACTAATGGGTATACCTCTGCCTAACCCTCCGGGGATTACAGGCGTGATGTTATGTTATAAAAAATACCAGCAGAAGAAATCGCAAAAAGATACCATCAAATATTGGTCTATTAGAATACCAGCCTATTACTGACCCACTGCAGGGTATAGGCCTCTTCTTATACAGAGAAGGCACTAGCATTGATCACCACGCTTGCTCAAGTTAGATTAGCGATTTCAGGCTTAAGTTAATTACAAGTCCAGGTTGGCTTGTGATGTTTTTCTTCACCGATATCAGTGATGTCCAAGATAAACTTTAGAAAATACATAGGAATTTAAAAAGACGCATTGCTACTTGCCCAGATTCGAACCCCTCCCCATTCGAACAACCTCATGCATAAGAGGCGAGTGCCTTAACCATTGGGTCATCACGACTCTATTGATTACTAAAAATTCCTACCTTTCCATTTTTTCTCTTACCTTAGGGCCCAACATTCGCAAGAACCAACTCCTCGACTGCTATAAAAGTCGTTAATATTCAGCCAAACGATGATTTTACGATAAAAAAGGTAGGAAAACCATCGTAAAGAAATTCAAGTTAAAACTTAGATTACACGATCGAATATCGAAATCCTATTATACTATTTTTTTTAATGGGGTATTTGTAGGGTTGAATTTGTGTTATCGAGGGGTGAAAATAGATGGTGTGTGATAAGCTTTATTTTCTTTTCAACCGACTTCAAAAAGGAGGAGGTTCTCAATTCGACGCGTATGTTTTTTTTTTTTTTTTGTGTGTTTGTTCTACGATTACTCCGTCAATTATGAATCGATTTGGATGATTCTTTTTTTAGGAAACGTAGGTTTAGGACTGCCTCGTTGGTCTAGTGGTCGCAAACGCGACTGCTGTGCATGAGGTCTTGGGTTCGATTCCCAGGTCAGACAAAGTGTTATTGGGTTTTTCCATCAGGGAATTTCTCAGTAGCAGCCTCGGAGTTTAGATTTGTGCCCGGTTGATGGCAATAGGCTCGCCCCCTATTACATGGGATTAAAAACATAACTGGCGAAATATGGGTGTACTAATGGGTATACCTCTGCCTAACCCTCCGGGGATTTCAGGCGTGATGTTATGTTAAAAAATAGGTTAAAAAAATCCTGAGTGTTAGCAACAGAAACTTTAACGCAAAATGTGGGTGTACTAATGGGTACACCTCTGCCTAACCCTTCAGGGATTACAGGCGTGATGTTATGTTATGTTGTTTAAACAAAAATAGGTACTGTGAATGGTATTGGTTTTTTAAACAAACCTTTTTCAATCCGGTTTTTTTTGATTTTTTCTTTTCATTTCATTGCATATTTTAAAGGTACTTTCGGTAAGTTAAAACAACGTGTGTTTTATTAAATAGATGAGCCCCGCGGCGCTCACGTGGAATTAAATGGATTCTAAGAGATTGTAATACCTTTTGCGTGTTATGATATAGTAACATAACATAACATCACGCCTGTAATCCCCGAAGGGTTAGGCAGAGCTGTAACCATTAGTACACCGCTCGCCCCCTATTACATGGGACTAAAAACATAACTGGCGAAATGTGGGTGTACTTATGATATAGTAGTTTCTATAAAAGGTATGATTACATTGTATTCACGTGTATGCAAATATTGTAAAACATTGATTATAAAAGAGTACTTATAGAGTTTCTTGCCCATTCTTCTCCATACAAAACTACCTTTTGGAACGGGCAACTAGATTCAATTCAATTTTTTTTCTTGTGACTTTCAAGAGTGCCTTATATTGAAATAAATGATTTGACTTTGACTTTGAATGCTTTTTTACAATCCTTCAGATGAACCTATTGGTCTAAAGGTTTAGCGCGATTTCTTAAAGTCCTGATAGTGGATTTTCACGTAAGGATTTTTCCAGTAGCAACCCAGAGTTTAGTAGTTAGTGATGTCATACTTCCGTACCTTTGAAAGCATTTAAAGTCGTTGTTTCTGCACTTGATCTCTCACTCTCACTCTCTCCCTCTCTCTTCATCTCCGGTCGTGTCGGAATACCTGCACTGTGTCGGAGAGTGCACCTGTGTTTACGCACAGACTTGTACACTATAATATCTCCTACGTACCTAGCAAGTCTCTATTGAGTTAGGCTGTATTCTCATCGCAAATCTTACCTTGCATTGTGGGAACTGCTCCGGCGGTCTGCTCACGCGCCACCCCAGTAAAGGCGGTATACACACGAGGGCTGACATTAGCCACACGGCTGCTATCATTAGGGCGGCCCGCGCCGGTGTGCGCTTCTTCAGGTAATCTACCGCCTGTAACAAGGAGAGAACGTTGTTAGATGGATGTAGATAAATAAAAAAAATACAAGTTCCTGTCTTCAAATTCAAGGATATAACTTATGCTAGCGTTTGTCAAATCAATCTACACTAATAATATTATAAAGAGGAAACATTTGTATTTTTGTTTGTTTGTTTGTAATGGATAAACAGAAAAACTACTAGTCCGATTTTAAAAATTCTTTCACCATTAGAAAGCTACATTATCTGCGAGTAACATAGGCTTTATTTTATTTTTGCGCGGACGAAGTAGCGGGCAAAAGCTACTAAAAAATAAATAGGGTTTTTTTTAATTGGTTTCATAGGTGCACCGAAGACTTTAGGATTTGATGTAGTTAAAGTTTATGTGACGCAATTTTATATAACACGTTGTTAAGGAAAAAAGAAAGAAAAACAGAAAGAAAGCAGAAAGCTAACATTTATAAAAAAAAATATGGTCTGACGACCACTGAGCGACCATTTGGTATTATAATAACTTCATACTTGATTATACTTATTTTTTTCATCCACGCCGTGATGAATATTGGAATAAGAAGATGTAGTGATATTATAATTTATTATTATTCGACGCCCAAGCAAGTACTAATGTGAATTTTTCAATTTAAATGTACTACTTTCTAAAGTTTATCTCGGACATCACTGGCATCGGTGAAGGAAAAACATCGTGAGGAAACCTGGACCTACTGTTCCACTCAAACCATGTCAGAGGCCCTTGAGGCGGCTTAGAAACTCTGACACTAGGGTGTGTGGGGTCGTAAAACCTTCTGCTCACACGATAAAGAAGAAGAATAAGCTAACTCGGAGAAAACCTTCAAATCTTCTAGTCTTCTTAAAAACACTGACAGAAAAGGGTACCTAGCTAGCGTTATTTAAAAATGTACTATTACTTAAAACGTTTACCTTTTCCTCCGAAACTGTAAATACAACAGTCTTTAATTCAAAACCGGCTTATCCTTAAGAATACAAAGGCTATTTCAAAAAACACAACGAAAACCTATCCATCCATACAATTAACACGGCTTAGTGTTTACAAATCGGCAAAAGGAACAGTTTCTCATTTCCCCTTTTCTAAATATTTGATGAAAAAAAGTCCGGAGCCATTTTTAAAATTCTTTTCAAGAAAGCCCTTTTTAAAAAATGTTTGAGCAAATTCTAGGATGATTCGGACGAATTCTGCTGAAGGTAAAAAGGCATATAAATTATAGACTGAGAGCCTAGTGTCGTTAGATCTACGTCATTTTGCCATGGTTAAAATTTAATAATAGATAGAGGACTACGGGATGTATGTTGATTTCAAAAGAGTACGTATGGAGTTTCTTGCTCATTCTTCTCCATACAAAACTACCTTTTGGCAGGGGCAACTAGATTCAATTCTATTTTTTTTTTCATGTAATGACGTTTAAGTGCGTTATAGTGGCCTAATTGAAACAAATGATTTGACTTTGACTTTGTATAGACACATAATCATACCTGTTAACAACTAAGCAAAAGAAATATTGGGAAATTACTCTTATTTTTGATGTAAAAAAATCACTGTATATTAGCGCGCAATGAAACGCAAGCAAAGCGAAAGCTAGTATGTTTTACAAGATATTGATGAAAATAAACATACATTATTGCCAATTTGTTGTCTTGGGCCATAACTTTAGCCAGACGCTTTTAAATCCAGAACTTTGAAGCGTATTCATGAAATCTTTACTAGTATACTGCATTCCTAAATGTCTGAAAAATGGGCCAATAATTAAAATAGCAAGTATAATTATATACTTTCTTATTTTTGTCTATTCTCAAAATTTCAGCCAGATTTCGAAGATGCCAGACCAGAACCAGATGCCAGATGTATAAGGACTCTTGAACATTGTTAACATCTTATTGTAATACCTACATTCTAAACAAATAAAAATTTCTTATTCTTATTCTTCTTATTCTTTTCGATAACGTAAGTCCGGCGAGTGTCGCATCTTGGACTAATATAAATGTCAATCTATTTTGAGACTGGGTAAATTTAAGGTAATATTTTGTTGGCTATACAGTCATGCTCGGGCGGCGGAGCGTACTATGCTTAATATAGATTTCTCTTAGATCTTCCCACTTCCTGAAGAGAATTAAGGTTTAAAGTTCAAGAACTTTATTTCTCAAATATAATTACTGTCACTTGTGTAAGTAACATCTTATTTATAATGAATTTTGCGACGCGACAGTCACAAAAGAAAAATAGGTAAGTTTTGTACCTACTTTTGCTAGGAAAGATAGCCTAAAATTTTAAATCCGCGTAAATATGTTTCTTTGGAGATTTTTTTTAATTACTGCTGACAGCCTTTTTTTATGGCAACACCGACATAATTAGTATCAAATCAAATCATTTATTTAGGATAAAAAACTTAAACAAAAACAGACTCTCATCATTTATCTATACTTCACTACTAAGATCTTTTAAACTTCGCAACGGATTTTAATGCAGTTTTCATCAATAGAAAGATTGATATAAGAGAAAGGTTTCTGTATCTACATTGCACAAGTGCGAAGCCTGGGCGGATCACTAGTACGTTATAAAGCTAAAAAGTTTGTTTGTTTATACATATGACGATTTACCCATCCTTAAAAAAATGGTATCTAGTCTATCTACACTAATAATTTAAAGAGGAAAAATTTGTATTTTTATTTGTTTTAATGGGAAACCTCAAAAACTACTGGACCGATTTTAAAAAATCTTTTACTATTAGAAAGCTACATTATCTGCGAGTAACATAGGCATATATTTTATTTTATTTTGCCATTCTTTGGTACAAGTATTGTAACATTAATTGTTACATGTCTTAATTCTTAATTATAATAAAAAAATAAACATAAGAAAAACTATTTATTAATTATTAATTAAAAAAAAAACTATTTACAATATTAAAATAAACTAAAAATGAACGCATCAAATCAGATTTCTGGCCAGCTACAGTTTATCACCACGCACGTATTATAGCAAGCGACATATTAGGCACCCAGAAACCAGTTCCTTAGTTCTCGGCGCGGGGGCAAGGTCCATAGCGACAAACCACTTCCACGTCGCCGCCGGCAGGACGATTCTGGTTGTCGAGGCGAGCGCACGTCACTTTTTTTCACGGTCCATACGAGTACCCATATCGTAATCGCGATCAAGTTTTTATTGAAGGCGTCCCTACCGTTCCCTCGACATTTTTTTATTTTAATCAGTGCTTAATATACTGAATACTCGTAAACAATAAACATATTCTGTGTGTGTGAATTAAACCCCGATTGGGGTTTCACGTACACCTTAATACCTGCTTCCCCGTGGTGGACAGTAGCAGAACATCCGGCAACCCTACCCAGCAGTTGGACCTGGCGATCGACGCGCGAGCACTCGTCTCCTGCAGCGGCCAGTGACGTCAGGGGAGTGCTAGACCAGTGTGGAGGTTAATCGCTGTATAGGCCCTAACCCACCTATAATTCGACCCTCAGTATATCTCAAAATAAATGTTCCAATTACTGTCTACCTACCTTTCATTTAAAATCCTCCTAGGAATTCCTGTGCCTAGGTTAGGTAGGATTAAGTAGTGTAGCAGTAATTTTAGTACCGGGACAGTATTCTTTTCATATTCACACCACAATACGATCAAAGCCGGGTGTAATCCAATGCATTCTATGCAATCCGCACTAGTGATCCAATGCATTATTCCCTTGCGTGTGCTAAATATTTACGAAGCGGCTAAATTGGGCCGCATCTCTTGCCAAGATATTTGATTATCATTGAAATCTTGGATCTGAGAAAGATATCTTCTAATAATATTTTGACGATGCGTTGAATCTTGTCGTTGGTGAAAAAATAATGCATTCCCTTTTGAAGATCAGGTAAACTATTATTTTCAACCGACTTCAAAAAGGAGGAGGTTCTCAATTCGACGCGTATGTTTTTTTTTTTTTTGAAGTGAAACCTTCTTTAGCGGCGTTGAGCACTTTTTCTGTAATGGGTATAAAATCTTAAACTCGCGTCAGGACACGTGACCTGATCGAAAAAGCGTAAGACGGATGGAGAGTAGACAGCTATCCCCTCTCTACGGCGCGGCGAAAATGTATGCCTGGGCCTACTGTTTCGTTTAGGCAGCGCAGGGCGCTTCCGCGAATGTTCGTGTATAACTTTTTAATGTAAAATAATTGTAATAGTTTTAAAGTGTTAAATTTTTAATGTAATATAAATTGTCATGTTTGTGTACGATAGCGCAATAAATGAATATTGTATTCTACCACATAAATGATAGTACTTTTATACTGATAAAGCAATTGGTGCAAAATTATTCCCTAACCATTCCAAAATATCAAACATGCTCAACGTTAATAATCAAGTTTTCACTTCTGCCGGCACTCCCGGAGTGCAACCCGTCTTTTTTTTGTATATTTGTTCTACGATTACTCCGCCAATTATGAATCGATTTGGATGATTCTTTTTTTTTTTGAAAGAGTATAATTCCGAATAGGTCCCATAGGAATATTATCATGATCTGATGATGAACTTTGGAGATATGGAACAGAACTCCTTAAAAAATCGCAGCAGAACCGACGTAACAAGAAAAATTGCTTTGTTTGTACGTGTAGTCGATGACTGACTGAAGGAAGTGGGGAGGGGGTACGTCAACCTTCCCTCCCTCCCTCCTACCACTTTCCAAAATTAAATATATCGTGTGAGGTATTGTTTGAAAGGGCTTTATGTAAGGATTTCAAACATTAACACACAAGCACTAAAAAGTGAAAAATAAAAAAATATGACCGCCTTCAAAAACTACAAAATAAAAAATAACTTTAGCTTGAAAGTCGGCGGCTTTGGTTTTGTTTCTTGTTATGTAGGTATTGCCACCGACTTCCAAGCTAAAGTTATTTTTTACTTTGTAGTTTTTGAAGGCGGTCATATTTTTTTGTAAAAAAGCTTTTTTTATTGGAATTTTTGTTAATCTATTTATTTGTTGAATTATATAAGTCTAAGTTGAATTACTCCCCTAGTGAATATAGTGTAAATACAGAGGTAGTGAAAGATACATAGAATGTAATAAAAATTAAGCTCCGAAAGAGTTACCGCGGCCTTGAAACGAGAAGGACACGAAAAGAAACACGGATGGGATTTTAGTCAGTAAAAGTCTACACTCCCTTCCGCTCTGTCTAGAACGGAGCAGATTTGCCAAAATAATTCCTCTGTTTAATTCCCGGGTTTCGGCACCAGATGTCAGCACTGTGGACGAATTAAAACTCCAAACTGTTAATTAAGTGAACTCTTAATATTACATTTAAAATATTCCAGACTACCTATATGTACTATCGGCGGTAACGAAACCATAGTTTGCATTTAAACAGGGCAACGCCATCTAGGGAGCTATGATGAACTAAATAAATAAAATGTTAAGATAAATTTGTTTTTGAGGTACATTTCAATTAGACACCCTCAATACTTAGGCGATTCAAATAATTACGTCAAATTTATTCTATATGCTAACCGTTACATTGCAATTAATAACAATTACAAAAAAAAAATGTTCGATTGTTGTTATTGTTGTATCGTTGTTTGTTGAGTGTCGTGATGGCCCAGTGGTTAAGGCGCCCGCCTCTCATGCATGAGGTTGTGGGTTCAAATCCTGGCAAGTACCAATGTGAATTTTTCAATCCATATGTACTTTCTAAAGTTTATCTTGGACATCACTGGCATCGGTGAAGGAAAACATCGTGAGGAAATCTGGACTTACTGTTCCACTCGAACCATGTCAGAGGCCCTTGAGGCGGTTTAGAAACTCTGACACAAGGGTGTGTAGGGTCGTAAGACCTTACTACCCACATGATAAGAAGAAGAAGATTGTTGCATTGTTATTGTGGAAAAAAAAAATCCGACACATTATACTTTACGACATACAAACGTGTCACCATGTCAAAATACCCTAAAAATATCCAAATAATACTACACCTTATACAGCTATTTAACTGTAATAGCGGTCACATATCACAGTGAACGCGAGCTCTCTCGACTAAAGAGTACTCACACACTATTACCCTTTACCCGACTCCGCAAGTTCGCGGTGTAATGTGTTTGGCCCGGCCTACGACGCGAATAAGTCAAGCGATGTTATGGTAAAATAGAAAATAATATTGGACAAGGATGTTTGAGCGTACTTCGAGGTTTACTGGAAGAGATTTTTTTGTATTTTTGTTCGGCTGCGACTCGTTTTTTTGAAAGTGGATTTTTTGAATGTAAAATTGTTGAAAAGGAAAATAAATGAGTTTGATTTTGTGTAGCGAAATAAATAATTAATTAATTAGTATCTGTTTCTAGCTTCAGCTCGCGACTTCGTCCGCATCAAAGTTGATATGAAAAGTAGCCTATGAGCTATTCCTGATTATAATCTATCTCAGTGCTAAATTTCATCCAGATCCTTTCAGCCATTCTGTCATTGTTGTTACAAACATCAGCCAACTATCATAACTTTCGCATTTATTAAAATATAATAAGTAATAGGTATTTACCACAAAATAATCTTTTTTGTATATATTAAGCATTGTTTTATTTTATAATTCCGGCAATATTCCAAAACAGAAAAGCAGCCATTTGACATATTTTATAACCCGTATTTTATTTTATTTTTCAAATTATTACCACCCCCGATAACGATGCAGGTTGATAACATTGGAGTATCAGCTCAAAACAAATCACTTCCACCTATTTAAATCCACACAGCACCGAACACAACCACCCCAAACTGCTCGTAACCACTCCGTACCAGTTCAAACCACTTATAACCGGCGCGAACCAGTTCTAGCCGCTCCTAACTCCGCATACCGCGTGTGTATGACAGCACACAGACTGGTACCCAACCACAATAAATCATATGAAACAATTCGACATTCCACGAATGAGGTCGGAGGGAACACATCGTGATATTAATAATATTACCTACATAGCTAACAGGGTAGGCAGAAGTTTATGAGAACTGTAAAAATAATAGCAAGATGATGTGTTTGTTGAAGGAACTGGATATGTTTATCTCTGGTTGTAGTGAAAGCTAGGAATCCTAATTCCTATGATGGATGTTTGTTACTCTTTTGAAATAACTGAAAGACAAAATAAATATAAAATAGACTAGCTTTTGCCCGCGACTTCATCCGCGTAAATGTCGGACGCCCGTTTCATCCCCTTAGGGGGTAATTTTTGAAAAATCCTTAGTTTCTTAGCGGACGTCTACTACTTCGACTACCTTCGTGCCTCAAATCTTTATACGTCAAGCGGTTTTCGATATTTCGTGATGAGTGAGTGAGTGAGTGAGTGACCTTTCAGATCGCCAACCCATCTTGAGCAAGCGTGGTGAACAGTGCTCTTGCCTTTTCTATATGGGAAGGGGCCTTTGCCCTGCAGTGGGACAATTAGTCCAGTATTATAATTTATGTATGAACGTGTAGACTTAAAGAATCAGGATGGTAATCGGCTTCACAGAAAGTTTTCAAAAGGTAATGTTAGTCGACTACGGCACAAACTAAGCAGAGTAAACCACAGGCCATTAACTTGCACCGGAGATATTATGACTTTCGTTAAGTCTGTGTAGAAAGAACTTACAGAGCCATTTTTAAAACACTATGTTCATAACTTTAAATTCATGTCAGAGGCCCTTGAGGCGGTTTAGAAACTCTGACACTAGGGTGTGTGGGGTCGTTAGACCTTACTGCCCACACGATAAAGAAAGAAGAAAGAATAACTTTAACTGTGGCTCTTTAGGAGTCTGAACCTAGTGCAAAAAAAGTGTCAACTGTTGTTGTGTCAAATGTTATTGGATATGTCTATTACCTATGAATTTATCAGTAGCAGCCCGGAGTTTCGAAGTTGATGGTGTGATACGCCTGTGCCTCGGAATGCACGTATAGTTATTAGTCCTGCGCTTGATCTCTCCGGCCGTGTTTGATAGCCGTCCCACAAAACAACAAACAATGAGAGTGTGAGAAGAGGGAGTGCACCTGCGTTTGCCCACACACGTGTGCACCATCATATCTCGTGTTAAAACAAGTTTTATACTGACTGCCTCGTTGGTCTAGTGGTCGCAAGCGCGACTGCTGTGCATGAGGTCTTGGGTTCGATTCCCAGGTCGGGCCAAGTGTTATTGGGTTTTTCCACCAGGAATTTCTCAGTAGCAGCCTCGGAGTCTGGATTTGTGCCCGGTTGATGGCAATAGGATCGCCCCCTATTACATGGGACTAAAAATATAACTGGCGAAATGTGGGTGTACTAATGGGTACACCTTTGCCTAACCCTTCGGGGATTATAGGCATGATGTTATGTTATGTAACAAGTTTTATATTAATAACTAAACTTAAAATATCATCTCAACCACTGTAATCTTGGATACACTTATAAGAATAATGTCTGCGTACGTTACTTTTGTCGATTTATTGTATGTCGAAAATAAATGGTGCTCATGGCTAAATAATGAGTTGGTCCGTGGATGGGTAACAATTTTTATATGCTGTGTCTCTTTCGTGCCTCGGCACAAAGGCACGTAAAGCATGTGGATATTTGACAGTCGTTACAGGTCGTCAGAATCCCAAAATTCCGGTATCGTATTACCCAGTTACTGGATTGTGGAGGTCAGATAGACAATTAGGCAGTTGCTCCACTCGTATTCAGCTGCATCCGGTCAGACTAGAAGATGTCTCCAGATTGATTGATGTCGAAAATAAAACTTGGACACAAATATCAGATTACACTCCAGTTGATGACAAGTCTTGCTCATTTACACATAAATCAGCTATGTCGTGCACACAGCGCTAGTTTTCTTGTTAAACACACATAAATCTAGTTCTTAACATCAAAGTACGAGTTCCGAGACACTTTAACATCTTTTAGCAAGGTTTAGATCTACTACCGTTCTTAAATCGTGACGAATTTTAATTTGTACGCTATGTTACAAAATGTTCGGTGAATATTTTGTATTATTTGGGTTTAGTTCTGCTAAACGAACCAACATACGTCATCTCTCCTTTATTTCTAAGTAATTGTAATGATTTTGTTTTGGATATAATAAGAGTTATTTTGCATCTTTATCTTTCACGTGTTAAATGCTATTGTCCTCAACAGGAATCAATGATAAAATAAATAGGGTGTTTTTTTATTCTTTACTTAGTAGGTAGGAGATGTATTGTTCGGATTGTTCCTAATCGGTGTGGTTTTTCATTAAGGCCAGATACGTAGTACCAATAACCGTCGTGCTATATGGCGAGATGTATGAACGTGGATGAAGCGAAAGGAGTAGGTACAGATCGTAGCAGATGGCGTTCTGATATTTCTGCCTACTCGCATGGGAAACAGGCGTGAGTTTGTGTATGTGATTTTCGAGTTCAAACAAGCCTTATTTTCGCTAGTTTTAGGTAAGCAGAGCAACGAACTCGCACGCACGCAGTGATATGTTCGATTCTGTTCTTTGAAAGAGGTATATTCTAAAATACTGTCAAACTTCCTCGTTGGTCTAGTGGTCGCAAACGCGACTGCTGTGCATGAGGTCTTGGGTTCGATTTCCAGGTCGGGGAAAGTGTTATTGGGTTTTTCCTTCAGGAATGTCTCAGTAGCAGCCTCGGAGTCTGGATTTGTGCCCGGTTGATGGCAAAAGACTCGCCCCCTATTACATGGGACTAAAAACATAACTGGCGAAATGTGGGTGTACTAATGGGTACACCTCTGCCTAACCCTTCGGGGATTACAGGCGTGATGTTATGTTATGTTATGTTACTGTCAAAGTGGAACAACTAAAACACCGAGTATTTTTATTACTTATTGACCAGGTATTGTATTTTTATTTCATTATTTGTCCTTTATAATAACCTCCTGAAAGAAGAGTATTCAAAGTGAGCCTTGTATATTGCTGATTAATTTACAATCTGTCCTAACGGTAAGTTCTATTGTATTATTATTGCTGAATAGTAATGTAACACATTTGGCATACAATTTTTCAGACTTTGGCAGGTTACAGGTTATTTTGGCAGACTTTTCTTTGGTCTTTCGGCTAAAACTAGGTACTGCTGACCAAAGGTACTAATATCTGGGAACGATAAATTTCGGAAAAATGCAGATGGCAAACGTTTTTGTCAACTTGGCAGAATGCTATTGAATTTTCTGCATTCTGAGATGTTTTTTGAAATTGAAATTGTTACTAGGGGACCCGTTCTGGCTTCGCACGGGTGCAATGTAGATGCATAAACCTTGAGTAGAAATCTTCAGTGTACAGACGGCGGGAAGAGAGTTTGTCTATAGACTATAGCCTATTAAAAAAAAAAACTGGCTTTAGTAAAATAACGGTCAAGTAACAGTACTTCTTTTCTTATTTTGATGAAATTATGGCATTTTTGTGTATTTTTTTGTGAAAATGTGGCGTCGGTACGCAGAATTAAAGTTGCCGAAAAAAAATTTAAGATCAGGCCAAAAAAGTGCTAATGATTTATTCTTTCTTACTAAACGTTAAAACTTTTAACGTTTACAATTACAGAAATTGACCATTTGTTCGTCTTCATTAATGAGCTAAGGAACCGCTGAACCAAACAACATTAAGCAATCAAATAATTGCCCGAATCCCAAATAGGTCTGCTGGGAACTGGGCAAACAGGACACAATCCACTTCAAGGCACAAAATGTCGTAAAATTTACGATTCGCGAATTCTCAGCGTTCATCCGTCATGCTCCATCAATGTTTTATAGCCCGTATGTTTGTGTGTTAAGTTGTAAACTCTGAAACATTTGCATAGTTGTGTTACTTTGCAGTGTTTTGCGTCTGTTGGTGGTATTTTTATTTGTTGTGGAGTGGAATTTTATTGCTTCTGTACAAAGTTATGGAATTGTAAATAAATATTTTAATAGATTGCATCGCTTTGACATGTCTGCAAGAACAATCGCTCAGTTTTACAGACCTTTTTCGCCTATATAGTCATAGAAATAAGATTAAAAACTTTATGTTTTTGCGGTAATACAGTATTATAATTATACTAACATTTGCCTCCAGTGATTTTTCTTACGAATCCCAAATTCCTTAGATTTTAATATTTATTTGTATTTAGCACTGGGATAGCGTTGCTTTTCTAGCGAAAGATTTTTCAGATTCGGACTAGTAGTTACGAAGACTAGCGCGTTCAAACAAAAAGCAAACTCTGTACACACATTTAATTTCATCTTCGAGTCCTCCCTCTGCGATTGATCAATCAATAACCTTAACAAACAAGTCTTCACGCCTCCTTTATAGTCAAAATATGACAACAAAAATAATTTCAACTCAAAAGGCAATCAATAGAGTACAGCAACAGCAAAACCAAAATTAAACACGACAAAAACAATTCAACATTGTGGTCCAAATAGGTTTTGTGCCATCCAATATAACCGCTTTAAACCGGTTTCATCTAAATTAATTCGGTTTCAACTGGTATTATGCGGTTTTCAATACGCGTGTGTTGTAATTCTGTAATCAATGCGTTTATTTAATGTAATGGAGTTCCTAACAGCTGAAGTGTGTCTATTCAAGTAATAGTTGATGAGAATTTGGCTTTCAATTAGATTTTGATTAAATTGTCTATAGGGATGTTGATAGTACGAAAGTTCCTTCTGAAAGGGCTTAGAAGGTACAGTCAACAGAAGAGATGGGTATGCAAGGTCAGATATAGTTTATTTTATTATTTATAAACCAAGTCAGACAGTCACTTCAGTTCAAGTCTGACAACCAGTCTAACCAAGGGGTATCGTATTACCCAGTTACTAGATTGTGGAAGTCAGAAAGACAGTCGCTCTATGTAAAATACTTGTATTCAGCTGCATCCGGTTAGACTGGAAGCCGACCCCAACGTAATTGGGAAAAGGCTAGGCAGATGATGATGGTAATAAACAGTTCATTAATTAAGTTTAAATGGAAGACATCCATCAGTTTCTAAGAAAACTTTAACTATATCAGATGACCCTGGATATAAATCTCTTTTGTGGACTTTACTTCGAATTCTATAACTACTATCAATTATACTAGCTAATAGTAACAGTAGCTATAGCTAGTAGTAACATTTTTCTTCTATTATTGTGATCATTTTTATGTTCTTGACCATACCAGAGAAGCTTCTGGTAATGGAGATATAACATAACATCACGCCTGTAATCCTCGAAGGGTTAGGCAGACGTGTCCATTGGGTACGTCATCCACATTTTTTGACAGTTATGTTTTGAGGTCCCATGTAATAGGGGGCGAGCCTATCTATACCAATATAATAAAGCTAAATAGATGTTTTGTTTGTTCATACGCGCTAATCCCTGGTGCTACTAGGTGGAGTGAAAAAAATATTTTTTATAATATTTGCCAGATTTATAGTGTAAGCTACTAATATCACGCTACTAGCCACGAGAGTGGAGCAGTAACTAAAGACAAGTATACGTATAAACATAACATAACATCACGCCTGTAATCCTCGAAGGGTTAGGCAGAGATGTACCCATTAGTACACCAACATTTCGCCAGTTATGTTTTTAGTCCCATGTAATAGGGGGCAAACCTATTGCCATCAACCGGGCCCAAATCTAGACTGCGAGGCTGCTACTGAGAAATTCCTGATGGAAAAACCCAAAAACACTTTGCCCGACCTGGGAATAGAACCCAAGACCTCATGCACAGCAGTCGCGCTTGCGACCACTAGACCAATGAGGCAGTACGTATAAAACAATGAGTAATAGCTAGTATTCAAATAAAATTAGAAATAGATTTCAGTAAACACGTACCTAGCTTATGATTCAAATAATATAAAATTTATTTCCACCTGACCTACTCATAAAGCACCGCATAGTTTTCACGATCCTCTCTTAATATTAAATCAACATGTCCGAATTTACACCGTCGTATACTTTACAATATCGTTTGGGTGTTATTGAAATTACCTTACGTTAGCATTATGTTGATCCCACACGATCGATGTGTTGCTTTACGATATTGCGGAGTTCGTATCGAATTTAGAAACGGTGTGTTACGGTGCGGTGTGATTGAGGAAAGGTAGCGGGTTGATTGTGATTTATTATTGTTTTATTATATTGCAAATTAGGACCGATATTTGTTGCTAAGTTAATATTTGTTTAGACGAACAAAAATAATTAAGTATTATGTTCAGTAATTAATTTTTTTGAAGTGCTATACATGTATATTTTCAATGAGCTTTAACAGTAAACTGTTGAAAAGACTTCGTGGTATTTTGCGACTATGGTAATAGCAACCACACTATTACAATGATGCTTATTTTATTTTGACTTTATCTGTTTACTACCTCGTCACTATAAAACCACTGAATCGATCATAATGTTTGACAAAGAGGTAGCTAGAGATCTGGATGAGAACATACAGTCAAATGAGGTGAATATGAATGATTTAAAAGGATTTTTAACGTTAAAATAATAGAGATAATTGACAAACGACTCTTATGCTTTTACTGAATTGTAATTAACGATTTATTGTACTTATTGGCAACAAACTATGATTTTTCTAAATTTGTGTTCAGTTGATGGCAAATAGGCTCGCCCCCATTACATGGAAATTAAGTATAATTGCGATATGTCGGTGTACTAACGGGTTTACCTCTGCCTAACCCTTCGGGGACCGCAGGCGTGATATTATGTTATGTTATTTTATTACTGCCTTCAATTTCGTTACACTATAAGGGGAACTTGTTATAGGCTATAATCTTTTTTAACTTTAAATCCTTATTTTGTTAATAGCTGTCAATTTTTCTAATGAAATAAAATAACCGACATTCAAGCACACGACGCCACGAGCAAAGGGTAGCAGAAAAAATAAAGTAGTAAATCTCTTATAACTTGTACCACACACCGCACTAATAGTTTTGATCTGTTGATAGCAGTCAGTTACGAGCTAACATCAGCCTGCTTTAAGAGCAGAATGAGAATTGGTTGCGTCGGCCAGACTTACGATTATAGTTTATGACACGGCTTGAGAGGTCAGCAGAACTGTAGGTGTCATCAATAATAGGTACCCTCTTTTACTTAATAGGAGACGGAGTATTTGCTAAATAGTAATGGTTTTGGTACTTAAATCATTTGGAATTGTGAGATTTATGACAGTTACGTGGTAAGGTCTTTAAAGTTGATTTTTGTATGGCACAAACTGCAATAAATTCATTTGAACCCGACTACTGCAAAGACAAAAAGAGGGATATAGTTTAAGCAGTCTATATGGAAGTCGTATAAATTTCTGACGCGTGGCAGAAGTTATTAAAATGCAATATTCTTTGCATTAATTCTTTCCTCATATTGAGACGGGCCTGTTAGTCTAGTGGTTAGCGGCCCTGACTGCTAAGCCGGTAGTCGTGGGTTCGATTCCCACCCAGGACAAACTTTGTGTGATGAGCATGATTGTTAGTTCTGTGTCTGGGTGTGATTTATCTATAACATGTATGTATTTATAAATTATATAAGTATGTATATCGGTTGTCTGGTTACCATAACACAAGCTCTACTTAGCTTGGGATCAGATAGCCGTGTGTGAGTTGTCCCAAGATATTTATTATTATTTATTATCCTTATCATATTGTTAACTTGACTTACTCAATATATTTTTTTTAATATTAAAAATTACTATTTAAATTCTGCTTAAATTATATTTTATAGTTTTTTTTATAAAATTCTTAAGAACCACATGCGCATTTGCATCCGTGGATGTGAAATATTCTGAAAATATCATACATCCAAAAGATTGTTTACATCGTGAGGAAACCTGGACTTACTGTTCCACCCAAACCATGTCAGAAGCCCTTGAGGCGGTTTAGAAACTCTGATACTAGGGTGTGTGGGGTCCTAAGAACTTACTGCCCACACGATAAAGAAGAAGACGATTGTTTACTTGTTAGTTTCTTTAAACGAGCTAATCTCTGGAACTGCCAATCAGATTAGAAACATTATTTTAACAGCCAGATCCATGAAAAATATTATAGGTTATATAACGTCACGCTTCGACTCACTGGACCAGGGACAAAAGACCAAATACCACGCGAACGAAGTCGCGGGCAAAAGCTAATCTAAAATAAAGGCAGCACTCACTGCAGACGTGCCTCTTCACAAGAATGAAAATATCGTGCTCAAGTAAACACAAGTCTACTTGAGTATCACTTGAAGTTACGTGTGGGATCTTATTTATTTGGGCAGAGCCTTTATTTGATTCGGGGCGTAAGTTGATTTACAAGTAGTAGTAGAAGGGGGGAGAGGAAATAGTAGCTACAAGACAGATAATTTTAGAGAAGCAACAAGAATATGGAACCAGGGTTTTGTAATAACTAAATTGAAAAGACTGCCTTGTTGGTCTAGCGGTCGCAAGCGTGACTGCTGTGCAGGTCTTGGGTTCGATTCCCAGGTCGGGCAAAGTGTTATTGTTCCATCAGGAATTTCTCAGTAGCAGCCTCGGAGTCTGGATGTGTACCCGGTTGATGGCAATAGGCTCGCTCTATATTACATGGGAGTAAAAACATAACTGGCGAAATGTGGGTGTACTAATGGGTACACCTCTGCCTAACCCTTCGGGGATTACAGGCGTGATGTTATGTTTTATGTAAATTGAAAAGCTTTATTTTATTTAAAATTGCTCGTCCTTCTCCACAGACACCTACCTACGTTTTGCAACTACAGCTAGGTTCGACTTTCTGACTAAATGACTGACTCCTTGTCAATATAAAAGTGCATGTTTAAATGATTTAATAAATAAATATTTTGACTTCGACTAAGTGGTACATGCATTCTTGAAGCTCTGCCTAATGATGTGTTTCTAGACATGCTACCGCTGGGTCTAGATTCAGATGCAGAAGTCGGTCGTATGCATGCACCTAACCCTTTTTAGCTTGGTTCCCTAACTACTGTCAGCTTGGGTCAGCTTTACCACCTCACAGTGAGAAGAACATTTTTTTTTAAGTAGATTATACTAAGAATTCTTAAAAAAAAGAGCATTTAAATTAAGCATGTTTTTATTTACCAGCTAGGCACACTCGGTTCCAACCGTCTCTATACAATTCCAACCGGTTAAAAGTTTCATACAAATCAAACGCATGTTAAATCACTCTGCTTTAGGGCGTATAATACGCCCAATTTCATTTGATTGATGACAAAGTATCATTTGCTTTTATTCGCTAAAACTCGAGTTTCTCCGAAGCCAAAGTAATAAAAATTCCAACTTTTTTTAGCTTCACTCCGAATTCAGGAGGCATAGTTTGAAAACGTAACACTATCCTTCCATATTCATTGTGTCTGCTGAAGCAGATACTCATCTAACAAAGATCAATGCAAGACTAAAAAAGCAATTCCTAATCCTCAGATTATATCCACTTGAGGAGCTATCTAAGGCAGACTTATGAAATCCCTCTCGGAAACCTGGATAAACTGTTTTTGTATTGGCTTATCATCATAGTTTTATCTGGCGGCCATTTTGAATAAATTGCGCGAATTATTTTATAAGGGAGCTCGTAGATTGGGTCAGGAAAAATATGTATTTTTTTGGAGTCTAGAGGTCGTTAGGCAGCACCTATGCTTGAATAATGTTGTTTTACTAAATAGAGGTTTCGGTTAGGTAGTAGAAATTGGATGGCTAAAAATATCAACTGAAAAATATACATAGACCATAGTTACTGTGATATTTGAGGTTATTAAATAAAAGTCGAGCATTCCACCCCAGAGTTATAGTAGAACTGACACGTGGA
Source organism: Hoplodrina ambigua (assembly GCA_949774945.1). Taxonomy (NCBI): domain Eukaryota; kingdom Metazoa; phylum Arthropoda; class Insecta; order Lepidoptera; family Noctuidae; genus Hoplodrina; species Hoplodrina ambigua. Next base: position 9,948,304 of record OX458988.1, read on the forward strand.
CACATGTAGGTACAACTTAAAGGTTATCGACCTCCATACAAAACTAATCAATTAATGTACCTACATTACAGTTACATACTTACATAAACTCACGCCTTTTCCCCATGGGGTAGGCAAAAACCACAGAACGCCATCTGCTACGATCCTTAAATACTTCGTTTTCCTCGTCTACATTCATAAATTTGGTCACACAAACATGGTATTAGAGAGTCTATACTCAATATTATAAAGCTTTTGAGGTTGTAGGAGATAATCTCTGGATTTACTAAGCTGATTATGAAAATTCTTAAACAAATAAGAAGCTACATTATCACCGAGTACTTTAGGCTATATTTTATTATCAAAAAAATAGGGATCCATAAGAAAAACCGCGCGAACAAAAACACGAGGAGAGCGCTAGTAAGAAATAACATCAAAATATTTTTATTTTCTATTCAAACTCTTTTTCCTGTACCTGTTTGGTTCTTGTTAAATAATTTGTAAATAAAAAAAAAACAATGTTCACAAAATGTGTCGTTTCCTCATCAAGTAAAATTAATTAAGAAAGGTTTGCGAAATCAAAATGCTGGATTTTATTTACAGAAAAAAAATGTTGTTTATTGTTTTTTTTTTAAATGTTAACAAATTGTTTGAGTTACTTCTGCAAATGACAGCTGTTTTATGATAACATCACGCCTGTAATCCGCGAAAGGTTAGGCAGAGGTGTACCCATTAGTATACCCACATTTCACCAGTTATGTTTAAGTCCCATGTAATAAGGGGCATGCCTATCAACCGGGCACAGATCCAAACTCCGAGGCTGCTACTCAGAAATTCCTGATGGAAAAACCCAATACCACTGCCCGACAGTCGTGCTTTGCGGCTACTAGACCAATGAGGCTGTTTTATGGTGATAGTTATTTTATTTAAACCATTCAAATAGACAAGTCCCTATTATATATCGGTATTTCAAGGATATTTTCCAGAATATTATATTCTGAGCAATTCAATTAACATAAGTTACACTGAAAATAATATGAAAATCAAATGCATAAGTAATTCATATAGATACACACACAGGTGATCCAATTGACAACCATTTTAAAAATCCACCTCCAACGAAAAACCGGTAAAAGAAGGAAAATCAACACCAAATTCTAATTTCAAAAAATAAAACAAGAAAAACTCAAGTAAAAAAAATCACTAAACGACATAATTACGTCAGCACTAGAGCGGGGCGCGTCGATAAATAGTTGTCGATAAAACTTGGCGTTAATGTCGACTGTCGAGATAGAGATGCGTCAAATAAATTTCAATCGACAGAAATAAAAAGCATTTGAACGTGGCCTCGGTTGAGGACACAATGAGATCGGTTTATATTAGTTAATGAGTATTTTAGTGCTGTAATTAAATGTTTGAGTGAAAATTTAAGGGATTGTTGTCATTCTTAAAGAACTGACATCCTTACTTCCTTGGTGAGTGTGACCTCATTATCAACATCACAGCTGAAATATGTCTTAAGCTGTTTCGCGAGGAGTGGCGCATATTTCTTATTTTTATTTATTTGTTTGTAATTTTTTAGACATAATACCTACCAACTTATTTTTATTTTGACTTTTATTATGACACCTGTAATATCCGAAGGGTTAGGCAGAGGTGTACCCATTAGTACACCCAAATTCGCCAGTTATGTTTAAGTCCCATGTAATAGGGGGCGAGCCTATTGCCATCAACCGGGCACAAATCCAGACTCCGAGGCTGCTACTGAGAAATTCCTGATGGAAAAACCCAATAACACTTTGCCCGACCTGGGAATCGAACCCAAGACCTCATGCTTAGCAGTCGCGCTTTGCGACCACTAGCCCAACGAAGCAGACAACGGGGCAGTATATTAGTTAGTAGGTGTAATTAAATGTTTGAGGAAAAATTTAGGGACTGTCTTTAATATTTCCTTGGTGAGTGTGTCCTCAAAAATAGAATTAATGTACCTAAAAAGAGCAGACCCTGCCTCTCTATTTACCCCGTTTTGAGGTACTACAGAACCCTTTATGAGCTAATCCGACTTGCACTTTACCGGTTTTTATAGATACAAGCTGTTTTTATTATATTTTACACGGAAATATTTTGGTGTGAGATAACGTAACCAGTTTAAAAGAGTAAGTATGGAGTTTCTTGCCCGTTCTTCTCCATACGAAACTACCTTATGAAATGGGCAACTAGATTTAATATTATAATTTTTATTTTCTCTTGTAAATGACGTTCAAAAGTGACTTTTAATGGTCTAATTGAAATAAATGGTTTGACTTTGACTCGTTATCAACATCACACCTGTAAGATGTCTTCTGCAAAGGCCTGGTTCACATTAGGTCGGACCAACAGTTTTATCGGACTGATAAACAACTCACAACTGCTTTGCAGGTGCATCCACATTTCACCAGTTATGTTTAAGTCCTATGTAATAGGGGGCGAGCATATTTCAATCAATGAAGCACAAATCCACACTCCAAGGCTGCTACTGTTTTTTTTTTACGGAAAAAATACAATAACACTTTGCTCAGTTGCACTTTGCAACCAATACCCAACTAGGCAGCAAAGAATAATTTCTTTTTTACTTTATACTTTTTTTTAGTCTTGTTTACATTAATTATAAAAAATGTATTCTATTTTTGCTTTGTGTACCTATGAGATAACTAACCACTAAATTCAGAAGTCTACGCAGACGAAGTCACGAGCAGAGCTACTACTTCATAACACCGCAGCAGTCAGCAAGACACAGAAATCTAACAAAAATAACATCAGTTTTCAGTACCACGCTAATTGTGAACTGGAAAAAATAAAAACACAATTCGTTGTGCGCTCCCAGTGTGTACAATTCGTTAGTGCCCTCTTAAACTATAAATAAAATAAAAAGGAGAAAGGGTTTTGTCTATGGTTGAAAAGAAAATATTAAAAAATGTGTCTTTGTTTAAAGCTCGTTTTGAGCAAACGTGGTGATCAATGCTTATGCCTTGTCTCTCTTCTCTTTGAACGCGTTAATCTCAGAAACTACTAATCCAATTTGAAAAGATGTTCTGGCGTTATATAGCCTATTTTTCGTGGCAGATTATAGGCTATATAACATCACGCTACGACCTAAGGGAGCTGAGTAGTAATCAAAAACTTGACGCGGGTGATGTCACACGTTATTGCTAAATGTCAGTGAATTTTATTATGATTACTTGTTAGGTAATTGTACATGCTGCAGTCTTCTATAAGCAAAGGAGTACAACTACAAAATTTCTTTTGTTGACCAATATTATGTCTTGATTTGTAACACACAGCATAACACATTATGTAACACACAAGTAACACACAACATTTATGATTTTTAAATCCTAATTATTAAGTACAATATTAAAAGTAAAACGTAATAAATATAAAATTAAGATAAAACAAACCCTTAGCTATTGCCTGAAATTTTGAAAGCCCAGAAAATTATGTGTGTAGTGTCTGCTTAAATAATATAAAGTAACACTCTTAATCGACTTTTGTTGCTGACTGTACTTAAATTTATGTATTGTATTTTATGAGCCTCAGTTGAAATAAAGGATAAATAAATCTTTTGTCAAATATTCAAAATAAATAAACAAAAAATAACAATTTTTTTCTTTATTCCAGTAAATCACTTCTGGCCGATCTTGGTCCCTCGTTAATTACAGTTACGTATTGGCTATGAAATTAACATTTTCGAAGTACTCTGGAGCACAATGCATGGTTGAATGATGTTCAATGTAAAACACCATTACAACGATTGTCAATATTCATCATATCATGATTGGCTAATTTATATTCATGTTCTTTTATTGACGTTCAAAAACTGATGTTCAAGTTGAAAAGCACATTATTATTATAATTCAAAAGCAGTCGGGTATACCAATTTATTCTCTTTGTTATACATTGTTGCCAAGGTAAAAAAAAATACTATGTAACATAAAATCAAGCCTGTAATCCCCGAAGGATTAGGATTCGCCAGTTATGTTTATGTCTCATGTAATAGGAGGCGAGCTTATTGCCATCAACCGTAAACTTGACTTCCACGTGGACGAAGTCGCGAGCAGAAACTATAGTTTTAGATAAAAGAAACGTCAATTAATACAAAAAAATATCAAATGAAAAATATACATAGACTATACACACATAAACTCACGCCTTTTCCCCATGGGGATAGGCAGGGGACTGCCTCGTTGGTCTAGTGGTCGCAAGCGCGACTGCTGTGCATGAGGTCTTGGGTTCGATTCCCAGGTCGGGCAAAGTGTTATTTGGTTTTTCCATCAGGAATTTCTCAGTAGCAGCCTCGGAGTCTGGATTTGTGCCCGGTTGATGGCAATAGGCTCGCCCCCTATTACATGGGACTAAAAACATAACTGGCGAAATGTGAGTGTAATAATGGGTACACCTCTGCCTAACCCTTCGGGGATTACAGGCGTGATGTTATGATGATGTTTATGTACGTATTATTCTGTTAATTATTTATCGTTTTTTTATATTTAATATTAACTTCGTTCTATTTACAACAGTAAAAGCATAAAAACATAAAAAATACAGCAAACATATTGTTCTGAAAGTAAACAAAGATATGGAGTTTTCTCATTTCACTAAGGACCACTAAAAACTGCTGAGTGATATATTATGTATGCGCTACGTTCGTAGCAGCTACGGAGCTACGCTGCTACGCGCTACAGCGCTACGAGAAGGGCTCTATCGTAGATGAGAGGGGCACAGAGTAAATACATTTGCAGAAGTATAATTAGAAAAAAGTATTTGTTTATGTGAGTCAATGTTAGTCTGTGTTATTGCTGAGTTAGATAAACTTAGATTGAGTAAAAGTAGCCCTATTTGTACGGTAGTAGTGTATCTTTTTGAGTGTTTTTTTATGAATTTATTTACAGTAACTGCAGTGGAATAGACAGGCAATTCTTGTATACATAAGGAAGATCGATCTATTACCATAATTTAAAAAAAAAAACGAATTTTGCCTAAAATACTTTAGTCCATTTTAACAAACTATTTGGCTAACAGACAACAATAATTATCTTTCTACTACATTGCTATTCATCGTTATTTTGTATTGTGATGGCCCAGTGGTTAAGGCGCCCGCCTCTCATGCATAAGGTTGTAGGTTAAAATCCGGGCAAGTACCAATGTGACTTTTTCAAGTTATATGTACTTTCTAAAGTTTATCTTGGTCATCACTGACGTCGATGAAGGAAAACGTCGTAAGGAAACCTGGACTTATACCAGCCTATTACTGTTCCACTCAAACCATATCAGAGGCCCTTGAGGCGGTTTAGAAACTCTGACACTAGGGTGTGTGGGGTCGTAACACCTTACTGCCCACACGATAAAGAAGAAGAGATCACTTTTTAAAGTTGTGGTGTCTAATAATTTTGAAAACTATTTCGAATGATTTAAAAGAATTGACACTCTTGAAATATTATTTAAAAGTAGTTGGAAGCTATATACCAAATGACTTGTTCGATCGTACATAGGCTGCTTTTCATTCCGGAAAAATGTACGATTACTGTAGGATACCAAACTGACTGTGACGTGGATGATGTCGCTGGTGGATGAATTAATGTGACGAGGAGTTCCGTTCCATATCTCCGAAATTCTTTATCAGATCATGAAAATATTTCTATGGGACCAATTCGGACGTATACTCTTTGAAACAAAAAAATAATCATCCAAATCAATTCATAATTAGCAGAGTAATCGCGTAACATACATACAAATAAAAAAAAACCGCCGAATTGAGAACTTCCTCCTTTTTGAAGATGGTTAAAAAAAAAAGTATTTTTAACTAACTTTTTTTGACCAATTTCATCTTCACCTACTGCCTACCCTCTGCTGGACGACAATAGGTTTGCATAGCACTTTCTATTCTATTTACATAATGGATCCTTTATAGCTAAATATACTGTTCGACACCGCTCCAATTGACGGCCTGGAGTTAGGGCAATATTGCCAACTGGGCAATATTCCCCGTGACCGCACTCTGGCAAGTTTCAGCATATTATAATATCTATTGTGTATAAATTAAATTATGCGCATAGACTTTATGGCCCATTGTTTGTGTGTTACTGGCCGATATTAGGGGTGGACCCTATTTTGTTGATTATAGGCGTGAAAGATTCATTGGTACGTGCGGTGCGTGCCTGAAATAATAATTAGTGCAGGTACTTAGGTACCTACTATTGGTGCAGCTTTTATTTAACCATTTAGAAAAATCAACACCAAAGGGTTGATTTTTTCCTCTATACATAAAGAGGTAAACTTTGAGATATAGGGGGTAATCTCTGGATCTACTAAAACCGATTTTGAAAATTTGCAAGTGAAAGCTACGTTATCACTGAGCGTTAAAGGCTATATTTTATTATCAAAAAATATGGAATCCTACAAACATTCAAGTCACGGCTTTAAATCATGTGCAATAACATATTATTTACAAATACAAGATAAAAAGGTGAAGTCTCGCGGGCAGCGGGCAAGCAGCTAACAGTTAATTTTTTCAACTATGTCTATACCTATTATGATCCAAAAGATACAAACAGACGCAGCGGAATCCTAGTAATAAGGTTCTGTTAGCACCCTCTGGATACAGAACCCTAAAAACGGTGACAAACTAAAAGGAAATGAACAAGAAACTTAACACCTCCTAACTTTAATTCAATAGTCGGACAAATTGTAGCCAAGGTATTGTCGACACGACATTTTAGTTCAAATATCTTCAAATAAAAAGAAGGTTTTATTCACCTTGCTTAAACTGAATAGAAACACGTTCATTACATGTAGACCGAGAACCGAGAGCCGACGGACTTACGTCATCTTGAAATTTTAAAAGAAACATAACATAACATCACGCTTGTAATCCCCGAAGGGGTTAGGCATAGGTGTTTTTAAGTTTCGTGTAATATGGAGACAAGCGTATTGCCTTCAACCGGGCATAAATCCAGACTTCGAGGCTGCTACAGAGAAATTCCTGATAAAAAAAAAACCAACAACACTTTGCCCGACCTAGGAATCGAATCCAAGACCTCAGGCTCAGCAGTTGCGCTTTGCAACAGACGAGATAATTAAAAAAATAACAGAATCTTTTCTTCTTTTTCTTATTCTTAAGTTTTAGTTATTTTTTTCTACAAACTCCGCTTACCATATTTGTAAGAATTCTTAATAATATGACCCAAGGGCACAAAACTAAGAAAAACCTACCAAGTGCGAGTCGGACTCACACACGAATGGTACCGATAACATTTGTAGGTATTGCTATTATAGTATCGAACCAAAAACGCAAAAAAGAGGTGTCTTGTATAAGGGACCGTTTAATTTTTAGCTATTTTATTTATAGGTGGTATAGCGGCAATACAAATACACATTCTGTAAAAATTTCAACTCTCTAGCTATTACCGTTCATGAAATACAGGCACTGACATACAAACGGACAGCGGAAGCTTATCAATATAAAAGAAAAGAAAGAAAAACTGTTTACTCACTCGAAAATGACGCACATAACATAAAATAAATTTATTTTTTATTTTTTTTTCGGTCGGGCAAAGTGTTATTGGGTTTTTCCATCAGGAATTTCTCAGTAGCAGCCTCGGAGTCTGGATTTGCGCCCGGTTGATGGCAATAGGCTCGCCCCCTATTACATGGGACTAAAAACATAACTGGCGAAATGTGGGTGTACTAATGGGTACACCTCTGCCTAACCCTTCGGGGATTACAGGCGTGATGTTATGTATGTGTATGTTTTTGATGAAATCTTAAAAATAAAATATACAAAAATAAATATGCGCCACTACCACGCGATAGGGCTTACGCTCAGCACAATGCTGTGTCCAGTGCACGGAGGCACAAAAACCACGGCTCTAGTTTTCAGCGTAATCCGGCGGCGTGACCCCATCTTAACAGGGTTTCATTAGCACCCTTCATGTACGGAACCCTAAAAACAATTCCCTAACCAACAAGTTAACACCACAATCTCTAACTACCCACAAAATTGCCCAGTTACCGGCAAATTTTTACTTCTTTTAACTGAAAAACTTGGGTTATATTGTCAGAAAGTTAATGTCAGACAAAATTGATACAAAAGGCCCATTCTACGCTGTATTAAATGTTACAATTCTGTAACAAAAGTGATAAATTTTATCCCCGTGCCAATTGTGAGGATTTATTTGAAAACTCGGCTATCTTCAAGGTATTTTAATTGAGTGGGAGAGCAGTATTGATAGTGACTTCAGTCGTTTTGTACGATGTTTATGTTTTGAAAGTATTTATGGTTTTGAAACGATGTTTTTATGTATTGCAGGGCTGTTTATTTTGACTTAAAAGTGATTTCTACTATTCGTTTGTTAAGTGTGATTAATGAAGTTATTAGGAAGTAAAAATAGCTCTTCACGGATTGAATACCACCTAAACAAGAATACAGAAAATAAATAATAACAACAACATACCACATAACAAAAATACCATCTCAATAAAATTTCTCAATAGCAGCCTCGGAGTTTGGATTTGTGCCCGGTTGATGGCAATAGGCTCGCCCTCTATTACATGGGACTTAAACATAACTAGCGAAATGTGGGTGTACCATACACCTCTGCCTAACCCTTCGGGGATTACAGGCGTGATGTTTTGTATGTAAAAAAAATTATTGTTATTATTCAAATTATTGAGCATTTGAGCCCGTTAGTGCGCTTATCCTATCTAAAATTTAATCGAGTTTAATCACTTATTCACTTTAGTCAGACAGGCAGTCGCTTCATGTAAAATACTGGTACTCAGCTGCATCTGGTGAGACTGGAAGCCGACCCCAACATAGTTGGGAAAAGGCTAGGCAGATGATGATGATGATGAATCACTTATTGACGAAACTATGACCATTTGTATAAGACGCATTGTCAATAATTTTCCCTAAGACCAAGTTTCAACGTGCACCTACAACAATAGTTTATCAGGGACATGTCTAATTGGAACTCCTAACTAATGGTAACATGAGCTAGCACTACTTCTAGTAACGTTGACAGTTAGTACTAAGTTAACTGTAGTTCGCGTCAAGAGCGCTCAATGTAACGTAACTTTGGTACCGATAGGCGGTTACGTTCAGTGGTTTGTTTATTACATAATATTGTCTTGACCAAATTCGGAATGTCGTGATGGCCTAGCGGTTAAGGCGCCCGCCTCTCATGCATGAGGTTATGGGTTCGAATCCGGGCAAGTACCAATGTGACTTTTTCAGTTCATATGTACTTTCTAAAGTTTATCTTAGACATTAATTACTAACATCATTCCGCCTCGGAAAGCACGTTAAGCTGTTGGCCCCGGCTGTCATACGTGGATCTTTGACAGTCGTTACTAGTCGTCAGAAGCTTGAAAGTCTGACAACCAGTCTTACCTAGGGGTATCGTATTACCCAGTTGCTGGGTTGTGGAGGTCAGATAGGCAGTCCTTCCATGTAAAATACTGGTATTCAGCTGCATTTGATTAGACTGGAAGCCGACCCCAACATAGTTGGGAAAAGGCTAGGCAGATGATGATCTATTAATAAACCCCTAATAATAATAGAGAATGTAATAATAACCACTTACCTAACCAGCTGATGTAGAATAACATTTATCACGCAGAAAGTAGAGCAAATAACAAAACTCTACCTTTATCTAATATCAAATCAATTTTGCTGACGCTACTCGAACAAGATCGACCGTATTTCAATAGTCTCTATCTAGAGCGCGTACAATTGAGCTCTACACTACATCCTAAACTCTACCAACGATAGTCGTTTAGATAGGACAGTTTATTCTATTTACGGCCGCATTCATAAACGTTTTTGTTGTTAATTGATCTTTAAGTAAAGGTTAGCTGTGTGTTATACACAGTAGATATGACAGAGGGGCATTAAATTACACTGCGTATACTATACGTGTTTAGTATTAATTCGAGACGGTATAAAATAAAATATAAATGAAAATGAGTTTTTTTTTTCAAGCAAACTAAATAGCTTACAAATCAGAGTAAAACGCAAACACCCTTTGTAAATAAATTTGAATGACCTTAGATACCTAGGTATTAACGGCAACGTAGGTGCATGACCTATGCGTATAATCAGCTGTTAGGAAAGATACTTCGTGTTCAAACGGGGCAAAAACTTAAAAAATCATTTGCGACTAAACTACTGCTCCTATTTAATTGATTTTTGGTACAGAGCTTGAAACTGGTACCTAGTATAGGCAGTTTAAAGGAAAGCCCATCTGTCGTATCAACTTTGTATTAAAAGAAAAAGAAAAAACAGTTTGTGATATTTATTGTATTGATTAAAAAGTGTTTAAGTGTTAAACCTGGACTTACTGTTCCACTCAAACCATGTCAGAGGCCCTTGAGGCGGTTTAGAGACTCTGACACTAGGGTGTGTAGGGTCATAAGGCCTTACTACCTACACGATAAGAAGAAGAAGGAGAAGGAGGAGTGTTGCGCGTGTGTTTAGTGTTAAGTGTTTATTTTGCTTCTTTTGAGTTTATACTGAGTATTTATCCACCAAATCATTAGTATATCCAGTATAGGATACACTAAGTTTATTTAGTAAATAGAAAATTCAATAATAGCAAAAAAAATACCCATAGACTCTTTATTTAATTATATTATTATTCCCTTTATTATTTAAATAACAATAAATTCAAAAACATTTCTTTTTAATATGTCTAATAACAATAATTACGATTAGGATACATTACATTATGTATTTTTTTATAATTATTATTTTTTAATTTACCATTAACTCAAGGAAAAATAATAATTATTGCCAGAGGTTAAGCATTGCCACTCAACGTGGCAATACGGCCAGTCTTTTGGGCACATTTCCAGTAGACAGCGATGCGGATGAATTTTTTGATGCCATTTAATTTTAGTTTCTCTTTTTTTTATTCTGATTGTTATTTTTACTTTATTTTTATTATTAAGCTTGTAAATAAGGAAAATTTAAAACTTAACCAAAATGCATTATTTTAATTTTAGATAATTTTACACATCATTTAAAAGACAGCACACAAAAGCACCTTTCGCCTTAATATCACAGAACGTCTGTGACTACGGCGGTTAGAATGACTATGTACTAAATAGTTACGTCTAAATTATATTATCTAAGCTACCCGTAGGTATTGTAAGACGATCTATAACTCCTTAATCTATACAAACAAATAAAATCTAAGTGTCTGTTCGTACTATGAAAATAACGCTATTTACAAAATAAATATAAATGATTACAGTACCTACTTGAAAGACCAATTTTTCAAAAATTTTTCTTTTTGTCTTTCTGTCTGTTTGTATGTTCCGGTCGATCTCCGGAACGGCTGGGGTAATTTGACGGGACTGGCAGATAGCTGATGTTAGGCGCTTTGCACACGGAGCAACTTAAGTTGAGGCAACTGGCAACTCTTTAAAAGTTTCCTGTAAAAGTTGATAGTTGCTATAACGTTGCCGGTTACCGCAACTTTTTGGCAATTTGTGAGCAACTTTCATAGCCGAGTTGCCGTATGCCGTTGCCGTAACGACACTGGCATTGCCGGGCACACGGAGAGGGGAGAGAGGGTGTGAAATCGCCGGAAGCGTTGCGATTGATGGTTGAGAAAACCGGCAACTTTAAAAACCGGTACAATATTTAAAAGTTGCTAGTTACGCAACTAGCAACTAACTTAGTCATCGATTGCAGCAACTGAAAACTGTTGACGATTGCCACAACTCGAAACTCGAGTTACTGTGTCCGCAGTCCAATTGAAATGTATGTAAACAGCCAGTTGCCAGTTGCTGCAATAGATGCTCTGTGTGCAAAGCCCCTTGTAAGAAGTAACTTTGTCAAATTTAATTTTAGAGACTTGTTAAATATTTAGAAAAAGACAGTATTGATACATTGAGACCGAGATTACCGAGACTTACCCCGAGGTGTTGTGCATCTGCAGTCTGCACGAATGGAGTATCTTTTCGCCAAAAAATCCATTCGCGCATTTGTCCTTTCACGCCAAGGGATTCGCGCAAATATCTTTCGCGGGAATCCCTTTGCATATGGTATCATACATACTACTTTAAATATTGAGTAATCTCTCATAGGCCCACGAAAGTAGCCACAAGAGAATGCCAAACGCAGACAAGCGCGGTAAACTTGCCAAACCCGGGCATTTATTATGAAAATCCATTACAGCCTATGTCCTGTAGTGGCGAACTTCCGGCTGAAATGATGACGTATGTACGAGTTCATTTGTACTTGTTCCGGCCAAACTGAATTGGACTTAGGTACCTACGGGATAAATCCGAATTTAATTTAAAATGACGTGGATTTATTGTGTTTTTGTTTTTTTGCGTGGATATTTTTTTTTTGCGTTGTTTTTTGTTGATTGTCTTGATAATTGAATATTGGATTTTCATCAACTGATAATAGTTGAACGGCTAACACTATATAACAACGGTTTCGACTGCCTCGTTGGTCTAGTGGTCGCAAAGCGCGACTGCTGAGATGAGGTCTTTGGTTCGATTACCAGGTCGGGCAGTGCTATTGGGTTTTCCCATCAAGAATTTCTCAGTAGCAGCCTCAGTACTAATAGGTCCACCTCTGCTTCTCCTTCGAGGATTACAGGCGTGATTATGTTATGTTACTCATTAATATGTTATTAAGAGGCAATAATTATTAAAAAATATTTAATATAGTGCTTTATTTTTATCCCCGAAGGGTTAGGCAGAGGTGTTCCCATTATTAGTACACCCACATTTCGCCAGTTAATTATGATTAAAATCCCATATAATGATGGCGAGCCTGTTGCTATTACCCGGGCACAAATCCAGGCTCCGAGGCTGCTACTGAGAAATTCCTGATTTCAAATCCCAAAACACTTTTCCCGACCTGGGAATTGAACCCAATACCTCATGCTCAGTCGCACTTTGCCACGAGTCTTTTCATTAAAACCTACGGAACCCTAAGAGAACTGCTCCAATTTCCTATTTCAACAACACAACTAGAGTTTCGAAACGTGAAAAGATTCTACAAAGCATTTTAACTAAAGAGAAGACGATTTTGTGTTGCCAGACTTTTTAGTTTTCTTATTTTTTAAATAACAAGCATCTAACGCGCTCCTCAAAAGAGGTTAGTTGCAACTTTTTAACATTTCCCCACTTCTATAGTCTGTGGAAAGTTTTTAGTTCGTGTTGGGTAAGAAAGGAAGTTTTCTTTGAAAATAATATAATTATGGTTATGCTCTTCTACTTTGGAAAGAAAAACAAAGAAAAATGTAAACTTTGTTAAATCTGGGATGTTTCTACTTATTTAGGTATGAGTATTTTAGCGGTTAAAGAATTAAATGTACAAGCAACGAATGAGCTTCTACTGTCGACATTAGGAACTTTAAGGCAGTTATTAATTTTGTTAATAATAAGAAAGAAAGAAAGAAAGAGAAACAGTTTATTCGCACGAAAATGACGCACATAACTTAAAAAGAAAAATTGTACATAAAAACAAAGTAAAAACAAGTTTGTTTTAAATCTAAAAAATAAAAATCATATAAATACAAAAAGAAATATGCGCCACTACCGCGCGAAAGGGCATAGGCAGGGATAGTAGTAGCATAATAATTATAGTTATCACATACATACACACACTCACGCCTTTTCCTATGGGAATAGGCAGAAACCACAGAACACCACCTACTACGATCCTTACATACTCCTTTCACCTCATCCACGTTCATACAAGCACACCGGTTGCGAGTACTGCGCACCTGACCTTTCTGAAGAATCTCACCAATAAGGTCAGTGTAGGTCTTCCTAGGGCGTTATAGTTATTAAAATAATGTAAACACATGCACTCATTTTTAGGGGAACAAGCTGTCGCAGGACAGGGCCAATAGCAGTCGAGAGCGCAGTTCATGCGTACCAAGAAGTGGTATTAGTTGTCAAAAATCCAACACAACCTTTCTATCTATCCAGACGAAGGATATCCGCAAGTAACAAAAATAAAATAGTACTAAACACACTTTTGTCTACGGCTATCCGCTATTTTTGTAACCGCAGCCTTATCCGCTATCATTACACTGCACTTAGCACTGACGCCTGTCCTATCAGATTTCGCGAACAGGATAGTCCAATTTCTTTGGAAAATCCATGTAATACTTAGAGAGAGATAAAACAGTGCAATGGAAAGAGACAGTGCAACGGGTAAGTGTCCACTTTCTGCGCACAAAAGGACAATGAGTTAAAATTGTTAACTGTAGTAATAATAACTACGTCAGTCTTTGTTGGAGTAGTTTAATTAATCGATGCAGGAATACACTGTGCGGAAACCGAAATATATAAGTCTAAAATCGCCAATCCGCCTTGAGCAAGCGTGGTGATGACCTGTATCTTCTTCTTTATCGTATGGGCAGGTCTTACGACACCACACACCCTAGTGTCAAAGTTTCTAAACCGCCTCAAGGGCCTCTGACATGGTTTGATTGGAACAGTAAGTCCAGGTTTCCTCACGATGTTTTTCTTCACCGATGCCAGTGATATCCAAGATAAACTTTTGAAAGTATATGTGAAATGTTTATCTTTGACCTGTATGAATCTCTGAATTAACATTATATTTGTATAATACAAAGGACTTAATTGAAAATTACATTTTTTTTTGATAAATTAACATGTTGTACTGGTCGGGCCGATCATGCCTCTCTGTCACTTGTACCGCGCTCTCGCTTGCTCAGGCGGTACGTGACACTTTTTCGTGCGTGCAACCGGTGTTCATCGATTTAAAAGACGTTATCACGTCAACAAAATCATTTACCGTTACTATGTACTGTGATTTTGAATAAAGAATCAATCTACACCTACTGTTTGCTTAATTGAGTACCCTCACAACAATTAAGTAGCAAAAGCCTCCTACACTCACATCTACTAATTAAATCATCGTCTTAACAATTCAGTTAATCTCATTAAACAATTGAATTGTTAAGCTTATGTTAGAAAGACGCAAGAAAAAAGTCAGAAAGAGATATGTAAAAGAAAGAGTCTCTACTGTGATTTGATAAAAGATTGTTTCTCTTATTCATTCAATTTATAAATCGCATTTATTAATTTTCGAAGTTAACTTCGCCACGGACACCTTACCAAGCTAAACAAAACAAAATCTAAATGAAATTAAGCCAAAAACTTTTCTTAAAAGTCGACAAACACTCGAAGTTACTTCCCCAGTTAGTAATAAATTAATTCCTTATAAACTTTTAATTATTCCTTTAAAGTTTTTTAACTGAGATTATAAATTCGTTACTGAAAATTACGACGCGATTTAGATGTTGCAACGGCTAGAATTACGTTTTAATTGCGACAATATGGTCTGATAGTTATAAAAAAGTTTTATAAAGTACTTTAAAATTTAATTTTCTTAATTGTTTATGGTTGTAATAATTTACAGATAACAATGCCATATTGTGCGTTAGTTAAATTGTTTTAACAGTTCTAAAACGTAATATTGTGATCATTACCTATTTTAGCGTGCAAGAATAACTTTGGTCCTCCATTTCCAAAGTAACTAAAACCATAATTACCTTTTAATAAACATATTCAGTATTCTTAGTTCTAGTCTTGATATTATATTACTGTTAGTATTTATATTTGGTAAAAAATATTTTATGAATAAGGTTGATCAAATATTCACATACAATTTTCTTGGGCCGATAAATCATAATTGCCATTGTTACAATTCCGCCAGCCTTTTGGGCACTTTTATTATTGACAACGATGTGGACAAGTTTTTAGAAGTCCAATAAGCTCCTCCCCTTCTGTCTCGTTTACAAATTGTACATTATACCAAAACTAAGAAAAAATCATAACCACAGACTAAAATATTACTAAACAGCAAAAATAAACGGCTGCTCCGTAAATGTAACTTCTATCTTCTGTCCAATGTGACCTTTTGCTTAATAAAATTTTAGATTCGCTTCCCGATCTCAAATAATTTAATTCACAATCCATCTTTTGAACTAATTTTGACAGTTTTTGCGAAGTTAATTCTAATTGGGAGTGAAAAAAATTGTTTTTGAATTTCCAGAGAAATTATATCACTGCTAATCAGTGTTGAAAAGTAATTAGGAAGAATCTTTCAAACATAGATTAAAAGAGATTTTGAAAACATTGAAAGGATTAATTGAATTACAGATATGGAAATCATTTTAGATACGGTATTTTCTTTTTTGTTGTAATGTTGGATGACAATGGAGGTTAAGAGAACGAAAAAATCGATCAAGTAAGTGTACAACGATCTTGTGAATTAAGGGTTCCATACTACCAAAACTATTGCATAACATAACATAACATCACGCCTGTAATCCCCGAAGGGTTAGGCAGAGGTGTACCCATTAGTACACCCACATTTCGCCAGTTATGTTTTAGTCCCATGTAATAGAGGGCGAGCCTATTGCCATCAACCTGGCACAAATCCAGACTCCGAGGCTGCTACTGAGAAATTCCTGATGGAAAAACCCAACAACACTTTGCCCGACCTGGGAATCGAACCAAAGACCTCATGCACAGCAGTCGCGCTTGCGACCACTACACCAACGAGGCAGTCCAAAACTATTGCCTCCATTTAATACATTAGAAATTTTAGAGCCGTTAGGGTCGTGAGGCTCTCGAGTAGCGACCACGTTCCAGAAGGCGCAGTGTGGGAAGGCCCCTACGAGGTCGACTGACAACCTGGTAAAAGTCACGGGACAAACCTGGATGCAGGTTGCGCAGGATCGGTCAGTGTGGTTATGATTAGGGGAGGCCTATGTCCAGCAGTGGACGTCGTTCGGCTGATATGAGAAACCTTAGTAACACAGTCTGGTAAAAAATACCTTGTAAAAAACATTGATTGTTATTAGTTTGGAGGGAAAATTAATATAATTAAATATTTTAATATAGCATAACCTGAAATCCTAACTAATAATAATAATATTATAAATGCGAAAGTAAGTTTGTTTGTTTTTTTGTTACCATTTAACGCCTAAGCCACTGAACCGATCATCCTAAAATTTTGCATATACGTTGCTAGGTGTACAGGGACGAACATAAGATACTTTTAATCCCGAGAAAAAGTACTGTTTTCGAGGGAAATCAGAATAACGTTCTTATGATCATAGATGGCGCCACCTGTCGTTTCGAATTGAAATTACAGGACATGGGTAATTTTTTCCGCGACTTCGTCTGTGTCCGCGATAACAGAAATTTACGCGGACGAAGTCGCGGGCACAAGCTAGTTATCTATACAAATCTTTACTTCTATGCTAAAATCATTATCAATGTTCATGCCTTCTCTGAATGAGGCCTTTGCCCAGCAGTGGGGCAATAATAAGCTAGGATTGTTAAATCTCTTTCAATACCAAACGAATAGTTACCAGTTATAACAAACCCTGACTCTGGGGCACACTGAAACTTCAAATACAATCACAAGTTTATAATTTAAGGTTAAGCATTTTGTTAGCAGCAGTTTGCTGGGTACGCGTTCGAGTCCCAGCGGGGGTATTAAATTTATTTAGTAGCGAAGCTCGGCAATTTGTGGCGAACTAATCTATATATAGCTACTTCGCTGTATTGTAAATATATTTTAGTAAACCGAGGTAAGGGAAAAAGAAAATGTGATGCTTTTTTTTTCAAGTGGTTTTACAAATGAGTGTCATCATCATCTGCCTAGCCCAACTATGTTGGGGTCGGTTTCCAGTCAAAGTCAAATCATTTATTTCAATTAGGCCACTATAAGGCACTTTTGAACGTCATTACATGAAAAAAAAATAGAATTGAATCTAGTTGCCCCTTCCAAAAGGTAGTTTTGTATGGAGAAGAATGGGCAAGAAACTCCATACGTACTCTTTTAAAATCAACGTTTCACAATGTTATTATTTGTATACATACGTAACTACATGTGAATGCAATGTACCTTATATAAAAAAAAACTACTGTATAATAACACACAAAAATAATTTATATTACAAATTAGGAATTCATGGTAAAAATGTATTTAAAGTTACATCGTGTTCACTTGTTAACAAATATTGGAACTGTAGACAACCACTCTCAACATCGCAACCAACAATGAAACAGCGTCCAGTCTAATCGGATGCCTGAACACCAGTATTTTACATGGCCGACTGTCTATTTGACCTCCACAACCCAGTAACTGGGTAATACGATATCCCTTGGTAAGGCGATTAACACGGGGCACCGCGCACCGCCGATGAGGGCGATGGCGGGAAGGCGGATGAGCACCTTTGAGGCCGCTTCACCACCAACCGCAGCGGTGCAAGGTGCCAATGTATTTATCGCCTAACACTGTCAGACTTTCGGGCTTCTGACGACCCGTAACGACTGTCAAAGGTCCACGTAAGACAGCCGGGATCGACAGCTTATCGTGCTTTCCGAGGCACAGACGAGTTTAGATACAAGAAAAAAAATAACGCGCGTGAAAAATACTACGCGTACGAAGTAGCAAAGAGCAGCTTATGACGTAACATACACCATCCACACGTTCTGTCACTTTGTCTAATGTAAGCTATGTGCAATATCACTTTTGTCTAACAAACGAGATAAACTAGTTAGCTGGTTCGTTGCTCAGACCATTATGGGCGAAACATAATAATATAATTTGATTATATAATTATTTAGCATAGAACATGTGAGGGACAGATGAGAGATTACTGATTAGACTAACGTGGTGTGTCGTGGTAGAAAAAGTTCCGGCCTCTAACGTGGTTTGAGTGGGACAGTAATAGGCTGGTTTAAGTAAAAAAACTTTTATCCTTATTTTAATATTATTTATAATATCTACTATTGGATTTTTAACTCTCCGCACTGATCCAAGCGTTGAAAATCCAACGATGCGGAAAGCAAAGTAATATTTAAAAAAATACTGTTTTAAGAGCTGATGGTTGGCCCTCAAGTCTTATAAATTAGTACTTTTTAAAAAGTCTGAAATCGCTTTGAGCGGTCATTAATACTCGTGCCTTCTTCGTATGGGAAGAGGCCTTTGCTCTGCATTAGAACAATAATAGGCTGGTATTATTTATAATTCACAGTGTTGCCATAATTATTTCTCGTTACCCTTTAACAATACAAATGACGTACTTTTTTACTATCATCAAAATGTCATTACACTGTTTTATTTACTTTGTATCGATCAGTTAATGACGGTTTTTATTTATTAGAAGATAGAAGATATACTAGACTAGGTTTTAGGGTCAAGGTTTCAGCTATTTTTAGACGGAAAGCTGCCTAATCACTTGATTGTAAACTAGAGTAACTAAATATTGGGACAGAAGTAAAATATTATAACATTAGTGCTGATTTTGTTGTTGTGTACAATCTAAACTAATTTCAGGCTATAAATTATATCGACTGCCTCGTTGGTCTAGTTGTCGCAAGCGCGACTGCTGTGCTGTCTTGGGTTCGATTCCCAGGTCGGGCAAAGTGTTATTGGGTTTTTCCGTCAGGAATATCTCAGTAGCAGCCTTAGAGATTGGATTTGTGGCCGGTTATGGCAATAGGATCGCCTCCTTTTACATGGAACTTTAACATAACTGGTGAAATGGAGGTGTACTAATCGATAGGTGTGTACCTATCAACTAGTACACCTACATTTCGCTAGTTATGTTAATCTCTGCCCAATCCTTCGGGGAGTACAGGCGTGATGTTATGTTATGTAACATATCTTTTAAAAATCAAATTTACATCAAGTATCGATTAAAAACACAACTAATATCAAGACAAAACTAATTTGACTAATTTAGTTCGTATAAATCATCGTCATTTTCTTAAGCTGTCTGTCAGTATAGTGATGCCAATTCTCTAATTTTAGTTTAGTTTATGACCAAGGGAATTGGCATCGTTACCTTTTAATTAACTAGTTGCACCTGTGGCTCCGTTCACGTGAATAAAATATCACTGAATTGAAACAAAAATACGGTGAACTGGTTCTCAAGTTATATATCACAAAAGGATTGACAGACAGAGAGACGTGGCGATGAAAGGTACACAGTATGCTACCGTTATTTTTTTAAATTTAGAACTATTTAACGTAAATTTAAATTTAAATACAAATCCAACACGTGATGGAATGTTCCTTTTTCAAAACGAGACATTTTATTTGAGTTCTAAATCTAAAATAATTAATGAAATTGAGTTCTAAATATAAAAATAACGGTTTAAAAAGTAAAGAATTTATATGTAAATAAATAAAATCGATACGTTTGAATCGTAAGCAAACTGTTCTTCTTTTGTTTGAAGTTTAGCACACAGCCTTTTGAGGTACAATCGCGGACACTTAACACCTTAACGCACTTAATAATAAGGTTGAAAAGTGGTCAACCGCCTTTTCCTAGATTGTTCATAACCTAATAAACAATTTCATCATATCCCACACTATCCGGGCACAACAGATAATACCCAATCACAGATCTTCTATCCAAAGTTCGAATATCAAACTGAAATCTCCAACAGTTTGAAACCAAACTAGTAGTTATGTATAATATTCAATGCTAATACTCGCTGCATATATTCATGCGAAGTTCGCAGAAATCCGGGTAACTTTAATACGACGTTTGACATCGTGTGGAGTCAGCCTTATACTATACTAGCTTTGTGGGCAGACTTCATCCGTCAAATTTTTTTTAACCAGCTTTGAGTTGTGTTTCGATTACTGTTTTTCTCGCATGGGTCGTGTCGATTCGATTCCTAGATCGCTAGTTATGTTTAATATTAGGCGCAAAAAGTGTCATTAGTTTTTTTTTATACGAATTTGGGTTTTTGTGTTTTTCCATCAGTATTTTCTCAGTAGCAGTCTCGGAGTCTGGATCTGTGCCCGGTTGATGGCAATAGGCTCGCCCCCTGTTACATGGGACTAAAATCATAACTGGCGAAATGTGGGTGTACTAATGGGTAAACCTCTGCCTAACCCTTCGGGGATTACAGGCGTGATGTTATGTTATGTTTTATACGAATTTCTCAGTTTATAAGTAGGTGATGAGAGTGAGGGAAGAGAATCAGTGTGCACCTGTGTTTGAGCACACAACGCACTTTGTTATCTCCTGCGTACATTGCTAGTATTCATTGTGATTGGACGATAGAGGAAATATATTTTAAGTTTTACTTCAGGAAAATATCTCTTCTTCCCTTTTATAGGAGCCATCTTGCAATGGTTACTTTTTGCGCCATCTTCGCTTTTTGCACTATCTTCGCTTTTTGCGCCATCTTGACTATTCGCACAAACATCGCCTTTTGCATTTATTCACTCCCTTTTTTACCATTTGCGCCATCCTCACCTGCGCCATCTTCGCCAGCGCCATCTTCGACTGCGCCATATTCTCCTCTATCTTCGCCATAGCTAAATTCACCTCTCTCGCCATCTCCACCTAACAGTGACGTAGACTTTCGTCCAGCACATCCATCATTCAACAGTTACGTCCACAAACACAACAAACTAAACTAAAGTTAGTTTAGTACAGTTTAGTCTTATAACTAAGTCTAGTCGCACAGTCATGATTAGGTTCCATTTGTTTGAATACTAATGAGATAAGTCTGAATGTAGCTACCTTGTTATTTGACTTAAGACAGTGGTATGCAGTTGCGGGTAGTTGGGAGCCAAGCGAAGGTAAAGTGAGTTTGCTGTGTGCTTGCTTAACGGTGAAACTGTTTGTTGGATAAGCGAATATTGTGTCTAGAATTTGTCTTAACGACTGTACCGACAGCGTAAAAGCAACTAGATTCTAGGACTTAACTGGCAGAAATCGTCACGTAAAGAAAAAGCGTTATGCCCTTTTCAGGCGACCTTTCTTTTAATTTTCTCGTAAATGATGTTCAAGAAATGCCTAACTAAATTGCAAAAGGATAGTGATTTTTAAATCTTGTACGGGATTTAAAAATCGGTAATATAATAATATTATAAAAAATATCTGCCTCGTTGGTCTAGTGGACGCAAGCGCGACTGCTGTGCATGAGGTCTTCTTAATCAGGGTTCGATTCCCAGGTCGGGCAAAGTGTTATTGGGTATTTCCATCAGGAATTCCTCAGTAGCAGCCTCGGAGTCTGGATTCGTGTCCGGTTGATGGCAATAGGCTCGCCCCCTATTACATGGGACTAAAAACATAACTGACGGAATGTGGGTGTACTAATGGGTACACCTCTGCCTAACCCTTCGGGGATTACAGGCGTGATGATGTTATGTTATTAAAAATATATACCTATTATCATCCAAAATATATATTTTTTCTTTATTTGAAATTTAAAAATACCTAAGAGAGTGTTATGTTGATGACTTTAATTATTATAATTGTTTAAATATATATTCGTTATTGTCGCGTCTATGCCTATATAAATGTAACACGATGCTTACCTGCTTCTTAAGGTTTTAAGCGGTTTCACCTTAAAATATCTTAGAGTTTAAACATCAAAAATTTACAGTGCTCAAGTAAAAGAAAGCGGAGAAATGACTACCTCCTGAATAAATAAGTGAATTTTAAAATAAAGTTTTTTTTTTTCTTAAAACAATTGTGGCTTTTTTTGGAACCGGTGAAAAAATAAATAAAGAATAGGTTTGAAGAGATGGATAGGCACTCCCAGGAAATCCCACAGGACAAGCCAACAGCTTTTATCATCAAGTAATAAGTACTCCATCAAAAAGTGATACCGGCCAAGTGTGAGTCAAACTCGAACACGAAGGGTTCCGTAAAAAAATAGTTTTTTTTGTACTTTTTATCTTTGTATTATTTTTATTATTTGTTGTTATAGCGTCCATAATGATACAGTAAAATTAACAGCCTGTTTGTATGAAATGAAAGGAAAGAAAGGACATAGGCTACTTTTTCCGCGATAACCGATATTTACGTGGACGAAGTCGCAAGCAGAAGCTACATAATTACAACTTCGTGTTTCTTCACGATGTTTTACTTCACAGATGTCAGTAATATTCAAGATAAACTTAGGTAATCGCCATAGTAATACACATACACTATAAAAAAAGTTATCTATTATTGTTCAAAATATACAACCCAGGCCAACAGACGGATGGACAGACAAACAGCAGTCTTATTGACAGGGTCTTGATCACTTTACAGTACGTTAACAACGTGGCCACCTATTGGGCTCAAAAAATATTGAAGAAAAGAATGGGATTGTCTTAAATCGAAAAGAAGAAGAAGCACAGTACGATTCAAACTTAATGGTGGCTCTGAAGTTAGCTGCGAGTACAGTCTGCGCAGGTAGAGTCAAGCCAATAATAATTTAGTTTCCATTTAATTACCTAACATTGCGTTCTGCGCATTGGAACGTACGATGTTCCGAGCCGCCATTAAATTTGAAAAGTACTGTTACTGGGTTTCATTTCACCCTTTGAGCGGGCACGGAACCCTAAAAATGAACAACTCAACAAGCATCCTTATTCA
Organism: Hoplodrina ambigua; assembly: GCA_949774945.1. Classification (NCBI taxonomy): domain Eukaryota; kingdom Metazoa; phylum Arthropoda; class Insecta; order Lepidoptera; family Noctuidae; genus Hoplodrina; species Hoplodrina ambigua. The sequence goes on from OX458988.1 coordinate 9,971,736, forward strand.
CACAAGCCATTTTCATAAAACGTCTCTCATTGAGCTATCATATGACAGAAAAGATATATGTCTGTCTGTCTGCGTAATAACTTGAGGAGTCAATATCATTTCAAAATGGTTGAGTAGGTACTCGTACGTATTTGAAAATGGAATGTTTACGTGACGTATTTTTTTTTCTTTTTTTGCAGATTTTTAAGAAGGTTTAAGGAGACACTACATTTTTCAATGCTAGGAGATAATTCAGAGAAGTATACGAAAACTCGCTTTTGAACGTGACTTCATCTGCGTTTTTTTTATTTTATGGATGGTTTTTTTTTTAAACCTTGCTTTCTACTAGGAATTTCTCCTGTATCGTAAGTGCGTTTAAAAACATATAAACTCACATACACAAACTCCCAGACTCTCCAACTATCTACAGATCATACAAATATTTATCCCGTCCAGCAATCAAACCTGCGACACGCGACGCAGCAGACAATGCTTAGCCACTGCGTCAACTGTGCAGTCTAGTTACTGCTCCACTGCCGTCGGATGTAGCGTAATATTACAGGTTATACTGTTTCTCATAAATCTGGCAATCATATACAAAAAGATTTTTCCAATCCGACTGGCAATTTTAGATATTAGCGCATTGAAACAAACAAACAAAAATCTCTTCAGTTTTTTTACATACATACATAACATCACGCCTGTAATCCCCGAAGGGTTAGGCCAAGGTGTAACCATTAGTACACCCACATTTCGCCAGTTATGTTTTTAGTCCCATGTAATAGGGGGCGAGCCTATTGCCATCAACCGGGCACAAATCCAGACTCTGAGGCTGCTACTGGGAAATTCCTGATGGAAAAACCCAATAACACTTGGGTATCCTGACCTGGGTATCGAACCCAAGACCTCATGCACAGCAGTCGCGCTTGCGACCACTAAACCAACGAGGCAGTCAGTTTTATTATATTTAATATAAATGTGTCATAACATGAATTGGTTTTGACAACGTGATCGGGTCGTCAGTTCTATTCTCGCACGTTACAAATATTTACATAACATAGTTTACCCAGAGACAACTGTCTGAATTTTGGCGTACGTGATGTTTTTTTGTTTATAGCATTACTGCGTAAGGATTTATAAGTAAGTTTTTGTTGTAAGTCAATAATATCATTCCCCGACCGAATTTCGGCCACGGCGTTTTTGGTTTGTAAGAGGTAATCTATAACTCATCATCTGCCTACCCTTTCCCCAACTATGATAGGGTCGGCTTCCAGTCTAACTGGATCCAGCTGAATATCAGTATTTTACATAGAACGACTGCCTATCTGACCTCCATAACCCAGTAACTAAGTAACACGATACGCGTTGGTAAGACTGGTTGTCAGACTTTCGGGCTTCTGACGACCCGGAATCTGTATAACTACTGGTCCAAATACAAGAATGCTTTCTCCGTTAGAGAGCGTCACTTGCAGAGTGCCATGTCCATGATAGCATTAGTCTATCTAGTTTTAAAGTACATCTAGTTTCAATTATTTTCTTGTATATGACAAAAACCTACAAATTAAATAAATAATTTGACTTAAATTAACCGCTGCACTTAAAGCCGGGTAAAATACAATTTAAGGTAAGCAAATGCACAAAATCCCGCACCAAAACATAAAAGAATTTATTTCGCCGCCTATCCACGTTCAAACGGTTCAAAGAGGCGTCGCAAACGCCTTAATCGAATGTTACTCCAGTCCACGGCGCTATACTCAGTCGAGCTAAAGCCTGACACACACGTGACACCTTCCAAAGAAAAAAAGAAAGGTCTGTGTCAATAAATATAATATTCTTTCTTTCTTTATTTCTTTCTTTCTTTCTTTCTTTCTTTCTTTCTTTCTTTCTTTCTTTCTTTCTTTCTTTCTTTCTTTCGTTCTTTCTTTCTTTCTTTCTTTCTTTCTTTCTTTCTTTCTTTCTTTCTTTCTTTCTTTCTTTCTTTCTTTCTTTCTTTCTTTCTTTCTTTTTTCTTTCTTTCTTTCTTTCCTTCTTTCTCTCTTCCTTTTTTCTTTCTTTCTTTATTTCTTTCTTTCTTTTTTCTTTCTTTCTTTCTTTCCTTCTTTCTTTCTTTCCTTTAGTGTGGGTTAGGAATTATTAGTGTGGGTCAACGTTACAAAAAAAAGATTAGGACTATAATGTTACAGTATCGTATTACCCAGTTACTGGGTTGTGGAGGTCAGATAGGCAGACGCTGCATTCGGTTAGACTGGAAGCCGACCCTAACATAGTTGGGAAAAGGCTAGGCAGATGATGATGATGTTAAAGGTAGTGTCAATCAACTTTTGTCACTAACGGTGAGCAACAAAAGTCACATAACATTGCCACGTGTGAGTTAAGCCTAACTCCAATTTATCTAGCCAGTTTGATAGGGTTGTGTTTCAGTCTAGATTGAACCGGTTCACCTTTGAGTCGTGACCTTGGCAAAGTGGAAGTGATTTACTTGATAACTTTAGTTGCCTCGCCAAGTTGGAGTTTGATGCTGAGTGGAAGTTTGATAACTTGTTTTTTTTTTATTTTGACAAATTAGAGGAATTTAGTTAAAAGCGTTAAATATCTATGTATTTAGGGTGAAAAAAAAAACACATTGAGCACCAATTATTTTTAGGAAACCACTTTCATTTTTTATGTGTTAAATTATAACTGTCTACATTAAAAAAAATAACGAAGCCCGAAAGACGAAATATTTTTCTGGGCTATACCTGGCATTATTCTAGTTAAATATCAAAGATACAAATTTTATTGATGTTTTTCGAAAGACGTTTTCAGTTTTCAGTGTTAAATGGTAAATGGTAAATGTTAAATCTTAAATGTTAAATGTTATATAAAAATAAAAATAAATAAATATCTTGGGACAACTCACACACGGCTATCTGATCCCAAGCTAAGCAGAGCTTGTGTTATGGTAACCAGACAACTGATATACATACTTATATAATTTATAGATACATACATATTATAGATAAATCACACCCAGACACAGAACTAACATTCATGCTCATGACACAAAGTTTGTCCTGGGTGGGGGATATGTTAAAAGTGTAAATGTACATTCTAATTAAACTTTAAACAGCTCTTGTACTGTTGCATGCACCCAAGGCATAATGTTTTGCGCGCATTACAGTTGTAATGATAGGTAGAATAAATAACTTTCAGCTTCGTTTAATGCCTTTTTACACTATTTATGCAGTAAATAACAAAACATTATCACGCCCGAAATCCCTGAAGGCCTAGGCAGAGAGGTACACCTATATTTATATTTAAGTCAGTAAGTAAGTAAATTATAGGGGGTGAGTCTATTGTCATCAACCGGGCACAAGAACCAGACTGTTACTAATTCTGTATGTTTGAAATAATTTTACGTTAGCGCACTTGTGCTTCGAAACATATTCATTTTTATAAGTTACTAAGTACACTGCCAATATTTATTTTTATTGTTTGCGTAGTAACTTTGTTGCCTGTGGCGCTCTCGAGAGACTGATGTACAAGAACAACATAGTTTAGAAGTAATTGTAAGTTTGCTGCCTGTATACCAAGTACCTAGATCGATCGATAAATACCTAGATTAAACATAACATAACATCACGCCTCAAATCCCCGAAGAGTTAGGCAGTGGTGTACCCATTAGTTTACCCGCATTTCGCCAGTTGTGTTTTGTTTTGTATTTATAAAATATCATTGAAAAATAAAATAAAAAGAAAGAAAAATACACTGTATTATTATGTATTTTTCTATCTTTTTACACTTAAAAATACTGTAATTTTTCTACAATTAATTAATCCTATGATATTCGGCAATAGTATAGAGATTTACTATATAAAAAGATTTTTTCAATCTAACTAGAAGTTCCAGAGATAAGCACTTTTAAAACAAACAAACAAAAACTTTCCAACTTTATTATCTTAGTACAGATGGATATTACCTACAAAATAAACCCAAATATTTACAAAAATCAAAGTATTTACGACTAAATACCTATAACATAACACACAATTGAACGGAGTATTATAAGTCTGAATAAAGCACAGTTTTCTCCACATTCCCTGTCAGTTCGAGTCACATTTGCGCCGAAAATATCACAGCTGCCATTTCAAGAGATGTCGAAACGGCGAAATTTCATATTTCAGTTTGGAGACGCAGAGTTCCTTTGTATGTGATGTAGAGTGGAACTGGATGGGGTGTGAGCGCAGTTTTAAAGGAATTTGAGCGTGCTTTTTGGTAAGTGATTGAAATTCTCTGCTGTCTTCGCTTTCTGTGTACGGATTTAGAATTTTGTTGGAAAATGGTTAAAGTCTTGCGAAATGAATTTACTTTTCAAGTTTGCAGTCTATGTGGATACATTTCTGTCACCAAATATAATTGCTGAGCATTTTATCAACTAAATTTAATTGAGTACTTGACATCACTAATCAATTTACATACTTTTTATGGGCTGTCAAAACGGGGTTCCCCCATAAATTTTGTATGGTGAAAGTAAACTGTTACGTCACTTTATGCCAACTCAAATTAATCAATTGTAAGCTTCCTCCATCGTAGACTTCATCCACACATGAGTCAAGACCAAACCCATATCATATTAAAAAAAAAACTATTTATTGTTTACAAAGCAACCATAAATTCAGTTTTACTGTTAATTTGGAATTAATCGGGTTTTTAGGGTTAGAAAAAAGTGATTTTTTATCCATTATATTATGTATGTATTTAATGTTTATTTAAAGTAGTTGTGTCTTGAAATTATTGGTTAATCGTGTCAAAACTAAATGAAAATTCCTTAACATATGAGTACAAGCCACTAGCTATTTCAAATAAATAAAAATGCGATCTCTTCCACACCTTCTAAGTCGTTGTAGCTTGCAGCTCTGACGTCACAGGTCGCAGCTCCACGTAGTCACAGTGTGGTGAACAAAACGCGCCATATTGTATTCTAACGTTTGTTACATTCATATTTCGCGGACCAAAGATTTACCTACTTTAATAATGCTGCACTCGAGCGGGTAAATAAGAGGACACATCTAGTGCTTTATGAGATTGTCAGTGTAGGAATGTGGAGAGAGATAGGTGGAAGGTATGAGTGATAATGAATGTCAGTGTTTGATAAAGGGTTACTCAGTATTTTATTATGTTATAATAAATAAAAAAACCTGAAGTGTTATTTTTTGTGAAAATCTTCTTTGGTAAAAGCTGTCTTAGGAATGACAGCCCACCTCCATCTTACTTTACCTAAACGACTGGCAACGACAGATGCATGAGGTCTTGGGTTCGTTTCCCAGGTCGGACAAAGTATTTTTGGGTTTTCCATCGGGAATTACTAAATAGCAGCGTTGAAGTCTGGATTCGTGCCCGTATGATGGCAATAGACTCGCCCCCTATTACATGGGACTTAAACACAACTGGCGTAATGTGAGTGTACTAATGGGTACACCTTTGCCTAACCCTTCGGGGATCACAGGCGTGATGTTCTGTGTATTTTTTTTAATAAAATGTAATGATTTCGAATGCTGTTTAATCTGAAGGCCAATAGTTCTACTAATTAAAAAGTTTAAAATCTAATCGTCTCAAAAACGTTAAGACCACTCAGCACTTAACTGTCAGCATGCCTATCCCATGAGATATTCTCACAAACCAAATACTTAGCTAAATTTTATTAATTTCAAAAGTACGTGCTAATTTTCCATAAAAGTAGCAACATAAAATATAATTATACAAAAACAAAATAATTATACAACTGTGATGTCAACTGAATGGTTAGGATTAATTGAATTGTTAGTGTAATTGATTAATTAAATTAAATTGAAGCGGCGGGGTGTAGCCGCACCTTGGGAGTCGTGCTGCGTGCAGTGTTAGTACTAATATTATAAAGCTGAGGAGTTTGTTTGTTTGAACGCGTTAATTTCATGCACTATTCGTACGATTTTAAAGAAATTCTTTTGCGTTATACAGAGAAAAAATTCAGCTGTTCCATACATTACGATCCTGTCTATTTTTGAAGGGAAGAGTTGTCCGGGGTTGCGGGACGTCTTAACAGGATACCGTGGCCCCGGAACGTAAAGGGCAACAGAAGGAACAGGGTGGTTTTTTAGTCAGTAAAAGTCTGACAGTCCCTTCCGCCCCACCCAAGGCGGAAGGAGACATTTGATGATTTTTACCACCTGAAAAAAATTTTCAATGACCCTGTATAGCCTTTTTTATCGGAGGACGCTATAATGATTTTTTATGATTAATTCACATGGTAGATACTATCATGTGAGAGTATTATTATTTTGTGCCTCGGAACTACAGGTGAATTATGTTTTACTTATAGTCCGTGACAGCGATACGCTGGCTTAAAAATGATTAAGGCATAATAATGATTATAAATATAATTCATATTTGTTAGTAACAGTGTAAACTTATTGTAAGCGTGAGGCACACCGACCCCAGGAATGTCTACTTGACTGCATGCAGCCGTATCCACCGCCCCAAGATCGGAGAGTCCAACCTATCAGCCAACGTTCCGAGAATGGTGTTGGGGCTGCCGCGAACACGGCGTAGCAGAGAGGCACATCTCCTGCGCATGATGGCCGAAAAACTATCAACGTCCACGTCGGCAAACATGCCGGACGCGCAACAAAAACGTGTCAACACCCAACGTGTTGTTTTAATGCTGAGCATCAGCCGTTTCGCGCAGTAGTACTGCATATTTCCGTCTAGGACATAGGAGTAGATAGCGGGTCGCCTTGGATAGCTTCCTCAGATCTACCAGCCAGGATCAACGGCTTAAGTTAACGGCTTAAATTAATTATTTTTGAAAGATTATGTATATGCATAATTCATTGTTTTTATTTTTTTATTTTCTCATCGTTATATTTATTTATTATATATTTTGTTAAAATGTATTAATTAATGAACTAAATAACAAATGTAATGTAATGTAATTTAACTTTAAAATTTAATTTCAAAATAATAATAATAATATTTGTAAAACTCATTTATTATTTTATAAAATGCTATGGGTGAAATGTTTGTAAAAACGTGCTATGCCTAAAATAAAATGATTTTATTTAAAATGTTTTCCAAGTAACGGAGAAGTCTCATAGTGTAACCGGTCACCAATCCACGGAACGAACGGACAATTACTTATCTACAAGCACCTCCTCGAGCGGTGGAACAGTAAAAGCAGCAAAAAAACCCACTGACCCCAATCTAAGCTCTAATATCTTCCGAACCACCTATCAATAAACATCAAATCCACTCACACATCGACGTTTACACCTCACACTAACACACACACCCTCACTGGCATCAAAACTTCTATATCCTGACACTTGTAGCGGCTCAGGTAGGATAATCCGTGCTTTTTGCACTATACCGGAGATCAGTCAAATGTCATACGAGTGTCACAGAGCTCTTTATATTTTATTTATTTGGTATTCGGGGTTGTTAGGCGCTTTGCACACGGAGCAACTTAAGTTGAGGCAACTGGCGACTTTTTAGAAGTTTCCTGTAAAAATTGATAGTTTCCGGTTGCCGCAACTTTTTGGCAATTTGTGAACAACTTTCATAGCCGAGTTGCCGTATGCCGTTGCCGTAGCGACACTGGCATTGCCGGGCACACGGAGAGGGAGGGAGGGTCTGAAATCGCCCGAAGCGTAGCGAGTGACGGTTGAGGAAACCGGCAACTTTGAAAACCCGTACAATATTTAAAAGTTAACTTAGTCATCGATTGCAGCAACTAAAAACTGTTGACCATTGCCGCAACTCGAAACTCGAGTTGCTCTGTGTGCGCAGTCTAATTGAAATGTATGTAAACAGCTAGTTGCCAGTTGCTGCAATAGTGGCTCTGTGTGCAAAGCGCCTCATGGTAGTGTGTCGTTTTTGTGGAGATTTTTAGCTCGCTCAGTCAACAAGCGCTCTTGTTGACTGAGTCAAGAGCTGTCAGCTAACTGCTTATCTCTAGGCAGGTCTAGCGAGTGCGTCATAGTCAAAGTATTAGAGTCGATTTTTTCATCTAAATTACGGGTGTAAAAATCATTTAAGAAATGAAAGATACATGTTCTCCCCATCATTGAGTTTTTTTTTTTGTTTTGTCTATGATATTTGAGGTTACAGAGATACTGGTCGTCGAAATTACAACTTTATTTCTCACGCCTTTTTCCCATGGGGGTAGGTAAAAACCACACAAACATTTGTTAACGTTTTTGTTTTTACAAAAATGTTCTGTGAAATATAAATGTTTTGAATAAACTTTAAATCAGCTTGTTTTGCATACGTTAACCCTGTCACCAACGATTTTGCATGCCAAAAATAAAAGTTCTTTCCCAGTAATATTTTTAGTCTAAGTTCGAAGTCAAATCGTTTATTTATTATACTATTAAAAGACACTTTTTAAGGCAATTTTTTTCTTCCACTTGTAGTATGAATAAAAATACACAAGAAACTCCGTACTGCCTTTTTAACAAAAAATGTTTGAAAATAATTTCTACATTTTTATTAGTAATTAAATTATACGAAAGTAAAAACGACGTTCCTTCAACAAAACATACATACATACATAAACTCACGCCTTTTTCCCATGGGGGTAGGCAGAAACTACAGAACGCCACCTGCTACGATCCTTACATACTCCTTTCGCCTCATCTACGTTCATACATCTCGTCATTCAAGCACGCCGGTTACGAGTACTCCGCATCTCACCAATAATTATAAGGTCAGTGTAGGTTTTCCTAGGGCGACCCCTCCCGGCGTTGCCACTCACCACTGCCATATAAATACCTTTTGTCAATCGTCTTTCACTCATCCTCTCAACAACAAAAACCTTTAAAATTAAAATCTAAAAAACATTGTACAACTAAATTGTACAGCAATAAAAGTTTGTAAACAAACAGAAAAATTGTAAAACCCAATACGTTATGAAGTTACAGAGTTTACTGTTCCACGCTACGAAAACGAGGTTAGCTTGTTGCTTGATTGCGATGTAGAACAGTGACCTACGGCTATGTTTTTAGGGTTGCGTGCCTCACTCGGTAAAAATAGAACCCTTCTTCTTCTTCTCACAAATCTTCTCATTTCATTCACCGAGAGTTCTACGCTCTACCTCTTTTCAACCGGCTTCAAAAAGGAGGAGGTTCTCAATTCGGCGTGTATGTTTTGTTTTTTTGTATGTTTGTTACCCGATTACTCCGCCAATTATGAATAGATTTCGATGATTCTTTTTTAGTTTGAAAGAGTAAACTTCCGAATAGGTCCCATAGAAATATTGCCATGATCTGATAATGAACTTCGGAGATATGGAACAGAACTCCTCATAGGATCACAGCAAAACTGTCGTAATAAGTAATAAGTAAAATTGTTTTGTTTATACGTGTAGTCGATGACTGACTAAAGGAAAGGGGGGAGGGGGTACGTCAACCCCCCTCCTTCCACTTTCCAAAATTAAATATATCGTGTGTGGTATTGTTTGAAAGGGCTTTATGTAAGGATTTCAAATATTAACACACAAGCACTAAAAAGTGAAAAATAAAAAGCTTTTTTACAAAAAAATATCACCGCCTTCAAAAATCACAAAATAAAAAATAACTTTAGCTTGGAAGTCGGTGGCAATACCTACATAACAAGAAACAAAACCAAAGCCGCCGACTTCCAAGCTAAAGTTATTTTTTTTATCCCACGACGTCGCCTGCGGCCGCGATTACCGACATTTATGCGGACGAAGTCGCGGGCAAAAGCTAGTAATAAATAAACATAATAATATTCATAAAGCAGAATACATAATGCCAAAAAACATCGAAACTTTCGTACGGGAGTGTGTACTCATGAAGTTCTAAGTGCTAAGTAGAGTTTGTACAGTCAACGGCAAAAATATGTATACATTGTGTCAAATTCAGCAATGATTTTTTAATTAAAGTGTTGGTTTTATCATCTTTACGTACATTATTTTATGAATTGTATAGATAAACTATTATAACATGGCGTGCCCCTCCACAAATCCAAAACGTTTGAAAGTATTTACAAGACTCAAAACGCATGTGTGCGTACTGAGACGGCTCTCGAAACAAAAACAAATCAGCGATTTGTTGCTCTACTAGCGGCGTCAATAATTACTCTTTATTATTAGTATGGCGTTGCACTGACATTCTCTATGAAAATGACACGTGCTTTTTCTTGCGCGGTCTTGCTAGCTATGATTAGTTGACCAACAAATCTGCCGGCCTGCTACTGAAGACGAATACTTACAACTACATATAAACTGGTTTGGTTTGGTTGACTGGTAGAGAATGCCTAAGGCATTAAGTCCGCCTTTGTACTTTTTTGTTGCATAAAGTTTAAATAAATAAATTATTTCATATAAATATGACTACACACATTGAAATAGTAATATGGAGGGGCGCGCCATTATAGTAGTTTATCTTTAAACAAAATCTAAGGTAGTCTTTTGCGTTTGACTGTACCCCTGTACAGTCTGCCTAATAGGTAGCGGCTTAGCTCGTTCACTCGTATGTCGTATCGCTTTTGTTTTATGGAATATCCCGATTTTCAGTTAACATTAAAATGTGTTACAATGTTCTGAAATGAAAAGTTTGGACCTAAATATGATGTAATGATTTTTGGGATTAGTAGAAAGTTTTACAGATTAAAATTAATGGTGGGTAGATAGACATTACAAAAATATAATAGGCCGAAATTACGCTTATTTTTTGTAGAAAAACGCACACACGGAAACTTTCCTGTGCGTTTTTCAGATAGCGAGAAAATAGGTATCACAAGTACCAACCACCTCTTAAGTTCAGACGAAATACAAGTCGAATAAAAAGTAGCCCATGTCCTTTGTTGGGGTTCAAACTAACCCTGTACAAAATTTCATCAAAATCAGTTCAGTGGTTTAGTTGTGAAAGCGTAACAGACAGACAGTTACTTTGGCATTAATAATATCAGTACACTCTCGACTGCCTCGTTGGTGTAGTAGTCGCACAGTATTTTTAAGGTGGTAAAAATCATCAAATGATTCCTCCGCCCTGGTTGGGGCGGAAGGGACTGTCAGACTTTTACTGACTAAAAAACCACCCTGTTCCTTCTGTTGCTCTTTACGTTCCGTGACCACGGTATCCTATTAAGACGTCCCGCAACCCTGACAGGCGTTTGGCCCTGTTGGGGCCCCGTCCCTGTGCTGACAGCTCTTTGAGGCGCGCGCGAACAGAACGCGCCGTCGACCCGGGCTTGGTCCTTGATCGGACGGCGAGCTACCCATCACTCGCCATCCGAAAGCCCGCGCCTACGGTGGCCGAATGTCATCTCGCGACGTCCGACGCCCTGGTCGTCTCCCGCGGCACAAGCGTGGATGCTATATTAAAATAATAGTACAGTATGGCTTTTTTATGTCTTTTATGACAACCACCTGGAAGATGATGATTAAAAAGTGCGCTTAGTATAGGTACCAACACTTTTAATAACAGTTTACAAGTTTTTTAAACTAGCAACAAACTTCTCTCCCTGCTGAGTTCCGCAAAGATATTTTAAATACGACTTGGCTAGCAACGTATAACTTGAAGCGCTGCATAGTTACATAGTTTGGGAACTTACAACTTTAAACAAAATGTGGAACGTTCTAGCCGGTCAAAGTTCAAACTGCCCAGCAAGTTCGAGTTTTAATTAACATTTCAAAATAGATACTAAGTTTTTAAATGTTGCGCTTTCGTAGTAAATACTCATTGAAGATGCAGCATTTTAAATCTTCTTTTTCTTTATAGTTTCACCCTAGTGTCAGAGGGTCTTAACTGCCTCAAGAACCTCTGACATGGTTTGAGTGGGACAGTAATAGGCTGTATAAATCCAGGTTTCCTCACTAATTTCTTTAATAATTCTTGTGTTTTTAACTGCTTGGTAATTTTTTATATTAACCCTGTAACTTTTGCAAAGGTGTACCCATAAGTACACCCACATTTCGTTAGTTTTGTTTAAATCCCATGTTGTTTAAATCCATTCAGAGTCTGAGGCTGCTACTGAGAAATTCTTGAAGGAAAAGCCCAATAACACTTTGCTCGACCTGGAAATCTAACCCAAGATTGTATGCTCAGCAGTCGCGCTTTGCGACCACTATACTAACGAGGCAGAGGTTTTCTAATAATGCCGTTATACAAAAGCTAAAAAAGCATATTTAAAAGCTATTCCTATCTTAAACAGAAAAATTACCAAACAAATCACATAACACACGTTCTCACAAAGAAATCATTCACAAATGATTACTGGCAGCATGTAAACTAGAGCTCATATTACTAAAGACGATAATAAAACCTGGTCTACACTAATGAGCTAGCAATTTGAAGAAAAACCCCTTTAACAATAGCGTGGAGAAGAATGGAGGGGGGAAAGAAAATGTGTGAATGAAAGTCCCCTTTTGCAAGCAGATAAGCAGTATTATTATGAGCAGTGAAAGCTTGTAGAGGTGAGTGACTTTACGTTTTGCTGGGAATACGTATAGACTAAGAGTCAGAGTTGCTAGAACAACGTCATTTTTTTAACATTACTGTTTTGAGGAACTTGTTATATTTAATGTTAGGTCATTTTCAGTTATTAGGGGGCGATTGCTGTTGACTGCCTCGTTGGTCTAGTGGTCGCAAGCGCGACTGCTGTGCATGAGGTCTTGCGATCGATTCCCAGGTCGGGCAAAGTGTTATTGGGTTTTTCCATCAGAAATTTCTCAGTAGCAGCCTCGGAGTCTGGATTTGTGCCCGGTTGATGGCAATAGGCTCGCCCCCTATTACATGGGACTAAAAACATAACTGGCGAAATGTGGGTGTACTAATGGGTACACCTCTGCCTAACCCTTCGGGGATTACAGGCGTGATGTTATGTTATGTTATGTTATATATTTATTTTTTGGCCTCGGAACGTTTATTCTTTTCAACCGACTTCAAAAAGGAGGAGGTTCTCAATTCGACGCGTATGTATTTTTTTTTTTTTTTTGTATATTTGTTCTACTATTACTCCGCCAATTTTTGAAAGAGTATAGTCCCGAATAGGTCCCATAGGAATATTGTCATGATCTGATGATGAACTTTGGAGATATGTAACGGAACTCCTTATAAAATCACAGCAGAACCGCCGTAACAAGAAAAATTGCTTTGTTTATACGTGTAGTCGATGACTGATTGAAGGAAGTGGGGAGGGGCTACGTCAACCCCCCTCCTTCCACTTTCCAAAATTAAATATATCGTGTGAGGTATTGTTTGAAAGGGCTTTATGTAAGGAATTCAAAGATTAACACACAAGCACTAAAAAGTGAAAAATAAAAAGCTTTTTTACAAAAAAATATGACCGCCTTCAAAAACTACAAAATAAATAAAAAATAACTTTAGCTTGGAAGTCGGTGGCAATACCTACATAACAAGAAACAAAACCAAAGCCGCCGACTTTCAAGCTAAAGTTATTTTTTATTTATTTTGTAGTTTTTGAAGGCGGTCATATTTTTTTGTAAAAAAGCTTTTTGTAAAATATAGTCATTCCTAATAACATCAGCTATCTGCCAGTGACATTCCTGTCAAAATCGGTCTAGCCGATTTAGATATTCACAGCAACAAACAGACAAGAAGTTAAAATAATAAAATAAGTATAAAAATTAAAAACTCTTTTAGTATAAGTACTACGTAAACATTTATAATTATGCATTTAAACAAAGAGCTGTTATCTTGACATTACAAACAGACATTTTTTATTATTTATATGTAGACATCAGATGTGCGAAACGTCTACCTACCTATATTCAATTTAAAAATCGATCTAATTTACGATACGTTTACTGGTCGTGTTCATTCATGCTGGGTCGTCGGAAATTCAGCCTTCTTTGCATTTTATTTGTTTTGCATAGAAATTACGACTTGTAATTTTTGACATGGTGTGTTCCTGAATAATTTATTTTGTGTACAATAAATATGTGGGTAGTATTTTTTTCTATTCTATTTTATTTCAAATCGTTATTTATCGTTATTTTGACTGCCTCGTTGGTCTACTGGTCGCAAGCACGACTGCTGTGCATGAAGTCTTGGGTTCGATTCCCAGGTCGGGCAAAGTGTTATTGGGTTTTTCCATCAGGAAGTTCTCAGTAGCAGCCTCGGAGTCTGGATTTGTGCCCGGTTGATGGCAATAGGCTCGCCCCCCATTACATGGGACTAAAAAAAAAACATAACTGGCGAAATGTGGGTGTACTAATGGGTACACCTCTGCCTAACCCTTTGGGGATAACAGGCGTGATGTTATGTTATGTTATTTTTACGCTTAACGCAATGGGTGCGTGTTATTGGACTTTTTATCGAGTGTAATACCTTTCGAGTTCAATTTTAAAGCTTTCATGCATACATAAACTCACGCCTTTTACCCATGGGGGTAGGCAGAAACCACAGACCGCCACCTGCTACGATCCTTACATACTCCCTTCGCCTCAACCACGTTCATACATCAAAAAGCTAAAACTTTCTATGACATTTTTTTTTCGTCCCGAGACAGTTAGTCTCTGTTAATTACTACAGCAATTCTGTCATTCGTGTCAACAACTCTGAAATCATGAAAAAATAACAGCTGTTCCTTACAAAAATGCTATATCTATACAACACAATCATAATGTATGAAACAGCTGATTTTTCATCCTGATTTTAGGGTTGGTCCCATGGAAAAAGTTGGTCATAATGATGAGTACAATAACCCCTTTTCAGGTTGCTGGTGTTTTAAAGATAACCCTGTATCCATACTAATATTATAAATGCGAAAGTGTGTCTGTCTGTCAGTTACCTCTCACACTTAAACCGCTGAAACGATTTAGGTGAAATTTTGTATAGAGATAGTTTAAGACTCGGGGTAGGACATAGAATAGTTTTTATCCCGGAAATCACCCCCTAAAGCGGTGAAAAGGGGGGTGGAAGTTTGTATGCAAGTACGAAATAAACAAGTCCCACGTGGACGTAGTCGCAGGCAAAAGTTAGTAGTGTACCTATACATGCATCGATTGTGAACATTTCCTCGTCTCTCTATCGACAAAAAAATGGCACATAAATAAGAGGCACGTACAAGTGAGAGATATTTTTCGTTCGTGAAATAAATCATAATAATGAGACAGAATCGTCCATGATACACTGTAATGGGGGAACTTAATATTGTAGATGTGAAAGCGAGTGTTTGTTTCACAAAATTGAGTGAGCTATACGACCAATTGGGGTACATAACATAACATCACGCCTGTAATCCCCGAAGGGTTAGGCAGAGGTGTACCCATTAGTACACCCACATTTCGCCAGTTATGTTTAAGTCCCATGTCATAGGGGGCGCCCTATGACATGGGACTTTAGCCTACTGCTATCAACCGGGCACAAATCCAGACTCCGAGGCTGCTACTGAGAAATTAAGGAATTTAATAGAATTTAAGTAAGAATAATAGAATTTTAGTAGTACTTAATGATTTAAGATACTAAAATTGGTAGACTTACATCGTTTAATTAGGGCTGAAATTTTGAAAATACATATAGAAATACATAATATAAGAAGGAATGTGTAGGTACTTGGTCTAAAGGTCGCAAAGCACGACTGCTGAGCAAGAGATCTTGGGTTCGATTCCCAGGTCGGGCAAAATTTTATCAGGTAGGTTTTTCTATCAGGAATTTCTCAGTAGCTACCTGGCAGTCTGAATGTATGATATTTTATACCTCTGCCTAACCCTTCGGGGATTACAGGCGTGATGTTATGTTATGTGTACTGACAGTTGTCAATGCTAGGCTATTTTTCAGATTTATTAGTCGCAATTTCATATCTGCGAGAATCTATGTCAAAAAATGTAGATTTTTGACAGTTTGAGACAGATTAGATGGCGATCGAACCTAAAAGTTCGTAGCGTGTTTGTCATGTCATGTTTGTACAATAACACACACATTGCACATAGGCACATTGTCGAAAATGTCAAGTGTCATATATTATTGATGTCGCAACTCTAAATTCGTTGATTCGTACAAAGCAACTACACAGTCGAATAAAACTTGGTTATCCAACAAACTGTTTGCTAACTCTAAACTCGGTTTAACATTCAAAATTACTCACAATTTCATTTGGTTGTTCAATCATTCGTGTGTCTATACAGTCCGGTCGGGAGTCTGTCACACCGTAGCGCAAAATTATGTTTATATTTTATCAAATTGCAACATTATTTAAAATAAATGATCACAATCCGCTGTTTATTAGTTAAATAGCGACCCAACCCTGCTTGTATGCCCCAATGTAGATACATAAACCTTCCAAATGAATTCTATTGATGAAAACCGCATTAAAATCCGTCACGTAGTTTAAAAGATCTAAGCGTACAGACGGCGGGAAGCGACTTTATTGGAACAACATAAAAATTAAATAAATCAACACCAATCGCTGTTTACTGGTTAATAATGTACGATTAGTGGTATCAAAATAATGTTTTAACACCAATTTTAAGCGATTTGTAATTTTATTCATACTTTTTTCTGAAATGCAACTTTTAAGAAGTAATATATTTTTTTACAAAATGTCTACTAAAATATTAAATTTAATTTTATATATTTTTTGTAAATACATAATAATTTGTGAGCAATAACTTCTGGAAGTAGGTACAGGTCCAATTAAAAAAAATCTTTCACTGTTAGAAAGTTTACACTAAGTATTGCAGAGTACCTTAGGCTATATTTTATGATATACTCTAACTTTCATGAAGACGTGGTCACGTACAGTAGCTAGTAATAAATAAACAAGATAATATATGTTTAGGTTTTTATAGAACAGTTTCTAAATTAGGCATAGGTAGGAAGGAAATACATTTTAGAGCATATAAATGCAGAATCTTGCAGTGTGTACTAGTTGAACAGTGCGAATAGATCTTCTGAGTTAGAAGTGCAATAAATCGAGCAATTCGATTTGGTAATTCAATCATTTCATGTGTCTACACATAGGATGGCTGGGTGTCACACCGTGGTATTGATATTTTTGATTTTTATTAGAAATAAATTAGGGGATTAAGTCTATAGTATAAAGATTAGGGTTTGCAGAAGCATTCATTGTTATTATAATGAACTGGCAGTTTCATCTTAGCGTGACATCATAAAAATCTAGTTTATTTTATATTAATATTATAGTACACAAATGGAAAATCTAAAAGAATACTAAAAAAAGTAATAGTAAAAACTGCCAAACAATTGTTTTATTTATTATTTAATAATTGTTTATTATAATAAATATTCTTCAATCATATTTCGTTTTACTCAAAAAACACATTTTATTTAAGTAGTCTTATGAAAAATGTGTTTTTTTGAACTATGATTTAATAAAAAAATTAACTAACTAAAACCCAAACGGTGTGACAGTCATCCCAATCCACACACAGGACCACACCTATCCACTCAAATTAACACCTTCTCTCACACATCATAGTGTCCATTTTAGTTCAACAACACATATCCTCAATTTACTCGATATCGTAGATTAGAAATGTCATTCGGGGTACGATATTGATGCTTTAGAAGATTTGACACGTTATATATCGTTGTCTCGCTCTCTCGTATTAGCATCAGATTAGATTCAAGTAGGTAGGTCTTGTAATGGAAAAAACAGATATTTGATACGTTGGTTTAGGTTTTAGGTAAAGGAAGAAAAAAGGAATTGTAATTGTGTTTCTTATTTAGAGTGTATTTAGAGTAGGTATTCCGAAGGCCAAACTCGTAACTAAATCTTTCTAAATGTAGTTGCATAATCGTCTTAGACTGACTGACTGACTCAATTGATAGACAGCATCGACAATCAATCAAAGTCAAACATTTATTTCAATGAGACAATCAGGCACTTTTGAATTGTCAAGGAGTCGGTCAGTTAGTCCGAAAGTCGAAGCTAGTTGCTCGTTCCAAAACGGAGGTAGGCCTCTATGGAGAAGAACGAGCAAGAAACTCCACGGCACTCTTTTAAATTAGGTTTTTATAAAATCCTGGTTACAATATTCTTGTTGATTCTACATGTGAAAACAAATGTCAAAATCTTCTAAAAAATGGATGCAAATTAGAGGTTTTTTGAACAAATTGAGACTGAGATTAGAAAGCGATCGATGTTTAACAAAGTCAGTGTCGAATCATTTATTTTAATTCGTTATTTCAAATATGGTAAAGATTAGGTAGTCTGGATTTGTGCCCGGTTGATGGCAATAAGCTCGCCCCCTATTACATGGGACTTAAACATAACTGGCTAAATGTATGTGTACTAATGCGTACACTTCGCTTGATGTTATGTTTATTTCAGTTCTTTCTAACATCACGCCTGTAATCCCCGAAGGGTTAGGCAGACCCATTAAAACACCCACATTTCGCCAGTTATGTTTAAGTCCCCTGTAATAGAGGGCGACCCAATAACCCAATATCACTTAGCCTGATCTGAAAATCGAACCCAAGACGTACGCGTAGCAGTTACGCTTTGCGACTATTAGACCAACGAGGCAGTCCAGTTCAGTTCCTGGTTGTCTATTTACATAGACAAATAAATAGATAAATCACAAAAAAAAACAACAATTCTAAAAATAACACAAAGACTATAAATAACATATAAAAAATAACACAGTGAACATAACAAATCATTTATCCGCTCCCAACATACCTATATAAAACGTTTGACGAGGGAAAATATCCTATGGGCAAATTCTGTGATTTGAAACGAGATAGCACAACCCTAACATATGTTCCTGACGATGATTGATTGTCAGCAAATGTTCGTCATATATTATGCCTACTTGTATGTTAATGTGACGGTTCTACGCATGTATATTCTTTGGCGATCCTTGCGATTTGAAGTGAAATATTGTGGATTTTGTTTTGTTGTTCTGTGTCTTACATAAAGACTAGCCTCTGCCCGCGACTTCGTCTGTGTCGAAGTTAGCTTCTTCATACACTTTTTCACCTCCTAAGGGGAAAAGTTTTGGAAAATTCTTTCTTATCGGATGCCTACGTCATACTAAAAACACATCCTCCAAGTTACAGATCTCTTCGATCAGCGGTTTAGGCTGTGCGTTGTGCGTTGATCCGTCACTCAGTCATCCATTCAGGACAAAGCATTTTATATGTATATGTCACCGGAAAATAACAAGATCCGTAAGTTTATCAATTTACTAGGAAGTTTATAAACTTTCGTAAGATTCTAAACGGGAGATAAATTGTAATATTTTACGTCCACATTTTCGTAAATTTATCAATTTCCGACGTCATACGGTAAATTTATAAACTAACGAATATCTATTCGTAAGATTTTATATGGTTCGACCAATCACAGAAACTCTTTTAAATATACGATCTTTGAAATACGTAAAATAACACACTGCTCTCTGATTGGTAATGTAGTGGCAATGCTTTTGGGTGTCCGCAGCTTGTAGGTCACTCATTATGGGTACTGCTAGATAATCTTAACAAAATAAAGCTATTTTTCACAGTTGCAACACAGTTCAACATTCAAAACTAATAAAAACGCACGAGCAAACCGGTTTGTTTATGTTCCGTGGCCAGCAATGGCGGCCGCGAGGAAGGAGAAGTGACACGTGACAGCCAACCAATCAGATCGCGCGTAGCGTTTGGTTACTGCTTACTTATTATTTTACGAGTGAGTTCAGTAAGTTTATCAATTTACGAAAATGTGGACGTAAAATATTACAATTTATCTCCCGTTTAGAATCTTACGAAAGTTTATAAACTTCCTAGTAAATTGATAAACTTACGGATCTTGTTATTTTCCGGTGACATCTAGATAAGAAGACTCGTTGATCCGTCAGTCAGTCATCCATTCAGGACAAAGCATTTTATATGTATAGATAAGAAGACTTGACCTCCAAGGTCAAGGCTCCTTGGATACCATAAATTTTTTTAACACTACATAACGCCTGTCATCTACAAAGGGTTAGGCAGAGGTGTACCCATTATTACACCTATATTTCGCCAGTTATGTTTACGATCCAAGTAAAAGGGGGCAAGCATATTGCCATCAACCGGGCACAGAATTGGATTCCGAGGCTGCTACTGAAAAAATCCTGATGAAAAAACCCAATAACACTTTGCCTAACTTGGGAATCGAACTCAAGACCTCATGCTCAGCAGTCGCCTTAAGAACAATAGTCAAACGAGGCAGTCTCATAAAAAAATTTGATCGCGTAAATAAAAAAACAAATGAACACATCGACATAACATAACATCACGCCTGAAATCCCCGAAGGGTTAGGCAGAGGTGCACCCATTAGTACACCCACATTTCGCCAGTTATGTTTTTAGTCCCATGTAATAGGGGGCGAGCCTATTGCCATCATTCGGGCACAAATCCAGACTCCGAGGCTGCTACTGAGAAATTCCTGTTGGAAAAACCTAATAACACTTTGCCCGACCTGGGAATCGAACCCAAGACCTCATGCTCAGCAGTCACCTTGAGACCACTAAAATAATAGAGACCAAAAAAAATAGATCGCGTAAATCAAGAAACAAATGAATACATCGACTTTCCTACTTATACATTCCATAATACACCTTAAACTCCTAAAAATAGCCTTCAAAGTTATTAAATACACATCTATTTATATCTATAGTCTTGACATTCGTTTTGAGCGCATAAATATTTTATTTGGAGATGATATTTTCGTCACTAAAGGTCAGCTCAAGGTCGCGGTCTATTTGGAAGTCCAGTGGTCTGGCTAAGTTTCTATTATTGTTCCTATTTGGAAAATCTTAGCCGTGTTGCTAACTTATAAATAGGTACATGTAACTTTAAACCCTGCTACCTCGTATGACTCGTAGAACTGTCTCATTGTTGGTCTAATCGTCGCAAAGCGCGACTGCTGAGCATGAGGTCTTGGGTTCGATTTCCAGGTCGAGCAAAGTGCTATTGGGTGTTTTCGTCAGGAATTTCTCAGTAGCAGCCTTAGAGTCTGGATTTGTGCCCGGTTGATGGCAATAGGCTCGCCCCCTATAACATAGGACTTACATATAAGTGGCAAAAGGTGCGCGTACTAATCGGTACACCTCTGCCTTACCCTTCGGGGATTACAAGAGTTATGTTATGTATGAGCTACCAATCAATCTATCTGCCTAGCCATTTTTTCCTAACTATGTTGGGGTCGGCTTCCAATCTAACCGATGTAGCTGAATACCAGTATTTTACATGGAGCGACTGCCTTTTTGAATTTTGATGTTTTGAACATTGACATTTCTACCGTAATTATATTGTTTTTAATTTTCAAAATTCAAATATGTATCTAAAATACTGGTGTTATGGTGCATCCGGTTAGACTGGAAACCGACCCCAACATAGTTAAAATGTCAGATTGGTGCTTGCCCGGTACCTCAACCGCAACCTCAGCCGTGAGAGGCAGGTGCCTTAACTTCTTAGCTATCACGATATATGGCCCATCTCCTACCACACACCTTAGTATTCTTGACAGGACATTGGCCTGTTAAGCAAGAGGTCATAAGGTCCAACACAGCCCGTTGCACTTTTATTTATGTAAACACAAGAAAAACCAATCTTGTTGAACGGGTACTCAGGAATTCGAGTACCTCCTTGAGTAGAATTCTTGAGTATCAGTACAACCGTAAGCTTCATTGATCTGTGGGTTGCAAGTGCTGCAAGTGTGACGTTGCACTGTGGATTATTTAGTTCGAGGCTCGGGTTGGGCATGGTGTTTTTGGGTGTTTTGCATTATATATTGATATCAAAGTAAAAATGCTGACATTATGACTCACGGAAAATGACAAGTAATGGTTTAAGAAAATACTAGCTTCTGCCCGCGTCTTCGTCCGTGTCACCTACAGGGTCCATAATACATAAATATAACATCACGCCTGAAATTTCCGAAGGGTTAGGCAGAGGTGTACCCATTAGTACACCCACATTTCGCCAGTTATGTTTTGAGTCCCATGTAATAGGGAGCGAGCCTATTGCCATCAACCGGGCACAAATCCAGACTCCGAGGCTGCTTCTGAGAAATTCCTAATGGAAAACCCCAATAACACTGCCCGACCTGGGAATCGAACCCAAGACCTCATGCAAAGCAGTCGCGCTTACGACCACTAGACCAACGAGGCAGTATAATCTCAATTATTTAAGTTACCACCTAAGCACATAAGGGATAGCAATAAAGATATTGAATATTGAGTATTATCCTCGAATCGCACAAATTTTTCGAAATAAAAAGTAGCTTATGTACTATTCTAGACTATACTATATATCTGTGGTAAATTTCATTTCTAAAGTCGGTTAATCGTTCTGGCGCGATTTAATTAAGTCAAAGTCAAAACATTTATTTCAATTAGACCATTTACTTTTGAATTGTCAAAGAGTCGGTCAGTTAGTCCGAAAGTTGAATCTAGCTGCTCGTTCTAAAACGGAGGTAGGCCTCTATGGAGAAGAACGAACAAGAAACTGCACGGCACTCTAACAAACATCCATCCATCCAAACATTTAGAACGTGATAAAATGTCTTCTTGTGTATTATGTAAAGTTATAATCTTCTATGTAATAAATGCTGTTTTAAAATTCAACACAGAACTTTTAAATTCTCAGGATATAGGTATTTATTTAAAACAATACGATTTTAGTATAGCCATCGTCTCAACTTTATTCCAAGCAAAATATACGTTTAATTCCATTACCGTAGAAAGAAAACAACAAACTAATATTATTCTCCTATTCTTGTATTATAAGAAACGCAGTATTTTGCATAAGTATTGCGCTGTAGCGCTGCATTATAGCGCTGCATTGTGGCGCTTTCTATATTCATTGGAACCTTGAAATCGAGGGTCAATACATGTTTATAAATACCTTTTGTTCGCTTGTCTGCATATACCTAGTAAATGTTTTCGCTAGCAGATTCAGAAATAAACAGTTGGATCGAAGAGCCTTATCTCGCTATAAAGTTTAGGCACTTGGTGATTGAGAGGTGAACTGCTATGAGTAATAGGTACCAGCCTATTACTGACCTATAGCTGGGCAAAGGCCTCTTCTGATACAGAGAAGGCATGAACATTGATCACCACGCTCGCTCAAAGCGGATTGGCGATTTCAGACTCTTATTTTATAAGTAGAATCGGGAATTACAGGCGTGATGTCTTGTGTAATTTATAAGTCCAGGTTTCCTCACAATGTTTTCCTTCACACTTCACAAAACATATAAAGATCAATCAATCTGCCTAGCCTTTTTTCGCAATGCTGGAAGTCGGCTTCTAGTCTAACCAGATGCAGCTGAATACCAGTATTTTACATGGAGCGACTGCCTATCTGACCTCCATAGCCCAATAACTAGGTAATAGGATACTCCTTGTTAAAACTGGTTGTCAGACTATCGCGCTTCTAACGACACGTAATGACTGTCAATGATTTACGTATGACAGCCAGCACAAAATATATACAGATAATAAAAATAAAAAAAAGATACAAATTAAAAGGGACAAAGGGAGGAGGAGGAGGAGTGGAGGGGGGTTAGAGAGGGGGGGTTAATTTTGAACTTTGTTTTTAATACAAGAAACGTGTTTTTTATGCAATATTAAATATTGTACAGTACAGTACAGATCGTGAGAAGCCCGAAAGTCTGACAACCTGTCTTACCTAGTTATCGTATTACCCAGTTACTGGGTTGTGAAGGATAAATAGGCAGTCGCTATTTGTAAAATACTGGTATTCAACTGCATCCGGTTAGACTGGAAGTCGACCCCAATGTAGTTGGGAAAAGGCTACGCAGATGATGGTAAATATAGTACTATGAAACCATTCGTGTGAGAATCCGACTCGTTCTTTGCCAGTTTATATCGCAAGTTTACAGCCGTTGTATTTGAAGCCAGACAACCTTCAAAGGTCGGCACAATAACAGAAATAGCGCGACTGTTATGAGCGATTTAATTGTTATCATTCATTCGGCACTGAGCGTTTTTTCAACGAAATATTTCATAACAATTACTACGGTTTACGTTTTTTTGACATTGACATGAGTTCATAAACTTTTTCGGCTGTCTGTCTGTGTGTTTGTCTGTAATGTTTTTAGTACTGTAACAGATTATTCTTTGTTTAAACCCGTACCTACAATTTTTTGAGTTGTTGAAAATGTTTAATTCACAGTGTTCTTTTGTTTTAACATAAATAACAAATTACTAGTTTAAAAAAAAATAAGTCATAAATATTTTCTTTCTTAGTGGTTACATCGATTCATGTAATATTTGTGAAAATTAATGTGGAATATATGTTTGCTTAAATAAAAAAAGACAGTCTTCTAATAAAATTTTCTTTTACTTCTTTTTAGAATGACACCGTCATCTTCCTATCACGAGCCTCGTCTTACGACTGGCTCCTCTCATTTTAAATCATTCTTTCCACCTCTCACTCACACATAGCATCCTATCTCTTTCGCTCACTTTCCGTTCCATTCCCACATTAATATCTTTGCTCATGTTTACAGCACGGCTATGCCATTCAAGAAAGAACTTTAAATTACATTACACTAAAATAATTTTTTAAATGACAAGATTAAAAAGGTGACGGAGCGCGGGCATACTAGGAATTTCTCCTGCATCGTGGGTGCGTTTAGAAACTCAAACAAACATTCACAAACAGGTAAACCCGAAATAACTATCTGCAAGCCATACAAGTATTTGTTTCGTGCGGGAATCGAACCTGCGCCCACTCAACCAATGCTCCAACCGTGTCTTCAAACAACAATTAACGAAAACTATTATTATAGTGTCCCCAATGTGTGTCTATTTCTACAAACATTTAAACAAACATAAATAAACATTTCAAAGTTTAATTAACAGCACAGATTGATTAGTTTCAGTTACATTGAGTGATTGTTGCGAGACAATTGTTTATTTCCCTTGCCAAACAAACAATGTAGCTGAAACAGAACGTTTTGGACAGTAAATGACTAGTGTTTGTTACTGTGGTATTAAAATAGATCAAAATTATAATGCCGACATATTTTGAGACTAGTTTCTTGAAATAATTTCAGATAATATAATTATTGTTGTGAATTTACAGAGCGTTATATTACGTCTTTAAACTCTGAATGGTAAGTAAATAGTAAATAACATAACATCACGCCTGTAATCCCCGGAGGGTTAGGCAGAGGTGTACCGATTAGTACACCCACATTTCGCCAGTTATGTTTTAGTCCCATGTAATAGGGGGCGAGCCTATTGCCATCAACCGGGCACAAATCCAGACTCCGAGGCTGCTACTGAGAAATAAAATAATTAATATTGCAGGGCAAATGCTTCTTCTCATACAGAGAAGGCACGAGCGTTGATAACCACGCTTGCTCAAGGTAGATTGGCGATTTCGCACTTCTGGTTTACCTTTACCGATGTCTGTAATGTCTAAAATAAACTTAAAAAGTACGTATGAATTGAAATAGCCACATTGATACTGGCCTGGTATCGAACTTACAATCTAATGTATGAGAGGTGGGCGCCTTAACCACTAGGGTAGCATGAGGTAAGCCGAGAGAGCGACTGCTTTCGCGTCGAATTTGTTTACTTGCATACAAAATTTCCACCCCCCATTTCCCCGCCTTAGGGGGTGATTTACGGGATAAAAACTATCCTATGTCAGATCTTAAACTATCTCCATACCAAATTTCATCAAAATCGATTCAGCGGTTTAAGCGTGAAGAGGTAACAGACACACAGACACACTTTCGTATTTATAATATTAGTAAGGATTTTGAGATGAGTTTCTTGATATAAATCGAGACAATAGTTATTGTTGTGGATTTACTTTGAGTAATTACTACGTCTTAATACCCCGAAGGGATACTCAAAATAGTAAGTACACAAACACACGGTTTCTCAAACGTAAAAATAAACGTTAAACGAGCGTAAACAGCTGTGATTGGTTGTTGATAATTTAGTCAACCAATCAGAACAGCTCTTGCGCGCTTGACACAGTAGTAAAAATCTTAACTAATGTCATTCTGCGCAGACATAAATATGGCTATTAACTGCAAAGTGCAGGAATCGAGCAACTTATGACTAATAGAAAAAACCTAACAAAATTCTATCTAAAACAAGAATCAATCATCAGATTTAGATTTTTATATTCTGCCCGCAATTTCGTCTGCCTAAATGTCGGTTATCGCAGACGCAGAATGAGCCCCGGATTAAAAAGTTCCCGTGTTCTTTCTTAGGATTCAAGCCTAGTCTATACCAAATCTCATTAAAATCGGTCCAGTAGTTTAGCCGTGAAAGTGTAATAAATGGAAACTAACTTTTTCTTTTATAATATTACTAGCATTCGCCCGCATCAAAGATACACATCAAAGATAATATTATATTATCCATAACCGTCAATTTTTCCGATATAAAAATAACCTATGTACTATAACAGACTATAATCTATCTCTGTGCCAAATTTCATCCAGATCCATTCAGCAGTTCTGGCGTGATTGAGTTACAAACCTAACCTAACCCAACCTTCGCATTTATAATACTGGTAACATTGTTAGAAACAGGATTTTGATAGAATCAGACGAAACATCTTCCAATCTACTCCAGTACCAGTTTCTATCTCCTCTGTAATACCAAATGCACTGAGATTCAAGTCATCTGAACTGGGATTGCATCTAAATCTGTGTTCCACAGGTTGGGATCCATACATCTAGCAACGAAGATTAAGCTCGCATGCATTATGTATTGTTTTACAGCGACATACGGGCTTGTAGGACGGCCAACTGATTTGATTTATAATCCCCTGTCTTGTTAAGGGTTGTTTATGGGGTTGAGAGGGTAGTTCGGGGTTTTTGTTGTGAATGTCGCAGGTAGTTTGTTGTGTTACTTATGTGCTGTAAGATAAAGACTCTTTTCGCGTAAAGTCTACAAAGGGGTGACTTTCACAACAATAGGCGATTTTTATTATTTTCTGAAATTCAAATGTTTGACTTCGGTTTAATTTTCATGGCAATGAAAAAATAGGTGTTATCAAAGTAGAGATAAACTACAATAACATGGCGTGCCCCTCCATATTACTATTTTAATGTGTGTAATCAAGTATGGCAGTCTAAGTCAGAGGGTAGTCTCATCATAACTGGCAAAATGTGGATGTACTAATAATGGGTACACCTCTGCCTAACCCTTCGGGAATAACAGGCGTGATCATGTTTGTGTAGTCAAATCCTTATGTTAGAATTAAGGGTAATTGTACATGTTACACCGCTACTATTTGGAATTATATTCACCTAGGTTATTAATTTATTTCTGTTAAATTTAAAAAAACGATCATTAGTGTACATTTAAAAGTATGTAATTTGACTACAATTAAAAGAGAAACAAAAATTTGTTTATTAAATATACGAATAGTCTAAAACTTTAAGAATTATATTTGGATAATTATTTATTGTTTATTTTTAGTTTATAATTAAGAAGTACTGATAACGGATTGTAATAAATAAGTAATGAGTTGACAGAATCGGAATGGAGAAGTCATTCTTTGGCAGACCGTCAAAAAGGACGGACGTAACTTAAAAAGTGTATCCACTGAGCTTTTATTATTTTGTTTAATTTGCCACCCTGGATTTCAATACTTACGAAAGAGGTTGTATGTTGTTGTAAGTATTCGTCTTCAGTAGCAGGTCTGCAGATTTGTTGGTCGACTAAGTAATCACAAATAGCCGACCGCGTAAGACAACGGACGTGTCATTTTCATATAGTATGTCAGTGCAGCGCCATACTTGTAATGAGTGACTAATGACGCCGCTAGTTGAGCCAGTATGTCAGTGCAGCACCATGCTTATAATGAGTGACTAATGACGCCGCTAGTTGAGCAATAAATTAAATCAATATTTCAGTAAAAACAATAGAGTACTTTCTGGCAATAATCTGTATTATTTCAACGTTAAATTCCCTCTAAATTGTCATCCCGATTCCCCTCTGCATTTTTATTCATCCCATTTGACTGTACACCACTATTACGTCAGCCATTTTTCCAAAGCTACTTAAAAAGTGTTTAGTAATATGTTGGTATGTCGTTGTGGTGGACTGCCTCGTTGGTCTAGTGGTCGCAAGCATGACTGCTGTGCATGAGGTCTTTGGTTCGATTCCCAGGTCGGGCAAAGTGTTATTGGGTTTTTCCATCAAGAATTTCTCAGTAGCAGTCTCGGAGTCTGGATTTGAGCCCGGTTGATGGCAATAGGCTCGCCCCCTATTACATGGGACTAAAAACATAACTGGCGAAATGTGGGTGTACTAATGGGTACACCTCTGCCTAACCCTTCGGGGATTACA